>JAMPIT010000566.1:25775000-28275000 GCA_026261815.1 Monarcha castaneiventris obscurior
TCCTTTGCAAGATGCCACATGTGCAATTTCCTTCCTGCCTGGAAGTCTGAAATCACCACAATAATGCCTTCTGCATCAAGAGCTCAGGGGCTCTTCTGCAGCAAAACACTCAAACCCTCCAAGTTAAGCCTCTGCATAGCCTCACTGAAGGAGGTGAAGAAGTCTGAATGTACCTTGAAATACACTGAGTTCTTGTATAAACATTTGGAAGATTTGCATTCCAGAGGAAACTGATGAAATTTTTACACTAAAAGTTGCTTTTCACTTGAAATGTCTTTTCCATTGATAGCAAAATCATTTGACTTTCCACAAGAAGAAAAACAACAAACTCCTCAAAGCCAAGCCTCCAATGGGAATAATTATTGTTTTTTTAAATTCTCATAAAACACGAAAAATTACACAAATTTTAGCTGGGCTCTGTTTTTTTACTTAGGAAGACAAAAACCTAAGACCATTGGCCCTAGGTCTGACTAAAAAATGACATGAAAATGAAGAGAAAAAAATATGTGGAGTTTGTTTGTTTGTTTCTCCTGCTTTGTGATATATAAACCAGCCTGAAAGTTTTGAAGATTAGATATGGTGACTCCTGAGTCATAGTCCACTTCCCCATGTTCAGCATGGCTGAATTTGACATTCAGGTTTGTTCAGACTGTTCTCTTCTTTGGAAGGGAAGTCTGCAATCCCTGCTTTCTGGAGCAGTAAATGACTGCATAAGCTGTAAAGTACTGGAAAGCCCACCTGAAAAAACTCTTCCTTTTTACTTAGCACAGTCAGATATGTGTTAGGGATTGCTGCACATCCCTAGAGGTGCTTCTGAGATCACCATGTGGATTAGGGTATCTTGACATCCGATAGGATGTCCAAGGAATGAAGCTGCCTAATAAGGAACTGTAAATATTTGCATCAGACAAATGCACTTGAAAATAGATGAGTAACCTGTTTCTGATGCAGAGAATTAATCAGGAAGTCTTCACAAAAAGAGTCTGAAAGATCAGGCCCCATGTCATTTGGATTAAGATGTCGCTATGTTGTTATCTGGGATGAAGTGTAGGATTTATATAAACATCATCTTCCCCTTGCTGAGGATCAGCCAATTCAAACAACTAGTGTAAGTGGTTTCCATGCTAAAGAAGACTATGTTTACATTAGTAAACATAGCAGCTGTTGCTGTGGTTTGGTCCTGTACAAACCCAAACCAAACCCGTGTTTAATTTCACATTTGTTACCATGTTTCCAGTCTTCTTGGACATGTTGGTGGTTTTGTTAATCTGTCAGCATAAAGCCCAGGCAACTTGGCCAGGGAAGGAATATTCCTGCCTAGTGGGACCACCAGGTTTTGGGAAGTGCTGTTGTGCTTCCTCTGGCACCTTCCAGAACTGAGAAAAGAAGGGAGAGAGAAGGGGAAGTGATTTCTTTTCTTTCTAATTCTCTTTGTGTGAGCTGTGTAGAGACGTCCTCTACTGACATCTAACTTAGCCATTGCAGCTCATTTTCTGCCTCTTTCGGAGATACAGGGCAAGGGGTGATATGGGGCAGCCTCAAACAGCAGGACTCTGGATGGACAATCACTCTTTTGATATTAAATAGTGAGTGGCCATCACCCCTCCATTAGGCACCTGCAGTGGGGTGACTTGGACAGTGCCTTCGAGATCAGGGACCCGGGATCAGGGATTCATAACCAGTAATTTCAAACCTGTTTCTGACCACCCTCATCAACTACACTAAGTATCCTGAGAGAACATCAGGGTCCTTATTTCTCCCTGAAGAATGAAATATTAAATTTCCTTCTTCAGTGCTTTTTTCCTTCTGTATACAAATCCCTCCTTGGGTAACTCTGATAGCTTTAATACTTTAAACAAATGCAAACATAAGGAAGAACACAGCTCTTTATAGCTTACTCATTTTGCAATTCATATGGCCCTGATGAGAATTTTTTTGCTTTAAAATTTGGAAGCTGCATATAATGCACTTCATCTTGCCTAGCTAGTTCAAGCCAGGTGTGATGAAAGCCACCTTTGATTTGATTTTTTGTTTGCATTAAATGCCTTTTTGAACTTTGGTGTGGGTGGCTGACCTTTAGAATCAAAAGCTGTACCGGTGAAATGCAGCTAGAAGCATTAAAACATGTGTCCTGACAGTTAAATAAAAAGTGACTGGCTGGGCTGAGGTACACCTGTCACGTTAATTCTGCCAGGGGAACTTGGTGCTCACATCATTGTTTTGTTGTTTTTTTCTTTTTTCCCCCAATAAATCTCAGTTATGTAAATTTGCTAGGGGGATTTATATCTACAGCTCTGGCTTCAGAGGTACCTCGCATGATATTTAAAAGATCTCTAGTTCCTTTTCTCTGGAATGCAGGATCAAGAGAGGGCTTACACATTAAAAATGAAAAACTAAATCAAACAGCAGTAGTTTATTCTTTAAAGTAAACAGAGCAAAGGCTATCAGTGTCAGCCACAGCAGCAGTCAGGTGTGTGCTGACAAAAGAGACTGCAGACATTTTTCCTAACAGAGGAAATTATTGGGGTTTATTTACTTTTTCCAGGGAGAAAAAGATCATTTTAAAGGATGCAGGATACTTCTTCTACTGCGACTAAATCAGAAGGCAGACTTGTTTGCAGCAAAACCATTGAAATTATCCAGCTTTTGTCCCTTTTTGGAAAACTGCTGATCACTCCAAGTTCAAAGAGGTCAGTAGAAAATTAGGTAATTCTCCCAGAATCCAGCCCAATGGCAGGATGAGACAGTGCTTTGGGGAATGACTACCTGATTTATCATTAATAAGCTGTAGGCAAGGAACTCCAGACTCATGCACAATTTTGCCAATAGGTAAAGCTTTTTTGCACAGTCACTTTAAACCAATTTTCTGGCACTGCTGCTGTTTACCTTGCTTCTTCATGAAAACAAAACTGGTTCATTCTTTAGGCTGCCTGGATTCTGTCATCTATTTTGGATTTCCTAATGCCATGCTAAATCACTGTGTGCTTGATTACTGTTTGCTCCATCAAGAGTTAACTCCAATGGAATGGAGTACAAAAATTGAGCATGCCATTGAAAATCAAAGTCTCCTCTATGAAAATGGCAAAAATCAGAAAGAACTGTATTTTTATATAATGGCAAGTATGTAACAGGCAGAGGTTTCTAGTAACTTATCAATGATAACATTTTGTCACTGGAGTCACTGATTTCAGGGTTCTTACTCCTTTTTCCTTTGAAGCCTGTTACTCTTGACAATAGACTGGTCTATCCTTATTTTGAATCATGTAGGTATTGCAAAGAAGACAAAACCTGCCTCAACAGCAGCACTGCAGTGACTTTTGGCAATGGCATCCTGCTATTTGTTCTTGCTTTGGAGTCATGTGCAGCAAGTACTGCTGGATAAAATGAAGTTTAGGAGGAGTTGAAGGAAGTGCAGGTTGTATACTGGGATGTTCTGGAAAGAAGAGGAGTCCCTGAAAGATGGTTCAATTTCATAAAGTTGCCTCTCAGACAGTTTTAAAAATTATGTCAGACAATGGACGTTTACAACTTTGTTGCATTCCCTGCTCCAAAGTCCAGCCTGGCAAGGTTGGAGTGCAGCGCCTTGTCTCCACCTCTGGAAGTGGCAGTAGAATAGACACACATCTGTGAAAATAGTATCACACAGAGGAATTTTGCTTACTAATGATGATCCATTTCTGTCTTATATACAAGAAGCCTGACTGCAAGGGAATAACTGTTACTGGTTGCAATGGTTATCTTCTTATTAGTGCTGCTTTCTTTTTAAAGAATAATGGCAAATTTTCCTGACACAGCTGAGCCAAAATGATAACTGCTACCTTTGAAGGAACAGATTCCATCCTTGTCCTACTCCACTTCTCTTTTCCCACCCTGATTCTTCCACACATCTCATTTCTTTTCCCACTCACAAGCATAATTCCCTTCCCTTCCTCTTTAAGCTAACTCCCTCATTTGGGGAAAAAAAACCCCAAACCAACGACCCCACGTTTTTGGTTCCAATGATTATTTGTGTCATTTTGATGAATGGAATTCACTAAACTTCTTGGTTTGCCAGACAACCAGCACAGCTGGCACAAGGTAAGTGACAGACATACGTGTCCAGTGCGCCATGGCAGAGGCGTATAGACTCTTCTCCTGTACCAAAACAATTATTTGGCTCATCCTGCTGAACAAAGCCATGCTCCAACAACTTCATCCCTGTGACATTCTCCACTAATATTTTTCCTATCATCAAAATCAGTTTAAGACATTTTGATTTTCCTGTTCCTCTGTCTGTTCTCAATGTCCGCAATGTTTTTCCTACTAGTTTCTTAGCTGTGCTGATACAACCATTTGTAGAGATGTGTTGCAAACTGGATCACTGAAATTATCAAAATCCCTTTTCAAAATTAGTTTTGAAAAACAAACAAAAAAACCTCTTACCTCTGATCCTCCTGGTGATTGTGATCAGAGCGCAGCCCAAAGAGCCCAAGGCAGCCCTGCAGCCCTTCCAGTCAGCAGAGCTGGGAGGGCACTGAGCTGCAGCTGTGAACCAGGTGGATTTGCAAAGTAGGGAACCAAATGTCCAGGAACAGGGAAGCAATAAGCTATTTTACAGTGCTCTGCCATTAGAGAAAACAAATGTCTAAGTTATGTGGATTTAGGTTTTGTTTCCAGTAAAGGCTGCAGAGAACACAACCAGGTAATGTTCAGCAGCATATGAAGCAGAACTTCCAACCACTGATGTAAGTATAAATTTTTACAGTGAAAACAAAAGGCTAAGGACATCAAGGTGACACCTGTGTTTTCAGCTTTGATTATATAAATTGAGAACTGGTGCCAGCTGGGAACAGTTCAGCCTTTCCTGCAATCCAGCTTTAACAAAGAAGCAATTCTGCTATGGGATTTTGTGGGCCTTATTTGTTACAGCTGACTGACCCATTCTTAAAAATATATATAATAAAGAGCATTTCCTAGGTTTGGAATGAAAGAAATGCTCATCATCATAGCTGTGGTTTCTTGGCGTAGGAGAATGCGAAGTGCAGTATAATATTCTGCAAAGTCCAGGTTAAGGAAACCTACTATTTCCTAATAGATTGTTGTCTAGTGTTACGTCCAACCTCAATCAACAATATGTAATGAGCACCTCATGCTGTAATTTATAGGCTTGTATAAAATACAATTTTTATCTTAGATGTTTACATGGGATACAGATTTTTGGTTTTAAAGAATATATACGCTGAGAACTGAGTTCTTTGAATTCCAGGCATGAGGGAACATTGTCTCCCCAGAGCGTTGATGACTTGTTTATATTAAATACATAGTCCCTAGCAAGTTTCTGTTTATGGGGAGAGGACTTCACCTGAAAGGGACCTTAGTAAATCCCTAAGTTAAATGGGGAGAGCAAATAACCCCTCAGAAATGTCACAATTATCAGCCTGAATAAATTACAGATCACAGGTGTCTGTGATAGGGTAAAGGTTTGAGCTTGAATATGAACTCAACAGTAGCCTACCTTCAACAATATTTTCTCCTGAGAGCAAAAGACAATAGTTTCATCCTAAGAAGAGTGTGCATGGGAGCATTTTAGCAGTATTTGAAACAAAGAAGTAAAATGTCTTTGAGTGGATCTAAAGTACAGACACATATAATGATTATTCCCTATTTTATTTAATGAAATTTGAATTTAAACCAAGTAATCAGTGTGCCACTATTTGAACCACAGTAATCAGTTGTTTTCCATAACTTTCTACATCTATCTCTATACCTATTTTTAAGTTTATCTTGGGATGAAGTTGATTTGAGGGCAACTAAAACACCAAAGCATTTTTTCCTCTGGATGTGATGATCGTTAAATTCTGGATTGTTTGTTTCTTTTCTGTGTCACCACCACAGTGAACATATTTTGAAGAACCGAAAAGTTAGTGTTCCTTTCCTAATTTATAAACATGATTTGAAATGTAGAGCACCACTGTAAATAAAATCTCTTTCAATAAGTAATGTTAGCCAGCATTTCAAAGTCTTTCATTGATATCAGGGAGTGCTCATGCTGAACCTTAGATGTAACTGGAAAAAAAGATATTTCAAAGAACTGGGTCATAGATGAACCATATTCTCATAGTAGGAAAGTAAATATTTTTTTTTTTTTTAAATCTCAAATACATTAAATGAGCAAATAAAGAGCAATGCAGCACAGGCCAGCTGTTATTAGCATATATTACAGTGATATGGAACATACCAGATCTGCAATTGTGTGAATAAGAAACAAAAAGGAAGAATAGTTATTGTAGAAATTGCTGCAGGTGTATGACATTTAGGATGCATGCTACCTAACTTAACCTCAGTTCAGCCTCAGAGTTTCAAGAAGGTTTTAGGGCCTGTGCAGATGGGATTCTAATCAGGAATGCAGGTTCAGTGCCAGAGGGGATAGAAGTCTCCTTTGTTTACAATCAGAGCTGCCTTCTGACCTTCAGCCATTGAAAGCTCTCATTCAGCTTTAAAAATATGAATGTTCTCACTACTGATGCTTTCCAGGCTTTTTATTTCTTGTTACCATGACTAAAGCTAAGCTAGGCACATGCTGTTTACAATTGCTACTCATGCTTTGCTAAGCTGGTACCAATGTTGTTATCTCAGACTCTTTCTAACGCTCTGATTCTGTGATTCTATCTTACAATATCCAATACTAAGGTCTATTACAAGCACCCAGATTAATTTTTTTATCTGAACCTCAGCAAAATCCTTTTGAAAAGCTTCTGTGGAGTTTAGAATTCAGTTTCTTTCTGTTTGAACACGTCTGTCTAGCTCTTGTAGAAAACCAGAGCTTCAAAGGAGTCATAATAAAATTTATGATTTTTATGAATGATAGAACCACAGCAGTGACATTATATAGGCTAAAAAAGATGAAAGATGCATACTCTAATGCTTTAGGGTCAGTGTTGTCCAGGTAGAATTCAGAAAAAACAGTGTCTGTGAGGCTATTTCATCTGTCTTAGATGTTATTGGAAGAATTTTTGTCTGTTTCCAAAGATGTGCATGGTCTGCCACTTTGAGCTGTTGTAGACATTCTGGGGCCATGAGGACTCATTTTTCAAGCCCCAAAAAACTTGCAAGCCATCACTAAAAGCTAACAAAGGTATAAAGTATGTGCTATCAAAACTTCAAAGCAAGGAGAAAATAAAAGCAGGTGCAACTGTGGGGTTCACAGGAGGCTTATTTTCCTAATGCTTCTGTTTTGACAAGGAAAGGGCATAAACACTAAGGTTGTTGGCACTGACGGAGAGGTCTGTTTTTACTACAGAATTACCAGGTCACATTAGCCAGCCCTGTGCAGAAATGCAATAGAAATGTAGTAGAATCAACATTTTCTTACAAGGCAAGTGAGATATTAACCATGTGGATACACTCCTAGTTAGTTTGGGTGATAACTTATTTACTACAGGATTTTAGCAAAGTGTGTAATTGGAGATAATTTTGCAGAAGAGGTGGTGCTAGAATGCTGTTGGTGGCTGGGGGATGTGTTTTGCTCTTGACTGGTCAAAACAGGTCCTACTACATGGTCCTTTATGGTTTGTTCTAGCTGACGTCTTCCTGTCTCTTAAAATATTCCTTGTTAAGGTGAAAGCTTTTGAGTTTTTGAATATAAATCCCCAGATGAGATAGGGATAAGAAGATTTAGCAAATAGAGATAAGACTGAACATTCAGGAAATAAGACCAGATGTGAGAGTAGGAATGCAGAAAAAATTGTAGTCCATTTGGACATCTTGAGGAAGTTGTTTAGGTGAGAGTTAGCAGGAAACTACAATATTACTGAGTAATTTTTTGAACTAGTCTAAAAAAATTATGGATTTTGAAATTGGGTTTTGTGTGATTTTTAACTAACATCTATAGAATCCTTCTGTCTTAATCCAGGGATATAAAAAGGGGTGGAATTGATCCATCATATTTCTCATTTAAATGAAAAGCATGATTTCTCAGTTTGCATACTATCTGGTTTTTTGTCCCAAGGTCTAAAGAGCATGTTTGAAACAGTTTTCTATCTGTTACTAGTACTTTGTCCTTTTTCCTTTTCCCATAACTCACAATTGACCCTGAATCAGATTCCAAGAACAATTCAGACTGTTGTACGAAATCAATAGAAACGTTTTATTGCTTGTTTTCCTTTCTGCTTTATTTCCTTGTTCCTTACTGTGCTGCTGTCCTGTGATTTTTATTTTTATTTAATTTTAATTGGGAGGCTAGTAACCAACTTGTAAATTGTCATGTTGATTCCTTTTCTACTTAGTCAAAGGAAAATTCAAAATACAACTTAGGAAAATTTCTTAGTGGAGGTTAACAAAAAGGACTTCTTTCATTGCTCCCGGGTAGGAGGAGGGTGGTTGGAAGAAATGAGTGCAGGGGATTTTTCTTCCTTTGAAGCTTTGTTCCACTCTCTGCATCCCTAAACAAAACCCTGATAAGAAAGACAGGCTTTACTGCTAGTTTATGAAGGACCTGTTCCCACATGTACAGAACATCTCCTCTCCTATAGGGTATGAAGAAACATTTCAGATATGCCTGAACTGAAAGTAAGTCATAATTCTGGCAGTCACTGTGAATAGTCATTACTTCTGGGTGTTCACCATATTACAAAGTTGTGCTCAAAGACACTTATAATGAGATAAGGGAAAATCTTGGCCTTTAAAAGTCCTAGGGAGTGTTGCTGCTGACTTGACTGAAGTCAAAATTTCACCCTGAATATACTTAGCCTGTTGAATGTCCTACATTCCACTGTTAAGTAGAAGCTTTCCTGTCTTTCTGTAGTGGCTAATGTCCCAAGGACTTGTAGATCCCTTCAGAAAAAGAAACTGAAATTTAGATTATTATGAGTTTGCCTTAGAGTCTTTTCCTTCAGGTTCATGACTCCACACTCAGGTATTGAAATGCAAGAGATTAATCTGATTTTAAATGACAGGTGAATGTCTTCAGATCAGGCATATGGTTCATCTCTATCTATGCAGCAATTCTGCAAATGGATCCTTCCTACATAATTAACAGATTTCAATTCAGTGACACAGTGATAATAATTCATTCTAGAATTCAGATATATACATGATTGACTTTAATTTAAATATGTTAAGATAATAATAATAATAACTTGTATAATTCAGGCATTGTAAGAGCTTAAAGGCAAGTGTCAGTTTGTTCCACACCTCCTAGTAGATTAGTTTTCTAATATATCTCCTTTCTAATTATATTGCAGTGGCGAGGCTGTAATTTGGGTTATCTGCCAAATGTTCTTATGCCTATTTACATTTTAAGCTTCAAGTGGAAGTGACACGTATTAGGTATTTCCAAAATACATGCCAGATTTATACAGCACACAGAGAGAACGAGATACTTTTCACTTAAGATGGAGACTCTTGCTGATCATAGGTTTTTCTCTGTCATTTCATCACAAGCTTCTTTTAGTAAGTATGAACGATGGTATTGATTAGGTAGAATCTGAAAATACCAGATCTCCTGCCACAAGGCTGATTGATCTAAATGCTTGACTATTAAAAAGCAAACACACAAATACTGTTTTTTTCTCTCAATAGTCAAACAGAGACATGTGGACAGGGGTTAGATTGGGTCCCAGAAGACTTTGGTGCGTAGTCGAATGATCTCCAGTCTCTGAGAAGGTGTCACTCACCACCACATTGGTGGCCCCTATAGATATATGGAACAGCAACATTTCAAGCATCTGAATAAGCTTTAACCAGCAAATATGGATGATGCTCCTAGCACTTGTCTTTGGTGCACGTCACTATACTGACCATCAAAATGTAATGTTCTTACTTGGTTTTTTGGCTTAATCTGCAATTTTATGCTCCATGTTTCCTGTAATATAACTGGCAAGGGGCAACTCTTCTGCTCACGTGTAACTCGCTGGTTTTGTTATCTTGTGTCCTGCCTTTTATGCAACTGAAAAGAAAAGGGTGCTTCTGGTGTGCCTGCTTTTAGTGGCAACAGTGTGGAGGCTGGCTCTGTGCCTCCAACTGCTGCTGCACATGGTGCTGGTACTGACCACAGCCAGGATTCCCAGAGCTACCTCTCCCTTTGAATACACCTCCACAGAAATGTAATGGCAAGCTGCTCTTTTGCCCTGGCTCTACCTTATCCCTTACCCTCCCTTTACCGTGTACCCACTCCTTACTGCTCCCAGAGCATCTTTTGCAAGCCTGTGTTGTTCTCTGTTTAGGTGGTGAGCACCCTTTGATAAATTGGAGAACTCATGAGCAAGTGCCCTCTGGAAAGTCTTTATGTTACTGGAAAGAGTAAAGGGAGAATACATCACTGAGGTGGAGAAAACCTTAAGAGTACAGCCTGAGAAAAAAACATGTAATGACAAGTTTTTGATAAAGGGAAGGAAATGTGTCAAGATTTGGTGCATGGTTTTTTCAGACTGCATGCATTTAGTCAATTTTGAGTCTGAATAGTCAAAACCTTAACGAGAAAAGAAATCCTATTGATTATTCACATTCATAACAGGAAATTATGATATTTTTGTATATGATTCTTATATATGATTCTAGGTCTGGGATCTTAGTGAGGACTGGTATCCTCACTTTGTGGGTCTTAGGGTTTCACTTTTCACCTCCCAGTATGACCCTTAATATTTAATGAAAGAAGTTTGGTCACAAAAAGCTTGGTTAAAAAAAAAACCTGCCATTGTAAAAAGCTAGGTATTTTCTTCAGAATGGTGACTAAATAGTCTGCTCCTGATTTTACTGATGCTGGGGTAAATGTGGAGAAACTGTAATGAGGCCATGGAATGACATTTATATTCATTCAAATCGAGGGAGAGATCAGAATCAATAATATTATATTTTTCTATTTTAGAAAAGATTGCCAATATTGTCAATATTTCTTGCAGTCATATTTCTTAAGGAACTGTGCCTTGATCTCCTATCTTTAGTGATTAGCCCAATGAGCTCAATTAAAGCAAAGAAAGCTTTTTAGCATTATGTTTACTAAAAATAGATCTGATTCTTACAGCCTCAGACAGATTAAACTGTACTTCAGGTGGTGAAAGGACAGATTTATCTGGCATGATGTCATTATTGAGTTATTTCTTGCTGAAACGAAACTTACATGCAGGGGAAAAGTTAGATATTTATTCTATGCTGCTCAGAACCTTAAAAGAAATTTCTATTGTCACCTCCCTGTGTTTTCTTGTTGGATTTTTTCCTACCTTCCCACCTGCCTACAACACAAAAAGTGTTAGCATTTAAATTCTTTATTTCCCCAAATCTGTAATAGATGATGGTTTTGTTCTGCCTGCCTTTCTTCTGATTGCATGTCAGGAAATTATTGCAATTGTTTCACATTCACCTATTTTTGCACAGTAGGTCTTATAGTCAAATTAAGCAATTTTCCTGTATAATTTTATTCTTGTTTTAGATTTAAAAAAATCCTTTTCCTAAGTTTTTCTTAAAAACACCAGTGTCTATAATATAGAGCTAAAAGCATTATCTTTCTCACTGCAGCAATTAAGCTGCTCTGTGATTAGCAGCAGGTTATGCAATAGAATAAAAGATGTTGCATCTACTGTTTTGCCTGTTCTCTAAGGGCTGGTAAGTAACCTTTAATGCCATCAAGGACAGGAGCACCTTAGCACCTAATAACAAATAAAGATTTGTGGTCCTAGGGAAAATACAAGTGCTATAAATACAAGTGCTATAAATACAACTTTTTGCACTTACTAATGCATGTGTAACTTATTACCTAGTCCAAAGGTTTTGGAAATGAAAATCTTTTTAATGGAAAACATTTTTTTGATAGCTCCTGTATATAAACACCTATTATTAATGTGCTAGCTCTGCTGTGAAACAAAACAAACAATAAGAAACTAGATGAAGCATTATTAGGAGAAAACAGGTTACATTTACGTAATGCACTGTTAACATTTATGATATTAGTGAACTAGAACTTAAGCCCTCAGACATTTAAGTGCTTAACTCCTACTAGTTTCAGTAGGAATCAGGCATTCGAATAGATTTTTAAAATGCGGAATCGTGCAGGTACTGTAAAGACCTCTCTTATACAAAGGAGATACAAGAAATGAATATTTAACACAACAGTTTTACTTTGACACGTTTATTTCTTATTTTTGAGCAGTTTTGGGCTAAATCTTGGGAGAGGTAAACAATCCAGGAATTGCATTTAATTTTTAAAATACATTCTTAAATAAACTCTCAAGAAGATCTTTAAGATCATCAGCTCCAAGCATTAAGCTAGCATTGCCAAATCCACCACTGAACCATGTCCCCAAGTGCCACATCTGTGTGGCTTTTGAATACCTGGATCTCCTCTTTCTTTTAGATCAAGGGGCATCAATGGCATCACTCTGTTAACACCAGAGGGAAATCTGTCCAGCTGTGCTACTGTCTCCTTTTACTCTGACACGCCCTCCTCCTCCTTCTCTTTCTTCTCCCTCTACCCCCTGATCTGTCCCTCTGCCTAAATGTTTGCAGGTTAGGCAGGCAATGAATGAGGTAGCACTTGCTCTCTAACGCTCTGTGATCTGATTCCACAAATAGTTTCCCAGGCACAGAGTCACACTAAGATCAATGAGATCATTCACATAAGCAAATAAAGATTTGTAGGATCAGGCCCTTGATCGTCTCATCTCTTCTCTTGGGACTAATGTCCTTTCCCAGCACCACCATAACAACACTCCTCAGCACCTCTTTCTCATATTGTTTTCCTGCCAGTTTGCCCATTCAATCTTTCATTTCATCCCTTAACTTTCTTGAAAGCCCCATCTGTCTTTTTACCAAATCCTCCAAAGGTGGGGGTTTTTAAACAGCGAAAACTAAGGTAAAATGATTTAAAATGGTTGATTTCTCTTACGCTTAATTGCTGGAACATGATCTCTTCTCTGATGCCTGATGTGTTAGTACATGCTTTCTCCAGAGGCTTTCCATCCTTCAGTGGTTCAGTTCCCATGATTGCTGTGCCACAGAGAAATATTATTATCACTGAAAAATCACTTCTCTATTTCTAAACATCTGTACACACCAAGAGCATAATTTTTACAGAGGGTTGCATCATGTGATGCCAGAGCTTTAATGAGAATGATTTCTTATTGGGAAATATGGAGAAAACACCAAAGAGCCTAGGGCTTCTTCATTTGAAGTCAATAGAGATTTGGCCACTGACTTCAGTGGGAGCAGAACTGGGTCCCGAGGTTACAACTGCAAGGCCCCAGAGGGGCTGATTTACACAAACACTCCTTATTAGAAGAAATAATATATTCCCCAAAGCATTAGGGAGAAGAGCATATGAATGCTTAAATGCTTTCCCCCCTGTGCCACCAGTACCTTTATGCTTTGTTGCCCCCGCTCAGTCCTTTTTATGGTGAGCTGGGTAAAGGAGAGGCTTTCAACCCCCAGGCAAATCTCTCTCTGTTAAGAGAGGTGTTTACAGATTTGAACTCTGGGAGATCAGTGGCAAGCTGTTCGAAAGGAGAGGGATCTTGGGAATTTGAAGGAAATGGTGTGGACCTGGAGGCTGTGGGGAGGCTCACAGAGGAAAAGTATTTCCAGGCTTCCTTTCTGTTTTGAGAATTAGAAGTTGGGACTTGTCATATATTTGTTCCTTTGGAATAGCTTGCAAATTATACTCAGCTGTCATGTAGGTATTTTGTAAATATAGAGAATTTCTAGCAAAGGACCTGTGAGGACCCTGAAAGCCTTCCACACTTGCTTGAGAAGACTTCTGAAAAGGAGGAAGTTCTTTCCAAGGATGAGGTGTTTTGTGGAGAATGAAGAGGGCTGTGAGCAGATTTCCTTCTCATCGTGCCATGTCTGAGCATAAGCTCACGTGTATGGGTTGTCAAGAGCTGAGGTGGGAGTTTGTGTGCAGACTACCAGCTACCATGTCAGCTGTCTTAATTGGGCTATATGGTCAACAAACAACCAGCTGGGATCAATATATCCTCAGTTAGAAAACTCCAGCAAGTGCCTCTATAGACCTGGCCACAGGTATTTCTGTAGACAGGACATAGAGGCGTCAAATTCATCCTGAGATCTTTTTATGGGAAAATAAGAAGAGCTGCTTCCCTGAACAGCCCATCATGCTTTCAGGCTAGTACCCTGTCCTTGCTCCTGGTGTTTTCTCTCACACCTCCTGTGCAGTGTCCTTTGCCCTTGGGAATGGAGATGGGATTGATTCTATAAATGCCAATCCAATGGGGCTAAATACCATGACAGATAGATAGAACTGCATCAGTTAAAAGCCACAAGCTTTGGAAACCTACCTAAATCCAGTCCTGCAGGTTACACTAATGCATTATATTTTATCCTGTTGCATTATTCCTGAATGGCTAAGTAAGCCTGTATGATGGCATTATTTTATACTGGCAAAACATTGGCTACACGGCTTGTCTTTCAGTATGGTGAAGTAAAAAAAAAAAAAAGGTATAAAAACTGAGAACTAGCTGTTCCTGGGCTTACAACCATTATATTCCCAATGGGCATGTTGACAAAGATCTTAATGGTTGTGAACCAGCTATTTCTGTGCTCATGGCTATTAGAAAGGCTCCACTGAGAAGCCAAAGGAGTTTATAATGGTCATGAACCAGCTATTTCTGAGTTCATGGCTATTACAGATTCCAAAGAAATGCCGGTGAAGTCTATCATGTTCATGAGCTGCGTGTTTCTGCCTCACAGTGCCTATAAACTCTGCTGAGAAAGTGAAAGGGTTTGTAATGGTCACACATGAGCTATTTCTAGGCTCAGTACTATTACCAACTCAGATAGGAAGCCAAAAGTTCACAAAGTGGTATTTCTTTTGCCCCTGGCAAACTCCATGTAGAAACTGATAAAACTACTAATGTTTCTCGGAAAACCACACTCCAATTCACAATAACACCTCTCAGAGTACTACAGTGGTGCAAAGTCTCTGCTCTACGCAGAGCCACTCTGGCAACTTGCCAGGACCCTGAGGGCTGCAACTCATTTATATATGCATTTACATAAATTTACATGAATTTTGCATCAATTTGTATTCCATCAATGTTGCGATGAAACCTATACTGAAGAGAATAAATAACATATAGATGACTAACACTAGTACTGTTTCTCTGTTTTTCATTTTACTTATTTCTCTCCCATTTTCTTTGCATCTTTCTAATACCCATCCTGTAGCTGAATTGACTTCCAGTCTCAATAAGAGTCTGTTTTGTAGAGTAAAGAAAATTCCTGTTTCATCTACATTCAATTGCAGGGAAGCAGAGAGTTGTGGCTTTGGCAAATTGCTTATGCTGAACACTTAGCAATCTCCCCAACCACCAGTGGCTAATATACATATTAAAGAGGGCAGTGCTAGCACAGTCCCTTGCTGACCTCCACATGTGAAGCCCTCAGAATATTCATGAGATTTTAAAAATACACATTAAAAAAATCCTGAAAATCAAAAGTAATAGGTCTTTTTTTTTGTACGAAATTTACTGCTGAGGCAGAATTCTAGAGATAAAAAACCTCAGTGGACTGAATTAGTAATTTAATGGCAACAGTCCCCTTTGTGACAGGAACTTTCAGTATTTAATAAAATTTGATGCCATTATGCACCTTTGTTTTTTCTTACAGATGCACAGTTTTTATAATGCTTTTTCTTCAGTGCTGCTTTAAAAAAAGGTCACTGTGACTTCAGGGAATCATCTGTATGAACCACAACCTCATATTCTGCCATCCTCATGAAAACACTGGCTTTGAGATGAGCATAGTCCTCCACTTGTTGCCTGAGGGCATGACAATATTTTAAAGTGGAGACAGATTTAAATCTTGTGTAGTTTTGCCAAAGTCAGGAATCAACAAATTGCCTTAAAGACTCAAGATCTCCCTGAAATTACCAAGCATGAAATGGCTCATAACACTTAGTTGAAAAGCCTTGCTGGATCTGGAAAAAACAGCAGAAGAGGCTACAGCTAACCCCAGACAGCTTCAGTGCTTGTCAGTGCTGGAAGTGAAGTTTATGTTGGCTGTTTAGAACCTATTTTTAGAATGCTTTCAGCTCTCTGCTGCTATAGTCCAGTTGGCATGATGCTTGTGCTGGTGGACAGCTACAGCAGTGAAAGCATTTTTTCACAGGATTGCTCATTTGAATGACCAGGCATTCACACTGAGACCTCTATCACCAGAGTGCTTGTAATATACTGCTCTTACCAGAAGTGGAAACTTTAAAACTTATATTTTAAATTGCAGAGAAAAAACATTAAACATACTAGGCAAGAATTTACTGGGTGGAACCAAATTTTCTTTAGTCCAGAACCTTGTCTAGTAGTGTGGAAATCTGTCAGATCTCTTCTTAATTGCAAGCCAACAAGAATAGTGACCAGACACAAGGAAAAGGAAAGTGATGTGGTTATCAGATTGTGAGGTTTCCTGTGTTTGGCATCTGACTGTCTGGCAATCTTTGGAATAAGGACTGCCTGGTATCAGGCAGTGCTATCAGCATCCTGATGGATTTTTATTTCATTACTTTATTTAATTGCTTTTCGAACCCATTCACAGCTCTCTCCTCCCAATTTTATGTAATAAGGAATAATGAAGAAACATTTGTTTCCTTTCTTTGCACAGTCTGTGGGAGTGAAACACAAAGAGAGATATAGCCAGAGAGCCTCTAAGCCAATCGGACATACATGAGTCCATGGGACCAGACAGGAAGCACCCAAAGGTGTTGTGGAGCTCTTTGGTGTCATCGTGAGGTCCCTCTCTATCATCTTTGAGAGATCATGGTAGCTGGGGGAGGATCCTGGTGACTCAAAAAATCTGTCCTTGTAGATATTCAAAGCTCAGAGGTTTGGACAGGATGATCTGCAGAAATCCCTTCCTACGTCTGGGATTCTGTAATTGTGTGCCTGTACAGAGGTGTGACTAAGGGCGTCTGTCAGCTTTTCAAAACACTTCATAGTGCTCCTCTGATTCATTGCCTGGGTTAAAGAAATTCCACAGGCAGACAAGTAGAATTGTTTAATCATAAATTACATGAACACTAGCATTAAATGGAATATCTAAATAAGTTGATATGCAGTGTTAGATAGAGCTTTGTGAAGATATATTGTTATGCTTAAACTATACCTTGCTCCTCATGAACTCAAAATCATTTGCAGACATTAAATGAGTGTCACAGACATTCTGTGGGGATAGGAAGTGTCCTGTTTGCAGTGACAGCAGGTAAAGAGAAGCACAACGTGGCTGCATGGCTGGGACATGGCTGCAGAAGTAGGCAGATTAGGCCAGGTCAGCAGAGAAGTCACAGCATAAAGAGAGCAGGAGGAAAATGCAGAAGCTTGTCTTACGTGACTCTGTGCAATCGGCAAGCCATGATAGGGTCTTTCGTCACAGTGGGTGCTTGCATCTTTGAGAGAAGAATGAGAAGGAGACATAAGAGGCCTCTCCCACTTCCTTTCCTCCCATCCGCCAGCAGAGGCTTGTAGGCTGCCAAGGAGCAGGGACAGCACAGCTCCCATCTTCCGTGCTGCTGCTGGAGGTGCCTGCTTGTGGCATGGGGGACATTGTGCCTTCTTCATATGTAGTGGCCTCCAGAGCTCCAGCTGAGCCAATTCTGTGGCCTCTGGTCTTGTCTGTTAAAGGACCTGCCTTTTCCTCTAAACCCAGCCCTTCAGGCAACAAGCCTTCCCCCATTCTAAAAGAAGCCCCTCATTTCAGTGTTGCACAGGGAAAGAGAAGATTGGACTTGTCAGTCAAATGATCAGACATCCACAGTGCACTGCTAAGCAATATAAGTGTTGATTAAATGTTGCTTTAAGTGCAAAATTCAGCCCAGATAAATCCTTTAACAAAAAGTAACTGCCAAGCCTGGGAGAAATAAGGCTCTTCTTTTCGTGTTGTCGCAAGATTACACTGAATTGAATGCTTTGAAAAAAATAATCATGGATTTGGCTTCTGTTTGAGATTGCTGCTTAAAACACAGTATTTCTTCACAGTTCTGCTTTGCAATGCATACAAGAAATTTCATGCAAACAAGGAAACGTATGGAAAAAAGAGTCGAAGGCTATAAAAAGAGCAAATGTTTGATGCTCCCAGGTAGGTGAGGGTCAGTGAGTACTGGGTGCAAAGTACAGTTTTGACATGTGGGGTCCAGACAGATTCTTCTGTCAGAGCTGGGATATTTTAAGAATGGATCTTTGCTGGAGCTCTCTGGAAATCTTCAGCTGGCTCAGTAGCTTATGTCTAGAGCCGAGCTGCAGCTCCTTGCTGGGTCTGGAGCTCTGGGTGCGACTGGAGAGAGAAATGGGCTCCCATGCAGCTCCAGGCAGTGTCATGGGGAGAGCAACAGAGGACAGGGGTAAAAATGACGTGGTTGGGGTCTTCTACTTTCCAGGCTGACATGCTGTTCAAAGGCTGAAGGGTCTGGCTACTGCAGGGCTGGGAACAGAGAGTAAGTCAGGGAGACACCAGGATTGCTCACTCACTCAGAGCAACGTTTGAGTGATTTGATCTAAGTTACCTTTGCTGAATGACATTTCATTTATCAAAGCCATGTTATGGCTTGAAATCAAGGTCTATATACTTGATAACAGCCAGCAGCAGTTTAGATCTTACATAACTCCTTTAAAACCAAAACCTGTTATATTTCTTTACAGACTGTATACAGAAATGATCAAATCATTGCTGAAGCATGAAAAGCTGAACTAGAAATGTAATGCCCAGGAGAATTGTGACTAGATTCCCCTCTAATCTTAACTTTTGGTTTGTGGAGTTTGCCACTTTCCACATATCTAACACAGGCTGAAACCTGCTATATGGGAACAATGCTCACTGCACCGTGTGTGTGTATTATCTGAGGCAAACTGGTCCTGTGCAATGCAAAACAGATAAAAGTGTCAGGGATCTGAGGCTGGACTGAGGCACAATTTCCGTATTTTCAGTTGGCTGATTTATCACAGTCTCTTGTGGACTATGACTGACCACAGACTCAGTAGCCATATACTGATGAGAGATGGGGTATACCCAAAAGGCAGAAGATGGAACTTTGTGGATTTTGCATGGATCAGAGAGTAGGGATTACCATAAAACATATCACAATATATACAGAGGTGTCTCTGTCAGTTATAGCAGTCTGTCAGTTCAAGTCCTGCATATGTATGAAGCCGATGATAAAAATAAGAGTAATCTGATTAAAAAAAATATATTGAGGAAAACATTTATAGTAAGAAACATGAAAATAGAGTATATAGCATTTTTATCCCTGCAAAGACGACAAAAATATTTTCATCCACTGTCATGCCAACAGATCACTTGATTGTGATGGGAGACAAGAACTAGCTTTCCAGTTTTGTGTATAGCTAGAATGATGCATCTTTTTGTGACAAGGCTTTATGTACTGCAAACACTGTATTAGTGTTCTTTTGAATAAAAATTAATGAAAAACTTCCTTGAAAGTTTGTTGATTTGGTTTTTACGTTGTTTTTGGGTTTTATTTTTTGTTTGTTTGTTTCTTTGGGGTTTCTTTTGGGTTTGTTTGTGTTGGTTGTGGGTTTTTTTTTTTTTTTTTTTTTCTGTGGCTGAGGATGCCTCAAGCCAATGGAAATACAGGACTGTTACTGGTAGTTCTTGTCCATCTGCTACTGATGCAACTGCAGCACCATGTCATCACAGAAAAAGTTGTGCAGACACAACCAGGGGAATAATGAGATTTAGCTCAAAGTTAATGTAACTTTAAAGTGAAACAATATGCTTTGTATGTGCCCAAGTCTATGAGATGAAGTATAAGTTTAAATAAAGAGCTGTTGATAGACTTTTTTGGGTAAGAAATGTCGCACTTACATGAGGAAAAATCTTGACTAAGCAGAACAAATGAAGAGCGATTTCTCTCCCACATGTATATTAGCACAAAAGTTCCCAATTTCCCATTTAATTACAGCAAAAGTCATGTTGTTCTGTCTTTCCCACGTCTCTTCAAAGGTATTTCAGGCAACCACAAGTATTACTGAAGGATTAGAAAATATGATGACCTGGTATGGTTTTCTGGACTTTAGGATAAATTTTTTACATTCACAAATTATACAAACTATGGGTAAGTACCTCAGGAACCGGTCCAATATTCTACTTTCAAATTCTATTCACTTAATTTTTTTTAATGGCTGGAATGTTTATTCCAGCTTCTACATCACAAAAAAGTTTTTATTGAGGTATTTAGAGTTAGTCCTACTAAAAATAGTGAATGCTGAGCGAAATGTAGATCAAATTTTTTCACACAGAAAGAATTTTTGAGTCCATTAAAGTCCGCTATTGAAATAAATTCATACTCTCCATAATTTGTATTTGAAGTAACATGCTGAAAACAAGGGAAATTGCATTGCATATTATGAACGCAACTGAAATGTACACTAGAGAAAAGTATCTTTTAGAATAACACGCTGTTTAGGTGGTAGATGTTCCATTCATGCTTTTGCTCTGTATTTGTCTTCCCAAAGTGGGAATACATAAGTAAATTAAATTTTTGTTTGTTTTTGTTTGTTTTTGTTTTGCTTTTTTATATTTTTCTTTCTTTTTTTTTTTTTTTAAATTTAATTGCAGAGTCATTTCTCCTTTTACCTTAGAAAATGCTGTATGTTCTCTCTAACAGGAATTTATGGTGTTTAGTGTTTTATAGGATAGAGCCCTACTGGCAAAATACAACAACCGGGATAGTTCTCTGCAGTTCATTACTGATAGTGCAATGAAGTGCTCCGTTTATTTTAGACCTCACAGCACACTTGTCTCTAAAGTATCGCAGCAGCTCAATCTTTGAACTTATCTCTCTGTGAAAAGCAGGATTGCTTCTTCTTATGCATGTACTAGTACTTTATCCAGGGTAGCTTGTGATGTGTCAAGATATGGACTTTCCATTGCTTCCCTTAGGAGACTGTTTTACCCCAGCTGGTCTCCCTGGCAAGCAGTTATTGCCTGACATCCAGGCTGACTGATTTCAAGCTGATACTCTGAATTGTTTCTTCACTATTAAAAAGCTTTCTGGAAATCTCCTGAATACAGCCTGAATGCAAAAATTAATTTATTGGGTTGAAAAAGTGTCTTAAGCAGCATCTTGTGTTGAATGCCCCAACAACATTACTGGGTCAGGAGAGTATGGAAATTCAGTGAGCGGTGACTCACATGCCCCTGAGCTCCCATTCTGTCAGCAGTTTCCATTCTTCTGCCTAGCTGATATAAACAACAATGAATCTGTACTGGGTTACCAAAGGAGAATTTGGCACTGCAGTGTTTTTATCTTCCTAGATTTAATATTAATTTTTGTTCGTTTTCTTACCCTTTTCTTAGATCTTCTGTTGTGGCTAAAACCCAGGATGCAGCTACCCATCAGTAACTTCCAGGCAGGGCAGCTGCTATTTTACTTACTCTGAGGCACAGAAGCACAAGAAATATAAGCACTGAGGATTAGGGAATCACAGATTGCCTCCCACATCCAAGATCCAAGAGCAAGGTCCCAGTTCTACCCCAAGGGAACACACGAATAAGTAGCATCTCCCATTCATTGTTAGGAAAGGTAATGTGGGCAGCTGAGGATCAGAAACTTAGGGAGCATTGAGTCCCTTCTCCTCCTGCCCCAGGTAGCTCTGGAGCAGCCTCACTGTCTGCCTTGCCCCTGTGGAAAGTCAGAAGCAGCAAATAATATCTTCTAGACTTGCCTGTGGTTTTGGACATAAAGAAATCAAAATAAAAAAACTGGTAAGCATGCTGTGTTGTTCATATGACTGCACGTGTGAGTGTATTCAAATGAGAGTATTGCAGTCCTGGCATCACTGCTAAGAAGAGATCAGAGAGGATTACTAAGTATTTTGACATAATAATAGCTAATCATCCGGGCAGACTCAGACTGACCCGATCAGTAGAAAAGGTAATGGGATTGCTCTTAAAATAAATAAATAAATATGTAATGAAAGAAAGAAAAGGAAGGAAGGAAGGAGGGAAGGAAGGAAGGAAGGAAGGAAGGAAGGAAGGAAGGAAGGAAGGAAGGAAGGAAGGAAGGAAGGAAGGGAAAGAAAGAAAGAAAGGAAAGAAAGAAAGGAAAGAAAGAAAGGAAAGAAAGAAAGGAAAGAAAGAAAGAAAGAAAGAAGGAAAGAAAGAAAGAAAGAAAGAAAGAAAGAAAGAAAGAAAGAAAGAAAGAAAGAAAGAAAGAAAGGAAGAAAGGAAGAAAGGAAGAAAGAAAGAAAGAAAGAAAGAAAGAAAGAAAGAAAGAAAGAAAGAAAGAAAGAAAGAAAGAAAGAAAGAAAGAAAGAAAGAAAGAAAAGAAAGAAAGAAAGAAAGAAAGAAAGAGTTAGTCACATGGCCTTCAAAAGAAGACGTCAGGCTTTGGGAATATATGATAATAACACTCACCACACAGATTAATTTTTTAGAGAATTCACCAACTATTTCCCTGTAAAATCTGAGGAATGTGGGGATCAAACCTGAGAAATTCTTGTTTTTAATGTATGCTCGTGACCAAATAAATCCAGTGATGAGAGAGCCCTGTGCAGCAAACTTGTTTCAGTCTGCCTTTTCAGTGCTTGAGCAAAGCAGGAAGTGTGTGTTAAATGTTTGTATTGATCACCAGAACTGAAAATAATCTGGGCAGTCAGTCCCAGTGCTGGCGAGATTCATTGTCACTCTGCAGTGCTGGTGACAGATGTTATTGATTGCAGTTCATATTGTTTATGTGTTTCTCTGAAACAGTTAATTTTAGCACAGTGGGAAAGAGTGTCTTGCTACACATGGGACAGTCAGAATGAATGGCTTCATGGAATTTTTAATTACTTTCTGTTTTACTCTCATCAGTTAAAGGCAGGAGCAGTTTTGCTACTGTCAGAAGACACTTTCAGTGTTGTTTGAAGACGAGACTATAAAAAAGCCAATTAAAACAAATACTTTTGTGGAAAAGGTTCTCTTCATGACAGTTTAGACTTTTTTCCTCCTTGCCCTTCCACAGGGAATGAAATCTCTTTAGCGGTGCACTTCATGGGGCATTTCCTTTGTGATCTGAATGCACTGTAGCTTCTTAGAGATGCATTCCTGCATCCTCGTGCAAGTGAAAACATGCTGATGTTTTCATTATACTACCAAGAAGCTCTAAGCTGACAGTATTGATATTCTCAATTCCTTTTACTATGCTTAGTGTGTCTATTGTCAGTATGGAAAAAAATCTTACTTTTTGGTACCTCTATGCCACTGCTGCCTCTTCCCATTACAATTGTATCTGAGCACCTAACAATCTTCAGCATTTGGAGGCTCAAAACACTCCAGCAAAGTGCCACTATCCCTGACAGAGAAATGAAGCATAAGCTCAGACAGCCTAAGTCCATGTCTTTGTAGGTATGCTTGTCCTGCTGAATTGCTAGGGTGCTTCCTGCCTCGGTTCTGGCCTAAATCAGCTGGCACTCCTCCAGTCTCTGGGAACTGCTTGGGAGCTTTATGAACACAATCAGTTATAGCCACTTGATCTGAATGCCAGAGTACAGCTCATGGCATATTTAATTCCTTCCTACAGACATGGTGTCCTGTCACATCCCTCAGACCTCTGCTCATACAAGGATTCAGGCTGCTACTGGTGTAAAGGAGTGCGTGGGTAAGTAAAGGTTTAAAGGTGTAACTGCTGCCATAAATTGGGAGATAACTACTGACACTCATGACAGTCACTAGTACCATAATAGTGTCTACAGAATATAAAGGTAATGCAATAAAATTGCTAATACAAAGTCACCTAGGCTACAAAACCCTGTTACTAAATTTCTTGCCCTGAGGAAATGCAAATAAATGTCCTTCTGCTTACTGAGTTACCTACAGACAGTGCAGGCTGTGGCAATACAGATAGATGGCAGATGCATTTCAATAATGCCTTTGTTCATGAATATGATCCCACCAAAGAAGAGTGGAGACAAATACCTTCTAAAGCAAACAAGAAACCAAGAGGGTTAGGTTGCTGTGATTTAGTATGTTTTCTCCAGAACAAAGAGACTTTCTGAAGCTTCAGTGGAGCATCATTTAGACTCCTAAGCTCTCTGGTGGCAATTTGCAGTAGGGGCTTGGCTTCTGTTCATAAAAGTGATTAAGTGGAATGGAAGATATCAGCAGTATAGTATAAACCTCTTGTGAATAAGATCCAATAAAGCATTTTAGTCCTACTGTGCTGACTTAGTTATGAAGTCCAATATTATTCACAGGGTTTAGTCTTCATAAACTGCCTGTCCTTAGTACAAAGGTTCATTAAAGAGGGATAGCGTTAACACTCTGTTTTGCAGCTGATCCACATAAATAAAATGTAAACAAAGTACAACTAGCCAGAGCTTATTTTCTCAGCTGTACTCTGGTTCTTTTTAATTTTGGAGAAAATTGAACTGAACAGGAAGATTACTAAGGTATTTTTATGTGAAATCTATCAAGGTATTTATTAGGACAAAATAAAGTACATATTCTTTTCTAAAGTTCTGAACTCTCATCTTTCTTAGTTATATGAAGTTATATGTAGTTTTTTTAATGCTGTTAAACACAATAAATCTCAAAATTACTTAAACAAGTTAGGAGTGTCACAGGGAGATATAATAATTCTTTCATTTTTGCAGATGGAGTAATTGATGGATAGGTGTTAAGTGGACTTAAATCAGCCAATGTGTTGGTGATGAATTCCATGTTCTCAGGGTTTGATCCTGTTTTCTTAGTGATAGTAGTATCTATACTGATTGAAAATACACCAATTCAACAAACTAAATGGTGCAGCTCACAATAAGGGGGTAGTTAAAGAAATTATTTACAAGTTCCAAGTTGTAGCTCCCCCTACTCCAAACTCTCACTGAAACCTGCCCTCCTGGAAATGGGGTTCAATAACCCCTACATGTCTCCTTCCACCTGCTTTGCTCTGACTACTTCACAAACTATCTGTGGGAGCCAAAGAAATGTATTTTTAAATATAGCCTTACCTCTTGGTCATTTGCTGTGTTTACTGATAGAGGTTCCTGCTGGGTCTTAGCTCATGCACTGTAAAGATAGCTCATGTAAGGATGTAAGGAACAAGCTGTGCTGGGACAGCCCACAGGGCTCTGAGAGGCTCCCCACCCTGTCTCTGACATGGGTTGGTACCTGGTGATGAGGAGAGGGTATAAGGACCAGCAGAATGTGGTGAATGCTCCTTACCTTTACTCCTTTTTACGGCAGCAGGCTAAGGTCTACCTGGCACAAAGGTGCTAGCTTGCCTCTTTGTAGCTCACAGTAGATTTTCCTTCTGCAAGGCTGCAAACAAAGTTAGCTTTAAAGATATATATATTTCTGGCTTTCTACCATCGTGCAACAGCCAAAAGGCCCATAATTTAATTATGTGCCACATGAAAGAAATCCAAAAACCCAAAAAACAACTCACTTGTTTTGAAGAAAAAATAGATTCTGTACTACAACAATATAACGACTCATAAAACAACTCTTCAATCCTCCCTGACACTCTTGTCTCCTAAGGCTCCTGTCATCCTCCCAGGATGAGAGGCCACAGACAACTTATTTCCCTGTTGTAGAGCAGCCTTTCCACACCCTTGCCAGACCCTGTCTTCATTCTCCCAGCTTTTCCTGGCGCACTTCATTTCTCAGAGAGGTGGCTTGGAATTGCATGAAACTTCCGAAATGCAGTGAAGTCATAGATTTGTGCTATTGACTACGGAGGACACAGGGATTTTTTTATAGGTAGAGATTAATATTCAGGTGCAGATCTACCTGATGACATGTCTGCAACCCCTTTATTTTCACTTATTACCCATCCATCGGCTGTAGCACTTTCTGGTGTGGCCTTTTTTTCTTGTGTCAAATAATATGGACAACGAATCAAAGACACAACTGTCTGGATCTGGCCCCAATAGGGTTTAGTTGATAGTCTGTGTTGACATTTCCTAAAGGAGGACAAACTGCTCTTGCTGTTGACCCTGGTCAAAGATTTCTGGTAAAACAGCATGAACTCAGCACAGATGGCAATTCACCCTGTTTTTTGCCTTCCAACAGGATGGATTTTTTCTCCCCCATGCCCTCAAAAACAAAGCCAAAGCAGTAGCTTATGAAGGACAACTAAGGAAACAGAGACCTCCTGCTACCTGGTCCTGATCTAACAGTCTGCCCTACCCTGAGTAGAGATAATCCATGCAAGGAGGCTGCATGTGAAGTGATTTTATCCAATGCTGTCACAGGTGCACAGAATTCATAGGGCTCCCATTTTTTTGAAAACCTGGCAGAATTGGGATCATGAACTGATTTTTTCTTCCATATCACATCATCTGACACTGTTAGATGGTACTGTGTTTCTAAACATGTGTCTGTGAAATCTCTGAGTCTCACAAATTCATCGGTTTTGGAAGAAGCTTTTTCTTTTCCTTCTGGTGATGATTTTTGCAGTGTATTAAGAAGCATGAAATACTGAAAAGGCAGAAAGTAATATGCCATTGCTGATCATACTATTGCATTAATTCTCCAAGAAAGTGCTCTAATTCAACTGTGTAATTTTTAATTATTTTTACTGATATTTCCTGATACATATTTCATTATTCTAAAGGCTTCAATAATATGAATATAGTATTCTTTGATTAAGGAATCAAGAGGTGAAATATATGAGAGAAAACACAAAGGGTGCCAAAAGTACTGAACAAATCAGTTTTTTCTTTATTGTGATTTACAAAGCAAGTGTAAGTTGCTTTACTACAGAAGCTGAGCAGCTTCATTCAGCACTTTGATGTGTTCAGGCTAATCTGCTATTCTGCTCTAAAAATTTGATGTGATTTCAGAAGCAGATGTAACTCTCAGTTAATTAATATAGGTGAACATGAATAGCTTTTTTTTTTTCCTGCTCTGAGTGAAGTTACTGAAAATAGGTGTCTCTGCAGGTTGAAGCGAAATAGTAAGTGCCTGATAAAACAGACTAAGGGTAAAAATGCAGCCAGGAGCTAAATCTCTCTGCAGGGTGTTTCTGGGGCTTCTACCATTCTTATTTCCTCCCTGATAAGGCTTTGAAATTCTTAGCAATTTCCAGCTCTCAATGTAAGTAGCATAAAGCTATTAATGTACACTCTGATAAGAGGACCAAAACAATTGTACCAGGGGAATAACACAGCATGCCTTCTAGAGTGCAGAGTAAGTGCAGCCTTCACATATTGGATTTATCAGGACGCAGTGAGGTATCTAATAGCACCACATTCCTGCTTTTTGTCTCTCTTATGCGCATGTTCTCATACACAAATAGCTACAAAAGACTCCTCAAAGTTTCCATTGACCAGCCAATGCTTGTGAGAGTGAAATAGCTCTTGGTAGTATTTTTAGGGGCCAGCTTACCATGGCCTTCTCCACAGAGCAGGATAGATCAGCTCTACAGTTACTGAAACCTTGTTTTGATTTGATATTTTATTTATATTTACATCTGTGTCATTACATCCCAACATTACTCTGCTGAAATAAAAGGAAAAAAAAAAGGACCTAGGAAGAGGAGAATAATAGATTCAAAGGGCGAAAACCATAGTCCTTTCCCCCATACCATTTACCTCTGTTCTTTTTACTGGTCTTATGTGACCAAGTGCTGGGTTCTGCATTTGGGTCATGTCAATCCCATGCATCACTACAGCCTTGGGGAAAAGTGGCTGGAAAGCTGCCTGGCAGAAAAGGACCTGGGGGTGAACTTGAGCTGGTAGTGTAGCCAAGAAGGTTAGGTGGCCAAGAAGGCCAAGGGCATCCTGGCCTGTGTCAGCAGTAGTGTGGCCAGCAGGACCAGGGCAGTGATTGTCCCCCTGTACTCAGCACTGGGGAGGCCCCACCTCAAATTCTGTGTCCAGTTCTGGACCCTGCACTATAAGAAAGACATTGAGGTGGTGGAGCATGTCCAGGGAAGGGCAATGGAGCTGGTGGAGGGTCTGGAGGGTCGTAAGTCCTATGAGGAGCAGCTGAGGGAGCTGAGGTTGCCTGGTCTGGACAAAAGGAGGCTCAGGAGACCTTATCACTCTTCACAGCTCCCTGAAAGGAGGCTGTAGCAGTGTGAGAGTTGGTCTTTTCTCACATGTAATAAGCAATCGAGGACAAAGACAAATGGCCTCAAGTTGCACCAGGGAAGGTTTAGATTGGGTATTAGGAAAATTTCTTTCACTGAAAGGTTTTTGTCAAAACCTCTGGAACAGGCTGCCCAGGGAAGTGGTGGAGTCACCATTCCTGGAGGTATTTAAAAGTCGTGTGGATCTGGTACTTAGGGACATGGTTTACTGGGCCTCTTGCAGTACTGGGTTAGTGGCTGGACTTGATCTTAAAGTTCTTTTCCAACCTAAATGATTCTGTCATTCTGTGATTCTATAGTCTGGATTGTGACAAGAGTTTTTCTACTTTCCCGTCTGCCAGTGTTCCACTGTTCCAAGTATTCCTCAATATCTCTTTCAATCAACATCTTTCCTTAGAGTTTTGATTGCTTTCCTTGGGCTTTGGCTGCTGTGTATGTTTTCAGAGCCAAGAGAAGCATTCCTTTGAGTTTCTTCCTAACAAACTGGAAGAGTTTATACAGCCTGTGATGAGGAAACCTGGGATGACAGTAATTGTACTGAAACTTTCTTGATGTTCTCCACCCCCAGATAGAAGGCATTAATATGGCTGGTCTTCTGTTTTAAGCAAGGTAACAGCCAGATAACCACCTGTGGCAGCAATATCTGACAGATATAACTCTACCAGGAAAAATCAAAAAGACAGAGCATACGTACAACTTGCTCTGACCCTAGGCCTGAGGTGTATTCTTCCACTGTAAAATTTGCTACTATCTTGGTTCAGGGTAATAATGAGGTATCTCCCTTTCTAGCTGGCAGGGAATTGTGGATTGGGAATGGGTAAAAACTCCCAAACCTGAGTGTCTGGGTGGTGACCCTGTTGGTGGGGTTCAGCCCATCTTTGCTGGGACAGGGAGACTGTTGTCTTTGTGTGCAGTATGTGCACGGCTACGCATGACAGACTTCATGCAGAACAGTTTAACTAGACATCTAATCTCACCTGGAGGGAAGAGTGTTTTTTGCAGCGTGTATTCATTCTTTTATTCATTTAGCTCTGTGTTTCTGCACTAGTGGGTAGGAATAATTCTTTATATTCTATTCTTTGAATGATACTAGAAATGCTGTCACCCGAGTTTATCATGTCCCTTGTTGCTCTATAAACATTAAAAATTTCAAAACCAGACATTCAACTTGTAGCAATTTGGATATGTATGTCCAGATAGGTCACAGAACATGCACTACATTGTGGAAGGTAATTTTTAATTTGTATTCCATTTATTAATTGTTAAACTTTTATTTTTTTTCTTTTGTGGGAATTATGGCAAGTTATAATTCCGAAAAATAAGATAGCACTAACATTTCTCACATATGATGCCTGATGTGACCTCATAAATCTTTGTTCCTCAGTAGTGATAACAGTTCTCCAGGTGTAAGTCTTCAGACTAGTGGTGGCCTAAACAAGCACAAGAAGTGGGTATATTCTTTTTTCCAGACTAAGTATCTCTGGAGCCATTTTGGCTCAGGATTTGTGGGAAGGTTGATCAGCTTTACAACATGTGGAGATGCCCCATGGTGGCATAACTCTCCCTTCTGCCTACAAACTCAAACTGCAATCTCTGCCTCCAAACTCAAACTGCAATCTCTGCCTCCAAACCCTAACTTTCTCAGCATTTGTGAAGCTGGGATAAGGCTTGGGATTTGTTTCTTTTTGAGACTTTGGAGGTTTTTCATCCTTCCTTTGAACTCTGCTGACCCCATTGGTTCAAAGTGGACACCTCGAACACGAAAGCCTTAAAATTCTAATTAAACTGGCAAGCAAAGGGATGTGAAAATTCTCAGCAAGACTGAGAGGCAGAGATTGATAAAACATGGATTTGGTTTGTAATTTAAAAGGTGGGTTCTGTTAGGATTAAAAACTGAACCAAGTTCGTGCTCCCTCAGACTTTGTGCTTCCACTTTACTTGGTTTAGGACCAAGATAACTAAACAGAAGAAAGGAAGTTTTGTGCAATCCTCATTCAGGTGAACACAAACCTGTTCCTACTTATCTTACTTGCTCAGCATCTTGTTGTGGCTTGCTCTCAATCACTTGACCATCCTGGAGACCGGGAAAGACCATTTCTTCCATCTGATGGAGGCAGTCACGCAAACAATTCTTCTCGCCCAAATCAGGAATTGCTTTCTCGCACATCGTGGCTCAAGGCAGACCCACCCTACTTCCTGCCATAGACCAGCTTGGCTACACTGTTAAACCCTAAACAGGTTAAATTACAGCTTAAAATCCTGAAGCTCTTTGTGGGCTACCAAGGCAGTGTTTCAAGATGCAACCTCACTTCCTGGTGGGAGAGAATGGGGCAAGGAAGGGCACACTTAGCCTCCCCTTTCATGCTCCAAGGCTCTCACTTTGTGGGATGGCAAGAAGCAGGCAGAAGCACCTGACCTCCAGCCTTCCAGAGCCTTCTGCCTTGCACACCACCCTGGCAGACAGCAGGCTGTGGGCAACCCTCCTTCTGAGACTTAGCTCTCAAATGAATGTTTTCATTTATTTTGGTGGGCAGCCTCATAATGTAAGTAAAAGCTGTCTGCCTCAGAACCACCACTTTCAGTATTTCATGTGATGTTTCAGATTTTCATGTGACACACATGGAAGTTATCTCTGAATTCATGGCTGCTTTCACTTACCAAAACCACTTAATCTGCTTAGTTAACATGAAAAGTTTAACCCTCAAAATCCCCTTAGATGAAATCTTCTTGACACATTGTGATTCCCTCAGGACCTTCCAGAAGGTGTTGGACATCCCAATAACCCAGTCCAGATCATAGAATCATGGGCTGGGTTGGAAGGACCTTAAAGATCATCTGGTTCCAAGTCCCTCTTGTGGGCAGGGACATCTTCCACTAGACCAGGTTTCTCAGAGTAGCATCACGTATTTTGAGCTGGCATCAGTGAATAATCTTATTATATCATCTGATCTGTGATAACCAAGTGCCACCAAACTACATTTCCCTCCTCCTTTTTTTTTTCTTTTTTGTCTTTCCTAGACATGACTTTGACAAGGAAAAGCTGCATTTTGCTCAAGACTGTAATCTTTGGACCCTGAATTAAGGCAGTTGCTGATTCCCCATGAGAAACCCTGAGAGACTGATGCTTTTGGTCTGCTGAACAGTTTGAAACTCTGGGTCAGTGCTTGGTTCTAACACTATTGCATTTAATCTCTGTTTTCAGAGCATGCTAGTGCTAAGGGCACAGTGTTTGCTTCTGCTGACTACAGTTAATAGAGTCAGCACAGAAGTCTTATGTGCAGCTAATTGCTCTAGCCCCCCTATCTGATGCTATACATCACACTTCTTAGTCTCAAAAGAATTTGCATTTGTCTTCCTTGCCTTTTTAGAGGTGGCTTGAGACCTTCCAGAAAATTGCATTTTATGTGACTTACTTCCACAGATTCACATTCCATTCTGGCTCTGATTTATTTGCTACAGGATAGCAGCAAATCTGAAAGTGCCTAGCCAAGTCTTCATGACAAAATTGTACAGGGTGGGCAAAAAAAGTGCTTGGCATAGCTGCGTCTTCAGGGTTGAAGAGACTTGGGACTGTAGGACACGAAGGGAGAGATTAATAAACAAGAAGGCATCTGAGACTGTAGCCATGAAGCTGCTTCTCTGTGAGAAGGGATGGCCTGGGTTCCTACCACTGCTCCTGATGCTTTTTAGCTGATGACATTGAATTAAAAAATGCACAAGCAGTGCTGGGAAAGGCAGTGGTGCCTTTACTTTCTCAATTGGCCCTTCCTTTCTCTTTGCTGGATACCCAGGATTAGATTGGCTGGATGGAAAACTGTCCCCTCGCCCTGCCTCCATGGGAGTGGGCAATCTGTGGGGTACAAGGCAGTGCCGGAAATAAGATGCAGTCAATTCCAGATCCCAGTTTAAGAGGTCTGGATCCCATCCTGGGCCTGGCTGAAGTGTGAAGGTGACTCAGAGCACCTCTGAGTCAAGGAGGTTTCACCATTGCACCTCAGTGGTAGTGAGTGAGGAGCATGTCTGGAGGCTTAGTGGGGTTCCTGAAAGCAAATTTTGATTAAGTTGCTCGGTTCTGCCACAGTGCACATCAAAACCCTCTTTCCATGATGAGGTGGCTCCCACCTGCATTTCCTTCACCTGAGTGCAGACTGGTGTCACTATGAGGTGGGTATTATTTGGTTGCAAGGTCAGGGCACAGCCAAGGCATGTCCCTGCACCTGGGGACACAGAGGCTGCTCTGTCTGTGTCTGGACAGTAAAGCTGAATAAGGCTGCCTGGGCAATGAAGCTGCACATTTACCTTGGAGGATGACTATCTACCTTCATCAGCTGTGCGAAGTCATAGAATCATAGAATAGTTTATGTTGGAATGAACCTTTAAAGACTATCTAGTCTAAGCCCCCTGCAATGAGCAGGGACATCTTCAACTGGGTCAGGTTGCTCAGAGCACCATCCACCCTGACTTTGAATGTTACCAGGAATGGGGCATGTATTATCTCTCTGGGAAACCTGTTCCAGTCTTTCACCACCCTCACTGTAAGACATGTTAGCCTACAAGGAGTGTGTTTAAACAGGACAGAGGAATATATGCTATTGTCCTCCTGCATCTCCTGACATTTTTTTTTATTTCCTAGGGGCAGGCACCCTACAGAACAGCAGAGAGCTGCATAAGCAACTGAAATCTCAGCTTTCTGCAGCAAGAGAGGGAGAGGTTTCCTACTCTCGGGAAAATGTCTGGTTTTGTTTTTCTGCATTATTTTGATGTTAGTGTCCAGAAAGCAGAGGCTTATAGTCTGGTTTTACACTTTCTTGCCGGAAGTCAGCCCCTTCTTTTTCTACTCTGCCTTGGATCTCACTTTCTAGGCTACAGCATGGCCCAGCTTTCCATTTCTAAAGAAGGACCAGTGTGCTCTGAGTCCTGGTACAACACTCTGCTGGAACCTGGGCCCCCTGGAAAGGGAAAACCTCCATCTCCCCCAGTGCCAAAGAGCACACCTAGTACAATAACCCTTACCATCTACTGCTTTCATTTAGTACCCTGACCTACTAATTGTCATCATGACTGGATTTTTCCCTCCTACACCCTTCACTGACTTGATTGAATCTAATGAGCAGTGAGCTTGTGAGGCACACGGTGGACTTTTTGGAGAATTCTGTTTAGAAAGAGGTAGAGAAAATGCTTGCTTTTGAAGTCTGGCTTGGGGTTTTTGGTGTCACAGGTACAGTGGCCCAGGAGACCTTTCAGAATAACCATCTGATGTAAGATCGGTTGAACAATATCACCAGGGCACTGCAAAATCAGATCTCATGCTGTTAAGACTTCTACCAGTCAACATTTTAGGTCTGCAAGTACTCATTCCTTGTCCTTTCATTTAAAAAGCAATCAGTGCCTCTGGCCATTGCAAAGTTGGTCACCACAAACCAGCAACTCTAACAATTCTTGTTATCAGATGTTAAGTTTGTAGTCGATGGTCTTGATGATCCTGATCCTAGCTCTCCAACACATGCATATTTAAACTATGTATTAAATATACACTCGTTAAATAACTTTACATCCTGGGTATTACATTAATTCTCATTAAAAACCTTCTTCCCCTCAAAACTCTAACCACTGCTCTTTTTAGGGGCGCATGAATGATGTGCAGAGGGATATGTGTCTGTACTAGGGAGGAGGCAGAGACACTGACCTACTTATTTAAAAGGAACAGATCTGAGTGCTAATCTCTGAGACAGACTCAAAGGTCCCATTGTTCCACCTTACAACCAGCAGCAAGAAGTGAATCTCCCTTTGGTGCTCCTCAGAAGCACTTGCTGATCCTTCCTTGGCTATATGGAAAATTTAAGATCCTGGTGTCCTGCTGCCCAAAGAGCAGGTGAAGCAATGCCTGGGTGGGGAGCACAGTCAGGCTTGTTGAGCTGCCAAGGTGTACCCCTGTTAATGAGCCTAAAGGCTTCAGCCTAAGGCATTTCCCTAGGAAAGGAAGGATGTGAATGGGTGCCTCCTACTTCAAAGTACTTCAAAGTAAGTTGGGTGCTGTGACTGCAACTTATTTAGGAGCTTTAAAAAAATCCAGTTAAATAATTTAAGTACTCAGAATTTCTAACTGCTAGTCTGGAGCAAGGTTGTTGTACAGGTATTACAACAGAGTTCAAAATCCCACTTTCTATCCAGTTTTTCACTTGTGTGAGTGCCTGTGCATGTTCAGACTCCAGAGAAAACTCAAACTGAACTGACCCCAATTATCTTCTGTTTGAAGCACAAAGTTACTCATTTTTGAAACAGTGTTATAGTTTTATCAGAGTCCCTTTACAGTCTATGGCAAGAAAAGGCATCAATAAATTAAATTTGCATCATATATTGTTTCTGAGGGACATCACAATGCTCTTATCATCTTCAAATACTATAGTTTGTCTGAAAATTATGGGTTTTTTTATTTCAATTTCAATTAAAAATGGTGTTTAGACCAAAAGCTCATTGTCATTTAGCAACAACCTCCCCCAAGTTTAAAACTTGATGCTAGTGCTTATTGATTAATATTCTAGGATCATGTTTATCATCATATTTTTTCTGTAATAGTGACAAAATATAACTGGAACAGTTATCTGTATCAAGACCAGTATATTTAGTACAGGGGTCTTGTTTTTTCTTAAGACCAGGGCATAGTAGTCCTACAAAATTCCTTGAAAACGAACATCCAGAGGGTTTTTTTTTGTTGTTGTTGTTGCGTTCTTTTCTTTTTTTTTTGTATGACATTTTTGCAGGCTGGAAATGCAGGGGTTAACTAGTTTGAATTTTGAATGAAGTCTAATAAGCCATCCGACTTAAAGTAAACAACGGTCTGAGTTCCATCGCTTTTGTTTTTATTAGCTGACCTTGCAAGCTAATAAATTCATCCTGTATTTTTCTGCTACTGCCAGTTTGCAGCATACAGGAAACTAATCTTGTACAATAACTGCCTTCCTGTAGTCAGTTCTTAAATGGAGCCAAATGGATTGGTGGCGGAAGAACTCCCCAGCAGTTCCTGTGAAACAGTGCTGAGCACAGCAAGACCTGACAGAGGCTGCTTGCTATTATTGACTTTGACAATGTAATTATGTTCTCATTTACCTCCCTAGCACTTAAGAAAAAAAAAATCCCCCCCAGTACAAAGACTGCAACGATTTTAATGCCAAATTAGTTGTGAGATAGGTATTTGTAACATGCTAAATATACAGCAATTTCTCTAATTTTTTTCAGAGGGTAAAATACATTGCAGTGGCCATTATAGCACAAAGGTCTTTCATATGTATCTGGCTGCTGCAGCAGCACTTTGTTCCAGATGCAAAGGCTCATGCTCACCAGTAAGTTAATAAAGGGTCTGTGTTCTGATTAGAAACTCGTGTGTGCTCTTCAGCATTAAAGACAGACTGCCATTTTTGTAATCTGCTATAGTATACTACAAATGAATCTAGGATCACTTTTCTAGGGGCTGAGCTGTTTCTTTCAATTTTAGAGATGCCCATGGGTGTTTTTCACACTTAGGAAAGGTTTCATCTTGCATTCACCGAGATCACTTGCAAGAGCTGCTGAAGATTTCACTGTTGCAAGGCCAAATGCATGAAGAGATCCCCAGTGTGTTGTGGCACCCTGGATGCATGCAGGTGGAGGGCATCTGAGTGTACAATATTGATATCCTCACTTTGCCCACCTGGGGGAAATACCTCAGAAAGGGAGGTCTCTGATTCAGTTGAGTGAGGTAAATGTCTGGACAACATGAAAATTAGTGTGGAAAAGCTTTGGTTGTTGTGATCTGTCATGAAGTGCTTTTACAATGAGTGTTTTGACCCCCCCCCATTCCCCATCGAAACAAAGGACCAGAACAAACTATTTGAATGACATCTTTGAAAAAAATGTTTGATTATCTAGTTTCCCTTTCTAGTTCTTGATTATGCCTGACTCCTACTCCATTTGCCCTCTCAGAAAAGGTTAAACACCAAGTATGGCTCACATATTGCTCTCCAGGGAAAAAGACCATGATAACTTCCGAGCTGTGGCTGTCATTATTGTAAAGCATTTATGAGAAATCACATAAGCTACTCCACTAAAATGGATACATTTCTCTGCAGCAACTTTTATTTGGGCTCTGTACCAGCTGTAGCTGTGAGTACAGCTGGGTGGAAAGAAACAGAAAAGGGAAATGAGTTTCTCTGTTCTTGTGGAGACTTCTTCAAATTTGTGATTTTTTTTTTTTTTTAATTTAAAAAATATAGCTGAAACCTGAACGTAACTCCTGGAGTTCAATATTCCATTTCAAATGATAAGAAAATGTGTTTTATACACACAGATCCTGGGCAAAGGTTTCTGGATCTGTTAGGTATAACTGTTCATTTAAGAGAAATGAGCAATTTGGATAGAGGTCTTCTTGATTAGTGACTTAATTACATTTGTTACTTTGTATAATGGGATATCCTCTTAAAAATTCTGCACAGGAACTGCTGCTGGAGTGGCTCTGGAAATGAGGTAGTTAATGATGGTCAGGAAAACAGCCTGTAGATAAAACTGAAACATACACTGTTAATTTAATTCAAATATGGAAATGCTTGCTGTTAAGTAATGGTTTCTAGTATACATCACTGGCTTAATCTTCACCCTTTAGCCTTCATAACTGAGGATCTTTAAGATCCCAGAGCAAGGGTCTTAAATGCATATCCTTTGCTTTGCAATCAGGGTAGCCTGAATCCACACTCAGGCACTAATGGCATCATAACTCAATCCCCACACAGCCCAGTTCAGCCACATATCATGTCCATCCTGACTGAGACAGGGGCTCTGTAGAAGATGATATGTGATCCTGTAGTTACAGATATTGCAGAAAATCAGGCTGCAAAAGTAATGTCTGTTCCAGTCTTTCTCAACCTTTGAATAGACATTGCAAGATTAATATTTTTTAAAAAGTCTAAGATTTGGGTTGTTTGGGTTTTTTTAAACCTAAAAATTAGCAGATAAAGCACCCACAGGAAAAAGCAGCCCCTTTCTCAGAATAATACTGGATTCTGATCTGGGATCTATTAAGCTGTGTCCAGACTGCTGGCTCTCGAAGTTGTATCATCTACTAAAAGAGCCTGTAGCAACTGTGAGACCTTAATGGATGTTTAGGCAGCTGGTGAGACCAGTATGGAAAGGGGCAGTGTGGTTTGCCATCCATTGCACAGACATGTCCTTTGGGCTCAGCTTCTCATTTTGAAAATGAGTGACTGCTCATTTCCAAATGAGCAATCGCTCAATTGATTACAGGCAATCCTCCCTATGCAAACACCGTGTCTCTGTCCCTGTTCTCCTACCCAATGGTCATTTAACATGGCTCCTGTTCTCACTTTCCTTCTTCCACTCTTCCTCGCTGCCTCTCTTCCCAGCTCCAGCTCTCATCTGCAGGTGCAGACCTTCCCCTGGTCTGAGGTCCCCTCTTGCTTCTCATCTGCCTCTCATCCATCACCATCTTCCCCCATGCTTGCAGGCCACCAAGAGAAGAAGGAATGGGGGCTCACTCTGTATCAGGGACTGCCTCTTGCCACTGAGCACAGCAACACTCCTTGTGGGTAGAAGTCTTGTGGTGATCCCAGAGGTAACATTGCTTCATGAAAAAGTTCAAACAGTTTGATCATGTGGAGGACCTGTAGTGAAAAACTCAATGAAAATGGACTCTTCAGTTCATCCAAAGCTACTGAACTCCATCAGAATCCTCGTCAACTCAGTGCAGTCTTCACAAAATCAAAATTTCCCATTTTTTTAAATGACACTGAAAGTTTTCTTGGGGATAGGAAAAGATAGCAGAACAACTCAACTCAAATGTGTTTCAAGCCTTCACTCTGAAGTACATGAAAGAAACTAGAGACTGACAGTAAAATGACTATAAAAATATTTTCTAAGTAAGGAAAAGTGTATGTTTCCATGATTTTGTTCTTGGAAACTGTCAAATCCTCAGCAGAAAAGTGTCCCAATACCTTCATGGGACAAATGTATAATGTATAGCTGAAAAATAAAAATCATAATACTCTATATCTGAATGACTCATTTAGTAACTCACTGTAAACCTGATCTTGTAATGGGTATTTTGGTATTTACACTAGACTTAATTAGTATTCTGTTTCTGTCTATGATATTTAAAGAACTCTGCTCTGGGTGGGCACATTTGCACATGGCTGCAGGAGCCGTATCATCACACCTGTCACATTTATTGTACACATGTTCAAGATGTTGTCTGTTTTCCCCGAACCTTTAAGACACACGTTTACTTATTTTTTTGTACAATTCTGTCTTCATAGCTCACTGCACTTTCCCTCTATACTTTTCAAATCCTGAAATGTCTTATTTAATCTGAATAGGCAAGAACAGAACGCTGTGTTCTAAGTGGAACCCTACCAGGGAAATGTATTATTCTCATCATTATCACTGTCTTAGACACAGAGAAAACCTGCTGCGAATGCTATTCTAGGGGCTTATTTAACTTCTTAGAGTCAGGAACAGAGAGGCACTCCCTTCCCTGTCTATCAAACCAGGTTCTGTCTCTCTGTTTCATTTGAAACCACATCTGGGTGCTCAAATTTCTAATCCTTTATTTTCAAAGGAATAGTACTTCAATTATCTGCTGGTTTGAGTCAATTTTGTTAGCTCAAATAAACAGTTTTGCAGTCCTATAGGAAGATTTCCTCCAGGGTTTCTGAATTTCTTAAGCAAACCTGTGTCTGGTTTGACTATAAACATGATCCAACTCCTGATTATTCATTGAATAATTTACATGGAGTCTGAAACTCACTAATATTTATGCACCAGTATGATATTTATTGCTCCAAGTAGCACCTAATTTATTCACAGCTATCGATAGCAAATAATTTAATTCCATTAACTTTCCTCATTTTATTGTGTTTACATCATACAACTTTAAAACTGTTTTAGCTCCTCAAAAACTGTCAAACAAACACAGGGAACTTCATGGAAAACAGTCAAAAGGCTATGCATAACAGGGAGTAAAGAATAACTAAGAAGTTCTGAGACACTGTACTAATGATTTCAGGTATTTAGCTAAATATTTTGGACTGAAACTTTTTTTTTTTACTTTGTTTTCACACCAGTGCAAAAAAAAGCCTGAAATGTTTCCATTCCAATTTAGTTGCATTTTAGCTTCCTTTTGCTGAGTTGTACATGATTCAGCAAAATGCAGATAATCTGGCCTCTGTACTTTTCCAATTGACCCTAATTTGCAGGTACCGTGGCAGAGCAGATCCGTGTCTCTTCCTCTGTGCAGCTGAAAACAAATCTTTCTTTGAATGCTGAAAGCTGACTCTCTCACTTTCAGACTCCTGAGACCTACTGTGAACTTAGCAGTCTGTGGTGGGGAACTGATCTGTCACAACACATGAGGATAAGCCCCATCTGTGCTCCCTGAAGCCATCAGTTTGGGACTTGAGTTGCTCTAAGTTAGTATGTTTCTGCTTCCCTACCCCGGGAGTTGTCCAAGATATCGTACAAATAAGTATTTGGGGGCAGGGGAGGGAGATACACATATTTATGGTTCTCTCTCTGATTTGTGGCTACATTTAGCAAGTTTGCATTTCACATGTGCTCTCTGACAATGCATCCTGTCCTGCACTACCCTTGTCTTCTGCTGCTTGGGAAGAGCGTGGATTTTCTGTATCTCACAAAGGAAGGCTTAGAAATGTTGTTTGAGTATTTGAAGACTTGTCCCGTATTAGGTCAGGTCATTATTGTCAGAGATAAAAACGTTGGCCCTCTGAGTGATAAAACTTCCACTTAAGGATCATTTTCTCTCCTGATTTAGGCTGCCTTCTCATTTGGTCTCTTATTCTCTGTTGGTGCCTGCAAGGAAAGGTGACAGCAATATTTTTTGAAGTTCAGTTCAGTTTCAGATGGGATCTGCAAAATCTACTTTAGCTACTGCAGTACCTGACTATTTGGTGCCCTGAAGGCAAAATTCCAATAACTCACAAAAATGGAGGAAATACCATTGAAATACATGACAAGTGACAAAATCCTGGGCACAGGCCACATAGTAGCTTCAGATTGGGTGTCATGGTTAAAAAAATGTTACCTGTGGGTTATACGGAAGATTAGAAGGAAGAAAATGCACGTAAGTACACAGGAATCTTTATTAATGTTTAGCTGAATTGCACTCACTCTCCAAGATATCACACACTTTCTAGAAACACATCAATATTCCCTTCAGTGTTGAGCACTGATGTGAATGTATGATAAGGTGTTACGACTTTCTGGAATCACTGCAGTGATTCTGAATTATTCATGAAATTAAAATTCCAAACTAATTCACAGCATCAAACAGTTCTGGCAAGTGGCATATAATGCTGGAAACAAAAATGTACACTACATATTAATCCAGAAAAACTCTCTTATCCCTTAAATCACTGGACCCATACCGTTTTACTCACCCTTAATCATGCTGGTACTGTAAGTCTTTAGAAGTGATTTTTTTTACACACATCAGGATTTAGATATTGTGAATCCATGCTGTGAATAGGTTACATTATAAATGACTTAGAAATTAGCAAACAAAAAGTCTTGGGGGAAAAAAATGCAGGCAGTAGAGATGCACAACTGTGTTTATGTATTTTTTTCTATGAATAAAGGATGGATATAATGTTTTTCCTTATTTTTGTAGTGAAAAAAAGTGTAATAAAATAAAAGTGCAATATAGTAGTAGGGCAATCATGTAAACAGTCTGATCAGTAAAAAAGCATATATTTCAGGCAAATACTTGCTTAGATTCAGTTTCAAAACTCTCAAGAATACTGGCATTTGTCTCAAATTGCAAATGAATTTCACTTTTGCATGGTTTGCATCCAAAACATGGATGATTTCCAGTGAAGGGGGGTCAGCTCTCAAGTTAAATCATTATAACTGATCTTGTGACTTTGCAGGGATTTCCAGGCAGTTTGCTGTTTTGTGAATGTTTGCTCAAATATGAAAATCCCGAAAGGTGAAAAACAAATCTGGGAAAATGTTACGAAAACTATTCAAATATTTACACAGCCCCACTCTCCTCAAGGATACATACACTGACATTTTCAGTCCCTTCTGGATAATAAATAATACATATTCTGGATCTGTTCTGCACCTGTCTTGCTCAAGGGTGTTATCAACTCCTGGAAAAATTAGTGGAGGAATATCATTGTAAATCTGGAGCTCTGCAGTGGGGAGTTAGGTTTACTTTTTAATCTAACACATGCAAGTAAGGTATACAGACGTGTATTTCTATGATATCAGATGTTTTTATTCTTTACGGAAAAATGAACCACCTTTATTCCAATTAAAATAGCCCTTGCATTTAGACAATTACCCCATTCCCTCATTTTCTCACCTCTTCAGGAACATAAACACAGATTCTGAAATCACCTTTTTGCAGCTCAGTGTGATGCCTTTTCCAGCCACCTAGAAACAGAGACTAGACAAGAGTAAGGGAATAAAGATAGGTATTTACTTGAAGGGCCTTCAAGGTACACCCTGGGGGAGCCAGAGGGTGCTTCAATAAAAAGTGGACCCCAAGATGGACGACAGGTCACGAGTTCTTCACACCTTTATAGGTTTGGTTCATTTGCATACCACGGTTAATTCTCCAATTAAAGCCCCAGCTCAATGATGTAACTCCCCTCAGCTTGCTCCCCCCTTAGAGTCTTTGGTTTACACATTTTGGGCCTAGAAGAGCCTGGCTGTCCTTGAAAGCAAAGCCTGGAGAGGCTTTGTTATGTCTATCTTGCACGAGAGAGCAGAAATTACAGGCTACAAGGAGCTTAGAGTTACACTCTAAGCAGCACAGAATTTGAAAAATACAAAAGTTAAAACGTAAGGCATCAAGTGTACTCTTTCATTTTCATATTTCTTCTTTCACACTTTTTCTCCAGAAAGAGGCACTTCTCTGGAGTAGTACTTGCTTATTCCACATTAGGACACTGGAAAAATGTAGAGTGGTACCTGATTTGATTACAGTGTCCTTATCAAAAGTCAGATCTCTAGAAAGAGATTCAGAAAGCAAATACCAGTTCTTGAACCTTCAAGATTTGCTCTTTCAAATGTCTTTTTACAGTGAAGTGCTCAGTTTGGAGTAGAGATGGGGAAAAAAAAGCACAATGTACAAAATGGTAAAAAGGAAAGGAGCTCAGGACTCACAGAGAACGATGCACAGCTGCCAACTACTTCCCCTACTTCCCAGAAACCCTTTCTTTTTTTTTTTTTTTTTTTAATATAATGCATTAATGAATTCCCATGTGCTCTGACCTAGCGTATCTTGAAAGTCCCAGACTTCTGAGAATTGTTTGTTCAGTCCCATCTGGGCCACAGTCTGTAGGCTGTGGATGCTGGTATATTGAAGGAAATTTAGATATGGAAGCACCCCTGGTTTTAGGCACAGCTTGTAAAGAGAGGAAGGAAGGACAAAAGGAGTATTAGGAAAGAGCAGGAGTTCTGATAACATGCTTGTTATGAGGAAAAGGGGATTTTTTTAGCACATGCTGCCATCTTCAAAGCAGAGTGCTGTGATAGGAACACAGGGACTCTGGTCAGCACCCCGTGCAAAAATGCCTGGCTTCAACAAGCTGCCCTCAGCTTTCTCAGTGTTTATTCAATATGGGGAGCTAACAGAAGAGAATTTATCAAGACAGTTAAAAATCACATCCCCAGCTACTATGAAGATGCAGAAATATTGCATACAGGCAATCACATACAACCCGAATAGACTTCTTCTTACAGCTCAGTTCCCATGGCCTTTTAGTCATCTCCTTTTGTTCTCTTCTTCTAGAATACATTTGTAACACACCAGCTCTCACCTTTCTATTCAACAGGAAGCCACTGGACGAAGGCTACCTGGTCCCTATTTTTCATATAGGATGAATATGGAAATTTAAATATCTGTAAAACTGCTGCAAAGAAAAGCTTTGAGCATTTTTATGTGCTATTTCACAGTATAACTGCAAGGAAAACTACTTCTGTTAAGCATTCAGACTATTTTGGGGAGAGCTGAAAGCCTTGTTTGAATCTTCTTACGTTTTCTTGGCAACAAATATCTCCCTGCAGAAAGACAACGTACTTGTCTATGTATGCAGTTACTGCCTTGCTGCATCCCAACTATTTCATCTACCTAAAATCAACATAATTTCCCAAGTGCTTAATCTACCCTGGGAGAATTTATATGGAGATTGCCACATCTGGAGTCTATAGAAATGAAAACTGTCATGACAGGAGAAGGACAAGGGAGATGTGTGCCCTGCAGCAGTTGGTGTAACCTGGTTAATATGAGCACAGCTCAGAGTGCTCTGTGGTAGGAGTGGGCTCAGATGAAAATCTCATCTCACCCTGTTTAGAAGTGACTGCTGGGATGAAGTGTTTCCATGAAATTGGTACCTGTATTAACTACTTTCATCTGTATCTCTACATGCATCTTTTACCTGCAATGCAAATATTCCTGAGGAACAGGAATTAGAAGGGGTACTAGTTTTTCTATTGCCATTTTCCATTGCCATTTTACTTGCCATATCTCAGCCACTGAAAGAGGAGCATCATCATTTAGAGACCATCTAAATCATCATGAACTGCAGGGGAGAGAAAGATGCGTGGAAAAAGAGCTTTTTTAGAAAATTAGGTGTCCATGTTTGCAGACAACAGTGAAAGCAGAGTTGTCAAGAGGTACTTTTCGAGTGAATCTGGAAAAGGGGAAAAACGCCTGCATCACTCTGAAGCCAGAAGAGACTTATATAAACTATTGGTTTGAAGCACCTTTTTGTGCATGGGGCAAAACCTACTGTGTATTTTACTTTAACCTGCATGGTACGGAGATCACACCTTATAGAATTGTCCCACAGGATGTTTATTTTAGTACCAGCCCCAAACATTAACCTTGTGGATATTTAGAAAGATATATTAAAGGCAGAAGCTTACAAGTGGTCTTTCATCTTTCCCCCCATCTTCCTCCTATGTTTTAAACCTTGAATCTTGTTCTTGTTTAATTGTTTAGGCTAGTCCTGAAAAAGTGACGCTTTACCTCTGCTCTTTGTTATTAAAAAATAAAAATGCTCTCAACAGACCAAAATGCTCTGTCCAGATCTTAACAATGATTATGCTGATGATAACATTCAGCAGTGTTGTTTTTCACTACGATTTGGGAGTTCAGAATTCGTATTGGCAAAAATAATGGCAACCTGGCAGTGTGTTAGTCTAGGTTTCTACCTCAGATTTTGCATAATTTTAGGTATCCATGGTACAGCTAAGGGCAAGAAAAATCGAAACAGTAATTTTTTTGAGAACCATATAGTATTGCTGCTGTTTTTTTAGGAAAGGATTTACATTTAAGCATTATCACAAAACTTCATTGACACTGTGATTAACAAGGAAATTAGATCGAGTTAGGGAGCATAGTGAAAACAGTTTATTAGAGCTGAGCTGCCACAACTGGATTGAAATAAATAGATCAGCATGACATTTCTGTGTAGATATAGTCTAAAATGTCAGAGATACCAGGCAAAACGGGCCAGGCAAGACGCAGGGTTGATAGCTCGAGAGGATAAACCTTACTCACCCTTCCCCAGTGACTTAAGTTCTCTGTAGTAGTTAATGTCAGCTTCTTCTCATTCTGGTACTCAGCATCTTCTCTTCCCCACAAATTTGACTTGACTTTGAAATAAATTTAAAAAACAACTTTCGAGTCCTTGAAGAAGAATATTCAAAATTTCTTAGTGTTTCTCTCCCCAGGCAGCATCAGCTCTTACCTTCTCAATTTAATCCTTAGAACCATACAATTTGTTTATTAGCAATGTCTTTATTTACTGGAAAAAGGTTCTTCACACAGAGCATGATCAGTCATTGAACAGGCTCCCCAAGGAAGTGGTCATGGCATGAAGCCTGAGACAGTTCAAGAAAAGAGCCTTGGACAGTTTGGACGATGATTTCAGGCACATGGTGTGAGTTTTGGGGTTGTCCTGTGCAGGGCCAGGAGTAGACACAATGATCCTCATGGGAGCATTACTGCTCAGTGTGTTCTATGATTGTGTGAAATAAATGTTAACCCTGATCCAGATGAAAGTACTCAATGTGTTCCTTTCTTTTCTTTCCTTTCAGGACTTTACTTCCATTATAGACCAGTATAAGAAATGAACAGAACCTTCCTGGCACCAATACAACGTTATTCACCAGTTTGTGCCAATTTAAATTGAATTTAAATTGAAATTAGATGTATGACATACCCTGGATAGGGCTGGGCTGTTTAACATAAAGCAGACATGGGCTACCACGATGTGCAATCTGCAGGTCCAGCTTCTGGCATCAGTCAGATTATTCCCTGGAAATTGAGCCATGCCTCAGAAGGCTATTTTTTTACTTGGAGACATTTCAGGCACTTAATGTGTAGTAAGCTGTTAAAATATTTCATTAAATACTTCTCTTTCCTTCTACTCCTCACTTGTTAGTGCCAAAGTTTCACAGCTGGAGAAGGTTGTTAATCTTTTTTTTTTTTTTTTTAAATCATTATTTTGAAAGGTAATCCAGCACTGAGCAGGAATAGCCAGCATATCCCCTTAGCCATAGGCTCAGATGTTCTGCATTGACTGCTATTTTGACATTCTTGGATGGAAATCCATCGCTTAATGCTCAAACATGAGGCACGTACTGGTTCTCTGGCATGCCTTCGCCTGTGACCATCTGTTGGGGTGGCTCTGTGCCCACTTGAAAAACTCTCTGCCAGTTTCAAGAGGGCATAGGTATTAACCGAATATAGATTTAGAAAGACAGCTAGTAAAATGTTAGGGATGTCATTTTAGATGCAAGACTATTTCTCTTGTTGTTAGGCAATCCCAGACTGGGTCCATACGTTTCAGAAGAAGGCTTGCAGGCACATTGTAAGCTCACCTAAAACTTGCCTGTTTATTCACATATATAAAAAGGTAAACAAATGTTATTAACTGGAAAATGTCTACTTACTCACTTTCTTTGAGAGACTGGCTTGAACTTGGGAAAAACTTCTTTCTAAAACCAGCCATTGCAAACAAGCAAATTACCATCTTTTTAAACAGAAGTAGCTGTTTCCCATACCCATCTCCATTTTAAATTGAATGCATTGACATTAGACAGATACTGTAAAAAAGGAATTAGGAATTTTTACTTCAGTAGCAATTAAGGATCACTTGAAAGATACCTGTAGCTGGGTTGCTCAGAAAAGTCATATTCTTTGGATGACTTTAGAACATAAAAATATTCGTGACAAGTGAAACTTGATTCAGGTTGTATATGAATGCAATTACAGTTTCAACTTGGCAAAGCTGATAACAAAATGTAGGGTGTCACTTCAGGACAAATTCAGAAGTTAAAATTTGCAAGGCTCATAGAACAAAACATTTTTTCATAATCTAGATTTATTTGCTGCTTGGAAGAGGAACAAGACTTACTGGTATTGCTAATAGAGAAGACCTTGGTTATGTAGGTGATGAAGAGGTAACAGTATTAATAAACACTTACATTTCTTATATCTCCATCTGTAAATAGCAGTTTACAACTGCAGGAAGACAAAATTCCTATCGGTCTGAATTTTAAATAATTTGTAACACACGAGAAAAATAACATGAACAAGCTGAAGAGCAGATTGGAAGGAGACTAAGAAAGTGAAAAAGTGGGAAAGGAAGAAAAAAATTAAAACCAGGTTGGCCACAGGACAGAATCATATGACCTCAAAGACAGAAGCAAGGAACCTGAATCTGATGTGGAAAGAAGGAATGTTATAAAAATGTAGGGAAAGCAAGCTTTGCATTAATATCGAAAATAGGTGAATAGGCTCCTCTGAGATACTTAACAACAGGCCATTAATGGGAAGGTGCAAGAGTCTGGGACAAAATGATTGCAGCAGCACAAAAGTTGTGAAAGAGAACTGGAATTCCTTTCTTTTCCATTGGAAGAGAAGATATGTTTTATGAAGCTTATAAAAGAGCTGAAGATAGAATAGGAGAGAGACTTTTATGAAAGGAAAACCTAGTCAAAATAATAGACATATCCATACTTGATGTTTCTGAAAGTTTGCCCAACGAGAAAATTCCCAAGACAGTGGAAAAGTTTGCTTTTGTAAATCCAGATGTTCACCGAAGAGATGGATATGAGATTTCCAGTCAGCTACTGTAAAAGTAAAATTTAAAGGTTAGCTGAGGATTCCTCTAGGCATCAGCCAGTGCTAGGTCTGTGAGCTCTTCTCAGGAAACATTTACATATGTGCCTCTATTTTACAATACTGTGCTAACTCTGTGGTCATCATGCCTGCTCTTACATGAAGCTTGTGAAAACCAAGACCAACAAGACATGATCTTTACCTGCTCTTTTAATTGGTCTGTGTGTCTCCTTTAACACACTTCTTTTCCCTCTTGGGCATTTTGGAATCCTTTCTCAAGTGCTAACTACCCTTGACACCATACCTCTGAAAGGCTGGAGCAGCACATTATTTGTGTATTTGCTCAGAGGGAGACCAATGGGACAATTCAGGCACTTGTCATTAAGAGAACAATTACCTGTCTATCACAGCAGACTGTACAGGCTCCTATTGTGGGACTTTGCTGTGCTGAGAGCCATAAGAATACACAACAAAGAGATGGCCTTGAAGCACAGCAATTACCATCTAATTGCCTCTTAAAAATAATAATGTGTGTTTCAGCATTTCACCAATTACACACGGAATCACAGAATGGTAGAGGAAGGGACCTCTAGTGGCACCCAGTTCAATGTCCACTGCTGGAGCAGGCCCACCTAGAGCAGATTGCACAGGATCATGTCCATGTGAGCTCTTGAATATCTCCAGAGAGGGAGACTCCACAACCTCTCTGGGCAGCCTGTTCCAGTGCTCTGCCTTCCTCATAGTAAAGAAGTTTTTCCTCATCTTCAGATGGAACTTCCTGTGTTTCAGTTTGTGTCGGTTGCCCCTCGTCCTGTCACTGGGCTCCACTGAAAACAGTCTGGCCACATCCTCTTTACACCTGCCCTTAAGATATTTGATTGCAGTGACAAGATCCCCTCTCAGTGGTCCCTTCTCCATTGCTGAAGTGGACTCTGATTCTGAGTTTCAGTGTTTTGCTTTCCATAACAAGAGACTGAAACCTGTATTTGTCCTTTGGGATGTAGCTTCCCTCTTCCCCAAGATTTGCTGCAACCTGTAAAGCCCGCCATGTCTTTGAGTCAAGAGTACATGCACAGCCAACTCCAACACCTCTGACTGTCCCCTCAGGGCAGCAGGGTGTGGGAAAGGATTCTGCCATACATGGAGAAGATCATCTGGCTATGGAGAGGGATGATAGAGAGAAGCCCCACAAAAGAACAGTGTTTGCTGTGCTTGGGTCCAAGAATAAAGGTAATAAAGAGCTTTGGCAAAGCAGCAGGTGCAACTGCTTATTGCTGGACTTGCAACTCTCTCACTGTACAGTCTTCACAGAGGGAAATATTCAGCACCAATGAAACAATTCAATAACAATAAATGCTGACTTCCTTCAAAAAGAACAAGAAGAAGTGTCTAGAGTGTATAATAGGTGATTCATTTTTCTTGGTTGCTGAGGAGCAAACATGGAACTCATCTATGAGAACAGGTGCTGTTAATCCAGTAGCATTTCGTGTTAAGATCTATTTGTCTTGACCTATCACACTCTCATAAACCTATATTGAAGTATTGTCTGTTTTAATTTCCATTGGACATGTTTGAAAAAAGGGTTTATCAACAGAGGGAATTAATAGCTGCAGCTGAGGTGGAAAAAAAAAGGAAGATGGTATCTAAGTTAGAAGGTGTAGCTTTTTTCTTTGATGGTGTTTAAAAATGTTTACAAGAAGATTTGCTGCTTTTGCAAAAACTATTTCTCTGTGAAGAGTATAGAGTCAATGTGAATCCAGTGATATATGCCTTAGAATGATTATAAATACAAAATTATTTCTTAAAAAATATGTATGCGTATTAATACCTTTATCTATACATTCAGCATAGCTCTTCATAGAGATATTTTATGACTTGCATAAATATATATTTGATTGAAATGTGTTTCTGATTTATAATTTAAAGTAAAATAATTTTATATTTTCTCAAATATTGAAAGGGAAAACACCCTTAAAGTCTGTTTCTCTTTCTCTGTTTGAAAGATGAAACACTTGCCAGACAAAAAGGCAAGAAAAATAAGAATCAGTTTTGTCGCTAAATTACACCTCTGGGCCTTCTAAAACCTGTGTAAATTCAATTCCCATTTGTAACTTACAAACATTTATTCTATGTTGAAAGTAAAGTATTAACTACAACTCTAGAAACATGGTCTGAAAAAGTCAGTAAACTATAATTAATTCAATTAATTACTATATTCCATCTATAGCATTTAACAGCGTTACAAAAGGCAATGGAGTTTTTCATGCCATGTGAGAGGGCCATAACCTTCAGCAATCTTGTTCCATCAAAAGTTGAGAGAAACAGGACATATAGTTCTCTCTAAATGAGCACTCTTGTGTTACACAACCATTCCTTTGTGTTTAAAAACAAACTGACAAAAGCAGATCAAGAAAAAAGTGGTTGCACTGCAAAGCAAGCACAGTTGTAAAGCCCAGAAGTGTTTTGCATGAGTTTTTGTGGTGGGCTCAGTACAGTGGTGAGCTCTACCTCAGACCCTGGGAACACAAAGAAGGATATATCTTCCTAAACTCATTGTAGAGCTTAAGAGCACTTGGAGTCCTGTAAAAATGTTGTTAGGGAATGGTATGTTTCTTTACTAGAAGGTGGCTGCCAAGCAGGATCACTGAGTGCTTAATCACCCTTATATTAAAGCTGAGACACATGAACTGAAACAGTTATTATAGGGAATAATTACAGATCAAATTAAAAGCAGTAGAACTGGCAATAAGATCAAAGAAAAGCACTCCCTGCAAGAAGTGGATGCAATGTTGTTCAGAACAGGTAGAAGTGAAGGTTTGCAGTGAAAATTGTTTTCCTTAAAGTGAAAGTGCTTAAGAACAGTTAAGGTGCAGCTGATAAAAACACACTAAGAGAGTCAGAAAACAAGGGCAAATACCTGCTTGCAATAAATTTGAGGGCAGGTGCATAATACCATTAAGAGGAAGTGATTCTGTTTTGAAAAAAGCTTGAAATTTTGCCAAGGAAAAACCAGCAAATCCCAAGCAAACTTTGCACTCTTGATCTACATAAGGAAAAGACATAGCTAGTTACCAGAAAGCCATACACAGAGTATCACGAATATCATCAGTTCAGAGACTTGTCTCAAAAGAAGAAGTATCTGATGATTCCCTACCTTGTGAGGAAAGTGGCTGCAAAAGCTGGTGATGTGAGGAAATCAGAAGACAAGGAATATTTGGCCAAGCCCATTGCCCTTCATGCTTAAACTAATAGTTCTACGTCATGTACAAACCATACTAGTTTTCAAAGACAGTGTAATTGGCAATCTGTTAAGACAATACCTCTCTCAGTTGTCCCGCAAATGTGGGCATAGCTGCTGTGTATTCTCATTTCATAGATATGATAATGAGAGGACAATGGAAAGATACCAAACTTGACAATTTGTTTGTTGTTACAGTCCAGAACATTGTGCAAGTGCCTGTAAAAATCACATTTCCCTCCCAGCCTCTGAGAAGGCAAAGGGACATGAATAACTAACGTGCAGATTCAGGGGACAGATTCCCTGGCAATAGTCAGGTCAGGGAGGGGAACATTTTCAGAAAAAGACTAGATGAGACCTGGGATTTTGAAGTGTTATTTACCTGATGTGTCCTTCAAGAGGATGAGAACATTGTCTTATTTGATACTCGCAAGTTGTTTTCCCTGCTCTGTCAGGTTGTATTAACCGGCTGTATCAGGTGGTAATTAATGTGTGATTTCCATTTGATTTCCAAAAATAATAAGAAGTTGGTGTAACAGTGGATGCTGGCTGCTTTCAGGGTAGAGAACAGTAAGAAGCACAGCATTTGTTAACCCTGACCCATAACATATCACTGGCTCAGGAAATAAAGACCAGTATATTGTGCTTACGTGTGTTATGCCAGTACCATAATGACTGGTATCATTAAAACAGTAAAAATGTAATCAATGTATATATATCAAAACAAATTATTTCAGGGAAACAATAACTGCAGTGGTACATATCATGTTCACTACCTAAATCAATACTATTGAGCAGAGCTAACAATAAATCAAATCTGCATAATCAATTCTTCTACTAGAAATACATCATTAACATTCAAATATTAAAGTAGATACCATTTATACAATTTCTTTTGGCAATGTCTATTTATTTGACTCTAGAATATTCACTAGCTGGTGTTTAAAGACACTGTCCCTTTATGCTTAAGTGGTATGTGAAACAAAGTTTTGTGAATGAGGTTGATCCCATAGCGTTTCTTGAGCAGCTCATGTTGCTACTGGGTAGATCTGGGCTAAAAAAGATTGACAATACTTCAGTGTGTTGAGGGCTTCTGAGGTCAGAAGACACAATGGTGGGATAGGGAAGAATAGCTAAAGAATTAACTCCAGACTGAGTACACACGATCAGGCACATTTTGGGGTACTGAGTTTTTCCTGAAGCATCATTTGTCATTTATACTCCACCTTTCCCTGCACAAAGGGATAGAAAGATACAGCACAGGCAGAGCAGATATGGGAAGGGCCAGAATGTGGCACAGAGGTGTCTTTTCACCACAGAGCTCAAGGGCCAGGCACAAATTTGTACAGTCAGCGAGCCAATATTTATGGCAAGGTTGGAGAGGGAAGAGTATGAACGAAGGTAGGGTCAAAAGCAGATGGACAACAAGTCAGTAATAACAACAGTAAACAAACCCTTGCACTTACTGCACAGCCTTGTACTTTGTGGCAAGTCTCTCTTGGTCTGACTGGAGCTCATGGGAGCAACTAACTGCTCTAGAAATTCCGAAATATTTCCGGTAGGGACCCACAGAGAAAACTGATCATCTCCTAATCTCAGGATGACTGCTGCATGAAACACCTCATGTCAATCTTCCTACCTTCACAACAGCCATGATCCTGTTCAGGACTCTTACCTTTTGAGAGGAAACAAAAGACGAGGGACGTGTTTGAGGAGGAATTACTCTGTGTGTAATCAAATAGCTCAGGAATGCGAGAGAACTTCATGGGACTTTTGCACATATCTCTTCCCTGAAACTACTTCTTCCTACAAAATCACTTATTTCTAATGAAATTTTATATGCATTAATCTAAAAGCTGCAGTGAGATCCTGTGCAACTGCTTTAAATCAAAGCCTTTCTTCAGTAAACAACCTCCTTTTTTCCTAATATTTTTTTTCAAAATTGCTGCACTGCCCAATTTCTATGAAGTGATTGTTTCTCTGTTAGGCAACTAAAAATTTGGTTTATAGTCTAGCAGCCATTCTTCTATTTCTGTAATTGATAGAGGTGTGAATTTTCTTTTGGACATGCTTTTTTTTTTTTTTTTTTTTTTAAATTGACTGTAAAGGGAGATTTTAGATAGCTAAAACTAAGCTTTTATAAGCCATTTGGCTACAAAGGTAGTAGGATTCACTGCAGTGTTCTCATACTTCAGAGTTCCTAAAATAAACTGCTGGTAGAAATGGTCACACTTCTAAAAATGAAGCAATAAGCCTCTACAAGTAAAAAAAAAAAAAGTAGTTTAATTAAAAAATTACTGTTGAAAACATCTATAGAGACACAAACTTTAGCTTACAGAAAAATTAAAAAACCTGAAAATATGTTGTTTTCTTTGCAACAAATCAAGCTAAGGGGTGTTCTCATTTCTTCACTTTTAGAGGAAATAAAGCAATAAAATGAAAAGATAAGCTGGAGAAAAGAAAGGGAGGCTTAGTGTGTTTTGTCTTTTATAGAAGTTAAGACAAATTCAACGCCAGTAAAAATTCAGAGGGCTGTGAATTTGCTGTATGAAGCCTAGCCTAGAATTATAGACAAGAGTGACCTACAGTAGGCAGCTCTGGATACAGGCAGTAGGAGCTGCACACTGTTGCCTTGAATTTATATGCTGCAGCAGCTTTGACGCATACGGTAGGTAGGTGGTCTGAGTGTGACTCCTGCAGCTTTTCTGGATGCCGTCCATATCTGCACTGCTGTTTGATCCCAACTGCATTTGACCTAGCACTCTTTGTGCTTTTCAATCTTTGCTGTAGAAAAGAGCAAAGAAAAGTAGATGAATGTATTAATACGGGGTTGTAATACAATACAAGGCAGGTATCAGGAAAAGACCATTACCATTTCTCTTATCTTTTGCTAAAGGACCATAGAAACAAAGGGTAGGTGCAGTTCTACCTGAGCTGGGGGACAAGGCTGGAAAAGCCAAATATTGTGAAACAAAATTAACTCTCTGGAGAACAAAACCAGGTACATGCAGTTACACACGTGGATTCTCTCTCTCATCTCCTTCCCCCCACATCCCCCACCTGACCGCATATTGCTTTGGCCTCTCTCCAGCTGCAGCAGAAGGGAAAAGAAACAAAGGACTCCCAAATGTGTCTGGACTGCCTAGTAAGTCCATATCTGCTGAAATTTGAAATTCCCCTGAATTTCAAGCGCTCCTTGAGGTCTAAGGCTTCAGACATGCAGGAAATGCCAAGCAGGTAGGGTGATTGATGCTGCTGTTGCCAAACATTCAGCTTCTCCTCTGTAGATGTCCCTGTCACAGCTGAGCTATCCTGTTCTTTGTCCGACAGTTGTCTGTGAGGAATGCTCTTGCTCAGAAGCAATCCAGCTTGGATAACCAAAGAGTCTGAGTTTAAGCAAAAAAACTGATGCAGGAAGAAAGAAAAATTTAAATAGAAACCCTCAAAATATTTCTGTTTCCATGTAAATAACCTTTGGTAACAAAATAAAATAGGAGAGAAAGTATGGAAAATACATACAATGATGAATTACAGAAGAATGCATTAACGTAAGCGTTTCCAGAGACAGCATAAACGCCTTGTGAGCAAATGGCAGAAAAAAGGCTGCATCATTTAGCCATATCTGTCTGCTTGCATTCTTGAGTTACAAATGCTTCCACCTGCCTGCCACTGAAGAGCCCTTCTGCCCTCCTCATTTAGTATTACAGTCATTAAATGATACTTGGGGTATAGTTCACCTCTTTACTGAATGAAGTAAATTTATGGAATAAAAGCAGGTGAAGCACTGTGCTGGAGCATAGGCCTTGTGAGCATTCAGGTAGCTTAATTTTCAGCTCACCCTCTGGCCCTGGTTTGGACCATTCCAGATAACTGTCCCAAGGCAATAGTCACAGTGCGACTATTAGACACAGCTTCTAGGGCTGCCCAAAAAAAACTTTATGGATGGATCATTCTGTCCCTCAACACCATCTCAGAAGTCTCTAGCAACTATATGCTCTCCAATCACACCCTGGGTCAAATAACACTGTGAGTCAAATAACAACTGCCAGCTCCAGCCACCCTGACAGGCTGCAGCAGAGCCCTCACACCATTTTAGAAACCTTGGAGCTAATAGACACATTTAGAACAACAGTTATGCCTTAGAGTCCCAAAGACACCACTCAAGAGCCAGAAGGGATGCTGGGCCAGCTCCTGTGCTGTGTGGAGGAAGTCAGTCTGATAAGCAGAGGGAGAGCCTTACACAGCGAGGGCACGAGTCAGCCCATGCCGTTGGATTTTAGTGCTGTGGATTTCTCCACTTGGCACCACTGAAACAGGCACAGAGAACAACTACTATTCTAGTTGTCTTTCTGTCCTGAAGTCCTTTATTGATTCTTATGTGTCCACATGGATTGAAATGGTGATTTATTTGAGTCTTGTCAGCTGAGGGGACAAGCCATCAGCAGGTTGAGTTAAGTGAAACTAACACTGCAGCCAAGAGCGCATCCCTAACTATTGAAAGAGGTTGAGTATTTGCTTTGATCAGTTCTGTTCTCTCCAGTGAATCCCTTTGGCTCTGCTGGAATGCTGAAGTGTTGTCTCAGTTCAGGTCCAAGGGCACAACGTGTTCAGCTGTTTGCAGGATACTCGGATATTTCTCCTCCATCACTACTGAAACCAGTAGATATTGGGAGTGATCATTCTGAAAAATCAAGCCTGCTTGCTGGTGAGTGCATCTGCAGTTCTTTTAAACATACCAACCTCCTACATAATATCCTCCTCCAACTCAAATTGCAGAAAGTACTGGAAAATTGCTATTTGCCAGGTTTTTGCTAGCTCAGAAATAAGAATACATGAAAAATAAGCTCTTTCCAGGAAAGATTCCACCAATTTTCTGGCCTTTGTTTGTTTTTGTGGTTTTTTGTTTGCTTTTGGGGTTTTTTAAAATTTTAATGTCACAGAATGGATAACATGACCTGGGATATTATTTTATCCATTTGCATTGCTGGTTGTACGGTTAATTCCAGCACAATGCACCATGAGAAAATGAGGAATTCATCCCTCACATTAGTGTTACTCTGCTGCACTAGCAGATGTCCAGTTACAGCTGTGTATCCCCTCTGCATTCCCTCTTCAAAAACATCCCAAGTCTTTCTGTTGGTGTTACACTTCTTTCTAAACAGTGCAGCATCAAGAAACACATGTCAGTAGAAGTTCTGACAAAAGATCTCACTGTAGTCAGCTGTGAAGGTTGTTACTGTGAGACAAGTTAGTGACAGCTCTCTAGCAAGTGTGCTTTCAGGTTTATTGGTGCCAAAAGTGTTGGAAAGTGAGAAAACTGGTTAAATGCACTTATATATTCCCTCTGTGCCAGGCTTTACATTCTGCCTTACTTTAGTAATCAACAGTTTTCTGTAATATTTGAAATATCACTCATTTGGAGGATTTCAAAATGACTTTGCAAATTTGTGGCCAAATCGATATGTTTCCACAGGAACAGAAATAGCTAAAAAAAAGAAATTGAAATGGGAATGCTAATCTATTTAGGCAGTTCAAACATCTTTTGATACTCAAGTTCCTTCAAGATGATCTCTTCGTATCTTCCTGAAATATGTTTTAAAAATTTTGGTGTAACACAAGAAAAGAATTTTTGGTCTCTCTCTCTATTTATCCACTAAAATCAACAAAAATTTTCATACTCTTTAGATCTGGGGCTTGTCAATTTATTATATTGGCATTAATGTTGAACCCCACTTATATCTAGGTGTGAACACCCTATTTCTTGTACAAAAAAAGGTCTAAAGCAAAGAGGTGTGGAATTCTACAGCCTAAATATCCATGCATGCATATATTCTGATACCTGTTCTGCTCATGTAATTCAGAGTAATTTAATACATTAATGAGAGAGGCAAGAATTTGCCCTGTGCTACGTCGATTGTTTGTCTACTTGTGTTTGAAGCCTCACATAAAAGGTTCAACATTGCTTTTAGCACCCACAGACCCCAATGAATTGCTGTCTGTCCACAGCAGGTCTGAGTCTGGAAATCGCAATCAATTTTTATTAGGCTTCTTGGCAGTGAATTTTGGTGATCCTGCTGGTTACTATGAGCACTAACGCATACGGTAGACACATTCCAAACCACATGTTCTCTATTTACTGTACAGCACAAAATATGCAGTCCAGGATTGTACAATATAGATAATTTAAGCCACATGTAGCTCAGTGAATGTAAAGCTTGGAGTATTTGATCTCAAAACCCAATTAGAGCAGTTTGTTTTCTTTGATCTGAGTGGAATGTTGTAGTATACACATTATAAAACTGACTTCCAAAAGTTATTGGCATAATAAACACTAATAATCCGGATATTTTTTCTTGAGTCCTGAAAAAGAAACTGCACATAAGAATTGCAAGAGCTTATTGAGGGTGTGACTTCTAAAATGAACAGAGTTCTCACAGGATCCCTTGAAGAGGGAAACTGATGGGAGAGAGTAAGGCATGAGCATTCACAGCCCCAACACCTTTGGAGATGAGTCTGCTTCTGCTGGAATTCCTCTGTGACTGTTGGGATATCCAGTCTGCAGTTTTACTTATTAATATAATCCATAGGAAACCGCATTCTGAGCCTATACTGATGTAGAGCAATAAGGAGCTTGACTCTGAGGATATTTAAAAGAGGGAGAACAGAGGCAGGCAGGTACCTTAGGTTGACCCTAGAATCTACATCACTCAGAAATCTACTTTTGGGGCTTGAACCATAAGACTACCTCTCCCTAAAAGAGGAGAGGAGCTTCTTTTGGTTCTCCAAGAGCAAGTTTGAGTCGCCAAAGTAACTCACAGAAACCACTGAAGAAAATCCACGCTCAGCTCCTTCTGTATCAAGGAATCTTTCAGGGCTGCTCCTGGCAATAAAGTAACCTAGCCTAGAGAAGAGAAGACAACCCCCGTGCTTGATCCTGGAGACAGCATGCTGGCTAGGTGACCTGGAGAAGATTGAGTAGAGCTGCTGTTAATGGCCTAATAGGCACCATCAATTTTTCAATCTATGTAGATTCTTTCTGCAGTACCACTTTTATTAAAAAGAAAAAAAAGAAAAGATCCAGGTGATTCTCTTTTTTGATTGATTTCTGTCTGGTTTTTTTTTTTTCTTCCTTTTAACTAGGAATGGTTTCCCTCTAAAAAAAAACCCCAAAACCTAATGTACATAATTCTAGATGAAGCTGCCTGGGAAGCACAGATATAACAGAGATACAGATCTGCTTAAAGTAGTGAAATAAAAATGATGACTGTTAAATGTGACAGCCTCCCCAATTTTTGGGGGGCTGTCTCATGCAGAGAAGGATTTACAAATCCATGTTGTAGCTAGCACTCTTTGTATTTTTTTTATACATGATTCATATACTACTTATGTACCCATGATAACTATATTATAAAAATGGTTTTGTGTATATGCTTGGCACTTACAAATTGTTATGGAGAAAAGATGATTAATTGCACAGCAGAACTCTTTGACAATTTGCTGAACCTGTGCATCACTGACATAAATCTTTCTCCCAAGTGCCTTGACTATCATTAACTTGAAAAATCAGCCAAGCAAAAACCCTTATGAGTGGGCTCATGGAAATAGAGAGACATATTTTGTAGCTATGGTATGCAGCAGACATGTGGGAACACGAGAATACCTGCAGCAGGATAATGTCTTGCATATTTTATAATAATCCTTCATTTCTTATGGCTGTTATTTATCTGGACCCTTGCATTATATTTGGTAAGACTTGTTTTGCTGGGCTATGGTGGTCTGCTATGTGGATTGTTTTTCTCTCATTTGCAAGTACCCTCAAATAGAGCAGATGAATTAATTTCCTTCTGTGGCCTCAGAGTCCTGTGCTCTCTCTGCTGTTCCTCAGGAATTCAGCACCCACAAGCTGCATTCACTTAGCTACACTTCCATCTGAATAGCAAATGCTAATTGCATTTGTTTCCAGCCTTTTCCTCACTTGAGATCGTTACACAAGAGGTTGGGAACCTTCAGCCCAAGCCTTGAAATATACATTCAAGAGACTTGAAGGGTTCTTGTTGTATGTTTTAAATCTTTGTGAGTGCTGGAATAGAAGCTGTACTCTGAAAAATGGCCAGTTTGGTAAAGGTTGCCTTAGTATTGAAAACGTGATTTTACATTTGGATAGATTTGTCTGGGTCAAACCTCTCTGAAATGAAAAGGATATTTGACATTGATAATCTATGCATGAAAATAGACCAATTTGAGTGAGTTAAATTATATTAATAGTTCAGGTGAAAATGTCTAGCAGTAATTGCAGCATGGACACCATTTGTAGAGACTCATAATATGGTTTATTCATTGTATTTCTTCATGGTTTTATGTTCATGTGCAAGGACACCTGCATTCACCAGAATCACCTAAATCTTGGTTAACTTCTGTTTTCACATACTCTCCTGTGCCACCTTACTTGAGAACAGGAAATATTTTTGGCTAAAAATTAAATTGTTTGCTGAGATGTAGAACAGAAATTACAGCATGTTCAAGCTGTTCAAGTATTTCAAGAAAATACTGACTTTTTTTTTAAAGGCCTAAAATTGACTTTTATCTGATCTGCTTGAATTGAAAAGTCAAATTAGCAGCCAAATCTATTGGCACTTGTCCATTAATTTTTAAATTTTTGTACAGCTTCATTAATGCTTTTCTGTAACACCATTTCTCTTTATTATGATCAGATCAGTTCCTTGAGCAAAGATTACTCAGTTAATCAGCTGCTTGTGGAAGGCAAACATTTGCACAAAGATCAATGCAAGTCCACTAAAATATCTACATATGTAGCTGGAAAAACTAAAAGCTAACATGCTTTTCCTTTTGCATATAAATCCCTTGGATTCAAGACTGCTTTCTTCCAGGGTGAGAGGAGACTGTCATCTACTACAGCAAGCATGTGTGACAAGTGCAGGACATCAATATGCTGTTGTCAAGGCTTAAGAATGTCATTGTTTTCAGACAGCATCCTTCCATCATGCACATAGCTTATTAAAACCAGAGTGACTTCTCTGTCTGGGTATTAGAGAGTTTACTCACTTCTCATATACACTAAACAGCTGAGATTTACATGTTTTCATATTTGCTGGAGTATCATGAGCAGAAATCTGGTAAAGGGGCTGGGTGTCCTTTTTGTAATACAGAATATTAAGTAATTAGGGGTATCTGATAGAAAAGATACCATTACTTCAATAAATTTTGCTTTATAATAAGAGACAAATTAATTACATGATTTTATTTTTATTTTATGAGGCACATTTCCTGCCACTAGGAATTAGGTTAAAAAATCAAGCGTAGACGAAGAGTGTTGTGAAGATGAACACATTTCCATTATTTCTGCTGAAATAATCTGTAGAACTAAAAAGTTCAGGTGACTCTGGCAGTCTATCATCAGAGCCTGTTATGCACCACAATTTTCCTAGTGTAGATGTTATTTGACTTTTTTGTGAAGATTCAGGTAGCAATTTTGTACTCCTTTTTTTTTTTTTTCATCTAATCACAATCTGCAAACAAACATTTACTTCAGTACTCATCCAGGTCCGCTTGTGAATCACTGGTTTGTAACCAGTAATAGTCTGATTTTATAGCAAGAGGGGCCCTTTGTGTGTATGTGCAGACACGTAAACATTGAAAATCTCCCATGAGAACCAGCCTCCTAAACTTAGTACTAGCCAGAACCTATAATTTCCAAAGCACAGTGTAAACTTCACTTCCATCTGAGGCTGGTCTGCTCAGAGCTCCAGAATCCCACAGCAGCTTACAACATGTTCGTAAGTTATAGTCACAAACTCACTATTTGCTGTGCAGGATGGAATATGGAGACCTGTCAGACAAGTGCTGCTGCAGAAGGGCCATTACTAAAGGTTAGGTACAGTCTCATGTGCATCTTCAAAGTCATAGCTGAGACACTTTGGAGCCTGGAAGATGTTTGCTTTGCTTCCCACCCATTTTCTTGCACTACACACTAGGACCTCTTTCCATTTTGTGATGCATAAGTAATGATGTGAATGATTATCTCACCGTCGTCATATCGGACTCATCACAAGACAGATTCAGCAACCTGCCAGTGCTTCCATTACTAAAGCCAGAATACATAGAGTCAGCATTTGCCCCTATGTTTATAACCCTTAGAAATAAACAGGAAGAAAGAAAAAAATTATGTAGAGAATACAGGAGGAATGAGCCTGATGAAAATGCCTACATGCAATGTAATAATTTCTTCAGCATCTGTTCTTTGGGGTTTAGAGAGTGAGGAACATAGCCTTGAATGTTCAAGAAGGTAAATTAAAAGCTATTGAGTTTAGAAAGCACCTAGGACCTAGGAATGACTTCAAACAGAGAGATTTGGAGGAGCTGAATTCAGGTGAGGTGGCAAATTTCAGGCTGTAGGAAGCTGGAATTTCTGAAAAGAAGTAGTTAAACATTTACTGAAATCAGGCTTCCGTGATGAAAAAAGGATGTAATGAAGAAAAAGGCTAGAGTTTTACTTTCCATAATAGAAATTTCCTTTGCAGAGTCACTTGTTGCACATATGCACATGCATATATATACATCAGAAGTCCTTGCTTGACTAGAATGTATTGGCCTCTTGAAGAGTGAATAATATACAAGTCATTAACACTACTGAAGTCCTTGAAGACTTCAGGAAAGCTAATGCCTGAGCAAACCAGATGAATTAGAAAACAGAAGACGACCCTGTTCTTTTGATCTAAGATGCAACTTATTGATGGAAAAGCATGTGGTAATGAAATAAAGCAATTTGTTCAATACAGCTGATGCACAGTGCAAGTGCACTTTTAACAGATAACTGGAAATAGGTGCTTTTACTGGCTTCTGCATGCATTTCAGTAAAAAGGTGGAAGAAGAAAGAAAAAGGGTGCTGCATGTTTAAACTCAGAAGCCTCTTTACCCAGCAGACAGGCCCAGCTAAACATCCCATGCTACAGATCACTGAGTGACATAGACTGCAATCACCATTGCTACCTGGGACAGGAACCAAACTTTAACTCAAGTTTTCTGTCTGCCTTTAACATCCCCCTGCAGGTATCCCCAACATGTCTGTGCCTTTGCCAGTTGGGGGTCATGCATTGCTCCTTCCAACTTGGTCACTTCTCTGTAGAACGTTCAACACTTGCAACACATGCTGCTGTACACCAGGTACAAAGGATCTAATGGCCCAGGTAAATTATTAATCCTCACCTTTCGTAAATAAAAATGTTCCGTATTTTTAGTAAACAGATCTGTAAAATGCAAAGGTAGTACAGTCAAAAGGCTCCTGAACCCTTCGAACTTTGTCATCTTGGGTGTGGTATTTCCTGTATCTGCCCAATGCCTGCATGTGCAAGATAGAGGTAATGATACTTAACACAATTAGTTAATGCTTCCACAGTGTTGTGAGCATGGTAGTATCTGTGTAGGCACTTATCTGTTCCTGATATGTTGCAATTAAATAGTAGTCCCTAACTATGGAAAAGGTTTTTCTGTTTACTACAAACTTGATATCTGGAGAATAAAAAGCAGCCCTCTGAACGGAGCAGCTGCAGTTCCAGGGAGTGACCTAAGAGGCAGAACAAGAAACTTTGAACTATTTGAATAACCTACATCTGATAATGGGCTTAAAATAATGCCTTGAAACTTTGCCAGTCACTTTTTTTTAAAAAACTTTTCTGAGTTTTAATTACTTAAATAAAATCAGTCTCGCTCGCTCCCAGCTCCCTTCCATGCTCTTGCAGCCAGTTCATCACAAGTTTCTTCATCTTTCTGCTTGTCACTTTGACATTCCTAACCCCCACCCCTGACCCCCCACCCTCCCCTTTTTCTTTCTTTCTCTCTCTCTCCATGCTGGTTCCTTCAAAGGGAAGCTGCTGTTGTTCCTCAGGTTACTGGAGCACCAGTGGGTTGTATTCAGACCACTGACTGTGGCAGCAGCTGTGTGGCCTGTGTATGTATAACCATCTTCTCTCCTTAACTTTCTTCTCAGTCTCCTGTCTCTCAGCGTTGCTGGTTTCTGCTGCCACGGGTGCCTGAGCCATGGACATCCCCCCTGCTTATACAGTGGTATTAATAACCAGGCATTCTGCAGCTCAGCTCACCTATGTGGTGAATTTTTGGACTGATGTGTTCAGGATATTCCCAGTGACCTATTCACAGCCACACCTAGATCTCTTCCTAGAGCAGTTGTCTGTAGTTTAGGTTCAGATATGTATATCTGAAGTCTGAGATTTCCACATTTGGAATGTCATTTTGTTTCTTTCATGAGAAAGAGTTCACGGATGGAGTTGTGAAGTTAGTTTCTTCTGAGTTATAACTCTTCGGAAGTATTTTCTTCAACCTGTTTAGTTTTCCACTTGTAAAGGCCTTACAAACCTAGGCCAAATAAACCATTAATTAGGAGATTACTGCAACAGAGAGAAAACATGAGAAAGAATGGAAGTGGAGATCATTAGTACTGTTTCCTTGAAATAGTGTAAATTATGACAGAGCTCAGAATCTTGTTTTTTCTTAGCAAAGTTTCAAGAAAATTAAACTTAATGCCAATGAAAACGGCTGCTTTGGCAATAGGTATATCATTCAGTGGCTAACACACCCAGCTAGGTATAATCCAGCTGTCAAAGATACATCGACCTTTCCTTAGCAATCATTCCTTCCAAACACATTTGTTGATTCAGGCTTCGGGTGCTTGCCTGGGAAGTAGTGAATAGATATTTCTTGCCAGGAAAATATCTGTAAAGAGAGATGTTTCAATTTCATAATTAAATGAGAAAGCTGAAAAAGCTTTACTGAAAGATAAATTACTTCACTCTTTGTGAAGGAGAGGTTTCTAGAATGAATTATTCAATACTAACAATGTAGACTTTGAAAACAGGATGATTTCCACAAATGTCATGCCTATATCCCCACACAGAAAACACACATGTAGATGCAGATGCAGAATCATGCATGCAAGCACATATATACATGCTTCTTTGTAAAGATAACTAATATATAACTAATTTTAGCACTCTAAATAATGAAGTGGTCATTCTTAAGTGTATAACAAAAGGGAGAAACTCCAAAACAGTCAGTGAAATTCTGTGTAATCTTAACATGGCTTTTAGCATTTGCTTGGTGTTTCCTTATGCTTCCTATGTATTACAATTTCTCAAGATTACTGTGCATGCATATAATAAATTTAAATGAATCTGCTTTGGCATTAAATATATAAACAAAATTGCACAAATATTTGTAAGGCCAAAACAATCTCCTCTGGTTGTAAAATGGAATGACATCCTTATGCAGAATCATGCTGCAAAACTAGGTATGATCAGTTTTAATTTAAAATGGGTCAAGATAGGCAAGTGTTTATTTTTGTCAACTTCACTTGCCTTTTCTATAGCAAAAGTAAAGGCACACCAGTTTGTCCTAGGATGCAGTATGGTCTGCTTTGTATTTCCCAACTCTCTCATTAAAATTTTAGACAAAACTGACGGTCCCCTTCCCCTTCTTTCCCTAGACAATTTGACCTTATTTGTAGGAATACAAGTGGAAAGATACCCTGACAAGCAGGCAGATAAATTCTTGTGTACTGTCAGTTGCTTGCAGAGTGAACAGCAAGGCTGGGAGGGACGTGTGGTGCCTCAGGCAGTGAAGAAGCTGGATGTTTCCCTAGTGGCAACATGGTGAGAGGAGCAAATAGGCACATGTGGGATTGGTTAAGTGGCTTAAAGGATGTGGGTGATTTTGAGAAAGGTTTCTTAGGGAAGGGAAAAGGTTAAGTAGCTGAGAGAAATTTTTAACAGTGGAGGAAATAACAGGGAAGGAGATCTTAGGCAAGAAGTGAGGGATGATGGTGGTGGGTGAGAACCAGTGTGACAAATGAAGCAAGAGCAGAATGAAAAAAATTGCAAGCTGTTTGATGCAGTTTCCTTACATTTAGTTCTCTGTAAATTTTAACAGCATTTTACCATAAAATCAGAGCAAGACACAAAGCTGAGCTCTATACTGTGCTCTATGCTCTGGACCCAAACATCCCCTAATGTAAGGGCAGGCATTGTTTTTGAAGCTTCAGTTGGATCCACAGCCTTTACTACTCTTACTATTTTAACTGTCAAATTTTTTGTAACTGGGTGATTGAGAAAGGCCTTAAGAAAAATTTTTGTCTAGACCATTAACAATTTGTCTGATGTAAGATACTTCTTCTGGATTCAGATCCTAACTTACCTGTGGGTACTGAGCAGATGATTTACCCTTTTATGTCCTGGCTTCCACATATTTTGAAATATGTTTGATTATACTTGCCTACCTCATGGGAATGTTGCAAGGATTAGTTTGTACAGAGCTTTGAGAATGCTAAGTATGGTAGTTATTTTCTTTTCATGGAATAAAGGCAAAGCAGAAACAAAGCAGTTTCCTTGCTACAATCCCACACTTGAAACCACCACCCATCAACAAAGGGTGACTCACCAGCACGATGAGCCAAGGATACAGTGTTTACTCCTGCAGGTTTGTTTGCACAGGAAGAACGATCTTTGCTTCCCAGTACACCTGGCAAGTACAGATAGGTGAGAAGTGGCTGTGTCCAGAACTGTGGCCCGTAGCTGATGGGTGGCCCATACTGCATCCAGTCTTTTCTCTAGGGAGCAGACCTGAGCAGGAAAATGAACACTGCAAATGGCAGGAGACAGTTGCAGCAATGCCACTTGGAAATCACCTTCAGTGACCTGTGCTGAGTGAGGTTCAAGAGTAAGAAAAATAAAAGTTTTTTAATTTTTGAAAAGGAAATAGAATTGTAAGGTGATGTACCTCAAGTATTATACATATGTGTATTGGTGGACTAGAGTAGACATGGCAGACCCCAGATTACCATTAATAAACTAGAAGAGAAGTTTCCTAATACTGTATGATACAGCCCTGCCAATCATGGTCTGGGTAAGCCTCATGACTGTATTCCAGCAGGGTCAGGAGCAGTGGCAGTGGGATGGGGGCTGTTGTTGGGAATGGCTGCAGGAGAATGTGCTACTGCCAGGAGCAGCATCTGGGGTAAGGTATCTGATCACTGTGGCAACTTCATCTCTTTGCACAGGTTGTGCCCACACCTAGGCTGCCGCCAAGTCTCGGATCATGATCTCTCCTTATACTCTCTCATCCACAGCCAGATACTTGGCCTTGGGTCATCAGCTTCCTCTGTACCTGCCCAGCTCTAAAACTAAGGCCTCAACCTTCATGCAGCTCATAAAATAAGCAACTCAGCACCATTTATTCAACTATGTAATGGGCTTCCTTATCCCTCACTACACCGTTCCTTTCCCTCTTTTGGCCAACTACAGGAAACTGAGATGGTGCCAGAATCTGGTGTGACCTTTGCTCAAGCACACACTGAGGAGTAAACACAGGGGAGAGAAGACCTCTGTTGTATTCGTCAAGAAGACACTGCTGTTGTATCTCCTCCAAACCCATAACACCCAGACACACAGGTATCTACCCTGGCACAGGTGAGACTCTATGCATGTATCTCCATATCCGGCAATAAGAGTTTCCAAACTGGCTCATGTCTCCAGGCAGCTCCTCCTAGAACCCCCTATATACTTTACAAAGATTCCTAATACATTGATTCAAAGATTCAAAAGTTCCTTTGGAATTTACTAATTTATAATGACAACTTGATTATGCCCAGCACAGTAAAGGTGGTCATTGTACTTAACCTCATCAACACGTAGTTAGAATAAAGTTTTGCTTTGTTTGTTATTAATATATAGCAAAAAAAAGTTTTTGCCTCTAGATGGAGAATTATCCCATTATCTATGGATATACCCACTTTTCCACATAAAACCACATTTCCCACGCTATTTCTTTCCTATTTTCCAGTACAACACAGGTAAGTTACAAGGCCTAGTCACTCTTGGATTGGTCTTTATTAGGTCTAAATCAATCTGATTACCTTCAAATGCAGGCTGTATTCGCTACCTGGAGCCTTTACACACTACAGTTCTCTTAATCAGCAGACAGACAAAAAGGCCCTTTTAATGTAGACCAGAAAATGCAGTGCATCCTGAGAGAAGGCAATGATATTTTACTAGAAAATGCAAAGTCAGTATAAGCACTGGAATAGGTGTCTTTGCCAACCTAAATCTTAAAGGAGTTCTATTTTTGTTCTCTCACTTTCAAACAGAAATATCCTCTCAAGGCCTGTGGTGACTCCATTGTGAGGCTATACTAGCTAGTAGTATGACTCTAATGTAAGTTCAGCATCAGCCTTGTCCTTCGCAAACTGGAAATTTATAAATATAATTTTACTTGAAAATTAATTAAAAGAATTGCTAATTATAGTTATTAAGGATGTGGGCTCTATAACATGCAATATATTTATTCGCAAGAGAAAAAAGTAGCCCTAGGGAAATTGGCAAATCTTGGAGTTCCAGGAAGAGAAATTATTCTTCTGAGTACTATTTCCTTGCTCCATTCTGAGAATGAGAAGTAAACAGGAGAACATTTATGTGCTGCTTAATGGACCAAGTGCTGTCACTAGAAAAACATTCATGCTTCTAAAAAAGGGGGTAACTAGTGCATTGAAAATGGATTCTCTTTCACACTTGCCATTTAAAAAAAGGACAGTGCTTTTCAATTAAAGTTTGCACTACAAAGCATGCAAATTCACACATGAATAGTGAAAAGAAAACCCAAGCTCTGTGCTGATTTGCAGCCTATGTTGAAGGAAGGTAAGAAGAAAGACACTCCAGGCAGTCAATACAATAGAAACTGTACAGACAATGGCAAAAAGGGGAAATAATAATAGTGCTGCCCTAGTCTGGGGAAATATGAATGCAAGAGGAAAGAGGGAAATAATAATAGGATCCAGATCATGCATAAGAAAAGAGAATTTTGTGTAGGCTGCACAACCAAAGGACATTTGGTTGTGATTAGCTGCTGCTCAGTGTCAGTACATGACTGCTGGTTTCATAAAATGGGGTTTCAGCTTAATCTCTTTTTGCATTGAGGTTGTTCACTGCAGTCTACAAAAGCAAGTTGTCCTGAATTGAAATCTTTATGCATCCTGTCATGAAGAGAGGACGTTCATTGGAATCCTCAGACCCTTTGTGTTTCAGATCAACTTCACATTCCTTTTCAGCAATATTTTGACCATTTTGTCCCTTGTCACTGTGACTGATGACCAGTACCCCCATGGAGAAAGGATAATTTGCATTAGTCCACTTGCAAAAAGGAAATGTTAGCTTATCCAATGGGGCAGAAAGAAGCCCACTGAAGAAAAAATACCCCAAAACAATCCGCCCAAACTATACTGGTAGTGCTGAGAACTGCAGTAACTGAAGATCACCCTCTGACTTTTAATTCTGCCTATGCTGTACATGAGGATAAAGATATTCATTAGTTGAATAAGATGCTTTCCAATTTAAAAGTACGTTCTCATTCAATAGGTGGCTATCAATCTTCAACAAAGCAGAAAAAGTGACATCTCTGGTCTTCCAAAGGCTAGTTGTTATCCATAAAGAATATATCATTTACCAGGTGGTATTTTTTAGTGTTCTCTGTCTGGACACAGCTGTTCTATGTCAAGTTGGTGATGTGTAACACATTTTTTAAAAAGCCTATTAACACAGTTGTCAGTTGGGTGAAGATGGCTGTGTACTATTGTCTGCCAAGTCTCTCCCCTCCTGCCCAATTAACTTCCTTATTGAAATGACGGAAATAAAAATACAGGATCATTATGCAAAACACGTTTTAGTATTTACCTGGAAGCATTGGGGCAGCATGTTCTCAGAAATGGATGCAGTCCTAGAAACTAATTAAAATAGTTAAATTAAGCACTGTCTCACACAAAGGTGAGACAGAGGAAAGCCAACATTACAGAGGAATTGTGTGCCCTGGAACAGATGAATTTTTGGAAAACAGGTGGGAGGCAGAGTGTTATTTGGAAGTAGTCTTCACCAGTTCTCAGGAATCCTGTGTAAACAATGTCAGCAACCTTCATTTGGAATAGGGTCAAACACAACAGGAAATAGAAAGACATAAAGGGTTTACATATTTAATGTTTATTGACTTTTTTTGTCAGATTGATTTTAAAGTTGAATTGCTTCAAGATGAGCCTACAGCTTTGAAAGAATTACTCAAGAATCCCGCTTCTGACACTGTAGCTCCCTGTTTTTATCTGTTAGGCTGTGCATCCCCTAATTTTAAGCAAACAAATGTCTTCAGAGCAGCTTCATCTGAAACCAAAACGCCATAGATAGAGCTGATGCAGTAATGAGCAGATTTTTCGTAAACAAACTTGTTTATCCACAAGTCTGCCTGGAAGAGATCTGAGGATCCAAGTGAATATAAAAACAAACAGCTTAGCTGTTGCTTTCCTTGGGCAAGTGTTTGTTTTTATTTAACGTGAAAATACAAGGAACTACATTTTATTGATTTGAAATGGCAATTGCTTCCTTTAGTTCAACATTATTATTTTTTCACAAAATGTGCTGTCTTTGATTATTTATTTGTTACTGGAAAATGACTGCAGATTTAGAAAATGTAATCACTGCCTGGCTTCTTGGAAAAGCATCATTTTTCCATGTACATTTAACACCTTCTTACATAACTGGGTTAGCTTTTGTCTGAACGGGAAGTTTCTGACAGACGCAGATTTTAAATCTCACAGAGCCTTCTTGTAACATGAGCAGAGCATGTTCTGAACACTGGGGTCTCTGCCTGCCTGTGCCAGTGCCCTGAGCTGTCCCCTCGACCCTCCTGACTAACCTGAAATGCACCTTGGGGCTAACGCCGTCCAAAATGCAAATTGATTTCTCCGTCATCACGCCGGAACCTGTGAGACAGACAGGCCTGGCAGGGCAGTGAGAGTGTTCACCTAGTATTAAAAATGAGATGGTGGATGTGAGAGAGCAGATAGGACTTGCTAGGTTTTCCCTCGGGGTGGGGAGCCAGGCCTGCTGTGCAAAGGGATGCAGTCTGAAGGGGAAGATCACTCCTGACAGGTTTTGGATAAACATTCAGACGTTTGAATAAGTCTAAATTGAATACAAAGGCTAGAGAAAAGATGGTATTGTGGTTAAACTCCAGATTATGACTTAACAGATTTGCATCCCATCCCTGGCTCATTGCCATACACTTTCTACATTGGAACATGTAGGTTATTTTCGATTTCTATAGCTTGATTTTCCATCTATCAAATGTGAATAATAAAGCTTTTGATTCATATCCTCTATTTCTCCTAATGTATTTACTATATCAAAGGCATAAAGTAGTCAAAATGATCTCAACAAGTCTTTTAGCATCCCCCTATGGAGCAGCAAATACCCAAACACTGCCTGAAAGATGTTTGTCTAAGTAGTTATTAAATGCTTATAGTCATTAAAATCAGAATAAGGGCTGTCTTTTTCTTCAGGAGTAATAAATTCAATTTATTATTCACTTTTTTTTATACTTGCAGCATGGCAATTAAACATATTTCTTATTTTTCATTTGTAGAATCAAGTTGTGTTTCCTCAGAGCAATCTGTACACTTGTATTTATTGCGTATCATCTAGCAATTTGAAGTAATTTTGGTAATTAATTTAGATCATTCAATTTCTATTCCTCCAACTGCTTTGTAACTCTCACTTTTGAGAATAACTAAGAAATCTAGAAGCGTATTCAATTTCATTATCAAGGGATTCAATCCAGCTTTCCTGATTTAAACATCTGCAATTTAGTTGCTTAGAAGAGTCATTCTCCTAAGTGCCTGTTTTCACTAGCCAGTGATGAAAAATAGCTGCCTTTGAAAATATCTGGAAGAAGACTCTCTGTGCCTGTCTATGATCTTTTTCCTCAGACCTTTCAAGCAGCTGACCTTTTTTATTTTTAGTTTGGTGAGACAGCATATACATTAGAACTACTTTACTAGACAGTAAAAATTATGACAAACTCAGACACCTGCCCAAAGCAGTACTGTAAAGATACTGAATGTAACTAAGATCATAGCATGGAGAGGAGGGCACTATTTCTGTACCCTCCAGACAATTGTTTAGCTAGGAAACAACTTGTAACTGCCTAAAAGTCTGTTTTCTTCCCAAGCAGTGTGCACCAGTCTTATGACATGGATTTAAAAAAAGCCCCATTTCCCAGTCTTCTCCATGTAGAGTAGTTTGAAGTTCAAGACAAGATAAATCACATATAATGCCTTCTCTAATTAATTCTGAATTATTTCCTTATTCAATGGGCCAGTTGTCCTAGTTAAGAAAATTATACTAGTTCATTACTGACAAATTGATAATGATTTATCGCTTGATTATTTTTCAATCCATACAAATAGGCTGTTAATAATGTGTTTTGATATTTCAGATGTGTTAGAGCAATGACTGACCCATTTCCCTCAAAATTCCTTTCACTTCTCCTCAGCAGTGCATTCTTTTCTTCCCTTTCTTCACTTTTTTGGAGCATCTTCTGCTTCTTATGAGCTCTCCAGGACCTGTGTAACAGATCAGAAATCACTTTGCCTTGTGTCTTCTACATTCTTGAGTGCATTTTATTAGGGTTTGTCAACATGAGCACATCCAGTATATTTGGTAACTTGTTATTTCTCTGTTCCAGTCTCTGTTACTATCCCTTCATTAAAATTCAATATTTTTATTACTTATTTACCATCTCTTTTTTTTTTTTTTTTTTTTTTGTGGTAAGGGATGAAACTAGGTGTTACTTGCTCCACTGATGGAGTGATGTGTTCCTCTGTCTACTCAAGGTCCTACCTGAACTCTTTTCCTTGCCTCATATATCCTGCTGCTTGTTGTGCCCTCAGCTTCTGTAATGACTTCCATGAAAACTCTGTGTTTGTACTTCCACTATTCCTTTACACTGATCTTCAATAACATCTTCTTTTTCACTTGTATTTTATTCCTGTAAAAGTCCCTGGAGAGCTCTTAGTGCATCCTTAACTACATGTTATAAGGCTTTCCTTCATCTCAGATTATCAGTGTTTGAGGATGGGAAACAATTTCCTTTGTGATTTGGAACTTTTGGGTGCTACAGTGATACAAACAAATGTGTGAACTTTACCCATCTCTAGCTGGAACTTTGACAACAAAAGTCTGTTGTTCTTTTTCCATTCAAAATTCCTTTGATTTCCCTGGAAGTGTCATAATGAATTTGCAGTTTGGCAGGGTTCAAAGTTTCTGTTTTCCTAGTCTGGATTTCAGTCTTCTCTACATCATCAATTATCTTCTCCTGTACCCAGTCTCTTTGAGTGAGTGGATATTGCTCATTAAAACCTCATGTGGCAGGGAAGAGAATATAGACATGACAGAGGGAAAATGAATACAGCAAAAGACTGATCTGAATTTAAAAATGGTATACAGGACACCTTGGTGCAAACCTGAGGTTTTCTTAATACAGTAGGTAAGAATTTGGAGATAAACAGATGTTTAAACTTTTTTTTTTTAATTGGTAGGCTGTACAGTTTCATTGAACTAGACACCTCTGAGGAAAAAATAATGTCTTGAACTCCTAACCTTTCTTATTCTTTCCCCTGAACACCTCACATTTGTAGTCATGCTTTCCATTCAGATCAGATTCCAGGATTTAAAAATAAAAACAATACTCAAAACCTGCACAATTTCCCTCTATTGCCCAGCCTAAAACTAAATTAAGATACTAAATCTTCATTTACAGCAGACTGTGCTTCTTCAGTGTAAAAGACAGTTAACTTGAAAGGCCTCACTGAAAGATCACGTGGCCCTTCCCTTACATATTTATGTGTGCATTCATTATGTAATTAAGAGGCATAAACAAGGACATGCTGTGTGTGCGAGTTTCTGGAATCTCTTGTTTTCCCTCCATAGTGCACAAACAAGTCATTTAGGTGAACAAAGTCTGAAAGTGAATCATAAACTTGTGTTGTTGTTTTTCTAAGAGAACTTTCTCTGGTGGCTGCAAAACAGAGTTACCCTGTGGCAGGCCAAAGCACTGGCTTAGCCCCTAGAATTCAAAGCTATTGCAGACCTAGTTTTTGCAGACAGGCTGACAAAATTATCTAGTAGCTCTGTGCCAAGGATAATGACATTACGGCTTGGAGTAGAGCAGAAAGCAACATTATACTCTGGTTTGAAGGGTATAAGTAAACAGCTTTGTTTATCACTCCATTAAGAAATTTGATACAAGCAAACACCTACTCTCTACCTAGAAGCCATACCAATGAAGCCTTGGGTAAACTGGTAGTTTGTTTCTAACACCAATGAACGATTATATTTCAAAAGATAATTTATTTGTTAGAAAAAAAGAGAAAAAACTCACTGTGTTTCAATCATTAGATTGACAGGGACCAAATCCTTGAGAACTTTGTACTTTTCAGAGACAGTTCTTGGACAACATGAGCTTTGACACTCACCCTGTATGTGTACATCTATATTGCATCCCTCAGCTCATGGGGCTGGGTGTGTACCTCAGCCATGCTGTAAAGGAGAGCGAAGGAAAGAAAAGCCAGGCCTGTGAGTCAGACAGGCACTGCGGCATGCCCCACCTGGGACGTCTAGACACAGCCCATGTGCCTAAGAGTGCTAAGATGAAATTGCAGATAAAAGCAGCCCTGTAATTGGAGCTGTTTTCATTTGGACTCAAACTTTGATTTGATGTTTAAAATATATCCTTCAAATAAGACTTCTTTTATGAGTCTGTTGAGTCATAGAGACCTAAAATCAATTCACCTTTCTGCTACAGAATTTCTGTGTGGCCTTGGGCAAATCACTTAATCTCTCTGTCCTTATCTACAATTACCAAATGTTAAGCTGCCTTCTTGCTCAGCGTTTTCTTAAATGAGAATAAATAGGGACTGAAAAAAAAAGACAGCAGTTTAGAAGAGATACAGAAGACAGAAAGATAAAGAAGGAAAGGAAAAGGACGAGATGGAGACGTGTGGGATATAGGAAGTGGACGAGGATGAAAACATGCGGTAGGAAGGAGAGAACATGCAGAAAGCCTCAAAGGTGGCTAGCTCATAGAGAGCAGATAGGGTTCTGAAAGTCATTTGAGAATCAAAGTGGCAGATGCACTAGCTAACATCTGCTTGGAATAAGCTGCATGTTTGTGAGGAGGAATGTGGGAGAGGGGGAGGATGGCCCGCACTGCCTGAGAAAAACAACTGTCAAATGATCAAAGGGTGTCGATTTTCTCTGAGTACAATGACCCTTTGATCTTCCCATAGGTAAGTACTTGGATGGAGGATTCAGGGGTTAAAAATAAGTAAAGTGACAAAACAGCGCAGGAGTGTCCTAAGGTTTCAGTGTTTTCAGACTAGTCTGAAATCTTCCATGTAAATTAATAGCAAAAAGAGGAACTCTGCCAAGGCAACCCAGATACAAAAAACCCAATTGAGACTGAATGTGCATAAATGCCATGCTTAAATAACTTCTGATATTCAAAAATCTAGTTTTGAAAATAAGTGTTACTAATTGTGCAAGTTAAAAATCATGAGTCACTCTTGAAAAAAGTAATAGGAAGGATTAAATATCTGAAGATTTAAACAAATTAATGTCCTATTCTTTGTATTTTCGGCTGTTTCTGTAAGTCTTGAGAAGTAAAATGGTTCCAGTTTCACATTTTTTCAGTAATCATGATTTTTAGGAAGTCACTTATTTAAAATGAAAGCTGAGATTCTTATGCAGTCCTATAGGTCTCCATTCCAGCAGCTGCAACTTTGGGAAAATGTTATTTACTGTGAACCTTGCAATAAAATATCCTGGGAACTACTCTCCTTGGAAAATTTCACCCAAAATCCATCACTCCCTTCTAATCCTAGATTCCTTACATATTGTAAAAACTGTGATGAAACTATGTCCCTAAAAAAAAGCAAGAAAAGGTTCTTTCCATGGGGATTCCCGAGGTGGATTTTTTATGGCCATAAAAATCCCATAGTAGTCAACAGGGGTGTTAGAAAGTACACTAGACTACTTGGTTATTCAAGAACAATTCAAACATGGATTCTCACCAATATATAAAGCACAAGAACAATTTTAGTCTTGGAATGGTCTAAAAGTCAAAATACCCAGCTTTTAAATGAGATTTTCAGAACTTAGCTACATGTCGAGAGCACCATTGGTTGGACTGTAGCTGCATTGTACAAATTAAATTATAACAACAACAATATGTGGAACTGTTAAGAAAACTGTCTCTATTACCTCGTAAAGGCTTGAATTAGGGTAATAGAAACAATCCTTCAGTCAAACATAAGTCACTGTCATCAGACACATTGTTTAGTTATGTGAGGCACTAAGCACTAATAAACACCCTTTCCTGGAATGTCATATTAAATGTTGTGAAGATGGTGGTGACTATCCATCCTGGTGACTATCCATCCCCAACCTACATTTTCAAACAAACAGCTCCTTGTCTCAAGCCTCATTGCTTTCCATTGCTGTTGAGTGTGTGAACATTGGAGTTCTTGGCACAAAAAATTATGCCAGTGACTGCTCCCCAAGATTGTCTCTTGCCCTTGAAAACACAAACTTTTACAAATCTTCTGCTGCTTGGCAGTTCTATGAATTCCTCATATTGTGAAAAGGAACATTTGAGTTAGACCTTGTGAAAATGGCATTGACTAATGAATTCTCTAGACTTCCATAAATAAGGTACTATCCATCCTTCCCTGGGGTCATGAAGCCTTTGGTAAATTCACAAAGGGCTCTTCTTTTGAGGGAATATGTAGAAAAGGTTAAAGAACTGCAAGCGCAGCATTTGTTTTTTCTCCTCAAACTCCCACAAAATGAAGGAAATGGCAACCCAAAGGACTTGGGAAGAGAATTAATGAATCATATTCAAACTTAAATGGATCCAGGAAATATTCAGTTACTTTAGTGGTAGAATTTACCAACTTGACAGCTCTATGGAATTTAGTTTCCTATTTATCTGAAGATGAACTAATCCTCTGGAGAGGTAAGTCAAATTTTCAGTGCTTCTGTCTTAAAATACATCAAGCTTGACTTACAAATAGCTGCACTACAAGAGAGGAGAGAAGAGCATTACCATATTCAGGAAGTCCTTAACCTAAAACGTCCAGAAACTGGCAATGGGATTATACAGATAAATTATTTTGAGATGTTGGGGAACATTGTTGGACCACCTGGTAAATTACACTGATGTCCCAAAGCACTGTATGCAGAAGCTAATGGATATCTGTAATATAGTCAAAATATTTAAAGTTTCGTTCTCTAAACTGGGATGTGATTTTAACATCTGTGGTGAAACTATCAGAAGCTGTGTTGCTCCCATGTATTTATTACCAGAAGTAGCATATTTATTCCCCTTTTTGTTAAAAAAAAATGGATTCCTGATTACCAGTGAGCAATCTCTTATATTATAAAATTCCAGAAAAGCTAACTATGTAAGGCCAGTGTCATGTCTGACTAACAGCAGTGCATTAGAGTGAAAATAATTCTACTGAAGTAAATGAGGTTTGGCTTACTGTCCATTCTTCTTAACACTGAATTTATTCTAGCATTACTGTAATAGTGGGACTGAGATATCGACTGAAACAAGGATGAAGGCTGTTACTCAAAAGACAGTGAAGGTTCAAGGGAAACGTGGCAGGAAATTAAGAGAGGATCAACAGTTTAGGTGGGTTCTGGTGTTATTACAGAAAAATCTACTTTGAGATCTAGTGCAGGTGGTGATTAGGTAGGTGGCCTGTTACCTTGGGCAGGAGTGAAGACATTTCAGACTATTATCTTTCCTTGTTATCGGTGTTATCGGCACACATGATTTTTTCTTTTTCAATAGCCTAGAGTGCTGGTCTATCTGGGGTGGAGCTAGTTTTCCTCACAGCAGTCCATATGGTGCTGTGTTTGGGATTTGTGACTAAAAAAGTAAGACTAACACACTAACATTTTAGCTGTTGCTGAGCAGTACTTGCATGGCATCAAAACTTGCATTTTTCCCACTCTGCCCCCACAGGGAGCTGGGGATGTGCACAAACTGGTAAGAAAGGCAGCCAGGACAGCTGACCTGAATTGACCAATAAATTGACCATGCTATAAAACCTTGTGTTCAGCCATAAAAACTGGAGAGGAAAGTTGTTGGTGTGGGATGTAGTCACTGCTCAGAGCTGGCTGAGCATTGATCTGCTTGGAGAAGACAGTGAGCAATTAACTTTGAATTACTTGTTTCTACTCCTGTTTCCTCCATTTATTTTTTCATCTCAGCCCACAAGCTTTCCTGCTTTTGTTTTTCCAGTTCTCTTCCTCATCCCACTGGGAAAAAGGAGGAACAAACAAGAGGCTGGGGGACTTTACTGCCAGGTGTGGTCAATACAAAACAGAGTTTAAAAATAAACTTGATCCTGCATGGAGACAAATCTCCTCTTCATTTCTGTGCCAGTTTTGCATTTTCAAACACATAGTGTGCCAGATTTGTTACAAGCTCCATGCAGATATGAGAAGTCATTCTCCATAGTCACTCTCCATCACAAGAAATTGCCATGTGAAGTCTGATCATACCATGCATGTGTTGGATCATCAGATGCAGTGTGTGGGCTCAGGTGTTGGCTGATGCCTTAAGATGACTCTGAGCAGAGGGTCAGGCTAACACTTGTGCTATGACGATGATACAACCTGAGCTGACTTGTCATTCCTTCCCTGATGGAAGCAATAGCTTTTTATGACATGTTGAACCTGTTCATTTACAAAGGAAAGAGCTGCGAAGGAGATAGTGTCATGTTTTCAAAAGCTGCTGGCTTTGACATGTGCATCAGGCCAGCTGAAATCACTATGCTTAAGGGGAAACTGGGAATTCTGCTTACAGCTGACAGGTGATGTTTCCACAACTACCACTATTGTAAGCTTTAGTCTTGCACTTCTGTCATTGCCCATTTAATACAGATATGTTACTAAACTTATGCCTCATTGTCAAACCACTACAAAATCCACAGGGGAGTGTGGCTAAACTCCTCTGTCTTCATGTCTTGAGGTTGACAATGACTGTAACTCTTATGTGAATGATGCTGTTGGTAGCCAGAGAAAGGTACAGCCATGTGCTGCTGCTAAGGCATGTTTAGATGCTGTGGGTACTGTGTGGGAGGTAACAGAAAAACAAGAGTAGAATGCAGATATCACGGGAGGGATGGTATACATTAGGTATAAGAGAAAGACATAAGAAAACAATTCCTAATATTTCTTTGGTATTCTCATATGGATGGTAAAGGAGCATGCTACCAATGTTTTTTGTTTAAATATAGAAAAGAGAAATGAAAATGTTTTTTTTTGCTGCTCCGTAAGCTGCATCAACTGGCAACACAGGCACCCATTCCATTTCTGAGCTCAAGAGAAAAAGCCATAAATCACATCAATCAATAAACCCAAATCTGCTGTAACCTTCAGTAGATGAAAAATAACAGTAGCAGTAATCCTTACTTGATACACTTGTTTTGAGGTATCATCCATTAGTCTTCATAAAGTGCGCTGAGATCCTCAAATATAAATGTACAACATGCTGCGTGTGGAAAACATATATTTGAGCACAGCAGTAAAATGACCAATACAGCTGAAGTCCCACATATCTACAAGTATTGGTCTGATTTTCATTTAATTTGTATTGATGTTAATCAAAATGGACTTACATGAAGTGATAGAAGTTACATTGCGGTGATATACGTGAAACAACAATTAAATTTTTTAATGCTTTAAATTCATAATACCTACTTCAAGATGCTATAAATATGTAGCTATTTCTTCTGTAGGACATTTACAAATCTAATATAGACATAGGCCTGATCCTTCCACAGAATTATACCAAGCAGCATAAGCTGAGGATCTGTCATGAAAGGAAATTGGGTACGGAGTATAATGAGATTATTCACTGTGATAGGGATAGAGACTGTGATGAGATATCATGACTATATTTCATTCTGCTGAGAAAAGACGTGACCTATAAGAAAATTAATCTGGTGGAGTAATTACAATCTGCTTTGCTAAACCCCATCCTCTAGCCTAATTAGAAAAAAAAAAAAGAAAAAAAAAAAGAGGAAATGTAACTAGGGTGTGTTAAAAGCAAATTCAAGAGTTTTAAAATTTTTTAGAAGGTTATATGTAGATATTTGGCTAACTGCTTGTTTAGTTGACAGTAGTAACTCAATGTACAATTAGCCCAATGAAAAACATACTACTTTAAATTTAAGCTATTCGCTTCTTTGTTTCTCCATCTTTTCTCCCCTTTTTGTCTTCCCTCATTGTCCTGTGGTAGACCTTCTCTTTAATACACAACTTTCTTTCTTGCCTGTTTATTCCCCCTTCACGCCTGCAGAAAAAGCAAGAAAATACCATCCTGAGAAGAGCATGAGCAAGCTAGGGATATTCTGAATAGAATGACCCTGATCTCGAATCTGTGATTTTTAAGCCAAAAGACTCCCATTGCTTAGAAAGCAGGAGTATCAGTCCTTGGAAAGGCAGAAAGGGCTTCTGTTTGGATAACACTGTGTGTAACTGTCTTCCCTGCGTTTAAAAAAAAATGATTTAATGAACTCTAACAACTGGAAAAGCCAATGAATTGAGAGTGAAGAGAAAGTTAACCTTGACCACCAAAGCATGCCCTGATTTGAGAGTGAATCTATCCGACAATATCTTACAAAGAGAGCATCAAACTAAACACTTTATTTTCAAGGTTGACTACCAAATACTTGGCAAAATGAAGTGGTTTCATTGACTAGATGTTCCTCTCTAATACAATTCGTACAGACCTGGGAAATCATTAAGTGTTTTCTGTGAGTAAAAAAAAAATGAATGTGTTGTAAGGACTTCTCGAAATTAACATATGACAGTGATTTAACAAACAGACATCTAAATCCTGGTGTTATGAAATAGGAAAAGGTGTTGGTAACGTTTTATTTTCTTTCTTTTTCTTCAGATGTGAGTTTCAACCTTACATGATTTTTTGTCCCAATGGATAATTGAAAAGAGTCCTATCTCAGCTTCTAGATTTAAATGACTTTATAAGTAACTGAACAATTCTGTTGTTTGGATCAGGCTTCATGCTTGACTTTCACTACTTAGTTGTTGGTTTTCCATGTAAGAGAGATAAAATACAGTCCACATAATTTGTTTTCAGTTTCCTGGGCCAAAATATTAGATTTTTTTATATCTTTTTGTCTTACTAATAATAAGAAGACATGAGTCCATGAGCAAATAGATGACAAACCTGTGAAAATATGACTCGATTGATAATAGTGATATTTTGAGGTAATCTTGCCTAAAACGCTAGGAAAATAATATGGAGTTGTTACTTTCAAAACACATCGAAACTTTGATCTCTAAGAGAGAAAGAAATTATATGTAACTTCTGGCCCTACATGTTTATCTTTGAACACTGTTTTGTTTTCCAATGGAATCAGCAGACAGAGTTTATATATCATGCTAAATATCTAATGGCATGCATACATGTATAATAACTAATTACGTCCCCTTTACTTTTTTTTTCCCTAGGGCAACCAAGATAATAATAGCAATTTTTTGGTATATTTTTTCAAGCTTAATAGTGATTTGGAAGGCCCTTGGGCTACATGAAAATTAGAGAATTACATTAATTTATTTCTGTCAAATTAAGAGCATTTAAAAAGACCTAAGCATGACATTTAAGATCATCCTCACTGTACCTTTATTTTAATAAGTGAGGGCTTATTTTTTCCCCTCTCATGAAATTAATTTAAAGAGTTTATACTTGTCTCATATATCTCCTGGGATACATCTGTGAAGGCTCAAGATTCTCAATAGAATTCTTGTTGTAATAGGGACAAGACCTTCCCTGCTGGAAGGTGAAGACACGACAGTAATCACATCCTTCTTTATGGAAGGAAACAGTTATCCCATTGTTCTCTGTTTCCAGAACGAAAAGAGAAGTTGCTGGTTTGAAAGGACTTTTGGAAAAAAAGCCAACATGGCAAAATCAGGGGGTCTGTGAAAGTGTTTCTGCTGTCTTACTGTGATCTGCGTGGTGTCTTGTACAAATGCAGTGATTGGCATGCACAGAGATTAAAAAAACAAAACTGTTACTTCCTCCCCGCAGTCTGTTTCATCTTTTTACATGCAAGATGCAAGATGAATCTAAAGACAAGCAGGTCTTTCACTTTCACTAAGGCCTCAGCATTTTGTCTGAGGGGTTTGATACAGGTGTCAATTCTATAATAATTCTAAAATATAATTCTACAGGTGTAAATACAATTCTACGGGTTTGATACAGGTGTCTAGTTCAAACCACTCATCTAAGTGTTTTTTGCATGTGGTAAAGTAAGGTCCTTTCTGCTGTCTGCAACAGCTTTATATTCCTTAGAAATGAATTGTACCTTAAAATTTTAATGGAGTCCTCCAGATGAAAAGGAATACAAGAAATTAATTTTGCCCATAACTTTTGTCTTGTTTCCTAGCAGTTGTAGCTGGTGATGCCACCGTTTGTGAGTTTGGGGGAAAGGCCGTGTTCAGGGCAATGTTATCGTCGCTGTACATGCTGCTGCTTCAGTCAGGTAACTGTGATCTGAACTCATTCCTGTTCTTTTAAATCACAGGTCCACCAGTTGGGCACAGGGGACAACACCACATGCAGCTCTAAAAACACAAGTCCGTGTCTTTCCCCTTTGTGACATCTACGTTTATGGAGAGAGAGGAATGAGCCATACATGAAAAAATAGTTTCTTGTGTTAATAGCTTACCATCTGGGAGTATTGAGGAGTCCTGTTCCATTTAAGAGAATCCTGATGTTGAGAAATATATGCAATCTTTTGTGAATTTAATAATTGTAAATAATTTAATAATTGTAAATAAAACTTAAAAAGTAAGGATCAATTCTGCCTTCCAGGAAAGTGGGTAGCTAAACTTCCAGTGACTTCCATGAACATAGGCTTGTGCCCCATGTGCATTTTTTTTCAACTCAGTTCAGCATGTTCAAACATGTATTACAATAATCTAATTGCAGTGCAATTCCTTCCAACCACCAAGTGTTACTTTAATTGCATAGCTCATATTTACGGTATGTACAAGGCCTTAATTTCCTTTAGATCTGTGACTTCAGAGTGACAAGGCTATTGTTTTGGTGTGCTGGTACCTCTACCATGAAAGAACTGACCCTTTGCATTTCTGGCAAAATGGCAACACCTTGCCAGACCAACAATTTAAAAGAAAAAATGTAAGATGGCAGAAGAGCTGCTGGTGTGTTCTTGAAGGAAAACTGATCTCCTTACTCTGATTTGATGCCTTCTCCAGGGGGACGCTGGTTTAACAAACAGCTTGAAATAGCAAAAGCCCATCCACTGCTGTTCGTAGCAGATGAAAATAATAAAAGTACTGAAAATAAATGAGGCACTCAATCTCTAGAAATAACCTTTTGTATTCAAAGATAAAAGCTTAAGAAACTGGCTAGTTGCCAAACAACAAAACGAGAACTGCAGTTGAAAATTTATATACTCCTTTCAAGCTCTGTAGTCAGGGTCATACCATTAATTATAAATGACAGCATGAGGTTTAAAAACAAATGGTTTCAATCTCACCTTTAGGCAGAAACGAAGCAAATGTTTTATTCCCATGGAGCACTATGCTGGCATGTTCCAGAAGGATTAAAACAATCTAAAACTGAAAGCGGGTGGCCTTTCAGGGCAAAGGTGGTTCTTGACACTTTAGTAGCTTGATGATACCCTACTGGCATAATAATTTCCGTTGTTATCAGCTCTTTATTTAATGGTAAGCAGGATGGGTATTAGTGCTTTTTTAAAAAATTAAATACAATACAGATTCTGAGCGCGTCTCTGTTCCACCCTATTTCCTTATGTAGCTACTTATATTTAAATTTCAAATAGAAGACTAAATAAAACTATGTGACTTCTTTATGTTCTTTACCTTCTTTCTCTAAACCTGGCAGTCTGACAAGGTCCTAAACATAGGATGTGCCATTTGGGGATGGAAGATTCAGAGCCTATGAAATTCCCATCTCAATCTGATCTGGCAGACCATCTAGCAGGAGGCTAGGCAGGACTACCTTGGATGTCTCAAGTGCCATCAGATGCTTTTGTTTAGACCACCAAATCAAATTCTAGAAGTCTATACAAGGTCCAAAGAAGTAAAAAATCAGATGCACTGTGGGTACTCTCTGAAAACGATGTAGATTTACTCATGCAAATATAATTCAGATTCTGTTCTCAAAATTGACAGCACAAAGAGATTTATGTCTTACAGAGATTCTTTAAAGTAACAATTTTGAACAAACTGTCATGAATCACTTGTTTTAGAGAAGTACCTGGCTCTTGTTCACTTTAGGCCACTGCTTCCTCATGTAATGAATTCTTCCAAAGTATGATTTCAGCATTAGGAATAGATGCATTCTATACTTCTCACTCTCAGTCCTGTGGAATTGCTTCCAAGGTACACAGTCCATTAGAAATTAGGGAAAATTAGCCAAAGATGGGATGGCAATACTCTTTAGGAAGTTACATAATTGTTCTCCCACACTCTTGTGGTTCATTTCTGCAGCAAGCTTGCTTATTTATTTATTTATTTATTTATTTATTTATCTATTTATTTAATATCCCTAAACAATCACCAATCACTACTAAGCTCTCTGCATTCTCAATTTTGTCACCAGGTACATAGCATCTCCATTCACCATTGAGAGATTAATTCTCTATATGGAAACTTGCAGCCCACAATACTAATCAAGGGCCTGTTCAGATGCGTATGTGCAGCATTACTAAAAAGGCTTTGAAGTCTACATGTTCTCAGGGAATTTTTGATGGCTTTGCATGACTAGTGTTTTTCACTGGGTGAAAGGAAATGCAAGGACTTAATTTCTGCTTTCCATAGAGTGTGGAATAAAAGGTTTATTCCTTGTTGTTCTGTAAGACCAGATAGGTAGACTTCCTAATGTGAACACTGAATGCGCAAGAAAACTTCCTAATAATAGGATAGCAGACTTTCTAGGAATCCAGTGAGAACAAAATTATTTGCTTTGTGCGCTTAAAGGTGTGAACATAATTGTTTTCATCATTCTTTTATTTCTTTATCTGGGAAACCCTTCTTACCACCTAAAACTGTAGGTGAAGAACTTTGTACTGTGTATGCTTTTCCAGGAAAGAATTGTTTCCATCTGCAGCCTAGGCAGAGGTGGCATGAGACTGGAATGTACCTTTGAGAAATTTAGAAGTAGATGGCAGGCATTAGCCTTGAGATAGCTGAATAACACCATTTGCAAATGAGTAGTGTTTGTTTTCTACACAACAGCTGTGAGAATAAGGGAAGGAAAGTATGCCAAAAATCTGCAAGCAGGGAAATAGAAGCTATCAAGACATCCTGAACACTGTTTTTGCTGCCAGGACTCAGCATGAAGAATGTATTTTACACCTGTTTTGAGGAAGACTGGGAATTTTTGGTTTTTGCTGTTCTCTGAAGATATTTTTGGCTGTAGAAGAGGTACAGGTCTATAGTAGGCATTTTACCTGTGTGCTCTCACAAATTCTGAATGTTGTGGATCTTCAGATGGAAAGGCACAGATTATTTCAGTACCTGGGGTTGCAGGAGTGAAGGGTTTGCCGTCAGCTAGATATCTGCTCTGTGTGGTTTATGGATACTGCAGCAGGGCTTTGGCTGATAGGCAAAAATAAAAGTGCCTTGTAAAGTCACAGAACATGACTTTATTGTCCTTATAGTGCAACTGGTACAAGCAGTGCCAAAGCTGCAAACATTGAGAACATTTAGAGTATTTAGAACACTGAGAACTGCAAACAATAAGAGTTTAAATTAAAGGATGAGGGCAATTTAACTCCATAACTTGCAGCCAAGAAATGGTCCAGAGCTGCAGTGAATGAGCATATTTCCCCCTGTTAGGCTCCTTGAACACCAGGATGGTAAAACATTGTCAGCAATGAAGTCTGGGGGGTCCCGAGGGTCTTATTGGAAACCATTTTGCTCTAGCCAGGCAATTTCTCTACTGTGTATGTAAAATGCTATTGGAGGAAGCAGGAAAAGAGTGAAATAGTCAAGGCACCATTAACTGTCTACTTTTTTTTTTTTACTTCAAGCCCTGCAAGTTAATTTTCATATTTCTTTTTTATTTGTTCTCTCTTTTAATGAAAACCTCTTTCTCTTAATTCTTGGGGGAGAAGATTTTACCTGAGTCATCCAGTCCTGTTTTGCAAAAGTCTTTAGAAATTCAAAAAAATTTTCCCCTTTTCCTCTTAACTCTCAGATTTGTAGACTCATAGACCCATAGAATGGTTTGGGTTGGAATGGACCTTAAAGATCATCCAGTTCCAACTCCCCTGCCATCCTGCCATGGGCAGGGACACCTTCCAGTAAACCAGGTTGCTTTAATTCCCTGTCCAATGTGGCCTTGATATGCAAGACCTATTCTACAGATATTAGACTAAGACAGACTCTGTTGCTTGAATGGACTGAAAATTACAAGTCTAGAACTTGTAACACAGGAAAATGAATAGAAATTTATTCTTATTTGTGTTGTTTTCATGTTAGCAAACATGATATCTTTATTTGAGGGTTCAGGAGTGTCTTCATATTATCTCAGTCTTGAAATACTCTGAAGATGGCTGGGTCTTACCTACTAGATATTCATCTTGTATTCCTTATGTCTTCACATTGCAATCTGAGTTTGCTATCAGAATATCAGTGTTACTAGTGGTTTGCTGCTGAGTCTAATTTCTTTCAGTGGGGTCTGAGGCCTTGTGACCACGCATCCATAAATAGTGTCTTCCTTAATGAGCTGGAGCTGTAGAGGGAGCTCTGATGAAACCAGGCAAGAGACTTTCTCAAGAAGTCCCAATGCTGGAGAGTAACCTCTGTGACAAAGCTAATGCCTAAAAGCTATCCAGCAAAGTGTGTGCTACTGCTGCTCACTAAAATAACCTGGAAAAATGCAGGCACCTTTTGGGGAATCAAAGAGGAGACAGAAGTAGCTCTCTTTGCAATACTGGAGTACTACCAGAGAACTGTTTATGCCTCGTTTACTTCTGTGTCAACTATTCTCAGCCCAGAGTTTACAGAGTCAGTAATGTTGCTTTGTAATTTTAGGCAGTGTGTGTCTGTGTGCATGTGTGAATGTCTATACTGGGGGGGTGTGTGTAGCTGTAGTGTTTGCAAATTGCACTGGGCACTATGTTGCCTAATATTCCTGCAGTACATTTTTTAGAGAATGTGAAAATCATATTGACACAGGTTTCACTGCAAATAAAAAGAAACCTAACTGAAATTTGTGGTGAACCTAAACAGAGTGCCTAAGATTTTACTGTAATATGCACTGATGAGATTTCTACTGAAAAGAAAATGCTATTCTAAGATCCATCCTGGTATGAATCTCATTCTGACTTTCCAAATTAATTCCCTTGGTGAACGAACCACAGTGTGTATTTTGTACATGGTACAGAGCAATACATTCTCAACTCCCAGATTTCCTCCTCTGATAAGGATTTTGAAAGTTCTGCAATGTGGAAGTGAAAAAATGGAATGGCTCCGGGAGAGGAAGGACCCTTGGAGGGGGGAGAAAGAAGGGTAAGGAGCTGAATGGCAGGACTGAGAACTCAGAAATGCACACATTTTTCAGTCATGCTGAAATTCTCCAAATAGACAGCTAGGATCATTATGCAGAGTGTGATTTGCTCTTGAAAAAGCAGAGTGACTCTCAGAGGAATCCGCATGAAAGAACAGCTATTAAACTCACACATACAGGAGAAAGAACACATCTATATCCCCTCTTGTATCAAATGGCAACATGCAGTCACATCTGAACAGTTGAACAAATAAAATGTTAGAGTAGATTACCACAAGGGACAATGAATATGCTGGAAACAGTTTGGGAAAATGTCTTAATGAAGCAGGAAACCTGTGGAAAAATGAGAAAAATAAGATTAAACTGAAGAATCGAAGGGAAAGCTAACAGAGACTGTGCCAGTACTGAGGAACTGGGAATGAGTCCCAGCTTCGAGGTCACTTTGGCTGCATCCCAAATTCATGTCAGAGTAAGATTTGAGTGCATGTCAGTCCTCCCCCACACTCTGGCTTCCATGTGAGGGAAGCCCTTGTATGAGGGCAGTCAAGGATACACAAAGCAGAGCAGAAGGAAAAGGAGAGCAGAGGTGTGGGACTCACCTGCTCTGTAGCCTTGACCCAATTGAACTGCATTTGAGATAAATGCTGCTAAATCTCTGCAAATGGATTCACTTTATGGAAACCTCAATGTCTCTGACAGCTGGAGCTGTTAACAGAGCTGTTAATAGAAAGATATCAATAAAGGAGTGATATATTGCTGGCTGTCTTGAGTAAAACATTTCCATTGTATACTAATTACATTTATTACAGATATGTGAATTTTATGTACTAATTGGGCTTGTAAGTTTAGCCAACCAATAATGGTCTTGACAAATAAGATGAAATAAATATGAACACCTAATAATTTTGAGATAATCCTTAGATTATGACTGGACAGGCTAATAAACTTTAAATATTGGCCAAAATTATGTCAACATAGAACATATGATATACAATCCCACAGAAATTAGCTCAATGAACAGAATTGAGTGTCCTAACATCTCTTGCATTCACTCCATCAGGTTTTGGCCCCAAACATTTTTTTTTCTTCTGAAGATTACAAAATAATTGTACAAAATTGGTCTGTCCAGAAATATTTGGCCTGATTCTTCATTACATCATGGTTTTGGTGGTGGATGGTATCTGTCGAATTACTTGTGACACATTCCTGATCTAAGTAACAATTCATATAGTAAACTCAGTGGAGTACATCTGAGTCCTGTACAAAGAAAAGAATCCAGCTACCTGATTCTGGGACTGTAGCATTACACCTAATTCTGTTAAAGATTAGTGTACCAGTTTTTAAATAAGTGTTATAAGAATAATGATTGCATGCTTCAGCAAAGTTACCCAATACAGAGGTGTGGTTCTCTCTACTTGCTTGTAAAAGCAAATGGTACGTTGACTTTCTGTTCTACATAATGCAACAAATGCAATTCCTATAGGGATGTTTATTATTTAAATTCTGATTTTGAATAAAGTCAGTGAAAACTGTGGATTTCTGTACACAGATCCTTTGTGGTGCAGAAATTTCTTTACAGCAGAAAGAACACCATGATGCAAAATACACTGCAGTCACTGGCAAGTAAGATTAACAGCTCAGGTGTCAATTGCACTGCTGACACATTTTCACTTGGAGCTTGGCTGAGTGCCCCAGCTCATTTCACAAAACCCTCTTCAACAGTAACATTCAGATTGTAACAGCTTTCACCTTCCATCCATCTGGTTGAGATGATGAATAAGCACCAGGATGGTAAAGGCCCCCAAAACTTTCATAAAAAACACTTTTGATCCTCTAAGCTGTTTGGCCCACTAAGGGCCTCTTGCTGGGAGAGTGAGGACATACCTGGTAAGCACAGTCTGCTGACCGTGTTACCAAAAGAAATGTGTTTTCTCACATGATCATTTTGCCATCCAACCACTGCATCTCTATTCTAAGTAAGCCTGTTCCCAGACACACCAGATGGGAACAATGTTGGAGAACACTCAAAAGGAGCTCTGCATTGAATAAAATGGGGAAATGCTTCCATGGGCATGCTCCAGGCAGCCCTTATGAGAATGTCGTGCAGCTGTGAAAGTTACTGGCAGATCAAGATACTGGGTGTTGAAACTCATGACAAAAAGTAAAATTCTCAGGCTGAGGCACGGCACACTGCATTTGGCAAATCTTAAACACTTGTAGTTTAGTCATTCAGCTTCTTTCTCCCACCTCCTCCCTGTGAATATTCATGTGTAGTCTTAGGCTTGCTTACTGCCTTTTCACGTTCTTCGTGGTGGGTGCTGTGACTCACGTTGCTTGCCTCAGACTCCTTTCTCCTTGTTCCCCCACAGCTCCTCACATAACCTCCCCCGCTCCAAAGACACCTCCCTTCATTCATTTCCTATAGACTTCTGCAAGCAGTTGCTAGGTTTTTTCTTCCGCAGAAGATGCAACACCCCACAGAACCATCAAAACTTGCTGTCCTTATTCTCTGCTGAGCCATATGCAATGAGGAGCTCCTCCCCTACTCATCTTAGTCATCCTCTGCTACGACACAGCCATCTCTGACCTCACTTCTCTCTCTGTGACAACTCCTACGACACCTACATACAGAAGCTGATGCAGCGCTCTGACTCTCCTTCCTGTGACACAATCATCCGGTGCTTCATCCCTTCTGATTTAATTTTTGTCCTTCAGTGTTACTGGTGCTGCCTATCCAGAAAAGAATGCCCTTTTTCTCAAGGAGGGATGGTGCTCCTTGTTGGATCTCCATGTTTATGGAGGGTTTGTTATTGACTGGGATTGTGACGGGTGCTCAGAGTGATGCTGAGCTCTTGACAATGGGCAGAATGCAGAATCATTGTTGAAGCGTCTGCTACCAGGTCCTTTTCAGACAGTATTGATATGTGCCAGAACCAATCTGTCACTGATCAGATGATTATAAAATGGCCCTAAACATGTTATCTGAGCTGAAGTTAAGTATAGGAGAGTACAAGTTAAGAAAAACCCCAACCTTACTAAAAAAAAAAAAAAAAAAAATGTGGTTATGAAAACAGTCATTCAGTCAGTGCAGTTTTATGAGAGCTTTCTAGAATATACTAAAGGATGGGCTCTGTGGATCAAAAGTAACTTGAAGAAAACAGAGCTATCCCGATGTCAGTCCGGTCAGAAATCAGCACCAGTCATTGTGTTAAAGAGAAATGAACCAAGCTCATATAAAAACATAAGCTGTTAAAATATGAGACTTGGAGAAAGCAATGAAAGGATGAAGAGATTCAGTGGATTTAGCACAAACCTTAGAAGCTATTACACTTTGAAAAGATTTTTAAAATAGAGTGGGTTTTTTCTTATACTGATTTCAAGAACTTCAGATGCCTTCAATTTAGTTAATAGTTCGTGTATGGTAGAGGTTCAGTAGCTCAGCACTGGAGTGGTTGTATGCTTCCTTTACATTTTATTACACAACGTAAAATTGCTCTTGCTTTCAAATTAAAAAAATAAAAAGCTGTTTTTTCAGAATTTTCAACTGAAAATAGTCACGTTTCGGTGAGGTCTAGTTTATAATAGCGGTGCAAAAGAGACCAGTTTGTTAAACGGTGAACTTGCACCCTAGGCTTTTATGCTAAGCTTATATGTGCATGTAGAAAATTGCATTTATACTATGAATCAATGTATGATAATTTTGGAGAGAATAATGACATAAAATTTTTTTATGCATGATTTCTTGAAGAAATTTTATTTGGGTTTATTCCAAACTCTACTGTACAGTGCTTCTTCCTGGCAATGGGCTACCAAAAGCATACATGTTCCATAACTCCTACACTTCATGCTATAAAAAGCTACAGAACAGCATCCATGTGATGCCATCCATAGGGATACTACAAGAGCTTGTTGAAATCTTATTTTTATTTTGAGATGTAGAGTGGAAACATTTTCTTTTCTACATTTTGGTATAATTTCAGTTGACCTCACACTAATAAAAAATTAATCTCTTGTTCACAAGAATGAAAAGAGAAAGAGCCAGTTGCAAAATATTTCTTCTGATTAAATCAGTAGACTTTTATAGACTTTTATAGTTTGCCTCATCTGAGACAGGTGCCTCTTTCTGCTGCATGATGAGAGAGCTGTGCTCTGAATCAGCGGCTTCTGCTTATGTTTACACATAGGGGTTTAGGCATTTCAGAGTAGAAATAATTATTTTTTTAAAGTGCTTTGAGCAGGTAGTGGCTTAAAGTGACCACTGCACTTCCATCAGCAGCCAAAAACCATTTTAAAGAGAAAAGGCATGGAAAATACATAAACACTTTACCTGCCAGGATCTGTTTAGGATCAGATAAAGCAGGATTCAGAAAAATTATCACCTGAACAAGTTGCAGATTGCTGAAGCAGTCTAATCACTGGAGAAATGTTTGCTAAGCTACTAACTTCTGTAAGAGTTGCAAAAGGAGCTATTACAGTCCTCTGAGTTTATTTACAGTAAAAAACAATTACTTAACTATGTATTCCCTTAAAAGGTTGGCTATCTTCCATGTTTCAGGTAAATGTGTGCTTTAATATAGCTGTGTGGCAAAGTCTACGAACACCAAATCAGCTTATATGGCTGTTCTCAAGTAGTAGTATTTTTTCTCCCCAACAACTTCATTTTAAACACTTAGTAAAATATTTGGCTGTCTTTGGATGTCTGTGAAGAAAAGTTTAAGCACTGCCTCTCCCATGGATTGTATAAAACCAGTCAAGTCAAAGTGCTCTTACATGATCACATTTTGTGGTTTTCCTTTATAAACTGACACAGTTGAGGGTGTGTGTGATTATTTGAGCTGTTCAAGTTCACCCAGTATTTAGGAGTGGTTGATACTATTGACTTGCCACCAAGCTATTTTATGCATATATCTGAATGCCATTCATGAGAAGAGGAACAGCAACAAGTATGAATTGTGTTTTTACACAGAAAATTGTTAGTTTATTCCCATTCAGCAGAACAAAAAACCTTCTATGCATTTCCTGCCACTACCATCCTACAGGCTCAGCTAATGCAACTGGGACAGTAAAGGACACCTTCTGTACCAATTAGTTTGAGCTTTATAAACAAAATTATTCACTCCAATTTGTCCCACAGATGGATGCATCATGGGTCCATAAAAATTCTTATAAAGGCAATAACTTTTCAGGCTAGGAAAAGAATTTCAGGGAAAGACAAAAAAGATTTAATGACTTCTAAGTTTTGTCTTAAGTGTTGTCTAAGCCCTGGGGAACATTTCAGGGAAAATTTGTGGACCTAAGGGCAACTTAGGCTTAAAAAGCTGTGTGAGGACTTCCCAGTAGGTCAGAAATGAGTTTGGAATATTGCCTTTTCGATGTTCTCTACCTGTGTACAGAGATCAGAGGACCACATCCATAGAGTTCCTTTCAAAACGCAAGTCTTCCCCTCCCCTCCCCTCCCCTCCCCTCCCTCCCCCTCCCCCTCCCTCCCCTCCCCTCCCCTCCCCTCCCCCTCCCCTCCCCTCCCCTCCCCTCCCTCCCTCCCTCCTTCCCTTCCCCTCTCCCCTCCCCCTCCCCTCCCCTTCCCCCTCCCCTCCCTTTCCCCCTTCCCTTCTCTTCTCTCTTCCCTCTCAGAACGCACCCAATGAGGGAGTACCTTGATAAATGTAGGATTAGGCAGAACGTGCAAGAGAAAGTATCTTCCAGAGCCACACAGGGAGAAGGTGGAAGGTGTCCCTGTCCCTGGTGGCAGGGTTGGAACTAAATGATCTTTAAGGTCTCTTCCAACCCGTACCATTCTATGGTTCTATGATACCATGATTTCTATGATTCCATGATTCTATAATTTTATGAAGGTCTGATGTGTGTATGGATGTCTGTTCCTAGGTGTCTGCTGAGTCCATGACCCAAACTGCAGCACCCAGATCCAGCCTGGGTTCCCAAGGTTTTGACAGAGGTTTTAAATTCCAGTCAGTCTCACTTCAGGAGCCTAAGCTTCTGTTTGTCATTGAAAAAGGAGTAAATCAGCTTGTTCAAAGCTCAGTGGTATGGCAAGAAGATGGATATAGGTACAAAAACCAGTTTATTGCAGCTATCTGAAACAGTGCTTCAGTCACTGAAGTGTAGGTGTCTAGGGGTCTCAATTTAAATTCAAATTAGTAAAGAGTGGAAAAGGAAGGGATGTTTGCATGTATGTGTGTAAGAGACTTGAAATAGGTCACCATTTGTGTGATACATCTGTATCAGAGAAAGGCTGAACTTTTCAGACTAGATTTTATTGTTTGGGTTTTTTTGAAATTTTCTGAGTGCTTGCCATGAAATCAAAATGTTTCTTTAATTCAGCTTTTGACATATTAGCAAGTGGTTTCTTAGCCTACTGGCATATGCTTAGGTCAGCAGTAGTGAGCAACATTTAAGAATATTGATCAAGTTTTATCTTTTCTTTAGATTCCATTTATATTACCTTTGGGCTTTAAAGTATTTCTGTATGTATCAATTACAGAAAAAGCAGAGTCTCTGTGCTTCTCTTTGGACATCACACAGCCATATGAAAGAAATGATAACATTCTCCACTCCTAGAATTGACTAGAAATGGTCTGAGTCATACATTTGGCATAAGCAAAAATGTTCCCAAATTAGGAAATATTCAAACTCTGAGGTTTTTTTTTTTCAGCTCATTATAAAGCTGTGAGCTGGCTGTGAATGTCAGAAATGAATCCAGATTTTACTAAGCTCTGGGAACACTCAACCCCAGCATATAGGGGCTGTCTTCAGGTCCATATCTAGATTTACTAAATGCCTGATCTGATTTCCTAACAACGTAGAACTTCATGGATCACACTACCTGTTAGTACCTACCTAATAAATACTGAAGTGGCCAATTGCAATCAATCTGGAAAGAGTGGTAGGCACCTCAGAAATGCAATGTAGTGCAATGCCTACAAGCATTGTTAGTGATGGATATGGAATGCTCCATAGAGTATTCCCAAAACTCTTTGCATGAAATAAGCATTCTCCCTTGCTTAAGGTGCCAAGAGACCTAGAAGCCTAGCTACATACATTAAGCAATTTAGGGCATTCAGGTACCTGGACAATTTTTCTACCAAAACCCTACAAGTTTAAAGTGTGAGCGCAACGAGGTGAGGTGGCAGCATAAGAAGAGCTAAAAGTAAGCTTTGAACTGAAGTTGCTCTCGAATGGAAATCTAATTAAATTCAGTTAATATAGTCCAAAATTAGTAGCTAAGAATCAGAAAAAAGAAGAAACCAACAAGCAAAGTACATATGTATGTTAACAGTTGAATAAAAGTCTTTGAAGAGACACAGGTATGAGTTTATAACATACCGGATTCCCAGAAAGTTGTAAGGCTGTACAAGAAGTTAGAAATGTTATGAGATCATAATTTCTGTCCCTGAACAGCCTGTACCCTCGTAAGAATTGCAACTCATATGTTCCATGTACAAGCAGACTTTCTTCAGTTACACAATTATCATTATAATTATTACACTTGATAGAACAGTAACTTGTTCCAGGAAAATAGAACCCACGGAAATTTTACTCATGGAGAAATACAAGACATATAGAAAAGGAGAAAATCCTATCAGTAGTAATATTTGTGGAAAAAGCTCCAGGAAGGTAAGAGTGAGCAAGGGATGTTTGATGAAAAAGGTCTTCTTATCAAAATAAAAAAATTACAACATTTTGAAACCATGTAGGATGTAGGAACAATGAAACAATGTAGGAACACTTCAGCATACCAGTGAATTTACCAAAGCTCCATTGTAATTTTCAAGGTTTATAGCACACATGCCTAACTTGTTCCTTGCAGACTAGTTCATGCCTGCCTGAAAAGTAAAATAAGCCTAGCAGATAGCTTCTAGCCATTATGTCTCAGAAGTTTTTTATCCATATTCCTATTTTGTGTCTAGGTAAGTTCCCAAGAAAGAACAAATTCATTTCATATATGACACTGGTGATCTGTATCTTAATCTTAGGTAATACAGGCCCTGGAAACATATTTTGGGAGAAATTATCTACCTGGCAAGAAAAAATTCCTTGTATGCTCGAAATCTTCTCATTAGCTCTTGGTTCCTTGATGGATTTCCATTTTAATCCTGCACCAGAAGCAATATCGTGTTTCTAGAATTTTGTCCCCTGGAGCTCTCAGTAATCGGTGAATTAAATAGTTGAATAACTGTCTCTAAGGAGCCTCTACTATGGGCAATGAGCAACAGCACAAGGGTTTTCCAAAGCATATCAGAACCATGCCTGTTCATGATTTACCCAAGCCTTTGGTCTGAACTCAGCCTCACTCTAGATGTTCCATTAGTACTGTAGGAAGGGTCTGGCCTGCATGTAGATAACCATGAATAGGTAAAGGTGTATAGACAAACATGCAAAAAATATTAATTAAAGACCTTAATCTAAATCTCGTGTGGGTCTGTTACAGATATCCTCCCTAGAGATAGCTAAGGATCCTTCATTTTAGCCTAAACATCTGCTTTCTGGAATTCTGTCTGGACTCCAGCAGCCCCTTTGGAAAGGCACAAAATTCATCTAGGTATTTGGTGATATTTGCAGCCCCATATAGTTGTTTTGCATACTGTAGTGCATTTCAGATGACGCAGCCCCAATATTTAGTTGACTGAATTTACAGATGAAACCTAAATATGAGTATGCTGCTACTTATCTTTGTAGTGAATCTTCTTTTGTGGCTGCTATGCTATTAACATTTTCTATTTTTCTGTGCCCAAGACAGCAATGATGCTTGCCTTCTATACATGTGTGTACCTCCATTTATTTTTCTAAAAAACAATTAGGGAGGCATTCTCCATCAGGTTAATTGAAAAATCTGAGTTGTGTAAAAATGGAAGTATATAAATGTTAATTTGATGTCTCTGATAAAACCTTTCACAATCAAACTTTCAGATCTCCAGCTAATGAAATTTGGCTAAGACTAAGATGAACCAGGTCAATCTATCAGCAGAAGATTCAACAAGATGATTTTAAACTAAGAGCAGCTTTGGCTTCTCAAATCTGTTGAAATTGAAAGGTAGTGAGCTAGATCTGGAGCTGTTCAACCAGACAGTTGATCAGTGCAGTGATCAGTGAACTCAATTTTGCAAAAGCTGATGTCTTCCAGGATATCTGCATCGCCATCCAATTTTACACTGCTCTGAGCATAGCCAAGAGTAGTCTTCTGCTCATGGTGGTATGGGAACACATAATCAGATTCTCCAGAGCCATTCATTCCAACTCCATATAACTTATTTAATAGTCAATATTTTAAGTGATTAGGCGATTTTGCAAATGGAAACCTTCAAATATTTCAACACTTTATTTAACTAAGTGATAAATGACTGGTGATTTTTAGTACAACAGTGGTTCTTGACTGGTAGATGTCATAGAGGTCTGAGCCATAGAGTCCTATTGAATGTAGTTTCAAAACTGAAAGTGTCTAATTATATTTTCCAATTGGTTAGTGTTTTATGAGGATTTATCAAGATTAATTATCACGATTGTAAACAATTTGCCTTTGAATAACGTGAATGTAAAGTGACTTCTTGAAATTCACACACTCTATTTATTAAATATAGGGGGTCAGTGCCAGTTTTTGTTTGTATATTTGGAGCATTCATCAGTCACGTTACTGACATGTAGTCAGTCCTCTGAAACACAACACAGCAAGTTCAGTTAAATTCAGACTGACAGCGTGAAAAGAAAGTTGGCAGAACACAGGGTCCCGTTGCTAAGCAATGCTTGGCAATACAACACATGCACATTATGGTGCTTGTGATGACACCACGAGGAGAGATGTTTTCAATTTATTGAAAATCCATCATTTCAGAGGAGACGGGGTGGAGCAGTAGCAAACAGGATGAATGGATGGGAGATGTGTCCACAGGGAACCGAATTTTGCTATTAGTTACATCAGCGTGAATACACTGACTTCATCAGAGGTGCTCTGGATTAACTGTGGAGTGACTGCAAAAATTTCTAGGCATTATACTGAAAATGTTTGTAAGGTATGCTTAAAAACCAGTCCACATGTTTCACAGTGCTTCCAGCATACTTCTTTGTCACTTCAAGTCAGTGTGAAAATTACAGATAGTTCCATGCAGCTGTGGACTTCTCAGTCAGAATCATGTTCCTTCAGGTTATTGCAGCCCTCAGCATGCCCAGTCCTTGAGTTCAACCCAGAATGGTGACTGTGTGCTTGGGCTGAGGGGGAACTGCCCATAGAGTTGAGCAAGTCCTGGGCCTGATGGGGTGGGGCAGGAGGAGGTGGAGGAGAACCTTTTTACCCACTGAGGAGTGTCCATTACAGCTTGAGTCTGACAGATGGGTGTCTTTTCCTCCCTCCACCTTCCTTCTCTGCTCTGTCCTTAGCTAGGCATTTTCCCTGTGCTTCCAGGTCCAGCCCTGCCACTAAACATCCTGCTATAATCCTGAATAACTGTTTACCATTTTGAGACTTTGCCTGCTTCTCCTCTCTTCTCTATCCTACCAGTCTAGTTGGATATTTTCATTCAGGTTTTTTTTGTAATACGTCATTTTCACTCTGAGCTTACTAATTATTTCACATTTCATAACAGGACAGACCAAATTTACTTCAGCTCTGCAATTTTTAAATTTAAATAAAGTTTAAAGTAACATTCCATGCTTAGTCACATACAAATGAAACAGAGTGAATTCTCAACTGGTATTAAGTCAATGACAAAAATTATGTTGAATTTATGTCTGTTGCTAAAAAATGGAAATCAGGAGTCCTTAATAGTTCTGGAGTCTTGTATGTCTTCTGGGCATATCTTGGCAAAAATGCCAACTGCATTATCCTCATCGTTTCTTTTGCCATTGTTTTTACTGGGAGCAAAGCTGGACCTTAGAGCAGGAAGGGGCCTGTGATCTGGACAGCACACAACTGCTTAAGAGGTGACCAGTCTGAGTTTTCATCTACATCTTCCAAGTATAGGATCACAAAATGATCAAGGAGGATAGTCAGGGAGGAAAGATCAGCCAGCCATCAATTCTGTTTCCAAATGGTAGATGGCATCTCTATTTTGACATCTTTACTTGAAATACATTCAAATAAGTATGAAGATTTCAAAACTGGCTATTGTTCTGTGTTCTAACAGCTGTAGGAGGAGCCACATAAAGTCAACTCATGGTTTGCTCTTGTAGGTGCTGAAAGCTCTGGTACCAATCAAGCAACTGTTGAAGAGTGCAACTTAAGCACAAAAGAAAACTCGATGGAGCCTAGGAATGCATGAGAGTGTTTTGCTACATCAGATCAGCATGGCTAGTGTGTCACAGGATAGAGCCAGATGTCTATATTTTAATATACTCCAAAATCTGTGTTTCTGTGAAAGAGGCATCACCAGTTGCAGGAGAAGTTAAATGGTATTAGAGACAGGATTTTAGGCAGTATTATTTGTTGTTTTCACTTCATAGTTTGTTTTACAGATATTTTCCGAGCAATCTATTACCTCTCTCTTTGTACTGCAACATGTCTATTGAGATAGAATGTCTCCTTTATGATACAGTATTCAAGTATGTTTTTAATATGCATTTATTTCAATGAGAAAACAGAGACTTGCAAGCTGTGGCCTGGCTGTGCACACTGTTAAATTGCATGTGGAGTGAGTCTGTTCTCACAAGAGAAGGCACACCTGTGCAAAGATGCACCATCATCTCTGTCCTGTGCCCTACACCCTGCTCTGAAATTCACTCCCTTTCAATTCATGTCTCTTTCTTACCTGAAACAGGTTAATCAAGTGATTTTGGGAGCTTATAGGTCTTCCTGCAGTATTGTTAGGGAGATAATAAAAGTCGGGGAGAATCAAGGCAGAAGGATTCATAGTAGAAAAAAATAATTTTTTAAACATGAGGATGGCCATGTGGCATTACATTAAATAATTTGAAGAGCAGCTAAGTATGAAATCTGACTTTTAATATCAGATTTGTCATGATATTTTATTATTAAGTTGTGGTAGTGATTTTCAGACCAAGCTAAGAAAACACTTCACTTTCTACATGGTACTGCATTTGAACTGGCCATATAACATTTTCCCCTAACTTTCTGATGAAGAACAACATATCTTAGAAATACATCTATGCAATGTGATCCTTAAAAACATCAATAGTGACTTTTTTCCTGTTATTTTGACAGCTAAGCAAAGAATATAGTGAAATTAATCTGATATTACTGCAAAATTTATGCGTCTTTATCTTGTATAAAATATAGATATTTGATTAATTTTTTTTATAGTTACTTGTGATTACTTGGCTAATGAATTGTGATTACTATCTTTAAAGAGAATCTCATAGAAATAAAACAAAGCTTCTGTGTTCACACATTTTACAGCAAGATCTCACCAGATAGAAAGTCACAGTTCAAGGATAGCAAGTTCCAATCTGAGTGATTAAATACAGCTGTAGGGTTCTGTTTTTCTTTCAGAGGCAAATGTGCTATGTCTTCACTTCCAACTACTCCTCCCTTATCTCTTTCAGTCTACTAACACCTTTCTGTGTCTTTTCTTTCACTAGACTCCTCTTTTGTGTCTTCTATCATAGTCGACCTCCCCTTCCGCCGGCCCAGTATGTGAAACACTTCACGTACTCTACTGGTACCTTCTATTCATTCTTTTAAAACTTGATACACCCTGGAGTCAATAATTAGCATATCATAGTTAAACTGGAACAGTAAAAAAGCAGAGAAGAACAAGAGCCAATTGTGAATAAAGGCTGAAAAACCTTTGGAAATTATTTGCCTGTGTTAATTGTAAGCAAACTGAGGGATTTTATTTGTATCCTGGACAGTGCTTTCTACATTGTTAGTGACGACTCAATGAATAATTGCTATGTTTTTGCAGAAGGAATGTGGGTTTTGTTTGTTTGTCTGTTTGTTGTTTTTTTTTTGAGAATACTATTTTCAAAACTTAAACTGAAAGTAAAGAAATACTAGTTTCTTAGGAGACCCTCTGGGGAGGACCAGATCTGGCGGTGCTTAGTTTAGCTGAACTGGTGAAACTGCCGAAAGAAAGTGCCAGAATTCACAGTGCTGTTAGCAGAGATAGAAAGGTGCTCTTATTTAACTGATTAATTAAACCAAAATTTGAAGGTGGAAGCTAGTAAAAGATATCTTCTTAAAGTTAGATACAAATTTGTATTAGGTGAATATGAGATTCCTCTGGATGCAGCTGAATCATAGAATCATAGAATTATTTAGGTTGGAAAACACCTCTAAGATCATCAAGTCCAACAGTTAACCCAGCACTGCCAAGCCCAGCCCTAAATCATGTCCTTTTCTCACTACCTCCAGGAATAGGGAGTCCAACACTTCCCTGATTAGCCTGTTCCAAAGTTTGACAACCCTTTCAATGAAAAAAAGTTTCTAATATCCAGTCTAAACCTCCCCTAGTGCAAACTGAGGGCATTTCCTCTTGTGCTCTTGTCACTTGTGAGAAGAGGCTGACCCCCACCTGGTTACAACCTCCTTCAGGGAGTTGTAGAGACTGATAAGGTCCTGAACCTCCTTTTCTCCAGGCTGAACAGCTACAGCTCCCTCCACTGCTTCTCACAGGACCTGTGCTCCAGAGCCCTCACCAGCTTTGTTGTCTTTCTTTGGTCATCAGCACTGGGGTCAGGCTCACCAGGCCGTAGTTCCCTGTGTACTCCTTCCTGCCATTCCTGTAGATGGGTGCCCCATTCGCTAACTTCCAGTGGGCTGGGACCTCCCCACTTGACCAGGACTGATGGTAAATGACTGAAAGTGTTTTGGTGAGCTCTTCTGCCATCTCCCACAGCACCCTTGGTGGATCCCATCCATCCCCACAGACTTTTGGGGTTCTGTGATGGGTCAGGTTGCAGACTATTTCCCCTTGGATTTAGGGGCTTCTTTCTGCTCCCTGTCTTCCAACCCAGGGGGCTGGGTATTGGAGCAGAGCTGCTCTTACTATTAAAGACTGAGGCTAAGAAGGTAATAAGTACTTCAGCCCTTTCTTCATCCACTATGCTTCTGCTGCATCCAATAAAGGATGGAGATTCCCCTTAATCCTCCTTTTGTTTCTTTTGTTGAAGGCACCTCCACTGAAATAAACTGACATGTCCTTGTTGAGGTATGTATCATGAGGCACTTAAAAAGGAAGTAAGAGTGAGGCATCCCAGTCAGGGGAGCTGGATGTCCTTCTCTTTGCTGGACACGGTTATGCACCACTTCATGAAGAACTGATAGTATAATTTTTCATCTACATGTCACAGAATCACAGAACATCTTGGCCTGGAAGTGACACACAAGGATCATTGAGTCCATCTCCTGGCTCTGCACATAACCTTTACTCCAGGCCTATGGGAGACAGTCAGAAAGGGTAAACAAAATAGGAAAGAAATGATCTGCACTGCTGCTCACAGCCTGACCTATCTCATCCCTGGAAAAATCCTATTTTCACTAGAGACATCTTGTATACTTCTCTACAGATGGGAAATGCATCTGTTGTAAGTTAAGTACAAAAAAGAGCACAACCAAAGTGATAGGTAGATATTGAATAAGTTGCAGGATTGCCTGAAAAAACAGTGATATTCTATGAAACTGTTGCCCAAAAAATGGACACCAGTTTTTGAGAACAGAAAAAGCAGACTTACAGACTCACCAAATTCAGAGCTAGTTCAATTAAAAAAAAAAAAAACAAACCAAAAAACCAAAAAACCACATCTCTAAAGCAACAAACAAACAAACTTGAAAAAGTCACAGAGATTGAAGTGAAACAGTTCAGGATCAAGGTATCAAGGTTACCCATTCCACAGCTCTAAACCAAATAATGGTTTTGAGCCAAGAATGAGCCATGAACAATGAACACAAAATATATATACTCTGAAAATCAAAAAGCTGTCATTCTCAGCACCCAATTGTACCTTTTTACCTTTACAAATATTTTATGAAATTCCACCTCAGTTTTAGGTAGGATCTAATTTCTATGACAACATACAAAACAAGGCTTCGTGCTTCTCTAAGACTACCATTATGAGGAATCCTGGTTATTACCCATTGAATAATAAGAATAAAGGTTCTCCAGGCAGATGATTTTGGTAGTGCATGAGTCTGACCTGAGGAATATATTGTGAACCAGGACATTGTCTGATTAAAAAAAACAACCCTTCTGACCTATTTTGAATTTTTAAGTCAGGATGACTAGGAGGTTATGTAAATGTCATAGCTTTTGTAAGGCTCTTCAAGGCAAATTAAAGTCTTTCGATACTAAAGTAAAAGTGAAAAGAATAAGAAAGTGACCCAAGAAACAGTTACTTTAAAGACAAACACTTCATCCTTTATCATGTTGTATGCCAAATCAATGCACAGCTAAATTCAATTTCTGTATTTTGTTCCACTTAGTGGAGGAAAATGTTAATAATGCTATCTAGGCCCATTCTTTAGCAGACTAATAATGCTATGCATAATCCAGATCCTTAAAAGGACTGAGTTTCCTTAACATGTTGAACTTTCGAAGAGAACAAGGTGCTCTTGCTGATGGAAAAATAAAATTGCTCCTTATAAAAAGACAAACATTTCTACCTAATGCTTCGTCTTTGAGTGAAGGTGGCAGGAATCATGCTCATTGAACATTTCTGACAGTGAGGAATGCACACTTCCTGGAACACATTAGGAGGAAGGCCAGAATTCGATACCACTAGTGAGAAAGTGCCTACACATCTCTTTAGGTCAATAAAACACGAAGAAGTAGGTGTTAGTCACTCATAGAAGCAAAAGATAAGACAGATAATGATAAAGAGAAAGATATCTGATAAATTTCTGTAAATAGAAATTTAGTCACCAAGTACCACCATCACTTTAATTAAATCAGCAAATCAGAAACCTGCATGGGGTAAACTGTAACACCCAAACCCTTTCTGTCCTCCTCTGGATACGGGTATCCTTGCTGTGACTTAGATTAGCAGGTGGGCAGCCCTGGCTAGAGGACTTTATGGAAGTCTAATACATTTATTTGTGTGATTCATCAAGAAGAGCTTAATCTTAGCAATAAGAACCAGAATTTTCATCTCATGGGTTTAGTGTCTTGTACTTTTTACCATTATTTGAGAGGGGGGAGGGGGATACGTCTACCTAGTGTAATAATAATAGTGCAGTGAAGCATCTGAATAACAGATGTCTCATCATCAAAAAAGGTAGATGCAAGAGAGGTGTCAGGTAAGGTCAGGTGAAGAATCAAACCCCAGTATAATTATTTTTTATGCCAGATGAAGTGGAAAGCCACATGAAAGCAGTAACTGGTTCAGCCTGTAGCAACTTGCCTCCTAAAAGGATTAGATGGTAGACAGAACACCACACCAGAGCTCTGCTCCTTTCCCTGACTCCTGCTGGTAGCTCAAAATTGCTTCAAGATGTTGGTTCTAAAACTCTAATGAATCCTTTCCTGTGCCCCTCAAGGCAGCTAGGATTAATGGGGATGCTGCAGCTGAGGCAGCCCCCAGGGGAAGCTCTCTGCCACACATGGCACAGCACCCTCATCTGGGGCACTACTTAATCCCAAAGCTGAAGGCACATTTGCAGTTTGCCACCATTCAAGCAAAATGTTGGGTTCATTCCTTTGTGCAAATGCCTTGTAATAGCTGTTTGTTTACAGAGCAGCTTGGCACTATTTTGCCCGGAGGTAATCCAAGACATAAACTGGTATAAACAAGTGAGGTAGTGGAAGTCACAGACTGCCTGAGTTCTTACATGGGGTGCTGCAAACCCATCTTGAAGAAACTTTTATGAATGCCAACCTGAATTAGATTACCTATACAACCAAGTTTGATTTCAAAGAGAAACATCTCAGCCATGTGTACATCTTAACAAAAAAGTGGGCACTGCACAGCTTGAGTTCTCCTTTGTAGCTTGTCTTTATCAAGGGAGAGGGGAAACCTACACTCTTCCAGTCTCTCTGATTTGATCTTCAAGGGAGGCAAAACATCATTTGTCTTGGTCAGGTTGTCATGAATTGCAAAGACAGCGTCCCTTCAAACTACTGTTGCAGACCAGAAATTCAAAGGATGGGATTAGAAAAAAAATATTCCTTTAACATATTTCTCCAGTATTATAATAAACCCCCTCACTGCCAGCAGGCAGAGATTAAAATTCTGTGTTAGTGTGAGTGGAATGGAATTTGGAACAAATAAACAAAAATAATCCTGGGCACAATTCCAAGAGAGTTCATAAGAAGAATGCCATAGGAATAAGTGTCTGTCAAAAGACAAGGGTCTAAAAATGAATTGATTCAGCTTCTGGTGTCAAGAACATTTGACTCTAGAGAAGAGTCTTCATCTTCTTGACTGAAGTTCCAACCATAGATTGTAAATAGTAAAAGAGTTATAAAATGCCTCTTTCTGGTAATGACAGAAGCGAGAATACCTCTGCAACTAGCAGAACATGATCTATTTTAGGCTAGTTAAAAAGAAAAAAGAAGAGATTTTGAAGTGCCCAAAAGTAAAGCCCTGAGGCTAATCTCACTAGGTAAATGTAATAGTACAAAAATTACAGCTAAAAAAAAGGAAGAAGTCTAACACAGAGCCAAGGGGAGCAGACATTTTCAAGGTGGCCAAAAGCAGGAGGATGTAATTATGGATCAAAATTTTAATATTTAAAATACATAAGTGAGTGTAAAACTCAAAGGTGGGGTGATTTTTCATGTGCCTTCCCAGAAGATGGGTTTCTTGTAGAAATGAAAAAAAACCCCAAACCAACAAAATTCAGAAAAGAAAAAAATATTGTTAATATGTGAGTCATTAAAGCTGAATAAAAAAAGAAACAAATACAATAGGTACTTTATTTTATTAGGAACTCAACAGCTATTACAATGAATTTTAAAGAGAGACAGATGTGGCAGCAATTAACAGATAAAAGCTTTCTAAGAGAATACACAAAAGTGTGGATTGGGGTGTGATCCAATGGACTTGGATGAGGCCTCAAATATCTGCAGAAAAAAAACATGAGAAATTTCCTTCAGCCCTCAAGGGCATTGAATGCTCAGAACAGCCTTCAGCAAAATGGGGGATACAAACACCATCAGTGAAACCGCATTAGGTACAAGAAGGATCAGCTTTCAGGAAGTCTGTTTGTTACTGGATGTAAGACACCAAGGATACTTGATGCAACCTGCAGCCCTAGCTGTCACATTCTGAAATCATGATCAAGGTAAACAGCTCACATCACTGCAAAATTTTGCTTTTTGTGCTTTTTGCACAACTAAGTAAACCAGTTGTACACCTCAAGGTTAAAAAAAGATGAAAATAATTGCTTGCTTCTGTATGTGCATGTCCTGAAAAGGAGAATTCTATAGAGTTGCATAATTGTACAGGTGTCCCAGGGTGTTAGCCAAAGAGCTGGTTTTAATTGCCGTCTTTCTAAGCACTATGTTACATTTAGTCTTCTTGTATCTCCATTCCCTATGTGTAAATCAGAGGGGTTTTTATACTACCAGGCTAGAGATTTTTTTAGGATGAAAGTTAGAAATTATTATGAAGTACTTCAATTTTGTGGCAGTGGAGAATAGACAAGGTTCAATAGACCTTGTAAAAATAGGTCAGATTATTTTTTGATAACTTATATTCCAGAGACATAAAAAATAAAGGTTTTTAATTCATCATTATGGCAGTTGTAAACAACAGAAATTATGAGAGTGGTGGATAAAATCGTGCCCTCCGAAGCTGCCCTTCTGCCACCTCGAAAATAATGGTGCAGGAAAAAAATCTACTCCTTTATAATGCTGATATTTAGAAGAACTCAAAGTGATAAGAAGCAGAATGCAAGTATTTGTACAACCTTAGAGAAACTGAATGCACAGATTCTTTAAATGAAACCTTTAGACATGTCTGGATCTTGGCCATCACTCCAAAACTTAATGCAAGGGTTCAAGTGCCACTGATTGCAGTACTGTTTCCTTCAACTTGTTCTTTTATCTTATGCCACTCAAAAATGAACATTCATAGATTAAAATCCAGAGGTCCTATTATGGCTCCTCAATTCCTGTACCTCTTGCTGAGATGTTGATGGTGTTTTTTAAATGCAAATTTCATGGCAATGGTCTGTAGAAATACAGAATGTTTCTGCATCATTCATAGTATACAGAGCAAGATAAAGAATGTCTTGTTATTGGATATCCAGTTTGCTACCCCTCACCATGTATTTTTTGGTTGAATCCATAGAAATCCTTTTTTTAACACTGGTTTATTAAACCACAAAATTTCATTTCATGGGATGCCTTCAGGATTAAAGAATTTGTTAACTGCAATCTATTCTTTTCACCTGTCCCCAAAACCATGTCAGTTTCAGCCACTTCTTGCCAGTGTGCAGAGCCTGGGGAAGATCTCTCATCCTTTGGTATTTGCAGCCACCCCCACTTGCAGCACCCACGTTTCTGCTTTGCCACTGGTGCTGTGTGGGCAGGCAATTGGTATGTGGCTTGCCATCTCCATCTATGGGTTTCTAAAGCTTCATGTGTCTCATCTACTTCATTCTGCAATCCACCCCAAACCTCCCACCAGCCAAAAATCAAACCACTTTACTTAATTCTTTCCACACACCTCCTTCAGGCAGACTAATGATCTGGTGCTGCTTGTTTCTTGATAGGAGGGTGCAGCTCCTCCAACACAGTAACCATCTGATTATACTGAATAGTGCCTTTCAGATCCCAAACCTTTCACAGCATTTTCTGCAACTCCCTGTGAACTGCTCTTCATCATTGGTAAACAAACCTGTCAATGTAAAAGCTGAAAATAACTCCAAAGTCTTCATTTTCTCTGTACCTGTTTATGTCAGGTCTGTCTTGATGAGAAGAGTATTTTAATTTGCAAATAATTTCAGGGTCAAGAAACTTTTGGGTATAAGAAGATATGTTAAAAGTGCCCTGCTGAGATTATAGGTGCCTTGTATATCAATTCTGACCAAAATATATTTTCAAATGTCCAGAACATTGCATTCTGTAAAAAGTGATTGTGAGTGGAAACTTTGAGCAACTTGTAATAATAATAGTACTGCTGAGTACCATTATGTACCAGTATAACTTCAAAAACAATCCTTTATGTGCCTATTATTTTTATCACAGTTTCTTTGTTTTCTGTTTCAAGAACTTACAGTTTCCGAATGACAGTATGAAACCAAATGGAAGGAATTGTTTCCAAGGACAGCCATAAACATTTTTATCCATGCTAGGATTACTCCCTGGGTAAAACTGGAGTGTTGCCAAACTCAGCACATCTGTGTGGAAAAAGGCCTCTCCTTTGCAGAGGTCTAGCACCAGTCCCAACCACCAGCTAATCTACCATCTTACTGTCAGTATTTGCAGCTCCAAGTCCCTGTTTCATACACAGATTCACACACACACACACAGAGCCATGACAATGCTCAGCTGGGATCATGAGAGGCTGTGGGAAGGGAAGTAGTGGAGGAGTATCTGAAAATGAGCCCTGCAGAGAGGACACCCACACTGAGAGTGGAGGAGGAAAGCATCTGAGCTGGCCATATCACAAACACGGCAGTGGGCGCTGGCCCGACACAAAATCATCTCCTTACAGCTCTGCATATAGACACACAAATATGCATGTGTAAAACAGTACCATGTAGGCAGGAAGCTTAATAAACAAATGAATAGTTGTAATATTTACAGATGGAAAACATTTCCAAGTGCAGATAATCCACACAAAAGTATATCAGGTTCACCCTGCACTCCATCCCTGGTCCTTACTCTATGTGTCTTTCTAGAACATATTAGCAATATGCAGGTTTAAACAGGATCAGTTATTTCTGTTGCTGACTACTTAAATGTGTATATATATATATTTGTTTAAATATATTTAAATATATACTCAGTGGTATATTTTGCCCACAAGATTTGTGACAGTCATCCAGAAATGTAAAAATGTAGGTGGTAGGAAATACTGAGGGTTTCTATGGTATTGCAGCATTTTAAGAAAATTATTTGGTGTCTTACAATCCATGAAAAAGGCAATTTCATAAAATAGATGATGACTGTACTTTAAAGGCAGTGCAATGCCCATGTGTGCAATGCCACCTATGGGCATTGCATACATGGGCACTAATATGAGCATAGGCTGCTTAAAGGGAAGGATTCCTTCCCCATACATGAAATATAGATGTCAAAGGACCAGAGCGTGAAAATCCCACTCACACCCATAAACAATTTTTTGAAGAAGACCACTGCTGTAGTCCAAATGTGGGGGTAGTAAATGATTATATAGTAATAGGATTACTAAGGTGAACAATTGCTCAGTGATTATGGTAAAGAGTTCACTACTGGCCTGGAGGGACTGATTGGCACACTCCTCCTCTGGCTAAACAAAAGCTGGCGTCTTCTTCTGGGGCAAATTTGAATACAGTCATTTACTTAATTTGTTCCATGACACAGTCGTGTCATTGGAGATTAGCATTTCTGTCTTCATTAAAAACAGTATTTGCTTATATTAACAAGTTTTTCATTGCTAAAGAAATCTAGTCTGCTGAGTGCCTTACTAAACATTCAGAATAGACTGGTGATGCTGGTAGTGGTTTTTATGAATAGAATACAAGTGTGATAAAAAGTACTGTTAAGAATATTTGATAGTTGATGTAAAGCTGAGGACTTGGCTGCATAGTCCACTCATACTTTTGCAGAGGTAGGATCGGTTGATCATGGCAAAAATATAGTTTGGAGATGTTTAAATAGATTATTATATATTGCTACTTCAAATGCATTCTGCAGTTCTAACTTGATATAATTTTCTAGGAATGAGCTGTTGGAGTAAGTTCCTGGGTACTGTTTTCAGCTACTGGTTTTCATCTCTGCAAGAGATAAATTCAAGTCTGGGACAAAAATTATATGAATGAACATATGGCCAAATTCCAAGGCTGTTTTGCAGCCTCCTGTAGTACTTCCTTCTCAGACATAAATATAGAAAAGTTCACAGATACATGCCGTCTTGTTCTTTATGGGCAAATTAAAATGCCCTCCTTTTTCCAATAGTCCACATAAAGTTCTGCCTGATGGAATGTGTCAACACAACAGGAAGCTAAGACTTGAGGGAGGAGAGAATGAGTTGGTTCTCAAAGACTGGTAGAATCAGAACCATGAAGGAATAAGATTCAGACCCTCAGGCAGCAGCATGTTCTACCAAGGCAGCTGAAGAGTGGCACCTACTTGAGCCCAGCCCCGGGGCAAGGAGAACCTGCGGAGTGTTACTGCCTCACTGGTGCAGTGGGCCCTGGAATGGTGGAGGTCACATCTTGCTGGACATGCACTCACTCACCCTGTGGTCTGTGCCAGTGGATCACACTGTCTCCTACGCATATGAATGAAGGTGTAGCAAGCATGAGACTGTAAAAGTTAGAGGGACCGGAAAGGATCAGACTGAGAAAAAGCTATGCCCCAGTTTTGATTCTCATACCAAACACAGGATGAAAATGGAACTAAAAAGTGTCCTGGAAGTTGAGGGAGTTTTGTGTATGGATGGAAGTGAAACCAACAATAAAAAATCAGCAAATTCTGATTTAGTTGTGAGTGGATGCCTACCTGCAGAATGGGATCAAGAAATGGAAATGAAGGAATGTGTACCTTGATTCAGAATAGCCTTCTAATCAAGTGCTTAAGGCCACAGTTTTCTTCTCTAAAAAAGATATTTCCTACCAGTCTGAGTTCAGGAACAGAAACCAAGAAGGCTCAAATTCTAGTGTTGTTTTTGCCACAAGATAATGAGCGTGGGAAAGGATAATTAAAGGTATTGATTAGTAAAAATACAAAGGTTCTTTCCAGCTGGGTAACACCTTGTAGTTGCTAGGCATAGTATTCACATTTTGAAAGGGGGCAGTTAAATGCACTTTGAGACTCTCAGAAAAAGTATCTTGATATTTCTTGAAGTATAGAGAGCTCCTAGCTTCTGTTATCTTCAGGAGGAGTTTTGGTTGTTGAACACAAGTGGGAGTCAGTCAAGCATAAAGACACGGCTGCTTAATATGAATCATGGAAATATTGATAACTAATTGTAACCTGAGTAAATAATAAATACAATAATTTAGTTTATACTGGATTAAGATGCCATGTACTTTTTTGCTCTTCTTTTTATTTGAAAATAGTCCAATACCAATAACAGCGGACAGCATTCATGACAAAGGAAGGGGAAAGATAATTCTTCACTAGTCGTCTGAAGACAAGCCTGAGATTTGCTACATCTGCACTCTTCCTGGCATGAAAACAGGAACCTTAGGTTGATTACACAGACCACTGCCATGTCCCTATTGTATATTTTACCCTAGGCACAAAATAAATTAATATTTTATTAGGCATGCATCAGATTGAAGAAAAGTAATGGTAGAAGCAAGGTGATGGAACAGTCATTTACATTCCCATGAGATTCTTACAAGTAAACAAGTAAATTACTCCAAAAACTAAAAAAAAAACCCAAAAAAACAAAACAAAACAAAAAAAAGGTAAGAGTGAACTTCTGCATTCCTGGAGTTATTCCCAGGATACTCTATCTACAAATGCACATGCTATTATTGGTTGAATTTAATAGATATGAAGTTTTTGGACAGCAAATATGTATTATTTCATAGAACAGAAATACATACCTTTCATGTGGTCATAAAAAGGTTGATTAGTGGAAATCTGTTAAAATTTTAACCTCCAAATTCAGATGAAAAAGATTATATAATTAGTAAAATGAAGCACATGTTTTAATTTAAAAAAAAAAAGACAATATTCGATTTGTGAAAAAATCTTTAAACAGCTATTCTCCTCACATGATCATTTTTGTTTTAGATATTTTATGGAGTCTTCTGTGGCAGACTTCCACCCAGTTGTAGTTTTTGATTAATTTCTTTGGCAAATAAAACTAGATGGCCAGTGACCTGGTTAGAGAGAGTCTAAGAGTTGGAAATGAGATTTTGTTCCTTTTTTTTTTTTTTCCCAGTCTAAGGATTACATCCTTTCTGATATAATTTTGCATGGTATTTCCTTGTGCTGAAATGGACAGGGCTTTGAACAACCTAATCTGGTGAAAGATATGCCTGTCTGGCAGGGTGACTGAAACAGATGATTTTCCAAGGCCCCTTCCAATACAAACCATTCTTGGATTCTATGAAATCAGGTATGAAATACATTTGGCTTTCATTTTGCCTGTCTTAAATTCTTGCCCATCACATGCATCCCATTACCATCCCCTTTGCACAACCTCATCTGCAGTTGGTGTGAATTTGATGAGAAACTTACTTGTCAAAAAGAAATCCATGTTGTTACAGTCGTTGTATGACCCTTTAAATGGCAGCAGCCTTATGACACAAATTTTGTCCCAAGTGCTTTTTTTAACCACAAAGCTTGAACAACAATATTTCTAAAATCAAATGCAGCAACAGAATGTCAGAATGCTCTGACAAAAGTATTGGTGAATAATAGCAAAGAAACTGGTATTTGATGACACTGATAGGATGTGATATTACCTCTAACTGTAAGAGCCTAACTGCAAAAGGTTACATACATATTCCTTTATAGCATTTGGTGAGAAGATTGTATAGAATTTATAGGCTTTTAAAAGTGCTTTGAAGTTCCTGGTCAATTTAACAAAGAAGAGATACTTTTACCCTAAGGCATCAATTATGTAGTCACCATGCCTGTATAGCTCGGGATATAAATGTTAGAAGAAGGAGGAAATAATTTTCTCTGTGATTTTTACTAATCAACACAGTTTTGTAGTTTCAGTGACAGAGAACCTTAGCTTTTCAGATTTCCAACTGAAATTTGGCTGCATGGAAGTAAACTGGTCAACCTATTTGCACCTCTTGGCCTCCTCATTATTTCTATGAGAACAGGTCTCCTTCACATCAGGCAGTGGGGTTTTATGATCTGACATGACAGTAGGCCTGTCAGTGTCACTTCAGTGCCTGGTAAGCTTATAGAGAAGATTATTCTGGGAGGTATTGAAAAACACCAGCAAGACAACCCAGTCATTGGTCCCCCTTCATGAGGGGGAAGTCCTGTTTGTCAAATCGCATTTCCTTTTATGACAGAGTAACCCACCTACTTGATCAAGGGAAGCCAGTTGATGTAACTTTTTTGGATTTCAGTAAAGCTTTTGATACTGTGTCTCATAGCATCCTTCTGGAAAATAGTAAGGTGTGACTATTCATTAAGTTTAAAGTTGCAACAAAATAAACCATGGGTTTCATTTATTTATTAAATATCTATTTTTTTAAAATTTTCTTCTTTGTTTAATCTGAACCCAGAACTTAGATTTTAACTCTAAAGGCCTGTAACCCCAATTCAACTTCAAATGTCTTAGGAGAATTGAGAGGATTATTTGCAAGAAAATTTTCCTGCATGAAGAATCTGTTTTAATTCCTCATGCAACAGTTTGTGTGACTAGTTGAAATGAAGTTGTGAAAATAGTTTTCTTGTGTTCTCGACACTGCACGTTGGTGTGCATGAATATATTTACTGCGCTGTCTTACATTCAAGTTTACCTTGTGCACAAAAATGTGATAATGAGCTACCACACTATGTCAGAGATGTTTCAGCTGTGGATAGGACTGTAAAGTTGGGCACTGATTAGACACTCCAAAACACTAATAGCATTCTGTCAGTGTATTGGTTTAATATTCCCATTCATTTTTGTGGAGAATACGCTTCATTCCTTTTCTCCTAACATTTGCTTATGTATCAGTCTTAGAAAACATATTGATAGGTTATATTTATTTTTCTTCTTGAGGTCCACTGAAAACTTTTGCCAATTTTGATTTGTTTCTTGCACAGAGACTTATGTCTCTCATAGTAAATTACTAGACAACATGCATAAGGAAAGGCAAATTAAGTCTTTTGCTGAGGTTTATATAAAATTGCCTTGGGTTTATGTCGTTTTTTGTACTGTTTTATGCATTTAGCACTTCATAAACTGAGCTGCCTTTCAGGAAGATGTCACCTGGTTAGAAGGAACAGAATGGCCACTGTCCTTGAGGGACGATCAGGAGATGCTGTTCATGAGAGAAGCAGAGTACCAATCCAGATTTCCCCGAAGTGCTGGACATTTCTTTTCTAGAGCCTCCTCATGAATGTGGCATACTCTCCTCTCCTCACTAAACCAGGCACAGAAGCAAGAACAGAAGCAAAAGTGCAACTGCTTTTTCTATTGCATTCCCTCCCCACACCATTTTTCTCATGAGGCACTCCACAGGGTAAGCGATCTTTCTTCTCTTGAAGGCAAGTACTGGTCTCAATACCCCTTTTTATGCTGACCATGTAATACGAGGAAGAAGGAACTATTTAGTCTTTCCTTCCTTTCATGTCCAGGATGCTGCCTCCAACCTATTTCTGCATAAAGCTATTTTCACTTAAATTGAAATGTAGTTGATCATCCATCTAAACACAAGCCAGACTTGCTGAAGACTTTAAGAGGTCAGTATTTTCCTGGCAGCTAAAACCAAAACAATAGTAAAAGCTCAGCTCTCGCTGAAACTCTCTTCTGGTCACTATAAATACTATGGGAAAGAACACCAGTCCCAGTGAAAGCAAATGTTAAAAACTTCAGTCTGCTACAGAACAGTTAAGATCTGCTTTCAGTTTTCACCATTCAGCCACCTGAAAACCCAGAGACACCACTTGGATGCAACAGGATTTTACCACTGCAAAACATGCAGTATATTTCAGAGGATGTCAGACTTTCACTCCAAGTGTCACTAAGACTAATTTTCATGACAATGAATTCCTATTCTCTGATTTTTCTCTTTTCAAAGGCCTGTTTTACCTTTCCTTTCCCCTTGCACTAGCCCCCTACACTCTCACTATTTACGGACCTCAAATGAAACTCAGTCAATTTCTTTTACTTTTCATTTTTTGCTCTGAAGATGGCTGTGTGAACTTGTTTCATTCTGACATTTAAAAACACATGATGAATGCTGTCATTATTATTATCAAGAATAACTGAGTAAGGAGCTTTCCAGTAGCTATCTAGCTTTTGTGTTCCTGGGTCTTTTTATGCTATTTGATTAAAATTTACCATTAAGAATGTAAATGCCATTATTCCTTTCTAAAAAGATTATTGCTGTGTCTATTTTTCATCTGTATTGACCTTGTCCTTTTAATGTGACAGAGACTTCATTAATATATAATCACACTGAGATATAAAAGTGGCCCATGAAATTAGGTCCTGTAAAAAAAAAAAAAAAAAAAAAAGAGACAGGACTGTGACCGAGATGTTGAGAAAAAAAATCAGTTTAGTTTAAAGGCTTTCTTCACATTTTGTTTGTTTGTTTTTAACTACTGCAGCATAATGAACAGGCAGACAAATTTATCACTCTCTCCTGAAAAAAACCAAAACAGCACAACAAATAAAAAAACCCAACAAAAACCCCCAAAACCCCAAACCAAACAGAAGACAAACAAACAAACAAACAAAAACCCCCTAAACACCAAGAAAAACCCTGATTGGAAAGTTCTTATTTGTAGTAATGGTTCTGACTTCCTCTCTGTAACAGTTGGGTTTTGATCTACAGGGATCTATAGGGAAATATTTGCCACTTATAAGAGGAATTAATTTTTGTGCTAATTCAGTCTTCATCTCAACCCAATTGTAAGAACAGAGACCTTTTTCTATACCTATTTTGTGTTGCAGTTTCTCCAGTAAACTGTTTTTCTTTTCTCTCCTGCATCTCTGACTAGTTGCAAACAATGCAACAAGGTACCAGAATAAAAGTAATACAGTAAGAGCAGAATCTGGCTTCCTAAAATTTTTAATACCTTAATGACCAGAATAACTGAGATAGCTACTGCTGGGGCTTTGAATTTCTACATTCATTCATTCATAGATTCACAATGAAAGAGTTTCTCAGCTGTTCTCATTATCATTGTAAGTGCATACACATGTCCTCCTACTAATTCATAACCTATGTTTGCCAGCTAGTCAAAGCATGAACCAAGCATATTGCAATTTTAGCAAGCTTGAAAATGGGGCAAGATTGTCTCCAAGCTATTTTTATTTTTGGAATAGATTTGCTTCACTGGATGTAGGATGTTTTAAATAGTAATCCAATATCAACTCATCTTTCAAAACAGACAAAAAAAGAGCTTTTGTTAGTGGAGATGGTATTTAACATGTAATCCACATAAAAATTTTCCAAATTTACTTTATGTTTGCACAGGCTGACATGGCTATCTTAGAAGCTGTGTCTGGAAGAAAATCAAACACGGGACTTTCTACACTGATGATTCATCCACCCTTTCCTATTGGTTATAGCAGAAGGGAGCCTACCAGAAAGATGGAGAGAAACTATTTACAAGAGCATGTAGGGACAGGGCAAGGGAGAATGGCTTTGAACTGAGAGAAAGTATGTTTAGATTAGATATTAGAAAAAATTCTTGATTGTGAGGATGGTGAGGCACTGGAAGAGGTTGCCCAGGGAAGCTGGCTATGCCCCATCCCTGGAAGTGTTTGAGGCCAGGTTGGATGGAGTTCTGAGCAACCTAGTCTGGTGAAAGGTGTCCCCATACACGACAGGGATGTTGGAACAAGATAATCTTTGAGGTCTCTTCCAACCCAAACCATTGTATGATTCTATGATTGTAAGTGTCAAATTTACAGACTTCAAGTGTACGTTAGGAAGGAAGGAAGGAAGGAAGGAAGGAAGGAAGGAAGGAAGGAAGGAAGGAAGGAAGGAAGGAGGTGAGGCTAGGTATTTTTCATTTCACAAGCCACCCAGCACTATTTTATAAAAGAACCGACACAAATGCCAATGTTCCACTCTGAAATATATCATGTGTTGTACAATTCCCATTTACCAAATGATGTAGTTGCATGTCATGACTCTGTGTTGTATGCTGAATATACGTTTGTATTCAGCCCTGTTTAAAATCTCTATTGATGATCTGGATGAGGGGATTGAATATACCCTCAATAAGTTCTCAAATGACAGTAAGTTGACTGGCTCTGCTGGGGAGCAGGAAGGTTCTGTAGAGGGATATGGACAGGCTGGATAGATGGGTTGAGGCCAATGATACGAGGTTCTATAAGGCAAAGTGCTGGCTCCTGGCCTTGGGACACAACAACACAGTGTTACAGACCAGGGGCAGAGTGGCTGGGAAGTGGCACGGAAGAAAAAGGACCTGGTTGGCAGCAGCTGAACATGAGCCAGTGTGTGCCCAGGTGGCCGAGAAGGCCAATGGCATCCTGGCCTGTCTCAGTAGTAGTGTGGCCAGCAGGATTAGGACAGTGGTCTTCCCCCTCTATTTGGCACTGGTGAGGCCACACCTCGAGTACCATTTTCGATTTTGGGCCCCTCACTACAATAATGACATTGAGGTGCTGGAGCAAGTCCAGAGAAGGGCAAAAAAACTGGTGAATGATCTAGAGGGTAAGTTCTATGATGAGCAGCTCAGGGAGCTGGGGTTATTTAGCCTGGAGAAAAAGAAACTCAGGGGAGATTTTATCCCTTTCTACAGCTGCCAGAAAGGGGATTGTAGCCAGGTGAGGGTCAAACTTGACGACTAATGACAGGATGAGAGAACATAGCCTCAAGATATGCCAGGGGAGGTTCAGGTTGGACATTAGGAAGAGTTTCTTCACGGAAAGTGTTGTTGGACATTGGAATGAGCTGCCCAGGGCGGTGGTGTGGTCACAATCCCTGGAGGTGTTGAAGCAACGACTGGGCATGGCACTAGTGCTGTGGTCTAGTTGTCTGTGTAGTCATGGATAAAAGGTTGGACTCAATGATCTCAGAGGTCTTTTCCAGCTTAAACAATGCTGTGATTCTGGGATTCATAGCAGAGCACTTAATTAATACACTGAGGATATTGATCAGTTATGCAACACATTAGACCTCGGAATCCCAAGAAGGCTATGTATCCAGATAGTCCACGTTGACTATAGCTATACAAAAATCAAATGGTATCAGCAAATTTCGACAGACATTAAAATGCAATTCTCTAAACTGTAAGTTGCTTGAACAGCCCTTGGCACTGTTTTTGTGTAAGCCAAATAATATTAGTCCAAAACAGTTCTGTGAAAAACTCAGTGTTACCAACGATCTGCAGTAATTATCAGGTGGCAGTTTGGTAATTTTTAGGTATGCTAAATGTACTTGTAGACATGTGTCTTGGGATGACTTTATGTTGTATTCCCTATCACCTGCTCTATGCCAGACATGAATCTTGTGCCTTTTTGTGTCTTTAAGCTGTTTCTCGGGAGAGGGGGGAGAGAAGCCAGGCAAATTTTTCAGAGCAGTTTTGTGCTCAAGGACACACACTCCCTGTGTTCCTGCGATGGAGCGGAGGAAGCATCTCCCTACTTTTATCCAGCTCTTGTCTCCTTTTCTTGGGAGAGAGACGGAGAGTTAAAACTCTTTGCTTTTTAGCTAGCTTCTTGTTGGTAGCTGAAGCAAGGAGTTTCCTGGGACTTCGGCTTCGTCTTCTTTTCTGGACTGTTCAGCAACACCAGAACATCACTGGAAGGCCTTACATGCTGGTCTGGAAGGGCCCACACCGTACTCTAGCTCTGGTGAGAGACCAGAGCCATCATCTACAAAGAACTCTGAAACTACCCAGGTTTTCTTCACAGTGGGAGGTTTTATTATTTAATGTTATTAATTATTTTTTTTTGTGCCTGCAAGCACCCTGCTTGCCTGTCTGCACTCTACTTGTTAAATAAATAGGTTTTTTTCACTTTCTTCCAAGGAATTTCTTTCCAAACATGGCGGGGGGAGGGGCTGCTGAAATCTGCCCTCTAACAGAGGGATTTTCATTTCGGACATTTCCCTCCAAATTTGTTTCAAACCAAGACAACGTGAGTCATGGGGGTGCTCTGCTGTATAGTATTAAAAACGCAGAGGTGAGATCTCAGAAAATATTTCTTAAAAGAAAAAACAGTAGTTACTGCTACTGACAGAAGTGAAATTCAGATTTTGGTCATACTTAAACATCCAAAATTTCATTAAGAGCAAGTGAGTCTTCCATCTAATACAATACGTACAATGGATATGGTGGTTTGTTGATTTTTTGGGTTTTTTTCTTCAAATCTGGCTATGGGGTGGGTGACAATTTGACAATTATTACTGTTAAAATAAAACATAAACATTAAAGTAACTCTGAGGACTGAAACCTCTATGTCTTATTCTCGTGTGAATTTCTGTGATTTTAAATGAGGAGTGCCTCACTTGAACCTAATGAAGTTACACAACTGTGAAAGCAGAATGTGAGGACTTAGGTTGTTTGGGTACATTTACGTTGCTAAAAAAAATGTATGGAAATAAGTGCAAGTATTGGACCACTGATGTTCCACAAATTTTATTTGTTGTTTTTTCCTCTGCATTTTATTCCAAGGGCTCCAGCAAGCTGCACACAACAATATCTGTCTTCCGTGCTTTACGTCATCTTCTGACACCATTGGGCTTTGTGTTTTCTCATGTGCTCTCATGTCTTCCAAAGACAGAGCATGTACTCTTGTTTTTTCATTATATAAACACTGTTCCTGTGGTCTACAATGCAATCCTTGCAGTATTTTAGTGAGTTTGAAAATAACCTCCTATCTCTTAATAGCAAAATACAACAATTGTATCACAGGCCAGAAGGGCAAAGGAGGATCAAGGATAAGGATACAGTGAAGGTATGGCTGCTCTCTCTGGATGAGATAACACTAACCAGCAGAGAAGTGAGCCTGTCCATTTCAGTTAGCCTGGGGTCTGGGGACTTGGGCTCTGTTACTTGGTGACATGAACAGTTCAACCAACAGAACAAACAATCAAGATACCAGCACTGGGAAACACAAAACATAGCACCTGACAGACTGAGAGCAAGAGAAATCAGGAGCAGTGAAGTGAAGAAAAGATTCATAAACATGGAAGGGATATGTTTATAACAGAGAGAAACTTCTTACATTAGCCAAGGAAGAAGGAAACAGATTGCAATGTGGAGGCAGATACACAACATAATTAGGGAAAGGAGTCACAGAAAGGAAGAGGGATTATAAACTCCTGACTGAGCAGAGTATTTGTGTAAATTATTTTTAAGAATACTGATGGAACTGGGACAAGCAAATGCATATAGTTGTTTTACTGCAATATGCAGATAATTCTTGTACTAGCTTAAGTAAAGGCTCAGCTAAAGGTAGATTTGGGGATCTTTGCATGTTTAGTGACTGTATGCATCTGCTGCCACATGATCCATGATCTTACAGGTATGGGAGCGGATGGGCTTAAGCTACTTGTAAATCATCCACTCAAAACTACGGCGATGATCTAAGGCAGCTGTGCTGTGGCATCCCATTTACGTGAAAGGCTAAAAAAAAGAGTTCCAGCATATGTGCCGGTGAGACCAATGGATCTGAGAGGCGTGCAACTAAGTGAGTCTTCAGAGCACATAATTCAAAGCCAGAGGAGGCCTGAGAATTAGCATGAATGTATCCAATAGATCACAGTTTTATTAGGATTTTAAAAAAGTTTAGCTATCATTAGCTTTTGAAAGCTATGTGTTTATTATGAAGTTCTTTATTGCAATAAGCTTGAAATGCTGCATTTATTCTCAATGTGCAAAGACAGTATCAACATCCTTTTTTCGCTTAATGAGGAAATGAAGATAGACGAGATAAAACAATTTGAGATAAAGAGCTTTGTAGGTCAAATTCTCAAGATTACATGAAGATAATTTTAAGGTTCTGTGTAGAACAAATCTGACTGACTTAATAGAAATAATCTGTAAGGCAACTCCACCTTATTAAGAATGTCATGCCTAGTAAACATACTTGCAATGAAGAAGTCTGACTGCAACAAGAGCTGTAAAAGTCATTATCTCCCATCTTCATCAGAAGGATGTCAATAAATTGAGACTTTGGATTCCCAGGCTTCTAAGCAATGTAAGTGGTTTTTGTGTTTCTGCGCAACTACCTCAAAGTAGAAACACTAATGCCAGCCAAGCACACTTCTCAGTGGAACGCAGACTTACAAGGGTTACCTCTGTGTAGAGACAATCAGAATTTACCGGAAGATGCCGGAATATTCCCCAGTGATTATTGTCAGCTGTATTAATGCAATCACAATGGCTTGAACACTTTGGTACTTTCCAAGGACCTATTTATATAGCAGTCTATTACTAAACTCTGACAACAGCAGCCCAAATTATGATGCACTTACTCACCCTGGAGAGTACTTTGTACCACGAGCAGTCTCACTTTGAATAAAGCATTCACGATCTGGCCCATCACCCTTTAATTATAGATGTTTCAGAGAAGAGTGAGCATCAGGGTTTACTGCACTATTTATAAAACAAGCTACCAGCCAAACGTTGTAGGACTTCTGCAGCTTTAAAACCCTCAACATTCTTTCCCTTTAGGAGCTCTTCCGCTGTGCACTTGAAGCTCATTTGAATGTATCAAGAACTTTATTGCACTAAAAGAGGCATCCACAGATGAGAAATAATCCCACTCTTGGAAAAATCCAGCAGCTAACTCAAACATCTGATTTATAGTTTCTGTTTTGGAAATTAAATACGTGTTTATTAATACTGACAATAAAGCAGTCTGCAATCCTAGCATGTCATCCTACTGTAAAGCAGTTTAGGATGCACTACAACAGCTATCATTGTGTGAGCTGAATACCCTCAGAAATTCAATGAAATCTGTCTTCATTGTCTCTTACGTCTCTTATGTGTCATACGAATACGACAACACCAAAACACTAATCTACAGAAACCAGATTATATCTGGCAAAAACTAGGAAGAAGCACTTTATCCTGATCTTTTCGTTAACGGAGTGCTACAGCTTTGATTTGAAGTTGCTACCACTGAAGATTGTTTGAAGTAGGACATGAGCCTGATGCAGCAGCTCTTGGATTCAGCTGCATTGAATCCAGGTGGGATTTTTTCAGTCTGTAGGGAGAAATGTATATGGTATTCCTGGGCACCAGGGGGAGGATATGTGATATGTTTCCATGTTCCACATATAGGTGGAAGCAAAGAAAATGTGGCAAAGATCTCCAACTTTTCTGACCTTAGTAGCTCTTGGTCCTCTGCCACTATATCATAATGTAAAATATGCTAGTTTCCCCCCACTGGGCACAATTCTAGAATTCATGGAGAATGTGCCCTCCCTCTTGAACTTATTCTTTGTGGTTCAGAATTTGTACTGTTTCTGATGGATTTTCAGAGCTTTAGTATGTTATATAGAGGCTGCAGATTATAGACAGTAACAAAAATACATGCATATCCAATGCAGTTTTGTCTCTATAAAAGTTATTTTCAGCTTTTACCCAATAAACATTCCTCTCCATGATAGTTCCTGCTCCCTAGATACTTATATGACCTTTTTTCCATGGTTTATAAGTGGGTCATTCTCTGACATGTTCCCTTATCTTTAGACTTACAATAGCCTATCAGGGTGAAAATGATTACTTTCCATCCAGAAGGAACGCCATGACAGTCTTATCTGTATTTCTTACAGTTTGCATGGCATAATTCTCCTAACCATTACCTTCCTCTCCCAGAGGAAGTCATTCACAGAGGTGAAAGGATTCTTCTGCAGAATTAGGTTTAACAGTCCCCTCCAAATGGGGGGCACTCTATCTTTGCTAAAGGAATTTTGGCTGATATAATTGCTTCTCTATGAGAGTATTTCACTATGTAGCCATGTCAGTGAAGTACAGATTTATCACTCTATGTTTCAAACCAGTAAAGTTAAACTGGCAAAACTTCTAAGTGTACAAAGAGCAAAGTCAGACAGATTTGTCTGTGGATGTAAAGAAAGAGCATGAAAAAAACAGAGGACTGTTTCTTCGGGTACAAAAGGTATTTGCTTTGTGTTCTAAAGCAAAGCACTGGATCAGCTCAGTTGTTGCTGTCAGCCTTTATCAGATCTTACTGACAGGAACTTGGGAGATGTGATAATTTCTTGAGAAATAGCTGGAGAACTCCACAGTGACAGGAAAGGGGAGAATTACACTTGTATTCAATATGTTCCCACTGCCTATAAGGACAGGTGTGTGAAAAAATTGTTCTTGCTTGTGCCAGAGTTTCATCTAAAATGGAAGCAGTTCTTTTGCTCCAGGTGCTCTCTGGGAGCAGACTGCTCTACAAAGTCACAATATGGGGATCAGAGACCCCGCAATACATGATAAATATCTCTCTACATGAAAGATGATAGTCCCAGACACAATATTATGCTGTCTAGCCTCTGTACATGAAGCCATTGCGCCACAATATGAAGTGGAATCAGAAAGCCTAAGTAAGGTGCTGAATGAGTATTAGCCTAGTGTCATCTAACACAAGATATTAGGCACAGGGGCTTAGAGGAATTTACGTCATTTGACTCAGAGACTCAGTTCACTGAGTCCATCATAAATGCTGCCTTCTAAATATCCTGTTTTGGAGAAGAGCTTAGAGTGTGTAATAGAAATGACTTGATGTCTAATAATAGTCAATTAGAAGTTCTCCGTAATTGTATTTGGAAGTGCAGTGTAAGTGTCTCTGCTGGAAAAAGTTAATTTGTCTTAATTTTCCTATGATTTCTAAGAATAGATTAGAATTAAATGTCATGTACCTTTGGAATGTGTATGTTTGGTAACTAACAAACTCACTTTGTCACTGTTTATGATCTCAGAATTCTTTCCATGGAAACTATTATAAGGTCACTACTATCATCAAGCAGCAATGAATGCTGTTCATATTTTAGAGAGTCCTTAGGGAAAGGACAATCCTAAGGACTTAAAGTCCATTTGTGTCTTCAGCAGAGGAGGAATGTATAGTGCCTTTTTTGTGTATATATGGTTTCAAGTGTTTGTAGGCAGACACTTTTGGTTTGAAGATTCTAAGTCATGCATACTACCTCTTACATAAAGCCACCTATCAGTCAGAGAAAATTTGCTGGGTTCCTAAACTACTTCTTCATAAATGGCATATGTTTAAATGAAGACAAACCTGTTAGGTACTATACAATCTCAGTTTCCATTAGCACATTTTAAGGGTATCCATAACCTGGCAGACCTGAGATGTTCACTGAAAGCCAGATTCTGAATTGTCTCCTCTGAAAATACAAAGGTCTTAAAGTGAATGTACATGTACTTCCACTGGAAGATGTCACTGCACTGCCAAGCTGGTGTAAAGGACTACTCAAACATTTGGTGCAGGACTCACTTATTAATGTAAGCTGTCCCTGTGGAAAGATCTGATATTTACTCAAAACCAAATAGAAAAAAATACACAAATCCACAATATGTTTTCAATAGTTCTCTGTGTGAGGGCATTTTTCCTATTTCACTAGGTCCCACAGCATTTATACTGCCAGAACAGGGCACTCCATAGCACAAGATTTCACCAGTATACGGGAAATGAGAATGGTTTTAAACGATTTATTGTATATGTATGATTATATATATAATTCAGCTAATGAGTCTAACAAACCCTTGCTGAAGAACTGACATTGATTTATAGGATAGCACTGGAAGCAAAGGAGAAAATGTTGTCAATAGAGAATATATATGCCTGCAGATATATATCATAGTCAGCAGAAGATAACTTTCATCAGTCAAGGCATTTGTTCACACTTTTCTACTATTAATCTGCTAGCAGGTTTTCACATTAGCTGAAACTCTTCTCTAACATTTGAGAAGATTTAATTAGAATAAGGAAGCAAACTGTGAATTTCAAGATCTGTATTAAAGCAAAAAAATATAAACACAGGAATGGATTTGAGATGACAAATCGAACATAGATGTTTGAAATTGCTTTACTCAGAGTAGAAACTGAGAAATAATCGATGAACAAATGTGTCTAAAACCTTCATTTGTTAATCTAATAGAAATATAGATGTTAATACTTGCAGCTGTTTGCTAATACAGACCTTAGACAATATTAGTTGGCAAATATAATTGTTTATAAATAGGTATGACATAACATCCACCTTAGGGCGTCAGGGTACCTCAGTTAGTTATAACAAAAAATGTGCGTAATTCCTTCTTTTTCCTCCTGTTGTCCTCTTGTCTTTCTCCCAAATATTCCTCTAGTCTTACATAATGATAATGAATTTTCTGATGGTTTTGTTCTTAATAAAACTCTCTTTTTATATATTTCTTTTTCTATAAACCTTGGGAGGTGTTTGAATTTTCCATATGTAGTACTTCAGGTTACAAATTTGAGTGTTTCAGAGGTATGGGTAGTTTAATGAAGATTAACTTATCTCAGCAATTTAACTCTAATGTTTCTTACACATGCCATCTTCTGATTAATTTGTATTTTTTTTGGGGAAAAAGAAAGGTTTCAATTTTTTAAAGCAAGTGACAGTAAAAAGCTGTAGTTGTGTGCCTCAATTCATGCACAAGAAAGCTTAAGAGGGAACATTTTTATATATCTTAAATGATAGCCATTAAGTTTTATATAGTCTGATGCAGGAGTGTGTGGTGCTGCTTTGGGAAGAAAAGTGCCTATCTGAACTACCTTCTTCGCTACACAGACAAAACTAGAACAAGGAGCACCTTGTTTGCTTGTTGCAAACATACCTTCAGTACTCCTAGGGCTCCATAAAGTACTGGATTTTCTATCGTATCTAAATCATTGGATGGCACAGTTTTATCGACAATGTATTGTCAAACTCATGAAAATATTTCTTCCTTTTTTTGGTGCTGACCATGACTTTGCAGTTTTTTTTATTTTTTATCCTGCTATTTGTTTTCTTCCAGGCTTCCAAACATCTTTGTGAAGGCAGTAGCTGTGTTCTTGAGAAAATAATTTATATCTGTGGCATTTTTCACATAGAAGTGGCCACAAGTCACACAGGTTTCTGGACTTTTTGAATAGTCTTATGGAGCCAGAAAGGGGCAGGACATCTTGGTTTTTGGGGAATGATTGGAAATCAGGTGATAACAATCTATGAGTTCTCTGTTAGGAGTTACTGTAATACTGAGTATTTATTGGTATTTACCCTATTCACACCATGTTAACTTTAGTATCCACTGGCTGGTTTTATCAGATTTGTCACAGAGATTAAGATCTCGAAGAGAAATGTTTTTCTGAAAGTCTCATTTAAAAAAAAGACAATTTGAAGATAGATACCCTAAATCTGAGTTTAGCTTAATAGTATACAACTTTCTTTAGGATCTTGCAATATATATTGTGGTTTTTCCACCAGTCAATGTCTCAGACCACAGTCAATGGCAATCTGAAGTGATAGCCACCTGCCTAAATATAGATATCCAGTGCCACATGAGATGCCCTAATGCATTGCTCCTAGCCTTCAGCTGCCACTTCAGAAGATCAGTGAGCCCTTATCTTACCACTAAGATGATTCAAATGCCTTATGAGTTACAAAGGGCAACTAAATCAAGCTCTGGATCTTCACTGACTATAGTGGGCTCTTCAGTGCTAAGTCTGCCTGAATTTGTTCTAAATCCCAGCCCAAATGGGGGATGCCATTGCCTAATGTCAATGACATTGTAACCACTCTCTGCTGACTCGCTGCTGCTCTAGAAGGATGTAAGTCCTATAAATCCTGTCTGCTGGTTCTGTTCCATTTCATTTGGCTTCTTGACTAAAGGAAAGCTGCAATGTAATTTCATAGGCTTTGAAATCCATAACTGGAAGAAGAGTTATAAATGTCCCAGCTCTGAAGAAAGTGCCAATAAAAGGTTTTAATCAAAAGTGAGGATCTCGTGCAGAGGGTCCTGGGACTTGCCAGTCCCAGAGATCACCAAGCAGCTTCTCTCATGAATCCTGAGATTCTGAAGCCAGAGCAAAGCCACTGCAGAAAGCCATGGCATCCCCTGAGTGACCCGTTTTTTTAAAAAGTAAGAGTAAAATAAAAAGGCAACCAGGAAGCTGGTAGTTAGCCAGGATGAAAAAATATTTCCTTTTAGTCTTGACCATTACCCTGTCTTCAGGATTAATTTATTTGTGCCTCAGTCTTGAATTTTCCCCCAAACTCACTGGCTAAAGTGCACATTCAGATTATTCAGTCGAAACAATTAACATGTGACGGACAATGACATTCTTCTGAGCTAGGACTTTCCATTTAAATTTGCTCTACAAAGCAAGTCCCCAACCCTTACAAATAGCTATGGGGTTGCTCTTTTAGCAGCTATTGAGAAGTAACTTCAGCAGCTCCAGGGCTGTGCAGGGGGCTGTCCATCTCCATTACATTGAACTGGCCACTAGCAAGTATAATCCTCTGCCTTTTGCTAGAGGCTATGAAGACTTGCCTCTAGTGGGTACTAGCCCCCTCCTGCCTGCCTTGGCTTTAACCTTCTCCTCCTCTCCAGGCCTGATTTTCACCTTGGTTTTGAGCTGAAAGCTCTATCCCTGATCTGTCTCCTCCCAGCCATTCTTTCAGAAGCGGGTGCTATTTCTTGATAGCATACCCATGGCAAGGGGAGGCAGTGGGTGATTAATTAGCTTAATTGGCAATCAAACAGATGGCCTTATTGGCAGCTGCATTTTCATTTCATAGTAACAGTCAATATAGACTTTGTTGAAGTCTTTCTGGTGTGTCTCTCCAGAGTTGCCAGGGCTGTTGGTTGAACTTTGTGTGATGCAGGCATTTCCCTTCAAGGTAATTTTCAATTGTTGCCCAGTGAAAGGAAATTTTATAAACGGTTTTGTGGGAAAAGCAAGTACTGGCATATGACTCTTCTGCTTCCAGCCTGATTTCTCTTCATTAGTGTCTCCTAAGTGACAGGCACAGTGACAATTATCTGGACATTTTTGCTTTGGGATAGGCTGTTATTTCAAGGTGTGTGTTCTGCCGTGACCAGAGCAGTCTGCATATGAGGGAACTGGGACAAATGAGAGAACATCTAATTTCTGTATCCTGCCAAATAGTAGGGAAAATTAGGCTCCTTGTGGCCATATTTGAACACCCTTAGTTGTTCACATGTTCCTACGACCCTGTGAGTGCACATGTGGTCTTGAAAGAGCACCAGATAGTGTCCCCACACAGATGTCTTCACCTATTAGAAGTCAACTTAGACTTCCCTGAAAGTCAGTGGAGTAAATGGATGCTTTGCAGATGTGATTAATTTGACTTATTTTAGATATTGTTTTTTAAATGAGATGAATGGGTCCTTAGAAATACCTTTTTTTTCTCTATTTTTCTCTGTAAAGGGTGCTGACTAACTCAGACAATTGATGTCTCCATCACAGAAGTCTTTGGCCAGATGAATGCTCCTCCATTGGTTTACAAATTTAAATGAGTGTTTTGTGAGTGTCTTGGTAGCTACTGAAATACGGGACAGGACTTGAGGTAATGGTCACCACCTAAAACTCAGGAGGTTCCTGCTGATCATTTGGAAACACTTTTTCACTGTGAAGATGACCAAGTTCCAGCACAGGTTGCCCAGGGAGGTTGTGAAGTCCCTGTCCTTAGAAATATCCAAAAGCCATTTGGACATGATCCTCAGCCATTTGGTGGCCCTGCTTGAGCGCTGGGGTAGAAAAGATGATTTCCAGAGGTGCCTTCCAACCTCAACCTGTCTGAGATTCTGAGAACTGCTTGTTCAGGCATCTCAGTTGCCTTTGTAAATCTAGTATGAATTATCAGTTCTACTGATGATAACCTGTGAAAGAAAATCTAGTGCAAAACCACCAATATTCTTTCAAATAAATCAGTAGCAAAAGTCTGTGTTATTGTGTAGCCAGCTTTTTCTTATCCTCAGAAGAAAAAGAAAAAAAAAGGCAGAGCAGCTGAAAAGATAAAGCCTTCTGATTTTCCTATTTTAGTGAATTAGTACCCCTGAGTGACCTTGATTGACACTTTATGAACATTAAAAGCCTTGATAGTTTTTACTAATTGCCATGCTTCTCCACTCTGGGAATACTGCAGACCCATATCTTCCTTTATTAATTTATATATTTATTATAGTGTTGTTCCTTACACTGTAATGTAGAGAGAACATTCATCAAAGTCTCAGGGGATCACCTTTTGAGAATATTTTTTCACACTGAGGAAATACTGTCTCTGTGCCACACACTGGATTTTCTGGCTTTGCTGAGAAACTGCTGCAGGGGAGGTGGGATGGGGAGGGAAGGGGTACCTTGCATTCATCTAAAAAAAGAAACCCCCAAACCAACAACCTCTGAAGATGTTTTGTTTTAATCATTGTATATGAGTAAGGTTAGTTTAGTATGTAATAACAGCCTGTCTTGACAACAAAAGGCTGAATCAACACAGAACATGATTGGAATTATGCATGTCAATTATAATGAATCTCATTATGCAACACGAAAGTCTAATTCTATTGTAAAGGTCTGCAGTCTGCAGTTTTAAGGCTGATGTCAACGCTGCACAATAACTGCCCTCTCATCCACCTCATAGCCATAAAGAATAAATACAAACCTAATTTCTGAAGATTTTTATTATGCAAATTTCCTTGGGTAAGGGAAAAAAAGATTTCTATTTTTTTAATTAAGAAGAGAAAACTGTCCTGGTCTTAAAGCAATTCATCATGTCCGTGGCTTCTTTGGCTTTAACATTTTGCTGTCCACAGGAAAAACTGGTTTGAAAGTTCTCTCCTTGTGTCAAAATATAAATCAAGAATGACAATTTATCATATTGTACCAACTCAGTATTGTGTTTATCAAAATAAAATAAAAAATTACATAGCTGTTAGTGATTAGGCTCTAATTTCTAGCAAGAAGGCTACAGTAATAAATGTATTTAGCAACACCTTTATGGAATTACGGGGTAGCAGGGGCGTTGTTCTGTTTTTATGTTGCAATTTGCTCTTTTTCCCATTATTTATTGCATGTATTTTGACACTTGGCAGTTGAAATGTCTAGCTTTGGGAGTTTGTTTTGCAGCAATAAATACAAAGGCAGATCCTCCTTTGAGAGCGTGTGATTGGAACACTGCTTGAGCTCTTAAATACCTCCCATAATTCATTTTTAAATAGCAGATAACTTCAGCTGAAAGCAGGCATGTAACAGGCGTTTTTATTTGTGGAAAGAAAACACTATTGTGACACTATGTGAATCCAGTGGAGTGGGAAATATCAGCAAATGGTAGTCAGAATTCAAGACTTGAGAGTCTTCAAATTGCTGTGCAGAGGGGTTAGGTGAGCTCATTACTGTGGGGAAGAGACATCTGCATCCCTTGCACTGAAGCTGGCCTGTGGCCATCAAAGAATACTTTGCAGAATGCAGCAGAATTAGTCAGTAACCTCTTGTGCTACTGGTTATTTTTGTTAGATGTTATGACAAAGTGATGCAGTTGACAGCAAAGCTTATAGGCATGAATACCTCTGCTCCAGGAGATAGGACTTTTGAATGCAAAACAATCATCAGTTCTGCATTGCAGTTCTGTGTAAGAATTCATGGCTCAGGGCTAGTTTACAAACAGACTTGTAAAATATCCATTTGCAGTTGCCGTAAACTGATTTTTTTAAACACATAATTTAAAGCAAAATTGAAATGAGACATTGATTTCAAAAGAGATGACCCAAAATTTCTTTGACCTCACATCTTACTTATAGATTATGGATATTTATTTTTCCTTTTAAAAAATGGATGATTAATAAATTTTCACAATACTGAAAGACACTTGCAGTCATTAGAGCTAGGACAGTTATTCAATATGAAATTAGAACTACATGTTGAATTTTCCTTGTTTAGAATTTCTAACAGCTTTCATGGGAAAAATCTGATTCAGGTTTAGCACCCTGAGAAAACTTCCTAAAGCTGGCTGTTAAATTAATCATACTTTCTCTCTTCTTTTGAAAGCTGGCTTTACACTTGTTCAGCAGAATGTTACTGTAACCGTGAACAGCACAAGAAATAGTAGATCTGACTGGAGAAAGGATTAAAGACAACAATTTGACAAACAAATGAAGAATACTCTTTTTAAATAAAAGGTAGGTTATTCCTGTTATTATTGCTCTTATTGTTACCATCATCTTCATTGGTACATTTCTCCTGAGTCAGTAGAAGGAAAAGAAAAAAAAGAGAAACCAGCATCCAGGATGTTTCCTCAAAGACTGAGATTCCCTTTCAATTGCTCTCAAAGATCTGTGGAATCTTTGTTTAACATCAACTTTTTTGAATTAATTTTGTGCTGCTTTCTGCAACAGCAAGAGGATAGGGCAGGAAATGACAAAAAAACCCCCAAAAAGACTAGATGCTTTTCAGACTTGGTGGAAGACCTCCTATTGGATAAAGAAAGGGAAGAGCGCCATAAATTTCTAGCGCCAGAGGCACAAAAGGAAAGCAGGAAGATGGAATTCATTGTAGGCAACTTCCAAATTAAAGTGAAGGTGCCTGGGTTTGTTTTGGAAAGGGAATAAGGAAATGGGAGGGGTCTAGAGTGTAGTGTTTACACACCACTATGGTGTGTGAAGAGTACTTCAGAACTCAGGCAGATGATGTTCACAAAGGAACTTGCACAACTGTTGTAGGAAACTATTTTTCACTGCAAGGGTGACCAAGCACCCAGGCTATCCAAAGATATTGTGGAGTATCCATCCTTGGAAATAATTAAAATCTGTTTGGACATGGTACTGGGCTCTAGGGGACCCTGTTTGAGCAGGGAGTTGTATCAGATGACTTCCAGAGGTCCTTCCTACCCTCAACCATTTTGTTGTTGTCCATTGTCTCACCAAATCAGCCAAGAGCTCTTCCTAACTCAGCTGCTTCAGCTGTTTTTATTTATGTCTATGGGGATCATGTTCAGCATCCTGCCACTGATGGTCTTCATGAAACTCAGGTGGAAAGAATCACTCCAAGTCTAGTTTTACTTGGGGATAGAGGTGGATAACTACACTTTTTTTTCTTGATGCTATTACCAATTTTATATTTTTGAGGTATCATTGTGGATGCAGTAGTGAACATGCTTTCTTTTCTAAACTCTGCTTTATCTTTTTCAAGCTCTTCCCATGGGGCACTGCTGAACTCCATGCTGCCTGTCTGTCCTAAATTTCACTCTCTGCGCACCGCATCACTCTCTTTGAGTGCAGACATGGGAAAAATGAGCCACTCTGTTTACTGGGAATGTCATTAATAGATCTGTGACACAGAGTAGATGAGGACTTCACCTCACAGCTGGCACCAGTGTGTGATGCAGTCTACTGCAGATCACAGCGAATATGATGGAGCCAGCAGTTGGTGGGAGAGGCAGTCAAGCACAGCAGCAATCGCTTCTTTTTTTATCATGCTTTGTCTCTCTGTGTAATAGGAAAACAGAAATATCAGAGGCAGTCACCATGTCACTTACACTTATAGCTAATAGTCTGCAGGGCTAGAAAACCAATATGAGTTCAGTGTGCTTCTAGATGCACTGCCAGAGACCTGCATTAGCCAACACTGAAATTATGACAGCTCCCAAAAGCAGGAGGAGCATGGAGGAATACTAGAAAAGGAAGTTCCTTCTGGCCCATGTGCCAAGTAGGTTCATGCTTAAAGGTAAGTAACTGCTGAGATTCCTGAGCTGGGATTACCTGAACATTGCCTCAAGACACGGTTGGATTTGCCACCAGAGAGTATCACTGTGTACTGGGTTTGCATAGCCAGCTTTGGTAGCAGGGTGGGAGCTACAGGGGTGGCTTCTGTGAGAAGCTGCCAGAAGCTTCTTCCATGTCCAGCAGAGCCAATCCCTGGCAGCACCAAAGACAGATGTGCCACTGGCCAAGGCTGGGCCAATTAGAAATGGTGGTAACATCTCTGTGATAACAGATTTAAGAAGGAAAATAACAAATTTTTGCACAGATCTAATTGTGACCAGAGAAAAGTGGGGTGAGAGGAACAATTCTGCAGACACCAAGGTCAATAGAGAAGAAAGGGGTGGAGGTGCTCCAGGTGCTGGAGCTGGGATTCCCCTGCAGTTTGTGGGGACACCACAGTGAGGCAGCTGTGCCCCTGCAGCCCACGGAGGTCCATGGGGATGCAGAGATCCATCCTCAGCCCATGGAGAAGACCCACAACAAAGCAGGTGGATGCCTGAGTGGAGGCTGTGAACCCATCAGAGGCCCAAGGAGAGAGGAGCCCTTGCTGCAGCACCTGGCCTTGAAGGACTGCACCCTGTGAAAGAGTGACCCATGCTGCAGCAATTTTGGGAGGACTGCTGCCTGTGGGATGGACTCACGTTGCAGCAGTTCACAGAGAGCTGCTGCTCATGGGATGGACTCACACTAGAGAAGTTCATGGAGAACTGTCTTCTGTGGGAGGGACCCCATGGTGGAGCAGGGGAACAACTCCTATCCCTGAGCAGTGGGAGAAGCCTCAGGTGATGAAATGACCATAACCCCCATTCCCAGTCTCCTTGTGCCACTGGGGGAGGAGATAGAGCTGGGAAGGAGGGAGGGGTGGGAGGTGTTTTAAAGGTTTTATTTTACTTGTCATTATCCTGCTCTGATCTTGTTAGTAATAAATTCAATTAATATCTCTAAATCTATCCTGTTTTGCCCGTGACGGTATTTGGTGAGTGATTTCCTCAAGTCCTCATCTCAACTTCTGAACCCTTCGTTATGTTTTCTCTCCACTGTCCAGCTGCAGAGGGGACTGAGAGAGAGGCTTTGGTGGGTGTCTAGCATCCAGCCAGCATCCACCCACTACATTGCATCACAAGTTTGGGCCCATGTCCATCTTTGAAGTGCAAATAATGATCTAGACAGACTATGTGGAATGGATTGAAGTGTTAGAACAGTACACTTATTTGTTGTTTTTTTTTCCTGGAATTTCTATATATTGAAAAACAGCTAAAATAATGATGTCTGCAATTCACAGGTATTATTATACTTCAATGCCTCACTTTGGAATCTCGAAAGCTATTGTTAACCCAATACCTCCTAAGAATCTTTAAGGAACTGTAATAGGCACCTGGAGACATAAGTGTTCTCCTCCAAAGGGTAGCTACTTCCTGAAAAGGTCATTATAATTTTCTGTCAAATGAAAAATTAAATAGCCATGTAAACTAATATTATCAACCAGTGAATTCTTGCACTGTCAGCAGCAGATGTCAGGTGCTGTACACTCAGATCTTTGGTTGTATTCCCAATGCTGTCTTCTCTCTTGCACACACATTGCTGTACTAGAATTAAAACTAGACTGCAGGTTTCTCTGCTCTGTGACACTTTTCTTCTGATGCACAGACAAAGCAGTGCATAAGCCAAACGAGTGACTGTAGACTAGCCAGAGGATTCCTTTGGGCATGGGCCCTCTCTCCCCAGGTCAGGCTCCCAAGGCTCATAGTTTCCTGTACACAGGTTGACAAACATGTCAAAGGCATAATGGCATCTGCAGTGAGGAGTAAATAAAGGACAGACTCTAATGAGATACCAGTGCAGACAATTCTCTTTGGTGCAAAGTGTTATCAGACTTTTGGCTAAAATAAACTTACTGTCCCTATAGGAAGCAGGATGCCCCAGTAATTAGGGAGTCCCAAACTTTGGATATCTATGTGCCTATACTTGTCCTGCCACAGACCACTTCTATGACCTCTGGTGTGTTATTCAAGGCCAAAACCCTCCAAGTTTTTTATACATTTTACCTTCACTGAACTCCAGTTTTGGCTGGCCCATCAGGTAAACAGAGTCGATATTTTGGAAGCCTGGCAGCTTTCATGTGTAGTTTTGGCTCCAATAAAAGATCTTGGCCAGTCAATAGGGAAGCAGAGAGTGTCTGTAACTGTCTAAAGAGACTGCACTTTAGTACAGAGCTGGGTGCAGTCCTGAAGAGGAGGGATACTGGGCATGGTCTGTGGGGCAGCTCTGCTGCTCCCCTTCCCTGTGACTGCAGTTCCCAAAGTGGGCTGTGGTAACTGGGAGAAGAGGGTAGAATACATCTGCTGCCTTCTCCAGGAATGCCTACCTCAGTTTAATAAGACTTAAAATACTGTCCATGGGAGGATGAGAAATATATATGCCTCCCTGAAGTTGTTCTTATTTAACAGTGAGCTAACTAGGTTTATTGGCCACATTTTTCTATCAGAAGGGTGGTACGTTGCATTCCTATTCAGAAAAAAACCCCTATTACTTCTATTAAAATATATACACATACATAACAGTGAATGTTTCAATGTCCAGTGATATTCTTCATTTTATTAAAGAGCAACACAAGAATTATCTGCCCTTTGCATTTTGATCTGTGAAATGCAGTTGGCAGAAGTGCTTAGCACAGGCTTTTATTTTTAGTTTTATGGATATTGGATTATAGGTAAACGAAGACCATGCAGAACATCAAGGATATATGTATGTTAATTATCGAGATGAAAGATTTTAATTTTAAAAAAATGGTCTTTGATAACAAAAATTTGCAGATTTAACATTCTGTTTATGCTAAATCTCCACATGATGAAGCTCATGGTGTCTGTCTTATATAGATGAAAGAAAGCTTAGGTGCTTAAGAAATAATTATTATGAGTATTCTGAGCTGAGACATCTAAATCCAGCCCTGACAGAAAGCTGAGAGTTTAGGGCGTGCTCTGTGATAACCTCTTGTTGGGCAAAGCAAGGAGTTCTAGGCCACCTTTGGGTTTTGCTTTTCAGAAATTGGGGGACATTTTGACAATTATTTTTAAGAAACAAGCTTCTTGTAAAACAAACCTTTTCTCACAGAACTGGTCACAATATAGCTATAAAGCTGCAGATGGGAATGCTCCTGGAGAAGGGGGAGCATGGGTAAGTAAAATTCCCTGCCATATAGGTAAAACACAAACTCAGTCATTCAATACATAAATAATTGCTACTACTGACAGCTGTGCTGCATATATCAAAGGTACTTCTCAAATCAGCAATTATTTTAAAACAAAGTGTTTACTAATTCTGATATGCCCTCAGAATTGCTGTTAGATTATGATTTGCATGCAAATAGTACAGTACAAAATATGAAAGTACAAAAAAAAAAAAAAGAAATCCCTGAAGAACTGATGTGTGAACACAAAGCTACTGAATGATGACTTATGCCTGGAATAATCGCCATCATGAGCCCCGTTGGAGCATGCAGCTGGAATTAGAATTCCTGAGGAGGAATCCTAAGTGAAGGGCTGCAGCAGCAAGGTCTGTCTTTTTCCCTTTTTTTTTTCTGAAGAACAAAAAAGCCCCATCTCTCCCTGTCTGACAGAATGGTACTGTCCCAGACAGAAAGGTCCCCATAGGCCAAGCTATTCATGTAGCACCAGGCTGCTGGGAGTACCAAGCTCTGGTAGGGATGGGGAGCAAAACCAGGGAAACTGCAGTGCCTGCCTGGCAATTAGCATGATATATATTGGCTTTGCTTGGCGGTCCTGAAGGAAGAGAGGGAGAAAGGGAGGAAGAGAGAAGAGAGACAAAAAGAGAGAGAAAAAAATACAAATAAAGAAGAAAAGGAAAAATGAAAGAATTAGGACCACATAAGGCAGTATTTCAAGACACCAAAATTAATTATTAAAAATATCAGCAGCAAATCAGTCTTTTTCCCAAGTTGTTTTATAAAATTATAAAAGTGTTGCTTATTATTTTTCTTTAAAGAATATTCATAATTCTGATAAATCAATGTATGAATAAATTCACTGAGTGTATGCAAGGTTCCCTGGTTGGCTGTGTCCCTGAGTGCCTTTCTCTTTTTTCATGCCTTTTGTAACTGTTCTCCAAACTGTTTATGAAGACCAACATTGCACTCGTGGTTCTTTGAACTAAAGGACTCATTTTATCATATTTAAAAATCCCTATAAATGAGGACAACACTGACTAGAGCAGGACAAAAAAACCCTCTGAATATTCTTGTGCATCAGTAATAAAAACAAATGTTTCAGGATAGCATTGCAGGGTGATATATGGGGTTTTATGCACATCACTGCTAGTAAAACCAGTAGGAATAATCAGTGTATATATCTGCATGCTGAAGGGGACTAGGAATGACTAGTAACCACCCTAGTATTCTGTTCCTTGAAAAAGCACATCTTTTTTTCAACAAGGGAAAGACAATTTTATCACCATTAAAAAATCATGTTCATGAGAAGATGCTCCTTAGTTCTAATTTGTATTATTTTAGTGGCATACCTGTCTGGAAAACAATCATAATTTTCCTGTTTCTCCCCACCCCCTCACACTCTGCTACTCATGATTTTTCTGTCATGCAGATTTCTCAACTGTGTTCTCTCATTTATTATTTTATTTCACATTTTATAGAACACTGTATTTTTGCTCTTGGTTAATGAAAACAAAGAGATCATCTTAAATTTCCTGTGATAAACAGTAGTTTAAAACACCATTATGATGGTTTCTCAGTCTTTAAAATCTTTCACCTTTTATAATATTTAAGCCTCACTAACCATTAGTGCCCTACACATGCAATCATAATAAAAGCTTTGCAGAAAGAAGAGTATCAAATGCTTGGCAGACCAAATGAACGTAACAAAATAATCCTACTAAATAATGTATATGCCTAAATACATACACACAAATTTATATGCATCTATACATGCATATATGGAGGCTTATGTACACACTGAAGTATAAAGGCTTTCCCTTTTTCGTGGTGCATATCTTAGAACACTTTTGGCTTCCCTGGATTTCAAATGATACTTGGAAGCTCTCTGATTCTGGCCTCTCATGACACTTCAGATTGCATGTCCTGCTTCATTTGGTCTCTTTGACCCATGTGGAGTGAGTTGCTCCAAGTGATATGATTATCTCAGTATTTACCCCAGCTAAGTGTTGTCCTTCATCACCTTCAGCAGGGAGGTAAGATGGAAAGTGTTTTTGAGAAATCAGCCAACTGCTGCTCAGAAACCACATGTCTGGGTCAGTATAACACAGGCTTCTGCTGCATGAGGGCAGATTCGGATGGTGCAGCTGACAGAACAGACTGCCTCACTGGCCCGGGTTCTTCTCCTCCATCCCAGACGTGTGCTGATTCCCCCTCATGCAGGGCGCCTCTGCAGCTTGTCAGGAAATCCCACACAAGTACAAGCCTGGCTCAGAGGGTCATGAGCAACGAGTCATGCTCTGACTGGAGGGTGCCACAGGACAGGTACTGCAGGGGCACTGTCCGTGGAGCTGTGCTGCTTGACATCACTACGAACGACCTGAAGGAGGTGCCAAAGGGTGCCCTTGTTGAGTCTGCAGATGGCATGAAACTGAGGGAACCAGTTCTAGGACTGACATTCCAGGGTGACCTAGGCAGACTGGAGGGATGGACCACAGGGAACTTGTGCAATTCAGCAAGGAGAGGTTGTGCACCTGGGAAGGAAGAGCCTATTGAACGGATAAAGGCTGGGGAAGAGACTACTCAAGCAACACCTCTATGGAAAGGATCCCAGAAGGCCTGGAAGCTGAGCAGGAGCCTAGGAAAGGCTCCATTACTCCACTACAACTACACATATTATTTTTCCTACCAAGGGACTGGGAATGATAACAATGCTTTCCTGGAGCTGGGATTGGGAATAGTGACTGGGTGCTTCCCTGGAGTTTGTTCTAACTTTATAAACGTAAGCACAGAGAAGGGGGAAGGTCTGAGCCCCTCTGTTGTTCTGTAGTGTTTGAGCAGCGTTGAAATCCTCACTGTCTCCATCTTGTGCTGCTTTTGTCTGACTTACATTTTCTTCACAGTAGCTACTATAGGACTGTGGTTTGGATCTGTGCTGGAAGCAGCTGTCGCTGAGCAGTGCTTGCACAAAGTCAAGGTCCTTTCTGCCTCTCTCTTCACCACCAGCGAGAGGGCTGGGAGTGCACAAGGAGTTGGGAGAGGACACAGCCAGGACAGCTGACCCCAACTGACCCAAGGGATATCCCACACCATGTGTTGCCATACTCATCATATAAAGCTGGAGGAAGGAGGAGGAAGAGTAATGGCATTTGTCTTGCCAAGTCACCATTACACGATGAAGCCCATTTTTTCTGGGCATGGCTGAACACCTGTCTACCCATGGGTTAAGAGGGGAAAGAATTCCTTGTTCTGCTTTGCTTGTGCACATGAATTTTGCTTTAACTGTGTATATTTCAACCCATGAGTTTTTCCCACTTTTATCCTTCTGATTCTCTCTTCCATCCCACTGAGTGGGGAGTGAGGGAGTGGCTGCGTGGGGCTTGGTTGACAGCTGGGATTAAACCATGACAGTTGTAATTGTAATCATTCATTATTCCACCTGCTTTTTTTTTCTTCCCCACCGGTGGCAATTTAATGTCTAATTTCAAGTAATTGGTAAAAATATTAAAAGAGAAACTAGGCTGAAAACTGACCAGCAAGAGATAAGCAATTATGCTTATTAGTATTTTATCCCTGTGTTCTTTGATGTCTCAGCTGGTTTTTAATTCATTTCACACATACATATTTTATGAAGTGCTAATTTTTAATAAGAATATTGTGTAATACTAAGTCTAACTAAGTTAAACTCTCAAGAAAGTAGAGAATCATTAAGCCCATTCAGTTATCTGTAACAGTTAAATTGTCAATGAAGAACACCTTGTCAATAGCAGGTGTATCATGTAGTGATGAACACCACATATACTAACTTAAAATGATCCTTTTAATTTTAAGTTACAACTACTCCTTCAAAATATATACACACACAGAGAGAACAGAATTTTTTCTTCTTCTTCACATCTACTCTGGGTACTTGAAGCCCCATTCCTGTGTAAGGCTGATGGATTGATAACTCAGCTCAGGATTTAAACAGAGTTTTTGAGCTATAGGATTGCCATGCAAACTTCCTGACACCTCTACTCCCAGTAAGCACTTCTGCACGGGAACATTGACATCTTGTAAGAAACTAAGAAAATTAGAGTAGCGCAAAGAGATAGGTTAGATGTTAAGCTTGTGGAGGAAATATTTTGATATGGTTCCTCTCTTCCAAATTACCTTTCATCTTCCTCTTTTCTTTTCAACCTCCTCCAAGCAATATGATACACAATAGATGAAATAGGCGAGTAGGTTCTTTGTGACTCAGAACCTCCCTAACAGAAAAGGGAGAATGTCTGTTTGAATTTGCTGTAGGAATATACTGACTCAGCCTAACTCCATGCCACTTCTCACTTCTTGCCTGGCCTGTGTTCCTCACCTAGTCACTCCTCCACTCCTTCCCTCCTGGAACAAGTTAAAAGCTGTTAGCACTGAATTTCCTAATTACGGGTTTTGTGGCACAGCCTAAAGTTACAGAAATCAGCTCGTATTTACTCATGTTATATGTAACATGTCTGCAAAAGAATCTGAGAAATAATTTGTCATAGCCAGCCTGAATAATATGGGCACTTTCAGGGAAGGCTCATTCATCTTCCATGGAGACTTGATGCTCATAAACACATTGACAGCTGTGGGATACTATACATTAAAAAGAGGTTTCCATTGTAACCAAATCATACCCCCTCAACTGGAAACAAAGATTTTGATATTTGTAACTGCTAAAATCCAAAGGCATGTTTTCCCATGTAATTTCTGAAAATACCTCAGCTGGAAATTGGCAAAGTGTGTGTTCAATTCAGTATCTGACACACCATTTTCACTGTGCAAATAAAAATGTATTTTTAAATTTTTCCACAAAATATTATTTATGCATTTTTCTGTCCAGCTCAGGACATTAGGGATGGGCTTACTCATTATTTTATTTATCACCATACCATTGATTTCCAGAGACACCATTACCTAGCAAGAAAAATTTAGAAAGCTGTTTATGGGTGATGTGACAAAGAATAAACCCCTAGCAACTTGGAAGCCTCCCAAGGAAATAGTAACATACTACTATGGCAGACCATTCTGTGCTAATTGTCTTGTATCTTACTACATTTAGAGGCAATGTGATGTCTGTGGTTCCTGAAAAGTCATACCCTCCTCCTTTCAGAGTCTGAAGCAGGTTGATCTCAGACTGCTGTCCCGTGGCTGTTTAGTGAAATCCCTTGCTGCTGCAGTCTCAGCATTTAAAACTTGCTGCAGATTTGCACCCCAAATGATTATAGTATCACCAATCCCTTGAAAAATTGCTGCTTTGACTTACCTTGGAAACTCCTATCAGCATAGAAACAACCATAGTTTAATAAATTCTATTTGAAAAAGAAGAACACACATTTACTTTGATTACATTTTTGAGTTCCTGAAGGCCAGATTTTGCTCCCACTGGTGTCTGTGGCAAAACTCCCATTATCTTCAATGGCAACAAACCCAGCCACTTAGTTTGCATAATCTGCAGAAAGTAAATATTTTAACACTTGTTATCTGTGATATTTAAGTAGCTAATAAAAATGTGCATGTAAAACTGGTTCATATTTATTTAAGCTTGTAAGAAAGGGACTTTCAAATAGGACAAAATATAGGACAAAAACATTCTGTAAATGAAGACTTGATAAATAAAGCAATTTTTTCCCTCTCCCACAACACAGCATTCTCTCTTTAATAATGTTACAGAAATAAAGCTGTAAACCATGAAAAAAATAAAATATACTTATTGTGGCCATAAAATGACACATAATGACTCTGAGTCCCGAATTCTGGCACTATAACACATGCATATGTATTTATATAAGGAGAAGGTAAATTGACAAACTGTTCTACTTGAGCTTGTTTTTGCAAAAAACATATCAACCCAGTTGCTAATGTACTATTTATCCATTAAAGAATGTTGCTATAGTTACAGTATCTATTGCAAAAATAGCATGGTAATATGAGAGAGAAGATGAAGAATGCAGAACAAACAAGCTTTCATATTTCTAGTGCTTGTATTGTACATGAAAGTAAAAAACTTACAGTAAAAAAAACCTTTGCTGTTGGCTCTGTTTTGACTTAAGGCCTTAGAACCATCCTTTGTACTTGGTGGGCCTATTTTTTTCTCCATCTGGAATTACAGGAACTAACACCCATGACTCAAATAAACACTCCAGTATGAGGATTTAACTAAAATTTTCACTACACAATTAAATGAGTGATTTTATAGTCAGATCAAAACATAAAAATTTGACTTAGTAATCCCATATTTCATTTGGAAAATCAGATAGTGGAAACAAAATTTTTTACCAATAAATAAAGAAACAGGTAATTGTGCAATTCCGACCTTAGACTGGTGTATTTCAGCCCAGAGCTACACCTTGTCAGTGTTTCACAAGAAAACATACTAGAACTTTTTGGTGTCTCCACCCAAAATTCACTCTGGTGAAATCCTTTAACTATAGGAGAGCACCACATCGCAAGTGCTGTTTTTTGAGGTAGTTTTGCATCAGAATTAAAATGCGCAGTCTAGTTACATCTAAGCAATGTGTAGGTAGAATAAGTAGTTTGTCAAACTCCTGCTATGCTTAAAAAACCTCTCCAGTCTAAAGAGATTAAAAAAAAAAAAAAAGTCCAGTGGTAATAATTCCGATTTAAAAAAAACCAAAACAGGTAATTGTACTAGGTGTCTTTTACAGCTTCTGGAATCTACACAGTCAACCTCAGTGTAAATAAAACTAGGATTAGACTCTTCTTCCAAATAAAACACTCATGATGTGAGAGCTATCAGGTTTAACTCAGGATAGGATGAAGCCCTGGACAAATTGAAAAAAAGTTGGTTAGTTACATCAGTCTTAAAACCAATTTGATATCAAAGATATTTTGCCTCTGTGAAATTTTTGTAGTCCTTCTGCCTATCAGCCAAAAAGCAGTGGCTGAAACAATGTTGCTCTCAAAGTAATCTTGAGTACTTTGACCCTTCTCAGCAGAGAAGAGAAGCTAGAAAGTATGTCGGTAAAATCTCACTTCTGGGTAACTGCAAAAAAATTTAGTCCAGAAGACTATTCTGCTTTCTGCTGAAATGTCACCTGTATATGGACGTATTGAGGATATCTAATGCTTATGGACCTGCCATAACAAAGAAAAAAATATCCTACAGTGAGATTGTGTCTACATTACCAGATAATTTAGCTGCTCAGCTCATCCCCTAGTGCCTGATCATCACACTGCATAAATGCCAGTCCCACTGTGTTGTCTCTTTTGGAGACACTCAACATAGTTCTCTCACAAATAAACTCTAGGCTGGGTTTGTGTTTTCCTCAGACTCCTACCACTGAGCATTAGAACAAGAGCACACAGGAGACAACCCAGGGCTAACACCAGGCAGGGAGATTGCAGCAATCTGCTCTACAAAAGGGCATGCTTGCACTAGTGGGAGTGCATGTCTCTTTGCAGCCCTTGTTTTGGAGAGGCGATCATTTGCTGGGGCAGATGCATTTATCAGTGTAGATGTAAGCTGTTGATTAGTCAGTGTTTACTCTCTTGGGGCTAAGAGACTTCTGCAGGCTGCTACCTTAGCACTTGCTCCTGTTGCCAGCTGTTGTGTCTGCAGTTTGGTTGCTATGACTTTCCCAAAGTATTAACTCAGCTGAATGGAGTATCTTTTGCCCAGACCCTGCCCAAGCCTGGCTGAAGTTCATGACCCCCTACCTCTATCACCAGAGAGGCCCAAATCATAGTACATTTGTCATGTGGAATGTCTTTGGCAGAAAGAACAGCAGCTGATCTCTCATTAGAAAGGGTTGGCTGGTTGTGCCTGCCTCTTACAGCTCTATGGCCAGAGGATCTGGACTGCCAGAAAGGAATTTTGTGACTTCACTTCCTTATGGACATGTCCTAACCACGAAGCAGTGAACAAGGTTAGGGTACATAAATCCTCCACCACTCTCACTGGAAGTGTGTTCAAGCATGGTTAGATTTCAAGACATTCACTTGATAGAGCCTGATGTAATATCTACATTTTAGCAGTGGGCTGAAAATGCAAAGTGCATAAGCAGTCTGCAGGATAAGGTTTAGAGCAAGAATTAACAGCTTTGGAAGCATTTTTTTGAAGGAAATTTGTCTGCAGAAGGGGGCAGACAGTTTTGTCGTCACTAGTAAAGACACTGAAAGAATAGTGTTGTGTAGGATGGTGAGCCATTAGCCAAAGATGTTCAGTTATTAGGTCTGTGTTTGTATTTGTCTCCAGGAACTGAAAAATCTTGTTTCTATTTTATCTGAGGAAGTCAGAATAGCTTACAAAGCTCCCGTGAATCTGTTAGATGGAGTTCCTTCAACCATCACTAGTGGGACTGAGGGACAGTCTGCATAGCTAAAACGCAGTACTGTGCCAATATATCTGCATGGCTTTTGGAAACTGTGCAGATGGTACTGTATGGCTGTCCTCCACTGACCAGTTTTTCTCCATTAATAAACAAAAATTCATTGGAAACATAATAGGAATGTATGTATCTGACAGGAGATAGAAATCTTGGCTTTCACTCAAAGCCATGTATCACACGACAGTGCGCACTGCAAAAAGGACTGCAACGCAGTCTCTTGCATGAACTTTCTTCACAGAGAGTTTGGGACAGACCAGCTGTGATTGTTGGGCCATGCACAGATTTTTGTTCCTTTCTTGATACCATGTATTGCAAGTAGCAGTGGGGCTGCCGTGCCAGGTAACCCCCGTTTCCCACTCCCAGGAGGAACACTGGCAGCAGTGGCAGCTCTCACTAACATTCCTAGAGTTCTGCGTGACTCAGCTCATCCCCAGTCCCCTCCTTCAGCCTTCATCTTGTGTTGTGATGATGACATGGCTGAGGAGCTGGTGCTATCTCCTCTGTTCGGCTATTTCCAGAACTCCAGTATTGGAGCATATGTTTTCTGGTCTCAGCACTACAATGGTTTTGGTGTGCTGTTAATAGAGTTACAAAATGGTCTCACATGCTTCCCTTACCTTCAGTTTAAGAAGAATTTAATTGTACTGTTCAACAGCTTGAACAAAAGTATTTAAGAACAGTCAGAGAAGTTAAGTGTATTTTATAGTAAACAGGCAGAAATAAAAAAAATAATGCTTGAAAGATGCCTACACCCAGGATAGACTATATATGTACTTCCATTTGTTTAAAATACATAAAAAGAATTTTAAAAGTCTTCCAGTCAGAAAACAAGAAGTTTTCCATTCAACTGCTGTCAGTAGTTACAAGTAGTCATACTTACACCTTCCCTGGTAGCCATTTAGCACCAAAAGTACTTTATAATAAATATATTATTTAAATATAGAGCAATTCATTCTTTATTGGTTGGATCCTTGAGGAACCTCTCTAGTGATTTTTGTTAGATGGCATCTTCTCTTTCCCATGTAACCATTCATTGCTGTAATTAATTTTGCATCAATTCCCTGATACCAACTATTTCCTCCAAGAGTCAAAGATTGCTGTAGAGGTATAAAGGTTTACTCCTTTTCAGAAGTGGTGAGTGACAGGGCTGTTTTCTGTCCTTTTGGAAATCGTAACAGACTCACCATTTCCACCTTGACCGCATTGTGAATTATTTTTCAATTCTGATCTAAAACAGTTCATGATACAGAATTATTGCTAAGGTCTACATATGGGCGTGGTAATCAAACTTTTACACTGCACTGCAATTTTTTTTATAAGAATACTGAAAGGTAGAGAAAGCAGGTGATACTGGACCTCTGCTCTTTAATCAGATGAAAGCTTAAAGGAGATTTCCCTGTCCATCCTTTCTTGGCTGTGTGGGCTGCAGGTCTCGGAATTTTCTGGCAAATGGTTTATAAGAGATTAAAATCACCATTGGTTTTTGAGTCATTGTCATAACAGCACTGCAGTTTAGCAGGACTTTGCTATTGCCATAAAAGTGTGGGAACATCAGGAAGATCAGAACACAGGCGGATTTAGAATAGACTGAGGATATAAAAATCTATTAAAGACCTTCTCTCTCCTTCTTCCTTTGAGTGAAAAATCAATAAAGTAGTATAAGCCAGATAGCACAAAATGTACAACTCCTAGACCTCCAATTTATGCACAAAGTGACCTTGACCTATTCTGTAATTTCCAGTCATTAATTTATTATGTACCTCTTCTAACCATATCACTCCAAACCAAAATGAAAAACAAAACTTAAGAGCTGGATGTGTTTCCTTTCTTTTAAAGAAGCAGATTTAGCATGGAGTAAGTAATTATTTACAACAAAGGGTGATTTTTTTTTTTTTTTGCACAATTCATAATCTGACTAAATAATGATTTACTATCTAGAAACTAGCTGCAGAATACATTTAGGAATCATATGACTCTGAGCTTTCTGAGAATGTTATTACTGTCTGTACTCTACCTTTAGCCTGACACTGCTTTCTGTGATATTTTCTTGAGTGTATGATCATACTGAAAATGAGGAAAAGGTATGTTAAGGGTTTGGAAGGGACGTCAAAGACCACTTAGTTCCGACTCCACCACCATAGGCAGGGACACCTCCCACTAGACCTGGTTGCTCAAGGCCTTATCCAACCTGGCCTTGAACCTCATAGACTGGTTTATTGTATAAACTGAAATCAGAGGATGATAATAACTTCCTCTTTCCTCAGGTAATACACAGAAGTTAACTATGTAATTTAGGTCATACAATGGGCAACAAGTTTAGTTGAAGCAGACCTCAGTGTTTCAGTGCCAGTTATAATGAGCAGAGTGAATGTATGGGGGGGAAAGCGGGAAATTCCGTTTCATAGAATTACAGAATGGTTTGGGTTGGAGTGAACCTTAAAGACCATCTAATTCCACCCCCATGCGCCTCCCACTCCATCATGGGCAGGGACACCTTCCCCTGGATCAGGTTGCTCAGGACCATATCCAACCCGGACTTGAACACTTCCAAGGATGGGGCTTCCACAACTTCTCTGAACAGCCTCTTCCAGTGGCTTATCACCCTCATCATAAAATATTTCTTCCTTATATCCAACGTAAATCTTCCCCTTTTCAGTTCAAATCTGTTACTCCGCATCCTATCACTACACTCCCTGCCAGTGTCTTTCCAGATTTCTTGTTGTCCCCTTTAGTTACTGGAAGGCTGCTATAAAGTCTCCTGGAGCCTTCTCTTCTCCAGACTTAACCTCAGCTCTCTCTGCATTTCCTCATACAATAGACATTCCAGTCCTCTGATCATCTTTGTGGCCTCTTCTGGACTTGTCCCAGGGCTGCCCTCAATCCACTTATCACACGGCTTGCATCCATGTTTGCAATTACCCCAACCCAGGTGCAGGACCTTGCACTTGGCCTTGTTGAACTTCATGATGTTCACACAGTTTCTCGTTCTTCTACTCAAACCTTTTCTATGTTGTCTAAAATTCATCTAATGCCCAGGCCGTAGTCCAGACCATTCCTTTCCAGGGCTGATCTAGACCTGTGAGTGCCTCTTTTCATTAGGATCTTCCTTCATTTGCCCATTTTGTGCTGCTAGTCCTGTCCTGTCAGTGACATACCTATTGTTGTCAGATTTATTATCCATTTTATTCTGAGGAGCCCTCCAGGTGACTGGAATTTACAGGAGGTACCACCTTTTGCACTTATTACTTGAACACAAGATGAAAACCAAGAGGAGGCAAAGATTTCCATCTATTCATATTCCCCAGCTCCTGGGAAAAGGCCTTTTATGTTTTTCCTTTTCAGTTACATACCTGCCAAAAGAGTGGCTAAGCTTCAAGAGAAGAGATACAAATAATATTCATCCAGTACAAATTCTTCAGCAACAGAAGAGCCAGATGTTTAACATCTGGCTGGACTATACTCCTGAGCCCCGTAAGTTGCCTGCACAGACAATACCAGGGACATGCCAAAGAGAGAGGCACTGGTCCTCTCTCTGTTGGTTTCCATGTCTCCGCTTTGACAGTCTGAAGAATTTAGGCAATTCTGTTCAGGCAGATTAGATGCTTCTTCACCTTCCCCTTGTTTCAGGAACATCTGCCTAAATGAGGTTGCCTGGGTTAACATCTTGGTCAGGTTATTCTGCCAAATGCATTGTCTTGATCTAACAACAGCTCCACTTCAATTTGAATATCAAAAAGTCTTGACACTAATGTGACTGAGAGTGGCAGAAGGTTCGGTTTTCAAGCACAACTCCTAAAAGCAACTATTTTATTCTGTTAAATTTCAAGTTCTTCACCAAACTGAACAAGCAGGTAGTGTAAAACACAAGGAAAGATATTTTTATATTAAGAGCAGATACTTCCCAGAATTTTCCAAATGTAATTAAACATCATTAGTGAAGAGCATGAGCAAAAATAGTTGCCTGTTACGGATGGTGTGTGCTCTGCAGATGGGAGGCTGGCAGGAAAAGTGTCCCCCTGCATGTGTATGGTGGGGTCTTAAATGAAAGGGCTCAGAGGGATGTGAATTACAGCCTCAAAACTGCTGCATGAATATCTGCTTCTTAAAATCCCCAAATCTGCTCAGAGGTTTGCCCTCATTTTCAACAGGAGCAGGATCATGCTCTCTGAGAGTGCTTAAGAGCTGCTCTGCACCTCCAGTACAAAGTGAGTACATTCATACTGGGAGCCCTGTCACTCCTATTCACTGCCCGATGCACTAAACCCCAGGGAAGTTGTTTCTGGGTCAGTGTCTTGTGCAGTTGTTCCAAAATCCTGGTCAGGAGTACGGAGGGGATAGACTAAAGACTTGTCAAACGTTTTCTGATTCCCCTCCTTCCACATGCTGGTTAACTCCGTCGAGGTTTTATCGTTCAACCCAGCCTTCTGCTGCAGTATTGATTGGTGGTGCCCCAGAATTTAGGAATCTATAAATCACACATATCTTTCACTTTTCCTGTTTAAATGGAAACAGCATATGAAAAAGATACGTCTCTTTTTGTCCGACCCAAATGAAGCTTTGCAGGAAGAGCAGCATCAGGCCCACACTGTTTACATTTTCATTCCTGATGAAGGAATGTCAAAACCTAGTTTTCTTCAAAGTTAACCACATGCAAGAACAGGGCTGCTCTGGCTGGCTGGAAACAACAGGTATAAATAACCTCCTGCGTCCTACAAAGCAAGAGTCTGGAAAGGCTCCTTGGGTTGTTTTCTGCACATCAGCCTATGAGCTTGGGGTGTTTTAATGCTCTGTTGATGCCACAGGAGCCAATAGAAGCAGGGACAGATTACACTGAGAAGGAGGTAAACAAGTTGTTTACAACTCAGTGAGGCTGCAGTGTATCCTCCTTACATCGGCTGAAAGGCAATGAGGCCTTTGGCCACTGGGCTGCTGATGGGAAAGGATCCCTGGAGCTGCCAAGCTCTGGATCCAGAAATGTCTGTGGGGCTTCAATAACAGGAAATCACGTGTGCTGTCATTATCAGCTGCTGAGCGAGACAGATGCACCCAGATCAATATCGGTATCCGATATCAAAGAGCTATTGTGACGATACACAGACTTTTGAACTAAACAACAAAACTATTTTAAATTATTAGGACTGGCAAAAATCCCCTGACTTTCTCTTTTCTCCTTTGTTTTTGTTTTTCCTTTCTGAGGCAGTGGATTCATCACAATTAAAGGAACTGAAAGTCCTCTCTGCCCAAAGTAACTTTGATTATTATTGATCTAATTAAATTCTGTTTGCTTAAGGTTGCAGTGGGAAAAGGCTACAAATCAGCAGTCTTCCCAATCTCTTCCAATAGTAAGGGGGATCTGTTCGCTCAGCTGGGAAACTGGCATATCCTTCAGCATAGCTGAAACTGGAGTAAGTTTCCCTTATTATGCCATGTTTTATGCTGTCTAAAAATACAGTTTTGGAACAAAGAAAAACATCTCCAGGGCTCTTGTTCCAAACAGGACTTGGGCACTGAAGAGGCTCTGCACAGACACAAGTGCCCTCCCTGCACTAACATTAGAGCTGTGGGGGTCTTGGTCACACAATCATTGCACAACAGTGGTGATTTCTGCATTAGGCTTTCTGTTCCTTGTCATTTGTGCTGTCAAATAAAATACTTTTGTAAACCTATAGGGTTTTTTTTTTCATGTTTACATACATTTACACATTACAAACATGTGTTTGTAAACAAGCAAGCAATTTTAGCTCTGTGCAAATCACCCTAAGCTGTGAACTCTGTTTTACAGGGAAACATCTCTCCCCTGATACTTCAGCCCCATTTTTTCTTTTAAACAGCTGGTAAATTAGAATGTTTTTGAAGGGTCTTTTTCTCTTACACCTTTAAAATCATTGCAAGCTGTAGCAGAGAATTCAGTCGTGCTCAGGCTGGGTACTGTCAAGGGAAATTCACAGGTAGAATCAGGGAGCTTATTTCATAGTCCAAACAGATATTTTTGTTATGCAAGGACAGCCCCTTCAGAAGCATTCCTAGGATACTTTGGCCCCTCTGATTTCAGATAGAGAAGAATCTGTGACACATGAGAAATGCACCGAGGTGGATCACGCACTTATTTCCATTGCTTCAGCTGGGTGACTGCTGTGCTATTGGTACTTCAGAAAAGAGCCAACAGATAAAACAGATATTTGCCTTCTGCCAGTTCTGCTGCTGGCTCATCTGTTTGCATTACACACTCTAGCTTGTAATTGCATTGCTGTGTTTGCGTGTGTATGTAAACTGCTCACATAATCTTGCATATCCTGATGATAGCAGCCTATAAAGATGAGATGCTGCAGTCTGCACGCTAGCCCATATATACATTTCTCTTAAGTGTAAGTCAGGTGCTTGAAGGGAGATAAGCAGATTTACCACAGGAAAAGGTCCAGCCTTGATCTTATTCTGGTCTGAGGTGTGGCACTGGGTTGAGGGAGGTTTGCAGTTTTCACTCCCTTTGGCTTTGTACCAGCAATCAATCAGAGCATGAAAGACTGTCTCTTCAAAGCTGGGAAGAGACTTGGGAGCGGTGTCAGAGTCTGAAGCAAGGACTTTTCTCATCCATCCACAGCTGAAGCACTCCTTCACTGCTTTTTAAGATTACGTCTTTGTCAATCACCCCGATTCACCTGCCTTTCAGACAGTCCTGCCTAGTTTCCAGCGCTCCTTCTGCAGTAACTGAATGGGGGAGATGGGATAGAACGGCTGCAGTTTCCTCTCCGGCCGGGAGCCCTTCCGCAAGGGAAGAGTTAAAGCGCACAGCTCCCGGCGCTGCCCGCCGCCTCTCCCCGCGCCCCCGGCGGCTGCGGGCACCGGGCGGAGCGAGCCTCGGGAGTACCGAGCTTGTCTCCCGTGATAAGACAGACGAGTCCTTAATGCAATTCCTCAGATACCCAGGGGGATAGCCATAAACGCCGCAGAATAAACAAACAGCGGGAATGCTGAATGGAGGAGAAGGCAGCGGCCCCCGGGAGCGGGGAGCGGCACACGCGGCCCCGGCGCCGGCCCTCGGGGGGAGCCGCGGTCCGCAGCCGCCCGCCCCCGCCGCCGCCCTGCCCGCACCTCCCTGCCCTGCCCGAGCCCCCCAGCCCTGCCCGCACCTCCCCGCCCTGCCCGCGCCTCCCCGCCCTGCCCGAGCCCCCCAGCCCTGCCCGCACCTCCCCGCCCTGCCCGAGCCCCCCAGCCCTGCCCGCACCTCCCCGCCCTGCCCGAGCCCCCCAGCCCTGCCCGCACCTCCCCGCCTGCCCGAGCCCCCCAGCCCTGCCCGCACCTCCCGTGCGGGCCTCCCGCCCTGCGGCCCCCCCGCCCTGCCCGCGCCTCCCCGCCCTGCCCCGCCTCCCCGCCCTGCCCGCGCCTCCCCGCCCTGCCCGAGCCCCCCAGCCCTGCCCGCGCCCCCAGCCCTGCCCGCGCCCCCCAGCCCTGCCCGCACCTCCCAGCCCTGCCCGCGTCCCCCCGCCCTGCCCGCACCTCCCTGCCCTGCCCGAGCCCCTCCGCCCGGCTCGCTCCCAGCTCGGGCTGCGGGGGGCTCGCCCGCCTCCTCTGGATGCGCCGGTCTATTTTTACAGCTATCTGAGAGCCCTGGTTTCCTCTGGCAGATCCACCACTAATACTATTACCCGATAGGAGAAAAGGAACGAAGTTGCTAAAATAACTGTGCATCACCGAAATAGAAGGAAAAGGCATTTTAGGTCACGCAATCCGTGCCCTGGACGGCAGAGGTTGCTCCCTACAGAATAAATCTGAGAGGACTGTAGATCAGCTTTACATTGATGTATTGTCTCCTGATGAGGAGGGTTTTCAGTCCGTTTTGGTGCCTTTCTTTTTTTTCTTTCTCTCTCTCTCTCTTTTTTTTTTTCTTTCTTTTTTTTTTTTTTTTTTATTGTAAGAGAAACACTGACCAAAATCACAGTACGAAGTAGCACAGATTCATTAGTAACACTTTACCCCAGGCAAAACTTAGTTGCTTTTCCTTTTCTCCTTTTTTGGCTGTTTTTATAACATAAAATCTTGCTCTCTACAATATAGAAATGTTCTGCAAAGTCACTCGCACAAAATGTAATAAAGTAAGCTTATTGTTTCTGAGAAGAAGATTATGTTTGCATTTCTCTAGTCTCCTCTTTTTATTTAACCTGCTGTCTGGTTCACTTTGGCAGGGTTCAGCTGTGAAAGTCACACAAGCCATGACTGCCCTCTCATAATCACATGTTGTGTTTCAGACTGTTAACATGTGTTTCAGTCCATGAAGCAGATATTCCAGGGCTTCTCTGACCCACTTTAATTGTTGTAAAAGTTGATGGTCATCAAGTGACCCTGTCATTCCCTGGGTGCTTACATGGCCAGTTATACCCAGAACGAAGTTCAGTGTGTGTCCTGCCCTTCTGACTATTTATTTTCTCAATTCTTCATCTGTGAGGATGGCAATCAGAAGGAAACCAGCCAACCTGACCAAAGAGGAATCCTATCCATGGTGAAGCCTAGCTGGAACCCCTTGAACCAGTAGAAGAAAATTGGAGGGAGAGACAGAAAATAACATCTGAAATCCTGGTGTTGCCAAGATTTCCTGTACCTCAGCTGAGATGATTTCAAGGCTACAGTTACACCTGCATTCCCAGATCTGAGAGCATTTCCATGTTTCTGAGCCAGTGTATGTGCTCTGGCCATATCCTAACTCCTAATTCTACACCAAAGCCAGACCTGCACACCAGCTTTCTCCAGCCTGCTCCTGTGTCAATGGAAATGAAACCCTGGGGGGTGAGGACTGGCTGGGAATGGTGGCATGCTCCTGGATGGTTGTTGTCCACCCCCATGAAGCACAGGAGTGCTAAATCTAGGTGTGAGTCTTTCCTTCTGTCCCTTCTGATCCAGTGGAAAGGCAAAGAGATTATCTTAAATAATTGGCTCTTTAGAGCTGTTAGACTTCAAAATGGAACAGAGAAATGGTGCTTGCAGACTCAGGAGCAGGTAGGTGATAGTTTAAGAAGCTGCTTCTTGTCAGCTCTCAGCTATTGGTTTCTGCCTCCCAGCTAAGACAGTGCCTGACTGTGCCCTAATTTTGATGTGATAAGGTTGGGCCAAACATGAAATCCAAATGTGCAAAAGCCATCAGGAGAAAAGTCTTCAAAACCTTTTTTTTGTACAGAGATTTAAAACCTGTATCATCAGCAGAGGAGGGAGTTTTGAGGAGAGAGCAGGAACAGATTAGAAACAGCACACCTCTGCCATTTGAGATAAGGGGAATACCCTTTGTTGTTTGCAACTCAAGGCTGTAGTACCTTTGACAGGCAGAACATTTCTGATCTACTGTAATAGAGCAGTGGTAAACATACTATATAGGTAGAGTGTTAGAGTGTTTTGTCTATGTGATAAGTTTCTCAGTTCTAATTTTTTTTTTTTTTTTTCCCCAAGTCTAATCAGGTTTACAAATAAGGTAACAACATGGGGGTTATGTTACTATGGAGGTGGATTCTGAATTAAACATCTTTATAATTAAGAAAGGAACAATAGCCAACAGACTAAATTTAGATGATGGTTCATAGTATAAACCCTGTGGAGTATCAAGAGAAGGTAGAAGGGAAACAACATTTCAAACGATTCCTTCAGCCGGAGACTTCTTGTCATACACAGTTATCATTGAGAGCACTGGTCCAGGTAGAGGACAAGGTGACCTGAACCCTGCTAGAAAGTGAAGAGCAGAAAACTGAGGCAATAACTGTGAACAGCAAGGGGAAGTCAGGATATCAGAGCATGCACAGGCACAAGAGAGTCGGAAAAGGAGTTGAAGAGGACAAAAGCAGTGACAGCAGGTCTATGCTGAACTTCTCAATGGGTAGTTACCAATGTTCAGTGGGAGTGAGTGCTAAGTGCGAGAAGGTGGAAGAACACAAAGAAACTTACAGAGATGGCGACAAAGCAATGGGGGTTAGATACTACCATTGTAGATTGAATGATGAAATATTAATGATAAGCCAGAAAAGGACGTGCAAAGACACTTATAGCAGAGGAAGCTATTAAGTGCTGAACTTTTCCCAGATGGAAAGGCATTTTCCCAGTGGCTAGGCATTTGCCAGAAAAGGGAGTTGAATATTGCTGAATTTATGATAGGGTATTTTCTAGGGTTTATTTAAAAAAAAGGAAAGAAATGCAGAGAAATGCATTTATGTCTTCTACAGCTATTTTGTCTATTAAAAGTGTGACTTAAGCCCTTTAAATTTCTGTTTGTACCAGCACTCCAGTGACTCACAGGGTCCTTCTAAGTAGCTAGTCTGTAATACCTCTTTGCAGGCATCTACTCAAACTGTATCCAATTAAAAAAATAAATCTGGGAACAAACTGCTCCCAGTTTCAGACGGCTGGCAGGTATGGATTCTACTTTCATAAAAGGCTTATTCCTGTTCTCAGTTCCCTTTATGGCAGTTCAGGAAAACTAAATCATGTAACTTTCAAGTCATATAGCCTTTAAATTTATCTAACGTTGTCATCTGCAAATAGCATTAGAACGACCTCAAGTCAGTAAAGAAAACAAGACAAAACATCTCAGAAACCTAAAATGTGGTGACATACCTCATTATGAAATACTGCCAAGAGTTCTTGTGAGATAAGTGCATCACATTTCATTGGTTTTGGGGATAAATTATATTGATTTCTGCTCAGGTTAACAGACTTCTTTTTTTCAGTAACCACAAAACAAAAACAAAATCTTTATCAGTGGTGATACCTTCCACCCCATGAAATCTGGGAAAAAGCTTGCAAGCCTCCCTTGCTTAAGACCCATTCAGCATAAGCACTATTAGTATCCGTGCAGAATGGTGCAAGGTGTGGAGCTCTAAAAAAGGCATAAAGGTAGAATTTTTGGCACATAAATGTGCTAAGGCAAACTTTTACGCTTGAGCCTCCCTGCATTTTGCAAGAGCAAATGCTGCAGGCAGTGGAGCAGCAACAGTGGGGCAGGCAAGTGTTAGAATTCACACTTGTAAAATTTATAGGGACCAATTGGTTTTGCAGGTGCACTGCCTAGCACTTGTGTACACCCAGTTGCTGGAGCAGATAATGTGTGAACTGGGGGCTGAAATGCAGGTCGGGAACTGGGCAGTCAATACCCACCCTGGGGCTACAGCAAGGGGCCTGCCTTGAGAGGCAGAGCACTTGGCTCTGTCTGTAAAACAGACCCTTATATGGTGTCAAGTTTGGCACTCTGAAATGTAGGTATCTCTAAACACTGCATTTTCTTAAAAGGTTAGTCAGGAAAAAATGCATATCCTTGGAAAACGTGTGCATTTAAGATAGAAGCCTGCTATGAGGTCTTTAGCTAATGTAACTCATAATGACGAGTCAGACACTTTTCTTTTAATTGTCAGACATAATCTCCAGCTCTGTATTTACTACCCATCTGCTCAGAGGGTTATACTTGCTAGCAGATTTACTGGGGGAGTGGAGCAGGGAAGAACAGGAGTGGGAGAGGTGTTGGAAAGAAACAGGAGCCCCTCCTGTGTCTGCTAGGACTGAAGAAGCCCTTGTCACTGTGCACAGCTCCTTTCCCTCTTCAGGCTGCAGATGGAGGGAAGTGCAGCTTCTTTTGAAAATCACAAGACAAAACTTTAAAAATTAGATACTCTCTGGTCACAAATTCATTATCCTTAATTTTTTAACATTCTCAGAAGCACAGGTTTGTAAATGGATAAATACATTAATTGATTATTTCCATTTTTAATGCTGACTGCTATTAAGCATGATACAAATTGATTATTGGTATAGCAATGTTTAGAAACAGTATTTCATTAGATTTTGCTGGCTGCTGTCTTTGTTTCCATTTCTTTTGTTCTTTCCTAGTAATTTTTACTGATCAGAATGAGGAAATCACTCACTGATTTCCCCTTTATAATGCATTTCATAAACATAGCTTCCTGTTAAAAATATAAAATTATAAAATACTGTTGATTCTTAAAGCTGATCACATAATTTTACTCCATCTATCAGTGCCAATTAAGCTTCATAGCACTAACAGCCTTTAGGTATCAGAATTAAAGAATCTTTGGTTAGGTGTAGCTTATTTGATCAGTTATCCTTTACAGTTTCAGATAAGCCATGTATCAAAAGTTACATATCCTAATGAAGAAGAAGGAAGAAGTGCAATATTTTAGATGCTTCTCCCTAACACTGAACATCTGAGGACAGCAGCTACAACATACCATAACATTCTAATAATTCTGCATGAGAAAGAGCTACTTTAAGATTCTTCACAACCAAATCTCATGCGAAATATAGCTGTGAATACACAGATCCAGTCCAGGATATACAAACCCTGCTGCGTGGAATGCTTTGTCACTTGAACCTCAATATGCTGCAGACCTAGTTTAGGGGTGGGAGAGGGGAATATGCTATCTATTTTCTTTCTAAATAGATACCAAGCCACTGAGAAACTGAGTGTAATAACTCATTTTGCAGTCAGGCAAACAATTTTGTGCAAAATCCATGCCACCCCTCTCACTGCCCATAGTGGTGAAGAGGCAGAGCGGGGCCTGGCTGTACCCTGGCCCCTGTGCTGCCAGCCCTCCCTCCATGTAAACACCACGGGGTCGGAATGCTGATGGAATTTGGGGTCGGGAGCCAGCCTTTGAGCGGAGCGGGAAGGAGCAGCTGCTTTGTGTGACGGGCTGTCATACAGAGCTTACTTAGCTCATTTGAAGCTGGGGAACCTTCTAAGGCTGCAGAGAGGCTCCCCAGGAAGCTTGCAAGGCTCAGGAGTGAGGCTGGAGCGGAGCTGCCAGGCAGCTCCTCCTTGGTGCTGAGAGCAGCCGTGGATGCCGCGTGTTCGCAAGCAATACGATGCCGACACATCTCGCCCTTGCTGTTGTGTGGGGAAAAGCAGACTCAAAACACATATGGCCTCTGTTCCTCCTTCAGAATGCAGCAATTCACATGCAGAAATACCATGTGCTGCTAAACTTATGGTAATTTAATGTTTTTAAATCAATCTTAAAACTGTTCTCAGTGCGTGATGGCAACTCTAGTCCTAGTTTTTGGGCTTCCACTCAGTCTGACACAAGAATCCTACTTAGGCTTTCTTTTAAACTTCCATGGCCAAGTCATCTATCAGGATTGAATTAGTTTCTAGTGATCACATTTTGGTCACAACATGATAAGATACCTGCTGTTCCCAGCTGTGTCCCATGGACAACTCTATGCTGATATTCACCAATAGATAAGAATTGAAAATAACTTTCTAGCTGAGCACCCATGAGGACAAGTCAGAAAGATGGTCTATAAATCAAGTTAATACTTTCACCTTCTTTGCAGATTTATCTCATTTTAAGATATCCTGTATTGCAGAGAGACTTCCTTAAATTGATTGGCAAGAACATCATATTCCTTTGGGACAGCAGCAAGTGTCTCATTGTTCCTTCACTACCAGTCTGTGTCATTTTGTGAAAACGCAGTCTTGATTCTGAGTTTTTGGAGCTCTATCACGTAATGTTTGTCACACATTCAAGCTAAAGCTCTGCACCTGCAAATTCTACTTAAAAGAGGGAAAATACAAGGAAGCCTATGTGACACACACACATTAACCCGGGAGAAATAAATTTGACTAAATTGCACCAAACTGTCATTCTTTTGCTACCAAATACATTTTGTGCCTGAAAACAGACCTAATTGTCAGAACTCTTTGAGCACAGTGAATAACACTTTAAATAGCCACTGATCTTCATATCATTAGTTCTGTGTAAAAGAAACTGAAATGCCCTTTAATTATCCAGCTGTAGGAATACATAAGATGGTACTAAATTTTGCTTAAGTACAGACTATTGCCAAAAAGAAAGCCAAAATACATAATTGCATTGGCATTAGCATTCTATAGTTGTGTGATATCAAACTGCACAATGGCTGGAACATTCTGTGAAGGGCAATGCTGTCTGGGTAATGTAGCAGAAACACTTATCTAATAGCATGCCCTCCTGTGCCCTCTGTCAGGGCGCCAGCACATTAGTCCTATTATCAGCCTCCAAATACTGGAGGCTTCCACATCGTCGCTGCTGCCAAAAGAAACAGTCTTCCCTGTTACAGGAGCAAATGTCTGTGCACATAAATGAAACTGAAGAGTAATTAGATTACAGTGTTTCCAACTGACCCCCATGCAACAAAATATTCGGGCTCTCTAATTTACATTAATAAAGATTCCACTGCATTTACAGCATGTTTGGTTTAGTTCACAGGTCAGGCGCTTTCCATAATACATTCTAAACAGACTATTTCAGTCAAGTAGGGAAGAAATGTCGAGGTGACTGCCCGTAATTATCTTTAAAAGCACTGTTTGTCTTTTCCTTCCTCTACATTATGCAGGTTTTTTCACATGGGGTTAGTATTTGATGGGCTCAGGGTTTGTTTATTTATTTGTTTTCCAATTTTAATTGAATAGGTAAGAAAATGAGAAACAGTAACAAATACCTCTCCAACCACCACCACCACCACTACCACAACCAAAAATCCATCAGAAAGTTATTTAATGTATTTAACTCCCTCATTAGGAACGTATTACAACAGTCTGTCATTGTGTGACAGGCATATTTGAAACAATTCCAATTAGCACAAGAAAACGGGAACCAGGTTTTTAAATGAGATCTAAACCCCACACAAACAACCCCCTTACCAGCCTCAAATTAAAGGAGATGCCTTGCTTTAATTATTTTTAACAAAACAAATGCCAGAATGCACTTTTCATGACTAAATCTATCTATTTATTGATAAGCACTCTCATCAACATGTTAGAGTATAAAATGTCTGTTCATTGGAGGACATGTAGTTGAATTCATATTAGCTTGTTTAAACAATCTATGTAATATTGAGCCCATCTTTTTTTTTAAATAAATCAGGGATCAAAAAAGACAAGAGCCAAGGGAGGCATGTTTTTATATGGTTTAGATTTTATGTTTATAAAATTCCAAAACATTTTCCTGAAACCTGAAATAATATTGATACCTTCATTGTTTTGTCTCAATTTAAACAATTCTTCATAATTTGAAGAATTTGTAGGTGAGGAGAAACAAAACAAAGTATTTTACTATTTTAGATTAAGCATTGGCATTTTTGTAAGATGTTTCTGTCCTACAAACTATTCCTGGAACTGCTCATGGGAAAAAAGGATTCTGATGCAAATAAAAGCTGTCAGGTATCAATCCGTAAATTGCTGTCACTTGTCAGAGATCCTAAGGAGCACTCCATTTAGGGCAAGACAGCTTCTTAGGTTGTTTGATGAGCTCATTTTAAAAGAACTAAGCGTTCAGCAACTAATTTATTTACAATGGTGAATTATGTTTCTGCAATCTTATGAAAATATGCATTAAAAAATAGTGTAATATGACATGACACCTTTTACATACATAGTTGTGTTGTGACTTTAAAACAGTTCTTTTATATGTTTCTAAGTGTGTCATTATTGACAGTACAGTTACCACTGTTACCTTGCATTCATGTGGCTTCAAACCTGCTCTTAAAATAACTGAGAAATTTATTTCTCGCTTTTTTTGCCCTAATCTGCTTTAATACTGTGAACAAGCTGTGAGTACTGGAGAACACCTTCTCCTTCCTTTAAAATAAACCTTTTTTCAGTCACAGGAAAGGCTAGTAAGGTGTCAGAAACAAGTTACTGAGAGCTAGCAGGCCTTGCTATTATCCAGTGACCTGGAAAAGACAAGAAAAATGCAGTGAATTACAGGTTAAGGGTAAAGCCTTCCTTATCTGAGCGACAATGACTTTGGAGAAGAAAGGAAGGAAGGAAGGAAGGAAGGAAGGAAGGAAGGAAGGAAGGAAGGAAGGAAGGAAGGAAGGAAGGAAGGAAGGAAGGAAGGAAGGAAGGAAGGAAGAAGGAAGAAAGAAAGAAAGAAAGAAAGAAAGAAAGAAAGAAAGAAAGAAAGAAAGAAAGAAAGAAAGAAAGAAAGAAAGAAAGAAAGAAAGAAAGAAAAGAAAAAGCCAACACATTTATTTGCATTTAGAACGTGTACCATTAACTCTCCTTCATAGAACCAATGCAAAAGCACTGGATCAGCACCCTCAGTTAATGAGTTCTTTAGAAGAATGTGCAAGCACCTCCCTTCCTAGCAAATAATTCCATGCACACTGCAAGGGATGAAGCCTGATTTCCAGTGATTCCTGCTTGTAGTTTTAGTTTCCTATACAGAGGCTGCACTGTCAGCACAGTGTTACCTCCTCTTCTCTTTTGTTTTAGTTACCTCTGGCTGTTTCCATATCATCTCCTGCATTTAAATCTCAGCACCTCTACCCTTGTTGCAATACATACAACTTTTGATATTTCCTATGCACACCACAATATCTGCACACTTGTTCTTTGTATGGCCTGGGACAATAACTCTGGCTGTAGTGTTTTAAGACTTAGTCTTTGGTAGGACAGCAAACAAAAAATGCACTTTTTAAATCTTCCCTTGGCAGAATAAAGTGCCAGGGATAATGCTGAGGAGATGTCACCAGCAGCGAAAATGGGGAATTTATGTTTAATTCCGTGTTCTGCTCCAAATATTCACAACATCCTTCAACAAGTTATTTGACAAACATTTTCGATATGAAACAGGAATGTAAGAGCAATTTTGTGCTTGCCATACTTCCAGTATTGCACAGCACAGCACAATGATGACTACAGTGATGAGGGACAAATCAGTGAAAATGCACATAGGGAATGCCAGACAAGTAGAGAAAAAACCCAACAAACCTGATGATTCTGTCTTCTAAAGAGGAACTGGGTTAATATTTAGGAAAACCTATTTGCAAACAAGTATGTTTCATCCTGTTACGTGTAGACTAATGTATTTTCTTTGTCTATGAATATTCATGCAATCAATTTTAAGTCACCTGGAGAAGTGCATTTATCATAACAGAGATAGAAATTCATGTGTGAAGACAGTATTTCTGACTAAACAATGCAAAGCCTCACTCAGGCTGTTCTCACCTAGATACTGGGTGCCACCTGGTTGGATGATTTAAGCATGTGGATATTCTGAGATGAGAAGAGGAGCAGGTGTGAATGCTAGTGGCTTTCAAGGAACCTAAGATACATCACCCAGCTCAGGCAGGAGCAGCAAAGGGAGGTGATGTAACACAAGGACAATGATGATGTAGTAGCAAACTCTCTGTTCCAGTGACACATTTAGTTGTTTCAACATCAAAAGGCAGCATGCTGTGCCTGTAGTGTGGTACAATTCCTAGGGAGAGGGATCAGCCTCTAAGAACAGCTGTAGACATTGAGGTCTGAAATGATCTTCACACTTCTGTCTCTCTGCCTGCAGGGCGAAATTGTGGCTAGCCCTGCATTATTAAAAGGCTCAAGGTTCTGAATTCATCTTGTGTAATTATGGGATTATTGAGGGTGCCTAAATTAGGAATGTAGCCACTTCCCACTCTCTCTACAGGCCTTCCTAACTATGAGATACAGGGATTGTCAGTAGGCAACTTGTCTATGTACTTTTCATTGCTGTACATTGTGTGGTGCTTTTGATGGACAGCCTCTTATCACGTCACCCTTGCACAGTCCACACCGAAGACGGTAGCTTTCATTCAGTCTCTTTTTTGACTGGTTTGAAAATTATTTTTATGCTTTATTCCACACTCCTCAAATCATAGTGTTTTCTCTATGCTAGCCAAGTACCCTAATTTTTATTCTTGCAAATCAGTGTGTAAAATCCTGAAACAGCCTCATGTTTGGCATATTCATTTTAATTTACCTACAGAAATAACCCATCCTGTTGCGTGCTGTATCTTACTGTTTTTCCTCTGGGCTATTGTTTTGTCAAGCCCCACAGTTACGTTCCCATTGGAGACTCATCCATTAGCTCATTGAGGCAGGAATTACAGCATTTATGCATCTCACATCTTTGTTAAAATAACTAAAGATGTGACTAATCAGGCAGTGAGATATGAGGATGCTGCAACTGCTTGGTGAAGTGAAGAAAACACTTTAAGGCCTGAAGTTGCACAGTAAGATCCAGTTCAAATAAGTCCAGGGTTCTCATTTGTTATGCAATTACTACAAATACACAAAAATTCATAATAATAGTGGTGGATAAGGCATTGGCCGGTCACACTCAAAGAGTTGTGGTCAATGGCTTGATGTCCGAGTGTGACCAGTGACAAGTGGTGCTCTTCAGGGGCTGGTATTGGGACCAGCACTAATTAACATCTTTGTTGATGCACAGTGGGGTTGAGTGCAGCCTCAGGAGTTTTGCTGATGACACCAAATTTTGTGGCGTGGTCAGCGTGCTGGAGGGAGGCAATAACATCCAGAGGGAGCTGGACAGGCTTTTGAAGTGGACCTGTACAAACCTCATGAAGTTCTACCTGGCCAAGTGCAATGTCCTGCACATGGGTTGGGGCAATCACAAACATGGGTACATGTCGCACTTGGATACGAAAGAACCATGCAGACCCAGCTTAGTTCAGGACAGAAAAGAAGCCAGGAAAAGCCCCAGCTGTTTATTATACTTCATATATATATGATCTTAGGAATGACCGTGGATTGGAGGATGAGGTCACCACCTCTCCAAACACAGTGGTCAAGCGAAAAGTCCATCAAACTTCTCCGCATCAGAAGAAGGAATGAAAACCAAAAGGAACGGTTAGCAAAACATAACTGTGTTTACAGAAAGTGCGTGAGAACTCCATCACAGAAATGTTTTGATGAAAACATCAAAAGACTGCAAAACTCAGGGCGACAGGTACAAGCTGTGTGATAAGTCCATTGAGGGCAGCCCTGAGAGACAGGCTTGAGGCCACTGGTGGATGAAAAACTGACTATGACCCACTAATGTGCATTGATAGCCCAGAAATCCAACTGAACCCTGGGATTCATCAAAAGAAGCATGGCCAGAAGGTTGAAGGAGGGGATTCTCCTGCTCCACTCTCATCAGACCCCACCTGCGGTGCTGTGTCCGGCTCCAGGGCCCCCAGCTTAAGAAAGAAACTGACTTGGAGTGAGTCCACAGAAGGGCCACAAAAATGGCCAGAGGGCTGGAGCCCATGAAGACAGGCTGGGACAGTTGGAATTGTTAATCCTGGAAAAAAGAAAGCTCCAGGGACACCTTTGGCAATTTTCCTGAGGCAGGGCAACAAGAATGCTGGAGAGAGACTATCAGGAACTGAGTGTGGTGATAGGATAAGGGGTAAGAATTTTGAACAGGAAGAAGTTAGATTTAGATTGAATATAAGGAAGAAATATTTTACAATGAGGATGTTGAGACAGTGGGACAGATTTCCCAGAGACATTGTTGATGTCCCATTCCTGGTTAGATGGGGCCCTGAGCAACCTGGTCTAGTGAAAGGTGTTCCTGCCCATGGCAGGGGGTTTGGAACTAGATGATCTTTAAGGTTCCTACCAACACAAAACTGTATCTGATTTTATAATAAAATTCATGATCAATGTTAACCTCTAAACAGTAAAAAGAGGCATACCTGTTGACAGTTCAGAATGAATAGTCTGGCCAGCTGCAAACTCAAGTGTCCTGATAGGAAATCAAAGGTAATGTTGTAAGCCTGTATAGTGTCTTGATATTTGTATTTAGAAGATGAAATTTTTACAAGTTCCAATTGGAGTTAATACGTGGGTTGTATCAGTGTGGATAATAAATGATGACCTGAACTTGCCTGTGGGTATTGTTGCTTCTCCATTGTGGTTGATTGTTCTCAAGCTGCAGACAGACCTCTTTTCTGAGCAATATATTCTATAGTTCAATCAGAAGTTTTGACTAAGATAATTATGAATCACCCAATCTGGTTTGTATGTTTGGTCAGACTAAATTACTATTTTTGCAGTCTTTTTTCATTTTGTGCAGAAGACAGTTGTTTCATTTCAAATAGATGAGCCTACCAGAAAGTAGATCTCACTTTCTAACTACTGAGCTACACTGATTTATAAAGATATGGTCTCTGTGTACTTCGTGAATGTATAGATGTTTTCAAAAGGTGGTTGTAATGGTCAGATACTTAAAAGATACTAAAGAGTTGGCAGGATTTTTTTTTTGTGGTTTCTCAAATACTACTGCCTGCTGGTCTATGACTAAAGGTAGTTCTCAGTAATTTGCTACACTGAGCTGATTGAGTCTTCTAAATGTACAATACTTCTTTTCCAGTCTCTGTCTTGTTAACTGTCTTTGGAGTCATAACTTCATAATGCTTTGATTTATATTGAAAATAAGGATTAATACAGCTGCACGCCAGAGGAACAGGGTTAAAAAAAAAGCAAACAGAACTATATCTTACATATCCATCACCAGGTTCCATTGTCTAACATTACTTTCATTACATTCAAAGTGTTTGAACTAGTAGATCCTTGCAGTTGGCAAGAAGCAATAATAGAAATAACTAGTTTTTATTCACGGATTTGAAATATATTAGCAAAACAATGAAAAGATAAAAAAAGGCAACAAGAAAAAGACATTTCACTGCCTCCAATTCTAGAACAGGAAGATTTTTCCTGTAAATTGTAAGAATTTTTTTCCCCAGATAACTGACACTATAATGTGTACCAAGGAGTATTTCTACTATATTTTAATTATCCTTAAATTCCTACGGTTCTCTATGTAAACTTGACATGTGGAAGCCAGTTTTCAGTCTATATAGATTATCAGATACCATACTCAAATACACATGTTTTAAAATTTTTTCACTAGAAAGACCACACTGACTTCTTATCTGGAGCTGGTACTGGGACTTTCAAGTACTTCCTAGTCTAAAATAATTCACACAGAAAAACTTTACACAAAATCTCAAAAGTTTCTAAATTATACCATTACCCAAAATAATCCAGCATGTTCTGGACTAATCAAGGCTGTTCAGTGGTGCTCAACCTGGTGGTGAAAAATGCAGCAACCTGAGTTTTAATGAACTTCAAGAGAAATGGTTAAAATTGAGAGAACAGTCTGGCATGGAATTTAAGTTACTCATATATTCTGTTAAAATAATTTTGTCTCACCACTATCTAACATAAAATTACAAACCATGGATAAATTAATTACATTTAGATTATTTATCTTACATATTCATGTTAAGGTTTTTCCTCCAAGAAAAAGTAGAACAAAAACATGTTACTTCACTAGCCAAAAGAAACAACATTTCCAAACCAACTTTTTTTCTTTTTTTTTAATTTCCCAGAAAAGCTGGGAGGTGTATATGACATAGCTGTAATACAATCAATCTTCATCTTGCACAGATAAAAGGTTTTGTTTTTCTTAATTAATTAATTCATTCAGAGTCTACCAGAAGCATGGAAACCTTCTTGCTGAACACAAGCAAGGAGAATATACCTCATCCTCTGCTTAAAACAAAGAAATATTGCAGAGATACCAAATATTGCAGCAAGAATACTTCTTGCATAGCAATTAGACATTTCCAACAAGATATTTTTCATTGGAGCTTGCTTGCTTCTTCCCTTGCAAGACATTTCAGGCTTTCTGAGACAATAGCCCCTTTTCTTCTGAAAAGAAGACAGAAAAACATGTCACCTCCTCAATAATCTCCTAAATAGGACTGATTTTAAGATGAAAACGTTTGCAAGGAGAATGATTGGAGACTCTTGTCACTGGAGTTACAGCTCCAGCTGTAAGCTGCAGGTGTGATGACAAATGCCTGCAGTATCACGACCTGATGCCATGTATTTCTTTCCCTCATTCAGGTTAATAGCTCTTATTAGTTACACCGAAAGTAGTGGACTAAACCCTGAAGATTTACTCTGTGCTTCATCAGTTGTCAGGCAGCCTCCTTGGAAGTCAGAGGTAGTTTGCCTGGGAATTGACAGAATAGGAGTTTATTAAAGCCCTTAAAATTGAAATATATTCCTAAGATTTGCAGAATCAGGCCTCTAATTTAGCATGCACTAAAGATGTTGAGGGAAAATTGGTCATTCAAAAACCTGTAGAAAGGCTGAGTTGGAGCAGGCCCAGTTCCAGGAAGTGCCTGCCATGTCCCTGGATGTTGTGGGAGTAGTGTAATGAAAAGTGACTGATGTAGCTTGATAGAACACTTTAAAATGACATATTGAGCTAGATTCAGTGAAAGGGTAATGGACAGATGGTTTTTATTTTCAGAAATTTAATGGCTATTTGACATTCTTTGTCATTAGTGATCCTGTTTAAAACTTTATTGAATAGTGATAATTTTTATTTCCTGTTTTAACAGAACAATAGCTCTGCTATCACTACAGCCAGAAAAGCATACCTATTAAAACCCTTTACTTCTCAGCAGAATGACTGAGAGATTCCTTGCATACAAAATATTTGCACTAATTTTTAACAAAAAGTTCTGTGAAGGGAGAATTGTTTTCTTTTTACTTCCTCTGGAAATCAGATAAAATGTTATAAAAGGCTTCCTATTTTTCCTAAAAAACAGACCTCTCCCCCACCCCAGACTAATCTAGTCATTCCTTTTAAAGAAAAATTCACATTCAAATTTATCCAAATTTTTGTCTCAAATTTCAACTTTACTGTGAAGTTCAAGCTATGAAGTATCAGAAATAAAATTTATGTTATTTATTTCAGCTGTTAAATAATTAATCACATATTCATGAAGTTCTCCTTATTTATGTTTTTGGTCTTTGTATTTCATCTGCAGATTCTGACGTCTTTAGGAAGTGTCAAGATATCAACTCCATTGCACAGGATGCAATCAGATTCAAAAGATGGCAGGGAATAAAGTGTTTTTCTTTCATGAAGACACCCCTTCTTTCATCAATCATATTCAGAATGGGTGTATATACATGGCTTGAAAAATGAAATTACAGTCTCAGTGAGCAGCCTGAGGTCCTTTTTCAAAACATGAAAAGACATATTATTTGGACATTTTATAATGTTCTAGTAAAAATCTGGATATTAATTTTTTTATATTGTTTGCTGATTTATGCCTTTTTCATATTCTGACAGAAAGCTTGTGACTGCAGCAATGCTAATGCTCTTTTATTTCCTTGCAAAACCAGGGCTGCATTATCTGCTACAGAATGATAAGGTTGTTCCAAACATGTAAGTTGATATTAGGAGATATACATGCTCTTACAAAGGGACAAGAACAAAAGTCCAAATTTGTGGCCTACTGACTCTGTCAGTGTCCTTTTGAAGCGTTATTGTTTACTGATGGGTTCACGTTATCAGACAGATTCCGTTTTCATTACTTATAAATGGTACAAGGCTTATTTCATAATTTATTTATGTAGATCCCATGTTGTTTTTCGAGTTAGTGAGTATCCGGGTAATTCCTGGAGTGTGATGCAGAAGGACAGATTATCAGCTCCACAAAGCTCCCCCATTTTCACTGAAATGCCTCAAAGCCCCTCTCGGGTATAGGTTACTGGCTGTCTGCTGGCAGGAAACCCTTGATGCTGTAACATATTGTAAGATTTGCTTCTGCCCCTCTGCATTGAGCACCCCCCAGCTGCTTTGCTAGTGAGCAGAGTGGGAATATGCTTTCCTGGCAGTACAGCAGATCCAGCCTGGGTGGGCATCTCTGAGCGGCCCTAGGGCTGCTTCATCCTGGAGTGTGGAGACAGCTGGGAGTGGGAGTGACTGTGGGGCAACCTCTGTCCTTTGCCACTCACAGCATGATGGGCTCCCAGATCTCCATCAGAGTGCACCTTTCTGCACTGCTGAGTGTGACAGCCTGGCAGTGCTTTCTGGGCAGGAAACCCTTCCTCCCCACCAGGACACCGTGCTCGCATCCAGGCTGTTCCCTGCTAGCCCCTCTGGTGGCTCTCAGGCACAGCGGGATCAAGCCGGCGTGGCAGCCCAAGCACATGGCACTGGGGGTGGAGGAACCAGGTGCAGGACTGGGCCCAGCTCCGCAGAGGTTTAATGTATTGCCACAAGGATATCCACGCTCCCAAGGGGGTGACAGGAGGGTGGCAAGTGCCAGCTGTCCCCCTGCCCCACACTGCTGCTTTCACAGCCTGACATTGCCATAACCTTTGGGAAGAGGCTAGCAACTTTCCATTCCCACTAGCCGGTGTCACGATGGCAAAACTACACATCTGGGTGGAAAGTTAAAATATGTTTTGGAAATACATGTTAGGAAAGAAGAAAAGTCTCCAGGTTTAATGTGAGGCATGAATCTGACAAAAAGGGCTTCCCTGCTGCCTAGGCAAGTGCTATCAAGATTAAAATTTTCTCTGACAGTAGAGACCATTCCAGATTAAATACAATCACACAACAAAGCTTGTCAGCATTAACTAGCTGAAATCAGTCAGATCTCACTTGTAGATGGTTGGAACTAAAACATCAGCGTAGAACAAAGATTTGTTTTTTTTTAAAGCAAGGAAGTAAACATTTAAGGAAGAAGATAACAGCTGATGTTAAAAGATTTTAATTACTTGTTTTTATTTTAGAGCAGTTCTAATTTTCCTTAAGGATCTTTTATGGCTGACAAGTCATCATTGTTACTTATATAATTTAATTTAAAATATTTACATCTGTAAGCAAATAAGGATGTTATTAGCATGTAGATTAACTCTTTCACTTTTGCAGTGAATGGCCTACTGATTTTTTTTCCCACACACAGTGCTTTTACAAAGGCTGCACAGTTTTTGGTCCCAACTTGAAGAGATCATCCTGTACACCTCTTCAGTAATGTCTCCAGTGAAGCTGGTAGGATAAATGCCAGGGGAGCTGCTATTATTTCCCTGTATCATGACAACCTCTTCAGCACGAATAATTGGCTCAGGCCAAGAACTTGCTTCATGTATATGGCAGAATTACTGACCCAAGCTGGATTTGAACCAGCAGCCATATGATTTAAATAGGAGATGAAAATTGATCTCAAAATAACCTCAGCAATCTAAGCCAAGAAAGCGACAAAAGGATGAATGCTTAGCATTGCAGAAAAATAAATATCCTCTTTTAGAAAACAGACCTTGTCACAAGAACCAAATGCTCATACATCATGTAGTACCCTAAGTTGAGGAATATGCCTCTGCTGGTAAACATAGCAAAAACAGTAAGAAATGGTTCTCTGTTTGTGTATTTTTACAAGATTATGTATGATGTATCACATATCACATATATAATGTGTTCTATCTCCCAAGTTTAGCAAATATTCATTGAGATCTTTGGTGAAGCAGTAGCTCCCTGAATCCCTGGATTGTATTCCTCATGGGAAGTTAGGGTCCCCAACGAAATTTATTTAGCAGATGAACAAAATTTAGACTGCAAAGATGGCCCCACATTCCAACTAGCCAAATAGAGGGGGTGAAAAGCATGTCAGCTTGTTGCCTGCTTGTTTCCTTGCACCTTCTTGGAGACTGCTGCTGGACAAGCTACACTGGTGCCAGATGTTCAAATAGTCTGTTGCAGAAAATACAGGGGCAAAGAGATTTTTCTCACAGAAAGAGTTCTAAAAGGCCTTCTGACAGGAGGAGTAGGTTATTTGCAGCCCCTGTGACAAGCATTTTAACTGTACAAGGGGATATGTTCTGCCTCTGGAATCCAGTACATAAATTACAAAGAAAATAATAGCTTCAGTCCGAAGGACCATCCACTAATCCCCTTGTTTATATCACAGGTAATATGTAAGTGCTTTTCGGAGCTAATCCTGTCAGCTGTAGCATAAATGCAAAGGCCAATAAGATTACTTGGAGATGAAGCATTTTAATAGCATCACAGAGTCAGGAAGTAAACAGATTATGAAAGGCAGCAACTGGCATTGATTTTATTTTGCAGCTTGGCCTGAATGTCCTAAGCTTGATGAGTCTTGTAATCAATCTTGTTTGAATTTTGCATGAGATTTTAGCTCATCCTGAGGCTAAGAAAATAAGCAATTTCAAAAATCAGAACATTAGACCACAAATCATGAGAGAGAAGAAAACCACAGTGTAAGACCTGATAGTGGAATCCTCTTTTCTGGGCCTCAGAGGTACCTGACAGGGTTCGAAGGATGAATCTGTGAAACAGCTGTGCAGAAGATTTCTGTGACAATGTTCTCCTGGAAGCAAAGGCTCTCCAGATAGGGTCAGATTTTGCAGGTGTTTTGCCAGACAGCCTCCAGGCTTTTCCATCTCCAGATTTTTCTCCCTTTTTGCTCTGGACAATTCCCAGTCAATTTTGTTGTGGTTTTAATATGAAGACTCACATCTAGAACAGAGAAACAAGCTTTCATTCTTCTGAAGGGAGTCTCATTTGCGCAGCAAAACTGCTTTGCCAATCAAACTGATAGAAAGGGACAATAATGGAAATAGTCCTTCAAAACTGCACTGTTGCTTCAAATGAGAACATTGATGTGGAGGAATGAATGTGTCCTAAATTGCCTAATCAGTGAAATCAATGCCCTGATTTTCATCTTCATGGTCTTTCTGACAATCCTCATCCTGTAAGAGCTGTTATTCATTGCTCCAATACTGTATAAGTTCTTTACAACCTTGATAGAGACAGAGAACTATTTATCTGCAAGAAGGACTATTTTGGAGAGCATGGGGAAAATCTAGATCAACAGACTGCATGCCAGAATTCTGATTTTCTTCCACAGAAACCTTGAGCGTGGTGGAAAAAAGTACTGTGTTTCATGAAGTTAACTACCATGACTAAATTTAAAAAAAAAAAAAAAAAAAATCATACTCTTTCCACAGAACAGGAGCAGTTGACATATCTTTTTCCACAACATTTTTCTCACCAAAGTGTTGGATTACGTTCAACATTTTGTCATAAAACACATGAAGTCTGTATCTGAGACAAACCCATGCTTTTCTTCCTGTGGAGGTACAGCCACAGATTTCCACCGCTGTTTGTAAATCCAGTAGATTTTAATATATTTTGAGTCTGTTCAATTAGAAGTTCAACCCTGTCCCTGCAGGCAGATAATTTGTTTCTGTGACAACCTGCTTTTTACCTAGAATTACACCAAATCTGCCAGTGCATCCATTTTGTGTGGTTATATTTCCATTTCATATTCCAGGCTAAATGAGAAGGCAATTTCATTGCCCTTAGGTTAAGAATAACCTAAACAAAAGAAGCTACTGCCTAAGAGTGGGCAGAGAGTAGCTTGTACAATTTAACCAATACCTTTTGGTGCTGTGAAGTAAGAGGGATTGGTTGAATGTGAATGTGAGAGACAACAGCAGAAACATTCTGAGCACAGGCAGAGAAGTAACAGCATGCTAAGGGGAAAGCAGGAAGGAGGACTGGGTGCTGGTGAGACCATCAGCACAAAGAGTGTAGAAACAATGCAAAAGAAGTTCAAAACACTCCTGAAAATGATAAAACTCTTGTGGAGAAAGACTTGCAGCAGATGACAAAGCAATGCATCCTACTGACTTTGCTACAGGGTTTAGGGGGATTAGGCCATATGAACCTTTTCTGCCCATACAAAGGACTGCACAAAACAGGTATGTGACTCCACCATTAGTTTCTCCTAACACAGAGAGCCCTGAAAAGTGGTGGCAAGCAACCATTACATGGGTTCAGCTCTGTCTTTTGGGCCACTCTCTCCTGCAAGGGGATGGCTGAAATCTGGCATTATCCAGATTTATAAAGCATTTCAAAGCATGACTTCCACTGAAGCCTTAGCTCTTAATTTCATGCTTTTAATTTAAAAGCCTTTGGGATTTTCAGCTTCCTCAGGTTTTTGAATCAAAACTTCTGTATCTTTTTGCAATGCACTACTCACCTTAAAAACCCTCCCAGAACTGGTATAGAGATTATTATTCCCAACTGCAAATTATTCTCAAACTCTACTTTTGCAATAAATTTGTAAGAAGAAAATGAGTTAAAAGTTAGTTTTGTAGGAAAGAAGGGTGGAGGAACAAAGTAAAACTTCTGGAAAGGAGTGGAAATCCGGATTACACAAATAATTTCTTCTGTGAACTTGAAGTAGATACATGCTATCTGAGAGTCTGATTTTGCCAAAAGGGAAGGAGTAAAGGAAAAATGTCTCCAGTATATGAAACATTTTGGAGAAATGTTTCTTTCAACATTGCAGAAGACAAGTAATTTCATGGCAAGCGTGTAGTATGATGCTGTTTTCACTCCTTGTGAGAATCCTCAGGCAGGGAATACATGGCATGTTATACAATAATGTATGAAAAAAAAGTGCTTTCATCAATGATTATTTTATAAAAAGTTGGTTCTTCCTAGCAGCTCTAACTATGATTACCTTCTTGACTTTGCTGGTTTGCCATTTCTCTGCAAGGTTCTGAATTTTTCCCCTAAGGCATATCAATGCTGTAATTTTAGCACCACAATTTTATGGAAGCTTTTCAGCATCACTGCTTGATTTTCAAGACTAGTTTTGAAAACCAAATAGAAAAAGGAAAATAGCCCAGGAAAATTATCCTCAAAAAAGCACTTTTTGTTTCTCTCTTCCAGTTCTGAGGATCATGTCATCACTGATTTTATGCTTACTTTAAGGACAGCATTATCCTTTCGAAACTTTTAGAGACTCCTCTGTCTGAAGACCCTTTTGCTTTCTTTCAGCAGTTTGTTTGCCATACCATCTCCCTGCATCACTTTGCAAAGACTGTGGAAAAGCCTTTCCAGCTGATACAGACCCTTGTTAGCATCTGTGCACTCTAACAATACAGGGCACCAGCTACTGTCCCTTCCCAGGAGGCCAGGTTGATGTCCTGGCACCCAAAAAAGTGGGTCAGAGATTTTTGTTTGCACTGACCTGGTTGACAATGTCAAGTAAGGTCTCAGTGCTACCACAAAAAAGTCTTCCTGCTCTTTTTTTGTCCATGGTGGAAAGCAGGGGTAAGGTGAAAACCTCTACTGTAGCCTCCTGTTGCTGCCCAGAGTTTTATTACTGGACTGAGCATTATCCAGTGGCATCCACTACTTGGTTTATTCCAATTTATTATTCTAAACCCCTGTCTCAGTCAGTCTACTCATCTCTCCTTTCCTCTATGCTGAAGAGCAGTTCAGCTCTTGTCATCTCTTAGCTTGCAACCTGCTTGTGGAGCCCACAGCGAGACATTTAAGTTGTTCCAGCACATCCATAATGGCTTAAAGTGAAAAGAATGAACAAATGCAAGCTGGAATGTCTTTCGAACTTTCTTATTAATGGAATAAAGATTTAAGTCTCCAAAATTGAAAACAGATAGGTAGCTACAGTACTATTAACCCCTGCTTTTTAACACTTCTCTTATAGCCTAAAAATGCCATCAGTGTTTCAGTACTTATGTTATCTATGTTAATGTAAAACATCAGTAAAGCTATCAAAACAGAGAGCCACACTTGAAAACTCCTTGATGACTGGTCTGTGCTCTGGAGTATGTAAATCATGCCATAAGGTAATATCCAGATGAATTATTCTTCATAGGAACGAACCAGTTGGGTCCTTCTGAAATTACCCACCTTGCAAAGCAAAGCCATCATTTTCAACACGTACTGGGCTAAACTGCGGCTCTGCTAGGGAAAATGCATACCTCATATTGCAATTATAGGCTGAGGGAATCAAGTGGCTGAGTCTCAGTGTAAGGTGATCAACAGTCACTGTGATAGGCAAAGGGCTATTCTGAAAATGATGTAAATTGATTCCTTTCTATCTATTAAACATTAAGTACTGTACAGCTGCTGATGGAACTGCAAGGGAACAATCTGTCTGCATTGTTATTTATAATACTGGTGATGCTCCCCAGAAATGTAAACATATAGTTTTAATCCTCCCATAGTCCTGTCAGGTATGCTACTAATTATCCTGGCGTATGCTGTTGGAAAAAGGGCTTATACATCCTCGTGCCAGCCTGCTGAAGCAGCGTGTTTTACAATATGGGAAAGCACTCATTGTTTCCTTTCATTTGTAGAAGTGTATATATGGAATTTCATTGTAGCTACAGCAAGAAAATAGGCAATCTATTTTAAACATGTTGGTATAAAAACTATGCTGTGGTCTGGCATCTTCACTTTCAGCTGAACTGAAAAAACTTTCTCAAAAAACCCTTCATGCTGCTTCAAGCATTTCTGTCTCTACCTTCATCTTCTTACAATACAATACTCTGGGTATTGTCTAGAGAAGAGCACTGGTCATGGGTCCACAATCTATCCTTTGTTTTGGGTTATAACATTTTTCATTGTTTTTTATTTTGACTGTTACGTTCATCTTAGTGTAATGACACTGGGACAGATTTTAATGTAAGCTCCAATAGTAAACCCATTATGTAGTTAATTTCTGAGACTGAATTTGAACCACAAACAATAATCTGTCTGTGTATTTTGAAACAAAAATTTTGAGAAAAGTGGAAATTTATATCAACATTGGATATAAACTTTTACTTTCCCCTATTTATTTTGCATATCCATGAAAATAGAACAAACAGATAATACTAAATGTAAAGAATATTAAGCACAGGGTTGGAAATATTAACATGAATTGAAAAGCACTGGAAATTATATCACTGTATTAGCATTTATATGACATTGTATACCAAAAGTACTTGCTTGAAAACAGTTAGCATATGCAAAGTAACACTGGAAGCTTAGGTGTTCAAGAAACTCATGGGGCACACCAGGAAAATGTAAAATATGGGATGTTAGAACTCTTAATTTTTAAATGTACATGTAACAAGTTTTTCCAGCAAAACTTGTATTTATTTCTGAAGTAGAAAGTCAACTTGAAATGGACTCAAAAATTAAAGACACAAATAAATGAAATTTAGAATCACTTCAGGATCAAGTGGTTACTTACTGAAAAGAAAAAATAAATTGTATTTCTGTGTTGCTAGAACTTCAGGCAAGTAATGTATACAGTTCATGTACATACTTAACAAGTATTTTTCCTGAATGACAAAATCAAAATATACTGTTCAACGCACATGAATTTTATGTTGTACAAACATTAAATATCCTGGTCAACAAATTCTTTTGGGACTCTATGGAGTAGCAAACTATAGTAAGCTTTTCTGAATAAATGGTCTTATTCTAAGCATATTAAAAGTAGTATCTTCTTCCTTTTCCCATGGTTCTTGGTCTATGTGCAAGGACCAGCTGGTGAAAATCAGGGATGCCAGTTGCAAGTTTATGAACTCATCTGAAAAACAAATAAAACCTGAAAACAAAGGTCTGCAAAAGAAATTAAGAGTTTTGATTTTGAGATACATTTCAGTTGGGCTGATTTTAAGGTATTTTCATTTAAAAAATCTAAAAAAAATAAAATCAGAACTGTACATGAATATATTTCTTCTACAGAAACACAATTAAAAAAAAAATAGTTCAGTTCTGATCACTGTTCCTCTACAAATTCTTTTTTTTTTTTCTCCCCCTGGCTTTGCAAGGGAAGGCTGAAACTGTTCAGCCTGGAGAACAAAGGGTGCAGGGGTATCTTACCAAAGTGTATAAATACCTAATGGAGCAAATGAAGATGAGCAAGTAAGGCTCTTTTCAGAAGTGCTTAGTGCCAGGACAAAGGTAATGGGCACAAATCAAACCCCATGAAATCCAATATGAATACAAGAAGAGAACATTTTGTTGTAAGTGTAGTCAATTATAAGAAGAGATTGCCCAGAAAGGCAGTGGAGCCTCCGTATGTGGAGATATTTCAAACCTGATTGGACGCAACTGGCTCTATCTAATGCTGCTTGGGTGCTGGGGCTGGACTAAATCACCAGGAGAGGTCCCCTCCTAACCATTCCTGTGATTGCAGCACTTCAGCCATGGGAGCTATCCCATTAGGTCTCTGGGATCCCAATGAGATTACAGAACTGTGATTGCCTACGGGTCTCTAATTTAGCCTCTAATTTCATAGCACTGCATGCTCCTGGATTGCTGGTTTGCTTTCCAGCTACCAGTTTGAACTCACTGCAGAGAATCAGGATCACTTCTATCTAACAATTGTTTGCTGACTGCTGGAAGATGGATTCTGAGTCTTGTATTTCCTTCTGTAATGCATCTCTAATAATTAAAATGAAAAAAATTTCCAAGAGATTTTTAAAAGCTGTATATGTGATTTAATTATATTAGTCATACAGAAGAGATTCGTATTGTCAAAGTAACTAAACCAAGCTTTTTTTCCCTCTTATATTGCCATAGTAGATTATGTTAATATAATACTTGGTCTTGTTCTTGGAGAGGCATGTCTGAACACTTTTTAGGGTATTTTTTGTTGGGACATACATTCTACAGATTGCTTTTCAGATGTAATTCCTCATCTCACAAATGTTGCTTGAGCTTTGCTCTATGAAAATGAATATGCCATAAGACTACAAGACCCTGCTCATCTGCGCAGAAATCAGTGTAAATATTCAGGTTATTTAGAGCACTGAAACTCATACTTAAGTTTGAGCTGGAATTCAGACACACTGGAAATTAAGTGATGGACTGCTTCACCTGATTTAAGATCTAAATCTTTGCAGGACTGGGGCCTTAGGATTAGAGTTGCAACCAAATCAACCAATCACCTTTTGTGTCTTGGGGTTATTTGTTACCACCAGTTTTGTGGGAAAAACCTTTGCTAGAGAACAATCCACAGATACTGGAGTGTACTGCAACGAACTTTTTACTTGAATTGTCAATCTTTGTTCATCCTTAAACTTATAAGGACCTACCTACTCGGAAGTAATGAATTTTGCCAAGTGTTATATTTACATTGTACCTTGCTCACAAGAAAAAACAAAAAAATTATTATGAACCCAGCAGACTGTGTCTTGGATTTTGATTGGTAGAAAATCAGTCATTAACCCAGGAAAATCAGTAATTTTCCTGCACAGCTGCTCAAACATGCTGGTGAATTTACTACGGAAAAAAAAAGGGGGTGAAGAAAGACATTATCAGCATTGTAAAACATTGATTAGAGTTTATTATACAAAATAATTACATTTAATCAATTATCACAGTTAACAAGTGATTTCTTGGGGATTATTATTACCTAATTGTTATCAAAGATCTGACTACAGATGGCATATGCAGTTCATTGCTTATTATTACTTTTACAAGCACAGATGGCACAGTACAAGCAGTAAGACTAGCAGACAGTGATCTTTTTTTCCTAATGTAATAACAAATGAATGTGAAGAGTGATTTTTTTTTTTTTTTTTAAATTTTTACTAAAGTGCTGCAAAACAGATAATGGACTCAACTGTTCAGGTCATTTTGCTTCAATAACAATTTCTACATAGTGCATTTAGAAGCCTGTCCAGTATATTCTCATATTAATGTTACAGACTCAAAATATTTGCCTTATGATGCTCAATCCAGCTTGCCTGGCTCTACCCTTTGCATAAGAATCAGTTTAACTTGAACTCTGTGAACTCTGTTGGCAAAACTTCTAAGGCATAAAAGTATCAATAACAATCAGATAAAGAAAGAAAGGAGTTAGTTCAAGAATATTTTAAAGCTATTTATTTAAAAACAGAGTGGTAGATTTCTAAGAAATTAAAGAAATAAAAAAGATACTTATGTAAGAGCCAAAAAAATCCTTTCAAACTAGCAAGAAAAAATTATTTCTGCACAAGATCAAAAGTTTCAGGAACAAAAACACAGCATGCAAGTTATACTTTTATACCTTCCTTTCCATCTTTGTGTCCTAAGGGTTGGGTGGGAGGATAACTGTTTGGTTTTATGGACTGTTTACTTGGATAAAATGGATCCCTATAAACAAGACAAGGGTGCTGTGGTAAGTACAGATTAATTATTTGGCCAAGTCTATCCAGTAATTATGTTTCAGACTTACATTCCCTCTCCAGGTCTCCATCTCTAGGAAGCAAGCCAGTCATGTCATTCATGGTACAGTGGCATTATCAAAATACATAAAAACTCTTGCACTCCTAAGGCTTAATTACAGTACTCCTGCATGAGAGCTTTTATAATCAGTGGTTGCACAAAGCTGGAACATGTTTTCACTCTTCATCTTAGGTCATATTAAAAACGTATTGTTAAATCATGCCACTCTACTTTAAAATATCCTAGTCATATGTCTGAAAAGGCAAACAACGAGGCTAAATGTTGTGATTAGAGAAATGCTATTGGAATACTCCAGTACTGAAAAAGAAGGAAAAATGTACCTCATGAAAAGAAGAGCAACCATTACCTCATGTGAAGTATAGATAATACGAAAATAAAATAAAAAGAACAATCATATATCAAGATTAAAACCCCAAAAATTACCTGATAAATAGGTCAAACACAGGAATAGATGTAGATTTTTGTTTGATTTTTGGTTTTTTTTTTTTTTTTTGCAGAGGGCATAAATCAGAGTAGCTATATCCCTAAGTATGTGACAAATAAAAGGAGTGAAAGAAACACCATTTATTTTTAAAATCTTGTGTACCAGATCTGCCATTACATTAATTCTGCCATGCACTGATTGTCTCTAATTTAAACTGGTAGAATGGCACTTTTAACACTTAAGTTTATTATTAAAACCCTCCAACATTCTCTGTTTCCAACCCCTTCTAGGCCTGAATCAGCATGCCATAGCATCAACAAAAAATTGTATCTGATCTTCTGAATAAATTTTTTAATAATGAGGTCAACATTTGTCCTTATATATGGTATACTTACAAGGTCAAAAACTGTTTAATTACCTTATTTTATTGAATTGCTACTCTACAGCTGAGCTGTGGTAACTGGCAAAGCGCATAGCCTAGTAGAATCCATTTGGTGAGTAAAATCCATTAGCTTAAACCACTAAGAAACTGTGCGTAAGAAAATCACCTTCCAGGAGCTGTGGTTTAACTGGTGGTTTGATTTAATGTGTTTCACTTATCACAGCTTGGCAGAGAAGCAGTTGCTCGTTTAGCCACAATAACATGATAGCTTCTGTTCTATGGCCATTTCCTTACATTTTCCATTAACTTCATCAAAGAAGGGCCTGATTCCACCTGTCTTACATTAAAAGGGTGCTATTTTTGAATAGGCATAACAGAAGAGAACCCACATATAATTTCTTTCCCTAACATCTTACTTTAATTGAGAGCAAAATAATCTTGCCTTTCAAGCTCTGAAGAATACAGGAAATAATATAGACTGTTAGGTGGGTTTAAAATGGCGTATGTCAGGTTCAGAGGGTTTGAGGTGTGGCTGGTGGTCAGCAACTAGGAGAGTACACCAGAAGTTGATACTGGGGCCCTTATTGTTTAGCCATAGTCATTTAAGACCTGGATGATTTTGGAGTGTACCCTCAGCAAATTTAAATCGGAGGGGAAGATTATCATAACAAAGAGCAGGCCCTGATAAACTGGAGAATGGGACCAGCACAAACCTCATGAGAAGAGGCAATTCAGCAAGGAGAAGCATCAAGTTTTGCGTGCCAGGTCATTCAGCCCTGTGCAGTATTATGGTCTGGCAGCCAGGTGATCAAGAAGGAGTCACGCTGAAAGGGAACCTGAGCAGAGTCAGCTCACTCTCTTCATGAGAAAGGCAAATCGTGTGTTGAGCTGGTGTATGGTCAAGGAACATTCATCTGATCTGTAGATCTTATCCTCTGCTAGCTGTTGATGAGGTTACATCTGGAATATTTTGTCTAGTTTTGTGACTCCCTGTTGATGTGAGGTAGAACTGAAGAGGGTCTAATTAAAGGCTAGGAAGTAGGACATGATGTAGAGAGGATGAAGGAGATTGGCTTCTTTAATCTGGTGAAAATTAACTAAAGATGATCTAAATGAACTAAGTATACATAAATGTAGGGTTGCTGCAAAGATGAGAGATGAGGTACTCTGTAGTACCAGGTGAGACAGAAGGGGCAACAACCACCGGAGAGGTTCAGGAAAGACTTTTTCACAAAAAGGGTTGCACTGAAGCAGGTTACCCAAACAATTTGTGAAATAGCCATTATTAGAGCGTTTCATAACTTGACTGAACAAAGTTGTGTCTGACCTGATCCAGTTGCTTCCTACTTTGACTGTGCCTTTTGAGTAGAATCTCTGTTAAGTCCCTTCTGCCCAGCATTTCAATGGTTCCTATGAATGCTATGAATCTATGATGTGTCCAGCAGGGGAACTATGTATGATATAGGCAAAATTTTGGAGTTCAGTATCATTAATACAACCATTTTCAGTGTACAAAACTCATGACATCAAACGTCCAACAACAACTGGTAGAAGCAGAACCAGGAGGAATTAAACTGGTCATATACTCCATGGTCATGGTTCAAATATAAGAATACCCCTCCCAAAATTAGCCTTTTAAAAATTAATATAAATGTTTTAAAATGAGAAAACATAAAAGAAAAATCACAAATATCTTCTTGAGTTTATTTCCTGCGATGGTAAAAAACAAGTACGCAAACCCTTCATTAGATTTTCTGTTATCTAAAGATACTCACTTTCTATTTGAAGCCTGCATGGTGCAATGTTTTCCCAAAACCTTTAGTCATCTGGATAATTATATACAAACACTAAGTTTCTATAAAAATTGTTGAAACCCTACAAAATATCTTTTTCTTGTTACAGATGTTGTGGCTCAGGGACAAAACTAACCTTCATAAAAATAATTAGGGAAATGTCAGCTTTTCAAAAAAATATTTGAAATTGTGAAGGATTTGAGACAAACCAGTTTTTATTGGAAAGCCAGCACTTCTTATCAGAGCTAAGATGTAAAGATTTCAATATCCAGATGTGATTAGAAAGTAAGCCCAGCGTTTTCTATGGTTCAAGCCTTTCTGCAGTAAGTGTTTTGTTCCTTACAATAAAAGCTCTTAGCACTTCAGAAAGAAGTGGCCAGAATTCTACTGTAAGGTTTTAGGCCTCAAAACATGGTATAGATTTATAATCATTAAAATTAAAAGGAAAAAAAAAAGCCCATCAAACCAACTAACAACAGAAAGTAAAGCAAACACAAAAGACCCCTTTGAAATACTTTTTCAAGAGCAAAAGCAATGAGCTGGGTTCCTAACACACGCACATGTTCAACAAGAAACAAAAGAACGTTCATGTGTATAGCTCTACAGGCAAGCACGGCAAACAGTTTTATGTGACTGTTTGCTCAGGGTTTGTTTTCTTTTCAGCTGCGCTTTTTCTCTTTTTGTATTCATTTTCAAAAAAAGTATGGATTGTTACCATACCTCTCGGCCTTGAAGCTGCCAGAGTAATTATTAGCAAAACTACTTGACACACGAGAATTTGTGCACTTTTCTGAGAACAAAAACAACACCATATGACTTGTCTGACCAGTCACAACTAATCAACACAATGAGAAAAACAAATATCAGACATTGCATAAATACAGAAAACTGTTCACAAGCAGTCTCAACATTACTGTTGCACAACAAACACTTATGATCTGCTCATGGATTGTTCAGTATTACAAAGAAGGAGCCTTAAGGTGATGAAAAACAATATTACTTTCTGTTTTGTTTGATTTTGAGCACATGTACCCTTAAAGGAAAATTGCCTCCTTCATGAAGTCTTCTCCACTAGAAAAATAACAATTCTAAAAAAAGCTTCATGCTAAACACTCAATTTAACACTGATTAAACATTCCTCGCATTGAAGATCACCTTTTCTAAGTCTGGTATAGAATGAGGGCTTCGGTGAATCGATGCCGTGTTTATTCCACAGGGTCCCTCGTGGGAATGCTTAGGCAGCACGCCGATAGCACCCACGCGTGCACACGATCTCACCTTCGCAGGCAGTTGCGAGCAGCCACTCACACACACAGTCTGAGCATGAACCAGAGACCAAGAGGCGAGACGGGTTCTCTGCATGCAATACCCAGGCATTTAATGGGAACACACCCAAAGGGAACAGAGGCATGGAGAACCCCAAACCGAAAGCCTGTGTAGGTTTTATCCCGACAGCTCCTAAGGCTGGGCAGAGCATCTAAAACCAATAGTCTGAGGGCTAGGGGGCAGAGGCGAGGTTGAGTGACATAACAGGGGCCAATGGGAAAAGGGATGGGAGGGGGGAGAGGGCCAGTGACCAGCAGGATCTAGAGAAAGAGAGAACTTTCTAGCACAGTGTTGTAGGGAGAGACCACTTTTAAGGCAGCTTGGGGGGTGTAAAGTGGACTTAGCCACCCCAACAGTCTAGTCCTTACCTTCCTCACGTTCTCTTTTTATGCACATAGCTGTGTATACACAGTACGTGTAAGTCAGGATACCAGTTTTGGTATTGATGACTTTTCCTGGTCTTAAAATCAAGAGTCAAACACAGTTAGAAGGGAAAAAGGGATTTTACCTTGGTATTTATTTTAAGGATCCTTAGGTGCACGATGTCCAGGTTTGAATGCACTGAAATGCACACCACAATGCACTCTCCCCAAATATCTGGTCTAATATTATAGGTCTTGCTAATTAGCATATCTATCAAAAATTCCCCAATGAGAGGCTCGAATGAGCCCCCCCTTCCTCCAAGGAACCTTCCCCTGGATAGTTCTATCTTAGTCTACAAAATGTGTTCTGGAGAGGACCATGGTGTCTAGGGGCATTTTGATCCCTAACTATGAAACTTCTGAAATGTTTAGTCTCCTAGCTTGACAAACACGTCCAAGGATGTAGGCAAAAGCACTAAGAATACAGAAGTTGTGAAAAGGTATAAAAGGGGTATAAAAGAAAAGACAAAAAATCATCATGGCATCAGCATGATATAGTAGACCCACAGCTTTGCTGCAGTCAGTGCAGGGAGATTGCTTTTAGAAAAAGTGGTTTCTCGTAAGCACTCTAAAATCCCCACACTTCCTCGAGTCTTGCTCACTGGAGACAGTGAAAGGTGTGGATAGAAAACCAAAGATAAGAATACCTGAAAAAGAGTGACAAAGTAGACATTTCTACTTTAATGCATTGTGGGTTTTCCTCTCTCTTCTTGTCTTTGGTTTGCTTTGACTTTCTGTTTGGATATTACTGCGCCATAATGATTATTCTTAAAATGGTCTCACTTGCTAAATATTTCCTTCATGCTTGGCATCAGTTGCTCCATTGGGGAAATCTACAAGAAAATTGTATTCAGACGCATATTTTTCTACTAAAGGAAGTCTGAAGCTTACTCTTGTGAACCAGATATTCACGTCAGAACAAAACTGTGCTCTTCTCAAGTTCTCTTCCCTTTTGAACTGGATGCGTCACGTGTGGCTTGGGAACTGAGGACCACATATGAAATGAGGTAGATTACTCACCTGTATTAATCTAGGATCTGGAGAACAATTTACTGACCTTAGAAGACTTAAATTTTACATGGGCAGATGTTTGGAAGGCTGTAGACAGCCTCCCTCTGAGGGCTTTGCTGCATTAGAACTCACTGTTCAGCAAAGAAAGACACTTGTTATTTCCCCCTTTCCTCAAGGTCTCTGTGAACTATTTTCGCAGTGCTCCCAATTGTCTTCCAAGACAGGGGGGGAAAATACCATGACAAGAAGTCAAGTGTCTATTGCTTTTTACATGTACAAGAGAAGCATAATTGCTGATTCAGAGCTGTTTGCAGTCCAGGGAGCTGTCAGTACCACATTATCATTAAATATATTTAATATGACCTGTCAGTAACAGGATGCTGAATCTCCCCTTCAGCAGCACATCCCTCATATTCTACTTCTTTGCAACTTGTCCAACTGGATTTGAAAGTACAATTTCCTGTTTTTTTAGAAGATTGCACCTTTTTAGGCACACATAACTCAGCCTTTGGGGTGTCTCCAACAGATGAAAGAAGCTGACAACCAGCTCATGGGGACTGAAAAGTCAGTAGACAGGAACCAATGTGAAAGAACTCACCTGCCAATGCTTCTGTCCATCACCTTGAGTCTGTGAGGACAGAAACCTAGATGCTGAAGTTTTCAATGTGGAACTCACCTGAGTCTTTGGCATTTACATTTAAGTCTGCCACAAACTGACCGTCTTGATTAACTTTCCCTGTATGTTCACTTGGAATTCAAAATGTAGATACCCCTGTATATGGGTTTCCTCATATGCTTAGTTCAATAGACAAGCTCAGATGGTGCCTGGAAATTCTAACACAACTAATTAAAAACAGGGGCTTTAATCTGAAAGCAGATTGTTCACTTCCCCACATTTTTAATAAAACACTAATTAGAGCACTCAATAGAAAACTTTGGACAGAGAAAAATAAAACCTCTGCTTGCTATTTAGAATAAGCCCCAAGCTACAGAGCATTGACCATATGCAGCCAAAACCATAAAGGTCATGAGGTCATCTGGTAGAACTAGGAAGCCTTTGTAACCTTTGGTTTCACATAAAGATAAAGGCCTGTTGTTATAGCCACACTTGCATATCTGGATCTACTAATTGATGTAATATTAAAAGAAAACCATAAATGTGGGAAAATTGCCATGGTAAGTGCTTCCTTCCCAAAGTATCTTCTTGTGACTTACCTAAAATATTTTAACTCTGACAATTTTAATCAAATCTGTACAAATTGTATTGGTTATAGCTCAAATGAGTTCTGTAGAACAAAACGTATTTCAAGCACACATCTGTTAATTGTTATTGAAACCCCATTTAAAAGTAAGTAAAGAATTTAATTTTGAGATAATTATTCAACATTTCTTAACAAATAAATTTGTTTCTAGTGAATCAGTATGTGAACAATAACCCGTATTTTCAAAATTTTGCCTGTTGATTTAAACTTCCTTTGTCAGAACTGGTTCAGATATTTGCGGTTTCATTTGTCTCTGGTGTTAGGTGGATATTTCTTGAACAGTCCACATAGAAAAATATAGGGTTTATCATCACACTGACTGCAAAATGTATTCCCATGATGCTTCCACTCACTCCTGTGATTTGAACGGTTTTGCACAAGTAGCCTTGGTTTCAATTTGACAAGCCATTTTGCGGGTAGTATGTTTGGCAAAGCTATCTGAGTGAATTGAAATAACTTTATTCTCCCTATCTGACCTGGTTCTACAATCTTAAAGCAGTAAAAAGCAGAGTAAGTGTGTTTATTAATATTAATTAATTAACAATAATAAAATAATAATTAATATTGTGCTCTCAATGACCTGGGGTAAACATAGTGAGGAGATCAGATGTACAAGGAGTTGCTGTTTTTGCATACCCAGTCAGAGCAGAGCAGAACAGAACTTCAGTAGCTTTAAAGAAAGCATTCACAACATCTTTGCAATGCAAGCTTGACTCACAGAACACACTGTGCATTGAAAGAGTAATGGGTAGGCAATCTATCTTTGAAAAATACGAACAAATAAGGGAAACCATATTACATTTATTTGTAGTGTGTAACAACTAGGTCTAGGGACAATTTCTCATTGCTTGTTTACAAAAAATCCTGTTGACTGAATACATTTTGAAATGGGCTATTAATGTCACTACATATGTGTCACCTATAAAAACTTGTTGATTGCAAATATATCCACTTATTATCTTCAGAAAAAAAGTAAAAAACAAACAGTGTTATAATTTATCCATTTGTATTCCAGTGTAGAAAATATATGCTGACTGTTCCTGCAATTAATTTAGTCCATTATTTAAGAGAACTTAGTTGTGCATATGTGTTGTGCCTCTTGGATGGAAGAAAGCAAATGTTCCACTAGGAAAGAGAAGATTCTGATGCCTACTAACCTCATCACTAATACACTGCAGCAGTATTTGTTTTTCCTTCATGCACTTCATGATGAAAAAAACCCATTATTATCACTGAAAGCCAACATGCATTTCTAAACCACACCTAAACCCACAAAAACATAAGGTATGGCTTTAAACATTAGTAAACATCTTCTCTGTACAACAGTGCAGGCAGTACTGTAAGACAAACACTGGGATCTCTAATAGCCAGAGATCAGCAAAAGTGTTTAAATCCTTGCAGGAGCGCCCAGGAACAATTTCTCTGACAACACCAGAGAGCGTGTATTTAGGCTTCAGAAAAAAGGCTTTGAACCCCATTTGGGTAAGAGCAAGAGGTGTTAGTCATAACTTAGTCAAAGGCATTTGGTTAAGTACGGTCTTGGCAAGAAAGCGAGGAAGAAATAAATTTCCCTTTTTCTCTCAATCTCTTTCTCCTCTCTAATTTCTATTGCTTCTTTCTGTCCTTCTGCATGACTGGTGTGCTTGGCTTTTGCCATTCCCTCCATACTTCTCTTGTTCAGTCAACCACATCCCTAACCATCTAGATAGCACTGACATTTATGTGGGCCTAATTACCACTGCCTGCAAGACAATGCCCAGAAGAGCTTGTATCAGTCCTCAGATGTTGCAATCTAAAGTTAAGTCCAGACTGGAGATTTCAAAAACACCTGCTCAGCTGCTGTTATAAATATAGATGTGTCTAATTTGATCAGCACCCTGCTGTGGTCCTTAACACCTTTCTACAGATTAACAGCACGGTGTTTTCCTGCAGCCACAAATGTCTGGATACCTGGAGTTAGACATGCCACTTCCTTCGAGGGTGCTGGTCTGAGTCCTCTTCCTCTATCAGCGGTTTGAAAGTCTCTTCAAACCCAGGCAGTGGGCAGGATATTACCATCTCGTCGAGCCAGAAGGGAGTTCCTGTGCATGGATGGTTCATGAGGTGTAGAAGCTGCCTCCATATTTTTTTATGCTCCTGAACAAAGGTTTTGCCCTGTAATGTTCTATACATGGTAAAACTGGTTTACTATATATATATGCAAACTGCTGTACTGTTATCTCTTGGTCTTTTTTTTTTTTTTTCTTCTCTTTAGGATGCTTATATGCCTTTATCTTGATATTTTAACTGAGTATATTTTAACTAATTTTGGTATGATGTAGTAGTTGTTAATGTCAATAGCCCAACGTGTATTTAACTTAATTTGTTGGTTTGAACTGTAGCAAGCCTGGGGCAGAATTGATATGCTGCATGTATTAACATATAGAACACAACTCTATGGAAAAAGGTAATTCTCTAGTTAGGTTAGCTCTTAGCTGGGGTATTACCATGCTGTGAAAAAGAACATCTTTCTACATTTAATAGTTCTGAAAACCCTTTTTCTTTTCCATTCTGGAATGGCATAACAAAAATGGAAATTGTTATAGAATCATTCTCTGAAAATAGCTGAAGTAATAACATGGAGATGAATTCAAGTTCCATAGCAGGATAAACAAACAAAATCCCCAGGAAGCTAAACTTGACAAACACTAGTAATGTTGCAGTACTTGTTATTAATATTAAAGCTTTCTCTATGTTTTATTACCTGAGCTATGTGATTCACTGTTTAATTAGACACACACAGAGAAGCAAAGTATATTGTCTCTCCCATGAAAACTTTGGAATTTCAAAATATTTTCCATTCCACATCAGGATAAAAGCTACAACCTTTTGACAATTCTCATTTAGCAAACAGCATACCACCTTAGAGAGCACTCACACTGAGATGAAGGCACAAATCACTTCCCTTATTTAGGCTGACTTATCAGCTTTCAACTTAAAGACCCACAAAATTGCTCTAGGCATCAGGCTGTGCAATATTCCTGTGTGGCAAGTCAGCAGACATGCTCTTTCCTTTCCACTGCCACCCCTAGTTGGGACTTTCTCTTTAAAATGTATATATATGTATTTAAATTTTGACTAGCTGTAAGATCAAATTTTCAAAAGGTTTCTTCAGGTTTTGTGATCTGTTCTTTAGCTAGGGCCGTGTGAGGCAAAGTTTGCTTTGGGAAGGTTTTGTCAGTGACTGTTGTAGATGGCATTCTTTTTGCAGCAATATCAAATGGAGATTTTGTTGGTTTTGTTGTTGTTGTTGTTGCTGCATTCATCTTTCTTATACAGCCATCCTGACACTTTTAGTTCAGTTTGTTGCATATAACCATTTAGATTCAATTAGCTACAAGTAGATGTTATTTCTAAGGGTCTTGGTTTCACAGTACAAAAACATTTCCACCTTTGGATACAAGCTGATAATAATGAGAGGTCAAGTCAATGGGGAAACTTCATCTTGAACTGATGCTTTTAAATGGCTTGAGGTTATTTATTTGAGGATTTTAAAATTTATTTTCTGGTGGTTTCTCTATATATTACCTTCAAATTAACTGCACAGTATTTTGGAAGATACCTTATTTATGTAAAAAAATGTGTCTTTTTAAGAGCCACAGCAAAAAAACCTTCATGCAAAGGAAAGTAATCTGTAATTTACCTGCGTAAGATGTATCACCTGTGACAATCTTGCATTCTCCAGTTGCCATACAGAGGCTCTAAAGCAGATGAATACTGTTTCCTGTTGTATGTCTCACTTGTCACAAGATAAATTTGTATTTGTATTAATTGAAGGCACTGAAAAACAGTCTCTCCCCAAGTATTTCTTTCAGTCATTTTGATGTGATGCTGTTTTCCAAGAAAGGAAGAAAGTCAGGGCAAACTGGTGAAGAGGAAACCTGAGTAATCTACACAGAAAAGTCATGTGTTCCTGTGTTTATGCAAACAAGCTCATAAAGTATCTGACAGTGAAAAGTCAGAGTAGTTTGCCACATACAAGCCTGTCTTCAACTTCTGCGGACACAGCTAAAGTAGCAAATAAACAAATCCAAAATCACTCCTCTGAAAATAAAAACTGCTTTATCATCTTTCAGGATGACCTTTATGATTATCAATCATGAGAATTGGGAAAAAAAAAAAAAAGTAAAATACCTATGATAGTATTAACATACAGTGGCTACAGGTCCTGTTTTCCTAGAAAAAACCCATTGTTTTTTGCATTTCAAACAGTTGCTTGCAAAGTTCAGCTTAGTAATCAGGATAAAAAAGAAGTGCAGATTTCTGAAAATATCAGTAGCATTAAGGTCAAGAAAATACTAATACTAATACTACTATTATAGTAGTAATAATAATAATAATAACAACAACAACAATAACAACAACAATAATAATAATAATAGTAAGCAATAATAATAATAACAGTAACATCAATAATAATCAGCCTGACCAAAAAAACCCCAGAAAATGCCATTAATGAAAGTATTCAAAACTGGTATGAGATTTATCTCAGTTGAATCATGAGATTCACATGGGTGAATTCAGAATGATTCTGTAGTATCAAGAGTACATCCATGCAAGAAATGCTCTAGAGCACTTGTTTCTGTCATTTATATTAATTTTATCTCTGAATAGTTTTACCAACTTTAACAATTGTACTGGATCTGGCTGGAATGGACAACTTTCTTCACAGCAGCCAGTATGGTGCTGTGCTTTGTCTTTTGGGAATTCTACAACAGTCTTAATAACACCCAAATGTTTTGGCTACTACTGGACAGTGTTTGCACAGCATCAAGGTTTCCACTCATCCCACACACATCCAAAAGTGAGTAGGTTGAGGGAAAGGCAAGATGCTGGTAGGGGACAGCATAGCAGACCCAGATAGCAGACTCAAAGTGACCAAAAAGTATTCCATACCATGTAATGGCACTCCCAGGAAGAAAACCTCAGGGCAAGGAGGGAGAAAGACATTTGTGGTGATGGAATTTGTCTTCCCAAACAAGCATTACGTGTGCTGAGGTTCTGCTTGCCAGGAATTGACTGGACATCTGCCTGCTGATGGGAAGTAGTGAACTAATTCCGTATTTTGCTTGGCTTATGACCACAGCTTTTGCTTTCCCTATTAAATTGTTATTATTTAGATGCACAAGTCCTCTTGCTTTTCTTTTTTTGCCCTGTCTTGTGAGAGAGGGAAGTGTGTAAGCAGCTGGGTGGGTGTTTGGCTGTTGGCTGGGGTCAACCCACCACAACAGTATTTCCAACCCTTTATACAGAGTCTGAGGGAGTAGAAATATAGAGCAAGCATTTGAGTCGCCCTGTTTTACCTGCAAAACATGGGTATCCTTTAGGACCTATTTTGAGCTGAGAAAAATAAAAAGTATTTATCTTCTCAAGTCACATTTCTATGTCACTTTATTTTATGAAAAGACAAGAGGTTTACTTTAACATGTATTTTCTAAAACACCTTGCATTAAAAATACATTTGGTTATATAGGTCTTACGAAAATTATTTTTGCAGCTGATCCAAAACTGAGCCAGGGTTTATGATTATTGTGATCATGGCATGTCTTTATCATCAAAGCTGTCTTTAAATTTGGCAGTATACATACGCAATTGTGTCTGAATTAGGAGTAGGTGAGGGCAGTCTAACCTCTCATCTGGTTCACTGACACCTCTGGGTTCAAGGGCAGAGTTGGCACCCCACCCCAAAATTCTCATCAGCATAGTTTGGCTGTTTCTGTACCTCAGGTAATTTGTTTAAAACTGATCTTGGAATATTTATGCATAGGCATTTTCTATTGACCACTAAGTATACCAGTGACAAAATGATTATGAATTAAAAACTAAGAACAATATTTACTCAGAGTAGACTTGTTCAAAGCACCTTTCACCAGAACAAAATGGTTCACTTAGATTCCAGAAAAGATAATGAATTTTCCCCTTTGTTCTACAAGGTAATGACATATTGTCTGACTTAGAGTTAACAATATGTACACTCATAGTTAATCATTGACTACTGAGATGCAACAAAGGAAGTGGAAGCCATCACATAAGCAAGCCTGAATTTTGCTGTGTAATGATACACAGTCAGAAGGCCCTTTTGTTGTAGCAGATGGCAAAAAGTTTGAACTTGAGCTCAATCAGAGCTCAGTGTCCTTGAGTCCTTTCATTATTAACCACTGGTTGTTTTTGTTTTGCCAAATAATCTTGCTACTTACTGTCCATCCATGCTGTACCTGTTGGTTTTTTTGGGTTTTTTTTGTGTAAGTGAATTATATTGTTAGGAGTGGGGAATAGAAATGTGCAAATTTACCATTTTGGGTGTAGATGTAGGTATTCTTTTTCTCAGATTCCAAAATTTAGAGATTAATTTTGTCTCTTGAGCAAAAAGATGTGATTCCCTCTTCATAAGCTGTTCATAAGAATTTTTGGCTCTGATAATCAAAGGCATACTTAACAACTCTGACAGTTTGCCTGGGATTTCTCAGTCTGCCAAAAAAATGTCAAATAGCATTGAGTGGTGAGGGGCTCTGAGATCCATCAGCTCATTCCTCTTCTGAACCTGAAGGCAGTACTGAGATAATTGACTCTTCATTTGGTATTGTTTGTGCTGTAGTGTCATCTAAGTTACTCTGAAACTAGAAAGCCAATTTTGCCTTCTGTAGATAGAAAGGGAGCCATAAGTCTGCTTTTATAGATTATTACTCTGATCCAGAACCTTGAGGTCTTTTAGAAAGCACAGATTGTTCTTTACCTTTCAGCGTGGGTATCTGAACTGATGTTCATGAGTATGTTTATTTGAATTGTATTTCATCTGGCACAGTTACTCCTATTCATCTTTTCTGAACCACACGGACATTTAGTACTAGTATCAAAGATAATATCAGATACACGGCTGACATGAATCACTCTAACTCTACTGAGCTGCTCAATTACTTCTGTCAAAGTTCAGATCTTAGACTCGTTGGCTGCTTCCTTCTGCACTATGTTAATATCTATATAAAATAACTTATTTCCTGCTGCTATTCCATAGAGCATCTTGTAACCAAACATAATCCCCTGTGAAGCAACTAATCATAAAAGCTTCTTCACCATGGCATGGAGTTTTCATTTGCTGATGTCTAGATGTCAAAATGGCACAGAGATTTTTTGACTGATGGGCTCTGCTGTATGATGAGGAAGAGTTTAGATAAGCCTATTAACCTGGATACATTCATCTAGGAGTTGCTGTTAACTTGCCCACGAGCTTATGAAAGTAGAGAAGGAATTACTGTGAAAAGCATTCATTTTTGTGGATAAATGCAAGCTTGTGGTCAATCTCTGATAGCTACTTTAGGGAAAAGTATATTTCTTTTGCTCATAAAGAATTTAAGTCAATGTTATCTCATAGGACTGCCTATGTCTAGCTTTGAATCCTTCTGATGCATAAACAGATATGTGTGTACAGTATAAGGGGCAAAAGCAGAGTTCCAGCTTGTCCTGCAAAGTTCTCTTAGTCCATGCCTGGGGAAGAAAAAGGACCCCTCAAAGATACTCCTTCTCCTAGCTGACTCCTAATCAGGCAAACTAGCCATTAACACTTTAATTATAATTAGTTTTCACTTAATAAGGTTTTGCTTTTTCTAAATTGTTCAGAATATCCCTATAAAAACCTCATAGACAAGCAGGTTTTTATTTTAATTCAGTGTTTGCTATTAAAAACAAGGGCTTTACATCCAATTGCTCTCTTTCCTTTAAGTGACACTTGTAAGGTTCATATTTAAACGTTGTTTACACAAGTCACAAGCACACTGTAATGATAGCTGCAGGACCTTCAACAGTTGGCAGTGAAGTTTAGAGATGCATCTAAACTGGAAAAAACCATCAGAGACACTTGATAGTTGTAAGTAGTTATTATGAATGCTATAACTGCAACATTCAGAGCATATTGGGCCTGAATATGTGTCCTTCTTGCTTTAGCTTCTGAGGAACTTTGTATTACTCTGACTGGGACATTTTTCACCATAAGTAGCTATTTTAAATGTAGCTCCAAATTTTGATGCTGTTTCATTGACAGCAGTAGCTGCACCACAGAAATACATTCAAGGGGTCCACAGTGATCCATTCACAACACTGAGGAGACAAGCAGCTCCTCACAAACATTTCTCCTCCTCTGAAGTACCTGCTTCTGTAGCAGAAGGCTGCTTCCAGCAGAGCGAAAATATTTAATAGAAATAGATCATCTTCATACCAGTTCCTACCCACAGTGATCCTAGCTGCTTTGCATTAGAGATTTCATCTTCTTAAGGGGACTCCCAGGACACTGCAGGAAGTACTGCTCTTACTGCTTTCACTTTCCAATGGTAATTTCAGCCACTTGGTGTCACAGAGCTGAAAGGGACTTATGTTAGGTCCAAGTATAATCGGCTTGGTGCTGTGGCTGATGAGGTGACTGTACTTGATATTCTCTCCTTGTGTGTTTTAGCTACACTGATGCTGACTGGAGTACTGACTTCCTATGTTTCCGTAATTTTTGGTCCATCTTGATGAGCTGTCTCCAGGATCCTAGAACAGCAATTAATGTAAAAGGTTTTTTATCTTCAGCCCAGATGGACTCAAAACTGGGTGAACAGAATGATAGATCTACTCTTTACTAAGGACTGTGGACTTGCTCTGAGTGTGCATTGTTATTTTGTGGACAGAAATGCCCACAGGCTTTCAGCAACAACAACAGATGGTCCTAAGGGCACTAGCCACTTGAGGGTGTTTGCAACAGGTAATTGTATGTTGAATAAGGCACAAGTATTTGCTGCTTTCCTTTAATTGCTCATGTCTCTTTATCAACCTCCAAATCATGGCAGCAGGTCAAAAGAGGCACAAGTTCTCAGGGTTTTGTGTGAAGAGTGCTTTGCTGCTTGAATGTTTCTTTTCTTTTGTTTTGTCCTTTTATTTTACTCATCAAGCCATTTTGGGAGAGATTACCATTTCAGTCTTTTCTGCTCTGCCCTTAGGAGTGTTCTGAGCTCTCTTTTCCTCTTGATAGAGGGGGAGGTGTTGAAGTGGGGTAGTGTTTATAAACAAGACTGTGTTTTTCTCCCTCCATTTATGTTAGTGGCTATGACCTAGAAGATTTAAGTATGTTTCCTGGGAACATGAAATAAATCTATTAAATGGAAGTAAAATTTTTGATACCTTGGACTGTGCTTTTCAGGCTTAATTACATATATTTATTTGACATGTCTGTTATTGTGGGAACTAGGAGTCTACATAATTCTTTCACAGTCTGTCACCTCCGTGTGATCTGCGTAAGTTCTTTCAGGAACGTTGACCTTGTGCTGTCCTCATGCATCTGTGTCTGCCCAGGTCCGTGGTGACCCTTTGCTTTCACATGAAGAGAAATAGAGTGATAAGGAAATCTGTGACATATCCATCCTACTTAGAAACATCCACAAATAAGAAGAAGAATTTATTTCTTCAATAAATAAATTATAAGCAATTTTCTTCCTAAGATGGAGCGAGACGTACTGGGGCTAGGAAACTGCGTGGTGTGTTCCATGGCTGTATTTTTTGAGCAGCATTGCTTTTGGATTCCTTTCTAATTATTAAGATGTCAGGAATAGCAAATCCAAAAGGTCTCTTTCCACAGTCATGGAAGCAATGCTTTCTCTCTCTCTCCTTCCTTCCCTACAGAATTACAATGAACTGATCATGGATCTGTTAATATATTTGCATCTTGTTTGAATGTGTTAAAGACTTGTTTCACATTTACTGAGTAGTCCAGTCACTGTAAATTCAACTAGATCAGAAACAAATTAATTAATACACCAATCTGGAAAACAGAACCACAAGTCAAAATGAGCATTCCAACCGGTATCCTTGACAACTGGCTGAATATTCAGACATTTAATTCAACCCCTTATTACCTGCTTGTGGTAAGCACCAGGAACACAGTACCTTCTGCTTTACGGACTCCTATCCAGAACCAAATATGCTTTTCTACTTCAGACAAAACCATGTTTGAGCATCTTGCCAGCCCATTAATGCTTAATGCAACCTTCATTGGATAGCAAAATGAGATTTCTGAACACTCTCTGGGAATGATATTACGAAAAATCTAGCCCAAAGTGTCAAAATGGTTAATATCTTTATAGCTACTGCTCTCAGAGGAAGCTCATATCTGAAACAGAAAACCTTATGTTTTTAGGTATCTTGCTATAACAATTATATTAGCAGGAAAAAAGCTTTTGCTGTATCTTTTCCATACATTTCTAGAATTTATGATAAAACAAACTACCCTTGGGGTTATCCAGTAGAATCAGTGGAGGTTATGGGGGCTGTTCTCAATAGTGTGTCTGCACTACTATAGAAATGTCTTAGGAAGCTCCAGAACAGCTTGCTCAGGTAGTGGAATGCATGTACCACAGGCTCAAACACCTTGTCTCCTGAGAGGAGTTCAGATTCCTGCAGGAAGTGGTTTGGCACTGGTGTGGCTGCACTGCAGTTGCAGTGTTCCAGGTCCCCGGAGAGCTCCCTCGGGAGGGGTGCCACACAGCACGATCCTGTGGCTCCTCAGCAGTGCTATGTGGCTGTGGATGGGTGCAGGAGGCACTGCTCTGCCTCCTCCCAGCACAGCTTTGGCAGGGCTAAAGCCTCAGAAACCACACTCACATGCAGCTCTGCTGCTTCAGGACCTGAAACAATATTTGTGTGAACAGTATCTGAGATAACCAATCCTGCTGGAGCAGAACTGGCCCCATTTGTGACACAGCCAATGCACAGCCAGGCTGAGCAGGTGCATCACTAGTGTGGGTGCTCTTGGAAGCAAGCCAAGGCTCACAAGCCACATTCAACTGTATGCTGACAGCCTAGATGTTACCTGAGGACTGGATTTAGCATTTTGTCCCCCTGGCTTTCTCTTACTTTTTCCATTAGATTTCAGTTTTAAATTAGTGGAAGAAAATTTTCAGATGGTATGGGTAAAGCAGTGCCTCCTATTTATAGCCTGTGCTTGGAGGTCACTTTTCACCTCTACCTTGAAGAAGTCAGCCTTTCCCTGTGTCCTTCTAGAGCTCAGGTGTACCTAATGATGGACAATTGCATCTGGAGGGGAGGTCCCTGGCTGGCCATTGAGGCATTCACAACAGGCTACACTGGGGAAGTTGCCCATACAAAACCTCTGAGGAAAGAATTTTCAGAGACACCAGAAGTATGTGAAGTATTTTTAGTAGTGTACTGAGAAGAAATTTTACCTTTTTAAGGTAATTTAAGTTATTAACAGTTTTCCTAGGGTAATTTCTTGTGTGTATTCTGCTAAACATTAGGAAAATTTGTTTTCACTATGCCCTGGTTTCCTCTTCTGTTTTCCTTTTACTTTCCATCCTGCCTCACTGTTTTTTTTGGTTTGGTTTGGTTTGTTGTTTGTTTTTTTTTTAGTGCACTAAAATAGCTAAAATAGCTCACACATTGTTTTGGATCTTGTAGTACTTCTGTTATGCAGCAACTTGCCTTTAAAAAGGGAAGGTTGACTGGCCCAGCCTTCGAGGAGCTGGAAAATAAGGATTTATGCAGTGCAGCACACAAAAGAGATCCAGACTCAGCCTCGTAAAGAAAAACATCTAAACATTTATGTGATTACCAGGAACAGCATATTCTCCTGTACCCATGTGTTTCTGGATGCATTCCAAGATATTAATAGAAGTAGTGGCAGGGCTGTACATTATATTGTTATTTCTTCCTTGGAGAGAACAGAATGTTAGACTGTGAGAATATGACATGGAAACTATGTGAGTTGGCTGCCCTCTTCTACTTTATTTACTCCTTCTTAGATCTTTCTGACTTTGGGGCTTTTGCAGTCACTTTAAAAGGGATTTTCTTTTTGACCAGGAAGAGGATTACTGGAACTTCTACTCTGGATCAGATGATGGACATTAACCCTGGTTTCTGTCTCTATCTGTTTGAAACAGAACAGACCTGAGTAGTCAATAATGTGTTAGACACACGCAAGATCTTAAATTTACTTCCCTCTTGAGTTACAACAGTAATCAATACATGTCAATAGGTAAAAACATCTATATGCTTCATTATTTTTCATCTTATTTGTACAAAAATAAACATTACACCTTCCGATAAATGTCCTTTCATTTTATCATCTGTCTCACTTAACTAGTGAATGACATTGTGTCTTCCATGAGATTGATCTAGGACTCAGCTAAGAGCAGGCCAAATACTGCAAAGAGACAGGCTTAAGAAGCCAGGCAGAAAATAGTAATTTAGTTTTATTATTGTTAGAGGAAGGGCTGTCCACTTCCTGAAAATCTGCCATTCTGTCACTAAATGGGAACCCAAGTGTCTCTTAAATTGCCTTAGTCTGGATGGAGTCTAGCTACATTTTCCAAGACTGGGTTTTTAAATTCATGGTTTTCCCAGCACCCAATGAGGAGGTAATGCTCCTGCAAGCTGTAGCTCCCTCTTTTCGACACCTTCTTTCCTTTCCCATGTTTTCCTGCCCTTTGCACCATGCTGGCTCTGGCACCAAAACAACTATCCACATGGTGCCTTGAAAAAGCAGATGAGGGAATTGATCCAGTTTGAAACTAACTTTTATAAGAGCTCAAGCCTGTTTCCCATTGCTTTTCACCACTCAGCCATACCAGGTTGCACTGGTCGGGTGCATGGGGTGGAGGTGAGGAGGGTGAAGGAAGGGAGGAAGATAGAACTTCATCTATCTGCAGCACTACTATTTTGTGCTGTTTAAAGTATTTTTGTAAGTATGGGCTAAGACACTGTCAAGACTGCATTTCTTGGCAGAACTTTTTTTTCCTGGAGAAGTAAGATTTTACTAGTTAGTGCCCCTAGTCCCTCCAGGTTTAAGAAAAAAAAAAAAACTGTATCTGAAGACAGAGAAGCTTAGCATATGTATGTTCTCTGTGAATGGCAGCCAGTGTAAGTTTAGAGGATGTGTCAAAGTTAAATTACTTCAAACTAGAGGCAGTGAGGAAGGGTTAAAGGACACTGACAAATTGTAGATGTATGGTAATAGCTGATAAATTTATTTCTACCTTAAACTAAAGGATTGCTTCTCTTATTCTCCAGATTATAAGAAGAATCTGCAGATTAAGACAATAGTACCTGTTAAACGTTGAAATAACATTGCATTTCAGGGGATGTGCATTCAGTAATCCACATAGTACCTTTCAGTTTTCCATGCAATGTTATCTGTTACAACATGGTATCACTTTGAAGGGCAAGTGCTGTCTCACCATAAATTAGCAATGGGGTGGCAGGGAAGATGCAAACTTTTGGTTTTCATTTCTCTCTGATGTAGAAAGGGAGCAATCAGCAGCTCCTATTCTCTGAAGACTGTGTGGCTTGTTCTCCATGGGACAGATGGTACAAGATAAGGCATCCCACACCACTTAACAGAAGCTGTTTCCCATGGACAGATTTTGCTATGGATAGAATCAAATTGTATAGCCCACCAGCAGAACATCTAAGGCACCAAACTGCATGCAGTTGTGTTTACACAGCTTATTGGAGGTGGTGTTTGGCATAACCTAACCACTCATCCCCTGACCTGTCATCATCAATCTGGATTTAAAAGCCTAGAAAAAATTGCCTAAGTTAGTCTGACTGTCTCTAAAATACTTCTGTATTTTGATTTAGAAAGATGCTCATTTTTTGTTCATAGCAGAAAGTACTATAAATGAAAAACTTTTGCTTTCTGAAAGCAATCAATTTTTTCTTATTATTATTTCATTTTTTCCCAGTGTGAAATCACCTTGAGAGTCCTACTCATTATTTATGTGATTAAACAGTGCTTCTGTGTTCCCTTTAAGATTGTTCCATTAGAAGCACATTACTTTTCTGCTTGAATGAAAAAATGCTTGAATGCAATTGGATCCAAACTCTCTGATGCAGTTTCTCTCTGGGATCTTGCTTCAGGTTTCTTTGCAAAAGCTGGTCACAGACCAGTTCTGCATTGCTGCTGAAGCGATTCAGATGCCTGGTACTACAGGGCAGTTTTGAAAATAGCAACTGATGTGCAGGTTTAACACCATATGAGGTCTGTCTGAGAGTGCCAGGAACTATAGAGCTGACGTGCAGGCCCTTGCCAGTGCAGAAGAAAAAGGACTCCCTGGCTCTGATGCTTTCCAAAACTTGCTGATGAAGGTTCCCATTTAGAAGATCAACCTCAAAAGGCCAGACTTTCTTGGTAGATGTGAAAGGAACTTAATTTCCTCATAAACCAAGTATCCAGGCATCAAGAAGATTTGCGAAATGGTGATACAATATTTAGTATTGTGGGTGGCATTGTGCAATAAGGCTCATTGCCCTTTATACCTTTTGCCACTGTTCACAGTGTCTGACAGCAAGGAAAATAAGGTGGCATATATGCAGGACTGTAAAGCCACAGTGCCATGTATGTATTTTCAGTTTGTTTGTTTTGGAGGTTCTTTATTTTTATTTTAAGAGAAGTAATGTACTAGAAAAAATATTTTTAATATCTAATTGCCATGGTACCTTTCCAAGATTTTGCCGTGGTACCTTCCAACAAGTAAAGACAAAGTGTCACCCTTGCAGAGTGACCTCATCAGAAAGTTACTTTTGGAATAGCAGCTGCAGCAGGTGTTAATCTAGAGAATTGTCAAGGAAATAAGGGGGACTAACTCACTTTCCTAGAGTGTCATTTAGGATTATATTAAATATTCTAATAATGTGCAGACCCCAGCATCCAGAAGCTGTCACAGGAGTATCAGAGGAATCAGGGTTTGCATAACAACAGGAGCAGGCCGGGGCAGGGGGGTTATCCTTGATGTGTTTCCTCATGTTCTCTTGTTCCTAGTCCTCCCTGTGACTGGAATGTAAATTCTAAACCACGACAGCAAGCAAACCCACAGAAGGCAGCTGGCAGGTGGGCAGCAAGTGGTCAGGACAGCAGGAGAACACCAATACATTTTATGCCTTAACACTCAATATAGCTCTTAAGATATTTCAGAGCACGCACAATCTGTACAGAAGACCATGGCTCAGATGTCCAGACACATGAAGAATGAGCTTGTAATCTTGTATCTGTACATCACTCTGCTTTCCTGAAGACTCTGTTTTTGAGTACTTAAAGGTCTGTTTAGTCAAGAGAAACCTCAACTAACAAGGTGTTTCTTTTTTCTTTTCTGCAAACAGAATGTTCACTGAAGACCCTTCTGTGATGGTTTGGATGACCAAAGTGACCTTCATCTATACAGTTCATGCATATGAATTCACCACATAACCTTGTTTGACCCTAGAGGGTCCTTTTGAGGGAAAGGGGCTACTGCATGCCCAGTAACCACTCTGATGCTCTGCAATTAAATGTGTTTAAAAAGTTAGATTAAATGTTGTGCCTGTGATTACTTTTTTTTTTTTTAATTAAAAGTAATTTAGAGGCAGCTAAATGGGAAGAAACAAAAAATAACACATGAAGAAAATGCTGTCCAAAAGGCCTGGGACATACTAGAAAAACAGCAATCAAACAGGAATGATAACACAAAAATCAATAGGAAAAATGGCATACTGAATCAAATTAACTTTGAATTGATTATACAGAGAAAAACAAAACCAGTTTTGACTGCTCTCCCTAATATTTGATCCTGAGAACAGTTTAAAAACATTTAAAACATTCTCATAATCCATTTCCTTTATACTGTGCATTTTCCTCTGAGAATGTGCCTTACACCACATTTGTCATTTATGACAGAATAAAAATAAAAACAAGAAGCTGGTATAATAAATTTCAGTTTTGAGAACTCAAGTAACAAAAGCACAATCAAAGAAATGAAAGGATAATTAGTAACAATGAATAAAAAAATGGCAGCTTAAAGCCTCTTTCAGATTTAGCAATATGTCAGAGCAGAGCTAAGGAAGCACAGACAATGAGAAAAATGTTTCTTCTAAACAGAGTGGAGGACAAATTCAGACCACAGCTAAGGGCCTAATCAATATTTCAGTTAAAATTCTTGATGTTAGAGCCTAACACCAAGTATGCAGAGGCATTTTTATTTATTCACCTGTTACATTTTTACCTTACATTTTCAGGTGATCAAATTGCTCTGATTGCTGTAAAACTTTTTACATCAAGAAAAGGGTCCATATACTAACCTGGATCAGACAGGTGGTTAAAAAAGTAAACAATAAGGCAGTGTACAGACCTTTTAAGACTTTAAATTTCATAAGCAAGATAATTAAAAACAACTAATGACAGACAACAATTGACTAGCATAATGAAAACATCTGTTCTACCTTTGACTTCTTATATTAGTGGTCTTGAAGATTCATTAACTTTCTAGGCAAAATGAGGATAATATTAGTATTAAAAGTAAAAACTCAGAAAAATGGGTACATTTAAGATGTGCAGTAATACAAATCTCAGTGATATTTAGCAGAGAGAGCTCTGAGAATGCTGCTCTTCTGTTTCTTATCAGCTGTGATGTATCTAGTCACAAAATATTTTTATTCATTTACTGGTCTGAGGTTAATTGCTCCTCACATCTAAAAGCCAGAAGTTGAGTATAATCTAAGCTTGTTGTCTAATTTGATTCTGTTGAGAACAGGAAACATTGGATGCCTAAGGCGGGTATCCAAGGAGGTGAAATAAATTGTCCTTTAAATGTGCTTGCTTCTCAGCCAGTGTAAAAAGCTTGAAGTTCTCATCTCACTGTTAGACAGTTAAACTTAAGTAAGAGGAATCACAGCTTGACGTCCAAATCTACAAAGGCATCTGTTGGTGTCAGTAGTATTACACTGAGAGAACTGGCTTCAAAATGCTACAGTTCATAAAGTCAGTAGCTTTGGACACTTTGATACAACATGCAAATCCATGAGCATTTCTTGCAAGACATGTTCCTGAAATATCTCCTCTCTTGGGTTTGTTTCTTTTTTTTTTCTCTATCCTCTCACTCAAGTAAGGCTTCACCATGATAACATATAAATATAAAGGCAAAAATAAACAATGAACCTGTGTAGTTACAGGGGAAAACATGAGGAAATCTCCTTTTAAGGAAACTGGAGTTATGTCAGTGTATAACATACTGGTGGCATGTAACAGCAGGTCCTGCTCTACTCTGCACTGGTGTGGCCTTAGCCTGAATATTGTGTGCAGTTTTGGGCTGAGGTCTCTTGGTTTGTTTAGCCTGGAGGAGAATGAGGGGAGACCTCATTGTGGTCTTCAATATCCTCGTGAAGAAAGTGGAGCACAGGTACCAATCTCTTTGCTCTCATGACCAGTGACAGGACTTGAGGAAATAGTCTGAAGCTGTGTCAGGGAAGGTTTAGGTGGATATCAGAAAAAGGTTCTTCACACAGAGAGTGGTTGGGCACTGGAACAGGCTCCCCAAGGAAGTGGTCACAGCATCAAGCCTGACAGAGTTCAAGAAGTGTTTAAACAATGCTTTTAGGCACATGGTGTTATACCTGGTTTGTCCTGTGAAGGGCCAGGAGTTGACTTTGATTATCTTTGCAGGTGCCTTCCATCTAGGCATATTCTATGATTCTATGATTCCATGATTCTATGACCTGTCAGTGAAGACCTGCAGAGAGTAGATCCTATTGATCCTGACTCAGGACATGAAAGGATGATTTGGTTTGCTGACCTCTGCCATCCTATTTGTTACAATAGTGTGAAAAGTCTTTGCATTTGAAACAACCCTGAGCATACATAGAACACGTACGACAAGGTCCAGCCATATTTTATAATTCTCTGTCAGTGCTGCAGAAGAGAGACTTATTTCCATCTGCCAAGACGTGAGCAGGGCTGTGCATGAACTGAGGTGTTACTCAATGTATTTGGAAAACTTTAAACTGAAATATTGAAATGGAATTTAGCAAAATTTGAACAGCTGAGCAGGATCACAGCTTTAGGCTTGGATGTCTGTGTGTTCTGTGCAAGTCCCAGTTTTGGTAAGTCCCTTTGGCTCTGCCGATGTTGTGGGATGTGAAAGTGCCTGCCAGCTTCTGCATCCCTGAAACTGAATCTAGTCACATACCATCTGCCTTTCCTCCTCAGGCTGTGGTCTTCAGCCAAAGCATATTAAGGCATACAAGAAGGCAGTGACAGCAAGTTACAACAAATCCCCTAAATGAATGGGGGGTTCAGGACTGGGTGAAGTAGGGTACCATCAAGGACATGCAGCACAGAATAAGTGATCCCTGAGGCCATATGAGTAGAGACAATCTATTCATTGTTCCTGTGCAAGCCAGTAGCGGGTATCGAAAGAGGGATATTCTGCCCTTCAGTATAGGCATGATCTCTCTGAATCTGGCACAAGCAGCTGCCCAAAATTAAATATGCAAGTGAGTAAAGCTTCTGAGGAAAAGAAATGTTTTCTAATCAATTTCCATTAGATAGAAAGATGTTATGGATAAGTAGGTGGTAAGCTTTTCTGCTGGTGAATTAATACATCTATGTCATGACCATCAATTGCTGTCAGAAATGTGTGCATGGTCTGGAAGACTTTTTACAAATTAACAGTGATTGGTCAAGCTGAAAGCAGGTGTATCTATTTGAATCTATTCTGACCTTTGGTTCATGGCATATGTTCATGTTATGTCACATTACTTCATCATATCACAAAAGCTAAATGTCATACAGTGTCACATCCTAACCTAAGACAGCTCATCAGCCCCACTGTTGTCAGATTATGTATAATGTAACAAAAGCACAGTAAATACGATGTCCTGTGTGTTATTTTAGCAGTTATCAGTCACATAAGAAGTTGAAAGCAATATTCATGTAAATGAAAAGATACAGCATAATTTCTTTGGAAACTCTCAGGGGCTTATTTACTGTTATTTCCATAAACCATTTCTTCTGTGTGTTAACAAAGCTTTTGAACAATTCTCATCAATACTCAGAACTGCAAGCCCTTGGAAATCTGCTGCTTAGGACTCCCTGCATTATTACCATGTTTAAGGTGAAAGTTGCGCCTGAGGGCAACTGGCCAATAAACCTGTCCTTGCCTTCTGCTTGTGGGATTGCCCTTCTTATCACACTCCTACTTTTGTCAGCCTATGACTCAAAGCCTAGTAACTTAATCAAGCTTGTGTTTATAAGGCTTATGTCATCTGAGTAGGAAACCAAAGCAATCCCTTGTGACTTAGGGGACCAGTCACATGCTTCCAAAAATGACTGACTGTGGAGCTTGACTGCCAGGGCATAATTTGTTTAGATTAATGGCTAACAAAAAACTGTGAGTGATACACAGGTTTGGATAAATTATCATCAGCCTCTGGAAAGCTCATAAACAGGGAAAGAAGTCAGGCAAAGAATACATTCATCTCACAAACTAGTTAAGTAATCTCTCCAGGTCTACACAGCCCACAAAATGCTAGTGTTTCATAAGGTTGCATGTGGTCAAAACAGTAAAGGTTTAATACTCTAAGGACAGGTAGTTGCATGCAGCTGCAAAATGACACCTGGTGGCCTTTTGGGAGAGTGGCTATCATGATTTCTCGAGACAAGGGCAGAGGGGTGGGCAGGTGCAGTTGCTTTCAGAAGACCTTTGCTTCTGGGGACTGATAAGTTGTGAAGATCTGGACATAGCAAGTTTCGAAGTAAATGCTTGTGATTGTTCATCTAACTACTCACACCTAGCTACCTGTGAGTACAGACAAGTGCCATTATAATGGCCATGATTTTGTCAGGCCACATGACACAGCATCATTTCTTTCTCTCCTCCTCCTCCCACTCCATGCTGGGCATGTAAGGAAGGAGGGAAGGAACATACAGGATTGTGCCCTTCCTGCCAAGTTGTGTGTTAGGATATTCCCTTTTCTTGTTGCTTCTATGCTCATGCCTTGCCTGCTGTCTCACACAGAATCATAGACTCATCAAGGTTAGAAAAGACCTTCAAGATCATTGAGTCGAACCTTTGACCAAACACAACCTTGTCAACTAAACTACAGCACTGAGTGCCATTCCCGGTTGTTTCTTGAACACTCCTAGGGATGGTGACTCTACCACTTCCCTGGGCATCCTGTTGCTGGGTCTGACCACCTTGTGATGGGGTGATAGGGGCTTTGGAAATAGTGGGGAGCATTAGACTTGCATGCAGCTTACTTGTTTCAAAAGTCTGGGAGCCACATTCCATTTGTCAGCATGGCACCAAAGAGAAATAGGAAATGAGAGATCGGATTCAACAAGGGATGAGGCCTATGGGGTAGCAACATTAAGGAGCAGTTCCCTTAAATGTCAGATCCATCTGTGGGAAATGCTGAGCATCTCTAGGCTCCTCAGTAGCCCAAGAATCAAAAAGTATTTGTGGGTTTCCAAAGACTTATTGGAGATACTCAATTTCTTTCAAGACTAGAGCTCCCTCATCACTCCCTCCTTTTGCCTTTCTGTTCCTCCTACAGTTGAAATGTCTGATACTTACTAACTAAATCATTAACTGAGTTAAGCATTTTAATAGGCTAAGTAATTATAACCCATGGTCATAATAAATGATAGGAAGAGGGGGGTTTCAATTAAGAAATATTTTCCCACCCCTGTGTAGCATATGACCTTCAATGTATAGGTCATATTTCTCATTCTGCCACCCTGAGGGAACTGCTTCCCTTTATATATATTAAAAAAATTGTTAATGGTGCACTTGTAATCACATGGCTGCATTTGAACGAATCTCATTCCAGACTTTCCCTGGAGGGTTTAATTATTCTGCTTTGTGCAGAATACACCCAGTTGTAATTCTGTGTGTCTGACTGCAGCTGCTAGTTCATTTGAGCATCTATTCTCCCAACCAAGTGCACAAAGAAATGTGGTGCAACATTCATACGAACAGCTTAATGAACAACTGTGAATGGAACCTCTCAAACAACAACTATATGTACTTTTCTGTAGAACAGCAGATCATAATTGTGAGCTACCCCTATATGGGAAGAAAACATGGTCTCAGTTCTCTTCATTATGCAAATTACGGGTTTTTTGGGTTTTTTTGGTCAAAGATATTTTAAAAAACCAAAAATTGAAAAGGAGCCCCTTCCCTGATATCCTCCTATTAAAAGTCCGGGTCAAAGACTGACATCTGCTACCCTTCTATAAATCTAGAGATGATACCTGGATTCCAGCAGAGCAGTTCAGGATTTATACCAACTTCAATGATTCAATGAGAGCTAATTTGGCCTTCTAAATATGTAATTGTTCTTAGTGGGGAAAAAAAAAAAAATCTATTAATCCCTCACAGCAGTCACTGATTGTGGCATTTTAACAGTAAGAGCCGGGATGATTGAGTGTTTTCAGTGCTTACTGACAGATGGTCATTGTGTTACAAAACAGCCTCCAATAAATAATGACCATATCCACATGAGAGATGGAAAATAGTTCTTTATTGTCAATCCTTTTTTGCTGCATATAATGAAGTAGAAATGTTCCTTCAATTCCATTTTATTGTAATACTGAAAGGCAAAAATTTCAATTTGAATAAAAAGTGATAAGAATTTGAAAGCAGAAATGTTTCAAGTTTTTATTTGTTTGCTTTCCTATTTCTTCAAATCTAATAAACATTGTGGTTAATATTATTCAATTTTTATTTCATAGTATACATTTCCCTTCAGGTGCCACCGAAGCTTCTTTTGAAAGATCACAAGTAAGCTCAAGGCAAAGATATGGTTTCACAGTCGCAAGGTGACAGGTTTGAAACTTACTCCTCATAATATGATGAGCATGAGTGCACAGTGGTCTGTATGACTGGGAAAGAGGTTTCATTTTAATCACAGTGCTTCAGAACATAATCTGTACTAACACAGAGCTGTGTTAGTCAATCACAGAGCTGTGAATTGATTACAGTTACTAATGATACTACAGAAGTTACGACTCTTATACTGTAAATGAATCTGAAGCATCAAGTGTGTTCAATAGGTACCTCAAAAATGTTAGTACATGTCTTATTGTACACTAGGAACAGCACAGAAGTCTGACTATTTCTGCCTGGGTGGGAGGTGAGAGTCAGATAAGGGGAACAGGTTGTCTTGTATCAGGTTGTTGATGAATAAAAGGAGCATTTTTCACAAGCACTGAGGCTGACTTACTGAACACATGCAGACTTCAAATTTTGAGAATAAATTGTTGATCAGTAGTTATCCTGATTTGCACTGCAAAAAGTCTCAACAATCCAACTGAGCTGAAGTAGAATGATGAAGCACAACTGGAAAAATTATTGCACAGCTATTTGTTTACATGTTGACGGCTCAGGAGTTCTAAAGTAGCTAAACTGTTTTTTGGTCTTGAAAAGAGCAGGTAAAGCTAAACATATGGAATAAACATATCTATGAAGCAAGAAGGATTACTGTCAGCTCTCAGAACCAAACTATCCTTCAGCAGTAATTTTCAGCCGTGTCTTGCACAATCTACAGCAAAAACACTCATGACTTCCACCAACTCTTTATCTGTGCTGGACCTGATTGCTCACCTCTTCACATTTGCACTTCACTACATGTTAATGTTTGAGGTTTTAAACTGGATTATTTTACTGACTCTTACTTTGTAATCAGGGGAAAAAGTAAAACTATCAAAGCCACAAGCATCTTGCCTACAAAAGTTTTCAGGGCACACTTTACATGAAGTTCACTACTATGGAGGTCAATGATCAGACTGAAATCAGAAACTTCTATGTGTCTGAATGACCCCTTCCAGTTGCCAGGGCTCTTGGGTCACAACCTGTGGGTTTTATATCCCTCTATGTGTTTACATCTGTTTAAATTAGGATTTGTCTGAACTAGGTTCTGCAATTAGAAACAAGGAGCTGTGCTTTTAATAGAGGCTATAATGAGTTCTCAGAGCAAGTCACTTGACCCCAAAAAGCTGTGGGAAATATTTTCTATGGTGGTTCCCACTTGTTTCTGATAATGAAGTAGCCTCTTCAAGACCAACTAATCTCAGTAAAGGTGAGAGACATTCTCATATCCATTAAGTAACCATTTATAATTCAGAAGAACATTTATGAAAGCAGCAGCATGTCTTTTGTCTTCTATATACAGGACAACATTCAATGTTTATACTAAGTGAGTGCTTTTGGTACAACTTGTTGGCAGGTTGAAATCCTGTGGGGAAATGAGTTCATGGCTTCATCACCTGTTAGAGAGCTATCACAGCTCACCCTTAGCTAGCAATCTCATTGACCTTGAAAGCTGAATGATACAGAGGTTTACCTTACCATATTTGAAAGGCGGTATTGTAGAATCACACAATGGTTTGGTGTGGAAGAGACCTTAAAGACCATCTTGTTCCAACCCCCCTGCCATGGACAGGGACTTCACATTTGGGACAGGGACCTTCCACTACCAAAGGGAGCACAGATTCTCTATCCACCCTGGCCTTGAGTACTTCCAGGGGTGGGGCATCCACAACATCCCTGGGAAACCTGTTCCAATGTCTCAACAACCTTCACCGTAGATATTTTCCTAATATCTAATTTAAACCTGCCTTCTATCAGTTTAAAGCCATTACCCCTTATCCTGTTACTACAGCCTTTGTAAAAGTCCTTCTCCTTCTCTCTTGTTGCCCCCTTTAGGTACTGGAGAGTGCTCTAAGGTCTCCCCAGGGCCTTCTCTTCTCCAGGCTGAACAACCCCAACTCTCTCAGCCTGTTTTCATAGGAGAGGACTGCCAGCCATCTCATCATCTTCCTCTGGACTCATTCCAACAGGTCCATGTCCTTCCTCTGCTGGGAACCCCAGAGCTGGATGCAGCAGTGCAGGTGGAGACTCACAAGAGCAGAGTAAGGGGTGAGGAGCACTTCCATTGATCTGCTTCCCACACTGCTTTGGATGCAGCCCAGGACAGGGCTGGCTATCTGGGCTGCGAGTGCACATTGCTGGGTCATGTTGAGCTTCTTGTCAGTCAACCTCCCCAAGTCCTTCTCAGGGCTGCTCTCAATCTTATCTTCATGTGCCTTCATTTCAAGGCTGCAACAAAGCAAAATGGATCTTGTAATAGCAGTATCTGGACAGAAAGATGACTCCTGGCTCTTGGCAATTTCGAGACCTTTATTCTTATGTCTTTTCCAGCCTAAAGAATTCTATGATTCTAAGATTCATTGCCATAATTTAAGTATGTCATTGTTTGTAACCTAAGTGTATGAGAAAATGTATGAAAAAAGAAAAGCAACACAGACAGAGACAAAATCACTTGCTTCCTAATTTTCGACTGCCATGATCTTGTGAAACTACTTTCCTGTCCAGTGGTACCTTTGATATGTTCTCTGATTGTACCCAAACAGAGCTAAATCTTGCTTTATCTTCTCACAGAACTCTCATCCACGTATTATATCCATGTATGAAAAGCAGAGGGAGACATGGGAAGTATTTTTTCTCCAAATAACAGGATTTGGAGCTATCATGGGCTGTACAGGGAAAGGAGAATGTTTGTAACACGTGAAGACATATAATGGAATAGAATTTGCAGGCCTTTTGTCAAGCTTGAATTGAGAATTGCAGCGTTCCTATAAGGGCTTTATTTGTAGTAACACCTAAGGAGAACATGTTAAGTTTACAGACACGTGCACACACACATTCACAAAGTGTATCTCTATGCAATACCACACTTAAGACAATACAGTTTTTTCCATGCCAAGTGCTGTGTGCCATAGATCACTGTCTCAGCACAAAACACACAAACTCCACCAGAGTATACTCGGTTCCTAGACATGATTTTTCCAAAACTAATTTTTTCCTTGCCTCTCTGGAGAGCTTTGAGTCTTGAAGCCCTGTTGTGTCTCAGACTGTGGGCATGCTTTTCTCCACTGAGGGCTAAATGAGCATCTCTTATATTCCCATACTGTGGGAGAATGCTTGGCAGTTTTTCAGCATCATTTTGAATTCTGCCCCAGCATTCTTACAAGCTCATTTGAGTTTGGTGCCATCCTTAGTTTTATATAAGTTCTTGTTCAGGCATCTATTCAAATAACAAATATTTGGAAAAGAAGTGGGTCTCAGATGCCTCTTAAGAAGAGATCCAATGTGGAATCTCTCCTTCCTGCCAGTGATTATTTTCTTGGAACTTACTTTCAGCCATCTCTTTATCTACTTTATTGTGAACCAAGGTTGCTGACAGCCGCCTACAATCTGACTGATGACATATGATTCAGGTAGGTGGACTTCATGTTCAGTAACAAATTAGCTGGACCACTGGGTTCAAAGTGACAAGAGCATGCAGTTCAGTTTTCAGCCACATAGTAGCTTTCTTTCAGGGTTAATACTGGGGAAAATAGTATCTTTATTAATGAGCTGTACAATCAATATATTTGTGCATAATAGACAACAAATTCTGTGTATGCAGCAGGATGAAGAAGAGTCAATGCTTCAGTAAATCTCTAGAGGACAGGGCTGATGTGTCAGTGGATGCTGGCAGCCTGAAGGAATGGGCTGGCAGAAGATTAACATTGTTCAAAAACAAATTAAAATTTTGGATCCCCAGTGGAAAGCCCCTATGCAGCAGAACAGGTTGGGGGCTGATTGGACAGGAAGCAGTTGTGCCCATGGGCACAAGAAGTTTCAATAGTTTGCCTTGGTGCTAAAGGAATCCAACCTTATCACCCTCTCCAACTCCCAGAAAGGAAGTTGTAGCAAGGTGGGGGCCAGTCTCTTCTCAAAAGTAACAAGTGATAGGATGAGAGGAAATGGCCTCAAGTTGTGCCAGGGAGGTTTAGATTGGCGGTATTTAAAAAACTTGTAGATATGACATTTAGAGACATGGTTTAATGATGGACTTAATTTACTGTCAGACTCAATCTCAGAGGTCTTTTCCGACCTAAACAATTCTATGATTCTCCTTTTCTCCCCTGAGTACAGTGCCTCTTTCCTCATGAGAAATTTGGAGTCAGGAACTGGAAGTCTAGAACAGCCAGTATGGAAACCCAGTTTAGTCCTGCCTGCCTGTCCAGAGACAATGCACCTAAAAGGCAGGTCTTGTGTAATTTCCTTATAGGAACTGACTCCTCAGCAGGATCTGGCCTTTTATTCTTTTACTCCTATACAGGGATTACATAAAATACTAGATAAATATGTCCTTTTTTTTTGTTGTTTTGTTTTTTGTATTGGCAGATCTTATTTGAATGTTTGCCAGGACTCTTGTAAACACACAGAAGTAAGTAAATTATCTGTGGGCCGTAAAAATCAGCTGGGGTCAAATCCTGAACTTAACCGAAGATCTCTGTAAAATCATGGACTTAAACTAGACCCACATGCCCCAGCTACAAATCAACATCTCTGTTGAAAAAATAAGCCTGCCACAGAGTGTTACATTTTTCTAGAAAAGCAAGCACACCTACATGAGATATTTGATATAAAGGATCCATCATTGTGCCTTTTATCAAGTAAATAGAATGTCCTTCCCACCTCAGAGAAGCTGAGGTCTGGATGTTTGTCTCCCCCAGGAGACAAAAGATACACTCTTTTCAGGATGCATGATGCCTGACTTTGCTAACTACTCCTGCCTGATGAGAACTCAGGGGTTCCACAGGACAGAAGCTTAAGGCATACGGAAGTTTTTAAACTTCAAGAGCTACTTTTGGGACGTTGTCTTGATCGTTGATGATATGGCATCTAGCATGTTACTTAGGATAATTCTAAAACCCAAGGAGCCCCAGTCTCAGCATGAACACAGAAGATATGTTTCAAATGCACTTATTTCCATATTGCCTTTTTTTATTTTTTCCCTTTTCTAACTGCTCAATTCATATTACAGACATGGGAGCTATGTTAGTAAAAGCTAGACATGATTAAATACTTTCAGTAATTGTGTTACTAAAATATAAATTTAGATGACAGGAGGAGTAATTTGTATTCAAGATACTTTTAACTGCATTGACTGATTGTGACTAGATTCATTAGGCAAGAATTTAGACCAAATTTATACTCAGGCTACATGGTCAGAACCATGAAGAAGGTCATGATATCTGGAAATTTCCAAAGCACTTACCCAAACTTACCCATCCACCGATGAATGTTTTCCTGTCCTGTCAGATTAGGCAACTCTTTGCCTGCCTATTTGATTTGTAAGGCTTAGACCACTCTTTTAGGGAGGGCCTGCACTAAAACCAGCTAGGGATGCTTTTAATTCAAGCAAACCACGTGGAGCTGTATTCCTGAAAGGATACAAAATCAGCTCCCCTAGTTTTTGAAATAATTTCCGGACCACCAAGTTGTACTATGTTGTGAGACAGAGGAGCTGTAACTCCATAAAGTCATTTAGTAGCTGTGGCAATTTCATTGCCACAACTTTCTAGCCTAGTGGTTTGGTCACATTTAGACAGGGAGAAAGTTGCATTCCAATACTCATTTTTGGAAACATGTAAGTAATTTATATTGAGTGTTAATTAGAAAGAGTCTGCAAAACATTTCTCCCCTTCTTCTGGGAGTATATGACAGATGCAGCACTTTTCTTTCTGTACTTTAATGAGTATCAGGAGACAGGTGACTACATATCCAGGTAGACTGAGAAGGGGCTAGAGCCCAAATAAAACAGAGTGAGGACACAAGCATTAGCTAATAACTGTCACATGAACATTGCTATGACAGAAATGTACCCGTGCTTGTCAGATTTTCCCTGTTGATACTTCAAAAGACCTCAGCAGTTCTCCTGCATCACAGAACAAATATCCATTAGTGAGGTCTTTTCAGAGAAGAGTGGACTTATGAAAAGGTATGTTTGTGAAGACTTGAAATTATGTGTAAATTCAGACTGCATCCAATAAACACTTCCAGCTAGAAAAGGTGAAAAAGATGTTGAAATACTGAAATATTCTGTTTTGGTATTTTAAAGGACTTTTTTTTCAAAAATTAATCATAGAGGTTATGGTATAATTTCATTTAACAACATTTTCTTTTTTATCATAAAAATCTGATTGAAAATTAAACTAAATTAACAGGAAAGGAAATGGGAAAGTGCTAAGAAGGGACTTTACTCACATATATGAGAACCAAACCAAGCTACTTAAGATTGAAATAAATATGTCTAACTAATTCAAGATGAGGTTCTTTTGTTTACTGTAATAAATCAAAAATCCTCAAAAAGTCAAATCATAACTTGACCAAACTTTTTGCCTATGACACTTCACAGCAAAATGCATGATTTGACCAGATCCAGCATACATTCATGGGTTGGTGAAAAGGCCAAACCACAGTGGGGAGGACAGACAGTCTTTGCTAATGATCTAATTCTCACAGCCACAGTATAAGCCAGCACTGGGATTTATTTATTTCTTCTCAAAAGGAAAATCCTGCATATACAGAGAACAGCAGAACTGGAAGAAAAGCATTTCTTTCTATTTTGTTCAGCTATTGTCAAATAGTTATGCTCAGGTGGTGTTTTCTTTTTAAAAATTATATATTTAAAACACAAAGCCATGAAATGTTTAATACCATTCTGGAAAACTGATTTGTACAGAGTTTAGTTACATTTATTATTTAACAAGCGAATGGCAAAACTTACTTTAAGTTCCTCAGAGCATTTCAGATATTAGCAGGCTTTATAGAGATAAGAATAACAGGATTACTAGGGATGCCAATACTATACAGCAGAATTAAAAGCTACAATTAATATGGCTATTACTATCACTTTAGAACTATGCTACAATCTATTATGCTTTCTTAGCAAGTTAATGAAATTCTTTGTCCCACACACAAAGGATCTGCAGTATAATAAAGTTATTAAAGAAAGTAATTAAACCTTTTAGAATAAAAAAGGATCACTGGCAAAAAAAAAAGGTAAATGCATTTTACTTACTCAACAATCATACTATTGTTTTGTAAACAATACAAAATTTTAAAAGGCTTATCACTTCATGCTGTACACAGATCTTTTGAAAAATATCGGTGCATGTATTTCTCTGAACATCTAAATCAGTTTTTAAAAACAAAGTTTTGCTTAAAATCTGCAATAGGAATGTAACTACAGCAACTAAAAAACACCAAGTGCTATTTCAGGAGTAACAAGTACGGTATACAAGCTTTAAAAAATTTCTCATGCCAATAGATGTTGTTTTTCTTTTATTGTGGCTTAATATGGTTTCAGAATTCTCTTGGCTTTAAGACCAATAACTTTTTAAAGTGTAGTAAGTATCTGATTCCTCTTACCTTGTGCTGAAGGCGATTTGTTAGGCGTTTCGGTTTTTTCACATTAAAAATTAAGCAATAAGGCACAATGTGGAGGAGTGATTATCTGATGATAATCCCAGCATCCTGAAATTGCTTTATTGCAAATATAAATATATTTTAGATTGTTCACTGGATATTAAGGGCATTAGCATGCCCATAGAGTTTAATCTTCCCCTTTAGAATATTAAATTCATAAGGCTTTTTTTTTTTGTCTAAGCTATTTTTTAATGTGAAAGACAGGACTTCATATACTCAAGAAATACTGTAATTGGCTGGTGCATATTCCACTGGGGAGATTAATTTACAAGCACTGTACAGTTCTGCTAAAACTACTTCTCAACACTTCAAAATGTCAATAGTATATTTTCCCAGCCCTGTAAACACATTTTGATACACAATATAAACTTTAATGGTAGTTTTAAGACACCTCTGGGGGTATGGTTATTTAAGCAATAAGACACAGTAGGGTGTGAATTATGGTATAATAATTCCCTACCAACTGCATTGTTAGGCACAAGGCCAAAGGCCAAGGGACCAATGAACACACTAGGTGTGAATTATGACATCATAAGTCACACTGTAGAGTGTCTTACTGACATTAGAGAAATATTTAAAACATGCTTTAAAGCAAATACCTTATTCCCATACTACTGTATTTTAATGGAATATCCTGAAAAATCTTTCCAAGTAAAAAGTTAGCCTTTATGTAACCTGGAATTAGAAATGAAATTGAAACAAAACAAAACAAAAAAGGTCTTCTAAGTTTGTCATACTGCACTGTGGTGACACACTTTAAAGAACAGCCCCAGAAAATATGTCTTACCCAAGTTTGTAAAAAATAGCACAAAGGCCTTCTGCACAGGGGATTATAATCTGGTTTTCTCATTGTAGAATCAGATTGCCTGAATCATGGTTTCTCCCATGTAACTGTGTTGATGAAACTGCTAGAAAACCTACATACCTTTTTTCTGCACTTGTTCATACTGCTGTAATAGGGCACAATATGGACTTTGAATGAATAGCAAAAAAGTTCCTTAAGACCCCATTTGAGCTCCTGCAGCTGAGGCTGCTCACAGATCTAACACAACTTTTAGTAAGGACTGCAAGTAGGATAATGTATATTTATACTGTTTTCCATTTTAAACTCTGTTTGACAAATGCAATTTCTCCCCTCTGGGTACTCCCGCACTCCAAGAGCAGCAATGACAACAGTTGTCATCTGGAGATACAAGCTCACCTACAAACAGTTCAGTGACTGGGAGCAAGCTCACTGCAGCAGCAGGGATTTTGGCATGATCTAAACTGGTTTCTCAGTCAGTTTTTACAGCTTGCCTTAGCCTTCCAGGCTGCTGTGGATTGATTGTTACCCGTGGCCCAGCCAGCAGTGAGCATTAGGGTTAGCAATATGATAAAGCTTACGGGAGGGCTGTTTGCCAGGCCCATTTGGAGAGAGATAAGCCTCAGGGCATGTCTGCATGTCTCAGTGCACTGAGGTGCTCAGCACTGCTAGGCTGGCTGGGTAGATGTTGTTGTGGCTATGGATAGGGATGCTGTGCCATGTAGGGATAACAACCTGCATCCTGGAAGCAATGTAGCTGCAAGGTCAGGTTAATTAGCTCTCCTGCATCCAGCACTGGAGCCATTTCATTTCGCACACACAGAGCGATCTCTGTGTGTCCCTGGTTATCTGAGCAAAAAATGGAAACCTCAGTTCTTCCACGCACAGCCTCATTCTGACATAATTGTGTAGCAGGTGAGAGTTGTTTTCTGCATAACCTCACTCATAGGGGTTACCTGCCCCCCTGGATAAAATCATTATCTGTGGCCATTTACATCAGTTAAAGGTAAAATTTGGAGACTAGAGTTCCTCATTCTCCATGACATAGAAATGATGAATCTTACATAGAGGACTTCTGTGAAGCTAACAGTGGGAACAAGGTAAAATTCTGAGCTAACTTGGTGTCTCCCCCTCTTTGTCTTCTCAAAATCTCTGTTTTAATCTCCAGCAAGGGAAGGTGCTTAATTCTGCCTACAGCTTGATGATACTCATGGGAACAATTTGAGTTTTGCTGCTTTCCTGTATAAACAAACAGGCATGTGATTGCTTTTTGCTATTCAGCCTGCTTAAAACTTCTGTCAAACATGATGGAAAAGCCTACACCTCCATGTATTTTTTCCTTTTCCAACAACTTCCAACAAAGAGTAAGCTCACAAATTTAGACCTAGCTTACATTTGAAAATATTTGTTTTATATCCACTTGCAAAACTGGGAACACTTTTTCCTGGATCTCAATAGGAACGGGACAAACAACCAAGAAAAGGGTTCCACACTGGCTCTACATACTCTAAGAACTCAAAATAAGTAGCCCCGGAAAAAATACCTTTTAATACATATAAATTACCCCTTTTAGTGGCAAAGCAGTATTTCAAAGACTGTTGAGCAATAACTAACAAGTTCTCAGCAGCATGTTTTTCATAAATTAACATTACTGCTCAGAACTCATGTACACTAACTAGAATGCTGCAATTTCTGAAACCATTTCATTACATGAAATTTGAGGTATAAATGCATCACTGTGCTACCATAATAAGGACATAATACTTTGATATACCCATCTCTGCAAAGCCTTCGGGCTTGTAACAGTAAATCACAGACCTATTTTCATACCTCATTACCATTATGTATCTTTCCACTGACACCTGACCTTATGCATAATCAGGTATGAATCTAAAACCACACTTACAATCTAAATGAGTGCCTCATTATTTTACATAACCCAGAATGAAATAAGATTTGAGATGTAACTGCAAAATTCACAGTTCACACATTCAGAAATGCAGGTTCATCGAAAAGAAGTAATGGTCTCTAATTCGGGACTGTGAACAGCACCAAATCACTCCTGCTCCTGGGAGCTTTGCAAGAATTTCAGAATTGGATTTTAGAAAGGATGTTGCCAGTTCTGAAAAAAATAACACAGTGTTGAAACTGTTTGGTATGTTGTTAAAGATGAACTATCAAAAAAAAAAAATGCAAGTACTGAATTTATTACCTGTATTTTCAAGAAAGAATGACAGCACCAATTGCATGAAGTTATAAAACACCAGAAATAAACATGTAAATAATCTTCATGGAACACAGACATCTACAAAGATATATATATATATGTATACATGTATTATAATAAACCCATTCATTAAGGAACAAGAAACATAATTTTGTACTGTATAAAACAGCTGTACAGTGTGCACACAGACTTTCCTCATCTCTCTAAAATGTCTGTCAGTCACTTCTCCCCATCATCATTTGCTTAGCATAGTTTCTTCATTGTCCATGGGAGAGCTCTAAGTGACTGTCTTGTACTTTTACACTAAGTACTTATAGTGCAGTTTGTCTCCATATATATATACATATGCATACATATATATACTCACCAGTGCACACATATATGTATACATGTATATATATGAAAAGAACAAACACACACATGTACACACACACATGACACATCTAAACAGCTCCTCCATCCTGTGCTATCGAATTAGTGCTTATAAAAAATCCCTGCACATTTTGTGAAGGGAAGAAAACTTGCTGATTGTGCAGATTGAAGTCATTAGATCGTTTCATTCCTAACAGTCTGCAAAAACACATCTGAATCATATGGTGGTATCCCATATGCCTGAAGAGAGTCTGTTGCAGGAGGTATCTTCTACCTTCTTCAGCAGCGTCGGCTTCTTACAAGGGGGTGGAGGTGGGGCTGTGATTCTTTGCTCAGTATTGTGCAATATTTGCTGCCAGTCTTCTCTCTCTTCACACAGCTTTCTCCTCCAATCTAGAAGCTCTTGTAGAGCCACACTCTCATTCTCAGAAAGTCTAAGCTGATGAATAACCTGTGAGAAAAAAATAATAACAATAACAATAACAATAATAATAAAGGTGGATAAAGAAAACAGATCAAATATGCCTGTTAATAATTTGAAGCAACCTCGTCCTCCAAAAGGGTTTTAAACTCTTTACACAGAAAACAAAGAACATTAGTGATTCAGAATTGCCCTATTGCAATCTTATGTCTGAAAGTCACAGAGCCTGAAGTCACGTCTGAAGTTGTATGAAGCAACTGTCAAAAATGAAACAAACGGAAAAAACTCCCCTGTGTTGTCAAAGGGTACGTGAACATAATTCTCTGAAACACACAAAGCAGACTGCCTACAGCTGCTGCAGGAGTAGCAAGGTTTTTCTTCCAAATGTAAGTACCCAAATAACCATAACCAAGAAACCATAACCTTTGTTGCATATTAGAATCAGTAAAGCTACTTGTCAGACAGATGTTATCCTTAGAACCAGAGGTCAGTCCTTGTCTTCCTCCAGAGTATACATTAACAACTTCAATTGTAGTTTCAGTTGGCCTGAACCTATTTATAAATTCATTCTGAAGTAGCCACAGTTCTGTACTAAATTCATAATCCACCTAGAAGAAACGGTTCCCTTCCATTTAACTCTTCTATTCCAGTGACTGTTTATTTTGTTCAAGTCAGTTTGAAGCCCTCATAGCAGCACAAGTCCACGAAGCAATGAAGTCCATCTCACAGTCCTTTAAGACTTACTTGACACCTATGCAGTACAGCAGCCCCTAGAGCAGGTACCGAGATCTATTGGCTTGGGAGCTTTCTGTAACTAGAAAATATGAAACATATGAAACATATTTCATAATCATAACATCTAATAGCTCACAACCCTTATCCTGTTACCTTCTTTCATAAGAACTCCACAGGAGCACCTGTAAGAGGCACCTATGGCATGACTAAAATGCCCACACTTCATCTCACACAGTGGGCTCATGTTAAGGTTGCATTTCTACTTGTCATAATGAGAGATGACTGCTTGTAAGTTATAGTAAAGGAAATGATGTGCAGTGCCCTTAAATTCTCATGAGACACCCCACACGATTAGTTCCAGTTGCAAGGAAAGCTGAGGGACATTAAGGGTATTTTTGTCCCTGATAGGCAATGGGGTTCCTAGGGTAGAAGACTTTGTTATTGCCTGTGGCTCCCGCTGCTCCTTCATGGAATAGCAAGTGCCTGAGTACAGAGGCTTACCAGGCTTTACACTGTTATTTCAAATGTGTCCTGTGCAAGTCAGACCTTTCACATGCACATGCTGTCAGAGAAGGAACGAGCCCTTACATGGATATGCCTGAATATCTACAGGGAATTGGCTTAATTTCTGGTTGGTTGATACTTCAAAGAGAAATGCATTAGCCTATATTAAGCCTTAATAGCAGGTATAATCAAGTACAGTTTAAAGTTCTGAATTGTTTTAAAAAAAAAGAAAAATGAAAATGTTTGAAAGTTATCATTAAAGTTATCTCAATTGCATATCATTATAAAATTAAAAACCTCTTTGCTTTTATATTTACACAAAATGCAACAGGGCATCTCAGCAACTCAAGTGAAAATGAAATGTTCCACAGATATTGCTAGAGGGATATCAGAGACAAAACGTACTTTTTCTTTTTTTCCGTGGTTTCTAAAATATGAGAAGACAAAAGTTTGCACTTGGAAACAACTTATCAAGAAAGAAAGGTCAGGTGGCTTTATCCTATAGAACAGCTGAATAGTTTGTGAGTCACCACGGCTTACTCATGGCCAGTTTCTGGAGTTTTTTGTGGGTTAAAATTATGAGCATAGTCCATTTTAGAAAACACATAGATTGGAATACAGTCTTCCCAATTTGGACGCCTTATTTGTACCTAAATTCAAGACATTTCATGAACCTGTGCTAGGCATGCTTCTCAGAGAGGTGCTGGAACACACAAGAACCAAGCTTTGTTAGATGGTCATCGCAAGAGTTACATATGAAACAGTTCCAGAGATAATTAATCAAAGACATACCTGAACACTGGAGGATAAATATAGTTATTAAAAAAAAAAAAAAAAAAAAAAGTTTTGAAACTCTGTAATTGGATGTGCTCTGGTGACAAAAGTTTAGATAGTATGACTAATGAAGTCTGGAAGAATTTTCAGATTGAGAGATGGACAAAGTATTTGAAAAAAGACAGCGCTACTGCTATTCCAAGGAACATAAGGCACATAGGGGCAGAGTAAGAAGTGAGTACATTTTGCCTGGGCAAGGAATTGACAAATGCATCCTGTTAATAGCTTGTAGGCACTGAAGAAACCTTATTATACTGGCCCTGCTTATGGAAGCTGTAAATTAATACTGGGTCATCAGTTTCACTATAGAGCTCATTTTCCAGTGCATAGTGGACAAACGTTGGTTCAGTTCACAAATAAGTGTACCTATTTTATCGTAATTTCTTAAACAGGGATGGAAAAATATCTCAAACGTTTATTCATTATGAAACTGATTTGGTAAATAAGCTGGAAAACAGCCTGCATGAAGGACATGAGATGAAACTGCAGTTGAAATTAAATGGGGGAAAATGCATAAGAAGTGGCAGAGCTCTAAATGAACCAATTAATTTAATTAGATCTATTTGAATAACATGATATCTTTTCTCTTTTCCATTTATGATTAGACCTGTGACAAGCTGAAGATCTATTATACATATTCATTATAGAAAAGGTTGACTGAATAATTTTACGTGAAGCACAATGTAAAACAGTAAGCTATGTTTCTTGATTATTATTCTATATCCTGAGCAGGTATTTTATGAAGGGTGAATGATGCGTGTGGGAATTAATTACTTTAAGACTACTGATCTTTTTACTGGGCACTAAACAAACAACTTCAACCAACTGTATCAGCAACAACAACTGTAGACCAGGATTTTCCTACTCAAAGTCAATGGTCAATCAGACATGGCAAACAGCATTTGGGCTAGACCCACAAAACATATAGTATTTGAATAGTTGGCATTTAACAGCTCTGCCATTGAGTGGAAACACCATCCCTGTGTTTAGTATCCAGAACTCTTACTGAGCAAACAAGAAAAGCTGAAGTGACAAAGACACACAAAAGAAGAGCTTGTAGAGTAACCACAGCTATTAACTGGCAACAGCAATGGATTGAAGGATTTAAACCAGATCCGTATTTCCCTTGCAAAATGTGGAAAGATGGACAAAATAAATTTGTAATGAGCAGCCCAGTGAGGAGCTTTCAGGATTAATTCTTTCCACTTCACAGCCCAAACTCTCAGGCTGTAGCACCAAGTGCTCTCCTCCCAGCATCAAGGATTTTGGTTGGTCACAGAACACAAATGACTCAGTTACATCACAACATGCATGGAAGGACTTTCATCATTCTCTAGAAGAAGGGAAATTAGAAGATGTGGATTCAACTTCTCTATGTTGGTCCTAGCTGAGATGAAGATCATTTTCCTCTTTGCATTGGTAGCTAGAAAGCAGCTGATAACTCTCCAGTGTTTTGGCTGCTGCTGAGCAGAGCTGGCACAGCCTCAGCTCTGTCTCTCCAACACTCCCACCTGACCAGTAGGCAGGGGGTGGGCAACAGCTTGGGAGGGGACACAACTAGGCCAGCTGACCCAAACTGACCAAGGGGATATTCCATACCATATGCTGTCTGCACACCTATAGGAAAAAGGAGGGGGAAGGAGAGACATTTGTTATTTACATTTGCCTTCCAGAAAAACATCCACATATGCTGAAGCCCTGCTTCCCAGGAAGTAGCCAGACATTGCTTGCTGATCAGAAGTAGAGAATAAAATATTTTTGGTTTATTTTCTTTTTCCTTTGCTGCTTCCATGTGCACAACCTTCACTTTTGTTTTAGTAAACTCTCTATATCTTGACCCATGAATTTTTTTCCATTTTATTTTTTCCTCTGTCCTGTTGCAGAGGGGAGTGATAGAGCAGCTTGGCGGGCACTTGGTGTCCAGCCAGGGTCAACCCACCACAGTTCTTTCAGGCTGAGGAAGAGACCAAGTTCCCACATGCTGAGAGAACACTTCAAGTACAAGGGGTGGACTCTGAGTGCAGAGCAGAAGGACTCTGACTCCAGTGCTTTGTGCTGTCAGATTAGTGTGCTGAAGTAAAACCTTCAGAGAGAGTCCCTTGTGGTTTTAGTGCACAAAAAAGCACTGGAGACAGAGCACTTTGGTTATATGCTGGCAGTCATGAAAATCTTGGAGCACAATCTTGCCTATACACATTTGAGTATTGCATAGTCATTCGAGAATGAGGCTCTGAACTGCCTTCTGGATTTAGGCTTCTAAATTCTGCCTAGATTTCACTTTACAGCCTAAAGCAGACATGCTGGATTTCAACTTTGTCTTAGAATCAAGATGAGTTGCTATAAGGTAAGTCAGTAAATTATTTTAATTACAGTCTATTTCATATGCAAGTTAAAAATTCAGCAAGTTTTTAATTATAGAAAGTAGAAGGTTTCATATTTTAAATAATTTGTGACAAAAAGTATGCCAGATAAAATGATTAACTGGCACATTTAAAATTAACTTTGAGTTATTTAGAGATTTTGCTCTAGCATCTCAAGAAATTCATTCTGCTTTAAAAGATCAAATGCTATAACTTTACAGAGGATGTTTTGTAACATTCAGAAGCAAAGAACTTATATTCTCTGTGTGTCAAATGCAACGGAGTCTTAATCATCGGCCTGTGACTAAAGGGCTTATTACACAGTCTGACAAACAGAGACTTACTATTGGTAGATTCTTTTCAGTATTTCACTTCAGTTTGCTCCCTCACTGACCAAATGTAGGGTTTACCTTTTAAAAAATATTTGTATACTACAATACTAATTTTTTCATTTGTGAATGCACTTTTTACTATTATTTACTATTATTATTTACTATATTATTCACCAGAAATGAAGTATTTAATTATATATGAAAATTACATATTATTTAAAACATACAAACAATTTTCTTTGCACAAAATGTAGCACTTCATGTTGTATTACAGTTCTGGTTTTAATTGCTTCTTTAAATTTTAGTAAGATTCCTGCCTATAGATATATAAGCACAAGAGGAAATCACAGCACAATTTAAGGACAGGCAAAGCATATAAACCTGTGTTGCTGAGACATTTCCATTTTGTAGCTAGTTCATATTTTTTGTTTGGAGAAATAATGCCAGCTGTTTTCTTCAACAGATTTATCAATGTTGGTGCTTTAAAGTAACTGTCAGTAAATGCTCACAGTTAATTATTACATGATTGATTTTTATCTTCCATTAGCAAAGTTGAGGTCCCATCATGGAATCTTTGGGAAGACTGAGTTCAGAAGAGCAGTGAATTTACCTTTCTAAACTTCGACTAGGATCTAAAGTGAATTATGCAATAAATGAAAAATGTTTATAATAAATTACCATAATTATTTTAGAAAGGAAACTGCCTTGACAAAACCCCTGTTTACAATCTCTTTCAGTTTGTAGGCTGCCTAAATATGAAAGCCAAATAAATTTCAGCCAATACGTGACTCACATTTAACTTTATATTACAGCCCTCAAAAGCAGTTCACAGACCCCAGTGGATCTTCTGTGGATCCTCAGTTTTAAAGGCAGTAATGATAAGGATGTTCTTACCTCGTATTTCAAAATCAAAGACCATTTCATTCAGTAATTCAGAAAATAATTCTTACTGCAATCAGTTATTAGCAAGAGCAATATATTTTGATTCAACTTATATGCAACTCCCACAAAAATGTTTCTAACTCATTTTAATGGTTTCATTTTTTAAATTTAATTTTTTTTAATCTGATAAGCCCCTACACTGACTCTTTCCAAACATGCATGTCACAACTTCATTTCCAACCTATAGAAAAGGCACACTGCAACCCCTCCAAAAATCCTAACCCTTCAGGTACCAACAGGTATGTTTGGGGTTATTTTTATGTTAAAGAAAGAGCAGAAAACAGGAAAGGATTGTTTTTCCACCAACTACTGAATCAAGGAAAATTAAAAATCTGTTAGTATACATGTTATTCACCAATATAATATTCACTTAAATATATAAGGGGAAAGTGCACAGTTAGCTAAGGGTGTGTTAACAAGCCTAGGTAAGTGTTCAACATAAATCAAATCAATATGTAAAATTGTGTTTGACTGAGAAACCTGCATTAGCCATATAAGACCCCAGCAGGGAGCACAGAGCAGCTACGATAAATGAGCTTACATGCTTCAAAATTCCAATTAAAATCTTCAAACACAATTGTAATGCTGGGACCCAAACTGATTCACATGATTGTCATGTGAGTGCTGGGACAGGTATTTTTTTGCGATAGCAGACCCACTGGATGTAATAACTTGATATGTGATATACAACAATAAAATTATTTTAGTTAATTGTTCTTTTATACTGCTGATGATTTTTCTTTGTGTTGGAACAACTTTACAATGTCCAAAAATAAAGCTCCGAATGGATGTCAAACTGGAAAGGAGAAAATGGCAAAGAAGACAGGTGCTTTGTCTGGTGCAAATCTGGAAGTGCTCTGGAGGAGGCATGCCAGCAAAAAATTAATGAGATCCATAACTGAAAATACATTGCATTTGCTTTTTTCTAAACAGGAAAATATCTCAGGTAAATTTTCGTATTACATCAAAAGAAGAAACCAATTTTAGAACAGGTCTTGTTATATGGATGACATACCAAAGGAAGTAATAACTTGGCTGAACTATAAAAATTTGGGATTATCTTAAAAGTAACTTTGTATTTAAAATAAAATTTAAAAGGGACTACATTTATGAACAAAAATGCATTGACACATGATTCAGTTATAAATCTTTTCCCTTCTGACAAGCGATTTACAACTCTCTGTTGGATTTTTTTTCAAGGGACAGATTCAGTTTTCTTCCAAACATCAGTTGTGGAATGATGCTGGAAGCGGGAAATTGTGTCAGAGATCATGCAGACACAGGTATCTTAGATTGCCCAGTCCAGCCCTCTGCTATCACATGGCACTTGGAAAGCTCTCAAACTTCATCCTAAAAAATTAATTCCACTGTTTGCCTGAGTTTCACTTTCACTTTCTGATAGGAGTTTCCAGGAGAATTAATGGAAGAAAAATGTGTTAAGGATTACTATCTACAAAATGAACTCTGCCTCCAGATGCCCTTCCTCACAGACCACTGGAAACTGAGAGATCATACTTGCGAAAGGGACACCTCGTATCTCTGTCTTTACCCTGCATAGCAGAGCCTTGTTTTTATCAGAAAGAGAATCTTGGCCTACACATACCTTTACTGTGCCTCAGGCTGGATATTTTTCATTCTTCATCTAACTGCGATTCTATTTCTGGTGGAAGTTGTCTGATTTTCTGCCATACTGTTGTGGTTCCCTGTAGGTTTTTGTTGTTGTTGTTTATTAGGCTTTTCTTTGCTTTTTGTTTGATTTGAGGGAGACAGAGGTGGTTGTTTGTTTTGGGGTGATTTTTTTTATTATCCTTTTTTGAAGTAATACATTTTAGTCACAAAAGCTGGACCTGTCTTCCAGACATTTTCATCTTTCAGTGAAGTAGTTATCAATATTATAAAAAAATATATCAATAGTTATATCACAATATTATCAATTAATTATGTTAGTCATCTTCCATACAGGCTGGAAGTATCTCAGCAATCAAACAAAGATAATATATCTTTGCAAAATAAAATCAGCACACAAAACCTGAATACAACTGTAATTTGCAATCTGGTAGAAAATATTAGCACATGGTAGATAATGTTCAATAATATATGACAGGCACACTGGTTACCTGAGCTGGGAATAGAGTTGGACAAATCTATACATTCAAAACAGGGCTGTATTTTGTTTATTTGGATCTTGTGGCTTTCAATTTGTAATTTTTTTTTTCTGAGTTTCTTTCAACTCTAGATTCCTGATGTCAACTGAAAAGTGACACATTCCCAGAGTGACTAAAACATCAACCATCAACAAATACTGAAGGGTTTTTTTCTCCAAGGTAATATTTGTTGCCAGATAAACTGATTATACAATGCTCTTCAAAACATTCAGAGCATCCCCCTAATTTGCCTCTGATGCTTGAGAAAAAGAATATGTTCAGACAGCAACTGTGTCTTTCTCAAGATTAGCTCTGAAAACAAATCCTTTATCATCAAGGTTTTCGGAACAGCTGACCTAACAATGCTGATACTGCTTTGCACATAATCTAAAAAAAAATATCTGACAAACTAAGTCATGTTGCTACTTAATTGATCACTGCCCTTTTATGGCAAGATATTTTATTTGACTAAATAGACACTACATTTGCCACAATGCTTTGAAAGCAATTACAAAAACAATCATCAACTTGTATTTGCTGTAGTTGGGCATCATCCTTTATTGTATAGAAACACTACACTTGTGGTCAAACAATGTTAGAGGAAAACATCATTTAATTGACGGTCTGCTAGCATTCCAAATCTCTGCTATCTGTATGTGGCAGTGAGTGACAGCAAGAGAATGAAGGGCAGAGGAATTAATTTATTCCCTCTCACACTGGGCACTTCTAAGCGAGAAGTGCTGTCACCCTCCACAGGTGCTGTCAGTGGCGTGGTGGACCACACTCCTGCTGAGCTCAAATTTGAAGCAGCCTTTTAAGGTGAGCCACTGGCCATTGTGGCAGCCAAAGAAGGGTAATTACACCCTTTAGCCAAACACCAGAGCTTGGGGAGGGCACGGGGATACTCAGGAGGTTTTGTTCCCTTCTCTTCTACAGTGTCATCTAGCAGGGGCAAATGCAGTGAGGATGAAGCACTGGAGACAGAAAAGGGGCTTGGAATGTGTAAGGAGCTGGCTGTGGCATCAGCTGGTTCAGAGAGGAGGATCTGTGCTTTCATCCGTGGAGGTCACAGCGGTCAGACCTGGGATATACCTGCTCAGCAGAGGGGCACCAGCCCTCCAAGAGCCCTTCACACATAAACACAAGGTAATGTACTTATTGATGAATTTACACTATGCATTGCCTCATACCATTTAAACTATAAGGCATATGCTTTTGACTGTAAGTCTTCTAAAAATAAAGCCACAATGTGTTATAGGACCTGATTTTTGTTTATGTGTGTGACATTACAAAGAGTATTCTTTGGCATTACAGTCAAAACAATAAACAAAACACAATGCAGGGGGATGTACTGATTCAGATCAATGATAAGTATATAACATTCTATGTCTTCTCTTGGATGTTACGTGTTTACAAAGGTGTTGGTGGTTTTTTTTTTTTACTACAGCAGACCTGTTTGATTGTCACTTTTTGCTTCAAAGATGATCAAAGACTGCTTTCAGCTAATAGGCAAACATGACAGACAATAAGAAGGAATGTTAGAGCCCAGTATTTAGAAGTGTGACAATGGGTGGGGGATAGCAACACATTGCAACACATTCTTGACTATCCATTTTTTCAAACTTTTGAACAGTCAACAAAAGAAGTGATTGGCAACAAATATTAAATCAAGTAGGAACAAAGAAGACCCTTGAAACCATAATGAATATGCAGCTCTTTTTGTGGGAAGAGACTGCTGAAAGCAATGAGATTTCATGAAATAAGATCTATGGCTTAAGCTGTAATGAAACAATAAATACATACTTCACGAATATGAAAAGACATTTCCAATTTAACATTGTCAGATGTTGGATCCTATATTACTGCAATCTGCCAATCTGCATCATGGGGCTTAAATGAAATAGAAGAGATAAGACTTCAGATTTTCTAATATAACCATATGTGAAAAAAATAACCGCGAATTTTTTATCTCACCTCTTTGAACACATGACAGATAAAACATATTTCAGAAGTGGGTAACGAAAATCCTACACCAGGGTATGTCATATGTCTGATATTACTTAAACAAGCAGCTTGCCATCTTGGTAGGTTATTTGTGTCTTGTTCTGGGAGCATTTCCACAGGACTGAATGCACGTGACATCATCTGATTACAAATAAGCAAATATTCAGCCATTCGGAGCTAAACTGGACAAAGAGGCTTTGCATCAATCAATAAAAAATTTTATACCTTTCTTCTGGGACAACCAAATCTTCAGGAGACTATGGTTAAGACCCAACTTGCATAGAATGCAACCTTAAAATATAGGCAATCATTACAATTATTTTTATTTTATGGTACATAAAAGATCACATTGATATGTGCATGAAGATGAATATCATATCTGGAACATCACATAGACTTTCCACTTTTTTCCTCCATAGTCCCTCTCTTTTTACTGCATCACCCTCTGTTCTATTCTTGGTTCTTTCCCTCCTGTTCTTATCTTCCTTTTAGGTTTCTTTTTTCCTCACTTCTTTGGGTTGATTTCTTCTCTCTGGCTCTTCCTTCTTTCTTCTTTCTAAATCCCTTATTCCATTTAATTATTTACCTTCTCTCTCAGGTTTTTTTATTCTTTTTCCAAAATTACTTCTTAGAATCATCCGTTATCTGTGCCTGGTTTACTCCTCACTCCCACCCCACACACATGCTTATTATCACTCTAGTCTTTAATCTGTCCCTCACTTCCCATCTGTTCATTATCTCCAGGTTGTCCATCTCATCCTGTTACAGACAGACCATGTTGTTTTTTGCTGCCCACATAAGAAAAAAGGAATCTTTTAGCTGGCCTGCTTTTCTTCATTCCACTATATCTTTCTCACACCACTTCCCACTTCATAGTGAATGGTAATAACAAATTTAAAATATCATTGAAAGAAAACCAATCTCAAAACCCCCAAAAAACCCCACAGTCCTCGATCTGTGAAAAAAAGACAGGGCCACTTAGATTTTGTGTGAATTAGAAATACAGAGGCTTGGTTTTATTGACTCTATTTCATCTTGCTGCTGTTGCTGACATTCCAAAGGATTTATATATTTCAATGGTTTTTATTGTCAGTCTTTTAAACATAGACACTCATAGCAGCTGTTGAGAGCAGAGGAATTACTAAAAACAGTCTGGAGAGAGTCCATTGGACAGATTAAGGAACTGGGGAACCCTTTGTGTAAAAGAAAAAGAGCACAGGAGCAATATTTTATATAGGTTTTTTATTTTAGAGGAGGTTTTGGGTTTTAGACCCTGCTAAGCAATTTCAACATTTGTGGAGTATCCAGTATGCTTTGGGATCACTTCCTAGAGTGGGACTGAATAGAAATGACTCTTAGTCATATCAGAATTGCCTAACTAAGCAAGATTATGGGAAAAATGACAAGAAGAAATATCTCTTTCATTTTGGTGAGGTTTTTGCCTCTGGATGGAAATGATGGCATAAGAATTTGAGACTAGAGATCCAGGCACATTTGGAACTGCCAAACTGTTTATGCAAATCACTGAAGCAATTTGAAACAATAATTATTTAAGTAATTTAAAATCTGTAATTTAAAATCCAGTTTTGAAGACTCCTAGTTTTCTGCTGTTTGGGGAGCAAGAGGCTACCAAAACGCTTTCTGTAGAAGCTAAGTTAGAGGTGTAGCTGCTAAGAGTAAAGTTTTCATGTAAGGGTAGATTAGGATATTGCTTCTTGCAGTACCATTCTGCTGTAGATTTTTGATTTATAGTTTTGAATATTTCCTTGACTAGAATGTTTTGGTTTACAAGGAAAGCACAAAACACAGGGAAGCTAGTGTGCTGGGCTGTGGAAGAGAAAATGTGTGGCTTTGCTGGCAAATAGTTTCTGGAATATCTGCTGTCTGAACAAACTAAAGCACATGAAACTTTTTAATAACAGGCTTGACCCCCAAATTCATGGTTCAATTTTCATCTTTGCAGAGAATGGAGCTACAGTGTTAGGTATCTATATCAGATGTTATCTGTATCCGATGTTAGATTCCTTATGTTTTTATGTGATATTATTTTGCAACCTATTGATAAAAACACTTGGAAATCTACACCTGTACAGACACAAAACAATATGAAGAAAAAGGTATTAGTTTAAAAACCCCACAGTTTATTGTTCTTTTGATATACAAGATGCTTATTTCTTTTGATGTATGTTCTTTCATTTCTGATGAGACACAAATTAAACTTTAACAGTTTAATAATTTTCTAACAGAATAAAGTAGAATTTTATTCCATAACTTTCCACTGAGAAATATTTTGTTAGTATTTGAATTTTACAATTTTTGTCCTTATTCATTCAGTAAAAATTGCCCTTTATGTAACCACTGCCCTAGAAAATTAGCATTTATGGCCAACAGTGAACCTTTTTCTTCTTTTTTTTTCAGCAGACTTCATAGGATGATCATCTGGATGATATTTTATGCTTGGTAACTACTTTCAAAAGAGTTTCTTAAAATATTGATCTGTATGCTGCATGTTGACAGATTCTGACCTGAAGAATTGTCTCTGGAGTGTGTAGGTTTGCAGTGTGCAGGATGTGTCAGGCAGTGATGCAGGTAATTGGCACCTGATGTGACAACACGATGGCACCGTAGCCACAAAGTCTGAACTTAATTGAATGTATATGAGCCTTGAGATCCTGTGACAAAAATGAAATGAACTAAACCTTACTGTCACTTCAGTAAGGAACTAGCAGGGAGATACTAAAAAAACTCCATAAATGTTGGAAGCCCCTGAAAGCTAGTGAACCAGTTTCCTCTAGCTGAAGTGACAGTGTCTGCCAAGAAATACAAGGACCTACATATTTCTCTTTAGAGCAATTAGTCAATCAGTACCTCCACAGACCTGTGAAAAAATACGTCCTACTTCACACAGCTGTGCAACGATTACTTGAAGTGATAAGGTTACTACAGTGAAACCTGGCAAAGACTTTTACAATTGGCTTGTATGCTGTTAGAGTCACTAGCAGCATGCTAAGAAATGTCAACAGTAATTAAACCCAATAATTTTCAAATATATGCCATGCTTTGGCAGTGGTGAGGAATGCTTTTCACAGCAAGAATTCTCAGCCCTGTGAGCATAGAATTTTTTTAAGATTTTTTTTTTTTCTTTTTATGGGAAGAAGATTTTTTCCTTTTTCTTTTGGCAACACCATTTTGCAAGATGTTTATTCATTAAAGGATTGTATCAAAAATCACAGAACTACAGGTTTCTTCTCTAAACTTGTCACAGTTCTTACTGGCTTGTGTTAAAGGATTGTCCCTGCATGTAATTCTGAGTACATTGCATGGAATCTATTTTAAAAATTTGTGAAACATTTTGGCAAAACATCTGAAAATTTACTGAAAAGTGACATTTCAAAATACTGAAATGAAATTGTGTTCAGGTTTTGGCAAGTACTTTTGGAAAAATAAACCCCCAAGTTTGCAAATGGTTAACAACTTGCTTCTAAAATAAAAGATTTAAATGTTGCAGAATAATTTCACAGGTTCCATTTTCAAAGAAAAGAAGAAGACAATGGCTCTCCATACCCAGTTAATTACACTGATGTAATTTATACATGACCGTCTTGACCCAGGTAAGATTATTAGAAACAGAGGTGTGAGGTGCTTCAGGACAAAGGCATCTCACTGTGTGAGGTTTGTAACTGGTGCAGAGTCAGGAACTTGGACTTTTCATTTGCTAGAAAGGTCTCTTTGGCCACTCTCATATGTAATAAGTACTTGGTTGATGTAATAAAAATATAATAGAGACAACTGAAAACATCCTCATCCAGGATACTCATCTGGAGACAGTAGAACTGCAAGTATTTTTTTCATAATAGGGTCAAAGTCCATTTTTGAGAGTCTGAGAGGTATGGTGAGGGCAAAAATTTGTTATTGTGTGCAAGATGGATACGTTTCTATGTGTGCCAGGGCAGCTCTGGCCAGCCTAACTCAAGGGATAAGTGTAGTGCTGAGCGCTGTCTCAGCACAATTTTTTAACTCAGAATAGGCACTGTAGTTATGTGCTTCTGACAGTAAGGTAAAAAAACAAAAAGTGAAGACTTTTATACTAGTTTGCTCTCATATTTATTCAGCTGAAACCCATTGTTTTCAAAGTTACATTAAGACCAAGTATGATGTTGAAGGCTGAATCTCGCTCCTGCTCAAAGGCCAAACATTTGTTAAACTTGGCTAGGGCCAGTATTTTGTTGTTATGAAATGTCAGCTGTCCCCCACAGACAACAGGTAGCTTCTAACGTGATAAAGCACTTCTCTCACCTTCTGGTAAAATAGTTTGGAAATTTTAAAATCGGTTAATGAGAGGCTTTTGTTGAAAAAAGTCCTCTCTCAGCTCCAACATGTTTCCTCTTTGGACAATATTTAGCTTTACTGTAAACTTCTTACAGTCATCTCAAATAAATAAAATGACTTGGAACTTCCCTTTTAGAAAAGTAGATTGAAGACAATGACAACAGGAGAATACACTAATGCCATTTAAGCAAAGTAATATAATAATAAAAGTTTTGAATGCCCTCATGCCAGAATTGGCTACTTAGAAAGTAAAATGGTTCACATTAGATACAAAATGCTGAAGAAAGAATTAAGAAACTATCTTACGAAAAAGTTTATCCCTTTTTGTTCACTTAATGCACATCAAAATTAATTTTATGTTGCAATTTTTAAATTACTTTGACTCATTAGAAATATTAAGAGAACCAATGCAAGCTTCACATTACCTTAGTACCTACTGCTGTTTTAACTGATAGATATTTTGATTTTATTACTTATTGGTATTTGTACAAAACTTGTAAAGATAATTTTTAAAGTCTTCATTGCTTTTATATAAAAAAGGATGATGTAATTATGCATTTAATTCTATGAGGTCCATGCAAGTGTTTCTGGTATGAATGAATCAATATCTTGAGAGAGATAACATCTTGGTCCTCTCAGGGTTAAGAGACATGTTTCCTGCCTGAAAATAATATCCTCACAACCAGCAACAGTACGTTTCAGAAACTTTGAACTCACTCGAAGAACCTTTCAGTATCATTATTCTTCCAGCAAAAAAAAAAAGTTAATAGTAAATTCATTGTCTTTAGCTCAAAAGAAACCTGTTAAAGAAATCTGCATTTTTCAAAGCCAATACCCAAATTTGAATCAAGACACAGCTTTCAACATAAGCCTACTATGATCTTTTCCTGTTTTAGTGGTTCCAGCACACCATCAATGAAATATTTACCTGACTAGTGTGGCTCTCCCTGTGTCTTTGAATCGATGAGCCTGCTGTAGTGCTGGCTGACAGTCTTGAATATTCATTTTCCTCTGGTAATCCTAAAGCAGAAGAATACTAATTTATAATCTGAGATTTATGCACTGGTTGATTTCAAAATAAGATTCAAAAGAACTTGATATGTTTTACTAAAAAAGAAACAAGGAAACCAAATTACACACTTGCCTGAATATTTACTATTTCCATGCTTACTCAAACAGAACATTTCTTTTTTACCAAGTGGGGATAGCATAGATAGGTTGACAAGAAGAAGCAATTGTAACTAAAGAGCCTGCAAGTAACACTTTACCTATACACTGGCCAGAGATTCCTCCTGCAATGCAGAAATCCCTGGCTCCTCTTCCCCTGACTCATTTTCATGGCAGAAGCAAAGCAAAGGGAACAAAAACCATGCCTGCATCATTCTGCTCTCAAATTAGTATCTCTGTGTCACACAGGAAGTCAGTATTAGGCCCAGGATTCAAAACTTCATCCCTTCAGTACAGAACACGTTTTTTGTAAGTCTTACAATTATTGTGCACTCTCGATGTGGGGATTAGCTGTCCAAAATTTAGCTATGTAAAGCCAGTCATCCAGTGTAAAACAGCCAGGTAGACTCCTGTAGTCAAGAGAAACAAACACCTCTGCAAAGTGATCCTATAGTGAGGCTCATTGCTGGTGCTTCCCAATCCCTTCTGCAGCAGTGGGAATACCATTCACATAGCACTACAGAGGATCTGAAAGGTGGGATGAGGGGAAGCAAAGGCAGAAGCAGAAACACAGGGAGTCCACAATAGGTGCTATTAAGCACCTCACAAACCAGAATCACAGACACCATGGTAGGTGCATGTATTGGATCTAGCAGAGCTGGAGATCTCTTTTCCCATAGCAGCCCTCATAGTGCTGTGCTTGTGGTGGGTTGACCCTGGATGGATTCTGTGGCTCCATCACTCCCCTCCTCAGCTGGACAGAGGGGAGAAAACATAATGAAAGGCTTGTGGGTTGAGATAAGGACAGGAGAGACCAGTTACAGTCATGGGAAAAACAGACTCAGCTTGGGGAAACGAACTGAATTTATTTATTACCAATCAAAATCAGAGTAGGAAAATGAGAATTAAAACAAAGCTTAAAACCCCTTTAAACCCCTCTATCCTTCTTTAAGCTTCCCCCTTATAACAGTGCCTTCCCACAACTTTGTAACTGGGGACAATAGCTTTTTAATTTTCTTTGTTCTTCTCAATAAAGCTTATATAAAATATTCATAAATATGGATCTTTTTCTACATCATCTGGGCTTCCTCTCAACACACAGACAATGAAGAAGGTGAATCCCTTGTTTGGAGCTCAGGAGCCAGATCAAATCTGTGAGAGTCCAGCATTTTAGTTCTTTTCGGATTGCTGCAGAGGGAATCTGACTCTGTTCTGTCCGTAATCGTAACTATGTGTTGTTTTGAGGTGGGATTATCACTTTTTGAAGCTGGGCAATGATATGTTAAGTACGTACAGGGGCAAGGTGTGTCTTATAAATTACATGTAAGTTACCATTATTGCTTTTTCATCTACATTAAATTCTCTGTACTCCCATGTCCTAGGTTCCAATATAGATGTATTCTATTACCCCCAGCTGTGGGCCATTAGCTGTTAGCTCCTGCTATGACCCACCCCTGATAACAGACAATGGCCAGCAAGAAACCACTGCATGGCTCATGGACTTATCTCATGATCGTGAGATGCTCCGCCCAGGAGGGAGGAGCCAAGCATTCCCACCTGGATATAACCTGGCCTTGGAACTGCCTAGGGGAGCCCTGTCTGCTGGGTTCTTGGAGAACAGGAGCTACTACTGGACCTTCAGTGGAAGACCAGACTTTCCATAGGATCACTGCTTCAACTGAACTACTTCATCTGGACTGCTACCACCACCCTAACAGGGTGTCAGGTTGTATCTGACTTTGTCTGTGGTTTTCTTTCCCTTGTATTATTTAACTTATTTTTAATTTTTTTTCCTATTAAATTTTAACCCTGACTTGGGATCTCCCTCTGGTTTGTTTTCATACCCTTACAACCCACTAAAAATTCTCCCTTTGCAAGATCACACGTTTTTGGTCAAATGAAATGCTTGAAATAAAGTTCCCTCTAAAAAATCCCATTTTTTTGTGAACACCAAAACAACCCCATTTTTTTCAAATGATTTCCTGAACTAATAATTTATTTACATGGATTCAGTTTTGATGCATCTCAAATAAAGTAATAAAAAATTATCCAAATTTTAATGCAAAGTACCTTCTAAAAGTAAGTGCTAGTCATTTAATTCAAATAAAAGGTGGAAGGTAAAATTTTGCATAATTCTAGACCACCAGAAATAAATAAAAATACTTTCCTAGGCCAAGCAGCAAGTTCTGAAAAATATATTGATTTTGCACTATGTTAATACACTTTAGGATAGAGAGACCAGGACAGCCTTGAGCTAAGAATCAGGTTATCAATGATTTTCTGTTTATTTCTGTAGAAAGCGCTTCGATAAGAGGCCTTATAAAATAAGTAAAGTTTCCATGTACAGCAACAACACGTTGTCACAGACATGGCAAGCAGAGGCTTGGTAGAGTTTGGATAAATGGAGTAGTTGATTATGTACTAAGAAATTTCCTTTACATACACCTAAGTAAATACTAGGATATCGCAACTTTGCATTGAGTAGAGCCTTGTTTAATTCAGGCCAAGGTTGGAAGAATCAGTTTAGCTGGGCTAGGGGCAAAATTCAACAACCTAAGTTAATCAGGTGTTCAGTCTAGAGTGCAAACTACACCATCTGGATTGGGCTTTCCTGCAACTATTCTCAAGTTATCAAAGGTAAGTTGAATTCAGCTTTTTTTTTTTGCAAAATTAGGTTTTCTATACATTTTCACTGCAATTTTATGTGGTACTGTTTTGGGTGATGTAGGATCACAACTTTCATCATTGCAATGTGAAAGGTTATTTCAGGTTTTCTGATTAGTTTGTGTTTGGTAAAAAGATCCTTCCTTCAGACTAAGAACTCTGGTAAGCGTGGAAGATTTGTGGTGGAGAAGTCACAGCTTGATAGCACAGAGCTGTAGAAAGGTGCTACTCCTCCTATTAAAAATAAATTTAAAAAGAAGAGCAATACATTATATTAATTAAACAAAATGGAAAAGAAACTTATAATAAAAATCTGAACTTAGAGAAGTGTTATTTCCTTAGGATTAACTCTTTCAGAACCTTGAAAGATATTCTGTCACTGCTCTTGTACCATTTTGTATTGCAATGTTAAACAATTTTTCATTCACTAGCAGGGCACCTACAGCAAAGGGAGATCCTGATTTTCTATTTTCTGTCCCATTTGTATCAATTATATGATCAGAATCTCCAATCTCAGTCCTCCATGCCTTAGGCTGCTTATAGACTTAGAGCTGAAGTAATTACAAATTCCTCAACAGAGGCTGTTTTATTTTCTTCACATTCAGCTTTTATTGGAGAGGGGCTTATCAGTTCACATATACAAAGTTAAGCCAGTTCCAGAAACAGATATTTCACAACTCAGAAAATTCCAGCCTGACTATATCTTACAATGCTTATTCAAGGAAACACTTCAGCAATTTTATGTTAGAAGAGCTTTGGGATTAAAAACTGCTTACCATTTGATACTGAATTTCCATTTTCAGCAGTCACAGAACTGGACAGTGGATTAGATGACTGAGTTCCATGGTTATTTGCATTTTTATCCTGCGTTTCTGATCCAGAATCTGATATATTTGGATCTTCCCTGCTCCTCAAGTTCAGATTAGTTTCAGCACCTGACAGAAACAGAGAAAGTGATTGTCAGCTTCCTATTAACTAGTGGCTTTCACATGTAAGTAGATGAAACTAACATAGAGAGACCACATTACTTTATTAAATTTGAAATGTGGAAGGTTTAAATCAGTGATTTTTGCAGGATTCTTTTTCTTTTTTTTTCTGCTACTGTTCCACTGGTAGCTTTTTAAAGTTTAGGGAAGTGAAAGGCAGTACAAAATTTCATTTGGATTGTTTCTTTACATACAAATATCAGTAGATACAACTCACCAAGTGTTTGTATTGCCTCTATTTTAGATTTATTTCACATGAGTTTACATACCACTGTCATCACTGAAATGCCTTTCATCATTGCTCTAAGTGATATTAGCAACAGATATAATGTGATCTCATCTTTTTCTTTTACCATCTCCCACAAGAAACAAAATGGCTTTTGAGATTAAACCATAGTAGCAATATTCCTCCCAGCAGATCCTCCCTGTGGCCATTGTTTACCCAGCCTCAGGGCTCTCCAGCCATCAGTTGTCATTTTCTATAAAGTGCCAGGTTTTCATGTCAGAGCCTTTTAGTTAAATTTCTTCAAGACATCAAGAGGAGGCCTGATCCTGTAGGAGTTCCAAAGCTCTGTACAATGCACACACATTTGTTCAAAGAGAAGGGCAAAACAAAGCCCTTATGTTCTTCCCCCTCTGACTGACTGCACATCCATGCAAAGCAGAGCAGCTCACAGCAAAGTTCCTGGAGCTGGCTCTGGGCTTGCCTGTCTTTGTCAGCCCAGTGCTCCACAAGAAACAGGGCTCAGTCATCAGCTGTGCCCAAGTGGTGCTCCCCACTGGAGTTCAGCGGCCAGGGACACCTTCAGGGTTGGAAGACAAGATGGATGGGGATACTAGGAGGGACCCCACTGCAGTACCTGTATCCCTGGCTGTCCCCTGGCTGTGTGACAGGACTGACAAAATGCTGCACTGGCAAGGTTATGCATTTTTTAAAGGATTTCTCTCCCTTTTCTGTATTTTTTATTTTCTGCTTGCTTGTTTTGCATTTTTGGGGGGTTTTTTTTTGTGTGTGTTGAACATATATGCATATTCTTTCCTTGCCATAGTCAGGTTTGGTTCATGGAAGAAAAACCTGAATTTGGTGCTTTCTCCATTTCAGTCTTCCTAACTCTTTCCGCCCCCTCTGAGACCCGGCCTTAGCTGCAGGGCTGATGTATTATGGCTGACCCTCATGCAGAGGTCCTCTTGTAACACTCTAAAATGAAAATTTTCTGTCTGTGACAGCTCTGAAAGAGTTATTCCTTGATTTTGGTTGTCATAATGACAGCAAGAAGCAATGGAGGTCAAACAACTAGCTATTAAAACCAACATTACAGCATTCACCCATACTTCCAATGACATCTTTAGCTCTCCCAAAGATATGATATATTTTTATAAATCTCAAGCACATGGAAATTTTTCAAGGGGAAGGAAAAGCATTTTTTTTCACCAGGTAATAGATATTTAACCTGAAGATTCTCCAGCCTAATGCTGACTGTGCTGTCAATTTTTCATTTTTATGCCTAAACTAAAAAAAATCCACCTGATTTAAAAAGCACCAACGTTATAACTTAATTAATGAAATGAAAACTATAAATCCATTCTGGTTACCTCAAAATGCTTCATTTAATTGAAAAGATCTTTCCTATTTTTGTTTAGCTTTCAGTTATCTAAATCTGAGTTGTTCTTAATAGTTCCTTGTCTAAAAAAAATCTGTCTTGAAAAGTCAAAAAGTTCCTTTTCAAACTGTCAGATAAAACATTTCCATGTTTGCTTGGTTTTTGTCCCTCCCTCCCTTGCCCTCATTCCCTGATCATTATTTTTTGCCAGATCTGATTGGATTGTTTCAGTGACACTGTTTCATAAAATGGATTTTTAGGCAAATTTGCAGTGCATTGAAAAAATTAGGCCAGCTCTACCCACAGTAACTGACTTGGGAGAGGCTGAGATGGAAAGTCTGAGATGGAAAATGCATACAGTACAATTATAAGAGCATGCCTGATTTAGCTTTTGTATGAGCAAGCTGACTGCAAAATGCATCTTTGCAGCTCATTTTAAATTTGTCTGAAAAGGAAATGTCACTTTTAGATGTTAATAGCGCACTATAGATCATAATCCACCTACATAATTATTGTGCCACCTTTTACATAAAGCTTCTTGGGGAAGTGGCTGGGATCCTTATTTTTCTTGATATTCGAAAGATTTATTGATTTGCCTGACATGTATAATTCATTTGAGAATGAGCAAGTAGAAAGAATTTGTCTTGCATTGCTGTTTGCAGATGCCTTTTGTTTCATAGGTACATTGATATCTTTTCAGGGCATTCATGAAGGGCTCTTGGAAAAAATTACCTTTTCTTCTTTGTATCTGTAGAATGAAATACTACAAAGAATTGTGGATAGCTACTATTAAGATAGACTATCATATTAAATTGGCAGAAATAAGTAGTGGAATATATGCAGCATATCTTTGGGAACAACTATCTAGACAGAAATTTGTTATCCCATTTCTGGTTTTCAATCATTGTAAGAAATGCACACCTTTAGTTTCTGAACAGAAAACTATATACAGAAAAGATATTACATAGTGCCTTATTTAGCTGATCTTGGGGGTGGGAAAGAACCCTATATTTTATTTCAAAATAATCTGGATTATATAAAGGTACTTGAACTAATTTCCTATATATAGGCATCTTCAGCTCCTCACTGGAGCAGATTCATGGGTCTACAGAGCAAGTTTAACTGCATACATCAGTGGAGACTGCCCCTGAAACCGGCTCTGTCCCACGCTGGACAAGCTCCCCCTGCCCCAGCCTCTGCTCACAGGACCACGCTCCAGCCCTGAGCATGTACTGTGTCCAGTTCTGGGCTCCTCAATACAAGATAGACAAGCTATGGGAGAGGGTCCAGCAGAGGGGTCACAAAGGTGATGAGGGGTTTGGAGAATGTCTCTTATGAGGAGAAACTGTGGGAGCCAGGCCTGTTCAGTCTAGAGAAGAGAGAACTGAGAGGGGATCTTATCAATATGTATAAATATCTCAAAAGTGAGTGTCAAGAGGATGGTGCCAGGCTCTTTTTGGGGGTGCTCAGCAACAGGAAAAGGAGCAGTGGCCATTAACTAAAACACAAGAAATTTCACCTTCCACCTTCTGAGGAAGAACTTCTTTATGTTGAGGGTGGCAGAGCACTGAACAGGCTGCCCAGGGGCATCGTGGAGTCTCCCTCTCTGGAGACATTCAAAACCCACCTGGACACATTCCTGTGTAATCTGCTGTAGGTGACCTTTTGGCAGGGGGTTGGTCTGGGTGATCTCCAAAGGTCAATTCCATCCCAAACAATTCTGTGATTCTGTGATTGCTGGAGTAAACTTGCTCCAGGTCATCAGTGTCTTTCTGCATTGGGAGGCACAAACTGGCCACAGTACCCAGATATGTACTGATACCCAGATAACAATGAGTGCTGGGTGGAGGAATGACTGACACAGCCCTGGATGCTGCTGGCCATCTCTGCTGCCAAGGCTCACTGCCAGCTCCTGTCCAGCTCCCAGGGCCCCCAGCACCCTTTTCCAAGGGCTGCTCCCCAAACAGCCTGATTACTATATCATGGTAGAAGGTAATACCTTTCAAGGTGCAGCACTTTGCATTTGCTTTTCATTAAACATGCCAGAAGGTCCTGACTTAATCTTCTGTTCAGGGATATCCGTTTCTGTCCTGCCTCCTAACTATTCAAAATATCCCTGACCATAGCAAAGGTGTCTCCTGACATTTTATCATAATATTTCTATTTTAAATTCCTACTGATTTTTATTTGTCAAGTATTGGTCTGAAATGCACTTTCCCCTCATGCTTTCTTAGTCATCTAACACAGAATTTTGGACTTTTCTCTGCAATAACGTCAACTTGGTCCTGCTGTCATCAAACCTTGCAGATAAAAATACGCAGTGGTCTCTCATCCCTTATCAACATCCTGAAACTATCAGAAATACTTTAGGAGACAGGAAAAAACCCCTTAAGGTTCCCATGTTTGAACATCTTCACCAACATGATGAATCTTATCTTTCTGTTCAGACTTGTGCTCTGCTATTCTCACTAGATGGATGGATTATTTACCAGATTTCAGTATTATTTTTTTAAAGTAACAACATCTTTAACAGTTTTCAGCTGATAATAAATGTTATTTGAAGAGTCATCCATGCCTACTTGCAAGAGGCTGGCTATAGAGAGGTATCAGCTGTAGGAGCATGGTGGAAGTTCGTGATTATGAGAGGAATACAAGCTTTAAGTGAAAACCTAGAGTCTGCAAAAGTGAACAGTATTTGGATTACTATTTCAGTAAACTGACTTTACCCAAAAGGTATCTCTGACTCAGTAAAGTCCTAGTCTGACTAATCTTGTAGTTAATGAGGATGTATGGACTAAAAGGACATATGGATGTTTGGATTGAGGGCATCATTTGTCCCTCAGCTGTAGCATAGTTACTAGCTGGGAGCAATCACATGTACAGTGCTTTTAATCAGAAGATGACAAATCAAAGTGTAACAGTTATTTCCTTATAAGCAAGTTCCATATTCCAACAAATCCACAATTAATTACAGCAGCATTACTTGAAAAGTGCAAGAGGAGCAGAATTGTAAAGAGGCAGCTTATTAAATCCACAGTTGCTCGTTATTATTGCTCTTGGAAGAGACTGAGTTTAAAACTCAAGCTCATAAGGCACAGGATGGACAGAATTGCACTTATTTTTTAAAAAAACATTCAGTGGTGGAAATTAATGTATTTGCTTTTTTCCCCTCATTTTTAAGTTGCTATCTCACTTTTAAAAGAAACCAATACACTGAAGGTCTATATGCTAGGACTTTTTTGTCAAAAGAATGACTTAAACTCTTCTAATTGAGCTACGACTTCCAAATATCCTATTATAAAACTTTTTTTTTCCTCAGACATAAAATGCATGATCCTAAGCATCACAGTTATTTCATAAGTAGTACTTAGGCTGAACTAATGCTTTATCACCAAATTAGAAAATGAGCCGGTATTAGCTCTATTCATATGACAGATTAAAATGCAAAATGGAAGCATTTTAAGAGACTTATTTTTCTAAGGAAATCATATACTTAGCCTATTTGATAAAGTCTAAAGACAAAATATAAATCAATGACTAAAATCAGCATTTAGGTGGAATCATCACAGACTTTTTGTGCAGCAAGATATGTAAAAACAGTATATTATTACAGGCCCAGCAGTAACTCACCTGATAGGGTTGTATTTTACTTTTCTGTCAAATCCCTTGTTTTGCTCTCCTTTCTTTAAATGTAGGTATAGCCAAAATGTGTATGGATACATATGTCCCTGTATATTCTTTTCCATATGCTCCTCCTTTTAACACTAGTGCTCATTTACAGTCTAACTGGAAACTCATTAATAACAACAGAAGGCTCCACTGCTTTCAGCAGGTTTTGGATCCCATTCATGCTTACCTTGGATGCTTTGTGCAGCACAGCCAAAGCACCAAGGGACTCATAATACAGGGTAAGTACAGAGGGCCTCTTGCTTTGTCTATCCTGGTTATTCAAATGTGATCACAACTGTTCTCTGGCCCTGAGGCAAATGGTAAGAGACTCATATCAGTACTACTACACTTTCCTTGCCCTCCACAGCAGAGACGTTACATCCAAATCATCTGCTGGGAATAGTCCCTGGGCTGTGTTTTTTCCTGAACCATGCCCAGATCTGTCTGGAAGGAAGCCAGCCTGCCAGGTCCCAAACGATGCTGGGGATTTCTCTGCACTTCGACCGTGCACAGGAGTGAGCTGCCATTCCAAGGACATTCCCTGGCACTGGCTCATGTAGTAAAACAGATACAGCCCTTCACTTTGACAGCACTAGTTACCACAATCAAAAGTCCGTGGTCAATATTAATCTATCTCAGGAAAAAGAAAAGGAAAAATATGTAAGAAAAACTGCCTCAAAATCATATGGGGCTAGTGGAGCACTGAGCTGTTGCACAATTTCTGCTGAAGACACATTTAAAGGTTGCATCCTGACTGTATAGGGAGAACAGATTCTCCTTAGTTCTGCACTGGTATAAATGAAGTCATGCGCTCCTCTCAGTATGATTTGATATGACCCTTCTTTTAAGGCACACATTTCTTTTCCTTAATTAAACAGAGAGCTAAGGATGAGTTTCCAGCTGAGGAAACTCAGTGTCACATGCTAGGCATATCTGAGTCCTAAAGCTGAAACAATCTCAGTATAAAATCAGACATTATTTCTTCATTCACAGAAAAATGACTTTCTGTAACTAATGATCAATACACAGTTTTAGGTATCAAGATCCACAGTTATACATTCTGTATCAGCAACGATGAAAACAGGAAGACACATAAATTCTGGCAGATAAATTCATGTAGTACAGGAGGAGAAGCTTTTTGTACCTGTGCTACCATGGAATGTAAAAGCTAAATAGCTCCATTTCCTTAAAACATATGGCGGGTATCCAGCAAAATGTAAATTTCAAATCAAGCATCTTGTGATATGAGTAAGAGAAAACTGATGGAACCTATTAACCAGCATATGAAAGGCAAAACATTGCAGACAGAAGGGATTTCTAATCTGTGCTCTCACTCTTTCTTGGGAAAGTCAGGAATACACTGAATCCTAATGGCTGACCCTGGCTATTTTTTTACATTTACTGTGGCAAGTGGATGTTGTGAAGTGAGGGAAAAAAAGATAAAATATATTGATTTCTGAAATTTTGCAGATATTTTTTGATGAAGGAAAGGAAGTTTAAACAAGAACAGGCCATTTTATTTTGGCTCAAATTGTTACCTCTGTGTTTTGTTGGACCTTTTCAATTACACTTGGTGTTTCCTGTTTTGTTCTGACTGACTGTTGAGATATTCCTTGTCTGTGGCATTTGCTAGCTACCCTCAGCACGTTGTCTTGAGTGTCCTTTTGCTGGATAAATGCATATTGCTTCAGAGCAGTTCAGTTTACTCATACAAAGTCACACCGTGACCTGCTGTAACATGACTGTTTACTTTGTCTGCTGAGAGCTGGAGGCAAACAGCTGCATCTTATTTGCTGAAAGAAATGGAGCAGGCTGAAAACTGTCAAGACAGGATTCCCCCAGCCTGTTAGTGTGTGTTGCCTGTCTCACCCTTTTAGCTGTGCTGCTGGCTGCCACTGCCACCAGAGGCAATAATTATTCATTGATTTATTTCACCTCATGAAGCCTACCCTTACAGCAGCAATTGTCTAGGATTCTCCCCCCACCAGGGATGCTCCTAGGAGAGTAGCAATGCATTTGTACTGTCACTTCCAGCATCCTTTCTCTCCCGGCTGTGTAAGTGGAGCTATCAGATGGTGTTAAAAGCTACTCCAGAAGCCACACTCTTTGATGGAGCAGGTAAATACAGAAACAGGCCACTTATTTTGTCTGGGAATCTGCATTCGTGGAGCTTTGTGTGAACACCGGAAAGCAAAGAGGAGACACAGGCCATGAAGAATATCAAGTGACAAAATTCACTCTGCTAGAGGAAAGAGCTTCTCTGAGGAATTTTGTGTTAGTGTGATACCAATCAGCCAAATTTCAGAGCATGAGGCTGGTGGTAAGAAGGAGGTTGCTGAAGTGGCTGCAGGATCTCCTAGGTCTGGTTCAGTCCTTAAGAGCCATCAGCTCAATTAATATTTTGTAAATCACAGCTCTGGAAAGTACACACTTAAAACAAGAAGGTTTCTTCTGCTTTCTTCTCTGATGGATTAGTGCTGGAAAAAGACAGTGCTCTTTTTTAACATTTATTTCAGTGTCAATCATTACCAGCTAGAAACTTTTCTCTCTTTCCTAGAAGTAATGTTAGGAACATCCCTGGATCAGATAAACTCTCAGAGCTGGTGGGGGATAGATAACAGAAGTGCATTTTTTCCCTGTCTGGAGGACTCTGGATTGTTTGAATTAGGTTTCTTCTCAGCACAAGACAAGGAATACCATTCTGAAGTGGAGAATACAGCCTTCTCAAACACTGGTAAAGGATGAAGAATATCTGGGCAGGCTGCCATCTCTCCTGACTGATAGTATCTGAGCAAGAACTTGGAACACCTCTTTAGTACAGCAAGTGAGCTAGACCCCAGCCAGTGTACGTGTTTCAGAGACTGGGGATTTCATTCATCCCATCTTCTAGGAACTGATCTTTGCAGGCTTTTCTGAGGTCCATAACAAACCACACAGGGCAGGAAGGAGGGGAGCACTGCTTGGGACAATATCCTGCCATAGAAGAAACATTTATTCCCACCATGTCCCCATGTTCCCCACCTTTTCAAGTCTAATATGGAAAAGAAGTAGTTGATTTTACTCTGTTAATAGTTTTATTTACTTCTAGGTGTGTTGACTGGCTGACCAAAGAGTCCACTTTTTGTATTTGTATGTTTAAAAACCTGCTGGTGTGCTGAAAAAGGAGGAGACAATTTGCTGAGAAACACAGCTTCCCTTTTTTAAACTGTTTTCTTCAAGTTTGTGTGGATACAGCAGTTCTTCTTGAAGGCAGACATTTAAGTCTGTTTACATTTCTGTGTGGTATCTCAGTACCAGAACAGCCCTTACTGCTGGGCTTTAGCTGCTGTTGAAAGAATCTGTGTGATGAGACACTGTCTCAACCTTCCTCTCCCTCAAACACAGTTTCAAATATTGTAAAAATAAACAAACAAAACCACAAACAAACAAACAGACAGGGATTTGCTACTGCCAAAAGCATCACATCAGTTCTATTTACTTTTCCCAGAGTGCTTCTATAGAGATTTTTCAAGATCTCTCATACCAGCTCTGGCACTGCCTGCAATGCAGAAGTCTTGGCGTAAGTGACTGCATTGAGCAGATAAATTGTTTGAGCAGATCCTGAGGAGCAATCCAAGGAGTATTTTTGGTCCCCCCGTACTATAATACTGCCCACCAAATAGGGACAGCTGTTCTGGAAATCTTCTCAGACAACATTCACATTTTGCTTTCCAAGTGAGCTTCTAAGACAAAAATTGAATTTAGATATCTATTTAGCTTGTTTTTAAATTCATTTTGAAAGGACAGTGATGGTCAATGACACCTTCATTAACCTCAAAGCAAGAACATATGGCTATCACAGATGCAGTGTGATAAACATCCACACTGTGCACAAATACAATCAGTGGCTAAAAACTGTCACTAAATGCTACTCTGTATGTAAGGATCATTCTGCAACCAGCCTCTAAGGATAAAGGGCTAAGAGAAATAATGAGATGTAAAACTTCAAGCCTAATTTAATATGCTTTTTGTTTTGCAAATTTCACCATACAAAGGATAATACTAATTTTCATGCTTTTCATTTTAAAAGAGAATGAAAACTCAAGCCAAAAGAGTACTGAACTTGAAGGCTTCTGTATTTTCCCATTCACTAGTGGTGCCAGGAAGAAGGCAGATGTCCTTAACTGCTTTAAATGCTACTCCTACCTCTAGTACTCCACTTCTAAGCACTCTACTACTCTTTCACAGTGCAGAGAGAGCATGAGGGTCAAGGTACCCTCATATTTATGACCAAGTCTTTTTATCAGCCTCTTTTCAATCGTCTTCTCTTGCTTCTCCATCCAGCCCCACAAAATTCCAATGCTGGAACTGGAACATAATCCACACATCCAGGTCTATAGTGTTTCAGAGTTTCATGATATCCTGTCAATAACTTTAGGTCATCACTGAGGGGCTGGAGTGCACAGCTCTTGGATACCTGAGCCAAGGAGCCTAGAAATAGCTTGGATTTTTTACAAGACAGCTTTGGTTGTTGTGGAGTCATACCCCTAAATGCCAACCTGACCAATGTTGAAATGACTGCTCTTGAACTTATCCAGGTTCAAAAAATAGTCAACACATTTAGTTGTTAACATTTTCAGTAAGAAGCATTTTGCTATATTTGAGGCAGACCATTTCAGTACTTTACAAACATTTTTGAAAAACTGGACATGAAAGAATATTTATTTCTGCACAGAATTTTAGGATGCTTGATTTTCATTTCAGGCTAAAACAAAAATAAATGTCACAATCTTGACATTTTCTGTGAAATGGAATTATTGTTCTCTACTGAGGTTCTATGCAAAGATAATTTAATGCTGAGATAGCTATAAAGAAGTTAAAAACATCTGAAGAGATTTCTCACTCAAGCTGAGAATTTAATTAGAGACTTTCACTAAAATGTGTGTCCATATTTCACTCTTCATTATATTTCAAATGCTGGAATTCCTGTAAAATGAAGTGACATGACATTTACTGCCAAATACCCATAATCTTCTTTGGTATCAGGAATGTAAGTATGCTACAAATCAATTTCTTTCTCTTAGATATGGCTAATTTCTCACAATTGACTTATAATTAATGATGCAGTGGTTCCTAAACAAAGTCATTTGTGGTTCTGCATCGTGAATTACAAATAAAATTCTTACTATTTAAAGAAGCCCATAACACTGTTAGTAAAGAGACAGGTTTCTAAACTGTTACTGAATTTGGAACCATAATGTCAGATCAGATGTTGAATAAAAGACATTGCTATGAAAATAAGAATCCTGTAAATGTCTACCAGAATGATCCAAGTCACAATTAAAAGTCAGATATTATTGAAAATTATGGGTTTAAAAAGCACTAAGCTGAACCAGTGTGGTGTAGTTATTGTATTCGAGGATCAGACAGGGTGAAGGGGGCACAAAGTAAATCCAGCTCAGTGGAAAGGATGCAAAACAGAGTCATTAATTTAAAAGAAATGCCTGCAGTTCTCAGAAATGGACCATATAAAAGGAACAGAAAAATCAGTGCAATTACTTTTCCTCAGCGTTCCTCCTCTTAATCAGTGACTTGGTATGAATATGAGAGGCCTGGGTCAGACCAAGGCACTGCCTCCTCTACGATCCTTTTCCAGTAGCCATAGATAGTTACAGCATAAGGTCAATGGAAATCAAAAATGCAGTGATATTTCCTCGTGATCCTGGGGCTGCATAGTCTCCTTCAACCTCCATTTCACTGATACAGCTTTTGGAAATGTATGGAGGCATGCTAAAGACTTGATTGTATTTTCAATACAAGCATTTAAAATGCAAAATAAACATGAGTTTTTATGACAATACCCATTTTTTCCACCTGAAAATTAGAATTGATTTGTTCTTCTAATAATTTTTGGGCTAAAATTGATTATGGTAATCACACACAAAGCCTCTTTCACATGTTGGAACAGATAACCAAAGCAAATTCCATATTACATGATTTTAGGCTGTAACAGCAAACAGTGAAGTCAACCAGAAACAGAAATGCTTTAGTGAAAAAAAAAAAAAAAAAAAAAAGACATAACAGAAACCCAGAACAATCTTCAGCAGTAAAATATACTAGTTTCCAGAGATTCCAAAATTATTCTTGATACATTCTGTTTATCCTGAAGCAACAGGTCTTTTCTGCGATATATTATCCAGATAATGGCAGACTTACAGATCAGGAGAAGTCTGCAGATTAAGGTGGTATCTTTCAGGCTGTACTAAAGTCCATAGATATTCTGAAAATAGGAAACTTTCTCTAGACTTTTCTAACCTTTTTCTTCTGCAATAATAGAAATCACAATTATTTCCTCAGAAAAATCATGCAGCACGGGCTGGATGGCAACAGTATTGCCAGCAGTTCTGTCTGCTCCTGTGTAATTTTCTGTATAGGGCATCCATGGCTAGCCAAGAAAGGGCATTTTTGTAACAACTCACATTGAACTCTTACTAGCAGCTCTTCCTCCCACTTTTCTGCACCTACTGCAAGAGATTCATATTGAGAGTTGCAAGTAGTGCATCGTGAATGTGTAAGTTTGCTGATGACAATAAACTGGAAAGAGCTGTTGACTCCCTTGAGGGCAGAGAGGGCCTGCAGAGAGATGGACAATCAACAATCTTATGAAGTTTAACAAGTGTTGTATTCTGCACCTGGGATCGGGCAACCCTGGATGTATGGACAGGCTGGGGAATGAGAGGCTGCAAAGCAGTGCTGCAAAAAGGAACCTGGGGGTGCAGCATAAGGTGAATGTGAGCCAGCAGTGCCCTGGCAGCCAGGAGGGCCAACCCTGTCCTGGGGACATCAGGCACAGCATCAGCAGCCAGGCAAGGGAGGGGATTGTATATCAGGAAAAGGTTTTTCACCCAGTGGATGGCTGGGCACTGGAACAGGCTCTGCAGGGCAGTGGTCACAGCACCAAGCCTGTTTCACTTTGAGTGCTTGGACAACAGTCTCAGGCACATGGTGTGATTCTTGGAGTGTTCTGCACAGGGCCTGGAATTAGACTCGATGGTCCTGATAGGTCCCTTCCAACTCCACATATTCTGTCAAAGGTTGATGACTCTCCTGTGTTTAGATAGCTGATCTGAAAATTAGTCATAGAAAGTCATCCTCACTCCCTGTTAATTAAGGCAATTATGTAAACAGATATTAATCTTTTTCTGAGAAGTGCGATGAAGCTTAATTGCCTAAAGTTTTAATGATTTGAGAATTTTACTTTAAAGATCTAGAAGTTCAATGTCTTATACAATCATTCCTCCAGCATTTACAGGTAAAAGATAAAAGTTGAAAACCCAGATTTTTGTATTACTCATGGTTTGGATGTTGTTAGCTTTTGCCACAAAGAAAGTATATCTATTTCATTGTAAAACTAGGAAGGAGATGGAGATACAATTATTATCTTTATTAAGTTGCATAAGACAAAAAGCTGAATGCCTTAGAGGTTAAAGAAACACAGAAGTCACAGAAACACAAGTAGGGATTTAATTTGCAATCCACTGTTGAGACATTAGCTGCACAATAGCTTGCTCTATCTGATGATACGAGAAAATTATTTACTAGCTATCAAAGCCTTTGACAGGACAGTACTTTTCATACATTTACATTACATTTTATTCTCCATGTTTGAGTCAATCTCAACAGAGAGTATTTGGCTAGTTTTAGTCCCAAGGTACATCTAAATATGTGTTATTTGCCAGTTGTAACTATCTTCCTGTGACTTTCAGTGCTTAAACTGGAGAATGTGGAATAAGACACTGGTATGTGAAGCTACCTGCCTTGAAAAAAAATCCCTTAGGAAGTAAGTAAAGAAGGGATTCACATAGTGAATGGATGTCAAGGATACTGGACAAACAATAACAGCATTGATAATCAATACACTGTTAACAATCTAAAGTTTCCATGCCTTTGCTGTTGTTATTATAGGAGTAACCAAACTGTTTGGAAAGCAATAGATCACTGAAGAATGGATAGACTTGAATATACAGATTTACTTGTACTGAAATACTAACAATATTTCACAAAACTTGATGCCTGTACATTGGTGACATACATAAAGGACATATCTTCCTAATTTTACTTCTTAGGCAGCTAGATGTGAGGTTGCAAACTTGTGTATTTTCTTTTGCTCAGACACAGAAGTTAAGTACCGATGTCAATTTTTTCTCAACAAGTGGGAAGAAGAGAAAACATTGTGCCTTCATCTCAATAGACCAATGGTAAGAAATTCACCCAGGTTAAGGTAAATTCATAGTTCCTTTGCTCCTTCCACTTCAGAATCCACATGAATATTCACTCTGCCAATCTAAGCATGGGTGATTGGTTAGGATTTATTCTACCTTTTGTTCTGAAGGTGAAATGATTCCCCTTTGCATGGAATAATTTAATATCAACTGTACCAATTAAGAGTAATAACATCACGACCTAGCAAAATCTGAGTATCATTCTTCCACACTGAGGAACAGAAGATTCTGTCCTTGCTCATAAATATTTTATACGAAATGCTTAAACATGTGATTCTCTCTTCCTTAGATAAAGAACGTCTTATATGTTGAATAGTCAAAAATATTTGGATATCCTGCTAAGGAGTGCTGTTTTGTGATTCAAGGATCGAATTCAGTTTCATGAGGTCTAGTTTCAAATCTCAGGTCTTGTCTATTTGAGTAGGGCTCTGCACATGACCATTCTGTTTCAATTTGTCTTGCAAACTAAAGTTTTCACTTTCAGAAATCACGGAGAATAGAATAGATTTGTGTGTGTATTATCACTTATCTGCACTCATATCTCATTTTATATGGAGTAAAACCAAATCTCTGTGTAACAATACCACTGCAGTTTCAATGACAACTCTTTTCAACCTTGGAGAAATCACTTTATCTAGGTTCTCACCCATTACAGCTTTGTTTATTTGAGCTATAAGCTCTGCAGAGCAAAAAAACTTCTCTTGTTACATGTGAAGTATTTTGCATGAAATTGCATACTATTTGATCCTGATCATTGTTTGAACCAGCAGGGGCTAGTGTTGTATAAAAAAAAAGGCCAGGCTCAACCACCAGGTAAAGAAAGTTGTTACCATTTGATTGTTTTTGTTGTTGCCCTTCTGATAGACAATGTTCTCAGTTCAGTTCACAATAACTCTTCAGCACATCAGAAAACCACAAATGTGTTCTACTGTAATTCTGGATGAGCTTTTCTCACAAAGAGGTCAGGAGCCAAAAGGACGTAAGTGTTCTCAGGCCTTGAAATTACTCCTCCAGGCGAGAGGGAGGCATGCTGGGGGATCTCTCTGTATTGCACTTATATTGGCAAGGAGGCTTTATCTCCAAGGCTGATGATCCCACACAGAAACTCCCTGACTCCCATAGGTAACCCTCCATGACTTCAAAATGGCCCACAATTTTACTTTCGAGTTTCAGTTAAGATTGTCGGTAGCTTATAACTTCTGAAAATAAAGGAAACATTATAGAGTGCTGTTCTAGGCCATGTCTTCAACTTTAAGGAAATTCTATTAAGTTTTGGTTTTTTTCACCACATCATCTCCAATAAATAAAATACTGCAAATGACAAAAGCAAAGGGAGGAGTCTTCTAGGAACTTAATATGCATTAGGCAGTAGGTGATAAAAATACCAGAAGGTAACACATGACAACTTCTAGTTTTACACAACTTGCAGAGTCAGCTCTGATGACTGCCATCTTATTACTTTGCATGAAAAGTTAAATAATTTTTTTTCCAGCTGTTACCCTAGAAAATAGATGAACACATGAAGTACATGAAAAAAGGCAAATTGTAAAAATACACATATATTCACCTGTGTTTGTTACTTTCAATCCATCTACTTATCATTGAACTACTCATATATAACTGCACTTAGTATACAGTAACTTCCTAGCTCATAAAATATTGATTCAGGTTTTTTATCATATATCTTTCTTGAACTTTGATCTTTCATACTTAGTGCTGCCTTGATGAAATATTTAGAAGTACATTTTCCATGTGAAAGGTAAATTTAGGGGTTTTTTATGGTAGCCTCTGTTAATGCATAAGCTTCAACTCACATGAGACCCAAGCTGAACTCTATATTGGTCACATTTAGTTGATCATTGCATTTGCAAAAATCTTCCATCCCAAAGCAAATTTTTTTTAAGGTAAAGGTAATTTTTTTCACTTTGTTGGAGTGGTTTACAACACTTCCTCACCAGGTACATTGAGAGAGCCTTGAGAAGATACATCCAAAGAACTAACTTCAATAGTTACTTCCTAGCAGATGAAAATGTATAACTTATATAATAAAACAAGATTCCCAACTAAACAAAAAACAAAAAACCCCCAAAAAACCCAACAAAAAATCAACCACAAAACCATCAAAAAACCCACAGAAAACATTCTATATATATTTATAGGCAGTGAATATTCCTGAGTAATTTTTTCAAAGCAAGCCAAACTACTGCAATAACTCCTTTATCAATGTCATAAATTCATATACTTTGCATAAGAAAAAAAACCATTCTCTTGAGGTTGAGAACTGATGAAGACTCAGTTCACAGCTCATTCAACATACAGGATTGAATTCAGCATACAAGAACAAGCAAGGTCCAGCTAAAGGTTTTTCAAGGTCTGGAGGACTAAAGAGGGTTCTGTCCACCATAGTTTCTCTGATAGCCAAATGTCTCTTGTCTCTATGTAGACATTAACTTTCACGAACCCTGTAGAAACTCAATTAATTTTGACACTTTTAGCTCCTTGCTGTACTTGGTTGAAAGCAATTTTGGCTGAAGGATGCCATGGTTCTTAGGAATAGACAGGTGGGGTGGCAGATATTCATACATGTCTACAGAACAAGAAAAAACACCCACTTCTGTTATAGTATAGCTGTGTAAATTAGGATATGATACTAAAACCAATGGAGCAGTATATATTTAAGAAAATGGATGATGCATAATATGAGACTCCATCCCGTTCTCTACTGTTTTGTTTTGTATTTCAAAAGTATGACTTGGGCTTCTTCCCAAAAAGGTGGCACATCAATAAACCAATGGAAGTACACCTACACTGATGCATGCAGCTTGGGCAACAAACAGGAGGAGCTGGAAGACACTGTGCAGCTGGAAAACTATGATATAGCTGAAATCATGGAAAGTGTTAGTTTTTCCGTTGGACTCAATGATCTTACCATTCTTTTCACACTTAAGTAATTCTACATTTCCATATTGCCTATTTTGAATATGCTGTGCTCAGCTCTTGATTAAGACAAGCTGTTTGGACAGATAGAAATGAAGAAGCACAGAAAACAGTCTAGAGATTTTCTCACTCTAAATTTTAAATTCACAAAATTTTGTGTTTAGGAGATGCCGCTATGGTGAGAAATTTCTATATAAAGTGTACTGAATATTTTCAATAGGAAACTTTTTTTAAATCAGGAAAATAATGTGAAGACTGGAGTCAGTGTTGTTATTGAGATGCAAAACCAGGATTTACTTTAACTTTTTAAATGTTGCTCACTGCATGACTCTCCTTCCAAGCTTTATTTAGGAGAGTAATAAAGACTGTATCACCAAATGCAGGATTTCAGGGAAATGAAATGATGACATTATAAAAGACAGTCTTCAAAGTAAAGTACATCCAGCAGCCACCTAGCTATATATTTAATTCAAAGTATTTTAATAGGTTAATAACATAAACTTATTTTTCACACAATGTAACATCTGTGTTTATTTTACTGAGACAGCTGGAATGTTAAAAGAACATTTAAACTTGTGTCATACAAACATTTTGGTAAAGAAAAGTTGATTTCTCAGACAAAACTTGAAGACCTATAATTTTTCTATGCAATGTATATTCTATACGTGTTTCTTACGACTACAACAACTACAACAGACCTTTCTTTAAAAAAAACCCAAACCAATCAATGAATGAATGAAACCAATCAAGGTTTTCATTCTATATTTTTGCCCACTCCATCAGTTTCCAAGGTAAGAAAGTTTTGATGCAGAAAATATACACAATACAGAAGCACAGAGAACTGTCTTACCTTCTGGCTCCCTGATCTTACGTCCTGCTGCAGATTTTCGTAGCACGCTCCTTCCTGAGTTGAACAAGCTAGTTAACTCATCAAGGGGACTGGTCAATGACCTTGAGTTTGTAGGGCTGTATGGAAATGGAGATGATGAATTTGAGTTCAATTTCCTGTGATCTGCTCTTGCCACCTTTGGGGAGTAAGGCAGTTTGGAGAATGGAGAGGATGAGCATCCAAGCTGAGCAGGATTGGGTCTCTGAGGTACTTTTGACAGATCTGAATTTGTACCTGTTTTCCCAGCATTAATCAGAAAACTAGCACAAGTCTCTGGAGGAGATGCAAAATGCGTGGAAGCCCGGTAGGAAACAGGAGGTGGTACAGGAGGAGGGGGCGGTGGCAGAGGAGGAGGTGGTGTGGAAGGGGGAGTCACCTTGGTGGAAACGCTGAACACAATCAAGCCTGGAGACACTGGTCTTTCATTCTCCCCTTTCTGGCCTTTGGAGTACTGGGGTGATAATGGACTTGAGCCTTCTGACTGCACAGGGTATTTTAGGTTAGTTTCCAAAACAGGAAGCTTTTTGACCTCTAGAGGTGTTAAAGGTGATTCATCAGAAGCAGGTGAACATGTGACAGGAGTTGGAGGGAATACAAGAAGTGGTGGTCTGTGGGGGAGCAAGTTAGGGAAAGGGGCTGGAATGTCACATGAGTCTTTATAGATCAAAGCTGCTTGACTGTTTCCATCCAATGTTCCATCTTCAATGTTAATATTTTTTTTGCTTTCAAACAACAGAGGAGGAGATCCAGTCACTACTGGAATTATTCCATTACCATTGCTTCCTTCTTCTGGTAGAAAATACTTCATTTCTTCATATACAGACTCGCCTTGTTCTGGACTCTCCGCTTCAGCAGAACTGCTTTTCACAGCATTCCCTACCATTTCAATATAGACAGGCTCATTTTCCTCCTCTTCTTGTGACATAAAGAGATTCAACACTCCGTGTTGTGGTCCATCAGTAGAAACTGCTCTCTGTACTGTCACAGTATCATAGACACCTGGTTTAACTACTGTGCTTGCTTTTTTTACATCCCCAGGCTTTTGGCCAGGTATTTCTTCGTAAGAGCCGCTAAGTTTTGTATTTGGACTTCGTTTTGGTTTTCTGGGAGGTATCTTTTTCATGGTACTGTAGTCATCACTGTGTGGCCTTGGACGGGCCAGTACTAGGAAAGTGAAAAAAGTCTGTGTTATTAACAAGTTAAAGTCAGTTTTTTCTTACACTGGTCTAGTATGTTAAGCCCTCAAATGCTACCCATTTAGTTCTACAATGAGAAGCAGTCACAAACACAGGAATCCAAGCAAAAGCATAAATACTTCTAGGAATTAAATGCTGAATTTTCATCTACCAAACCACAGGCCCTTTACTACCTGGGCATATAATGTACTTTGGTAATCTCTACTGCCACTAAAAGGTGAGAACTCACACCTGAGGAGGTATATTTTGAATCCAAATGTGCACTGCAAGATCTGTAACACATGGAAATATGTATTTGTTTCTCCTTTTGCTCCAAGGGAGAGGGGCAGCCTTTTAACTGGGAGTCAGCACGGTGCTACTTTGACACATATGTGATTGCCATTAACTGAAATAACCCTCTTTTATGCAAACTCTACAAAACTCTAATTATAGGATGATATTATGCCCCTCTCTTCTTTTGTACTGCAGGTGTGGAAATAATTTATAACTTTAGGGAATCCCATAGCCTAAGGGCAAATCCCCAAGTGAGTATACATTTAACTAAACTAGATGTCTCTTCATAGCCTCCAGGCATGTATGGACTGAAGAGACTAGATACCTAGGTGATTGGTCTTTTAAGATCAAAATTAGATGGTATAAATCAGAGCTGGTTTTGGACAAAGACTCAGGAAACTGACATCATTCTTGGAAAATGAGTATGTGGCAGAGAAACTTGCCCTATTGCTTCATACATATAAGAGCTCCAAAATTGTTTTGTGAGTACATGTAAGCATTATTGTAAAGACCACATATACATATATAAATTGCTGTTCTTTCAAAACACCTCTGCTAGAACTCCTTGGTTAAATCAATAATCTCCTGCAGACTTGGACACAGAAAGATGAAATGACTACATACCTCCTTAAACCATACCAGTTTAAAACTATGTTGGGCATAGTTCATGTCTCCTTACATGGAGTTTGAATGAGCAAGGAAGAGGTTAAGAAAAATGGACTTTCACCCAATGAACTGGACGAGAGAACAGTAATTATTTTGAGAGAGGGAGCTGCGAAGATTTCTATCCATTGTATGCAATGGGGAAAGGTTATACAGGGCTTTAAACCCAACCTGAAGGATCTTCCATGATAAACCTTGAGGATCCTTTACACAAAACATGACCAGTAAGGCTTATCAAAGAAAGCAGAATGGAATCCTTTCCTTCATCTTCTACTCCTTCATTTTAAGGGTAAAGGAGAATAGAACAAGTGAATTCAAAACCATGCTATGTGCACCATAATGCACTGAGACGCTTTGAGACACTTGCAGCACTTTCCTTCTAAACAAAAATCACTGTAACCAAATTATGGCAAAAAAACCCCAGACAAACAAATACTGAATGCATAAGTTATTCATGTGAGCATAAAGAAAAAGTAGGAGAAAGTTTAATGTTTAAGTCTGTGAAATTCAAGATTTGAGCATTCATTTTTAGTGATGCAAGATATTCTAACAGTTTAAAAGGTGAAATAAAATGGTCAGTGAGTTACTCTTAGAATAGCTCATATTGACAGATTATTTGTTTGTAGAGGGAGTTCTACAAATAGGTTTTGGTTGTTGACAAACTAGGCAATTAGAACACGAGTATTTTTTGCTGATTTGGGAACAAATGACAAATTGGCTATTTTTATTTTCTGCCACTGAAATATTTCAAGGAAGCAGGACCTCTCAAAGGCATTTGACTGTGTTTAAAAGGATCAAAGTGAAAAGAATAAATCAATAACTCAGAGTAACATTTGCGACTGCCTCTGCCTTTATGCCTAACCTTCATTAGCGGTTTCCTTAGAAGCTGCCGACAAGCAAGCACTAACAGCCTCGTATGAGGCACTCAGTCGTGTGTTGGGGTCCCTCTTTGGTTTGGGAGGAGGCTGTTTCCTTGGTGATGGCAGGCTATTGCTATCGTCCATGCTGAAAACAGAGTGCAGGGAGGGGGATCTGATGGATGACCCCGCTGCAGAATGTACCAAGCCGTCCACTGCCATGGGGACAGGGACGGAGCTGGAGTGAAAGTGCTTAGACGTTCGACAGCCGGCAAAGCTGTCCTCGGAGACCTTCCCACCCTTGTCTTCAGCTCTGAAAACACAGAAAAGAGGCCCAGATGCATTATTCAAGCAATAACAATGAACCTGTTCATGCAAACGTAACAACAGCTTTTTGGTAAACAATCTCACAACTCCCCTGCTGTGTCGAGGGGATGTGTGCAGTAATCTTCTGACAAACAAATCCAGATCAAGCTGCTAGCTTTCTTCCATTTCCTGTTCCATGATAAATCAGGACACCGGCCCTTTTTCACACAAATGCAGCCTTGCTTAAGCAGTCTCATATTGTTGATCAGACATTCACTGAATGAATTGTTCACACTTTGATTGCTACACACAATCAAAAGCTGGGTTTTCAATCTGAATGATAATTTCTGGGAAATCCATTTTAATAGAAAGTTACTGAGGCAGCAAATACTTAGCCTTTATCATTATTTTCTAAAAAGACAACTATAAATTCTATTTAGATAATGCAAATCTTTAAAATATTAGATCACCTTTTTAACTAGCTACATTGGCTGCTTGAGCAATTCCACCCAGATATCTATTTTCTTCCAGTTTAAACTTAATAATTGTTTATTACTTTTAAAAATAATTTTTATTATTATTGTTTAGTTGTTTCAATTACAATTTAGTTTTTCTATTTTCTTTTTTTTGCTATTTGAATATATATTGAGAAATAACCTTCCAGCTGCTTCCAACAAATGGATTTTTAGCAAAAATTCTTCTAACATTTTATTCCTCCAAGAATCAAAACACTGAGATCCTTTTAACTTAAGAGTAGAAATATGTATTAGATAGAAGATGTCTATACTGCCATTTTACAAACAAATCCCCAAGCATTTGTCTTTTTAAATTGTATTTCTGCATGGCAAATCACCAGCAGAGCTGAAATTCATGCACAGGATATAGCCAGCTGCCCATATAGTAAATGAAATAGCAAAAGATGAAAGCATGGTGCTCAGTGGATAATTTGTTTTCACTGTAATGTTTAATTACAGTCTTTCCTACAAAGGCATTTCCTCCAATATGTAATCACTGGGATATTTGAAACTAATTAAGCAGATGCACTGCCATTTTCACTTTAATAAAAGTCACTGACAAAAGCAATGATAGCAAAGGGAGTTGTTTCTGGATGAAAATTAAGTTCCTATGGAAAAATAAACATTTATATGTCCAGCAAGTTACAGACACATTCTTTCTACTGACACACACCGATTAACTGCAAATGCTAACTCTGCCCATTAAGCTGTCTAAGAGAGAAGAGATCATGGACCCAGTTCCTAGCTCTCCAGCACTTACTGGGTTTGTAAAATAAGTACCCCTGAAAACTCTGATATGAGTTAAAAACAAAATTGCCCATCTTTAAATAAAAGCATCCTCCTCACAATCAATCTACTTGGTTCAGTGAGAAATCAGGATTTCTTAGTCTGGACTTTACTGTATTTTAACACTTTCTTAGCTGTTTTTCATTAACTTGGCAATTTTTCGGTGTTGGTATTTGAAGTTAGAGGAATTTTTTCTTTTGATTGTTTGGTCTGATGAAAGTTAAACTATAATCAATTTGTCATAAAATTAGAAGTATTTCTGTAAAAAATAAGTGTCTCAGAGACTTGAATAAGTTCCTCTAAGCTCAGTGTCCCCTGAATAGGACATGGTAGTTTCCTTAAGTTTCTAGACTTAATTATCTGATATGCAGGGAAAAAAATATGACCTAATATTGATTTAGGATGAGCATATACTTGAGAATTCTCTTTCAATCCCTCAGTCATTTCTATGGTTTTCTAAGAAGAGAAGGAATTCACAAAAACTGAAGAGATACATTAATTCCTCACAGCAGGTGCTTCTCCTCTTACCTTTTGCGGCCTTCCTCTGGCCTGTTTCTAGCCTCTCCCTTTTCTCTGTGGTAAGCAGAATTGGTCTCGTTGCGGAGCCGGTCATTTTCCCGAGCAATGTCAGAAGCATTTTGAATAACCAAGGCATCATATGTTTTCAATCCCATATCCTCAGCATTCTGCAAGAAGCTTTTGACTGAGGTGACCTCTTGCTGTTTGATGCTCATCTTCTGCAGCAAGCGCTGGCGAGCTAGAAATCCTCTTACAACTACCATAGCAGAAGGAGAAAATATGGACCAGTGAAAGACAATTAATTGGGGAATTAACTTAATATCATTGTGTGTTCTGCTGTAAACATGAGCAAGCCAAGTTCAGTCAATATCTTGTACAAATTAGGAAGGAAATCTGATGGCATAAAAATAACACAGTAGAATGGAAGTCTTTCCCTTTTCTGCTGCTAGTGCTTAAAACAAAGTAGTGACAGTAATTTCATAAATTTCCGCTATCAGAACTCAAAATGTTTACTTCCACTGAATGTTATTTTTATTACATTACAACTGAAACACAGATATATACTACAGATTGTGAGAGCATACATTTACTGCAAAGGTCAAAAGAGAGTTTGTTTCAAAATAAAAGCCTGGACAAATTAATTGCATTGAATGCAGTAGGAATTAAATTATTGCTGTTGATCAGCTTTAAAAAATGCTTTAATTGTTTCAATGTATCTAATACCCCATCCAAAACAAAACCAACACCAGATTTTTTTTTTTTGTTTGACTTAAAGACCTTTCACTGCTCATTTCCTTTCATCTAAAACAATTAGATTAAGTTAATGCAAATTTCTCAAATGTATCTGTCACATCATGTCTGCATTTTTCAGTTAGAAGTTTTCATCTACATTACATCAGCTTCATGTATCTATTAGACTTTTTCTTAACACTCTTTTGTCACCTTTGTGCTGGGGAAAGATTTTAGTGCATCTCCTGTAATAGCTTTCTGTATATCTTTCCTATGTATATTTTATCACAACAAATCCTACCCAAAAACCACCTGGTACCCTGGATTTTCCAAAGTACAGTTGATTAGAAACACAAGGCACAGGGACCTCTGTGGCCATGATAAATTGGGCACCATTTTAAGCCCTGTGCCTGCAACAGGTGGTGTCAATAGTCTCTGAACCTATGTTTTGGCTTAAAAGGAAAAAATATGCTAATGGAATGTACTGTATTTGTGTGGATATTTTTTGGGTTTTTTTTAAGTTCCACAAGATCATGTTTCTTTCCAGATCTAGAACCACTGCTGTGTATCTCACAGGGCAGAATCTGTTCTAGAATTATTTATATGTTGCCTGAAATACTGTTGGTTTTCAGTAGGTTTTCATCAATTTACATGTATCAAAACCAGGTCAAACTTCATCATTGCTTCTTATGGTTACTCTCATTCTGGTCAATTGGAAGTTTTTCATAATTGAAGTCAGCAGACAATAGCCTGTGTAAGATGTCTGTTTGAGTTTGGGAGAAGATACCAAAAATTATTGCAAGACAAAATGTTAAAATGCATTAGGTATTTAGAACAACATAATTAAGTTTCAGATTTAGGATCACTGCAAACCATTAAATGATGAAGAGCCAAGCTGAAATAATCTAAAGGGAAAATTTTAGTCTTCTATGAATATAAAATGTTATTGAATAGAATAAACAACTGAAGGATAGGGTAATGTAAGGTATTTTCTATCATCTAGTGCCTTGTTTAGACACTAAAAGTAAGATTTCTTTTTTAGAGGTGCTCAATGCCCACCTGACGATATCAGAAAGGCTAATGTTAACATAATAATACTGCTTCTATCCAAAATTCACTGGGTTTGAAAACCTTCAAGTTTAGATGCTTTGAAATCCTTTCTAATAATAATTTATGATTGATAGACAGTTTTGACTGTTTATACTTTTATAAACACAACCAATCAATGCCTTAAGTTACATTCCATACAATCTGATTTCTTTAAACCCTGAAGCATTAATGCACGTACCCAATTCACTTGAAAAGGAAACTAATAGTACTGTTATTCCTGAAAATTTTATGAGAGTATTCATAATAAAGATGTTACTGAGTCTAAATCCAACAGTTACTGTTGCAAAGAGAATGAACGTGCGTAGAATATTATCAGATTTCACTGGTCACAAATATAAAAATTTTGGAAGAGCTTAATAATAAAAAACCAATTCTTCCTAAAATATTCTCTTTAAACCTATCTTCTGCAGAGCAAAAATAGTTAAGCATCAAATCTTGGGTGACTTTGGAAAAAAAGTCTGTATTTTAAAGTAACATTTTTACAAGAGTCTGTGTGTAAGTGAGTGCTTTCAGCTTGACAAAAAAAAAAAGATTGGTAACACAACCAAGGTTGGTTAAAATAAAGAAATTCAGAGATCAGTTCTCTAAGAGGATTGTTAGCAGGCATGAATGAGCAGCTTAGAGTAGCCTACTAGAATGGTGCAATAAAATGAGATCCAGTAGAGCTAGCTGTAACATTTAGAGTCTGTACAGCTACTCCGAATTTTGCACTTTCATCAAAATCAGTAAGCAACTTCAACTAAGTTTCATTAGGAAGGGTTGTCAGACAGACATCTCTCTTCTGCACACATTTTCATAAACTGAGTAGTTCAAGTTTTTCATTTAATGAAAGACATTTCTCCACACTTCCTTCTCTATGAGAACATTTGAAAGATTTTGGTTTTGGTTCAACACAGGAAAATTTTATTACCTAAAAAACTTCTGTGAAATGAAATTGTCAGCTTCTAGACCTTTAGCACTCAGTTTCATCTACTACTGTTGGGTACTGGCTACTATGATTGCCTTGCGAATTTGCTCCTCATTTATGTAGATCTAAAATAATTTTCACTTATGTAAATTAAAATAATTGAGGTTAGCACCCACAAGGCAGAAGAATATCTACTTCTTTAGAGTTCATCTAAGGATAAGGATTAGTATAATTAAAATTCCAGTAGACCATGGATCTGGGTTATGCAAGAAATGTATTTAGTGTTGCATATACAATGTACTCAAGTTAAATCCTCATCTACATGAACCCTGATGGAAGAACTTCAGCATGATTGCCTTTCCTACAGGTACAATTTTCACAGTGATTCAGGTCAGAAAGTACCATATGTAGTTCTCATACCTGTGAAAAAAAATATGACAAAGTCTCTAAACTCACAGATACATTTTTAAGTAAAAGTGTTTCTACACATGCTTTCACTTTAGTTTGACCCCTTTCTTTGCTTGCGTAAGATAAATTTCAGGATACCAGAAATTACTTATATGGTTTGCTTTGCTTTGAGTTTTTCCCCCCAAATTTATAAGGGATTACTAGTTAGAACAAACTAAAAAGAGTTGATAGTAATTTTGGGCAAGACCTGTTTCCCCTTAAAGCTAAGCCCTTATCTAGATATATGATGCTATATTTAAAGCCTGACACAGAAATTAGAGTCATAGAATCAGAATATCCTGAATTGGAAGTCACCCATAAGGATCATCAAAGTCCAACTCCTGGTCCTGCACAGGGCACCCCAAGAGTCACACCATGTGCCTGAGAGTGTTGTCCAAACACTTCTAGAGCTCTGTCAGGCTTGGTGCTGCGACCACTTCCCTGGGGAGCCTGTTCCAGTGACCAACAAACCTCAAAGTTTCATGACGACCCCTTGGGTCCTGTCACAGGTCACCAGTGAGAAGATATCAGTGTCTACCCCTCCACTTTCCTTCATGAGAAAGTTGTAGGCTGGTATGAGGTCTTCCCTCAGCCTCCTCCAGACTAAAGGCCAAGTGACTTCAGCTGCTCCTTGTACAGCTTCCCCTCAAAGTCCTTCCCCATTTTCATAGTCCGCCTTTGCATGTTTTCTAACAGCTTTATTTCTTTCTTATATTGTGATTATTGACTAGTTTTGCTATTATTCATTAAATTATCAGGAGAGATCTAGCTTCCAAAGTCCTCTGGATGTAAAGGGTGAGGGGATAAAAGTGCATCAGGACTGACACCATTACTCACGAAGAATCACTATGCCTGTGAAAAGTATATGGACACCAATTTTAGGATTACATAAGAACGATACACTGGTACCCTATTCTATTCCAAATCTGCCAGAACTCTTTGGCATGCTAATTCTACAAGTTTACAATTGCACCTTTTTGCAAAAGGCAGCTTCTTTCATGAGGTAATGACATGAGGTTGATTTCTAACTACTGCTTACTCATCCAAGTTCCTGATTTTCTCAGGTTTCCCAGATCTTAAAAAGCATATAGATGAGCCATAGCTTTAAATACACATTTTTGGTGAAAATGACTTTTCAAGTCACCCTAATTAAGAAGGTTAGAAGCAAACCCAAGAAAAATATTTTGTAAGGAGCCAAGAAGACCTATTATCTTCATTCTTCAGGGAGGCTTTGGCAATCTGTTTTCTTACTTCTGCAAAACATGGACATATCTGAGGATATTTTAAATTTTGGAGTAGGGTTATATTGAAGCATTCTGTTTGAAAATTGGATTCTGCAAGGTAAATATTTCCTTTCTTTGATAAGTCAGCATAAGAAGGGAAAGAGGGTAAACTGTTATTGCTTTTCAAAATGCATAAATACAGTAGGGTAGTTTGCATTAAAAAATCAAGCCCAAGTTATAAACTCAGCTGAACTGCAGTGTCTGTTACCTGTCATTCTCCACATTAATTCCTGAACTGTTATTATTTGGATTTCACTTGCTTCAGGTTTTTTCTTGGTTTCCTCTTTTCAACTATATGCTTACAAGTGAGGAAGAGATAATTAAAATGAAAGTGGTTTATATTTCTTAAGTCTGCAATATTATGTGTCTGACAAAAAAAAAAAAATAAGCCTTTGTCTTTTTAATTTCCTTTAAATAGGTGAAAATGGGAATTGTTGCAGACATCAGCCCATTAGGTCAATAATGAATGGTGTGAAGGAAGCTTCTTCAAACAAAGCAATATTCACATTTTCAGCAGTTATTTGAGATTTTGATAGGAAATGGAGCATAAGTAAGAGGAAATCAGGAGGCAGTGGACAGTACCTCCTTTTAAGACTGTGCCAAAAAATGTCTGTGACCTTAGTAAAAATGCAGGCATGAAATGAGGAAAAATGCCTAAACATAAAAAACTAGCAGTCAAATATGAAAGCAGTGAGAAAAAGGGAAAAATAAGGACAACTGATTATACTAACTTATTAGCTTTGTTTTTAGTGTTGATATATTAAAAAATATTTCAATTTTGTATCACTGTATCAACAATATTTGATTTGCAAAAAGAAATTAAAGGTGATATAATGCCTTGAAAAATCACTGAACATACTTTAAAAAGAAAATATTCAAGATCCTCTAAGTTTTAATTACATTCAGTAGTTTGTCATAAAGTTATGTTTGACAGAAAGTGCAAGAATCACCAATGCTAATATCATCTCAAAAAATCTGTATGTATCTGTAGGGAAATGTATAAAATACAGCAACTATTCAAGGTGGAGAAAATCTCTTTGCTATACAATATTCTGCCCCATGTACAAAGCAACAGCTCAGGAATACTTGTTCTGTAATTGTTACCTTTTTGGCAGGTTATAATTTTCTTCTGAAGTTGAAGGCACAAATCGTTGAGATGGTCAGCCTGCCAGTACTTAAGAAACACTTTTCGGACTCCTATCTAGAATACAAACAGCAGGGAAATCACCAACAAAAAAGGCCAAAACAATGACAGGTAAATAGAGATAGAATGTTAAAAACCCAGCAAAGGGTTGAAATAATATCTGCAATTTAGCAACAGTACAATGCCAATTCTTGAACAGAAATGCAGTTATCACTTGGTTGAATAAAAGATGTATTTGTAAAGGATGAACAAGCTGTCAGACAAATAGTTCCACTTCAGTTCCAAAAACATCCAGAACAAATAGTACAATCTTCAAGTTAAATACAAGTTGGGGAAAAAAGCATTCTGAATCTAATTACTCTAACGAGTTAGACAATATAATAGAAAATAAGGTTTAGCTCTTATAAAGCAGAGGGGGTGTGTGCATGGAGAAAGGTGGTAGGACAAACCCATTTGGAACAGAAAATGGTGAGATAGCTGCCATTTGTGGAACAGGAAGAACTTAATTGAAGTAGGAGGGTGGGAGAAACTCACTGCCATTAGTGAGGATGATTCTTAATATCCAGTAAAATTATGAATCCTAGTTCCCAGCCTTGCTTACTGAAGCTGTGCTGTGGGTCTCCTTTCAGAATCAAAGTCAGAGACAGAGGGGCTCATTTGTGAAAGAGAATCTCCTAAGTATTTATTCTGGTGTTGTATAGCATCTTGGTTTAATTAATCTAGTTCTTGAAATAACAATCATTAGATGCTCTTACTCCTTTAGAGACAAATCTAGCTAGTTAGATGAAAAGAAAACACCTTTCTTTTGATACCTTCTGAACAAGCTGAAACAGTCCTTTAAAATTCTTTTCTGTATTGCCTTCAAAAGCATTCCTTTCTAATAGACTTAAAAAACCACATACAACCTAGCAACTCTAAAACCCACATACAACCTAGCCTAGCAACTCAAAAACCAGCAAGTAACTGGAAAAAATACAATAAAACAAGTTTGTTTTTTTTTTTTCCCCAGGAATTTTGTAGAAGTAACTTCCCTTCACAGAAACAAAAGCAACAGTGCCAGAGAGCTGTGCTACCCAGTGAAGATTCTAACTTCTGCCTAACTCTTAATTTTTTTGCAGCAAATAGGCATACTGATTAATTACAAGTCTGGCTGAAATTGCAGAAATTCATTCCAACTCTTGTTTGTTTCCAGCTTGCAAGCTCATTCTCTTCTCACTGACCATGCTGTTCCGCTGGTGTTTTTTAGTTTAGATCTGGGAAACAGGTATCAGGAGGGTTATTTGCACAACATTCCAAATTATTTTTAATCCAAACACTGTCAAATGTACATCCTGGTAGTGTTGGATGACAGAAAGCCAGAACATATATTAAAATCCATTAACTAAATTAAAAAATGATTGTGGCAAATTTTTGTCCCTTTGCTTCCCTTCTCTCTACTCTAGAGAGCACCTATTTTGAACCAAATGTTTTAAAAAGTCTGTAATCCTGAAGTTCGAGCTAACAATGATGGTACAATTGTTAGTCTTTTAGTTAAAATAAGATGCACTCAAATGGCAAAACTGGAATGTTTTCTAATTTTTTCCCCTATTAGTATCTCTTTTCCCAATAAAATAGTCCCTTTTGAATTATAGCAAAATGTGTGGAAGTAAGGTGATAAAAAAGGTGTTTTACTTGTTTTGCCATTGTAGAAATTCAGAAATAGGGAATAGGCTTTCTTTGCACGGTGGTTAATCTGAGGCAATCTCCCTGAGATCCAACTGTGCACTCACACACCACTCTTAGGGACATGCTCTCATCTTTATTTTTTTGACTGATGACTTCCAACAAAATTTTTTACTTTTCTTCCTGAGCTTTCACAATTCTCTATTTGCCTGGTTATCTTAACCCTTTGCTCACTGAACAGTTTTTTTTTTCCCATCCATCTTGTCAAACCATACATTGAACCTGCCTTATTACTAGTCCTGGCCACCAATATCTTCATCTTCTTACTTACATTGCCTTAAATAAAGAAATCTTCTGTAAAAAATAACTGAATTATTATTCATATAGTTAACTTTAATTAAATTATCATGTGGTTATTGTAATTACCATTTCATCTGAGCAGCTTTCAGAAAAAGCCTGAGCACAAATACTTAATAAAATTATATTCCTCTACTCTGATTACATTTTCTCCTTATACTCCACCTTTCCTTTCCACAAATCTTTTACATCACACTGGAGTCTTTTTTTTTCCCTGTCTCAGGTCTATGCCAAATCATCCACTTTTTCCTTATTTCTGCCCTTTGTCCTTTATTACTCAGAGTGCTGGCTTCTCCTCTTACTACAGCAGTATTATGGTACTCTGATAGTAGAAAAGGGGATGAAAGGCTGCATTTTTAAACCTTAAAAAAGCCCTTATTACTAACAATGTCCATGGCAAAATTAACAACCCCATTCTCAATTAGTCTCATTATTGACACACTGGTTGGTTACATTTAGGCTGTATTTAAAATGTGTAACTTAACTAAACAATAGGTTGGAATTTATTGTGCAGTGTGCAGTCACAAAACCACAGTCAAGACAATTGCTGAAGCTTATGTTGGTTTAGCTACAAGTGTCTGGCATTGCAGAGTCACAAAGCATTCTAGGGGACATGCAAAGCCTTACTGCTCTTTTCTCTCATCCTACACCCAAGGAACAACATAAATGGAGTTATTGTGGCATCGCTTATGCTATGAACTTTATTAGTAGCAGCCTGCTACGATTTTTAAGTGAATGAAGAAATAAAAAATGTCAATACAAATCCATTTTTACATTCAGATAAAAGCTATTTATAGATTTTTACATCATATGCCTGGTCTACAGAGAGCAGAGAGCTAGACAGAAGCATGTATAGCAGAAACTGTACACGTTTGATTATGTTAGTACAGATAGAAATCTCTGTTGCTTAGTCTTTGAACTAAATCTGAGAGCCTCTAAGACTGACCAAGAGAACAAGATAGTCTCACTGCCCTCTATACAGTTCTGGTGTTCAGTGAAAGCAATAATGCTGAAAAATGTTGGAATTTCACATGTCACATATCAAAACAGTTTTTGAGGCTGCCACCTGTCTTCATTCTGGTCTCTTCTTTAATCATAAAATGTTTCCTGCTTGCCTAGGGGAAAAAAGGTTCAAATGTTCTTCCACTAAAACACTCACTTTTCAATATTTTTTCTGGACTACAAAGTGCTCTCATCTGAGTCTGAAATTTTAATGTCATTCAGGCTTCTGTAAAAGTAAACCATCTGTGAATTACAGTCATAGTTATTTTAATTAGGAAAGCATTAGGGTTTAAAATGTTATTTTTCAAAATGACACATTTTTAAAAGACTAAGTAAAATTGTCATTGATGACTACCAAAGCTGCTACAGCCTCCTTTTTTTTTCCTGGAAGGAAAGAGAAAGAATGGGAGGGAGCTGTTCTTTCTCTTTCTTCTTTTTTTTTTTTTTTTTTTTAATTTTACAGAAAAGGTGTAGGATGTAGAAGTACAGACATTCAAAACTATGGAATGGATGCTGAGATGGTGTGTAGGTGGCATGGAGGCAGTATTAGCTCATACTTAATAGGTGTCAAGGGAATCTGTAAAGCTGTTCTTTAGTTTAAAAAAGGCAATTTGTGGGAGTGCTGTGTGTTTCTGGCAGTACTTTCAAAATAGCTACCTACAAAAGACAGAGAACTATAATCTAATGATATTTTACACAATGACACACATTTTCACAGAGCATTAATGAAATTTAGAAAAAAAAGCCTTAATACTATTGTAAAATGTGTCTTCTTGCAGTGTACATGTCTACAAAAATATTATAATGACAAATAAATTTACAGGGCACTGATTTTTAAGGGCTGAAATTTTATTTTTAAAGGTTTACTCTTTCTGTTTTGCTTCATATATTTTAAAAGTCCTTCTTTGTCTCCATAAACTAGTGACATTGCACTGCCATACATACTAAACCTTCATTTTAGCCTAGCTTATTTATGGCCTTAATATAAAATATGTGAGTAGTCTGGTATTCAAGCAAGTGACTTCAAGCATTTATCTAAGTTCTTGTCAGGAGCCGGATTTTGGGAAAAAAAAACTCATTCAGGTCTCTGGAAAAGGGCAGAAAAATGGTCATTCCTTTACCATAAACTGTACAAGCCTCACAGCTCTTCATACTTGTGAGGCAACATGAAGAACTGCAGGAGAGGAAAGGAAGTGATCAGTGATAAGATGCATGTAAGAAACACTCAGTAGAGGAAACCCTACCTCAGTTTTATCTCATGGGATTTCAGTATTTACCGGACCTATCATTCTACTTTTCAAAATTCTAGGAATAGACACAGCACCAAAATGTGGTGGTATATCCTCCTCCCCACCTCCTCCCCAGGCCTGCTCTATGATCTCATTCCTAACCTGAGCCAAACCACTCATTCACGACCTGGAAGAAACAATATGAAGCAGTCTCTTGGCATGAAATGAGGAATGCAGGCAACAGGTGACAGGGAGAGCAGTGGCACAGAGAGGAAGCCCTAAGGCAGGAGACTGCAAAACTAATCACAGACAAATAAGGGATGAAGATGGGGACCAAATATGAAGCAAAGTATCTAGAAAAGTAAAAGTGTCAAAAAAGTGGGAGAGGTGGGAGGGGAGAGAGGAAGAGGAAGACATAGAATCCAGATCTGAGATGCAAAAGATATCAAAGAGAAAATAGAGTTAGCAAGACTAGTAATCATAAGCAAAGCCTGAAAGGTGGATGTAGAGAGGGAGGAATATATTCTAGAGGGAAAAATATAGAAATATGAACTAAAAGTAGAGATTTGTGTTGAAAGAGTGAGAGCTTGTGAGCATTCTGAGGTCAAAGTCAACCATCCGTCCTATTCTCTGGTTGAAGGGATGGATGGATTTGTCTAGTGTGGCACAAAGCCACTGAGAAAGCTTGTGGGCAGTGTCTGGCCCAGGCCAGTCTTTTGGTACTGCTGGCGAGGTCAAAAGTCAATCTCTGGTGGTTTCTGCAACTAGAAAATTATTTCCAATATATAATGGAGTGACAAAATGAAACGAAAATATAATGGGACAATATAATTTTCCTGATATAATTCAAAGTATGAGGGAAGAAGAGATGCTTGTGTTTCAACAACTTCTGTTAGTCTGAAACCCTCCCTGGGATTTTTTTTTTTTAATTGCTTAAAAGAAAATTGACTTTTACAGTAAGATATTCAAAACAAACAGGAAATTGACTTCAGTTAAAATTCTGAAACAACAAATGAATGAACTGGCATACAATTTATGAGCACTAAAGTGTTCCTACTTGAGGGAAAAAAAAAGTTAGGAATCTCTTATACATTAGATTGCTTGCGAAGTAATCCAGTACTTAAGCATATCATGTATAATGCAGTTTGTATAGCACGACCACTTTAATTTTAAGCCAAAGTAAACAGTTCTGTTTAAAAAATAACTTAAAAGATTCTCTGAACTAAGCATAAAATTTACATCTGTATGATTTCATACACTTCTGCTCATTCCTCTGATTTCATCATATGCTACTTATGTTCTACATTCTGCTATTTAATCATAAATATACTTTTTCCCAAAAAGGACCCTATTATGTATTATATACTAATACATTGAAATTAAAAAATACTTAAAGACAGCTCTATCAAATCCAATAAATGAAACACCCATAGAACAGAAATAAAATATGGTTTTCTCTGACTGATAAGAACTGTGGATCAGACTTTGTTTTCCCTCTGCAGTTCTAAAACTGTTAGAAGAATTCCCAATCTCTAGATGGACTTCTGAGCTTTCTCTTTATTGAGGACCTGTTCTCTGTATTAACACTCCTGAGTGCAAGTTTGATAATACAGCTGCACACTGGCAAGGATCATTTCTCCACAAACACTGTTGGCTCCTGGAACAGCTTCAGCAATGTTTGTAGTTGTAAAAGTGTGAATTGGCACCAACACAGCATCTATCTCAAGCAACTACCTCATTTGGAGCTTCATTAAAATATTCTGACTGACTCTCCTGTACTGCTTATTTCATACCTGATGAGTCTTTGGATCATCCCATTTGAAACTTAAGACCTGTCTTATTCTTTGACAAATGAGTGATCTCTTGTGTTCAGAATTCAAAGCTACTGATAAGAAGGAGCCATTATGGGTTAGAGGAAGCAGGCTAAAAATTGGAAAGATAAACTAAGAAAAAGCTTTTATTAGAAGTTTTTGAGGATTGCTATCTTTTAACCAGACAACCGTTTCTAGCAGTCAAAGGTTGAAATATTCACTTTCAGTGAAGTCTGACCCTTGCAGTGCTTGTATTTAACAGATGCACTTTACAGTAAAAGCAAATTAAATTGATGTTTTGTTTTTCTTCTGGTATGGTATTAGTTGTTTGCATTTCAGCAAGCTCCATCTGAAGTAACTCAGAAGGGTTAATTGCAGACTACTGACCTTAGCTAAACAAAATGTAGAGCTCCAAGTTTTGATGAGAAAGCTCAGCAAGCTATGAGCTAATTCTTTTTTATTGAATTTATATTTGCAAGCTTAACAGTGTGAGGAATGATAATCCAAACAAATGAAAGTTTCCTTATGTCAGTAAAAAGAGCCAAGGACTGTTTGTGCCCATACTTGTCCCAAAGCATGATAATGTTTGCAAATTAAGTCACGCCATTGGGACGGTAGGTTTTGCTTAGCTAATGCATCACTGTGTGAAAGTAAATTAACACAGCACCAAAAATGGGGATTTCCTAATATTAAGACCTTCACATATTCTGTGGGACAGGAGATTCTTCTGCTTTACATGGACCAGCCAGTGCTTCTGCTCAATTTAACTCTAAAGTTACTAAATATCACCTCACTGACTTCTCCAAGGGTTAAACAAGTCTATTACTTTCATTCTAGGAATGATTTGTTTTGATTTAGAAATCTGATTTTCTCTTACATCAGATGTGCTTAAAAGCCACTGCAAGTAGCTAAGCCTGTAGTGATCAAGTACATATTTAAGCTGAAAGAATACCTTATCAAGACTGCACGCAGAGTCAAGATGCAAAAATTGCCTTTCATTAGTAGCTCTGCAATTTCATAATTCCAGTACTCAAGTTAAGTGCATGACTGGAACTGCATGGTATGTCAGCTTCAATGAAAGAACTCTTTTATTGTCCTAGTTTAGTTATCTCCATCTCAGCTTACCCAAGGAACAGAAACATTTCATAAAGATATCAACACTTCTGTCCCTACGTGACGAAAGATAAGCCAGCAGGGAAGAAGACCAGCCTGACTGAATAGGGAGCTTTCGCTGGAACTCAGGGGAAAAAAAGAGAGTTTATGACCTTTGAAGAAGGGGCAGGCAACTTAGGAAGAGTACAAGGATGTCACTAGATCATGTTGAAAAAAGGTTTGGAAAGGCAAAAGCTCAGCTAGAACTCAGTCTGGACACACTGGGAAAGATAATAAAAATAATTTCTATAAATACATTAACAATAAAAACAGGGCCAAGGAAAATCTCCATCCTTTACTGGATGCAAAGAGAAAAAGGCAGAGGTATTTATCACCCTCTTTGCCTCAGTCTTCAACAGAAAGACTAGTTGTTTTCAAGGCAACCAGCCCCCTGAGTTGGTGCACAGGGCCAGAGAAGAGAGTAGATTCCTTGTAATCCAAGAGGAAGTAGTTAGCGACCTCTTGTCCCACTCAGGCACTCACAGGGCACTGGATGGGATCCATCTGGGGATACTGAAGGAGCTGATGGAAGAGTTCTCTCAGCTTTTTTCCATCACTTATTGTCGGTCCTGGCTAACTAGGGAGGTTCCAGATGACGGGAGCTTGGCCAGTGTGATACCCATCTACAATGAGGGCCTGAAGGAGGATTTGGGAAACTACAGGCCTGTCAGCCTGACATCAGTGCCAGGGGACATTATGGAACTGGCCATCTTGAGTGCCACCATGTAACACAAACAGGACAATCAGGGGATCAGGCCCAGCCAGTAGGGATGTAGAAAAGGCAGGTCCTGCCTGACCATCTTGATCTCCTTTTATGACCAGGTGATCTGTCTAGTGGATGAGGGAAAGTCTGTTTGTCTACCTGGACTTCAGCAAACCTTTTATACTGTCTCCCACAACATTCTCCTGGAAAAGCTGGCAGCTCATGGCTTGGACAGGCGCACTCTGTGCTGGGTTAAAAACTGGCTGGACGGCTGGGTACAGAGAGAGTTAGTGAATATGGCTGGTTCCACATCCAGTTGGCAGCCAGTCACTAGTGGGGTTGCCTAAGGCTCAGTATTGGGGCCAGTCCTGTTTAATATCTTTATCAATGGTTTGGATTGAGTTGCCCTCAGTAAGTTTGCAGACAACACCAAGGAGGGTTGGAGTGTTGATCTGCTAGAAGGCAGCAAGGCTCTGCAGAGGGATCTGGACAGGCTGGATGTATGGGCCAAGACCAATGGTATGACATTCAATAAAGCCAAGTGTCAGGCCACACTTTGCCCACAACAACCCCAGGTAGCCCTTCAGGCTTGGGGCAGAATGGCTGGAAAGCGGCCCAGCAGAAAAGGACCTGGGGGTGCTGGTGGACAGCTGGCTGAACATGAGCCAGCAGTGCCCAGGTGGCCAAGAAGGCCAATGGTATCCTGGCCTGTGTCAGGAATACTGTGACCAGCAAGGCCAGTGAAGTGATCACCCCCTGTATCCAGCACTGGGGAAGCCACACCTCAAATTCTGTGTCCAGTTCTGGGCCCCTTACTCCAACAGAGAAATTGAGGTTCTGGAGCATGTCCAGAGAAGGGCAATGGAGCTGGTGAAGGGCCTGGAGTGCTCCTGTGAGGAGCAGCTGAAGGAACTGGGGGTGCTCAGCCTGGAAAAAAGGAGGCTCAGGGGTGACCTTATCACTCTACAGCTACAATGAAAGAAGGTTGCAGCAAGGTGGAGGTCTGCCTCTCTCCCAGACAACTGGTGACAGGACAAGAGGAAATGGCCTCAAGCCATGCCACAGGAGGCTCATTTTGGACATTAGGAAGAATTTTTTCACGGTAAGGGTGAGAAAATATTGGAATAGGCTGCCCAGGGAGATGATGTAGTCACCATCCCTGGAAGTGTTCAAGAAACAACTCCACGTGGCACTGAATGCTATGGTCTAGTTGATGTGGTGGCATTCAGTCAAAGGTTGGGCGCCGTGATCTTGGAGATCTTTTCCAACCCTAATTGTTCTATGATAATAAATACTTGCTTTGAACACATAAGCTGATGAATCAAGCACAAGTTATTGGCTAGCTAGCGTTTGCTCTTATGCTCTGATAAACAGTAGAAAATAAGCCAAAAATGGACCCTGGTATTGGATCTTCTGCACTTTTTGTCTATTTGAAAAGAGACTACAGTATTTACCAGAGAAGAAAGAACATGTTCTGTGAGAGTCTGGGCTTTGTTGTTTTGTAGGTTAATTAACACTCTTCAAACACAACTTGTGTGAGAAGGAAAAGATAAATTGTCAAGCCGGAAATGAATACAAAGATAACATTTTCTTTACTAATTTTCAGGGATTTTACTTGAAAACACTTTCCCCTCCCCCAGATTAATATCACCTTTCTCAAAATGGGAGGGTGAGGTACATTATCAGAATGAAGTTAAATAAAGTATCATCCAGGTTCACTCAGCTAAAAACTCCAGATCTTTCTTTCTCCCCTCTGCTGTGGAGCTTATTGGCAACTTCATCTTCTGATGATGACATATAAGCAGGAGGTTGATTTCAGATCTGTGTTGCTTTCTCCTAAACATCATCTTCTTTGATGAGGCTATTTTAGCTACATTTTGGTTGATTTTTCTACCTGAATTTGCAACAGCTCTTCAGGGAAGTGCATGTAACAGTGTAGGGGAAGACAATTTTTGATTTATTCATGAACTCCTGCAACAAATAGATTTTCAGTTCCAGCAGTGACTCATTTGAAGTAGTTACTGCTGGCAACAGTAGCTGTACAAACTGGTTATATGTGTAACCCCTGCTTCTTGGATGATTTTTAGTTATGTAGTACAGATGACTCCTTTTTTCTGACTTTGCTAGCTGACATCATCCTAGCTTCCTCCTTCTTTTCCCTTTTCCCTTTTCCCTTTTTCCTTTTCTCCTTTCCTTTCCTTTCCTTTCCTTTCCTTTCCTTTCCTTTCCTTTCCTTTCCTTTCCTTTCCTTTCCTTTCCTTTCCTTTCCTTTCCTTTCCTTTCCTTTCCTTTCCTTTCCTTTCCTTTCCTTTACTTTCCTTTCCTTTCCTTTCCTTTCCTTTCCTTTCCTTTCCTTTCCTTTCCTTTCCTTTCCTTTCCTTTCCTTTCCTTTCCTTTCCTTTCCTTTCCTTTCCTTTCCTTTCCTTTCCTTTCCTTTCCTTTCCTTTCCTTTCCTTCTTTTTCCTTTTTCCTTTTTCCTTTCCTCCTACCTCTTTCTACCTTTTAAATGTTTTCTTCCTTTTTTGAGTCCTCTGCTGTAAAAGCATAGAGGAGAGCACCCATGACAAATGCAGATTGTGTAAGCTTCTTCATTTAGATTGTTATTTAAAGTTCAACTTTCATGATTAGTCAAATGAATCAAAAAGATAATTGAGAGAGAGATTATGTGACACAGACATTAGTCACTAGTGCTGATAGTTGGGTATGTGCTTTTGTATCACCTATACAAAATAGGTTGTTACCAAGCTGATACTCACTGGCCATTTAAGAAATTGGACTTAAAGTGAATTTTCCTCCTAAATTTTCTTCCATGTTTTTCATCTTTCCATTTGTTTTTTTATACCTCTCTGTGGCTTGAAAAAGCTGTACGGAGAAGGTCACTCATTTTTTCAAACCTTGTTCCTTTCAGCTTTGTCTGTTGCCGTGTGCTTCTTAGTCACTGAGTGACAACGGTGCAACTCTCACCCCCAAACCCTCCCATTCCATTTAACTTATCAGTGTCTCTGAAGAGGTTTGTTCCTTTCTAGTCTGAGGGATAATGCATTATGCTCTGCTGTAGTTTTGCACACCTGACTTCTCCTGGAGTTAATGAGATTCTGGAGTCAGAACTTTTAAAATCTGTTTGAGATCACAAGCTTCAGTCCTCTGCATGATGGAAGGATTCTTTTTTGTGATTTTAACATTTCTGTCTTCCAAGGTTTAAGGCTTGTTTTCAAATGCCTATCACTACAGAATCACTGGTCTTGAGCTCTAGGCTTTCACTGATGACCAGCTGCTTTTTTTTTGGTGCTCTAACAATGGTTCTTGGCTCCAGGGGAAATAAACTTGATAGGCATCCTGCTCTGTTTTGTGACTGCAGCACACTATGCACCTACTGCTGCACAGCTTTTGTCCAGTGTCAAGCTTGTATCCCCATGTAAGTTCTAAAGGTGAGAGGTACTCTCATCTCCAGGTACTTGTAAGTGAAGGTACAGTTTCTAGATGTTAATGATTTTTTTTTTATATGGAACCTTGTGGCAATGATGCAGAACATAGATCAGAATAAAGTTAAGAAACCTGGGTAGGAAAAGCAAGTCTAGTTTAATATTGTTATCTTTTTCAGTCTTTTGGTCTTTACTGTTGAGGGATAGGGGCTGTATGTGCCCTCTACTTCGCTTGGTGATCAAAATGCAGCTTTAAACAGTATTTTGATGAAATAAAAATTTTATGTGTCTGAGTGCAGGTGATCATGCATGTGTGCTCCCAGCCTAGTGGGGGCCTACCTTTGCTCCTATCATTACTAAGGAATCTGGGCACTGTGAAATACCCATAGCACACAATTCTGATTTAGTCCTCATCCTTTATAAACAGCTTCCAGAAACTTTATAAGCAGTTGCAGAAACTTTTCTGGGCATCTTAATACTCAGAGGTCATACATTAATTAGAAGACCCCATCCTTTAAACTGAAGAAGCCCATAGGAGTGCCCGAACCACTGTCCAATCGCTAAACTTCACAGCTGTCCCTGAAATTGGTCTGGATGCTCTCTTGTGTAAAAGATTTCAGTCCTGCTAGGCTGAAAACAGGCCTTAATCTGAACCTCACACTTCCTGCAGGAATGCTCTGTATGTGAAGCCACAGAAAGCTTAATTTCTGTACAATAGCTTCTATACTGTGCAAGGAAACACGTTTTTCTTTTAAAAATGCACATATTAAAGAAATCAGTCCTACTCAATTACAAAGCCACTCAAAAAAGATAACGGAGTACTCTGGACAAATGTGGACATCCACCTTGCAGTCTTCATGCTGGTGAGAAATAACTAGGATATAAATAGGATAAGGAGACAGGATAGGGAGTTGATAGTTTCCTGTTTAGTGTTTGGCACATTAAAAAAAAAAAAAAAACAAAACCAAACCAACTTTACTTGGTGTACAGCAACCTCAGGTTCTCTGGTGTATCTGTGGATCAGCATCCTGGCACCTACAAATGCACTGACTACCTGGGAAATCCTAATTATTTGCTTTGAGTCTGCCCTGTTATGACAGTAGAGCATTTAGCATAGGATTTTAAAAAATAAAATATGTAGGGTTATTCAGGAACCATTCAACTGCTAAAATGTATATGCCAAATACCTTCAAAAATCTGGATAAAAATTTACATAGTGTGCATAGTTAATTGAAATCTTTTCCTTCCCACAAATATACACTGATTTTTTGACACAGTGATCACAGCTACTCATAAAATTCTGAAAATCAGTTTGATAATATAGCCAAGCATATATTAAATGTCAAAAGAATACACTGCTGCAAAGAATCTGGTGGCTTGCCACCAATGGAAATGACTCAGCTAGCTTGTTTAAAGAATGATATTTTAATTGCTTTGTAGATCACAAACCTGCCAGCCTTGTAATTTACACTGCTGAAGAACAAGACGACATCTCTCCTTGGCAGACAATTTCTTCTTCTCTCCTGCTGCTGTATCAGCCAAATCTTTATACCTAGAAAAATCAGCAGAAGTAGAGTTACTCTAATGTTCGCCTGGTTGACATCTTTGTAGAAATTGACAGTTTTCCTTTGACTCTCAAATCTTTGATATCCGAACGGGAAGCTTGGGATTCTGATCAGGGTGAAGAAAACAAGAAGGCAAATCACTCTAAGTCTTGTATATTATTAGACATGACCTTGGTTAATAACAAGTGATGCCTAAAACTGAAATTTGCTTCCTGTCAGTTCTTTGGATGCCTCACTGAAAATAAATGCCAAAGGAATGAAAAGCCTCCCCAGTCAAGATCATTGGGACTGAATTGGGTCATTGAAAGGAGGAAAATATGTTTTCAGTATGTGTCATACAACTTATGCCTCCTAAGGAGTAATTCATAAGAAAATGACATTGACAAAAATGATTTTCATCAGTCTGAAATAAATTTTCATTTTGAACAAGAAGTCATGTAGCAAAGAGACTTCCAGGAACTTGATCAGTTTACACTACTGGAGAGAAATTCAAGAGGAGACTTGATTATAGCATTGAGTACCTTCAAAGACAGAAAATGCTGGATATAAAAGGGCTCTATGATGCACCAGATAAAAGTATCAAGGGAGGAAACTTAAGTAATACTAAGTCCAATAAAGTATAAAATTTAAATTTTAACTGTGGACTTATTAAATTTACTGTAACATATTACTAATGAAATGGATGAATTTTATACATTTTAATGCTACATATTACTACTATTATTACTCGGTGGTATTCCTCTGTCTAGATCTGACTGCATGTAAAGAGTCAGAACACTTTTATGTTCCAAAAAGCCAGGCTTTGGAAAGGATATACTTTGCAAACATGTCACTTTTGGTTAAACTCCCAGTGAAATTGGTAAGTTTTGAAGTTTGTGTGCTAATTACATTTCCTGACTATTTATTTATTTATTTAACAGCTGAATTCACCTCTAGCTCTGGTGCAATCCAAAACTATGCTGTCTTGGGGCCCCTCGTACACACCTTGGTGGGCAAAGCTGCAGTGCTGGAATGACTCCAGGGACCTCAGCTGTCCCAGAAGCTGTGGCAACTCTGGAGCAACATCTGCAGGTAAGCTGCTCTAGGACCAAATTTCACCTACACTTCTAGTTTCATGTAGCTGCACAGAGGCTTGGGTATCTCAGCTCCTGCAGTCGGGAAAGATTCTCTCGTCTGGTAGCAATCCTGCTGAGGACTCCATGACTAAGTCTATACTAGTAAATGAAAAGTGAGAGGGACTGTTTCTCTGGCATAGGAACCATCTGGCAAAACCCTAGCCTGGTGATTTATTTATGCATTTAATATTACGTAATCTGCTATGTTCTATTAAAGTCTGTCCCCTTCCAACAGAGTGCAGCCACATCTAAGCTGCCTTCTTTGACTGGTCACTAGCCTGTCCTGGTTCCCAAATTGTGCCCAGGAATAATTTGGAGGAATGCTGGTAAGAAGGGTCCAAAGCCTCACCACAGATCCTTTTATATAGTCTCACACTCAAGATTAGCATTAGGAAACTGGGGTTAGCACTTTCCCAATATTCCACTAGCTGTATGGTCACAAAGACATTTTGATGGACTTCTATTAAGGCTGGGGTCACCTTGTTTCCATACTTGTATCAACAGGGTTTTCTTACAAATCATGGGTAATCAGAGGTATTACAGAGACAACTGCTGGAAGCTTAGCAACTGCTGACTGAAACAAAGATGATAAAGCATTGACTCACAATGCATGCAGAAGTAACTGCAAAGTGGTCAGCCTGAAACTCCCTCATAGCAGAAACCCAAAGGAACATATTTCTCTCCTGAAACAAAGCCAAATTAAACTTTAAAAGGTTAAGAGTCTAAGTCTGACTCAAGTTTCCTTTAAGACATGCAAATGATAGATCCAAGAATAGCCAAACACTCCTTACAATCTGTACTATACAGAAGGCCAGAAAGTGATCGACTGTTTTCCTCCAGCTTTTAAAGTCTCTGAAATTCCACCACATTACCCTGGAAGTCTAATCAGAATTCACAATCCCCTTCTAAAGTAAGCTCTACCTTCGAAAAAGGTAATGGTTGTGGTAGTAGTGAAAGAGGTAACTATGGAAATTCTGCCATAAACTTCCTCTGTGAACACAGCAGGACATTTGGAAGACGATCTAATTTTGCCTATGTTAGACACTGAAAAGCTGTGCTCCAAGTCTGAGTTAGTCACCTTGCTCTTCACAGAGTCTGTAAGGTATTTCCACGAAATGCCTTATTCTATGCATTATAGATACTGTTGATAAAATGAGAAGACATTGCCCTCTGGAGGTACCTTTCTCCACTGGCCACAGGTGGACTCAGAGGAGAAGTCCAGGCTGGATGCTTTCATTCTGAGTGACTGAGAGGAAGCTCATCTTTATGCCTGTTCGTCTGACTGAGCTACTCATCCTGCAGAGTAACTAACAGAGGGTCTAAGACAGCTTCCTTATTTGTCTTCTCACTCTGGCTCAAATCTACTAGCTAAGCACCTAGAATGAAAAAATACCTTCAGGTTTTGTGTTATTATCTGCTATCAACCATTTTCATCTTGTATAAGAACAACACAAAGTTTGCAGCTATTTTTCAGCCACAATGGTTGCCTGATTTGACTCCCACTCCTGTTGTGCATATGCCTATGTCAATGCCAGGGAATTATGGAAGTTCCTGAATGAACGGGAATAAGCTGACTACACCTGCTGGTGGCAGCCCAAATTTGTCCTGGACAGAAGTGGTGGTCTAACCATAAGTTTATATGATTTCTTCTGAGATTGAAATGAGTGAAAATACTAAAAATTTTTTCTTTAAATTGACAGTGAACTAAGATATAAAACAAGAAATAAAAAACTTGTGTGATATTATTATCAAAATGCAAAATTACCCTTTTGGGTATCAGATACTTTTTTGTGGTTTGACCTTCTGTTTCCATGTAGACACAATAATTTAATAACATCTTAAATGTAATCATTCTCAGGAAAAACAAAAGAACTTATTATTTTCAGAATTTATTCTATCAGAGAAATTAGTAATAAGAATACTGAAATTATGGTGCAGGCTTGTATAGATAAACCTGAATTACTTGCAACAATGGGGCTTGCTTCAGGGGAAATGCAATCTGGAGAGTCTTTGAAGCTTTCCCTTTCAGAGAAGTCTTCCCCTACCACTCCAAGTCTTAGTTCACTCTGATGTGAATGAACAAACCCAATCAAGTACCAGGCTTCTTCCCACCTGACAGGTCACACATTTTGTCCCCCATAGATAATGCAGAGAGTATTTGTAAGGCTTTAGAGAGGATCCTGAGAAATCCAGAAAACATACTCAGTTCTACCTTGCTAAAAAAAGGTCTATAATCCTGTGAAATACATTTCAGCTAAACTTAGATTGACAAGGTACTTGTCTAGACTTTCTTAAGGTTCAGTAGAATAGAGTATTCTGGTGTCATATTCCTTACTGTGATATTGATGTTTACAATAGGTCAGATGAACTGTACACTGTAAGACCATCATGTCTTTCCACTGAGTATAATGATGCTCTTGTCTCCAGCCTAGACATCTAATATTAGACAAAGTGAATCTCCTTCATAGCCAGGAAGCTAAAAAAACACAGTATTTCATGGCTAGCCAGAGCAACTCATTCACCAAGGGTTCCAAAATAAAACACAAAACCAGGAGATCTAAAGGATTAATTTGAATCAACACCACTCCACTGACATGTAAAGACTAATGTAGTGTTTATTAGGAAGTAAATGCAAAACCTCTTGTAGTTACAAGTTGAGACAGTGAGCATTACTATTGGGGTGAAAGGGGGGCCTCTCCAATGCCCATCCACATGACATCAGTGTGAGAGAAGCTCCATTTTCCCCAGCTTTTTCCCTCAGCACCCTCCTTGTCCTAACTTGTCATTTTCACAGGCATAAACAGAAGAAAGACATTCTGGCTAGACAGGCTCACACTGTGAGCATGTACAGACTGGCCAGGATCCTCTGGTGTTGCAGAAATGTGTTTTGACCTCTCTTCCTTTGCTTCTGAATGATGTGCTCTATCAGGGAGATTTTTTGTTTGTTTGGAGTAGATACTGCTGCCAATAGCTTGTGAATATGGAAAACTCAGTTCTCTTGGGTCTTCACAGATAAGGGTGTTATCTAATAATTTTCTCCCTCACTTCCCTAAGTGCACAGCTGACAAGATCCAGCAGGCTGTTTTTCCCCAAGACAAAATATTCTGCAGTGCAGGTTATGGCACAGTAACCCACAGCAATATTCTAAGGCTCAGCACGCTATTTGATTTACACGGAGTGTGCACAAATGGGCTGTAGGGCTGTACTCCCAGTTCTGTATGCACAGCAAATCTTTAAGCATTGGAATAAACAAAACTCACTCAATTCCAATAGCACAACGTGATAGAAGACACTAAAGGAAGAAACACGGCAAGTACAAAGGGCACAAAAACAAGCAGCTCTAAATCAATAGCGTAATAAAAGATGTCTTTGAACTGAAGCCACAGAACTGCTTTTGTTGTTTGGTTGGTTTTGCTATTCTTTTTCTCAGGTCTCTCTCTTGCCTAATTAAGAAACACCAAAAAGAATAGTTAGAGGTAGCTAATGACTACAATCCAATGTCCTCAGTAAGAGGGCAATTTCTAACACCACATGTCAAATCTTACCAGAAGGAAACTCCTTCTTTCCACGTCTTTGTCTTGTTGCTTAAAGATTAAAAAATCACACATGGCTGGCAGGTAACTGCTTCAAAAGAGTGCTAAGTTATGTAGTTTTAAGGTTTAAATATCCAAACACAACTTACATAAGGAAAAATGAGTGAAACTCCTGTCAGTTTAATTCATTATGTTGTAGTTTCATTTTCTCTTACTTTTCCTTGCTAAAATGTACCCTGTTTGCCAAGATAAACTGGTATGATTTAGTAAGATCTATTCAAAAGGTAGTGAATAAAAGGCAGCAATCAAAATGAAATTGCGTCGCATATTTCTGCCAGGAACAATGCAAAAATTGCCATCATAAATGTTCAGGTTGTGCTGTCTTGGTAATTTTTTTCCCCTTTCTATACTTGCTTTTCTCTTTCTTTGACAATCAGTAATTGTTGATATCTGAAGTATGTGAAAGAAATGGACTTTGTTTGCCAAACTTTTCACTACGTACTTGTAACTCAGGATTTTTAGTTTTGTTTGTTTGGATTTGGGGAGGATGGGAAGAATGGGTTAGGTAAGGTTTGTATTTGAAAAGTCTATCAAGTGAAACCTGAAACATCTAGAGAGTCTATCTACTGAAGAGAGATATCTAAGTTTTTTTAAGTAAGAAAAAAAAAAGGATGCCTGAAAAATTTTCAGTAGAAAACTTATAAAAGCAGTCAGTAGCAAAGAATAGGATGGAATTTTGATTAATTCTACCTTTATATAAAGGATACATATCCATTCATTCCACTTCCCTCTGTTATATTCTTTTTCTTTCCTTGAAGGAATAACCTAATTATTTTTGAAACATGAGGAACATGGGAAATTCCAGATAATTAGGAGAGGAAATAGATTATTATGGTTTCCAAGAAAACAAAAGTGATTCTGTCAATCTCTTTACAATATATAGGACATAAATATCTCATTATAGAGCATAAATATTAACAACTAAAGCAGGTATTCAAAATTTTTGAGAGAATAAATCTTTGGATGTGGAGAGGAAAAAGATGCTTTTAGAAATGACAGACTACATCAGACAGAATGCTTCTTTTATAGGAGTACAAAAATACAGTGTAAGAACACTGTAAGTTTCAACTTTTTATGAAAAATTTTGCACCAAGGCTGCTTCATACAGACTTACAGAAATAATTCAGAATGTTGAAAATGTGAGCATGAAGTGCAGTGTACCTGAAACAATGAGTAAGTATATACGGCAATGAACTAAGACTTCAAATTACCTGCCTACCATATAAGATTTGGTTTTTTTAACATCTTAATTGATATCAAGCAACACAGTCTTAAATGACTAGATCTGCAAACTAATAAGAATTAAGGGAGAAAAAATAAATTATATAAATTTTTCAAGTAGTTTTATTCCCTCTGGGTTAATCTGGCACACAAACATTTCCTGCCAGGAAGAAATCTGCAAAGTAATAATGCTAAAAGAGATCTTACAGCAAACTGACCAGTTATCATAGCTTTAACATGTTTTTTATATATGCTGCTGGATTTTCTTCCGGTAAAATATACTGATTATCTACTTCAACAATTGAAAATTCACTGTCCATACAAGGGGCATAGGGGAATATGTAGCATGCCTTAATGTGTCTGTGGAAAAAGGAAAATATACTTAGAGTAACAATAAATGGCATGAAATTGAAATAAAAGAGCAAAATTCAGGACTAAAAAATAAAACTGGAAAAATACTCAGGAAATCCCCAGAACAAAATTTTACAGTGACTCAAATGTGAGGCTGCCACTGGGCCAATGTAGAGCTCAGTACAGACTTTTGAGGGAGGGTCATGACTATGAAATCCACTGGATCCAAATATCTTTGCAGAAGTGGCCATTTGGGATGTTCTAATTTAGGCTGAATAAAAAGTAAGACAAACTTCTCAGACAAAGATAGTACCTTATGACAGATGATAAAGAAATGAATAGAAGAATTATTTTTTCCTAAGTTTTATGGGTTTTTTGCATTAGGCTTTGGGACCCTTAATCTTTTCTAGACATCTGAATTTCAGTTTCTGAAGAGAAGTAATGAAGATATGTGTGTCTTAATCCTGGAATATTTATTCATATACTTCCTGTAATTAAGCAGAGGCTTCCTCATCTCAGACAATGTGGCAGCAGAATAGTGAGTAGAATATAAATTACAGTTCAGCTCTTGGGATTAGTGGATTCAACTACGCAAATAAAAAATATGAATTCACAACATCTGCTAAAGATTTGCATTACAATACTTTTGCACCACCTTACTTAAAGCTAACATTCCCATTCCATCTTGATAAAGCAATGTAAAACCTATTTACTTTAAAAACTGAAAAAAACACCCAACATTATCACAGAAATAGGCTAGCATTGAGCAAACAAGCAGCTCTTATTGCATCTACAGACATACATCTGACTACCTCAGCAAACATTTACATTTACCTCTTGATAGGTAGGTCTTTTCCACAGCTACCTCATCATGCTTGGGCACTCCACCAACATGCACATGGGGCCATAAAATGCTTCACTGTACACAGAATATATGGACTATGGAATAAATTTGAATTCCTTTGTTAATTTGCTAATTTGATTCTGTTTAACACAGAGGTGCTGTAGGACTAGTGTCCAATGAAGCTCATTTTCTTTCTGTACAGACACAGCCATGTGATAATAGGGCAACAAAATCTAAAGTCCTTCAATTGAAACACCAAGGTGGGCTTGTACAGCATGCCCACTTGGTCTCCTGGGTGAGATTGCTACCTCAGTGGCTCACTGTTTGCCAAGAAAGCACTGCCCAGCTCACTGGGAAATATACTGAGATAGATGTATATTGCAGAAGCAGAAAGTAAAACCAGAGTCAAATGGAAATTGTGATATTAAAGAGAAATAGGATTAGATTTGCTGTTCCACCTAGACAATGCTTTATTTCTTCATTCCTTTTGGGTTTTTTTCTCCTGTGCAACCAGTACTTAGCCAAAGAGGAACGGGAACATATAAAACCTTTCCCACAATACTCACTAGTAGCTTAGACAACGTTTATTGGGATTATGGGGAAGGATTTTTGGACCTTTTTAAACCATACGGCAAAATAACTTCTCTGTGAGATCATCTCTACTTCTACTCTTTTCTGTGGGAGCTTCCCTTGTGCCTCTGAACCCTGTGAGTACTATCAGTCTGGGTAACAGGGATTCTCCTGGCTCTGGATTGTATAATGGTTAGACAACTATACAAAAGCAACATTTTTCAAGATAGGCTAAGGTCGTCCCCCTTGCATACTGTGCCAAGAGTGGACCAGATTCCGCTCTCATTTAGAGTGGAGTACAGCTAGAGTAATTCTGCTAAAACAGATGATGCTAAATTAATGCCACATTGGTCTAAACACAAAAGCAAAGTATGACCCAGTGATTAAGATACATAAAAAGATTTTACGTGCATGCTTGCGTAGGATTTTGTTTGTGCTCTCAGACATCACCAGTATTAGTGACCTACTATTATTCAGCCTGACAAGGAAATTTAGCTTTAGGAAGTGTCATTCCAGGTGCTTCTGCTGAAGATTAAATGGTTGTAAAGAATATCAAGATGTGGATAAAGAGAAAAAGGGTGCCATGGATATCTAAGTTGAGTGGAAAGAATTTAACAGCTGCAGAGCCACGGAAAGAAGAAACAGCAGGAGGGTCACAGTTGTTTTTGAGTGTGAGGCAGCTGGACTTCATCTATACAATTCCTATAACCTAATGAAGTCCTATGAACATAAAAAAAGCAGCACTCGAGAGCAACGAATATTTTTCTAAGCACTGAAAACATGCAGTTATATTTAATTAAGCAATAAATAACAAGGAGTTATTTAAAAATTATACAGTAAAATTAATCTATGTGACAATTTTCACTTTAATCCGATAATTCAAGGTTCCTGCGTAGTGCCACTGGCATAAACTAATGTGTTGCATACTTACTTTTTAAAAATATTTATTTTAAATATATGCTGCTTGTATTAGGAGGTCAGTAATTATAACAAGCATTTCCTTAGAAGAGTTTCAATGTATAAGGATTAGTGAAAATATTAGTAGTTGATTAACACAGTTATTTCTATGGCAGGAATTTGACCGAACTTCTTACTACTGCACATAAATCTATGTCCATTATCTTTGTCATTATGTAATGTCAGCAAATTATGAAGTACTCAATAATGATTTTCATTGGAACTTTAAGGTTCTGAAATGAAGTTATTAGCTGCTTGTTATAGGCACATGGAACTCAGCTTGTGAGATATGGGTCAAGAACTTTCATTTTGCTTATTTGTACACAGATATAATTCTATTTTTTTTTTATAATCCATGCTTTTAGATAAAATCCAGTGCTGTGGTAGGTATTTTAGTACCTTGTAAAAACTTTTCTCCATGTTTAGAAATAGCACAAGCTTTGAAATTCACAGATGTAAAACATGTGTAAACTTTTATAAGGATTATAAGGGTTATTTAGTGATCTAATAAACGCTTAGTTAAATCTGAGGGATTAAGAAATGTCAAGTGTTAGTGGAAACCAGAGGTACCAAGGGTGGCACTTAAATCTAGAAATGAAATAAACATTTTAAAATTTCACAGATCTTGAAGTTAAAATAAAGAAAACCACAAGGACTGCTGAAACAGTTCAGCCAGAATTACACTTGTGTGTGCCCAATAGATTTATGATTGCCTAAGGAAATTAATATAGTTGTATGCACCTAAAAGCAGAGGGAGAACAATACCTTGAGATTCTCATTGAAATAGCCTAAAAGCTGGGACATTCTCTATTGCACAAAACAATAGACTCTGCAAGAAGCTTCACCAAGTTTTATGCATTCTATACTACATGTAATATACATAAGATTATTTAGATTGCACACCAAACATTTGGAAATGTTCCTAACAAAAGTTAGGAACCATCAGACTTAACTGACCATGTCATCTTTATTTCCCTGTATCTGGCTATTTAATGACCTAATTACATCCTCCAGCTCAAGGGACCCCTTTTCTTGTCAATCTTGTTGAACTGCTAAGTGTATGAGAGACATGAATAATTCAACTGACTTCAATAGTTTACACACATTTACACGTTTGTAATTGCTTTAGCAAATGAGGGTTGCATTATAAGATTCTCAAGATGCCCAGCAAACAATGCTGGTATTTATTTTTGCCTTCAAAATACTCTTAGATGCCTTCTAAATAAAATCAGGTGCCCGGCCTCCCACTGAGGCCTCCCTCCAGTCAAAAGAGAAACCATTTTCTCTTGTAGTCAGTCATTTGTGCACTGTCAGTAAGCCCCAAAAACAGCAGCAGCTTTACCATCCTCACAGTCCAAACTCTTTGACGTGTAACATAAGGACTGATATTTTGTATTTGCAATACTAATTCTGTGGGCTAGAGAACTGATGATACCATGGTATAGCTTCAAAATCTGCATCTGTCTCATATCTAAAATGTTCTCTGATTTTTTAGAGCCTGTTACAAAGGATGAATTCTTTCCCTTGCCATAGAATGGAGCTACACTGAGTCTGTGAAATACATGCAAAAATGGATAAACCTAAGACAAGTCAGCTGAATCCCATCCTAAAAGTGACCACTTTTCTTTATACCCTATAAATTAAGTCCTGGTTAATTAGACAAGTCACCATAGGCACATGAAGTTATGTTGTGCATTTTTTGTTTTTAAAATATCAGAAAGGACCTAACAGGGATAATGGAGCAAACAAGCCAAATGGACACAAAGAAACAGCTCCAAAGGCGGTAAACCAGAATAGTCTATGGACAGTCAGATTATGTGGAAAAAGTTATTTCATTTTTCCATAACATGAGTAGCCTGGTAACTCTCACTACGCTGTCACATTGTGCAAGTAGATTTGAAACAGTCTGTAGCCTCTAAGACAATTCTAAATATGTAGTTCGATCTCAGCAATTCCCCAGGGTGATTTACTCCAATTCTAGGCTTGGCAGGGAGAATGTCAGAGCATTCTGGGTTCTGGTCATCTCTTACAGCATAATCAACCCCTATCAGTACGATTTCATGAGGGATTAGTAATTTAGAGTAATTCTGAGTGCTGTAAGTTATCCTAAACTGGGTTCCCCTATCAGAAAGGTTGGTAAAAGGAAAAGACAAAAAAAAAGCTAGGGGTAGAAAAAGGAAGAGGGGACATTCAGAGTGATGGTGTTTGTCTTCCCAAGTCACCAGTACACATGACGAAATACCTTCCTGGAGATGGCTGAATACCTGTCTGCCAATGGGAAGTTGAGAATGAATTCTTTACTTTTCATTTCTTGTCTTCTCTATTCAACTGTATTTATTTTAAACTATGAGTTTTCTAACTTCTCTCCTAATTCTCTCCCCCTCCCTGCTGAGGAGGGAATGAGCTAGTAGCCATGTGGGTTTGAGCTGCCAGCTGGGGTTAACCAATGACACTTCTTTATCCAAGTGCTTTATTGGTGGTGCTGGTGGATGAGAGGCTGGACATGAGCCAGCAATGTGCATTTGTAGTCTAGAAAGCCAACGGTATCCTGGGCTGCATCAAAAAAAAGTGTGACCAGGTCAAGGGGGTTGATCCTGACTTCTACTCTGCCCTTGTGATTCCCCATCTTGAGTGCTGCGTCCAGCTCTGGGGTCCCCAGAACAAGAAGGGCGTTGACCTGTTGGAGCAAGTCCTGAGGAGGGCCATGAAGATAGAGGGCTGGAACATCTGTTCTATGAAAACAGGCTGAGGGAGCTGGGGCTGTTCACCCTGGAGAGGAAAAGGCTCTGGAGTGAGTGACCTTACTATGGCCTCCCAGTACCTAAAGGTGGCCTACAGGAAAGCCAGAGAAGGACTTTTGACAAGGGCAGGTAATGATAGCAGAAGGGGGAATGGCTTTAAACTGAAAAAAGGCAGGTTTAAATCAGATATTAAGATGAAATTCTTTGCTGTGGGGTAGGAAAGGCACTGGAACAGCTTGCCCAGAGAAATTGTGGATGCCCTTTCCTTGGAAGTGTCCAAGGCCAGATTGGATGTGGCTCTGAGCAACTTTGTCTAGTGGAAGATGCCATGGCAGGTGGTTTGGAGCAACATGATCTTTAAGGTCCCGTCCAATCCAAACCATTCTGTGATTGTATAGTAACTACCAAAATTGCCAAGGATACAGCCATTTTGAAAATCACAATTTTAAACTTCAAGGATGACCTTCATTCCTCATGGGAAGTTAGTCATTACCAGGTTTATCAATTTGCATTTAAAATGCCCTCAAAACTGATGACTTTAAAATACTTCATTTACTCACCTTTGCTTGCATTCTGAAAGAAAGACAAACAAAAATGATTACCCTCAATCAGAAATACCACTTCCAGCTCTAGGTCTGAAGCAGCAAACTACACAATGGCAAGACTGCAATTTGATATAAATTGATATCAGTACATCTACTTTAATGAAATACTGCTTTTGTAGCATCAGTCAGATTACTTCTTGCTCTCCTTGCAAAGATTTAAGGTATCATGGCACATATCAGTGTAGTGCTGTGTGAGATTACTGATACTGCATAGCAGACAATAAAGCTGAAAGGGCCGGTGTGATGATGACCCATCACTTTGCAATCTGCTCTGTACATCATTCTCACTAATGCCCTGAATAACTTGCTCATGAGACTCTGAAATGTTCTGCTGACTTTTTAAATTCAAAAATGATATATTATAACACATTATAACTCCCCTGTTTTCAAGAGTTAAAAAATGGGAGTGGGGAAAGAAAGAGAAAAAAGTGAACACCAAAATGTTTCTGAACAAAGGGACTTCAGATATACAATAATGAGCCACACATATGATTTACAAACATAAACAAGACATCTGTGCAATCCATCATCAGCTAATAGCATGAATTTGATGAAAACATTAAAAGAGCTATTAAACATGGCTTTAAAGGAAAATGACAGACATTACGTGACAAAGCAATGATATCAGCATTAAGATAATCTTTCCTGAGAAGATATCTCTTCAGAATGATCTCTAAGCAAAGTCAATTATTTGAAAGAGTTAATAATATAGTGCTCTGAATCACTGAGGTTTTGATGTAAAGACCACTATTAGAGCATTTCAATATCAATGAATGCTGCCCTGACTAGAAGTACAGATTTCAGAAACTGCAGTTCAGTGTAGCTCGAAGAATAAATTAAGAAGAACTTCATACTAAAATCAGAGGAAAACCTGTAATTAGAACAGTCTTCGAACATACTTGTTTCACCCTCACTGCTATGATTACCATAAGAATACATTATCATTGTGTTCCATATTCTTCCTTCCTAATATTTCCTATTAAAATGGATGTTTTGCCATCTTTTGAAGTTACTTTAAAACAAAAAATCATCAGAATGTTAACTGTATTTCCTTTTTTTTTAATAAAGCTTACATGTGGTGATTTAGATATTTTTAACTTATTCATATAGAGGATTAAGGTTAGATTATGAAAGGAGGGAGAAGAAAGAGAAAAGGAGGGGAAGGTAGGGAAGAAGGGAAAGAAGGAGGAAGATGAGGCAGAGAAGAAGGAAGAAAGGAAAGAGAACAAGGAGGAGGAGGAGGATGAGAAGGAAGAAGGTATGATATTGTACCTCCAAACCAGCATCGGACACTGTCTTAACACGATAAATAACTATTACTAAAGCTTCAGACTGCATAAGCCTAGGTAAAACTACAGTTTAGACTGGTGCAATTTAATCCATTTAAAAAGATTATAAGATATAGTAAATCATAACATTCTAGTGACTTATCTCCTCTTGCAACAATACTCTAAGAAATGTCTCTACATACAGCCTTCATGTTCACCTTCACACTATGAAATTTTCTCTGCTCTTCCTTGAGCAGCAACAGAAGGCAGGATGGGATCTCCATGACAGAAAACACAAGGGTGAGATGATAGAATTAAACTCAGGAAAGACCATCTACAAACCTGAGAGACAGTAATGAAATTCCAAGAAACACTAAAAAAGTGCAGAAATAAATGCAAGTAACATCACACAAGCATTGGGCTTTCTGAACAACGTGGATTTGCCAAAGGAATCCTGCCATTCTCACCTGCTAAGTGAAAAGCTCAATTTGCTTATCAGTTCCAATAATCCAAAGGGGTTATACTGAGCTTCAACAGCTCTGAGTGCTTCCTATAAACTGGCAGGGAAGGCTGAAACAGATGTCTCATTTAAGGACCTTTGTAACTGGACCTTGCAGTCTCCACTGCTAAGCAATATCCCAGACACAAGAAACATGGGACATGTGAATCTCAGTTTCTAAGTTAGTAGAGCATAAATTCCTCCTTGGGCGAGGAAACTGAAATACAGAGAAAAGAACTGGGTATAGTTCAGCAACTTGGTGAACAACATTAAAGAAGAAAGAGAGAGGAAAAATTAATTTCTGGTTCAATTTAGAGAACATGGAGTGTTGATAAAGAAGGATGGTACCAAAAGAAATTTTTCAGAGGGAGTGGAACAGAGCATCTTACTGCCTCATTTTTACCTGAACATGCCTGAACAGCTGTATTCTTGTCCTTTGCTGAGCTCACCTCATGGGTCTTTGATCACTATAATTACTTTTAAAAATTTATATTCCAAATGGCTTTTACATGTCTTCCTTGAGCACCACATGAGGTGAATGACACAAAAGTCAGCCAGGATCCATTTTATTAATTGATGCAGAGATTAGACTCTAGATATTAAGCTTGTACAATGAGGCTCTGTTTGTGCCCCAGAGAGTTTCTGAGCTCTATTGTTCCACACTGGAAACAGAGCAGACACTTGATACTTGCTTTTCTTTTTCCATGGCACTGGCTAGCAAAACCATTATAAATTACTATTTATACTAATGTGCTTTTTGTATATCTTATTTTAAACTAGATATATTTCAAATTAGACTAATTTTAAATTAGATATAATTTTAAAGGAGATATCAAAACACTAAATATTGGAAAGAAACAGCCTTCTGCAGACAGTTCCTAATTCCATGGCTATTTTAGTGTTTTCTTTCTTCCAGGAAAAAAGATACTTGAGGATACTTTACCTATGTGTACAATTTGGGCTGCAAATTGGAAACTTTAAACCCTTTAAAAATTTGTTTGTGCCACTCCCTTGACTTAAAAAGCAAAGCTAGAATTAAAAAATATAGTCCATTGAGAACCATTCTGAAGATATTAAACAAAATACATGGGTGAACTTTTCCAGGACTGTAAAATGAATGTTACTAAAACTTTTCTATTTTTAAGATACCCTATCTGCTCACAGAGCTTTAGAAATTGAGCCAACACTGCAGGTAAATTAAGCAGAAACACTGCATCTCCAGTTGGCAAATCTGTTAAAATCACATATATGATTTCTTAATGATCCTAATTTTACAGGATTTAATAGCATCTGACCTTATGAATTCTCATTTTTATTATATATTCATTGAGAGTAAGTGTCACAGCTTCCATTTAATAACCAGAATTTCCACAAGATTTCTCTTCTGATCAACAAACTTTGGTGATTGAGGGGTTCACCTCGCAGCTGTCAACTTTTATTTTGGTAAGACAGAAGCAGAACCAGTATATCCAAAAGGATAGCAACAGAAGTAATGACTAACCTTTGTAGCCCAGGAAGATATGCTCTTACAAAATATGACCTTTCTTTTGCTACTCTCCTTAAGCCATAGCAGGAGTTCAAATGCAGGTCATAAATATGTTAAAGACAAGCCATATTAATCCCTAATTAGATATCAATAGAAATTTATTAGAATTCATCCAATTAAGAATACACTGCCGTTGTCTGATTGCTGATAGAATATTCAGGTATTCCAATATTCCATCTCTTTGCCACAAAGTCCCCTAACACAAACATCCTGTCTTCTTATAAGCCATCAAAAAAGAGTTTCAATTTTTAAATTAGTAACTATTTTTAATTCTCACCACATTACCTATATGATAAGGAAGACCTAAAATGTAAATGCACAAAAACTACAGGGGTGGTGAGGGAGGATAATAATTCCCTATCTTTTGGGAATTCAAGTTGGGATCACAGCCACAAACTCTCTTTAGAATACTAGACACACCAGTTTGATGGCAAAGGAAATAAAAATTTGAAAGGTGAAAAACTCTATCAGCTTGAGGACTGTAAGCCTATATGGAAATACGACAAAATAATTTCTCGTTCCAATTAATGAATAGTAAGACAAGACCAGAGTTTGGCTGAACAGCCAACAAAACTAATACTGTTATGTTAAGAAAACATCAGAAAAACTAATGATCTGGTTTCTAAAGATATCCTGTCCAGTTACCAGGGCAATACAGAGATGTAACACGAGAGTTTTTTAGGAAACTTTTTGAAAAGGTAACTCATAATCTCTGAATTCAGTATTTCTTTCTTATCTGCAGTCTATTGGCTCAAAAAAATACAGCATTAAGAACTGACAGTACTTTTGAAATGCAGTCTAACAATATATTTTCTGCTTAAAAATTTCATACTTTCAGCCAATAAAAGAAAAAATAGCCATGCTCTTAAATGATTAAATGGAAAAAATGATCCAAATACACTGAATGTGAATATGAAGGTTAACTTGTCATGGTGACTAAAGTGAAAAATTCACTCTTGTACAAAGGAAGATAAGCTATGGCTTGTGTGGCATGGACAGCTGCTATAAAGAGCTTCACAATGCTGATGGTCTTTTTCAATATTGCTGGACCAAGAGCTCCATGTTTCTATTTGTACACAAATCTAAAAATTAAGTAGTATTGAGAGATTGTATGTAGAGTGATTGTTGCTAGCTTCTGAATGGGTTCAACATATATTCACAGGGAATATTATAAAAGGAACTTCATTTTTGGTGACACCATGCTAGCCCCATCACTGTTTAATTCATTTTATGTGTAACAATAAAATTATTATGACCTAGTGCAAATATGTAAAAATGTCAGGGGCTCAGCTGCAAAGAACCTGCAAAAGTGATTTATTGTGAAGGAAAGGGGATAAAGATGCAGAGTAACAAAACTAGAACACTTTAAAATAATAGCATAAATATTGCTGGCATCGTATTGCTGGGGTTTTTTGCTATTCTTGTTTTATTCTTGTTACTGCAAATAAATATTTATTGTGACACACAAGATGTCCTCCAGACTTTTATGTAAAAATTTGCCTTTGGGAGGTACTTGAAGGTGTGGATGAAAAAGATTTAAATGGTATTTTTAACAAAACTTCTCAAAGTTAAGAAAATATGTCAGACTTTTGCCGATACTGTTAAGAGTGCCATTCTCCGGCACTGAAAATTACCTTTGTACACATGGTTAATTTCCTTTACCCTCCAAAAGAGAGCAGCAACTTCCATATTGCCCACCAGGATTGATCCTAGGCCTGCGGTAAACCCCAGCCTGCATCTGGGAATTGCAGTGAAAAAGGCTGGGTGGCAAGGAAGCAAATATCTGCCAGAAATCACAGTAAGGATCTAACAGTAGAAAAAATTGTGGCACTGTGCTCATGTAACAGTACCTTGAAGGTCCGGTTCAGTTATATAGAAATGGCTATATAGAGATTGCCCATACAACTTCAGAACCCAAAAGCTTTCCCAAACCTCCCATTACGTGCATCTTCTCCTCAACCAGCTGGTCCAGCTCGATGCACACTGGGGGATGAATACTGTGGTAGGACAGTTTACTTATGAAACAGATGGAATTGTAAACTCCTATACTCCTCACTTTTTGAATATTTATGGAGAGAAAAACTTTCTGCCCAAGCAGTAATTTAACATCCACAGCTTTTTCCAAGAAGACAAGTGAAAGTTGTGTGTAAGCAGCTGATATTCTCACGCTGTTCTTCAGAAGTAAAGTAGTACAAAGGCCAGGTCATAATTGGTTGATATATCAGTCAAGGAGTGGAACATGAAGAGAGAAGGAACTTGTGTTGAGTGCATGAGGCTGCTAAACAAATACTTCTTGGACAAGACAGTCCTCTTTCTTTCCTGAAACTTTTGAGAATGTAAGTGACCCAAAACCCCAATACTGAACTGGGAATGGGGAACAAGATTTCTGCTTCAGACAGAAGCAGACCTTTTTGTCTTTTCACATTCATTCAATATGTCACTGATTTCTAACAACAATAATAAAAATGAAGTTGTGGTATAAGCATTAGTAACTCATGACCATGCTTAAAGAAATCCTAGCCTATGAAATGCAAATAATAAACCCATGACACCTATGCCTAGAAACCTGAAAAATTAGATTATTTCTCTTTCTCCTTTTTAACTACCTGCAGACAATATTTTATATTTTATATTTTATATTTTATATTTTATATTTTATATTTTATATTTTATATTTTATATTTTATATATTTTTTAAAAAGAGCTCTTTTATGACGTCATACTTTTAAAACGTAATAATTTTTGCTGATGATCTTTATAAATATATTTCTACATATCCGTATAAATTTTATAAATTTGTAAATTTATAAATATATTTCTAAAGTTCATGATTCCTTCAATTAAAAAATAACAGGCTTAGACTCCTTGCGGGCAGACAAGATTTTCTCTGAAAAAAGTCTGAAAGACTCCTAAGCAAAACAACATTGCAAGCACTACCAGAACATGACAGAAGGCTTTGGTAAGACAGTAGGTAAGAAAAAAGGTTTTATGAAACTTGAAAGAATTTACCTTGACAAGAAGTCTGTGAAAGAGAGACGTATAGGATACCCATGCCGTATAATTTTGACCATGTCTAGAACACCAACATACTGCAGCTGAGCAGACACATAAAAATTATCAAAAGTATCTGGCAGCTTGGAGTTATTAGGCTTTATACAATGAACAGAATGTGGTGTGCAATTCTGCAGCTTCCCAATAATATCTGCAAGTGATTTCTGGGGAAAAAACAAACAAACAAACCATTATGGCTCATTCTTGTGCAGCAAAGACAATTGTTCAACACATATGCTCTTCCTAACTTTTTAACATTTTCTCAAAAGAGTTCACCAGATCATGCAAGTGGCCTTCTCAAACATGAGATTTTTCTTTCTTCCATTACAATCTGCAGAGGGTAATCCTGCCTTTAAAATTTCTGGACATTTTTTGCAAATTTCTGTCCATAAGATATTCACTGACCCTGAGCTGTATTGCCACAGTGGTTGGGCCCCCTCGTTCCAGTCTCTGAAGAAATGAGGATGTTCCTTTCTTTTTCAGCAGCTGTGGAAGAGAAAACCACACATGCAACAATTTTATCTCAGGATGGGCAGTACACCTTTATTGTCACTGTTTCAATTTACTAATGAAGGCAAAAATTTATGCAAACACTGTCCCATAGATAAGGACTCAGTTTCAGAAAAAAAATGGGAAAAGTGGATAAATATCCTCAAGTATTTGCAGAGCGATGACTGTGAGTAAGTTTTGACTTCAGAAGCAGTTACATATATTATAAAAATAATATATCTTTTACAAATAACTGGGCAAATCAACATGTTTTGGAGCTCTGTTGCAGAAGCAGAACTTGTGCAGTTAGTATCCCATAGAGTCTGCTTAGAAGAAGCACAATTCTGTAACTCTGTAAGAAGATGCCTCATGCCTTTGGCAGATGTTTAAGTGAGTAAATATAAGAGTGAAGATCATTTAAAAAAATCTTGACTGCAAAACAAAAACTCTTCCCATTTCTTGCATATATGAACACAGTTAAACTTTTTCTTTTTTAACACATTTTCACCCATTAGAGACATAAATTATCGACAGCTTCCTATTTCATTAGAACTAATGTTACCCCATACATCAGAATTGGGAGTGGAGAATGAACTTTTTTTTCACTGCTCTACTTCCTATCTTTGAGACTAAAATGGCAATAATCATACTAAAAGTGATCTCAGAATTTAGGGACTTTTGTTAAACTTTATACAGAAGAGCTGGCAAAATTATTGCATTCCAGGATTTGGCAAATCTTGTGAGATTTAAATCTCCTTATCAATGACAGCCTTTTCACCTCTGACTTTCCCATCACCTTTCTTCAGTCCACTTACCCCATAAAAATCCCTTTCTATTGAGTCAGCATGTTCTGGCCTACTTCTTTTTCCAGTTTTATCAAAAAAGCATACCTTTTCTCATCTTGGCCCACTCAAGCCATCAAAAATATTGTAGTGCAAGCAATTTTCTACTCAGCATGCCAAACTTTGGAGCTCTTTTTTATTTCACTTACTAGGATGCAATAAGATTTTAAAGGCGTATTCACCCTCAACTTCAAAACTAAAAAGTAAAAGAGATCTGCTTGTTCTCATTAAAAAAACACCAGCATGCCAATGACACTTTTCAGTTAAAGTTTACAAAATAACTGAGGAATATAACTAAAATAGAATTTTTTCCACCTATGGATAATGCTGTCACCCCTTTCTCTCAATATTTAAATCAATAGTCCAAGATTGTTTGCTGACTTAGTGGGAGATCCAGCAAAAACGCTTTAGATGCTAAAATTCCTGCCTGATCTGTGTTACATATGACTTTCATGGGAAAGAAATATTTGTCTCAGAATGAGAGAGAGATAACAAAGGAAAAAGGCAAAGACAAAAAATTAACATAATTCAAACTCTCCAAACTTGGACATCTTCAATCTTCAGCTATGGGCTAAGGAAAAGGCTATATCACCAAAACTGTAGCTCTCTATTACCCTCTAATAAATAACTTTACATTGGAATATCTTGAACCTCTAATCTACAGAAAAAAACCCCATATATATAATTTTGTAATCTCTGTTAAGAAGCTAAAATCTCCTCTGAGAAAATCTCTAAAGACTTCTGCTGCATGAACTCTGAAACATACTAATTCTTCCAAAGTAAGTGAGGGGAAGACAACAGAGCGAAAATATGTACCAGGAAAAGATTACAGAAAAACAAGGGAACAAGAGATGATGTCAGTAAGAGTTGTGTGAGTGTCACAGAAAATATATTTTATTTGAAAAGGGGACATGATCTTCATAAGTCACAGATGCTTGAGCTGGCATCCCCAAATTCCTATGACTCCTTATGTACTCCAAACTTCTGGCCAGCTAACAGAGCTCTTCACGTCAGTCTCAGAATGGATGCATTATTGTCTTGGATCCTACCATGATAATATTAGTTCAAAGAGGCAGACTAGCCTTACTTGTGCCAGCATGCTCAACATCAAGAACAGAGTCCTTTATGGAAAGGTGAACAGATACATGGCCATACTTAGATATATTCATAATTATGTAACCTAGCAATTAGCTTGGATTGCAGTTACAAGATGAAAGAGGAGGGGACTGACAAGAAACCCCTGCTTGACTTTAACTTTCTCTACTTCCCTTCCCTGGATATGATGGAATCGAGATGACTGCCCATACACAGTACCACATGTATCTTTCGTTTTATGTTTCTCACTGCCCACACTATGATGTATGTTGTGACGCAAATTTCAGAAATAAAAGTAATGTCAGTCTCTAGCTGATAATTTTTGCTTAATGTCTCTCCTTCTCCCCCTCCTCTTTTCTATTTTTTTTTCCTTCTCTTTGTTGCCTTAAAGCTCTGGATAAACTTCACTAAAAATGCAGTGGTTTTGACTTTCCAACATACAATAATTTTAATTCTAAGCTGATAAGAAAAAGCGCCTTACATTGCATTTCCAATTACAGTAATAAGATAACAAACCCAATATTATTTCAGTCCATTACAGCATATTTTCAAGTCTATATTGAAAAAAGGAAGAAACTATTTGGTACAGCACAGTTACAGAGATGGGCTTGATCCACAGTAGAATTCAAGCACTTACCTACTTCCAGCTCCTGCATTAAGTATCTATTCCAAAAAAAACAAGTGTTGCTTTTTGCCTTTGGAACGGCTTAGATTCCTAAGTTCTGCTCCAGTCCTGCAGGGCAGCACAGTACCTTGCTCAAATTAGGCCAGCTTAGTATCTACAAACAACACAGTGTTCTGTCTTACCTGCACAGCTCTTCTCAAAGACTGTGTTAGAGAAGCCAAGCCATCCTTGTCTCTGCAGACAGATGAAGGATGGAATTTTTCCCACCTTCCAACTAATGCCTAAAGGCTTACAGCATTCTCACTGAATCTGAAATTTCTGACTTCAGATGTCATGCTTCCCAAAGGAATTGAATATGTCTTCTTTCTCTCAAGAGTAACCACAGGTTAGAAGCTATTCTGGATATGTCAAAACCAGTATAATTTCAGAGATCCCAAATGTGCAGTGTTTGATTAGGCTTCTAACTTAGATGTGCTTTTCATATTTCCTCCCATGTGTGGGACTAGAATCTCTTTCACATCTTAGGAAACTTCATCAAGGAAGCTGTTACTTACAGTGGAAAGGCACCTAAAGGCACCTTGTAATGCCTCAGCTGTTTGCTAAACATAGCCTTAAACCAACACCATTCACTTCAACTTAAGTTCTTCCACTGAGATTACTGACAAGGACTGTAGTCAGGAATTAGGCTGCTATCAGCAAGGGGACTATAAGGAAGGTTCCATTGCTATTCTATGGATGTACAAAGCCTTCCACAATGACACGAGAGCAGGCTCCTTAATCCCGTGACAGAATCAATTTTATGCAGCTGTAAACCAAAAATAGAGTTGTAAGATTCAAGAAGCCTGGTGAGGCAGCTGATGTATTGTGAGAAGTGCATGCTTCTTTTCTAGGAGGATGAATTCCAAAGCTCTGTCATGAATTAACTCAGTAAATCACATTATTTTTCTTCAAGAGAGATGTTCCATGTGACACAAACAATTAATTTCCTGATAATCTTCAAAGTTTCCTTCCTGCTCCCCTCTTTTTTTGTTTATGTTTGTTGTTTGTTGGTGTTTGGGTTATTTTTTTTTAACTTTTTTGTCTGACTTAGCTAGCAGGAAAAGAGACAAGTTCAGAAATGAGGAGAGTTTCATTTGATTTCAAATTGCCTGGGAGAATTTACACATAAGAGACCACTTAAAATTAAAATTGTCGGACAAAATTTAAATTTTGATCTTCATACAAAACCACACAAAACTGTATTTAGCAAACCAGAAATCTTCTCATGTTGATATAATAAGGACATTAAGATTTTATTTTTGCACTTTCTATGTCTTAATTTACTCAACTATTCATCATAAAGTCAGTCAAGGAGACAAAACAAAGAAATGTTCCAATACAGCCAAAAATTCATAAGATTGCATTCATTGCTAATATGGAACCAGGAACCCATGGAACCCATAGCCCTGGAACCAGGAAATCATGGAATGATTCAGGCTTGAAGGACAGCATCATCTTGTCTGACCTTCTGCCCAAGGAGTCCAAGAAAGATTCTTGAATCAGAATTATTAGTGCTCGTAAATTAGAACCTTTTCTCGCTTCTGCTGCTTTAGTGTTGATACTAAGTATTAAATTATTTTAATAGCTTAATGACTACAGAGAATGAAGCAGACAACAATATGATTTCATAAATGACAAAGTAACAGAAAAATCTTCAAGGAGCAAAGAATCCTAAATTCCTACCTTGCTGAGTTCAATATACTTCTTTGCTTCTCCACTTGGACAGGTTACAGAAGTGTTTTTACTGAGCAAGGCTGCTTTACATCCTTTGATTTTAAGGGAATGATATGGAGGAACAAGTGATCCAGTTTGTGTCAGTTTGGACTGGAACAATTGATTGATGACCACATTTTCGCTAGCTGAAAATAAAAAAAGAAATGCATGAAAATAAAATACAAGCTAGAAAATTATATACATTGCATTTTTCAGTAAAAAGACATACAGTAAGAGAGAATTAAATATGTAAACCTAAAACAAATGGACAAACCACAAATAGCAACACTATTTTTAACATATTCAGGTCCTGTGCTGAACAAATAGAAGGCAGAAACCAAAACCTTTCAGACTGATCTGTCTTAACTTAATTACTTGCGGGATCATCACCCAATTTTGTTCCATTACAGACTCCCAATTTATGCATCTATTGAAGCAATGTAAGAGATGAGTTCTGCACAATTTCCTAACATGTGGTATTTAGGAACAATCAGAGCACTTGACAGAAATAAATTATAGACACTCATCACAGTAAAGAATTATATATACACAAAATATGAGAAGGGATTTTAAAAAAAGGCAAGGCAAAGGACAGAACCATAGAAAATTTGGTTTCCCTACACGAAAACATTTTCCCTACTTGAAAATATTTACATTGTTTTCCCTACTTGAAAACATTTAGAGGAAAAAGACAATGCCATACATATATATTATTTGTACAAAATAAATACACTTCCAAGAGGTGCTTTTGAAAAAATCTGAATTTTAAGAGAGATAGTATACTTTATCCTAATTTCAGTCTAATTATCCTTTATGAATTTATGGCCACAGGGTTTTTAAGATGAAGATCATAATTGCTTGCACTGCCACAGCACCAATAAGTGTTAAGAACCCGTTGTGTGCTACATCATTAACCATCCTGAATTCTTGTTACATTTTTTTTACGAACTAACAAATTGGCATTATGATCACACCCATCATATGAATAAACAAAAAAACCTCAAAAACCAGAAACGTGAATGGAATAAGCATCATAAATAATAGTTTAACATAGCAGGCAAAAATCCTCAGTTTGCTCTTTAATAACTATTTACAGCTTTCTTACTGTATGCATAAATGCAATAGATTTGTTTCCCTTTTTCTGTGGAGATTACTATTTCTTACTTAACAAGAGCATTAAAATTATGAGGAAGATATTGAAGCAGATAATTGAAATTATTTCAGCACAATCAGTGGGCATCAATAGTCAAATGTTTAAAATACAATAAGTAGAATTAGGAAAGGCATAGAAATTACATCTTTCAAAATAAAAGAGATACATCCTATGTCAGTATTCTCTGTGGATAATTTTCAGGCAGGTATGTTCCATATTCTTACACATATATACATACTACTTTAATGTTATTATAGTTAAAAAGTTTTGATCGAGGAAACAAAATTCAATGAAAACCAAAGGAAGCATGCACTTAAGTTATACACCTACACAACTTATGAAACTGACTCTGAGGGAAATATGTCACTGACAATCAACAGGTTTTAAGCCTAACTCACTTAAAAAAGAAGGAACTTAGCCCTTAAGTGACTTACATGTTTGTAAATATTCTGCTAGCAGAATTTTTCCATTACTTATAATTGTTATTATTATGACTCCTCAGTTGTATATATACTCACCCTCATCATATTAAACTTTTTATATCCAGTCCAATCGTCCATTCTTGCCTTTTAACAGTTGAATAGCTGATTACACAAAATAGCAATGAAAGTGCAGAAAGAGACTATGTGAGAGAATGGGAGAATACTCTCTCTTGTTGAACATATTGGAAGTTGTCAGACCTTCTTAGGATTATATTCAAGATAATTTCTTTCATTTCTTTCTTCACTCTGAATGTACACTTTTTGTGTTTAAAATGCATCAATTATTTTACAAGGGAGCTTGGCTAACATTACAGTAAAATTGCTAAAACACAATGCATTTTAACAGCAGGCCTTTATTTCTAAGGAAAGAAATATAAGTATATAATATATTAAGTGAAAGACACTACAGTGGTTGGAGAGAAGACAAATGACACCTCAGGGTGCACTGGCATCTCCCTGAGGAAAATGTTTTGGTTTTCTTCAGAGAAAGGAGAAATGATACAGGTTTTCATTAATCCAATTATGACTCATTAATTATGATTAATTAATTAATTAATTGCATTATTATTAGGGATAATTATACAATATGCACACTGAAAGGCATTTAATTTTGCATTTCAATGGACATTTATATCTATTCACTGAAAAACATAAGAACGCCCACAAGTTACTGCTTTTAGAAGGGCACTTGAGCAGTGGAGCACATCCCACTGCAACCTCTATGATTTTGGAAGCCTACTTTCCTTTCCCTATTTTCTGAGCTTTATTTTTGCTTTAGTTCATACTCATTGTCTTCTGTAAGTCATTCTCACCTATCATACTACACCTTCTTATTCTTTACATCACATCACATGAAAAAGATGCTTTATGTTCATGAATCTAAAAGCTTTTAAATTAGAGCATAGTTCAAACAATACTGTACATATATACTTCATAAAGATGAGGGTGACTTTTTTTTTTACTGGAAATAAAATATATATAAATGTCTCTTAAACGAAAATGAAAATTAAAATCAAGTCATAATATCTTGATTTCTAACAACAGTAACCACAAAAGCATTTACTTACTTTTCATTACAAATATGAGATTTTGTGAAAGGGAATCTTTATTTTTTTCTATCGCACCAGCAATTTCATATGTAACCTATAATAAAATATTGTGACATCATTAGTAATGACCAATGCATCTTTTAAAAATCTTACAGCAGTAGAAATGAAGCTATGCTTTTTTCCTCTCAATAGTTAAAGGCTGGCACCAGGTAGTATCTTTTGGCATTTTCTAAGTGCCAACAATACTGACCAGAAGAACGGGTTGTTGAACACTATGTGCCTCTGCAACTACACAGAAATTTCAGTGGACTGATTTTAAAATATTTCCACAATGCAAGACTTTGAATCAAATATGTACTGTAAAGCAGGAGACAGAGCCTTAAACATTGCTTTCCCTGTAGGATGAAGTCACTCCCATATCACAGATCTCCTTTGCCAATGGGAAACTGTCCCCACTAACCATGACAAAGCAATCTGAGTCCCAGCTCACATGCAGGATGAGTTCCAAACATTGATATATCCTTTGGAGGCAAGTTCAGTCTATCGGTTATGCATAAATCCCATCCATGTTTCTTACAACTACACCCATAAGGATTTTGGGTCACCTCAGTTGCCTGATGACATGATTTCAAGAATAGACAGTTGGGTTGCCCCTGCATCTGTCATCTGACTGCAAATAAATTCTAACACATGTGGTAGGCACTCCAAAAATTGAGCAAAATCCGAGTTCTAGCCAGAGGTCCTAAGGGTAAATCCAAAATGAAGAAATACAATCAAATGTCTCTTTTAGTACTGAGTCCATCCCTGAAGACACTGTATAGAAAAGATGCACTAAGACAAGGAAGCAGTCACCTAGCACAGTTGTTTTGTTTTGTTTTTTTTAACTTTGTATGGACATGGAAGACAAACAACTAGCTAATTTAAAGACTTTAGATATAAGAAGTGCTGGCTTGCACAGCAGTAGAACCCAAAGGGAATTTTTAAGTTAAAAAGGAAGAAAATTACAGATTTCAGTACTTGCACGATTAGGCAGTCTCTTAATAGGAACTTAGAATACAGTTCAGTTTTATTTACCTTGGGACCACATTTCTATCTAAAGCCTTCTTTAATTTTTTGTATTGGATCTATATCCTAAACCCCTTAGGTATTTGGGGAAATTTTATCCTTGTACATTTAATAAAGCTGTAAATATATAATTAAGATCAGTAACACTAATCAGTGCATTAATTTTCCATTGGGTCATTTGACAATTATGCAATGCTATCTTGCTCACAAAAGAAATTATATGACTTGGAAGTGTATAATCTGTTAGAGTGAGTAATTGTCAAATGATGTAATTACTATGGCATCTGACATGAAAAAGGTATAACAAGGGAATTATGATTCTTTTCCATGACAGATGCAATGTTATGTATTTTCTAATTGCATTTCCTGAGAACATACAACACAGTTAGCAAACTATTAGAATACTTTAAGTATACTATTAAATGCTTTTAGTGTACTCAACATAAATGTTGTACCATACTGGTCCATAAAAGGTAATTAACAGAATTTATATGACAAATCCATAATGCCAGATCCTAATTGAGTGTCTTGGGCTTTGACTAAATAAGAAGAAGAGAATAAGTATTGGTGGGAAGAGTAGGTAAGTACAGCAGTGGGAGATACTGTATTATGATTAAGTGCCTAGATTGAAACAGGGAGAAGTTTCAGTATTGATGCTAGTATAATACATCACAAACTTGTAGAACTATATTTATAAGACATATTTCATATCACATAAAATAGATAAATGTTAGGAGGATTTCCTTTTACGAGGAAATTGCTAATGCTCTTAACAATTTTCCCATAGACTTGGTAAATTAATTCACTGCCTGAAGACATGAAAACTGACTCATTGAAAAGACACTCTAGGGTTCCATAGTCATTGCTAGTCCCACAAAAGAGAAGAAGAAATAAGTCCTCTTCTAGCTGACCATTTTGTTAATTTAATCTTGCCCTCATCAGAGATGCCAACCTACATGCCACCTAAAGCACATATATTTCCCTCAGTTTTCTTGCATTGTGTTTCTAAAATTAACCTGGCCCAAACTCTGCACTGGCTGGTACTCAAGCACAGTGGATAGCTATTTTGGGGAGACAAAACCAAGCAGATATTGTATGCCTTAGACAGGAAGTGTGCACCCATTTAGATCATGGGTCCAGTATTATAAAGCATACTCCTTATTGTCACTTCCATTTATTGCACTTGTTTGCTTTATGTTGCTTCACATGATGAACTTTTTGGGGTAGACAGTATGCAGACCTATGTGTCTGCATTAGCCAAAGGAAACAAGACCTTTATATACTATCTGAATAGCTGAACTACTTTTATTTAAAAAAAAAAAAAAAAAAAAAAAGGTGTGCTGTTCCACACTACATTTTCTTTCACTATAAGAGATTAAAACAAGAAAGTGATTTGCTTTCCTTCTAAATTTAAGTTCATAAAGGAAGAGAGCTTAACACAGTTCCCTTTCCCTTCTCAGCTTTCAGGGCTCTGCCCATGGAGGTGCTCTTGTCCTGCAGGCTGTATCTCACCTTTTTGTTTAGAATCTCTTAACCTGCATTTCCTGCTCAAATCTCTCTTTCCAGAACTCATTAGCATTTCCAGCATCTTTTAAGACTCTGTGTCAAGGAGTTTCACTAATTGCTAAGTATGAGAAAAAAAACTTAATTTTATTTGCTTTGAACCTGTTTTCTGGTAATTTAAGTTAGCATAGCTGGTTTTAATACCATGAGAACTACCAGATACAAGTAAGAGGTAAAACACCTAGAAAGCAGGACACTCATCAGATATTCACCGAGCTGACTTTGGGAACTGCATATTCTTCTTATCTTTTTACATATTCTTTCCTCTTTGCTTCATTAATTATCTTCATGCCAGAAAATCAGAAGACTGTACGTATTTCCTTCTGAACTAAAGTATCCTCTCTCATAACATCTGACTTGCTTAAGGGATTTTCTCCAAGTTTTTTGGATATCCCAATATACTTTATCAACAGGACCACTTTTACACACAGTTTTCATCAATTCCTTAAAATACTCTTCTTTTTTTTGGTAAATAATTTTCATATCTTGTGATAGGCCAAAAAAGCTCATGGTTAATGGCAGATTTGGCAGGAACCCTAAAACAAGCTAGGAAGATGCCACCTGGAATATTAAGAACAATTTGGCTGCATTCGTAGTTAAAAAGGAAAATTTTACTATTTTAATAGCGAAATGTAACTCAGAAACTTAGAGTTTTGCCTGTGTTGTAAATTTTAGTTAATAAGAAAATAATTAGTTCATGTAGTAAAAGAGAAATTTTTGACAACATGTCCAAGGACAACTTAGTGCACAGAGAGAAACCTGTAGTTTCTAATTTTCTGCCAGTACTTAAATGTGAGTGATATGCTTGCATGTGACATTTTTTAAGGATCACTGGGTTTATCAACCTCCCAAAACAAGCCTTGTTAAGCAACGAGTGAGCTAAATAATTTTATAGTCTGTCGAGTCCTATTCTAACACTGTGATAGAATAGCATTTTGAAAGAAGGAAGTATTCAGAAACAAAACAGAAGGGTGGGGGGAAGTGTTTTATCATTTTCTCCTGTAAGTGAGAATCCCTAATCAAGACTACTTCAAGAAAGAAAGAGAGAGAAAGGGAGAAAAAAGCATGACTGTCGTGCCTGAGTGAGAACCAGAATCTGTGTCAAGTAGCCTTTATAGGCCTTGGTACAGCTTAGACAAGATTGATTTGATTGTTGTGTCTGGGGATTCAGCCTGGGGAAAAAATAGAGAAAATGAAAGCATCCTTATTGATTAATCCATCTCCTTTTGTCTTTTGATTTAGAGGTTCAGTTTCAGAGACTGCCTGGGATATACAAGGCATTTGAGAGAAGACTGGCTTGGTGAAGGTGAGCTGACAGCTGAGATGTATTTTTGATATGCAGGTAGCTGAGAAATGAAAGACATTGATCTGCACTTAAAGGAGCATTATGTGCACTGGTTTATAGAGCAAAGAAGTTGGTCTTTATGTCTGGTCGGTTTATTACAGTAGGATGAGTCAAAACAGTGGAAAGGCAAACAGCGACAAGGGGCTTATCTAATTTGCAAATTCAAGTTTAAATTAAACAGCAGGAACCTTCAATTATGATAATGTATTATTCAGATCACATGAACAATGGGGCAAATAGCTCATTATCTCGAATACAGGCATGTTAAATACCACTATTAGGTAAAGCTGAGTCTCTTGGCAATGTGCTAAGACAACATATTTCTGATTTACTTATTGATATGTTAATTCTTCCCAAAAATTTTAAAAAATAAAGAACTTTGAGTCCTTGAGAAAGTTCAATGACTGAAATGTTATTCAAAAATCATGGCTATTGATATGCCCAAGAGTTCAAAGATATAATTCATGTGAAGCTCTTCCTTAAGTGGGAGCCCACAATGTAAATATTAATGTTGTCAATAAAAGAACCTAGACATTCAGTATTACAGATTCTCAGGATAGTTTCAGTGGATGGTCAGATGGACCCATAAAGCGCTTTGCTACCTCAAGGCAAGCTTGCAAGGTGTAGTGTGTGCCTCTTCCCCCACAGAGAGTCTCTGCGAGAAGCATCTCAGGATACCCACATTCATATCAGGCATCAGAAACAAAGCAATGCCCCAGATTAGCAGAATTTTTCTGGAAGAAATCAGACTGCCAGTGTTCAGAGAAATGTGTTAAACAACTTTCAGATAAAGCCTTTCACCAGGATTATTTTTTTTAAGTCATAAAACCCCTAAATCATTCTCTTCTACCTTCTGCCTGAACAAAACAGATAAGCTTTTTGTCTTACAGCACTCAGATATCAAGACATTAAACAGCTCTTAGAAAAGACTCATAATGTGTCAAGGCACTGTAGGATTCTGTTCAGCTGTAAAATTAAAACTGGGAGGTAAAATAAAATACTTGATATGATAAAGTACTGATGCTCACAGTGGCCTTTGCTAAGCATGTGTTCATGTGTGTTCACAAGCAATATATCATATTGCCCATGCAGAAACAGACGGATTTAATCTTGTTCAGGCACAGAAGCAAAATTCAAGAGAAATGAGCCAAATTCATTTTCTCTCTTCCACTGGATCATTCTGTCACATTTCTGTAAAACAATATTCACTCTCAGATTCAACTAAAATATCTGATTTCTTCCATGTGCAGAAGTTAACTTGTGCATATTGTTTCTTCTTTCTTCCCTCCAAAACAGACAAGAAAATAAGAAAAAAATCCAAGGTCTCTCAGAATTGTATCATACATGCAGACTTTCTTAAAGTATTCATTCAGCCAAAAAATCAAGTAGTGATTCCAAATTATTTGGAATTTTTTTTCCCCTTACACGTTACTTTGAGCCTCGTGTGCATTGTCGCACTTCAACCTCGTGCTTTCTTTCTTTTACTTCTGACCCATTCTCTCTTCTCTTTTTCTCTCAGTACTGCTTTTTCTGGGACAGTCTAAGGCTCATTGTGCTTGATCAATACTATGGCATATTTAGTCTTAGGAAAAGTTGCTGAGCATGAAGCTCAAGGGAATGGGCAATACCTCCCAATTCATGTCACAATCAATCAAAAAGACTTGATAGTGGAAGATAATTTTTTTATGAGTATCCTGACAAAGTTTCAGAATATATGAACATATTACAGGTTTTTAAAACTGCATGGACACATCTGTATCATCTGTAATTACCTCACAGTATAAAGCTAGATATACTACTTTTGTTCACAAAAAGTTGTCTGTCAACCTCAATTAAATATACAAAAGTAGTCTTTTCAGTGAGGAAGTATTTTAATACCAGCATTTTTCAGTTTAACTGCACTTCAGAGTTGCTAAAATAGCTACTGCAAGTGTCTGAGCAAAGAAATTAACCCGATTCTTTCTGGACTTTGACCTACATCCTTACACTACTGATGAAAAGAAGCCTGAATTACAAGGGCCATAAGAGGTTCATACCAGGACCAACACAGAATATTAGCTTTTTTTTTTTTTTGGTTGACTCAGAGTAGCAGCTCTTTAATACTGGCTGTGAACGACATTGCAGTTACAACCCTTGTTACCTAGAAAAATCAGGATGTCTGCCTTCACGTTCAAACACAGCCTGCTGCATTCAGTGTGACTTCCTCCGCCGCTGCCAGCCTAGACACATCACCTGAACATAAATGATTAATGCTAGAAGTGAAGACTCTCATGTCTGATTACCTGTCACAATTTATTGGTAATTCTTTGTCTAACATCTAGATCTGATTCATCTTTCATGTAAATATGGAGAAGCTTTACCAAGTTAACAGAGTAAAAATCAGTGAAAACTGTGTTAAGTGAGAGCCCCTCATTTTAAATTTGGAGATCTCTGAAGGCAACACTGCAGGGTAAGATGGCTTTACACTGCACTTACTTTAGACCCATTTAATTGATATCAGACTATAAAAATGGGTCTTGAAACCTGCCAAACTATATTGATACTTTATATATGAAACTCCTTTTTTTGAGTGCCCATAAATCCTGATATATTTAAAAGCCTCATCCTTTAACAATTTTTATGAAGCATATATCACCAATGACCACTAAATGTAGTAATAGCCCTATCTAAAGAACAGCATCAGCAGTTTTAAAATCTAAGTTTTTCATATTCATGTTCTCAACAAATGAAGACATACTAGTCTCAGAATAAACTCAATTTGTGTCATTTTGTACAGTCATACTATCATCAAAGTTTATATAAATACATATAATGAAGCACTGGAAATTTCAATCTATGATAGCTAGATAACAGTTCCACAAGATACCAAAAATGCAAGTGTCTTTAAGGATTTAGCTCAATTACTATTAAAGCAAGCAGAGTTAAGCACTTGCAAGAGGATTTTTCTGTTTTGGCAGGGCTAAGCATTTTACCGTTGTAACGATGCAAAGAACAACCTGACTGGAATAGTTCCTGGCCAATGTAAATCAAAGGATCTCCACTGACTTCAAAAAAATGTGTGGATTTACATTACTTGGAGAGCTGTCTATTTGTTCATGCTTTCAGATTAAATGTCATTACTATTATTAGGAAAAGGTCAAACCAAGTGTCTGTGTTATAAAACAAAAATCTAAACAACTATTCAAAGCTAAAACACATGTTCATGGAAAGCGTCCTCTTTACCACTCACAGTTTAACTTTCAGAACTAGGCACCTGACATACTGGTCTTAACAAATCTTATGAATGCTTCTTCAGAGAATAAGGCAAACATTTCTTTAATTTTGAAGAATATTCTGGTTGAAGATATTCTCGTTGTGATTTTAATGTAGATGCCTTGCTACTGCTTTCATGTCAAGTTTTGGGGTGTGGAATCTTTTTGAGCTCTTATTTGTATTAACAGAACTGCATTAAAAATACTTATGTAACAAGTATAAAAAAAGTTTACAAATTAAATATCTGAAGTTCATGGTCCGTTCTTTATTCCATCACTTGAACTCCTAGTCAGTTTCATAAAATCTTGGTTGTATGCTATCTAACCACTCTGTGCCCACATTCCTACTGACAAGTCCCAATAGTGGAGGTATTCAAACCACTTAACTTTGGCACATAATTTGATTCTAAGTAGAAGGCCTTGTGACGAAAGAAGAACCTACAGGGAGTTATTCAGAGTATTTGGGTTAGGAACTTAAGCACTACTCAAATAGTCCTCCTTTCCATAATGACCACATTTCTATCTCTGCGCAGGAACAAATTTGCTTGTATCAAAACACAACTCAAGACTTCCATCAGCTTCATTTCCAAATGGGGAGCCACAAAATAGATCTGTCCACATTTATACCACTGTCAGATTATCTAAAAAAAATTACTATCCCTTTTAACACATATCTAATTTGCTTGCTTTGTCTTGTGGGTGGTTGTGGGGACAATGTGAAAATGAAGTATTGGAAAGGAGAGGGTAAGAAGCCTATTTAAAAGAACTGATTACACTTTTCATGTGAACAGTGCAGGCAGGGGAATAAGAAAAATATTAATCTAATTTTACAGTCATACTGAAAGACGTTTATCATGTTCTGGCCTTTTGTAGGAAAAAAATATGACTACTAACAAAAAAAAGTGTGGGTTTTATTTTTTATTTTTTTTACCAGATTTATGCTGGTAACTCAGGTATCTACATATATAGCAGAGGAGCTAAAGGGAACCTCTACTGTTCTGGAACCACATCTGTATACAAAGTGAAGCCAACTAAAATGGCATTAAACATTTATGTTGAGGGATCTGAATCACCCCCTTCTACATGGAATGCTTACAACGAAGACAAAATTTAGAGGCAGAACTAGGTAGCCTGTATCCTGCATCCTGTGATATAAGCTACACATTTTATACACTAGACATGGCATTGAGATTCTAAGTTGTCCTCTGAAAATTTATCACTTGAAAGCGAAATTTTATTTATAGCCAGGAGTCGGAGAAGCCATGTAAATTTTTGTTTTGTTTACTTTTTTCATTAACTGCATGTAAATGATACTCAAACAACTTACCCTCCCAGCATAATGCATTACAGTGAAGGTGGAGCCCAGATCCTTTGGGGCAAGGTTACCATTTCCATCTTTTGTGGAGGAATAGACTGTATTTGTGTCTGATGTATCCAGGTAAGACTGAATGCGTTTAGAAAGACTCTGTTCCACTGACCAAATAGACTGGCTTTCTTCATCCAGCATTGACAAAAAGCCTGATGGTTTCTGAAATGAAAAATAGATTTGTCTCATTTTGTACAGGAGCAATAGAATTTCAGTTCTTCCTTGTAGAGTAACACAGCTTGTAATTTAGTAAACAGAAGCATGTATCACCTCAAAACCAAAGGAAAAAATATAAAAGATTAAAATATTTTTTTAAGTGTTCAAGGCTGGTTCTTCTATAGGAAATGCAGGGAACAGTATTTTAGTTGCCAAAAATGGTCACTATTGACAATCTCTTAGAAATTTGCTTCTTAGAAGTTGTACTCCAGAAATAAGTTTCAGGCACTAAAGAAACTGTCAGGCTCACAGAAGAGCCTCGTCAGTCCTACGGCAGCACAGTCACCATGCCACGATGCACAGATGCTACACATGAATTGGTACAGGCAGGGAGTTTCTGTGCATCTTCCTCAGCCCTGCACTGTTAGTAAACTGTGAGCCACTGAGCTGTGGCCTCTTTGGCCTGGAACCTTGTCTGAAGATCCATAAATTGGAAAATGCAAGCAGAAGTTTGTATTAGCCTAACACGAACAGACTGTGAATAAACATACATGGTGTAAAATGAATCTGGAAACTACCTGAAAGAAAAAATCCAAGGCTGCAGTATGGTAACCAGGAGAATACACCGTTTCCATGGCAACTCCCTCTTGTACACATTCTGCTTGCTCTTGTAGGAAAAGCACTTCATTGATATACTGGTGTATCTTCTCATTGGTCATGTTGACACATAGCTATTGTAAAATGAAGAAAAAATGAGTATTAGACATTTACTGGATAATTCATCGATGTAGGTTTTACTGCATGTCTAATATCGAATTTGATGCAATGTCAATCCACAATATGTTATCTCTTGGTAGACCACAGATTTAGGATGACCCAAGGGAAATTTAGATTTCAACAGCTATTACTGTTAAATTGGGAATACACAGTTTCCTGCCTGAACAGCTCATTGTGCATTCCACATAAAAGTTATCAAATACCAGCATTATCAAATGCAGTGCAAATTTACACTAATTCTATTGAATGAAGTAGGATAACTCTACATATAAATTGTTACATTTAATATTCTTCTGCTTTTTATATTCAGGAAGGTTATGTAAATGCAATGTGTTTTTAGGGGGAAAAAAAAAACCAACAAAACCCTACAAATTCGTTTAAGATCCTGAGTTTATAGTTCAGTGCTAAAAAAGACAAAACTGTTTCTACATATAATGTCACTGATGTCTAAAGCAGTCTCTGAAGAACTCATTGTGTTTTACCAAAATATATAAAACACCTAGGGACATTTTACTAGATGTTGCTCTCCATTTTATAGATATTCCAAGGGAAAGTTGGCAAGAAAATAGTGTTACATAGAAAAGTTCAAAGTTTGGAGAGATAAATAGTGAAGAAGCTCCTCGAATATTTTCTTTGATTGCCTTATAGGATGTAAAACAAAAGATTCACAGAAATCTGATTTTCAATTAAAAACAGGTGGGAATTGTATCAGCTTATTTGTATTTTATTCAAAGCTCACCTGCAAAAATAAGTAAATATTTAAAATCTTGTGGAATAAATGTTTTAACTGTTTTTTTACATTAAAGTGGAAATTTTAGTTGAAAATTTGAAAACCTCCTCCAATCCTACATTAGCAATGACTAAGAAATTAAGAAAACAGAAACTCTTAAAAGGGTGGAAGAACACGTCCTATGAAGAATGATACAAGGAATGCCTGCATGCATTTTCTTTTCAGTCCAAACTAGTCTCATATTTGTATTGGCTAGCCATTAACTGTATCTTCCATGAATGAAGTGTGTAAAAGCAATTGCACCAGCAAGTCATATTAAAAGGTATGAAATATTTAGATCAATCCCAAAATTACATGGAAGAGAAACCAAGTAATGTGTAAGAGTCGCCTGAATTTTCCATTAACACTTCCTGTTAGTATGGCCAACTTGTACTTGCTATACAGCGCAATAGACTAGTGTGAAAAACAGTAAGAAGAAATGAGACAAAGCCCATTTTACAACAAACATCTACTATTAACTGTCTTTACTAATGCATGATAGTGCAGTCAAAAGACAGCCTTGAATAAAACCAGTATTTCTTTTAAAGTGGGATTTATAAACATTCAGCTTGTTATCTAATTTTATTAACAATAGAAATATACAACTGACTTCCAGTATCTACTTATTTTATGGAAAAGACAGCTTTTTTAATTCTGGCAGGCAAAATGTGCTTTACTGATCACTTCTGGAATTCTAATCACAAAATCTTTCCAGAAGCTTGTAAACATTATTTTATAAGGCAGACAAGCTTACACTTTGCAGGATATGGTAAAGTCTTAAAATGATGCATTTGCAGGTGACTTATTCAGAGAGTAAGGTCAACATTACAAAGGTGTATTTTACAATAAGAAAAGCTGTCAAAATCTCTACAAATTTAAGCTTAATTTTTACCATGAGCCGGTCCCTTAAAATGCATTAAAAAAAAAAAAAAGAAGAAAGTATTTGAGACCCTAACTGTAGCAAAATTACTGAACTACACAATTTGAGATGAAGGAAAGATTGTCTTAGACACATCTTCAAAAGATCTGATAAATAGCATTGGTTTTAAGTAGCAAAATAAAAGGAATAATATTTTGTTAAAACATTCATACATAGCATGATTGGATGGTAAAGAAAAAACCAAATTTTTAAGTTCTACTGACCAGTGTATTATGGCATGCACTGGGGTGCTTCCTAGCAATGTAAGCAACACTGTCACCCAGACTGGCAGGCATGGCACAATGCCACTAAGGTACTGCAGAGCAGAGCAGAGAGCCAGCTCAAGCACTTGCACAAACTGCAAACTGCTCCAAAGCTGCTCTCTTGAGCAGGGGCTGAGAGAACAGCTCTGCAGAACAAGAACCAGGAGAGCAGCCAGGGACTGCTGGAAAGCAAGACATTCTGATCAGATCTTTCTCCATTTCCCTGTTTTATACAACATGCTGGGAAAAGGTAATAAAATGTTTCAAATCAAAAGCTTGACACAGGTTGACATAGTAGTTAAAGCAGCTGGAATTTAGAAATGGGATGAATATGAACTAAACTAGCTTTGCGAACCCAAATTCTTTTGCTTCATGTCTTCTAAGTACTGTAAAAAACAGTGATGTACTTTCTGTCCGGAGATTTGAAAAGTTCATAGAATTACATTTTTTCAAACATATATTTAACTGTACTCACATAAATTCAATGGAAATATAACAGCAATTGAAAAGAAAAAAAAAAGCCTCAAATAAATTTTTACCTAAAACAAATATCTGGGGAATACCTTTAAGAACTATATTTGCTTTACCTAGCAGCATTACTCAACATTACCTATGGTACTTTTTGGCATTAAACATTGTTAAACTGTTCTTGATATGCATCTCATGGGGTCCATATAATGTCTTCTAAGTATTTCTTTCTACCAGTCTTTTCTACCTTAACTCACTATCATGTCTCAGTGAAAATAAACACACCACATATCTGTCCAAGTCTTCTCTAAGAAGTCCTTTTAGAATATTATTAGAAGAAAAAATTACTGTTGTTCAAGTATTAAAAAAACCCCACCAAACGAACCAAAACCAACCACAACTTGCAGCACCATTCAAATTGTAGATTTTGGAAAATAACACAGTGGCATTTGGTAAAAGCAGTAAGTATTCATCACATTAGACAGTGTTAGTTTGATCTCTCCTTTTACCACATTTGACCAGTTAGTAGCACTAAGTACACTCCAAATTAAAATTTAGGTAGAATACCAAAACTATACTGTGCTCTGAAGACAGAAAAGCACCCATGACGAATGACATTTTCCTGCTCTTCACTGTTCACTTTTCCTGCTCTTCGATCTACTTGAAAAAGGCATTACCAAGAAAGGAAATTTGTGGAAAGAAAACTTGGTACTGTCAATCAGTGAGGGAAAGATGGACGCAAAGACCCTTTGGAAAGCTCATTTACATCCTTTGGTCATGCAGAAGGATTAACTCTCCCAAGGAATGTGTATTCAGAGCATGGAGTAAAGCTTACAGCTGCCATTTCAACACATCTATCAGGCCCTAATTTATGGGCTGAGATGATGAAGCTACAATGTCAAATGTAATCTGCAAGGAAGTGCCCTAGCATTTCTCAAAAATGTAATTTCTAAGATAATGAAACACAGAATCATCATTTTTCTGAGGCTGAACTCAGAAAATAGTTTTAAACCTAAGCTTGACACTCACTTATTTTTCAGAAGTATCTTGAATGATGTTCCCCTTTGTAGCTGCTACCCAAACACTTCCAATTCCTTTTCTTTATGTGTAGTACCCATCAGAATATTTCTAAGGTATTTATAACAAAACCAGAACCATTATATTTCTTCCTTTGCCTTTTAGGGCTAATAGGATCTAACACAAATTTATTGTTCTCCATGCAGCTCCAACACAAATTTAGACCCAGTCCTTCTACCTGTGTCAGAAGATTTTTAATTCACCGGGACTCTGTGTCATTTCTGGGATCAGTTGCCATTAGCTGATCTGTGTTCCTCAAACAACATAAAAGAGAAACTGGTGCTATGTTAAAACTTTACTACAGGTAGCTGTCACCTGAGAAGCCTTCCACAAAGGAAGGTCTGAAATGCCCCTCAAAAAAGGGACAATTTCAACACAAAGTGAAATAGTCCCCCACCTGTTCTAGTAAATATGAAAGTACCAAACAAACAAGCGTACAAACAAACATGGTAACACCAGTCTTTCCTTGAAAGAGTTTGGAATTGTTCTGAAACTGAAATTTAAAAAAAAAAAATCATTCATAATGCTGGCCAGAAACTAAGTATTATGGGACAAAAAAGGGTGCTGCTGTGGAAAAGTAAGATGTCAATTAAATGTTGTTGTGCAGCATTTCACCAATCAATCACAAACTGAACTGAGCTGGGAATCTCAATTTGAGATAAATTATTTTATTTTGGCTACGAAGTGTCTACTGTAAAAGGATAAAGAAAAAAAAAATTATTTTAATGTTAGGTACATGATAAGCCAGCTTTAAATTCAAGTAACACTAGTCTTCCAGTGGCTGACTGGAACACTGAACAGAAAATAGTGTCCTGCATAAATGGAAAAAAGTGTGCATTGGGAAGAAGACCAAAGAGACTAAGAAGGAAGAGGGAGGAGTACACCATGACAAAGGCCATGAAGAATGTGAGATCCTCAGGAACTGGACAGAGGAGGAAAGTAATACACAGGATCGCCAGGTCCCTGAGGGAAGGAATAGGCTTTTACAGCCCTGCTCAGCTTTTCCTGGGACCCCCACCAACTCCTTGCCACCGGGCCCAGTCCCAGGTGATGCCATGGCAATGCCAGCTTCCAGCTCTTTCTCCAACTCCTTGTGACAGAGTCCCAGCCCCATCTGGCTGCTTGCCACATCAGGGCCGCTGATGGGTGCTGTTACTGGCCCTGGCTCTGTCCACCATGCTCCAGGGATGCTGCCCATCAGGGAGGGCATGGCCATCCTCTGGGTCCTCCTGTTGCCTGGCTCCCTGGTGCCAAGGATCGCTGCTCCACAACAAGGACATTAAAACCTTCCTGTGCCTGGAGGCTAGAAAAACTCTGACTTAAAAATAACACATGATATTTCCTTGTTAAAGAGTGAATTAACATTTTAAGTACTGTCCATCATCCTATGGGGAATAAGGAATACTCCAGCACAGGGAACTGCAGTGGAAGGTTCTGCATTAAGTCCCTGCGTGGTAACAGAGCTCAGTGTGCACCAGCAGCTGCATATTTCACTGAGGCAAACAGGACCATCCATCTATGCTCTGCACAGGCAAAACCAAAGAAAGGTTGATTTCTTCTGCATTAAAAAAAAAAAAACAAACTTGAAATGCTCTTTCAGACTGTCCAAACACAAAAACCTGACTGTGTGAACTCCCATCTGCTATCACTGAGACTGCAATGACTGTAGAAAAGTTAAGTCACGCGACTTAAGTCTCTTCATATCCATCCATCTACAAAATAGGCAACATGATCTTGCATTTGGACAGATAGAAGCAGTCTAATGGCTGAGACAATGCAATTAAATGTGAAAGAATCTGTTGTGGTTGTTTTGGCTAGGAGATGTCATATGACAAAAAATCCAGTGTCAGCAGAGTTAACCATAGAAATAACATGCAGAAAAGTCCAAATCTACCATACTGAATAATAATAATAAACATAGGTGGAAATTCCAACACAGCTGGGTTCTACAACCTCTTCTGCTTCACCGTAGTGACTCTGAAGTAGAATCCTGAGTGGGGCAGGCAATGCTCTCTGCTCTCAGAGCCAGCTGGCTCCTGTTGCAGGAGATGTGCTGCAACGAGCTGCCATGGAAGCTGTGCCCCTCCCAGAGCTATACTGCATCACACAGACAATGTGCATGTGCTTTAATGGGTATGGAGTTGAATGGGAGTCAAGAGACACTTGACTACTCCAGTGACCTGCAGCACTAATTTAGATAAATCACTTATATTTCCTATAAAAAGGATAATATATACATACTTTCTTTTGCAAAACTTAAGAAGCCTACAGAGGTAAAATACCATGCAAGAGCTAAACACATAATTTAGCAAGAACTAAATACTTTCTTCAGTTTATCACTTGAATTATGTATTTGACAGGAAAGACTATTAGTGCGAATTTTACTTTATTGCATTATTGTTATTTATGATGAATCTACAAGTGCAGACTTCCATTTCTGTAGAAAGACCTGCCTTTCTGCAGGGGGAAGAAAAGCTACTCTTACTACTCAAAGGTCTGACTCTTCTGCTATAATACAGCTTTCTTAGAAACAGCAGGGGGAAAATGGTACAGGCAACTATCCGTCCTGCTTATTGCTTGTTATATTCATTGGTCATGAGTTTGTTCAGTTTGTTGTAGCATTCCTTGACTGTACTATTTAGAGTTGTGCTCTGAAGGAGCCATGAATAAGATCTAACCTAGCCAGTTTTAAATCCTACTAGAAGAGAAGCAGGTATCTTCTAGTTTTAAAGGGGTGCAGAATAAACTGTAAACAAATACAGTCCCTCTCAAACAGGGAAGCCTGAGAAAACATTGAATTAACACTGGAAACTGCCATTTGGTAGAGTCCTTGTATTTCCTGAAATGACCACAAAATGAAAGCCATTTCTCTATAGAATCAGAAAGAGAAATTGTGCTCACTTGTGACCATGTTCCAGTGTGGCTGTCTACAAAGCTGTTCTGGCAGAGCAGGTATGCAGCTGCTCCAGGAAAATGCTGTTCCCAAGCTAATGATCACTGCTAGGAAGTGATTGTAAATTGTAATTGGGGTGAGCTAGAAGTGTACTGTAGTCATTTACCATAGCTCAGCTGATGCAGTAAAAGCAGTAACTCACTGAGTCCTGGTAATTCAGAAGTTTTCAGTCTTTATTGAGCAATGACTCCTTCAGACTATGACTTCTGAAAACTTTGTTCTCTGTCTTTCAGATTTTAAATTTCATACCAAAAATCAGAATTCACCTCACTACTGCTCATTCCACACACTTACTTGCTTTTATTTTAGAATTACATGTCCCATTTTTGCTCTTATAACTTGTCACATATGCTCTATACAATAAAGGCTTACCAATGCTCACCAAGTACACAGAAAACTGAACACTTAATTAATAATGTTTTTTAACTTCTAATGCCTTCTTTTTTGCAATGGACTATAAAAGTTTTCTCTCCACATGCTGTCAGTCACATCACTTTGCCTGTAGAATTTATCAGATTTTTTGTGTAGGCATAATTCATCTTACTTTTCTAGTCCTTTGACAGCTGTCTTCCTTTGCATTGCTCATGAGTAATTCCTAGACCAATTCTTCACTTGAATTTGATATTTCAATATTTGTCATTTCAAAACAAACACTGGAGTAAACAAGTTATCCTACCTGGTTTATCCATCTCTGTTTGCCTGAACCATCTTCAAACACAGTTTATTAAAACCGACACGTGATTTACTATCTTACTGCTCTCTTAATTATGATATTAAACTGTCTATCTACCGGCCTGATACAAAGCACCAGAAAGATTCACAGAGCTACTTGGAATCTCCCCAGTTCTGGGCAATCAGGAGGTTTTAATTTTTATTGAAAACAGTAATAATTTTTTTCTAAGAAAGCAGGAAAACAGATATCACAAAGAATGCCTTATCATACACTAATTTGAAATAAAAAGGTTCCTATTCCATAAAATTACTTTTCTAATGCCATTTTAAAATATGCTAATCTAAATGTGATTAAAAAAATAATTTTTATGGCCCCACCACTGTCTGTCTGTAACATTTAGTGCTAACATTCTGCAATCACAGGCCTTGACACTGGGTGTGTTTGCAGACATGATGCAATGTTTTGCATGAGGAGCCTATCTGGGCTACCAAGATTGTTTATTGTTAGGGTTAATGAGCCCAGGCAGGACTCTGAAGGAGGCTAGACTGCTAGAGAGCTCCAGCTTTGAAGTACAGTCTTTTTGGGGTAAGTCTGCATGATTAGTTTGTATTACATGGCGATACAAACTGCTTCTCTTCACTGATGCTGCAACCTATCACTTTGGGAATCAGGTATCTTAATTAAATTACAGAGTTCATATAAAAAACTCTCTACTTTGTCTTTTCAGGAATGCAGATAAGTAGATACTGAGATAATGACTCAGAATATTGCTTAATATTATTCAACAAAATGCATTCAGTCCAGGTGAAGGGATGGTAAGTGTTCCTTGAAATATATTTATTTAGGAAAAATTAAATAGAAATGCAAATTTGACTCTGAAATTATGAAGATTGCTATGCAGAAATCATAAAATAAATTCCTTTTGACTCATTTTTCTTAGATCTTGTATTTTCTCTTCAAGCATCTTCTGCAGTTATTAAGCAGAAAATTACTTACCTCTGAAAAAACAATTAATGATATTTCATGATGTCAATTGCAGACGTTTTTATGAGTTTCATGACAAAAAAGCAGTGCAGAACAGAGTCAAAGAAAAATAACTAGTAAGTCCCAAGATGAACCCCTCTCTTTTGAGAAGCATTTAAATTGCACAGAATACTTTATTATTATTAATCAGGAGGCTTATGGATTTTTTTTTTCATATACTCAGCTGGTTAAAATGTTTTTAATTTTTCACTTTATATTTTCTCCCTAAGCCAGCATTCACAATGAGTAAATGCCTAGGAATACTGGTACACATCAACAGTCCTTAATCCAGCAGATGTTCAAGCAAGGTAGAACTGTAACAGTAAAAAGAATTTTGTGAAAAGGAAACTGGAATTTATTTTACTGCCTTCTTACATGCTCTTTTGAAGGTACAGGTAAACCCATCATTTGCTTTCAAACATTTGGAAATTGGGTAGCAATGTAAACATGTTATACAAGCTGAACTAATGCGGCTCTATGACTTCTGTTTCACTAGAAAGAGGAAGTTGAGCCATAAAGCAATGGACTGACTGGAACAAAGGGGCAAATCCTGATTTCAAACAATGACAAGTCATTTGTTGCTGCTGATGCCTTCTCGATTATCTCCTATGCTTTGAATTTTTGTTCTATGCTTTGATTTTCTTCCACTGCATTACAGAATGAATGAACAACTGAACGACAACTTAAACACCTCTTTGAAAGAGTTGTGTAGTCACTAAAGCTTTCTGAAACATGTAATTCACAAGAGCTCTGGTGTTCAGCAACTAATGTTGAAGGCAGGCAAACATCTTAAAGAAACTTTGATACTTAAAAGGATTTTAAAGCATTAAGTGACATAAATTTCAATTTATTTTCCATGGACGCAATGCAATTTTTTGAAAAGTCACATGTTGTAAAGTCACACAGAGGTGAATCTGCCAGTAATGGCACTTAGCATAATGCAGCATTTGCATTTCATTTTTTCTCCAAGGCATCTGAAGACCTCTTGCTCTTTCTTCCAATTCAGTGTATTCTCCTTGTACTCACTGATGCAGTTGAAGTATAACTTCCACAAGCATGAAAACAAACAACACTATTTCCCTCAGATTGTCTTTCAGTGCTGATACTACCCCTCTCCAAAATCACAATAGATATTTACCATATTATTTTAAAATTGTCAACAGGTCAAAACCCAGTATATAATTCATACACATATAGGTATAATGGGAAAAAATATTTTAAGAGAAAATTTTCACCTTCATGCATATTTGGATTCTGATCAAAACTGGTTAATTAGAGAATTAACAACAAGTAAATTCAGCAAAACATCCATACTTGCCTGTTCAAAAGTGTTCTTTTGAAATTCTTCAAATCCAAAAATATCTAATACTCCAATTTCAAACACCTGGTCACTGGGAAAAAAAAGATATTACAGATAATAAGAACTCAAGCAAGTGAATAATACATCTGTTGTTTCTGACAGAAGTATTTCTGTTCTAGGACAAAAGCAGGCTGTATTTCAAAAACATGGATGAAATACACAAGCAGACCATGTATAGAACAGAATCAAAATTCTACTCACCAACCTATTATACTGAACAGAAATAAAAAAGCAGGGTTCAAGATTGTTTTAGCAGCCATGCTAAAAACTAAATTTGTAAGAGAAGGAAAAAATCTTAACTTCCTTAAAGTCCAATTTCTAAGGATATAGGTACCCATTTTCTGACATCAGGGGAAACCATTTCAGAGAAGTTTCAAAAATGCCTGGTTGCACTCAGTTATTCTTTCGTGTTTATATTTCTTTGGCGGCCAGAATTGCTTCTACAAAATGTACTTCAAGGGAAACCTGTTAAGCACAAGTCCTCTCTGTGTCAGCATCAAGTAGAATTTCTGGGCTCAGGCTGCCCAAGAGGTTACATGTCCCAGGGGAAAGGACAGTCAGGGGTCAGGCCTGAAGAAGGCAGATGTTTCTTCTCTGTACATATAAAAGAGTAAATGCTGACATTGCATCTAGTATGTCGTGTGTCACTGCGTGCATTCAGGGAAGGGATTTTATTGTGGCCAAGTGGAAGGATCATGGTATCGCAGTCAGCTAGGATTTGAACAAGAGAAATGGGAAAAGGACAGAGATGTTATTATTCTGCACTTACTTGGGACTGGGTCATTGTAAACCTGATCTGGAGAAGAAACTAAATTCACTGCAGTGAGCAAAGTTTAATATTTTGGGATATTCTGTTGCCTACTTTGCAACAATAATATTGCAGGCTGCTGGTTCTGAGATCCTTCCATTTTTTTTTTTTCTCCATATTCTAAGTTTCCTCTATGTCTAAATCTCTGTGCATATCAGGCTACAGGTGTAAGGGAGAAAAAGCTGAACAACTGTTGAAATACATACATATAGTTCCATTGCAGTCATTGTAACCCCTACCATGTCATTAGACAAGGATCCAGCCCTCAAAATAAATTCCTATAGAGCAAACAAACAAAGTAAAATCATTTGAAAAAAATGCATATTATAAAACCAGCTGGGAAAAACAATCCTCAGGGGCAAGCAGAGCCTTTTTCAGAAACCATGCCCAAGAAGTTTGCCTTCATTTCAAAAGCACACTAGTTCAATGCACTACTGATTGTCACAGGACTAGCTGCGTGCGTAAATGTCATACGGAGATTGTTACATAATAAATCTAGTCCAGAATGGCTTTGTTGGGCAGGGGAGGTTATCGGGAGGTCGATTAGCCTCCAAGGGAATTTCTACAAGAAAAAGCATAAAGCTGTATCACCACCTCCATCTCTAGCAATGAGTGCAATTTAAATTGGGTTTTAAAATGTAAGCCTCATTCACAACTGCTCCTGATTAGAGAAGGGGGGTGTATATTCCTTGTCACAGTGTGTTTTCAACAAAACCTTTTCATTTCAAGAAAGAAGAATTAAATGTTTAAAAACAAACTACCTCAGAGAAACTAGTATTGAAAATCCAGAATTATTATGTTATTTAAACAGGTTTTCGAAAAAAAAAAAGAGAAGCTTGAAATTTCAGAATACTTGATAGGTTTTCACTGTTTTTTTTTTTGTTTGTATATTGCCTTCCTTACAGGAAGGCAAAACATGAACTGCTATGCAATATTGTACAACAGCTGAAATACTGCAATATATTTCACAATTTTTAAGAACTACTTAACACAGAGCAGCTTATCCCTTCTCTGTCTGATTCAATTAATAGATTTGAGACTGGATTGTTTACATCCCAGTTGAGTCCATGACTGTTATTTTGTCAAATTAGTCTCTCTTACTTTCCCTCAAGGAATAGATAAACATTTGCATAAGGACAAGACCAATACAAACTGACTTAATGAATTATTAAAAGTAAGGCAAAACAGAAACCTGGCCCTAGTTTCCAAAACCCTGGGTAAAAGCCTTAGCTTATTGCTTACCTCAAACAACATTCTGTATCAAAACTGTGATATTTGTGAGAAAATATCCTGGCTTGCTGGAAATGCATTTGTTGACAGAAAAATACGTAGTCTCAGTGTTTCTATGAACTCCTCTTGATAATTTTGGTCTAGTGTTATTAGGAGATACACACGCCACATTAAAAGAGCTGGAGGTTTTACATAATTAATATTTTGCCTACGGGGCAAGTATAACAGAACTAGGCTCTGTATCCTCTACAACAGTGACATTTTACTATTACATTGTGCTATTTATGTGCAAAATCTCTACAACCATTATAGTAATTTTCTGTATTAAATTATTGCACAGATTTTGTAAACTAAATAACAACTGACAGCACACTATCCAAATTAAAAGCATTGTTTTATATAGGGCTGCAATTTACTTTGCTTTTTAAATCTTTCTTCTTATCTTTCTCTTTTTCATACCACTTTTCTTGCCAGAAGGAGGTTCCCTATATGTTTTTACTGGCTAGTGTCAATCATATTAATTCCAGCAAAATTACTTTCCTTAAATAATCATAGCAGAGATTCCCAAGGCAAAATAAAGCATGAATGATTCCATGTTTACAAATGAAAGGGCAAGTCACTAGTGTCTAAAAGAAAAAATATTAGAAAAAAGCACTTTTTATTCTGAAATATTTCCTTATTTTATTATTTTATGGTTACTAACCATCACTGACACATTTCTTCATTATGTTTCAGATATTAAATATTTACTATGAATAACTAAAACAACTGTAGTTTTAATGGGGACTGAGACTTTGATTTCAAATTTGACAACATTTCCCAGCATAGAAACTAGAAAAAAAGGAATTAGCTGTGAGAAGATGTTTGAAGACCTTTATCTCTTACACCAGCACACAGGTGTGAAGACTTAAAAACAAACATGGACGTTCACTGTAAGTAATTTTGGTTTTCTGATTCACAAAACAGCATTTCAGCTTACAATGTTTTGCAATGTCTCCAGTTTTGCCTTTTTTCCTCAGAATATCTCTGTAAAGATACCCTTATAGACTAGAAATACCTTTTTGTTCTTGTACACTTTAAAATTGTATTATAAAGAAATTGCATAAAAATTCCTAGCAACTCCAGAAAACAATTCACATACAGAAGACATCCTGTCTGATAGCCTACCACCTTGGCAGAGATCTTGCCATTCATCAAGAGATGATCTTGAACCATTTGCCATTCCTGGCAAGGCGAACAGAACTCCCTTTACAATATGTCTGACCAGTGCCTCAGACAAACCTACAGAACGTTATTTGTTCACTTTTTTGCCATCACAGATGGTTATAGCTCCAAAATCCATAGGGTTCATTCCTTTTCTTATCTTTTGCAATCTGCCAGAATAAAGCAGTGAAATGAATCTGTTGTGGGAGGGTGATCTAATGTGCCTTTTCACCTGCCCAAGATACAACAGTTTTTGCTCTTCCTCCAACTTCTGCCAGTAATGAGGAAGGCTTATGTCTGATCTGGATAAACTGGAAGTGATACTGATTAATGAGGAAATATTTTTCTGATTAGGTGAAGTATATAGTCTAGCCTTCAAATGAGGTCCCTCAGAATCCTAATTAAGAAGGCCTCAGTTTTCCCAGGGGAATAGATTATACCTGTTGTCACAAACACAGTTCTTGAAGGGAATAGGCTGAGTAATTCCAGTTGGATATGTTCTTCATCTCAAACAATTAATAAACAAAACTAGTTTCTGAAACTTTTGAGGGAGATTTTTCAATAGTCTGAGATTTTTGCTGAGATTCGGTGTCATTGCCATGTCTCTCGGGTATCTTGCTCACCAACTGTAATTTTTCTTTTAATATTACCTTACACAGGTGTGAGTGGTATGTATAGAGATGGTGGCTGGACATATCAGAAAGAAACACTTGCTCCATATCTGACAAACATTTTTTTGAGTGACTTGACATTTATGGCAGGAAGTAAGAAGTATATTTGCCAGTGGGCTGAAGATCTAGTTCTTTTATTAGTAGCACATACTCTTCCTCAGCTCTTTCAAGTAAAATTTGTTCTGGGCTTTAAAAAATGGCATTATCTTGTTTAATGAAACACTGGAAACTATCCAGAATGAAGCAGATTTCAGATGATGATATTATGTACCATATTAGATTAGATACTTTGTACTGTTTGTTAGTTTTAAAGATTTCCCTACCTCCACATACAGAAACAATTCTCATTGTGCTGTGGGTTCATGTTCTGAACAAGAAACTCCTTTCCCTCCTTCCTGCACTCCCAGTAACCTTCTATTGAGTCCAGTAATAGATAAATAAATGTTTCAGGTTTGTTTCTGGTATTTTTTCTGAAGCTGGGAATATTTCTGTTCCAGAATATCTTGTTCTATAAATTAGACTTAGTGTACTAAGAATTTTGTAAATTAGACTTCTGAGATCTTTCCTTTGCCCAGATAAATGTTCCTACTGCTGCTACCTTTGGCACTGTTTGAATTTTGATGGGTACAAGAGTACAGTCAGAATATAAAACCTTTCAGAAACTACATATTTAGAAATATTCTGTATGCTCTATTTGCAACAGAAATCTATGGCTGACCTAGTGATACAGACAGAAAGTATAACTGAATGCCAGCTTTCTTTCCTTGTCCGTAACTCTGCCACATAAGAATTCCAGAATGGGTCAGGCTGGAAGTGAGCATAGCAGGTCATGTGGTCCATGCTGCTCAAGCAGGGTCATCCCAGAGCACATGGCACAGAACTGCTTCCAGATGGTTTTTTAGTATCTCCAGTGAGGGAGATTCCACAGCCTCTCTGGGCAACCTGTTCTAGTGCATAGTCACCTACACAGTAAAAAAGTTCTTCCTTATGTTCAGGTGGAGCTTCCCGTGCCTCAGCTTCTGCCCATTGCCTCTTGCCCTATTGCTCAGCACCACTGAGCAGAGCCTGGCTCCATCCTCTTGACACCTTCCCTTCAGACTTTTACAGAAAGTGATGAGATTCCCCTTTCAGTTGTCCTTTCTCAAGACTAAACAGGCTCAACTCTCTCAGACTCTCCTCGTAAGAGAGATGCTTCAGTCTCTGAATCATCTTTGTGGCCCTCTGTTGGACCTGCTCCAGGATCTCTGTGTCTCTCTTGTCCCAGGGAGCCCAGAACTGGACACAGCACTCACCTGGGCTGAGTAGAGGGGCACAGTCACCTCCCTTGACTTGCTGCCTATGTTCTTCCTAATGCAACCCAGGACATCATTGGCCTCCCTGGACAAGACACACTGCTGGCTCATGGACAGCTTGTTGTCCACCAGGACCCCCAGGTCCTTCTCCACAGAGCTGCTTTCCAGCGGATCAGCCCCCACCCTGTACTGCTAGAGGAGGTTGTTCCTCCCCAGGTGCAGGACTCTGCGTTTGCCTTTGCTGAATTTCAGGCCGTTCTTCTCTGCCCATCTCTCCAGCCTGTCGAGGCCCTTCTGAAGGGCTGCCCAGCACTCTGGGGTACTGGCCACTCCTCCCAGCTTTGTGTTGTCACTGAACTTGCTAAGGAAGCATCTGTCCCATCATCCAGGTCATGTATGAGTAAGTTAAAAAATACTGGGCCCAGTAATGGACCCTGAGGGTGACTGCTAGTGAGAGGCCTCCAGCTAGACCCAGACCCTCTGGGACTTGCTGTTCAGCCAGGTTTTATCTACAAAATATGTATCAGCTTTTTATCAGGTTTTATCTACAAAGAGAGAAAATGTTTTCTAACTAGCTGATAAAATAACATGCCTTCAACTTACTAGCAGGCAGGGAACACAGTATCAAGATTTTCTCAAGCCCATATACCTAATTAGCTTGTTTTCCATGAGAAAAGAAAAACAATATTTCACAAAAATTCACAGGCATTCTTAAATCTCCATAAAGAAAAAGCCCTCTTGCAGAATGAGTCAGGAATTGTTAAAACATTACCTTAAGTCATTTCATTACTCATCTGGATCACTAGATCCAGCTTTGCCAATGTGCAGTCAGTTACTTCGAAATGCCACATTAAGGCAACCATGAATCTAAAAAACTGAGCATCGGCATACTTATCTAAATGGAAGTAAAACAGTAATAAACTTTGAACAGTTAAGAGTCCTACGAAGAAATTTACCTAGACTATTTTGATAATTATAAAATCAGTAGAATAGGAAATCATAATATAGATGACTGAAGATAAATATCGATAATTAAAAAAAATAATTATAAGCCCCTGTGAGAAATGTTAATTGCTTTCTTCTAATTCTACTCTAGGGGCCAATTAAGTTTTTTAGAATAATAACAGAATGAATAAAGTAACAAACCTCAGATCTTGCAACCAGTCTAAACTAGCCTGTAGGGTTATAATTTAGTTAAAACTAGACAAAATTTTAAGTTTTTATGAAAAAGAGCAACATTTCTAAAGGTGTATTTTCTCACTTAACACCATCATTAAAATTCTTGCTTTATATCTATTGAGTAGTATTACAAAGTAATGAATTTGCTGGATTCTGGCAACACTTTTTATTCTCTATACTTCATACCTTTATGCTTGTTCTTTGGAGCTTTTCACAGAATCACCTCCCTTCACTTAGATTTAATAATTATTGCTTTTATTTTGCCTGAAACCTGTCACAAGCTATTTCATAGTAAATATAAATCACTTTTAAATATTAAAATCAAGTCTTTCCACCATAAAAGTTAAACATGGATAACCAGTTTCCTCAAAAATGCTAAGATCAAATGCTTCTTTTAGAGTTACTAAACCAATACATCTAATTTTATTGCTTCATAAATTCTCACTGAAGTGTGATGGAAGTACAGCTGAACTGCCTCACAACAAAACAAGAAAACTGATTTAGAAACCTTATTCCAGGTTTCTGATGAAAGCTTAATTTCATCTGATAAGTAGTAATTCTGTCAGTTTCCAACTGGGTAATACAGTGTGGCCTGGAATGTATCACACTTATTCAGTCACGTAAGTTAATGTTTTTGGTGGATCTTTAAGCAGAGTTTTATTAAAACTGCACCAAACTGGAGATACAATGCTGCTAACTGATAGTTACTTAGATGTATTTGAAGTAAATCTGACCCACAAATCACAAATTCATTGCAGTAATTCAGCTTGCACCTAGAACTGTTCTATGCCTTGATTTACTCCTCCAAGTTAAACAATATGATTAGGATGGACCAAAAAAAACCCCAGTTGGGTGTGGGCTATTTTAACTGAGGTTCAAATATTAGTGTAGGATGATCAACTTAATTTTCACTTAAAATTAATTACTTAGCTTCCAGTTTGGAAAGGGAATGAAGCTGATTTTGGCCTGATAAAATTTAGTATATCATAGTACTGCCAATTAATCTTGAGCTTTGGTTAGCTTTCTATAACCAGCCTAAATGAAGAACTGCCTCTTTTCAAGCATAGATATAATATGTGGCCGCAGTAGACTATTGCAAATTCCTCATTTTTGATACACCAAACAGCTGTCCTGTTGTAGCTGTAACTTACAGCCTCACACAGTCTTTAAGTTACTTCACAGGTAGGAATAGTTTCACTGAGACTGAGTAGGTGGAAGTCACTTCTTCTATCTAGTGATTGCACTGAAAGGAGAGTACAAGATAAACAATATACAAACAACTTTGACTTTCATTATTTGAACATCCTATGATATCTAGGACTCATAGGTTTATATTAACAACAGAGATACACAACACCTGTTCTGAAAGACTGTGAGATATAAAATTGTAACATTACAGACTGAAAAATTATTTAAAATAATTTCAATAGATTTTTAATATACCTATTCTAAATTTCTTTCTCAATAACCACTACAAAAAAAGCTCACTGTCATTAGAAATGCCTGAGCTAGATTGTTGTCTGTCACAGACATGCACTGAGCTAAGCCTCTGTTCCATATGTCCCAGGAATGAACAAGGAAGAATTGTGACCTCATGCTACTGCTTTTCCTTATTATGAACAAAGTATGTCAAATTAGGACATGGATTGGAAAATTGCTCTAGCTTAGTGTCACAAACAGACAAGTAAAATCATTCCATGTTACTTCTGTTTGCCTTCAGCAGGAAGTGAGTGGTGAATATACACCACACACTCTAATGGTGTATATATAATGACAGATTTCAGGTGTAGAAAGCTGAGTTACTCAGCCATGGTACCTTTTTCTCTTAGCTACACCCATAGAAAAGAAATATGATTTGTCACTAATTGTTCTATGAATAAGAATAAAAATAAGAATATGAAGTCTCCAAACTCTGAAAGAGGGTATCCTATAAACATTTTTCCCATGCAGCCATGGAGATATGGTATAAAGACAACTAACTTACGAGAGTTCCACATCTGTCATTAGTGGATTACCATTTACCATTAATTCCAAGTCACTTGTATTTCACATTCATAAGAAAGCTCAGCTGAGCATATTGGCTGTTGAACTTTGATCAAGTCATATGCATATGATCATCTAATTAGGTCTACTGTCTTACTTTGCTACTTTGATTCTACTGAGATTTCCTTTTTTTTGTTGGTCCTTTAATTTGTTTCTTGACTGCTCCACTGATACACATTAATTAGCATTCATTTTTCCAAGAAACCACACTGGATAGCAACAGCATCGAATTTAGAAGATGCTAACCTAGAGAACATTCTTAGAACATTTAATTCAGTTAAGTTTAAACCTTCATTTGAAGGCTTTTGAATAAAATTCTGTTTTTAATACCCTGTGCTAAGGTCACTGTTTCGGGAAGAAAGAACAAGTATGTTCTGCATTAAAAAAGCACCAAGCAGCATTTTGCATGTTGAAAGACTTAGCTCACTCTGTGTTGTCAAGTCCTAAAAGGCTACTGATTGTAATCACCAACCTAGATTACTGCAAAATCCATGGCCCCCTATATAAGCAAATAAATAAACAAATATGTTACAGTAGAAACAACTAGAAGGAATGGACAGTGCTTTAAAGATCCAAACATCACTGTCATGCTATTATAAAATGCTTTAAAATTTTATCAGTGTGCATTAAATTCCACGATTTAATGGAATCCTGTTTCTTTTATGGTTCTGAATTTGAACAGATAATGGAACAGGTAATAGTTTCCAATGGCACTCCTACCTGTCACTTTCATCTTGATTTTGAAGGTAGCAGTTGATTGTGTTGACTAAAAAGCTAAATAAACGACCATATAGAGATTTTGCCAGGAGATCCCGGTAAAAATCTGCAATCTCTATAGTGTGCCTCCGAACAATCGTGTCTCCTAAGAGGAAAAGCAGAAAATAGAGATGAAAGTGTGGTGTAAATTTTGCCTTAAGTAATTTTAGTTACAATAAATTTAGCTACCATTACTTCTCCTTTGCCAAACATTTACATGGTGTTAGCTTTTTTCTGAAGCCTCCAGTGCAAGATGAGAAGATTGTCAACACTCAAAAAATTTTTAGCTTGGAAATGTATGCCTTTATACTTTGTTCAAAAGAAATGTGTATGAGTACCACATAGAACCAGTATTTTACTGAAAATATTTTTCTCAGATTTTTTTCCCTGAGACACTCCTGTTAATTACAGTTCTTACTAATATTCTCTATTAATATCTAATCTGTTATCTTGACACACTTTTGTAACATTGATCAAGTTAGGAGCCCATCAGCATCACAGTGTGAAACTGCTTTGTTCCATATTACAAAGGCATTTCTAATTTGGTGGCTCAGTCTGATTTACTTCATGGCAGATAAGACTACATATTCCTCAGAGGGAATATTTACAGGACCACACAAGAAGTAAGGAACAAAAATCACCAGCTTTTAAATTTTTTAAATCAGATGGATCAAAATGGCACTGGGTCTGATCTATAAGAATGTAAGCTTAGAAAAGATTACCTTTAAAATACTGAACATCAGTTGTTAAGGCTGAAGCAAGCTCATCTGGTGAAACCTGCAGCATCCCTGCCACTGAAATGAAAAGAAAATGTGAAGAAAGACTGATTTTGGCTATACTACATATTTCATTTTTTACAGCAGACTTTCTTCTGTATATTTCTTTTTGAATAGTGAAAGAATCCAAACATTAAAGAAAAGGGTGCTTGAATAGGAGTAATCAAAATTAATGAACACATTCAATCGGATTACTGTAATCAGCACTTTGTGCAGTTTGAATTAATCTGTATATTACATTACAGCTTTCTTTCCCCTTCAGAGATTACACAGGACTTTCCCCAGGGTTTGGCAGACTTTCTGTGGTATTAGAGTAAAGGTATGCTACTTATTGACATTCTGTATCTATAAGCCACTTGGAGGAGATTTGTTAGTGACCAACAGGGCAAACTTCAAAGCACGGAAACAAGAAACCCTTTTAAGACATAGACTTTGAATGTAAGGAATTCAATTCAAGGCAAATTGTTCAGCTGTTGACAAGCACTGCAAAAGCATTTTAAAAGAAGACTGCACAAAGTGCACTGTACATTTTCTTTTGGCAAATGATAGCATTAAATATGACATTTAATTAGATAATTTGCAATACGGGCATTTTATTTCATCCCATAAAAATCAGTAATTTAAACGACATTCAAGTCAATTGGACACTGTCTTCCCACAGTAACTTATGAATTTTCAGAAGTCTTTTTTTTTGTCTCCCTGGATTTGTGTTTCCATCTGTCGGTGGAACAGTGCAACTTCCCTGCTGTGGGACCGAGCAGGCGATGCTCCAAGGTCACATCCTACTGACCTTGTTCCAGTAGCTCCAGGTCTGACACGAATGCTGTCTCAGCGTCTGTCAGAGCCGTAAAGCGAATGTCTCCAAGATGCAGAATTGCTGAGAGAATTACAAACAGGTTCTCCACCTCCTGCACGCATTTTTTGCGGAATTAAAGATAAAGAAAAGATCTGTTGGGCACACCAGTGAAAGGCAATGCTTTATAAAAACACAAATTCTCTTAGTTTCTATCACTGGCGTTTGATAAGTTGAAAAGTATTCACATGTGAATTATTAACAGGAAATCTAAAATCAAACTGGAACCTAGCTAGGACATGAACCAACAAAATCACTTTTTATTTCCTCTGTTTTAACATAAGTCACTTTAACCACTAGGTTAAGAAAGTTTTTCAGAATGTGATAAAAATACTGAAATATCTTTAATGGATGCATTATTTCTACAAGAAATAAAATGTATCTTGTCCATAGAGAATTTCCATTCAGATAATTTCTGTATCTGGGAATAGCAGGGGTTTTTTTGCGTCAGCCAAGTGAATTCACAAACGAGGTGTCTAGCTCTAAACTAAAAGAGGTTCCTGGTACTAAAAGCTGTAATTAAGGTCTGAAAGAAACAAAAGCAACCTTCCTTACCCTCACACTTTCCCTCCAGGATTGCATACTCTTTTGTGATGTTTCAGATTGTGAAGCAGTTATCTTTAGGGGCAGATCTTTTTGTGGCCTCATTTTAAGCACAGCAAGAAGAAAACTAACTTTTTTTTGGTTGTTTTAGTTGGCTAATCATTTTTTAAAATACTTTTAAATTCAAGGAAAAATATGATCTATGAAATATGACCCTTAAATCCTAAAATATGGGAAGCATTTTGTGTTTTTGGAAGTTTTTTTTAACGCCAGTTTTATAACAGTGGTGCTTCTTAAAATTGTAAACCAGGAAACCTGATATCCACTATAATATTACATGGCATTATGCACAGCAAATTTAATTGATAATTCTTGAAATATTTTTGAAAAATAGTACTTGGAACCTGATTCTGATGAAGCTGCAGAAGTGACAGTGAGAACCCTCACTTATCAGAATTTGCAGACTAAGATTATAAATACACTACTAATGAAATACTTAGCTAATACATCCTCTTTATTCTCAAGTTTTCTTCTTTTCTTCATGTTCCTTTCCCTAATAAATATGCCAATCATCAAAAGGCATTAAAAAAGCTTACAGTCTTTCTGGGACAGACTGTGGCACCTCCAGTGCTCTTTGAGCAAGTCTGAGTGTCTAAACTACATTTTAAGACAAGAACGTCAATCTCTTTCTGGATGAGATAGATGTCTATAGGGCAACGGTGTATTTTAGTATTACACAGTACCAAAGCTGAATATTCAGAAAAACCCAATATATACAGGCAAAGTCTGAACAGGATAACTCTTAAAATAGAAGAAGTTATGCTAATATAGCATTCAAACTAGGGTGCTATACCCTGCTTCTTGGAATGGTATCTCAGGCAAGATGAAATGGCACACTAGCACTGCACTCTCCTTGCTTGTAGGTTAACTCATTCAGAACTGGTTTGGGGATGACTGTACAGCACTGAATGGAAATGGGCTGGGACAGCTGTTGATTCTGGTGACTTTGGTAAGGTCTCAGGTATATTTCACATTCCAGATTTTTAAGCACTTTTTCATTGTGTAAGATGCATGTTCCCTTTAAAACTGTAATTGTTTTTAATGAACATTAACATACTTGGGATGACACCATTAATGAATGCTAAGGAATTTTTATGTAGTTCTTCAAAAAGATTATCTACTCTATCATTAAAGGTGGCTAGGTAGTCAAGGAATGATACATACAGATCTTTCCATGTACCTCAGAAGTAATGGCTGGAAATTTTAGGAATGTGTTTTTTCTGTGTATTGCCCTCTAACATTCAATACAGGAAATCAGCCTGCACTACTTGAGAGTCCCACAGATTTCTCACCCCCTAAATATTATTCTAATGCTGCCTGAATACAGAGGGACCTTCAAGATGGTTTACACTTTTCTGAGGTGTAACTTCTTTTCAAGAACTCTGAGCAAAGTTGAAGTACTGGATGTAAAAATAATACTGTATACGAAGCATTCTCACAGTTACTACAGGCTTCTAAATCATGATTCATTTCGCATTCAATTATTTACTTATGGGCTGAACCTCTTCCTCAACGGAACAGAAACATTAATGAAAGAGCCAAACTGTGAACACTGGGCTAAATCCAGAAGTGTCTGGACATTTTGCTATTGAAGTCTACTGGTATAGAGCTTGAGCCACTAAGAGTAAGGAATAATACTGTCAAATATAGCCATATGTGTTCAGTTTTGTACATGGCCTCATGAACATTCATGAAAATGAACCCTACTCTTCGTTATTGAAAGGTGACATTTGTTACTACCTTAACTAGGGAATGCTCCGCGATGTACCACCACCACCCCAGAAGTCTACCTCACACCTAAACAAAAGCTTCAGCAAATTCACAAATTTTTTGCTGATAGCCCTTGATCCTTTTTTATTACAACTGCTGCTCATCTGTCATTTTTGATGATGATCCAACATAGAGTTACATTAACTTTTTGTCCCTTTTTTCCTAATGATATACTACAGTGGTAAGTTTTTACCTCCTTCTATAACTACTGTTGCTTATGCATTTCTCTTGCAGAAGTGTTCCAGATACAGTGTGCTAGGCAGCATATACATATTTAAGAAATATGGGGAGTTTGTTAAGCATTCTAGTATCCTAAAGGGATACACAGTTTACATGAGTTCTTATATGCACCCTTCTCTTCTGATTTCTGTCACACCTCTGTCCTCCAGAACCTCTTCTGGATTAATTTTTCAAATTATCTTTTTCATTAGTTTCATAGGATTAAAGACAAACAGCAGGCCTATCTTCTTGTCGCTTTTGGGGAAATAAGTCAGCTCTTTCATGTTACCTGGCTCTTATTTTCTTTGCCTAAATAGGTATTTACATCTTTTCAGGTGCTGTTAGCATATGCACGTTTCACAAAATTAAAAAGGATGGGGAGATAATCCGGAACAGGAAAAAATTTCCGTAGCTTTTATGAGGTGTCTGTCATATGGGATTTGATTGCTTCTTTTTATCTATGTAATTTAATTGTTCAGAGTATTATACCTTGAAGCTGTTTTGTGAATCTTTAAGAATGAAAAAGATTTACATTGTTGGTTCTGTGTCTAATTAAATGTGATTACAGCAATTTCCCTGGAGTAAACTAGTGCTGTATTTGTTTCAAGGTCTTAACCAACAGGAAAAAAAAGAAAAAAAAAAAGAAGACAGAAAGGCACTTCTTTCCCCACAAAAGGTTATCTGTGAGAGTTACTTATGGCCTGCTTTCAACTAATATGATTATTTTAGCCACAAATAACATAAGCTTATGTAACTTACCAGGCTGTTGAATCCCAGAGCACCTAGAGCTTGTTTTAGTATGGTTAATTTCTCCCTGTTTTGAGGGTTGGCTGCTAACATTGTCTCTTCTGATACAGTCTGGCTTAGATACCTGCACAGAGGAAAAACAGCATTTTTGGTACTTACAAGGCAGGTGCATGATCAAAATTTTTGAAGTTAAAGTCCAACTTTACATTTCTAATCAGAGATTTATTGCAGATTTTTCTCAGCCTTCGGAGGGAACAGTACCAGTGACAGAATGTTCTGTACTTCTTTCTTAAACTTTTGCTTAAGACTCCCCCCAACCCCAACTTTACCCCTACATGAAAGCCAGAAGTTCAGATTCGATTTATACCACTGCCAGTGTTGCCATTGTTGCACTACCAGAGATTCCCCTTCAGAAGGAAAATTTGAGCAGAACCTCTGGCAACTCTGACTGCTTTAAATTCCCCTCTTGCTGGCTAGGCAATAGATCAGCCACAATGATCATTCCTTCCCCCAGCAGCTGAACGGGTGATAGGTGTGCTCAGCATCTCCCAGAATGAAGCAGTAACTGAGTACACAGAATAATAAGTGTACAGCCCTTAAGGCTGTACTGCTTTGCACACTCGGAAGAAAAAGGAAATTCTATGTACCTTCCCAAAAACTGATTAGAAGAGAGAAAGAGAGACACCTAGTGCAGCAGCTAACACAGGAAAGAAAAAACCAGACGCATCATAAAGAGTAATAAAACAAATTAATCAAAATCTATAGCAAAACAGATTATTGAAAAGTGCAGCAATCTAGCCTTTACTACCATTTGTTTTGACCCTCCTGAAGTAAGTCTGTATTTTTAAAAGTATTCAGGTATCTCCACAGAGCTGAAATCACTAAGAATGAGATGTCTGAATATCTTACAGGATTTGACTTTTAGTTACATCATACTGAGAATGTAAGATGTTTTATCATTTTCATTAAATTATCATTATCATTAAAATACACATTCATCACACAATCTGCAATCTTCACAACTGTCACTTAGATGAACAAAAGAACTCTCCACACCTCTATCCAAATAACATCATCACTACACCATCAAAGGTGGACAATTTGCACACATTCCAGCCCTCACCCTTCACCACAATTACGACAAAAATTCCCCACAATTATTCTGCTCTCTACTAATGTTCAGTCCATGATCTTTCACTTAAATATGGGAAACGATACTGATTTAATTTTTGACAATTCTTGTTTACAATCATGTTCTAGTAGCACTATGGAGGAGACATAGTTTCAGAATTAACTCCTATTACCACAGAAGGTCTGGCAACCCTCCAGTAGGGGTGGTAGTTCTTATAAGGGTGGCCTTTAACATGAATGTGTGTAAGAACAATTATTTAGTATTTGCACTTTCTAACTGATAATGAGGTTTAAGCAGTATGCACAATGAAACACAAAGTGCATTTTTAGTGAATCCATACCAGATTTACCAGTGCGGATTTCCCTTGCAGTGATAATGACATAAGTTACCCTGGCAGGTGGGCAGAAGAATAATGATGGGGTTAAAAGTTTGTGCCTGGGTGCATAAGTACCTTCTGCACCGGCAGGAGGACTAACTCAGCAGACACCTCAAGTATAAACAAGCCTCTCACATCAGTGGATGAAGCTGGTGCTTCACACAACCATTGAGAACGTGGGTCTGTGAGCATCACTGCCAGAGCTCAGCACTGGTTCCTCGAGGTTACTAAAACATTAGTTTTGTCAGATTGAGGTAGGTACAAATGATAGCACAGATGTCAAATCAGCTAGAGCAGATGATACAAAGTATAGCCAGCTTTATGTTCTTTTTTTTCATGGGGTTTTTTACATTGCCTGCAGGTTCAAAAGGAGCCTAGAATACATCTGATATGGAATCTGGCATAGAACCTGTTGGTGTAAGGTTAATCCATCAGAAAATTTTCCACTCTTCTGAACTGCTGCATGAGTTTATGCCAGTAACATGTTATGCATCATGTGTTGGTGGCATTTTTGATCCGTAATTAGGAGATTTACAGCAGCAGCCACTCTGCTGTCAAAATATTCTATTGTTGAATGTTGTAGGAGTTGGAAGCATATGGCCGTTTCTGCAAAAAAGCCTCCTCCTCAGTGGTTTTCTCCCTAAATAACTCTTTGTCTCTCTCTCTGTACTGAGCAGGGAGTAGTCTTTCCTGTCCTGTGAAGAGAATACCCCACACTTCTCCTTTTTAAGCAACCCCATTTAACCAGCACTTTTTTAGCACAGTTGGAATGCTAGTGGGAGCCGTTGTTGCAAAAGGCTGTGTGAGCACGACCAACACCTCTGAATGCAGGCAGCAGCACAGCAAAGGGGTGCAGAACGTTCACTCTGAGAGGAAAGAGCTGAGCTGTGGTGTGAAACAACTCGTGTCAGTTCTTGCCTTCAGCACAGCGCTTGCTGATACAGCAGGGGGCAAAATGGGTACCTGCCAAACCAGGTGCCTATGGCCCTAACAAACCATCCATAAACTGCAGCATCTGCTGGGACTTGACTGTTGGAAAAGAATCTGACTTTCCCAGCAACATGTCCTGAAGACTTAATCAGCAAATGTGCTGGTGCCCTTGGAAAGGGATGTAGTTGGACATTTTCTAAGGTGCACTTCAATTTAGTTTCCCCAGTCTAAAAGCAATTAAATTATTTTATAACATTTCATGAGGCCCACTCATTTTCCAAACTATTGAAGGACTAATGAAATATGAAAAATTGCTTTGAAGATTTGCACATTTGACTGTTACATGTTTGTAATATCAAGTATACTCATATTAAGGATGGATTAATTGTACAGAGTACTTGTAACTGCTGATGGATATCATAAAACCCTCACAAAATGTAGGAAATACACAGCGTAACATAATATATTCTAGCCATACAAAGAAACACATTGTCCTAATTACTAAGTTCATTCTGCCTCAGGAACATAGCAATCTTTAGATAGTTTTTTTCTTCTAAACAGTTCCCTGGCATCTCCTTCTTTCCACCTTAAAGGTGTTGAGGACTAAAAGGGTTTGTGTTACCATCTGTGTCAGAACAACTTTTAATTTGTCCTCTCTCCTGAAAAAATAAGGAAAGGGGAAAGACATGTGTCACAGTGCAGAAGTCCTAATAATAATAAACTAAAAATAAAATAAATTCCTTGGCTGCAGATGCATCACTTTTCCATAAAATGTAAACTTCTTTCCAGGATGTGTATCTTTCCTCATATTTATGGTGCATTTTTGTCTTTTGACATTCAAGTGGCCTGGGCAGAATGGCCACTGATGAAGAGGAACTAAACTGCTTAAAACATATTTTGAACCTACCATAGAGATTTTAGTATTATTTTTACTTAGATTTTTGCTATTGTGAACTACAGCCCTGAAAGCATACACTGTTACTTGAGTGTGTGCAATGTTCCTGTAAGTTTCCAGCAAGATAGTCTGTGGTCAAATGTAAACCAGTCCCAGTGACTCCTGAGTCCTTTGCTGCTGATAATTTTAGTAAAAGAGGTACTACTGCTACACAATCCAGAGCTGATGCACACAGGCTGTGCATCAGTTTCATGCTTACTTAGTGAAGTTTTAGTAGCCTTACTGCCATATCTCCGTGTGCAAATTCACTCTGCAAATGCACATTTGCATTAGTTTACCGTAGCTTTAGAAAAAGATTCTCAGATTTTGGATGAAGTTGAGCCTTTTAATTGAAGGTAGCTACTCAGACAAATGATATTTAAATTTCTGGCAAAAGTGAAAAACCAAAGAGTTTATGTAGTTCTAGTAATTAACCTCTTTCTGCTGACTGTAACAATTTTTTTAAATCCTAACCCATGTTGACATTTGCATCAGACTAGTACTTTAAGTTTATCAGAACACAAAAAAAGGTTTTAAAGGCATGATCAGTGATTTTTATTTCAAAAAAGAAGAAACTCACTGATTCACAAAGCATCTTAAAGATAAACTAATCTAATTGTAATATAGTCACTTTTCAGTAAAGCACAATGTGCATTAGATAGAGAATTTCTCGGGAAATGTAAAAGAGATTATATTGTTTTTCTTTCTGCTTTTTTTTTCTAACAGTTCTAATTTGCAGCATTGTAACAATCCATTCTAGTCTCTAAAAGCAAAAAGACACTATTTAGAAGAAAAAGTCAACAGTGGTAATTTTTTAGTATATTCCTTATCATAATATACAATTTTTGAACCATCATTATAATGACAACATAGATCAAATTTTCAGGTAGGAGTGTGACTACTACAACCAGGAGTATAAAAAAGTACCGAGTATGGCATTCATTTCTTAAACATTAACCACCCATATAATTCCATAATTACCTTACCTTTTTACCTTATCATTCTCATTATAATTGTTACACATCATCACAATTATTCAACTTATATATTTGGTATGCAGATCTCAAATAGGAAGAAGAAATATGTTTGTCAGCTTACCTGAAAAATACTGAACTTTTGGGACATAGGCATATTTCAAAATTTCTTACATAACCCCACCACTTAAAAACTTAGTTCAAATAAGTAATACTCTGCTTAGATGATTGAGCAAATAATGAGACTAGAGCTACAACTAGCTAAGACAAGCGAAGACTAAAAAGAAAAGTTTTGGCTATCAGTTTTGAGCAAAATAATACCTGATTTGCATTAATTTATTTTCTTTTGAACTGTAACTTAAGAGCATTTAGTATCAAAGTAATCTGCCTCATTCAACCTAAACAATTAATGTAATTTCTGTTTATTCTTAGAACTGCTACATTTATATAAAATCTGTGAAAAAAGAAAATTAAACAAGTTTGAAATCTGATAATAAACTTTGATATTTCACTAAGAGAGTAAGTAAAACATTACCAAAACACTATTCTAACCAGTCTGCATTTTTAGAATCTGACACCTGAAATGTTCAAGTATTCTGTAAGAGCAGCCATTTTATGCCACACACCTATATACATATTGCTCTGTATGATACAGAAATATCTAGTTCATTACAGTTGTTCAAGTCATATCTGACAGTGAAACTGCCTCAAAGAGATTAGTAGGTTGTGACCACTTCATCAGAAATTCCCTTTTGTCTGGACCATTAAGAGTTGGGTTTCAATAAAAGATGAAGAAGCAGCGTGGATTTGCCAGATGGACACTTCATTTCAGAGAGCTTTCCTGAAGTAAATATATTTTGTCATGAAAAATTAAAGAATTCTTGGTAGGATTATATTATTAAGTGGTTCTAAGTCACTAAAAGTTTAGGATAAAGCCCTACGATGGAAAAAAGGGAATTGGGGTTGTTTTTAAGCTAGCATCTAGCTGCTTCCCACTTGACTCCTTTCCTGATGGAGGATGAGTGCTGACACATCTGCATTTTGTTGTACAGCTTTCTGGGCTGTAGCAAATTTGATATAAGGGAAACAGTACAAAATCAGTTAGTCTTGAAACTTTATTACAGATGATAATGAAGTAAATGCTGCTTGTGGTAAAAAGGATTTCAGTGACCACAGTTAAGATCTTCAGTAAAAAACCCCATCTGGTGATCAGCTAACAGCTTCATTTCCTAATTGTTTATACTCAAAACAGTTTGGCCATCTGAGGTCTCAGAGTATTCTGAAGCTTCTGGTATGTTCTCAGATTAGAAACAGATGACATATCTTTAATAAAAAAAAAAAAAAAAAATCCAACCCAAAAAATTCAACCAAAAACAAACAACCAAAACTCCACAGAAAAGCAAGGGACTGGATACGGGTATCCTACTTTATTGGTCAGAAAAATTGAGACAGATCAGATGAAAGCATGTTTTGTCCAGGAATTAGGCCGAACAGAAATGACTATTAAAAAGATACAATTCTGCAGCAAAAAATTATAGAATAAGACAAAGAGAGAACTGAATGGGCAAATTCGAGGCAGGTGAGGCTGATTAGGCAGTGAATCATCAGGACAGCATCTAGTACAAACCAAATGAGAGTCAAGTATGTCTTGATAATGCAAAAAATTAATCACTGCATGTAACACCCTTATTTACAAAGACCAACATAAGAGTTATGAAATAATTAGCATGGTTAAAGCTTGAACTGGACTACTCTGTGTGATTTGGGGCATCCCATTTCAGGAAAATCAGAACCAGTTAAGAGAAAACCCAGAGGAAACCAGCAGAAAAAATGCATCAGAAAATAGACTTAAGAGCAAAACAGTTCATGAAATGTCACCTACAGAAGACTGAGAAAGATATTGCAAAGAAGAAAATTCCTACAGTCTCGAGGACTATACCTGGAGGTTTTCAAGACCTGACTTGACACAGCTCTGAACAACCTGATCTGATCTGTCAGCTGATCCTGCTTGGAGCAGGCAGTACAGGAGAGACCCCTGAAGTCCCTGCCAAAATGAATTATTCTGTGATCCTATGAAACACATTAAATTTATTACTCAGATAAGATGGAATTTGGGGTTTTTTTTAAATCTCACATAAAATCAAGAATTTTGGCCCCAGAAATGTGGGAGATCAAGCAAATATAAGTCTTTAATTGTTGCAGACATTACCTTGACCTTTAAGTAGTCCCTAAAATGCAAGAATTGATTGACTACAGGCGTTAGAACCATAAGATATCCAAGGACGAGTAAAATTTGATCCGAAATTTACACTGTTCAATATCTGAAGGGATGACGATGTTCTAAAATCAGAACAATCTTAAACACCAGACTCCGACCAAAGGATGAGTCAAAATAGGAAGATAATGTTTCTCCTCCTCTGCTCAGGTCAGCAACTCTTTCCACTAGTTTAACTAGTAGTTAAAAAAGCACAGCATTATTATTTTATGAGAAGGAAAATGTCTTCTGATCTTGAAAATAAATATTTTGACACCAAATTCTAAATCATCTTTCTTTTTTAAAATTTTAGAAAACTAAAATTTTATAGAAATTAACCTCAAATTTTAAGAAAAACTGATACAAACAATTTATCATCGGGAAATTTCCAGACACTTTGATTACCTTTTATGAGCTAGAAACCAAATAAAACCCCTTTTAGGATTTTTTTTATACCTTCAAAATACCTGCAGAAATAGTACTGCTGGTGAGTCAGAAAATTTCCAGCAGTTAGTTTACAAAAAGCTGGGGCACAGGACCAAACTCTTGGAATTGATGAAGATATCTCACGCAAGCTGGATCAAAGTAATTGTCAGGACACATGCAATGACCAGCACAACATCTCCAAGCCAATACAACTTAGCTTTTGCATCTAGACAGTAAATGGTTTGTACCTTCCATGTGAAATTATTTATTAATAAGGCTACCAGGATGACTGAAAAATAATCCTTTCTTGCACGTAATCACTCAGGGAGGATAAGATCTTTATTCTACTGGGCTTCTGGGTAAAGGTGTACAGTAAATGAACTCAAGCTTACTTTACTTAGATTTTAGTTCTGATGCCTTCTCCAGCCACCTAGAAACAGAGACTAGACAAGAGTAAGGGAATAAAGGTAGGTATTTATTTGAAAGGCCTTCAAGGTACACCCTGGGGGAGCCGGAGGCTGCTTCCATAAAATGGACCCCAAGATGGACAACAGGTCACGAGTTCTTCACACCTTTATAGGTTTGGTTCATTTGCATACCACGGTTAATTCTCCAATTAAAGCCCCAGTTCAATGATGTAACTCCCCTCAGCTTGCTCCCCCCTTAGAGTCTTTGGTTTACACATTTTGGGCTTAGAAGAGCCTGGCTGTCCTTGAAGGCAAAGCCTGGAGAGGCTTTGTTATGTCTAACTTGCACGAGAGAGCAGAAATTACAGGCTACAAGGAGCTTAGAGTTACACTCTAAGCAGCACAGAATTTGAAAAATACAAAAGTTAAAACCTAAGGCATCATTTCTTATGCTATTTCACTTACGAAGTGAAAAAAAAAGATGGGGCTGGAATTCACAACAGAAATTTTGCTTATTCCAAATACCATCCCGAGGCAGACACAAGTTTAAAGATCTGAGAATGATAGAATCATGGTCCTGATAAGAACTGGGAACATGAATGCGAACACAGATGAAGCTGCCCTGGCATTAGCTCACAAATCAGTTATGCTTTTTTTCTTTTGTGCGGCTGTGGCAATAGCTTTTCAAAGGACCTCTCTGTTTGCACAGTAGATCCTGTCCTGATACAAAGGCTTGGACCAGATCTCTGGAGGCCCTTTTTTAACCAAGGGCAAAGGAAAATATTATTTTTCTCTGTTTATATTCCTTTAGTTGGTAAAAGAAAAAAGAAACCAAAAACAAATGCATGAGAAGAGCTGGATGTCATAATCTGTTCTTTTTTGAGATACCCGGCCAACTGGTTCCTGTGAGGAACTAACACTTCCATGGTGTGCTTTCTTCTGCTGATCCACTTGCCCACATGTCATTTCTCTGCCATTAGTAGGATACCTTTTAACTAACCCCTAGAGAAATAGACTAGTATCAACTCCTATTCTAGTACAACTGAACACACAAAATATTTTTTTTTGCTAAAAGGAGTTCAAAATTATTGGGTAAAGAATTTACATGGAAGGGGCAAAGAATAAATACTTAAGATGAACCAATCACTAAATACAGGACTCTCTATCAGTACTTAATTAGGCAGTGCAAGCCACTGCCAATCATGGTATGAATCAGAAATTCCGGATTTTGTCTATAAAGCCCTTATTTCTTTTACAAAAATGACATACAAATTAAAGTCCTAGTATTCCTTCACCAATTCAAAATATAAAAAAAAAGAAAAATATTAAAATTGAGATCCTGATATTTCATATTTTTTCATCCAAGACAGAATGTTTTTGTTCTACTTTTAGGACAAAAAACCCATGGGATATATAAATACATATATATAATGCTGTAAGCCTATGGAAACCTGTCATGCCATAGTTCTCCAAAACTGTTAGCTGTCCAGTTAAAGAAATTTAGAAGAGATAATTGAAACCAGTCTCCTTCAAACATCACCTTCATCCTGGATTTGATTTCCTGCATACATCTACCCTCACGCAGAGGTGTCCAAATTCTTTCTAATTGTGATGACAGGCAGGATATAGAACTGGCTTGTCACCTGCCATGCATGAGCTGCTCCATGAGTCAGCTTTATAGGCAGCTGGTAGGAAATACTGTGCCCATAACCTAGAGAAGAGTAAATCAGTTAGACTGAATGGATTCATATATGCCTACTGGAAGCATTCGTATACTTCTAATGCTATAAAGGCTTTTATTACAGCTTGACCTTAATTAAAATGTGTCATTAAAAAGCACACACAGGAATGCTCTCAGTCCCAGCTTCTATACAATTCTGCATCAATTGTTCCAAAAACAGACATAGACCATGCCTATCACGACATCATATTTAGTGATTTTAGGCCATTGGAAAAACAAGAAAGAAGTTGGTTTCTTTTCTTGCCAGGTTTACAAGTACTGTGAAGTAGAATAATGAATTATTTCACCACTGTGTATCGTCCCAATTCAGCAAAGCACTTCTGTGTAACTAACTTGAAACACATCCTTTGTCTCACTAATTTCAGTTGAAATTTTAGTATCAAAATAAATGTCAATAACTGGAAGTTTTAGGTGAATACCCTATGTTGAGCTCTGGTAGGCAGAGAAAGAAGGAAAGGAAGACTGAGGTGTGTAAATGAGACTGGAGGAAGTAAGTAGTACTGGTGACCTAGACTTTAAGCTGTCTCAAGCATTGCTACCATAATTTCTAGGTCTTAATACAACCTTATCTTACACTTATTTCTACTCTATGCAACGGAGATTCCAAAGATACACAAACATTCCTGAACTGTAACTGTATAACACTAAGCATAGTGCAGAAAAAACAGTATTTAGCTATTTAGCTCAGATGAACCCCTGCCCCATCACAGCCATGGTGCTTTTTGCTCAACACCATCTGGGGTGTCTCTGATACACTTCACAATGAGCCACACAGACTTCTCTTTTGGCTCTACTTGTCATTATATAAAGTCTAAACCATAACATTATTATAAAATCTTCATTAGTTGATGCTTTGTTGCTTGAAAATTCTCAAGAGAGCCAATGTCACAGGAGGATGAAGCAGTATTTCATAATCAGGTTCCAGCTCTAACACAATCCATATGCATGTTGTGGGTGTCATTTAATGTGACACTGTATTAAGAAGCATGGATTAACAAGCTAAATCCCTTCCTTCCCCTTATTAGTGCTGCCCAATGAACCATGTACTTGCACAATCATGCGAAAGGCGTATGGCTTTTTCCTTTGCAGTCCCCATTCTTCCTTCCCACCCAGTTCAGGGTAGTAGCCCTGATTAAGCATAATGATCATCACTAAAAATTCAACATTGCCAGATGAGTTAATTTTTACTTTAACTTCAGGTAGAAATCATAACATCTCAGATGTGGGTTAGTTACAGACAAAATATAAACATTTAAAAAACAGTTTTCTTACAACTAGGTCAGTTTACTGCCCTCACATTCAATATTTGTTAAGTCTTTTTCTGAAATACATCAAGTTTTTGTAAAAGTTTAGCTATTCCTGTGACTACTTACTAAATCCCAAGATGCAATTTAGGTTTGTTTGGCCAGACTGAAAATTAATGATTTCATAGTTTTACATATGTTTTAAAAGCATGTTTTCAAAACTGCTGGGATGAAGGATATTGAGTATAAAAAAACCAAGCCATTACCTTTCAAAAATTAATTCCACTAATCTCTACCACATTTGCAAACTCACAGAACAAGAAATTTCAACAAACAATTTTTATTTCTTTAAATATCTCATGTGAATATGGGAGGACAATGTATTCTGCTTAGTGAGGAAAAGCTGCTTTGCGCTTAGCACTGTTTGATATGTAAACAGGAATGAGATAAAGACAAAGCAAAACAGTTGACATCAATGAACTAAATCACATTTACAGAACATGATAATGAATAGCTCCTGGCTTTCTTCTCTCAGGGAAAAAGGGCATGTATTACTGCCTTTTATTCCTGTATCTCCAGTTTTTAAACCTATTCAAATCTGAACACATTTAATGCATGTTACACTATAGCACTGAGCTGGAGTTACTGCTAATCATTTAAATGCACATACTTCTGCTCATAACTTGTGCAATAAAGTACCAAAAGCACCATTTGAAAAAATATGAATAGCTTTGTTAATGTCAAGAGGTAAGGTATCAGCATAATATTAATTAACTAAACACTGCAGACAGATTTGATGACAGCCAGAACACAGCTCTTATTTTTAGTTTACTAAACTAACAAAATAACAAGTTATGTATGTGTTTTGTAAACTGGTTTTAGCACAGAAAGAGCACAGAAAGCTTATATTAGCCTGTGTGTTATCCAGCAAGTAGTTTTGCCTTTATATTTTATAAAATGAAATTTCAAATAATTCTGTAAGAAAGACTATGTGTACTATGAAGTACATAAGTTTTAAAAACAGTGGATATACTGAAAATGAAAACAAAGAAATACATTTTGGTCTTTATCCTCAAAATGCCAAACATTGGTGGGCTACAATCTGGTATGGCTTTTTTTCTAATTATATTGATAATCCGGCAGAATAGGTTGAAATCAGAGACTCGAGCATTCTGTTCCTAAAATTACATAAAAACATAAATTTAGAATTATTCCATTAAAGAGAAAAATGAATGCGCAACAGAAGTGACTCAAAATAGAAATTTTCACACCTCTGATGGTAATACAAGAATTAATACAGACAGTATACCTTAAACTGTTTGTCTGACTCATGATTCAGATATTTTACAGGACAGAATCATAAGATCATAATTCTGTGAACTATCACTCTAAAAGCGTAATTTTGAAGCTTAATATACAGCAGCATAATGTTGATGGTGATGAAAAAGTAGCAAATACTGAGCATTGCTGAAGATGTAAAAACAATAAGCCAGTCTGCATGCGAGTGCAAACTGGTCCAACCCATTTCCTGAAATACTTCAAAAATTGTTTGAACTTTGCTCCTACAATTAAAAGCAATTTTCTATTTCTGTGTTCAGACTTACTTTGGCATTAGTTGCCAGGCAGATGTCATGAAGTTTATGAGCCTCAAAGGCATTTCTCCACCAGCACTTGCTACTTTTAAAATGCTGATTCATTAAAGAAAGCTTACTGTGTTAAGAGCCACAGTATCTGATCTAAACTACAAAAAGCACTTTGGGAACCTGCTTATAACTTTTACCATTATCCAGTTAAAATACTGATAATATGCTTCAAAATTATTTAATATAGCCACTGATTTTAGTTCATGAATCAGTTTCAGATCAGCTGATTTACAAGAAGCACTCTTCTTTCTGTACATGCAGGTATGACCATGTGTATTCAGGTGTGTATATTAAATAATTCTGAACAGTAAGATCCATTTAAAGCACTTTTAACTTGGTCAAAAAGAAAAGGTAAGGCTCTCCAAGCCACTAGGCACTCTAGAGACTTTTGAAATACTGGGAAATATATATATTTATATATAAAATTTACTTAAGAATGATAATTTTTAGAAGTATTAATATAATGAATTAATCAATAAAAACTATTCACTTTTCATGGGCTAAGAAAGTCTCATACAATATACAAGTATGATTTGGTGCAGTACCAAACTTTATTGTAACTTACTTTTCTCTACAAAGCAAAAATATTCTCCTTGCAACTATAAATGAAGCAAATTCATACGCATTTATGTATGTTACCTACTTAGCAATCAACAATCCACAATCAATAGTTGCCACTCCTTTAATGTAAGAAGAGGATTCTGCTTTTCACACGGCCACCAAGCCACATGATGCTGCACACAGGGTTCAGTAATGGAGAATCCCAGCTTCTCCCCCATGCTCAGCAAGACCAGCTTTGCCTCCCTGCCTCAGGACCCATTTCTATCCCAAATGCATTCCAGGACAGTCCAAAAAGTGAACAGGATGGATGTATGTGCCTGTTTCTCTCACATCTTTTCAGCCCTCCCAATAAAATCATGCTCCATTAGAGGTCACAAGTGAAATACTTCGGACATTAAATCCCCTGCAGTGTCTTCCTTTGCCTCTGATAAGATACAAAGCACCAAGGGCACAGAAGCTTCGCAAACCCCAGAGGTTGCACACCGAGATCTCAACTGAAGGGCTGCATCTAAGCAGGTTACTTAGGTGCTGAAGGAACACCGACCTTATACTGCATAAAATGAACTGGCGTCCCTAAAACACAACTGAGGATTTAGAATACTTTCATAGTTTGTGTGTCCAAATAGGACAAAGAGACTCCCTACTGGGTCCTAGTGCTAAAATCCACACTGTATTTACACACAGGGATCTGAAAAGTTAGGTTTTACTCAAATACATTGCTTTCTAACAAAAATGAAAACAAATGCATTTTAAAAGGTAATAAAAATAAACATAGAAGAAGGATGATCATAGAATAAATTATGTTTTAAAGTCATCCTTTCCCCCCTAGTATATATGGGAAGCAGGAATGGGAATAGATTGGAGAAGTTTGTAATTGCATGTTAAAAAAACAGGCTCCAGAATAAACGACATAACCAAAGAATTTGAGATGTTCCCATTTGTTCCAGTTTTGTCCTATGGGCCAACCTAATTCCATAATGTACCCACTGGAGTTCAGATCATTATAGGACATATTTTAATAGATGCTGCTCCATTCCTCTTAATTGCTACCTGACTTAGGAGTCCTGTTTAAACAGGGGGTTAGGTCTGAAATGTGGCAAATATACATAATGGAGCTGAAAATATACTGGAAAAGGAATCTCAGAGACCATGATGAAAATGGGGGAAGGACTGCAGCTATGATAAGTACAGATGCATCTCTAATAGTGAACCTGATTTGTCGAAAACCAAATACATGAGTTATACAGAAGCAAACACAAAAAAATACTCCGAAATATTTGGATAAAAATGTACCGTCTCTATCTGTACCAGTGTTAACCCATCTCTATTTGAGACTGAAAAGTGATATAAAAATAAAATCAAATTTACAATGATTTCAATAGAAGAACACAGAACCATCTTAATTATTGAAAGGCTTGGGTTGGAAGGAACCTTAAAAACCATCTTGTTTCAACTCCCCTGCTATGGGCAGGGATGCCACCCACTAGATCAGAGAGGCAATATTCATGTAAAAGAAAGGTCATGTAGACTTTCCCTGTCCTTTATTCAATGTGGAAAATTTTAATAACATGGGACAGTCTCCGATTGTTTTTCAACAAACTATTTCACTAAATAACATATTTTCCTATTTTCATTATTATTTTCATTTATAATGTTTAGAGTGAAAAGCCACAGACTTATTTTTACAAGTAGTTAGCACTTTCCTTAGTCTTCATAAATCCTCTTCTTGGTTGAAAACAGATCACAAAACTGATGTCAGTGGACCAGCATCAAAGTAAACACTGCAATTACTGTGCAAGTATAATACTAAGTTGTAATGAATGCCAGCTTGGTAAACTGATTTCTATCCATTTAGTGATTTGATTAGGTTAAAATTCAACAGAAGTTAAAGTAGAAATTGGAAGGTGCCAGCATTTTTCAGATGCCATACATTACACTTCTCTGCAATTATGATTACAAATACAGTTTGTTTGTCAAATGGTATTTCTACATTGTTTCAGTGTCTTTTTCTATCATTTCAGTCAGCAGAAAATTTGTATTACATTTTTTATTTCAGAATTCTTTCTTGATTTGCATCTCTCTGTGTGCAAACTGCATCTTTTCTAACAATTTTTCTCACCCATATTACTACTATTTGAGAAACGTTTAAACTTACAATCAGACAAGCATAAGACTTATTATCACAGACAGGTTACAGATCAAAATCAGAGAATCATAGAATCACTAGGCTGGAAAAGATCTTTAAGATCTTTGAGTCCAAAATCCAGAACCTTGAAACACTCTGGACCTATTCAGCTCTCTCCAGCGTGTCTCCTTGTCTGATCCAGAGTTCTGTTTGCTCAGGTCTGGTAAAAATACAGCTTTCCCTGGTTCAATAGGCTAATACATGTGTGCATTATATATATATATGTGTATATATATTATAATATATATGTAAATAATACATATGTATAATATATAATATATATGTATATATGTAATATATATGTATATATGTAATATATATGTATATATATTATAATATAAATATAGTAAAATATACATCTAGTAAAATATATATATAGTATAATACATACATCTCTATATATATATATATATGTATTTATATATACACTTTGTGCCATGATTTCAAGTGATGTGTTATAAACTAACTGACTATAGACGAGACCTATACACAGAATAAAAAAGTTCCAAAGATCATCTGGGTGATGGGTGATTCATTGAAAGATATTCACACACCATTCTGTCCTGCATTATACTGCATAAAATAAATTCAGAAGCCAGACTAACAGAATTGCCATTCTTAGGAGCTGTATAAAACTAAGACCCTGACATCCTCTGGTCATTAGCACTCAACTAGCATATTCATAAAATTTTAATTCATTACTTGTAGGCATTAGGCAAAACTCAGTTTCAGTAACTAACTACAGAAAATATTGTGCAAATCCAGGAATCAAAGGAAACTGTAAATGGCAGTAATCTCACACAACCAGATTTAACCTCAGAGTAGTGGCAATTTTGAGTTACGATTAATGAAAGAACTAGTGGAAGTAAACTATGCTACACTTTGAGCTGACCTTGCCTGACTTTCCTAGAGAGAGCTGGCTAACCATGCAATGAAAAATACATGGGAGCACAGGGAGCTGAGTGAAGAGAGCAAGTTCAAACAACGGTGAGAGGTATCACCTCCTCTAGGTCTAACACTGAGATGAGCTGGGTTCGGTGATGGGGGGTCTGTATGTCAATAGCAATGTCTGAAACGACCCATTCCTGACTGGAAATTCATCTACAGTAATTGTATCAGGATGATTCTAAGAGTGACTTTTAAAACATAAATTGCAGAACTGTGTTATCATGATAGATTTATGCGACGTAATAGCTAAATGGTGTCAGGAGCTGAATCCACTGAATCTCCCTTCACATATGAGATGATTAGCAACCTAGTAAAGTGCAGAGAGATATTTTATACTTAAAGTAAAAGCCAAATTAACTTTTCTACCACTTATGTGAGTAATCACATCTACTGTTAAGCCAGGGTTTCTACAGCAATTTCACCCCTTGGAGCTACATCCATTTTCTGTCTGACGTGAAATACTGGTGGGCTGCTTAAACAGTCAGCACTTAAATTCTTCAACAGAGGATCAAATTTAAACCGAATAAATAAATAAACAAACAAACAAACAAATAAATAAATATACATATATATAAAAATAATTTTCATAGCTCTCTGGAGATTTCTTTTTTCTAACAAAAGATTGAAATTGGCCCAGAAACTTTAAGGTGTAAGATACTCATCAACAGAATTCACAAAAAATTGGAGAATCATCTGTTACGTGTTATATTTATTTTTGCACTTGCTTTCCCCATTTAAAGCAATTTATTCTAAACAATGTTTTATTGTATAGTTTTCTGCTAAAATGAAGACAGATGTCTTCAGCAGACTCTAAAGAGCCCAGTGCTCTTAATTACCAAGTTTGTTTCTTTCTTTTGAATTACACAGATTACAGTTTTTTCTTGCCTCCTATTATTCATCTTTCATGCCACGGACTTCTCTTATTTTCTGCACCTGTTTCTGTATCATGCTTACACCAAAAAAGGCAAAAAAGACAAATCCTCCCTCAACCAGAGACATATCAAAACGTATCAATGTCAGTCAAATGAAGTAAATGCAAGTTTGTGGAATAAAACTAAACATGCAAAAATAAACTGACTAAAGCAATAAAAAGGCAAAAGCCAGAGTATTTTTACATGGTCTGACACAATTTTTTCTATTCCAAACTGACACCAAGAGAATCTAAATTACCAAATATTATCAGATATGTGAGTTCCTTTGGGACAACACAGAAATACAAGGAAGAGTGTCTTGGCTCTACTGTACCACTCTAAATGTAAAATTAATTCCTGAGAAAACATCGTGTGTTCATTTACACATAGTTTTACAGGCTCAGCTTGTTAGAATTATCATGGAGAGAGAAACAGTTGTTGAAAAGTGAGGTAATCAAAATGAATGATTTCTTTGCCTCTCAGAGTGTGCCAATGGAGGACTGAACATCCTCTGCCACTAGTCAATCAATATGTATGAAGAATAATACAATGAAGAGGGGATTGTTAACATCAAATGAAAGAAAATACCCAGAGGAATATGAGTTTCAGATTTGCACTCTTGAACAAAGCAGAATTTCTACAGCATTTATTCTGAAAGCCAGACAAATAACAATTACACTTGGGACCTCAGACAAAGACCCTGAGCTGTCTCAGACCTATTTTACTACCTTTACCTTACTAAACAAAAATTATTCTTGAATTTTAAGTAACTTAATGATTGTTAAGCATCACTGGAGGTATAATTTTTTAAAGTATCCTTTGGGAATAAAGCAGTAATATCAAAAGCTGCTAATGTCGAAAATGGAATAAATAAATTAATCATTAAAATCCAAAGCTAAGTTACTTCTGCTTTCAAGTGGAAAAATGCTTTGGATATCTTGACATGTAATTAGAATGCAAGTGTGTAGGTGTGTATGTAACTAAACCTGAATTCAGGATGAACCACTCAAAACAACTGCGCAGCCAGATACTCTAAAACAAATATTGTGAAATAAAATTAATAACATAGAGGTATACCTTATGCATGAGGTATAGGTATCTGCAGATAGAAAAATAACCACTTAATTTGCAAAATAAAGCAGATGACAGAAATAAACATTTCAGTTTTGTTTTGAAAACCCAAGATGTGATCCTGATTATATTCGGCAATTGCAATGCCAACCTCCTAGTAATGTATCTTGTAGGACACAACTATCCAAAAATGTCTCACAGGAAGGGGGTTTAAGATAGAGGAAATGCAGTCAATTTTCATAAAGACACTATATATAAACTTTAAAACTGACATTATTGTCATCCATTTCCTAAATATTAACATACTCAGTGATGATCTTCAGGAGGAAGGTTTAGCCTACATGGTCCAGTCATCATATTTCCCCTGATAAAAAACACTGAAAAATTTCTTAGCTACTGTACACTAATAGGCTCCTTAGGGTTCCATCTAATTTTCATTAAAATATGGCAGTTTAAGCCTAAAATATGAGACTAAACCTAAAAGCTAGCTGATCAGAAGCACACAAATAAAAAAAATGAGATTAATTAGACCGTAGAGTAAAAAATCAATATTTTTGAATATTTTTTTTAGAAATCATTATTGAATGAAGCAAAAAACCCCAAACCTACACTCTGTTCTATTTTTTAATCTCAGATACATCTGAAAATAGGTATTGTGAAAAGTTACATTAAAATTAGATAAAATTAGTTCTACTCAATCAATATCACTTAGAAACATGAAGTTGTATCTTAACACAACATATAATATAATCTCTGGCGTCCACCCTCAAAACTGAGTTAGTCATGATTTTTACTATCCATCATAACAAATCACACACATCAATCATTTACTGGTGTTGTCTCTCAATGCTTCCTTTGAAGTGCAAAGATCAACAGTGACACTTGAAGATCATGGTCCAAGTGATTAATGGAGTCTGAGCGTCAAAGAAATAATAAGAGAAGAAAAAGAGCCTAGGGGAAAAAAACCTACAAAAATATAAATGTTTGTTTTGGTTCAGTTCCTGGTCATATAAAACATAAACCAAGTTGAAGAAACTCATGAGCACTGTTTGCTCAGAAAACCTGCATGAATTATGAAAATAAAGGAAAACTGAATAAGGTAAGAGTATTGGGATAAATGGGAACTGGAGGCTGAAGTTATAAGAGGGCAGGGAAAAACATATAGAGAACAATGTGAAAGCACATTTTGCTGCAATATGCATATGACCTACATACAGAAAAGATGGTTCAATCTCAGAAAAGAAATCAGTTTAAAAGTTCAGACATCAGTAAATTACACACCTCTCCTTGCGGAGCTGTAAGCCAAGGTACTTTTAGGAATAGAATACATGGTAAGCAACAAAAGTAAACAAACAAGAAAAGCGCAAAAGGTAACAGATAAAATTTAGACAAGTCTTTTGACATTGAAAATATCCCAGATAACACAGATATAAAACTCACTCAAACAAGTTTAAATCTGCTCCAGAATCTCAAAAAAATACATCTGCTTTATATCTCTCTCCATTACCTTCCTGATAACCAGCCTGGTTTCGTTTAGCTGTCAGACCTTGCTGAAACCTAAGTAAATGGAATTGCCTCATTAGGTTCAGAATGTACAGATCTTGCCCTTAAAATAGTACCACTCATTGCAAATCAGATTTTCATGGTAGCATTGCAAGAAGATAGTCAAGAAACAAGCTTTTCACTAGACGGCTGAAATATAAGTAAATCCTACCAGGAAGATGTAAACTGATGGAAGTGTATAATTTTTATATCTTTTGCTAGCACGCAATTTAAGAAAAACAAACAACACAAACTATTTTCTATTTTACTTAGGGTTTCACCTCTTCATATTCACTTATTGTACTGAAACAAATTTCAGCAAAAATAACTTAGACGTAAATGCCTTGTTTTTGAAATCTCCCTTGTGTTTGAAACTGTATCTTCATACTACCACATTATTTAGAAAGACTGTCAAGTGTGCTTCAAAAGTCTTTATACCCTTTGCTCTCTAGGCATGATACTACACACAGCTTGAGCTACTTGTATCACTGCATTGTTTTTTAAATGTTAATGTACATAAAATTCAAGATTTTTGGAGAAAAGGAATGTGCTGCATGTAATCAAGTTAGGGCAGGAAAACCTGTACAAAAAAACCCCCAAAATAAACTAAAAAACCCCAAACAACTTGTTCAACCAGAACTTGAATGCTTGTTTTAAATTTACGAGACATTTGGAAGAAGGTCTCTTTGGAAGAAGAGGGACTTGACCATCATGGCCATTCAGCTGCAGGGATGGTGATCCTAACATCTGCCACAGCTTTTCTCTCCTCCTGTGCTGACAAAGCCCACAATGGAAAAGTGGAATACAGCAGAGGAACCTCTGAGTATGAACTTTACCCTCCTTCTAAAACTAATTAAAATTAACTCCACTTTCCTGATAGCCTAGAGCTTTATTCTGTCAGCAGGATTTTAAAACTAAATTGATCCTCAACAGTGAAGTTCAGGAAGTCTCAACACTAGGCTTTACTGTGGTGAGACTCAGAATTTTGGTACAACTAACTTATGCTGAGTTTCATCACACAAAGTCTAATGGCAGTTTGATAAAATGATGTAACTTGGCACTTCATACAGAAGTTATCATTCCAGCAGGATGGGAACATCTGATGTAACTTTACAGATCTAACTGTTCCATTCACAACATTTAAATGCAACTTATTTTGTAATTTAAGTGTAACACTTGCTTGGATTTCCCTCTAGTCACAATATACAGATACTAGCATCAGGGAAACTGTGAAGCAAAGGCATTCAAATGATCCTGTGTAATCATCTCTGTGAACTGAGCTAAACCAATCTATCACCACTGTCACTTCTGTTACTGCTCTCTGTTTCACCTTGGTTGCAAGATTCATCACTAAGTTAGCACCTAGTGTAACTGTGAGGCTAAACTAAATGAGCTAGAAAAGCCAGTACAAGCTTTTATTGTGAGGCGAAACTTCACAGACCATGGAAGTACTGATTACAGCCATGGACTGTATCTGCACCCAGGGGAAAAAAAAATAATCCAGAGCAAATCAAGAGCAAATTGAGAATATAACTTCCAATTGATAATGTCTCTGTATTACACATAATTATCATCATCAAGATAAAGAAGTCCTAGACTTCTTTGAAGCACAGTAAATTAACAGAAATTTTTGGAATTTTTCAATCAATGATCTGCTGATAAAAATCAGTTTCTGAATGTAATAAACACAGGTGAGTAGTTGCCAATCAAAAAGCTTCTACTCGCCCTTTCAAGACTCACTCTTCATTTCTGACAGGCTTCCCTTGCTCAATCTTGAAGATTGATCTTACCTTTCAGCAATTACTTCTGTCTTTATCCATCATGATCCATATACAGATTGGATGGGAGATGTATTCCTTCATATCCTTTCCTATGTAGAATAAATGCTTGCTACTTTAACATCCTGGCTGTGCATAGGCTCAACAGAAAGTGCCCAGATATTTGTCTTCACATGATCCTTAGCAATTACAACGCTTGCAAGAACACACATTTAAGTTTCTGAGCACAAACTCCCTCTCAGGACAGCACCAAACAGCAGAGATTTACAACCAAACAACTTCCCCTAAACAATGGGGCAAAATCCCAGCCCCACAGCAATTCTTAGTGATTCCAAAAGGGAAGGATTTTGCCTTTAAGCAATTTACATTAACTCTCAGTCCAGGATTACATATTACATAAAACATGAACTACATCTCATCTTTTACAGCATCATATTGACAAAATTACTTTAAATCTTTGAGGTACTTCTATCCAAAATAAGAATTAAAAAAACCAATGGTACATCTCATTTCTTATTTTGCAATGGCTTAAGAAAACAATATTAAAATAGGAGTAGTTCGTGATCTTAATAGCCAATATTTACTAAAATTGTTAAATCTTGTACATAGAAGTGCAATATTAAACAATGCAAAGAGGAACAGAAAAATTTTCAAAAAAACAGCTGAGCAGAAACAACCCGCCAAAGGTTTCAAAAGGCCTGTTACCAAGTTAATTTTACCATTAGAGTCAAGATCACACTTGCTTAAAGAAAACATGAAAAATTCACTTATGGGTGTTGCCAGAATGATACGATCTCATCAAAATTTGACTAAGCCAGAAATAATGAACTTATAAAAGAGGCCAGATCCTGCCTTCCTTATTCATGAGTGAGTTTGATGCAGCAGAAATTAATCCCTAATTTAACTTTATCAGCTGAGAAAGATCTATCTCACTGAACTACTGCACTCAGGAGTTTAAGGTAAGAAAAATTTGGCCCAAAAACTCTCAATAATGAAAGATACAATCTACTCTACATAGGCAAAGCAAAGCTTTATTGATAAAAGCAGGTTTATGCAAATATTCAGCTACAAATTACTTCTAAAGCTTTGGTACTGCAATGTTCAGACATCTATTTAGAAATACTATTTTGTTCTTTTTGGATAATTATCAGCTATCTTATAAGATAAAGCTTTGTTCAAGTTAATCTAATTATTCAGGTTTATGCTGAGTTTTTTTCCTGTCTGAGCTTCTTGCAAAGCAACTTCAAACTGTTTCATTTTCTGAACAGTGTTTCCAAACAACTTATGCTAGAAGAGGAATAAAGTAATTATCACGAACTCAGAATACTTTTGGTCTTCCAAATCCTCAAAGGATTTAAAATACAGAATTTAACTCTTCTTCTCCTTGCTTGAAGTGAGTAACTTTTAGCAAAGGAACTTAGCCTGAGGTTTCTCCAGAGATCGTGCGGTATGCTACTCTTTATAATACAGAAACGGTAACAGCTTAAAACCTTACCAAACAATGGTAGTCTGAACAGTTCTGTCTAAAAAAAACATCTTAAGAAGGGAATCTTTTCTCTGCAAAAATTGATGTGGTGTCTTTCTATTTACAGGTCCTAAATCTAGAACTGCTATTTTATTCAAGCAACTAGCCGAGGTGGAAGATGAAAAAGCTGAGAAAAAATAATGAATGGGAAAAAGGCTTAGATGTGAAAATCTGAAAACATTCTTCTTACATAATTTTAATTAACTCTTGGTCATTTTACAGTTACTCACTACATACATTTTAAAGGTAGTCAGTTTAAGAGAAGATCATTAATACTAAATAGGCTTCTCTCATTTCAGTGATACTTCTTAGGAAAGACTGAAGAGTAAAAGGCAAATTATCTAGGTGAGGAGTATTTTTTAATTCTAAAATAATCTGAATTAATAAATTCTGAGATACTCCTAAAATTTCCTGAAAAAACCCCAAAAGCTCCTCCTATAGTAAACATTTGGAGTATATTAAGCCTTAGACACACTCCATTTGGGTGTCTATATCCAGCTCTTTACAGTTAAACTCTTACTGTCAAAGGTGATGTAATCAGCATAGTTTATGAAGCCACAAATGTGGTTCAGTTCACCCAAAAAATGCATCTATGTGTAAATCTATATGCAGCTGAGTAGGGACTCAATATCCTTTGATTGCAAATGGGAGCCAAGACAACCAGCTCGTGGAGTCACACAGAAAGACAGAATTTTAGGTGGTGGGTGTTGAATCCTATCCTTGGGTTCAAAACAGTCAAAACTTTTGTTTCTGGTTTTCTTACTAATTTTTTGCAAAGTAAATATCAAACTGAAAATGGAGATACAAATTATATTTAGTGATATTTCATCAAAATATTTGTATTACATAAGAAAATTAAAAATAAATAAAACAGTTTTTACTTTAAGAAACAAAATTTTCAGCAGGGAAAAAAACAAAAACAAGAGACCTGCTCTAGGCCACAGAAGACGGAAAAATAACTAATGAATTTCTATTATTTTTCTCCTTTAAGGCAACAATAATAATGGATATAAAAGTCTGATCTCGTTAAGAGAGTACACATGTACTTCAGAACTAAATCCTCATGAGCAGGCATTCAATAATAAAAAATGTCAGAGGTCATTGAAAAGTTAGGAGAAAAATTTTAACTATTGGAAGAAGGACCTCAACAGCAGAGAGGCATTTTAATAAGAAAACTATTAATACTAAATATAAAGTTGTTTTCCTACCTGTGTGCAGACAAATTACTGAGGTGCAGGGTGTATTTTTCTTCAGCAGACAACCCATCCATCATGAAGTAAAAAACATGAAAATTACTCTGGTTGAGAGGCTGGATAATGACACGAGACTTCTCCAACATGTATGTATAAATCCTAGCTGATTAAGAAACAAACACATAAATTCATCATTATACTGATTGTTCTAACCTTAAATATCTTAAACCATTCAATATTGCAACAGTTAAAAATAAACAATGTTTCTTATAAAAGGATCTGAGGAGACCACATAAAATATAGTACTACCATTCATACTCATCATGGTTTTCTATATAAATCACATATAAAACCTAACTCCATTAAAACTGGTGGAACAAAAATATTACCTTACTTACTGTTTTACATTACCATTACAACTACTTAGTTTTAAAGATACTGATGTTGATTTGTACCAGTTGCTGTATTTGGCAAGAATTTCTAAGAGACAAGCTATTAGTCATCTCACCAGAGTGTAGCCATCTGAGCACTGGCATCTATTCTAACCTCCTTCTTAACAGAAAGATGAAGACAGATTCAAGACCTCTTGGAAAAAAAAACACACTTGGAAGCATTTCTTCTTTCTCTGCTGGTAATCAAGAACAGAGAGATTAATAGTTTAGATTAACTACCTAGCTTTTAGATGCCTACAAAGAGAAAAATCCTCTGCAGAACTGGTTATCGACAAGCTCACTAACCTGAGCCTGGGGAAACATGGGCATCTCAGAAGGGCTATGATGACCTGGATAAATGAGAAGCCATGTGAATCAGCAGTCTGGGAAGAAGGTGAAGGAGGTTGAATATGAGTGAGATTTGCCTACAGAAATGCAGCTTACAGGATCATACATAACCTCAGGCCCACTAAGATTCTGAAAGAGGCAAAGCACAGAAGGAAAAGAAATACTGAGCCATCAGATCCATGCATCTGTTCACAAGATAACAGGCATTTTGGAGAGATCTGTGAAGAGACAGAGGGATATTCACCATTTTGGGCAGGCTACTCTTCAGCTCTCTCCTGGGAGTAGAACACAATGTGTTTCCAGATGGAAGAGACTAAGAGAAGAAAGGAATGTCCAACTGTAGCTAGAGGTCAGGGCCTTTCTGATCAGTGGGAACCTGATCCCAGTTCCCACTAACCCAACTGCTGGCATACTTTATTTCACCATTACCTAAATACTAGCTGTGGTGCAAAGACCAGAAGCATGTCTCTTCACACACAACTGTGCACCTCCACCACATGGACACAGTCCCTTTTGCTGCAGGTTTAGGCTTTTCAATATCTGCAGTATGCCAGAGCTTTCACAGAGCCTTTGCAAGCATCCTCACCCTGGAGAGGACTGCTGAGTTTAGAGCATAAGGTGCACTTCTCAGCAATGGAGGAGCTATATTTTTGAAACCCTGTAAACAGATAAGAATATTAAACTATAGCTTTCCATAGCCGGGCTTTCCACCAGCTGATCCAGACTCCTACTCTACTGGAAGTAGTCCTTGAACATATAGTGACTGTAAACATTGGTGCATGCATCCTGCAGCACAGCAAGTATGTTCTCTAAATGCATACCACACATCTTTTCAGAATTTTTCTCTTTTTTTACTTTTTTTTTTTCAGATGAGTGGGATTAAAGCATTATTTTCAGAACCAGTTTTGGTCTCACAGTTGTTGCCCAATGCAAAGTGGAACAGTTTGGTGAATGAGAGTGTGTATCAGAGGCACAGCAGCTGCATTAGCCTAATGACTAGGTGTCCTAGGTTACACTACAGATGTATTCTATTGCCACCAGCTGTGGGCCATCAGCTGTTATCTCCTGCTATGACCCACCCCTGATAACAGACAATAGCCAGCAAGAAACCACTGCATGACTCATGGACTTATCTCATCCTATTGTGAGATGCTCCACCCAGGAGGGAGGAGCCACGCATTCCCACCTGGATATAACCTGGCCTTGGAACTGCCTGAGTTAGCCTTGTCTACTGGGTTCCCAGAGGATGAGAGCTACCACTGGACCTTCAGCTGGAGACCAGACCTTGCACAGGATCACTGCTTCAGCTGAGTTACTTCATCTGGACTGCTACCACCACCCTAACAGGGTGTCAGGTTGTATCTGACTTTGTCAGTGCTTTTTCTTTGTATTATTTCGCTTATTTTTAATTTTTTCCTATTAAATTTTAATCCTGACTTGCAATCTCCCACTGGTTTGTTTTCAAACCAATACACTAGGCCAGCAGGCAGAATGTCATGTTCCTGTCACCATACAGTTGCTAATGTCCACAATAGCTCATTCACTGCTAGGTTGGTTACTGCTATATCATCTGTATCTGTCTGGTCATTTTATTTTAAATTCCACCTATCTTCCCATCTTTTGAAGTTCTTTAAATTTCCTGTCTATACTGTTGAAAGAAACACAGCAAACCTGAGGTTACTTGAAATTGTGTGTATGAGGGAGCAAAACCTTTGAGAATACTGCTGAAAGACAGTGCAGACTGGAGGGAAATGAAATGGGTGAATCTTGAACATATTGTTTTGAGAAAGGTCTCAGCAGCTAAATTCTGTCCTTGAACTAAATATAACTATGCAGGGTCTCTCAAAGAGCTACTCTGCACAGGCCAAACCATCCTGGACAGACCTCAGTTAAGGAGTACAGAAGGTCAGTGGTACATTAGCCAGGGACATCCTCTACGCTTTCTTTCTTTACGTGGCCTGACACATGTGCTGGCAACCAAAATCATGCCTGGGATTCTGGATAAGAGACTGTAGGACTGAAGAGAAGAGTTGTATGCCTGACTTGCTAGACCAAGGAAACATGATCTGGCCCATTTAATCATCCTACAAAATGTAGTAGTGAACTGCTATTATGGGATCTATACTATGAGAAATTGTGCATCATCCATCTAGTCCTCTGCTGCTACTCTACAGAAAAAACTAAAAAACCCAAACCAGTACTGGAAGTGAAAAGGCACACTTGGGAAATCATGTATGTTTCAGTAACTTTGCAACACATTATAAATTGAAGCAATGCAATCAGGCAGGACTGGCCCAGACACACACTTTCATCAGAATCAATCATTACTCAGCTGCCATTCCTACAGGGTAAAACAGAATAGATGAACCTGAAGTATGATTTCCGTCTTTCATTGTGCTTTTAACTTATTTTGCAGTAAAACTAATCTGACCATTAATTAATTTGAAAAGAGTCTGCTTCAAATCTTTAATCACATTTTTGCGTGCAACACTCTTCATTAAGGCTTTCATAACTACCACTTCAGGTGTTTTTAACATTCATTGATTAATAAAAGCAGGAAAAATGTTACCAAAGGTCATCTATCATTTAACTTTAATGATGGGCAACATCACTTACTCAGATGACACAAATTAATTCAGCCCTTTCCAGGTACTTCAAGTCACCTGCACTTTAATAAGGCTAAATACATTTCATCTCAACTAGCATCTCCAGCAGAGGGAAGAACTGTTAAGAAAAGCCAAGCTTCCAATCAGCAAGACTCAAACACAGCATGTCTTAATAGTGCTAAAGCAGTCATAAAGAAAATTATCATGGTAGTATGCTTTTCTACAAAGTGAAATAGGTTTGTTAATCTATGTGTGAAATAAAAGGGAGAAAATAATAGAGTTCCTAAGTGAAGTCTGTCATTTTTGTGCAATGGTAATTGTGCTCAGAGGCACAAACAGATTTTTACTTCCTTTAACAGCCCACTCGATCTACTCAACAGCTACACGGTCAGCAAGCAGATTCTTTATTAAAAGTGGGGCCAGTGAAATCTGTCTTTCACCTATGCATTCTTAGAAACTCCATTGCTCCTTCTCAAAAATCATGCTGCCTTAAACACAGCTATTGTTAAAGTCAATAAAACATTCGTCAGTCCATTTCAATGCAACTTAAAAACATCAGTCCTTGCTTTTCAAAAAGTGAAGACTGAGAAAACCAATACCTGAAAAGCAAGGCAGAAAATTTTCAGACTTTATTTTCTCTTCCTAAGCTTCTTTTTGAGTAATCTCAGGAAATTTATAGAGGCATTAATTTTCATCTTAGGAATTATATCAACTTACCTGAAGGACCATTCTGGGAAGAAAAAAAAAAAAATCAGCCTTTTGCTACTATGCTGTAGGAAGTAATAATTCTCTAGGAATGGTATTAATTTTTTTTGCCAGAAGATCCATCTTTGAGTTCAGAATTTATTTTAGAAACTTAATGAAATGACTGGTCTGTAGTTTATTCTAGGTGTTTGTTCTAGTATAAAACTTCTTACTACATAAAACCTCTTCAGATATCTGTACTGGCTTTGAGTAGAACCACACTAAAAAAGCTCCATCCTTGTTTTCAAGACATCATGGCAAAAATAGAGTTTGTGCTAAAGAATGAATCAAACCTAATATTGAAAATTATGGGGAACATTTCTGTTATTTAGGTATATTGTACTTTCTGCTAGAAGAATAATCCCTATATGACAAAAGTCAGAGCATTTCCAGGGTCTAAAAAAACTTTAGCATGAACAAGAAGCTGTCACACTTCATTGGTGTCTACTGAAAATGGAAGGAGAGCCATCTTGAGCTTGCCTTCTATAATAAAAGTGTACATACATCGCATGCCTTCTATAATAAAAGTGTACATACATCGCATGTATGTCCCTTAGCAAATTGTTCTGGATCTCTACCAGTAAAATTTGTCTTTGGAGGAGTTTAAACCACCAAAACCCTTTGATGGAGGCAGTCTAGTGTCACTTGGATTTTTGTTTACAAATCAGACAGATTTAGCCCCGTTAGTATCAATGAGTTATAAAATCATGGCTCAGCAAAATCAGGTGCTCTGCAAATTTAAATTTTTATTTAATGTTTAAACAGTGCAAGACAGTAAATGTTGCTGCAAATGATCTTGCAAAAAATACAGAGAATCCCTGGGTGGAATTTAAACCTGCCAAACACAATATGCCTGATTCTCTTCTCATTTAGGGTGGTCTAAATCTGGGAAAATTTCACTCAGAAGTGATGCTTAGCAGTGGCTGAGAAAAGGCAACTTCTATTATGAAAATCAAACAGCAGGAATAATTGCAAATTTCAGAAATATAGAACACACGTCTACTGCTGTAGTAAGGCTTGTCTCTCTTGACAGTATATTATGTAACTTTTGGCTACCTTAGATTTGGTAAGAATAATTAATACAATTCCTAAATAATTGGGGAATTGCAGGGTAGATAAGTAGTTTTTTTATATTTGTTAATGAATCTGACTACCCCTACATTTTCCCATTTAACACCTATGGCTTGAGAATGATAAAAACACAGAATTAGTGCACCAGAAAACTGACACAAGAACCTGGTTAACTGATTCTGTCACAGGCAATGGCTATGAATTAAACTGGCAGTTCTTCATAAGCCCACGCCCTGCAAACACAATATACTCACATTAAATATGTACAATACAAAGGATTTATAAAATATTATCTTTGGGGATTGATATTTATTTTTACAAACTCAACTGAGATGGTCTTCAGTCCATGCTAATGTATATATCATTTTGTATTCCTCCCACAAGAGCTTATAAATGAAAAACAAAATCACATGTTTTTAGTTTTGAATTTCCTTTACAATTATCCTGCATTCATTACAAAATAAACCAGAAAAAGGTGTTAGTAATTTCCTGTGCAGTGACATTTTCCCTGAAGAAACTATCATATTTTCTAGAGTATAGTGAACTGTCTCAAGAAAATGAAGTTCCCACTATGAAATATTCCCAAAGAATTTTTTAAGAAACTCTTCAGAAAGCATGAACACATTTAAAATTATATAAAAAAGGAGTAGAGTTGGAAATGTTTATCTAATGGAATCTAATTTACTTGGAACAAAATGTGTCTTGCCATACAGCTTCCTAATCCAGGAAGAACAGTGCAAGTCGAAAACTCTCTGTAGTTATTTCTGCAGACATACCTTTCTTTGACACTGAGTAGCTTTATGGTGACATATGTGGACCAGAAATGAAAGCTCTCTCTGACTGCTTTTGAAGAGCAGAGTTTTCAGAATCAAACTGAAAGTTTGCTCCATTTTCTTGTATTTCTTTTTCTTGTCCCACTAATTAACGCTTACTAGGGATTAGAGACACACATTTACTCTGATAACAAATTTCACAGTATCTTGCCTCTAACAAGAATAAACATCAATATGATTCCTAGTTGTTTCAAAAGAAGTAATAGGCTGTAATAAATTACCTCCAATTTCAGTATTACAGAATAAACTTGTTCGTTTGTTTTTCACTAAACATTATATTAGCATGCACTAATTTAAGAGATACTTAAAATACCCAACACAGTATCAGGTACAAGTGCACAGCTTAATCCCTTTTCTACTCTTACTTCACAGTGTTGTACTACACAGCTCTCTCAGTTTGTTGATCTGTGAAATAAAGCGAAACATGATTTCCTGGGAAATAGGAATCAGGGCGCCAATTTGTTTCTTGTCTTTCCCTGCCACCTTGTGGTTGCTCAGAACAGGGCACTGCTCACTCGTGACCAGTGATCAATTCCCATGCAATGAAATCTGCTCCTCTGACACTGCCTAACCCCCCTTGCCTCTTTAACAAACTTTGAAGCCCTTGCTATCCAATTCTGTGTACGGCACACTGCAATCTCTGATCTAACATTCTGTGCGTGATATCAAAATTAACAGATTAAGTGATACTTACCTGCAATTAATGTTTTTTTTCTCTCACAAAACTGTAGTTCAAAATACTTTATAAAACAGCTGGAAAAATCATTCAAGGGTGTCTTAGCATGTCCAAAGGCCTCCAAGATACAGTTTACCTGCAAAACAATAGTAAAGAAGCAATAAAAGAGGAAATAAATAGAAAGATATTTCAAGAAACAACAGTAAGGTTTGCTCATGATTAATAAAAGGGGAAAAAAAGACCATTTTTCATCTTGGAATTTTAAAAAATCCTTGACTTTTTTTTTTTTTCCAAAATAGAAATTAAAGTAAGACAGCTCAAAAATAAATATATTAAAAAAAAAAACCAATGTCAGAATAGTGGAAGTTGTAAGTGGAAGGGGAAGACAGTCGTTCACATGTGAGCTGTGTCCTTACCAGTAGTTTGGATATGAGTGACTGGAGTCATATCGCTGGAGCTGGCACACTTAGCAGAAAATATTAGAATCTTTGAAGACAGCTTATGACATTAGTCAATACTAATAATCCAACAAAGGAATTTACAAGTTTTATATAATGTCAGAAATGGAATAAATTATTGATTTCAGTAGAATGACTTCAGGATTACACTAGTGAAAAACCAAGGAAAAAATAGATTCAGACATTTTTATGGCATGTCTCACTAATGCATATCCATGTTATGCTTTCATGGTCACAGCCATTGTTTTTAGCTTTTTTGTGTACAGTTGCTCACACCCCTTATACTCTGTCAGGTTCCCTTCAGAACTTTCTTCTGTGCATCCTTAGAAGTTGGTTTCAATGTGGTCCCTGTACACTGTTGTTCTGACATCACTGTTTTCATGAAACTGGATGACCTAGCTGGGGAGGGAAGAGGTTTGTGGAGTGGCACAGATAACATGTGATTCAAACCACAAAGACAGAACCTCTAAAAATCAAAGCCTTCACAATTAATGAAACCAGCCATCTGTGCAGTAGGTGGCAGCAGAAAACTTCAGCCTAGTTTTGGTTCCAGTTCCACTCCAGTAGTGTTGTTTAGGATGTACTTGCTCTTTAGACTAATTCAGCACCTGTGCAGCTTTACTAACTTAATGGTGCTATGCATAACGGCAGCAGGAATGAATCCAGACTATTCTCTTCATTAAGGCACCATAAAAGGCAAATACATTAGAATCTCTTCTCCATTCACTATGGGTGAGATCTGACATATTTACCTTTACTATCTAAAGTCAGGTATCCCACCTAAGCTAGTTGTAAAGGACCTTTTTATAACCAAAATTTGTGACAATTCTCTTCCACCTCCATTGATTAAGATCCATTGATAGCTGTCTCTGAGCTGTTTCATCAGGAAAGGTAATTTTTAAAAAGAATTTGAATTGGCATTCCAGGATTTAGCATAATTTAAAATGTCAGTATGAACCTTTTAAGGGAATTAAATATGGATATATGGAAATATATATTTTGGAAATTAAATATGAACAAATATTCAGAACTCTTACCTATTTCTTAAATATATTTAGTACACAAATACTGAGCCATATAACTTTGTTCAATCCTTGCAGTTTTCCTGCGAGTTTACAGTTTCTGTCTTGCATACTATTACCTCAGATGTCTCAACACTTCTTATACTGTCCAGAAATGCATCACCACACCATACAGGCAAATTTATTTATTTACTGAAGGCAATTAATTTAATGTTTAAATCAGTTCCTTATCACAGAAATGTTCCTTATCACAGAAATTTTTCGTATTCACTGCAACACTGATTTTCAAAGTCACCAAAAAAGAGAAACAAAACTGCCTCCACTTTTGAGACTCCTCTTATCACATCAATGTGAGCTTAATCCCATTCAGGGAGAAAAACTTCCTTTGGCTTCAAAGGTGAAAACAAAGCATTTATTAATTTCTACAGAGCAGATGCCTTTTTCTGTACAGTTCAATTATCTCTGCCTATCCAAGAGGCCAAGGTTTTGCTTTGTTCCACTCAGTGTTCAGAATGCTACTTACATGTTTTATCTTTGTATCAAAGGTATTTCTGCTGCAGCTGGCTCTGCAAGTGAGGTGTTTCACTATCTGTTTGCAGGCTTCAGTCTTCCCAGAACCACTTTCTCCACTGCAAGATGACAGGCAAGGAAGAGAGGGAGGAATCATTGTTAGTTTCACAATTGAAATGTTATTTATATTCTCTGCTAGCTTTGTTTGAATGGATTTAAGGTACCTCCATCAAACTTTCATTTCAAATAACAGAAGGTTTATGGATGACAAATAAAGAACAGAACACAGGAGATAGACTGACTGACTGTCTATGTTCATGAGGGCTGTCAGACCTGTCAAGATACATTGTCTTGTACCACAAATCAAGCCAATCAAATCCAATGCTTTCAAGCATTTTTGAAGGTATTTATAGCACAGATTTTATGTTTTCCCTTATCTTTTGTCCAGCAAAGGAGCCCACTTATGCTGCCTGGTTCTCTTTGCAGATGGGGAAATTACTGCTGTGGTAATGATGGGGAATCAGAAGAAATGGAAAGTGAATAATACAAGAGAAAGAAGGGAAAGAAAATTAAAAAAAAAGAACAGGAAGGGAAGGAAAATGAAAAAAGGAACAGGAAGGAAAAGAAAAAGCTTACTGCTTTTATAACCTGCCCAGTTTCTGAAATACACCCTGACTTTAGTGATTCTCTGTGGATCACTGTGATTTCTTGTTTGTGATGCAGAATAAATATCCAAAAGAATGAGGACCTCTGACAGGGAAAGTGACTGGAGTGAATAAGGCAAAAGGAAATAGAATGACAAAGGTGGAAAGAAACAATAGAAAACTGGTGGGATGGAGGAAGGAGGCAAAATCAATGGTGCGCTTTAAGCATGAAGAAGGAAGGAAAAGGGAAAAAGAGATGGAAAGGAGGAAGTTAGTGAAGCCTGATGAAGAAATTCGTGTAAGAATTTCTTACTTGATTTCTAAGATATTGTTTTTCTTTACAGACAACTGAACCAAATAAAATGTAATTTGATGCTCCTCCTTTACTTATTCAATTGATCAAATTTAAAAGACTCTTTCTGCAACAGCCACTTGGATTTTTCACAAGTATAATGGATGTGATGGCTGGTCAATCTGTTATCTGCATATTTTAGTTTCTGAAAATGAGAAGGCAGCAAAATATAGTAGCTGTCTGGCCATTCTATTATCTATTCAAATATCACTTCAAAGGAGAAATCAATTAAAAATAAAGAAACAAAAGAGGGAAGGACAAAAAAGAGCTTCATACTTGAATCGCAATGCACCATTTAATCTCATTCAACTCTCATGGGACATACATGCAGCTTTGGTGAATGTCTTATTGTTTGCCTGGTAAACTTTAGTCTTACATGACATGACAGATCTTGTTATTATTATATGTGATGTGTCAAACTGCTTTTGTCTATGTCGTCAACGTTTCTGTATCAAGTGGAGGCTGACACTGGACTTCAAACTCCTACTGGCATCAGTAGGAGGTTTATGGTCCAAGACTGCAATGGTTTACAATCTGCCTACATGTTGATGCATCTGATGAAATTCAGCTGTGGGTCCTGAGGGAGCTGGCAGATGAAGTTGTTAAGCCACTATCCATAATTTTTGAAAAATCATGGCAGTGAGGTAAAGTCCCTGCTCTCTAGAAAAAGACATTAACATTAACAAAAAACATTAACATCGATTTTTTTAGAAAAAAGCAGAAGACACAGGGAACTACAGACCAATCAGTCTCTATTCTACACCAGGGCTACAGTGTTGGTGGACAGAGAGCAACTCATGTTGTCTACCTGAACTTACGTAGTGTTAGACACTGTCCTGCACAACATCCTTGTCTCTAAATCGGAGAGACACAGATTTGATGGATGGACCATTTGGTGGATAAAGAACTGGCTGGATCATCACACACAAAGAGTGGTGCTTAACATTTCATTGTCCACGTGGAGACCAGAGATGAGTGATGTCCCTCAGTGGTCAGAACTGGGGCCAGTATTGCTGAACATCTTTGTCAGCGAGATGCACAGTGTATCAAAGGTATTTCTGCTGCAGCTGGCTCTGCAAGTGAGGTGTTTCACTATCTGTTTGCTCAAGTTTGCTGGTGACATCAAGCTGTGGGTTGACACCTCACACTTGAGGGAACAGATACGATCCAGAGACCTTGACATGTTTGAGAGGTGGGCTGATGCAAACCTCACGAAACTCAACAAAGGTCCTGCACCTGGGTTGTGGCAATGCCAGACACACCTACAGGTTGGGCAGAGAAGCGATGGAGAGCAGCCGTGAGTAGAAAGACTTGACAGTGATGGTCAATGAAAAATGCACCATGAGCCAGCAGTGTGTGCTCACAGACCAGAAAGCCAAGTGAATCCTGGGCCACATCCAAAGCAGCGTAGCCAGCTGGTTGAAGGAGGCAATTTTCCTCCTGTACTCCATTCTTGTGAGTACTGCATCCAACTCTGGTGTCCCCAACATAAGAAGGACATTGAATTGTTGGAGCAACTCCAGGGGAGGGTCACAAAGTTGATAAGAGCATCTCCGTATCCAGGCTGAGAAAGTTGGGGGTGTCCAGCCTGGAGAAGAGAAGGTTGTGTGGAGACCTCATAGCAACTTTCCAGCATCTGAAGGGGGCATACAGGGAAGCCAGAGTGGGACTCTTAGTCAGGAACTGCAGTGACAGAAAATGGAGTAATGATACAAACTGAAAGAGGGGAAGTTTAGGTGAGACATTAGGAAGAAATCTTTTACTGTGTGGGTGGTAAGACACTGGAACAGGTTGCCCAGGAAGGTTGTGTGTTCCCCATCCGTGGAGGTGTTCAAAGCCAGGTTGGATAAGGCCTTGAGAAACCTGGTCTACTGGGAGGTGGGAGGCCCATGGCAGCAGAGGTTGGGACTAGGTGACCTTTAAAGTCCATTGCAACATCTTCACATTCAATGATTCTATGTTATGTGAAGACCTCAACTAGTAGGTCACAAAGCCACGTTTAAACCAGGTCTAAGATCAAAAGAAATTGTGTAATGTCAAGATGGTCACTATCACAACTAATATGAAATTAGCAACTCTCCAGAAACAACAAAGTTCTCCTTATGTGCACTATCCCTTGATCAGATTTTCAGCTTCTGACTTTCTGAAAGAGTTCCAATAGTCAGATAGTACTTGATGTCACCCTACAAAATATGCAGCTCTGCGCTCGTAATGATGACTTCACTCTCCAAACATTAATTGTACCATGCTGCCTCTGTTCTTAAGATCCAGCATTAGCCTTCTGCTTTCAAAATGGCAATCTACAGATTCCATGTTTCTTTGCCTGTTGTCACTAACAGGAACCAAGAAAAATTGAAACAGGACACTAGTCCTCCCTTACAGACAGGATATTCCTCCCTTACAGACACTTCACAGTCTTGCAAATAACAGATCTTATACCTGTATTATCCAGAAAGTCACTGAGCTTATAGGCAGACATAAATCTATCACAGCTCCCACTCACATTGGCCAGTTCACTGGCAAATGTGTGTCATGATGATGAAATAGTTTTGTCCCTCCACAACATACCTAATCTGAAATCACAGCTGTAAACTGCTATCACAGTACCACAGGTTAACAAGATTAGCAATTGTGGCTCTTTGGTTTTTTCAGCTGTTAAAGAACTTCTCTGAAATTAAAACATCTCTGATGTTTAGTACAGTCACTGTCACAGATTATGCTTTTGAACAGAAGTGTTCATTCATGTTTGATAATCAGATCTGACATAATTCATAGTTTGTATGAGTTCACAGCTTGTCCAGAGTATTCTGCCCTTTATAAAGATAAATATTTGTATCATTCTGAGAACTATGTAAGACTTGATACTTAAAAAGTTGTCGTAGTACTTTATTATTTTGTTTGTTCAGGCCCAACCTCATCTGCCAAAACCAGCCTCTGTAACAGAAAGTTTTTCCAGGTTTCAAAAATCTTTCTCACAGTTGGAGAAATTGAGGGTGGGGAGAAGGCATGCTAAAATAACAGTTGATGTGCCTTTGTTTTCAAGAATTACAAAGCAGGCATGCAACTTAAAATTAAAACCAGAAAAATGCCTTCTTAAACAAAGGAACTGGAGTGTTCACCATGAGTTTCCCCACTTAAGCATTCATTTGCTTCACTTTCAACATAAAGCTGTGTGTTGTTTCTGACTGCAAGACAAATGTGGCCCAGCTAACACAACCATGCAAACAAGCACAAAGTGGACAGTTTCCGTCCATTCTTGAATATTTTTTCTCAAGATTCATGTTTTCTGAACATTGCAGTGACTCAGCTGCAAAGATTTGACATGCTTGGCTCAACTGTTAATTTTACAGTCCTGCCACAGGAGCTTGTTGATCAAAGTGGTTGCTAGATTACGGTTCAGAGCTTCAAAATTCACTAGAATGTGGCTGCTGAAAGAGAGACACAACGTGACTTAGCTGTTCTGTACATTCCAATGGGTTACATACACTTTCAGTAAAATACAGATTGAACTGCTGAGAAAGAAATGCTATGCTAGGAAAAGTTTTAATTGTTGATACCACTATTTGGAACATTTGAGGCAATTTAACAATGAAAAAGTAATTTGGTATCTTGTACCAGATCTTGTTTACTCCAATTCATTTGAGGTTGAGTAAAATTTTCTGCAATGTCAGTATTGTTGCTCTAGCAATTTAATGCTGCTTAGAGAACAACTCCTGTTTTCTTTTTTAAATAACCGTTTCATTGCTGTATTTTTCCAAATGTGATTTACAATATGAATTTTGGTTTCTTATTACTTTTGTTTGGACTGCCTTATCAAGGTGTAGGGTAAGTTAGCATCAAAGCAGAAAAGCATTCTTCCGCACTAAAACTTCCTTAGAAAGCAATATGGAACAGATAAAGAAGGCTTATTTCATTGATAAAAAAAGTTAAATTAGAAACAGTGTACTCCAAAGGAAAGGAAAATAAACAGAGAATTTGAAATCCTATTCTCACATAGGGCTTTAGGTAAGTTCCATGAAGTTTCCTCACTTTATTCCTTCTTTGGCTTTCCAGCTTTTCTTTATAAATACCTGGTGGAGGGCCTGTTCCCTAGTATTTCTTTATGAATATTTTGTTAATACAACCTTTATTACAGGTCTGATCTTTCTATCTTCAAATATTATGAATAATTAAAAAATAAGTCCTGTTTCAAAATAAAAAATTGAAATATAAATTTGTTAGGAAAAAGACCATTTGAAAGTGTGAAAATACGAAGTCATGTGAAGTAAAGAACACAAGACATAATACATCCAGGGGGAACTAAAGAACCTACACCCATCAAATCCACGGCATTTGGATTATCATCCATCTGTTTTGCTTTCTTGCACCTGTCTAGCTGGGCTGCTGGTGACACCATGCTGGAGAGCTCCATGTGCTTGCTGGACATCCAGATGAACTGCCTGGCTGTGAAGAGCTGTGGTTGGAGTTCCAACTCCCTTCATGGTGACTCCCAAACCCACAAAGCCTGTGTGAACACCTCAGCTCTGAGACCACCACAGCAGTTGGTGTCCACTGGGTTCAAAAGTTATTGGATGGAGAGAGACTTAGGCAGACAGAACCATCACATGGAAGTAGTTAATCAAGGAAGCCCAGGTAAAAGAGTCAGAAAACAGCCAACCCCAGGCAATTTTTAAAAATTACTTTCTGCAAGTACTGAGAAGTACTCACTTACCCGCAGTTTATGCATATTAGGCAGGTTTGTCTATACCTTTGTGATTTCAGAACACTGGAACATTATTGGATCATTATTGATTGGTAAGCAACAATCCCAGTATAAACAAATTCTGCAAATCATCCGTTTAGGGAAAATATGACAAAATATATAACATGTAAGGAGAAATATACCTGTCATTTCAGATGATATAAATGACAGGTTTTTATTTTTTGTACTTCATTTCCAATTCTGACCAAAGGTACCACACTCAGAAGTGCAGAAATACTTAACGAAAAGAACTTATTCCTGCAGTACTTGAACTATAATCAGAAATGATGGGAAACTGCTGACAGAATGTGTTCATATAAGATTTCCACCAGATTTAAAGGAAGACAGGTGTGCTGTTCTGCATGAACTTCTGAAACCAATCTCTTATTGTACTACCCTAAACAGTGAGCATTACTGCTCCAAATTCCCATTAATATAGTAAGATATATCCAGGCAAGAGTGACTAAGTTTGCACACTTTTGGGGGTCAGAAAAATTTATTTTTCTCCATTTTCAGAGTACGTAAGTGAGACACTGAGTCTTGCTCACAGTGACTGAGGTTTCTAGATTTGAAACAAATATGTACAAGCAAAACTGTTAAATACAAAAGAATGGGTTGTGTAATATCACTAATGCTATCTGTAACTGATCAATCCTGCATGTTAATTGGAAATTATATTTCTAAAATTAAGCTAAATTGGACAGTGTATTTCTAAACAATGTTTTTGATATGAATTTGTAACTATACTGCAGCAGACCATTGCACTTATGATACACAGAATTATACTTCCAAAAAATAGATATTAACTTGATCAGAATGCCTTTGCTGATGCTAAACTGAGGAAATCCAAAGCTTTCAATGCATTCCACTGTAAAACACAAGGATTTCAGTCCATTCCAGATTATTTGGCTTAAAAATGTGATTTATATCACAACAGTATCATTGGATATTGACACACTCCTGGCTGCTAACAATTTAGACCATTTCGTTTTATGTATTCATTATGATTTTTTGACTCACAAAATTAGCCATCAACATGCCATAAATCTTTGGTTTGATTTACTAAGGATCCTTAGCTTTTAACAAGTCTATATTTACGCTCCCTAGACAGCTCTTTACTTATCTTGTCCGTGCTTAATGTATTCTCATATCCTTAAAAGCAGGAGCAAAATGCAGTCAGAAGGAAGCTAATTATGAAAAGTCCACCTACTGGCTACTTAAGAGCATAACTAATAAAATTATTTTATTCTGTAACTTCCATTAGAAGTTTATATGAAGCTCTTGGTGTTAAGCATACAGGAGTGAAGCTGGCTCGCTATAAACTGAAAATAATTGTGAATAACTGTAAGTTCTTCAGTGATTTGGCCAAATGCTTTCTTGTTGTAAAATGCTCAGTTTCAGTGAGTGAACTTTTGCTCAGATGTGAAGTGACTGGGGAAAAAAATTGTAACATGGTAAGAAATTTGGCTGCACCTCAAGTCCTGTGTCCAGTCCTGGTCTCCTCACTTCAAGAAAAACATTCAAGTGCTGGATGGAGTCCAGAGAAGGGCAAGGGAGCTGGTGAAGGGTTTGGAGCACAAGTCCTGCAAGGAACAGCTGAGGGAGCTGGAGGTGTTTAGCCTGGGAAAAAGGAAGCTCAGGGGTGACCTTATCACTCTCTTCAACTGCCTGAAAGGAGGCTGTAGCCAGGTGGGTATCGGCTTCTTCTCCCAGACAACCAGTGACAGGACAACAGGAAATGGCCTCAAGCTGTACCAGTGGAGGTTTAGGTTGGACATCAGGAAGAATTGTATCTCAGGAAAGGTGATTAGACATTGGAATGGGCTGCTCAGGGAGGTGGTGGAGTCACTGTCCCTGGAGGTATTAAAGAAATGACTGGACATGGCGCTCAGTGCCATGGCCTAGTTGACAAGATAGTGTTCAGTCAAAGGTTGGACTTGATGATCTCAAAGGTCTTTTACAGTCTTACTGATTCTGTAATCCTATGGAGGATATTAACTCTAAAGACTCAGAAGATATGAAAGTAAGTAAAGTGTGAAAAGATAGAGATAAGACTGAACAACAAATTTCTTTTACTGAGTACATCAAATTCACCAGACTCACTGCTTTCAGAGAGTTTGAGAAAAGAAGGATTAACAGATTTGGGGATTAAAAAGTTCCAGGTGAATGCCAAGTTTCACCATTATAAAACCAGCATATTTGGATGAAACTCTTTTCACAGATTACTAATACATTTATTCACAATCTTGAAGTTATTTACCATTGAAATAACACTGTGAATACAGGGTAAAGTCCATTTTGAAGTCCATTTTGAGCTTGGAGAGCTACAGAACAAGCTCATGATCACACGAACACTTGAGGCAGAATGCAAGCTCCAATACAGGCGCCTCACCATAGAGGTTTATAATTTAGACAAGGACTTATCATTTTTATTGTCAATAGATTCTATTTCTAATCCTGATTCATGTAATATTAGCAAACACACACAGCAGTTTTGAATTCTTTACCATTAACTCTTGTTCCTAATTAGATGCAGCTACATGGAGTGGCAATTGCCCAAGAGAATTTATGAACTTGAGATGTAATTAAACCTTTTTCATTTCTATTTTTCTCTAATGTATGATACAGAGATCAGTACACAGAAAAATAATCAGTTGGAGAAAAAAATAAAATGGAAATCTCAACTGCTGAGGCCCAAGGGAAACAGCTGAAAGGCAGGAGGTACAAATTAATTAATAGAAAGATAAATTGTCACCTGAGGATAAAGCACTGGGGATGCTGCTCCTGGAATAGCATGTGGTAAGCTCTTTCAGCACAGGAAAATATATGTGGGGGAAGTGAGGAACACAGTTTTCCAGAATTACTTAAATAAAGCTGGGTGACCTGAAAAATTGTAGAAAATTAAAATTATAAATACATTTCAAAACAATTGTTTCACCCCCCTAATTTGGGCTTTCTTAGAAAGCCTTCTAAGTGTTATGAACAGAATCTCTATGTATAGAACTGATACTTTTACAACAGCTATGAAGACCTTAATTGCAGAAAATAGAGCTTTAAACACAGAAGGTCTAACTAAGACACAAAAGTAAACATAACTAGAGGATTTAACATTACTGGTTTGTGCATCAATAAAACAAAACATGGTGAGCTATTTTTTAATACCTTACATCTATAGTTTTTCAATGTCTTGACATGAAAATTTACAAAATGAAATATGAACATCCCATGAAAAGTTAAAATTGAAATCAGACAAATAAGTTATAAACTAACTAATTTACTACATGACAGGGCAGTCTCCCACAAATACTCTCTCTGCAATATAGAATAAACATAGCTGGCAACAAATACTATTTTTAAAGCCTGAGTAAATCCAATTATCTCCTATAGAAACCACTTTTTTTTTCTTTTTTTTTCTGAGGGTATCTTGATGTTCTCACCCCTTGCTGTCCCGTGACTGTCTTATTTATTTAGATATTAAGCTATTCAATCCTGGGGCATTTACAACACTGTAGCTGAATGAATTATCCATATATATTCTCAGTCAGGCCTTAAGGGCTACCAGACACAAAAAGATTAAATCCACACCAACTCTCCAGGAATCATTTCAGAATGTCACAAAGTACAAAGAAAAACCTTCACACTCGTATGCTCAAAGCAAAATGTTGCAAGTTAACAGATTTTTCTAACGTAAACTTCAAGAATATATTTGTCCTAATCAGGCACAAGTAAATTCTGCAGGAATGTAATAAAGCAGCATGACCACAGCTCAAGCACTTCTACGGTCACTAAGATACCTTCAAAGTCATACTTGCATGTTCCTTGTATAATGCTATTATAATGTGTAGTGTAGTAGTACAGTGTATTTCCATGTAAAAATGCAATAACATTATCATCTAACAATTGTGTTGAATTTCATAAGAAGCAAAGTACATCAGTGTCTATTAATGTATGATTCGTTGTCATCTCAGAATGAATAATTGCTTATAAAATATTTATTTTAGTAATATTCTACTGGAACAAAGTGTGGGAGGTCAGTGCACGATAACAAAATAATGTTTGTCGAGAAGTTATGAACAGTATTTTTTAAAAAAAGAAAGAAACATAAAATATCTCTCTTATTAAAATATATTATAATCTTTTAATTGCTTTATTCTTGTTTTAAAAACAGTATCATGCCCAATACATTTGCATTCCTTTTCTTTTTGACAGCTAACAAACTACATACCTGAAACAAAAATGCTAACTAATGAGCCACATCATATAGCAAATCAGCATTTAGTGAGGAATTGACATCTCAGTTTTTATTACTTTAATATATAGACCAGCTAACACTTAGAGACTTTAATAAGTATCAGCTAAGCTGCTGCAGTATACTGGAGCATTTCAAAAATGAAGTGACTTGACAACCATGGTTTCTTGATCATCTGGGAAATACCTGCATAATGCACAATAGTGTGCAGATTACAATAATGAAGTGAAAGCAATTATTATTCAAGGTGACCCAAACAATTACAGGACAAAAAATGTCTCATGATAAATTTAATTAAATAAATCTATCACAGAGAAGTAAAGATGCAGCAACATTCAGGAAACATTTTAATACGTAAACTCTTCCCCTTTACAATTCTCTCTAGGTGCACAAAATCATGTAGCTAATATTAAATACACAGTGACAGGAAAAATACCATCATCTAAAACCTTGGAGATGATGGATGATTTCCATTTTTAGAAATAAATTCAGACTCCCAACTTGGAATCTGCTGCTCCTACCATGAACAGCACAGTGTTTCTTTCTCTCAGCTTTACTACTGATACACACAAAGCCATGTGACTTAGCTAACAGCCACAAATTACAATTTGCTTACCAAATTTTTAACCCTTTATAATTCTTGTAAGTTAAATAAAAATATTTGAACATTCCCTATCAGGGAGGCTGATCTCTGTGATCTCAGTGCATCATTGGGAAGGTAAGAAGGGAGGATAAATTAACAGTTATACTAACACTATCTCTAAAATGTCTGGGTGAAGATGAAGGAGAGATCAAAACTCTTGAATGTTTTCACACAACTCAGGTCATCCTTGCCCAAATGCTGCCTGTGACCAGCACAAGCCACGTCCCTGTGCCCGAGCCAGGGCAGTTCTCAGCACGTGCTCGGCATGTTGCTCTCGTGGCTGTACAATATCCCAGATGAGAGGCCTGGTGTGGAGCACAGACAGACATTTTGAGCCTTTGTGCACCATCCAAGATTGCTACCTCCATAATCATGTTTTGGGCAAGGGGGTGTGAACTAAAACAACCACTGTATGCAGTATGCATCTATTTTTATAAGTTTGACTGGGGCAGAAACCACCAAGGTCATCAGGAATTATTCTTAAACAACCAGAAGTGCTCCTGCTCATTCAAAGCATTATCAAGATGGCTGCTTTACCAATAAGACACAGCAAAAATAGTTGTAGCTTGGAAGAAATTTTAAATTTTTTGCTAAAATACTAAAACTAAGATGCTCCCCACACAAAATGGGCATATATGTTAATTAATTTTAGGGGTTTGACCTGTCAAATGAGCTATATGAATTGTGAAAAAATAGCTGCAATCTTTTAAAAAGAGAATTCTTACCATGGTAGAATAAATAGGAAGTTCTTTAAATGGGTTAACAAGCAACAGTATATCACCAATGTAAGTCTGAAAAAAAAAGAAGATACAATTGCTTTATTAAGTAATAAATTAAATTTTTAAGGAGGCTAATGGCTTTCTTCCAAAAAGAACTCTCAGTAAAGCCTCTTAACTCTAGCTAGCATCATGCTAAACATAATTCATGAATTCTGAGGTTTTAACTCCACTGTTTGAACTTGAGATCTAAATTTACATTTCGAACAGAATTAATTAGTCTTTTCATAATAAAACTGAGTTCTTCATAACTGAAAATTATGCAGAGAAAAATGGCACTACATATATTATTGGTAGATTATTTGAAAGTTAATTTGTAACTTACCACTTGCTAAACTACAAAAATGTCATAGAATCACAGGAGCTGCTGAGTTGGAAGGGACCCCCAAGGATCATCAAGTCTAACTTCTGGCATGCCTACCACATAAACAAGCTCCTCAAGTGATTTTAATGGAATAGATGACATAATTTAGAAATGCCATACTGGTTATCCAGAGTTGATACATTAAAATATGTCGCTTGTGGGGTAAGATGGAGTAATTGATACATATATGTCTTTATGCAAGTGTATGTGTACATGAATATATAAGCGTGCATCTGGAAAAACTATCCTATTAGAAAGAGTAAACCATCTAATGATTGCAAGTTTGCAAGATTTTTCTATTTCATGTTTGGGGCTATTAATGGCTGAGAGGCTGGATAAGAGCCAGCACTGTGCTGTAACAGCCCAGGCAGCAAATTGTATCCTGGGCTGCATCCAAAGCATCTGGGCAGCAGGGTGAAGGAGCGGATTCTGTCCCTCTGCTCTGCTCTGGAGAGACCTCACCTGCAGTGCTGCACCCAGCTCTGGGGTCCTCAGCACAGGAGAGACATGGCCCTGCTAGAACAAGATGAGGGCCATGAAGATGATCAGAGGCCTGAAGTACCTCTGCTATGAAGACAGGCTGAGAGAGCTGAGATTGTTTAGCATGGAGAAGGCTCCAGGGAGAACTTACAGCAACCTTCCAGTACCTAAAGGGGCCTACAGGAAAGATAAGGAGGGACTCTTTATCAGGGATTGTAGTGACAGAATGGAGAGGAATGGTTTTAAGCTGAAAGGGAAGAGATTTACATTAGCTACTAGGAAAAAAAATCTTTAGTGTGTGGGTGCTGAGGCATTAGAAGAGGTTGCCCAGAGGAGTTGTGGATGCCCCGTCCCTGGAAATGTTCAAGGACAGGTTGCATGGGGCCCTGAGTTCACCATCTTCTACTGGAAGATGTCTCTGGCCATGGCAGAAGGGTTGGAACCACATGATTTCAAAGGTCCTTTCCAACATGAACCATTCTACAATTGTATGCACTGAAGTATAAGATTGTAGGTCACTCTTGCTGCTATACTTTTCACTCCACATAAATAGCTGCTGCTATATCACACTCTTAGAATGCAAAAATTGCCAGGCTTCTGCCTCTGAAGAGGTCAGACAGCAAAGCATCATGTGAACAGTTCCAGTCATGCTGTCTTTTTCAAGATGAAGTATTTTGATTTGGAGAGGTGGAAAATATTGTCTTTCATAGTAAATGTACTGTTTTTCTTGTAAAATGCATCCATTTATTTCCCTTCTCTCACCCACCGTGACTTCACTGGTGACTGACTTCACTTTTCTGGCAAAATGAAACTTTATAAAGCTTAAAAAAAACGCATGAAGCAGGAAGTGTTTAGTCCTAATGACAACTTTGGTTTGGAATTGGAACCCAAGGACTTTTTCTTCTAAGTCTAAGAACCAAGTCAAGAAGAAAGCATCTTCAGCACTGATGCTGATACTCTACCAAAGCACTCTACCAAGGCTGCTGTTGAGCAGAATACTAGTGATCACTGCCTAAAGTTCTGTTAAGCTAAGAGAATTCCAGAGTAGAAGATCCTTTTAGATGAAATCTTCAGTATCTTGAAATAAGACTTCCTCTGTGGATCTTCATGATTTCAGTTTAAGTTATCTGGTATCCTTGAAAGTGAGATAAAGAAAAATAAATACTCATATAATGAGTATTTTTTAGGATTTGATCCATGATTCTAAACCCCAGAATTTTTTTCACCATTGAATGCCATAACACCTAAAACTGAAGTTCCCATAATTTCAAAAGGATTCACAGCAACATAACAGTTCCCCATATTCCTGTGGTCTAAACAGTGTAATCAACTTATAAATTTAAAAATAATACGCATGTTTCCTATTTGCACTCCACTTAGCTCTTCAGTAAGTTAGTAATAAGTTATGGGTAAGATATGGACAGGGATACAAAAATTTTCAAGTGCTTAACTGGAAGCCTTCTGTGCTTATTATGGCCCAACTGGGAAAACTTTACAAAATCTTGCTACAGCAATTTCTTTTGGTATCTAGATGATTAACATTACAATACAATTATTTCTCTGATGTTAGAAGAAATTATTAATTAAATCTCCCATGCTGAATTCTAAGCTTTTAAAATCTAAATTTCTTTTACATTTCCAATAATCGTGGTCTATTAAATTGACATAATGCTAAAAATGGAAGGATCTTTCAGTGGTTTGAGAAGGAAGATTACAAAGCATGGTGGTGCACCACCCCCCCCAGTCATACTGTGATCTGAGCGACCTTAAAACACTCACTCGTGACAAGTGTGTTCATCAATGTTTACCAACACACTTCTTCTGTGAAATAAGCATGCATAAATTGTATTCAAACCTCTCTGAAGTTACATTCCATTTTTTATATCTCCTTTTCCAACACGAACTTGAGGAATAGCAGGGCTTACACACCCACGCATGCCCTCATCCATTTAAAACTTTCATGAGTTCGGGGCAGGTTACTGTCCAGTAGTTAAGACACTAATCCTATTTTTCCTATTCTCTCTTTGGTCTTTTTTTGAAAGCTTACTATTGATAGGTGAATAGCAACTCACATATATCTGATTATTGTTGAAACGCTTCTGAATCTCATAAAGCAGGCTGCTGTCGGTTAGCTCACTCAGAGAAGCCAGGTCATCATTTGGAGCTGGAGGCATTAGCTTGATCTAGAAAACAAAAATTAGAGAAGTAAAGTAACTTCACAATGAATCATTCTGTACCATAATGTTCCAACTCACAGTATAAACCAAGACCACTAGAATTTATGGGAAAAAATGCATTAGGAAACCAGAAAGTTGTCACCCCCAAACAATTTCACACCATTAATCTTAATCAAGGGGAGAATATAAAAATTATTATCAATGTTATGGTGTATAACCTAATGAGTCTGATGGGCTCTTTAGAGCATACCAGAGTGCCATTTGCAATCCTTAAACCAATAAAGATTCTCAGATCAAATTCAATTTTCCTGCTCTCTTCATTAAATGTTCGTAGCAGAAGAAATCAGAAAATGACTTAGTGCACTTAGTGACTTATTTCTTGTCCAGTATTCAACAAAGCTCTCAGACTACTCTTTATCATAAGGGATTTAAAATTCTACTGGAATTTTTCTTACAGATTAGAAGTAAGTTAGTAAGAAATTGGAATTGTGTTGTCATGGAAACCAGAAGATAATCAAAAGAGTCCACTTTAGCCAAAACTGGTGAGTGAAATAGTTTAACCCTTTTGAGATTAGAGTGAATAATATAAACTCTGCAAGAGTAAGCAAAAAAGTAAATGCAAATGCAACAAAAAAAGATCCAAAAGACTAAGAAAGGAGACAGAAGAAAAAAGAATCCATGATAATGGGAGTTTGGTTGAAGACAAAATAAACGTTGATACATTAAGTAGTGGGCTTATAAATAATGACCTACACTTAAAATGTAGTTTGATTGATTTTTTTATGTCATCAAAATACCCAGAAACATAAAATTCTCATGTGAATGATGACAGAATTAAGTTGCTTGTTCAGAATTTATTATAACTCAGGGTCTATTTTGAGGATGGACAATGAAGATGAAACTTCTTTCTTCTATTGTTCTGCTTAAAATGAACACTCAGGAGAAAAGTAGACACTGCCCTCTTTTGGTGAACACCTCAGCACCTTCAGTCTTTGGCAGTGACAGGTGATCAGTGGCAGAAGCAACAAGCAGACTGGGGGATATTGGAGGGAACATGGAGCGTGCTTCTGTCATGGGGAAGAGCCCAATGATTATGGATACTTGTGTTTAGTACCTGGGGCGTGACACAGAACTTCTAAACTGCAACTCTTTCCATAAGTTCAAGGTCTAGTTCAGAAAATCTGACACTGATTTCACCGCCTGTGCTTTATAGGTGTATACCTACCTATCAGAGAGGTTTGTTCCTCACCCCATTAAAGTGAATGAAGGTTCCTCTATCACACACAAGATGGCATTTCTTGCTCTTTTTGTTTTTAAGCATGGCAGTTGGATGTACAGCTTACTAGAAAACAAGAATTCCACTTGGCAAAACAAAAAATTAAATTACAGTCTGCCATTTGTCTTTGATGATGTACATTAGAATACAAAAATACTCCAAGAACATTTTTAAGAGTCTTGTAGAGAGAGAGAGCAGAGAGACAAGTCTTTGGCCTCCTTTCCTTAATAATGTGCTCACCTGGCATGCAGGAACAAAAGAGGCATCAGTCTTCACTGCTCTCCCTTGTGAGCTATCAAAACTCAGAACATCTGTGCCATAGAATGAGCTTCTTTTAATCTATCTCTATGAAGATTAAACCTCTGCTATGTAGTTGTAAATAAAGGAAAGGTTTGGATAAAAGTACTGCCCTGGGATTCTCTGTATTTTCTGAACTTTTTAGCACACTTCCTTATACATTCCTGATTCCTATCAGCTAGCATTCATGCAGATGAAAGCTGGATACCATTCAGATCCCATGACAATAATAATTTCCCATAGGTCATTTGGGCATGGCCCCGTCTCTGGAGGGAGAAAACAGTTTTGCCTTACAGATGTGTATGGACTCATCCCACACAGCCCTAGGCCAGCAAACAGGCCCTGGCTTGCACTTATTTCATAATCTAGGCATAGCCAAAAATGCTCATTCTCTAGATATGGTTAGAAATGTGAAGTGTTCAGTAAAACTCCAAGTAAGGAAATCAAAATCTTATCCACGCTTTTTTTCTACAAAGTTTAGGATTTGGCATTTCAGTATTTTCTACCAGACTCATTGCATTAAGTGTCATAGTTCAACCAGCAAATAATCACATAGAAATAAGAATTCTAAATTCTTTAAACTCACAACTGATTTAACAGTAAACATTATGTACATTATTAATATCTTATTTATGGGCACCCTAAAGTCCCATTCTCATCTACTTTTCTGGGCATACATATGTGTTTTTTAGCCCAGTGCATCTCTCTGGCTATCATTCTAATTGCATGATGTATATTTTATGGGACAGAAAAATAGCCATACATACAACGTAAGTTCCAACATAACTATGCATCTGGAAGTGATTAGTTTTTTAGGTTTTTGTAAGGCTTACAATGAAGATTTCTATTTACCCTTTTAAATTACATGCACTTAACATTCAGAATCTGCCCTTATAATAGTCTTTAGTTATATATATTTTTACATACTTGTGTCACTGAAATATGTATGCATCTGTGTCATAACTGATATTGGAACAATCAAAAGGGCTTCAGGGGATACTCTATCACACAGTTCATGTGGCCAAAAAAAACATAAACAAAAACCATAAGACAATTTTATTTTTTAAAAATGACTCAATTAAGAAAATATTTAATTTATTTTTATTTGCAGCACGGAGCATGTAATTCAATTCCAAGCCATTAATTTAAACCTGCTATCAAAAAATATCCTTCCCAGATGAGGGGAAGAGAAACTGAGAATATGATAAAATTCTGGAAATTATTCATACTGCTTGCTTTGTTTGGCAGCACAGATCTTGGTGTTACGGATGATCAAAGAACACCTTTTACCTAGGAAAAAAGCAAAAGCTAACACAATCCAAGAGAAGTCCAAAATGCTTTATTGATGTAGTCATTTCATCCCCATCCCCTATGCTTCAAGTAATAAAAATCTTAGTGAGAAATAGTATTTTCTTAAGGCTCTTTTCCATCATTTTTGCAATTAAAAAAACCTGAAGCGATATATAAATTTGAACTGTTATTTCTTTCCAAACCAAAAAAGTTGTGGGCTTTTTCTATTAAAAATGCATGTTTGAAACGTACTAGGATGAAATTTTTCTTTTTGATCCCTCAATAAAGGCCTAATCTGCATGCCACATTGCCTAAGAATGTATGCTATTTCTGACACAAAGCATATGAAATATCACCCTGATATATTAAATATCATCCTGAAATATCATCCTGATATACTTCAATAATATATGAACATAAAATCCAAGTAATGACTCCACATAATCTATTGAAAAATTAAACAGAACATGATTACTTTGAGTGTAGCTGGAATACAATTCGTAAGAATAAAAGACAGTGAAACTCATTAGAAGAGTTTCCCCCAAGAGGCAGGAACAGTGGGAAGGGGTTGTTCAGAGCTTTCCTTTGGTATCAGCACTAAATAAAAACTTTACTTCCCAAGTAGTGAAATTAAAAATAATAATTTTAAAAAGTGTAACATAGATAAATATCACCTTTGAAAATGAAGGTCTAAATGTTATTAAGACAAATACAGGTATGATACACATATACCTACTGTTCATAATGTGTGGCAAGTAGTAGAGAATACAATCCCTGTACTTCCAGGATCACAATTACATCACTTCAAGAAAGAAAAAATACTACATATTTTAATTTGACATCTAGGGACTCTTTACTTTCCTAAAGTTAACTGTTTCCTGAAGTGATTAAACTAGTTTACTGTCTTTCCTTCATAAGAGCTAAAGCTCATTAAGCCCTTGCCAACTGAAAAGTTGTATTAATTCTTTTCTAATGCAACCAGTCATTTAAAAACACACTAAGCACCATTTCTAACCTACCCTTGTTAATGATAATTTTTCCTATCCTTCCATGCTAGGGAGCATCACTCCAAACTGAGCAACTACAGATATTTTTTAGTTTTCCCTGCTTCTAAAAAAAACATGAGACACACACTCCTAGCTTTTTTAGAGCAGAATTTCAGACAGTTTCCTGCAGAAATTTCTCAAATGAAAGATCTAAAAGAGATTCACCTTTAAGTAAGCTCTCTTCTCTTTAAATTGTAACTATTGTTGGAAGTTCCACGGTGGTATGGGGAAACAACAGGAGTCCATTTGAAAATCTGCCCTGGGACCTTGAGGAGACTCAAAGTCATGGTGGAGACTAAAATTACCAGCATGAAGACTTCTCTTTGCTCGCTTTCACCTGGAAGATTAGCTGTTCTTATTCCAATCAGTTTCTGTGTGTTTAGTGCACAATCTATAAAGTAGAAGCTTAGCTTAGAGATAATGAAAACCTGAATAATTTTATCAAGGCTTACATCAAAAGAGAATCAGGCAGAAAGAAGTATCTGTGTTCTTGTACACAATTCTGCTGAACATCTAGAAGCAAGCAATAGTCTTGTCAAGACCCTAAGCTAAATACCTCCCTCCCTTGTCCTATAATTAGAGGAGGATTCCTCCTTAAAGGGTTGCAAGCATTTACTTTTCTGACCAGCAGTGCTTGTCACTTGGAATGACTGCTTCCATCAAATCCCATCAGTCAGCAACATCAGAAACTGTATAACATGAAAACAAGATGTAAGCCAAGTGCAAAACATGTTGTGTTTCCATTCTCTGACTGGATAGGGAACTGAGTGCTCCACAGGATTCCAAAGCTGAAGTTCTTTCACAGATCGACTCATATCATTTACATATGGACGCACTGATTGATCTTGTATGATCAAGCCATCCGTCTGAAATGCATCCAAATAAGAAGCAGTGGAGTGTGCGTACTTCTGCCAAGACAGAGATGCAGTTTTTTTGAACTGAAAGTGGCTTAAATCAAACCAGTATCTTGCTCCTTTGTTATGCTTCAAACTCACAGTAAATTATTTTTAATGGAAATACTCCCCTCCCCCATCCCCTTGATTCTAAAGTAGTTTTTTCTTAAATGGCTGAATATTTCTGGAATATGTTTCCCAAATGCATGTAACAAAATAAATGCCCTTGTATCACAAAAAAAGGCTCCAAACAACAGCCCACCCTCCCCCACAAAACAAAACAAAACCAACCAAACAAAAAAACAACTAAAAAAATTAAATTCTAAATATTTAAACTTAGGATGTGCTAGATTTATAAGCAATAGATAATTGCCTCCTTTTGCATTCATCCTATACACTGAATGAGACTGTCATCCTGTAGAGAAAACTGTAGAGGGTATCGAAATAATCAGTGCTGGTAATCTAATGCATTATCACAAGAAAGGGAGTTAACACTGCAGCTGTAAATCTGGCAATTCCTAGCTTTGAATTAGTCACTAACTTTGCAACTTGATATTCCTTATGCATTCTTTTTGTTTTGTCAGTCTCCCAGGTTGTGTTTCTTTTGCAACAAGTTTGAGACAAGGGCACACTCTGGGCAGCACCAACAGTTGTCCCTCCCCTGTTGTGAACCATGAATAGAGACTGAGAAGCTCTGAGCCCTCCCCACAGCCCCTGACCTGCTACCAGTAGCTGTCAAGAAGCAGCAGTTCAATTTGCAGAGCAAACTCTGCAGCCCAGACAGACTGCAGGGAGTGATCAAGGTGACAAGGCTCCACAGTGCAAATGGTATTGCTCTATGGTGAGGGAAAAAAAATACTGTGGTCTTCAGCTTCATTAAGTTTACAACTTCTAGACCTAAGCACTCACAAAAATTCCAAAACATTGCCGTTACCTGCTCAAGTTTGGTTGTGGTGTTCACAGTGACATTTTCAGATGCACTGTCCTGAGACTGCTGCTTACACAAGCCTTTAGCTGCATCTTTGAACATGGTATCTTTCTCCAGCAAACTGTCTTGCTTGGCAATCGGTAAAGCCAGAGGATTGCTACAAAGAGAATCAATAAAGCAATTAGACTCCTGCTGAAGACGACGCACAATGAAATGGGGACAGCACAAGCATAGAACTGAGATGCAACTCAGGGCTGAAACACAAGCTCCTGGTCCAAGCACTAAAAAGAAATTGGTGAGAAATAAACTGTTCACATGGGCTAGTCTGTTCCCAAAGACACCGAGCAACATACTTTGATTTAAAATTCACCTTTATGCATGTCTTTCTGAAGCAGGATTGAGCAAGCCAAAGAGAATATGCATGAGACTGCTTTTGACAGCACTAGGCTGGCAAATCAATAGCCAATTTTGCAACTGAATTTAAAAAGCACAGTTAAACTACACAATACTATCTTGAAATACAGTATGTTTTAACAAAACAGATATTGTCATTGCAGTTATTAAAATTAAATTCCATCACTTTTTAGCTTACTTTTTATAGGGCGATATTCAAGATACATTTTATGACCAGAAGCTGCTGTGAATTTGTGCTAAGGCAAAAATAAACAGAAAACCAAACAAGTAAATAGCAGACTCCTGAAATTACTCCAACAATATGCAATACTCTTCATCCACATAAAAGTTAACCAATTCTTACACACATGGCATTGTCTTCCCTATTGACAGTTCAGACAATATGACACTCTTGAAAAACAACAATGCCAAAATCTTGGATGATTTTTCAGAGCTGTACATCCAAGCAATTAGCAAGGAATCAGCCACAGGAGTTGAGAACACAAACATCTTAAAAAATAATTGTCTGGATTCTGACAGTGCAAATGAGACAAACTCATGGAGTGCGCATCAGTTCCTTGCCAAAATGTGTACATAATTTCTTTGAAAGGAAATGTGGACTCAATATGGGAATGTGGGAATAGTTCATTCCACTATGGAATAAAGCCCAAACTCAGTTAAAATAAATCTCATATTTACTCTAAGTTACTTGTGTTTAATCACTGATTATTAAAAAAGCCATGATTACACACACAGTTAACTCAAATGAATACTCATAACTAACACTGATTGCAACTCAGGATAAGAACTGCTCTTGGAAACAGAACTGAAATACACACATAATTTTAGAAACAAAGGATAAAGCACCTTCTAGGCAGAATTCATGGGAAAAAAAAGACAAAGTAGTTTCCCACTGAATAAAAGACAGACGAACAAAACTTTTCTTTTGATGAAACTGTCAGTCTGCAAGTATTGAAAGAATTAGTTTAAACATTTTATAATGAAATATAATTTTTTTTGCCTCAAGATGTCTTGCTTCAGACATTTAAATGTAAAACATCTAGAAGAACATTAGTGAAAATAAAAATTTCTATTTATTGCTTTGGTTAATCTTAGATTATTTTGTGATAAATTTACCAAATGTCACATGGACAAAAGATCCCCCCCCTTTTTTTTCACTTGAACTGCAGAACAGTTGGCAATTAGAATAAGATGTATCAGTTATTAGATTGTAGAAGAAATTAAACTGTGACACAAACATAAATGACTAATATTAATTCACATTTTACTGAGATTCGGAATTGAACAAAACATAATTAAATACAAAATTTTCTTTCTGAGTAGCCTTTTGCTACTGTCCAAAACTGCTCAAATTTCTTTAATCACAGACAACTAGAAGAAAGATTTAAAGAAAAGCCTAAGCCAAATTCAAGTATTAAAAACCAAAGCACTATCACTTACATCTTTCTTAATATTCATGTGATGCTTCTTTTAAATTGTGAAGATCCAGGATTTTTTTGCTGTGAAGTTGAACCTTACCCATTTAATCTTACCCCTTTTGTGATAATTGCACAACACTCATTAGAAATACTTCTTAAAATTCAGCTATAAACTCCTTGCAACCAAATAAACCTTTCAGGTGTCACAAAAGAGAGGTGGTTGTAAATCACAGCAAAGTGTGGGGGAAAATGGGTGCCTACTGTTTCGACAGATGCATTTTCATCTTAAGAGGACAATAATAACATAATTTAACAGGCACGTTTCATGTAATGATGTGCACAAGAATAGCCTATAAATTATGCATATTTATGAGACATTAATAGGACTTCATGTGATGGAAATGATGACATATAATTCATATTACAACAAAAAGGTGAATGATTCTGTGAAAGAAAAAATGTTTTAAAATGAATCTGACAGTTCAGTCTGACTCAGGTTCAAGAAGACACTATGAAAAATAAACCAAAATAAAATGTTTCCAGAAAACACTGGCTTTTTAGAAAAGTATTTCTATTAATCACAAGATTAAGTCAACCAAGGCCTCTGAAAGCTCAGCTATAGGACAGTGCAAGGGAAGATTTTATGTTAATTTAGGCAAGTAGATTAGCATGAACTGTCTTTTATGAAAATTAATGGATAATTAATGGATAATTAATAGATAATTAACCACAAAGGGAGATTTATGCCAAAATAATGCTCCATAGTAGACAAGAAGAAGTGTTATCTAGGGTAATCTTATTTGAATGTAGTAGGACTTTCTACCTGCCTATGTGTCTGGAAAAAATATTGAATGTTATGTGGAGGAACACTGATTTTATTTTTATTCAAAGAAGCCTTCATATATGGAATTAATTTGAAGTATCACGTATTTTTATTGGACTTTTTTTTAGATAAATTGAGATGGTTTTCTATAAGTTGCCATCCTCTACCATGTCATTACAAAAGAAAAAAAACCAGAAATCATATGAAAAACTGAGAGCTGACAATCAAATTACTGGAAATTTTATCATCAATATTGGAAGCAATTGAGCACCTTCTAATTTGATAGAGAGAATTATATCAAGGCAGAATCTGCAATAATATTTTCATGGGCCCTTTGAGCTTACAGCTTTTGTTGGAGAAAATTTCTGTAATCCTTCCGCAGGCAATTTTGAGATGCTTCAAACAATTTCTAAGCCAGCTGACACCTATAAAGTGCATAATCTCTGAAATTTCAGGCTAAAAAACTTCAGAATAGATTAAACATTAGAAGAGTGTTTGAAAACACTAGAATAATTGAAAGGCAAGTGCTACATAAATGGTTACAAGGAAATGCTATGTAATAAAAATTGAATCTCTCTTCTGTTTTTTTTTCTTGAACACATCTATTTTATTTCATATTCTTGTGCTGATTTTGAAACACATCCATTACTACAATTAAGATTTACTTAAATATGTATCAGAAAATACACAATGTCATTAAGTTAGCATTACTTTGAAACTAAGGTTCTTAATTTTTTAGTATTTATCACTACCTAGATGACTGCACTATCCATGTATTAACTATTTCACTATTTCACCAAGGGAAGTTCTACAGGCACATGAACTGAAGTAGAAGTACAAGAAAAGAACAAGACAAGAGTGACATAGAGAAGTAACTGCAACTCTGCCCTGTGCTGCCCACACCTCACTGATGAGACTGAGTGCAATGAAGAAAACCAGGTTTGCTTGGTAACCTAGCATATTTCAAATATACTGACTGCTAAATTTTGTTTCCTCTACCTGAGTAGAGGCTGACTTTCAATTCACCTCTTCACAGTCTTCTTCCAGAAATCAATGCTGTAGTTTAAATTTGAACCAGCAAAATTAGGTTTGCTGACAGAACACATGCTATTTATAATTGTTTGTTCATCATTTTTGGGTCTGCTTTTGAATACTGTTTTCTTCTGAGAAATGGCCACAAAGCAATATGGCCGAAACATAGAGTTGCTAAGAGCTAATGTAAAATTACCACCTCAGATTAAACATACTTTCTTACATCAGTAGAGTTGATGAAGAACGGATGCAATAAAGAATAAAGCAATGGTACATGTGGATTATTATTGTGCACTACTCTTCAGCACTAAAAAATTGGTTTGGTACACAAGAACAACACAGATATTTATCTCCAACCTAGCATATTACACATCTCTCTACAGACCCTTTTAACAGAGCATGAAGGATGAAACTTTGTTTTCAACATTAGCCACTGAAAAAAAAATTGTTGAAACTAGTCATCTCAGCCGCCTCTCTAACAGGCAGCATGTAGCTACTCTGGAGGATAATTCACTATATCTTAAGAATATGTCTACTATCATTTGGAATAATAACTCTCTGCAAGGCTTTGGGTTTCACAATTATAAGCATGATAATAAGAGCTGAGATAACCAGCTTTGAGATGACACCTGATCTTCAGTCACTATAAATTAAAATTAGAGGATTTCTAAGTAACATGGAACTCTGTGTATGGTTCACCAACAATTTTCCATTTTCAGTAGTGATACCTTAGACATGCATGGGCAAAATACATCAATACTTTTGCCTTCCAAGAATGCTCCCATCTCAGAATAGCTGGTTGGCCAGCTGATACTCTCCTGCACTGATAGCAGACCCGATAGATAGCTAGTACAAAGCTCTGGTTGATGAAGTCTCTAATCCTAAGACTGCCAAAAGTCTCAAAAATGTGCCAAAGTGGCATTACTTCAAGCTTACTGTATCCTAACAATGGCCCCTGGCTATGTGCAAAGGCCAAAATCAGTGCACTGAGCTGAACAGGGCTTTGGTTTCACCTGGTGCTGTGTCCTCATGCAGGCACCACAAACTACATGCAGTCCCACACTGGGATACAGCTGCCAACAGACGCTAAACTCATCACAATTCATAAATCACTTTTCTTTGTTTTTCCATTCCGTGGACTTTGCTTTTCCATTCAGTGGACTTTGCTTTTCCAAAACTTCCAGTGAAGGTTTTTACACATGACAGGTCTGAACTATTGTCATATAAAGGGTCACTATACAGAAAACTCTCAAAAAATAGCTATCTTAATCTATGTATTACAGGAAGGAAAGAGTAGAGAAAAAATATTTTCAGACCACTTCAACTTTGTGCAAAGATTTCCAGAGGTTAATGGGTGTTAGCACTGAAACCAGTATGCAGTACAATATGTGCATCACAGTACAGACCTCCAGAATATAAAACTCATGGAAATGCATCATCTACATGCAAGAATAATGAAAAAGATTTAAAAGTCTCTAAAATCTTTATGAGTAACTTTTGCTAGGCATCATTACATAGCTACAAGAGTGGCTTACCTTCTACTTCTGGTATTACAACGTATCAATAATTAAAAATAAAATTTTGACTTACATTTGAGAATCTAAAGGTTTAGTTTCATGCCCCAAAATTAAAATTTTTCATTTAAAAGACAGTTGAAGGACACATAAAGTTCAGGAGTATGATTTAAATTATTGAAACAGTGGGTTAGACTAGAGGACATTTCATAAGGAATTAACAAGCATGAAAAATTAGTAATTTCATAAACATTAGTATCATATACCCAGCCACATATATTAATGACTACAAACCATGAAGCAGAAACAACACACTGTGTTTACCATCCATCAAACATGCAATCTTTACTAAATATAAATATATCCCATGGAATTCTCAGTTTAACAGATTGATCATTTCACGACAGTTGCTCACCTCTTCCAAATTTTAATGCATCTAAACACATTCTGTCAACCATAAATTACAGCTATTATGAAATGGAAGCATATATATATATTATCTATATCTTTATAAGAGGTTTTGTTTATTGTTTTCCTCACACACTCTTCGGTGATTACTACAGAAAAATGAATGACAGTGTTTTGCACACTTATGCAACCAACAAATATATATTTCAAATATACAGCAACTGCACATTGCATAAAAACATTATTTGTAGCTTTTAAAATTCATTGGATCACACTACCTGGAAATAAGAATTTGAAATATCAGTATGTCATGTATTACCATAAAACAGCCAATAGTGCTTCATACCTATTTTACATCTCTTTTCACATACCCACGGCAGTCTTTTTTTAAGACTCACAAGGAAATATGGAAGTACAAAATTTTACAATTTAAGACATAAATTCACTCTCCAATACTGAGTTTTAAGTCCACATTGCTAAATGCTACCTGATTCCACTTGAATTTTAAGCAGCACAAATCTAAATATAAATTTTTAACTATAATTTTGACCAGTATAACTTCATCTGCAATCACATATCTGATTTCAGTTTTTCAGGACTTGTCCTTGCTTCTGTCATAGGCAATGGTAGTTTTACTTAGACTACACCCATCTACCTTAACAAAAGGAAGTTTGAGTCTACAGTATTAACCTCTAATAATTCTGCTAAGGCAAACCCAGATAATTTTAATGGCAATTACAAGAATATATTTTATTATTTGTAATCTATAATTATAAAATTAAGACTGACAAAAAGATATGAGAGATAAAAATGCAAAAGATGGTTCAGGAGATTTCCAGAAGGAAATAGTTACTTGACCCATCAAATCACACAGAATCATAGAATGGCTGGGGGTGGAAGGGACTTTCTAGAGGGCACCTGGTCCAATTATCCTGCTCAGGCAGGGACAATAAAAGACAGTTGCTCAGGTGCACATCCAGATGGGATTTGAATATCTCCAAGGACACACAGCTAAGATTCACAGATTGAAAGATATGGTTCAAATGATAATCTGGTTTCAGTGGATTGCTCTATAACAACACCAGCACCTACTTACAGTTTATTGGAAATTGTGGGCAAATCATGGATGATCTCTTCATATGGCTCTTCTTGAGATAAAGTAGAAACAGCTAAAGGGTCTTTCATTTTTTCCTCCCAAACAATTTCAGCCTTCAGAAGCATTTCCTCAATAAAATCAGAAGCTGCAACATCTAAGATATGGGAACACCAAGATATCAGACAAAATATGGTGCAGAAAAGCTCCTTTGAATTAAAATCTCTAGATCAGATTTAAGACTAAACATGTGGCTAGATAACATGAAAGCAATTGCTCAGATATTAATAATAAAATAATACTTGAAATTACTGGGAAAACAAAGGCAAAGCAAATTTAGTACAGACTTAAGTTGTCATCTGCAAAACCTCAAAACCATTCTTTCTGTGTAGCAAACTAAAGTATTCAATAATTCACGGGACTTCAGGACAAAACAATACAACCTTTTCAACACTTTATTTCTATGAAAACATGCACTTAAATCCTTTCCAAATGTTTTATGTTTCTACAAACTAGATATATGTCTTATACATACAGAAGTGTTGAAATCAGTTCTGTTTGCAGACCAGAAAGATAGTTAACTCAACTGTGCTAAATACCTACTAAATGTGGTTAGCTAACTGCATTGTTAGATCATCTGAGTTTGGTCCACATCCTTTTTTACAAAGACTGGCATGTATCTAACCCCAAATAACTCTTCTAAGGTTAAGTGTCACAAAGTTCCCTGTGAATGTATTTGTAAGCAGCACAGCACTTGAAGCATAGCATATTTTCCTTTATTAAGCAAAGGAAGTTTCATCCATAATCTGACAGAGAGTTCCTATTATCTACATTATTGAGCTCCATCTTAATTTTATCCTAGGTATAGAAGGTTGAACAACCATGTTTCTTCTTTTCAACACTGCTAGCTAGAATTACTGACATTAGCTCTGCTTTGATCTCTGTGTTAGGCCAGTTGATGTCAAATTCCTTCCAACCTAATAGAGTCTGCAATTCTATAATCTTTAGAGCCAGTGCCTTGGCTCCCTGTTGCCATCTGGTTTAAGAAGGTGCCTTCAGTGGTAAACAATAGCAGCTACACTTCAAAACTAGGTGTTGAATTTGTTTTCAGACAACAGCTACAGAAATTCCAACTCAGTGTACTATAATAAGCTGAGAGAGAAAGGAACTCAGTGAGAAGTCACCAAAAATGTGTGAAGGCAGCTACCACTAAGGCACAGAAGAACTCTCAAGTAAGAAACATAGCTAGAAATAAACAGGGAATGAAACAAGTGGGAGACCATGCTGTCATTTGACATGATATCCTGAGTTACCATGACTAGCCATTTCCAGCAACGTATGTAAAAATGTACACACATGTATGTGTGTATAACTCTACACACTAAGATAGATGCACACTATAGATAAACTGTATCTAAGAAAGCAGGAAGGAAAGACAGCAGTGTCACAATAGCTAATATACCCATTATGTACATGGATTTTCACCTACCTGAAGGTTTTTCATTATTGCAGTTAAGAAGATTGGGATTTGCCTGGTGCATCAAAAGCAGCTTCACAAGATTGGTCTAAAATGGGCAAAACCAGAGGTGTTTGAAATAGGAGAAGTAGGACAGGTGTCTGTCATTCAGTTTATACCTTCCTTCCTGCACTATCTGAAATCATATAATAATCTGCAGGCAGTACCTCCCAACCCCCACCTTCTGCAGCTACTAAACACATTTCTATAAATCACAAGTGGCAGAGTAAAATAAAATTCTACAATTTCAATCCCAAAGTCTCCCTCCACTCATACATGTGTAAACAAATTAACAGAGGAAAAAAAACCCACCACTCCATCACTACCCGTTAAGACCTAGATCACAAATATTTCTTCATGCCTAACTAATCCAACAACTGTGTGCCACCACTGTCAAAGGGGTCTGACTCACAGCCATCATCATAGAAGCAAATCTGTTCTCTGTCAGTACTAGAAATTGGCACATTTATCTTAAGTTTACCAAATCATCTAATTTACTAGTAAAGACAACAATTATAGCACAGTAGGGGAGGGTAGAGTATCATATAATGACAAAGTTTAAAACATATTTTTCAATTCCTGCAAAGAACTGTTTTTAGTGAGTCGCTCTATGGCTGTACCAAAGTCTCTTGGGATACTTTCCCGTCAAAGGCTGTAGCAATGTCTATCCTGATAAACTGGTTAATGGGAAAGGTGTGAAAGGCTGCATAAGGAACAACAAAAAAATACTTTTAGAATGTGAATATAGAGCCCAACTAAATGAGAGAACTATATGCATTTTTGAATACATGCTAAAACAAATAGAATGTATAATATAAGTGTAACCAACAGCAGAGGCCAGGATGAGCACGGGGGAAAAAAAGCTGTGAAGGAAAGAAAGGATTCTTCGGATAGAAGAACAGACCTAGAAATAAATGAGACCTGAACTGGAAGTCAGCTAAGAGAAAGGATAATAATTTGGCATAAACCCAAGTAATAAATAAATAAACAAACAGGAAAGAAATCATTGCATTAAAAAGAAAAAATCGATATGGTACACAGGAGGCAACTTACTAGACAAAACCATGATAATGAAGAATCCATTAAATGCAAAGAAAATCCCAAGCTTCTAATCAGAGAAAACCAAGAAAATATTGTTGCAAATTTCTGTAAAAATAAAAATCTTGGTCTCCTCAGATTTGTAATGCTGGCTTTCTTTTCTTTCAGTAACAGCAGAAAATTCAGCAAACTCCAAGATGTGGGGAAGCCATAGGAGTTTTATTTCCAAATCCAATCGGCCTGCTTTCCACTGAAAACTCGCAACACATGTAGAAATATATACATCTTTTTTTATTAGTAAAAAAAAGGAACATGCTTAGTTATGGAGCTACTGCATAATCTCTGAAAAGTGGTAGTAGTTGTATCAAAGAAAGGAGGTTTTAAATGCATTTTTAGTTTAGCAAAAATGCACTGCTTTTTGAGTTACCAAAGGTTTGGATTTATAGCACAAGAAATCTCATGCTCCAATATCAATGTTTCCTGCTGCCAATGAAATATCTCCTGCTGGGACTCCTTAATGCATGTCACGAGGACTAAGGTATTCAGGTCACTGACAATTTCAATAACCTGCTTTTGGATACACAACTCTCTGCATTGGAATTTGCCTCATTCACTAATGTTTTAGAAAGAGTATTTTAAAATACAATTGCCATATCTAACAGTAGAAATACGTGTAGAATAATTAAAGCAAATTACCACTAAACAAAGGTATTTCAATTGCAGCATTACAAATAACATACATATGACTATGTCAAGAAATAAAACAATATCAAATGAATTATTGCAGAACCTATGAATAAAATTAGTGTGTCTATATATATATATTCTCCTATTCTTCCAGTGTAGTCTTTGACAATTCATGAAAATTAAAAAAAAATAGACAGTGTCATGACTCACTGTGCAGAAAATGCCACAGTAATGGCAGTTATTTAAAATATCATTTGTCTTGCCTCTCCTTTTATACCCTTAATTTGTTATTCAGTACCTTTTGACAGAACACCAGGAAACACCTTAGACCTTAATTTTTTTCCTTTTAGATCTTATCTTCAAATGCCCTCCTTCTCAAAATACAATATTGGTTACCTTTTCTGTATTAATAAAGCATGTCTGTCTCTATTTTCCTGGTATTCTGCTCAAATTGCAATTTTCTGACATCTTACTGAATACCTTACCCTTTGACTGTAAGGAATGGTACTGCAAAGAATATTTTTCTGTCTCATGCTTTAATCTGAAAGTCCCACCTTTTACATTCCCCTGGCTCCTTCTTTTCTCGCCATGCCAGAAGATCCTTGCCCTCATTTTCAGAGGACTTCATAGACTCTCCATGCTTTATGCATTCCCACTCATTCAGCATTCAGGCTGCAGTTCCCACTGCACATTGGGCTGTGACTTTGGCCATCACTAATACATTTTAAGACACCTATTTTTGTACTATTTCTAGGCTGTGCCTTATATTAGTGAGGAAGTCTTGAAAATATAGGTGAAGCTACATTGTGAACATGCATTCACAACCTGTTCTGACGTGATGCTTGCCAAAGAGAAACAGGCAGTGGGCCCTTCTGCCACTTGGACTGAAAAATGGCCCAGTGGCCGGGCTGGTGATGAGTGGCAAGCAGACTAGGTGGAGGCTAGTAACCAGCACTGTACCCCAGGGATCAGTCCAGTCCTGTTTCACATCCCCATTAATGATGTGGCTGATGGGGCAAAGTTCACTGATGGCAATAAAATGTGAGGAGTGGCTGACACACGAGAGGGTTGTGCTGCCATCCCAAGGGACTTCAACTGGAGGCTGGAGACATGGGCAGACAAGAACCTCATGAAGCTCAACATGGCCAAGTGCAAAGGAACAACCCCAGGCACCAGTACATGCTGGGGGCTGCCCAAATGGAAAGGAGCTTTGCAGAAAAGGATCTGGGGGTTGTGGTAAATACCTTGTCATATATAAGCAAGAAACGTGCTTTGGCTGCACAGAAAGCAAATGGTTTCCTGAACAGCAGTTAGGAAGAGTGTTGCCCATAGGTCATGGAAGGTGATCCTTCCTCACTACTCAGCACTGGTGAGGTCACACCTGGAGTGCTGTGTCCATTTCTGAACTTTTCAATACAAAAGCAAAAGGCCATTAAATGATTAAGAGGCTGGAGCACCTCACATATAAGGAAAAACTGGGAGAGTTGGAATTCTTCAACCTGGAGAAACGAAGGTTCAGAGGAATCTAATCCATGCAGGTAAATACCTGAGGGGAGGGTATATATAAAGATGACAGAGACAAGCTCTTTTCAGTGGTGCCCAGTGTTGGGTCAAGAGGTAACAGGTACAAACTGAAGGTTCTTCTGAACATCACATAACATTTTTTCACTGTGATGGCAACCAAACTCTGGCGCAGGTTGTCCAGAGAGGTGTTGAAAAGTTCGTTAAACCTAATGAAATATGGAGTACACCACTGAAAACAAAAAGCTAGAAGGGTAACTGGACACAGCACTCCAGATATAGCTTCCCCAGGGCTGAGTAGAAGGGCAGGGTTACCTGCAGGTGATGCTCTTCCTAATGCACCCCAGGACACCATTGGCCTTCTTGGCCACAAGGACACACTGATGGCTCCTGGATGCATGTTGTCCACCAGGACTCCTGGTCCTTCTCCACAGAGCTGCTTTCCAGTGGGTTGGCCCCCACCCTGCACTGGTGCAGGGGATTATTCCTCCCCAGGTGCAGGACCCTAGGTTTGCTGAATTTCAGACAATTCTCTGCCCATCTCTCCACCCTGCTGAGGTCCTTCTGAAGGGCTGCTCAGCACTCTGAGGTATCAGCCACTGCTCTCAGCTTTGTGTCCTCAGTGAACTTGCTGAGGTGGCATCTGCCCCTTTACCCAGTTTTGAGATCCTCATTACAAAAGAGACATGGGGTCCCTAGAGTGGGTCTACTGTAGGGAAATGGGGACGATTGGGGGACTGGAGTACCTCCCTTGCATGGATAGATTGAGGGAGTTGGGCCTGTTCAGTGTGAAGAACAGACAGCTAAGAGGGGACCACATCAATATCTACCAGTGTCTGAAGGAAAGGTGTCAGAGGATGGAGCCAGGCACTGCTCAGTGCTGCCAAGCAATCGGACAAGAGACAATGGACAGAAACTGCACAGGAAGTTGCACCTGAGCATGAGGAAGAACTTTACTGTGCAGCTGATGGTGCACTGGAACAGGCTGCCCAGAGAGGCTGTGGAGTCTCCCTCACTGGAGATACTCAAGAACTGTCTGGACATAATCCTGTGCAATGTGCTTGGGGATGACCCTGCTTGAGCAGGGAGGTTGGACCAGATCACCAACTGTGGCCCCTTCCAACCAGACCCATTCTGTGACATAAGGCAGCAAAAATAAATTTATATGCATATTATAAAGACTCCAAATACAGTTGCCCTGTGCCAAAAAGGGGCTAAGTTTTACCACACATTAAATGTTAGCTAAGCCCAGTGCTGAGTTTCACGAAACACAGGCTTAGGAACACCAGTGTCGGTCAGACTGCAAGGCCTCCTGCCATAGATAAGTAACTGCAGTGACAGAGTAGGAAATATGGGGCATGAAGGAATGACAGAAATTCCTCAAGAATCTCCCTATGCTGCAAAAGGCTGCAAAGGCATCTCCCAACTGCTCTCAAATCATGCTATTTTTTACTGCTAATGAATTAGCTGGAGAGCAGAACCAGTATTCCTGAAAAGTGTCTTCCTCTCTTGTCAGGTCAGGTATTTTCCTCTGAAGCTGTGTACAGGACATTAGGTGTGTGCCAGCACCTGCAAAGGATAAACTTCTGGCTCTGCCTGAGCTTTTAGCTCTTTCCAAGTCCCAGTCCCAGAGCCACTAACTCAGATCATTTATTCTCCTTTCTTTACCATCAGAGAGATACCTGCTTAAGTTATAAATTCAGAAAGCTGGAGGTTTTATGCAAATGTCCTCATGTGCTGTTTTGCACAGCAATGAATATGCATTATCCAATTTGCATGAACCCCCAACAGTAAATTCCTTCCGTCCTTCACTTTTCTTCCCTGTCAACACGAATATTTCTCTCCACTTCTCCACTCTTCTCTGTTTCAACACTGGACATATTCTACCATTCTTAAGTGACCTGGTTCAACCTTTTGGTTCCTAACCTCCTTCTCCATTTTTTATTTCCCAGGCACTTCTTCAAATCCATTCCTCTGTTCTATCTGCCTAAGCCCTCCTCACCTTCTTCCTGCCATTCTGTTCTACCTGCTGTCACTTCTCAGTTACCGCTTCATTTTTGCTGGATATGGTCCCCAGCATGTGCTCATCCACAGTGAGACAAAGATGTACAAAAAGAAACTAGTGGAACAACAGTCTTAGATCAAAATCAGTATTATTTTTGACCATAAATCTCACACTACTGTGTGAGACACAGTAAAATCACCAAGTATTATTTTAATATCTAAGGTGTATGTTCACTAAACACAACAAAACCTTTAGACAGAACACAAGAAGTATCACTTGTTACATCATTATAATCTTCAGTCTTCACCACTGAGTAAAATGACTCATATCTGCACTCATAAGGACCAGTTTTCTGTTGCTCATATGACTAAATTTTATCTTACTGGGTTAAAAAGTGTGTGTTTACCCGACTGTAATTTTTGTTAGGCAATTTGCCAGGACTGCTTCCTGTGAATGCTTACGATTTTTCAGTTTGTTTTTTTTTTCTTGGTGTTTTTTTTTAATTAGACAGAAAAATAAAGCAACCAAAAATAAAGCACTTCTGGTAGCCAGGTGTGGAAAAATATTGTACTTGTCCTTGTGAGCTCCAGTGTTTGTATGATTTGAAGACTTTTATTAGGTAGAAGATGAATTCCAATGGCTGAGAATATTCTTTCTGTTGTCTGCTTGGAAAATCATCAAAACTTAGCCAAGTTTCAAACCTTTGAAAAAATCAGCTACCCAATGGTTGTAAGACAGGTTTTTTTTTTATTATAATGGATACATCAGGGAGTCCCCTTTTGCAAGTACAGTCCACTGTAGGCCCACGTTAGTAGAACCAGTAACAGCTGCTCTATTTAAATATACAGTCGGATGTTCAAAAGATTTGCAATAAAAAGAATAAAAATCAGGGAAGTAGTTCCCATTTTTATTAGTACTGTTATTATTGTAATGACTAAGCTTCTGTGATAGAAGTGCTGCAGTTTAATGCTCACCATATATTCCATAGATCGAATAAATAAGATCAGATAAGTCATGGAGCAATACGACTCCTTAGAATAACACTGGAGACTATTTAACTAATCAAATGGGGTGATAATAGGCACTTTACCAAGCATCAAGCACATAAAAAAGAAAAATGTAGGTTAGGAACCTTACTACTGGGGAGTGAAGCAAATGCCAAGACACAGACTCCCAGCATCAGGGAGTAAGGTAACTCTTAAGCCATTAGAGTTTCCATGAACTCAGCTTTTAAGATCCTGTATTTTTTCTACATTACGTAATAGTATGCCTTAGATAACTGTATGCCCCTAAAAGACAAAATTTCATAGGTAAAGTCCTAAAAAAGAGCAACAGCATTCAGAGGCTAAATAGCATTTCCTCTGCAATTGCAAATCTGATCCACACTACTGCTCTAAACACAGGAAATGATGTCTGAAACTCATTACAGATCTTCCTAATACAATATAGATTAGGAAGATTTTTTTTTTTTCTATTTGCAGAGAAAAAGGGGCCATAACCACCTGTGGTCAGCAAAGTGGAACAGATTAGAAAAAGTAGGTTGTGGGAATAAGACTAGCAGCAGGGGAGAAAGCATGGGGGGGTGGGGGGAGTGTGTGTAATAGAAGAGGGCATAGATAAAAAGCTGGAATTTGGAACTAACAGCATGAAATAAATGAAGTGAAAGGGAAGAAGAGAAATGTGGCAAGGAGCCAGGATGTAGGTAGAGACAGACTAATCAGAAAAATGAAAGAAGAAAGCAACATGTGAGGATGAAAACACTGAGATTGGACAAGGGAGATTGGGACAGTAAGCAAGTGGGACAGAAGGGCAGGAAGGTTGGCATGAAGTCAAAGTAGAAAAAAATGAAAGCCTGGATGAGAACCAGGGGGAGGAGGAGGGGCAGAAGCTGACTGTGCAAAGAATCAGGATTCGGATAAAACATGTACGGAAAGAACATGAAGCCAGGCAAATGAATTGGACAATAAGGCAATAGAATAAGAATGGAACAGACTGGAGGCAATGGGACAAATCAGGCTATGTGTGGGAGGAATGAACCGTAAATACTGCGTCTGTTCATGCACAGAGCCTGATATGGAACCCAAGTTTCCCAAGTGTCACCACTACCTTTCTGCAGTCAGCAAGTTTAACCTGTATGGTCTAAGAGTATGCTTTTTAAACCTCTGGAACAGTTCAAGCAAAAAAAGGGAAGCCTAATGCTGTTTTCAGTTATTAATGCAAGTGAGAAAGGTCACTTAAATGTTTTTCTGCAGTTGATTTAAAAACTTCATCAGTCTTTACTTCAAGACTGATAACTTACACTTCTATTTTTCAATCCACCAGGACATGAGATGGAGGAAAAAATAAAATAAATCAGGGAAAATATTATGTGATCCTGTGATTAAAGATGCTTATAGGTTATGGTCCTACAAGTTATACATTTATATTACAGAGAAGATCATAAATCTGCCACTTCTCAAAGTTTTTGCCTGAAAAGACTTGTTAGACTTCTTTTTCATACTTGCCTCTCATATATGAAAGTCACTATAAATGGAATTTTAAGGATAATAAAATCATTTTTTTTATTGATCAAAGAGATCCTGAAATAACCAAATATATAGTGTAGACTGTGCACACCTCAGCTTTAAAAACATACATATAAACACTGAGAATTTTATAGTAATTTTGTATACTGAGACTGTCCCTACTCTGATATGAAGTTCAAACTATTTTCTTATTATTTGGTATTGCATGAATCTAGGTTTTCTTGCCTTATGTTCTCTCCCCACAATTAGCATTTGAATCTTGTATAGAAATTTTGTGAATATATTGAGAGTGAAAGAAAGATATCACAAGCAGAAATCCCAAAGTGGTCTGCCTCTCTGTTTGAGGAAACAGAGTGTAATTTGATCTGAAGGGAAATATGGCTCTTCTACCAGAGTACAATCACATATGCCAAACATGAACAAAAAGACTAAAGAAAAAAGGGTGAGATATGCCTGGATAAAGCATTCTCTAGAGGATTTTCTGACCATAAATTAAAGACTCCAGCTACCTTGACAGGGAAAATATTTATTCCCTGAGTGACTATAATCTATTCTTTTTGAAACACTAAATAAGCACCCCCTTTTTCAGGCTCTTCTCATTGAAAACATTTGTGTAGCGTGGTTGCAGAAGTTTAGAAGTTGCATTCAAAGGAACTACTATGTCAGTGCCCAAACTTGATGAGATTAAGTATCATTCCCATCAATGAATTAATATATCCCTCAACACTGAAACATATTCCAACAACAGATGCGGATTTTTTTCTGTTTCGAGCTCTTACAGAAAAAAATGCACTAAAAAAAAAAGAAACTACAGGTCACTCGACTACAGTTGAGTCAAATGACTAATCTGTTTTGGTAATGCTGAGCAAATTAGTTCACATTGTGAGAGGGTGTATTGTCTGTGACTTCAGCAAGGAGCAGAGTCCCTTTTACGATCTGAAAGAAGTGCTGTGTTTTGATGAACTAACTAATCAGAGGGGTATGATTCAGACCAACCAAATGTGTGTGAGGGAGAATATACTTACAGAATGATATTTTCACACATTTGAAAATGGCACAGGATGTATATAATATGCTAAGAAACATGAGGTAGGCATGTGATATGTATAAACATTTTTAATTTATTCAGGATAAACATTTTTAATTTATTTGGGATATTTCCAATTTACTGATGGGAAGAAATCCTTGCTAGTACAGGAGTTACTCTTGCAGAGGTCCAGTCAGCAGTTGAACAAATGTCTTATCCATTTTTTTTTTTTTTTACATCATGAAACCCTTTAAACCTAAGCCAGAGGCTAAATCTGTTTCACTAAGTAAGAGAGTGCAATGAAGCAAGCTTAAGTATCCCTTATAATCCACACTGCTTAACTGTTAGCTCTCTCCCTGGCTCTCCTTTGGACCACTCCAACCAGCCCTCTACAAACATGACTAATCTCCTATAGAGGAAACTAGCTCCAAACAATATGAATGTGAGCCAGACTGTTGCCTGGCTTAATCCCTAGCCCTCTTTCATTTAGTGATTTAACAGTTTAGACATAGGCATCATCCCTCAAGGATGAAATTTTGGGAGAGGTAGTGTTTAAGCTACTGCAGAGTCAGCTCTGACCTGCACGTCTCCGATAGCTGTTTGAAAGGTGACATTTCTGTGATAAACAACAAAGAAGCAGCTTGTGCCTGGGAACTGTGCCAAAGTACCCAAGGCAAATGTCAGAGCTGTATTCCCACCATGGGGAGGGCGAGTGTGTGCTCTCCTGATCACAGCAGCTGGAAGATGTCCAGCAGGGACAGCACTACCAATGCCAGATTACTGGCTGCCCACAGAGTGATTGCTGTGCCAAATTCAAATTGAGGGGCCAGCCTGAGAAATCCAAGTCGCCCTTCTGCAGTTGGCACCAGTGCCAGCACCCAAGCAACGACGTGTGCCCTGCGCTGGTGTGCACAGACAGCAACCACAAATACACCAGCACTGCCCTGCTGCGTGACAGTGAGACAAAGGAGTTCCAGCTGCCATCAAAACAGGGTTAAAAATGTGTATGTCCAAAAGGCCCTGTTAAATTTACACAGGCAACCCTGACATATTCTAATTTCTTGAGGCGAACTTTGTTACCCTAATAATCTTATTTTGAAGAGGTTTTTGTGTTTCACAGATGCAGATTTGGATGTGTGTTGTAGAGCTTACTATTTTCCATCATTTTATTAAGGTAAAATTATTAAGGTAAGCAACTCTGATCTTAATACCTCAAAAATATCATTTTTTTTTTGGTATAATGTTAGTATCTCAATATGCATTAAAACTCTAAAATTGCTTTTAGCCTTAATACTTATGGGGGGAAATGAAAACAGTCCTAGAAACTCAGAATAACATTGTTTAAAAATAGGCCTATTTTTCAATGTTTGCAGGCTGGTAGTATTTCAGTCAACAGTCTATTGCACTCATTGATAACCTAATCTTTTACTGTAAAGCAGATTCTTGTCTTACAAACAGAGACTGACCTTCAGGCTTCCCTGTTCTGTACTCAGTGGCCATATCCTGTACACAACTCTCAAACTCACCAGCAATATCCAGTACTCCTATGCAAGAAAAATATTCCACTCTGGATCTACATGCTCTGTCACTAACAGGACAACTAATTTATCATTTACCCATGCTCTGTTTCAATTTTCAGACTAATAATGTTTTTACATGGTAAATTTATCCATTAATCTGATTTTCTTTACCAATATATGTAAAGGCAGATACAGATAATTTTTTTTTTTTCAACATCATATAATACATACTGACACTTAAAACTCTTACTTATTCCCTCTCTGGAAATAATGCACAGCAATTCTGCTATGTCCTGCTTGTGATAAGATTAGTATTGCTGTAAGTATCTACTCCTTCTCTAGGATTAACTCTGTGCAGCTTTATGCTTTCTAAATCTAAGGCATCAACTCCGTGCCCACTTCATGATGACTTGGGAGACCTGGAAGACCAGTGGGCAGTTGACCCATCCTCTGACCCCACACTTTGTTCTGGATTCTTCATGAAGAATTTAAAAATGTTCAGATTACACTTCTGACATATGCTAGCTGCCCACGACCTCTATAACCAAGGAGGGTCAGACCTGTAAGTAATGAATCATCACTCCTACTTTAAATGCACCCCCTAGGATTTTCTGAATTGTTTTCTTGAGGTGATTTTTCACATTAGACCAGGAAAAGCTTTGACTTGTCCTTAAATTTAGTTGTCTAAATTTAGTTAAGAACACCATCCTAAATAAAAATGAGTTTGCCATTACCATGAAATCTCTACAAGCCAGGTTCATTATAAGGTGTGGATGCAATGTCTTTGACATGATTAGCTCACTCAGATTGATGTATCTTTCTCCAGTAATTTCACATATAAATTACTGTGGAAGATGGAGCAGTAAGATTTTTATAATCCATTTCATTTACAACTTGAGATTTGTAAAAAGAAGCTTACAGTGCCTTTATCCTTCAGAAGTTTCCTCCTGTGCAGATGCAAATTAAATTTTCTCACTATAAATTTAAAACTTTCACAGTTCCTTCTTTTTTTTTTTTTTCTCCCAGGTAAAGTAAATTAGTACCGTCTCCATTATTTCTATGCTCTTACAAACAGCCAGATGTGATGGGTTTTTCCCATTTTGTGTATTTGCAAACATAGAACTATATATGTATAGAGCTCATGTCCTTCAACTGAGTCTGGATGTCACTCTGAAATAGTGTAACAATATCTTCATATCACAACATTTTTTTTTTGTAAGATAATATGCAAAATATATGTATGTAAGGACTATAATATAAAATAGTTCAAAAACTAAATCTGCGATTCATGTAACTAATTCCATAGCATTTTATTAAGGTGAGAAGCTTCTCCACATGAAAAATACATCTGTAGCTATGTTATAAACAGGCAAAACTGTCAGTCCTTATGGCTCCTGGAATATAATACTATTCCTATACTGGATGGGGTTTGGTTGCAGGTAGTGCAGCCCCAGTGTCAGCAAACTCTTCAATGACGATGTTTAAAAGAGGTTTCCTGAAATTTCTGTGACCAGAATCACAATTACAGGATCATTGCTTATTAGACAAGCTGTAAGACAAAAAAAATGCTATTTTGCTGTTCAAATACATTCCTGGAAGGACAGAAATCCTCCCAAGAACTTAAAAGAACAGCAAACTAAAACCAAATAGACTTTCTGACAGTCTTCCAGCACAAGATAGAGATTTATCACTGTAGCAAGTCTTCCAAGTGTGACTTTTAAAAAAATATGCCACAAATATGTGTTAGAAGAGCGTGAAACTGTAAGGGATTGAGTCCACAATTTACATTAATGACTTTCACAGGGAACACTAAGATTTTTGGCTAAAAGATAACTATTCCCTCATAAATATACTTTAATTTAAAAGAGAATATCCAAATAATGTCTTGTCTAAGGTTATTCCCTTTCTGCCATGCTACTTTTACCCAAAATAGTAACAACACTCATACTAGTCTGTAATTAGTTACTCAAAATGGGATTATAGTATGTTATGCATGTGAATTCATCCTAAGGCTAAAAGATATTTTAAAATTATCGTCATAAGAAAGGAAATTTTAAAAACACCCTGATGGCATAGTAACTGAAAGAAATATTTCCCTGATATCTAATAAATCCCTTTTATAAAGGAATTTAAATTATTTACTTGTTTCTTACAAACAGAATCACATGAAATCTGTAGTTATCTCCCTAATGACACTGGAAAATTATGTATAATAAGATATCTTTAAGCTTTATGATTCACTAGCACTACAAAGGGAAGATATTTGGTCTCTATTTGGCTAATTTTAGTGAAGAAGAATACCATGTTCCTTCATTAGCTTTTTCTGTGTGTACCCATACTGCTTGTATAGAGAGACTAGTGCAGCTGGTCCCTGATTCCTCACTGAAAACTCCTGAAATAGTAAGAATTAACACTATTGTCATCTGAGACATAAAGGGAGATGCAGTTCATGAAAAGTGCCAGCAAAAAGGATCATGTCACAAAAAAGCAATCTGAGCTCTTGCAATTCTTCAAAAGGAAAGATATTTTTTCCATTAGCCACTTTCTGCTACAAACTTTATATGTATAGTGCTGTTCCAAAAAGAAAAATACCTAACTTCACAAGAAAAAAGAGTGTTTCAAGTCATCCAGAGTTAGTGTTGCAAACACACACGCTACACACACGTAAGGAAAGGTAAGTTCGATTTCCCAGCCCTTTCAAGTGAGCTCTTTCAAGTCCTCTTCAATTAAACTCGGATTTAGCTTCACAAAGAAGAAACATACACCTGTGGTATAACCACATTGTTGCAGTACAAAGCCTTCACTTGTAAGCCATCCTAAAACATAAGAATAAGAAGCCTCAGCTCAAGACTGCATCACTGCTATCCCTTGCTTCTGAGTAAGAGCTTTCTTGCCCCACTGAAGTCTGACACAGGCAGAGTGCAGAGGGATCAGTGAGAGCAGTAGAACTGTAGCAGAGTTACAGAACAGCACAGGGTAAGATGGGATGAGAAAATGAAATCTAGAGTAAATTCAAAATACCCCTGATACTTTGCTTGCTAACAAAACTTTGACTCAGCATACCTTTGTGGGAAATTTTTCTCTGTAAATTTACACTACTGGAAATTATTGAGGATACACTTCAGGCTATATATATATATGTATGTTTTATATATATGTAACCCTATGACTTAATCAATTATGAAGATATGCTGAGCTTTCACACTCTGTGAAAGAGCAGGCACAGGGTATCTCAATAGGAGAAATCTATATCCCATCAGAACTAACTAGTCTCAAACACATTTATTTTTACTATTACTTTTACTACATTTTCACTGTTTACTTGTTATGAAGTGTGTTATTTATTTTCTGAAGTCTGAGCTAAGATGCCTCAAAGAGGTTTCTGGAAGATACCTATGGGTAAGAGGTGATCTGGAGGTGGGTGGAGAGCAGTGGAGAACTCTCCCAAAGTGTTCAAACTGTAACAAAAACTCACTGAGCATGTCTAGGGAGAATGAGGATGAAGGAAAAGTGAAAAGGTAGGCTATTAAGAGGTACAAGTCATGTTTAGGAATGGCCTCCAAATTCCAAATCTAGGACACACTTCCACAACTCAGTCACTGGAAAACTTTGAATGCAACTGCTAAGTGAATCCTGGACATTTACTCACAGAAATACACACAGCAAAAAAGTTAGCTAAATAAACTTTGACATCAGGCTGTAAAAAAATAACGAAGTGCGTATTTTGTCTTCCTTTCAAATGTCAGTGCAAATTTAATTTTTGCTGTAGACAAACTGCTGCTGGTGGTAGATTGAGCTGTATTGCGTTGATAGCTTTACAAGGTTCATTCTCAAATTATCTGTTGTTTGAGATGCTATCTGTAGTACACGAATGAGAAAATTTTTTACATTAAAATAAGAATAGTCTCCCTGACTTGAAAGCATTTGTTATTACTACAGAAGACTACCATAAAGAAAAGAGAAGCAGGTGAAAAAATCACGCTTTACCTGTCCATACTTTGCAGCTAAATGTAGGGGTGTCCAGTACTGATTATCCACTACATTGAGGTCAGCCCCATGATCAACTATCAGAGATGCAACGTTCTTGTATCCATTAGCACAGGCCACATGCAGCTGCAATATAAAAGTTAAATTTTGCATATGTTAATAGTTTAAAGAACTCATCCCTCGTGTGCTATTGCATATCCTTACTAAATCACAGTTACAGCAAATACAAAATGTACATGTGATAACTGCAGACTAGAAAACCACTGCAGAATCTTTTTTAGCGTTTATAAACAAGATGCACTGGAAAAATATAATCTTAGGTTATTGTGAACTACTAAACAATCTAGTCTCACTATCACTTCTCATATAACTTCAAGCAAACATCCTTTCAAACACATTCAAAGACTTCATGAGCCCAGATAGAATAACAGATTTCAACAGAGCTTGAGCTCTCTTTGAGTCTAAAACTAATATCCCAGATTTAAGCTGACACTACTCCAAAACAAATTCATTAACACATAATCAAACCAACCACATCATGACTGCAGCACGAAATTAGTGACAAAAGATACTTTCTCAATTTTGAACCATGGAGATTTTATTTTCTTTTCTTGCATTTCTTCCCTAGATACTAAATTATTTCAATAGGCAATTGTTTCGAATAATTTTAGTTGATTTTCTGTATCTGTAAACTTCATTTAAGAGTCAAAATGGAACAGGAGGAGGGTGGAAAATGCAGTAACAGACAGAGAAACTCAGGTCAGCAGGAACCTCAGGAGGTCAAGTAGCACAACTTGCTGCTAAAGCAGGGACAACTTCAAAGGCAGCTGTGCTTACTCATGGCTTGTCACTCTGAGTAGCAAATACAGTAAGAGTGATAAAGTATGAAAACTGTCAAGAAAGGGAAAAAGGAAACTCAAAAATATTTTTATTAATGGCTGATTTGAGGAGTTAGACATTATCTTTTGCAACGTGTTATTATTTAAGGCTCTATATGTATTTGGCATTTATATCAGCAATCAATTCCACTGTATGTTATTTATAGAATGAGATTTTTCATATTAAAAGACCCAATGGATGTGCTGGGGTTTTTTTTAACTAATACAAATAGCAAGTATGTAAAATAAATATAAAAGCAATATAACACCACACAAGTCTTGTGAACAGAGAAAAAAGGAAAGACACAATAGGGCAATAAAATTATTTTCTCTTGTAATTATCAAGTAAGAGAAGAAAATGGAATAAGGAATCCTACATCAGGGAAAAATTCTAATTTGCAAGTTTTGGTGGAAATTGTTTCTCATATGAGGTGCATAACTGTTGAGGCATTCATTTCCTATGATGAGATTGATCCAGGTTACAGTTTAGTGGTCTTTCTCATAGCCCTCTGCTCTGATTTCAAACATTCCCTTCACTTCCGGGAACAAGGGGGACAAGATCTGAATTTGGAATTTGGCACAATATAACTGCTCATCCCCAGTCAGAAGGACTTAATACTCACACTGGTCAGTAAGAATAGGGCCTAGGAATATTGCAGAAATTGAGAAGTGAGATTATAGATGGTACCTGTATCTCCAACCCACACAGCCCAAATACATGACTTTTTCTCCTCAAAGCATTGTCAGCTGAAGTTAATATCTTTCTTATGATTGAAATGGATGGATAATGACAATAAAAAGGTCTGGCAATAAACCTGTTACTACAACTGTGTAGTTCCAAAGTCACTGCAAGAACAGGAGACACTAAAATGAGAGTCTGGGGTATTATTTTCCTTACCTGCTATTTCTGGTTCAGCTGCACATGCAGAGTATGCATAAAGTTTTCACTATGAACATGATTGATGCAAAGGGAAGGAATACAGTACAACTCATCCAAAATCTTCCCCTGGAAAGCGGGGCAGAACTCCTCTGGGGGCAGAACTTTGATTCTGCATGCTATGATTTCCAATGTACAAAACCCTCAAATTTTTCCTGTAATTTGACATAGCTTCATGGTGGAGGGAGGGTGTGTTTTACAGAAGGAATTACATTTTCTATTCAGGCATCAACTTGACAAGTGCTATTTTCAAGCAGTTTTAAAACTCATTGGAAATTATTTTATGGCTGAAGTCTTTCAAAGAAAAATTATTATGGGAGAATACAACAGAAAAATTAATTTTACCAAATATGCTGTGTCTGTCTGTATTGCATGTGCACAAATGTAGGTGTTATGAATCTATGAGAATGTGTGTATTTATATATTTACAACAATAATTTCTTGCTTGATTAATCTTAATTTACAGATGGACTTAGATATGTATTCTGTCAAGAGAAAACAAAACTGATTTGAGACTTAAAACAGAGATACTTGCCTTTTTGTACAGATAGATGTAGAGGAACAAAACACTGTTCCCAGAACCCTCTGATATATATACAACTATGTCAGCCTTTCTGACTTGGCACCCATGAATAAAGAGAGAATTGTTTAACAAAGTCTGGATTATCCACCAGTTTGTCAAACAAAAGTGTCACATAATAGAAATCTCAGTAAAAAACAAAATTACCTATTTTTTATCTACTTCTTGAAAAAAAAATCAGATTTCAGCATAAAAACTGTTCATGCAAAAAGTATCCCTTTCATCAACATTCTACTAAGCAAACAGCAAAATAACAAAGTATACACAACGTTTTCCTCCCAGTATTTGCAGTTCTGCTAAACATCTTTTAGAAATGTATTTCAAATATTCCAGCTAACTACAGAAAAGGTTTTATACAATAAGATCTATCTAAATTCATAACTCAGTTTAACTAAGGCAATTCTGACTAAACTAGCAATAGCAGTTAAGTATAATAGCTATGTGATTTAGCAGCTTAGATAAAAATATCAGAAAACTGGAAGGCAAATTAATGTTTTTATGAAATAAACTAAAACTTGTGCTGTTTCTTCCCACCCTGTTCCTGCTTCCCTGGTTTTTAAACAGTTAACTGCCTTGGGGTGGCCACCCCAAAAGTCACAGTGCTCTGTTTCTAGAGAGAACCAGTGTCTGGATTCAACCATCCCAGATATGAGGCTGATCACTTTTTTGATTATAGCTTAAACACTCCACAGGTATTAAAGTATGGAATATAAATCATTCAATATATTAACTCAGTATCATGCAATGTAATTCAATGCAAATGCAGAAATGATAGTAATAATTATTAGTGCTGTAATTATATTAGTACAGTATTTGCAGAAAAAAAACAAAGTACTTTAAAAAAGTTATTCAATATATTAACACTGCTGATTTACCAGTTACTGACTGATTTATTGGTAATGGTGTTGAAGATTTTATATGCAAAGGGAACATCCCACAAGTCATGGAAATACACATTAATTTAGAATTATCTGGCAGCTGAAGAAGTCTTGACAAAACAAAGGGATAGAAGATCTATTTGCAGAAAAAGGTATAATGAGACCCAGTGACTACAAGTAACATGCAAATTTGAGAGTAAGAATGCTTGCCCACACATGGTTCAATACACTGAATCAAGATGGAATCGCTACATGAAACAATGTTTTAGTAGGAGTCAGCCAGAAAACAGGAGGCAAAAAAAGGGATCACTCAGCGAAGTTTCAGCCTCTCTCTCACACAGATTGTCAGAGACCACAAGTATCTTCTGCAGCTTGAAACTATGATGTTAATATTTTTGCTATTAATTTTTATGTTGCATATTTAGTGGCCAGGAGCAAAAAAAATTGTCATTGAGATGTTGCACTACCCTATTTTAAAATCTGTATTATGCATGGAATTGACATACATCTATATTCAAAAGGCCAGATACAACCAAAATCTTGGTTTATTTTCCTTCTTAAGAGAATTGCCTTGCAAACATGCTGAACTTGTTGCAATACATGCATATTCCCAGGGTGGTGTTTACATGTTCCTACTCACCAGGGTAACTCCTTCATTGTTCTTTTGATTCACGCTCCCTCCACTTGAGATGAGCTGTCGGACATCTGTAAGCATTGTCATAGCTCTCTGTATCTTCATTTGGCGCAAGGAATTCAGCTCTACACCTGGAAAAAGAAAAGGATAAAACCTGCTGCTATTGTATTCATCAATAAAGATGTTATGGGCTTTTAAAAGCTTAATCAACATTTAATTAGACTTTAGTGTATATTTTTAGAGCCTTTACTTACCTGCATTTACCAAAAAGTTTATTCCTATTTTTATCAGTTGGTACATGGATGATTTAAGCCAGCGAGGAATATCCAATAACCCGCCCTGATTTCCTACTGACTGCAAGAGCAGGTAAAGGACCTGCACTATCATGAAACCCACTGGGACTGTGAAATAGCTGTGACTGGGAAAAGAATTAAAAAATCTTAGGAAGCCAGTCAAGTGTTTAGGACTTAATTAAATTTTTTCCTGCTTGCATTCTTTCAGCCATGCATATACATCTGAGTGCCCAGACCAGTCCCTCAAATTTGGTGGCTCAACTGCTTGAGAGATAGTGAAGTCAAGCAAATGACATTAAAACTCAACACTTTTTAATGAGCCTGGGTTATTTTTAACTGGGATTAGCTCTCCAGCTGAGCCTAGGCCATTTCAAGGCCCCATAAACCAAGAGGAAATGTGGTGTGCAGTAGGAACAAATGGAAGGGGATGAAAGGAATGAAGGGTATGGGACTGCTTGTGTCAGCAATGCTACTGAAAGAACAGTTGTCAAAGAACAGTGCTAAAATCAGGATAAGCAAGGCAGTCTATAACCAAAAGAAAGCCTGGTTTCCAGTCTGAAGAGGTTTAAAATAAGAAACAGGATACAACAAAAGTGCAAAGTGGTTAAATTAGCAACTGGCTGTGGTTTGATTGGAATAAATAATCAAAATTCTGGTCTTCATTCTCCTGCTTCTAGCTCCATGTGATTATTTAAAGCCATATGTAGAAAATGTAATTTGAGTATAAAAATTCTTCCTCTCTGTCCTTGCCATGACATAGCAAAAACTCATATGAATAAATGATTTTTTGTTTCTCTTCCGCATTTGTTACTGAGCTGAGAAATGACAAACTATAAATTAATTTAATTAATATGTATTTAACTTAACATTTTTTCTTCAACAGTTCTTGAAATTCTTTACATTACAAAAAAAAAAAAAAGCATGTTTCAGGGTAAAATCATATTTTGAGTTTCTTAGTTTTAATCTGCCCTGGAACTTGTATAAATGTGTGCCTGATATATAGTTCACCAAAGCATTACAATATTGTTTTTTTCTAACATGTTACTGTACACACTGCTTTATGTTCTGTTGCCTGCAACACTCATAACAATTTCAGCTCTGAAGTGAAATGCTCAGTGGGAGCACTGTCTTCCTATTCTCTTCTGTCACCTAAATGATACTAAAGAACAGCAAACGTAAAACACAAATGCAAACATGACATGGATAAAATTACATTTTCTGTATTTGGATTAACCCTGTGATCTTTCACGTGAATGTAACTTAGGCAAACACATATGTGTATATATCTATATCTATCTAGATAGATAGATAGATAGATACTGATAGATTGAATTAGACAATGTCCCCAAAGGAGAATGTGTTTAACATCCTACTGCCTGACAGTTGCTGGACCACAATACAAGGAAAATTTCACAGAATGTTCTCTGTGTCTCCTAACAATCAATGTACTTTGTCAGAACTAAAGCTTTTATGCCTTCATCACATTTCAGAGTAATGATCTGAAACTACCCAATGACATTTATAGACTACCAATGCTGCATGACGTCAATTAAACCTTTTCTTTTCCCATTCTGTTTCTACCTACTTCCTGCTTTTTGCAACAGTAAATTGATGGTTTAACACTCTTGTCCCAGAGACAGAACTCTCCCAAATAACTAAGGGCAATATACACCCAAAATTAATTATCATTTGCAGTGCTGACTTAACATTTTAAACATACAACACTGAAGACTGAGCAGACAAAATGAAACTTCATTGGTCCAGATGGAAGTTTTTTCTAATGTTCTCAGGTAAGAAACTATTAGAGTTTAAAATTATATGAAGGATTTTATACCTGATAAAGGCAGCCATACTTAAGTACTGCTGACAGAACTTATGCCAATTTTTTCTTCCTCTTGATATGTCCGGTAAACAATTAGAGTAAGTTTTGGGTTTCAGACAGAGAGGAAACAGGTGGAAATTAGGGTACTACCTCTGTTGTCTGAGAATACCTCAGACACTCAAAAACAAAAACCAAGTTCACAATCCACAAATTAGAAATACCACTTTCTGATTTTCCCAGGAAGAATATATGAAAAATAAAAGTAAAAAAACCCCTGAGACTGAAACACGGTTATTGTCAGTTTGTTTCCTTCATCATGTTTAACGTAAATTACAGTAATGCTTCCAGGCTGAGGGCAGGGTCCAGCTGAGTCCGCTCAGCCTTTTCCAGCAATATACTACTGACTTACACCCAATATAGTCAGAGAATTAACATATCAGTACATTCTTATATTAACAGTGAAATATTGATCCTTACGCCTTGTAAATTGCCTTTTCTAGAAACTTGGTGAGACATATCTAGGGCCACAAAAAACATGTCCATTGAAAGATTAACTCTGCTCATGCTGAAGAAGAAATCAAGAAAAGCATTCAGTTGCATTAACGGCTGTATTATTTTCTATTGTAAATGTAATGCAGTCATCAGCTCAGAGAAAACACATAAACCATGCTACAGTGCAACAAAATCCAGTCTGTGTGAATCCAAAACCTATTCAAGACAGCTTTACTGGCTTCAAACTAAGAGTTGTGTAAAGGAATGATACATTTTTCATTAAACAAACAGAAGTAAATTAGCCCAGCAAGAGAGGTACCAAAGTGACACGGTTCCAGAGACATCATTTTTTAAATATCCAGAGTAGGTTTGAAAATACTACAGAAACAGTAGTTTCCCTTTCTATACCTTTACAAACATATAACGAAAACATGTTAAAATAATCTAAGTTGCAGCCTTAGAAGTGCAGTTTTGAATTCCAAGAAATCAGGAGCTATTAGGCTTTGAGCAAAGACTTCTCTGGTGGGGAGCTGAGAAGCAGATTTATCGAGCATGCGCATTATCATTCTCTGAGGCTCAAACAAGGAGACCTTGTCAATAAGTGCTTTCCCTTAATCAAGTTCATAATTCTGGGGCATGTGTTCTCCCTCCCCAGAGAGTGATACTTTCCAGGAATTTAGATGGAATAACAAAATGCTACTCATACAGTAAGTAATTCTCACCACCTGAATCAAAGAATGACCTTCACATTGCTTTTCAAAGGGGAAATGTGGTTTAGATATTCAGCTGAAATGGGACGACAGCCAGCATGAATAAAAAGAGGAAGAAAAACACATTGCCATCTACTATGGAAACGGATTCACATTGCAAAAAATGGAAAATCAAAAAAAAAATGCCATACGATGGAAAAAACATTCCAAATACCCTGTAAAATCAGAAGAGCTACACACTCAGGAATTCTGCAGGAGATAAGATGGAGAAGGAACAGTTAAAATAGCAGTGACCCTGCAGGGCACACATTTGGTGATGAGTATCAGCGCTGATGACAGGCAGGAGCATAACCTAAAAGCTATAAAATAAATTATCTCTCACTGTTTAAGAAAAACACCTGACAAGGCCATTTCATGTGCTTTGGCTGTCTCACCTTCTCTGGCATATGGTTACAGAAGTGACAACCAAAAGGAATAGAAAAACCTCAGCTAAATAATGCAAAAATAACTTTCCAAAAGTTTCAGTGATAAAGAAATGCAAGGCAAACAGAACTGAGGATTGCTATTAAACATATTTTCCGCACAAATATCCAGTAGAAAGAAGCATGCAAGGGGAACACTCATTCCTGGGACCAGTACAAAGCAAAACTGAAGCACTCCTTGCACACATTGCACACACCCCCAGCAGCCACACTTCCTCTAACATGCAGGTCTCATTCTCCAATGGGCTTTACATTCTTAAGGAGAGGTCAACAGCATCTTGTCTTGCAAACACAAATGTACATTAAAAACTTGCAACAGCTTTGAGAAGACATTCTCTCTTCTCATACTTGAGTCTTCTCTTACTCAAAACTATATCTGCCCTTCCTGCACAGAGCTGTAGATGCAAGGCTCTTTTCACCCCATGTATGATGGGCCTCTCCAACTCTTCTATAATTCAGAGGATACCACAGTTTAGAATTTATATTTTTCTTCTCTGCAGTGTAGAATACAATAGACACATTAAAAAAAATAGTCATGGTACAATTCTTTAAATACTGATTTTCATTCATTGAAATACTCAGATGTAACTATTACTTTATCTGCTGAAAGTTTCAGAAAGACTTTCTGGATGCTTATCTTCTGGATGCTTATCTTCTGGATCTTTGTAAACTGCATTCTTTTTGTGAGATTACATTGTTCAATAGCCCTTGTGCATATTGCTTGGCATTATGTGAATCTGATTTTCAAAGATCAGCATACAAACAGATACATACCAGCAACATTTACTGTGCAAGAAGGGAAGCCAATATTTTCAGACTCTGCAAAAGAATGTATACTTGCAAAACTACTGAGGCCTATAGCTCCAATTGACTGTAGCTGTACCCACTGATTGTTGCTGGAGGGTTTTGCCTGTCTGCCTTTAAAGATACCATTATGTATATTTAGTGAAGCATGTTTAGTGTCATAAACGGGTTTGAAAGGAACTTTAAAGATCATCTCCTTCAACGACCCTGATATGGGCAGGGACGCCTTTCACTAGACCAGGTTTCTCAGAGCCCCATCCAACCTGGCCTTGAGCACTCTCATGGATGGGGCATCCACAGTTTCTCTGGGCAACCTGCGTCACTGCCTCACCATCTTCACAGTAAGGAATTACTTCCTAATATCTAACTTAAACCTACTCTTTTTCAGTTTAAAGCCACAGTCCCTGTCCTGTCAACTACATGCCCATGTAAAGAGTCTCTTTCCCTCTTTCCTATGTGTTATAGGCTCTCCTCAGGTACTGGAAGGCTGCAACTAGGTCACTGCAAAACCTCTTTTCCAGACTGAACAAGCACAACTGTCTCAGCTTTTCCTCATAGGAGAGGTGCTCCATCTCTCTGCTTACCTTGGTACTCGCTCCAAGAGGTCCATGTCCTGTTCCCTTACTGGGGACCCCAGAGCTGGATGCAGCACTGCAGGTGGGGTCTCACCATAGTGGAGTAGAGGGGCAGAACCACCTCCCTTGACCTGCTGCCCGCACTGCTTTGGATGCAGTCCAAGGCACAGTTGGCTTTCTGGGCTAAGATTTATTTCCTTCTAGTCTGAATATGCTATCAGAAGTGAAGTTCCCACCTCCTCCTCATATAGATATCAGAGTGACAATTCTCCCACTCTAGTGAACATGCTTTTATTCCTCTCTCTTCTACAATAAGGACATTGATGATCCTTTCAACTAAAATTAGTTAAGTGAACTGTCTCTTAACTTGTATGAAAACAAAAATATTTTTTGTAATTTATTTCAAAAGACTGGCACAATCTCAAGGCTTAGTATTAATGCATTCATTTGTCGACATGTATTACATGTCTATTATTTTATTTGTAATATTAATACTAGAACATAGAAACTAAAGAAGTATATCACTGTCTGCAGCTACTTGTGGTAAATATCATGTCTGAAATGAGACCATCACAGATGGTATTTTTACACCACAGATCTTACTGCAAGCTTTTAATATATTATAGTTAGTGGTTTTTTTGGGTTTTTTTTTTTGGTTTTTTTTGGGTTTTTTTGTTTTTTTTGTGAGAGAACAGTAAAAGCAGACCACTCAACACATGCAAGGGAGGCAGGAGCTGAGGGTGAACACAGGGCAGGCAGGTCAGCACCCTCACTGACCAGGGCAAAGTCGGACAGTACCCAAAAATGAGAATCAAGCAGGTCTGGTGATGGGAATGAAGGCCAACAGAAGTCCTGTGATTGCCAGAAAAGCCTCTAGCCACAAATCCAGGTAAATCAGATGAAGCAAGGAGTCAAGTCAGTGGTCCAGGGCTGGGGTCAGCAAGGATCATGGCTGGGTACAGGACGACCTCAAGCAAGGACCTGAGACTAAATGTGGCTCCAGAGATAAAGGATGGGTGAAAGATCATGACAATGCTGCTTCCAGCTTTGCCTCCCAGCTTACCTCTTTCCCATCCGACAGCTCCCAGGTTACAAGGCCATGACAGCTGGCCTTGAGCACAGGCAGCCAAGCCCCCGGGAGTAGGGGTGGAGGAGAGGTCGCAGGGCCTGTGGGTGCACTGCAAGCACTGACATTTTTTCCCTATGTTGATATGGGTCATAGTTTTAGGAATTCTATAAAAAAGTGAAAATATGCTTCTGATGGTAAGAAATTAGGTTATTTCTCGATAAGTTGTTTGAAAGGATACTGAAAGGGCATTCCCAGCTTCTGATGTTCTTCACGATCTTTTTTCAAATCTTAGCAAAGCCTATTAGTCAAGGAGATGCCTGTTTTCCTCCTAGCATCTGTTAGAAAGCTAGATCATAAACTACTGGCTATAACTTTAAATGTTAATTTCAGTGTCAAAAGTCAGTGAATTTAAAGATTTTCCCTTTGATAGAAACTATGGGTAACATGCTGGAAGCACAAGAATATTAAGAGGAATCTAAGACTTCAAAGACAATCCCACAAGAACTAGAAAAAATTAAAAATTAAGGCAGCTTATCCACACTTGTATTAGAAAACACAAAGGCCAAAGGTAGATGAGCATTCTCAATTATGACACTTTCTAATGTGTCACGTTTTCCAGGTGCTTCATTTTTCGAAACTGAAATTTACTGAAACATTTCATTTGTTCCTCTGTTCTTAGCACCAACACCAACACCTAACCCCTACTGACGCAAGCCACTGTATCTGGGAGAGGACCAGTGCTGCGCCTTCCCCGAGTGTCCGCCGCAGATCTGGAGACCTCTGGAGCCCCTATACGCGGTTGGTGACCCTCAGGAGGGCCTGTAGAGCCACCACGTACACACCCACAGTCCCAGGAGCGATGACAGCCCCAAATGCAAGCGGCTATATCCAGGCGTACACACTGAAGATGAAGAGACAGAGAGGGGTCTTTTGTATGGGCTCTGGAGAGGCTATTCCAGCAGAAAATCCAGGGACAAAAAAAGTGAACAATGTAGGGGCCAGGGACTTTATAGGAGTGCAGTTAACCAATCAGGTTTAGGCAAAGGGGCGGGGAGAGCACAAACAGACCAACCAGAGACAAGGTGGGAGGGAGCAGTGAAGGGGGAACCAATGGGGGTAGCGAATGACAGAGAACTTTCTAGAACTTATACATATTCAACAGGGTGATGTCTATTCAAGAGGTCATGCATAAAATGAGGTGGGGAAATGATAAACCACTTGCAGCTGAGTGGTTAACACAAGGGTGCATGGGTGCTCACCTTAACCATCGAGGGAGATATCAAACCTCTGAGCCGGCCCACCATGAGTTTAATGCTGTGGTTCGGCCCTGTGGCTCACCAGCGGCTTGGGCAGCAGCAGCCACCACTGCAACAGCCTACCATCAATTATTCAGGCTCTCTGCAGAAAATAGATTTTTTGTGTGTGATAATATTATGGATAGGTGATTCCTGATCAACAAGAATCAAAACCTTTGAGCACCCCTGAGGCTGTTTAGTTTTGATTGCCCATTTTTCTGTCAACCTACTGCATCACTATTGTTGAAAGAAAATTTGTAAGGATAAATCCAGATCATGGTACATGTGGTTCTAAAACAGAAAATATATCAACGGATTTAGTTTTAACTGAAGATTGCTGATCTTTAAAGCTAACAATCTGTGTGTTGGCATTTTAGTCAGTTCTAACTGCAGTATATTAGCAATAATTCCTTTATATCTGTGAAATAGTTTTAAATATTAAAGTCTAGATCAGTATTTCTCTGAAATGATATTGATTTATATCTATGGATTTTCTTGACTGCACTAAAGCAACTCTAAGATTTTTTCCCCTTGTTGGATTACCAGATCTGTTGAAGGGTTTCTGTAGCACAACCTCAATATTAAAACAGTTTGGTGCACACATTCATTCCTTTTAACTAGTAACAATCAAACCTGACGAAAAATACACACAACTGGGATTTTCATTTTGATCTTATTCTCACAAAAGTGCCAGAGCGTTGAGAAGCACATGAGGAGATGTATTGTCCAAGTGTTGGCAGTTGTGGGGCTGTAGGGACAGGTTGTGTGCGGAGAGCCAGGGGCTGTCCCGTGAGCTATAGCAGCCCCTCAGCAGGACACAGCTGAGCCTGGCAGCCAAGTGTGACCCATGGCTAAGCAGACAGACACTCCTGAAGGAACTCCACACCTGCAAAAAACCCACACTGGAGCAGAGTAAAAGGTGTGACGAAAAGGGGCAGAGAGAGAGAGACTGCCATGTACTGACTCGAGCTCCCCCACACCTCCTTGTGCTGCTTGTGAGGGTAGAAGAGTTTGGAGTGAAGGAGTGAAGCCTGGGAAAAGGGGAGGAAAAGTGTTGTTCTAATGTCTGTCTTTCTCACTACCTGAACCTACTCCAGCTGACAGTTTTCATGAAGATGAACCTGCTTAGCCTGTGACAGTAACTGGTGAGCAATCTTGCTCCCCTTGTCAGGAAGGGAATGCGGGAGCAGCTGTGTGGGATTTTTTAGTGCAACTGCACCAGATTTTATGGATAACTTCAAATTAACTTATAGTTTAAATCAAAAATAGTTTTGCTATATCTTCCTATCACATTCTAGATTACTGTAAAGTGTTAGGTTTGCAGCATTTTTTTTTCTTAATCCTTGCCCACTACTTTTCTAAATCAGATTTTCCTGCACATGTCATTCCCCGTATGTCGTTAACTGTTGGCTTCGGGAACTTCTTCTCATTGTAGTAATTTACAAGTTGGCTATTTCTGGCTAATGTTAAAAACCATCTTCAGTGTAGGATTCTGTACGAACACGTAGCTTCTTTTTTTTTTTCTTTATTCTACCTACTGCTGCAAGGCAGAAAAATAAATTTATTTCTTCTATTTTGCAGCTGAAGAGTAAGGCTTAATCCCCTTGCTAGTAAGAATTTAACAAACCATGGTCTGTATTTGCAATATCTGCACAATATTTTAACTGATTTAAACCATACAAAACCACCTAAATTGATAAGGCTTGCACATGGCTTTGGCTCTATATGCAGTTTTATGAGACACCTGAATAGGATCCTTTTAATATTCAGGGAACAAAACAGACCCATTATTCCCCCAGCTTGGAATAGCATAATATATTTTGCTTAAAGTGCATGAAATCTCTATTACCGTCAAAGGTCAAGCTTTAACCAGCTATTTAAAATTAATTTGCCCCCACAGAAAGTGAATAATACTGTGTAAAATACTGCAGAAAAGCAATACCCATTTTTTCTTCTGTACCTGTGTCACACTAGAAAAAGGAATACCATCTGTACCTTCGGGTAGATATGTTATTTAAATATAGTCGTTCTTCAAAAAATAAAACCACAACAGATGGTTTTCTTTTGCTTTTGTAATGATCTGCTACTGCATAAAATTCTCACTACACAACAGACAAGGAAGATATTAAATTTGCTTTCAGATGTGTGTGATATGTAGACAGTTCTTTTAAAAAAAAGGGGGAAAAAAAAAAAGACATAAATGTCCAAATATTCTTTTTTCGGATTAAATAACAAGGCTGATGTTCTTGGAATGCACGGTTGTCCTACTGAAAACTGAAGCCTGAGATCTTGGAGGACAAAAGAGAACAAGTCTTTTTTTGAAATTAATTACAATGAATTTGTCACCTCCTGTGACTTGGCAAATACAGAACCAAGAACTATCTGTCAATCATTTTTAGTTAATAGCTGAGTCATGCAATACAGTATACAATTAAATACCAAGTAAGGAAATAAACAAAAATGTTGCATTCCTCAAAGTATTAAGTATTTAAAACAGCCTAATGGAAAAGGAGGAAACAAAGATCATATGTCATGATCAGAGTTTCACTGACAGTTCTACAATAAAACATTCTGCCTCCAGAAACAGAAAATACACTGGCAGTCATTTAAAGGTTGATAGTTTTAAAATGCCATTAACGAATTAAAGGTTTGCCCTAAAATATAAAGCTATTGTTAATCAAAATAAAAGTTATGGGAAGTGCTGTGTGGGATTTCTTGATGATTCCAATAATCAGTCAGGTTTAAAATAAAACAGGACAAATAGTGAAAAAAAAAAAAATCACCTTTTTACATTATTATTTTCATTTCACTTCTGAAGGCAGACATTTCCTGGAAGTAAACAATGAATGGATATGAAGCTAAAGGTGTAAGTGGCAACAAAGAAAATTTCCAATGAAAACAAAATGAATAGAAATGACATAAAGATGGCTTAGCACTGGAAGGCAGCCTAGAGAGAAATAGAATCTCCAGTCCCACCTGGCCTAGTCTCAGTTGGCCTTGCCTTGGCAGATGTTGAAGTCCTTAAATGTCATGACTTTCTTTTCATAGCAAAGCAAGAACAGAAGTAATATGGAAAACCATTGACATCTTGGCACAGAACAGATTTAACAGCTTTTGCTGGTGTTTTCCTTGTGGCTGGTCAAATTAATAACCCTTCTGCTCTCTGTAGTCAGCATTTCCTGTCACTGTTGGTGATAGGAACACAGACTACTGAATAGGCATCTACATATAGACCTGTAAATTCAAATATCCTAACGGTCATCCTGCATAGCAGACTTCTATGTCTCAGCTGGCCATTCTGGGCTCCCTTCAGAGCACATGGAAAGAAGCAGGCAGTTCAGATCCTAATTCATGTGCCTTATGATGCCTACCTTCAAAGCATCTCTTTTGCTCTAAGAAGGGTAGGCTGTAGACTACCAGACATCAGATTTAGATAAATCAACCCAAATAAAGTCCTTGAACTCATGACCCCACTAGGCTTCTGAGTGTCCCTTGGACACGATCTAATATCATATGGTTAAGATATTTCACTTTTCTAAACATGAAACAGGTTGCTGTATTTTCCCTTCCATCCTCGATTAGGGTTATCTTAAGTGAAGCTTACAATATGCCAGAATTTTTACCCAACAGAAACAATGCTCTTAATATACAGAGGATATATACCTTGAGCTGTGTTCTCTTAGATACCTGAAGTCTGCTAATTGTTTTCTTCAGTCAATAATTACTTTTAGTATACAATGTAACATTATTTATATAACATAATATAACAGCAGAGAAAGCTAATTTCTATACAGGAAAAGAGAATTTTTAATGAAATTGTTAGGTAGGCATCTGTAATGAGGCACGTGAATTAGGATCTGAACTGCCTGCTTTTTTTCATGTGCTCTGAAGGGAACCCAGAATGGCCAGCTGAGACATGGAAGTCTGCTATGGAGGATGACTGTTAGGATATTTAAATCTCCATCTAACATCCTCGTATGTTATATTCCATAACAATAAAGTATATATGGAAGCTTTCTGGCAGTTGCTAGATGACTACAATATTTTGTACTTGTGGTATTCCTGTGCCCTAACAGATCATTTACTAGCAGAACTCAAAGAATTAACTCCAGTAGCTGTTTTAAAATATATAAATCATTAAAGGCATCCAAGGCTATTGTTATCACTCAGGGCTCCAGGCCTTCCACAGAGTAAATTAGGTTTTTTCAAACAATGCAGAGCAGTTCACTCACTAAGATCGGTAGTGAAATTAAACAGATACAGTGAGCTACCATAGTAGTGAAATCTGTAAGGAATTATATACACACTAGACTTCTAAGAACTCTAATGTTCCCAATTAACAAAGTTTTCTGTGGCTTCAAAGCTACTTGTTCCAATCTTGCTTTGTTTCATTGAAGTAAATTGATAGCTTCTGGTTTTCTCATTAGCTGAGCCATAAGGCACCTAATTTTACTTTCCTCCATGAATTCTGCAATCAGAGACAATGATTAGAGTATAATCTATTCTACACACAAATCTCTTCTTAACATTGTAATCCAGGCTACATAGCTGAATGAAGAATGTTATGAAAGCATTTTAGGAATGCAGGGAAGTTCAGAGAATGGGGAAATATTCCTTATACATTGTTGTTAAAGGGTGAGATTATGGGTGGGTGTTTCGCAACACTGCAGACCAAAGATGGTATTGACAACGGGATCAGCTAATCTTGTGTAACAAGACTTGGTCCTGACATTGCTCTGTGTTGGGGTATTCACATGCAGGTGTCTATGGGGATTATTGCCATGAGGAGAACTTCACCAAAACAATCCACAGAGAAACATTTACTTTGGGAAATTCAAAGTAATTCACAACTTAATTTCCTTCAAGAATCTCCTCCTCAATTGCTATTAATCATGGTCCACTAAACAAATATTTCAGTAGGTATTAACTAAATTTCAGAACTGCAAAATAAGGATACTTTGAGCTGTCTATTGTTCCAAGAATAACACTAGCAGACCAAGCAAAGCTGATGGGTGTTTTGACACTGATCACCCAAAGGCCAGGTTTTCATGCACTGCTGCAATTAAAGGGTAGGACTGATCTATCCTAACAATCTAACCCTAAAACTTGCCAACTTAAGTCTTATTGGTCAGCAGAAAGAAACAGTCCTGGAAGTCAGTTCTCCTCACCTAGCCAGGCTAGGAAGAGATGAAACAATGCATGCATTTCCTCTTTCGCTCTGTTGACGAAAATGTCTGGATGATTAGCTTAAGCTTACCCATCTAAAGCTAGTAGAGGTAGATGTCACCTTCAAAATGTTTATGTTTTTTTTAATTTGGTAACTTCCCACATTCACAGAATCACTGTTTAATTGGGAATAGTGCCTCTCCTCTCTACTGTCAAAGAGATACCACTGATAACTGTAGAAACTAACCAATCTTTTTTTTTTTTTTTTTTACCCCCAAATCTATCTCATTTTGCAACCAAAAAAAAAAGAGACAGACCAAGGAAAGAGGAAATATTTCCTGATAGACCTGTATTAACAATTGCAAGTAAGCAGACTACATCTTGTATGCCACAGGATTTTTGCATGTTACCTGTTAAATATAAATCAAAGTATTTGGAATATTTACACAGCAATTGTCTATATTTTTTAAAGCAATAAAGTTTTTAGAAGCTAATAGCTGCTTTGCCATTAGAAAAATCCAAAGCCAGAGCTGTGAAGACACTGCCAGGCACTGAGAAAACAAAATTATAAAACATTCAATACACTGGATGTGTGCAGTATAGGACCTGACACTGATTTCCTTGACACTTTCCTTAAGTGTTCATTAAGAGAATATAATTTAACTTAGTTTATGTTAAAAATTATTTCTTATATGGAGGCAATGTTGAAAATACACATTTTTTTTATGTTATTGCTCATCATTTTTGCTTAATGCCTTTTTCTCAGTGTTAAGATGAGCCATATACAATGTTAAGACAAGCTATCATAGTCAAAAGCAATGCCAGAAATCTCACTTCAGAACTCTTCTCTAAGTTTGGAACAGATGAGCAAAAAACCCACTTTTCTGATACAAGTCCTGTCAACTATAACATATTAAGCATAATTCATAATAGAAACCTAGCTACAGTATTCACATCACATATATCACAATTAAAAAAACCCTAAACCAATACTAATATTTTTGAATAAGGGATAAAGTATCATATGCATTTTCATTCAAATTATTTGCAAAGATTTATTTATTTAGCAGTCTGTCACTCAAAAAAAATATTCTCTGGGACTATACATGGGAAATGAAACAAAGTGTAAAACCTGGTCCTTGAATAGTTAAATTAGTTGTTTTAAAAGCTTCTGCATCGCCGAAGTTTTTCCACTTTGAAATTACATTCTAACATCTCCATACAAAAGGTCAAAAGCAGTTTTTGACAATGACAACTGCCATTAACCCTTGTTAGTTTTTCCAATTTAAATACACTGAAAACTTTTGTGGTGCCAAATCATCTTCCTCCCCTTCATCCCAAAACTAATACAGTTCAATTGGTTCTAGTGTGACTTACATCAGATCAGTATACATCCTTATAATTTTTATGACATGTTCAATAAAAGCATTCCAAAAGCTGAAGGGCTGACTTACCATTTTCTTCCAAGTACATCAGAAGGATGCTGCTAGATTCAGTCCCTTCTACAGCATAATCAAGTGCAATATTTCCATTAACATCTTGCAGAAGCACATTTGCTCCAGCCTACAGACAAGAATTAAAAGCACTTTAGATTTTTGTAGTGAAATCTCAAAACACAATTGGGATTCTCACGCAGTCCCATTCAAAAACATTTCAGAGCTGGGGTTCTTAGACAGCAGGCTGATTAAAGCCTGAAACAAAACCTAACACACAAAAAAGCCAAGACAAAATGAAGGACTCATGAATGTCAAAAAGCTGGCTTTGTTTGAGACAGCTGACACTCTTGCCCCACTAGCTGTCCTGCCCGCCTTTGCTACACAGATGTCCGAGTTGCTCATCGGTGAGTTTTGGAACCACCACCATTTGCAGCACAACACTTCAAAGCCAGCTGTCACTGACTACAGTTTGCCTTAAAACACTCCACAGCAACCAGCAGTGGTTCAAAAGGTGACTGACAAGCATCCTGCAGTAGGGATGGGCAGACAGCTGGTCTGGGTAACCTTGTCAGCTGGCCCAACCTCTTATGGCCTCATCCATCAGTCAAACCTCAAAGACAGCCATCCACTGCTAAATAAAATTGACATTTGTCACCAAGTGGAGACAGTAAAAGTGAGCTTGATGATTTCAGCTGTAGTCAGTAGAGAAGCCAGGCTGAAATTTCTCCAAGTTTCATTCAAAATTCAATATAAAGGACAAAGAACTAAGAGGAGCCCTTGGGGGTGAGGGGTGGTATAAATGAATAGATTCATGAGGAGCTTGAAACCACCAGCATGATAAGAAAACTTGTATTTTCTACATTAGATATGGTTAATGTAGGAATTTGCACTATGAAGGGAAATCTTAGGACTTTTTTAATAAGAAGGCTCTTATCTTTGAAAATATAAATTTCTGGTGGACATAGACGCTTACATTACTAGTGTTACGTTACTAGTATTACATCACTAGAAGTTACATTAATAGTGAATTGTCATGTATCTTCTTTAAGAGGTTGTAGCATTAATTAATTTTAAATGTTCTCTCTATGGCTTTTAATGGCAAGGAATTATGAAATAAGAGTGACCTCAGGTAAATTTAATTACTTTTCTTAGCAGCTTGTATGATAAAGAGTTTCTCTAATAAAAATGAGAAGTACCAAGGACTGCTTTTTTTAAAACCGCAGCAGCAGTGGTCAAATGTAATTAGAAATTATTAATAGCAGACACGACTGCTTCTTTCAGGGGCTTTCTCTGTAAGTATTGTATCAAAGAAAAACTTGCAATAGGCTCAGCTCCTTGCTCAGAGTGAAATATGACATGAAATCTAGCAAGTTCATGTAGGCATTATGTCATCAAACCTAAGGTGTTGAACTGTTAGTCTGAGTTCATCTCAGTTTCTATCACAGTGACCAGGGGACAGACAGGCATCAAAAATGACTCACCTCAGCTGTCTCAAACACCTCAGATTAGACCATATCCTATGCAGCAAAATAATCTATCCTCCTACAAAACACACTACTTTCTTTTAGTCTTTTCTTGTTGTACTGACTGTAAGCGGAGCCTAGAGAGCAAATTTAGATTAGATGTATATCTTCTGAATTGTTAAACGAGATTACATGAGAGGAGTTGACTCTCATGCTTAGTTAAAAGGAACGGAAGGAGACTTAGAAGTGTAAAATCTTACATTCATAGTTGTTCTAGGTTACAATACAGATATATTCTATTACCACCAGCTGTGGGCCATGAGCTGTTATCTCCTGCTCTGACCCACCCCTGATAACAGACAATGGCCAGCAAGAAACCACTACATGGCTCATGGACTTATCTGATCCTATTGTGAGATGCTCCGCCCAGGAGGGAGGAGCCAAGCATTCCCACCTGGATATAACCTGGCCTTGGAACTGCCTGAGTTAGCCCTGTCTGCTGGGTTCCCAGAGGACAAGAGCTCCCACTGGACCTTCAGCTGGAGGCCAGACCTTCCACAGGCTCTTTGCTTCAACTGAACTACTTCATTTGGACTGCTACCACCACCCTAACAGGGTGTCAGGTTGTATCTGACTTTGTCAGTGCTTTTTTTTCCTTGTGTTATTTCACTTATTTTTAATTTTTTCCTATTAAATTTTAATCCTGACTTGTGATCTCCCACTGGTTTGTTTTCAAACCAATACAATAGTGCTATGAAAACAAATTTCTACTCTCTGTCCTGACAGATAAAATCAAAAAGATGATACAAAATCAAATGAAGGGTGGATTTGAAGATCGTAGTATCTTTAGAGGATGGTTTAACAACTATTTATTGTACTTGTTCCACTACTTGAAAGTATGATTTTTGTGTTGCTTCCTACTCACTGACCCATGAGTGTTTGCTAATGAAGGTAGAATTACGGAAGCAAAATTATTTTATATCTCATTACTTAGCATATAATAAAAACCCACAAAGTCTTGCAGGTATTTATCTTCCCTTGCACACAGATGACCTCCAGGCAACACCAGAAGAACATGTTCTTCCTTATTGAGTTAAGAAACCAAAAGACTTTTGACATACCAAATTCAGGAAAAGTAGGAGAATTGCTTTGGTCAGCAGCACAATTTTAATTCACTTCTAAGATGTAATATCACTGAAGGAAGGACATAATATGGAATTACTCAGTTCCAAGCAATTTTTATTGGGTAGTTCTATATTCATTAATTTCTTGAGAAAGTTCACAATGCTACCAAACAGTTTGATTGAGTTTCGTGAAAGTTGTGGCAGCAGCTGTAGGAGATGCCCTCAGAATTTAAGTAAAGAAGCAATTCTGTACAATGGTGCACATCTAAAAGTAGGATCTTGCTTTAAAAAGAAATATTTTAAGGGTCCTAATAATAGGCATTTTTAATCCGGTGTATTGTCCCTGCCTCCCAGCTCTGCACCATCTGTGAGCTTACTGAGGGTGTGCTCTGTCTCACTGCCCATGTCAGTCATGAAGACCTGGAGCAGGACAGGACCCACTACTAGCTAGGGGGCACACCACTGGTGTGGAACATGTTGCAGGTAACAAACATCACAGATATTGTACCTTTAGTTTAGATTCCAATGGCCAGAACTGTGCTAATGAACTTGAGTGCTCTATTACATATACAACCTTGTAGGCCAAACAATAAGAAACCCAGACCTGTCTAGAGATGGGATTCAGATTACCTGAATATAGTCCTACTTTGCTCTTAGGTTTCTGTTCATAGCTCTTGAAGAAAACATATGGAAAACTGTCCCCATGCTGCTTATATTAGTTTCCAAATTTATATGCATACCTTGTTTATATTCTAAATGCTATTCCATATTTGTTCCACTTCAATACAACCCACTTGAATTCTGCATGCAGTGATTAATGTATATGAAAAGTTACTGGCTTACTTATTTCCAACACATCCTCATTCTCAAGTCATTTCTCAATAAAAATGATAAATATTTTGCAAAAATTTATGTAATCTATCCCATAAATATAAAAAATATTTTTGAGAGAAGTATTTGTCTGCAATGATAAATTGCTTCTGTTTCAGAAAGACTGCAGCAGAAGGAACATCTTCAAATATATTATTTTACAGGTGTTCTAAAGACACCTAGTTAAATACACCAAATGCAAAATGCAGCTGAAATGCATTTGTGCTATGCAAAACAAGATCCATATGTAGATACAGTGAAAAAGATTGAATTCTGGTGATCAATAATAACTGAGTAGACAGTACCAGATTTGCATAGAATCCCCACATGATTAGAAATCCGAGCCTGCTGCCAAAGAGAAAATACCTTTGGCTAGTGAAAGGACAAAAAATTTCCTTTCTAGCTCCAGCAATGATGATTCAAAATGCTTCAATTTTTATTAGGATCACTCTACTTCATGTTTTTTTAATTCTCTTTTAATTTCTGTCTATTTACCTATCTGTAGAATCTCTGATGATTTCAAAGTTTTCATTTCAGAAAACCAGAGTAGAATAGGCAATATAGCCTGAGGCAGGTTACATGTGCACAGCTTCACAGTACCAATCTACGTGCACACCCACGTTTTTTGTGAACATGATGCAGTTTGAGATGACTTCCCACTCAGTGGAAGAGAGATGAACAGCTTCAGCTTCAGTGTAGATTACATGATACAGTGTACATCCCCACTACAACTTGTCCCATGATCACATCTCTGTGTAGCTAAACTTGGAGTCAATTTAGGATAACAGAGAGAAGAATACTGCTTTTGCTTAACAGGGTGCCATAGGAGCTGAACTCTTCCTTCCCAAATAATGTTCCAGAAGATGGGGGAAAAGCTAAGTAGCTTTTGAAGTCTAAGCACTACTGGAAATTTTGATATGCAAGAATTTACAAGAACTAGTAACTTCATCAAATGTGAACAGTCCTCTGCAGTGCTCTGTCCCTATAGAAGCTACCCTCTGCCCTCTGGGACAGGCACCCAAGTATAAATGCAGTTACAAATTTTTAAGACTATGTTGCTGTAGCTGTATCCAATGGATCAATGTCCAAATTCCCACTGGTAAGCTAACAGTTGAGTTTAGACCACATTCTACAGTTAGGAAGCCTAATTAGTCATACTATTAACTCGGAAGCAAACAATCAATAAACAATCTCTCTTTTTTCTTTTTTTTTTTTTTAAGAATTAACTGAATTCTAAAAATCAATTTAAAATGTACAGGGGCAAATGTTTCATTAATTATTTATTTTTTTAGAAAGTCTTAAAACTTCCTTCTTTACTATTTATTATTTGGTCAATATTCCTTCTTATTCTTTTTTATTTCCAGTGTTGTGATACAACTTATGATTGCCAAATGATAAGTATATCTACCTACCATTATTCAAAAAAAAAAAAAAGAAAAAGGGCCCAGAAATCTCCATTCTGAGGAATGTGTCCTTATTTAGAGATTTGAAATTATTTATTTCCTTTTGTCTCTCTGAAATCCACAATAGTTTGTGTATCAGCAGTCTAACTTTATCAGGATAGGTGAAAACCATATGAAAAGCTCTGGGTTTAGACCTTCTCCAGCCATCTCCAACCATCTATTCAAGGATCTCCAACCAATATTCAGGGAGTTTTAACTACTAGTTTGTATGTCCAGAAACTCAATGCCATCACAACAATATGTACAGCAGTATAATCTTGTTTAGGCATTGTTTGAGGACTCCTAACTTACCGAGGTTCCCGAGGACTGGGAAGAGATTTGGGCATTTCTCTGCCGAGGTACTACCTCTTGCTTACCTTCCCACATAGGATGTCACAGGTTTTGCACCCAGAGAACATTGTGCTCAGAAGGCTTTCCTGGTGGAACTGCTTTCTGAACCAGAGTCAGCATCAATCCACTTTAGAGGGAAGACGGGTTTCAGATTCCTGGAAGTCTGACTGATTCACTGAAATTCCTAAAATTCTTTCTTCTCTTGCATGCCTTAAATTATTCTCTCAAACTCATGGACCATGCAGGTTATTTAAATATTTAAAATAGCTAAGTAATTTAGCTTTATTCATATTGTAGAATGTCCCACGTGCATTATAAAATATTTTTAATACAGAAATGATGACCCAGCAACTGCCTCTACCCCCTAGGATTACCACCTTTGGCTTCATGAGGTTTTATGAAGGCAGTCAGAAATACAGTAGACCTTGAGGAACATGTGTGGATATTAAAAAAAAAAAAAGGACAGAGGCCAAAAAAAATTAATATACCTGTTGCTATGGGAAAAAAAAAACAAAACCTAAATTTTCTCCTAATAGCAGGCTTCTGCACAGTTCTTACAATGGTTCGATTGTTCTACAGTATGCTAGCTGTGTGCAAATTGTGCAGTCACCTGTCAACCCATCAAACCTGACTTTTTTGTACCTATTTATATTCTTATATTATTAATCTATTTTTATTCAATTCCACATACTCCATATGTATATAACAGTATGCACTTATATACATGCAAATGTAGAAACATTTACATAGTATTCTGTCATCTATGTTTATCAATTTCCTGCAGGGAAAGGGTAGTGTTTTTTTTGTTAACAGCAGAAATATTCACTTTTTCATACTTTTTTTTAATACAACCACATGATTTACAAACTGCTCATTTTTGTAACATGCCATTAACCATGGACATAACCCAAGATTAGATGTAGTTCTTCACAAAACATTTGTGGCATTTCACTTTCTGTGACATGAGTAGTTCAGTTTTTACCCCTTTATTGACCTACTTTTTCAGTTTAATTCCACAAAAAGGTTTTGCTCATTGAAAGACACCCAAGGTTTACACACACACACACACACACATCTGCATGTTCTCATGTATGCCACAGTTGCTGTGCTAATGTTACATCCTTCCCAAAGTCCTTAGTGCACAAACAGCTAAAAAGAAAGCAACAGTAATCAGGACATAATGCTCTATTTGTTTGAGAGCAAGGAAACATACAGGAAATCCCACACGCTCATGGGCTCCACAGTGCCATGCAATCTTGCTCTCTAACCTCAATGGTTTACATAAATTTTCATTCAAGATACCAAATCCCACAAATCCAGCTGGCTCCTCTTTGTGGCTCTATTAGACTTGTTTGAATCTCATTCATTAACAAAGCAAAAGGAATAAAGTTGCTCTGCACAGTGTTGTGGTTTAGGTCATTAGCACTGGATACCACTTTACACAAATTCACGATGCTGAACAGATGAGGAACAGTTCTCAAGGCAGAGCTAAACAAAAAAATAGTTAAAGACTTCACCACATTAGCAAATCCCAGACAACAAAATAAAAGATTAAGTGAGATTGAGCAGCTGCTCTCAGTTCAAAAGCATGTCTTCCTTCCATCTCATTTCAACAACAGATTTTTGTAGGCAGAAAATTATTTCATGGAAATAACAATACAGCTACTAGAAGAGCTGGGGAAAAAAAGTTTTTAGTGATTACAATTATAGATCCTCCACTGACAGTTCCCCTACATGCTGCCATCATAATTAAGTTTTGCCTGCTTAGTAAGAAGAAAACTGACAGACACAAGCTGAGTAACCTCTTTTGTGTTTATGAGCCTAGAACAATCTGGAAACTATTTTACGAAATCTAAATATTGTCTCTCAGAATACTGATTGCTGTCTTAATACTTTCGTTTTAACTTTTTTCCACATAAACCTTTAAGGAAGCCCCTTCTCCATGACACCACAGATTCTTAAGGTATTTGGGAGATAGCTAACCAACTTCTATACACTCCAGAGTAAAGAAAAGATTCCTGTCCCAGAACAAAAGGCCAAAAGAAACCCATGAAAAAGGCTGATTTAGGACTAGAAGTCTACCATACGTATTTCTAAATATTTACTTTTACTACTCCTCCACCTGGGCTTGGCACAGAAAGAAAAAGGGATCACAAATGTTTATAGGCTACCTACAAAGATATCTAAGTTCAGTACAGTCTACAGCAAAGAGTAGAGTCCCCTCAAAGCTGTTCTAGCTTCAGTTTTGGCTTTATTGACCCTTAATGTAGCTTGCCAAATGAAAAGAAATAAAAAAGACAACATACACCCTTTGTGGAAGACAAGAGTGGGTCTGATAGAAAATCATTCTCCAAGTAGAGGTATCTACTACATAGCTAACCCTAGCAGCCACCTTCCTTTCATAAATCCTGAAGGAAAGCAACTAAGCGGAAATTTCATCTGTACAAAAGCAAGCCTTTAAAATCCCTTTCTTCATCCTTCATAGGGCAATTTCCATCACTGCAGTCTGAGGGGGACACACCTGATACTTTATTAAATGGGAATTTCAATAACTCCGGATTGATGACTTGAGCTTCAAAGGACTGTTTTACAAGTAATGAACTACAGCTTCTCTCAGGTGGTTAAGTTACTTGCAGTTAGTTAAGTTCCACATCAAAACACCACCATCCCTCAAGCATAATAGTAGACATAACTTTTCCAAAATAAAAGGTTTTCGTCAATAAATTCTTATTCATTGAAACCTTAACTATTAAAAGTATGAATGAAATGCAAACAGGGGCCTTGAGTTTCCAAACTGAAAATATTTTCTTCCTTTGTTTCTGGAGAGTCTCTTAGCAAATTATCTGAACAAGACCCAGGCTCCATACCTATACCTACAAATTCAGAACTAAAATCTGTGGATCGCAAATCGAAGTAAAAACTGTTAGGTACACTAACAGATCTTTTCATGCATGCCTTACATGGGCTTGTGTATCTATAGAGAAAATTCAGGGAACAAATCCTCCAGCTCAGTTTATTTCCTTCATAGTAGGGCATCATGTTAAGGTGTATTCATAAAAACCAAGTCTCCCTTAATAAAAGTAGAAAAAACTTCTCACTTCCTTTTACGTGAACTTGCAGAGAGCACAGTTCTGCAAACTGGGCTAGCCCAGCGCACCATTTGTAGGACTCCTTCCATTACCTTGAATCAATGGTTACCTGCAGCAGGAGTTTCCATCTCTCGCACAGGAAAGATCATCTGTCTGCAATATTTGTTCTGTTCCAGGGCTTTCAACTCTGTAAGAATTGATACTGTCTATAAATCCATGCCTGTTGCATAACCAAAACTATTCTTTCAGATGGAGTAGGAACTGTCTGCCATCTGGATAAGCTTAACTTGTGATATAATAAAGGTTTGAATTCATTTTCGGCATGCCTGATCCCACCCACATCATAAAAACACAAACACAAAGCTCAATCCCTTATGTCTGTGACAACACAGCCTACAGAATCAAAGCTGAATTCAGAGCCTTTTAAGTGCCCTCCAGGCACATAAAATAAACTGAAGAGGATAGAACACATATCTCCAAAAAAACACTTTCACAAAATCAGGAGATAATACAGTGCCAAAAATTTTATGCCAATACCCTGGCATAATTGCTAAAATAGATGCATTTGTATTAATAAAAATTTATGTTATGCTGCTAATACTCATTTATTTCCATCATAGGTACATGTTAAACCAGTCAAGGAACGATCATACGAATGCAGTTTGATATTCACCCATCCTTGTGTAAATAAAGTATTTCAGCTGCTCTGTGGATACAAGTTCTTTAATTCATGGCACTTCTGGTTTCCATGTTGCAAAAATGGGCACCAAAATCTGAATATGCAACTTAACTTCTCATCAAAACATACTTGCTTTCTTGTTATAGCCTAAAAATTAGGATTTAGGGGTGCATGCCAGTGTGCACAAAGAACATCATGGTATTCCAAAAATCCCAGGCATCTATCTCTGTGGCATGCATGGTAAGAAAGGATAAAAGCATGTGCCAATACAGTGTCTGTTCATAAGAAAACATTGTATATTTGCATATATATAAGATCACCAATGCCTACAAAAATCCCTAACTGTATTTGAAAATGTACTTCTTGGTTGTTGAATTACTTCATACAAATAATAAAAATAGTACTTTAAAATCATCAAAGTTCCACAACCATTTTGGCAATCATTTAGTTCATGAATAAAGCATTCCCCTCCCTTAAACTAATAGAATGTAGGCAATGTCAGTTCACAGAAAAGATTTTCAGTAGAGTTAAAAAAAAAAAAGGCTGTCATGGCACATATTACAGATTGCTTGACAGGCATAGTCTGTTTGACTAATGCATTCAGAAGATAAAAGAATTAGTGCTGATGACTGAAAACTAAAGACCAACATTTTCCCATCTGTTTGTGCACCATGGGGACTTAAATTCCGCCCATCAGCTGGAAGGCATGGAAAAGGCAAAGAAAATCCCATTCAGTTCCAGTACTGAACACTTCTGATAACACTGCAGAAAGTGTAGCATGTTTTCAACAGCATCTTTCAAAGTAAAATACAACTAAGCATGCAGTTAGGAAATTAAAAGGTAAACTCTACTTATCCAGAAGTGATCAAATAAAAAGTAATGTACATTTCTCAAGTTACCACTGTTTCTATGATCTAGAACTACAACATTCATGAGGATTGGGAAACATTCTATTAATTCTAAATGCATACATATTTGTACTTGGATCTTAATCAGACAGCAAGTTGTCTTTCGTGGTGGTTCTTCATATTCTGAATCCTAGCACACACCACCAAGGTTTCTTGGAATTTAAGGTCTTAATTTTTAAGCTAAATATAGCCTGGTTTCCTTGACTTAGCTTTGCCTCAAGGAATTATTCTTATTTTCTCTCTTCTCCCACACAAATATCTGGAAATGCTGACAATCATCCAGATAGTTTGACTAGAAATTGGAAGAATGGAATTATTGTTGTTATATCCATTTCTGTTTCCTAACTTTCATGCTTCATTCTGAAGTTTTTCAACAACTTCAACTGATCATTCTTAATGAAATTAAACTAGCTCAAATGCATGACCAAATTTTGCCATACAATTTGAACATGAATTGCTTCAGGCTCAGTGTGTCTTCATATGTAATCACTGCTGCTCTTACATCTGTGAGGAAACAAGCCTTAACAATATTTTTTCTCTTGCTTTTATTGGCTAGATGTGCAGTCAGGCATGAGACATTTTAGCTTAGCCACAGTTTAGGGCAAATGAATCTATAGTGTCTTGTGGGACAGGCCACAGGCAGCACATGTTCAAGTTCAATTCTAGGGCTCCCACGCAGCTATGAGTTTAAACGCCCAATTCTCCATTCTCTGCACGTAAGCTTTACTCAACCAGAAATTACAGGAACCAATCTTACTCTCAGGATATGCACTTGTCTTAATATAGTATCAATATTTCAATATTATACAAATTTTACTGCCAAAAATTTTCCTTACATGAAAAAAAAAGGTATTACGTTAAAGAGCAGCTAGTGAAGAACTCTATATCTCTTATTTTCACCTCCAAAACCAAGCATGAAGAAAAAGAAAACATAACTCTTTCTTTCTTACTTTCCTACTTTATGGAGGCACCTCTTGGTTAAAAATAACTGTTGCACAGTTTCAGTGAGGGCTTCTCAGAAAAGAGACAAAAAGATGAGGCATCAGAAGGGCTCTGAGAGCATGAAGACACTCCTCCTTTTAGCTTAGTATGCAAAAAAAAATTATTTGGAATAGTTAAATGAATTGGATGAACCTGTTTGAATATCACAAAAGTAAGTTGACATACTTTTAATTCTTTAAATCAAACAATTTTATCTGAAAGCATGGGGAAAAAAAAGAGAAGACATTTCAGAATTTATTTTCTCACTGAAATGTTGTATTTTTATTGAAGGAGGAGGTAGACTAAAGAATTGAAGAAATTACAGAAAAATCTACTTGCCTGTTGTATACCACAGAAAAGTTGTCTTTGCCTAGAATAGCATTCTCATTCTGTTCTATTATTAAGACACTGCAGCAAAAATCCAAAAGATCAGAATGAGGTCAACAAAAAGGGTAGTAGAAGTACTGAAGGAGTGGTATTTGACTTGATATTGCCAGCTCTCAAATTATTTGGCAAGAAAAGGGAATTAGAAAGGAAACTTCAAAGAGCATTGATGACTAAAGACTAAAATTTCCCCATCTGTTTCTGCACATGGGACTTGCAAACTTCCCATCAGTAGCAGAGCTTATGGAAAAAAATGAAATTATTTGAGCACTGAATGCCTCTGATAAGAGTATAGAAGCACACTTTCTTCTAATTTTATTTTAATTGTAATCATTAAAAATTATGACAGGCACACAGAAAAATGATCAGTCCCTGTCTTATAATACTGCAACAAAAGGTCACTTTTTGAAATTATTGCCTTTTATTTTTAGAACAAATGGAAAGAAATTCTCCTTCACACAGCAGGGAGTGAGCCTTTGGAATTGTCTGTCAAAAAGTCTTTTAATCTGACACCACAGTTAGAGTTAACAGTTACTTTATACCCATTAAGCAAGCTTGTAATTACATGAGGTCAAACAAACCTCATGCTTTAGGAATTAAAGAGATCACTCCCTGGGGCTAGCAAGAACTGTCACTTGAGTACAAAATTGGACAGTTAGTAAGGCATAGCTTTATTGTGTAAAATGGAGATAGGAAGCATCCTCTGATGACCCACTACTGTACTGATAAGTACAAATAAAGTATAACACAACGAGGTTTAAGTTTTACTAATATGTTTCCTTACAAAGTTCTATGTGTTCGTAGGTATATACATATATATTCGTGCATTTATATGGGAAAGCGGTCACACACACACACATATATATACACACACACTCCAAACAAAACTGCTGGAGAAAGTTCTGCTTAGTAGCTTCACTTGAAAGGGTTTCCACCCCTGTCCCACCACAGATGAGGGCAGAACAAACAAAAGAACCACATGGCTGCAAAGAAAGGAAGTTGATTTTGATGGCTCAGTAAAGACTGAAAGTTGTTTTTGGAAGAGCTTGTAGTTTGTAGGTTCAGTGTAAATAACATAAATGATAGAAAATCTAACTAGGGGCAATACTCAAGGCCCTGTTTAACATAATGGTCTTATCCTTAATCCCCACAATTTGGGAAGCCATCTTATCTTCCATCATATGCACGCCATCATGTTCATGTCTGTAGTTATGTAACTTGGGAAATACAGATGCTGAATGTTTCGATTCTCATTCTCCAGTCCATTTTGAGATTTCAGACACAAACACGCACAGACGCACACAGATGTGTGTGTGTGTGTGCATGTGTGTGTGTAAATTAAATACGCTTCAAATGGCAAACAAATAAATAACATTACTTCAGGCATGACATCACAGAATCACAGAATCACAGAATTACCAGGTTGGAAGAGACCTTCAAGATCATCGAGTCCAACCTCTGCCCTAACACCTTAACTAAACTAAACCATGGCACTGAGTGCCACATCCAATCTCTTTTTAAACACGTCCAGGGATGGTGATTCCACCACCTCCCTGGGTAAACCATTCCAATACTTTATCACTCTTTCTGTAAAAAAGTTTCTCCTCATATCCAACCTATATTTCCCTTGGCGCAACTTAAGACTGTGCCCTCTTGTTCTGTCAGTTGTTGCCCGGAAAAAGAGACCGACCCCCACCTCACTACAACCACCTTTCAAGAAGTTGTAGAGAGTGATAAGGTCGCCTCTGAGTCTCCTTTTCTCCAGGCTAAACAACCTCAGTTCCCTCAGCCGTTCCTCATAGGGCTTGTGCTCCAAGCCCCTCACCAGCCTTGTTGCCCTCCTCTGGACACGCTCAAGTGTCTCCACGTCCTTCCTGAACTGAGGGGCCCAGAACTGGACACAGTACTCAAGGTGTGGCCTCACCAGTGCCGAGTATAGGGGAAGGATGACTTCCCTGCTCCTGCTGGCCACACTATTCCTGATACAGGCCAGGATACCATTGGCCTTTTTGGCCACCTGGGCACACTGCTGACTCATGTTGAGTCGGCTGTCAACGAGTACTCCCAAGTCTCTTTCTGCCTGGGCACTCTCCAGCCACTCTGTCCCCAGCCTATAGCGTTGCAGGGGGTTATTGCGGCCAAAATGCAGGACTCGGTACTTGGACTGGTTAAACTTCATCCTATTGGACTCAGCCCATCTATCCAACCATTCCAGGTCTCTCTGCAGAGCCCTCCTACCCTCCAACAGATCAACACATGCTCCCAGCTTAGTGTCATCTGCAAATTTACTAATGAAAGACTCAATGCCCTCATCCATGTCATCAATAAAAATATTAAACAGAGCAGGTCCCAGCACAGACCCCTGAGGGACACCACTGGTGACTGGCCACCAGCTGGATGCAGCTCCATTCACCACCACTCTCTGGGCCCGGCCATCCAGCCAGTTCTTAACCCAGCAAAGAGTGCACCTGTCCAAGCCGTGGGCTGCCAGCTTTTCCAGGAGGATGCTTTGGGAAACATCAGATCTTACCATTTTATTAATGCAGAGAAAAAGGTCAGAGCCTATGTTAATGTATATACACACACAGTAAAAATAAAGAAAATCTGTACTACATGCCTCTACTGTAAAAAGCAAGAGATTAAACTGCATGCAATAAATGATAGCTGTGTACAGCATACAGTTTCTGCAAAGATAAATGCATCATGCAAGGAACTAAGAGCGCAAAACTGCTATTTTAACTGAGTTAATTTGCGTTTTTGTTATGAGACAGATTCATTGTGTTGATTGATAACATCAACATGTTCCCAAGTGTACAGGGAAGGGACTGCACAGTAGCTTAATCTGCACTCAGGGTGATGCTGTCTTGCTGGTTAGTAATTAAATCTAGATCCTCTAGAAACAAATCATCGTGTGAAATACCAAATCTATTTAGGAAGTTTAGTATGCCAGTCACCTTAATACAAAACTGGCTTCTCAGAACATCAGCATATAGTTAGAGAACTCACCTGAAAAGCATTTAACTCAATTACTTTCCTGTGCTTGGGTAATGAACAAAGAGCAATAGACACAAAAATATTCCAGTCATAGATAATAGTAACTTTCTGTGGGACTGCAACAAATTAGTCCCTAATACAATCGTGGGGGAAATATACACTCCATGCCAAATTTTGACATTGATTATATGGCAAGAAAAACATGCTTATAAATCCTAGCAATACAAGTATAACCACAGCTGACATTTATATATTAACCAAACATAAGACTCCAGGTTTATTTGCAATAATTGGTCTCTGTGGATTAATGCATATATTGGAAAAGTGACGAAATTTTACACGAACTTGAAATAAACACTTCAAAGACATAGTGCTATGCCACCCATCAAGGATTTATCTATGTGTTTTATCAGACAATTTTTTTTCCTCATTTTCATAACATGTAATCTTAGCAGTCAATGATGAAGTAATAGGCATTAATCTATCAACTGCCTATCACTTTGCCAAGAAACAATTGTCCATAGTCATTCCCTTACCATTCTCTGGTCTTCATTTCAGAAAATGAATTTTTCCACCTTCCAGTACTGTCTTAAGGAACATCCTTCTTGCCAATAAATGCAAGTCAGTATTCTTGCAGTATTCACTTTAATTCAACAAATACTTTCCATTTTTTAACAATTGGAAAAATATTATTTACTGTGTTTTAAAAATTCACAATATATCATAGTTTCTAATGGGAGTAATTTGAAATTAAGAAAAGTCTGATTTGATAAACTTCGACTTCAAATAGCTGAAGATGCAGCTGTTATTCAGAAATAATACAAAGCCTAGTCTTCTCCCACGCTTTCATAAGCCAGCTTTATACATTTTCCAACGTCTTTTTAGCCTTTCATCCTTGCAGACAGCAACCACATGAGCTCAAGCTCATTATCAAAACAGAAAAAATAAAGCACATCCAACTTTCCATTATTTTTCTTTTCATGGCTTTAACTCCTACACTTCACTATCCAACCCAGTCTCATTATTTTATACTGTTCTGACACTGAACTGAATTACCTACTTTTTCCACACATAGTCTATACCAATTATCCTAGATTTGGAAGGTCAATGCTTTTTCTTCACCTTTCCTATTCTAACTGAAAAGCCTTCAAACACGTGAGCAAATGTGAGTCTTTTAATGACCTTCATGTCACCTCATTTATTACCTCCACTAACCCTGCACTGTTACAATTTACCTAAACCATCTGCTTTCAATAGGTAAGCCAGTTTTTCCTGCAGCAGTTTTCTTTCCAATGACTTTGCTCATCAATCTTTATGGTGGCATATCAAGATAAGTTGTCCTTGAACTTTTGATAAATTGTATCATTGCCGCATTTTCCCCTACTAGCTTACTCAGAAATTCAAGAATTCATGGAGGTTCATTTGGTGGTTCTTTTTTCACAGGTTCATGGTCCCAAGCCCTTCTAAATTATGCATTAAAAACTATACCATAGTGATATTTCATTCCAGTATTTATGAAATGAAAACACGCAAAAATCCATATAAGACTGAGAGGGGAGGCTGTTGGTTTGAGTGGTTTGGGGCTTTTTTTTTTTAGCATTGGGGGATAGCTCTCATGAAAATAAATAATATATTAAATATTGTAATAAAATAATTTTACTTTATTAATTAATGGTAAAAACTTTTTATGCAATAATAATAGTAAATGGTGTGCCTCACAATTATTTTTAATGAGAAAAATGGGTTTAATACTTCATTTTTTTAAAAAATTGGCTTAAATCCTAATGATATGGTGATTCAAGTTCTGGTTCTAAGTTCAGTGTACTTCAGTACTTCAATACTTGTTCAATACTTGCTGTCAAAATCCATCACAGCTGGAAAATGTGGCTCACAAAGACATATAGATCCAAATGGAAGAAGTGCATTACTTGTCATGATTATTAAATTATACTGACTTTCCAATCCCATACACCAATTAAACGTTTTTATTGAAATTTGGCTAGGAAATTTCCATCTTCTCTGATGTTAGCCTCTTGGTCTTGTCAACTAATGAGAAGGTGATGCATTTTAATGTTTAATATAAAGCAGTTCAAAACCCACTGAAACTCCAGAAATTTTTTAAAAATGCTAGGAAATTCTGTTTCCAAGGGTTTTTTTTATCTACAAATACAAGAGCTTTTATAGGTGAAATGCATTATTTTCAGCAACAAAGTCATATAACAGTGGAGAAGTTTCAAAACACCTCTTTTCAAAATGCTCTCCCCACATCATGCTTCTTCTGAAAAGCAGGTACTTTCCTACCCATTGTTAAACCATCACCTTTGCTTTGAAAGGACTGATTAAGTGTACTTTTTTTTACAAAAAATATTTGCTAGATAGCATACCACTGTCCACAACTTTTCATCACAGAAAAGGTCACCAAATCAGGCACCTTTGGTTTTTCATAAAAGAAAAATATGGAGGGAATCTTTTAAGCCACTTGTCCCTTTATTGAGGGTTGGTTTAGTTAAACCTAAGTAATAAAATCCATAAATCCACAAAATCAGGCATTCACAAACTGCAATTCATCACAATGCACTGCAAGAGGATGAATGAGTGAGAGCACCACTGCCAATGTGGAGCACCCCTTCCCTCTGGACACCTTGCCTGCTGTTCATAACACAGTCACCTCTGACCTATGGGTGGAATAAGGGTGCCAGCATCAACAAATACATTAAATATTAGTAAAGCTTAACTTCTTCCTTATACTTTTTAGATAAAAATAAATAACAATACAAGTTGTAATAATCCAAATGAATCACCCTGTGCACCTCTTGGGGCATGCATTCACTTGGAAGACTACAGCACCAGACTTTGCAAATTCAAATTTTCACATTTCCAAATATTTCTTATATTTTTTAGCTCCTGGCAAAGCCTGGCAGCCAGTAAGAATGTAGGACTCAACAGGAACTATTAAATAATTTCAAGCAAATGTCACCAAAAGATTGGTTTTTAACACTTCTGTTTTCATTCTATAATTATTTCCTGATTAATCAAGCTCCTTCACTGGCATATGTCTCATATGTTGGCCTTCTCATACCTTATTGAGGTAATATTCACGTTTATGAACCAGTCTGCAGTTTCTCTTATAAATACTTCCAAGACACGCAATTAATTACAGATCTAAATGCCGTTCTCACCTTTCTTCCAGAGACTAAACATCTAGCTTTGGGGCCTTTGGGCTTCTTTCCTTGAGAAAGAAAAACCTTTTTTTTTTTCTTTTGATTTCATACTAGTCCATTATGTATATTGCTTTCAAATATCTGGAAACAGTACTAAAACCAAACAAATAGAAATATTTAAAATGCTTGAAAAACAGTATGTTTGCCCGGTACTTAACTTCTCTTTCTGAACTGCACTCTTCCATGAACTTTTCTCTTGTCTATTTTTGGGCTATAGAAATTTAGCTTAGTCTGACCAGCATCAAATATCTACCACATTGTTCACAATATTATGTTTTTAATATCCTCTCTATGTTACTTTATTGTCTTAAGAGCACAATCAGAATAATTACATCCACACAGCCCTCTGAACAGCTGTCATGTGGAAATATACTGCTAGAACAGGTCTCCTGAAGCATCACTTTGGTAATGCAGGTAACACATAACACATAATCTCGTTCACAAATTTAAGATCAATTTTAAAGCCAGTTAGGGTTTGGGTTTGGGTTTTTTTTAAACCCTGTAGCTCCTGCATGGAATGCTGCTTCCCAACATATCTCCTAACATTAAGAAAGCTTAGTTTAATTTCTGTCTTAAGTTTATTGTTGGACACTTTTGCAATCATCTGCTTTCACCCTAGCAGTAACTTCAGGTTTTAGAAGCTTTTTTTACCTCTTCCTCAATTCTGTTATATTTACAGAAATTTTTACAATCTCCCTGTTTTGATTTTTTTAAGTATAACATTATTTTTTCTCCCTTTTCTTAAGATAAGCTTTTTACTCCCACGCTTATCGTTGCAAGTTTCCTTGGTAAAATTTACCATTCTTGAACATGGCTGTAGACGGCTAACTGCAGGCTGTCATTCCTTGGACCGTGGCAACAACACTCTTCCCTTTCTCTTGGAAACATCTTCATTCCAACAAATCCAATAATCTGTTTTTCCCTACCTGAAGTTACACATGTGCAGCATACAATCATCCTAAAACTGACTAAAGCTCTGAGGTCTTTTCCCTTATTTTCAACTGGTGGTTTCTGAGCATATCACAGATGCAAGTCTTGCTCAGAGTATGACCTTGTACTTAGTACACTTAAATTTAAAGCCATTTTTGTTACTTAAGTCTTCAAAACTAGCCTACTATTTCTGCATGACATTATAATCCTGACCCCAATAGATACTGCAGCATTGTCTTCAACATATTTCATTATCATATGCCTATTTTTCCTCCCAAGGTTATCACTGAAAACTTTAAATAAAATAACATCATAGGACCCATTCTAATGAAATCTCAGCAACCCTCAGGCCCATTTCTCTCTTAATAGCTAGGCTGTTGTCTTATTACCAAGTTGTTCACTAACAAGCAGCTTTTCCCTTCTGCAATTTAACTAACAGTTTTCCTCTATTCCCTAGCTACTCCATGAGCAACTCACAGAATAATTATGTCAGTGATTCAAGCAGAGGCTGCTTGGCATAAAGAATGAATTTCACCTTCTACAAATATCCCTCAGTGGTGGAACATCCCTCTTCATAGCACAGAACTATGTTTACTGAAGATCAAAGCCAGATGTTGATTTTCATTATCTTGTCATTCCTTGATCCTCCTTCTCTGAGGAAAAAGAGAATTAGAGTGAATTTCCCCAAAATTCCCCATTTTTTGTGCATGCTGTCCATCTCTCAGCATACTCTTCCTGACCTGCTCCAGCCAAAACTGGGGGTGATATTTCTTCCAATAGATCTCATGCTCTGTTACTCCAGGAGTTTTTATTTTCTGGAAATGCTCTGATGCTAAGAACTCCAAAGTATAAAGATCTGCTGCTTAATAGACATGGTCTATGTCCTTAGTCTCATCCCCAGCCCCAAATGTTTTCCACCTGAACATAGAGAGGGAGGAAGAAAGCGGGGAGGGATGATGGGAGGCAGAGAGGGAAAGTGTGTGTGTGTGTGTGTGTGTTTTTGAGAGTGACTTCTGGACATCAAATAAGTATTTACAGACTCTTCAGTCTTACTTTCTGTGGCTACTTCCTACATAAAAAGGCTTTGACCTATCCCATGATTTAACAGTCTTTGTACTGTGAACTGCAGTTTCTATTTCACTTGTTATTTCTCCTGTCAATTGAAGTTCAATTTCTTTTCTCTTTATGTTATCCTCATTGCTTTTCTAGGCTATCTCCTTACCTTCATGATAGTTCTCAAAGTCAGCCACTTTGACCATTTTGCTGTTTCCGCTTAGGCTCCTGTTCTTATCTCTCCTTGCACCACCTTTAGTGCTCCATCACTAGCTAGCTTCATCCCTTTTCCCCAGTCTTCATGGAAAAAGAGTAATGTTTCCACAGTTTCCCTTGAGTGTTGCCATCTGGTATTCAGCAATTCATTAAAAGGTATCACCTAGATTAGTTAATTAGTGGCCTTCATCTAGGTTAGTTCTGTGTTATCTCAGCCAGCAATGACGAAAGGCTGTAAGCCAGTAGTACACACTCTCTGAAAGTTCCCTCCTACACTTCTCACACATCCACCAGCCTCTGCAGACTGCAAGTGAATTCAAATAGTTACCCACAGCTTTCACAGAAAAAACTGCTATTTAAAGTTTCTTACTACATATATTGATAACTGTCTCTAGAAAGACAGAAGAATAGTTTTTCTTTTGGGCCACATGATCATTTATACTGTAAACTGTTAACCGCTGTCTCCTCATGACTTCTAACCACTCTTCATTCTTCCCCCTTCCCAGCTTCCTCTCATATGGACTCAAAGGAGGAAGTCATACTGAGCAAGATTGAATGGGAGGGCAGAATTGCTTCCTCTGAGGAAGTAATTGTTTCTGGAACTATGAAATAGAAAGACCTTTCTGTAAGTTCTAAAGATAATGGCATTTGGATCATTCATCTCTGCTTGGTAACACAGTCTGATGCAGTTGCAAAGAACAAGGGCAAAATAACTATGTAACTGCTGTCTGATTACATGACTTCGGATATGTGCCATTATCAGCTGTATGGGGGAGCAGAAAAGAGTTACAGCCCCATAAAGACTTCTTTTTTACTCCCACCAGGAAGTCTGTTCCTGTATATTTTTTCCAGTAAAAATACATCTGCTTTTGGAAAAGGGATTTTACACCAAAACCAAAAGTGGATTGCCCATACAGTGGACGGCATTATATACCTGACATTGCTCATCTATTGTTGCTGTATATCTAATGAATGATTCTATGGTAACCCCCTTTAGCACACTACTAAGCACAGATTTTCCTAAGTTCTTAAATAGGGGAGAGAAAAAATATTCAGCCTCAATTTTATTTTGTTTTAATTTGTACTTTTAGCCTTCTATGCCAGATTTGCATTTTGCGCTTCAATTCTAGGTTCCAAAAACTACATGATAAAACATACTTAATTAGTTAGCAGACAGAAGGTATACTTACTTTTTCTAGTAAGGTCAATAAAAAGAATGTATTTTTCTGAGGATGTACTACTGATCTCTGCTTTTCTAGTTAATTAACTGCCATGTTTTTCACAGTAACACTTTCATATCTATGATAGAATAAATAAAGAATAAATCTCTACTGTGCAGCATGTTGTACAAACACTAAAACATCATCTCCACCTTCCTAGTTTCATTTAACAAGATCTGCATTGACGATAGTGAAAATGTAACATTCATTTTGCCCACTAAAAGGTACCTCCTTACAATAATAAAGAGAAGTACACTGTAAAAACATATTCTCATCAGCTTTCTTTTTCTCTGTTGCTCTCAACCTTAGGTCAGTCAACATCAGAAGATTTCATGATTCTTTGGGAGTGGGGAGGAGGGAAACAAAACACCCCCAAAACCAAAATGAATGATACATTAAAAAAGAAAAATCCTAGTTATCAACTTGTAATGTGTGAGCCAAACCGTACAGCTCCAGGATGATTACCTGTGCTACGCTCTGAAATTAAAGTGATGTAAACAGCAAGTCATAAAGAAACCTGTGGTTAGCAACACAGCCATAGTTATCTTGAGAAAAAGAACTAAAAGTAGGAGCTCAATATGACTGTGAACCTTTTAATAAATAGCTAAACATCGTGTTTCAAAAATTGAGAGAAAAGAGTGTGTCAGGATCCAGATGAATATATCATGGAATTGCAGAGACTTGAATCAGAATTGGAACAGTCATATTTTACCATTTAATTTTCCAGTGCTTTTGGAGTGGATGAACAGTGAGGAGGAGGTGGGGTGGCTAAACTGCTTGACTTCCTTTGCCTTTTTAATGATCCAGTGCTGATCCTCTAAAACACAGAATTCATGATCATAAATAAAACAGAGTGAACAAAAATTAAAGGAAAAAGAAAAGGCAAGGTTCTACAAAGTGGTATTTTTATCTATATACCCTACTGCCTTAGTAGCCAAAGTTAGTATAGAACATTACAACGGTATCAGTGTTTACCCCATGTTTGCAGGTTCTGGCTGGGATTGAGTAATTTTCTTCACAGTAGCCAATGTGGGGCTGTGTTTTGGATTTGTGTTGAAGAGGGTGTTGATGACACAGGGATGTTTTAGGTGTTGCTGAGCAGCACTTATACAGAGCCAAGGCCTTTTCTGTTCCTCACCTCACCCCACCAATGCAGGCTGGAGGCGCAAAGGAGCTGGGAGGGGACGCAGAAGGGACAGCTGGCCCCAGCTGTTCAGAGTGATATCCCACACCATATGGCCTCACGATCAGCATGTAAAGCTGGGGAAAGAAGGAGGACGGAGGAGGATCTTCAGAGTGATGGCATTTCTCTTCCTAAGACACCAATACATGTGATGGAGCCCAGTTTCCCTGGAGGTGGCTGAACACCTGCCTGCTGATAGGATGTGGTGAATTAATTTTTATTTTGCATTGCTTATGTGTGCAGTTTTTGCTTTACCTATTAAACTGTCTTTCTCTCAGCCCAGAAGTTTTCTCACTTTTACCTTTCTGATTCTCTCCCCCATCCTGACCTGGGTGGAGTGAATGAGAGATGGTGTGGGGCTGAGCTGTCACGACAAGAAGATAGTTTGAACAGTGCACAGGTAAAGTGAAGGTTACCCACTCTTGTGTATCAATTAAAAGTATTTGAAGCTAAAATTTTTCTTTGTGGAGGGACAATTAGACTGCAAGTGATGGGTACAAGATTAAAGCTGCAGCCATTTAAAGGGATACTGAGAGGACTAAACACTTGCTACAGGCAACAAAGCAGGAGCAGCATCTAAATACTGGTGCATGCACATTTTTTAAGTGTGGTAGCATAGGACAAAGAACATTGGATACTAAGCTACAAATCTTGGTAGTGTTTCAATTCAATATAGAGCAAGTGCGGGAAATGAATATAAAATAAAATGTTGCAATGCACCCAAAATGATGCAAAAAAAGACCACACCCAACCAGATGGAACTGCTGACAGAGCATCCAGTCCTGAGCCTTCCAGAGGCAGTGAGGCAAGACAGAGCAGATACTTCCAATAAATCTGGTTACTGTTCATACTCTCTTAACAGATCTCATATGGGCACGAGCATATATAAGCCTACACATCTTTGTTCTTAAACGAAAGGCACTTCAGCATTCTCTTCAACCTGCTACAGGAGCTTCCTTCATACAAAATCCACGAAAAGCAATTCCCTATGCCATGGGGAGAATAGGCAATGCTGATGTGGTCGAGCAGTGACTGATGAATGTGACCTTTCCTACCTCATTGGCATGTACGGCAGCCAGACCCCTATGGATCACTGCTGATCCCTGCATCTCCTCACGTGCGAGTGGCTGCCCCAGGGTAAGTCCTCACTGACTGACTGTTGAGCAGACACGGGATGGATCTCCTGGCTGCTCAGTCCTGGGCTCCCCCTGCCTTGCTGACAGCTACAAAACTGAGAAGGCATAAATATGTCCCTGGAAAGGTATACCACCTAGGGTAAAGTGTTGAAAATTATGGAAAGAAACAGCTTCAAGCATTTCATTCTGCATCTATTCCAGAAACAGTGCTCACAATCCCAATAGCCTTCTAACAAGACACGACAGCAGATTACCACATTACAAACAGCTACAGCTCCTCCTAGTTTGCAGTGAATGAGCTTTGATTTTGTCATCGCTATCCACCAGAGCAAAGAAATTGTGAGTTACCACAGCCAAGATGATGAATGACAAGGCACTATCTTGTCTCAGCCAGAGAAAAATGAAGACCATCAAAAATGGGGTAAAGTCAGAAACTGGGTACATTTAAGCAAATCTTCATTGGTAGCCTTCTGGGATCTACATATACCATAAATTCTTCTTTTTTTTTTTCTTTTCTATTTCCCCTTCATGAAATATTTTGAAGTCCTCACTGAGGAAATCTCCACTGGCTTCTGTGACAGTTTTCCAAAAATCAGAATTGAACAATTAAAGGACCTTTTAGGTGACATATTTAAAACAGAAAATATGGTATTGTCTGTGCTGTAAAGTCAGTCCAGAAAAAATATTTAAAGTAATTCCTGAGGTTAAAAGAAGTTTTATTTTTTCTTCCAATGAAAATCTGTGGCATAATAGAAGCTGACTGTAGCTCATATTGGCATTATCGAGGCTCATGCTACACATTAGACATGGTCCATGAAACACTCTAACCTCAAGGCAAAGTAATTTCTAATATGAATTGCTCACGCAAAGGCAATTCAGAATTGTGAAAAATAAGTCTCTTCAACCTCAATTTTCATCTTTACTTTGTCAAATGTTATTAAAGATAGCATTAATGTCATGGTTCCAAAACTACTGCTTACCTAAGAATATTTCCCTTCCTCTGCCATCTCGTTAAAAATCTTTAAATCTCAAAATTTAAAAATCTTTATTTTGACTCTAGAAGGGAGAATATAAAGTGATTATTTATCCAGTCAAGGAAATCCTGCCTTTAAAAATGCTGACCACCTAAATTGTGGGCACATTTATCAGAAGTTATTGCAAATAATATGAACAATTCAAACTTTATCTGCAAAAATACATATGCGTGTACCTCTGCTTATTGAAATTTTAATATATTAGATAACCTATTCATACCAAATTATCAGAAAATACTTAGAAACTTCACATGAAGGCAACTTGTAACAAACAGGGACCAAATCAAGTAACATTCAAATGATGCACACTGGAAAATTATTTTGGATACAACCCTGTATAGAAATACACTCCTAGGAGTGGAAGCACAAAACAGAACCAGACAATCATTTAAGTTGGAAAGGACATTTAAGATCATTGAGTCCAACCATTAACTCAGCATTTCCAAGTCCACCACTAAACCATGGCCCTATCTGTCACATCTACTCACCTTTTAAATACTTCCAGGAATGTTGACTCTGCCACTTCTATGGGCAGCCTATTCCAATGCTGACTACTCTTTCAGCACAGAAAGCTTTTCCTAGCATCACAACCAAATTTCCCCTGGTGTGACTTGAGGCCATTTCCTCTTGTCCTGTTGCTTGCTACGTGGCAGGAGAGGCCAAGCCCCACCTTGCTACAACCTCCTTTCAGGTTTTCTCTGAGCTTTTTCTTCGCTGTCCTAAACAATCCCAACTCCTTCAGCTGCTTTTCATAGGACTTGTGGTCCAGACCCTTCCTCAGCTCTGCTGCCCTTCCCTGGACTTGCTCCAGGTCCTCTATGTCTTTCTTGTAGTGAGGGGCCCTAACCTAAACACAGAATTTGAGGTGTGGCCTCACCATTGTCAAGTACAGAGGGACAATTCCTGCCCTGGTCCTGCTGGCCACACTATTGCTTACACAGGCCAGGATGCCTTAGGCCTTTTTGGCCACCTGGGCACACTACTGTTCTCTACAAAGGCTGAATGCCCTATTATATATTGGGAAAACTCAGCATTAGAAAGTCACAGTTGTTTATATAAATATTAAATTTGTCTCATTTTGACCGTGTCCACAAACACTTTTTTATGAATACTGAGTATAAGTGAGCCAATATTTGCTTTTCAGAGGAAGGTTTTTATGAGATTGTCTGAGAACTCAACCCTTAACAGAAAGTGACAAGGAGAAAAGAAAAGAAATTATCTGAATATCCCATTTGGGACTGAGTGCTTATCAGCAATATAAGCTCCTGACCACAGGGAAGAAATAGGAGATACTTAACATTGATGTTTGCAATTTATTCTCATTGAAGTCCTAAAAATGCCTTCTAAAATCCTGAGCACCAAAGCAACGTCAAGAAAAAACCAAACACAATATATGCTTTCACTGATATGATTAATAGCAATATGTTGCATTCATACAGCAGTTTCAGACCTGAGGGTGCTACATTCTGTCTCCTTTTCAATCTCACAATGCCCTGGGTTGCTTTACTTACTAGTAGCAGTAGCAGGATGATATCAGGATTATCACAGGCACAGGCTACATGCATTGATGTCCAAAAGTCCTCATCTTGATGATTTACATTTACTCCTCTGTCAATTAGAATTTCTGCGGCAAATGCATTATCATAGCGAGCACACTAGAAGAAAAGAGAGCAGATTAGGGATGCTGTTTTCCTCAGTATACAACTAAATTTATTACATACAATTTAAATTGGGCAGATGACGCACTGTAGTTAAGCTGTTGTGTTTGTAGGGAACAACAGCTGAGGAATCTATAGAAATAATTGTGTGGAGATTACCAGTTCCATGTGCATGATTCACAGAATCCCCTATTTCCTGTATGAAATCTGCTGAATCTACACTAAGGACGGGGCTTTTCTCTGTTCAATAGTGTCATTCCAAATCAGTGCACAGGCATCAGTGCATGATCAGGTCATGAGTGAGTAGTGGCATCTAAGTATATGAACACTGTTGTAATGCACTCGAATCCTGACAGTGTGCGCCAGCCAAGTTATCTTCAGTTACCCTTATCAGAGCGCTCAAGAATTCATCAAGGCTACTGGAATGTAAGCAGTGCTAAACTGGGAGAGCAGATGTTGGAAAATGGAATAACAAGACAGCAAGAAAGTAGATCAAGAAGGACTGTACCGTCCTGGACTAGAACCAATCAGGTTTTCTGAAAGGTGCATGCAGAGTGCGTGAACAACATAGAGGGACCAATCAAGTAATGCATGATTGCGTGAACAACAGCTGCAAAAATACCTAAGTAAAGTGTAATGTAAACAATAAACGGCCTTTGCGAAATCATATTGATTCCGTGTTCAAGGGTCCTGTGCTCCTGCAGACCCCCCACATATACACATGTCCACACATACGTGAATTTCTGCCTTTTACCAAGTTCACGGCAATAATACACCCTTATTCATACCCAACTTCTATTTCCAGTCCACTAACTATACTTATTCCTGTTCAAGCCTCTTTGCCAGATAAATACTCTGCACACTAAGGGTGTTTTTGTGGGGTGGAGGGATGCACATGTGTATGTGTATATGTATGCACATTTCTATACCTTGGTCATGGCCACAAATTTTAGTAGAGAAGAAGAAAATGGCCTAGACATTGTTTTGAACTTACTCCTCTGTTACATTTGTGACTTTTTATGCATAAGGTTATGGATAATACCTTAAAAGACAATCAGGGCACCTCAGTTAAGATCCTTACTCTAGACTTACACGCAATCTCAGTAACTCTTTAGAGACTTATTTTAATCTGGCATGGAAGCCAGGATACTAAAGGAAGTGGGGAGGGAAGAAAGAAGAGTGTGTAATGGGATTCGACTGTGAAGTCAAGATATAGCTGAGATCTTCAACTGAATGCAGCAGCTGCATGTACCCCTGCGTTCATGAACAGACACAGCCCGGAAGATGAATGTTAAATTCTATCAGGATAAAAAGCAGTTCTGCCCTAAACGATTTCCAGATATACTGACCATTAATTATATAACAGAAATTAAGTTCTGGTGTACTTCCTCTGGTTTGTAACTCATCTGGCAGCTCTAGACACAGTTTTGTTTTGTTGCATCAGTATCATTCATTGTATCAGTAAAACTTAAATTGAGCTGTTCTATGTTGAAATTTTAACAAATCACAGGTAAGACATTTTATATTGCATATCAGCATAATCCTAACACCAACCACATTTTCAAGGCATTGTTCAGTAAAAAAAAAAACCAATCTACAGATTACAGGTATCACTGAGCCATTTTTTGTATTAATGATAGACATGGAGCCTTTTGGGATTAGTTGCAGCTTAGATTTGTTGCTGCTCCTTGATTCTTGTTTAATGGATTTTGTGAAACAATTGGACAAGCTCAGTTAAAGTTCCAGAATAAAACTGTTACACATATGCTTTGTTATAAGGATGGGGGTGGGTGACTGCCTGTGTGAATTGACACTACATCATGTGATTCCCACTGAATGAGCAGCTTAGGCAAGTACTCTCTTTTTATTGTACTTTTCCTCCCATGAAACCTAAAGAGAGTTCAGTGAATACCTTTGAAGTTCCCATAGCTTCCCTAGATTCCACCATGTTGGGGTACTGTCTGCAGAGATGAAAACAGAACCTTTATCAAGTGTCACATTTGATTTTTTTTTAAGGATTATATTACATTTTGGAAGTTAACTGATATGCAAAAGGAAAAAGGAATTATATAATGAATCAGATTTTAAGAAAAATGCCAAGATAAATAGATTTTCCATTCATTCTGGCATAAAAACATTTAGCCTACAACTGGAAAGAATAAACACTAAGCCTCCCTTTGGACAAAAGAGTTTCACAGTGGTAAAACTAACAATTAAGAATATAACACAGGTGCATGCCAAACTACTAGTTTCAATTCTTGCTGGAAAATAAACTGGGCTCATCTGTTTCCCTGTATCATGATTCTCCTCTCCTCTCTGTACTGCTCCTAAATCAGGGTCAAATCCCAATTTCATTGAATTCATGGTTGCCTCTATCTCCAGTAGGACGAGCATTTTCCTGTAAATGAATTATGAGTACTTACATGTAACTCTGACTAAACTGAGGCAGTAGGTTACGCATAGCTCTCCATTGCAAATTTCTTACTGCAGAAAGCTTTCCTTCCTTTGGAAGCATATGTGTGCCTGTGAAGCAGCAGGCACCAGTTGAGAGATACTGATTGTGGCAGTGAATTGGGGCGTGATGCAGATCAAGAAACCTAAAATGACACAGTTCAGCTGCAGATTTTATCTGCAGTTAAAAAGTGTGCATCAGCTAAACTAGACAAAGCAACCTAAAATCCCTGAAGAATAATTTTTCCTTCTTTTATTTTAAAATGCCTTACACTTATGTCAAATCATCCACACTGAAGATAAAGATTGCCTTCTAGGGCTTTTGGCACGGGGTAAGATTGGGATGCCTGTGTTTTGGGAATCCCAGAGATAACATCTCATTTGGACTGCATTTTTAAAGAGTGAGTGAGCACCTTTACAACAGACAAATCTTTGGAAGAGATAAAAGAGAATTAAAATTTCTCTCTTCCAAATCAGTACTGCACTCTCCCCTTACCTTGGCCTCTATTTCCTAAAGTCCTTGGTAAATAGCGTGGCCATGGAAGATGGAAAACACAGATTAATTACATAAGGGAAATGCTGTATCTTGCAAGAACATGGTCACAGGTGTGCTGGAGTCCAGTAATATTACAGGGGCTCTTTTTCATCAATAAATTGCTCCATTTTGTTTACACACTATGAGAAACTCAATCCAAGTGTTCTAAAATCAAACACTCTGCCAGCAGACTTTTTCTTACTTTGCTCAGTTGCATTCCTTTTAGCCACAGTGTGCAACAAAGTTGGATCCAAATGCCTTAAAATAGTTTCATATTGAATAGAGAGGATGTCTGCCACTGAAGCATCGCAGACCAAAGAAAAGGATCATAAGATGTAGGAATTAATTATTAATTTTGCTACTGGTTTCAGCAATTTCAGCAAAAATTCTACTCCTATGGTATTTTCTGCCTACCTGTCAGTCTTTCCTCCACATACCCTTACCTCTTGTTCTCATTTTGGTCATTATATACAATTTTTTTTCTTTTATCTTCTTGTTACTTAAGCTGAATGTTATGCAAATAATGATAAACTAAATGCAAATAATGTGTTAACTCTCCACATGTAGGGAACTGGTGCAAGAAAATATGCACAAAACCAAAAGGAAATATGCTAAATCAAGGGGGTTTTTTTCATATAGGACCTGTGAATCTCTGAACCATATAATTTTGTATTTGGAATCAAGCAATATTTCCTTTGTTCTTTCTTACTGCACAGATAATTTATAAATAAAACATTTCATTCTCCTTTGTTAGCTACCACTCCTATGACATGACCCATTTTTTTGTAAGCAATTTGAAAATGACCATTTATTTAAAAAGCATTGCTGGATGCAATCATAGCCACTGCAGAGCTCAGTGTAGTTAAAAAAAAAATACTGCTAAGCCTTTCTTTTTTTGTTAATATGCCAAATCTGCTACTCACTATCCCACCATATTTATCCACAGTCACTAACACTAATGTTCAATCCCTCTTACCAGATGGAGCAAGGAGCCTCCTGAGGAAAGAAGCATATGAGGGTCAGCACCATCCTTCAACAGCCGTAGCACTGAAATATCAAAGAAAGGAGGAACAAGAGTTACTATATCTAACACATCAGCAGTATACCTAATTCTGAACTGTTAATAGGCTGATTCTTCATCATCTTCATTAGGGGATTTAATAATATATGCAAACCTCTTATATAACAGTGCGAAACTATCGTGTCAGCATTTGCCATCTCACCTGTTTTAATAGCTAAGCCTGTAAAGCAAAAGACCTTTGGTAATGAACAGTAAATATGAACAGTATCAAGGTCTTTTCAAATGTATAGGTGACCATGTCCGTTTTGAACATAGGAGAGCAGAGGGGAGAGCTGGAGCAAAGAGCTGTGTCAAGGTCACAATTACCTGATCAGTTCATTTGGGAGCAAAATCACGGTTAACTGGTGTTATTTTACTTTGCAAAGTTCCCATGCAATATATTGGATTTTTCAGTAAATATTTGAAATTAGTATTCGTAACTGATATAACTTGAAATTAATCATCATACCAAAGCTAAATGATCTGCACTCAATTTAACCTTTCCAGTGCATTGGCAGACCACTGATGCAGCATAATCTTTAAAACAATATTTGGAGCCAAACTCCACTCCCAGTTACATGTATCAAACCCCTTTGAAATGAAAACAGGCTTGTAAGTGCAAGCAAAACCACAACCCTTCACACTGGTGCTCACTCAAGTGTGCAAATTCAGCACTTTTCCCCCATGGTCTTTATTGCCTTTATAACCTTTTCACTCTGAATCAAAGCACTGACTAACTCAGGGAAAGTGTTCATTCCTTGAACAGAACTGCACAGTAGCAATGCCTGACAGTACCAGGGGACTCCACACCAGCATTGCAACCCTGTCTTCATTAAACTGGCATGAAGAACACTTTTAAAAGGCCTCTCTCCATGAGAATAACTGCCAATAATGTTGCTGAGTAGGAGCACAGCTGGTTCTGTCTCCGTCACCTGGAAATCATGAGCTTAATTCCTAGTTAAGATCCTGCATTTACTTGTGCAAACAACTGCAAAGAAATTTTAAGTTGTGAATACCCCAGAAATGGGTTGCACTGAGATGTCTATCCTACAGGATGGCCAGAGACTTGTCTCAGGGCTCTTCTGTGAATCTGTCAAGAGACTCACAAACACCACCTCTTTCTTATCTATACATTTTCTGTATGTGTTTTTTTTTCTCAAGAATATATTGCAACTCCATTGTACATATAAACTTCTCACAGCATTCAGACACTCACTTAAACTACTTGAAAGGGGTCAGTTTTCTTTTCAAATATTGTCAATTTATAGAAGTGATATTTTCTGAATGTGCTGAATTATTTTTGACCAGGTGCCCTTGAAAAATTTCTCCTTAGAAAGAACATTTGGTTAAATAGTTGCAAGCCTGTAAAATTAGAGCGAAGCACTTGGTATCATCATTACTAAACACATTATATAGCAAAAACACACTGGTCTAATGGACAAATATTTACAAAAGTTAGGCAAATCCACTTAATCTTTTGCGCTTTTTGAAACTTTGAAAATCAAAGATCAATCAAAAGTACTTTATAAATCCTTGCTTATGAATAGTTCCATGTTACCTATTTCTCCTCACCAAAGGTTTTGCCTCATTTAATTTACATAACTGTAAAATACTTACATGTTCTGTTAAATGCCACTTTGAAAGTTATTATTAGAAGTTCCTGTCGTCCCCAGCACATCCACCAAAACTAGAATTGGAGCATTAGGTAACACAGAATAAAAGAAACTGTACAACATCTGCTAAGCAAGATGAACAGCACAGAGCCAGAGTGGGAAGGTACAGAAGTATTTACAAAATTTCACAACGTTGGGAGAAATGGATGAACAAGAAAAAGCAAGCTATTCCTTTCTGCTCTCTCAGATCCACAAATCTCATACTGAACACACACTTGTCCTCATCCAGAGAGAGACCTTTAAAAATAGAGGTTCAGAACTAAGTTCCTTCCTTTTTATAATACCTAAATTTCACATATGGAGGTGCTCTCTCTACCTCAGTTTTAAAGTGAGTAAAGATTTATTATAAATCCTCCTTCCTTAAACAGTCTTGTAACTACATCCTTAAATCAGGAGTTAATATTTCCAATGTTCCTATGTTATGCCATTTCTTTAGTAGGGCAGAAAATATTTCCATATCACAGAAGGTTTCTTAAGGCTCTGAATATAATTTCATTCTTCGAATCCCATCAGGATTTCACCTGAAGAAATTAGCACTCCAAAATGTTCCCTTTCCTCCATCCTGTTTTCCAGAGGAAAAAAAAAAAGCGCACACATCATGTGGTGGCAAGGTAAGCACACGGTGGGTTGGTGGCAGAAGTCTTATATTGACTAGGACTGATAATGAAATAACATCCTCAGTCTGTTTCTACAAGATGGGATAAGACAGGCAAGGAGTTAAGCAAAGGAGGCTGTTCCCTTCCCCTTTTTACAAAGGGACTTACACACCCTTTACCTCTGGCTATCTCTGCATGTGGGAACTGACTCTGAGGGCATAAAAATAACACCAGCAAAAATAAAATGCAGTTTCTTGTTGGGTCATTGAGTCTCAATCATTAAGAGCTTTGGGACCACCAAAAGCAGCTTTTGGATAGGTCCTTCTAAGCAAAGACACTGGATGAAGACCTTTCTCTTTTGGCAGAAGCAGGACACATGGGAAGGTCAGTGGGTTGGGAAATTACATTTCTAACAGATTCCACAAGAATTTCATCTGGAGCCTAAAATAGAAACCAAGAGACAGAAAAACTCTGGCAACTCAGGTTTAAAAATATGGGCAATTTATTGGATCTCTTCCTCCCATCAACCCCCCAAAGACTTGGTTCTCATAGAGAAGCTATGCAAAACTATGTAATGCGTTTCCAGATCCATTTTGCAGCTCTTTGCAGTTGAAACCAAAAAATGACAGACCATTTCTATTTCTGAGTTTGAAATCCATAAGAATTAGTGGGTTTGCCTTGATTTTGTTTTCTCCCAGCAGAAATGTAGCACAAAAGTACAGCATAAAGAATTAATATGTTAACTCTGATCTTCAAGTAGAATATTAAATAATTGCGACCATAAACAGATTATTGAGTCACATACAAAAATACTGGGGAATGTGGATACAAGATCAGTAGCTTTCTTTCTATTTTTTTGGTCTAGTGTATTTTTCCTCATTATTGCTAGTAGCATGATCAGTGCTTCAGGAAATTTGCATCACACAGACTACCAGAGCAAGATATGCAAACTCTCCTTTCAGCTGGGTAAAAGTCTGTGTCCTGAATCAGGATTAGATGCTACATTCCTCTTTAAGAGCAAGTTTAAAAAATTATTCTTTCCTTGCATTTATCCCCTCTGCAAAAAAAATAAAAAAAAGAATATCAAAAAAAGAAGATCACAGAATCCCCCTTCCTACTATGCAACTCAATTAGATCATTTACTTAAGACTTCACTAGTCAGTAGGAAAATCTTCACCTTATGTTCATGTTTTCCTTTTGATAGAATTACTGCCTAGAAGTAGCTAGGTGGTAAATACTAGCTACTGCTAGTAATTTGAGATTAATTGCCCTAAGGAGGACAGAAAGTAATACAAAATTCTATTCAAGAAATGCTATATATCTCTTAACTAATGCAATTTTAAGGAAGCTTTCACAAAACTTTTTTTAAAAACTTGTTTTACTTGCAATCTTTCTTGTAAGAAAGTTTACAGGCAAGATGAGACTGAAAAATGACTGAAAGACAGGAAGCTGACATTTAGCTGAAAGAAAAAGCAAAAACCCAGAGTAAAAACTTTTAGCAAACTCTGAAGTCCTTCCTCTGTGTGTATAAACAGGTCCATCCATTCCCTGATATCTTTTAAATTTGACACAAAAAAATTATTGACTACTTAGAACAGAATTTCATACCTAATTTCATATCTAATAAAGATGTTTTAGAAAGCATTGAATAGATTGAAATCTCATCAGAAAAGAAAAAAAATAATCAACAGACCTTTTTACATATGCTTGATGTTATAATTTTAACCAAATTATTCCAGAGAGCTGAATATCTTTTCACTTTCCACTGATGGTATTGACTAGATTATGACTTATTATATAGCCTTATAATGCAGTACAGTCATTATTGCCGTGCCTGTTACCACGCATAGGTCTTGTACTAACTTTGCCTGTGGAACTAGGGCTGTAAGGCTTTACTTTTTCTGGGCTTGTCTTGGCTTGCTTTGAGCTTTGTTCTAGTTGTTATAGGAACTGGCTGATGACAAGGTGACAATTACCTAACACATTTTAGTTTTGTTTAGCTTTGTGTGACTGTGGTGTGTAATGCATTAAGAATTTCTATATACATGACAGCACTTATGTGCTGTGCTCAACATAATCTAGCTATCCTGTCATATAGAACTACCTATGACCTTATGCACACTGCAGAGAAAAGGATCTCAAGTCACAGCAGAGCCTAAAATGTGAATTCAGAGGGCACAGGGCTATCAGCAACTCACCAGGGATCTGCTACTGATGATAACAAAAACTTAGAAGCTGGGAAATGTTGCATTCACAGCAAACTCAGTTTTAGTAGTAACAGAACAGACAAAAATAAAGGCGCTGAACATATGTAAAACCAAACAGTTGGCCATCTACTGTGCTGTATATAGAGTACCAGTGTACGCTCCTATTAACTGTTCCTCTGGGGAATAGCAGCCAGCAAGTGAAAACTTTGTTCCTGTTAACATCTATTTTTGTTCTCTTTAGTTTAGCAGGAATAACTCCAGCCGGAAGGCTTTACTTGTTCATTATGTGCATAAACATGACTTACTGCTGCAGAAGCATAGCTAAAATGCTGCTGATTCTGGAATGGATTATCACATTCTCCTCCTACCCCATTGCACGTTTTTGTCACTTGGCACACAGCAAAAATTAGTTTCCCAACTAGATCAAGAATCTGGGAATGTGGCACTGGGTAACAGGTATGAATAGGGAGAATGGTGTAGCCACCACTTTCCACCAATAGCTGAAAGTAGTTTGGGCATAAACTGACCATGAAATTGAATCACAGCAGAAATGATAATAACAGATATGTAATAGCATCTTTCCATCCCTTCCACTTCCACCCCAGTTGTGTCATATTTTGCCCATTAGTTTCTCCATAGTCAGATATTTGCTCCACCACTGGCATGTTAAACTCTGTACAGATTAATCACTTAGAATTCTCTCCACTTTCATACCTCTTTAGTTCTCTTTTCTCATTCCTCAGCGGTCACTCCATACTTTTTAGCTTGTACCAAAGGGACTTATGAGAAACCTGCTACACAAGTCAGCTACATGAGAACAGATGAATGCTAATCTCTGGTAATTTCTTAATCAGAACAGCAAATTAAATAAAGCAAGATGTTATAAATGTTTGGTTAACGTAGCCTTAGAAAAAATATTTACCTCATGCCTTTACTGTGATGAGTTTAAAATTAAATTTTAAAATCCAAGTACTGGTGTTGGTAATTTAATCATTCTTTTAAGGTGTCCTTTTTACCTAACAAAGACATTTACTGCAGCAATACTGTTACCACACTATCACTGGTGCAATAGCTCAGGCTTTCCTTCAGTGCAAGCCCATCAGTGGTTACTCAGAGCAGTCATACCCTTAATGGGCTTTGCAAACAACTGACTTGTAATCCTACTGCTTTTTTACATGAAATATTTCCAGAGTTCATTGGCAACATCTGTCAGACTTGTTCAGATCTCCTCATTTTCAGGAGAACTCTTGGAAATAAATTCCCATCTTTTCTGCACAAATATTAAAAGCAGCAAACCATAAACAAAATATGCACATTTGAACGGATAAGTGTGCCATTCACAGACTCCAGAAACGAAGAGAGGGAAATTATTCTTCCTATACTGGTTGAATTTGAGAGCATTAGCCTTGCACATCCAAGCTATACTGCCCACTGTTTGAACAGAGCACTGATAAGGACAGGGCTGATGTTTCCATCCTCCCTGTCAGAGTTCCCATAGTTTATAATTTTTTTTCATGTAGCCAGGAATCCTAATACCATGACCTGGAAGCTACTGGGTCATTGATTCTCTTCTGAAATTAAAAGCGTGATGTGAAATGTCAGGCTGATTTCTGTGCTCCATTCAACACAACATTACCTTTAAAGAAACAAACCAAGCCTCCAACGAAACAGACTGACAGAGGTAGTCCCACAGCCCCACTCAACATCTCTCCCAGCTTTAATGCTGGAAGATCAAAGTACATGGTAGTTCTTTCCCATACTCTCTTTGTGGAGAAATCAGTCAGACCCCAGCCTTGGAAACAGCTGAGGGGCTTCATCACTCCAGTCTGGGAGTGAGCTTCAAGCAGCACAGGTAAGTGTGTGACAAGGTATGTCCCTTTCTTTCTGCCTAGTTCTCTGCTGCTTTCCTGCCAGGCCTTGTGCCATCAGCTGTTGTGTGTCCATGCCCAGGCACTCACCAGCCCTGACAGCTTCCTGCCATGCACTATCACTCAGGAGGCTGAGGGCACAGCCCTCCTGTTATCTGAGGTATCCTGGACTGGAAAATATTTTCTATATGGAAAATAATGGTTGTGTCTCTGGGCCACACAGTCACTAAGTCCAACTCCAATGAGATCCATGAGGATAGTCACAGTTCTCTCATGGGACAGACATTTCTAGCATTGTAGACATAGCCAGAATAATTTATGAGTTAGGGCTACAGATATTCAAGAACTGCTAAATTTTAAACCTTTTCTCAGGCAAATTCCCCCTCTTTCATTACTATATACATTAAGTATAATGCAGTCTGAGTCTCCACTGCAAAATATTAAGTGCACAAGCCCAATGGCCTAAAAAATCCTAATGTGTGCCTCTTACAATGCCCAAACAATGACAAAGTAACCTGTCTGCTTACACAAAAGTGACAATGGGCAGCAGTCAAATGTGACGCTCCTGAGTTAAGTTGTGACCTGGAAGGTCACCATGTCAACCCTGACATGACAGATATTTACATGGAAAAGCAGTGTAGACTCTGAAATCATTTCAAAGTAACAAGACTTAGTAGTTATTGGGTCACCTTGCCTAATAGCTACAGATGATTATCTGAATTATCTTCTTTTTCTTCTTTTTTTTTTTTTTTTAAGAACCTTCATTCCTTAAGTCTTATTTTCTTTCTTTTTCAGTTCATGGTGCCCAACTCCCATCTACTTTACAGTTACTCTTTCAAATAAAAATAACCTAATTTACATAATTTACTTGCAAATGCATACACTGACAATATCTAGAGGGATGTGGAAAAACAGTAGTGCAAATCACGGCTGTTTTGAGAAGAATGGAAGTAGCCATTCAGTTCTGTGGCCCAAAGACATTGCTGCAAGAGGCACACCAAGGATCAGAAAGCAATCCTGGTGACCCCTGGTTTTGCCTCCATTTAGAGCTTTGGCCAGGCCAGAGGGAGAGAACTGTCCTGGTAAGGTCTGTCTTAGTTGCTAATGAAGCTGTGATTTTATCTCACTGCACCTATGACCTGTGTATTTAACAAAGCTGTTGGCAAAATCCTTCAACACCACCAAACAAAATAACACATGCTTAGCTAAAAATACTGGGTCTGTCATCACAGCCAGGGTTTTGCCAGCGTAGCTACTTCCAAGGACAAAACAGCTGTGTCAACAAAAACTGGTAGCACAGACCTGACAGAATCCAAAAGCTCTGTGAGCGAGATAAAATTACAATAAAAACAAAGCTTTGTAACATTTACCGGAAGTTTAACACTCTAAAATTAACCTTAGGGGAAAGTAGTTGATCATACAGTAAACTTAAATATAGCTTTTCTTAAAACTTTCACTTCCAGCTAGTTAATGAGATTTATTTATTTCAAGGTTATAAAACATAAAAGGAATTAAATATCTTAGCATTTAGGTCATTTATTTCATTTTTTACACATATTTTATCTGTCTCCCATGTATGGATTCTCCGGGACTTCCTGGCAAAGGTGACTAAAACCAGCAAGAACTTTATCATCAGGCTACAGTCAAGTATTACAAAAGCTCACAACCCACTAGGTTCACCTTAGAGATATTTTTGAAAGCTCTTTAAATTACCAGTATAATTTTTAGGCCAACTTTTCAGCTACAGAAACTCCTGATTGTACATTCAAACATTTGTAGAATTGAATAAAAACTTCAGCATTTCACTAAATAAGTTAAATTTATTTCAGAACTTGCAAATTTCCACTTCTATAACGCACATCAACAAAATAACTTGTTCTGTGGTCAGTACCTTAATTTGAAAACCATAGTCATACCCATGCTTTTCCCTAATTGTAACAGTTACAGAATTTGCATACAACATATATTTTCATCTGAACAGACTGTACCAACAGTTTCACCAACATTTATGTTGATCCTATGCCAACGCTACTTAATTGGCATAAATCAAATTACTGCTGACTTGTATTCCTTATGAAGCAAGACTCAGTCCCTCTTTAACTCCCACAACATGCAGCGCAGGTTTATGCCAGCTGGTTTAGAAGCCTTGTAAGCAAGTCCTTACGATTTACATTAGAGATCTTCAAGGATAACAGACTGCTATCCTGCTCAGCAGCTGCTAAATGGTACTAATTACCAGCTGTAGACCACTGGCCAGTCAGGTGCTGTGTGTCTCCTGCAACTCCCAGGGTGTGCAGTGCACAAGGAAGCAAACTTAAAGCAGACAGTATAGAACAAACTAGGGGCATTACTGAGCCATGCATTTTTCCAAAATAGTTGTGTATGTGGCAGATGAGTGACCGAACCTATGAGGAAAATGTGTAGTTCCAGGAATAACTCCCCACTTGACATATGTGGCTCAGGCACTGCCTTTCCCAGCGTGTGATCTGTGACAGTTTACATTGTCAAAACCAGAGATGCTTCCCTCTTGTTCATGCATTCATTCGCACTCTCCTGCCCTCATCTTTGCACAGCAGTGCCACACGTCACCCTGCCATGAGCTGGGATGGCGAGTTAAACCAGCTGAAGAACAACCTTATGAAAGGCAGTTTCCAGATGGTTCATCTCCCTGCCTCTCTCCAAGATGAGCATAAAGATGGGAGGGCAAAAGAATAGGACAGAAGCAGAGCCAGACAGAAAGGAGAGCAACCACTGGCAGCCTCAATTTTAGCTTAGTTTTAAAATCAAGTCAGTGGCTCAAAGAATGTTTCCTTTCTCTCTCTGCATCAGCCCCATCAGCTGTGCAACAGGAAGGTGAATTGGTTCGGAGGGATGACACAGAATTTTGCTGTTGATTCTAGAAGGTGGTGTACTTTCTTTTGGATCAGTTTGCTGAACTGACTTACTCTGCAGCCACACAGTTGCTAAATCTGATACAAAGAGCCTGCAGCAAAAATGGTGGTAGGAACAGCATCATAAAATCATGAATGACGTTTTCTGAATTAGAAAATATAGCATTGACACAACATCCAGCTGGGGCAGTGGGACAGGCCTTGGTTGCCAGGCCCTGCCCAGCTGCCCTGGGGTGGCCCCCATGCTCCCAGTGGCCCACACGGCAGCTGGGAGCAGCTGGTCCTCATGGTTCCCTTACAGCAGTTACCATTTACCTGTATTTAATTTAATTTGAACAAACTATGACATCCAGAATGATTGCCAGTTCCAGAACGATTGCCAATCTATGAAACACTTCCATAGATTTCATGGGAGCAGAGCCAAGTCTCTGCTGTTCTACCTTGGCACTTTGAATGTCCACATAATTAAGGTTTTTTTACTAAAATCCTGTTTATCTATATACGCCATTTTACAGCACATTAAAACTGGTGTTCTGTGAAACACTTTCTGGTTGAGACACATCCTGATGGATGGTAAGCCCCGAACTCTCAACACACTTCAGACTACTGATACCAGCATCCTCTGTCAGACATCTTAGAGACGGTCAGGAGATGTGAAGAGGCATGGAGAAACCCCATGCACAAATGAAATCATTCCCCTCTTCACTTTTACTGAGTTTGAAAATAGACAGAGATAACTTGGATCTTGGTTTATTCATGTCACACATTTTTCAACAGTATCTGCATTCAGTCACAGTCTTTTTATGGTTTGCCAAAACCAAATGAGAATAACATATTAAACTTCTTAATGGTTCTTTTCTACTTCACAATGCACACCCTCACCTCTCAATTTCTTTTTTTTCCGAACACAATTCCTGAAGTTTGCGAAGACTTATGACTCCTTGGACAGATGGACAGAATTACACCTCCTATTGTAAGTGATGGAATAGGGTTTTATTTTCCTTGTCAACTCAGGGATGGAATCACCACAGAAAGACACATCCAGAAAACTGAGCTTCTGGAGAGGCAGAAGTGTGAAGCCCCTCCTACTCTGCTAAGAATTCGTGACTGAGAAACTGATACAAGAGGTCTGGAGAGATGATCTGTACTGTTCAAATAGTCATGATCATTGTGGGAAAGCAGCCTATGGGGTCCTGTCACATGAGTCTCCCATATAAACAGGAATATAAAAAGTGTGCATGCTGCACGAATGTTTCAGTTTGAGTAAAGTCTTCAGGTATTCCCTTACAGTTCTATTCAGCACTTACTGCACTGGCTGCAACATGCTGGTTACCAAGTCCTTCTATTAACCTGTGCACTACATAAAATAAATATGAACATATTCACATATTGGTTAGTTGCCACAAGTCTTCAAAGAAAATAACTAAGCCTGTGCACCTAGCTCAAAGATGTTTTCATTTCTCATTACTTGTTTTCCAGAATCTGATTTGGCTGAGTTTCTGCATTCTTGAACTGACTTGCATTTTCCCTAATGGTATTCCAAGCAGTTTATAACCACTGGTCTCCAAGTCTTTTTCATTCTTTTCTAAGTTTTCACATCTTTCCATGATATGAAGAGTCTGACAGTTACAGCTAGAACTTCTCTCACATGTTGGCTCCCAAAGTCCCAATCTGCAAGGAATTCTTTCACACTTGGCAAAGGGCAAACTTGTCACATTTCATAATATAACACAACAACTTTTTTAATCTTTGTTCATTTCTTACAAGGGGGCCCAGATACTAACTTTCACACTTGCCTGCTTTGTCTGCTTTGCATTCTTTGTGCATACAAGGAGTCTTCTGTCAGTAGTAACTACAACAAAGGTGCAACCAAAAGACAATTGTTGAGTGTCCTAATGACACTAATAAGGGTCTTGTTTTAACTAAATTTGTTTTAATACATTCTGGAATCTTTATTAGTCTCCCTGATAACCAATGAGTGGCCTGGAGGTCCAGCAAGGAGGGCAAATTGCCCACAGACAGGTCCTGACAGGAGACATAATCTCTTCCAGTCAGGGCTGCTCTGACTGAACAAGCACAGCCTCCTGGAAATCATCCACTTGTTTCCACTCACTCATATCCTAATGCTTCCACTCACTTGTATCCTACAGCTGTTTCTGGATGCTTGCAACTTCAGTGTGTTCTGGCTAACACCTTCGTTTTCCCACATCAGTTACAGCAACAACCACCACTACCAATATGCCAACAACAAAAAACAATTGAAAAATAAGCAATGAACACATTATCACCCCAAGAACAACAGATCATCTTGTTCATGGAAGGAAAGAGCTATCAGACTTGGAAACTGTGACTCACACGTTCATAAACCTCTTCAGAATAAGCAAAGGAAAACATCATGTATCTGCTTTGAGATAATGCTGTCAGACTAGGGCAGCTGAAGATTGCAGCAATGTAGACTTCACTTGATTTCAAAGTTCAGTATTTGAAATTAACAATACAGGGGCACAGGGGACTGAAATGACAGATTTGTAATTTCTGAAAGAAATGCTCAACCAAAGAGACAAACTTGAAGCACAAGGAGTTCTGCATTCAATATCACCAAGCTTGCAGACAGCTAAATCTATGCACCAGTCCTGTGTAAGCTGAACCTCCATGGGGTTACCAGTGAAGCATTTGAGGATCTGGGGAACATAGGACACAATGTATGACAGACCCTCTGACTCCTCTTCTCTGATACCAATCAGGCACTAGAGTAGCCGAATTATTATGCCAAAGCTGGAGCAACCAGCACAAAACCAACACAAAGCAAATTTTGTTTTACTTAATTTTTAACAGGTGTGGATTGCCACAGTGTGAACTGGAGTTACAGGCCAGCATGAAGAGGCCAAAATTACACTCAAGTAGTACCTGATATAATCACCTCTGTTTTATAGCTTATGGAAAGCAAAAGTCTGGCATACAAGCTGATGGTTTAATTTGGCTTTGAAGTAGAATTATCCGTAGTTCTGATAATTCTACACAGGAATTCCTCTGCTTTGTTTAGTGTGCTCTTGCACTACAATAATAAGAGCTGCCTTAGTTCAATACCCATCAACATTCCTCTACAAATTCAGCATGATATTGGACTATTGGACCTTCTGAGGTCCTTCTAGCCAGACTGCTCTTTTAACTCTATGAATTTAATCTTGATATCAGCAAGGGGAAGGAGCAACCCACAGCACCTGACAGAAGAGGCGCTCTCAGTTCTGAGTCATACTGATGAGTCCATGTCCATGTGGAGCTACATGGTAGGTTCGGGCTGCACTGATGAGCTACAACTCAAACTTCCCCAGTGATACCCAATGCCACATGTTCTCATTTGCTCAAACAATACATCTGACAGGTAGCTGGTACATAAATCTGATAAATCAGAGAGAAGCCAGAGAGAACTCCACACTAGAAGTGCCTAAATTAAGAGAAAGAGATAAGGACTAATCCAGAAACATTAGAACTATATTTATTTGGACTTTACATCTGTCCTTTTCTGTCCAACTTGTATAACTCTAAATATGTGATACATAGGACTTTGGGAGAGGCTTGAAAGCAAAAGAAGTCTAATGTTCATCTTGTATAGGAATTGAGAAGCCAGTGAAGTTCAGACGACCATTATTGAAAGGTTTGATAGTAAGATAGAAACCTCTTATAGGATGTCCCTTTAGTAGACTAAGAAACAAAGCAGCAGTTCAAATTTCATGCAGACACTTCCAGCTTTAAGAACACTTTAAGGCATATTTTCTGTACTGTCAATGGGTAAATGTGGAAGTCTGGGAAGAACTACCATTTTATGTCAGCAAGAGGTGTGATTGCTAAAATCTGGAGCACAGACCGTTACTCAAGGATTTAGTGCTACAGCTGTTGTGTTTGTCTTTTGAGCCCAAATGTAATCAAAACCCTAACAAGTGCATGGTGTGAGATGCTCTAATCATCTTATTGCCTTGTAAAATGGCTGTGCTGCTTCAATGTCACGTACACACTGCATTGTACTAGAGAGTCATCAGAAAGAAATACAGTAAGAAAGCAGTATGTGGTTCCAGGCTGACTGAATTCTACCTTGAACCTCTTGCATATGCTTAAAACCCTTGTTCAAAGGAGGACATTTAGAAATATTGTGAATTTCACCTTAACTGCTCACGTTCCCACCTCCATTCTTGGATGCAATTCACACAGAAACACAAGCTAAATTAGCCATTCCCTTAGATTTATTGATTGTATTCTTGCAACCTTCAGTTCCTCCACTGTAATAGCCTATTACTGTAAAGGCTGCAATTAACAATAATCAAGAAGAATCAGTTTTCTGTACATTATGCCATATATGCTTTCTACTAATTTCTATCATAGCTATAGAGTTTGTTCACTGTCAATCTGAAGTGCAAAAGGTTTTAACAACAAAAAAGCCTTGCAGACTGAGTTAAGATGATACCTCAGTGCACTGAGAAAGAAGAATCCTCCAACACATGTCTCAGAGAATGGAAAGAAGACTGGAATAATAAGCAGTATATATACTTTGTGTTTTAAATTTTTACTGAGGAAGAAAAACCACTAGGCACTATATAAATAAGCCAGTTTCTTTCTCAGATATATTTGCATTTTTGCTGGGAAAGTACTAGGATTTAGATAGAAGGAAAGAATCATAGAATATGCTGAATTGGGAAGGACCCACAAGGATCCCTGAGTCCAACTCCTGGCCCTGCACAGGACACCCCAAGAGCCACACCGCGTACCTGAGAGCATTGTCCAAATGCTTGTTGATCTCAGTCAGTGCTGTGACCACTTCCCTGAGAAGCCTGTTCCAGTGCCCAACCACCCTCTGGGTGAAAATCTTTTCCTGATATCCCACCTAAATCTCCCTTGACACAGCTTCAGGCCATTCCCTTGAGTCCTATCATTGGTCACCAGAGAGAAGACATCAGTGCCTGCACCTCCTCTTTGCCTCACAAGGAAGCTGTAACTGTGATGAGGTCTCCTCTCAGTCTCCTCTTTCCTGGGCTGAACAGACCAAATGACCTCAGCTTCTCCTCAAGGCCCTTCACCATCTTTATTCCCTCCTTTGGACATTCTCTAAAGGCTCAATACCTTTCTTACATTGTGGCACCCAAAGCTGCCCCCAGCACTCAAGGTGAGGCCGCCCCAGTGCAGAGCAGAGCAGCACAATCCCCTCCCTTGCCCAGCTGCTGATGCTGTGCCTGATGCCCCCAGGACAGGGTTGGCCCTCCTGGCTGCCAGGGCACTGCTGGCTCATGTTCAGCTTGCCATTGACCAGGACCCCCATATGCCTTTCCACAGCGCTGCTCTGCAGTCTCTCATTCCCCAGTCTATATTCACAACCAGAGTTGCCCCATGACAGGTGCAGAATCTGGCACACGCTCTTGATAAAAAAGAGAAGAATAACAAAATCCTAAAGAGATAGGACTTAGCAATTAAAAAATAATTTGCTGCATTTAGTGGTTCTGATTATATTCATTTAGTTATGCTTTCAGTGGTTCTAGAGAAAGATACTCCACTTAGTTATCCCACTCCACAAAAACACCAAACCAACCCCACTTTTTAGAAGTTTTGAAGGAATGTTCTTCTCAAACTGGCAACTACTTTGATAGTCATAAAATAAAGTCTGTATGTTGCAAGAATAAGGTCTTTTCCCAGTCTTATGCTTAAGTATTCCATTTTATTTTATTTTATCTTATTTTATGCTCCAGCAATTTAAGAGTATGCCCTGTTAGGAAAATTCTTCTAAAGTTACATTTAAAAATTGTAAACATTTTTAGGGACTTATTTAAGTTTATTTTTCTAAAAAACTGTATTATAGCTATAAAGGTTTGCTCATAAAAAAGAAAAAAAAATAAAAACCAGAAAAGGTTATTCTCTATTGATTTCTGTAGTTCCCCACCTTAATTTCTATCATAGTGTAATTTGTGATTGAAATGAAAACATTTTAAAGTACGTGATATTGAAAGATATATACAGAAAAGTTTCTCCTTTGTACTGAAACATTATTGGAAATCAATACGAAGCACAATAATTACACTGGAGAGGAAATCAAAAGCAAATTGCATAGAAAATATTCTATTCTTGTTCTCTTTTTATTTCACAAGAATAGACTAGGATCTTCTGCCATTACAGCAATATTTTTTTAGTCAGTGACTTATAACAATAACCAGAGAATGTCAGCAGTACCTGCTACTCAGTGGATACCATCTTTCACAGAGAGAATAGGCTTCTGATTGCTGCCAATTTATACTCTTGCATCCCACTGTGGATCCCCTTTCAAATGAATAGGAAGAATGCCAGGTGCCAATTTGTAGATTGCTAATGGCTTAACAAACCTTTATCGGCATGACAGTGAATTTGTGAGTGATTAGTCCTTGTGTTTCTTCATACTTCATACTCAAATGCCGAAGCATGCTGTGCTAGTTTCAGCTGGGGTAGAGATAATTTTCTCCGCAGTGGCTGTTAGGGGGCCATGTTTTGGATTTGTGCTGAGCACAGGGTCAATAACATAAAGATGTTTTTGTTATTGCTGAGCAGGCCGTACACAGAGCCAAGGCCTTTTCTGCTTTTGTACAACCACGCTGGGGAGGAAGTTGTTGGTGCATGGGAGGTTGGGAGGAGACACAGACAGGACAGGTGATCCCAGATGACCAAAGGGATATCCCATACCATAGGACACCATGCTCAGTATACAAAAAAGGGGGGAAGAAGGAGGAAGGGTGTACATTTTGAGTGTTGGAGTTTGTCTTCGCAAGTCACCATTGCATGTGATGGGTCCCTGCTCTCCTGGAGATGGCTGAACACCCACCCGCCCATGGGAAGCAGTGACTTAATTCCTTTTTTTTTGCTGCTTGTGTGTGTAGCATTTGCTTTCCCTATTAAAATCTCTTTATCTCAGCCCACAAGTTCTCTTCTACTCTTCCAATTCTCTCCATGTTCCTGCTGGCGGGGGAGTGAACGAGCGGCTGCACGGAGCTTGGCTGCTGGCCATGTGTTGGGTTAAACCACAACACATGCTCGAGTGGGAAACTTTATATTATTAAATGTAAAGAAAATGGAAAAAAAAACCCCCATGAACATGGAACTATAAATAAGCTTAATAGGTTTAAAATGAAATAAAAAAAGAACAGATATATGTCTATCTGTTCAGACCAGATTGCACTCTTAAAAAGCTGGATTCTTGTTTAGAGGTAATGGTCCTCTAAATATTTTTTCTTGACATTTTAGTTTGCAAAAGCCTTTTGAATAAAACTGATTAAAAGTCATGAATAATTTACACACTGACTTTTCCAACTGCAGAAAAGATTTATATCATAGTCCACCAAAATAAATATTTAGAAATTTTGAAAATGTGTTCAGATTTAAATAAAAAAAATTAGAAAAATGTGAGCTTTCACAAAGGTTCCTGTAAAATACTATGTTTTACACTTGCAATTGAAGCAACACTTACGATTTTTTGTTAATCAAATGTGGTTTTGTTTAGATATGTGGGATTAAAGTTCAAGAATGGATTTGCCTGCATAGAAAACAAGCAACCCTGTTCTTATATTTTAGAAGTCTGTGATTCAAAGAAAAATCCAAAAGCTGAGTTTCTAGGAAATCTATATCAGTTAGAACAAGGCATTTGATGAGTTGATCAATAAAGAGTTGATCAATAAATCCTTCAGGGTGAACTTACAGACATCCAAAACCACCAAATGGGAATCATGAAGTTCAAACAAGTATCTCAGTTTTTATTTATTCAGAGCTTAAGCACGTGAAACAGGACTGCAAATAGTCCAGTACATCCTGCTGTTTTCAAAACACAGTTAGTAGCAGACATACTGATAGCATTGAGATTTTCGTACAACAGTTCACTATTCATTCAACTTTCTACAGTTTACTGTACTGTAAGCAAGACCAGCTAGATCCAATTTGCCTCTGAGGCCCCTTCCCCATGAGAAAGCCATGCCAGGCCTGACACTGCTCGAGATACTTGTGGTGTGTGGACAGCAGGGGACAGAAGAGTCAGTGTGACAGAGAAAGGCAAAGACAAAAAATGGCTCTCAAAGCAACCCACAGGCAAAACTGCATGAGGACATCATAACTCAATTTGGTCAAAAGACAGATAAATTCCACTTGGTGTGAATCTCCCTACTCAGGGGGACCCAAAACAGAGGGATGCTTCGTCTTTATTTCCCTACTTATTACAGGCAGAGGATAGCTTCAAACCAAGGTAGTTCTGGGCACGTGCAGAGACAAAAACTGCAGCTGAAACAAACCAGGAAAATTTCACGTCTAAGAGAAAAGTAGTCATGGAGCAGAAGCACTCCTGTGGTTAGACAGCCCGTGTGGAGAACAAAAGGGATGATTAAATCTACACCCTCAAGTCCATTCTTCACTTTTTGACACGTTATACCTTTTTCTGTGAGCCTTAATTTTTCCACATAAAAAAAGTGTTCTATACTAGGAATCATACATATTTTCATCAACAACAAATCATTTAATATCCAGTTCTCAGCTTCACCAAATTACTAAAAATGTAAACACATGGACAAAAAGCACATATGGAATCCTGTAGGAATTCAAATGTATTCAAATTTCATCTCCCTGTGATTTTATGATAGCTTTTGAAATGGGCTGCTTTAATTACTAAACATCTGTTACCCAATAACTAAAGGCATTATGTTTCCCCGTGTCATAACAAAAAGATGCACTGTGTTGCTGAATTCAGCACACATGGAGCCAAAGAAAGTTAACAGCCATGCTGAACCTCTAGGTTTGAAGCCTTGCCCTGATTTGAAATGTGTCTCTACCTTCTGAGCCTTTGGAAAAACTTCTTCATCAGTGGGTGGGCTGAGATGGTTGATTGATACTTCATTTTCCTATACACAGGACAGATTAAATCACTAGCAGCATGTTGGACGGTCAGCTGCATTAGTGTAATCCAAACTTACAGACATAATTCCCAGTCCAGAATGCCTGAATTTGTCTTGTGAAAGCATTAATCTACATTCTGTACTTTTCTTCCTTTCCAAAAGCCCCAATTTGCAAAATTTTGGTGTACTTCATTGATTTCATATGCTCTGATTAGTCTCTTGACTTCACTGTTCAGTGTCTACTGCTCATGTCTCTTAAGGATTGGACAATAAATATTAAATTGTATAAATTATCATACATGTGTTTTGTGATTTCTTCTACAATAGTTCCTAGAAAATCAACATTTGTAAATAGTCCCTTTTAGATTACTGTCTAATGTACATTTTTCTCCTCTGATTCAAGGGGAAACTAACTGTAAAATCCAAAATAGCTCTGTGTGGGGAAGTCTCCCTATTATTACATGCATAATGAATTCCATTTGCTTTCCCAGAAAGATAAAAATAGGCTTTAATGAAGTTCAGAGTGAGAGTAAATAGTAATCTGAAATTAAAATATATTAAATAATGCTAGAACAATCCTGAAACAAAGCACTACAAAATCTGAGAAATCTTTGATTCAAATTTTAAAAAGGACTGAACATGCTAAAATAAGGAAATACAGAGTATGCAATACATTTTAGTTGACCTGTAGTTCTGTTCCGAATGTTCTTGACCATTAAGAGTTTTAAATTCCTCAAACTGAAATTATATTAAATCAATTATTTTTGGGTTCCCTCTTCATGATGTCACTATGCAGCACCTTACTGATCTTGTTATTTGTCTTATTTCCTACTAATTCAGGTTTTGGCCCAAGCTTTAATTTTGTTTTATCTGGGAACTTTCTTTTGTCATGAAGGTTACCTGTGCATGCTAAACACACTGGCTACTGTTTGCCATTTTATCCTTCTCAGGGTTGGAATAACTGCTAAAAGTGAGGTTTCCTGAAAGAGATTGTAAAATCAAGAGAAATCAAGAGTACATTGAAAAACTGGGAAAAATTACTCAGATTACACAACCAAATCATGATTCACCAACAATTTTTGTACTTCTGGCCTTTATGCCCTTGGTATAACACATGTATAACAAGTGTGTGTGTCTATATATATATATATATATACATAAAAAATATAAATATTCTGTGCATTTAATTTTCCTCATTTATTATTATTTGTTATCAGTCATTATTATTATTTTAGCCCTGCCTCATCAGAAGGCTGTAGCTGTGACAGACAGTATACAAAAGAAATGCTAATTAAGTACCTTTGGGAGGAGAATTGAATGAAAGAAGTTGATATTAAATATTAATCATAAGAAACAAAGCAGGAAGATTTTTAAAGGTGGAAGCAAACAAGAGTGGATTATGATAATTTGAGATGGCACAGAAGATTAATCTGAACTTTTACACAGAGATCCTTCTCTTTTCCAGAGTCACCTTTTTTATTTAAACTCAAGCTGGAGTTATTTTTGCCTAATTTAAGGAAACTCTGCCTTAATGATAAGAATCTAACTCGAGAAATTTAATGTTACACCTGTTTTTCATCCCTTTCCTAAACAATAAGTATAATAATTTGTTTTATTACATTGTGTTTCTGTAAAACTTTTCTATTATTAAAATTCTCTGTCTTTAGTAAACATTCTTTTCTCTTTCATTCTCTTCTGGTAGCAAAGATGTCTCTGAACTTCTGACACACAACAATGCAGTCCTCATCGAAGGCATTGGTGAATTTTAAAAGCCAGGCATTGCCATGCTTGGAGCCTTTCTAACCATTCATCCCAGCATGTGCAATGGGCAAAAATCAGAAAAGCTGCCTGCAATCAGTTTGAGAAGAGGAGGTATCACAGAACGTGTAAAAAGGCAGGCTGAAAGTCAGAATCCCAACAGCAGGCAGGCTACTTGAATACATTCCCCTTCTCCTTAATTATAAAGGTGTTTGCCAAGAAGTCTATGTTGCACACTGTTGCCTGACCACAGGTTTCACAAAATGCAGCCCTGCACTCACAAACCTGTCACTACTGCCCCACCCTGCTTTGTCCAGCTTTTTTAAAAGACTGCTGGCAATGTTAAACCTGTTTGTTGAGGATCAGTTTGCCCTGATGTTTGCCAGACAGTCAGTGCAATCCACTGTTTTCCAAGATATCTTGTGTGTAACCAGCCAAGCTGTTTCTACTTGAAAAAGGACAGTAAAGCATAAACAAGCCTAATGTAATGAGATGCAAAAATAAGAAGTCAGTTAGTAGATTTGAAAACAATGCAAGGAAATAATAAAAACCTGGTTTATTTCAGCTCAGTTTCAGCCTCAGTTTTCTGTTTCAGATTATTTGTTTTTTCCATGAATAGGAGGGATCATTATAACATCTCTGACACATTCTCCTAACTATTGAAAGATAATGGTCAAGTCATCTGCCACCTTAAATTAAAGATACATCCTTCTTTTGAATAGATTTTGTTTCCCCTCCCCGAGCTCTCTTTATAGCGCAAATTTGTTCAGATGTAAATTACAGTTCACCACCAGCCCCACCTGTACCCCCTTTTATGCTCACTTACACACCCTTTTAATTAATGTAACTGAAATTTATCATGACATTGTACATTATATACAGTGCTCATTAAAATAACTAATAATACTAAAAAAAGCCTTCCATTATATTGATTATTCCAAACTTTTCAAATATCATGATACTACCAATCTCACAATATTACATCTTTCACACACCTAGAGATACTGGGAGCACAGGAGGGGAAGTGAGACAGGATTCCTGTTTTCTTCCCTGCACTATGAAACTGCTCTGCCGTCAATCAGCTGGGGCTAGGACCCAGTCCTGGGAGACCTCCCGCGGCAGTGAACACTGCAGGAAAAGTAGGATATTGGTATTGTCTGCTTTTTAAATCACCTTTTTCTGACACACCCTGGTGAGAGAAGGGAGAGTAAGGCTGTCCCCAGCCACCACATCCTAGCATTCTATATCTAAAGGCAAAGGGTCACACTGGTAGCTCTGCAGGATTAGGAAGAAGCTCTGGGAGAGTTGAGGAGGGCTGACTGACCCAGGGAGTCACTACAAAAGGACCAAGAATCATTACTGGAGGGTCAGCATTATGCTAACACTCACTCACCCTGGCATTGCTGCTACTTAGAATCACAATGCTGTCACAGAATCAGCATATTGCTCATCAGAAGGATGAAATGGGTTTAAATAGGGTTTAGGGAATCTGCATTTGCCTTTTGTGATGCTGATTTTCACAGGAGTACCTCTTTTGTCTCCAGACTGAATGTGATGGCTCTCTGCACTTTGTACCCTGACCCACCCTGACCTGCCAGCCGGCAGATTTTATGGTACACATCATGACTGCACTACAATTTAGAGGTTTTATAACAAAATATACTTACTACATACAAAGATTTTCTGACCATCCTACATTTTGAGTAATGTTGCAGGATGACTGAGAAGGTGGGTTACAGAATATACCAAAAGATGATAGAAACTGAAGCCAGTCCTTTAGTTTCCCCCCATGTTAGATTTCAGGTACAGGACTGTCACGTCCACTTTTAGCTACTGTTTTTGTTGTAGCAAGCTTATCTAACAGTTCACGTTCAAAAAATCATGTCTTTCAAAGCAGCCACTGTTTCTCACTGCTGTCAGTGCCAATAACTGCACCATTGCCTCAGGAAGGATGCATATCCCTTGTTCTCTGGAGGCCCAAACACTAAGACCCATTTGACTACCTTGTATTTGAAGCAGAAATTCAGACTGAGACTGGCTCAGTTTATTTCCTTAATGCTCAGTGCATATCCTAATTGCTTGTAGATGAGTCTCAGCTGATGTGCAGGCTCAGCAAATACTGATGTATTATTTGTGCATATCAGAGAAGATCTGAGTCCACATGGTAATCCCACATGTGGATTCAGGCAAGAATGCCTGGTCCGCAGTGGGAAGGAATGGGGTGCAGAAGCCTGCTTGGCTACATCTCCCATTTTGCAGTACATTTATATGACTGACGTCAGCAAGATAAATTTCCTGCTGTCCATTTTTATTACGGATTTAACATCTCACAGAAGAAAAATACATAAGATTTATAGGAAAATTAACTAGAGGAATTCCCTTGCCAGCAGTAAAGATGTACAAAATCAGTGTCAAAAAACAGGGGACTCACTTATTCATCAGCTTCTGCTTCTATACATGTCAACACTGAGAGTAATAGTTACAGAATCTCCCAAAATGCTCACTGCTAGTAGTGTGGGTGAATGTGGCCCATCAACAGCAGCAAAAACATATTGCTTTAAAACAGAGAAACTAGAGGATGCTGCAAGGAGACAGAGGAGGATTCCCCTTCAATCTCCCTGGGTCAGATAAAATACTAAAGAACAGTTATGAATAATAATAAAAAAATATAGTTAATTTCAAATGTTTCCAAAAAGAGCAAAGATACGTCATTTCACTAATTTTTAACTTAAGAAATCAAATGAGCATATATTTCATCTCTAAATTTGAGACAAAGCAAGTCACTAGTAAAAATTTTTCAAAACCCATTCTAAAATTAATTTTAGAGCAAACTAATGATCACTCCTATTAGCATGGAGTAACAGCAATGCATTCTGTGCCCAGCAGCAGCTGCTATAGTAATTTTGGAGAAGAAATATTACATTTTTCATGAATAATAAAGACAATGAATTTTTAAGAGTGAAATTCTGACCAGACTGAGTTGTGAAATGTCTCTGCACCAGCCACATTATAAATTCATCTTTATTAATGGTATCCAAGTTATCTCACATACCAAACCAGAACTACAACTCACCACTTCAGAATGCACTGTCCAGTCCATATAGTTTATGATACTCCAGAAAAAATGAACCACTGGATTTCACTTGGACAACTATATCCCATTGTACTGTTGTGCCCTCTTTTCACTTTCTATACCACATTTTTTTGCATTTCATTAACAGAACTGCAAAACACCTTTCTTAGCTGTCTTTTACACCTATTGAATGCTGTTGATTGCTGAGCACATTTTAAAATATGATTAAATAGACAAGAGAAATGAGTGGTAGCAAAAGCCCAACTCCCCCAGCCATACCGGTTTCAGTGGGATTACTGCAGGCTATGGCTAGCTGAGTCTTATGGATTGAAAACTCATTACTGTTTTGGGGCACTAGCTGTACTTCCAGACCACATCTTCCAGTACAGTTTTGCCTGAAAGGAATCTGCGCTACATACTCCATTAAACAAGAACAAACACAGTAAATTGATGTGATATTTATTACAAAAGAATATGTCTAATTTGGACAGAAATTCTAATGTAGTTATATTCACTAAAGAGTCATGGTTGGATGTTCCACTCAGCAGCAATAGTAGAAAAGCAGCTTTCATGTCTGTGAGTTTAAACTTTGTTGTTGTTTTGGTTTGGGTTTTTTTTTTGAATGATGATAATCATTCTTAATGTAGCATTTTTCACCCCAAAGCAAACAGGCCCCGGGAACATTTGGCTAAAAAACATCAGACAGGAACTTGCAGGTCCCCAAACTCCCTAAAGACAACAATCACATATTTTCATAGCCCTGGGAAATGACCACAGGCAACAAATTCAGGACTATGTTATCTACTAGTGGAGCTCCCTGCTTCTGGGGACCTATTTTATCTGTTTCAAGTGCAGGGAATCATTTCCTCCACTTTTCTTTCCTCTGCCTGAGGTATCTTCCCTTTCTGCTTACGTTATTCAGTCTCAGCGCTTGCTGAACTTTTAATTCTGATTCAGGTGCAGCTCAAGGCCAAGTATAGGCAACACAAAACACTGTTGGTGCCCTACCGCCACAGCAATGAACAACCTACATTTCTTCAGTGTAAATGTCAAAAATAGCCTCAAGTATCTGACTTTTACAGAATGTTAAAAATCATACCTAGTATTTTGCTTGGTTTTTAAAGAAAGATGGAGCTATGGGAACATAGAGGAAGATCTTCATTCCTACACACTCTAGGAGAGTGGAATGAAAGGTTATGAATTTTATTTATAATTTAGTTATAAATAATGCCCTGGGCACAGACTTGAAAGGAAGAGCTTTTTCATTCATTTCCTCTAAAGATCTAAATGTGTAGGACTCTACCTCAGTAATAAGCAATGATAGTTAGAGCAAATGCAAGTAAAATGAAGATTCAGGAGTGCATAAACAAGACATACCAAATAAAATTGACAAAAATTAGGAGAAACTTGTCAACTTCTTTACATGATGTGTGTCTGTCTCAGAGTCTCCCCTTTTTATGCTAAGGTGGTTACAAAGAACTGCCATAAAAACTTTTTGCAAAGGGGTTGCCAACAACATTGCATTACTTCTTTTCTTAAAACCCTCCCCACCACACAACACTATGGGGATTTCTGGGGACTTCTAAAACTTGGGAGACTCTTACTGCAAGGTTTGGTTCACTTCTGAGGAGTAAATTACAAATTCCTAAGGTTACTATCAGCTGCACTAAGGATTCAGACAATGCCAGGAAACTAAAAACAGAACCCTAAAGTGTGGTTATGTATTTCAAAAGGACATAAACATCATTTCACAAACAGAAAGATGACCTTCTATCTGGTATGACTATGGGTCAACACCATCTCCTTGCTCTAGACACTCCAGTGTCACTAACAGCATGTCCTAGGTTACAATAGAGATGTATTCTATTGCCACCAGCTGTGGGCCATTAGCTGTTATCTCCTGCTATGACCCACCCCTGATAACAGACAATGGCCAGCAAGAAACCACTGCATGACTCATGGACTTACCTCATCCTATTGTGAGATGCTCCGCCCAGGAGGGAGGAGCCAAGCATTCCCACCTGGATATAACCTGGCCTTGGAACTGCCTAAGTTAGCCCTGTCTACCGGGTTCCCAGAGGACAAGAGCTACCACTGGACCTTCAGCTGGAGACCAGACCTTCCATAGGATCACTGCTCCAACTGAACTGCTTCATCTGGACTGCTACCACCACCCTAACAGGGTGTCAGGTTGTATCTGATTTTGTCAGTGCTTTTTCCTTGTATTATTTAACTTATTTTAAATTTTTTTTCCTATTAAATTTTAATCCTGACTTGCAATCTCCCACTGGTTTGTTTTCAAACCAATACACAGCAGCATTCCTTACTCCAGATTTTGGCTAAAAATGATAACCTAATTTTCAAAGTAACTTGTGTTACATTCTATGGTTCATGTAGGTATGTAAGAGGCCACACATAATCACAGAATCATAGTCCTTACTTGTTTTGAAATATATTAGTTTATATTGATCTCAAAATAAATTCTGTAGGTTTCTGAGGGTCTATTCTCCACACCTTATTCATTTCAGTAACAAGCTGTAATAAGTTGTATGCAATACATGCTTGTGTATTGTATTGAGACAATCACTTTAGGATTAGTATTTTGTATTTTACCTAAAGGTAGGTGAGCAGAACAAGAAAGCTTTTCCCCTGGAACTCTGACTGTGAAAAGGAAAATATTGTACAACATTACTAAGTACCTTCTTTATCATCATGACGTATGATTGCATCTTGTATCATATCAGCAAGATTAAAACGAACTCGTTGATTCTTTCCATGTTTCAGCTTCTTCCCGTAGCCCTCCCGTTTCTGGAAAGCTTTTTCTCGTTCATAATATGCTTTTATTTGGTCACAGCGCATCCGCTTGACCAGCCGCTGCCGCTGGCCGAGGGGGAGGGACTCCAGCAAGCACTGCTCAATTTCCATCTCATGCGTCCGGAAAACATTACATAGCTGGAAACAGCCTGGAAGAAATTAAACACGAGCAAATTTAGATCATGCTTTCAAATGTGCCATGAAACCTCCACCAACTATTTTGTTCTTCTAACCGTGTGTAAGTCCGTCATGTAAGCTCCTCCTACTCAACCAAGACTGACTACAGAGAGTCTATGCCATTATCATTTACTTTTTGAAAACAACACATAACTCATTCCATTAAATCACTGATGCATTTTTAAAAAGCTGGCTAAGTTCACGTGAACAAATGTGAATAGAAAGAAATCTGAAAGTTCAAGTCTGAGATGGGCAAAATACCTAAATACTTCAAAACAATTCAAGTGGCTTGCATTTGCTTACAAAGAAGAAACTACTATGAAGACTAATGCTAGTTTGATGCCCGTGCTTCTTTTTTATTAATTTTCATCTTGCTTTAGGTTGGCAAATTTCTGTATTCGGTGAAAAGAAAAATCGTCATATCATCATCTTAATGAGTTCCTTAGCTTGCAGTGGGCACTCAGGCAACTACCTCTTAAAAACATCAAAATCATTTCAGATTCCTAACCACATGTATAACTTTTTTTCTATTTTGAAATTTTTTTTTGTTGTATAGAGCCATCAAAATTGATCCTCCTAATGAAACCGCCAGATACCGAAACCTTCATGCGGAAACCAATCACAAATATGAATCAGTTGGATCAGTTACTCCTAACATTTCCAGTACTACCTCAAAGTCAGTTTTCTCTTTTGTTTTTATCATTAAGTATGGTACTTTTGTTGATATTGCAATAACACTAATGTTCTTTCCAAGTATGTTCTCTTTTCCACTGAGAGCAAAGACCATAGGAGACTGAGTGCTGCTAATTACTTTTCTATGGGCTGTTATGTTACAGAAGGAGGCTAGTGGATTGTCAGACAATTTTATTGCCCAAGTCCTTGAAGGTGAATCTGCACCCATTAAAAATGTGCTCACCCACCTGCACTAAGGCCTTTTGATGCTGTGGCCACAGACCACCCCATCACTTCTGATTCTCATGTTCTACTTTACATATATAAATTTCCTTCATATGGGGCCTATGTGTTAAAATTTGTAATTTCTAAGGACTGACAGCAGCCCAGATGAGGGAGGTTTTCTCTCCATAATTTGAAGGAAGACCTCTTGAAGGAAATGCAGACTCAATTCATCTTGGAAAGTTAAGAAATACCAAAATTAAGCATTACTGTGCAACTTTAATTAGACCTTATATTGTCCACCTGTTTTGTGTAGTTACATCATCAAAGGATCCCTATCTCATTCAGGGCACACCTGAGTAGTGCTGACTAAATGACCACTTTGTTTTCTCCTTGTTGTTTGATGCATATTTAATCTACTGAATACCATTCAGATCCTGGTCTGAAGGCATAATTAACAATCTCCTGACAGGATTTTGTAAAGCTCACATCACCACAGCACATAAAAATATCACAAATATTTATTTACTTTCATTTAAAAAAAGGACAACAGAGCATTTTTATCTGTGTTCTCTACAAAGGAAATGAAAAACAATTATTTCCTTTTTAAATCACTGACTTTGGGTGTCCCATTCAAGAATTTTATATTTTTTTCTTGAAGTGTTTTGGTTTGCTTTAAAGGTGTAATATTCAATAACCTATTATTTATCACAATTCTGTAATAAAATATTATCAAAATAATAGTCTTAGGCCTGCATGCCAGTAACTTCATGAATTCTATGTATAACATTATATATTTTTTCTAAATTATTTGTTATATTATTTCATAAACTGAAGATAATACAAATAATATATTACATATTATATATTCTACTAGATAATATATGCATTAACTATAAATTACAAGCCAAGGTCCCAAACAAGACTTCCCAAAACTGAGGAGCACACATTTATCCAAAAAGTGCCCAGAGTGTCTTGTTGGGAAAATCTATGACAGAAGCAGACACAGAATACAATTCTACAGGTCAGTTACAATTCAGTCAATTACTTTTAACATAGGCTACTCTCTCCCTATAATTTCTGTTCCTTTCTTAGCATGCCCTTCTAGTTAGAAGAACATGAGTTGTCAAACTAGAAATTGGAAACAAGTACTGACTTGCATTAAGCCAAAACACAAACCCTTTCTTCTGGCATACCAAATCCAACAACTACTGCTGTATAAAACAAAATTTTCCACTTGACATTAAATGATATGTTTCATTTCATAGCAGAAATTATATGTTTTATTTCTTTTATTTCCTGGTTGGAAGACACAAGGAAATTAAAGGGTAGCTCTGTAATGCTGCAGAAGATGTAACTTTATTGCTGGCTTCAATCACAGTGTTCAGAGCATTCAGTCACATAGCAGAGATACACTCAGACCATCCTCAGCCTGAGGTAGTTTGAAACTGCATCTTCTGTCTCTCATGATAGGACTGTGGAATAAGCAACCTTCAAATCTTTTCTATTAGAAGTGTTCTGCTGTGTATAAAATATTCCAGTAGCCAAGCCTTTAGCCTAGACAGCCCTTTTGGCTTGTAACACCCTAAGCTTATGTCCTAACACTTCTAAATGTGGCTATAGTGCCTGCCAGGAAGGCTCACAGCCACAGAGGGAAAACCACCTCACTGTGTTAAACCATATTTGCCTGCAGCTGGGAGCCCAACCCTGCTCTGCTCCTTCCTTCTCCTTTATGAAGGGAAGAAGGAGCAGCCATGCACTTGAGTTCCAACAGGCTGCAACTGAACTCGATGTTTGTATTTTGAAAACTCAGCTGAAGCTGAGAATTGTGGCTGCTGTCCTAGTCATAGCTGTAAATCTGCACTGTTTGCTAACCAAAGAGTTTAATGGTACCTTTGCTTTTCCTCATGAGCTTAGCTCATGTGCAGCCTCTGTTCTTAGGAGGAGCTGGTAGTGCTCACTGCCGTATCACAAATGAGACTGATGCAAGCTGTAGGACATCTTTGTCATCACACTGCTCTCCTCATCCAAGGCAAGAAATCAAACAAATCAGCTTAGTGTCTTGATCAAACACAGCACAGAAAAGATGCTCTCACAGGCAGATTCCAGCTTCAGGAAGGATGTTCCTGGCTTAGTGTCCTTTGCCTCTCCAGTGGGATGACTTTCAGCCTGTACGAGTGTTTGTCTGTTTGCTCTGTGAAGAACAGTGCTTGACTGCCAGAACTGGCCTCACATAGCAGCTCCCAGTGTGTGGCCGGAGTCAAAATAATTCAGGTCGGTTGAGAAAAGGACTCCTGATCCATTTGGGCACTGGTCTCAGCTGAGAAGTAATGAATTGCAAATGGCCTTCTCAGCACATCTGGAACCTGATACATCCCAGATGAGATCAGTATCTGACTGCAGGTGTAACAGCTGCAGGTCAGCAGTCTCATTAGATTAAGCCTGGATTAAAAAACATAGTATAAATGCAGACAAGGCAAGCTCCCTGAATTATTCTTTCAGGTGCTAATCTCTGAGGCATCCGACATTGAGTTGCAGTTTTAGAACCAGGCAGATCTCTGCTCTGTGGTCCTACTGAGCAGGGGAACTGATGATGGCACAAGAGGCTCTTTTGCATCTTGAGAGAGCTCAACTTAAACACAGTATAGACATGTTTCTGGAGGAAATTCTGTGGCTTGCTTAGCACTATATGAAGCAAAAGGTTATTCACTAACACTGGATCAGATAACTTTGTCTACTAGTCTTGAAAGCCTCTCTTAACGGATTCTACAAGTTGTCTGGGTAAACTGTTTAAGTGCTGCACTGATTTCTATCAAAAATGCCTTGGGTTCTTTTGGTGGCCATTATCCCTTGTTACTACTGTCACTTTTGAGAAGACTTCAGTTTTGTCATTTCTACTTGTTATCCCAGTAGCCTTCCATTGCTCTCATTCTACTGCCTCAACATCCATCTCATACTGGGGGACCAAGACTGAACACATATTTGCAGGTGCAGTTTCACTAGCCCCAGGTAGCAGCAGACAGTAAGTTCCCTCTATCCACTGGCCAAACTCCTCTGAGCATAGCCCACTGTGTGGTTTGCCTGATTCATTATCAGCTCGTAGGGCTGGCTTCCGTTCACCTTTGTGTCCACTGTAACCCCTGAACACTCTTCAGCAGGACTGCAGCTCAAGTCAGCCAGGTCCCAGCCTGTACTGAGGTATGGGGTTAGTCTGCCTCAGGCATGAAAATATGCACTTCCCCTCTTGAACTGCCCAAAGTTTCTGTCAACCCAATCCTCAGGATTAAGCTCTCCCATTCGAAGTATACCAACTACTCTGTCCTAAGTGAGCACTCCAACAGCAGCAACAGCTTCAGCTGTAAAGAAACCCTCCAGGAAAAAATAGTTGCTAAGATCCATAACTTTATTAGGTGGATGTAAATAGTTATTGCTTAGAGAATGACAACTCAGTCACAGTCAGATTCAAAAGCAAAGCTATTAGAGCCTCCTGAAAAAGTAATATGTGCAGCAGGTCTGTCCATCCTTTCCTTCTCCATGTATGGGAAAACTGGCACAAACTGCAACGCTGAATTGGTACAAGAACACTGTATGGGCCCCATTCAAACAGCAGAAGATAGATGGAAAACATGATTCCAACCAGAGCTGGTTTTGACTGTGCTAGTCAGGAGGCAGTATGGTAACAGGAGGAAAGATTTGTGGGTAGGGAAAAAGGTTGCCTTCTGAATCTACTTGCTTAAGAGCTTCTATCTCATGACATAAGGTATCAGATTTGAAGACTATTTCATGCAGTCCTTGCCTCAGTGCATGACAAATTACACTGATGTGCAGGGATTCGACAAGGTCACTGTGATGGTCATGGTACACTGCACTGGAGAACAAGTTGGCAGTGTCACCCATGAAAAAGCTGGAAAGGTTTACCAGGTTATCATTTATTTAATGGGATGTTCCAGACAAAAACAACTAGATTAAACATGATTGTCATTATGTATATAGTTTTAAGGTCTGCATCTTCTGTATAAGCACACAATATAAAAACCTCTGTAAAACACTGAAATATCAAAACCAGAGAAACTTTTACCATATTGCTAGCTACTACAGGACAAAGGAAGTCATTACCCCTGTAGCCAACAGAAAAAAATAAAAGAAAAAAATGTTTCAAGGATGCTTGCTAGTGAAGAGCTGCTTTACTGACTGGGTCCACTGTGAACCACAAGAAAGAGAAGAATCCTTGCTTTAAAACAACACGTTCATAAAATTGTAGCAATTTACTCACAATCAGAGAGCGTGACATCTGCATCACAAGACAAATTACAGTTTTGATCGTGCCTGTACAAACGAGATTTCTGACTAAAGAGGAGCAGTTTGCTTTGAATTGTCACTGGTTCTCACCATGAAGATGACAGAAGGAGTATTTTGTGACACTACAAGCACTAGCTCCTGAACAAAATGAAGAGCACGGGAAGGATGATGGGACATAAACGGAGAGGAAGAATTTGACTGTTACAGAAATGTTCTTCCATCCCCCACAGGTGATTTGAGCTCAAGTAACTTTACAGTATGCAGGAACATTTTTGTCATACCTCTTTTCAGAAACCATATTGATACCTCTTTCCCTTATACTGCTTCTTACAGCTTTATGACAATTAACTTTAGTCACTTGCTCTGGCATTTCAACTGAGAGACTAGTCATCCTAAAAAATGCACCTCAGATGGTAATTCACATTACATGGGGGTGATTATGTCCCTGTCTAATCTGGGTGACAGGTCAGGAGGCATCTCCAGAATGTGAAGCTGAATGCCTACATACACGTTCACACAGGCTCACCTCTCTGCTCAGATGTAATGTATTTTGACTTTGCATGTGACTTTTCATTAAAGGCAAGCACACAATCAAATGGCTGACATTGCTTAATACAGCAAGGATCTCAAATAAGGTGACACGGAATGATGGTGCATAATGCTTAAAATGACAATTTTCAAAATAGTAAGAGACATGCTTACCTTAATTTATGCAAACATGATGATTTTTATGATATGTTAAACAATTAATATTTAAAGTTCTGGGTATTTGTAAGACTATGGTCTTTATAGCATTGGAACAAAATGCAGGTGGTTTAAAGTACCTGGAAAAATGCTAATCTGAGATTCCGAGGATGTATCTGCTTGACACTGCCACCAAAACAATAGCCTTTAAGCATTTTAATTTAACTGAAGGAAAAAGGGTAAAAAACACTCCGACGTATACAATGTATTTAGTTTGGATCCTTTGACACTTAGCTCCTATCTTGGTCTATTCTTGCCAAAGATATGATATCAGCCCCTTTTCACAACTGCAATGAAACATCTACATTCTTATTTAGATAACTGAAATTGTCCTGAATTGCAGAAAGATGAAATATTTCAAAATTTCAACAACTTCAATAAATGTTTAAATAGATTATCATTCATTCAACAAATTAAAAAAGGCACTTTTTTCATAAAGACAGTACAACAGTTCTGGCTAGCTAACCATAACCACAGTACTAACAAAGGTATGTGGGAATGTCATGCAGTGAACAGCAAGTGCTTTGGCACTTACAGATTCAGATACACGGATGGTGTAAATCAGTGCAGCTACATTAATGTGCATTCCATGTTTGCAAACAGAAGTCAGACCAGAAATTAAAGCGCTGGCCCTTTCAGTAATGCACTTTGCTGTTATACATAATGAAATTACTATACAGGATGATTTTCTTCTACCAACAACACATATTATTTAAATTTATTATTTAAATCGAATTAGAAATAGCAGTTTATTAGTATTTAAGAAGATGAGATGAATTCCATATGAAATCAGTGATATAGATACTACAGTGTAACTGAAGTTATGTCTGAATCAAAGATCAATGCATTTTTTACAGGTGCTCTCTTCAGAAATCAAATGTTATTATGCATTTTCTACTGATCTTACAGTTTCGAAAAGAAATGTGGCTAAGAATAGCCACAGAAAAGGCCAACTTAGTTTAAATCTAGTTCATATTGAAACATTAGGTCAGCATCAAAAGACGTGGATTTAAAAATCCTTTGTTCAGCACAGGGAAAATTACTTACCATTTGAACAGCCTCTCCATTACACTTATTAAGCTGTGAGTGAAGCGTGGTGCTTGTAACCACTCAGCCTGACTTCCACAGCTGAAAGGCTTCCATCAGGTCAGTACAGATCTGCTCACTGTAGCAATGGACTTTGTCCTTTTTCTTTTTTCGTGGCTCCCCTTCCCACCCCAAAAGCAGATAATCATGAGGGAGCAGTATAAATATAAACTGTTTACCTTGTAAAGAATGTAAAGAATTCAATTAATGCCAAGTTCTCTGAGAATAAATTACATTGCAGTAAAGGAGCTGATGTGCTTCTCCTATTCTTGGCTCCACAGAGCTTCGTTTGGATTTAATTAGAAAGTTAGGGCTCTTAAATGGCACGATACACAAAGCTTCCTCAATTTCTGCTTAACATCCAATTCTGTCTTTGCTGAAGAGCAATCCTGAGCACATTCAAGCAACCATCCTCTTATAAAACCCTACTCCTGTATGCTGCTCTTCAAGAGCCTTTCGATGTGACTAGACTGGTAAGTAGGAACTGCAATCAATTTCCAGCTTGATACCAAGGAAAAGTTACTTATCAGATGCTATTTATCAACTCTACAGGCTTCCTAATAGACTCTATTATCTATCTATCAGCTATTCAGTGGCATTTTCTAAAAATTTATTAATTTAAATCAAAGAATCAACCAGTTTGGGATCTTGCCATTGTAGTGATAGAAGAGAATCTGAATAATACCTAATTAGATATAACAGAGGGCTCTGTACTGTCATTTGTGATTTATGCCATGTAGCAGTCTGTGACATACGGAGATTTTATGTTCTAGGTAAAATTCATTAACTGTGTGCCAGCTTATTCAACAAATGCAGCCAAACTGCTTGCCTGTGCGTTAGCCTTCAGTGTAATAAAACACAGGTTTCCAACTGATATGTATGGGATTCTTCCCAGTTTTTACAAACAAAAATAATATTTTATTTTGTCTGTTTTTGATGCACAGGGAATTTAAAAGTATGAATGGTCTGAAAGAAAGTCCGTATACCTCAGAGCAGTAGTCCTCATCTGTGGATCACATCCAGAAACTACAGGAAGGCACGTGAAATGAACTTACACAATCTGGTCATGATCATACTGTTTATTTTGGTAAAGCTGCTATCTCCATCTCCTCTCTACTGCCATTATCCTTCTGTACACCCTCAGAGGATGAGACAAAGGTGCAGTCACAGACCCCAGCACACTTCAGGCAATTTCTCCTGTAAACATCAGAACCTTTTGTGAAACAAACTAAAACACCATTGTCTGCTCTGGAGCACTAGAGTTTCCAACTAGAAAGACTCAGATCAGCACAGTCTCAGGTATGAGTAAAACACATTAACCCATTCATCTCATAGAATATCCCAGATGAGCTTTTTGAAGACAAAAGTCTGTGCTCAAGGCGGATTCAGGGCTTTATTGTAGTGTCTTCAAATAAAGACTATTCAGACAATAGGTTGAAACACTGCTCTTTTGGACTTCAAGTAAGTCTTTTGAGCAATCCGCCATGAAAGTTAGGATATAAGTATTCCATGACCAAAAAAAAGGAAAAAAAAAAAAAGAGAAACAGAAAAAAAGAAAAAATGAAAAAGAGAGAAGGAAAAGAAAAAAGCTTCTCAGTTAAATGTTGTATACCAGCTTATGTTCACTAGTGAAGGTTCAAGCAGAACAAATGAAACACATCTAGACAGCACAGCGCATAGGCTTAGTTCTCCTTTAATTATTCTGTGCTCTTGTGCTCTAATAATTATCTTTTTTTTTGTGGCTTTTGAATTTCACAGGGTCTAAAGTGAAGACTGCAACATAGGAGAAAGGTATTTTAAAACATAAACACAAAGGTTTTTATATACATTCTAGTAAGTACTAGAAGGGTATACATGGGCAGGGAACAGTATTTGAGGCTACAAAGCCTTTTGAAATAGATGAAAGATTGCACAGGGAGTAGAACACACAATGTGGGGGTGCTTCACCTGCCCTGTCTATTGGGAGAGATCCATAGCCTTTGCAATAGAGAGGACTAGTAGGGATACTTCAAAAATGATCCAGTGAGCTAAATAACAATGCTGTAGAACATCAGAGGTCCAACACCTTTCCTTCATTGTTTATGAAGTGTAGACACACCTTCTGAAGCTTTTCCCACTGCCACCTTATCTTTCTTTTGCTTGCAGCAAGGTAAGAGGTGCAAAGTGTGCATGGCATTGCATTTCACCCAAGTGCCGTAATTTCACCCCGACCACCAAGCCTCACAGAGCCACTCACTCACTGCCCCACCAGCAGAATCAGGGAGGGAATCAGAAGGGTAAAAGAGAACTCATGGGTTGAGATGCAGACAGTTTAATAGGGAAAGCTAAAGCTGCACACACAAGCAAAGCAAAACAAAGAATTAAGTCACTGCTTCCCATGGGCAGGCAGGTGTTCAGCCATCTCTAGGAGAGGAGGGACCCATCACTTGCAATGGTTACTTGGGAACACAAACACCATCACTCCAAACATCCCCCTTTCCTCCTTCTTCTTCTGTACTTTCTATACAGACCATGGTGTCATATGGTCTGGGATATCCCTTTGTTCAGTTGGGGTCACCTGTCCTGGCTGTGTCTCCTCCCAACCTCCCATGCACCAACAACTTCCTCCCCAGCGTGGTTATACAAAAGCAGAAAAGGCCTTGGCTCTGTGTAAGCCCTGCTCAACAATAAAAAAAACACCTCTATATTATCAACGCTGTGTTCAGCACAAATACAAAACAGAGCCCTATACTAGACACAGTGAAGAAAATTAACTCTACCTTAGCTGAAACCAGCACACCAAGAAGAAGAAACTTACTCGGAGCACGCTTAAATTTCCTTGCAAGATATTTGACATGACTTGGTACCTTCTGTGACAAGACAATGGTTTTTAGACTAAACCTGACATCCATATAGTAGAAAAGCCACATTATAATTTCTTACAATAATGAAATAGTTGTATAACATTACTAGGCAATGTAGTATTCACTTGTTTGAAAAAATTGTGTCATGATTAACCTGGTTTTGAAACATTTTCCTGCAACAGGCTAACAGGTTTGGAAATTATCATGGGGAGAAAAACTAGAAGATGCGCACACACAAGTAACATAATCACAAAGACTTTGTTTCCTAAGGAAGATCAAAGCAAAATATGCTTATGTGTTTCCTAAAGCTTAATGATAAAGCAGCTAATTTTATTTTTAAAGAAATAGTCGAAGTCCCTCTGTCAGGATCTGAAGGAAGAGTTTAAAGCAATCAGAAAACAACAGTCATCTGATTAACACTGAATGCACTGACACATTTCTTATATATATTTATATATAGACAACTTAGAAGAAAAAAAAATTAGCTGTTTAAGCTAACCCTTATAACTTTGGGATCTATGAATTTATGTCACTTTTTATTTGGCATTTTCAGAAGCAAGCAATGTATATTTCTTAGAATAACATAAAATACTAATTGATGCTTGTCACTTGCAATGCCTGTGAGGAAATAGCATCAGAATATTTGGTCATATTTGAATGATCTAAATTCTTGTAAATCACACCACCAGCAAGTAAAACTCAAGAAGCTCCAAATCAGAAGGTAGAATGAGAATGAAGAAGATCTGGGCTTGCCAAATGACAATTAAAAAAGATAAGTAGGAATAGAAGTGAAGTCCTCTAGGAAAAAATAGCTCCTTCTAGTCCTTGCACAGACCTAGCTGTCTTTATTTGGCTGCAATACAAGACTTGTGAAGTGACAATTAAGCTTTGAAGATAATAGTTATTTCCTTACAGTGCATTCAATGGAGATGTAATAATACAGTGATCTCTAGCCCACATTGTCAGATACAGGATACAGAGGAGGGGAGGATGTGCACCTGGGAAGAAATGCACTGGAAAACTCTTCCTACCATCACAGTATAATATAAAATATTTGTTACATAGGCACTTATCACAACAAGCAGTGAAAAACACTAAGACTGTTGCTAATACTTGTAAATCTGCAATTTGAGAGAGTGAATTAACACATTGGTGCACAGTGAGAGGAAACCGAAATTACAGTTGCTACACCTCAAAGATACTGAAAAAGTTGAGCAGCAGCAGCAATAACCAACTGCTTGAATAAAGAAACAAAAAATCAGATTGTTTCAAAACCTGGGGCAGTTCTTTCATCTCAGACATTCTCAGATATCACTATTTAGTCAGGAAATATGCCAGGGCTCAAGAGTCATACAGCATATAAGAATTACAGAAAACATAGGAGAAAAACACATAAATCAAAATTTGCAAAAACCTGCATATATAAAAGCTAGTAAAGGAATATGTGAATCAAGACAAAGAAGATATTGAGTATCATACATCATAGAGAGTTAAAAGTCAAAAAGGAAACAGTGGTCCACAGACCTAGCCATAAGGACTGGCAAACACACAAGAAAAGAAATCCTATGCCAAGTGAACTGTGGTTCTACACGCAATCTAATAATTTAAAGAGACTACTGTAAAGTAAAAGCAGATGGAAAAGTAGTTTACCACACAGTGGAGCTCACAGAAACTCTGCAGCAGGGCTAATATGTACGCCTTTGGTCACTGTTCTGTGCACATCAAGGCACTGCCATTTCAGTTTTCAAATAGCAAGAGGATTGGAAACAGGCCCACCTCCATTCTGCAGAAAGGCAACTTATCTGGAATATTGCATTCAATTCTAGACAGTCAAATTGGAGCAGTTCAAAAGAAACTACTACAAATGATATTGGGGCCCGAGGGACTGATTTATGAGGAAGGATGAAAAGAATTAAATATGCATAGCTTAGCTAAGCAGTCACTAAGGAGAGAAAAGTTAACAGAAATTTAAAGAGTGAAAGGGAAAAAGAAAGGTTATATACCATAAAAATTAAGAGAATATGGAAGAATAAAATGGATTTTATATAGTGCAAATTTAGGCAGAGTAGACAAAATAGCCAATAGAGATGAGATTAACAGGTAAGATCACAAAATTCCTTGTTTGGTGTACTGGGTGGACAGCCACACAAAAGCAACAACATGGGCACAGCAGCTCTGTGTTTCTGACACTCAGGACAGCTCCCTCACTCAGTTCTGACATCTCTGAATGGCCCTGTAAAGCTCTGTAAAGAGAACCCCTCAGTAAAATGAAGAACCAACCCATGAGAATTTCTGGCATGTAAAGCCACACCACTGGCATCTGAAAGGCTTCTTTCCCTTGCACTGGGGGGGTAATTATTGGGTATGTCCTTCATAAGCCTGGCTAAGGCTAGAAGAGCAAGGATAGTTGATAGTCTTAGCTGGATGTCCATGGGTATGTGATAACGAAAGCAGTTTCAGTGGCTTTCCTGATAACAGAGTTATTTAAAGTCTCTAAGGTCACCTTCCACATCTACCACCGAGTATTACACTTGTGGTCACATACTACTACAGGACAGCTGTATGGGCATGTATATACTAGGAAACAGAAGTGAAGATAAGCATTGTGCCATTTGATTGTGAACACGTGCAGCAATGTCCTTTCTGGGTTAAATTACAATGGGGAAATAGGGTTGATAATTCAAAGAAGAGAAAGAAGAAGAAGAAAAGGAAGAGAAAGAGGAGAAAGAAGAGGAAGAAGAGGAAGACAAGGAAGAAGAAGAAGAAGAAGAAGAAGAAGAAGAAGAAGAAGAAGAAGAAGAAGAAGAAGGAACTGATCAGCTTGATCTCATTTGACCAACTGAAAAAAAGCAAAGGATGTGTCAAAGGATCCTAGTCTACACGAATCTTCAGGCACCTTACTGAGGAAATAACTGGACAAACATAAAAAATGCTTCACAGATGGTGAAACTGAAGTAGAAATAAAACAGGAATTATTATTGCAACTCTGACATTACTGCTCACAAGACAGAAAAATGTCACTCCAAGACACAATAAATCTATATATTCATTGGTGATTAAGAGGAATTAAGTCATTTAGTTTGCCTAAGACCTTTACTTTTCACAACTATGTCTATATGATTTACACATGCCCCTTCTGCAACTAACATTAGTACTGCAGCTAACAGACTCAAACAATTGTGTTGAAAGGAAAGCACCTGAAAAAAAGCTATTCAATTCATGTGCAATCTAAATATAAAATGTCTCTCCTTTCACATAAAATTATTGTTGAGTAAGGAACACACTGTTTTAATATATTTCTTTACAATCTCTGGCAATAAGCTACCTAAGGACAAAAATACTGTTCTTCCCACAAAGAGGGAAAAAAAGAGGAAATTTCTACATGCCTGCTTCTCTCCTTCCTCAGTTTAGATGTCAACATTCACGAAAATTTTTACAGAAGAAAGCTTTGGTTCCTTTTATAGTAAAGGGATCACATTTGAAAGCTATCGATTAACTTTCAAAATATGACCTTAATACATTGGTCTATTTTCTGTAGATGGCTTTACAAAGTCCCATATATATTTTATAGGTCGTACTTCATAACAGGATTTGCACCGAATGGGACCACAGCAGGAGTCCACCAGCCTGAGGTGGTATGGCCCAGATCTATTGCCTGTCTACGTGCTCTGAATATGGCTTCTGTCTCTTCTGAAATGTCATACTCCATAGAGGGACATTCACGGTAGGATTTACAGCTAAAGATAGCAGATTTTATCTTTTCCTTTTTTTCCGAGAACAACATTTTTTGATTTAAAATCAACTATGAAATGAAAGAGAGTAAAGCACACTTCCAACAGGAACGTCCATATTCTAGCTGGATGAAAAGCTAGTAATAAATGACCAAGTGCTCTTCCACTTGTATGTGGTGCCCTCCTGTCCACACTCCTTGCCAGATCCCATTCTTACTGGTCAAAAAGTGGTTTAAAGTGGACTAAGTCAGGGCTCTCTGAATCACCTTACAAACAGGGGAAGTTGTCAGGGACTGTCTTTCAGTGTACAGGAATGGCACTGGCAAGACAACCCGTTCTGGCCATGCTACTTGCATTTGTGCTCTGGAAGTGACAACAGACTGACCCATCTGTTGGCTGAGGGGATGTGCAGTAGTCAAAACAGCAAAACTTGCAGATTCCTCTTAGCAGGTCTTATACTGCTTTTGTTTTCACTGAAGTCATTTGCTCAAAAGCAAACAAATGGAAAATACATCCTTTAATAAATGATCAAAGAGCATTTTTTTTAATTGGTGGCTCTCCTTTATGATATATTAAAAAACTTGTGTTAGGACAACTCTTTATTTGCTCCAAATCAAACTAAGCTTTTGCTGACTTAACTATTTTCATTTGTTTAAGAACAAGTTGGAATTAGTTCAATCTCAGATTTCACTTGCTTTAAAATAATGTTTATACTGTTGCAATTTTGATTCAGGTGTTAATTGAATTATCTAGAAATATTTTCTCTTTGGTTTTATAACTTAGAAACTGTGCAAAATTCACCATGTTTCAGTATATTAATTTGTATGAAACAAGAAAAAAAAGGTGATTATTAGTAACAAGAAGCTACTTTGTGATTGAAAACATGTCTTCTAGTCTCAAAATTTTCAAAAACCTTTTGAGGAAAAGTGGCTATATTGCAACAATTTCATAAATAGAAATAGAGAGGTTGGGGGGGTGTTGTTGGTTTGGGGTTTTTTTCTGCTCTCCGTTCTTGCAGCAATCTTCTCAAAAATGTAATATCAGAATCAGAAGCTTCACACATGCTGTGCCAATATGGTGAGAAAATATGGTACTTTGACCTTTATAATCTTCTTTCATCTTATTTTTAGGGTGGCTAGATTTCTTTGCTGTTTCAGAATAACTACATTAGGAGAAAGAAGCACTCCAAATACCAAAATTATATGGAATGACTTTATAATTTCCTTACAAACCATCAGTAAAGTTTTCCACAAAAGTGCTGATTCTTCTCTTTACTGGCAGTTTTTTTACAGTGGCAAACAAAATAATGACAAAAAATAATTGAGGGATGATTGCGATTTCCACTTAAATACTATAAATAGAACATATTTTTAGTTGAATACAGAGTTGGAAATGTTATAGTCTTCAATTGTCCAAGTTAATACTGCTCCTTTTGCTGTTATTTCAAAGTGTATTTTTCCAAATACCAATTTAATGTAAAACTTAATATAATTATCAAGTGCTATTCTATGGGGTTGTCATTGTTAGGAAAGTTGGTGTTACTCTGAGGTCAGTTTTATTTATTGGAAACCCACTTAGAAAATTATTAGACTATTATTACAAATGTGCCAAGATAATTGGCCTATTGCCAGCTCAAAATACATTTTTCTAAGTATCATTTTCTGTATCTGCATACTGATATAAAAAGTTATTTTTTATCTCTTTCCTGGCACCAAGTGTCATGAATCTCAAACTTTTTAATATTTAGATGAGGTAGAAAATTAGTTCAAATTAAAAAAATCATGTTGCGTTTCTGTGATTGTCACATGAACCCAGGAACTGGAGAATAAAAATAGATAAATACATCTAGAATCATCTGCTGGTACAGACATACTGGCATTCATAGGTGGTGAATAATATCCTCTTGTCCTCTTGTCCTGCACTTGTCCTGTGATGACAGTGAGAGAGAGAGATAAAAAGTGTAATAGAAGTAAAAATATTCTAGCTGTGGCTCTATTTGTATTAAGGTTGATAAGACAAAACTCATTTATTCTTAACTGAGTAATTAAAAACCTAATTTTTTAGATATCTTTCATGACACCTGAACTATCATATAATTTTTTAAAAAAGTTTGCACTGCATATCACTGATACATCCGACACATTCAGTCTGTCAAAATGGAATAAAAAATACCATGTATTGTATTAGCATTCTTTTATATAGCTTTACAGTGTAAGCTTCTCAAACAAATACCTTTCATCAAAATCTCTTTACTCCCCTGGAATTGCTTTATGTGCCTTCACAAGACCTTAAAACTCCCAAGCAGTGGTTCATTTCACAGAGCCACTCCTCCTGCTCTTCCACGACTCCCAGGGCAGGTGACTCCTGACTCTGCCTCCCAGCCTCATTCCCAGCAGGCAGGATCACTCAGTCATACTAAGCATCTCATTTCAGTAACAATCTTAACCTCATGCCACAGGTCACTGTGTTATGAGCATGTACAAGGAAAAGGAATTTTTCCCTGCAGCCATGGTGTACTTAGCTCTGTTATTGCAGAAATAAACCATGGCATGAGAGTTAGCAGACACTATCATGAGCTATCAACCTAAATAAATGGGATAGGTGTTGAATAAAGACTGTCACAGACATCTTGCTTCGTTTACACCTCCCATTCCCACCACCTGCATAATTTTTACTGTTTTGTCCCTTGAGTTCCTCATTGGAGGCAGAGGACATGTCCAAAATGTGAGAATTCTCTGGGACACCAGAATATACAATAAATAAATTAATGTCACCTCCTACCCAATGCTGGAATAGAAGAAATACTGCTCATGAGGAGGAGAAAACACTTCAAAGAATTTGCTAATACTCTTATGTCACTAGCCAGCCAGTGTGACAGAACACCTGTGTGTCACTGTTACTTGGGCTATCACACATCCTGCACATGTTGCCACAGAGGTAAAGGGTTCCTGTGTCACAGACCAACTACGAGTCTCCAATTTTTCTTTTCAGGCTCCTCATCTCTTCTTATTTGGTCTAAACTACAGTAACTCACTCTACTGAAGTGCAGATGAAAGTTTACTGTCTCACAGTAAGAAAGCTGACACGAAGGTATCACATGTTTCACCCACAGTATTACTTCTTCCTCCATGGGAGAATCAAGTTCAAGTATCCATCCTCTGAAAGCTGAAACTAATGTATCATATCACATCTTTCCCCCATCCTTTCCAAGCTGCATAAGGTTCAGATAGACCTACGACTTCATGTACAAACCTTGCCATGTGATCAGGTCCTGATGGTAGTAAAGGATAGATACTGAAGAAAATTGTTAAGTTTATTTTATATCTTGTTTCAAATCCTGAATTAAATTTATCAATAAACATCTAATTAGTACTTCCATCCCAGATCTCTGTAGGTATTGAGCTGTAACATACCACTATTCAATGGGTTTTAATTCATACAAAGGAATTGGAAACAGAGATAAACCAGAAAGAACAGAAGCAGATGCTGATGTTCAGATTTGATGATCCTAATATTTGGATAAATTAACTTGGCTTGGACTTCCACCTGGCATGACTGTAACTCCTTATCTATAGCAAGGTTTTAATTCTGTTTGCACTTATGCACCTCTATAGCATTTGCAGTGGAAATCAGATTCTGGAGTAACAAACTTAAGCCTCCTTAATAAAGTACTGTTTTTCTTAGTTACCTTTGCAGATCCCTCAGAGGAAGTCCAGAGCAAAGGTGGAAAACCACTGCCATAACATGTAAATTATGATATTTGTATATTAGATATACAAGGGAGAGAAGACAGCAGCAAGGTGCTGCCTAATTTGCAAAATTACACTCATTTGTGCAGTCTGTCACACAAATCATCAAGATAAAATGGTACCCTGCAGCTGGCAGATAATATGTGATACTCTCCTGCAAACCACTCTTCTCTCTTCTAAATACTCATGCTCACAGATTGCCAAGGATTAGCTACTAGCACAGACAGAGACAGCTCTGAGCAGCAGAGATACTTGGCTGCAAAAAGGAGATGGGCACAAGTAGTGACAACATGAGCTGCTCCAACAGGCAGACACACATTCGACTTGTGTGTTACATGCTGCAGGTGCCAGCTAAAGACAACGTGATGGCTGCAGCAGGCGCAATTCCAGAGTATTACTGGGATGAAAGACCTCACTGGGCATGGTCCCAGAAAATCTGGTTTGACCTGCTCAGAGCAGGAGGGAGTATCCAGAGAATGGCAACAGAGCTGGAGAAGGGTCAGAAGCACAAGTCTTACAAGGAGCAGCTGTGGGAGCTGGGGTTGTTTAACCTGGAAAAAGGGAAGCTCAGGTGACACCTTATCACTCTCTACAATTGTCTTAGAGGAGGCTGTAATGAGTCTCTTCTCTCATGTAACAAGAGATAGGAGAAGGAGAAATGCCCTCAAGTTGTGCCAGAGGAGGTTTAGATTGGATATTAGGAAAAATTACTTCACAGAAAGGGTGGTCAACACAGGAACAGTCTGCCCAGGGAATTGGTTGAATCGCAATCCCTGGAACTGTTCAAAAAATGTGGAGATATGGTGCTTAGGGATGTGGCTCAGTGGTGGATATGGCAGTGTTAGGTTAATGGTTGGACTCCATGATCTTAGAAGTCTTTTCCAACATTAATGATTTTATGAGTCTATGGTGGATTGGAGACCTTTCAAAGTTGGATCTTTCCAGCCTGGAAGGTCTTATGACAAGATGACGGCTTATATGGTGAAGTGTATCTCATTTTCACAGCCTTCTAATGGGAGCAATGCACTGAAAAAAATGAAAGAATATTATTAAAATTTTACTAATATCATTGGAGGATAGCTATAGCCCTTCTCAGCTAATATCTCCACACCAAACTCCTGCAAAGATTAAAAAACCAAAATGCAAACATATGCAAAAGCCAAGTACATAGCACTACAGTTCATAAAACACTAGCTTTAAAGTGCCATTAATTTGTGCCTTTTAGATATTTCCTCTGTACCCAAAGTAGACCATGAGAGAGTGCTCTGCAACTGCACTTCCTCTAGATCAGTGTCTTTTCTTTCTGATACAGAAATCATCAGTGAAATGAATTAAAAGCAAAGTGGTCACGTTCTGACCACTGTGAGATTCAGCTGTTCTCAGCACATCTCAGAACACTGCTGGTGCTGCAACTGCGCATGCAGCCCTGGCCCATCTCTGATGCCAGCCGTCTGCCAAACACAAATATCTGCAACATATTGACATGTTAAGTCAAATAATAATGCTCAGGGGAGCATTGCAGAGGAAGTGCTTCTCTTTCAGTAATTACAGGTGGAAATGGAAGCACTTTTGCCAATTCTGAGAAGCAAAGGCAGTGATAAAACCTGCTGTCAGGCTCCAGACAGTATCCGTTGTCTTCTAAAGCCACTATTTGGAAAGAAAAGAGCTGTGCGGTAAAACACCCCCATTTACTGAGAAATCACTAATCAAATTTCCAAATCTGGAAAAGAGGAAACAAGTATTATTGACAAAACTGATGCTGTACATTCACCTTTCCCTCTGCTGTGTTTTAGTCCTTCACCTCTGCAATCAATGCAATGAACATCCCAATTAGTCATTATTTGCTCCCTTTTAACAGAAGAACCTTAGGGTCATCCTCATATGTTTCCTATAGTTTCACTGAAGAGTTACTTATTTAATATGCTATTGACACATGCCTATATAGATTTGCTGGAATTTCACTTTAAGAGTAATTTTAAAGTGAGTAAAAACCAAACAATACTTTTTTGACATCTTCAAGATAGTTATTATGTTGCAAATTCCTCATTTGCATTTATCAAATCTCAGTACAAGCTCAAAGATTTATTCCTAGAATGCACTATGCAGTAAAACTAATCTGTGCTTCTCCACATGAACAGGGAATTGTAACTCCCAGTAGTATTAAAAGCAGTCCATACACAAGTCCCATTGAATCCAGACAAGAGGAAACTCACATAAATCATTTTTCCTTGAATTACTAAAATACTTCCAGGGCACCTTAGTTTCACATTAAAACAGCAAAGAACCACATTACTCATTTATTAACTATAACACAGTGTCTTAAAAATAGTTTTAAAATGTCCTTGATACGCTTAAGTCGTCAAAGACCACAATCTGGAGAGAAAACCTTTTACAGCAATCTGCTATTTGACGTGTAAAAACTGTGCCATAATCACTGAAGTCTGAAGTTTTTTAAGTCCTTCAGTAAAAAATATCTATGGCTATCAAACTACTGCTGGCTGTCCAAAACAAGTATCTAAAGAATAATTCATTTCTCTGATGTAAACCCAGGAATTTCCACTCAGACCCTGGATGCTTTCAAAGGCAAATCCTAAAAGATTGAAAAATGTGCAGCTAGGAAGACAAGCAACCTTAAAATAAAGAAAATGCTGTTAGGAATTTCCTCTGCAATGAATCAAATACATATAGCACAGATCCCAATTTCAGGATGTCTTTAAGGAGGCAGCTTGCAAGGAGCAGCTTGATGATTCAAGGTTAAAAGTTCATTATTATTTTTTTAAGTCTGTCACAGTGAATAGCTAAATATTCTGATAAGGGGGGATACAAGCATTTGATCTACAGTAGATGATGAGCTGGGTTCATAATTATAAAGCTATTCTCATTTGTATACCCTTGTAAAGTGTGAGAGCCATGTTCCAAGGTTGTCCTTAAAGGCGTCCTTAACATAATGCTGTGAATGACGTTTCTTCTTTTTGGACATTACATTCTTTGGTGATTAATTTAAACAAAAGTTTTACAAGCTGATCATTATGAAGTTCCGAAAGAGAGCATTATTACACACACAATGAAGTTACCTCTGAACAGAGGAGAGAAAGAAATCCTGGGCTCTGCCTGTATATTCACATGCAAAGTAACAACTCCCCTTCCCCACTACTATGTTGACATCATGCAGCATCTGCCTTCGACTTTTTGCATATGTAATGAAAAGACACACCTCAGAAAATAAAAAGACAGTTTTAAAAGCAAAATAACCATTTTGTTACTTACAGCATTTGATAAAATGGTAATGAGACATTCTTTCATCTCAGGCTGTAGTCTTGCTACAGGTTTCAGCATTCTCTTCTGCTACAACTGTCATGCCCAGAAAATGCATTATTTAAAGCCCTTCCTCAGGTATCCAGTACACCTCAGAATACATTATTTAATGTAGGTTCTGTTCCAGGATCTTGCAGAGGCTTCCAAGTCACCGTCGCCCGGCTGCTGGAGTTACGATAAACCTCTGCGTGTCTTGAACCATGACTACTGCACGTGCTATTGTAGCACAATTGATTGACACTGCTCCTAATCCCACATCCCCAGGAATAGAAGGATTTAATTGGTGTGCACTTGCAGCCACATTCTTCCAGCACTGAGGTGTGCTGCTGCACTGCGGCTTTCACAGTCCTGCCAGTTAATGGCTTTTCAATAGCTTTCAAATGGCAGCAAACTAAGCTTGATGAGTGGGCTCGAATGAAATAGCAGAACAGGGGGATCTTAAATTTTATTTGTGCATGTTGTTCGTGTGCCAAATGCAACCAGATTTTTAGCTAGTACTAAACCAGGATTATTTTTAGTTGCCACCAGTTGCTGTGTGAATAGGAAATTGATATAGGGTGCCAAAAATAACCATCTTTTAGCATCACAGATCATTTTTCAGTGTATTATAAGGTAAAAATCAGGATAATGCTCACAGCCATCTTCAGACTCTCATGGTTTATGCATAGATTAATTTACATTGAGCTAAAAACATGCTTGTGTGTACATTCCTTGATATGTTCCTGTTCTATCATTTCTTTGTATTACATTGCATCTTTTTCACAGATGGAATATTTATGTCAGGAGAAAAAAACTGCAAGCTCTGCATGGTTTATATCATGGTTATGCGCATGTTATCTAATGACATTTAAATCACTGATTGTAAGACAAAAAGCCTAAGAAAATGCATCACTAAGAACAAGTCCATACAATTATTTATCACACTGTAGAATAACAAGTCAATGTACACTGACGCATTACCCGGTTTCAGATTAAGGGCACACAAAAGGCAGACCTGCATTGTATTTTAAACACCCAGGCTGCAGCATCCTCTGAGAACAATTCCTGCATTACTTTGCCAGGAGCAGTTACCCATGAATTTGGTTACTACTTCTGTGAGAAACCTACAGCTGAACTACAGTAAAATATTTGTATAATGTCAAAAAATAATTTTTAAGAAAATTGTGCTTAGTGAAGACCTCCATTTGCTTGTCATGCTTACCACAGTCAACACTTCACTCAGTGAGTGCTCTTGCAAAGGAAAACTGATGGCCCAGACATATTTAAATCTTTTATTCATCTGAAAGGGTTCTCACCTACTATTTTGTATACATAACACTTTTAACAGCTACAAAGTGTTAAAAGAACTACAAAGGAAAAAGGGTCTAACTAACTAGTGAGGATCACTAATTCAGATTCTATTAACTATTCTACAAAGTTCCCACAAGAGCAGAAAGATATATATTCACAGACTTCCAGTGATCCATTAGTAAAACCCTTAGGTGAAATCTCTCAACTCCTAACAGCCACATATTTCACAACTGGTTTTAAGTAAAATATGCACAGTGATTCTTTTACAGAACTAATTATTTAGGTGTTTTGGTTTTTTTCCTGAAAACATGGTTTTCCAGAAGAAAGTGAAAAAATTATGAAGAAATAACCAGGAGGAAATAGGGATAAATTATATAAAACATAGTAGGGTAATTACTTTACCATGGAAACCTTTTTTACTGTAAAGCTCAGAAGTCCAAAGTAATTAAATCTATCCAGACTGTCTTTCATACCTGCACAACACAAAGCCAGTTTGGGCCATATGGCCTATAAAATAAACATACAAAGTGTTTTAAGAGGCAATGCTAGTCATAGTTCATGAGCAAGTGTCAAGAAATCTGACAAAAAGGCCTTTGAGCAATACTTTTCAGTGGAGACATTTGTGACAAGTTCATCTCTGGTGGTACTGTCAGGCAAACAGACTGCTGTGTCTAATAACATCACGCTTCACCATCCCACACTGGTTAAAACAAGGAGCATCTCGGTAAACGCGGGTCAATGGGAGAAATGGACAAATGATGTTTTTCAGCAGACAGACATAAAAGGAAGAAAAAGCATCTGATTTTGGCTCGAACAAAATGTGAAGAAAAAGTATTTGGATCTGTCCCATTGCAGATTGTAATATATTTAATTATGTCTTGAATTGCCATAGTAAAAATTTAGGATGGTTGAACTTAGTAACATTTATGTGTCAGGCATCTTCCATCCTGCAAGGAATAAGAGAGAGAATTCAATCAGGCTAAGTGCAAGGTCCTGCACTTGGGTTGGGACAGCCCCCAGTATCAGTACAGTCTGAGGGATGAAGGGACTGGGAGCAGCCCTGCTGAGAAAGACTGGGAGTTGCTGGTGGATGAAAAGCTGGGCATGAGCCAGCAATGTGTGCTTGCAGCCCAGATAGCCAGCTGTGTCCTGGGCTGCATCAAAAGAAATGTGACGGGTCGAGAGTGGTGATCCTGCCCCTCTCCTCTGCCCTCATGAGACCACATCCCTGGAAACACTCAAGCCAGGCTGGACAGGGCTCTGAGCATCCTGAGTTGAAGGTGACCCTGCTCATTGCAGATGAGGGTTGGTCTAGATGACCTTTAAAGGTCCCTTTCAATCCAAAATGTTCTATGATTCTACATCCTCGACAGAGAGCATTAAGGTACAGGACAGACTTGAATGCTGCAAGCCATTGATATTTGCATCAGACAAACTGGGAACAGGGCTGCTGTCTATATGGCTAACACAGCTCTGATTTCTGCTCTCCTAACATGCACTGGTCCATGTCATCAGGGAAGAATGTGGGACTGTGACAAAGGAGGGTTGCAATGCTACACCATAGCTTGGATCTGCACCCTGCAGCTGCACTGTTGGACTACGTGAGCCCACGGGCAGCACGTACCTGCCTGCAGCAGGGCACTGTGCACTTTCCCATTCTCCAGGAGTCTGTGTGCCAAAAATACGTGGCCAGTTGCTCAAGTATGAATAACAGCCTCCAGATGAATGGAAAAAAGGCACAAACTTTTCAAGAGGTGACACCTGGCAGGTGGCAACCTCAACATAGAATTTAACATAGAATTTAGAATGCCATGTTTCTTTTTTTTTGTTTTTAAATTATATAACATATTTAGTTTTACTACATGGGTAATTATCATTAATGGGTTTTGAAAAAGAAGTGGAAGCATAAATGAAAACAAAACATGGAAAGCACTGCATATTGCTGCCAGCAGGAAGTTCTGACACACTGAAGGGCAGCGTTAAAGAGAAATAAGAACAATGGATAAGTGCAAGTGCAGAGACAGGATGAACCTCCAGAAGTGGCAGCTAAACTTGAGGCAAAAGGAAGCCACAATAGGAATACTAGGAAGCCACAATCTGGTTCACCTGCTGGAAAGACACATTATTTCCACTGCAATCTTTTGCTAGGCTGGAGAGTAGAAGAAGAACAAACAGAGAAGAACACAATGGTGGTGGGCTGTCCACGTCATAGACAAAGATTACAAGTATAAGGACATCCTAGGTTACAATAGAGATGTATTCTATTACCCCCAGCTGTGGGCCATTAGCTGTTATCTCCTGCTATGACCCACCCCTGATAACAGACAATGGCCAGCAAGAAACCACTGCATGACTCATGGACTTATCTCATCCTATTGTGAGATGCTCCGCCCAGGAGGGAGGAGCCAAGCATTCCCACCTGGATATAACCTGGCCTTGGAACTGCCTGAGTTAGCCCTGTCTACTGGGTTCCCAGAGGATGAGAGCTATCACTGGACCTTCAGCTGGAGACCAGACTTTCCATAGGATCACTGCTTCAACTGAACTACTTCATCTGGACTGCTACCACCACCCTAACAGGCTGTCAGGTTGTATCTGACTTTGTCAGTGCTTTTTCCTTGTATTGTTTCACTTATTTTTATTTTTTTCCTATTAAATTTTAATCCTGACTTGCAATCTCCCACTGGTTTGTTTTCAAACCAATACAAAGGAAAAAAAGAAAGACTTCGTTTTCTGGAATTACTCCAAAGAGGGACTACGTTGTTGTCTGGTTTTACAAAACAAATCAAACAACTTGTTTATTTACAAAAAAAAGGGATATTAACCATGTTAGGTATTTTTTCCTGACTGAACTCCAGCAAAAATTAAAAAAAACACACAAAAATTAAAATAAACAACACTTACAATCTGACCGTAAAAACTATGGAATTATATCTAGACAAGCTCTAAGGACATTGTAAAACTACTTTCTCTAAAGTAAAGGTATCATTGGCACATTTTCAATCACAGCTCCAGTGGTTCTATAATGACTATGCCAGTGTTTAAGTGTACAAAAAGCACAAATGCTGTTGGACTGGGAACAAAGACAGCTGGTATTAAACCTGATGATAAAACACTTAATGTATTTGATTTTGTCCAGCTTAGCAAAAATAGTGATAAAACAGAATCAAGGTCAGAAAACAAGATATATTTAGCTCTTCTGGAAAAATTCCTTGCCACCTCTCCCCATAGAGAGAAAAAAGCCAATTTCATGCTTTGTACAAATTCAGCATTCAGTGAAATTACAGAGTTATTGAAAGAGAACCTTGGAACCGGTCAGCCAGCACTAGGATAGCTCTTTTTCTTAGGATGAACACCCATTTAGGGATCACCATCTCAGAGTAGATACTGCTTTCGTATCTCAGGTTCCAAGGCTCAGACATTGACTTAGAAGCACCTATGTAATGCTTCCTACAATAACCTAGCAAACAAGAACACTTTAAAATAAGGTTTTGTTGCCAAGAACTGACACACTGTATTGTACTCATGTCATGTTAAGTATTTTGTTACTGCTCCAGTGTCTCCCGGTGTCACAAAAAACGGAACATTTAATAATTTTATCCTCTTAGTATTTTGTAATTCATATATAACTGGAAGTTTTGATAGAGATATGCAGAACTATCCAAAAACAATCTGAATAATGAGAAAAACACCATGACTACTGGTTTTAAATACATGACAGATGCTCCCCATTTATGCCATTTTTGTTCAGTGCAGAAAAGCTTGTTATATTCCTTCAGATGTTACAACTTCATTGCACTACTTATGGGTTTAAGGCGGCAGACAAAAAACGTGGAATGCAGAGTAACATTGACATGGCTCATATGTTGTGACAAGTGATACTGCTTAGCAATCAAACCTTGGCCATTCTATCCAGCTGCCAACAAGCCACTCTTCACATAACATCTGGCAGTTGTATGCTTTATCAGGAAGCTGGGATGAGCCATAGCAGATGTAGATACTTAGCAAGAAGGACTCCCTACTAATTTTCTCTACATGAGTCACAGCAGAACAAAACACAGCAGTTTCTCTGAATAAATTTTTAGATGAACTTGCATGTAAGATGGATGTGATGTTTGCTCCAGAGATAGCAGCAACAAACCAAATCCAATCACTTAATCAATCACTCTGTGGCTGACCTCAAGAGAACCAGATGACTTTTCGTTTTCTCTTCCCTTCCTCTAACTTTTTCACCCTTTCCTTCTTTCCCATTTCACTGGAAATGCCTTGCTATTTCAGGAAGTTGGCAATTTTCCTCCCATTCTTCTATCAAGAGATTGAGAAAAGTTAAAAAAACCCTTTTTCTTCATCCCTATATACTGTTGTAACTGAATGTATATGCGTGGACTAATTATTCTTCAATGTGTTGAAAACAGTAGTTAAAATCACAGGATATTATTACCCAGTACTGATGAAGTTTGCAAAATTACTAGAAGTCATGTCACACATTGTTGGAGAACAGGAAATAGGAAAGTCTCATAGCTGTGACTGCCTGGAAAAACATGCTGAGAATATGAAAACTATAAGCGAGATTGAAATGAAGACAAGCTTTGAGTTACCCAACCTCAGTTTACTGAACAACTGGAAAACAATGGTGTGGCCGGCTGAAAATAATAAAGAGGGTCTTGATTAAACAAGACCCTCTGCTTGCAGAAAGGTCCAAGGGTCAGAGCAGACCCTGCCAGCCTGGCAGAGGGTTCAAAACGTAGTTTTTAGAGTTTAAAATGTAATGCTATATGGTAATGCAATGATTCTTATAGGCTGTATGTAAGTGTTATAAGATTTGTGGTTTGTTCTAGATTGGTTAATGGAAATCAGAATATTCAGCACAAAAGATGATTTATTGTGCTGCAAACAGGAACTCTTGCTCTTGCTCTTACGCTCTTGCTCTTACACTCTTGCTCTTGCTCTCACACTCTTGCCCTTGCTCTCTTGCTCCTTTTCTTCCTACACCACTTCTGCACCCCTGCATCTCTTCACTGCTTCTCTGACCTGCTTCGAGCTGAGTCTGGCAGCTCCTAGCAGGTCCCCTATGCCCACGCTCTCATCAATAAATCTCATGCTCTAAGACCAGCACCAGAGATCTCCTGTCTCTATTTGTCCCGAGCGTCCAAAACCCTACACACCAGAACCTTACAACACATGAAAGTACTACTTGCTTCCTGCAACCTCCCAAATGACAATTTTTTAGGCTGTAAGTCTGTCTAGCAGATCGTTAACTGAATGAGATGAAGAAACTCTCACTTGTTGTGGGAGAGCCTAGAACAGAGGTAATAACAAGGCCAAATAGAAGAAGAAATCCCAATAGTGTCATATATGGTTAGGCTTATGTTTGGCACCGGTAGTGACTCGATAATTAACTTCTTCATTACAATGTGTGAATATGCTGTTTTAAATTAGATTTCTTACTAGATTTTGATGAAAGACAGCTAGAGAGAGAAGCTGCAGACATTTTATATGCAAAGCCCCTTATGAGACTGAAAAGAAACTACCAAGACATGTTAAAATGATAAGCAGAAAAACATGACAGCCATCACAATGCCCAGACACAAGAAAAAAAATGAAAAAAATCCATTAATTTCCATGTAAAAAATTGTTATATGATTGGATAGTTTTTTGGGTTTTTTTAAAGTTTATAATATTTGGGAAAGAAATAGACAAGAAGATTAATTCAGTTCAACATGAAAAAAGTACTGCTATCCTCTTGATAATTAGTAAATGTGATAACCCATTGTATTGTTTCCCTATTTTTTTTTTCTTTTCTAATTGGCTTGATCATTTTAAAATGAGGAGATAAATAATGACCATACTACTAGATGCATTAAAAGTCAAGAGTAGACCAGAGGAATTTGTGCATGCTTTGTGAGGGCAAATGTTACTACAGCAATGTAAATCTTGAAGTACAAGTAGGGAAAACCTGAAAGGACTGCAGAAAGAGTCCTTGAGATAGATGGTATTCCTAATTTAGGAAAAAATTAACTTGGAGAGCTGCAAAAGCCAAAGAAGTAAGTGACAGGAATCAGACTGTTCTGGGACTGTAGGACAGCACAGAGGACAGGGTGGCAATTTTAGAAATTTTAAAAATAATTCTAATAGTTGGTGTCCCAAAGAGGAAAAAATAAAAAGAACTGACGTTGAAGATTTATAAAGGGGTGGTGAAGTGAGAGTATTTTAAATTAGTCAACCACAACATTTAAAAAACCTACCAAAACTAAACCACACGTGCCATATGTGAGTTCTATAGACCAAGACCGGAATGAATTTAAGTTTAAACTGAAATTACAAGATACTAAGGGGAGTTCTGTGGATACAACATGAATATTGGACAACTGACAGTTATTGTGTGGATAGTTATGCTGTACTGGTTTCAATAGAGACACTGTAAACAAAATACAACATTATTAAATTATATAAAAGACAATCTGAAAAGCAAAGACTAAACTTAGTCAAAAAAAGCTACCCAAGGCTTATTTTGTGTTCTGATTTTTCTACTGTCCATTTTATCTCTGTGTAAATACAATACCACTTCTTTTTCCCAGCCTTTCTGCACTTCATTCTTCATGTAACTCAGCCCACGTTGTTAATGCTCATTTGTCTTACAGAGTTTTCTTATGAAGCACAGAGAAAATGGGAGGGAAGCAGTGCAAGGTATGGAAAACTACGTCACTCTTATTAAATTGACTGTGCTGCCATATGTGCACAGCGTAGCAACATGTAGATGGGATGGACTGTGTTTCTGCACCTTCTTCAGTCTCTAATGTATATATTTACTTATTTCTTCTTTTTTTCTTTGTCGGTGTCAATGTGTAAAGAATTCATCATTCTGACCACAAAGACCAAGTGAGAGTCCAAGTTGATAGGAGCAAAAATCAAATCAAAGGGTACAATGGTAGGAACTTTTGACATGATGTAAGATACCATGATATTGCTTGAAGATGACATGGACAAGTCCATAAGCTCACTGAAGAGAGGCATGCAGAATTTATTGCACAAGTGAGAAATGTAGAATTACTGCACTCTGCTTGAACATGATAGAACTACATCTCATTCTCAAATTAGCAAAGAGTAGATAAGGACCTAACAAGAATTAGGCAGCTGCTATGGAAAGAAAGGAGAAATGAGAAAAATATATGAAGAAGCAAAGAGGTAGAGTAAGATGAGTGTTAAAGGCACCAATTTATAGGGATGTCCAAGCAACACTAGGAAAGCAGTAAATCTATATAATTTTAATAAAATTATCTGAGGTCAAAAAAAGGGCAGTCAGTGAGGCAGGTTACAAACAAAGACAGTCAGAAAGATGGTGGAAAAGAACTTCTTCCAGTGAGGAGTGGACAGGTCACAGCTGAGATGCCAGTGAGAAAGAACAAAAAAAAGGGAGGATTCCCCAAAACCAGACTAAGAATGATGTGAGTCAATAAACACAAGATGCTTGATAATCAGTTCCTTCAAACAGAAATAACTGAAATATTCAGGGTAGATCTTTGTGTTTTGTACAAACATGAAAAATAAAGGCAAAACTCATAGTCAGCAAACAGCTGGTTCACACATGAACTGGTAAAGAGTAAGGCACCTTTGTACAGTTACTGCACATACCACGAGAGCATCAATAACCAATAACTTCAATAAATTCAGAATGAACTGAATTTTGTCAAAATTCAGATAGCTGGAACCCAGTTTTCCTATTTTATAATAATATACTTCTTGTTGTATTTCATTCCCCATGATCTGAAACCCTGTGGAACTTATTCTTAAAGTACATTCACTTTTTACTCTAATGGCTGGCTGTTCATAACAAGCAGAAGATTAATTTATTTGCTCTCAAATGAACTTACTCTTTTAATAAAACACTGTATTACAAAAGTAGCTATTATTCTAATTTTGTTTTATTGAGACTACAGTAGTAATCTTTTATTTCAAACAGAAAAGGACACCTGAGAAAGTCAGAAAAAGAAACATATGAGTATAATAGGGTAAAACACGTCTATAAAGAAGAATTATCTAGCAGGGTAAATCATGTCAGTCCAACGAATTTATAAGACTTTTTGGTTTGGTTGGGTTTTTGCTTTCATTTATAGGGGATTTTTCCTTCTGAAAGAAAAGAAGCATTCAGCACCTTGCCATCCTGGCAAAGGGCAAATTTGCACAAGAAATTATTTCCTTCACCCGTCAGCCAAAACACTTTATGCTGAAATTTCCATGGATTGCTACTCAATGCTGTAAATTCTTAGGAGAAGAGAAAGCTACACAAGTTGGTGGCATCTATAAACCATTCTTTGATTCTTAGATTTTAACCTCAAAATCAGCAGGGGTTCTGTTACTGCCTTCAAAGGATGCAAAGTGAAACACTTTAAAGCAAATGACCTAAGACTATTGGAAAATGACATAAATGAGCTATCTTGGAAAAAATAATTAGCAATTATGCATAGCACACCAAGACTAATTTGCTTAACATCTCCCAAATGCTCCTGTCACAGTTGGTGTTAACTGGAGACTATGCATTTATCCACTTCTTAGTATCTTTGTCATTTCAAAACCACTTTTCCTTATCATTACCAACATATTTCTGTCATATTTGAGGACAACATAGCAGTAGGTAATGCTAATTTGACTAGAAAAATTAGTGGGATTTTTTTTTTGCCAAATCTAGTTCCAACCTTTTATTGCCTTGGCTGAAGTCAAGAGTGGATCAGCACCTTTTACTATCAATCCTTATGGATATTCCATCTATGTAAATCAAACATTTAGTTGGCATAGGTTTATTGAATTATGTATGTTTTAAGGAGAAAAATATATACATCTGCTAAAAAATATCAATATTTGCTGGACATAATTATAGTGTTTGAATGTAGCCAATATTTAGAGTATTTGCTAAGGACAGTTTCATATTAGGATGCATTTAATCATCAGAGGTAAATTTTAAAAATGGACTTTGAACATATGAACACAGCTATAAAGGCTTAGCACAGAGACACACCAACAATAAGATGGAAAGCTCAAATGCTTTGTGATAGCAACATTTATTTTATTGTGTGTCTCTGACATTTTTCTCCTTTTGATTAGAGTACCATGCATAATAGAGAAGAAAAATTACAGACTACTTTCTGAGGTTCAATTTAAAATGCACAACCACATTTAGAATACCTCAAAACTGGCATGGGTAAAGAGTGAGTAACCAGGGTCCTTCAAAGACTAACTTAGGAGATCATATAACCTATATAAAAGATGATAGAAAAATATGATTCAGTAGATAGAGATTAGTTCACAGTGAGCCTGGGGGTGACAAGGCAGGTGAGAAGATTTTCTTCACTGTGCTAAGGTGCTGATGATGGACATATGGAAGACAGCTTCTGATGTGCCAAAGGGACACCATATGTCAGGAGGGCTGAAGAACTACAACCTGGATAATATACTATAATAATAATATATATATATTTTTTTTTTATATATATATATATAAATATATATATATTAATAATAATAATATATATATAATATAATAATATAAATATAATATACTCCAAAGAATTATAAATGTGACTGGGACCCCTGCAGACACAGAAGAAGAAAAAGAAAAAATACATGTGCTAAAAGTTGGTGCAATCTGATGAATGCAATCTGAGACATTAGGCAAAAAATGGTGCCCTTAACAATGCAGCTCGAGAAATCTGCAGCAAACTAACCGGCTAGAAGGAAGGAGGGATTTCAGATTTCAACTTTTTTGAGAAAAAAATTAATAGCTAATTTTTCTCCTGCTGATGTTTTTCTTTCTTGCTGTTTCCTCTTTTCTTGGTATAAATATTTGAAACTATAACCTATTTTTCATGTTATATATCTGTTTACAACTAACTGAAACGAAAAGCAAGTTCAAGGTAGTTAGCCAACATCAAAGAACTTTTAATTAGTCAACATGATTGTGATTTTAATACAGGAAGTAAAAGGTCTCTGCAGTGAACATCTAAGTTTCCAGCACAGGCAAGCACACCACTAGAAGCCATAGCTGTCTGATGGCTACCTCACATTGCTCCTCAGAGGAGCTGCAGCCCCTGGCTCCCCAGTGATCCTCCACTTGTAAACTGAGAGCCCTGCAGCTTCCCAGGATGCTCTCTGACATGCTGCAAGCAATAAAAATGAGTGGAAAAAGACCAAGGAGCTAAAAAATGCTTTCCTTGAAACAGATGCATGAAAGGAGCAAAGGTGCACCCAGATTGTTTCATCTATTAAACACAGAGATCCTACCACTCTTTTCCAACAAATAAGCCAATGATAAACAGCTGGAAGCTACCACCTTCTTCACAGACCTTTTTTCTTTCTCTTGATTTTCCCCCACACTACACAGTAGACAAAAAATGCTTTCCTCCCCAAATATAGCTTTTTAAAGTCCATCTTTTACACAACCAATGTCGAGGGATTTAGCTATTCTCTGATTTGATTGTGTTGTACTCGTCTGGCTTTTTTTCATACGATCATGTCCTGGAGACTCAACAATACTTTTTTCCTAATTTGTTAGCGCGATACCAAGAAGTGCTGCTAGAAAAGAATGCTGGAAGCAAGTGAGGGTGACTATCAGAGGAGTGAAGGCCAGAGTGACAAGAGTGAGAGGGCACTCAAGGTGCGCTGCTTCCAGTCCTCCTGGTGAGTATGCCCTGAGTCAGTCATGACAGAAGAGAAAGGCAAATCTGCAGTTGTTTGCTCAGCAGCCCCACAGCTGCTCCAAACACATCAGGGTAGAGAAACCAGAGAGAAGGGTGAGCAGCTGCTATCAGCTGTAGGGCTCTCAGAAGTGCATCCATCAGTCCAGCTCCAGTTGGCCACCCCTGCGACTCACAATCTGGGAGAGCTGCCCCAGGATTGCAATGTCAGAGACACTGAGCCCTCAGGTGCTGGCTCAGCCCACACACAGCAGCAGCATAGCATGGGCAGGAACAGGGGAACAACAGAGATCTGCAGGCCCACCATGGCTCACAGTGCAGCTCTGTGTGTTGCAGACGGGTGGTAGCTTATCAGCTCCTGACCATGATGTTTGATGGGAATCTTGCTGAAAGATGTAGGAGCAGACACCTGTGGCTACCAGACACCTTCTAGGGCAGTGGGAGGCTAGAACATAGGAATAGGCAAGACTGAGTGACTGTGAAAAGCCTTGGTGGGTAAGGAGGGGCAGAGCTGTGCCTGACTGAAATGAGACTGGAGCTGGACAGGACAGCAGTGCCACAGCTAGGGAGCTGCAGCAGCAGTGTCTATCCTGATTGAAAAACGGTTTTTTTTTTTTTCTCTCCAATGAAAATTTTGGGGAGAGGAGACCAGAGGTTTGACAGCAGTAAGATGAAGAAAATGCTGCTTTGACATGCATTAGCCTGAGACAAAGCCTTTGACAGTGCATGATATTGCCTTACACATTAATTGACTTCTTGTCCAAGCTTCATTTTCCAAAATGTTTCTCAAAAAGTCTTCCAGAATCCCTGACCTTGAGGTCCACACTCTGATCTTTTACTGGTTTGGTGTCATTGAGTTTTAGTTTTATTTGCATCCTACTATCCCTCTGAGCCAAAGAAGGAGGCAGCTCCTCCATGGAAAGGAACACAACACTTCTGCTTAGCTGTTCTGGCCTCTCACTGTGTGGCTGCTTACCAAGGCCATTCGTGGAATATTCGTGCTGATTAGAATGTTAAGTTAGTGACATGCTCTTCTAAAAATGGTCATCTCTACAGTACATTTCCTGTATCTCTTCAGGTCTTTTTATAAATATTCATACACATAAATTACAAGGAAACTCTTAAACAAAACCTGAGGACAAAATCTCTTGTGTAACTTGCTAAAACAGTAGGTTTGTTGTTCAGAGAGGATTTGCTGGCAAATACACACAGGCTACTGTTTGAATAGGTAATGTCATGGTCCATCTACTGCTCTTGGATGACCCAATTGTACTTATTTCCCTGTAGGAACACCACAAAGAACATCAGTGTTCATTTTTATAGAGTATGAAGTATTCAAGAAGAAAATCAGTGTGGGAGCTCGACTATATTCCTTTCAGTTTCTGTTTAGATCTACATTTGAAAGGAATAATAGCCCAACAAGGAAGACAATTTAACTATGACAATACTGAAGTTTTGAAAGGCAGCACAAAGACTCTCTAACTCTCTATGGCATTGCAGATTCTGTGCTGATAAACTAGGCAAGGAAAGCTTAGTTTTTTTTCAGATGATCCATGTTATTTAACTGTACCTGAGAGATGAAGAACAGATGCTTCACAAATAAGATTTACATATCAAGGGTTGGCTTCACAGCATAAATGACACCAAAGTTTTACATTAAACTGGTATTAAGGTATATGTTCACATGGAGATTGCAAAGGTAGTACTGAAGCACTAAATCACATTTTACAGGGATCAAATATCAACAGGACATTACTTTCAAGAAGCTGAAAGCAAAGAAATTCAAATAGAGGGCTACTTTTAGAACACATAGTATTGGTCATCACAGAAATTAATATATAAATAATAAGCAATTGAAAGGTGTACAAAAACAAATGGTGATGCTGCTAACCCACTAAGGACTTCTCTCCTGAATTAGCCATGTGACTGGAAAAAAAAAAAAAATCTACCTTGAATTTAAGTGGAATTTTTAATTATTATTTTTCTCCTTTACCACGATTGGTGTTTTTCATTTCATAGATATGATCCAATCCACAGGAAAAGCATATTGGGCTTGAAATGTTTGCTGGTATAACCTTTCTCACCCCTTCTCTGAAACTTATACCTCTCTACATGGGTATGTGTATTCCACAGATTTTATGATGAAATTTTTTGTTTCTATCCTTAAGGAACAATGCAAATGTTTAGGGGAATTTTACAGATGTGGGGATCATACTGGGTGCTCCACTACAGCCCCTTGGCCTTGCCTGTCAACAACACTGACACCTGCAGCCGAGTACCTGCAGCCTCCAAAGAGCAAGGGAGAAACAGTTATGTTGTCATGCTGCCAGAGCTTCAGCTGAACTCCCAAACTGATGGACTTTAAAGTGTGACATAGTGTTGCAACCCATCCCACCCAGATGTCCCAAGAGTCTGAAGAATTCAGACAGAGCCCCATCAGAGAGTGTTACATCTCTGCCCTAAAGCACAGCACCACAACCTCTCCTTTCATTCTGCACAGAGGTGCTCTGGCTACACCCAGTCAGGAGAGCACTGGCCAGGCCATCTTGTCCCTCATGTTTCAGGCTGAGCAGGCTATATAAAAAATCACCTGAGACATATAGACAGCTATGCATAAGGATGAGGCACCAGATGAATGCATCTTCAAGTCCTTCATTGTGTTTAACCATGAAAGAAGAATACAGACCTATAAAAAGTTATTTACTTCTGCATAGAGAAAACTGCTGTGAATTGGGTACAGCTTCTCCTGGTGCAGCTATGAACACTTGCAGTAAAATAAGAAATGTCAGTGGGAATATCTCACTCCACAGTAACCTTGGCACAAAACATGAAAATCATAAGCACAAGGACACTGCCCGTACATCTATAGCAAAAGGGGATTCCAATCAGCTTCAAGAGTGAATCTCTGAACAACTTCAGTGGGTTTGGAGAAGCTTTAATTTTCTGAAAACATAACAGTTTTGTTAAACACCCAAGTGTTCTTAAGCAAAATCCCTTATGTATAAAATCAAAGAAAACATCTGTAAATTGTATAACTTGAGTTTTGAGCTTTATTTCCTTATTATTTTCAAATAAAAAAAATCATTACTTATTTCAAAAGTCATTTTATGAGTCCAACATATGATCTGTTCCTATAAAATATACAAACATCTCTGACAGTGGATTACTAGAGTAGTTTATTTGTTGCAAATCTAAAATACTAGGTATGTTTTACCCATTGCTGTAAAAATCATTTTAAAACATAGAGTACAGATTATTTAGTATATTCTATTTTATACAGAGAGCACCAGGCATGACTCCAGTTGATAACAGAAACAATACTGCTTCAGTTTATTTGACACTTTCAGCTCTGCCCTTCAAATGTCCTCAGCTTTCTTTGTATGTTCTCAAATGTAAGAGCTGAAGCCACCCCCTTCTGGAAACAACACTCTTTCATTCAGCATCTCCTGCTTATTTCTCACATGCTTAGCTCCCTTCAATTCACAAAGACTGGGAGAAAAACACAAACCACCATAAAAACCAGTACATTTGCATTTCATTTCTTTTCACTGCGTGTCTGATATTGCCAATATCTTTAAACCTGCATAATTAATTTGCTTTCATGAATTATTGTTGTTTACAGTGTTGAGGAAGAATGTTTTATCTGATGGGATGGAAGTCATTACCACACAAACAAAGGAAATGTTCATAACCTAAAGCACAGGGCAACAATGTCAGAGAAAGAATTTTCAACCTATGAGATTATTAACAACCCTTGATAAGAATCATGAATGGTGCCCAGAGAGCATAAGGATAGATCTAAGAAGGAAAGAAAGACGTGTAAAATTCTGAGAATAAAGGAGAAAAAAGCATATGAGTGTAAACTTGTTTTCAATACACTTCATCAGAACTGTGGGATCAGGCCATTACAGAGAAAGAGATGAGGCTGCAAAGACTAGAAAGAAACCTTCAGGAAAGAAAAGACTTCTGAGTAATCCTGTCTATAGTGGATCAATGTGTTGGGAAAAGATTCTCTACCTCAGATCATTAAACTCAGACTTTTTAGGATGCCAGTTTTGCAAAAGTGAAGGATTTATTTTTAGTTTGTTCTGTGTAAGACAATATTATTATCAGAATATGTAATAATAACAGCAAAATTTTAAAGAAAAGAAAATCTCATATACTGAAAATACATGGGCAATTATTTCATTTAGAGTATATGAGCTTGGAAAGCATGTCTGGATTTGTTATGTACAGTAGACTGGCGTCAGGATAATATTAAATCCAATAAGTCGTAGCAGCAAACATAAGGCAAGAATGCTAATAGGTACTGCTGAGGTGATTAGGTAGAGCCTGTATTACATATAAAACCTTGAGAAGTTTCTTTACAGATTAAATTAATCCTTGCTATTTGCTCTTATAAAATCATATTCTTATTTATTTGATTGTTTTTTAAATCAAAATCTTTTTAAAGCCAAAGAATTACAATGGAATGCATATCCAAGAATGGCCTTATTGTGTTCAGTCTCTAGTGTGAAATTCCCACAGATATAATGAGAGATCTGGGTGTGTGAGGGGAGCAAGGTCAGGCTGTGTAATCAAAGGGGCAGAGATATCACCAGGGCACCAGCTGTGCAGTGTACAAATTCTATTAGATAATTGGTCTTAAAGTGAAAACATTTAACTTTTTGGTAAAACAAACAGCACCTCCTACAACATAATCTTGTGGCCTATTGCATTTTTAAATAGACATTTAGTTTTAAAACATAATTACTAAAAGCCTGAATCAGTGATAAGCAAAGTGTCACAAAAATGTTTCCACTGACTAGTGGGTGTTAGATCCAGTGCAAGGTTTCTCAAATGGCTTATTGAAGACAGTTCCACTCCTAATATATTATGCAAGCTTAGCAAGCACAGACACTGTCATTAGGGATATGTAAAATTAAAAGTTATGTTAAGATCAGGGTGCTGAGATCTAACACAGTATAGAAGGACTAAAGGTTATCAGGAAAGACACAGTTTGGATTGGGAAACTGGTATCTAAGTAGGCAGATAAAAGGTTCCTGAGATGGAGAACCTACTCACCTTGGTCTGAGAACAGAAGTGATCTACAGGGTTAGATGAACACTTTGGTCTCCAGACCTGTACAGGGCACAGCCTTGACCCTTCATGGCACAGACTCTGTGTATCCATAGCAGTCACGCTCTTCCACTTGGTACCCTTGGTTCAGGTGACAGCCACCTGAAACACATCTTGGAATCATCTTTCCAGACCATGTGAGTCTCTGCAAATGACACCTAAAATGTGTTTTACACCCAGGGTGCAAAACAGGTGATGAGGAGCTGGCTTGGTTACTGTCTAGATGTCATCTTGCAGTGGCATTTAGTACTTTATTCCTCAAGTCTTTTACCATCACCTTTGCTGACAGTAATATTGTCTCAGTGAGGGAGATAGAAATGATCATGCTAAATGATAGAACATGTGTCCCTAAAGGTGGAATAACCTGAAAACGAAGACCAAAGTCTTCATTTTTCCAAGAAAATGAAAATGTGTGCCCTAAGACCCTCTGGTGATTTGTGATGGTAGTTGTGATGTACTTAATATATTTTGCCATCTGGCACCTGCCCTAAGTCAGGGCCATTCTTCAGTTCTGGCATCCTGTGCACCAGGCAAGTCTGGCAAATGAAATAGCACTGGCAAAGTCTGGTAGAGGAAATCCATTCCTAGGACAGAGGGACACGGATGCTCCTAAAACCTGAAATACAGGCAGCACAGGAAGGAAGATGGAACAGGGACTAGGAGTGTGCTTCTCTTCAAAGCCTGAGACTTGCCAAATCAGTAAGAGCTGCTTCACTAGGTTTAAGTACTTCTGGGCACATTGCAGGATGCTCTGAAGGCTACTTCAGCATTCCCAAGACCACCCAAAACTGTCTTAGCAGACTGAAGCTGTTGGCAGGTGGGTTCATACAAGGATGTTCTCCTGAGCACAAGGGCAATAAAGATATGAATAGAAATAGCATAGAATTTACAGCATTTGGTCTGTTTTCCAAGGGGCTTTTCTTTAAGTCTGTCAGGAAAAGCTGCAGCACAAGTTCTTTCATCCCACTATGCCACTCAGAAAATTACAATTAAAAAAATAAATCCAAGAGGAATATGCTCAGTTACAGTTAAAGATGTACTGCAGACATTTCAGGACGCACACAAGCAAACCCCTGAAAAAAACCTAAAAATACATACAACAAAGTAAAACAGTAAGGTTCATCTGCCCAATTTGAAAGAAGTTTATAAACTAATTTATGAAACTGAAAATATAAATCTTTGCTGGCCGTGTCAGCAAGAAAGTGATTCTTGATCCTGGTAAGACTTGTATGTGGTCTAAAGGGCAGCAAGAAATTATTTCAAGGGAATATAAAAATCAAGACAGAAACAATGTCTATATAAATATACATTCTCTATAAATACAGTAACAAATAAAATGTACCCTGATTCCTCATTACAAAGTATACATAAGATAAAGCTTAAGAAGGAAGTAAGAATGGATTTAAACATAGCTGCCAAAACAAATTATAATTATAATGTCTTAATGTTAATCTTTCTGGCACAGCAAAGACTTGCTCACTGAAACAAGCGTTTTCATTGTCAAATATTGATCACCGATGTCATCTTTCTGCAGTTTGTTTAAAATGTGTTGCCAATCACCTTTTTTTGCAGCAGCAAAGTTTTAGTTAAAGTCAGTTGGGTATTTTTTCCCCCAGCAATCAACAAAATCCATTTCCAACATCTCTTTTGGCAAACCATCACAGCACCATTAAGCATCAGATATGGTTTGCTTTTGGGCTAGAAGCCACCTCTATAAAGACAATTTCACAAAAGGAAACTATCAGTCCCTGGCACTCTTGTATTTGGGCAAATCCCAGAGTTGCTAGACATACTAGATCACCTTTAAAACTTCATTAGCGCTCATGAAAACAAAAAATAAAAACCCCCTATGGCTTTCCTGAAATTTGTGTCTTGGAGACTGTTTATACAACTAGAGGTCTGACCTCTAACTTCAAGCAGAAGTAGTGTCATGTCTTAGAAAAAAAAAAAAAGTGTGTGTCTGTGTGTAACACTATAAATACAGAGAAGAGGTGGGGGGGGAAGTAAATATGAAAGTTAAATTAGAAAAATTGAGGGCTAGTTTTTGTGTGAAAACTTAAGGTCGCGTAAGAAAGAAGCCTTACCAGTAAAGGTCAGTATTTTGATGTCAGACAGACACATCTGTACAGATAGCATCAGACCCAGATTTTACTTTCTGCCTAATTTCCAGACAGCTCAAAAGAGAGTTTTTGAAACTGGCCTTTTCCTATCGAGAACTGTAACTGATGGTCATTCAGCTATCCATTCTAGGAGCAGGATAAAAAGGAGTCTGGTAGGGTTTGGGGTACAACGCCAATTCACAAAAACCGGAAAATTTTGTGGAAACTTCCATATATAAATGAACCTCTTTTTTGGAAAGGATTTCATGTCCCAAAATAGATTTCCTGGTCAAAACACAACAAAACACCAGAACAGACAACAGGGCAACGATCAATATATGACTTGGCTGCAAGAGGGGCAGGTCCTATCAAAAGCCTGCCAGGTTTCCTGCCAGCTTGGCTGGTGACCTGAAAGGGAACAAAGCCTGCAGTGTCTCCAGGCAGTCCTGCCATCTGGACTGCCTCCACATCGTGAATCCTGAGGTCTCTAGGGACTGCAGTTCCAGGAAAGCCCTCCCACAGAGGCATCTTGCAGGTCAGTGTTTCAAGAATTCCCTGTGCTGGAAGTCCTGGCTCCCGAGACTGCTTGACTCCCACTAGAGATGACAATGAGCAAGTGGCCTGGGAGAATAAGAAGACAAGTTCTGAGCCAAGAAACTTAGTCTTGGGCTTGAAGCTTCCTACAGAAACTGAACAAATTATCTTATTCCTAAAAAATTTTATCCCTTCTGTGGAAGGCTTGCTTCTGAAAGGTACCCTTTCTTTAGAAGAATTTTGTGGAAAATTAAAGTTCCAGTATCACTGAATCACAGAATCACAATATGCTGAGTTGGAAGAGATCCTCAAGGATCATCAAGTCCAACTCCCAGCCCTGCACAGCCAGATCCCCAAGGGTCACACCATGTGCCTGAGAGCATTGTCCAAATGTTTTTTGAACTCTGTCAGGCTTGGTGCTGTGAGCACTTCCCTGGTGGATTCTGTTCCAGTGCCCAGCCACCCTCTGGGTGAAGATCCTTTTTCTAATATCCAACCTAAATCTCCCCTGACACAACTCCAGGCCATTCCCTCGGGTCCTGTCACTGATCACCACAGAGAAGAGATCAGTGTCTGCCCATCCTTTCCCAACCTCACGAGAAAGCTGCAACTGCAATAAGGTCTGTCCTCAGTCTCCTCCAGGCTGAACAGACCAAGTGACCTCAGCCACTCCTCACATGGCTTCCCCTCAAGGCCCTTCACCATCTTTGTTGCCCTCCTTTGGATCCTCTCAAATAGTTCAGTATCTTTCTTTTACTGTGGCACCCAAAGCTGCCCCCAGCACTCGAGGTGAGGCCGCCCCAGTGCAGAGCAGAGCAGGACAATCCCCTCCCTTGCCCAGCTGGTGATGCTGTGCCTGATGCCCCCAGGACAGGGTTGGCCCTCCTGGCCAGGGCACTGCTGGCTCATGTTCAGCTTGCCATTGACCAGGACCTCCAGGCCATTTTCTGAGGCACTGCTTTCCAGCAGTGAAAAATTTCCATTGTGAAAAACGTGGAGGACCAAGACAAACTAAAAAGGAAATTCTATTTGCCTGAATAATACTTTTGTTCTTGGTTCAATGGAACAATAGGAAATTATGCCAAGGCCAATATACAAATACAATTTAGAAAAAAACTGTCGGACAATCAAGTTCTTCCTTTTCACTACAGTTCAATACGGCCTAAAACTACCACCCCTCTTCCCATTTAGGGTACAAGAACTATAGTCAAAAGCTCTTTTCCCAGGAAAAAGAGCCTTTTCTGTAGGATGGCTGATAAACGGACATATCTTCACATTAACGTAGCTTGGGTTTCTCTCCTTTTTAAAATCTAGTGATCGCTTTTTCTAAAGTATCCCAAGCCCAGCTTTTTAGCTTTCATGTCTATCAAGGAAATTAAAAACTTCCATAGTCACTTTGTGCTCTTAGAAAATATCTCCGGCCTGCTGATTTTTCTTACTCTTCCTCATTTCCTGAACAGGATAATTGGTGTGTGAAAACCTTCAGCATTCTCTTACACAAAACATTCAAGTCTGTTCAAACCAGAAGATGACATGCCTATTTTCAGATTTATATCACTTTCAGACTCAAGTGAAATCACACATTCAAATGAAAATCACTGCAAAATTAGAGAGAGGGTTTAGTTGAAACTTGGGAGCATGCACATATCCCTTCTGCAAGCTGCCTGAGGCCTTTTTTTTCACACTGTATCCCATCAGATGCTTAAGCTTGCAGTCTGTTTGCACACCCATTAAGGTTTTATTTTTTGCCTGGTAATGCTGTCCCCACATATATGGGCCTCCAAAATTATGTTCAAGGTTATAAAAAAATCCTTCTACTTTCAGTGAAAGGGTAGTCATAAAGAGCAAACACAAAGTGGCAGAAGAATGAGAAAAAGATACTTCAGCATCACAAAAACTGATTATTATTAGACATTGGTAATCATATTCATTTCAAATGGGGCCTCAAGAAGTGATCAAAGCCACAGTGTATGGAAGACTGCAAGCACGGATGAGAGAGCAGTCTTTTACCCTGACGTGCTGGGTGTCTGTGTGCAAAGACATGGAAGTGTGCTAGATATAACCAAGCCCAAAGGGCAAAACAGTGAAACTAAACTGAACATAACAAGCTTTAAAACACAGCAGACCAGCTGCTTCCAACTGCTACATGCTCAAAATCAAATCAACTTTGGGCCTCTGCCTGTTTCTAAAAATTTAACCTGCATTTTCCACTTCTTCACTCAGCAGACACCAAGTGTTAACTACTGCACAGTTATGAGGGTGAAGCACATGGGATCGTCTGAGTTGACGTGGTCATTGCCCCTTTTTAGCTCATTGTCTTTGCCAGGACCTGCTGCCAACCTGCCAGAAACCGGCTGTTCCATCCCTGCTACAGAGCCAGTTGCCAAACAGCTGCCATGGCAAACAGCGTTTGAAACTCTGCTGCCAGAGAGTTAACTATTCAAGTATTTTTAAAATGTGGGAGGGGTGATTTAAAACTATGCATAATGCAGAACAACACACACTTTTGTTTGCACTGGAATTATCATGCTTTGGAGACGCTTGTAGGAACGTTAGGTCAGCAGCTATAACAAGTCATGTCATTTGCTGTGCTGATTTTAATTCTCATGCAGTGATAGATATTCCTTGTCAGATGGCTTACCAGCTATTTTCCATCTTGTATTTTGGTAAATTGCAATGTAATTCTCACTTCACATTAATTCTACACCACAGTTAATGACAAATGAGTTAATCATGATGAAATCTTTACAGAAGTTCCTTTGGGTTACCTACTTAAGCTACTGTCAGCATTACACAGTCATCACACTCAAATTAAAGGATCATTATGGCATATATTGAATATTTGGCTTCACAGCAGGTAAATTCAGTTCAAAACATTTAGGATGCTGAGAAACAGTCTCCTTGATCCCCCTCTCCAAAACAGCACCAGCAGGAGAAAACCCAATGGTATTACAACATTAAAATATTCCTAGAATGAGCTGCTTTATATTTACTTTTAGAGTGCTCTTGAGACTGCTTCCTATTTCACATCAGTGCCCAGTAATAATATGATCACTTTGTACCCAGTAATCATATCACTCTTATGCTGCCACTCTTACAAATCCCCAATTTCCTGGTGCAAAAGACACTACAGCCTGTACTGCAACAATCCCAAAAGGAAAGACTGTGAGTTGTTTCTTTCAACTATCATCACCACCAATGCTACCCTGACACACTGAGTAACTGGATGCTGCAGGAAAACACAAAGTCTGTTCTTTCTTCTGCCAAGTGTCCTCTGCAAGGTGCTGTTAACTGGAGGTGCACTGAAAATTTTCCATGACACATGCTAAATAGTATCCTTAAGCGCAATTCCTAGGAGGCAGGTTACATATACAGATGACTGCCCTCAAGGGCCCCCAGGGAACACTCCTTGCAACAGCACAGAAATAATCACTAAAATCCTCAGTTCTTGGGGAAAAGTTCTCCAATTATCTCAATCCTCAGGGGACCATGGTATAATGTAACTGTATGCTTCAATTCACTTCCCTGTATACTTCTAATTCCACTTACTCTAGATTTGTACAAAGAAAAAGGTAGGGTGTAAATGTCAAGACTTGGCTTTCTGTTCAGCTGGACCAAGCAAAAACCATGACGATGGTACAAATCAATGGAGGGAAGAACTGGAATCATACCCATGCCTAACCAATTCTGAATTCCACGGAAGAAATACCCAGATGCATGTAAAACTAAATTCAGGCCTCTCAGGGCTCATAATTTTTATGAGTCTCATTCAAATGCTTTATATCTGATTAGGTATCGATGCCAGGGGCTTTAGCTCCTGCAGCATTAGCATCTGCCTTGGCACCTGCTGCAGCATCTCTGCTCCCCACTCATCTCATCCCCAGAAGCCAACCTTGCCCCACTCGCACTCTTCCAGGCCTCACTCCTAAAGTGGTGCCCAGCATCCCTGGTACACCCTGTGCCCAGTGGGCGGCCTGGTGCCCACCTCCTTTCCCTTGCCTGGTGCAGCACCATCCCCTGCACTCCTCATGACTGACTGCCACTCCTAAGGGTCTGAAAGGTTATCCTGGAAATGAAGAAGAAAAATCCTCACAGTACTTCAAAGTCCAGGAATATCATTAAACCCTACTACATCTTCCTGCATCACGGTCAGGGGACAGCAACAGTGAAGGGCAAGAGTAGAAGAGTAAGAAAGGTGAGGAACAAAAAATAAAAATCCATGCTCTGTTTTTCTCTCACTTTGGGATACCCTCCAAATTAACAAAATTTTCTCCTGATAAGATCAAATATGAAAGGGAAGGCCATACTGAATTAAGAGCTTATGGTTCAGGTGTTACAGAAGTACTTGGGAGGAAGGAAACACATCAGCTAAGCAACCAAGGTGAGTGATTTCTTCTTAAATACAACTTCAGCAACAAGGTATGACTACTCAAAATGGAGCTGTTTGAGAATGGCACGCTTCAATACTTCTCCCTTATCTAACAACTGCTCATGAATTTAAAAATATATTATGCACTTGTATGTGTTTGTTTCTTTTTCAGACAATGTTGAAGCATTAGTATGAGCCTACCATGAACTTTACAGAACTCTGGAAGAAATACTGGATTAGAAGTGACCTGCTTACTGTGTTCTGGGTGAGTAGATTTAAACAGAACACAAATATTCCTGTTGGGAACTACTTTCCTGGCTTAGCTTGAAAGAGTCCAGTGCCTGAATCTTTGTAAAGAAAAAAAAAAAAAAAAATTCACCAAAGTCAATAGTACTCAAAAGAAAAGAGAATTTAAAAATAAAACAAAGACATCCAGCATGACCCATGGATTGCTCCAGTGACAGTTTCACAGCATTCTGCAGTCACACCATGACATACATTTCTAACACTTTTCATTAATGAGATACTTTTTGTTGTTGTTGTTCAATTGTACCAGAAGAAGAAGAGAAAGGCGTTTTGGCTTTGACTCTGCTGTGAGCTCCAAACTGAACTGTAGCACAAAGAACACTGTTAACACAATTATACCTGCATTAGAAGTCTATCAGAGAAAATAAAAAGACGAGGAGACGAACTGACTCTTTAAGGTGACTGAAATACACACATACTCACATTTCCTTTGAGAAGTGCCATCACAGAAAGATAAAGCAATAGAACAGGTAAGAGAGCCTTGATTTAGGGAAAAAAGGAACCCAAAACCTCAATTCTTTCCCTCATTAAAAACACTCTTGCAGAAACAGTCTTACTTCAAAGCTCTTCTGTTTACACAGCCGTAAAGCTTACACGTACTGTATTATTGGTTCACAGTTTTACAACTATCAAAAATATCCTTTTCTGAGATTAAAAATCCAGTTACAAACAAAAGTACTCATCTAGATATGGCTTTATTAAATAACAGTGACTGACTGAACATCACAAGCCAAAGTAACAAAACAAGCTTTTCAGCTTGCTATCTAAAACAAAGAAAATGGAGGGAAGTGTTTGCCAAAGATGTGACAAATGGCCTTTTTCTCTGCTATTTTTCTAGAAGCATTATTAACACAGAAAGGAAACACAAAGCCTTAAAATATGCCAAACCACGTCCATGTAAGATAACTTTGCATTGTGTACCACTTTTAAGACAAAATTCCAACATAAGGCTGTCAAAACGATAGCTCCAAAGGGCCCATTTACATTTTCCTAGAGCTAATGAATTGCCATGGAAAATGGCAGCAGGCAAGCTTATGGGAAGCATCTCTAAATCTGTTTTTGCTCTTTTGAAACTATGAGCCCAACTGCTTTGCTTGGGAGTGAAACACTCCCTTTTGGATTCTAACAAAGACTGAAAGAATCCTAGTGTAACATTGTAAAAAAAAGTCATGGAAGTAGTATCCATTTGTCACGCACAAAGAGAAAATGTAAGGGAAAAGGGTGGGAAAATACACATGGACAATTTAACCTGCATTTTATAATGTCTAGAATAGGTGCTTGAAAGAAAACTACATACAACAGGAAAGAGTATTTACTATAATTTTTTATGTGCCAATAGTTACTCTGAGACAGCAAACCTGACAGAATTGAACTTCATGCAGTGCCTGGATTACAGCTGACTTGAACTCAAAAGCGTCTGCACAAGACAATAACATATCCTAATTAGCTCTAATAAAAGCCAGTTTAAGGGCACAGCTCTTCATAGCCCTCTTTTGACCTCTGAGCAAACAGAGAACACTGGAAACAATTCATTACATGAAAAAATGCTTACTTTCTATCCAAATAGTATAAACCAGTTTTCTCTTAATAGAAAAAATAGAAATTGACCTTGCATAGTAGGAAAATGGGGTATAAAGACTGACTGCTTTTTGGATGCTGACACATGGTCTGGGTCTTCAGTTTACTTAGTCCAGAACATTTTGGTAAAATGATTGCAAAACTGTACTAGCGAAACCTAGATATCATTAAACTGATGAAGCACAGTTGATTAAACATTTAGGTAGCCGGAAGAACTTGGGACACAAATGCTGGCGACAAAGACAAGCTTATGTAAAGTTGATGACCTGGTATATAACTTAGCCCGATTAGTAAGGAAACAGCACAGCACTTTCACAGGGAAACTAAGAAGAAATTTGGAGGGAGCAACTTAAAAATCCTCCTTCCTGAGAGTTTCCACTGTGATTTAACACTACACAGTGTAACACACTCCTCACCCTCCTCCCTCCCTCCCTCCCCCGACATTTGTTTCTATTGTTCAATCATCCAAAACTCCCAAGAAAAACTTTCTCACAACAGCTCCAGAGAAAGAACCCAGCGAATGAACAAGGGTCTTACACTCTGTGCTTCTCTTCCACTGTTACCATTGCACCTTCCTTTCTTAATCATAGGCAATAGACAAGATTCAAGTATCAACAAGATTCAAGTATTAAGGAATGATTAAATTATCAAATCAAATAGACTATGTCAGAACTGCAGAATACCGAAGCATGTCATGGCACTTAGGTCTGGGCAAGTACCTTTACCACATCCTTCCCATGCAATGGGATAAAACCTGAGTGTACAATAATCCTTGCCCTCAGGAATAAACTCAAGTCCATTGCCTACATGGGAATAACAGCATATTGTGGCCAGGTCTTTAAACTAAAAAAAATTAAAAGAGCAGGACTGTGGGAATGTTACAACACTAGAGTATTCACTTAAGCACAACATCAACAGCTTGACAGGCAATGCCACATTCAACCTTTGTTCCTTTCCACCCAATCTTTTCCCACAGCCGAAGTGTTTGTGAAGACAGCTATATCCAAAGGTATGTAGGAGCACCCATTTGAGACAAAGGTAGAGAGTACTGAGACAAAAAGATGACAATGTCATCTCACTGCTGTTTCAGTCCCAGTTTTGCAATTACAGATATCATAATTTTGATTGTATGGTCACAACACCTGGAATTCCAAGCCAGAGTCATCTTTTATTTTTTTCCCTTTTATGTTTTTCACCAAAAAAATTCAAGTTTCTAGGGACTGCAGCATAAATTTCTAATGACACAGGCACCTTTCTTTTCAACTGTCAAAAAAAAGTAATCTGCTGAGAATTTGTGCTTCACTGCTTCCATTCTGTAATTTAACAATGATAAATTACAGATCAACATTTAAGGATCAACATTCGACTCCACAGCCTAAGACCCTTATTATTGTCATGCTGTTTTCCACTGAACAATTCTACTGCAAAAGTAAGAATCTGGAGTGACACAAGTACACCTGAGGTCCAAACTGATTCATGTCTTATCTTCAGTCACATTTCAGTGGGCAGGAATTTAAGCAGTTTATGTATATTACATACATTTTTCTCCCCAGTGACACTTTTATAGAAAACTACTTTGCTTCCACACTGATACTGGCCTTACACCCAAAAATCATGTACCTCTGCAGGAAGGATTATACACCTAAAATTTTGAGCAGAAGACTTCTCTCAAGTCCAGCACAAAAAGCAAGTTTGGACATTTCTTCACTCCTATTCATTTGAAAGCATCCTCTAAGATCAGTTCTTCTGGACAATATCTTAGAAATCCCCACCTTGATGCTTCTAAAGGAGATCCTGTTTTTTTGAAAGCTCCCCTTTATCTTAAGTTCAGGATTAGTAGTGTATTTTTCACACTGCTTTTTCTTTCAGGAAACATCATCTAAAGGTCTAACTCTATTGATTGCAGTTTCTGTTTTGCCTGAGACTAAATTGGCCATCTTTGTTTTATTCATCAGGACTCATTCCCAGAAGCCTGCTTTAGCCAGTACCTGAATTACAGACTACCAGCAACAGGCAGCACAAGCATAGCAGAGGTCCAGCTAGTCTAGATACACCCTAAATTCCTTCATTCCTTCAGAATTCCTTCAGAATAACCTCTTGCATGAGTTCAGACAAGTCATTTCACTGTACCTTAGTCATCTTCCACAACTGAAATACTTACACAAGCCTTTTACACATGAGATACATATGCAGCAGAAGCAGAGTTAAGTGCTCTGAGGTAGAGTTGCAGGGATTACTTTAATAATGTTTCTGAGAAAATTTTACTGAAGAACAACTTCAGTGGATAATTTCATCAAAAATTTGTATTCTAAACAACCCACACAAGAGAAAGCATGCTCTAACAAATGAGAAGAATCATTATCCCCCACCCTCTCATAATTGTCCTTACATCTTTTGGGGAAACACAGGTTTCCCCAAAACACTGTCACTGTACTGAGCTATTTAGCCCATTTAGCTCCAGCTGGGGCCATCAGTCTAAGAGAAAGCAAAAACATTGCAACACTCAATTCTTCACCTGATACTTACCTATTCTCCAGTGATTTTCAAAGTATTTTCTGAACCTTAAATGATCTCTCCACTGAGTAGTATCTAGAGATTCCTCCTCAGAGCACTTGATCAGCCTCCCTTTAAAGTCATGCAATGCAAAGATGGGAGGGATATACTCCTCCTGCCTCCTCCCCTTAAAAAAAAAAAAAAGTTATTTCAAACACATTGTGCTAGCACATCCTGCCTCAGCAGACTGTTTTGAGTTCTTCCACCTAATTGACAATATATTTATGCTCCTGACCATAGTGCTCTAGAGAGTAAAATAAACCCCCAAGTATCCAGTGCTGGGCCAAAAACTCCAAAACCTCCTGAACAAAAGATAATAATGCCATAATTAAAACCATGATAAGTCATTAGAAGCACTTCACTACTACTAAGACAGAAAACTTGGCATAGTATTAAAGTACAATGAACAAAGCAACAGAAAACACTCCCACAGCATTAAACACTGGGAACAAAAACATACAGACAAATGATAGATTGTTTGTGAAGCAGATAGCAATATTGTTTACAATTACAATCTCACATTATTCTTCAAATGTTCTTCCTAACACTGCTGGCTGCTTGGCACTGTGTTTATAACAAACTTTCTTGAAGGTCAAATTGTACCAGAAAACTATCTCAATATTAATGGAAGGTTGCATATTTGTTAAGTGCCTCACATCTCACACCACTGATCTATCTGAAGAAAGTACTGATTTAGAAGAATACCCCACATAATTTTTCTACTTATAGTTATGCTTTTGTGACATAGTTCCAATTCAGTTAACTTAATGTAAATGATAACTGGTTGATTCAGCAGGATATGGGTATAGGCATGATTGTATGGCTAATTTTTCAATCTTTATTTAAAAATCATTGCGTATAGACCACAAATGTATCAAAAATCAGCACTTTTTTTTTTTAAGTTTTTATTTAAATTCAAGAAGTCTTAAGAAAGGGGCATTTCCATGGAATATTGTCATTTATATATTGTCAGTTTGATACATAAGCTTTCTATTGTGAAAACAACTTACAAATATGCCCTCTAAGCCATCATATTGCATCTTGAGCTCTTCCTTGTAACCAAGACTCAAGGAACATGTGTAAGCCTGATTTATATTTCATGAATTAACTTAATTAATGCCAAGAGAAGGAAAAAGAAATCATTTTATTCAGTCAAAGAGAATTCAGGAAGCAAAGCCAATAAAAGGCTTTATAAAATATAATAATGCATTAAAAAATCTATGAAAGGTCATCAATTAAGAACTTTTTAACATGTCAGCTAAGATGAAGAATTTGGACATCCAAAAATCTGTAAAATGATCCTCTAGGGGAGTTGTATACAATATGTAGCAGTTATGGCTGATGAGCTCATGAGTGAAAGGTAGGAAAAAAGATCTTTTGATTAAAAAAAAAAGTAGTTTGGCAGTTACAGAAGGGCCTCTGGACCACAAGTGTTTATAAAATTAGTAAGTATCTAAATTAACTGGAGCAGGACATACAGAAGTAAAATGAAGAAAAAGAAAACCTATATGCGGTTTACAACACAATATTACAGGATAATCATAAAAGGAATGAATGAAGAAAACAAAATGTCAGGGTTGGAGTTTTTTTCAATTTACAACATACAGAAATTTTATTTTTTTTTAAAGCCTGAAGGCCTTTTCCTGATGTATCCCTACTGTAGCAGTCTATTTGAGCTGCTGATGAGTTGCTTTGTATTTTTCTGGCCTTACCAAGACTCAGTTCTCCACTGCTACAGTGTCAAATGATAACAGGCCATTGCTGTTGTGCAGCCTTGAGGGAAGTATTGACACAAGGGAATAGCATACATGATGCATGTATCACCTTGTCCAATATCTTTTGGAACAGGCTTTATTGTAATTTCAAGTTACTTCAAACTACATTTTGCCTCCACTACTCAGTTTTGGCAGCCACTTCAGAGTAGCTTTAGGAATACTCACTTTTATGGTCAGAAATGGAGTCACTCAGAAACTCTCTGGCAAAACAAGAGTCACACTAGAAAGAGTCATCGGCTGAATCTAACCTGATTTAATGAACCACCTTGGATTCAGCTCTCAAAGAACTGAAATGGAATCTTGCCTGACTTCCCAGTAGGTGGCTGGAAGCCTCGAGAACCAACATGTCCAAAGTTGGAGTAGCTAGCCATGAGGAGGCACTTTGGACATCCCCATTACTTAACCTGTACCAGTGCCAGAGATCCTGAAGCTTCTAATTATTTCGACTGCAGGTGTCCAGAGGTCTGACAGCTCTGGGAGTCTTTCACACCATGAGAAACCTGCTCTGACTGCACAGCCTGAGCCACCCCAGACTCCATTAGCCAGGCCACGTAGTTTCACACATGCTGGGATTGTTCTTAGCACAGAATTAAACGTTGCAACAGAGCAGGCCTGGCAAGCAGGCTGATGCTGGAAACACTATATCCTGCTTTGCCTCATCTGCCTTCTTTAGTGGATTTACATGGCAAGATGCTATCAGTGGGGTAGGCTACTGGTCTGTTTTGACCCCAATGGTAACTGATATCCCTGTCCTTATCTGGACCCACTACACTTATCTTATTTTCTTCATTTCCTGTTGAAAAAGACAAGGGAGAGAGCAGCTGGGTGGATGTCCAGCAGGCAAACAAGGTCAACTCACCCCATCTTCAGTGTGTTATTTCCCAGAAATCTATAGTTAAGAAGTGAGGGAGATATTAAAGAATCACAATTCCAAGAAAGACTTACAGCATGACTGAAGTGATTCTTTTCTCCTCCTTCACAGATAAACTTTACCAATTTCAAAAATATTTTGATGAAAAATTGTAACTTTATAGTGGAAATCGTATATTTAACCATCCTAGCAGTAGAAGTAGTACTACTGCTTACATTTACTAACAATAATTAACTACTTACATTTACCAAGAAAAATTAATTTCTAACAAGTAAAAACTGTTGACTGAAAGTTATTAACCAGGACCAACAACGGAATAGTTTGTAACTATCAAAATTTTTCCAGCCACTTTTTTATATTAAAAAATATCATTTTCTCTTGAAGAATCCACAAGGTGGCTGCAGTTGCCTAGGAAACCCAATTTCTAAAACATACATTAAAAAAACCTCAAAAATCCAATGCATGAAGCACCTAACATGAATTATACACCCAATGCAATACTCATTTTCATTTTGAAATAGATCCACATGAGAATATCAAATCCAAGACTACTAAATGTTTCTCCAACTCTAGTCTTGCATCTAGCCAGCTTCACATATCCGAACAGGTTCAAGAGCATAACTTATTTTGGTGCATAGAGTAGTTGGGTCCAGCTTTTGGCATCCACTGACTGAGAAACTAAAAGACCTTGTGGACCATGTGGGCATAATCACAGGATTGAAGCTTTTACTCATGTCTGTTCAGGCTCTTTCACTTAAGTTTTATGCTAATATTTCAACTTAATATTCTGGACTATCACTTAAGTCACTCCATTTATATTGTGGGTTTTTTCATTATTTTTGTGCACATCTTGTATATTCTATGCAATTTGGATCACTCCAACCACACAAACACAACATAGCTACAGAATATTTAAAAAAGGTACATATAGTCCAAGTACAATGTAACTCCAATACTGAGAGAGAATAAAACAGGGTAAGATGTTTATTTTTAAAAAGATGCTGTGAATATGGAAATACCAGTAAACAGGACTGTGCAAGCATCCTTCCCAGCTTCCACTGCTGCTTTCCCAGATTTAAGGGGCTGCTGCTTTTCCAGATCTTCCCCGTTATACACTTGGTCAGCATTACTGCAGGGGTTGCTGCCTCTCATACACGGCTGTCAAACTGAGACTATTTTATTAGGATTTTGAAAAAAAGTTGCAAAACTGGTCTAGACCACCTTGACAGAATTCAGCAAACAACAGGCTACGTGCCTGTCAGCTGGCATTTTGGCAGTGAGCAGTGATTGGTGTAGCTATGTCCCAAACTGTATGAACTGCAGGAATGCATGCAGTCACTTTCCTATTCTGCAGGATAAAATACACCTCCATGATACACGAGCAAACAGACTTTATGCAGGTGAAAGGCAAAAAGAGGAATTATGGCAGAGAGCTTCAGTGGAGTGGACAGCAGGTCCACCAGGCTGGGAGCAGGCAGAGCTGCCCATTGCCATCTGCTTTCACTGGTGGGAGCACCAGTGGGGACTCTGCCATCTGTGTGCAGCCTGGGCAAACCAGGGCAGGGGAGAACAAGGCCTGGAGTTAGGGGCTGTCCAGCTTCCAGCACTTCCTTGGGCCACCAGCTTGACCCCAACCTTGGAAAGTTGGTTTTGTGGTAAAGTTCGGAAGCAAAATGCCTCTGCAAGCTGTATAACAGCAGTCTTGGTCAACTCCTTTTTCCCACAACCTCATAAACATTGATCTTGTCTCAAGCTTCCACACAGGACACCACAGGGTCTCTTTCATCTCCCAGCAGAGACACATGCGTAGTGATGATACCTGAACATACCTCCAAGAAGACTTCGATGAAAAATGCTCATGGTAATACTGAAATGAGCCTTATTTTCCCCTCAGTTATACTTATTTAGTCCCTACTAAAAACAGCAGCTGCTAGTTTTACACATCTTTCCTTTTCCCAGCTTCCTATGAGAACAGCAGTCACAGACCACTGCAATGTACTAACTACACCCTATGGTTTGGCATGGAGACTTCAAAGTTCAAAAGTAGCCTTTTCTTAAGTGACAGTCTTGTTTATCTGTCTGCTCCTTCTTTGCATCTCTCAGCATGCTTTCAGGTTTATTCTTATATAATTTAAGCCTTTTATCTTGCACTTCCTTCTCTTTTAAGCAAGTTAAGCACAAAACACAGATATGGAAAGAAGCAGAATTTTAAAACTGTCCTTTTCAAATCAGGAATGAGGATTTTGTTTGTCTACAGCAACCTAGTAACAACTTATTGGTGAATAAAAGACACGTGAAAGTTAGAAAACAATAGTATTATACAAACCTCCATCAAAACAAGCAAGGAGACCCTTATGCACCATTAGTCTTTCTGTAATGAGACAGCAGTGCACTCAGTGAATAGTGTCATCACCAAAATTAGCTCTGTTTGCACTTGGTTTAAAGCAGGTAGATAAAGTTATAATGTCACTGTTCAGTGGACACTATAGATCTTAGTCTTTTACTATATATGGAACCCAGGTAGATGGTTAATATCTTGAAACATGTCCCAAAGGAGAGAGCAAAATAAAATTGTGAGGGATAGAATTGCAGTTCTGTGTCCCACAGGTAAAATTCTTATTTAGTTAGTTTTTTCAAAAGATATTCTTTGTCTTTCATAAAAACTCGGAAGTAAAACCCAGACCTCAATAGACTCAAATGATCACATGGGGAAAATATGCAGATATTGCATGCAACAGTAATGTCACAACAAAACTTAGGCTGTGTGGGGGAGAAGAATATAGAAAGAAGGCAGTAACAAGTAAATTGCCTTAGCGATACAAAGATAACATCAGCAGTCTGAACAACCTGCTTCTTTTTAAATCAGTGAAGGGGAGGTAAGGTTGGCTCTTGACTGTACTCTGTGTTTTATGCTGTACAGGAGCTCCCAAACATGGATTAAGAAAGATGATCCCTAGTTTGTAATGGCTCTCAGATTTTCTGAGTACTTCACATCAACCCATGACTTCGATTTCCCATACAGATATGCTTTGTTGAAAAGAGATTTCAAATTTATTGAACAAAGTTATATTAAACAGTGGGTACACACAGCTATTGTCTTCATCCTAAAGACTCAATAGTCTCTTGGATGGTCTCAGTCCAAACAAAGAAGCAACCTGAGCATAAATATCCTAGGATGGTTGCAGAAGTCTCTGCAAACCAAGAGGGTGGGTGCTGGTCTGAGACCTTTGTAACAGTTTATTTGAACAAAGGCATATACTTCAGCCACCCATACTTGGTCACATTTCTGGGGATATTTCTTCCACATGAAGGAATATGCCATGAATTCAAATGCTGCAAACCACTTTTTTTTTTTAACTACCACCCATAACATCTGTTTATTTTGTTTCAAACAATTGTACTCCACTTCTGAAATTATTTTAATGAGAAGTAAGATGCCAACAGCACTGATTTAACCAATATCACATAGAGCAAAGAACACTTGTTCAGCGTTTTGTGTTCCTGAAGTCCGTGCTGTCAAGTGATGCTAAAAAGAATCCGGGGAAAACCTATCCTTAAGCAGCTCCAGAGCTGTAGGAATTTGCAGCTGCTTGTTCTATATTCCCTTCCATGAAGGATGTTCATCATTAACCAGAATTTTGTTTAGATCCCAATACTCTCATGCACACATTTGAAATGTAGGCATCTAATGGTCAGTAGTGTGAATTGTCATCACAATTCACTATAGGACAGAGGTAGCTGCTCCTGGTACTTAGCAGAAATGAAACAAAACAAAACTCACCCCCTAATAAACAAGGAAAAAAAAGTCAAAAGCCACAAAACAATAAATTAATATCTTATAAGCAGTTTCAGAGGGGTGAAGTTTAGCACAGTCTGGCACGAACATATGATCAAAATTATTAAATTACTCTAACCTGAGGCCTGTCACCCAGTTAGCTGTATGTGCAAGGTTTTAGCCTTTCACTCTGACTTCCAATTCATTTTACTTTGCATTTAGAAAGGCTCCAAGTGCATAAAGTGATTTTGGCTGATGGTGCCTTTCTATACTACTGCAACTGAATCACTTCAAACTGCATGCTCACTGAACTTCTGATAAGTTAACATAAAAACGTCTTTCTTTGTCCAACTTGCTCCCTGTGAACTTGCTTGGGAACAGAAGGGTTGATATTCTGAGGTAGGTATATAGGCTGCAACCTGTGAATCTAAGGTGAGTTTCTCTAGTTTCTGGAATACAGTATGTTTCTAAATCAAAGGACAGTGTTTCACTACAAAAGGCAATGGCTATTTTGGCCAAAAGCAGTATCAGTTGCTCATTATTTGGTTTTGTGAGCCAGTAAAGAGTGTGAGTTAAACTGAAAGGTTTCAGGCTGAGGTTCCCTTAGAGTAGTCATGATGCCTGTGAAAGCCTCCCAAATCCCTGTAATGAATGTCAGTCTTCTGTAGAAATTGGGAAGTTCTGAATTTACAAAACCTGTCTCCTCGACCACTGGAAAAGGTTAGCACCACAGGAACCATCCAGAAGTGGGCTTGGCATCTTCCTAGGCAGTAAAAAGGAAGATCACTATGTCATACCATATTCTCTCAGCAGCATTTAGTTTCACGCCTTTTTTTTCATCCAAACAAATTTATCATAAAACCTGTGTGACCGCTGTGAACAAACACAAAAAAAAATCAAAAAATTCAGACCGCCTATCACAACACTTTTTCTCTGCCACTGACAACTGAGGAGCTGTTTAAGCTTCCTGCTTTCCTTTCTCCCATCTACTTCAGTTTATTTGCTAAATAATCCCCTGCATTGGCCATCACAGAGCTAAGATTACTAGAGTGTACTTCTGTCCATTCCTTTTAGTATATATGGGCCTACTGCCCATGAATTTGTTGATTTTCTGGAATTTTTTTGGGTTTTCTTCTTTAATAATGTTACATTATCTGCATTCGCAAGATCTTATAGGAAAAAAAAAATTATTTTCACCTGTTTTAAGCTTATCTCCTCCAAAATTCAAATGTCATACAGCTCCAGTAATAGCCCTGTGATGTTAAACTTCACTCATCTTTTCTCTGTGACTCTAGTCCTTAAAGACATCTGCTTCCCCTTCACCAATTTAGTGGCCCCTCTCTGTTTCTCTTACTGGGGTGTGGAAACTGGACCTGCACACAACTGGAAAGATTTGGGCACATTAATGTTGTACAGCACAGCAAAACACAGAGCAGACACTCTGTCTTGTTCTCAACACTCTTCCTGATGATGCCAAACATTTTAACAACTTTTTTGACTGGTGCTGCTACAAGCAAAGCTGATGATATTAGGGAATTGTTGATGATGACTCCAGGACCTTTACAAGCACGTCTGTCAAAAATCTAGTAGAACACTCCCAAGGTGACATGCATGAGAGAGTTTGTGTTTGTAGTAGTCTGCAAGTGGAATTGCAGCCTGTGTTCTCTTTGGCTCTGGTTCTCCTTGCTGAACAAACATAGTTAAATGAAAGTGTGATTCCTGACACAGTGATGTTGTCAGGAGAAGTAGCTGCAGTGTCACCTGCCTTTGTGTCCCGCCAGGAACCAGCAAGATACACCACAGAGGTGCAGAAAGCTGAAACAGAGTACTTCAGGACCGGCAGCATCAGGCAGGCAGGTCTTGATGATGCAGGCTTAACAGTCTATGATAGACTTTTTATTACCTGTCATCAGCTTTCTGCATTTTCCTCTTTGAATTACTGAGCACAGCTCATATGTTATTCTATCACACAGTATATATCATTAATAGTTTTGAAGTTACCATCTTTATTTTGAAAATTAAATAAATAAAACTGAAGTTACATTTAAAACTTCTGGCTTCTCACTGTCAGTCAGGTTGACTGAGTATTCACTTTGGTTCACTCTATAATGTCAATGGCATGGTACTCTCTGTCCTTAGTGTCACCTCCTTGCTTCCTGCTGTTCCTTTTTCTTCATTAGGAACAGGATCCCAAGAGAGCTTAATTCCTTTTACTAGAGTGAAAAGAAAAATCATGTTTTTGAGATGTCACTGCTTACAGTGTTATTATAATTTCTTAAAATGCAATCACTTAATAGGAAATTGAACCCATTTAGAAAAAAATCTGATTCAAGGTATTTATATAGTATGCATTAACAAAGCATCCAATAATCTAGATTTTTCAAGAATGGCTGAACTCATAGTAAAGCAAATCAGATCATCATTACAGCAATTGCCAGAGGATTAGCTATCCCCTTCCTGAGGCTCATCAAAAAGTACTATGAGGTTGGAAGAGCCATCCAACAGCTGAGCTGAATTAAGTCAGTCTGTGTAAGAAAGTTAAAATGCATCAGCTACAGGAAGAAAGCTGACAACGAGGAGCAGAAGTGAATTGTTAAGTTGAAGTGAACAGAACAGAAACCTCTGGGTAGTACAGATGGGTCTTCAGCAGGAGAAACAAGGTTAGGAGAAAGTATTGACTGGTTTTTGCACAGCCATGTGAAAAAGCTGAAGCCCAGAGAAAAAGAGTCTGGGCATGGTGCCATGCTTTCCTGAGCTCAGAGGGCAGCCTGCCAGCCTATACTTCTAAGTCACAACAGATCTCTCTTGACAGCATGTCTGTGAAAGAGGAGTATTATTAATTCTCTCATTTTAAGAAGGCACAATCTTACTCTCCTCAGGGTTAAGGAAAGGCTGTAGGGAAATATGATTAGGATCTTATATTTTATTCAGTTCTGAATAAAATTTCCTATTTAAACTAGGTCTCCCAGGATGTAAGATCTGGGGGGGAGGGGGAGTGAGGGGGGGTGCATGGGGAGCCTGGTTTTGGTGGAAGAAAGGGAAGATGGAGGAAGAAATCTCCTGAGCATTTTTTTCATTCAATCTTCAGAGAGAAAAATTGGCATCAATTTTGGTTTGTCTCTTTGGGGGGAAAAAATTGTTGTGTTCTACACATTCTACTACATTATTTAAGCTTCAAAACTAAAATGCCCATCTTCTTGGTCTAAATACCTATCCTTTGATTTTTCACAATATCAACACTTTGTGCAGAAAAAAATCAACTCAATGCCATAAGAAAACAGAAGGAAGAGGGAGAATTTAAAAATGCATATATATAAAGAAAGTTTTACAGAATAAAACAATGTTGTTCTTCACTATCAAGATAGGCAACAGCAAAAAAGAATCTTGTAAAGGAATTTTATCCCTCTTATACCTCCAGAGCAACACAAAGCACTGATAAATATCCTCAGTGGGTACTTGGATCTCTGCAGCTGCCCTGTTGTGGTACTGCCACTTCCTTGGAGAAGCATTTCCTCCCAGATGCACTGAGCAACTTACAGAGTGGCTGATTCAGCTGTCCCACTTTCAGAACTACACTCTGAATATCTTTCACAATAGTTAGAAATAACTTTTATGCTTTGTCCATAGCCAAAATACTCAGGAGCAGGGATCATAGAATCACAGAGTTGTGGAAGGGCTTAGGTTGGAAGGGAACTTTAGAGATCACCAACAGCAACCTCACTGCCATGGGCAGGGGTATTTTTAGGTCAGACTGCTCAAAACCCCATCCAGCCTGACTTCAAACAGGTCCAGGGATGAGGCTTCTGCAATTTCTATGGGCATCCTGTTCCAGTGTCCCACCAACCTCATTGTAAAAAGTGTCCTCTTTCTATCCAATCTAAATCAACCCTCTTTCAGTTTAAAGCCATTCCCCCTTGTCCTCCCCTCATACTCCAGACCCTGGCAGAAATACTTTTTTCCTGGCCCCTTTAGGTCCTGGAAGGCTGCTAGAAGGTCTTCCTGGAGACTTCTCTTCTCTCGGCTGAATAAATATTCTCATAGAAGAGGTGTTCCATCCCTCTGATCATTTCTGTAGCCTCCCTCTAGACCCATTCAAACAAACCCGTGTTTGTCTTGTACTGGGAACACCTAAGCTGGATGCAGCACTCCAGGTGGGATCTCATGAGAGCAGAGCAGAGGGTGAGAATCACCTCCCTCAACTGCTAGTCACCTCTTTTTATCCCATTCAGGATACAGTTGGTTTTCTGGGCTGCCAGTGCACATTGCCAGCTCATTCTGTGAAGAATGCATAGAATTTGGAAAAGTTTGCGCCATTTGAAAAACAACAGCAACAATACTTTCCATAAATACCATAGTATGAAGTTATTCTGGGTTTCCAAATCCTATTTAGGTGCCCAAGGAAGGGATTATATTGTCCAGCTGCAGCTGAAAGGACTACAGCATACTCAGAATGCTCAAAGCAACCATAACTTCTGTCCCAGCAGTCAAGTGCATATTCCAATGAACACCAATGGACATCTCAGTTAACCTAAGGTTTAACTGCAGTGCTACAGTGAAACATTCAACTGAACAAATTTACTATAAAGTTTTATCTTCCAGAGATTTACAAACTTTATTTGGATAAGACCATGCTTAGATTGTAAGTTCAGAAGTTACTGTAGAGAGGAAGCAGTCATAAGTTTCTCTGTGAGAGGGAAATAACCCTATCAATTCTGCTAAATCCCACAAATAAAACTACTTAATCCAAATGAAAATAAGTACCAACTTAGTTATTAGTACATGCTTCTAAGAAATACATACATATTCCATGGTGACAGTAACTTCTCACCAACAACCTACCCTAGAAACAATGACCTATTGAATAGAATACATTTCAGCTGACACATCTGTGTTCACACACTGGAGTGTTAATATTTGTAAGTATTAGGGTCTACATATGGCAACCTGAATCTCCTAGGAAAAACTTTGTTCACACACAAACACTTAATTTACATGGAAGTCACCAAGTCCTGTATGATTTTTTTGGAGGGAATGAGAGAATCAGCCAAGCAATAACGTGGAACATGACAGGGTTTTGAGAGCAACAGCAATAGCTCACAGTGCTTTAATAATCATAAGTCTGCTATAGCTTACAGAAATAGTAAAGCAAAAATGTAATCAGGATGTAATTAAAGCAGTTAAAATTGATACAGGGTTACAGTCAAGAGTCCTGAGTTGGCAAAATCATGTCCTGCAATTTTTTTTCATGCCAAGTAATCCAGGTCACACCTGCACACCATTGACTAATAACACAGAATGCCCTAATGCTGAGTTCAGTGAAGAGTCAAGAAGGCTGAGAAAGCAGGTCAAATACTCTCTTCTTCCCTGCTGAAGCCCTCTCTGGGACCTGTCCACCTAGACCCTTATGCACTATTGGAAAAGGCATTGTAGCATCTATTCTCACCAGCCTCTACAGAAAACTGTGACTTCCCCAGACAACTAGGCACTAAATTTTTATGTAGAAGTGGAAGTTAGAACCTCAACGTCATTGCTATTCAACTATAAGCATAGCAAATGCATAAGAAGATATCCCAAAGGACACAAAATTTGATTCAGTGGTTTTGGTTATTGTAGCACTGAACATGGGGACCAATTTATTTATCTTCTGGTTTTTGATCCATTGGAATCCATCCCCCGACACAGAAACATAGACTAGGCTGAGACCTTCAAAAGTTGACTAGTTCAACACCCCCTGCAATGAGCAGGGACATTTTTCACCTACATTAGGTTGCTTAGGGCCTCATGCAACCTGATCTTCAATGCTTTCAGGGATGGGGTATCCATCACCTCTCTGAGCAACCTGGTCCAGTGTTTTACCACCCTCATTGTAAAAAACCATTTTCCTTATATCTTCCTAATCCAAATCAACTCCTTCAAGTTTAAAACCATTCCCCCTTGTCCTAACAATATGGGACCTGCTAAAAATTTCTCCCCATCTTTCTTGTAAGCCCACTTGAAGTGCTGAAAGGCTGCTATCAGATCTCCCTGAAATCTTGTCTTCATCAGGTTGAACAACCCCAACTCCCTCAGCCTTTACTCATAGGAGAGGTGTTCCAGTATGTTTGCAATACATGAAGCCACAGGAATAAAAAATAATCTGGCGCATTTAAATTTAAGGAGTAAGTACCAAAAATACAGGTACTGAAAGGTAAGCAAACCAGTGCCTCTTTAGGAACTTATGCACGAGAGCCATTATTAATGCAGCTCAATTCATAAAGTATCAGCAGGTGAGCTGATAGTCTTCGCATCATCCAGTTCTTAAAAGACAAGGGCAGAAAGCAGGAAAAAAACCTCCTGTGGATCCTTTTGTCTCAATAAGTAGAGAACCAGGACTGCAGGATCCACCGTGGTATATCATGGACTGTAGGAAGAACCACATAGTGTCAGGATCGTGATTCAGTCACAAGATCAGTGATTCTGTTCTTTGATTCTCTTTTAATTGCCAGGGATGGAGGCAAACTTGTTGCTATTTCTGTGCTCCCATTTCCACTACCTAACCTATTATATGAGCCACTCTTCTGTTTTGTTCATTTTACAGTAGTGCAGTACAAAAAGATAACTATTTAGCTGGAACATCCAACTAATAGATTTAAGTGGTACATATTGGCATAAAGTGTTTTAGAATAGAGTTATATCAATTAATTAAATCTACAGCTAATGTGATCCCTCAAGAAACAGCCAGTAAGGCAAAGCAGCTTGTCTGGGATCTTATGAAAATACAGCCTCAACCAAACAGATGCATGAAAGAATGACAGAGGAAAACAGGCACCTCACACAGGGATGAAGGAAGATCACAGAAACCTCTGGCAGTTATGCACAAGAGAGTGGTGGATGGCACCTAGGGCTACAATAAACTATTTACCAAATTAACACATTTCAGGAAAGCCTGCAAACTACTGAGAAATTGCCAAGGCAACTTTTATGCTCAAGGGGGAGCCCTATATTTCAAAAGGGCTGGAAAGAGGCTGTCGCCAACCCCAAAGCAAGTACAAAGATTAGAGACTAAGGACTCTCCCAGAATTGCTGAGAAGATACCAAAAACACATTCCTCAATGAAGACAAAAAAAAAACTTCTCAGCTTTTCTCAGAAGCCTTCTAACTTCTGCCCTGTGCCCCTTGCCCACACCAGACAGCTCTGACCAAATGACAAGTGACTAGATGGCTCCAAGGAAGAGAGTGGCAGAGACTGGGTCACAGGTACAGTTCTTATTCATGATCTCAGCTGGGTGTCTCATCCTGCACTGAAGTGAATTAAAAATTGCCTTCACCTGAGTATCTTCTTTAATCCTAAAAAGCTACTCTTGAACCTTTCTAATACCAAAAAGTTAGCTGAGGTGCTCAAGTAAGATAATTTGTATTAAAATATTCTTAAAAAGACAAACTCACATTTTTAAGAAAAGAAAGAAGTGAAACCAAAGAACAAGGAAAATTTACCTCAACAGCTTAAGAAGCAGCAAGTTGGTGTCTCAGTGGAAACTGCTCCAAAGGATACTGCACATGAAAGCACAACCAGTTTTTGTAGGATACTACATCTCAAATGCACAGAAACTATTTACCAAGCTGGAAAAAAAAGCCAACAAAAGATACAAAAAAGGTAGAGAAACAAAAGACTGAGAATTTAGTAAGAGGCCACTGACCCAAAACTGAAGAACTATGGAAGGAAAACAATAACATGTGAAGATGAAAGATGGCAACTGAGGGTAAATACAAAGTTCCAGCACACGGTTATAATTCTAGAGGTCAGTGAGATGAAATCAAAGCCTGAAACATAACTCTATGAAAAAAAAAGGTCATGGTCAGACTCTGTTTTTTCTTCCCTTCTCTGTACACCAAAAAATAAAACCCACTGAAAATACACAGACTGATTGTATAAGAAACAATGACTTGTATTTAAGTAAGGGCTCTTCGCAGGTGTGATGTTGCATTATGACACAGAAAAAAGTGGTTCTGTTACCACACAAAGCTACATATCAAGTGAGGTTATAATCCTATGAAAGAATTTGACTTTATACAGCCATATTGCTCAGTGGAATTAGTTCTTTATAACATTCTGCTTGCACTGAACATGCTCCCATCCTTTTCACCCTTGGGCTGAGGTAGACTGTGGGTGCTGTGGAGGCAGATAGGCTCGTCCTGCTGCTGCTCCCAGTACCCCATTGCTGGCACATTGGATTATGTGAAGAAAGCTGAAACTAACCCCAAACACAGAGAATGGATGAAAGGATAGGAAAATACTACATCAGTGCTGACTTCTGTATAAAAGAAATTTATAAAGAGAAATTTACTCAAAATGACATTTCCATCCTGTTGAATCTTGAAAACTGTACAGATTAGGATTTTCTGGACTGTGTACGTAGTTAGACACTGGGGTAATGACTGCATTTTTTTCCCCATGCATTCATTATTTCCATCCCTATGAATTCTGCTTGAAGGACAGACACAAAGGTAATGGACAGTGCAGAGCATCACACACCCAAAACCAGTTCAGAGGGAAGGTTTCCAGTGCCATATGGTGTCCAGCTCCACTGCTCACCTGAAGTGGATGCCTGGATGCATTTACCCTAATATGCACCCTTTTGTTTCTGCATGTGCTGTTACAGATGTCCCTCTGAGCATCACACAGAGGCCGTGAGAGCTGCCAGCAAGGGAACACCAGTGCTGCTGAGGGAGCACACGGCACTCGTCACATTGGGCAGCACTTGTGATGCTACAGACTGGACACAGGCTTCTCTTAAAATGAACCCTTGTTGATGCCTTTTTTTAACTGGTTGATGCCTGGTTTTAACTTTTATATTTTTCAAATCCTGTACTGCTTAGAGTGTAACTCTGAAGTTCCTTGTAGCCTGTAATTTCTGCTCTCTCGTGCAAGATAGACATAACAAAGCTTCTCCAGGCTTTGCCTTCAAGGACAGCCAGGCTCTTCTAGGCCCAAAATGTGTAAACCAAAGACTCTAAGGGGGAAGCAAGCTGAGGGGAATTACATCATTGAACTGGGGCTTTAATTGGAGAATTAACTGTGGTATGCAAATAAACCAAACCTATAAAAGTGTGAAGAACTCGTGACCTGTCATCCATCTTGGGGTCCATTTTTTGGAAGCAGCCTCTGGCTCCCCAAGGTGTACCTTGAAGGTCCTTCAAATAAATACCTATCTTTATTCCCTTACTCTTGTCTAGTCTCTGTTTCTAGGTGGCTGGAGAAGGCATCATTGTCACCATCTGCTTCAGAGGGCAGGAAGAGGAGGCACCACTAGTTTGATGGGGTTTTTTCCACTCACAGAGGAGGACAGAAAGCTACCTTGGCTTGCATACTCAGGGAAGCTAATCTAAGTGATTTCATTTTGTAGGAGATAAAAAAGGAGAAGGTGTAGCAATATGCATCGCTGAGAAAAGAAGCCCTTGATCTGGAGGGCTCCTCTGGCCTGCTGAAGAGAAGCTTTTTCCTTCCCTATCCCAAAGACTTGCTTCTTAGCTGTATCTGTCCCACAAAGAACTTGGGCTTTAAAAAAAGCTTTCAAGGATTCTGCAAGCAATTTCTCAGGGGTTGTACACACACACTGGGTTCCTTACCAAGCCCTGCTGATAAGGAGACTTTCAGACACCCCTTGAAAGAGATGTTCCTTTGCTTTCAAAGTAGTGACAAGTCTCTGCAATTTTGGCACCATATGCACCAGAAGTGAGAAAGTCAAAGCAGTAGGTGGAAAACTGAACCTCTTCTGAAAGCATCTTCCCTCAAAGAGAACATTTCCACTATTTCAGTTGTGTGCTTGTCCTCATCCAGGGCAGCCTGATAATCAGCATATCTCAAGGAGAGCTGACCATAGCACCAGGAGAGCTCAAGGAGAGGCTGGGGCAGAAGCTTCAATGGTAAAAACCCTGCTTTTGCCAGGTCGCTGCTGGGTATCACCAGGCTGGGCCAGTCTCGTATACGTGCACAGCTAAAATGGTCAGTGACAAATGAAGAAAGACACTTCATAAGCAAATGGTGTACAACAAAACTACATCCTGGTCTATATTATTTCCTTTTGCATCTGTTTAACCTTGATCTATCTAGGTTGGATCAATTAATTTAGGGATTTTGTTCACATATGACAACAACACAAATGAACACTCTTGAGATCCGGCTGCTCATCAGCACATTAACTGAGTTTAGGAGTATAATTCAGTCAGAGCTTAACACTTGCAGGGAAATGGAGGAAAACGTGTAACTGAAGGACTTTTTCAAGATGTCGTTGTGTCACAGAAGAACTTTATTCCTATCTTCAAAACTCCAAATCACAAAAGCTTCAGTGTTCAGCCAACATTCTCTCTGTTTGTCTTTGCCTTATTGTTCCATTCCAATGTAAAAAGCATCAGTCAGCAACTTTTGCCAATAATTTGGAAATTTTTTTTCTCTAAAAACTAACTCAAAAGGTTAAATACAAACAAATATTGATTTCCGTTCTGTAAATAAACTGAAGTTCTACTTTGAACTAAAGAAACCAAAGCAGGAGTACAGTGGCTTTTATGTGACAGAGTAGGTCTTCAGTCCAGCTACAGTCTTCATTTTATTGACTCTACTTGATAAGATCATTTTGGCCTTTAGAAAATGAAATAAAATTTAGTTTAATGCTGTTTAACTCAGTATTGTTATAACACATATTTTTCTTCAGGGACAAACAAAATAAAGAGGGCTTCAACAGAGATAACACTCACAGGGGGAGATAAAATGAAACAGAAAACCACAGGTAAGATGTCAAGATTGTTTTTAAGCTATAAATAAGCAGCAAGTTTAGATCAAACAAATAGCGTACGAACTACAAGCAATGAATCTCATGGAAGCATGCCTCCTGCCAGAAAGCCTAAAAAATATTCTAAATATAGATTTATATCTTAGACAAATACCAATTTCTAATATTAATAAATGACATTAAAAAAAAAAAAAAAACAACTTTCTGTTCCTCTACAGCATAATCTTTTCCAGGAATAAAACCTTTATCATTACTTGATCATCCAACTGAACTGAGACAAATTAGTAAAACTGAAATCCTAATTAAAAACATGCCTGATATGTATTCTATTTTCCACAGTTAACAAAAGTATACTGCTGATAGCACATTTTAGTGTAATTGTGGTTTTTTTTCACAGAATGTTTTAAAATAAAAGGGGAAAAAATCCAAGAGATTTTCTTCTTAAGACATTCCAAACACTGGTCACATAAATCACAAAATGGGACAATGAAGCATGATCGATATTTGTGCAATTCATTTATAAGCACAGATATCTGTCTTTTGTTATATCAATATGCTGTCCAAAATGCAGTGTTTCTAGGACATTTCTGTGGATTCTATCACTGTTCTGCACATAAGAAATAAAGAACAAGTTTAAGCCTGATGTATGTAAAAGCATGTTTTCAAATACAACTACTACAATATTAGCTTCCAGCTGGTAACAAAACTTGCAGTCAAGTTATTTTGTCTTACCAAGCCTTTATATGACTACCAACTAAATTAATTTATATTAAAAATGTACTTTTTATATTTAGCTATATTCATTATTAATCAATTAAATGCCTTATATATGTTGAAACACACCCATAGCATCAGATGAAAAATACACAAGAGTTTATGGTGGAAAAAATACCTACAAGATTTCAATGTTTTAAAAGGTAATTATAATATATTATTGAAAATGTGAAAAGAAATAGATATTCCTACCAGAAATTTTATCTTGACCGATTTCACTCCCACATATTCCTGTGTTCCACTGAATCAATTTCACACTTACTCACCTCCCTGTCTCTGTGATGTGGTTTATTCATTGGTTTGATATTGCCATAGCAACTCTGCAACATGGAAACATGTTAGCCAAGCAGTGCCGCTCACTTCGCACTGTATGGTGAATTGCTGCCTGGTACATACAGCATATTTTAATGTATATTGATCTCTGCTTCTTACTATTAGGCTACTGGTTTCACATCACCATTTTACCTCTGCATTTGGCAATCTTTGGTCATGACCCTCACAGTATTTCATTTGTTGTGGTTTTAATTACAAAAATTGGCTACTTCCTCAAATTTCAAAGCAGGATATATTTTGACTACAAGTCGAACTGCTGCATTGGGACACATTTGAACATTCAGAAAAATAAACAGCACTATTACCAACTCCAGAATTCAGGGCTTCCCCGGCATTCTTGCCTTTTTGCCCCATGTAAGCAAGTGTATGCAAATCACAGATAAGACTGTGCTAGCGTGGCTGTGCACACACTATCCATTTAAGGAGCTTTTCCTCTGGTTCATGTAGCCTGGAGGGAGTGGGGATCCTGTCACCCCAGCACGCTTCCCCAGGAACACACCAACAAACTGGATGGTGGCTAGTGAGAGGGATGGTGCTTTGTCTTTAGAAGAGATGCAGCGCTGGGTGAGCCCATCAGAAGACAGGCTGGGATGCTCCAGCAGCTTCTGCTTCCACAACCTCCCCACAATCAGAGGGGGCTTGCAGCGTGCTCTGAATTACTGAACAGAGGCAGTATGTCTTCTGCATTTATATAAAATTAAACACCAAACAAAATGTGAGAACAAAAGCAGGATCTCTGCTGCAGCAAGCAACAGAGTCTTTAAAGCTCCAAAGTCGAACACATCAATACTATGTAAATCAGGGCATCCACAAACACAGATTTGGATCATAGTGAGGAGACTAGGCAATCATCCAGGGCAATAGTATGAGTGGGAGCTGAAACTGTCTCATTGACTGAGTCTTTATCTTCACAAGCTGGCAACTGCTTCACAACTCTGCTTACTCACAGAGGAAATGTACTCTGTTTGAACTAGGTTGCACCACAGCTTGACCTAAATGGTTTTTAAGAAAAGCTGTTTATTTGCCCTCAGACACTTTTGGGCAAGCCCCATTAAACGCTAAGATTCTGACCACACCTAACACAGAAAAACTGCATGGAGCCCAGCAATACCTTAAGACTCAACACATCTCTGAGACAGTATGGGCTTCACAGCTGAAATGCGAGTTAGTGTAACACACTAAGGTTTGTGATCCGAGACCTACCACAACACATTTGCATGGACTAGCAACTAAGGACTTTAATTTCCTCCCCCAGCAGAACTGAAACCAGCATTTTGGTCTGGGATTTAAGCAGACTTGTTCAAGGAAAAGATGTGGAGCAAAGGCAAGAGGAAGAAAGCCATTTTTGCGTAAAAGTTGTTTCAGTTCCTGACAATGCTCTCCAACAAAAAAGCAAGAGTCAGGAAACTGCTGTAAGATGAATTCCATTGTGCCTCAGCGCAGAAAAAGCAGCATTAATTGTGAAAAATGGACAAATGCGTTTCCACTACTATTTTCTATTACTTGGCTCTGATTTTTTTTCTCAACCAAAAAAAAGTTATTGCAAATTCCCGGAGAGGTAAGTACTATGCACTCGGTAATGACCCCACAATTTGTGTTTCCATTGAGAGCACTAGGAGGCAGCTTGGGATGGGACGGGATGTGAGGTGGGGAGGGAATCAGGTTAAACAGGGAGATGGGAGGAATGGGGGGTACTGAACAGGAAAACAATTAATTCATATCAACACAGTGCTAGGAAATTACACCTTTCATCTTATGGGCTACTCTTACACTAGTGAAAAAAGCAAGGTGATTTCTCTGCTCTCCTAACAAAATTTGTGATGCTCTACACTTTTAGGCAAATTGCAGTATTAATTCTCTTAATATATTTCATTTTCTCTTTGACAAATAAGGAGCTCTGAAAAAGTGTTACAAAGAAAAATTACATTCTGCTTAATGTGAAAGGTTATTTCCTATAAGTACACATTCAATTTATAATGACCTTTGCTGGAACTCTTGTAAGGTAGTACACTACAAAGGCATCTAAGTAAAGTAAAGCATTAACAATTGGTCTGGTGTCTACTGCCCCCTTCATCCTTTCAGTGAAGTATTTGAATCTTCTGACCCCAGAGCTGTTATTTGCTTCCATCTGAAGGACTTCAAGTGGAGGACAGATGGGAGATATCTTTGCATACATGGACTACAAACTCATGGCCAAAACCATGGCATGAATATGTGGAGATACTCAGCATCCTTCTCACAGGCATGCGTCCTGTGGACATATTTTTGAAAACAAGGAATAGTACAGTAGCAGTAGTACAGCTTCCATATGAATACTTGGCCTTTAAATAATCCCAAAATTATGAACCCGTGAACAAAACTAAATCCTACTCATTAATAACCAAATCTAAAAGTCACTAGCAGCTACTCTATATGAAGGTTCAGAAAGAACAGATAAACACCACCCTCACTTGCCAGGTCTCAGCAATGGCACAAACTTCTTCAAAGTACGTCCTTCCCATGGACTGCAGTTCTTCATGAACTACTCCAGCATGGATCTCTTCCGCAGGGTACAGTCCTTCAGGAAGACTGCTCCAGCATGGGTCCCTCACAGGGTCACAGGTCCTGCCAGCAAACCTGCTCCAGTGCGGACTCCTCTCTTCACAGGGCAACAGGTCTCCTCAGGAACCTGCTCCACCACAGGCTTCACATGGGGTCACAGCCTCCTTTGGGAATCCACCCATTCCAGCATGGGGTCCTCCATGGTCTACAGGTGGATATTTGCTTCAGCAGGGACCTTCATGGGCTGCAGGGGCACACCTGCCTCACCATGATCTGTCTGCACCATGGGCTGCAGGGGAATCTCTGCCCCCGTGCCTCAAGCACCTCCTGCTCCTCCTTTTTCACCGACCTTGGTGTCTGGAGGGCTGTGTATTCTCACTCTTTTGGCTGTTGTTGCACAGCAGCTTGTTTTTTCCTTTTCTCTTCTTAACTGTGTTATTCCAGAGGTGCCACCACCACTGCTGATGGGCTCAGCTTGGGCCAGCAGTGAGTCCACCATGGAGCCAGCTGGCATTGGCTCTGTTGGACAAGGGGAAACCTTCTGGAGAAGGTTCTCACACAATCTGCCTCTGTAGTCTCCCTGCTATCAAAACATGGCCATACAAACCTAGTGCAACTGCTAGAATAAAAGCAACATTTTATTTACCAGACTGGAACACTTATTTCAAGTCACAGAACCATCACACACAGCCACTAAATTTCAACAACATAGTCCTGCTTTTGCTAAGGGCAGATGTCACCTTGGGGGAACTACCATGGACTCCTCTCCAGACTTGGCATTTCCCAGGGCCAGAAACCCACTGACGTAGAGGGTGCTTCACAGAGCTTAGTGTCAAGGGCTACACAGTCACACTAGAATGGTTTGACAGCTTTGGGCTTCATAAAATGCCAGGAATATTTTTTTTTTTTTAATCTCCATCCTCTAAGCAAGGCCATGTCTCAAAACCCGTTTTATATCCAGTCATATCTGCCCCATGGGCTGCCAGTCAGACAGTTCTGAAGTAAAATAAAAGGTCATACAACATGATTTTGGCTTCAGTTTCAGTTATTTGTTAATTTAGATCAAATGAGAGGAATGACAACTCTGATTTTACATAAAGTTTCCAATCCCTACGTATAATTTCTCTAAAATGCACCCATGGGTACCTCCATATTCTTCCAGCAGAGATGCACCTCTGTACAAGTGGAATTTTAACTTGCTGAGACTCTCAGGAATTTAGCCTGTAAAAACCAGCAAATATGCCTTGAGATTTGTAAAACACCCTAAATGGAAAGCATTCATAAATTGAGCATTCTTTTCTTTCCTTTTTTTTTTTAATCAGTGGGCAGTATCGCAACAATAGAAAAACATCTTGATAAAATGGGTGATTCAAACAGACAAAATGGGTTGTCAGCAAATAAACTGATGCCAACATAAGCAAACATCAGGTCACATAAGCTGATGCAAGCAGAAAACAAAGAGACTGCAAGTTAGTCCCTACACAGTAAAACAATTGGTGATGTTTATTTGTATTTAGAGATCTTTATTAGAGTTGCTGTTTTAGGCTTGACATGCATTGTTATGACATTATATTGGTTTTGATTGATTGCACTCTTCTCTTTTCATTAAGATGAGCCAACACTGACATGCAATGGACTGTCTTTAATGGCAAACAGGTATTTATGGTATCATCAAAAATTACCATCACTGCATAATGTGGTCTTGTTTAGTGTCTCATAGTTTGGGGGTTTTAATACAGTCTGTTAGGGAAACAAATTTCAGAGAGAAGAAAGAAATAAAAATGCATCTCCCATAATGAAGTCTGTTGCATCAGAAGGACTAGATAAAGCCTTACAGAGACTTTTAATGAGAATTTTAAAAAAGGCTCAGTTGAGACAAATGCTGTCAACTCTTACAAGGGTTTTAGCAGCTTCATTTTCTTCAGATCAGGAAGGTCCTATACCCATCACACTGTTAGATTTAATGACTACGTTACACATATTTAGCTGGTTTAAGACCACTACTACTACTAGCAAAAAGTATAAAATAATAATTGCCTGTGTGGGACAGTCAAAATAGATATGTATCTGTAAAACTTCATTTGTATCAACAAGTTAATAAGTCAGAATTGCACACGGCTTACTTTCATATTTCAAATTACAATCATATTAATTTTAGATATTACTATCTAAGTCATGCTCATCCTTCTTTGCCACATCAGTGCTTTCAAAACTTTTACTTTGTCTTTATTCCCTTACCTATGCATGCTGCTAGTAGAACAGTGTTATTAACATAACAAATGAAGAAAAGACTGCACTGTTTCACATTTATGCGTTAATTCACAACATTATATAGGCCTTTAAAATAAAAGAGTACTTTTTCCTAAAAATCAATTAGTACTGTATAATTTGTTTACATGCTAAATTAAAGTAAAATGAGTCTGAAAAAATATACCTCCTCATATAGTCAAGCTTGACAGGAATAATTAGATTAGTATGTTTGGCATCTAGTGCTGACTAAACACTAGAAGAGTTACTGGTTGTTGTTACAATTATGAAAACATCTATGAAAAGCAAGAGCCATTAAAACCAAGCCTAATTTTCTTCAGGCATTCAACAAGAAAATGAAACAGATAATGTAACACGATCTCTGGTTTGTATTGTTACTGGTTTTCCCACAAATTTATTCCTTGTGTTTCTGTCAGTGGCTCTATTTATTAGTGCTGTTTATCAAATATATATTTTTATTTGTGCTTTGATGTAGCAAAGTTGCTACCTTGATTCCAACAAATCAGTATGAACTTATGCAGCTTTGCTATGGCACAGTTAATATAATTTAATTCACCATGCTAAAGCTGCAGGATTTTGATTGCCCCTCATAACATGCTGAGTATGCCCAGCATCTCTTAAACCCATGCAGGACTTAATAAATATCTACAGATGAAATATGCTGAAATCAATTTGCAAAAATCACCACACCTCATATCCCATCTGATTTCAAGTAATGAATCTGCTCTGAGCACTACTACAGAAAACAAGGAGTTTACTTGTGGAGTACCTACCCAATATGGGCAAGACTAGAATTTAACTTTATTCTGCAAACAAATTTACCGCAAAAAGAAGATTCTAGTAATACATACTCATTGTTTGGAAATAGCTATACCAATATAGCACAGAAAGTAGATATTTTTTGAAGTTGCTTTGAGAAGATGAGTGTATCATTATTTGTATTTCATCATAGACACATCATGCCCTTGTAGTGGCAGACAGCTGAAAGACTGGACAACCAAAGCCGGGCAGAAAATACACAAGGTGATAACAGGCAAGGAAGAAATTGTTAAATATGCACTAGCAGCTGAGCAATTGGAGGGACTGATAAGAGTAATGTTATCAGATAAATTCCTGACTCAAAAGTTATCCTCTCTGCAGAAGTGAAGCTACAGATCTGTTAATAAAAAGAGACATTGTAAATATGAAGTTATACCAATTCTCTGTTTTGCTAGCTGTTTGAGCAAGATGTCAATAAAAGAGACCATTATAATTAGCTTCTACTATTGCACTGTACGTATTCTTTTCTGAGAAGAAAGAACAAGAGCAATAGGACACCTTTTTGTCGCAGTTCGATTTTGACACTAACTTGGTGACTGCTTTACCACGCACATGAACAGTTTAAATCTTACGTCGTTCTTTATTAAGAGATGCAGGGGTTTTGTGTTTGTTTGGTTTCTACACAGAATGAAGTCCCCAGCACTAGAATCAGAAAGACTTACCAGGCCTGATTCTTTGCACTCATACAGCTTTTGTCATTTCACTGATTTCAGCCTTCCTTAACTGATACCCATTATGTAAACATTATACATAAACCTACAAATACCTAAAATTTATTAGGTAGATTGATTCAAGTTCTTCTTGAAGAGCAGAAAAAGAATCAGAGTATTTTGGCTGAAACGTCAGGCACTGCATAAAAGCATCAAACTATATCAAATTCACAGCACAGGGACTTGGTTGTGACTTGCAGAGTCACAGACGTGGTTGTCAACTGGTGCATCTTATTTCCATTACATTAATTATGGAAGATGTTTTCCTCCATTGTCTCATCTCCATTTTCCATTTATGTGAAGAGTTTTATTTTTTACTTCTAACCTTGCGAAGGGAATGCTAAGAAACAGAATTCACACTGCCATAATTGCACAACTCTCAATTAAAACACAACCGGGATTTAATTAAATTCTTCCGTTCTTGTGTATAGTTTCATTTATTCAGAAACTCTAGCCTCTCTGTTAGCTCCAGCCAACTCTTTACATTCTAATCTTACGAAAGGAGTAAATCTTTAAAAAAAGCTTCAAAGGCTACACAACCTAACACAAAACCAGATCCTTAATGCATCATTATTTACAGGAAAGGTAGTGGAGAAATACCTGTTTTGGAGTCAGCCTCTTAAATTTATGAACTGCTAGGCTTCTTTAGGAGACAGAGAAAACTCCACAAAAGTCTTGTAATTCTACCTCTCTTCCTAACAACTCATCACCTATGAAATAAAACCTTTTTGGGAAACCATGCACACAAGGTCTTCCAGGCAAAGTGCTGTGAACTGCTAGAGAGCCTGAAATGCTGCTAAATCAGAGTATACAGTTGGTCATCAGAAACTAAGTGACTTAACTTTCTAAAAAATTAACATTTTTTGCTATCAATAAAACCATTTGTTCTTGTGTTTTAAAGACATAGTGCTCCCCTTCACAGAAATACAGTAGAGCTAGTGATTTTCCCTTCTTCACCTCACTTACACAAAGGAAAGACAAGATCTGGATTCTGGATCTGGCCGTTATATGGTAACCAAAGGAGATTTCCATTTTTTGTTTTAATTAGGGACAGATTTTGAGTTTGTCTGAAAGGAAAAAAAGCATCTAATTTCACATGAGCTGGACCAGTGTCACCGCAGTTGATATGGTCCACTTTAATGAAAAAATTTCTCCTGGAATTTGATGAAACAAAAAAGTTCTCTGCAAGATCTCTCCCTTTGACAAACATTTCTCTGCATACTGATTATTGTTTTCCATTCCCATCCCACCCCCTTGCAAGTCCTAAAGCTATACACAAGACTTTTGAGGCAGTGGGTTACCAAGGCAACTCATACAGCTAATCATTATCTAGATCTCATTATTAAAAGATTGATTTTGGACGAAAAGTAATCTTGTAACAGGGTGAGCTGATGGATCACTTTCTTTTAAGTTGCTAAAGACTAGGGAAGCCTAAGCATATGATTCTTTTGGGTGAAATGAGTTAAGGAAATGGCTCCATAAATATCTTCTCAGTTCCCCTTGCTCACATTGTATCTATATATGGGTTTCTGTTACCTGGATCCTACCTCCCTCAAGATAGCAACTTCACTGATTTAAAAAAGAAAGGAAAAAAAATCAAGAAATTACAGACAGTGGCAACAGAACCCCTGGGGTACAGCCAAGGTGAAACTCAGATCTCTGAAGACCATGACAAGGCAATTCCTGGTTTTGCAGTCCAAACACTGAATCAACAGCAAAACGGATATGTAACAAAAATCACTAGGCTCACATAGCCTCATCCTGACAGATCAAATTTCATTTAGTTATCCCGCGTATAAGTTCATGCTAACTCAAGAGACACTTTCCATACTAGACACTTAGTGAACATTCTGCTGTGGTTCCAGGCTTTACTTTCAGTTGCTTCATACATTGTTAGTACCACTTATCTTCCTGGTTTTCATTAACTTAGCTGAAGCGGAGATTTTCATTCCAGTTTTTTCACCTTTTCTTTTTGCATTGCATATCTGAACCTTTCTCTTGCCAGGGCACTCAGTACTCAGAAAGATAGCCTGGACAGGCAAGAGCCTGAAAATCCTCTGGTCACTCAAAGACATCTGAAGTCTGCTCAGTCTGGCCCTAAATACTGCAGCACCAGCTCAGGCAGAGACCCTGTGGGCAGGCACTGCCCAGCAGACTCCCATCAGCAGCGTGTACAGTGTTGTGGCGTACTACAGCCACATGTTAAGGCTTCATACTAAGAGATCTGAAGCAACTGTTCAAGGATACTAAAAAGGCTGAAAATAGAAAGAAGAATACAAATGACATGTTTACTTGAAGGAGGATAAGCGAAGCAGTCTGCTGTGTGCATGACTGCAAGGTACAAAGGCTGGAAGAGCTGCACACACACATCAATAGCAAGGACTGTTTGCTGCCTTTGAAGAAAGGAAGCGTGCAGAAGAAATCCAGACCATCAAAGGGACTTCAAGAGAGGAGTAAGTGCTGCTTGTAGACCTTTCTGTTCCCCAAGTGCCAAGTGAAAGGCTCCAGAACTGAGAAAGGAAACAAGTCACTACCAGGCCAGTGCCATGCTGGCTCTGTAAGCCTTCCTAATCTCCATTCACCTATCCTTTCTGAATGCATGAGAACCAAGTGCAACACGTTTTGCTAACAAGGGCATCATTAACAGTGGATTTTAGTATAGAGAAAAACTTTGATTGTGAGTAAATGCATTATTCTTGGCTATAAAATACAGCGGCACAGGCAAGTACTGTTAATAGATTTGGCATGGAAAGGACAAACGTGTTTGTAAAAAAGCTGCTGTGGAACTCAACATGACTACATTACTGTAAAAGCTGTGGAAAAAAGGCCAATTCCAGGTTTATCTAGGATTATAAAAATTTTTAAGCTGCATGAAGGTGGTCATATTTATTTGAAAATACTTGCAAGAATTTAACAAAATGGCTTTCAGGAAAAATATGGACAATGGTGAGTTTTCTTAATAAACATTTATCCCCTTGGGCATAAATTAAGTATGTTACATGACCTTTTGGAATAAGACATGTCTGCAAACCATTAATTAGTAAGTTATTAGGCTGATCAAACAAAAGTACTGGGGATATTTTTGTGCATTTTCATTCACTACTCTTCAACACATCAGCTTATCCTGGTAGTGCTGAAATCAGTAAGAGGTTTAATGCTGACTTTTATAGGATTACCTCAGGCTAAGAGCATATGAACTTAGGCCTGGTATGAGGTTCTGTGTAACTCTTAAAATACAGTAACACCTTCACTGAAAGATCTTTTTTAACGCAGTTAGATAAGAATGCAATGCTGCTCTGTTTCTGGAAAAAAACATCATTACGATGCCTCAAGAAAAGGAAGCTTAACAACAGCATGGTACTTTGAGATCTGAGGGTGATGGAAGAAAGAATTATTCTAAAATAATAGATCAAGGTTCAGTAAGACACCAATCAGATACTTAAAAATAGAGTTTGAATGTAAACCTAGAGCAGTCATTAAGCAAAGACAAGTGGGAAAGTTAGTTGTTTTTGAGGTTGGAGGTGGGAAGGTTTCCTATGTGAAAAACACAGTAATAGGTAGATTAGAGAAGCATTATGTCAAGAATTATGAACTCTCCTACATTGCTGTCTACACCTTATAAAAGGTATTGTGAGGAACAATGATGAAATGAGCTGTACATCACCATCACTTCCTAAAAAGGTTACTTAGCACTGAGGGCAGGTCATCACTCCATTGGATCCAGAGCCCTGTGAGAAAAAGCTTTATTATAAAGACACTACAGTTCACTGATACGGGACTATATATTACAGTTCTTCTGAGGTTTTGTCCTGCCTACTCCTGCCTGCATTTCTGGCTTTGCTTACCTGTGTGTACCACTGGAGTGACCAAAAAATATGCAAGAGCTCTTTTTGCACCTTTCCTTTCCAAAATTTCTTCCAGGGAGACATACTTCAAACTAATTTCCCCACATTTCCTCCTCATCCAAAAACTTTAAGGCAAGAGCAGCACATTATAAATCCAGGATGTAAACATTTGAGTGTTAAAAACAAGCATTTTGAAATGGAAAGCAAGAAGACAAACATAACCATTATATTAGTGGCACCTACTTCAGCACTGATATGAACAAGTTAAGTTATGTGAATATATTTGGGAAACAATAAAGAGGATTAGATATTCAAACAATAACTAAGAAAATTCTTGATAAACCAACAGAGCAAAAATTTAAAAATGCAAACGGCACAGGGTTCCATAGTCTACCATAAGAGATTGGAAAAACAAAAGAAACTCCCAAATTAATACAATTTTTCATGTTCTAAGATGTAGCATTCACAGAATGTGCAGGAATTAATTTACTCAAAAAAACAGCATGCACCTGCAGCAGCACTTCCCTCTGTACACATGGAGTTGCTTAACTAAGCAGCAAAAAGAATCTTCTTCAGAAATGCTGATGATGAGCTGATGTGCTGGTTTTCTAGTGGATTCCCAGAACTTGTAGGTCCAGATTCTCCAAGTTTATCCCACACACAGAATCTGGCACAAAAACCCAACCAAGGCAAAGGTCACACTTCTGGCATGGGGTCAAAGGCAAGGCAAGGCAAGGCATCTGTTTGGGCTCAGCTTCCCTCTGAGGAGGCTGGGGATGAGAAGAGCAGCAAGAGAAGGGCAGCACTGCTTATCCTGTGGGAGAGTTTCACCTAGGGATGGAGACAGTCCCAAATGCACACACAGTCTGATGCCGAGCTGGTGGCACCCACTGTCAATGCTGACTCTGAGCCCATTGCTCGTGACACCTGAACAACTTGACACAGGAACCTCCTACAGAAAAAGTGCTAACTCTGGGTGAGAACATCCATTTGAAAACTAATCCACAGCATTTTCTATCACATTTTTGCACTAGGTCTGATGCTAACCTTACATCCCTGCTTGCTTCTGTTAACAAGTGTTAACAAGAAGTTAACAGCTTCAGATTTATATCCTTTGTAGTTTTTTCATACCACCATTCTGCATTTCCTCCACAAAAAAAACCTTCCCAAGGAAGAAATATATGTTAATCATCTCCATGAGATGGTACTCAAAGTACAGTAATGGCTTTATTCAGAGCCCAAATGCCAGACTAAGTGTAAGGGCAGTGTTTTAGTAACGAATCTCCCAGGTAAAACATCACTAATTGCTACAGAACACAACAAACTGCAAAAGCCAACACTAAACTTTAACATATACAGCCGATAAAAAAGAGCATGGCACAGATCAGACAAATTAATATCACGAACAGGTGAATCAATATCATGACTTGCAAATGTTAACAGATATAAATCCCTTCTTATATGCTCTGGCCAGTCTCTTATCATCTCCAACTGTTCAAGTCCCTGTTCAGGCACCGGAAAGGACTGTCATGGTTTAACCCTGGCCAGCAACTAAGCACCACACAGATGCAGCTGCTTGCTCCCTCACCAGAGCATCCTGGGGAAAAGTAAAAGTGAAAAATTAGTTTTAAAACTAATAGTCAAATAATTCTCCAGCATGATAAGCTGGTATGCTTTGACTGAAGCCTACTACACACATCTTGTGTTACTGTATGTGGCACCTTCCTCTGGGACAGCTTTATTTTGGACAGAATCTGCATCCAAGTACTTCACAGCCATAAAGAATACATGCTGCTGCAGCTGCACCCATTTCTATTTGTCTGCCAGTTGGCCAGGAGGCAGAGTAAGGCAGCATTTCTTACCCCTTACTAGCCTAGGCACCATAAAACATTTATAGAGTATTTTGGGCAGCATTTCATTGCAAATTCCATATGCTTAGCTGAACTATTCAATGCCCAGAATGACAATAAAGAGAAGATTACATTTGAATGCACCACGTAGCAAGTATTCTACCTTTTAGCTGCTACAGCCCATTATCTCTTAAAATAAACAACACACAGCCGGCTCGCTCCATCAGCTGAGTTCCACAGTATTAGACACCTCTGTGCAGCCTAAGGGTACACGTGGCTCAAACATCTACTCCAGGGTACAGTCTCATCTCCATTCACAGATATTTGCAGAAGAGAATAGAGCCTGAAGGGTGGAAGTCCTTTAGTATGTGGTGTAATGCAAAGGGAAAGAAGAAAGGCATCTACAGATCCTTTCCCCAAGCAAAACGTATGGTCTTGCTTTTAGTTACAGACATAGCCACATGATGATGATGCACTTAAAATAAAAAAAAGAAAATTCCCACTAGTATTTGAAGTAACTAAAAAGAAAGACAATTCCTACTAGTATTTGAGGGAGGGAACTAAATAAAAACAGTGTCTGATCTCCAGAATAATTTAAAATGTACTGAAAGGAAAGAGCCCTTTATTATGGAAAGCCCTTTTAAATAATTTGTCCTTATATGCCATCACAAATTAAAAAGTGGACTGAAGTAAGATATGTAACTTCAGGACATGCATTAACTCATTTCTTCTGCACAATCATGCATTTTTTCTTGTCTATATGGCCCAGCAAAGTGAGAGAACAATGCTGTCTATAAGTTTAGCTCTGCAGAGTTAGACTGGCTCAGAAGAAGAAAGTGTCAGCTAACTGAATGGGTTTAATGTCTCTCTCTTACCTCCCTTGCAAATGAAACTGTCTGCCATATTAAGCTATGGGTAACCAGTCTAGAGGAAAGGATGACCTTTTAGAGCCTACTACAATATTTAGGACCCTAAAGCAGCTCTTTGGATCAGCAGCCTAGTGATAAAGTAGTTCAGATAATCTCAGCTACATCCAGCAATGAGCTCTGGCCAAATGTCAGAGCTTTTAGTCTGCTCTGACTAAAACTGGCCCGGCACCAGCCTTGAACAACAGCTCCAGCACAAACAGAGCTTCACACTGCACTCCAAACGTTTCTCCCTGCTTTTCCTTTGTGTCACTTGACTGGAAAATTTGCAATCTATGCAATTTTAAAGAGTTTGAGGGGTTTTTGCCTAGAACTTAAACATTAAATTGTCCTCTTGAGATCTATTTTATATCACTTCATACATCCTTCTTTTGTTTGCTATTCACAGCTCATAAAGTCTACTAATGTATACTTTAAATACAGAAGAATCACATGTTTTTCTTCTCATTTCCCTTCCCACTTTCTGACCGTTTTAGAGCCGAAAGACAGCACCTTTTGCATTAAATCATGACCAGGCCATTAACATTAAGGAACCTTTCCCATTAAAAAGGCAATATATATTGACATGTGAACACTGCACTCCCAAAAGCTTTTTTTCCAACACTTCATTAACATTTTTCACTACTGAACCATTATACCCTCCCAGAGTATGTCTTTATTGTCCCATTTCCTCAGCATACCACTAATGACACAACAAAAAGAGAGAAAGGAGAGAAGGCAATGGCAGATAAATCAGCCCAGCTTCCCATCGGGTTTTCCTTCCACACTCCCACCATCTGTGCTGGCTGCCACAGCACTACACATGCTCGAAGACAATAGTGTGGGGGTCACACTCCACACTCCAGCCACTCGTGTCTGCTGCTGTCACTGTCACAGCCCAGTACTTCTGCTCTTTGCCTTCACACGTGCTCCTGCAGGCACAGCTTCCAGTCACCCAAACTGGGGGCACACAGCTGAGCTTCCAGCACTACTCATGCCCTTCTCCTCAGGAAAACTGGAGACTCATCTCCTGGTTTGCACCAAGTGATTTGCAAAATACAGATTTCAAGACTTGAGAAGCAACATGTTGTATTTTGAATGGCCTGTTTACTCCCAAGAAATTCCCCTGATACAAGATTATAATATAAATAAATTTTTAGCAAAAAAAACCCAGTATTTTTAAAGAAATAAATAAAAAGGAATCTCAAATCATAAAAAAGGTTAGGAATATGTGAACATTTCTTTCTACTAGATTAACACCAGCAAAAGACAGAATCAAATATTGATCTATATTTCTGGATTAGCTTTCTGAGGTGTGCAACCACCTTTTCACAGCTGTGAACACAGCACTGCAAAAAATTGATCATCACTCACTTTGCAATCTGAACTGCATGAATCATTAATAGCTGACTTGTTAATTAAATACGGTAGCAAAATTCTAGATTAGCCCTGCCTTTATAAGAACACCATTAATAAACCTGTTTTTCAATTTAGGAAACATCATCTGGGCATGGAGTAGCCATTGTAATATTCCTGCCTAAGTACAATATTTCATTCATTACTTTGACAGGTCACATCACTTAGGCTATCCACAAGAATAAATTTCATCAGCTTGCAAATGCTATCTCTGTGTCCACACAGAAACTCCAGATGCACAATGTCTCCTGTAAATCTCACATCACCATTTTCACAAACCAGCGGGCACACAGAAAAACCCTACAAACAGGGGAACTGAAATAGGTTTTCTCATTATTATTGGGCACCACAAAAAACAACTGTTTAGTTGACGAATTCTCTTCTTCCCATTTTCAATTCTACAGTCACTTGCAGTGTATGCAAAATGGAAAAATCACTTTTCTCCACATATTTAACAAGGAACCCAAGCAAGTTAAGAGCACCTCTGTCCTTAATCCTTTTATATTGCATATTACAACATGTGCATTGTACAAAACAGTGCAACATCTGTGAGTGCCTCATTTTTGATTTATCAGTAACATTGATACAATCTATCCCCTGTCTTCCCTCAAGCATGGCATCCATGGCCAACACTTGTTCTTCCAAAAGACAGCCAGCAAATGCTCCTGGTAAACTACTTGAGAAGCCCTCAGAAAACTGACAGCTAAAAAGAGGTTCTTTTTTGAATGTTTCCGCAAAACATCTCATGCAATCAAATTCACTAACACTTATTTGCTAGGTATACATGTACATCTTTTATATATACATACATACATGAACAAACAGAAGCATCCTTCGAAATCTAAAAATATTAATTTAGGGACTGCCAGACTGAACACATGATGATTAAATGACTAGCACTTTGAAATGCTGAGGTAGCAATACTGCTAAAATACCTGCTGAGATTCAACTCTGGCTTCATTAAGCAGATAAAGTCATCACTGTGGAAGTGCAAGATTGTCTTTTTGGCTAATGCTTAATCAGACTTAAAGTATGTATTGCTAATAACTGTGAATAATAAATTAATTCAAAGACTGGTTCTTACATGAATATAGAAGACTGATGAATGGCTGCTAAGAGGTCTGTTTTAGAGAAAGGAAATCTCTTGTGCACAGTTACTAAGTGCATTTATTCATTCTCACAAATCCTTAACAAGAACTTCACCATTTTCTGTTTTAAGTATACACAAAAGGAGATTTTAGAAAACAGTGACTTACAAAAGAAAGCAGAAACCAAATAAAGAATAGACACAGATCCTCTTTTGTTTGCACTGTTTCTAAAGAGTGTAATTGATCCACTGTCATTGGTACTTATCTAATGCATGTTTGTACATAAACAAGACAGTTATTTTAGAGCAAATCTGTGGTATTTTAAGAGATTTACTTTGCCTCCTCTTCTGAGGACAAAATTTCTCATCTACAAAATGAGTTTGGCCAAAATTCTGTCTTTGAGAACCTCTGGTATGACAGCTTCGGTAGCAATATCTCATCTATGAACCCAAATCCTGCTCCTTCAGTAATAAGATTATTTTGCCACCCCTCCCCTAAACCTATTTTAGTAAGTTGTCTATTCTCCTTTACCCCCAAAACACACCGTCAAAAAATAAACCACAACACAGATGTCTAACCAGTAATCCATAATATGCACATTCAATGCTCTAAATGTGAATTATGTAAAGGTATGATGAGCTACCTGGAAGGAAGAAGCAAGGAGCCCATCTTAATTCTGCATAAGATGCAGGGGTTTTTTTCTTGCAAATGGTTCTTTATACTTTTAAACCAAACAGAAAATTTGAGAGTCTATAACAAAAAATATTTACTCAATTTTAGTGCACTCCTACAAGATTTCTGATATAGAGTATTACTATATTTATGCTATATTTATTACTAATAAACAGTACCACTTATTACTGTAAATGTGTTTTTGAGATCCTGTCTTTGCTTCTGCAAATTGGTATGACAGCAGTGATTTACCCTGGAGCTAAACTGAATTACACCAGGAACAGCGAAATTCACTCCAGATTTGCAGGGCTGATACACAGGGTGAGACAATCAGTTAGGCTGGAAAGGACCTCTGAGATCATCGACTTCAACCTATGACTGAACATCATCACATCACTTAGACCATGGCAATGAGTCCCCCATCCAGTCTTTCCTTAAACACCTCCAGGGGTGGTGACTTCACCACCTCTCTGGGCAGCCCATTCCAATGGAAGGGTGATTACCCTTCCTGAGAAGAAATTCCTCTTGATGTCCAACCTAAACCTTCCATGGTGCAGATTGAGATTGTGTCCTCTTGTCCTGTCACTGATTGCCTGGGAGAAGAGGCCGACCCCCACCTGGCTACAGCCTCCTTTCAGGTATTTGTAGGGAGCAACAAGGCCAGCCCCGAGCCTCCTTTCGTCCAGGCTAAACATCCCAGCTCCCTCACCTGCTCCTCAGAGGATATATGCTCCAGACCCTTACAACCTTTGCTGCACTTCTCTGGGCAGAGATAAATAGTATTTACTTTGCATCCAAACTGAGAATTAAAGGCTTAATCCCACCAATAGCACAAGAAGAAAATCAGGGGAGTAAACCTCTACAGCTCAAAATCTGGTCAAAGCAGACACAGCTGTCACCAGAAGCCAAGGCCATAAGGCTGTGAAAGCCAGTTCAGTCTGTGGTGCTTGCAATTGTTCACATACAATTTTGTCAATTCCATTGGTTTTAGTAGATATGATGCAGTACAGGGGAATGTGTGCATGAAACACAGACAGGAAAAGGGGGAAATTTGGTGATTAGAATATTAATATGGGCATCATAGAATATTAATACCTACATAAAAAGGGATACTTTCCCCTCAAATGAAGAGGTTCTGTCACAGAACTGTGCAGTTCATCTTATTTTAATGGATTTTGCTTGCTACTTTCTATCATATAGTAGTTCATGAAACAGTCCATAAAGTCCTCTGGCAGAAATTAACTGCATTTGTTGTGTTACACTGGTTGAAATTAAAAAGGCAGTATTTCCACACTGCTACAAAATAAAGTATTAAACGATAAACTGCAGTCTTCTTTGTGCTTAGAGAAGAACCAAGATTTTGCAGATATCTTATTTAATGAGGGAGAAATCTTTGCTTCTTTTGAATTACTTTAAATAAATGCAATTTTCTTGGTTTAAAAGACACTGAATAAATTATACTAGTGATGTGCTTTTTAGATTAAATTAATCTAAACTCAATTAATATCATATATTCACAGACAATATAATAGACTAAATCAAGATCAGTGTGATGTCCCTTAAAGGTTGAATAATTTTTAGCTGCAATATACACAAAAACACAGGCTTAGAGAAAATTTTTCTTGACCACATAGCTGGTTCCCATTTATTCTGAAACCATTACATGCCTTAAAGCTCAGACTGCAGCAAGAAAAAGTATCATTTTTTTCCAGAACAATGTTTTAGTGCTGCACACCAATTTCTCACACAATTTGTATATGTAGTAACACATTGCTTCAAGGGAAAAAGACGCATTAAACACATATGTCCATGAAGATGCAAGAGCATTTCAGCTGCACTACATACAGTGACAGAGATTATAGTTCCTACTTTGCCTACAGAGGTTGCAATGTGGAGGATTGTTTCAATTGCAAAACCAGCCCTTAATTAGTTTGTGTTGCTAATTGATAAATTTTTCTCCTTAAGCTATTTTACCTGGTTATTTTTGTGACATGATCATAAGCACAATGCATTTAGTTTTGCTACACATTCTTAACATAATTTTATTCCCTTTTCAAATAAATTTGTCACCCCTCCCCCAAACCTATTTTAATAAACTGCCTGTTCTCTTTTACCACCCAAACATATCACCATAAAAAAGACAGATGCCCAAGTGTTAATCCATAATTTCCACATTCAATGCTCTAAATGTAAATTATGTAAAAGTACGGTGAGTTACCTGGAAGGCAGAAGGAACCTTGTGGTTAAATATGTCACTTACAACCACAATTATTACAATTAATTCTTTAAAAGGTGAGTCCAAGAGTTGCAAGATAGCATAGGTTCAGTACTTAGTCTCCAAAAATGAGAAAAAGAAAAAAACTGCATACACTCCGGTCTATTATTTTCATAAATATTACAGATCACAAACCATGAAATTTATTAAAGATTCAGAATCTGACAGTTCAGTTGCAGATTACAGGGTTTCATATTTGTGATTTGGTAGTCCATACACAAATTATTGTATTGGTTGTTGCTGAAGGTTGATGCTGGCCAGCTTTCAGGCATCCATCCAGCTGCTCTCTCACCCTTCCTCCTCAACAGGTGGACAATAAGATGGAAAAGATCACATGGAACCTGATAAAGACAGGAAGATCACTTACCAATTACCACTATGGACAGAACAGACTTGATTTTGGGAAAATTAATTTAAATATTTGTAAATTAAAGTAGAATGGTGAGAAACAAAGACATAAATGAATCTAACCCTTCTTCCCAGGCTCTATTTCCTTCCTTCATTATGAGTCTTCTGATTCCTTCCCCCACCCCTGCAGGAAGACAGGGTAATGGAATGGGGTTTGTGGTTAGTCTGTGGACCACAACCATAGTGGTTGTGTGGTTCTGTGTCACTCCTTCCTTCTGAAACTTTTCCACTGATCCAATGTGAGTTCTCCATAAACGGCTCCAACATGGGTCCTTCTCACAGTCTGAAGGCCCGTGTGGGCCCTCCACTGGCTGCAGTTCCTTAAGGCCATGCCTGCCCACTCCAGGGTGGGTTTCTCCACGGCTGCAGTCTGCACACCCAGCTGCTCCAGCATGCTTCTCCATGGGCTTCAGGGAAATACTTGCTCCACCATCACTCCTTCCACAGGATGCAGGGAAATACCTGCTCTATCACTCTGCACTTCCTCCCCTTTTTCCTCCAACCCGGGTGCTCACAAGGTTGTTTCTCACACCTTTTGTCCTCTCACTGCTGTGTGCTGTATTCCCCTTTCTTAAATATATATTTTCATAGAGGCACCACCAGTGCTCAGCTAAGGGGCTCAGATGTGGGTACAGAGGGTCCATGGAGTCAGCTGGAACTATGGTCCTCACGGAGCAGCCCCTCTTCTCTTCTCATACCCAGCAGCCCTGCAGCCCCACCACTACCAACATCCAGTGCACTTATTTACTGGCAAACAACCTTGTTTCCATGCATCACATCAGACTACTCAATTTTTCAATCTCCCAAAGCAGGAGCTTAATGTACAATAGCTACCATTTAGGAAATGGTAATTTCCTAAAAATGTCCTGATTTTTCCATTAGGAAAAACAATAAACTAAGTTCCCAGTGTAACTGGTGCAACACACTACTGAACACTCCGACCAGGACTAAGAGGTTGACAAGTGTTGATGTTGGCAAGATCTGTTCTAAGAAACTCTACACCATGCTTAAACCAGGTGATATTGTATAGACAATCTTCAGCCTGGAATAAAGACCTTGAAGAAATGTTTTTGTTTGTTTAGGAAACCAAATGTATACAAAATATAAAAATAGATTAACATATTCATTGAGGAACTCTAACACATAAATTCATTAGGGAAGCAATAAACATACTGCATAAATTAATTACTTTGTGCTTATCCTCATTAAATGCTACTTAATGAGTTAATAAGCTTGAAAAGCAATGACAAATTTCCAAAGTGCATGCACAGGATTTTTTTTTTTTAAATAAAGCAGCATATCTAACTGAACGCTGATACTCTGGATATAGGCTGGTAACATTTATGCAAGGTGGTCACTTTATCTTCTAGCCTTCATGAACAAGCACCTTCTGCCATGAGTGTTGAATTTGTCAGAAAAGCATAAACTTTACAAAGTTTGACTCCTGAAGGTACTTTTACTAAGTTTCAGGAATCACCTCCTCAAAATTAATTTTGTATAAATTAATTTGTATTACAGGATAACTCCCAGCTTCGTGGGAAATATTAATCAGAAACTACATGTATACATATATTATATATATATTTGTCCCCACATGCATATGTCTGTGCACACACAGATTAATACACACAGATACACACACAATAGGACTATATTACCACATTTGAGAATTATTCTCAGGCCTTTGTGGCCTCTCAGTGTTTGAGAATGAAGAACACATAAATGTGTTGCCACAGTTACAGACTGGAAAAAGGCTGGGCAGCACCAGAGGAAGTCATATTCAACACCAATAAATGCTTTAAATTTTGTGATGGGGTACAAGTGCTCCAGCATTAACTGAGCTGTGCTATCAGCATGCCATGGAAGACTGAAATGGTGGCCCCATTTGTCATGTCACAGATATAGACTGCTTATGCTCTCATTTTCTGCAGCACAAAGGCTCAAAGTCCTGTGTTCTGTCTTGTGATTTAAACAAAACAAAACGCCACAAACACATTTTTCAGTTGCTCTCTTCCCATGCCAAAATTGAGAGATGGCAAACTGCATCCCAGAATAGATTAGTCATGTTGATATTATAAATGCCTTTATTTTAAAGTAAAATATAACATCTTCAAATCTTATGCAGCATCAGTGCATTGACTAAGCATGGTTCAGTGAATGTTTCAAAACACAGCCCTCTCACCTTCCCAGGTCGCACGCAATTCACAGTGAAACTACCAGTGTTACCTTGATAAAATATTTAAAGCAATCTTTGGCCATTACATGAGCAAACATTTCCCATACAACCTTGGGATATTAATCCAATTTTTCAACTCTTAAATTGATTTTTTTAACTCCTTAGAACTTACTTACAGCAAAGAAATCTAATTCCTCTTCGTAGTGACAATAAACAGATAAAGTACTACTCTGAACAAAGACTGTAAGTCCTTTTCAGGGATTCTCATTCCTTGGATTATGTTCCTTTTTCCAGGGTATTAGTGTGCTTAATTCCTGATTTTTTGAGAATCATGAGCAAAATCTAGCAAATTTCAATGCCTATGATTACATACATACACACACCAAAAAAACCCCAAACATCAAAGCATTTTTCAGTATCCTCCAGCATGACCGATCCACACAAGTAAGATCTCACTATCAGCTGTCAGCATAAGAACACTTTTGAAACAAAATCCAGAGGAAATCAGCAACCAAAGCAGCATCAGAGAAGGCTACAGCATTAATCTTACATCACATAAAATATTTTGCATTGCTGTAAGAGCATGACATCATATTAACCCTACAAAAAGAAGGACACTTCTCAAGAAGGCATGGGCTGATAGTGGACAGCTACAAGTTCTTCCCTTAGAAGTAAATAACCCTGTAGCTTGATGTTTAAGCAAAACTTCAACTATTTTAAAACCTAGTCACTCTGCAAACAAAACCACGTCCATCAATCACACTAAGTCTTTAGACATTTTCAATTGATTTTGGTTGCTTAAGACTAATTCACAAAGGATTTGGAAGCCAGAGCACAGCTAAATTCCATCTCCATGATTGGATAAAAATGTGTATTAAACAAATCAAGACATACTCATGTTACAAACAGGTCCTCAAGAGTTTTGTGCTGACACTTAGGCAATAAGAGAGCTAATGAAAACAGCTATATTCTGCTCAGCACTGTTTAGGACACTAACAAATTGACTTTAGATGATTTGTCATCAAGTCCCTGCAGGACGAAGCCACACTATTTAAGGGGGTGGGGGAAGAAGAAAGGCAGCGTACTCATCTATGGAAATCCTCAATCCCAGGCAAACTACTGGGATAATAGAAAGAATGATACTAGAAATAACATTTAACAGGGCATAATTTTAACCATTTATCTCAGTAATAATCATGTATTTTTTTATTTATTGATAGGCACTTTAACCTTCATTCATGTCTTCATTTTCAGTAGTCATGATAGTACTTTAGAAGAACAGTTTTGAAAAGGAATTTAAATGCCATTTGAAACAGAAGAACCACAAATGGTGGCTTCCCAAATTTTCACAAAAACAGCCAACGGAGCCACAAAATGAAAACTGGGTGGTGAGGGATGAGAATGTCTGGTTGGGGTTTTTTTGTGTTTTTTTTTTTGTTTTGTTTTAATATATCTTATCCTACTATCTCACTTCTGAACCATTATGTCTGTGGAAGAGACGAGGAAAGGTCATCAGTAGCCAGTGGCAGCACCAGCTGGGAGCTGAAAATGGCACTTGTAGTTTTCAGCTGTCAAATGTTGGCTGAAATTTAGTAAGTGCCAATATGAAATTATCTGTAAATCTGTAGCTTTTTTAAAAATTAGCAAGAAAAAACAAAGGATTTTGATAGAGCAATTTGAATTCTGTTGTATTATTATAGCTATACATAAAATATTGTAAGTTGTTGAGTCTCGCTGATTCCCAGGTTAGCAGAACTCCCACCCATGTTCTGTGCTTTAACACCAAAGCAAAACAGCATTCTGTATCACACTTGATCCACTCCCTCTAAAAATGCCCTGATGTCTTTTCTCTATGGCTGCAGAGTTTTTGTGAAAGTACACATCATCAATAAAAAGAGACTAAATAACGTATTTTCTCTTTCAGTGGTATCCATGACCTGTCAATGTCTTACCAACAATGAATGAAGACAAAAATGTAGAAACAATACAGGACAAATGCAGGAATCAGCAAATAGCTGATTGTGTAGCAAAACTACACAAATATTTTCTGGCTTTGGGTTCAATCTCATGTTTTATATACCAAACTAAATTCTGTAAAAGAGATGTGCCTTCCCCAAGCAGCAGGCTGTGTGAGAACCGTGTGTGTTTGAAAGGAGAAAGAATTCACATATGTGCGCCCAGCCCACTAGTAGGACCAAAAAAAAAGAGGCTATGTGGATATGTTTCCTTCACAACTGTGAGTTCAGCAAATATGCTGCCATAGCAGCCACAACACTGCTGTCCTTTCTGAGAAGATGAGCTAACATTTAAGCATGGAAGACACCCAGGCCCACCCTTAGGCATTCCCAAGTGCCAGCCTATTTAATCAGCACTGATTAAAACCTTTTGGAATGCACACAGCCAGCCTACCAGTGCCACCACACTCCACCACCTCACAATGGCCTCTCAAACATGCTCATCCCCAGTGTGGAAGAGGATGTTTGCATTGAGTCAAGAGCGAAGGGTAGATGACATAAGTGCCTATGCTTGTCTTTGTGCATACATTTTTTGGATTTCTAGACCAGACAACTGATGCAAACAGCTACAGCACACTGCTGTGGTCCATCACCCTCACCGTGCATCACAAACCAGACCAGACAAATTTACCTGCCATACACTCACTATATTACATGAATGAGTATGGCCATGCATGACTTGACACACCTGCAGGCAATCCAAAGTACTGAATAACTGGCTTTGTCCCTTAAAAACAGACCAACATTTTCCTTTCATCCTGTTTCCAGGGCACAGTATGTTCTGTGGTACTTGCTCTTGAATTGCTGACAAATTCAGCCCTGCTCACTGGAATTGAACTGACGGTTTTAAATCCTATGGATTTCACTTAAACTACAGTATTTAAAATATTAAGACCTAGCTAGTATAATGATGGCTTACTATATAAAACAGAAAACCAGAAATGGAATGCGTTTTTAGCTAATGAAATTCCTCTGACTTAATTTTTTTTCTGTCTTACTTGTCCCTGTGGACATTACCTAAAATTTCCCCTCACTCTTCTCGTCTGATAGACTGAAAGTTTTGGGGAGCAGGGACTGCCCTTTGTTGTATGTCTGTAAAGGACCTAGGCCACCAAAGCCCAAAGGTGTTGAAATGCTATTGCACTTCAATGTCCACATCAAATAATGAGGACCTTTAATCGCTCTTTCTAGCGGACACAATTTGCAGTAGCTGTATTTAAAACTAATACCGAGAAGACATTTTGAAAGTAGTGTTTTCCATTCTTGGAAAAGTATATAAAGAACATACTAAAACCACCTCACTCTGCCCACTTGCACTGCTGGCAACCAGATTAATAACTGGTCAGGTACTAAGGTCCACTGGAACACGACTTCCCCTGGCTCAGGGAGTGCTTCAGCAGCAGCAGTGGATGCCGCAGCCAGCAGGACGCTGCCCAGCTGCTGTGGGCTCTCCCTTTGCGTGCCCAGGATTCCTCTTTCTGCAACAACTGCACAGTTCCCCTAATCCAGTGCCTCTAACTAAAGCTTTGTAAGGGAAACGTAACATCAACCTCAGACACCCTCCATTTGACTAAAAGTTGAGGGAATGTGGTGGGGGGACAGGGAGAACATCATCAATGCAAAACCTCCCAATCCTGTACCAAGGAATAAAATTTCACTTTTTTTGAGGAAACAAACAACAACAAAAAAAATCCCTCAGGATTCTGGAAGGAAATAGCTGCAGCAAGTAAGTATTAATGCACACGTAAATTCAGAAATCATGATTAGTAGTTACACCAATAGATGAAACACACAAAAATTTCACCCTGTGGATGAAAGTTACCATGAGCCAGCCTTAACTCACTGAGATAGTGCTCCCCACCCTGATGAACGATTTTGGTCTCAAGGCACTGGTTGTCTATTACACTGCCCTGCAGGTCCTGTGTGCTGTTTGTACACACATTTCCTTTCACGAAGAGAAAGAATACGTCTGGAAGCATAGAAAAAATGATTAGACACCAAAATCTCAGTTGATACAGAATTGGAGTAAAACTACTGAGGGCTGTCACCATCCACTCGCCCCTCTGCATGTTAAGGTATGGTCACCATCAGGGCTAGGGTCTCTTTACTGGCAGTGCTCACATTAAAGCCCAGATAGATCTGACACACAGGAGTGCTTCCAAGACCTTTTTATCACAGGCATGAGGGGTTAGTTAAAGGCAGAAGACCTCCTGTGAGAGTGCTAGAGAAATGTCCCAGGCAGAGGAAGCTAAACTTGGCAGGACCTATGCTCATACTGTTGGTCCAGAGCAGACCCTGAAGGAAATTAGCCAGCCAACAATGCCTTATTTGCCCCCCTGCCCCTCTTCACAAGGAACTACTTCTCCAACGCTGGTAGGGATACTGAATTCATTAGCATATATGCTGTGTGAACAATCAGGAGACTTGAACCTGGGACTAAAGTAAGAGCCAAATTATTTGATGCTAAAACACATTCAGTGAGGAATAGTGAAAGGGGTCAAGGAAGTACTGGGCCACTTGACATCAAAAACAGTATCTGTGGTAGGAAGTAGAAGCAGAGCAGAGTAGCTTGCAGTGTTTTTATATCCTTTCCTTTATATGGCTGTGTTGGCACACTGGGTTGTAGACGAGCATGTCCTGCTGGGAAAGGAAGAGATGTGACAGGACTGAGGAATCGTGAGTCCAGGGCACGATCTTGCATGCTGAAGCAGCTCTGCTGTTTTGCATTAAACGCACATGTCCACACTCCCAAGCACACAGCAGCTCTGCCTATGGATGAACCATTTTCTTTTACAAAGACAGATAAGCAAAAGATTAGTTTAAAAGCCTGCTACAACTGTTGTGCAATAAAAACAAGTGACAAGCTTTTAGGCTTAATTGCTTCATCAGTCCAATCAGGGAATAAGGTATTCTGAGCCTGAGAGCTTGTTTGTTTCTTTTCCAGCTACATCCATTTAACAAATAAACAGATCTCTCTCTCCAGACCTTATTTATATTATATTACTCCAGAGTGGATACAAAGCTCCCCATCTTCCAAAACATTAAAAATCTAGCACTTAAAGAGAGAAAATTATTAGGTTTTAATTCCGCAAAACATGAACTGCCTTCCAGTACTAAGTATTAGTCAAATCTATCAATCTCTAGAAAGAGCAAGTCTGTTCATTGAAACTGAGACTTGAGAGTCTTTCTCTAAGGAGAAAACTGTTATGACCACCTGGTTGATAGGCCAGGATATTCTCCACTGTGTTCTCTGTCCAACTGAAATGCACTGCATCAATTACCTGGAAACAAGCTACAAGAACACCTTTTTCCTTGTAAGGCCATGCTACGTTTTGGAGCAGCCTTATGGCTGCTCCAAGTTGCACCGTACCATCTATGTTTATAAAAAGATGCCTTGGCTATAAACTGCAAGAGCACATAGCCAGTAAACCCTGGCTACACCCTGAGTCCTCCTTCTCATCCTCTGAGGGCCAAAGATGACTGTGGTATAGTGATTCAAGCATGCCTTCTCCACTAGGTAATATCTGAGCAGCATTTGATCCTACAGATGCACATTCTAAAGCCAGAGTCATTTGGGTTTCAAACATTGGCTATAACTTTTTACGGAAAGCACTTGACACATTTTATGTCTTTGCCATCATGTAAAAATACTACTATTTCCTTATAGACATCATCTACACAACATTGTCACAGAAATAAAGTTTCCTATAAGCACTTAAAAGTTAGTGGTTCTGATTTCCTTAAGGGTGAATTTTCCATAAAAAGTCTTGCTCCAGCACTAATTGCAAAATTAGCAAGAAGCTTATGAGTAATTAGATTGGGATGTTAAATCACTAATGTTCCTTAAATAAAACTCCTAATTAGGACACACCGCATATTTATCTACAATCTAGATCTGACAAACAGCACAAACTTCCCTTTTCTAGCTGACATCCAGGGCACTGCCTGGGAAATAATAGGCACTCACAGTACTCCCTTCAGGAAGGCTGGAGCCCTCATTTCACTTGCACAATTACAGGCAAGGATGCCTACGCACCTCCACTTTGATACCAAAGCAGACCGGCATAGTAGAGAGAGTCATGGCTGTAAATTCAGATACCTACCACCAGAAGGTTGTTTATCTCTCTCTTTTGATCACACAGGAAGCCTAGGTACTTGCTCAGATTAAGCTTCGGTGATGGAATCTAGCTGCTGATACCATAAAAATGTAAAACTATCAACACAAAATATAAAACTATCAACACAATCCCTCCTTCTACATGGTGTTTCTCAGACCCTAAGATAAATGCAGTTGGATAAATGCTTTTGTTTTACTACACCTAATAAAACACCACCTGACACAAAGGCATCTCAACTGAGAATTGATCCACAATAAACTACAGCAATACAAACAGCAACAGTTAAAATTTCTTTACAGCCCCTTTACCCGAAAGGTACTTAACTACTTCAAAACAAGCCCCACAATTACACTGACATTCCACATATCCTGCAGGCAGTCTTCCCATACATTTTATACCTTATTCTAATTTCAAAACAAAATAATCCATTTTCTCAGAAAAGCAGATGCACAGATTTTTAGGTATCAGAACTTTTTTATTTTTTTAAAAAAGGTTTAAAAATGGTGGTTTTAAACTGGTTACACCAGTTTATTTCAATCCACTGAATATCGTTTCACATGAACACAGAATTTCTATTCACAAGCAACATTTCACACCCAGATTGACACTGACCATCATAAAAACTAATTGTCTTCTGAACCACAAGAAGCATCTTTCAGCTACCTGGATTTTACTGTCTGAAGTGGTTGCCGCAGAACTTTTTCTCCCAGCCCCAGGTGAAAGGGGCTTAAGCCTAGAGGCACCCAGCTACCATAGTGCCTGTATCTCTGAGTCAACACAGCTACCAGCCTTGCACTGCTGGGGATGTGTGTGCTTTTTTATGTTCTCAAGTGTGGAGGGCTGTGAGCCTTTGACTCAGAAGTCCCCTGCACTCCTTTGGACAAGCAAAGTCTCTGGGCAGAAGGACTCGGACATAAGAAACCTCTCTCTAGGCTACGGTGAGAGACTGAACCACCCCCAGCAAGCCTTGTTTCTGTATGGTAATACCTTGTATCCAGTTGGTAAATTGGGTTCTACCCCACCCCCTGCCTTTCCCATAAAAAAGGCCCTGAATTAGGGAACCGACGTCCCTGGCACAGCTCCTGTCTTTCTGTCCCCGAGTTTGCCTCGGGTGATCTCACAAAGAGCTGAATCACAAGAGCTGGAATCACTTGTAGCTGAGAAATGGCTACACTTGCTGGGATCACCGCTGTGCAGGGAGGCTGCCTTTGTCCCTAGAAGCGTTGTTCTTTGCTGGACACTCTTTGTAGGAAGGTCCTGGCTTACTGGTGCTTGACCAGCATCAGGCCTCCTTGCGAAACTCAAGGCCACTGAAGTTAAGATTTGATACCTTATCCTAGACATACATTCATTCCAGAAAGGAAAAAGCCATTTTCAGCATGACTAGAATTAACCAGGTACTTCTCTATGTATGGTACAAAAGTCAAGACAACGTCCTGGAAGCAGTTTACCTGTGAGGCTTCATTGTTGAGCAGTTCAATTAATTTTTAGTCCAATTTTAAGTGTCACTTTTTATGTAACACCACAGTAACTAACCCATTTAAAAGATACATATTTGCTATATCCATTAGGAAAAAACGTCAGTCATCTCTTCCTACAGCACAAGACAGCAAATGATATTTTATAATATTTTTCTGCTATTGCAATTTAAAATAACCTCAATTGTTTTGCAGTGGATACCACCAATCCTTTGTATTCAAATATTCATTCATACTAAACATAGACAGAGATGTTCTGACTGAAAGCAGGTTTGGTGTTTTGTCAGAAAGAACAAATTTTGCTGAAACAAAAGCCTTTCTGCAACTGATATTGCAAATTTAGCATGTAATTTGGGGGGAAAATGTAATGATCACAGATTTCAGCTACATTACTTAGCAGCTGAGACTTCATACTGTCACCATCAAGACTGGAAGCCAGGTCCAACACTTCAGGTTGCACACCTTGCTTTCATGATCCCAAATACTTTAGGGAAGAGAAAAATCTTTCCCTGACCAAACAGATATAATGTTTGCATTAACACTTCCAGGAATTAGAAGAGTGATATTTTAAAGTGAAACATTCAGAAAGAAGGAACAAGATTTAAAATCTATTATCCAACCCTCCTCTTCTGCATGTGTAATAAGACAGCCAGGAATATACACACAGGCATGAATCAGAACATGATTTATTAATAATTACCCCACAAAAATTCTGTGAATAGTTCTGTATATACACATATATTAATGTTTATTTGATTGTTGTGAAATGTCCCTAAAAAGCTAAATGAATTAACAGCTGTGGTTGGCACCACACAGAAAACACCTTAAGGAAAAGTAACAAATCTAAGTGCAAAGGTTAGAGTTAGATGCCTGCCAGGACAGTTTTTTCATCTTATTGAGCCAAAAAATATTTTTAATCTTTTTCAGAAAGATGCAACAATCTGTAATTCACATGAACTTGGCAGAATCTTAAACCAGCAGGTCTGTCCCATAAAATGCCAAGTGTCTCCAGTAGCTGCTGCTGTTGCCAACACGTGACAACATGATATTCCAAGGTATCATCAGCTGCATCCTCAACCACTGCTAATTTTGCGCAGGATTATAACATTTTTCTACGTTCATTAGCTACAATTATCTTAATAACAGTTAGTAGCAGAAAGAAGGTGAGGTGGAAAAAACACAGAGAATTTGCAAGTGAGGTTTGCTAGACTGTGATCAGAAAGACATTTAACAGGCCAACACAGAGGTTTAACTTGAGATAGTACTGACAGACTGTACAAGGTGGACCATGCTGCCTGAGGTTGAGGTTGTTGTTGTTCTTGTTGTTTAGCTTTTGTTATGTTCTTTTGGGATTAAGTCACATGAGAAATTCACTATTTTATCTTTTTTTAATAGATCTGGACAAAAAAAATCATGGTCATGAAAATCTGAATAAAAGCTTTGGAAGAATATTTTCTGTTGTATCTCACAATTAAACAAAAAAACCTTCTTTGTTTACATTCAAACGGCATATTTAAAGAAATCAGTCTGAAATAATTTGTTGGTCAGGACAATCAGGTGAGAGAAGATGCTCATGTTCAAATTTGTAATTCATCTCACTGAAGTGTCCCATTTATTACGGCCACTTACCTTATGTTCACTTTGTCAGACCTTCCATGTCTAAGGTAAGAAACCATTCCCTTCCAAAAGAGTAAAAATGTGGTCAAAGCTGCTGTTCTGTCATTTCATGACAAAAATATTTTAAGACAGCTTTAACTGAGATGTCCATTTTCCTTGATGTGACACCCTGCATAAACATGGTATTTTATACACACCTTCAAGCAGGGATCTGAATTTAGCACTAAAATATTGTTTTACAGTGGTGAATGCCAAATGCTTTGCATCTCATTATGCTGGTTTGAAATAATAGTACTACTTAAAAGTAGCATAATAACAACAGAAAATGCAAGAGCTCTTCCAACGCAGTGCAATAAACCACTGTTACCGTGATGGTCAGTTGCCTCAAACAGCACTACAAATTCCAAGCAGTTCAAGCTCCATTTAATTCCTACTGTACAATTACAGAATATATGATGCCCTAGGTAGACATATTCAAACAACTTTGTACACTTCCATCTGGAATTATTCTGATCTCCTAGTTCAAAATTTTTTGATGTTTATTCATTTTACACATTAAATACAGGTTCTGCACACTATACATCAAACATTATTGCTAGCACTTAGAAAATTATTCCATAATTAGGAAAGGTTCAATTTGTAATAAAAAAATATTATAACAGAGACAAAATATATAAAGCCAGTGGTTGTCTGGAAACTTTGAGCTCTGGCCTAACCTATGTAATATTAGACAATTGGCTTCCCCTCTGTTGCTTCCTCTTACAAATTGCTTGCTGTACCTGTGTCATGCTTTGAGGCCAAGGACTGGCTTTCTCTTTGTGTAATGTGATTTGCAGCTGGGATTTCTGAATGCTGCTACAACACAAAATTACTGCAACGGTTCAGAGCTCTGCTCTACCAATCACCCTAATCCCAGTCTCTATTGGTACTTTTAATGGCCCCCCTGCTGTTCCAGAACAATAGCCCACTCAAGAGAACTTGTCCCATCACTTTGAATCTACTGTAAACACACACATATATACATGTACTACGTACATAACACGCCTTTTTTTTTTCTTTTTTTTTTTTTACCCTCAGGCACATCTCACATGCTGGCAATGGAATCTAGAATGTTTTTACACTCACAAAATCATTCCCAAAGCAAAACACTACCTAAAAGGGCTACTACTTCAGCACTGCCCGCTCATTTTTGGTGTAATGTACCGATAAAAGTGGTAACAGGACTGTAAGCATAATACATGGGAGAACAGAAAGCTCAACAGGAAAATAGTCTCTATACAAAGTTGTGGGAACAGGAGTCGAGAGAAAACACGATCTGCCTGAGATTCTGCCCAGAAACAACCCACAGCAGGAGACAAAAGTTCCTAAACTCACTATGTAAACACCTAAATTTCATCATACCCCTCTTCCTGAAATATACGAGATTATCCTGACACACTATGCGCTATCTTGCCAGAGGGAAGGAAAAGTCATTTTTCTCCAGAGCGATCATCCAGATCAGGCTCTCATTGCCAGCAGCCCTAGCCCTGGGGTAAAGCCAGGCTCGTACCCGCAAGTTTCCACTGGCGAAACCCGGGTGCAAGGACAGATCCGGCGCGGGGGACAGGGGTCAGGAGCCACCTGAGGCGGGCAGGTGATGGAAACCAGCCTAGCGCTAACATTGCTCTGAAGTCCTCCTGTCACCCATTCGGGAGGCAGACTCCCAAAAAAGATTGGGATTTAACCGACTGACACTACCAATGAAAGAAAATGTTTATCAGAAAATCGCCATCCATCTGCCTATCAGTGCTGATTTCCACCAGCGGGGTGGCAGGATCGCGACAGCCTCTCCGCCCAAGCGGGGGCTCGGGAAGGGCAGCTTGTCCACAAAGGGTCTGGTTTAAAGAAAAGTGCCCATCTGACAGAGGCTGGGTTGGTTTTCTGCCCCCCACACAATGAGCTCGCTCCCCCGGCTGCGCGGGCGGGTCCGGCTGCCCCTGGCAGATCCCACCGGGGCTGGGGCCAGCCTGCGGGGCCGCTGGCCACGGGCCGGGCACGGACACAGGGACAAAAAGGAGCACAGAACAGATGAAAAGGCACACACGCCACCACCCTCCTCGCTCCCCTAATACACACAAGAGACCACCAACCAAACTCGTCCGCAAAACGCACCTCCTCATCAGCTGGGTCCGGGTGCGGGAGAGCCGCGGGGCATCCCCCGCCGCGGTGCGCGCCTGCCGTGCCCCCGCCGCCCTCCTGCCTCCTTCCCTCCCTCCCGAGGGCGGCACTCACCTCGGGGGGCCGCGGCCGGGCCGGGGGCCGCCTCTCCGGGCAGGGGCGGCGCGGCGGGGCCAGGCACACTTCCACTTTCTCCGGGGGTCTTTCTTTGCCGAGCCGAGCCTTGCCGAGCCGCGCCGCCTGTACCTCCCGCGGCACTCCTCCCCGCCCGCCCCTCGCCGCCGCCTCCCCGCGATGGGAAGCGAAGCGAGGCGAAGCGGTGCCCGGCTGCCGGCCGGGGGCGGCTCTCCGGCACTGCCCCGCCCCGGTACCTGCCGGGGCATCCCGGGGGCGACGGGCGGGCCGGGGCACCCCGCCGGACCCCTCTCGGATTCCTCTGCCTCCCTTTGCAGCACTCACCTGCCGTGCTCGGAGCTCACTCGACCCCGCGGGCTGCTGCTTTTTCGGGGTTTGACATGCTTTGTCCGCCCCTCTCCTTCGGTAAACTGCTCGAAGGAAGAGGTCCGGGAAGGCTGTGTGGGTGGGAGCGTCTACATGTACTTCAACACAACAAAGACCCACTTGATTCCCTACTGGTACCTAACGCCCAACAAAAGGGAAACGCCGGGAATGTCGTAATTATCACCCCGTGAGATGGATGCCAAATCAACACTTCTTACGAGGCTGTACTTACAAAACAAACGGCAGCTTGGATGCATCTATTTCTGTCCTGCTACTATAAGCGGCTTGCTCACGCCCTACTGCTTTAGAGCTGTGTTTCCTGGCACAGGAGGTAGAAATCTTACAAAAAACCATAAAGGCAGGAAAGTTACAAGTCCCAGCAACAGTCTTTTGACACCTTACAGTAGTGAGACTGGCTGTTAAGATATTTTGCCCACAGATGAGAACCCTGCCTAACATCTAGCTAAACTGCACATTAGAGCATCATTTTTCAATGGAGGCTTAACAGGAATCGTCCTAGCAAAGTCCTCACTAGGAATTGCCCTACACAACACACACTACATAATCTTCCACTACATCCTCTCAATAGGAGCCATCTTTGCTATCCTAGCAGGATTCACCCACTGTTTTCCTGGGTTTCCTGCACCCCACCTGGGCCAAAACTCACTTCAGGGTTAAATTTACAGAAGTAAGCCTCACCTTCTCCCACAACCCTTTCTAGACCTAGCTGGCATGCCACAATGATATGCAGAATACCCAGATGCCTACACTATGAAATGCTATAAAATATAAACACCTACAGACTAGATTACCCCTCGCTTGGTCTTGAATGGTCCCTGATGATGGCACCTGCGCTGCTGACTCAAGATTGGTTGTAAGGGATATAAGCAGCTGTCCCTCATTTAAAGCTCAATTGTGATCCACATGTAAGAGGTTCACTTTTGAAATGCACTTAAGCTTTTCCAGAGAAGCCCAAGCTATGAATCATGCATCTGACCACAGTTAAGTTCACACGAAGTTATAGGGACCTGGTGTGCAACTGAACAGTCAGTGTCCCTGTAGCCAGATTAAATACAGGTAGCAGGGGGTGTGGAGTGCAGTGTTGAGAGCAGAGAACACACTTCCCTATGTCTGGAAGCTGAACCAGCACACAAGAGTGGAGGAGCTGTGAGGACCGAAGGAAAGGAGAGCCTAGTCTTTAATTTTGTGATCATGTAATCAGTTAGGAAATGTCCTCCCAGAATAGTTTTTATACTGGTGTTACACTACTATAGGGATCAGAATTTAGACCCTCATTCAGATTCCTGCAGTGTAAATGTTTGAATGATGTCTTCTGGTCCCTTTCCTTTGAGTTCTGGCTGCCTTCTGTCTGAAGCACTTTCTTAGAAAGTGGGCTGAAAGCTCTGGGGCTAAGGAAGGCCTTCAACGGCTCTTTGTTGGCCAAGAGCTCTAAATAATCAGTGGTTATGCAAAAGGAAGGTGATTTCCTCCTTGTGTTCTGTAAGCAACTTTCATATATAAGATCTGTCATTTCCTATTGATTTTAACTCAGTACAGAAAGCCTGATGTCTCAGGTAGAAAGGATCTCCTAGATTTGTGATGCCTATTTCTTTCCTTTGACTTTTTCTGTAATGTAGACTTTTACTCTAGAGTCACCTTCTCTGTTTGAGGGACTAGGGGCTAAACATCTAAAATGGAAATGAAGTAATGGCTGTGTAAAATACCTCAACAAAGTACTTTAAAGCCAATATTTCATGTCAAAGAGAAATTGTTGCCAGTAGTATGAGGTAAGCCCCATTCTTGCAAACACCAACATCTAAAAGTTTATTTACAAGGTTAAATGTGTTTCAAGCCATTGATGTGTGTCACATGAGACAAAACAGAAGAAAATCCTGGGAGGCTGAAAGGCTTTCTCAAAAGTGAAAGCTGAAAAACTTACAAAATAATCACAACTATGTATCTAGAAATGAACAAGCAATTCCTTTTTTGTTCTTGGAAGAAAAGAAAGGGGAACACTGGTATGAAAAAAATGTCTATATCCTAGTGTTTTCTGGTGCCTATTTTGCTTAAAGCAAAGAAATGTTTAGATGCCACAGAAGGAGACTCCAGCTCTAAATTAGATGGCTGTTTCCCCTGGGGGTGTACATTTACAATGCAGCTATGCTGGTTTGGGAGCTATTTGTTGTCCTAAAGGTGGCAGTCCTGCTCCTAATGCTTCCTCTGTTGGAGCAAAATTTAAAGAAAGCTAAACATTTCTTCATAGCTAGTTTAGCTGCTTGAACAGGCTTTCTGAGAGTCAGTGCTGGGTAGATGAGAAAGAAGCAGAGAGCAAGCAGCAGTAGTGCCAGCAAAGGAGATGGGGACTGCCCTGGGACTGCAGCAGGCAGCCCCCAGTTTGACTGAGCTGTCTTGTGAAATTCACCTTCAGAGGAAGAGCTCAGAAAGGACTGTACATTAAATCTGCTCTTCCTATGCTGTTATTTTACTTAATCCTGGCTTAATGAACTGCTAAAGAGAAAGATTCTCTTCCTTTGTAGTTAGGACACACCATCAGGCAGACAGAAGACCTCACTTCTAGTGCTTCCTGGAAGAATTGATTCTAGGTGCTCGAGGAAGGCATCAAACCAAGGTCTCCCTATTTCCCCAGTATCCTCAGTCATTGCTCCTGCACCAAGCTCTCTGGCTCCAAATTCCGGTGCCAGGTAGAAATGCATGCCCAGCTCTCACCACGTTGGCACTGATAGCATCTGCAGTGTATATCTGCATCACGACATAATCCCAGCAGGAGAGCTGGTCTGCGTGGGTCCTGTACCCAAGCTGGGCCTGCTGGCTCTGCAGGACAAGGAACTCTGCTGGGTAGATGTACTATTTTCCAGCAGGCAAACCATATGAAAATATAATTTTATCAGTTAATAAAATATTGGATTATTCCACTAAACTGGCAACATTTCATTAAAATAGCAATATTGATTCTGTTTCCAAAGCTGATTCTTCCATTAGAAGACCTCAAAGGTCAGTTTACAATTACATCCAATATATATAAAGCTTCCCAACTTATTACTTTTCATTAATTTTCTGACATAGAAACATGCACAACTCTTTTTTTGCAAAGCCACAAGTTAGAAAGAAGGCTACAAAAAATTCCCCACATAGATATTTGAAGTTAGTGATGTTCACTGTAGAAATAATTTGGCATGACTGCAGATCAAAAAAACCCAAAATTTTGATAAAATGTTTGTAATGGTGAGTTAACATCACCCACTGGTGTTAACTTCATCTCTTCAAACTCCAATATGAGCAGACTGTTAAAGTATAATTTCCAATCTTTGTGTATTTTACCAAGAATGTTATTGCAGTTCATTCATTCATTCTTATATTGATAGTTATGAACCTAAATTGCTGTCACATTTGACACTAACCTGCAAACAAATCATCACTCCTTGCCTCTCCCCTAGAGCACTGTCATTTGACATCATCAGGGGATGACATTCTGAATCAGAAAGAATTTGAAATAGTTTGAAATAATCAGCTAATTTCTGTAAGCTAATGTTGGTAGGAAATTCTACCATCAGTCCACACAGTATTTTTACAAGTAAAAGGGTAGAGAGAATCCACAAGAAAACATGGTCATTCCCACAGCACGAGCTGTACCAAAATGCCAAGCATGCCATAGGAATAACATGAATAAGAGCAGCATTCCTTCTGCAGCTCAGAAATTTCTGTTTCATAGGAAATGGAACGGAACATCTACGGCTGTTTTGAGGCTGCCCTCTTATGTTCAAGTGGATTGTCTTTCACTTTTCCAACTTTTTAAAGTAGATATTATTTTCTGCAGATCAATTCAAGCTAAAGATCATGCTAACTCTACACTTTCCTCAGGATATATTCAACTTGTGTTGTGAATGTCTCATCCCTGCAAGTATTCAAGGCTACACTGGGTGGAGCTCTGAGCAACCTGGTCTAATGGAAGGTGTCCTTACTCATGGCAGGAGGCTTGGAATTAGAAGATCTTTAAGGACCCTTCCAACACAAGCCATTCTATGATTCTATGATTCTATTAGACTTAATGTTTTTTCTCCAGAAATATAATTTCAGCTAGGTACCTTGGAGAGACAGAAGCATGACACTGTCTCTGCTTGTCCCATGCAGCTACAACACATGCTCTGTAGCTGTGTTGGCTGCTTTTTAGTGGAGTAGTCAGTTGTAGAAGAAAAACATCTCTAGTTTGACAGCTAAAAGCTTAGGTAGGAGGTGTGAATCATTGCCTGAAAGCTGGGAGACACTTTGTTCATGCAAATTGCATGAGGTGAAGTGAGGACAGTACAAGGTTTCTAGACAGCCAGAACCAAAATGGTCTCAGAAAGGAAAAGCAGGTAAGACAAGATTTGAGTCAGGGAAAGGGAGAGGGCGTATTTTTAATCAAGCCAAACATACCTAACTTTCTAACTTTGAATGTATTCCAGTTTTGCTGCATGGAAAAAAATGGAGAGGTTATGTCAAAGAAAATAGACAGATAAGTAAATAATCTAATATGGCTACGGACATGACAGGTGATGCAAAAATATGAAGTGAAGAGAAGAAAGTGACCTAGAATATACACATCAAAGGATAAATCTATTGCTTGTTATAGAACACCCACTTTAAAGACCATTATTGTTAATGGAGAGGTCATGCAGTGAAATAGAAACATCAGGAAAAGTGAAAAGGGAGCAGAGAAAGAAACAAGGGAAATGAGAAGGAGTTGTCCTTTCAGAACAGAGAACTTTATTTATACATAACCAATACACAGCAGCCTGACTTGCTTCTATTGAATAAATATCTTTGCTGAAGCTTTCCACCAAGGTTAATGAAACATTATGAAAGTTAGTCAAGGAGAAAAATTTTGTAACCATTGAAGTGTGTATGAATTTCACAGTACTTTTGTGTCTGTCATTTCAAATTATACTCATCTGTGTTTATTTATTTTTTCAGATAAGACAATAGCCTGATCAGGTTGCTTTCTGGCTCCAGCTCTACCATCTAAATTCATCAATAAGGACTTGTCTTCCAGTTTAGATTTCTATATCTTAACCTGGAGAGTCATATCTCATTTTCTATTCTGTCAGCGAGCTAATTACAGTAGAGGGAATGGCATTTTAAAACTGGCAAGAAAAATTAAAAAGAAAGTGTCAAAGTTTATCTCACATTTCATATTGAAAGGTTCACTATGAATCCACAGTGCAAACCGTGGCACAAAAACACAGAGCACTTTTGTGCTATGGATTTTCCCTCTATCTCGGTCTGTTCTGCGGAGTGGATCAGATGTTAAGCTTAGGAAAATTGACAAAGATATTGATTTCTATTCATGGGTTTGCATTAATCAAGGTCCAGAGTATTTTAATATGCCACATATCTTCTTGACAATTAGTTTAGGGAAGTACAAGGTTTGAAATATTGGAGCAGCTACTAACCTCTGAATAGCACCACTGCTGATCTGAATTTATGACTCCATAAGGGCCTATCAAAACCATAAAACTACTAATTGCTGATGTGTTAATGAAGGATTGGGTTACCAAGAGCTTCAACTGCTTGGTTATTGCTGCATTCAAAATATTGAACTAGATGCCATCAGCTTTTTACAGAGGGAGATATGCTACATGGGCAGAAGTAATTGCTCAGAAAACCTATATTCAGGCACTTTATAGATTTATGTTCAAATACTAATCTGAGATAACTGCTCTGTAGATTCTTACAATTTTCATCATTATGCAAGCTATTTACATCCTGGGGTTAGGTGCAGAAAATTTTTTGTTTCTAAGGTTAAAACATTGTTTCTAAGGTTAAAACACATGAACTTATGTCTGTTACAGCAATGCAAGGCAGCGAATATCTGCATTTAGCTTTAATTCAGTAACAGTGTGGCTCCAGTTACTTTAAATTCCTAGTGAATCATTTTTAGAAACTGGTATTTTGAGAGGAACTTTTTATTGGTAGGAATCCAAACCAGTTCCTTCATACTGCCAGTTCAAAACCACATTTTGTCAGGAAAAGCTTTCTCAAGAGAAGGGCATACAAAAGTGAAGTGTAGTAAATAATAATGTGCATGCCCTTAGCCCACCAGAATTACTAAATGGACAGTGTTCCTCAGTGGATCAGTGCCCCGATCTGTTCCTCATAATGCCAATGAGGATTTGGCACTACTGTAAGGCAGACCCACAAACTAGAAATGTGTTTCTGACACACCAGTCAATGTCCTACATACTTCTTGGGTTCTCCATGGCTCAGCCAGCTAATCTTTTACTTCCCTGTTTTCACACTTTCTAAAGGTTTTATTTACATCCTGGTGATAAAAGGGAATGTTTCTAGTGGTTGTGGGAAAAAATTGTGGTAGTCTTGGCAAGAAATGTATAAGGTGTATCTGTGAGGTGTTTCAAAGTCACTTAACTACTTGGGTATGATCACAAGAGAAGGTGGAGGAGAACAGAGGGGAGCAGGAGGAAGAAAGGGATGAGTTGGATAACAGAAAGAGTTTCATCCTTGAAGACATCTCCCTTTCTGTCCCTATCCTTTCCAGAGAAGATGGCAATGATTAACTGTCCTATATGTCTACCTAACCCTCATGATCTTGCATGAACAGAGGAGGATCTCATTATTCAGGGCCACTGCATCAACCCTGAAAAATTCTGCATCTTCTGCAAGTAACCCACCTCATACGGAGTCAGAGCTGAGACAGTGCCTTCAGTCAGTCATCAGTGATATTCCTCCACTCCACATGAAAATCAGCCTGTCAGTCTCCACTGGCTGCTGCTGAGTAGCTTTCAAGGAGACTGCCTGAACTTTGCCCATGGTATTAGCAACAGCTCAATATCTGCTGGGTATTCACACTTTGGTAATAGGCTGAAACTGGCTTTACAAGAGTTTCATGAAACTACTCAAATGTAATGGATGGAATTACTACATACAGAAAAAAAAATTAAAATTTGACCTTCTGAATCCAGTGTCCTTTGAATTGGGCTGAAGGACTGGGAATGGAGGGGTTTCTTTTAGGAACGTCTTAGATTAATCTACCCATGTCATAGCATAAGGTAATGTGAATAGATAATAGAGTGAGTGATTCTCAGTAGTGCCAGTAATCATTTAGTCAAATGAATCTCACCAGAACTGTCCATTTTGTTTAGGAAAAGAAATATATCGTTTTAATAGAGAGTTATCCTGATTTTTATCCAGATATGAAAGATAAATTTGTCTAAATTTCTGATAACTATTACTCTTTGAAAGCTTCTTTAGAAAATAAAGGGTTTGCTAACCACTTTTACATTCATTAGGAAAACTGTGAAACAAGGTGAACTGCACATTTTTCTGGCAGGTTCCTGAAGTTTTCTGGTTATCACTAGCAAAACTGAAATTTTATCTGTCATCCTGGATAAAGGAATGCTTTTTATTTCTTTTTTTAAATTTAAAATACAATTAGAATATATTTGAATTAACATTTCAGTGCAGAACAGTTTTCACACAAGGAATTGACAAATTCCTCAGATGACTTAACCAATCAGTTAGGCATAATATAAAAATTATCTTTCCATTAATTTTACTAGATCTCTGACTTTTCACAAACCAAAATAATTCCTGTTCAAATGTTTTACTAATGGAATTAAAACAGTAGTGGGAAAGCTGGAAAATTCAGACACTGATTTAGTTATACTATTATACATGTACAAAATTCAATACTTATTTTTAAAGTAAAACAGATATATAAAGATGGATATTATACTTCGATGGGGTAGTGTTGAATTTAAATCAGCAAATCAATATTCATTTAAATGGTATGATTCAAATTAAATGGCCTTAATTTACAAATTTTAAAGACATTATTTGAAACAGCAAGGAAAATGTTAATGAAAAAATAAGAGTTAATGTCATTTCATCTCAACAAACTGACTACCTTTACTACATACAGAGACCAAGGAAAGATTCATTTTACTAGTAATATTCATATTACAACACCACAGCTCAGGTATTCACTCTCCCTTCAACTACAGAGCTCTTTACTAGTAGGCAACAAATACAGTGTTTAGACTGAGCTAACTTGTCTTGTCCACCATTATATCAATCTCCTTTAAAATAAAAAGCTAAAGCTTTTGGCACTGTGTTTCTAATCCTCAGTTTATTACGACAGCCTTGAGAAAATCACCCTGAGATCTACTGCACTTCACCTTGCACCAGCAGAGTCAAGGGTGTCCATCTGAGATTACACATGTGCTAGTTTGAAAACGAACCAGTGGGAGGCACCAAGTCAGAATAACAATTTAATAGGGAAATCAAAAAAATAAAGGCAGAAAACACTGGTTTAAACTGACAGAGTCAAGATACAACCTGACACCCTGTTAGTCAGGGTGGCAGTAGCAGTCCAATAGATAATGCTGGCTGCAGTCCTCCTGAAGTGGTGGCTGTGGTTCTGTCGAAGTGGTGGTCCAGTAGAAGGGTCTGCTCTTCCTCAGAAGGTCCAGTGGTGACTATGCAGCTCCTGTCCTCTAGGAATCCAGTGGAAAGGGTGTCTGTGGTGTTCGGAACCTCAGATTTTATCTAGGCCGGAATGCTTGGTTCCTTCCTCTGGGTGGAGCCTCTCACAATGGGATGATGAGTCATGAGGCCAGGTGTTGATGGGCCATTAACAGAACAATAGTCTGGAGGGAGGAGGCAAGGAAACACTGCCCCACCTGGCTTCAACAGCTCATGAGGATGGGAATAGAATACACTGCAACCCAGGACAGCACAGAATGCACACAGCAATACTAATGAACCTTCCCATTCATTTCAGTCAGAAAGTATTTCAAATACATGATGCCATCATTAGTATTTCAATAAAAAAGTGCTGAGCTATTGCTTTGGTTATAGACATTTATGCAACTTGTTGTTTTGCCTTGCTCTGGTTTTTGATGAGTTTTGCCTATGGAAGATCAGATTTCCCTTACCTAAGAAGAACTTCGGTGAAGAACCAGCAAATGTTCTATAGAACTAAAGAGAAAAGTACAGCAAAATTTATACTTCTTCCAGTAAGGCTGTACTGCAGGGGATTTCGACAAATCCAGTGGAACCAATCTCTAACAGGTTTATTTCCATGCCACCCTTGTCTCCCCTTCTTGTAGTTACACAGCTGCACTCAGCACAGCAAGGGAGGCTTGCTTTTTCTGGTCTGCCCCTTCAGGTTTGACACAGATATTCTCCTTCTCCCTATGTTTGTGTGTAAATAAGCGTGGTGGAAAGGGAGAGGAAAAAGTTTGAGGATAAAGTCCTTCTGGCTCCCTGACCTTGGCCTGGAACTGATTAAGAGCCCTTTGCTACCACAGCACCTTCCCCCCGTCACCACTACTGTACCTGAGACAAAGGTACAGTAGTTCAAAGGATTTATAAAAGATATCAAGTTTTCTAGGTTATATATAAATACGAGGTGCCTTCTTCTACAGTTTGATCCTATTCCCACTCCAACCAAAATCAAATACCCAGTATTGTGCTAGCACTTTAATAACAGAATATCTGAAGAATATGTACAATGAAAACCCTTCCCAAATTTTAGATTTAAAAACAGCTGTAAAGATACTAAGAGAACAGTTTATATTTTACTATAGCTACTGTTGGTAATGATGAAAAATGAAGTAACTTTAGGTGAATAGATAAATAGAAAAGATTGCTAAATTATTTTTCCTTCAATAAGTTTACCTGCAATGCTGAGATGTCTGAGAATAAATAGGAAATGACAGAGTGAATAAATAGGAAATGACAGCCTTTACGCTTTAGTCCAGAATTGTGCTAGACAAATGTGCCATTTTAACCTCTTCCCTTAGCAATACTAAAGAAATACTAAAGAAACTAAATATGTGTATATATCAAATATATGTACCTATCTGTCTCCAGGGAAGCAGTGAGGTAAAAGGGTTAAATCGTGTTTAACCAGAATGTATACTTAGTGTTCTTTATCTCCCTGGAACTTGTTAGCACTTTGAGGACCAATTCACTAAGAATGAATAATACTGTGAATGACATCAGCTTCCGCCAACATGCAAGAGGTTACTATGGTAATGGAGAAAGTTTTTCACAGTACAAAACAAGTACCATACTTGATATATTAGCCAGCCAAAGAAAGCAGTCACATATAAACTACAGCATCTTTCTAATGAATAGCCATTTATGCAGCATGCATGTTAGCAATTCTGCTGAGTTCCTCTGAACATCAAACTGTTGGCAGTTATATTGAAAAACTTGGCAGATTTACAAAAGTGCTAACATTTTGTTTTCAGCAGCTTGTTTTTTCTCTCTCGGAGCCCATATCTTCAGCATATTCACAGAGTCTTTAGCCAATGCCAACCAGGAAGGTCTCTGATCTGAGCTTAAATGTACTGTATATGCACACTGAGGAGGCAGGATGTCCAAGCCATGCAAGTGACTCAAAATGGACTTTTTTATTTGTGGCAGAAGAACAGATGGCTTCTTTGTTAGGTGGTGCTTTCTTTTTTATTTCCTCACCACCTCTTCCATAAGAGTTTAATCCACAAAACAATACAGTGTATTTGCTAATATGCAAAAGTCAGAAAATATTGAAACCTTCAAATCATAGCAGTGCATATATACATATGGCTATTTCAGTAATGAATCTAAACCATATCAAACCATAAAGATCCTCTTGTAAAAAAAAAAAAAAAAAAGAAAAAAATTGCGAATAAATAATTCTAAACAGAGGCAAGATATTATTTCCTTACTCCTTCCACTTTCCAAAAAAAAAACCCCAGACCAGTACCTTCTTATTCTGGATGGGGTCCTATCAAATCCTTTCCTTTTTCCAGGATGTTGAGAGATGAAGGAAAGAAGAAATCTGAGAGCAGTTACACATCATTGATTCTGGGAGTCTGCTGGCAGACTCTGGAGTTTTCTACTGATGCAAATTATTGTAAACCTTGTCCCAAAGGACTGAGGTATCATCTGAAGAGACCTTCTTCACAGCGAATTTTATGCTTCTCCATTGCATTTCCCTTGCCAAGGATGAAGAAGTGAGTAAAAAGCAAAAGAATGAATTAGAGTGAATGTACTTTCATACAATTCCAGCAAAAAGTAGTGACTGATCTTGGATTCTGTCTCCTGCCACCTATGTGATACATTTTGGCTATAGATGCTGCCAAATACATACATTTAAATGTATTGCTGCCAAATACATACATTTAAATGCTGCCAAAATTAAACTTCACAAGTCTTTCTGTATATGATCATCCAGTCATTCAACCTGCCATTGTTTTCATAGACATGAAAGGTTTTTCCAATTACTAATCTGCACTTCTTATAAACCTTTCAAGGGAGGTTTTAAAATGGGTTTTAAATTTAAAACATCTTTCATATGATGATTTTCTTTTTGTACAAATTAATGTATTTCTAATGTCAGAATCAGAAAAATATTCCCTATTCTAAAATTTGGATTCTGCCAGCTATGCATTTTCAGCTATAGAATTTCAAAGATTTTCTATTCCCGACATTTGAACTAAATATTTTAAGGCTTTTTTTCATAGTGGTTTAACAATTTATCTTCTTCTCTGTTATCTCATCTGTTACCATGCCAGTTGATATGCTGGTAATGTTTTTTGTTTGTTTCAAATATTGGCGAAAAGGTAAACAAGAAGTGCAAAAATATAGGAAAAACTTTTCTGTTTTGTCTGAAATTCCATTCCTATTTTGTTTTATAATTTTTAAGACATCTCATGTTTAATTGTGGTTCTGTAAGTGAAAGATATGGCAGTTCCAAGAAGAGATGCTCAGTCTTTGGAAATGGAGGAGATAGCAGCACAGATTATGCGTGTTGGCCTGAGACCTGAAGCCTGACTGGTCTTAATGGGCTAGCACAACACTGGTGGCAGAACACAGCCCACTCTCCTAAGCAGGAGTGCTCTCCCTTTTGCTGGTATTTTTAGGCACTGCAATAAAGATCAGAGATTATCATTTGGGTAGTACTATTCCATATAGCTCAAATAACTTCCCTGTATTTGGCAGTATTCTTCCATACAGCTCATGCAACTTACCTGTATTTTGACAATTTTTGGTTTTTTTCTGGTCATACCTTTTGCATCTCAGGCAGGAACATAACCAGGCTTCTGCTCTGTAGCAAATTTTTTAATGTGCTAACACCATCTCAAAAGTGGCACTAATTTCCATTAAAGAAAAATATCAAAACCCAGTACTCTTTCAAGTACTGCCACCCCATAATCCTGAGAGGATTGATCTGCTGTTTTATGAAATGAAGGTTGTTAGATCTGTACTCTTTAAGATAGTTAGATGGTTAGATATACATCTTCTTTTAAGTGAACACTGACCTTAGTAGTGATATTCGGCTGCTTCCCCACAGGCACTGCACTAACTAGGAAGACTTAGGCACCTTTTAGATTACTCACCACCTACATTCATCACTGAGGGTATTTCCTTCCCTTGGGTATACAGGATAGCCAACACCTGACAGCCTGCCAGGCCCCAAAAAATTCTCAGTAAGACTTCTGAAAGGGCTTATGGTTATTCATGTACTTTGAGTTACACACACCGGAGAATTACTGACAAGATCTTCCCAAGAGGTCAAAACAACAAAAAACTTTACTAGCAACTTAGAAAATCAAAGAAATTGGGCGAAAAGTTTTGTACTGGTTGTGTTAATCAATCCCGGTTTGAATTCCCCAGCTGGCTGTTAGCCTCTACCCTCATCACTCCCCCAAAGCTTCCCCATTGGTCCCGGTTCCCTGGTATCACCTTTTCCCTGCCCCCAGATAAAACTGTGAGTTTTGGAATCATGTTTGTATTTGCCCCTGCGCCTTTCCATAGCGTAGAAGCAATAAATGCTCCTGCCGGAACGCACGCAAGTACCCTTCTCTACTCTTTGCTACCGACCATATTACTGAATCACCTGTGCCTCTGTGGGGGCACGCGGGACCCCACAAAGCCGGGCAGGGACAGTATTACATCTGGAGGGACTTATCTCTGAGTCGTGCGGCAGGGCATTCATGGTCCATTAATCAGAACATAGTAAAGAGGGAGGAGACAAGGAAACATGGCCCCACCTGGTTTCGACAGCCCATGAGGATGGTAGTAGAACACACTGCAGTCCAGGACAGGTTTAGAGCAACAATCAACATAAAAAATTTCTTAACACATTAACATAGTCCACTCAATTTAGCAAACTCTAAGCCCATTCGATTTTAAGTTACTCAAGAATTCCAAGAAGAGGGAATTGAAAGAACAAAGAGAAAAACAGAAAGAAAAGATACAGAAAAGGATGCACATAACTATCACTCCTGGGTGCCAGCAGTGTTCAGCTGATAGAAATTCCAAGAGGAGGCAGCTGCATGTTCGGCCTTAAATACCCCTTGGCCTTCCTGGGCCCTTCCCCCAGGTGGGACTCCTGGTAATTTGGCCACTCAGGAGCTGGTGAGGGGCTCCAGGGTTGGGGTGTGGAGCATTGCCTCTGCTGTGCCAGGGATTGGCAGCCACTGCAGGGCTGGGATACAGGTCCAGGTTGGGGGCTGGGTGTGCAGGCAAGGCTGGATGTGCCTCTTCCCCCACACACACACCCAAAGGAACGTTTTGAGTCAGCAATCCTTCCATTCTCTCCCACAGCCCTGGGAACAAGGCACTGGACACCCATTCTGCATCATGCATGCTCTCCTGGTTATGATGTTAGGAAGCTGGAGCAAGAGAACTGACCACAACCTTGTATCTGCAAATTCTTCACACAGATTCCCGTCTCAGTGGGAACTCTGTTTGTAGACATTTTATATACTCAACAGAATCAAGACACAAAATTTTATGGTCTGCTTCACAAACTTCAGAAGGTTAAGTATAAAATCAGGATAATGATGAATAGAGTACCTGGAGCTGAAAATAGCTAGTCACCCACACTTGCCAAACAGTTTTATGAACGATAAGTTTTTTTTTCATTTTCCTCACCCACACTTGCCAAACAGTTTTATGAACGATAAGTTTTTTTTTCATTTTCCTATTCTTCAAAGGATGTTGACAATAATTTTTGTTTCATGTGACAGCAGTTTGTTTTCTGTATTGTATTTATACAGAAGGAAACAAAAATGACCAAAATAATAACTCAAGCTTAAACCTACTACAAGGGTGTTCTAATGAAGAACACAAAGAAGAATTCCTTGCACTCCATCATTTTCCTCTGCCATGATAGTTATTTATCATTGGCACTGTCTGCAATAACTGTTTTTCTGGCTTAAAGCCTAAAATGCTTTTTTTTTTTTTTACTTTATTTAAAATCAAATGCACACTTCTATGGCAAAAATTAATATGTTTCAGATTTTCTACATCCTTTTGCTTAGGACTGTTATAATTAAAAAAACCCCATATAGATAGTTGTAAATTAAAAAAAAAAAAGAAGAAATACTGTCTGATATATAGACAGTTGTAATTACACCACCAAGATCTACCAAAACAATTTATAGCATTTAAAAAGACAAGTTCAAAACAGCATGACTCTACCTCTACTCTGACAGAATACAAATGAATGAGCCGAGGAAGATATAGTATCAAATACCACATCATTATTTCTTGTTCCCTCATCAGCTTTGCCAGCATGAATTATTTATACTGGCTGAGCAGCTAGAATCAGTCCCATTCACAACTACACACAGGTGACAAAATGTAACAGTGATAATGATGGTAATCTTTTATTGCCCTCAGTTATTTTTCTACTACTTATGGATACTTATGAACCTGCATTTTGGAATTTTCTACTGCTTCATTTACATAGTATTAGATGTCTGGAAAGGTGACTTGCTAGATTTTTTGAGTGTTTGGAATCCTGGGACAGTTTTGAATTCAGGCAGTTGAGGCCAGCACAATTTTCTCAACTCTCTCTCTACACCTACTAAAACAGTCCCTTGATGACTATAGAATTTGATGTTACATAGCTTGGACAGGCCTCTAAGCTAACTAAGAAAGTGATTATACTTGGCTGGGAATTTCAGAGATAATTTCTGAGTAATTTTTAAGTTCCCTTACCCTGCTCTAGCTATTATTCTTCTTCCTGCAAGCATCTGATTTAAATCTGCTGTTTGGATGCTTGTGACCCTGAAATTGCATTTAAGGCCTCAAAATCTCAGCATATTCATGTGCTATTTGACTCATGCTTGTAGTGTTATCTCCGAAACTCCCTTGTTCTGCCCACAGTCCCGTCTTTCCACCGTGACCCAAATGTGTGGCACGTTTGTGTGATACACGGAAATGCATACAGGCCTCGGGTATTGTTGCCGTGCTTCTGAATCCGCTTTTCTGCTTGAAGCAGTTTGCAAATGAGATGATATTAGATGGCTTGACATTAGATGAACAAGATGTCAGGTAAGTGAATAGCTGGGGAGAAGGAGAGAAAACAGAGGCTGGCTGTGAAATCCCAGAGTATTTCGAACAGTTTGTGCCTTTAGCAGAAGACAAATCATTGTGTATTAGAGCGTCAGAGAGGAAAGCAAAGATGAATGTGGGAATCAGTCTCTGAATGTGTCATGAGACTGATGCTTATCTTATAAGTAATGTACACTGGGTGAGGTGGATGCACTGCCACTGCTAGGCAGAGAACAGAGATTTGAATGGAGGCCAGAGTGGGAAGAGCCTAATCCTGAAAGGATGGCACTCAGGGATTCAACAGAGTAGAATTTAAAGAAAAGGCAAAAGGCAGGTAAGAGAGGAAAATAAAGTACTGGGTGGTGTAAAACTGGTGGTGAGACAAGAGCTGGAGAAGACAGATGGCTAGGAAGGAGAAGTGGACCTGCCCTTCTCTGGAACAATCAGAAGGAAAATCCTGGTCTTTCTATTCTGACTTTCAGTCTGGTTCATTAATTTTAATATTATTATCCTTTTACCGCTTCTGGATGCCACATTGGAGGTAGCCATTCCCAGCCAAAATGTTCAGTAGAGCTGTACCTTTTTTGTCTTTATCCTCTCTACCTGAATTTTGAGTTACTCTTGACCATCTTTCTCTTTTATTTGTAGAATTGCCTTCAGCTGCCAAGTAGCACCTACAAAACAGGAATAGCGTGGAGCTGAAGTTTTTTAAGCATGACTTTTACTAGGGCTGTAGCAAAATGTCAGATTGTTCAGTGAGGAATAAAAAGTAGGTTTAGTAAGCAGGTAACAGAGGACTTGGAAGCCACATTTCACACGGCTGACTAAGTGCCAGACTTCAAAACTCTGGCAAAGAGCTTGCTGCCACACTGTACTGCATCTTCACCCTAGTTTGAGTTTTAAATAGGAATTATCTGCCAGCTTTCAGTTATAATGAAACAAGTAGGAAAGCAGTCACATGCTATATATAGTATTTGGAATTTAAGCTCAAGCAGTAACAGGAAAGCCTCATCTATGATTCTTCCCCTGCAGGTATGAGAGAGAAAGAACACGAAGAAGAATTGACAAAAATGGCAGAAATGTCCAGGACATCCTGGGCATGTCCCTGCTATCATCTTTCTCTAGATAGCAGCTCCCATCCCCACTGTTAGCTGCCTGATCTTGTCAATGGGAACTTTTTGAAAAATTGATGTTTTAGTTTAATAGATAAAGCAAATTATTTGAGGAAAGAAAAAAAATTTCTATGACTTCTCTCATTCAAATGAAAGCAAGAATTCTGTGGTTTGTGACTTCATCCAGGTTCTGGGAGATGTAGCTTCAATACTTCCTTTGGCTGAGGGAATTTAAATTTATATCTGCTATTGAGGATCCAAGACATTAGACTAATTTCCATTCTTCTTGGGTGGAAGCTGCTCTTCTTTCTTTTTTTTTTTTTTCAGAGGGATTGGTGTTTCAAAAAATCCTCACAAAAATCCTCTTGTTCTGCTGACCACCTCTGGCTACTGAAGATTGCCCCAGGAATGGTGGCTCTTGTTAGGTATGGAGGGTTAATGTGGCCTTCTCTTTTATGAGATTATTGAGCTTGACAGCCTGGCTCACGAGATTGCACAGCCTAACCCCACAAGTTAATCAACCACGTAACTAACTGCTGCCAAGTCCATGCCAGTTAGGATTGCATACATTCATGTCAAGAGGCCATCCGTGTGTTCCCATCTGGAACGATTCCTTGCACATTTACACGTAATTCAGATGAACCTCAGTAATAACACTGGGCTAAAATCAAAGGTGAATTAAAAAAACTGAATTAAGCATTTCCTAGAGGTTATGGGGTAGACTGCCATACATCACAATTGAAAGAAAGGAAAGGAGGAAGCCAGACCAAACATCTCCCAAAGAGGGGGCAAAAAGGGGCTAAGGCAGACCATTTGTTATGGGTGATTTTTCAACAGCTGCTTTTACTTTTAGAATAGCCTGGGATTTTGCTTGCAAGAATCTTAAAATGATAGTGCAATATTTTCATTTTGATAAGCCATTTCTTAGATTTGTCATAGGGTTATTCTAAGCTCTAGATTTACACAAACCCATAAAACAGGTATCCATATCTAACTACAAAAATCCAATTTCTGCATGGGTTTCACACACTTCTTGGGGTGTATGCAGTCACACAGAAAGGTGTCAAATATTACAGTCATATCATGGAAGTCTGCAAAGAACTAACAACATGGCTGTGTCTTTAAGGATGTTGTAAAACACTGTGCTCACTACTGCTTCATAGTTGTACAAAGAAGTTAAAGAATTCAGCAAAGCAGGAAAAAAAATATTGCATGCTTGTGTTGTATGCTGGCTTTGCAAGCAGGGCAGTGGAATAGATCTCAAAGTTTGGGCCACGTATCATGCTCTGCTACAGGTTTTGTGTCATCCTGTCATTTCCCCACTCTGCCTCTTGTCTTCATAAGACATGTAAAAATTAGGAAATGGAATATTCATTACCGAGCTCATTTTGTTGTAATGCTGCTGAGCACTGCTACTATGTACACAGTCACTGTTATGCACATGTGAAAAAGGGATATCCTTGTGCTAGGGAACATTACTGTCTGATTAGACCCTCTGGGGCTACTGCATTCCAAGCAATTAATCAGATCCATAGTACCAAATTGGTCAGGAAGGCTACAGACATTAAAAATGGAAGGTTTTTGGCCTGCAAGCAAACAGAGGTCAACATGAACTCAGAAGACCTGTCATCAGGCCACCCATTAACAAGGATTTCACCATTAATTATTTCCTCTCAATACAAGACTGGTGCAAGAAATAAAGAGCAGCTAACATGGTTTAATGAGTTTATTGCATAAATGTAAATTACTTCAGTTTGTGCCGCATTTGCATGTATTTTGAATCATTAAAATTAAGTGGAAAGCATCAAAATTGGAAAAGATAAGGATATAGTAAAAAAATAATTTAAAGATACATAGATTTGATAGAATAGTAACAGAGATTTAAGACACTGACATTCCATATTAACATGTCTTCATTGTATTAGCAGTGCTAGAATGAATAGCTGTGCTATTTGCAGGGGCTTTAACGAAAAAGAATGATCATGTTAGCTCAGTCCCTGTGAATAATGTATGAGGCTGAATTCAACTTATTTGCCTCATCTTGAATTCAGTCTAAAACCCCCACAAAATAAAGGACTACACTTAGCATTAAGTAACAATTTCTTGTTTTAACTTCCATATCATTATTTCTGTGCAGTTAGACATTGGTTAGAAAATTGCATATGGGGTGGTTTTCCATTTATTAGAATTTTCGGATGCAGTCTCAGTGTCAAACGGAGGCCAGTCTGGGAGTTCTTCTATTTTTCCCATTTAAATCCTTTAGGCCCTCAATGCATTTTTAATAGGCCATAGAAGAATCAATTAAATCTTGTTATTTGTATGCATTACAGGGTTATGCTCTTGTGGGTATCCAGCTAGTGTTAATTAACCCAGGAAGAAAATATTTTACACTTTTGAATGGTGTAAAATGCTATATTCACAAATTAAGGATCAAACAACAGTTTGGAATGGAAAAGTCTAATTAGTAATAGCCATGTATTGGTGAGTTAGGACTTCCGGCTGAAGAGAGTTATGTGGAAAAGAAGACTTCATTATCACCTCTATTTAAATCAACCTATTTTTCTAATTTTATTCTTTTAAAGAAAATTATACTTTATAATCACTTTGAAAATTTTAGCTACCTGGAAAAGTAATGACCTTGAAGAAATGAAGTCACCCGCTCTCCCATAGCAGACAAAAGGGTTCCTGAGGAAAAGGCTGTGGCATTCTGAGGAATCTTTCTAGCCCTGCTTATACTTGGAAAAATCAACCTGCCCCTGTCCCAACTGGGTTAACATAGAAACTATATTCAAAAGAAAATAGTGAGGATGAAGAGTAGTAGAACAGAAGACGTTCAGGTAATTTCACTCAGTTGATGTTTATAATTTTTCCAATCTACAGTGAAAAGGGGCAACAGCAGAGTCCTGTCATCCAGCAACACTAAGAAAATCAGGCTTACAAGGATGCCTCATAGTCAATTTTGGCTGCAATGAGTTTTAACTGGAGCAGGAGAGCAGAAAGGCATTTTCACAGCAACCTGGTTGGTACAAGGATTGGGGGGAGTACAATAATCACAGCAAATGGAACTGAAAGGTGGTAAGAATGTAGAATCATAGAATATCCTAAATTTGAAGGCACCCACAAGAATCTTCATTGTCCAACTCCTGGCCCTGCCCAGGACACCCGAAGATTCACACCATGTTCATGAGAGCATTGTTTAAATGGTTCTTGAACTCTGTTGGGCTTGGTGCTGTGACCACTTCCCTGCAGAGCCCTTTCTAGTATTCAACCACCCTCTGGATGAAGAACCTTTCTCCTGATATCCAACCTAAATCTTCCCGGACAAAATTCAGACCATTCCCTCATGTCATGTCACTGGTCACCACAGAGAAGAGATGAGTGCCCGCCCCTCCTCTTCCCCTCACAAGGAAGCTGTAACTGCATGAGGTCTCCTCTCGGTCTTCTCTTCCCCAGGTTGAACAGACCAAGTGACCTCAGCCTCTCCTCATATGGCTTCCCCTTCAGACCCTTCACCATCCTCATGGCCCTTCTTTGGACACTCTCTAATAGTTTAATATCTTTTTTATATTTTGGCACCCAAAACTGTCCCCAGCACTCGAGGTGAGGCCGCCCCAGTGCAGAGCAGAGCAGGACAATCCCTCCCTTGCCTGGCTGCTGATGCTGTGCCTGATGCCCCCCAGGACAGGGTTGGCCCTCCTGGCTGCCAGGGCACTGCTGGCTCATGTTCAGCTTTTCATTGACCAGGACCTCCAGGTCCCTTTATGTGGCACTGCTTTCCAACGTTTCATTTCCCAGTCTGTCCATACATCCAGGGTTGCCTCATCCCAGGTGCAGAACCTGGAACTTGTCTTTGTTAAACTTCACACAGTTGGTGATTGCCCAGCTCTCTAATTTGTCAAGGTCTCTCTGCAGGGCCTCTCTGCCTCTGAGGGAGTCAGCAGGGTACTTCAATTTACTATCATCAGCAAACTTCCTCAGCATATCTCTGAGTATTTCATCCAGGTCATTTATGGACGTGTTGACTTAACAAAGGACAATCAAAAGTGATGGTAACAGGTATCTGTCCAGCAGTATTGTATCCCCATCCCCTGCTTTCCCACTGCTGGGGATAAGCAACTTCTTACACAATTACTTCTGGAGAGGAACAGCAGCTTTACACATATTGATCTCCTGATGAACTTCTTCCAGGCATGGTGTTCTAGATCTCCTGCATGAAAGTCCCTGCATAGCTAGAAGCTTTTTGCCTTAGTCCTTTTATATCATTGCCTGTCTAGAAAATGAAGATATTATAGATTTCTCATAATGTCCATAATGACAAACAGCATCCTGGCCTTGTAACACTGGTCACAGGAAAACTGCATGGCAGTGTATGCCCGAAGAGCCCAATGGGAAGGGAAGTAAAACCCAGAGGACAATCCAGAAAGAAGTCACTGGGATCATTTAAAAGGAAAAGGGCACTTGTCATATAGTTTAGTATTTTTAAAAGATATCAGAATGTCTGAAGATGTAATTAAATGCTGCACATGATGCACAGATGACCGTCACTTTCAGTTTGCTGATGCTACTGTGTTATTTCATGCAACAACTTACTTTGCTTGTTGCTTTGGGCAGACCACTTTATATAAAAAATCCATTCCTTAAGGCAAGGCTGAAGAAAGTGAATAGTTGTTTGAAGTGGAATTTAGTTCAGAAGATATTCAACATTTTTTTTCCCTTGGAATTTATTCTTGGTGTATCTTCAATTACTTGTGTTTCTCACTACAGCCTTTGGTAAGCTCAGGAAAGAGCCATTTGAACTAAGTACTATTATAAAAAAGCTTCCTTTCATGCTAATATGAGGACCTTCATCTTTTCCTGCTATGATAGAAGAACAACAACGTTTTCCTGGAGCAACTGACATCCATTAAGAGATCCTATCATTCATCAAGCATAAACATTTTGCTGAGCCAAGTCCTGTCTATGGGAACAAAAATATCCCCATATTTCTAAGGAGGCAGAGCACATGTTGTCATGTCTCAATAAGGAGCTGGATAAATGTTGTAAAATATTGTTTCAGTAGAGCAGATGTTCAAACCATATTGACACCTACTAACAAACTTGGACCCCCTGGGGCAAGAAACTTTATTTACAATGGAATTGAATTATCTCTGAATGTATGAGTAACATCTGACCTAAGGCAAAGAATAAGATTATTTTACAATTTTTTTTTTAAATAAACTAAACCCAAATACAGACTCACAATTTCCTTGTTCTTGAGCATCAGCTTCAGAAAATGAGAAACCATCTACTAGTCATTAACATCCGATAAGAAAGAGCAACAACAACAAAAAAAACCAAAAAAAAACAAATTGCAGGCATTTTTAACTTGTTTTAAAAGCTGTTGTTCTATTTCTAGATATGTGGACAAGTCTGATATCAGCATTTTGTTTCAATTAGCATATAGATTGTCATCTGAAAAGAAGGTCCAGCAGAGGACAAAAAAAAAGTCTATATAAAGTAAATGGAATGTGTGTTTTATTTTATATTAAGGAGCAGCATAAAATAGCTCCAGGAGATCCCTCAGGGCTTTTCTAAATGATCATTTCCTAAAAATAGTTACAGTACTGTTGTGCTATAATCTGTGTTTCAACCTGCTGTGTTTTAAAACAGGAGTCCTAGAATCACCATGAAATATTCTTAGCATGAAACTGCTGGGATCGAGAAAGAGCAAGATTAACCTTTTAGGTTTTATATGAACTCCTTGAGCATAGGGCCTACACTACTGCTGAATCAGCTTTTTTTGCAGTTTTCCAAATACACAGATTTCTCATAGATTGTAAAAATAAAAATAGACAGTTATTTTATATCGACAGGAAATTATAGGAACTTTGGGCATTCTTACACCATAAATGCAGCACAATTCTCAGTGAGATCTAATTATTAGAAAGAACAGCAGACAAGATACATGAAGCTATGACAGCAAAAAATGAGGTGATGAAGAGGGTGAAGTTAAGCCTCAGTCTGGAGAGTCAGAATGGCACAGATCCCACATTAAACCTTAGCATCATAGAAAGCTTTGGGTTGGAAGGGACCTTAAATATCACCCAGTTCCAACCCCCCTGCCATGGGCAGCCACACCTTGGACACCTTTCACTAGATCAGGTTGCTCAGAGCACATCCCCTCTACATTTTTTTTAATGAAGTTAATAAAGCCTAGTGAAATGTAAAAGACATAAAGCTTAGAGGCATCAGCTCCCTATTAAATATTAAGGCCAAATCATGGACTGAACAGTAATTTACTTTGCTGGAAACTCTGTTCTTGATTCCTATATTCTACACACTAATTTGTTCATCTTGACAGTGAGTTACCTACAGCTACTACAACAGCCAGCATCATCTGAATTTATTTATTTATTTTGCAGAGCACAATTCACCTCTTTCCAGTGAGTAAGTACACTATTTATGCCTCTTTATTCTTAAATTGAAATTCCTACAATAATTCAAACATAAGACATAAACTGTCTGTAGAGAGAAACTCCCCAAAAGCTGTATTAATATGCATTTTGGCATATTAGATTCTGTATTAAGAGCATTTATACCATTCAAACAATCTCACTAGAATCAAGCCTTTGGCTGTCACAGAAAAAGATCCTGCGTAAGGCAGATAAGCTCCACCAAAGCCCTTATTTGTAAACATAGTGCAGCTGCCAAGTGCCTGAGAATTCTCTTACGTTACCTGATCACGTAGCTGGGAGCAGACTGTAGAACAGACTTTGTCAGCTTGCAAACAGAATGTGTGTCTCCCGACCTGCAACAGATCTTTCAAGTATTAAAAATACATATAGATAAGGTGCTATTCAAATCTTAAATTTACAGGTTTACAACTTATAAAGCATAATTTTTGCTCAGGGCAGCAGCTCCATCCTCTCTCCCTCCCTTCTTCTGTCTTTAATTTCAGATTGTACATTTATCAGTTAAAATTGCCTCCCCCCATATATTTTTTTAAGAGATTAAATAAATCTGAACTATGTCCACTGGGATACTGGAGAAAATAATTTTTACCACTTATGCTTTTTTTGCCAAATTCAAAAAATACAGAATACAGACAAACTGAAGCAGAAATATTTAAAGCAATTGTTCAACACATTTGCCCTGTAAAAAATAGATGAGATAATAAGGAAAAGAGGACTAACAGTCAGGCATTAGCTGGCAGTCAGAATGGAAACATATTTTTGGCAACATAAATTCATGTTTTTTTCTCTCAATAGGAGTATATATTAGAAGTGGTGTGTACAAATGATCAGGGCACAGGAGCTTTAGAGTAATACTAAAATAGAATGACAGACCTACCAATAACTTCTGCAAGAACAATTTTTATTATAACTTTATTGTATTTTTTTCCCTATATTTTTTTGCTTTACCACTGTCTGGTAAGACAACAGTTATTATCCCTTCCCCTGTAATCCAGCTTCTCTCCTTAATCAGAAAAGGAGAACAAACTTGGTTCCAGTAAATGAGTTCACTGAAGGAGTCTTATTTTGAGTGACTTTTATCTTTCTAGTGTGACAAACTTCACATCTTTGGTGAGTGTGACCATGTTTTCACACTAATCCTTTGCAAACTGCCCTCAGCAGGTGTCAGCCTGAGGGGTTCAGCTCCCATACTCTCAAACAATGTTCTTTGTTCAACAGTGTGCTACATCATCTTGAAAGCTGTGCAAAGTGTGAGAGAGATAGACACAGTGAAGAATCACAAATTATATGATCTAATGCTAAAATCTGTTAGTATGATTAAAAACATTAAGTTCTGATTGAAAATGGGTAAATTACTAAATAAATGCAAGTCTTGTTTTTAGCATAGTTTTGTATGTCTTAAAAGTAAAGTAAACCATATAAATATTGTGTACCAGGGAAGAACTGTCATCTCTATCTGTGGTGGGCTCACCCTAGCTGACACCCACTCAGCCTTGCACTTTTTCCCCTTTCTGCAGGATGGGGAGAAGACACTAGAAAGGAAAAATGTGGATCATTTTTTGTCACATATTTATAGGAAAAGCAAAAGCTGTACATATAAGCCAGGCAAAATAAGGAATTCATTCATTACTACCCCTTGGCAGAGAGATGTTTAGCCACTTCTTGGCCAGCAGACCCTCAGCATGAATAACGCTTGCTTGCACAGGCAAACACTATCACAATAAATGTGCCCCCATTCTAGCTGAAGCACAACACTCTGCATGGAGTATCCCTTCTGCTGGACAGGTGGTGTTTCCTACCAGCCTCTTACCACCTCCAGCTTGAGGCTTTTTGGATGGGAGTGGGTAGCAGGGGGGAGAGAATTCAGTAGGTTTCATTTCCCACCCTGGGAATCAAAGTTTTTTCTCTTTCCTCTACCCCAAAAGTGGGAGTAGCAAGAGGCTGACTGAGGGCACTGCCAGGATGGCAGACCCAAAGTGACCATATTCCATTCCATGGGATATTGTGCTCCTCAAGAAAAGCTCAGGACAAAAAAGAGAAAGGGAGGGTTTAGCAATGGCATGAAAGGAGTGAAAGAACATACCTGGCATAACAAAGGCAAATCAGTAACACAGTAGCACACTAAAGCTTGCATTTCTCTCTTTGGGCCACTGGATTTTGTTACTCATATTTTTGTGGTCTTGGCAGGTTTTTTGCCTGTGAAAGACCTTTTGACAAGTTTCATTAAAGTATCACCACAGGAGTATGAAATGTTATGTTCTGCCATCAGGATGACAAATGTCTCTTCTCCCTCCTTAACCTTTGAATCAATCTGTACAGCACAAAATCAGTGTGTCAGCTTCATACCCACAAGTACTTCTCATCTTGCTGCTGTTTTGTAACTGGGGAAAGTCACAGCAGCTACCACATCTCATTCGGAAATCAATTTCAAAAGTGGATCTGTGTCTTCTTTCCAAGAGGAAATCAGATTTCCAACAGATTGAACTCATTAAAATGTGTTTCTTAAAGGAAAAATATTTCAGTTCACTTCAATGAACTAGTTTTCTGGGTTCCTAACGTTACTGGGTGCTTGTGTATAGGGAACAAGGAGAGTAAGAGACTTTTTCTATCTTTTGGAATCTCCTTAACTTTGATTTTAGACAATTAATATATAAACAGGAAATTAATAGAAGTCTAAATTTATTTTATTTTTTACAGAGCAGGCCAGAACAACTGAAGTATCACACAGGTCACGATAAGAAAATTTCATCACATAAAACTTGCAATAGCATTTTGTAAGCACTTCTGCAATACTCTTGAATAAATTCCTTGTTCTGCAAGGTTTGAATCAATTCCTTGTTCTGCTTTGGCTGTCTGTATGGCTTTTGCTTTACCTACTAAACTGCCTTTATCTCAACCCATGAGTTTTCTCACTTTTGCCCTTCAGATTCTCTGCTCCATCCCAGCAGGTGGGAGGCAATGGGCAGCTGGGAGGTGCTGAGCTGCTGGCTGGGGTTAAACCAGATGCAGGGCCATGATCTCTTGGGTTGGTGGAGGTGTGGTGGGGCAGGTCACACCACAGCAGTGCTGCCAGACATGGATGCAGCAGGCTCTTTTGGGAAGGACAGTGCCAGGGTGCCATCAGGGGTGGGGGTTCCTGGGGGACCTGGAGCTACACGGGATCACCACTGGTGCTCAGGAGTAGGCCAGGTGGTTGTCACCAAGCCTGACTAGAAGCCATTAAAATCACTGAGTTAGGGCTGATGTGAAACAAAAAATACTGTGAGCCACTTGATTTAATTAAAAACTGATCTGTCAGTTACATGCACTGAACTTTACACTTCAAAAAAGAAAGAAAACTCAATGGTAAAAAAGCACTAAAAATACCTTTCACATACATGTAATCACAATATCATCTAGAAATCGATTCTGGATTTGACCAAGTAGATTTTTTTTTTTTTTCTGTGAAATAATTAAATTCCCCTGAAAGAATTCAGACTATGCAATGTTCCATAATCTTATCAGCAGAAAAGAGTAAAGTGTAGCCCAAGTTCTGGTCTGGGGGAGTTATCCAGTCTCATGGATGAGAGCCACTGTGAGCTGATACAAACTTCTCTCTAGGTTCTGAAGTAGAAGAATGTCACAAACACAAAGAGAATCAAATTTCTTTCAGTGCAGAAATTTTGGCATTTAAATGTCTCTCAACCTTTAGTTTTCTAAGTCCTGTAGAGAGTCCAATTTCTCTTTTAAGAAAGTGAGCTGTTCATTTAAGAACAGAGGTTGCAAATGCTTTATATTAATGATATAGTTAATCAAATTCTGTAAAAAAAAAAACTAGAGAGAAACAATTACTGCAAATATGGTTCCACTTTTGTTTTGTAGGATTCAATCTGACAGAGAGTGGTTGGTGCTGGAATTCAGTGAAATATGATTTCCTTGTTATTAAGTGTGAGAGGAAAGGTGATAGCTACAGATCCAGGACCTTCTTCAATGGAAAAGACTTACAAAATATACTAAAATTTCCTACTTGCTCAAATACCAGCATTTTTTTTTTCAGAATGTCAGTCATTTCAAAAGCAATTTGGAGACTTCCTGTGGTAAAGTTGCCAGCTAATTCATCATAATACTTAACCCTACGTGTCATCTAAGCAGTTTCACTGGGATTTCTTCACTAATTATGCCATAGTTTCTTGCAGGGAAGAAATTCCTCCTGGGTGGTAGCCATAGGGTTATTGTAGTTTTGTCACAATGATTTGATTTGCATACAACAGCCATTCATGCACAGAAGAATAAAGATACAATAGTAATACTAAAATATTTCTGCTATGGCTAATATTTTAAAATAGGAAAAAAAATCAGTCAGTGGTGCTCAGTCTAGAGGAAAGAGTGTGAACGTGGAGACATCACATTCCAGATAAAGCCTTCACATGGCTAGTGTAGCTCAGCTGTGTGTTTTGTACTGAAAGTATGTAGCTGAACATAGCTGGCAATCAGTGAAAATTAGAAAAAAGATAAATGTTCCTCACAAACTAAATGAACTAATCTTTGCAATGTATTTGCTTGCAATACTCACTTTGTTCTCGGATTTAAGTAGGAGGACCTATTAACCTCCTTCTCAGCAGTAGAGAAAATTAATCCACCCAGCCTAAATAAGGCAATTGTAAATGAAAGGCTTTCCTGTGGATTTGTTACTCTCCCACAACTCTTCAGCAGACAGATGGATACTTACATATAAATAGCAAAATGTGGAGGATGCTGATGTTGCTTTGGACCACAATTCATTTAGAAGTTTATTAACCAGCAAGATATTTTTCTGTATTTAGTGACAGTTGCTATTTTTTTCTGTAGGTTTCAAACAAACAGAACCAGCATGAGCTTTGAGGTAGTATTGATTTCTTTTGTATGGAGAGGTCCTTTTGCACCTCTTGACCAAATATATGCATCTGACAAGAAAAAAAAAAAAAAAAAAAAAGAAAAGGAAAATCCTTGAAAGAGGATTCACTATCCACAAAGTACAGTGAGACTGTCTTTTGAAAATGACCCAAAGAGCTGCAGTAATACTTAACTCTGAGAGGCAGTGTGAGAAGCCCTAGGACGCAGAAATCAGAAGACTTGGCTTGTTGCTCTGCCCACAGAAAGAAAAGACAGCGCTTATTTTAACTACAATGGGCCCAAAATGTTGATCTGGTCTCTTCCTCCACAGCTCCACCCTGAATATTGCATGAGATTGTGATTAAAATGTTATTACTCTGTGCCCATTTTTTCATTTGTTGGGAAAAAAAAAATAATGAAAGAACATTTATTGTTTCCTAACCTTCAATCATTATCTAGCTATGAGAATATCTAAAGATGTTTTAGCTAGCCATACTATATGAAGCAAGTCCTTCCTGCTGAGTTTTATTAATTTGCAGTGAAACAGGAATAATGATACTTGCCTGCCTTTGTAATGTTTTTTTCAGATCTGTAAATGAAATGTTTAATATGAAAAGCTTAATGAAAGTTAAATATTTTAGAAATAAACATCATGTGTGTACAAATGCATGAAAGTAATATTACAAAATGCAATTAAAGCATTTACTATAATTTATTCCTGTATATTAAAACTCACTTCATATGTGTTTTCACACGTAGAGATTTTACCACACAAAGAATTCACACAATTCACACATGACATATTGATGACTGTAGACAGTAGACTTGTTTAAATACAATACACTTCTAATTTTTTTTCTGCGGTATTTTAAACTTAATGGAAAACAAATATTGGCTGATATTTCACTATTAAAGTGAGTGTAGTTGAAATTTTATTTGAAAAATTCTGACATTACATAGTGTTTATTTTTCAAAACAATTGAGGTTTGTAAGATGAAATAACATTTTTTACTAATACTTAGTAAGTAAATAATTATAGTATTGATAGCCCTAGCCATAATTTGTTCTTGGTTAAAAGTGAAATTAACAGAAAAGAATCCCCTTAAATAGCAACAACTTACAACATTTTACATACTTAACCTATTCCCCAAGAGTCTCTGCCCCATTTGTCATCTAATTATTTGAGTAGCATGAATGGGGCAAGTATTTTTGACATGATCAGAAGCTCACAGAAATGAGCTATGGAAATATACACAAGACTATTGGGTCAAATCATCAAAGCAATCCATTATGGACAGAACACTCACATAGATTGTATGACTACCTCAGTGCCTCACCAAAATACGTAAAAATTGGGAAGAATATTAAATAAGTTAAATAAAATCCTGAGCATAATATTTTCCCATATAAATGTCAATGCAGAGAGTAAGTTCCATTAACAGATGAAGGGAAAAAGACCCAAACCAAAAAACACCATGACACCAAAAAACCCCCTTACATATAAAAATACCTTTTATTCACCTCTCTTGATTGTTGCACAGCCTGTGAGGCCTTGTCTGTTCTGAAACTTTCCCATATAGTAAGTGAGGGTGTGAATTTACAGGGCAGTGTTCTCAAACTACTTAAACTCCAGTCTTTAAGTAGCTGACTCTATATATTTTGTTTTCTTCTGTGACTCAACTCCCACTATTTTCTTTTTCATTTTCAATAGCTTCTGAATTTTGATGCCCAAGACACTGTCTTCTGCCTCCTTCTTTCATAATTACTCCAGAGAACATCACCTTCTCTTGGAGATCCTCAACTGTAAGTCTTCAATACCTGAAAAGTTTACTTCAAAAGATAGTTCTGTCAGCAGCCACACTAATTGTATTTGCTTTCCTTCATATCTTGTGTACACAGATCCTTTAGCATCTAAGAATAAATTTATAAGCCTTTAACTCTGTGTGGCTAGCAGTAACCCAGCAGTCTGTCGCCCATTTTCAACAAACTTTACAGTTCTGAAGGTGCTTGACATCTCTGTACTTTTTATCAAGTCTATTTGAAGCTGGCCAGCAGGTACAAAATGCACAAGGTCAAAGAACACAGTAGCATAAAGCCCACTTCCTTTAAAGAATACACTTGAAAATACTCCTTCAGCAGGTAGGCACATTGCATTTATTATTGATTTGCAATTATGATTAAATCTTAGATGCAGAGATCAGTTCTTAGTTTCTTCTATGACATACATGAAATTTTCACACTGCTACTAGACCTTGACTTAAAAAAAATCATATAAATGCACATTGACACAGTAGCTTAATACAAACAAACTGATGATTCCTCCTTCAGGCGAAACACACACCCAAAGTTTCAGTCTTCCATAACTGCACACATCAAATCACTCCAGGAAAGTGGTTCATTGTGGACAAAATGACACTATTGCAAGCTAATACAGGAACTATGTAATTTTTAGCAAATTCTGTTCAGCATTGCAAATCCAATATAGTGTGTGATACAGTACTTCAGAGAGAATGTGCATTGAATAGAAAATATCTGGGGCTTGTTTTTTCCTGGCAGACTTGCTAAGTACTTTCTAATTTCATGCAGAGGAATAAGAGGCCAAAATTAACATGATGATCTCTTCCAATTTAAAATCTAAATGTTGCTTTTGTTTTGGAGCTCACTTTATGTATATCAATACAAATCGTAACTCCTTAAATCATCTGGCAGTATTTGTCCCAGTCTTCACATACATATTTAAAGATGTGGAGGAAGTATCTAGGCAAGCATTTGCCATAAATAAATTACAATTCTTACAATGGAAAGAAAGTCTATTTTCTGGGAGGCCTACAAGCAAATTTGTTGAACTATCTTCTTGTCATATTAGTGTTGGGTCCTAGTTTGATGGTTGCACTGAATTTGGCTGGGGTAGGATTAATTGTCTTCATAGTGGCTGGTATGAGGTTGTGTTTTGGATTTTTGCTTAACACGGGATTTATAATATAGAGATGTTTTTGGTATTGCTGAGCAGGGCTAACACAGACCCAAGGCCTTTTTTTTCTGTTTTTTCTACTCCCACACTGGTGAGGAAGTTATTGGTGCATGGGAGGTTGGGAGGAGACACAGCCAGGACATGGGAGGTGACACAGCCAGGACAGGTGAACCCAACTAACCAAAGGGATATTCCAGACCACAGGATATCATCCTCAGTATATAAAATGGGGGGAAGAAGGAGGATGGGAGAGACATTTGTAATGACGGCATTTGTCTTTGCAAGTAACCATTACATGTGATGAGGCCCTGCTCTCCTGGAGATGGCTGAACATCTGCCCGCCCCTGGGAAGCAGTGAATTAATTCTTTGTTTTTCTTTGTTTGTATGTATGACCTTCGCATTCCCTATTAAACCATCCTTATCTCCCATGGGTTTTCTAACTTTTACCCTTCCAGTTCTCTCCCCAGGCCTGCTGCTGGGGGAGTTAAAGAGCAGCTGCATGGGGCATGGCAGCTGGCCGGGGTTAAACCACAACAAATGCTATTGGAAAGTGCCAAAGTGAAAATGGGAGCTAAATTTACCTTAATGCATCCCCTGCACCCAAAAGCATACATTTTTTACCATGCCTCAGTGAGAATGACTGATGATTTTGCTGGTCAAAATGCATCATTGTGCTGGATTTTATCCATGTTGATCTAGTGTCATGTGTTGTTCTTGGTTCTGTATGGTGTAGAACCACAGGACAGGTTCCCAAAAGGAGACTGGGGAAGGACAACACAGAGGGAAATAAGGCATTTCTCATTTTATGCTCTTTCCATCTGCACTGTCTACTTGATGAAACCATTTCTTTGCAGAAGGTGGTACTTGATGACAATGCAAGTCACTATTAGAAGGCAAGACAAAGCATGTTCTGTTTGCAGTTTTACTTGAATGGAAGTTTTAAAGTTACATAATTAATTGCTACATAGCTTCCTTCACAGCATATTGCTGTAAGCACTCACTTTTTCCTAGATATCATAAAGAAAGTCTTCCTGTATAATTTGGTATCACAGATGATACTGAAAATCAGGCCCTGGGAGCACTGATCATTGCATTAATAGAGTTAGCTGTGAATTTAGTCTCAGGCTATATTTTCCTCAATATTTTGGTAAAGTTTGTGCCAATATGAAATAGATTTTTTATGTACTGTGGGTGTATCTTAATATGAAGGTAATACACAGATTGCAGAAGAAAACAAGACTCTGGAAACTGGTACTAAAATTAGTTAATTGAAGGCTCATCTTTCCATTGCCATGTTCATTTATGAGATTGAGACCAAAGCCTTTGTCTGACAATAAATTTGGTGGGTTTTTTTTCTTTTCATCTTCAAAAAGAAAACAAATATTAGACAAACACTCTTCATGCATTCATATTTGGGACATTTTTATGTACTGTTACAAAATCTGTCATATTCACTGCCTAGCAACATGAGTTGGGTGAACTGCAATCATGAATACATATGTGTTTCAAAGAGACTAAAAATGTTAGTGTTTGAATTCTGGGATGACATGTTTTCTTGATTTCAGTGTTAGATTCAAAACCTAAATTCAAGACACTAAATTCACAGGTAACTTCATGCTTGAGAGCTGTGTAAGCTCCCTTTGTAGGCACTGGATATCTAATCAGAAAACTTGAGTGAGTTGAGAGTTACTCAGATGTTCCATGATCATCTAATAGCTCATTAGTCTTACCTGACTGTAATGGACACCTATATACTGAACTCATAAGTAGAGGCCTGCATTTTAGACAGGTTAATGGAGATATTTGGTCAGGAAGCCAAATGCCACACATAGTTTGCACACAGAATAAACTACTGTCATGTTCACTTCCTAACCTATGCCTTCTGGAATTTCAATAGGAAGGTTATTGAATTGTGTCAAGGTGATGAGAGCAGCAGCTGCTCCTGGTTTTGTATTAAGCCATGCATAGGCATAGGACAAAGTATCTGTCTATCTGCATTGTCTTCTCACTGTGCAATTGACTGAGGAAGTAATTCTTGACAGGATTTATCAGAGCCCTGCAACTCTGTGTGGTTCAGCAAAGATTATTCACAAAGCTGTCTCCCATCTCTCCCAGGAAGACGATGGTAGAGCAAATTTCTGTTACTTACTGGATGGGCACCCTTGGCATACCTAGATGGGATGACTTATTCCTGACTATTCTGTCACTCCAGGAAAAAAAATTAACCTTGATCAGATTACTCAGATATGATACAGATGGTATGAAAAAAGCCCTTAAGGCTCTCAGGCCCACAAGATGCTAACAACAAACTTGGGCTAAACAATAACTATGAGAAATCTACGCTGCCATAGCTTCAATCCTACTCCTAGCTGTGCAACAGCTACAAATATGGAAATGTTTTGTAGTCTATCTTTGATGGGTATAGAGAAGTTTTCAGCAGGGCTTCTCCACAGGCTTCTCCTGAGCAGTCTGACCAATGTGCTGCATGTTAGAAATTATTCCCCTATGAATTATGTATGAGTTCTGGTGTGCTTTCCTGTACAAACCTTTAGGGTCACAGCATAAGTATGCCATTTCTATGGAGTCAGGCAAGCTCCAGCACTAGGTTGCTTCTAGAGAATAATTGTTTTCACTCAAACAGTTCAGAAAAGGAGAAGATACATGATCAGGAGTACAAACCAATTATGACTATTTATTAACCTCTGCTTACTACATACCCAGCTCCAAACAGCCACCAGTTAGAACTGGTCTGGGAGATGAAACTCTACTTTGCTTACGATTTCAAGTTTGGGAATTATTTCTGTCTACGTGAGACTACCAGAAGTATAGGAACGGAAATGGAATCAGAATTGAAACTCCACTAGAATTAGGAATGTAAAATCAAAAAGGTGCTGAATTTTTAGGGCTTTAAGCAATCTTCATGTTAAAACCTTCTCTAACCATTGACAGGCTGGCCAGAATCAGACTGACTTGAGTGGAAACCTGTTTCTGCTCTCTCCAATAAATTGTCAAGAGGAGAATATTTCTATAGGGTGATTCAGTTCCTATGAGTTGGTGTTTTCTGTGGGAAGAAGTGCCCTAGTCAGACCTCTGACCAGACTGAGTCAGTATGGTGTGTGTCAGCTACGGGCAGACTGAGGCTGCAGGCTACTTTAGCAGGTAGGGTGATCCATAGAGAGGATCATGGTCACTGGCAGAGGAACTCCAGCTTCTCCAGGTGTGTTCTAGGTTACAAAATAGATGTATTCTATTACCACCAGCTGTGGGCCATTAGCTCTTATCTCCTGCTATGACCCACCCCTGATAACAGACAATGGCCAGCAAGAAACCACTGCATGACTCATGGACTTATCTCATCCTATTGTGAGATGCTCCGCCCAGGAGGGAGGAGCCAAGCATTCCCACCTGGATATAACCTGGCCTTGGAGCTGCCTAAGTGAGCTCTGTCTATTGGGTTCCCAGAGGACAAGAGCTCCTACTGGACCTTCAGCTGGAGACCGGACCTTCCATAGGATCACTGCTTCAGCTGAACTACTTCATCTGGACTGCTACCACCACCCTAACAGGGTGTCAGGTTGTATCTGACTTTGTCTGTGTTTTTCTTTCCCTTGTATTATTTCACTTATTTTTAATTTTTTTTCCCTGTTAAATTTTAACCCTGACTTGGGATCTCCCTCTGGTTTGTTTTTAAACCAATACAAGGTGCTTCATAACTATGGCAAGAAGACACCAGGGCAGAACTGAGGGAAAATCACATGTTTGGTGTGGTGATCTTTGTGCATTCAAGTGCTATGGAAAGAACCATGATGAAACACCCCTTTCAGTATGTTTGGGGAGATGTAATGAGTTAAAGTGAATTTGGTTCGCCAGTATTTTAGAGCAGCCCAGAATAAAATCTGTGGGAGGCAGTGATAAGATTTCCCTTTTTTCCCAGAACGTTTTCCCAAATAACCATTTAGAAACAGCACACAGTGATGATAAACAATCCCACCCAGCAGTATAAGAAGAAGTTAAGGTAAGGTAAGAACAGTTTTACTTCAGTGTTTGCTAACATTGGCACAGAAAGCCATGGGATTGGGACTTAGGGACAAGCACTGCAGAAGATGAGGACACAGCTTCACATTAAAAATTCAGGCAACTCTGACAAATAGAAACTTTCTGATTCAGGCTTATTTTTCTGTGACACAGCAAAAAAATTTATCAGAAACTAAGTTACTTGTAATAAAATATTACCTACCTTCAGCTATCCCACTTTTCCTTATGTCTGAATCTCATTTTGCTAACTAATTTTGCTTAATTTTTTGCTGGGGAAGATTGCAGGGAAAGGCATATTGCTTCAGAACTGCCAGTACGACTTTCCTTGTGAAAATCTGACTTGGGAAGCAGCTACTCTCAAGGGAACATGGTTTAATTTATACACCAATTAACAGTGTAAATTCGTGCTTTACTGTCCATCCTCTCTCCAAAGATTTTTAAGCGCCAGTGGAGATTTCATTCTGAACAAAGATGAAAGACTTCAGAGCAGAACAGATGAGAAAACCTCCAAAAATTAAAAAAAAGCAAGCGTATAAAATGCCTTGAGTGCAACTTGCTGTAGCTGGTTTGGATACTCTCATGAATTGTCCCACTTCTACATAGCTGCCAGACCAGGACAGAACTAGCTAGAAAAGGGGTTTTTCTTCAATTATAAGTTTCAGATTTCATATTCTTGAGTTTTAAATTTGGATGAAAAGCCAAATAGTTTCTACAAGCCTAAAGTTCCAGTTTGACAAGTTCAAACCCCTCTGCTTAATTTTTGGACCTAGGATAGGAAGTCAAAGGATGCATTTGTTTTAGTGTCTTATTTCAGATAAGAAGTGATATTCAAGCAAAGTTCCCAGTTATCCCTGCTTACTGTGTTTTAAGTCGTGCCGCAGGGCTCTGAGACAAAGCACACAAACTGGACTCCTTTTGGGAATTCAGTTTTTGAAATTAAATCAAAAGATGTACTCTTAACATGCGCCAAACAGCGGTGAGCCTCCAGTCCCCAGGATTGGACTAGTGCCAGTCTGAAGTAAATGCTGGAATATGGACTTCATTGTTATTTCATTCATGTCTGCTTCTACTATGCCCATGACCGCTTGATGTTGACTCAGTCTAATTATCTAAGTCACTGACTTTGTTTTTCCCATGCTTTAGTGTATCAGGTAAATACAAGAGGAAAATTTTTATGAATAGCAAGAGCGAGGACTGCTGCATAAATCAAAACTTGAAGAGTGGAAAGAAGAAATACATAGGAGAGGGAAGAAGAATGAGTCTTCTCAGAGCTCCAAAAAGCACTGCAGGCCTTGGAAGCATTTTGCAGTGACATCCAGGTGTGGTAGCTGCCAGGTACCAACAACCCTGAGTGCAAGGTAAAACCTCCTGTCTCTACAATCACCTGGGGAGCTTGGTGGGCCCCTGAAGCAATGACTGACACCTGAGCTAGCACACCACTTGCTTCTTACCAACTCCACAACTGACTGTTTAGTCTCACAGTCTCACCAAAATGTTGTTTTGTAAAAAAAAAAGAAAATATGAACTGCTTCAAAATTACGGCAGTATGCCAGAAGAATTGCAGATACTGGCTCTTGGTGCATCTTATGGCCTCCTCTTTTAGTAAGAATGACTACAAACTCTTCTAGATCCCTAAACCATGGAAAAGGATATACACAATTTTTTTAATAACTCCCCAATACGTGAGGCCTTCCAAACTTCTTAAAATGAAGGATCTGGGAGGTGCAAGAAGGAAACAGGAGGAACAAATGAATTACTACAAATGTAACGGGTATTTCTTTGTAGTAATTCAATAAGTAAACATAAATGAACTTTATTCTTTCTTCAGTCACAGTGCTACATCAGATTCCTTTAAAGTACTGCCAAAATCATGCATAAATATGAAAATATGTTTCTGCTATGTTACCTTATCTAGTAGCTTACCTTTAGGGTGCATGGAAGAATTTATATCAGCAGCTGGAAGAATCTGATGTTTGACATAAATCACAATATCTGTGTTTATCATTGTTAATGTGGGGTTTAGATAAAGTTGCTCTAACAAATTTGTGCTAATAATTTAATAAAGTTTATCTCACATATTGACAGTTAAAGTCTTTGAAAGCTATTACAGTAAATGCTTCGTATCTATATATATTTTTTTTTCCTATAATTCAGCAACAAGTTGCCAATGTTGGTTTATCAATGTTTTATCTGCACAAGGCTGATAGTTCTGTGATAAGGCACCTCTTTCACAATCCAGCTTGATAGAGGCATGTGGTAGAAGCTGCATATCTGGCTCACAAACAACATTTCTATTTACAATATGCCAGAATTACATGAAAGATTTACTCATGAGATTGTCTTTGTAAAAGCAGTGTTTAATTACCAGTAACCTGAAATTGTTTTGCAAAACAAACTTCCATATATCAACTTGAAAAAGACTGAAACATTCATTATTTGACATGCAAAATCAAGCCACAAAATAATGTTATATGATGTAAGTCACTGTTTAACTGGTGTCGATTTCCTGAACTTTGAGGGAAGATTTAAATGAATTTTTACCTATTTCTTAGCAGTCACACTCAGTACACTCTCAGAATCCTCTAAATTTTCATGTGTTGCTTAAAGCTAAATTTGAAGTTGCATCTGTTATGCAGAAGATGTATCCAAATTCAGTGTGAGGAAGGGAATTAGATATTTCCCATATTTTATGTGAATATATCTCTTTCACATATTTTAAGCATTTTCTGTAATAGTTTTTTGCTTTCATGCCTTTATTAGGTCTTTTCTTCCCTGGATATATGTTGATTTTAAAACCCACAAAATTCTTTAAACCTTTTTGCTTCTTTACTATATCCACAGGCTGATTTAGTCTTTAACAATTTTGTCAGGCAATCTATTGCAAAACATATTCCAGATCTTCTCAGGAAAAATACTTTTTTTTCTTTTAAGTGTCAATCTTTCAAAATATTTCTAGATTCCTACCAAAGAAGCCCTAATGCTTAACTAAATCTATGTTTTCTATTCCAAGACAGAAATTCCAATGTGCTGTATAGAAATATACCATCGTAGAGTTTTCAAAACCGCAGTCTCCTGGACAAAGTAAACTTGGCATTACCTGGGACAAAAGTTCCCAAAATACAAAAAATACTCAAACTTGAATATGCTTTTAAATGCTGATCTTTGGAGAAATCAATGAAGATTCTTCTGTAGGTGACATACAATAACACCAGCAACCATCATTTTCATTATCTTATAGTCCTCTGTCTTGAAGCAAAAGCTGCCTCAGATAATGTCATGATGTTTTAAAAATAAAAATTAAATATATCAGTAAATAAGTGCATGTTTCATTAGTCACTATTCCATAGATATCTGCTGTTTCTGTGATAGAAGATTAAAGACTATTCCTTTAGACAAGAAGTATCTCAAGTAATTTTGACAGTTTGACATTTATGCTATCAGCATTAAGAATCATGTTTAAGCAGAGTGCACTCTATCTGCTATGATAACTCACTTTTCACACTTTGAAAATGGTGTATTTTTCATAATTCATTGTCATGCTTTAGTAAGATTTTTGACACATGAATCTACAGGCTTTTTAATAAATTCTTAAAGGATTTGTCCCATTAAAGTAAAAATAATATCAGCTTGAGTCTTGTGTTGGATCTAGGAAGCCACACTCAGTCTGTTTTTCATGACAGTGCCACAGTGGCCATATTAACCAGTTTCCACTACAAACCTCCATTCAAAACAAGTTCTGTATTATTTTGCTTAAAAGTAAGAGCTTTGCATACACATTTCTAAAAGAAAAACTCCAAAGTTTTCAGAAATTAAAACTGTCACACATACATTAATATTTCCTGGCCCATGGCCCAGCCATAAATCTGCATAAGAATCCCACTACAAACTAAAGACTTCTAACTATTTGCTAATGAACAACTAATAAAATTTAAAGTAGTTAATTTTGCTTTGTAACCTGTAATGGACACAAGCATTCCTTGATAAGAACTCTTTTCAGATATGCCCACTGGAGTTAGAGACATGATTTTGTTTAATCTTACAGATGCAACATACAATCCATATTTATTTTTTTCAGGGAATTTTAGTCTATTTCAGTCATTTTGAATTTATCTTTATTAATGTAACTGAAGCTGCCAATGACTTGTGTTCAATAATGTATTAAGAAATGTACAGCTATATTCCATTTCATTTATCTGGAGACATATTTTTGGTTCAGTGGAAATTCCTTCAAAAGGGCATTTCACTACATGAAATTCCCATCTCTACCAGTGTTTCTTCATAGATGGTCTTCTGCTTCTCATTTCCTTCCTGTTGTAATACCTATGAAAAAGAGGTGATGGAGAAGAATGGTTTCAAATTGGCCTCAAGTTTATTCTGCTTCCTAGATTATCCAGAGGTTTTTGAGGAACTAACAAAAAGAAATATACAAGTTGTAGGGTAAAAAACAACATCCACTGGCATTGGGAAATTCAAGAGATCACTGATCTTAGTCTGTTCTCAGACTGACAATCTCTGCATTTGGGAGGTGTTAGGTGTTGATTAATATAAAGCTTCATTTCCTTTACAAACAAATGATACAGAATTAAAAACATGCCCATTGTGCAGGCTTAAATTACAAATGTAGCTTTACAGTCTTAGTATGCTCATTACACACCTTCTTTATCCTTTCTTCATCTTCCTCATGCTTTCTCCTCTGGAATTTGACATAATCAGTGGTCTGGTTACATTATTAGTATCCTTCTGACCAGAGATTTGGTACATAGAAATGGCAATTCAAGCTTTGTTTTGAAATTACTTCAATTGGAATGAGAAAAATTTTGTCTCTGATTTTCCATTGCTGAACTCTCCTAATCTCGAGAATGGGTAAAATATATATATAGCTCATGGCACCTAGGGACAGCCTTTGTTTTCCTCCATACTTTTAACCCAAAGCATACTATTTATTTCAGTAATATGATTCCTCTACAAGAAAAGAAAAGATTAAAGTGAGTTAGAGCTTTTCCACTCCTCTACGGATTGTTAAGGCATCTGACCAGGAACAGGAAAATATTTTTTCCAATATGCCTGATGTACAGGAGTTAGCTGGGGTGTAGCTCCAGGCTGCCCTGAGACACTGTAGCAGCTCCCCAGCTCTCTGCATCAGGGAAAAGAAAGCTGAAAGTTTTTTCAATAACACCTCAAAGAGGAGCAGGAGACAAGACAAAAGCTTCCTTAAATACTGACCCCCAGTGTATTTTTATTGCTATTAAATCAATAAGAATAAAAATCAATAAGCAATTAAATCAATATTTTTATTGCTATTAAATGCCAATGGCTAAGATATGTGGGGAAAGATCTTCCAGAAGCTGCCAGAAACTAGGAGTAGGAGCAAAACAGTTTTTAAAATGTGTAGCTTTTAGCTAAGGTTAATAGTAATAACTCACCATGTCTCCTGAAAGTGTCATAACGAATCTTCTGTAAGAGTGTATTAACCCTGCATATGCAACATAAACTGAGTTAGGATACCACACGAAATATGAAGGTTTTGCTAGAATCAAATACTATTCAAGACTACAAACTTTGAGCTCGTCTGGTGTTTTTGAATAAAATCTTTCCCCAGTCAGTGTCTTCCAGTAAAAGCAAGAAGCTTTTGTGGAATTAATTCACTCTTAAATAAAATTGACAGTAATGCCTATTGAGGTGCACAAGTGAGCCACTGCATAACCTGCCCTTTCCAATGCAGTGTGAGGGCCTTAATTGCTGTCCTTGTGTGCACATATCTTGGCTGAGCAACACTGATAGCTTTTGGATTTTGATTTAGGTTTCTAAAAAAAGGAGATAAACATAAAAGCACAAATGGTTTGTGATGGCATAAAACACAGAAATGAATTATGTTACTGAATGGCAAAGGCAAAATAAAAAGAAAAAAATAAAAAGGAATTACTACACAGAGTACTATGAATTATCCAGAGGTTTCAGGTTTTCACTGTTGGAGTACACAAAAAAAGCAGCTGCAGAATTTAGGCAATGTAAAGTAGTGACAGTGGGAAATTTACCAAGATGTATTAGGTTATTTTAAAGACCTGTAAGGAATATTTTGTATCTTCCTAGAAAGGTTTATATATACTTTGATCTTATTTCCATTAGCAACAATCTGAAATACGTAATACCAAAATGGAGCCAGCTCCCTGTAGTACAGGATATGAGATATGAGAGTGAACTACTGAGCTATGGCAACTTGCAAGGGTGTGGTTTGCCCCATTCCTGAAATTAATTTTTCTAAATGTGAAGTTTCAAGTGATTCTGAGTGTTGCAACCTAAATCTAAGTTCTCTTTCTACCCATATCGGTGTTGCATTTGCAGTTTCTGTGAATATTGGTACTGTAACTAATGAATCATGGCAGCATGAGAGCACGGTTGGAGCTAGAATTTCTCTTCGTGATCACTTTGATTTACTATGAAATTACATTGGAGCTGGACTGACACACAGTTTGCCTGCTAAGTTTTAATTGTACAAGTGAAAAAGCAGAAAACTTTTGCTGATGCTGAAAAAATAAATGGGTCAATTTGAATATTTTTAAATGCCTCAAGGATTAAGTTACTGAATTACTCACAAGCTCTTGAGATTCTGCTGTACAAAATCTGTTAAAGCCTGGTCTGTAGAAGAATAAAACCCCAGATTTCCTGTTCACACTCCAGGAAGTCTTGTATAGTGGCTTATTTATGCTGAACCTCTTTAATTATAAGGTCACAGATTTTTATGGTTATATACATCAAATGGAATATTCAATTTACATCAAACACTATTCTGCCAAAAAGGACGAATTAAAATGAGCTGGTTTTCTGCCTGAATTAATACTAGAAGGAAAACTAAAAGATATGGTCTCTGAAAATCAGCAGAGGTAGAAACAGGATTAAATCTGTCAGCACATCTGGGAATAGTCCCAGAACTAAATGAGGTCAAGCAGGAGTACTTTAATGGGTTTCACTGTGTTTTGGATCAAGATTCTTTGTTTAGCCCTCTTACCAGTGAATTTTTGTAGTTTCTGATTGACACCTTACTTTCAGCTCTCCATACCTTGCTTGTCTGTACATAGAAAGTCCAAGTGAGGTGACACCTGAACAGTAGCATCTTACCAGATGTGGAAAGATCATTTTATACTGCAAAGAAAACTTATGCTCCGAGAAAGCAGTCAGTCTAATTTGACTTACTCTAAACTAATCATTTAGATTTCAAGGGATAACGTATTTTCTGAAACTCTGCTTCTGGTAACTCTGGAAGAGTCAAGAAGTTGGGTGATTTGACCAGGCCTAAATTTCTGTAGAATACCAGAACTAGGCCTGGGATTTTTCTTTCCTAAATATATATGTCTATAAGCTTACTGTCTACATCTGACTTTGAAATTTTAATTTCTTTTCACAGTTAGTAGATATTTACAGAGAATATTTTGTCTGACATGGTTTGCATGTTTACTTCAAGATGTTTATCTACTTCATCTGATTCATCTGAGGTTTTTTTTACCAATTCCTAAAGGAACCTTATGTAGGACCTCTGATATGTGCTATTCCATACAAATTTAAGTATAATTCATTCTCTGCTAAATGCCCTTTCACTTTCCAAAATGAGAGATTAAATATGGAAGGTTACTTTGGAAATATCTATGAAAAGAAAAGAAAAGAAAAGAAAAAGAAAAGAAAAGAAAAGAAAAGAAAAGAAAAGAAAAGAAAAGAAAAGAAAAGAAAAGAAAAGAAAAGAAAAGAAAAGAAAAGAAAAGAGAAGAAAAGAGAAAAGAAAAGAGAAAAGAAAAGAGAAAAGAAAGAAGAGAAAGAATAAAATAGTTCCAGCTGGAAGGGATGTACAATGATAATCTAGTCCAACTCCTTGGCAAAAGTTAAAGCACATTATTAAGTGCAGTATCTGAATGTCCCTTAAACACTGTCAGCTTGGGGTATCCACCAGCCCTCTAGGAAGACTGTTCCTATAGTCAGACAGCCAGAGTGCTTGTTCAGTTAGTTGCATATGTAAATCTAGTCGCTCTCCTTCCAAAAGGAGAGTTAAACTCATGTTTTCTGCCTCTCAGAATAATACTGTGACCTGGATGTAAACATGATATATCTTTCTTTTAGAAAATATTCCATTTTTTTTACTAGGACTCAAAACTTGCTGGATAAAACAAAATGTGACTCTCTAACCTATGAGGAAATGGGCTTTCTTTATTCTGATTTCTGGTTTAAAGTCCTTTAGTTTACATACATGAACAAAACATGCAAAGTTCATGGCAAACCCCCTCAGATTCTGGAATACTTTGGAGAAGGTCTGTTGTAAATGTCCTCACCTATACTCCTTTGACATTAACAGCTGCATTACAGGGAAGACAAAAGGCTTGTGAAATACCTACTTCCACCTACTGGCACATAAAGATTCTTTATAAAGACTAGTTGTATTTCTCATCTCTCAGCATTCTGGCAAGAATATTTTAAAGACTTAATTTTCCCACAGTATAAAGATACCTTTACATCATGCCATTGCTTCTAGTTTCAAACAGTGCTCTAGCTTGTTAATCTCATAAATCTTAACATATAGTTCACTGTTATGTGGATTATGGTCATCTTTTGTTTCTTACTAATGTGAACTACTCTTACTTCAGCCTTTCTACTAAGCAATCCACCAGGATTTCTCTACATTGAATGTCACAGATTATTCTATGATTTCTGAACTAGTATTTTATGCCAGATGCTCTTCTCAAAAGTGCATACTCAGAAAGAGTCAGCATTTCACTAGCTTTCTTAACTCATGCTGCTTCTTTATTCCAAAATTAGCAATGTCAAAATAGCTTCTGAGTAGATCTATTTAAGGATGATATTGCAACTGGGGGAGACAGAACAACCAGAAGCCTCACTGAAAAGGATAAATGAAAAAATAGTAAACAAAATTAAGCAGTCCTCTGGCCTAAACAAAAAATGGTTTCAAATATGCAAGTGCAAGGTGGGTACAGAATAACAGTATTCCTGTACTTCAAAGTTTTGAGTAACTTGAGACTATTTCATTCACATATTTTCCTAATACAAGTTCATAAATAGTGTCAAGGTCATTCAAGGTCAAGGAATTCATATGTTCAGCCATGGCTTTCTATGAAATCATAAATCTGATAAGAGTGGGTTAAAGGTAACCAGAGCCATGTATTTCAACATTAGTTATTTTTAATTATATCAGAGAAAGAGAAGATCACAGATTAAATTTTATTGTGATTAACTTCTCCCATGAAGGAAAGAATTAACAAATCAATAATCTATTTTCTATAACTGAAGAGGCTTTGCAGAAAGATTTTATCTGAAACTCCTTTACATTTATACAAAACCAATGTGGAAAGAGATGACAACCACTCAGAAATTAAATAATTAAAAGAATTAAAGGAATGAAAATAAAAAATAAAAGCCCACTTACTGTAAAGAAATGTTAATATGTTAGCTCATCCATCTGATTGTCTTTAATATTTTTTACAATGAGAGTAAATGTTTTTGGGAAAATAAATTGACAATGTTACCTCTATTCAATATTATAAAGTATTGTGGGGAATGAGAGCAAAATAAGGTAATTAGATAACATGGTTGCAAGTAAAATGTGCTATAAACAAGAATGGAATAATGCATCTCAGAAAAAAGGCCTGCTTAATTGCAATATGTCATAAAAACAGCTAAGTTTGGTTTCTTTGTGGAACAAGGCAAAAAAAGCAACCTCATATCCAATTAAAATAAATCATGAAGAAGCATTTGCACCAGAAATAAATTTAAAAAATAGTGTCAGAAGAGGTGAATCATTGATGTACTCCAAACTCTACAGGTGGTTTATAAGATTAATTCAGGCAAAAATAACCAAAAATAAATGAGTGAACGTGCAGCAAGAAGGGTAGAGATTATGCATATTCTAAAAGGAAACATTAAAGAGGGCTACATTATTTTGATCGGAAGAATGGAAGGGAAAGTAATTTTTATCTCCCAAGAGCAAGGAAAGATTTGTTCCAGAGGACAGCAGGAATGTGCTTTCAACAGCTACAATAGGAACATTGTTATCAGGAAAGAAAAGCTATTTCTCCAGCTAAAATTCCCATCTGCCTCTAAAGAGTGGCTACTCCTGATTTTGTGGCAAGGATATACAGATTTATTCTTTGTAATTCTGGGAATGCAAAGAAGGAAGCGTAGGTTACATTATTTACTCTTAGATTACCCTCATATTTTTTTCACTTTTATGGTGGGCATGTTTACTTTCAAGGGCAACACCCAATCAGTTACTGTTGGATTCTTCCAATATGCACATTCATACGTATCTTTCCATATATGCATTTTTTACATTTTTTACATACACCTATACTTAGTATAGGAGTACATGTATGTGTACCTCCATCTCTGTGTTTAGAAAATTTCTAAATTTCAGCTATGTTCATCAAGGTCTGATTTCTCAATTTGCCTAATACTTATTTTGCATATACGATTTTTTCTCCCTTCCTGTCAGCAGTACTAGTTAATTGACAGAAGAGTGGACCTGGAGCCTTTAAGTGTTTATGCTTTTTCCTTGGAATATGTTGTGTGGAATGACACTTGCTGCTGGCTGTTCCATCTGTGTTCATTATTTTATACTGCTGTGCTGAGAACATTTCTGAACTCAGAACCTATAAACCACCTGAATCTGCCTGCACTTTAACTTGGCAAACATTCTTATTTCCACTGAAAGGTATAAAACTGCAGGGAATGAAAGCCTAGAAGGAAGATTAAACGCTGGTTATAATTTTGATTTCACTTTGACAATAAGCTTTTCTTTGACCTGTAAACCATCAAATGACATCTTTTTGACATATTCAAAGTAATTTTCTGCTCCCCAGCAGAGCTTACAAAAATACACTATATAGAAATAATGCAGTTGTGTTCTATGATTTTATTCATAGTGCATTTAGAAGTACGTAAGGTAAGGAATATACATAAGGAATATGCAACACTAATATTGTGACAGTGGCACAGAACCAAGTTTGTTTGAATTTTAAATTCAGAATAGCAGGTTGTAAGCATTCCCACATGCTTGCACATTTTATGTACACTGGATAACTTTTGAAGTTTAAAAATGAGTATGCCAATGATTTCAATCAAATCTTTGCATGGCTCACCACTATAACATAACTAGAATTGCACTAGGCAGCACATTCTCCTGTGGTGTCCTTATAGAAACAGTACCATTAACAAAAGAGATGGTATGGAGGTTTTGACTTATCAAAGGAAAATTATGGGATGAGAATGCTGTTTAGCAGAATATCAATAACATTGGCACGGGAAGATGACTACAGACATTGACTATGTACAGGAATTATACCACAGTGAAACAGGCAACCTTCAGCATAAAGAAGCTGTGTTAGTTTTGTATATATCATCATTGTGAAGTCATGCACATATGAGGATGGGGGTGTAGAAGCAGACAAGGAAAAAAAGCAAAGAATGGAATAAAACAGAATATGTAAATTCTTCTTCTCTTTTACTGATAGAAACCTTATTCTTGGGTTTTCTTGGGGTTTCTACTTGGCAAGTAACCTAGCTCAAGGGAAGTGGTGGACCACCCTACCTGGCACTTCACAGACCTCCTAGAGAATTGCATGCACTTTTGTGTCCCCACTTCAGCAGAGGCATCAGCAAACTGGAGCAAGTTCTGCAGAGGCCATCAGGAGGGTGAGGGCTGGAGCACTGCCCTGTGAGTAGGGGCTGGGGCAGCGAGACTTGTCCAGCCTGGTACAGAGACACCTTCAGAGGCACCTCACAGCCACACTGGTGCCTACAGGGAGAGGATGAAGAGAAAGTAGTCAGGCCCTTCAGAGGGATGACAAGTAACAGAAATGAGGTGAAATGAAAGAGGTTCTTGATACATATAAGGAGAACTGTTTTTGCTAATACAACAGACAGGCAGTGGAACAGGCTGCCAGGGAGGTTGGAAGCCTGTCTTTGGAAGTTTTCCAATACCTGACTTGGTAAAGCTGTGATAAAGATAGTCTGATCTCACAGCTGGCCCTGAAGTGACAGAAGCAAGACATAAGGACCTCTACAGGGGATTCTGAGGACTCTCTGTAAAGAAAGTAACCATTAACTCTGAATCAGTCATACAAGAAAGAGTCAGCTCTAAGAAAAATGGAGATGGATTATGTTAACCACACTATCAGAAGATGACTGGAGAGTCTTGATTTATGACAGCTAGCATCAGATCCAAAAAAGAATTTGTTTATGTTCAAGTACAGCAGTAGAACCCCAAAATCTCCTGCTCAGCATGGAAACTGCTTTAAATTTGGGTTTTGATTTTTAAGCTCTTCATGTGCGAGCATGCCTGGCACAACAGTTCTCTTGAGCACAGCAATGCTGCAGTCTCACACAAGTGCCATTAGATCCAAAACTAGGAAGAATCAGCCCTAAGGTACAGGTTCTTCTATTGGGGTAATTTAAACACAGTAAAAAGATCAGACCACTCATAATAAATATAGATTGTAGCTTTTTTTCCTATAAAATCAGCAATTTTAATATGAAATTGAAACACATGAAAACACTTGAAAGACTGATAAACATTTCTTAGAAATTTGCCTTCAGTATGAAATAAGGTTACATGCTAGACTTTTCTGAGGTAAAGGAAGAAAGAGAGGAAAAAGAAAGTGGAGAGGGCTAAGAGCCTTCTATATAAAATTCAGAATTCAAAGTTAATTAGGCTAGAGGTACTCAAAAAGAGAAGATTCATATAAACCAGTGACTAAAGCATTCACTCATGGAATGGGAAAGAAAGTTTATTAACTTCTCACCTCTTATGATTACTTCTAAGATTTTTCGGTAACAACTGAAAAATGTAAAGTGAATAAACCACACTTTTTGTGTAAAAACTGGTAAATGTAAGCAATCTCTAGTTCAAAATCCAGGTGTCACTGAGAATTGCCTAGATTTTGAATTTGTTTTCCACTGCAAAGCTAGAGCTTGCAAGGTTTGATGTTGTACCATGTGCACCATCTTCGTCACAGAGCCTGGATTTTGCACCCAGAATTTTAAAGCTTTTGGGGTCAGCTCAGTATTACAAGGCCCAAATGATTAAGATGGCCTATTTTCAGGTGTATGAATTAAAATACATCTAAAAATACTACATTAAGAATAGTTTAAAATTACAAAGTCAAGGACTTAAAAAAATGGGGTGTTCTAGACATGAAAGTTATGTAATCTTAATCAGGTTTTTGTGAATGCATTTTAGGATGCTGCCCTTAATTGAATTTGTCCCAACTGCCCCCCTTCCTTTTCCTTAGCTCCCTTGGGTGTTCCTGTGCTGATTCTTTGACTTCATTCTTTGTCCAAACAGGCTGTGCTCCACACTTGGAGAAGATATTCTTTGTCATTCTCAGCCTTCCTGTGGGCTGCTTATCCAGTTTCAGGCTCCTATTCTCTGCATGACTGGGAAGCAAAATATCCCTCTCACTTTGCTTGGGGTGGGGGTACTTGGCAGGATTTTTAAAAAGTGTGTTCCACCTAGATTTTTGACCTTTCATAAAGGAAAAGATGTGTGGACTCATGCATAACAGGCAGCCCTCCACTCTGCTATAGCTTCTGTAGGACTTTATTTGTTTAAGCAATTCCACAAGAGGGTAGTAACCCCAGAGGTATCAAGCTACTACAAGTTTCATAAAAACATCTGTTCAGAAGAGAGACATTCTTAATGCAGGTAAGGGAAAAAGGATCAGTATTCATTTCATGCTTACAAAAGGTCAGAGGATGCATTTGAGTTACAAACCACATTATTTCAAGTAGCTTTACTTGTCAAAGAGCAATGTGTTTACCTTGGACTTTTTTCTTCTGCTTCTTCTTTCCCTCTTGGAAATAAATATTGGTCTGGAGCAGACAGCCACCATGGAAAATTTAAGCCTAAATGGTTAATTTGATTTGGCAATATGATAAATAACTCGGAACAGGGGCTTAATAATAGGCAGCGCTCTAATCCCACATGTAATTATCCATTATGTCCCAAGTGACAACCCAAAAAATGTTTCCTGGAGATGTAGGAAAAGTAGCTGCATCCAGACAATTTAGGTTTTGAGTTGAATCCAGTCTAAGGTATTGTTTACAGATGAACAGTGGTTAGAGGAGGATCTGAAAACTTTCCATGGTGTAGGGAGGAAATGTGCTACCATACAACTGTCAGCAGAAGTCTCTCATCTTCAGCCCAGTAATGACACAAGCACTATTTCTGCTTTAATTGTATATGTGACAAGGTTGGTTTAGTGCAATAATTATATATCATTGCAATGCTTTACAAAAATAGAGAAGGAACCAATTCCCATTTAATGGAAAGCTAAATGCCCAGTGTTTATAGTAAAAGCAAGATGGCATTGTGGATTTCAGAGAGTATCTTACTACTCACAACTCCAGATAAATCTTGGATAGATTTCAAAACCATGGTTTCTCACATAGGCTGAGCAGTGTTATGATAGTGCAATTTGATCTGCTGCTTTGTATTTCCAGGTATAGCTAAGGCATTTTAAAATTTTGTAGGTTGTCTTTTTTAATCTTTTTCATTACAAGTATTCTCAATGTCTTTAGAGCAAACTTTCTTTCTGCCATACTGTACTAATCTTCTGTGCCTGTTCTTCTACCCTGTGCAATTACATTTTGGTCAGCAATATTTTTGTCCTCTTGGCTTCTGTAACATAGTCACTGAAAGATGTGTACCATTCCTTACAAGACGAATAGCAGCGCTTGGAGTGGAACTTACTAGCCAAGATAAAAGCAACATATTCTTGTCAGGAAAAAGGGACCAGGAGTGGGGGATGGAAGGGAGAAAAGAAAGTGTCAGTGAGTAGTAAGAATATCTGAGTCCTGTTAGAAATTGCTGCAGGCTTAGAGGGGCTCTGTGGGAGAAGTGGCACTAACACAAACCTGAGAAGGCAGACTGTTCTTCTCTTGTATGGAGAAAAGCTGAAGTGCCCAGCTTTCAAAACACCAGGGTACAGATGGGCCTTGCTGGTAGAATTCCTCGTCTGTATTTATTTAGGTCTTCAAAGGAAAGTCCCCTTGTTTTAACGGAAAGCAACGTTTCATGACCAGCACTGTGTTTCAGTGGGAGAGATGCTGCTCCATCAGTGTCCTCTCTAGCTCCAGTGGTAAGGGATATGAGGAACTGTGCACCTTCACTGCTTGATGCAGCCTTGCTTTGCAAACTAATTATGACAAAGGTTACCGGTGATTCCAAGGAACTCATCACTAGTTAGCAATCTTCCCAAGTAAACACAGGCTGTTTTAAAACTGTGTATCATACTCACATATGGCTGTTCTCACTTGACTTCATCGACTAACATTCAAGATACTGCAAGTTAAACCATGTGTTTCCTCTTTGAACTCAAAAAACCAGCATTTAGTACTCTAGATCATGGGACACAGGAATGACTTCATTCATCCCTGATCATACAGGGATTTTCAAATTATATATTTTTCTTCATCAGGACCTAGAAAAGTCCTATAAACTCAGAGAAAAGCAGTGCAAGCAGAGACAAGCAGAGTTGAACTCCTTGTGCTGAGGTGTTTCTAGGGTATGCAGTTTGTCCTGGCTGGGTGTTTGTTAAACCTATTAAAGCCAATCAAAGACTCTCCAGAACTACTCTAAGAGAATAGTTCCACTGTGTCACAGTCCTTACAGCTGTGAAATGTCCTCCTTTGTATAACCAAAACTCCTCTCTTGCCAGAGAAAGGCACTCCTCTTACACTAAACTTCATCCTTTTTTAATAGAAGATGAACACACATTGGTCAAGAATCTCCTTTGTAGCAAGGTTTTGTACCAGAAGCTATTAGCTTACTTTTCAAGTTTGTTTGAATCTAATTCCTCCAAATTTACTTAACAGATTACTTTTTAAAAGGCATTTGCCATTTTCACTGATCTCCTCTAGATTTTTCCTAATGCTTATGCAGTTTCCTTATAGTGGAGTAGCCAAAATCTGTAGCAATGCCTTGTAAGTGGATGCAATGCGCTGCTTGTCATCATGGCTACATGATGGTGAAGATTCATTAAACGTCATATTCCTGAGCATTTCCTAGAAAGTGCACTTTTTACCCTCTTCTTCACAGCATGGATGGTGAGGTATAAATGGCTGAGAATAAGCTTTTTTTCTTACTGGTTGTAAATTATTTTAAAGAAGTGTTTTAATATTTACCTCTAAAGAAGAGTCGAGGGAAAGAGAAAACCTGTATTCAGTGTGTCAATGAAAGCTTTCTTCCAGGCTACATCAGGGCAAATGCTATTCTTGTTGAGTAATGTGCCACAGCAAATGATGCTGGATGGAAGGAGATCCTCTTTCTGAGTACACACATATCACCTGGCATTAATTCTTTCTCCCTCACAGAGCACTGTCATTTTGTAAAAGCTCTCTAGGTTATGTTTAGGACGTCATCATTCTCCTCTTTGCAACCACCTAAGAAATTAAAATTGGATATCATTAAGCAGTTGGTTCAGTTTTTTAATGTGTTACAATAGCTGCAAGTGAGACAGGCCTACCTCTCCTGAGGGATAAGATGTCACATGCTAGAGATTGCTTCATTACTGCTCTTAGAGGATATTTGACTTGAAAACTGGACTTGGTCTTAAGTATCAGATTCAATGGTTCTATTCCCTCATCCATCATACTGCCATGGTGGGAGAGCTGAGCTATCCTGTTCCTGTGAACATGTCTGAAAAAAAATAAGAATCCTCACCTCTCTAGTACAGACAGATGATCTTTCTGCTTTGTGTTAAATGAATAACCTTTCCCAAAATGCTGATTTACTATATATCTGTCTTGCCTTTTCCACACAGCTCAGAGTTTGTTCCAGCCCTTGAAAAGCATAAGTGAAGAAGACCTTTAAGAAGAAACCTCTGAGTAGGGTTTAGTAGTTTGAGTGAAGTACAAAACATGAACACAGCTACATGTGTATGATTCTGCTTAGAAGTGACTTAGACTCAGCTAGTTCATGGTACACCAGAGTACAATGAGGCTTTTTTGGAAACACATCTGTGTATTAAATGTTTTCCAGATTAGATATATGCTTCTTACTGTACATTTCCGTAAGAGCCATGTAGTAAATACCCTGTAAGTAATATATTGAGATGGTTTTCAGTCATCAATCTGTGATCCACCTCTAAAGATTTGCCTAAAAACTCCTTCATTGAGTTTCCATTTGGTATGGACAAAATTTGCAAAAACTGCAATTGATTTAAATCAACTGCAGTACGTATGAAGATTAAAAGCTGGTTTTGTCACACTTATTATTTTCTATTTGCAAAAGCTTATTTAAATTTTCTTTCTGCGTAACAAGTTAATTAGAACATTTCATGTGCCTGAAATTCAAAATACTACATTCTCTTGCACTGTCCCACTCTGAAGTTGGCTTTGAATATTTGTGTACATACACTGTCATTTATTACCATACCTGCTACTCCTGAAATAAACATGGTGCAGCAGAAGTATTTAATTTCTTTTGCTGTTTTCATTTACAGCATGCCAGACATCCCAGACCTGTGTAAAATCTTCTGATGACAGACATCACAGGATGACACTGCTAGTGCCATAAATCAGCCTCTCTTGCTGGGAGAGGCCCTTTAAAGTTCTTAAAGTCCTTGCAAGGAGCTTGATAGACGGACGAGGCAAACTCGCAGTAACTGCTTCTTCGATAGTTGTTTATTCTAGTGTTATCAGCTTAGAAAGACACAGTAGAACAGAACACTACAAGAAAAGGTGAGAAAATGGCTGCTTATCAAGATTCCAAGGCCTTTTTATAGGTAAATTATCCAATTAAAAATTGAAACGACAGATATTTTTACTTTTCATCCAATGCTCAGTAAATCACTCCGACACGCAGGCCGGAACTGCGGCATTTTTCATCCAATCATCCTAAAGTACTTTTACTGCAGAATATGGAGGACTAGAAGAAGAGAAGAAGAAATATAAACTACAAGGGCTCCTCCATTTTGGAACTTTTACTGTTTATCTATTTACTACATTAACAAACCTAAAACTTCTAAATTCTTCACCCTGTGACATCCTTACATCATATTCTATCACCTAGTTCACATCTGTGTAGATTTTAACTCCTCCCAGATGGTAGGGAGTTTTCTCCATGGATAAAGGTCAAAAACCATGCTGTCCAGGGGGGTTTTTCTCTCCAAAACAGGCAGAGAAATATTCCCTGCACTCTGGGTTCCCACAACAGGATTCCAGTAGTAAAAACTGGTTTTATGCCTAAGTCAGTCTTGCTACATCACTGCTATCAGTTCTCTAACAAATTTCAAGGCTGTCAGGGTTTAGCTGTACCGCAGTCTTATTAATCCTTGCTGGTGAAGCTGAGATGTTTTTCAGTATGACATTGAAAAATCTGTAACAAAAATACCTATATTTTAACAAGTTCAATTAGCATTTGTTTTGCTTTATCCTCAATCTCGGCAGCTAATGGAAAGCTTTATTTTATTTTTCATTTTGAGACAAGAAAATATCTGAAAAAAAATCCAGCAACCTCCCACATGCCAATCCTTTTCTTTACAGCCTATTCAGCTGAAGATATATGTAGTGCTTCCTTGCTTGGCATACGTGCACCAGCAAATTTGGCATTGCCTCCAACAAAAACTCAGTGAGAAACCAGCATGCTAGGCAACCAAGGCAAATTGCTACATAGGACAAAACACACAGTGCCAACAAAGCTTTTCCTTTGTTGCTGCTACTGCATCATCCATGTGCTATTTGTGCATGGACTTTCCAGTGTATAAAAGCCATGAAACCGTAGATCTTATTCTGTCACTTTCTTATTCTTGAGGCATAAACTTGAATTCAATGTTATAAAAACTTTAAAGACCTCAGAATGTCTACTTTTAGTTGGATAGAGGCTATTTACAAGGGCAGGTAGGGACAGGACAAGGGGAATGGCTTCACACTGAAAGGTTGTGTGTTTAGATGAGATATTAGCAGGAAATTATTTACTATGAGCATGGTGAGGCACTGGAGATGCTGTGGATGCCCCACCTCTGGCAGTGTTCAAGACCAGGTTGGATGGGGCTTTGAGCAACCTGGTCTAGTGGAAGGTGTCCCTGCCCATGGCAGGGGGGTTGGGACTGGATGATCTTCGAGGTCACTTCCAACCCAAACCATTCTGTCATTCTATGATTCTGTGATTCAACTCATCATCCACTCACATCCACAAGTAATAGTCCTCATATTGCTGCCTTCTAAACTTCACTTCTTATCAGGGCCTAGAAATAGGATACATAAATATGAATTATTATAAATTAGGCTGGTTATAAAAAGTGTGCTTTAAGAACTTTAAGAAGGCAGTTAGAAAGGCCTAAAAGGGAAAGTTTATTTTCTTATCCTTTCTGTGTCTATGAACAACCCCAGGTAGTTAGATAGAAAAATAGATAAGAAAGATAAAAGAGCAAAATTCAGTTTAAGACCCTTCCATGACGTGAACATAATGTGATGGTGAAGTTCTACTAGGTCTCAATTTTTTTTTTCTTTTTGAGGACTGTGACATTTTACTAATATCTGGAACACTGTGGATCAAAACTTTTTGTTTTCAGTTTACTGTTTTACACAGAAGTAAAATATTTGCACTTTTTATAGAATAAATTCTTTAACATCAAAACCAGCTTTCATATAAAAATTTCAGCAAGGTCTGCATAAAGGAATAGGAAACCAAGTAAAAGACATTTATGTACAAACAGTTCAAACACTTGAATAATATTTCAAATAATATTTCAAATAGTCGTACGAGATAACAAAGTATTTTAAATCTCAATTGTCCATTTTTTTTTTCAGTTAAAGACATTATCATCTCCAAATAATAATTTAATAATTATTTTAAAAGTATTTTATAAAATTCTTTGATAAAATTGCCATGGCTAAGAATTCATTGAAAGTAGAAGCAAAATATACCTAAAAATACAGTAATGAGTGTGCTCATGAAGTATAAACTATATTTTTTTTACAAGCTCCTTTTGATTTCATCATAACTTTTGCTTATATTATGAGGAGAGATGATTTTACACAGCAAACACTATCCCTTCCCCAAGGTGACTGCAGCATGATGTGGTGGAAGCACACCATCTTCTGGCACTAAGTGATCACTTTTTAAAAGCATGTGGCAGAGAAATCTGTGGCACTCAAGAAATCAGGAACACTCCTCATATACGTCAGGATTTTTTTCCTTAAGATGTTCTAAAGTGTTTCTTTTTTCTCTTTTCCATAGAAAATTTTATATTAAGAAAATTGCCTGAGTTTTTCTAATAAAACACATTGCCAATTAGCAGTTTACTTTCAGTTGACAGGCTTAAAAAGATTAAACCTTGCACTGCTCAAATAACTGGAAGTCAGAACAGATAAATGATAATTCTGTGCTGAAACATCTAATAGGAAATTAGCTTTTTTTTTTTTGATTTGGGTGTTTTTTTCAACCGTATTATGAAGACTGAGGATGATTGTTTACAAACCATTTTGCAAAATGATTATTAACTTCATTTACCCTGAAAGAGAGAGAAATTATGCCAAAACCTATAGCTAAACACTGTATTTAGAGGATTGCAAAACTGTAATTAAACCATGGTAAACTGATGGCCTTTGAAGAGAATTTTAATGTAACAGAAGCAGCTCCTGCTAAAGTCAACCAGCACTTTCAGGTCCACCAGGTTGCTGACAAATGCTGTTCATTCCTGTGAGCCCTTTACAGCCTAATGCTGCCACTTTCTGCTTTCTCCAACAGCAACAGTGGAAGGCTTTTGGGAGCTCCATCAACCCCAAGAACTGGAAGTACAACCAGGAGGACATATCGTGCTCTAGCTCCTTTTGGCTGGAGGCCCATGGTTTCCCCAGCCTTCCTTTTGTAACTTACATTCTCAAACAAGCATTTTTTTTTCTTCCTTTGAAATGACTCACCAGATACAAATCAAGCAGGCTTTGATTTTCCAAATCTTATGCCTAGCCCTACATGCTTGGATAGTCTGTCTGTATTCCTGCCATCCTGCCAACAGCAAACACTGGAATAGGTCAGAAAATGTGGTCTGGAGCTGGAGAGAAGGGGCCTTAGGACTTGGGATGAGACACCGAGTGCAGAAGGTGAATGTGCTCCTTTCTGTGAGTCATGGTATGATGGAATGTTTGGGGTTAGAAGGGACCTTTAGAGAGCATCTAGAGCAACCACCTTGCCAGAGGCAGGGACATTTTTCACAAGATCAGGTTGCCCAAAGCCCCATCCAACATGACCCTGAATAGCTTCAGGAATAAAATACAAGTTCTCTGGGCAGCGTCTCTTCACCCTCACCCTAACAAATGTGCAAAACCACTGCTCCTGGTTCTGTTTATACAGACCTTGGTAGAAGGTCTCTCTCCACCTTGTTTGTAAGACCCCTTCATATACTGAAAAGCCACAATAAGGTCCCCAGAGCCTTATTCTCTTCTCCAGACTGAACAGCCCCAACTAATGGGGTTGTCATTTCTGTTGTGAGGGTTTTTTACCACCAGCCCCTTCATTCCATTTAATGTGGATTCTTTTACAAACCCCATTCTTTGTGTTGCAGAGATATTTCCTACTGTCAACATTACCTCTGAGAGAGACACAGCAACAAGTGAAGGCAATGCAAAATTAGAAAAAGAAAGAAAACTCATCGAAATTTTCATGGAAACAGAAGAACTTGTCAATAAGAGCAACTTAAAAATATAGCTACATGTCATAAAAACATTTTGGCCTCCTGCTGTACCTTCAGAAGGAGGGAAAGAAAAAAGGTCCCTGTTTTGCCCCAGAGGGGTTCATTTATACTGAGTGTTTTTGTGCATGCTGTAGCATGTTGTTGTGTGTTTTCTGAGTGTGGGAATGTCAGCACATCCATGTGCATTTGTGGTGTGCGTAAGAGAGTGTGAGTGTATCAGTGTGTGTGAGTGAGAGTGTTAATACATGTGATTGTTTGAGTGTCAGAATGTGGGAGTGTGTGGGAGTGTTTATGTGAGGCAAAGTGCTGAGTCCTGCACTGGGTCACAACAACCCCACACAGTGCTACAGGTTGGGGAAGAGTGGTGGAAAGAGACGTGGCAGAAAAGGACCTGTGGGTGCTGGCTGAACATGAGCTGGCAGTGTGTCCAGGTGGCCAAAAAGGCCAGTGGCATAAATAGCATAACCCAGACTGTTCTCTCAGCCATGTTCTTATATGACCTGCAGGAACCTCATCTGCTTCCACAGTGTGCAGGGGTTTTGTCTGGGCAGGGCCAATCCACTGGCTGATCCTGTAGTGTTAACCAAAGAAATGGCTTCTGCTCAATTTGTATCCCAGTGCTTGAATGTCCCAGCACACATTAACAATTCGTTGTACTGCTCAGTGATCCCAGAGGCTGGTGCATGACAGGAGATGTGATACACCCAGTCAATGGCCCAGGTGTCTGTGAGGTTTTTTTGGAAATGAGTCACATTCACAGCTGATTCAGCTCTTTTGGGGGCACAGTGTCACCACAGCAGCTGTTTTTCAGTGCCCAAGATAGTGTTCTGCACAGTGCCATGCCTCAAGGAGTATGTTTCCAACCATCTAATAGTTGCTTCTGCCTTTCTAAACACCTGGTGCTTACCATGGGATATTTGTGGTAGTGTGATATAATCAACCTGCCAAGTCTCCTCATATTGGGATTTCAGGCATCATCCCCTGTGCCAAAAAAGCTTCAGCCACCTGGTTTCTTCTCTGTGGTGCTATGAATAGCTCACCATTATGTTCTCAGTCCAGATCCATCTGAGCCACTTCAATTCTTGCACCCTGGCTTTGGTTGAGATGGGGTCCTTTTTCTTCTTAGTAGCTGGTATAGTGCTTGGGTTTTTGTGATTTATTATGATAATAATGTTGACAACACACTAATGTTTTGGCTGTTGCTAATCAGTGCTTACCCCGAGTCAAGGACTTTTCAGTTTGCCATGCTCTGTCAGTGAGGAGCTGCACAAGAAGCTGGGAGGAGGCATAACAAGGACAGCTGACCTGAAATGGCCAAAGGGATATTCTATACCATAGAATGCCATGCCCAGTATTTAAACCATCTTTACAGTTACCCAACAGGGTCCGATTGCTGCTTGAGGATGGGATGGGCATCAGTCGTGAGGAATTGTATTGTGCATGGCTTGTTTCTCTTGTATTCTGTTACTCCATTGCCTTTTCATTGCAATTATTGTTATATTAGCATAATTAGTTTCCTTATCATTATTATATTTTTCTCAAATATTTTTATTTCTTATCTCAGCCCAAGAGGTTTACCTTTTCTTTCTGATTCTCCTCCCCACTGAGGGAGGTGGTGGGGGAAAAGAACAAACATTGTACATAGTTGCCAGCTGGGGTTAAACCATGATACTCCTTGTTTCTCGCCCAGCATGAAGCATGAAGATAATGACAGATCTGATCAGAGATTGCTAAAGCAAAGTGGTCATAAGCATTTATTGAGTTAGTTTAATAGTTGCTGGTCATCATGTTGCTTTGTTTGCTCTCAGAGTTCCCGTGTGTGTGCTCAGAAGTGCATTCCATACTCGCGTTCTTGCTGGCTGGGTTCCCTGTGGCGACGTTCATGCCCTGCGGAGTCGGGGCTGGGATTTTCGGGGCAGTGCACGGTGCTGGGCTGCGCCCTGACCCAGCCGCGGGTCCCGAACCGAGCGGGCTCCGCCGCCTTGGCCGCGCTGCCCGCGCCACCCTGTGGGCACCGCCCGTAACCACAGCCCCGCCTGCCTCGGGGGGTCAGCTTACAGCATCTTCTGCTTCCTGCCTCCTCTCCTTCCTCACGAGTGCTTCGGAAGCCCTCCAGCCCTCTAGCATCTGAGAATTCTAAATATTTTTGCTATAGATTCATGGAATGTCCTGGGTTGGAAGGCACCTTAAAGATCATGTAGTTCCAACCCCCTGATGCAGGCAGGGATAACTTTGACTAGATCAGGATAGTCAGGGCCCCATCCAACTTGGCCTTGAACACTTCCAGGGATGGAGTATACAAAACCTCTCCAGGCAACCTGTTTGAGTGCTTCACCACCCTCCAAGAAAAGAATTTCTTCCTAACATATATTCTAAACATGCCCTCTCTGGGTTTAAAAGCATTGCCCCTTGTCTTAGCACGATCTTCCTGAAACTCCATCTTGCTTATAAGCCCTCATAAAGTCCCTGAAGGCTCCTCTTCTCCATGCTGAACAGCCCCAGCTCTCCCAGCCCATATTCATATGATGGGTGCTCCATCCCTCTGAATATCCTTTGAATACCTCTGAAATGAACCAGTTGTTGGGAATCAGAACTGGCTTTCGCATAGTTGAAATCTAGTTTAGGGTTAAGTGATGATTGGGAACATCCCAAACCCCATGAAAAGCACTTCAGTTCAAAAGAAGGGACTCAGATTCCAACAGGGACTGCAGCTACTCAAGCCTTGGTGACAAGCATTGCAGTTACTTCAATCCTTGTGACAATCCCTGCAGTCTCTCCAGCAGCAGGCACTGTGGTCACTTCCATTCCTGTGACATGCTCTGCAGCTGTTCACGTTCCAGTGACTGGCACTGGGGCTATTCAAACTCCAGATACTTTAACCCCTAAGCATGATGGCTACTCATAACCCCAGCAACAGATGCTACAGCCAGTCCAACTTCCACAGTGGGAAGTGCAGATGACCCAGAAAACCAGCCCGTGCTGGTAGTAGTTGCTCCTATACACAAGAACTGCACATGACAATCAACTCATCCCATAAACAAGGATGAGGAAGGTGAAGAGGGCAAAGCAGGGTCATCACAGGAACATGAACTTGACTCACAACTAGAGTTTGCCACCACTCAATCCCAGTCACTGTGTGAAATGCATTAACATACAAGCAATGGTTGGGGGCATATATGACTACTGAAATTCTGGTCCTTTCTGTCGGTAGGGTTACTGTGTTGGAAAGAATGTGTGTATGTAGCTACATCACACAGGCAAGCTGTGAGTTTTCCCTGTCTGACTGGACAGGTGTTCTGGGATGACATTACACCTATTATGTATCTTAACTAAATTGCAATATTGTTTCTCCTAGTGCTCAAGAGTATTTTGCTATGAGACCTATAAAACCCCAAAACAGTAACAACAACCCCAAAACAGAAACAACAATAAAATCATGAAAGATAAAGTCCTCCAAGGCAAACTTATACAGGTTGTAATAGAAGGTAATAAGGCAAACAGAGGCAGTGAATGGTCTGTAACGATGTTTATATAAATATATAGTTACATAGAAAAGCCTTGTATTGCATTGGAAGTTGTAGTGTATGAACATGTATGCAATATACAGCATGAAAGTGTGTAACATAAAGAGTTGTTTCTCTGAAAAGGGGAGATTCTTCATATTAAATTGTGTTATATTCTACATTCAAGGTGTCAGAGTAACTGGAGGAAATTTGTTTCACCTTCTAATATCTTGGACCACAGGCATTCAGGCTTCCATGGGAAAAGTTACAGAAGCTATAGGCAGTTGTCTGGTTAAAGGAAGGTGGCAGAGGATTACAAATAACAGTTTTGCTAGTAGAGGTGCCTTTAGGAGCTTGTTACAGGCACCATAAAACTGTTAAATAGAAACTCAGGTATCAGTTGTACCACATTGCTGCAGGAGTTCAGTCATTCAAAGGAAAATAACCCTCCCTTCCATGCTGTCTGTCCGTCTTTCCTTCTTTTTGTATCTCTTTCTCTTTCTTTTCAGGCAGTTATGCTTATATCAACAGAGGTAATATTCTCCTTATGGAAGGCTGAGATTATAGAAGCCTTACACATATACTCAGAAGGCTGCTGCTCACAAGTCTCAGAGGATTCAGATTACCTACACACCACTTAATGTCTCAAGGAAATCTAAAAAATCAGTGTGTGTTTCCATTGTTGCCAAATAATTTTCTGTGCTGTCAGCCTACTTTGTCCAGTATAAATGGAGTTCAGCATTTCCAAAGCCATGACACATTTTCACTTTGAGCCTACTAATTTTAATTGCCATGACTGAAAAAAACCCCAAAAAATAATGGAGAGAAAAAAGGAGAACACTGACCACAAAACACAGCATTAAAAATAGTTATTGTTAAATCAAAGTCCTTTAAAATAGTATTTCTGCATTACAAGCTTACACTTGTCTTTCAGAACTGAGGATTGACTTCAGAGTAGATCCTTTTGCCTATTTAAAATTATAAGTCATAGAAATCATCCATTTCAATTCGGACAGTTGACCACCAGGTTGTCTCCAGCACTGCAGAAAAGAGATGTGCAGGTTCATTACAGGGATATTGTTTGCACTCTCAGGGAATGCAACTTTACTCCAAAAATCAGTGGTGGGAACATTCCTAATGAAGTCAAAAACAAACAGATTTGACAGTCTGCATAGAACAAAAACGTGCATTAGGAGGCCTGAAATATTTTGTATCAATGGCATTCTGAAACCAAGGTTGTGCTACAGACTTCTGCAGGCATAGCTATGTTGATCAAAGGTGTGAAATGCGTTTTTGTCAGTGTGTTGTGGGAGAGAAATGGCTAAAATTAATTAAAATTGTAGAAGCGACTTTTAATTTTTTTTCCACAAGGGTTGTCTTCAGCAGAACTGATTGTACCGTATTCCACCATGTCATTTAAGTACTCTGAAAATGGATGTGGCTTCATGGTTTTCACTCATGAATGTATCTTCTAACATCTCCCTTCAACATCTATAGGCTTTGAGGGAGGTGAGCAGACAAATGTATCAAAATACCCTTGGAATTTTTGCTTGTACTTTACATGCTGTGATCTGGAATCCAAATACTATGGCATCTGTAGCCTTATAAAAATGCTGAGGACTGCACTTTGCTCTCTGAATGCCAATTACAACAACAGTTTATGGAGTAAAAGATTTTATTCTTTTCCCCCCATACTTACATTTTATTTTAATAACTCTGATTTCCCTACCCATGTCCTCCCTTGTGGCTTTTTGCAATTTGTAATTGAGTACTGTAATGTTCCCTTTTTGAGAGCCAGTGAAGTAAATTCTACTGCGAGTGTAGCCTGGGGAAGGTCACTATGACACAATATACCCACAAAGGTTTATCTATTTTGTCATGAAGAATTATCTTTGAAATCGTGAATTCTCTTTTATTTTCTTGTTACAGAAGTTTAAGTAGTGATTTTACAGGTGGCATTGTATGAAACATATTTTCAGAGGCAGAACTTGAATCCTCTTCTTTCATTTTCAAAAGAAACCTCACCAATGCTTGATAAAATACTTCAACAGAAAACAAAAAATTTCCTTGTATTTTACATGCCACATATTTAATAACGATAGCATTCATTTAAAAGTCTCTCCGTTTTCAGTTTTACCTTGGAATTTACCAGCTGGGGTTTACCAATGAAGCAGATCAGATTTCCTTCCTTCCTTCCTTCCTTCCTTCCTTCCTTCCTTCCTTCCTTCCTTCCTTCCTTCCTTCCTTCCTTCCTTCCTTCCTTCCTTCCTTCCTTCCCTCCTGTATTGTATTAACAGGCACTGGCCAGTTTCAGAACATTACACAATCCAAGGGTTCCCCTATATGTTTTACAATTTAACTGGTGTCCATCCATAAGCATTCAGCAGTACCAGGTACTTTATTCCCACTATGCTGCCAAAGTCAATGCTTTTCTCTAGGAGCTCTGTCCTAGATTTTGGTCATCAGCAATATGGGCTACATCTATGCCCAGGTTTACCAAGGAGACGCCTAGATAAAACACTCGATGAAGTAAGTAACAAGAAGTTATTTGAATCAAGACCCATTTTCTCTTATTAATGCTCACTCTTACTGCACACCTCGTTTCAGGTTGTGCTTGTTAACATAGACAGCTTGCTAATTATGGAATCCTAATACATTTTGGTGCCCTAAGAGCTTTGGTAACCTATTTCACTGTAAAAAGTGATTTTATCTTTCATTAAGAAATTCTAAATGCTTATATATCTTCTCCTAAAATCTTGGTGACTTTTTTTAGCACAGTGGTTTTTTCAAGCTTTTTCACCACTAGAGGGCAGAGAAATACAGCATTGGCCAGCAAGTAAAAATTCCTTGCTCTGAAAAGAATATAAGTGTTCATTGATATTATGATTCAGAGGCTCCTCCATCACTCCTTTCAACATGACTGTTCAGAAGGACTAAATGTAATCCAATATGGTTCCCAGAGAAGAGGTCAATCAAAACCAGATAATTACCTTAATTGCTTGCAAAGAGTCCTCTGCCATCCTGCATTTCAATATCAGGATTTGCTTTGACCTGAGTGCTATGTTTGCAACACTGAGCCCAGGTGTTCTCTATGGTGGGAGAGCTGAAGATGAGCTATATGTTAGGTAGCTTAAATATTTATGGAAGTACACAAAATTTAATAAACCTACTTTCATAGTGTTGGTGGGATTCTTCATGAGTAATTGTCCTCCGAATCTCCACTTTGCAATCCAAAAGTCTTGTGATCATGATAGCCATTTTTGTGATGTGTTTTAAAATTATCAGAGAGAATTTAACTGTACGCAAGATACCCCAAAATCTGGGAATAAGTAGGTGTTTAAAATACAATTAGGCTGGTTTCTAACCATCTTGTAATTTAATTAAAATATGGTATATAATTAAAATATGGTGGAGCAGTGTGTGGTGTGCAGCACCTCAGGGTTAAACTCAACTTATTGGTTAAATTTATCTGAAGCTTGATGCACTGTAATTAAAGCATCTGTGAGTTATAATCTGGACAATTAAATTCTAAGACAACTACTTTTGAATGCATACAGTGGAAACAAAATGCATGAAATGAAGGATGGTTATACAGTATATAGTTTGCTACTCAAAAGATCATTCTAACACAACCCAAAAAAATTTATTCTGTACTGAAAACAACCACAGGTCACAAAACTCTTTCAGACAGCTCAGATAGGTCTACCAGGTTCCCTAGCTCTTCAGGGATGTGAAGTGTACAGGGCTTTAGGCGGCCTTCCTGCACTCGAGGGTCCTGTATGATTTGTTCTATATTTGTCTTTTCTGCTTTCTTCTATGGAGTAAAAAACCTGCTCAGAAAAAACCATTTTCCTCTCCCAACAAGTCATTAATTGCTATCTGATTTCTTAGCAAAGAAATGTTAGAACCCAGTTAATCCTGTTTTAGAACCACCCCTGTAATTGAAAGATAGAAAAAGAATTCCTCAAATTATATGTAAAGCAAAAGAGAATAAGAAGAAAAACACATCTTTCCAAAAAGCTGAATTTTCATATACTCAGAACAGATTTTGACTTCCTTAAAGTTTGCTAAAAGCATTAGATGAAGAAACCTCCACTGTATTTAAAAAACATCTGTGGTAAAGAATTCCTCCTTGAAACAGTCACCTTTCATTGCCTGCTGCCATACACATCAAGAGCTTTGCTTCAGCTCAGGCTGAGGCAAAGAAAAACAAAATGAGAACAGACACAGGCCTGGTGTGAATGAATGACCTGAACCCTGTTTATTCCACACTTCCATTATGGAATCATTTAGGTTGGAAAAGACCTCTAAGATCATCAAGCCCAACTGTTAACCCAGCACTGCCAAGTCCACCACTAAAGCATGTCCCTCAGTGCCACATTTACATATCTTTTAAATACTTCCAGTGATGGGGACTTAAAGACTTCTCTGGGCAGCCTGTTCCACCCTTTTGGTGAAGAATTTTTTCCTAATGTAAACTTTAAACTTTCTCCTTGGCACAGGCTGTTTGATAAGGGTGAGGGGGAAGCCGAACAGTCCAAACCTTTGTGTACGGAGCATCACCTCTGTGTGGAGCACCTCCTATAGCCAGAGCACCTCCTATAGCCAGAGCACCTCCTATAGCCAGAGCACCTATAGTCGTATCGCTTACAGCCCTGGCTCTCTGTGCTCTGGAGAAGAAAGGGTCACTTTAACCTACCGCAGCTGTGGGGAAAGGCTTATTCCCACCTACTGGGCCCAGTCAGCTGCACTGACACCAGCTCTGCTCCTGAAGCACAGCCAGAGAAAAGCAGTTGCTCTGTGCCCTGTGTGCTAATGCTGCTGGAAATGAAGCAAAGGAGCATGACACTGAGGCTATTTGGGAATGGATGCAAGAGTCTTTCTGGCTTTCTTGCAGTCTGAGGCTGTGGATAAGGAGATGGACCCAGAGAAAGATGATGATTTGCTCTATACTGTACTTGTCAAAGGGGTGTGTTGACTGCAGGCACCATTTCAGTGATTGGCATCCCGCTCACAGGGTGTGTGTTAGTTTATGCTTCAGTTTTCTCATTAGTGCTATATTCTTGACTTTGTCCTTCTTGTGGGCTGATGTGTCTAGAAGATACATCCTCTTATTCTCTGTACTGCAGCTGATGAACAGATCCATGTGCATTGTGGGTGGTGGTAGTGGGAAAATGTCCTTTCCTGAGCACACACAAAAACTGTGTAGGATATCAGTGGACCATCGACTCTCAGGCACAGCTACTCTATGACATTTTTGGGAAGTGGGCACCTCAGTTATGACCCAGACTGGTTGAGACAATTATGCAGAGACATCATACCTTCTGTCTGTCTTGAACTGAATGCTGTATTGACTAGATTCTTGTGGTGGTTTAGCAGTTTAAGGAAATGTGGTTTGATAGACAAGTTGCTAGGCCAATAAACAATCTGGTAAGACCTCTGTGATGTCATATTTAAGAAAGAGAGACCACCACAATACTTGAACAGATGTTAAAGGAAATCTTTAGCTTGAGGCCATGCTTTTAAAATAAATACTGATAATATCAGGAAAGTTTCAAAAAAGTAGGAGAGGGGTGATGTGATGGTGATGTTTAAAATGCATTACCAGCTACATTACCAGTCAAAAAAACCTGATGTTTTTCTTTGCAATTACTAGTTTGGGCGGTCATAACTGTTGAATTACAATCTACCTAAGGCTTTGAAAGCATTAATATAACACAGAATGAATTCTAATTTTAGAGGAAAATACTCCACAGTACCAGCAAAATGTATGAAATGGATTAAGAATAGACTAACTGGCATATTACAAATAAGGCAGCCTTTAGTGAGCAAATGTTATTTTAAGAGCTGTTTATCTGCCTAAGATCTGCCTTAGATCTAGCACAATTGACATTGTGTCTTTGTGACTTGCAGCAAAAAGTTATGGCTGAACACATTTGTGCCAAAGACTGAAGCAAACTAAGTAATCATCAAATAATGATCAGTGACTTTGGATTGCTTTATAAGCTGGGTCCTTTCTACAAAGGCAGGGCACTCACATGTTGGACTGCATTCTGGAAACAATGACTGCAAATATAGACTACTGACAGTGTCCTTTTCTCTTGTCATTAACTGCCAGAATGATTGCCTAGAGAAAGGATTATGTAATAGTTGAATTTATGCACAGAAAGGAAGAGTAGCAGAGGGCTAGAAAGCTGTTCTTCTGATGTGTTTTCAAACGACTTTGAGAAACAGGAGAGTCACAGAAAAACAATTTTAGGACCACAGTGGGTTGCTTAAAAAACCTTGATTAAAAAATATACCAAGAGGTGACTCCTCACAAGTATGCAGGTTTCTTGGGCAGAAGGGGGAGGATAATGAATACTGGAGACACTAATATATTAATGCTGTAGACTTAATAAATACCAGTGTCTGTCAGTAGAATCTGGGTAGATAACCACAAACAGGAAATAAGCCACCATTTTGATCTCACATTGGAACAAATTACTGAAGAAGACTTCTGTAGACGTCTCTCTTAACTTGTTTTGCTCAAGCTTGGATGCCTTTCTGGTTTAATATAGAAACAAGGGGATGAAACCTAAGGTATTTTGGTATCTTGCAGGTCAGATTAGATGATGTAATGGTCCCTATTGACATACAACTCTGTGAGTCTGAAAAGGCTGATATCCAACATGTTTGAGCAGTTCAGTGTAGACAAGACAGTCTGGACTGAAGCGCACACCAGGAACCAGTGTTTTTAAGATGTTTTGCAGGACTTTTTTCATTATAAAATAAAATTCACTGGTGCCATATAGGAGAAAAGCCAAACTGGCCTTAAAGTAGGAATGACCTTCTTGGACCATTTGTCCTTGGCAAGCTTAATGCCTAAATAACAAGTAAGGTGTTGCCTAGTCAGGGAGCAATTGAAAGCTACTGATGCTTTTCTGAAATAGCCTTTATTTAGTTTTTCCAACTGACTGTACTTTTTTTCAGTCAAGTTCCTGCGCATATGAAAAAACAATTATGCCATATTTCTCATGCTGATACAAAATGTTCACTATTAAAACAGTGTATATTTTGTTCTCCATTCATAAAATCTACTCCTTCCCCATGATTGATTTTGCAGATTAGCAAAAATATCTGAAGTTTTCATTACAAAAAATTTTCTCATTTCTTTCTTGCTCTCTCTTTTATATTAATATATGAATTTTATTAATCTAGTGTAGAAAAATATTGGATTTTTTTTGAAGGGTCTCCTGTAGTTGTACATGTGTGACTTTATATGAACTATAAATTTTCTTACATTCTTTACCTTTTAAAAATTATTTTGGCTGTAGCTGTAAGGGCTGCTCAAGAACAGGACATACTGACTTTATAAAAAGCAGGTCTTAGTTTTTACAGTATGCAGTCAGGTCTGCTGAATACCCAGATTCTGATGGCCTAGGTCTTTCTTAATAAGATCTTTTTGTGGAATGCAATTTTTTTCAGGGGTTAGAAGTCTAAATCCTCCATTTATTTTCAGTGTAAGTACTAGACTTATGTCTGTAAATAGAGAAATTGACATAACCTTTCTGCCTTTCAACCATCTGCTGATATAAAATGTAAGCACAGTTAGAGCTTTATGTATTGTGCTGGTGTAAAGACATTGTACAAAGGGACTCCATATTTCTTATGCTAATCCAGTTCTTATACTAATCCATATTTGCCCAGATTTGTGACTTAGGAATCTAACTTTCTGTGGATAAAATAATTCCCTGGCTTTCCTCCAGGCTCTGACTCCTCTTACCAGCATTTATTTCTGCAAGTTTCATGCAGTATATTCATTAGGCAAATCTGAGTACACAAACAGAAACACAGACTGATGCCAGTGAGCCATTATGGTCTGTCTGACATGGCTGAGCCATTTCACATGACTGCAAGTATCTGGTAGGTTATTATTGCAGACCCCAAGAAATCCTCAAATTTAATGCTTGCAGATTTTAATGTCTGATTCTTTTCAGGCACATGACTGCATAAACAGTTCAGTTGTCAGAGGCCAGGAGCTTTTGCACCTCCAGTTGATGTTAATGTGGCAAATCAGACTTCACATAGTTTCAAAACAAGCCTCCAGTTTCATGCTGTTTACAGTAGGGATATTTGCATATGCTGATTCTTCCACTTTTAGAAGCAGAAGTTTCTATCTTGGCACGGCAATGATGTTATGAAGCAAAATTTACACAGAAATCTCAGAAAATGATTTAGATGTCAGGGGAAACATCTAAATGGCGTGATTGATTTAAACATTGTCCTGAAATAAGGCTTGGTGAGAAAATAATGCTCCCACACACACGAGGTTTCTCTATTTCAGCCAATGTTTTTCCAGGTGCTTTGCTGTTTATTAACACTACTGAGCTGTAGCTCTCAGATCCTTGTGTTATTTTGTTTTTGGGTTTTTTTGCCCTCTCAAGAATTCCCCCAGAGGAACATGTCTTTACAGCCTGACAAGCATATAGATGCATTCTGCAAGGATTCATGAAGACTGGCAGTGGCTACAAGGTGGAGAGAGGTGGTCATCAGTCTCTCAGTCAAGCCAGTGTGGACAAATAAATGGTGAGGCCCTTGTGCCGTATGAGTATAACCTTAGCTGGATGTAGTGTCTTTTCCCTGCTTTCAAGAAAGTTAGACCTGGAATAGCTCCTGTTGCATGTTCTATGGCACTAGTTCTCTTTCTTTGAAGGTCTTGTTTTTAAGTGTCATGAACATGGTGTCACTTATTTTGTTCCTCCTAAGGCTGCTGCAATATGTTTTACTTAATTTCTCTGTCACATACGATTACATGAAAAAAGAGCAAAGATAAATGAGAGGCAGGGGAGAAGGGGCAGTAATTGAGCAACATTTCTTTTTCCTGCCTCCATCTTATCAAGGGATGTGTTTTGCTCCCTCTTAGGGTTATTTTACTTCTCTCCATAAGGTAGAATTTATGTTCACCCGTGAAGAAAAATACATATATGACCTAGGGGTATATATGGCAGCAAGTCAGGAATGATTTAGTCATGAGATCATATGTGAAGGGAAGTACATTGCTGCTGGAAAATGTTCTGCTAGTATTATGAAAACACTGGGACATTTGTATTAAAATACACATTATTGTGATAGTACAAAATAGTTAATATGCTAGTGGGCATAAGGATGAGAAGTAACCAAAATTGGGAAGTGAAAAGTTACCAATAGCTGATGATGAAGTTGTACTTTGACTAAGGCTAAAAATTATTCTGACAGAACATTTCATTTACATGAGTGCAGAATTAATCACTGCCCTTAGCTAATGCACTTACCAGACTTTGTGACAATATGGATAAAACCTAGATTCCTTTGTATGTTTTTTCTTCCTTGCATTTACATGGAAAAATGCATTATGTCACCCTAAACTCTCAGCTCAGCTAGTCTGCAGTGCCAAAGAGCTTACAGATCATTCATCTCACATTCTTCAGGAAGTTATCCACCAAACTTTGCAAGACCCCTTACTGATGAAAGTAACATCCTACTTACTTGATAGTTTATTGTCTGTAACTCCAGAAATACTAGGAGAAATACTGAAAGATAAGGAACCTAAAATGGGAGATAAGGTAATGTTGTGTTCTTTAAAACAGTCATGTGAAATGGCAAGGCAGTGGAATATATCGTGGCGTAAGGCTATTTTACAACAGGAACATTACATGCAATCTTCATTATCCTGTGTGATAATATGAATTCTAAATATATCATGCTATCCACTTCTCTATGAAAAGTATCTTTGCATCCTTAGAATTAAGGGTAAAGTTTGGCCAAAACCCCATCTATAAGGTTGTATGGAGACTGTCTATCCTAGCAAAGATCAGGGACCAATGCATGCTCCACTTGCTGGATCTGCAGCACGAGAGAGTTGGGGCTATAACCTCACAAGATACCTGGGTTTTTTTTTACTTCAAACTAGCTTCAGACTACTCCCAGACACTGAAAGCTGAAACTGCTGGAATACAGCAGGTGTGGTCCTTCAGTTTATCTTTCAGTTTAATTACACTTGAAAGAAATACAGTTTGTGTATGCCAGCTCCACTAACACCTTCATGCAAAATGATGTGCTGTGTACAGGAAAGTGCAGGGAGAACTGCTTCAGAAGAGTAGATATATCCATTAAAAGCATAACCATGGCTTGGTCTACTAATGACTGCAACACAGGGGAACATAGTGCTTGTGAGTAGCAAAACCTTATATCCTATAATGTGCAGGAAACATTTCTTAATCAACGCTCAGCTTTATGATTTCAGAACTACAACATGCTTACAGCCTCTCATGAGTTCACTTAGTGGATAGGAGCTATGTGGGAAAAAAATACGTGTTAAGGATTACAATCTTAAGCTGTCAATTCTTCTGTCAGTTACAGAATTGCTTTTTGTAATGCTAATCAAAACAAGGAGCCTCAGTAAAATGCACGCCTCTTAAATATATTAGTTCAGAAGTATCTAAAAACAAGCTAAATGCTGAGCTATCTGACTTCGAGCCAAAACTTATGGCAGGTGTGCTTAGGTGGAGCTTGACGAACTCCAGCTTGTCCCTGGTGTGCTCAGGCTGCTGCACACCCACCTTGGAAGCTGACAGTTTTCCTTGTGTTGGTGCTGGGCTCTTACGGGGCTCTGTTTAGCCAGTTACAAATCTGCTGAATATCACAGCCTTTGGGTCAAAACGGATTCAAGTTTGCAGCCTTGGACTGTGGGATGGCCAGGGTTTTATAGGGCTGACCTGCACTGGGGAGGTAGGTACGTGCCTGGCACAGGCATGCCCAGCCATTGGGTCAGGGTTCTCAAAATTGCCAGCAAAAACTTGGTTGGCAAACATAGTACTGTTAATAGATTTGAGGTTTTTTCCTCTGAACAAAGGCTCTGTTGTGGTTGCTTCAAGGTTTACATGCTCCTTCCTTCCCTCATTCCCAGAAGGATACATATCCATGATAAAGTATTTCCACATACACAATATTTGTAAATAGTCTTGTGATCCTTTTGAGGGAAAAAAGATATTTTAATGACAGCTGTTTTGACTCATCTGTAATTTACTTCTTAGAAGGAAATCCATCGCCCTAATCAGTTTGATGTTGTTGTACAGAAAAAATGATTATGATAATCGAGGTAGATTACATAATTAAGATTGATTACCTAAGGACAATTAGAAGCCTCTGTTATTAAAGAAGTAGATAAACAGTTCTAATACATTATTTGAACTTATAGATAGAGTTTTTGTGAAGTCCTCTATGGTTTTTTAAATTTAAATTTCTGTAATTCATTATTTCAACTCTAGAGCTTTCATTGAGGTCTTAAAAATGCATATATAAAATGACAAGTAGTTCTAAAGACATCTCAAGTTTACAGAAAGTTATTTATTATGCATAATCTGTGCAACCATAGAAAAACACAAATTACACAAGACACTGGTTTTGGCTTCTCTGCAACAGACCTGAACACAATGAAAGCGCAAGATAGGTAATTTTAATATTTATTTAGAACTGAATATGCTTATAGCTGAGTAACCTTTGTCCATAGGTAAAATGTAGTTGAAGGTTTAAAGGAAAATATTTTTGTTCAGGATCAGGATGATTAGGCTGGTGAAACCTCATAGTGGTTTCTCAAGGAAGTCTTGGGCTGACAGAACCTGGTCCTCATGGGTGACTTCAATTACGCCCACACTTGTTGGGAAAACAACAAGGCAGAGCACAAGTCATCCATCAGGCTCTTGGAACACGCTGAGGACTGACTCCTGCTACAGATGCTGGATGTACTGACAAGGAACAATGAATTGCCCAATTTACTGCTCATGAACCAAGAAGACTTTACAACATAACCACCAATGTAACCCTTGGACAGACCAATCACAACACTGGGGAGTTTAAGATCCTGCTGAGCACTCTGAAGACCAGATGTAGGACAAAGACACATGATTTCAGAAGAGCCAGGTGCAATATCCTTAGAGCCAAGCTGTGTGAGGCACCATGAGCAGTAACCATGAGGAGATCTTTTCTCTTTCCATCTACAAATTGGCAGAAAATTATATTTGATAGGAGGTAGATTCATTGCTATATCATCTGAATTTCTAGAGCAAGAAGTGAAGGGAATGAAACAAAGAGTGACATCACTCATAAATCCTTCCTATATACTTATCAGGTAGGTAAACATAGAAAAAGAATTCCTGATTTAAGGAGAGTGATGTCCCAAGACCAAAGAGTTAAAAAATAGCTTTAGGAGGGTAGGTCCTAGAACAACCTTCATACAATAATAAGAACATTATTAGCACCATTTTTCCTCTTTCCTTTTTGTCTCCAAAGCAAAGTAAAAGGATGGGCCCTTATTCCAGGAAGCATATAGAGAAGGACTAATTGATTTCCTTGTAGAAATTGCTCTCTCTCTCTGCTGTCAGTTCTCCTCTGTTTGGAAGAGAGTGTCGCTGTTGGAGAAGAGTTGCTGCTGGGAAACGATGAGCTCTAAAGGCCTGTGCCTTAGCCTGGAGAGCGAGACTTGGCCTCAAGCCAAACGAGGAAGCTTCCCTGCGTGCAGACAGATTATGCAGATGGACACTATGTGCTACCTAAAGAAATCTACAATTGCTCATTGCAGTATTGGAGCAAATTAGTAACCTCTTGTGGCTGAGGAAAAATTATACTCAAAAGAGAAATGTTGTAATTTTGAGAAATGATACAATTACAGTTTGTCTTTCCCTGCTGTTTTATGTGCTTTAGCACTGTCTCATGCCAGTGAGACTAAAGCATGAGATGTGAGAGGAGTCATTATTCTTCTTTATTTTAAGTGTACCCTGTGAATGCTGTATCTGTGATGATCTGTGAAGTATATTCAACTCAGATAAGCAATAATATAAACAAGGGTTAGATTGCAATAAAATAAAATTTTAATATTATAACTATGAATAATAAAGTATTATTAATATAAACACAGTGAAGATTAATGCAAGTACAGTTATAGATGGGGTAAAAGAATGCCCATGCTTACTACTACTCATGTAAAATGAGAACACAATCCAGTTGCAGCCTTGGCTCATCTTTGAGGCTGATAAACACCTGATGTAGAAACTGATGCAGAGGCAGCATCAGCCACAGTTACAGATGATCTATTGCAGTGAAAAGGGGAGAGAATAGATCAGATAAATGATTGTGCAAGTTGCAGTCTGAAGGAATGGCACTAAATCTTCACCTCCCCAAGACAACTTTTGATTTAGATATAGAAGTTTCAAGTCTGTTGAGCAGAAAAGGGATGTTGCCCTCTGAGCTGTTTCTGCAGGTGCAACAGCTGAGGCATTTCTTAAATATCCTGAGTGAAAGGTATAAAGCCAAAAATGGGACTTTAAGAAATAAATCTAGCTCTTTTAAAGGGAAGTTATATTCTTTTTCTAGGCTGTTTCCAACTTTATAATGAGAGTTCAACCTTGTGTTTATAAATATACTGTATCTTCTTTATCCATGCACTTACTTGATAAAACAGTGGCCAGGCAAATGTGAGGAATTAGGTGATTTTGCCTATTTGGAGGGAAAAGATCCAATATATAAGAGTGCATGCCTTCAGACCTTGTGGATCTCACACACTGACGTGTGTAAATGTCTAGGGGCTGTGGCCCATTCCCTGCTAAGCCTGGGGAGTCTGGGAACTGGTTTTGTCAAGTCCTGGAAAGGCACCTCCTCTGTGAGGCCCAAATCAATCCTGCTCCTGGAAGACACAGGTGGCAGTGAGACAGCTAACTCTGGGCAGGCTCCTTGCCTATCACACCTGTCTAGCAGCTGTTATTGCTGGACTCTACATTGGATTTAGTTTCTCCAGCTTAAAAATTAGATATCTTACAGGTGTTCCAAGGCAGCTGAAGACTTGGACTATCAAAGCTGTGTGCCAATAAATACTATACAGTGAAAGAGTGATTATATTTTTTCCCCCTAAGAATTAAAAGGCTATTTTACCACTGTTAATTTAAAGGAAAACTACTTCAAACTGCATCCCTTGGAGGCAGACTTTAGAGGCCACATATTTACAAAATGGCACTAAAGAGAAAGAGACATATTTGTTTTTTATCTGGGCTCTGCTCAGAAAAAAATTATAGATTTTGATAATTATGTGTTTACTGAAAAGCTTGATTTTATGTGTGGCTGCACAATTTCATGACATTTCCCACAGAGATCATAATAACTGCTTTGTTGGTTGTAGACTTTGACTTTCAACTTTGATCAAAGCAATGCTGAATAAGAAATAAGCATTTTTCACTCCATTTGATTCTTCTGGGGTTCTGTAAAAAAAGAAAAAAAGGCAACATTTCAAACTATTTTTAAAAAAAAGATATGCAACTTATGAGCCTGGAAAAGTCTATATGGTTCTTATCATCACATGATATGTAGCATTATTTTAAAGAATAATAAGCTCTTCACTGAAATATATTGTGGGTAACTTGGTTGCTGTGTAAATTTCCTAAGTCTATTTGACTTTGGTTTGGTTTTGGGTCTAAGGCACCAGCAATGAAATAGTTACTTTAGCATTTCCTTTTGCAGCTTTCCATTACAATATAAGTGAAATCCAGATGTATTTGTTTTCTTCCAAGGAGTTACCTTGGGATACAAAATCACGGCTAATGAATCTGAATATGTTGGATCAGATCCCAGTCCAGCTCTCTGAGAAACCCAAATACCATTACCTCAAAAAACTAAACCCAAAATACATTAAAAATGTTTTATATGCCAAATAATTATGCTTATCGATCATATTAAAACCTATTGTTTTTCTTGACAGAAGGAGTCAACATAGTTGAGACAGTGGAATAAAAATTTTACTGTAGATGTAGCCTGTAAACTATTTCTTTTCTCTCTTTAGTTTTAAGAAATAGTTCAGAAAAAATAGGCTCGCCAGGACTGAAGGTTTTGTAAGATGAATTTTATCCCTTTATGCCCCAGAAAGTTTTTTCTCCCCACTAAGTTCTAGTTACATCTGAAAAGAGATCCCTACAATGCAAAACATAACTAAATCCTAGCTCAGTTATGATGCTTCCAGTGTAGTATTATATTAAAATTAGTTTTAGAAAACATAATAATTTAAAGCAGAGCTGCAGGAGGTAAAGCTAGAGATAATTATACAGAGGTGACAACATACTTCAGAAGAAAATTTTACAAAGGTAACAGCAAACTTACTTCAGCTCCTTTTTCCTCCACCAGAACAGAGGATCTTCTCTTTTCTCCATTGCTGAATTTTTGTTACTGCTGTTTTGATCATGATGAATGACCCTGCTGCTGGTGCTCTAGCACTAAGGACCCTTTCCAAAGAAGAGCTGCTGAAGAGTCATCTGCTTGCAGTTAGGAGAGGTGAAACCTCAGAACGTGATTAAACTCCAGCACGTACGGAGCACAGAGCACTGACCCACTCCTCTGCCTCTTCCAATATCCTCATGTTTCCAAAGTGTCTAGAGACTGGCTTTTCCAAGTAATATTTTCCAGAGCAGAAACAATAAATCAATGAAAAATGCATACCAAACATCTTCAGCAGTTTTGGAGTATTATTAATGATAGGAAGTGGCTCACGCTCAGCATCTCAGTATCTTATAAAATAAAAGCTGCAATTTATTCAATACCATATTGGATAAAGTTGCACACTGTTTATGCAACTGTCAAGCCAACTGGTCACTTCTTTATCTTCCAATTCCATTAACCTGTTTCCCACTTTCCTAGAGGAAATGGCAGGTTTTACACCTTACTATAAAATGTATTAAAGTCACTAGAGATTTATTATTATCATCACTTCCAGTAAAATAGAAATGATATTATACTATTTAGTGCATCCTCTTGGAAATCAAAAGCCAAAGGCCACACCTCTACTGAGTGTACATGATCATATGCCATTAAAATTTAGAGATTCAAAGGCCTGTTCTAACTAAAAGCCCAAAAAGGTACATAAAAACTAACAAATTTCACCAAATTACACTATTTTTCCACTTCTTGCATTGTAAGAATGATAAGTTCAGTGTGTGAGTGTCCCAGAAAAATATTTTACAGTATTTCACACAGGAGTAGAAGATAGAGGTAAAAATGCAGTGAAACAGGTTTGCTTTGACCAGCTAACTTTCACAATCTTGCCCAACATTGCAGTGTTACTTTTTTGACTTACAAAAGTGAAGTTGAACAAGGAAACATAAATTTCCAATAAATCTATTTGGGTTGAACATGGTTTTAAATATACCTATCATACATCCTGAATAAAGATTTAATATTTTTGGCAGGTGACAAATATGAAGGTAAAGAGAAAAAAAGAATGGTGGTGAGAAGGAGAGGGGGAGTCTCTCCTGTTTCAGAAATCTTTGAAATATTGTTTCACTCCCTGTACAGAATAGAAAGGAATCTCTTTTTTAAAAAATATTATTTCTTTGATTATATTCAGTTTGAGTTCTCTGTGTGTGTTATTTTAAAATTAAGTAACATTATATGCAAGCTTCTGTCCTTCACACTGGAATTCTTCATAAACAAGATTAAAATTCCAGAGAGATATGATTAGCTGATATTGAAGAAAATAATTTGGTTTTGACTCTTTCCTCCTACTTCCTTTGGATGACTTCAAATTACTCTGTCAATAAGCTACATTCCTTTCTGGAGAGCAGAGAACATGAATGCAATATGATGAATATTATATAAACTTTTGTTGACGGTAAGGCTTTTGGATCAAACTGTATTTTGTCCTTTGGTCATACCCAGAATATTGCTTGGAAATTTCTTAATTAAAGAGAAAGAAAGAATAAACAGTACATAAATTAGAAGCTGAGAATGAATAGTAAACATCCCTTAACAATTTATTGAATTCAGAAAAACTCAAAGCTTGGGGATTTTTAAAGTAATTTTCTTTCTGCTTTCTAAGTATCCTTGGATTGACACATGTGTGAAAAATTAGGTTAAACAGAAAATTGTTTGGGGAACTTATAAATCAGAAAGCAGAGAGGATATGCTGGGATTCAGCCTCACTACAGATAACTACAATCCAATGTGCATAACTGCACACAAATAAACATATTAAAGAAGTAATGTATTAAAATTATTTGTTTATATTCATAACTATTTCTTGGATTTGTCAGCCAGGCAGTCCCTTCAAATCTGACTGAAGCAGACCCACCGTGGCTGCAGGAGTCCAGTGTCTCACAATGGGAATTTGGAGTTACATAAAAAGAGCTTTCTGAGTTTTTGAAGATGACTTTCAAAACTTTTTCTTTTTGATTTTGTGGTGTGAGAGCATGATGAGAAGCAGAAGGTTTTGCAAGAAACTGAGGAAACACTAGAGCATTTGCAAAGGAGTTTGAGATTTAGGACTTCTGGTGACCTTGCCTGTTGTTATCCAAGTCACCCAGAAAGATTCAAACAAGAGGCACAGCCCGTGGAAAAATAAGGTGCTTTTCATGCATGGAAATCTCAGTAACATCCCTAATGAAAGAGGGTCTTAACTCAGAATTGAAAGATAATTGCACATATAACCTAGCTACTCAATACTTCTGTTTAAGAATAAAATGAAAGGAGCTAGGTGGGACAGCCTGCCTTTTAAACTATATCAGGGACAAAGATTTGATAACCTGGGAACTGTGTCGTGTTTGTGGGCAAGATTCAAAATTTTCCTTACTTTCTGGCCTGTTTTCCACTCCAGTGTCATTATATAATTAGAGTAAAATGATCTTCAGGGCAGAGTCCGTGCTGAGGTGCTCACTGTATTAGCACACTTGGTATGCCTGCAGACCAAGCTAAAGATGTTGGAATTACAGGAATCAAATTTTCTAATTGTTTTCATGGTCAAGGCTGTGAGAACTGCCATTCAAAAGCTTGTTATGGATGAAAGAAAAGACATTTCTTTCTATCGTGAATCAAAAATCTTACAGGAAATTCTTCAGATTTGGATATCCTTGGCATTAAATTGGTTTACAAGTGAGTTGGATTTTCATTAGAAAAAGAAATGAGACTTTTGTATAGCTTAGGATCCATTAAAAAAACTCAGGGCCTAATGCCTTGAGGTTTTGAAATCAATGAGAGTAGAGAATGTTTGGTATCCCTGGAATTATGCAGTGCCTCAAAAAATTTTTAAGGTACAGTGTTTCTTTGTTATATTCTACATAAAAAACATTAATTTTCAGTAGAGTCCCTTTCTAAGCAAAAGGACCATGGCATGCGCTTGTTTAACATAAATACAAAACTTATCCAAGTTTTAAGTTGGTTTTGTGTATAAGTGCTTGTTAATTTCTGGATACTCTGATCAGAGAAATTCATTTTTAACCAGAACTCTATTGAAAGCAAAAGAAAACCAGCCAAATTTTATTATTTTAAAAAATTTATCTGAAACTACAAAATTCTTGAAAGCCAGCTCTCCTCCCCATCAACCTTCATGAGCTTCTCCTTCTCTGTTTTGAAGAAATGTGATCACTATCTGCATTGATTTGTATTTAAACACAGCACTTCCAGGAGGGAAAAAGAACTTTGTGGAGAGAGCTTTATTTACATGGGAAACACATCTAGCTGACAGCTATAGTTTAATGACTGGCAAAAAGCCCTACAAAGACTTGTCTCCTATAATGCCAAATCGCACAGCTTTCCAGAAAAAAACATCTTCCTCCTTGTGAGACCTGCCATTTGTACAAGTCAGTGTCAAGGATGGATTTCAGTGCTATGATGACAGATTTGGAACCCAGAGTGTAGTTTACATGTCAAATAAAATTATGCAGACATTCTTCACTTCGCACAGCAATCATCCACAAAACTCAGGACCATCAATAGATTTATAGCCTGCAGGGTGTGAAAATGTTTTGATGAGCAGTGTCATGCTAGATTGTTCACCCTTAATAATGTTTTTCCACATTTGTGTCACAAACAAAACCAGCTCTGGGCAAACCAAAATATTGCACCAGCTGCTGCTGGCCTTGCATGTAGAAGGGCAAACAAAAGGCATCAGACCCTCTAGCTGGCTTCATTTGAAAAGCAGTCAATCTTAATGAAAGATTATTAAAGATCGCCCGCAGAATGGGACAAGGACTTAAAAACCCTGATGCTCCTGCAGCAAAAATAACTCGTCATGCTTAGTCTGGTGGTTTGCTCTTTTAAATTTTGGGGGCAGCTGTGATTTTCTGTCGCAGGAGATTTATTAATTTATTTCCTATTAAAGGAAACAAGGGGTCAGTAGAAATGCAACGTTAGGATGTTGCATCTGCTTTTAGTATTTTGGTCATAGAATCATTTAGGTTGGAAAAGACCCTTAAGATCATTGAGTCCAACTGTTAACTTGTGGTTAGTACACAAGTAACCAAGATCCAAGACACAAGTACCTAGTCCACCACTAAGCCATGACCCTGAGCATGACATAGATCAACACACTCTGGAGGCTGAAACAGAGTCCTTCCAAGGTTAGGTAGGTCTCACTGATCCAACTTTCTTCCCCCTCCCAGTCTCTCCCATGCAATCATCCATGGTCCTCAAGTCAGTCTCGTCACTCCTCATCCTGGCCACATAGCTGTCTCAAGCCCCAGTTTCCATGTCAGAAGCCTCAGGCTGGTGGGGTTGGTTAGTAGCACTTTAGTTGGCAACCAGCAGACACTTCTTCTTTCTTTTAAAGAGCTCCTTTCACTTCTTAGGGAAATATTAACCCTAAGATTTAATAATCTAATTTTAGGTTAGTTAAGTTACATTTTAGCATAGTTAAGTTACAAAATAATCACTGCTCTTTTAGGTGTATGGCAAAGTGAGACGCTATCCTCATCTGGATGATTTTGGTGAACTGGAGAGATTCTTGTGGAGACCATGCTTGCCATTTCTTTCTCCCTGCATTGGAATTGTTCTTTTCCTACCAGTCATTCCATGGTCATAGAAGGGCAATATGAATATCCTTGGGGTATCTCTACCTTTCTTTGTTGGAACATTTTTAAATCAGCTCCTCAACTCTTTCTAAAACATTAGATTACTAGTTTGGTTGATGATCTTAAAAATAACTTTTTCCTCATCTCTCTTTTTTGTTCTTGTAATGCTCAGACACAGACTTTTTGTACTGCAAGGAATCACATTCTTCCAAAATCTTGGATTTGCTAAGCAGGGACTTCATTTTCCTAAGAGAAAGTGCACAACACCACAGTTGATTCTTGCTGCTTATTGCAAAGATTCATGGGTAGATTAAGAAGTTGTACAAAACAACATGAATACAGCACACAAAAGTGCACAAATGACATGAGATTACATTGTGCAGAAAAGATATTTAATGTTGTTAACACATTAAAGTTGACACTCTGTTGCAGTTTCGGACACGAACACGTGGACTGAAACAGCAGGCTAGGAGCAGGTCAGCCACCGAGAAGAGCAGAAGGGGCCGCCTGCCTTTATTATCCACTTTTATACCTCTTCTAAGACAATCATACATTGGTGGATGAGGTTAACACCTCTAGCATTTTACAGGATAGGAACACAGTCTATCACCTTTCTCCGCCTTAGAGAAAGAATGAACAACAATCTAAAAGTTCAGTAAACATTCTTAGCCGGTTAGAAAAACAAGAGCTATGTTTATAGAAAGTGCATGAGAACTTCTACTACAGAAGTAAAAACATGGAGCACTGTGAAAACCAGGGCGACAACACTCCAGCATGCATTCATGACCACCTCCTACTTGTCAGCACCTCCTCAAACAATTAGGAGGCCGGTTTTGGACTAGAGCTGAGCCACACTGCCTGAGAGCTGTGTGGCATTATTTTGGTGAAATCAGAGACATCTTGCCACATACTCAGCTTCAGCCACATCAGACGTGTTTTTCTACATACTATTGAAATTGCAGACAGCAGGTGTGATGCTACCATTTTCAGAGTCCTGCTTTTGAAAGTAAAATAATATTTAAATGTGAATTTGATTTACAAATCATACCTTTTTTTAAAAAAAATACTTGGAAATATTACTGAAGATCAACAGGTTTTCTAGAGGCACTGTGGATGCCCCATCTCTGGAAGCATGCAAGGCCAGGTTGAATGGGGTCCTGGGCAACCTGATCTAGTGGAGAGTGTCCTGGTCCATGGAAGGGGGGTTTATGTGAGGTGATCTTTAAAGGCCAAAAATAAACTGTTGTATGATTCTATGACTTATTATTGTTAATTGATGTGTGTCAGGAGGTAAGACAGTTTACTATATTCCTTTACTCATCATTTTGCCCAACCTTAAAATATCATTTAATCCTCTATCCCAGCCTGCAGGTGGAGGGGTAGTAAAACAATCATGCTGAGTTGTAACTTCATGAAACAATTTCATCTGAATGAGATTGTTCTTGGATCACCACTACACTTTACAACAACCATGAAGAAGGCCAGTGAAAAAACATACCCTCTAAAAATTGACTTACATGAAAGTCTTATTTAGCAGTGACAAAAATCTTTATTTTCTTCTTCTTTTTTTTTTTTTTTTTTTTTTTGTACGCAAAAAGAAAACAGTTGTGGAAAGGGCAAAAATTGTTTGTGAGAGATTTTGTATATGAATGAAGGATTTATTTCCATATTTAGATGGGATTTATCTTAAAGGAAACATACCAAATTTCATGCATTATCCAGTAACAAATGCCGAGTACACAGTATTTGTGTAGATAGTTTATGTGAGCAGACAGACACTCATAAACAGGCTGGCCTTCTGCTGTACCAGACCTTTCAGATACAACAGTCCTGAGAGAGCCTAAGCCCTAGCCTACACACAGAAAATACATACCATTTAACTGAAATATCACACACAGCTTACCTGACTCTACTATCCCTCTTAGGCCAGATGTTCCTCCAAGACAATGACTCCAAGAGAGAAAGAGTGGTTCTACTAGCTATGAAGTAGTCTGCTCTGTCAGGAGGGACACATCTGATAGTCTCATTTTCTTGCTCCATTTTGAGACTTCCAAGAGTGTACACATGTCACACGGGCTGGAGATTTCTCTGGCAGCCAAATAGATTTGCCTTTCCTTAACTTTGTTTGTTTTGGAGGGGGAGGAGAATGAGTAGGACTATAAATCAGTCCCTTCCCAGCCAGCTCCTTTCATTTGTTCCTGGCCCCATCTGGGCCCCATTATTTGCAGAGCACCAGGGCTGCAATCAGTAAAGCAAGGGGCACTGCAGAGCTCCTTACCACTTAGCTTCAGAACAAATGCTGTTGGGGGAAATTAGGTCATAAAATAATTTCCTGAACCTGTGCTGTATAAGAAACTGGAAACAAGCATGTGTTTCAAAATAGAGCTCTGTTAGGATGTCTCTCAATTTTCTTCCCCATCTCTTGGTCCTATAATGTTGAATTAATTCTATTTTAAATCCCATAATTGATATAATGACACTACTTCATAATTGGGTTAGAAAGGCCTCATTATTGTCTACAGTCATATTAATGATCTAATCACATGATGTTGGTATCTCATCCATATGTGTATTTTATACTTGAATTTTTAATCAGATGAATTAGCCGAGAGTATAAAAATCTCATTCAACATAAGTATTTGGGTAGACTGCAGAAAAGAATGCAGAACTGCTAATATTAAGTCACTTACAATGTTTCAACGAACTGAGTGGCAAACCATAATATTGTTCTTATTTGAATGTAATCAACAGATCTTGATTTTAGAAACCTGGTGTTGTTCAGGATTTTGAGGAAGGATATTGTTCTACAAAATACACTTAGTCACTGTAATCTGCATCTGCATGAAAATCAGTGTAAGCTGTTGCATGACATCAGACCTTGTAAGTACGCTCTTGACATGCATTTAAGCAAGAGCAGCTGATCTTGCTGAAACCAATTAATTGTAGAGTCTGTGGAAGGAAATATTGGGAGTTACCTAGTCCAAGCTACTACAAATCCAGCACCACCAGCAGTACAAGAGGTTAGCCATAGCTTTGTCTAACCCTCAATCTCTTTTGATAGCCTCTTCCAGGGCTCCACATTTCATTTATGTGAATAATGAATTTCATTCTTTATTCATGCTAATATTTGACTTGATTCTCCCAAACATTCTAATTCCCTCTTGCAGACAGGACCCAGATACAAAAATCTGAACCAGAAATAAGGTTTTCTGATTATCAGTGTGTTGGGACTATGCTGGTACATACATTTTATTTTGGATTTTGGGTTTTTTTATTATTTATTTGTATTGTAGTTTGTTTTGCTCGTTTTTCTAAAGCGTTAGATATAAGAATATCAGAGTCATCATCATGATGCAAAAGTCATGCATTTTATCCTAGAGGAGATGAAAATGTTTTGTTTATGAATTAGACATATATCTTCATACTGTCAACTCAAATGTACAAAATCAGAATTTAAGCTCAATTAATGGGATAAAAACTCAATACAGCTACTCTTGTATAGTCAGTTCAATATATTGAGGTGATCACTGTTAAGTTATACTGAAACAAAATATAGAATATTCATCACATCATTTAGGCTGGAAAAGATCTCTAAGATCATGGAGTCCAACCATTAAGTCAGCACTGCTAAGTCCACCACTAAGCCATGTCCCTACGTGCCACATCACACGTCTTTTAAATACCTCCAGTGATGGTGACTCCATCACTTCCCTGGACAGCCTGTTCCAAGGCTTGACAACCATTTCCATGAAGAAGCATTTCCTAATGTTCAACCTAAACGTCTCCTGGTACAACTTGAGGCCATTTCCTCTTGTTCCATGGCTTGTTGCTTGGGAGAAGAGACTGGTCCCCACCTCACTACAGCCTTCTTTCAGGTGGTTGTAGAGAGGGATAAGGTCTCCCATGAGCCTCCTTTTCTCCAGGCTAAACAACCCCAACTCCCTCAGCCACTCCTCATCAGACTGGTGCTTCAGACCCTTCACCAGCTCCAATGCCCTTCTCTGGACATGCTCCAGCACCTCAATGTTTTTCTTGGAGTGAGTGGTCCAGAACTGAACACAGTACTCAAGATGTGTCCTCACCAGTGCCAAGTACAGTGGAAGAATCCCTGCCCTGGTCCTGCTGGCCACACTATTGCTGAGACAGGCCAGGATGACATTGGCCTTCTTGGCCACCTGGGCACACGCTGGCTCACGTACAGCTGCTGTCACCAGCAACCCCAGGTCCTTTTCCACTGGGCCACTTTCCAGCCACTCTTCCTCCAGCCTGTTTTGCTGCATGAGGTTGTTGTGACCCAAGGGCAGGACTCAGCACTTGGCCTTGTTGAATCTCATACCATTGGCCTTGGCCCATGATCCAGCCTGTCCAGAAATCTCTGCAGAGCCTTCCTGCTCTCCAACAGGTTAATGAGACTGCAAAATGACTGAGGGTGCACTCAATACCCTCTTCTAGGCTGTTGATAGAGATATGAAATAGAACTGGCCCAAAGACTGAGACCTGGAGAATACCCATTTGTGGCCAGTATCCTAGGTTCCAATATAGATGTATTCTATTACCACCAGCTGTGGGCCATTAGCTGTTATCTCCTGCTATGACCCATCCCTGATAACAGACAATAGCCAGCAAGAAACCACTGCAGGACTCATGGACTTATCTCATCCTATTGTGAGATGCTCCGCCCAGGAGGGAGGAGCCAAGCATTCCCACCTGGATATAACCTGGCCTTGGAACTGCCTGAGTTAGCCCTGTGTACTGGGTTCCCAGAGGATAAGAGCTACTACTGGACCTTCAGCTGGAGACCAGACCTTCCATAGGATCACTGCTTCAACTGAACTACTTCATCTGGACTGCTACCGCCACCCTAACAGGGTGTCAGGTTGTATCTGACTTTGTCAGTGCTTTTTCCTTGTATTATTTCGTTTATTTTAAATTTTTTCCTATTGAATTTTAATCCTGACTTGTGATCTCCCACTGGTTTGTTTTCAAACCAATACAGCCTGTTACCAGCTGGCTGTACCCAATTCAACACCACTCCTTGGGCCTGGCCATCCAGACGGTTTTTATCCAGTGTAAATACAGAAAAAATGCAAAAATACTAATTTGGAAATGTTGTCATAGGAACACCAAGTATTTAGGTGATTTTAGTAAAACCTTTTGCATTCTCTAGCTTTTCAATGCATGTGGAAAAATGAGAACACTTCAATTAGAGTATTAATCAAAACCCCAGCAAATACTTGAGGAAAAAAAGCATTAAAAAAATTCAGGACCCTCAAAAAAGTCAGTATGATTTGCTGCAATAAAATGTGAAAATACACAGCAAGACATGCTTTAATGATGGCAAAATTTATTTCTTTTTATGTTTGCTGATTCATTTAATGATCACTGCAGAGTTTGTTCACCTGTAAAAAGAATGAAACATCATTTTGACTATTGTGTTGTAATAAATCAACAGCCTATTTAAAATGTGAATTATAGGACTATTATTCTTTCTGTTTTTTCATCAGGGCAACCTTTGGTAACTTAGAAAAAAATGGAATAAGAATATCTAAACCAAAATATCAGGAATAAATGTTACAAACTGGAAGCTTTCATGCTAGGCTTACATTGCTAGCTTATTCTGTAGGAGGAGTGAAATAGTTTTAAAACCCTCCCACTGATATCTCTGTGATGGAGAAACTATAAATTGCCCACAACTCTCTGCATGCATTGCTTTCAGATATAGGACTGGTAATTAAAAAAAATTATTCATTCCATCTGAAGTGATTTCTGTTCATTTCCTTATTATTCTAGATAGCTGTCATCATTTTATAGGAAAACAACAGCACTTGTCATGTCAGTAGTGAAATACCAGAACTATGATTGATATTCTGTCCATAAAAAATCTCTCAACTCTGAATATTTCATGGAACAGCTGCAGTTCAGAACCAGACTGAGCCAGTATGTCATTGTTGTTGATATACTCCATTCCAGTGGTCAGAAAGGTCTGACCTGCCTGTTGTTAAACTGGAATGGAAAAGTGAAGTGCATGAATATCTGTCTATTTATGGTAGTGGAAAGGACTAAAAGTAGGACAAGGTCATTTTGTCCACAAAAAGGGAGGTATTTGGAAATGCATCTCAAGCACAACACAGCCTATACTCTGAATAGCTTATAGAACTGACATATGCTATCTGCCAAGCTGGGATGCATTAATCATTTAGACTCAGCTCCTCTTGACCAGTTTTCTGTCCTACATGTGTATCTGCCAAATGAAGTGTTATTTTTGGAGGTATGTCTATGTATCTGTGTAAAGAAATGTTTTTTGAAGTTTGAACTGGCACTGTTTAATCTGGTGGGTGTTTTTTTCAATTCTGCACATATTTTTACAAGTTTATTTTTCAGCTTTCTATGACATGAGCACTACTGGAAAGTGGTTACAGGCGTAAGCTGAAAGGGCATGCTAGGTAATGACGTACGAGTTCCCAGGTTCAGTCCTGTTATACAAGTTAACTCTCAATTGAAAGTTGCCTAGATCAGACAAACTAGCAGGAATCCCTTACCAGAAGATTGTGAATTAGAAATGACCTGGTAAAATGTTTGGGAGCATATGAAGAAATCTCACCGGAGGTTTCAGTCTTTGGGTGTTTAAGGAATGAGAGGAAGAAGATCAGTGATAATTAGCATCTCCATGGGAAAGTGCACTGATTAAAGTCTAAAAAGATTTTATTTTGATGACCTGGAAGAGTTATAGTTCACAATTAGTTTCTGCAGTTTTCCTTTTCTTAGATTCAAACCTTGCTTATTTAAACCCTCTTTTAGTGAAAGGTAGTTTAGTGAATGCTTTGCTGTGGCTCACTCTTTTCTGCAAATGGCATTCAGTTCTTGCATACATTTCCTCTGCTTATCTTGTTTAGCCAGCAGTGCTTAGGTACAGGAACACTGCTCTAAAAAAGCCCACAAAGAATTAAAATGTAATAAGAATTGACACTTTTAATCTATGCAAAGGGCTTTATTGAATTTGAAATTGGATGATGCAAGGAAGGCATTGAAGGTGTTTAGAGTTATAGTTACTTAGTTTCTTGCATTATCTGAAGTGAAAGTGAAAAGATTTGGAAACCTTGTGAAGCCTGAAGGTTTATTTTCTGACTATTGTAAGTAACTGAGTAAGTGAATCATAAAACCCAAGGTGTCCCTAACAGCAAATCTCTGAAAAGGTCTTATTTGAGCTATTGGTAGTTAAGTCATAAAGTTGTACTTAATGTGAGAAACTGGCAGACAGAATCTATTTCCTATGAAAAAATTGAGACTGGATGTGTAGGAATAGTGACATTGTAGAAGTGACTTCCTGAGGATATAAACAAGGCAGCTTTGGAGGGCAAAATTATGGCTTTCATTTGGCTAACTTATATTTTGAAAAAGCAGTTAAATTTTTATTCCACAAGACATCTTTGGATCTCAAACAGAATCAGTAGCGTTCAAATTTAGTAGGGTTGGTGAACAATTCTTCTAAGTTGTCCTGGTTTTTGGCCAGGACAGAGTTAATTTTCTTGCAGTAGCTGTGAGGTGGCAGAACTTAGAGCCATGTGGGCATGACTGGGTTGTTATTCTCGACCATTCTCATGATGACTGGAGGACGGAAGTAAGGGATTCTCACTTCTGGGAAAGAGGGGTGTGTGGCTTGCTGTCAGGAAGAAAAGGGTGGTTCATTGTCTCAGGGCTTGCTCCACTTGGGTTCCAGTCAGTGAGCAATTTTTGTATGTGAATCACCTTCTTTTTTGTATGCTTTTGTTCTTAATATTGTCACTGTTGTTGTTTCTTACCTCATTCCTGTTTCCAGTTAATTTTTCTTATTCCAGCTCATGATCCTTGCCTTTTGTCCCACTCACTGGAGGAGGTAGTGGGGAGGGAATTGGCTCCTGCTTTTCATTTTAGTGGGAGCACTGAGTTAGGGAGTGCCACAAGCCTAACTTTTGCTAAGGAGAGAGCTCGAGAGGCAGCACACTGCAGGGAGCAGTTTCAGGTAAGCCAGGCCCCACGCAACAGACCTCAAACAGCGGCTGGGCATTTGGCAGCAGGTGTTGGACTGGGGCTCTGCAGCCCTCCAGAATGCAGTGAAGGACTTTTTAATGTAATCCATTATTGTCAGTTACTTTTAACTTCAGAGAAAAAAAATCTGATCTGTACTCAAATCTTAATTTGTGTAACTTTATTTATGAGAAACATCTGTGTTTATCACTGAGAAACAAGCTCTGCTTTGAGCTATAAACCACTAAATATATTAAACAGTAGAACTTCCAAAGTCAATTAAAGTGCATGGGAAAGAATAATTAGTTATGCCTAGATTTATGATATCTGCTATCAAATAGTATATCTACTACATATGGCTGAAGACATCTTTGGAATGTTAATTTTTTAAAGTATTAGTTTATTTGTATGTGGTATTTGAAAAGAAGGAATGTTTAATCTCATTTAGCTTTAGCTCTAAGAAAATAAGGCACCCAGCCTTCTCTGTGGTCAATGCAAATGGCATGTCAAATGCAAATCCTCAGGGAAAAGAGATCTGTGATTCCTGGACCTTGGTTTGGAGGAGAGGTAAAAAGGCCAGAGTTTGTTGAAGCCCTCTGTGAATGCACAGATGTAACTTACATCTTCTTAATGTCTCTTCCATAGAATGAATCTCTTTTCCTGGCGGAGATTATCCATATGTTTATCTTAGGAAAAGAAAAGGAAAAATGTAATTTATTTCACATTGAGGGTTATGAATAGAGTGGTGCTAAGATATTAAAATAAATGAAAGAACCAAGTTCTATTTTGATATTCTTATACATAAATATATGGTATGAAAATTTCTCTAGACTTCTGTGAAGATAAATGTGGTTGTGTTACACTCTCTTGTATTTTCCATAGCACACTGAATGACTTTGTAAATATCCTTGCATAGTTTTTGTTTAGAATTAAAATTCAAAACCCATTTACTCTGAAAATCAGGATGAAATTTCACTTTTATAGCTATGTTATTTTTAATTTTTAGAAGGATTCCTCCCCACCTCACATCAAGATGGATACCTGCATGGATACCTGCAGAGTCATTGGCTCCCTTGTCTAGGCTGGACAAGGAGTAGAATCACTTAATTAATATACATGAGCTGGTATTCTCTACAGCAACACAAAGATATGATGACAGCACACACCAGCATTCTTTGTGTAAATGTAATCAATGGACAGCAGCAATGGACAGTAGTAGTAAACACATATCTGAGGTATGTACTAGTGTGGCAGTGTCGGACATGAACACGCAGACTCAAACAGCAGGTTGGCAGCAGGTCAGCCACCGAGCAGAGCGAAAGGACTCTGCCCACCTTTATTATCTCTCTTTTATACCTCTTTTAGAACAATCATACATTGGTAGATGAGGTTAACACCTCTAGCATTTCACAGGATAGGAACACAGTCTATCACCTTTCTCCGCCTTGGAGAAAGGAATGAACAACTATCTAAAAGTTCAGTAAACATTCTCAGCCGGTTAGAAAACAAGAGCTATGTTTATAGAAAGAGCATGAGAACTTCTACTACAAAAGTAAAAACATAGAACACTGTGAAAACCAGGGCAACATACTAGCAATCTGGTTTCAGACTCTACAACTGTGTTTTCTACTCTCTAATTTGTGCTGAAACATTTACACCTTCATAGCTAATCTGTACCTGAGCAAGGTATGTTATGCTGCTATGTACTAAAATTACACATTCGTTTTATACATGTGATATTAATAGGTAAGCCACAGAAAAATACATGATTATCTTAATCCCAAATACTCATGAATATCAGTCAAACTTCCCAAATCATGGAAGTCCTTTAAATATCATTTAAAAGTAAGATATTCTGGGCTCTTTTTCCTCCCCTTCTAGCTTTTGACCACTAGAATTTTTATTTCCAGATTCTTCTGCAGTCAGGAGAAGGAGAAATGAACTGTTACATTTTATGAACTCTGAGAAATGTAATTGCATCACTTTAAGGAACTGTGACAATTTACCAGGAGTTTCAGGAGACTTTTAAGATCTGGTTTCAAAGAATCTTGAATTTAAAAGCCTGAGAGATTGGTTAACATAAATAAATTGCAGCTGGATTATTAAACTTCTAGACACTAATTACCTTTGAAAACTGTGTATTCTGCAGGGCAGCAATCTAATGATGGTTGGTTTTGTACATTAATATTTATTCCCAACCATTTATCTTTTAAATTAACCTTAACTGGACTCTGATTTAAATACATTTGCTAAGGTGTATTTTGAAACATCATGTGAACACATCAGCATTTATTGGTTTTTACAGGGGTTATAAATGATTCATTACTGCTTTAATCAACACTCACTTTCTTTCTGTAAAGAGACTGTGGCATAAAGCTAGAATGGACATTAGCGAGATAAGAAAGGAATTTAATATAAACTGCAGTCACAGGATGTGGTAAGAAATATGACTGCCCCAAAATAAACTCCACATCTGTTCAGGTAATAGTGGGAGAGGGAGGGAGAAGGAGTCAGGAGTGCTTCCCTAGTTACTTTAACGGGTAACTCTGGATCTCTCTTTGTTGTTAATTCAGGAAGTACCAGTATATGAGGAGTTGTGACAGAACTTTAAACAAGAGAGAGTGAGCTCTGATTTTAGTAGTAACATTGGATTTTCCACAGCAGTGAGCAAGCAACATTTCAAACACCTTGGGCACAGGACAGAGAGGAATTTTAACAAATTAAGCATTGTGTATGACAGCTAAGCATGCTGTCAATGGAGTATTTTCATATACCAAAAATGGGAATGAAGAACAAAAGGGCTTACCCAATGCAAGAAATAGAACTTCTTTGGAATTTTCAAATTGCTAGCAGTTTTAGACTTGCATTATATCTCTGGTAGTGACACTTCGGGATTTTTTGTTCCATTAGTATAATTGTTCAGCACTGACTTGAGTCTTCACTGAAATCCAAAGGACTTTTACCACTGATTTTAGTATTTTTTAGTGTTATTTTAGTGTTCATTGTGTGGCTTTCATTACAATGGAAGGTCTATTCATTTACTGATATGAGTAAACCATTTTCTATGAATTCTTATTTCTTTCTCCAAAATATAGGTAAGTCTATATAAAGAGCCATAATAGATCAGACTGAAGATGATCTAATTTTTTCCTGTTTGTGTAAGTGATAATAACAGCTGTATAGGAAAAAGTGTATGAACAGGGAATGAATAGCAGCATACTTTCTCACCACCATCAGATTTCCTGAGCTTTATAGTTAATAGCCCTGAATGGCTCTTCCATGAATTTGATCTAATTTTGTATTCATGTAGACTATTAGCATCTACAACAAACTATCTAGTTATATTCATTCCACTTGTTGGTTTTGGGACTGAGTCTTTAAGTGCTAGCAGAATTGTATTAACTTGTTCTCTATCTGCAGAAAGCATCCTAGATGACTGGTCGTTAGATCTCAGGAGCACATATTAAACAGAAACATATTCAATATTAATACTGAAATAATGTGCCTTGTCTTCCAAAGAACTTAGTGATATCATAGACATCTGTGCTCCATCAAGTTAGATGTCTGAGTTAACTGTTCAAATATGAAGATTCAAAGCCCCTGGAGCTATGACACCAATGCATGGAATTTCATGGATGTCTTGTTTATATACATTTTCATTCTCTGAGTGACAGTAAAACAAATAAAGAAGAAAGATGCAGATTTCCAGAACAGATTTACCTGGAAAAAACTCCATAACTTCTTTATTAAAAAAGATGAGGCAGTATTTGGGCTAATTTAAGACCCATAGTAAATCAAGTTGTAAAAGCAATTGAGGAAAGATCTACAATACTGCACTTGACTCTTTGCATATATGAGTATATAAATCACAAAAATTGAACTGTCATTTAAACATAGCTTTTTACCAGAGCTAAAATATGCCCATTCTGTGCACAGGCTTTGATCTGACTTCATAGTTCCTCAGAATTCATATTCAAGGGATGTTGTCTTTCTCATGATTGGCACTGAAGAGTGAAAGGTATGGAAGACTTGAGTGTTTATTATTGGCAAAATAAATAGACCAAAAAAATTTAACTGGACTGTGTCCAAGAAAATGTAATGGTTAAAGACCCAGGCAAAATGAAGTAAGAAATAGATGGGGGAATTTTGGCTATAGGAAGTGTGGACTACAAAAGGCACCTTTTATTGGTAATTTTTCTGCAGATTGGGTAACCTACCAAGCACTTTCAATATGTTTTATTTCTGAAGCAATGTCCAAGAATCAGGGCACAGTGTGGGGCAGCCCTGTGGGATCAGAGGCAGCCTGAGGAGTTTCACAGAGCCAGGAACAGGCTGCTTAGCAAACCTGGGAGCCAGGGTTTGAATGAGGAGACTTTTTTTGAGAAATCCCTGAAGAAATACAAGGCTGCAAGTGTTTTCTGGAGAATTCTTGATCACCTCTAGCCTCTTTTTTTCATTTATACCATACCTGTGTATCATATAGAGATTGGCTGCACAGGAGGGGATGGTTTGGAGCTGGTATCACTTAAAAATAACAAAACTTGCACCTTTAGATACACATGCAGAAGCAGATTTTCAGGAGTATTTAGCAGCTAACCAGAGGCAAATAGTCACCGGTTTTCAGCAGCTTATTTAAACATTCTGATTTGAAATTAAGGTACCAAGCTTAGTCAAATGCTTTAGAAAACACCACGAGGGACAGAACCCATCTTTAAATGCCCAAAAGGCTCTTAAAGTGTCATCTCTGTTCCCAAGGAAGAACCAAAAAGGAAAGTAACAAGCCAGGTGTTAAACTGGTGTAAAGGAAAGTGCCTTGGAGTGACCATGTCAGGGACAGGTGAGGACAAGCTGGATAAAGGGGATCCTGAGCGTGTGCTCCATTGACTTGATCTTCCTAACAATGAATCAGAAGTCATGAAAGGCTCAAGGGTTACTGTGCCCCTCGAGGTCTCTTACAGACATACAAAATCTTTCCTCCACTATGGGAAAGATCCACAGGGTTTTGCTCATTTTTCCTCCTCAATGGGGCATCAAACAATGAACTGCTTACTAAGCTACAATGGTGGACAACACTGAATTTTTAGTTCTTCTAATTAGTTAATTTCTTTTGCAGGCTTCCATCATGGCAAAACAAAATTTACTGACTCTTCCTCTCCAAAATGTCTGTCTCTCCATCAAATTAACTAAATTGGTGTGACATATTCAGACTGCAACATTATTTATATGAGGTCTATGAGCAGGGTAACTTATTTCATGGGTCAGTAATGCCTGTGGCAGCCTGAATAAGTTATGTGCATTTATCCAAGAAAGTGCAGTATAAGGAACTTTAACAGGAATAATACTGGACACCATGGGCATGTCTGTGTTTCTTCCCTTTTTTCCCCTCCACCCCCCCCTTTTTAACAAATGATTCAATGATCTTGTTCACTTCATCATATTTTTTTCCATTTTGTGTATTAATTTGGAGATAAAAGTAGTCTATTCCAAAACACCCAATTCTCAACTCTCAAATGTAGAAGCCAGGAATCCCATGCAGTTCTACTGAGGGTTTCAGTCATAATTCATTACTAAAATTTGTTTGGATTACAACTTGCAAGTCAAAGAACCAGTGAAATTTACAGTTATTAACAATGGACATTTGATTCCACCCTTCACAGTAAAACAACAGTGAATGGAATTGTCTCCCTCCTTTAAATACTGCCATATTGCCTCAACTTTACAGATTTGGGGATTCAGCTGTATTTAAGAAGCTCATCTGGTGATTAATACCAATACTTACAAAATACAAATTTGCTCTATAAAATTCTTCCCCAGCTCTTCTTTTTAAAGCAAAGAAATAAGTATCCTATATTTTATAACATTTTAAAGCACTTACCTTTTGTCCGTAATCACAACACCGATGAAAATCAAACAGGAAAATCCACTGCATTTTTTCAATGTGGCAGTAACTACATGTTGAAATTATTTTTCAAGCACAGAATGAGAGGATGAAGATTACAACATCAGTAAGTTCTTGTTTTATATCATTCTTAGTCTTTCCAATCAGGTATGTTCCCAGTGATAGCACTTTTATGTCATATTTATAATGTGAGTCACAAGACAAAGAAAACCCAGCTTCCAGCTATAAAATTTGAAAAAGTTAAAGTTTATAACAAAACAGCAAATGATGAGCACATAAACAACCCTGAATCTCCATGAACACCCCTGAGCATCCATGCCTAAATAAAACTGCAAAGTAATGCAGGGTTGTGGTACTACAGATGGTGGTATTGACATGGCTGCTACAATTGTATTTATGGCTCCAGGAAGACTGTGCAATGTTCAAACTTAGGGCTTTCTGGCAAGGTCTTGCTGTGCAGTTAAGCCACGTGCTGCTGTCTTGATTTACGCACTCAGGTGCCTTAATCTTTATACAGTGGTAATGCTGCTGGAACTCAGTACAGGTATGGTTCTTGTCATTCCAATGAGGTTTCCCTGTGGGGTGCTCTCTGTTGTGCCAGAGAGCAGAGAAGACAAAGAAACAAGCCCAGATTGGCTTCACACAGATGCATCAGATGCATACTATAAAATATATCAGAATAAAGTATCTGGCTCACTCATTTCTTTTCTTAAGTGAAAACATTTTTTGCTGTTTCAGTCCATTCTTCTGAAATTAAATGAAGTACAAATATATTTACAAGTGTATGAATTAATTAAATCCATTTTAATTCCAACTTCGAGAGACAGAAAAAAGATTCCATTCTTAAAATGGTGGAGGCCTGCACATCATCATTAGGAGTTTTTCCATGCATCCCTTGAGCTGCTGAATTTTTACTTTGAAAACTCCCACAGTCTGCAACTGACAGGAGCAATAAGTCTCAAAAAGCTTGCCAAAATTACCATGGTCTTTTGTATATTTTTTAAAAAAGTGATATTTGGACCAAAGTATGAAGTGCTGCTAGGTGAGGCAGTTGTTTCTTTAAGCTTATGGACTAGAAAGCTGTTGGGGAGTGTGTTACTCATGTCTGAGCTGGTTCCAGTTACGGGAATCCAGTGCACTGGAAATTTAGGCATAACAGCATCTGGAGCTTGCAGAAGTGCTGCTGAGGTTTGGCCAGCTCAGACGAAAAAATGGAGCAGCTCTTTCCTTGATAATATATAAACACTTTGAGATATCCCTGCCTGAAAACCTGTGCAACCTGATGAAGAGTTGCTACTTGTACTTGATACTGCATCAAAAGACACTGATATTGTCATAGAACAAGACCTGCCAACTCATGTGGAAGTATGCCTGTGTTTTTTAGAGGTCCAGATCCAGTCACAATTACCTTATGAACAGTCTCACTGAAATTACTGAAAATTAACTGAAGAGCAGGACAGGATCCAAATGGAGTAAATTTATCAGAATACATGCCTAAACTTTAACTATGGAGTCTCCATTTTTTTTACTTATGGAAACTGGAGAAATATCCTTAAAAAAATCTCTGAGACTGAAGAAGGACATAGAGAGTAGATGCTTATGGAATCTGGATGTCCATACATTTGCTCAAACATTTTTCAAGTACCCTTTTCCTCTGAAAACACTTTGCTGTTGCTGTTCATAGTTTTTATTCATAGCATGTATTTTTAAAAACTTTTCTTCCATGCTCCTGGTGTTGTGTTTTGATTTTTTTGTTTTCTTGTTTGTTTATGATGTTTTTAAATATCAGATTTACAGCCTTATTTGCTACCGATTAGGCAATTCTTCAATTCTGATATTGTCAATTAATTTTCTACCCATGCAGGGAAGAAGTGAGCAAGTGTCGCACACTGCTAAACAGAATACCAGAATTTGTGTTATCTCCTGTATATGGGTAGCATTAGTATTAACTAGAGTATAAATTGCTGCTTTTCTGTTCTTCAGTAATGTCCTGAACAGGGAAAAGTATTGCTCAGTTCTTTAGACCTTCCTCTCAGTCCCTGATACTCTGGCCAAAGTGTTGTACTAATTTTGACAGAAGCCTTTCTCTCCATTGCCTCATAGTGTGGGTGGCCATTCCCAGCAGATTGTTTTTTTCCAATTGGGCTAATGCTTTCTAAAGACATCTGAATTTTATTATCTGCTGTAGGTACATCTACAAGGTGCAGCACAATGAGCACTGTGCTGTTTATTCACTAGAAGTGTGATGGATTATCATCTCTATCACACATAACAGTGAGGCATTAGAAGGCAGCAGTCTCCACCCCTTGGCCAGAGAAGAGCCAAATTAAATCATCTTACCTGTAGATTAGAGTCAGGTGAAAATTGGTAGGGTAGGAGGGTTTTGTCTGCATGGATTTTTGTTTTGTTTTGTTTTGCTTGTTTGTTTGTTTTTTCACTTCAGTGAAGATTCTGAATGCAGGAAATAGCCTCATTCTGCATCAAAATCAAGTCCCTGAGGTTTGGAAATCAGTGTTCCTGCTCAGTGAAGGGAAATCCAGTGCTGCTACAATTATACAAAAAATCAAATGTATGCTTCTAAATCAGCAGATGTGTGGACTCTGAATTAAATAAAGAACTAAGTTCTAGTGTCAATGTATTAGAAGGATTGGTGTCTTTTTCAGGAATATTTTAAAAGGTCATTTGTAGACAATTATTTTATCATTATGTCTAATTACTGATGCAGCAAATAATATGACTTACAGTGGCTTATCATGGCAGAGCTCTCTTTCAGTTATTTTAAAGCAAAAAAAAATTTGCATAAATTTTGTGCCAAAATTTTTGGTCAAACATTCAGCTGAAATGATATCATAGAAGGTATAGCATATTCTACGGAAGAAACCCTACAAGCAGTAGTTTTCATACAATGTATCAAAGTGCATTGTTACTAGATTTTGAGGTTTTAAGAATATGAGACTGCTGTTACACGGGTGCTACAAACACTGTAAAACAGTAAGTTGACTGAAGGTGAAAGGAATGTGGTAGTAGACACTCATTAACTTCCTTTCTATGGTGAAAAAATTCAGCAAATTAGTTTTGAGTCTGCAGGGTCCATTTAAAACTAAAAACATCTGCTCAAGAGCTGTTGAAATGCCACTCAGAATGAATTAATTTTATCTAGAGAAAAAAATGCCTATGCAGCGGTCAGGAATGGTTTTGAAAGGATAAGCTAATATAAATTTGAAAGAACGGAACTGAAAAAGGAGACAAATATTGGAAAAGACTGTTTCACCTACTTTTTTTATTTCTTATTCTCACTTATTTGGCTCTGCTAACACAACAGAATGCCAGTATTTGGATTTCATCATTGACAACTCATGCTGACATTCCTCCTTACCTATAAGACTAATATTTTCCTATTTGCTTTGATGGGAATTTTGAAATAATGAAGACATTTGGATCTCTGTTTGGCATGGTTTATCACATGGTGAAGGAATTGGCAAATTGAGCAACATGACTTAAATATATGTCCACTATATATGCTAAGACACAAGTGTTTAAAAAAATCTTTCAGATGTATGCCAGAAAACAGCCCCTTAAAAGAATTGGAGATATTCAAGGTTTGTGTTAGTGCTTTTGGCCAGACTATAGCCTAGTAACTCATCTTCTGCAGAATCAAATCTAAGGCATTCCCAAAGAACTGAAAGTGGGTCAATTTGTATAAGAAATTAGGACGAAATTCTTAACTGAGAGAGGGTGGTGAGACACAGAAAGCGGCTGCCCAGTGAAGCTGTAGATGCCTCACCCCTGGAAGTGTTCAAAGACAGGCTGGATGGGTCTTTAAGCAACCTGGTCTAGTGGGTGGTGTCCCTACCCATGGTAGGTGGTTGGAATTAGATGGTCTTTAAAGCCACTTCTAACCCAGATCATTCTGTGCTCCTGTGGTTCTATGATAACCCTTCTTGTGTATGAAAGGTCTGGATAGAGACCGGCCTATTAGCCAAGACTACACCTGAGCTCTAAACATATCCCTACCATTAATGTACTTTGAAAGTGTTGAACACTCATTGTACCTTAAAAGATATCCTGGGTTGCTTGTCTTGCAGGGGCACATTGCTGAAGCCAAATTTAAACAACTTAAACAATCTGCTTCACTGGTATATTTCTATCTAAGGTATGCTTAGATTTAGATTTTGTGCTGGTCATCATATCCTGACCTTAGAATTCGATTTGTTTCAGTGATATTGATATAAAATCATGTCCACAAACCATAAAGGAGTCTTTATGAAGATCACCTACATGGGAGTGACATCAATTAGTCAAGTGGTAAAGCATTTCACTGTTAGCAACTTCCAGAATAATGTTTACATTTACTTACTGTCTGCTGTGTTCAGCATAATCCACACTTCCTTTTCCTGAAAAGAAAAATACCGCTCATCCAGAAATGAGAAGAAGTAGGTGAGGTGGGAGGATTCCTTCCTTTTTGTTTGTCTTCTGATTCAGAAGGCAACATAAGCACATGTAGAAATATCATTTTTTATCACGAAAAATCAATTTCCTACAAAAGTGCAAGACCCAAAAATATTTTAAAGATGAAATTTTTATTCTGTTTAGATATAACCCATCCAGGCAGCTGATATGTATTTCTAGTTTCTCATGATCTTTAATGCTTCTGTGGGCCTGGCAACATTTCAGCTTGATGCATGCTGCCCTCATGGATCACTGGCATCTGAGTCTGAAAGTACTTTTGAACCCAGGAAAACACTCACTGAGTCCATTCAAACAAAAAGGCTGTAAGCTGGTGTTCACAAAATAAAAGAAGTATCAAGTACCTCTAAAAACTCACTAGGGTGCTTATTTTCAGTTTCCCAAGTGGAAAGTTATTCAAGAACTCCACTTTCCCTCTCATTTCAAGCCTAATGGGTTTGTGATCCTTTTTGTGAGCCACTCTTGTGCACACAGTCAAGAAGATAATGAAGCAGCTGAGGCACAGATACAGCATTGATAACTAAAGATGATCTAGCATTTTTTAGTTATCAGTTTAAAAGCAGAAAAACCTCTTGATTTTCAAAGCATATCATTCTTTTCAATAAATGGCAACAAGCTAGGAGAGAAACTTTCTTATGATCTCATTCACCTTTTGGCTCTGTTCCTACCAAACTCCGTTGTGCCCCTTTCTTGTTCCATCCTAATGCATCTTTCTGACCTTGAATTCAGACATTTTCTACCTCCTTCTTTACCATTTTCTCATGTCAAGTATTTCAGGAACACAGACTGTAGCCCTTTAATAAGAAAAGCTGTCCTTTGACTTGTCTCTTTCTTTGCTGACACTACACCTACTTTCCCAATTCAACCCCTTCCTCTCCCCTGACAGTGGCAAGGTTCAGAAAGCCCTCTTTCCCATGGATTACAAATCTGTTGTTTTAACCTGATTCCAACAGCTTGCCCCTAAATTCTTCACACATACACACAAAAGTTGTAATCCTTGCCTAACAATCGCTCCTCCCATTTCAGTCTGCTGTTTGTGTGCTTTTCAGGGCTCTGCTCTAACAGTTCTGTGTGTTTACCTGCAGCTAAGTCTGCATTACAGAGCAGATGTACAAAGTATATTAAGCATCAACAAGTCATTTACTCTGATTAATAGAGAGGCTGTAGGGACAGAAGTGCTGAGGTAACACAAGGAGTTGGCCCTGTGGATGTTGGCCCTGTGTGTATTTGTGTCAGTAGAGGAAAATAAAGACATAGAGACAAAAAATATCTGCTCAGACAGTTAATCATTTACCTCCCTTCTAAAATTTAGCAATTTTAGCAATTTTTTAGCAGAAAATGGAGCACCTAATTTTCCTAAGAATTTCTGCTCCATTTTACTCAAAGCCTACACTCCTTTGGCTGTGAGCATGGATTTTTGGCAATGGATCCCCCATTGAGTAGCCAGGGTACTCAGCCTTGGACCTCTGAGCACCTGTTGTTTAACAACATGCAAGGAGCAAATGAGATCAGGACATTCTTGATATGCTGCTCTACACCTTGCAGGTGACCAGTATATTTCCTGCAGCTCTTGTCATGTCCAAATATTCTGAACTGACTCCCCGCTTGCAGTTCATTATGCATAGACCGCTCTTTTCAGGACTGCAGCCTTAACAGTTTAACTGCATATGTTCAGCCAACATGCCCAAAAAGTGTCTGGATTTTCTTCTGCAGGCAGGTAGCAAAAATACAGCCTGTTTCTTACAGCATTCCTCTGGAGAAAATGGCTTTTCATGGCTTGGATTGGTGCGTTGTTGGCTGGGTAAAGACTGTCTGGATGTCTGGGCCCAGGGAACAGTGGTGAATGGAGTTACATCCAGCCACTGGATGGTCACAAGTGGTGTTCCCCAGGGCTCAGCATTTGGGTCAGTCTTTTTTCTGTCGATGATCTGGATAAGGGGATCTGTGGACCTGGGGGTAAAGTCAACAGCTGGATGAACATGAGCCAGCAGCGTCCAGGTGGCCAAGAAGGCCAAAGGCATCCTGGCCTTTGTCAGCTATAGTGTGGCCAGCAGGACCAGGGCAGTGATCGTCCCTCTATACTTGGCACTGGTGAGGCTGCCCCTCATTTTCTGTGTTCAGTTCTGGGCCCCTCACTACAAAAAGGACATTGAGGTGCTGGAGCATATCCAGAGAAGGGCATTGGAGCTGGCGAAGGGTCTGGAGCACAAGTCTGATGAGGAGTGACTAAGGGAGCTGGTGTGGTTTAGCCTGGAGAAAAGGAGGCTTCTGAAAGGAGGTTGTAGTGAGGTGAGGGTTGGTCTCTTCTTCCAAGTAACAAGTGATAGGTTGAGAGGAAATGGCCTCATGTTGTAGCAAGGGAGATATCAATTAGATATAGGAAAGATTTCTTCATGGAAACTGTTGTCAAGCACTGGAACAGGCTGTCCAGGGAAGTGGTTGAGTCATCATCTCTGGAGGTGAAAGATGTGGCTTAGTGGTGGACTTGGCAGTGCTGCGCTAACGGTTGGATCTTAAAGGTCTTTCCCAGCCTTAATGATTCTATGATTCTAAGCTTTTCACTCATTTCCCAGGAGGTGTGGAGAGCAGGTCGTTGTCACACTACTCAGGAGAGCTGTTAGCAGGTTCCATTTACCAGTTTGTTCAATATGTTTATTTCCATACAATTCTAAATCTAACCTAACTTCTTTTTCCATCCAGTTCTTAAGAAAGTCACTGTGAATCATCCAGTTAGATGAAGTCACTAGTGGGTATCTGAAAAGGAAGAGATGGGAATTCTTCATATATTACTCCCAGGCACTGGTGGGGAAAAATACTCCTGCAAGGGAGCTGGGACTATGTAAGGGGCTGGAGGGTCTTCACCACTCCTGTTCATAGCCCATCCCCATCAAATAGCCCCTGAGATCCCCACTGTATGATGCATAGATATTTCTGATATTCCCTGTCTCTTTGAGATAGGTCAAAGTGCACATGCTTCATTTCCAGTGTATTTCACAGCCTGGATCCTTCACTGAGCCAGCTGAGGCTCAGAGTTTCTGGATGCCTCAAACTCAAAAGCTCTCAGAGTCCACAACATTTTATTCATGCTATTGACAAATTTAGAAATAGGAACATGCTAACAGGAGGTGGAACAGCTTGTGTTATAAAAAGATCTCCTTATGTGCAAAATATTTAATTTATGCCATTCACTAAAACATCCTACTGTTTTGAGTTCACTCATTTCTGGTGTATCTGGGCGGCAGACTTAAGTCACAGGAGGAAATTATTGAAAACACAAATCTGTAAAGCAAAGCAAAACAAAAACCCAAAGCAAAATGTATCATATGCAGAGACTTCTGCCAGCTGTTGGGAATTGAGTGAAATAGCTTGATCCAGTGAAAGAATAAAATATTGGATTCTGACTTTATATAGATTTCAGATTTATAGCCCCAAGATTATATTTCTGAAAAAACACAGTCAGTTGCTAATCCAGGATGGAGATAACCCAACTGAATTTTTCTCTTTTTGTTTGTTTTTATTTTTGTTTGGGGATTTTTTAGTTTTATTTTGCTTTAACTTTGGGCAATGATTCAGCATCATGCCTTTTTTGTGTTACCAGAACTTCCTTGCTCTTAAAGCTTGTGGAATTTTTCCTCTGTGTACCATTGTGTCTACATGATTTATCCTCAGATATTTTTAAATGCATGCTGCTCATGGATATCTATTTTTTTAATACTTAGGTTGACAGGACAGTAACATCTAGACTGAATATTTTCCTCTGTAAATTCTTACATTTTCTGTGTAGTTTGTTACATATCCCCTTATAACTGACTATTGCAGTAACTTTTTTTTAGCAATGTATTGTACAAGTAGATAATTGTTTATTTGGTCTACAGATTTCACTGTACTCTTTGCTTGCAGGTTGCTTTTGTGTCATTGAGTTTTTTATTTCATCTTCTCTAGCCCTCACAGTTACTGGGTTTTTTTGGGTTTTGGTACTATGGCCATTCTACTTCCTGTAATTTCTTTACATTATGTGATGAAAATTAAATTTATAGGGGTACTTCTGCCTTCATTTTCCTTCTGTGAGTTTGAATTGCTTCTTTTTGTCTTGCTGTATGTCTATTACATTTCTGTCTCCATAGTCAGGACTTTCTGAACATGGTAATTTCTCTGTAAAAGCAGATCGAATTTTAGTCTGTAATTTTTATATTATTTAAATCAAAACAATAGAAAGGAAAATAAAAACAGTCAGGAGAGGATGGAAAAATTAAGGGTCTGTATTACTTGAACATCACTCTGGTTATATTTAAAGATACAGATTTTTGATTTGGCCTACATTTTCTTTAGATAGGATTCACACTTCCAGCTGTGACTCTTGTCATTTCAGGTGTTGATGTCATGTTAACACCAAGATATTTTACAGAAACTTACACATTGTTTCTCTTTTACCACTTATGTCCTTTTCACAAAGAATGTTTTGTGAGACTAGGCACAGAGTTAGGAAAACAGTACATTTCCTAAGTTAGACCTGCACAGCAGATTTTGTTTTAGAATAATGTTTTGGTTGCAAAATGTCACTGCTTCCACATCAGAACATCATGTAGACGTCCATTGCTGTAGAGGAAATTGTTACAGTGCTGCTGGCATGCTAGGACTTTATGCCACCCTCTACATTGCGGAGCCAGCCAAAAAAGTAGGGAAACCACAGCGGAATTCCAATGTTTCTGTTGCCTTTGACAGGTATTAATGTTTACTATTAAACTGAAGAGCAAACACTCCTCTCTTGCTGAAAGTAGCAGTACATACATTAGGAACGCAATGTGCTGCTAAAAGGCATCATTGTTTAACCGCTGAAGACATTCAGTTTTGCACATACACTGGAAAAGGAGGGACACATTAAGACACTTAAATACTAACCCATGAGATTAATACTTGGCAGATTGTGCCAAATGCAAGGCGACACAGCCATTGAGCACATAGGCTGCCATGGCCGTGGCTGTGGTGGGTTTTGGGAGACAAATGGGAAGGTCATGAGGAAGAGGGAAGAGGTGGAGGCACCACACCCTCAACAGGGAGATGCAGGCACTGGGGCAAAGATTTGGGATGAGAGGCAGCTGACTGAGTCTCACATTCATTGTGTGGGATTTGGTGGTCTCAAATTACAAAAAAAATCTGTTTATCCAGGCATGCTCCCAATACAATGAATTTTGATGGACGTGACTTGGAATGAGAGTTCAGCTCTGCTAAAATGCATAACCAGCACCATACAGCGCTGTGTGGACCTGGATTTTGTGTTTCCCTGGATTCATTACCTCCCAAAATCAGACCTTTGCTGAATGCACAGTATTTTCTTGACAGCTGTGGAATTCAGTTTTGGAAGGCAAAATAACAGTGACTGTTAGAGCTGCACAAAATCTTTGCTATAATCCAATCTGCTGCATAAAAGTAGATCTAAGCCACTAAGAAGGCATTACCCATGAACTCTGAATGAAACCTGTGGTTCAGTTTTGAGATATGACTTAATTTTCATACAGCTAACTAACCTTTGTTAAGAATTCTGGACAACAATTTCACTGTATTCTTTACTATGTTTCAGTATGAGACCTTGCGGGATAAAGCATAACTCCTTTCATTTCACTTGTGCTCTGAAGAACCACAAAATTTGAAAGATTTATATATTTCTTAGTAAATAAAGACCAGACATTATATCAACTTGGGGATGATGAGAACCAGGACTAGGTCAGAAAGTCAGATGTGAAGTTACAGTTGTTACATATTTGGTTACCGAGAGGCAGGATTTTCTTCTAAAGAAAGATTATGATCCGAGATATGACCCACAAAATAAGGCCAAGCGCATTACTTTGTACTATGTTAATCTCTACTATTGAGATCGTAAAATTTTTGATTGTAAAGGCAGTACTGCTAAAATAATCCCCATCTCTATTATTTTAATTTTGCTCTGGCAGTGTTTGTCAGAAACCAGTGCAATTTGTGTGGAAATCAAGTTGGCCAGTGCATAACTGAATGTTTGTTTAAGATTTAGGTTTATGTGCATTTTGAGTGCAGTCTCCATTGTGGCCGTGGTCAGAGTTCAAGTATGGAAAATTAAGTCAGCTGCTACTTTAGAACAAAACAAAAAAATATATCTACACAAAATAACTGTTCTTTTATTATTTCAAATTAAAAATTAATTTGAACAAATTAGAATGTATGTTACAATCAGACCTTAACAAAATTTTGGTTTTCCATCCTGCTTTTAAATACAGATTATACTAAAATAAAAGCCTATGAAACATCAAGGCCAATTTTCCTCTGAATGAGATTGAAGGTTAGGTCTCTGAATCTACTGTTGAATATTGGATGTAGTTTTAACAGATGTTGAATAGTCTTTTTCAGATTTCAAGTACCAGCTCTTGATTGTGATGGCTCTAATATCCTGAGGAACTCAACCTTAAACTTTGGATTTGAGTAAGATGTGTTTATCCTTTCTGGATACATACACACACAATCTCAATAAATAATAAAAAAAGAAAAATATATACATTCTTAATGGGTAGCTGGGAGCTATTAGATGCATTAAATATCCAATTGCATAGTTGTCAATTGTCCTTGTCTTGGGATGGTTCCTCAAACCAAGACAGTCCTCTTGAGAGACTGGTGTTTTCTTCCAAGTCTGGACTGCTATTAGAACGGGTTACAGTTTGTGTCATGGTGGTATCAGTCAGTAACCATGGCTGATATTGTTACACCCTATGTCCTTCATGTTGTCTCTGCTTTCACCTAGGTAACTCTAAGGAGACAAACTTTCCTGCAGCAACTTTTGATGTAGAAAGGGTTCTCAGAAAATAATTTTGGCATAGATTTATTGACAGTGATAACATTTTTGCATTTATTATTATATACAATGTAGACTCTAAAACTGATTAATATTAAGGTTTGAAAAAAAGTCAAGTATTTTCTTTGGCAATAGATATGGAGATACCTGGGTGATTTCCATGCTGCATGGAGGGAGCTGCTGGGAGTGTCTGCCATGAGAGATGACCTGTACTGAACTTGCACTTGAGGTTCTCAGTGCAGTTACTCAGTAAATTAAAGATTTGTACCCCACATGATTTATGCATTGCTGTGATTGTGAATAAATTACCATGGACAGGGAGAGGGAACATCATTCAAAAAATGAGGAGTTAAAGTGGGAGGTAGGCTGCTGGTGAGAGACCACCATCCCGCTGTGAAAGGCAACCTCAAGTAAACACAAGGCACAAGTAGCCCAAGTAGGCTTTTATACTAAACTGACATCAGCTATGGTTTTCCTCTGGCAGAATTATTTTATTGAACTAGAAGATTTCCCCCCCACACACATTTTGTTTATCCTTTAAATTACATGCAGGAGTTATAGCCTTCATTTTGCCAAAGAGTGTGTCTTTGGAAAAAAAATTAAATTTGAAGAAATGTGATATAGTTTAAACATTGTTTTCCTGAGGAGAAAAGTGCTACACAGTAATTTGCAACAAAGTGACTTATGAAAGGTACAGTTTATTTTGCTTTTTTTTTTTGTTTGGTTTACAGAGCTGGCAAAGCTCATGGAATAATGAAGTGGTGACACACACCATTCAAAATAAATCTTTTGATGCCTGAAAGCCCTTTTGAAATAGTGAGAAATTTCAACCTGGGAAATGAACTGATTCACAAAACCATTTGCCTAACACCAGACATACCTTGTAAGATACTAAATCAGTTTGTGAAAAGGAAGAGATTATGGTGCCACTGGATAAATAAATAAAATTCCTCTAGCTGAAATACTCTCAGATTTTGTCATGACATTTTGTGTTAATACATACAGAGATGAAATTATACAAAGACATATGACATTGCTGTAAAAATCGAAAGTGGTTTCTTTAGATTTTTTTAGACAAAGGAAATATCAGAGATTAGACCTGTTTTGTGTTAACATAGATACATAAGGTGAGACTGGAGGAAAACACACTTAACCTTCTGGAAGTGGTAACTAAGATTCCTCTTATATTACAGTAGTTAAAGAGTTCTAATGAATTTGAGAACAACTGGATTAAAAGTATGTTAAAAATGTGTAACCAGTGGAAATGTAGGCCCTAATGTTAAGAGCATAAACCCCTCAAGCATTAAAAAGAAAGTCAGCTCCTTGGTGGCAGGAGCCTGGCGAAAGGTCTCAATGGGTTCTGTGTCTCCAGCTGCCCATTGTGTTTTTGTCAGATGCACCCAGAGCTGGCTGTTGTCATAGACAAGATGTGGTGTCACTGCTCTGACGTGGGATGAGAAAATCTATGCTTCACTGTTTTCTTAAGAGGAAGAAAGAGTCTATTAAGACACAGGAATCTGCTTTTGAATGACTCTTCACTGGAATGAAATTTTAAGCCCTCCAGTAGCTGTTTCAAAGGCAGGAGCTCTCCACTTAATGTGAAACAGGTCTCAGAAAATACAGCCAGATAAAGCAAAGGAGGAACAGAATCTCTGAGATGAGCTGAACAGATAGTGGGAAGCAGTTAACTTGTTGCTTTTAATAATTTCAATAAGGAATGCTGGGATAAATTAAGTATGCAATGGAAATTCAGATTTCAAAATACATGTGTGATCCAGAGGGCTTCTGAGTGTCTAAAATTGCTATTTTCACAGGAATTACCAAAAAGGCAGAAATTCAGAATTATAAAACCACTCTATCATGTGTTTAAGACGTCAGTTTTTATTGCCTCATAAGGTATGAGATACCTTCATATTCTTAGCTTTGCTTCTGGTGAATAAGAATAACAATAAGAATTATTTTATTATCATTATCATTATAACTAATTTTTTTTTTTCAGACTGGCAATGAAGTTATTTTTAAAACAAAGCTATGAATAGGGCTGTTTCCCCACAGTCCACATCATGGAAAGAAGAATAATCTCTGACTTGCTCTTCTTTCTCTCCCTCTTTCTCTCATGAATAAATTGTTTGGCTTGCAACTCATCCTTTCCTATTTAAAATAAACTTCTAGGGTTTCTCAAGCACTGCTGAAGATTCTGATCCCAAAATCAACAGAAGCCAAAGCAAAGAATTGAATCAACCTCTGTAAGCTTTGGATTGGATGTATAACATAAAATCAGTTACTTTTTTTTCCTTTTGCACAGGCCGGCAACCCTTTGCTACCATGTGGAGGATATTAATATGTTGTGGAAATATTTTGCAAAGAAAAATAGTAGAGAATTTAAATGGTCTTGTATTAGAACCCAATACAAAGGAAAAAAAAAACAAAACAATACTGTACAGGTTATCATAGCAGTTGTTTTCTATGTTACATTTAGTGATATAATGACTTAATGTACAGGAGAACAAGTTTGCTACCTATTTTCTTCTCATACAGAATTACATTTAGAGCATTAGAAATATTGAAGTTATGAGAAGATATGATTGTTGCATAAATATGTCACATGTATAATGTGTGTTGTAATTTTTTAACTCCATTGTAATTTCCTTGACATTTTTCAGGAGAAAAGATCAAACTAAAAATGAAAACTGAGGAATAGACAGAAAGTTCCAAATGTGGTACAAGGCCCCTAATTTTGGCAAGTTTTCCAGCACAGCACCCAAGGGGTTGATCCCAGCCAGAAGAACACTTTGGCAAAGAGAAACCTCTAATAGCAGACACATCTGCTGTAAAATTTTGGCTGTTGTTATGGCAGAGAGACCTGGTTAAGGACCAAGTAATTTTAATGTCTACTGAAATACACGTATTTCTGAGCTGGTTGGGGAACTGGGGTATTTCTGTGTCAAACTGATGATCTAACGGTGAGGGTGTACAAGAGAGAGATATTTCTAGCGTTACTGTAACTTAATGAACATTGCAATACAATTATTAATAAAAAAAACCTGCTGTGATGACTTGTGAAGGAATGTGGTCTTAATACCAAAACACCCTGGGGTCACTGTATTATTCAATACTCATATGGAAAAAAAATATCCAAAATACTATGATTGCTTATTTTGCAACAGCTACATGTACTACATAATTTCTTTGCAATGTTTATTTTGCTCTGGAGGGAAAGTCTGCATAAGACTTTACACTTCTCCAGTTTCCTACACCTTAAAAATCAAGTACTTGACAAATATTTATGAACTGTGCTTCCTAGCCTCAAAATCTGTAGTAGGAGGCAGTGCTGTTGTCTCTGTTTTTCATGGCAGATAAAGTGAAATATTCATGATTATCCACAAGAACATCATTTTCAGGAAGAACTTAGCCTTTTTTGTGCATGAGTCATCATTTCGTTAAATGTGCTGCACATAAAATGAAGGAGTTTTAAATTATCTTCTGTCTGGGGGTCTTACAGGGGTTTAAATAATAATAGCTGGTGAAGAAAGCTGTAGCAGAAACAGAAATGTAGGACTTGGGATTTTCAGCATTCATCAGTTCCTTGAGCAAGATGATACATTTTCATTTTTCTGGTGGTTATTCAGACCTGTTTATTTTTTAAATATAAAAGTACAGTTCTTTCTTGGAAGGTACCTTGAGGCTGTCCAGTAGCATTTGTCACAGAAGATGCAGACACTCCCTTTTAAAAATAGTGTTTATGACTGTTGCAGTGTCGGACACGAACACGCAGAATCAAACAGCAGGTTGGCAGCAGGTCAGCCACCGAGCAGAGCGAAAAGGGCTCTGCCCACCTTTATTATCACTCTTTTATACCTCTTTTAGAACAATCATACATTGGTAGATGAGGTTAACACCTCTAGCATTTTACAGGATAGGAACACAGTCTATCACCTTTCTCCGCCTTGGAGAAAGGAATGAACAACTATCTAAAAGTTCAGTAAACATTCTTAGCCGGTTAGAAAACAAGAGCTATGTTTATAGAAAATGCATGAGAACTTCTACTACAAAAGTAAAAACATGGAACACTGTGAAAACCAGGGCGACATCTCACCCTTTTTACCTTTAAAAAAGAAAAAGAAAAAAGAAAAATGAACAATGTTCAATTTCTGCTTGTGGAAGGACCATCGGAGTGAACACTCACATTGTCTGCATCTGAGCCATCACTCGATGTTCCACCCACTTGATCACTTTCATTCTGGTCATGGTCTCTACCCTGCCTGTTGGCTGGATTTTGCCTCTGCGGTCGCAGGTCAGGACGGACACACTCTGCAGGTACCCAGTGCACCCCAGTATCTGTGGATACACAAGCATACCCGAGCCCCGAAGTGATAAGGTCATAGGGACCTTCCCACTGTTTGGTGACTAAATTTCTCACCCGAACCTTCGCTCGAGGCTGCTGTGCCTCATCCGAAGCCTGTAACGAGAGATGATGGTTCAAAATGACAGGATTGTTAGAGTTCTGCGGTACCGTGAGGTGATTGAGGGTATATACAGCTTTTGCCAGCTGACTGTGCGGGGTTTCACCCTGCACTCCCCGTTTTTGTTTTTGAAGCACCTGCTTCAGAGTACCATGAGCACGCTCTACAATAGCTTGACCAGTCGGAGAATGAGGAACACCAAACTTGTGTGACACACCCCACTGCTGCAGGAACTGCCTTACCACTTTCGAGACGTAGGCCGGACCATTGTCCGTCTTTATAGCAGAAGGTATGCCTAGAACAGTAAAGGCCTGCCTCCAGTGGGCAATAGCATCGCGGCCCTTCTCTCCAGTGTGAGCAGAAGCCCACATGGCAGAGGAGCAGGTGTCCACCGTGACATGCACATACTTTAGCCGGCCAAGTTCGGCAACTTGGGTGACGTCAGTCTGCCAAATCTCCAAGGGCCTAAGGCCTCTGGGGTTTACCCCCACCGGCAAAGGCGCCGCAAGCGCGTGACAGTCATCGCACGACTCGATGATGTCACGGGCCTCAGTTGGCGTCAGCTGAAACTGCTTCTGCAGGGTATGTGCATTCTGATGGAAAAACCCATGCGAGGCTTTGGCCTGCGCGAGTGTGTCAGGCTGAGGTGCCACCCATGCTGGGTTAGCCAACTTGTCAGCCCTCGCGTTACCTTCCGCTATGAACCCTGGCAAATCGGTATGACTCCTCACATGCAGAACGTAGTAGGGATGAACCCGTTCCTGAATGACACACCACAGGGTCTTCAGCAAATGAAACAGATCAGCATTGCTGACCTCCTTCAAAACCGAATAACTCAACCGCTTTGCTATGTCAGCCACGTAGGCGGAGTCTGTGACCAGATTGAAAGGTTGCTGGGAAAACTTTTGAAATTCCATAAGAGCAGCCCTCAGTTCAACCAATTGGGCTGAGCCAACCTCATGACCTTCCAGAACCTGCCACTCAGATCCATCCCTCCAAGTAACAATGGACTTCCCGGTTCTGCCTGAACCGTCAGTAAAGACAGTGGGTCCATGCACAGGCTCCTGACTGTGTTTGGGTCTCAGAGAAATCTCTGTGAGTTTCGCCACTTGCAGCAACTTGTGGCTAGGCAGATGATACGCAATCTGCCCTGAAAAATTCTCTAGAGCACTTTGCAGCGAAACGCTGTTCGCAAAGCTCCAGTCAAAGTCCTCCCGCTGTACCGGCAGTACAATCTGTGCGGGGTCTGCACCCATCAATTGCAAACACCGTTGCCGGCATTTGACTATCAAGCGAGCGATCAGCTCAAACAATGCAGTTGCCGTCTTCTGCGGCCGATGGGGCAAGAAGACCCATTCCAGGACGTGCAAAGGATCGGACCATTTGTCACTCCATTGGCCAATGATACCTGTGGGATGCAAATCTGGTGTGGTAATGAAAACAGTGACATCAACGGAGGGATCAATGCGATAAACCTGTCGAGCACAAACAGCTCGCTGCACCTCCTCCAGCACCTGACGTGCCTCCGGGGTCAATGTGCGAGGTGACTTCAAATCAGGGTCTCCCTTCAACAAATCAAATAAAGGAGACAACTGTGCCGTGGTCAGTCCCAAATACGGACGTAACCAAGCAATGACACCCACCAATTTCTGGGCATCATTCAGCGTCTTCACTGATTGCACAAATTGCACCTCTTGGTGTTGAACTGTACGTTCCAAAATTTTGACCCCCAAATAACTTCCAAGGAGGTTGTTGCTGAACCTTTTCTGGAGCCACCTGTAGCCCGTGCGAATGCAGAGCATCGAGCAACTGAGGCTGGATCCTCAGCAGCTCATCCTGGGTGGACGCAGCCACCAATATGTCATCCATATAGTGATAAAACTGAGCATCAGGAGACTGCCTGCGAACTCCAGACAAGGCTCTGGCCCCATACATTTGGCATATGGCTGGCGAATTCCGCACCCCTTGGGGAAGCGTCCTCCATTGATATCTCTGTGCAGGTCCAGCATTGTTAATGGCTGGCACCATGAAAACAATATAGGAGGCGCAGGACACTGCGCCTTTCACCGCAGTGGCCTCTAGTAAAATCCGTCCCAATGCACAGCCCCCATGCAGCCAGAACATCCCTCCCCCAGAGGTTTGTAACAGTCTCAGTAACGTAAGGCCTAATCACGGCCGTCTGTCCCTCAGAGTTCGTCATCACCACAGGCTTCTGGCTCACGTAGCAGCGCTTCGTCCCGCAGCACTGTCGAGAAGCCCACGGAGAGATATCTGGCAGCGTAGCATCAGTACATCGCATCTCAGGAGGTTTTCCGCTCAAGACAGCCGTCCAATGAACCTGAGGCGGCCCAGTGGAACCAAAGCAGCCGTCTCCCCGTGACCTCGATTCTGTCCTGGGAACAGAGGACTTAAAAGGAACAAGTTGAGCAATGCGAGTCTTTTCAGGAATTGTAACCGGGGGGGTGGGTGTGGGAACCATGGCATAAATGTGTCCCATATAATCTGCATCAATGAGTCACTGATGCACTATGATATCCTGAACGGTGGCACCAGACCTGCCCAGGAGGAAAACATTCAGGCCACCACCCAAGGGACCAAAAGCATCCAGGGGGACCTTGTACACTCTGCAAGAGTCTAAGACGACTGTTTCTGCTGTGCAGACAAGGTTGACCAGTAACAGAAACTGCAGCTTTACAATGCCTGGCAATGTGATTGGGCCCCCCGCACCGAAAGCAGACACACAAGGCAGCTGTGCCTTTCCGCACCTTCCTTCTCAGTTTCCTGCTAACCAGAGCACTCGTCTGCTCCCGCCACTTGCCCTGCGGCCCTGTCCAGACAGGCTGTGGGGCAGCAGCCGCTGCAACCACCTTATGACCAGCAGTGCTCACATGCTTACAGGCTCTAGCCATCTGCAGCACAGTAGGGTCACCAGGCATTGCCTCAATTTTCGCTTTCACATCACCCCAGAACCTCGCCTTATCACGAGGGCGAACCGTCGCTTTACATTGGGGAAGAGTCAAAAGGCTGCTAGAAGCAGACTTGTCCAGCTGAGACCCACGGTCTTGGGATGATCGCGGCGTGCCTGCCGCTTCTCCGCCTGCACTAAAAACAAACACATCAGGATTAGCAGCCTTTGCGGGTCTGGTACGTTTAGAACGTCTCACGGACAAAACCGATGAGACTGAGCTGGCGTTATCGGAGAGATCACAGTCCGAATCCCCCGCGGCCCCCGCCCCTGCGGCTCGCGGGCGCTCCCTCCGCTCCTGCGCAGGGAGGGGCCGAGCCGCCCGGAGCTGCCGCTCCCGCAGCCCCGCGGCGCTGTCCCGTTGCGCAACCAAAGACACTGCGGGCACCAGGCGTGCCCGCGCAATCTGCTCAGACCGGGGGGGGACGAAACTGCGCCCAGCAGGGTCCCGCCGGCAGCGCAAACACCGCGCGCAGACCGTGCTGGCCCCGGCAGGGGGGCGGCCCCCCCGCTGCCCGGAGACGGACGGGCCGGCCCCAGGGAGGGGGCGGCGGCTCCCCCGGCAGGGGCCAGCTCTATCCGCACCCCCGCCGCTCCAGGGGGATATCTCGTGCAGATCTCACAACACAGGCATTCTGCAGTTACCATGGCATGCACCCGAGGTCCGCCCTCCCCAGCCAGACCCGGGGAGGCGCAGGGGACCGGGGACCTCACGCCACGCCGCCGCCGCCGCCGCCGCCGCGCGGGGGAAGGGGAGGCCGGCGCCTCCCGCTCCCCGGGGCTCGGGGGGGCCGACACGTCCCCGGGAGCCGGGCTATCCTCCGCGGCCAGCTCGCCAGCGGGCCGAGCTCTCTCCGGGGGGGGCCAATCCCCTGTCTCCGTGGGCTGCGGCGGGAGGGTGAGCTCAGATGCTGTCTGCCTGCCGAATTCTCTGTCCCGCTCTAACTCGGATGGCTCAGAGAAATCTCCGAGCGTCCTGACAGGGGTAATACCACCTGAAGAACTCTTCTGGCCTTGAACCGCAGCATTCACCCGTTTCCAGGAGAATAGTAGCTTAACCACATCCTCGTCCTCAGTCTCCACCACAGCGGAAACTAAGGCTCTACCAACTGACTTCCATTTGGATTTGTCAAGGATGCGAGAGCCGACTGGGAAAAACCCATTATCCCTGGCCCAAAAATATAGCTTATGTAACTTTGTGATGCGAATATCCACGTTCTCGTCTTCTAAATACATTTCGAGAACCTCTAACACCATGGAGTCATAAAAGGATCTCTCCCTAGAGACGCCCATATTTTCTATAAATTTTTTTACCTGCTTATCTTACCTATACCTGTAGTTCCCCGTACGGGCCACCAAATGTCGCAGTGTCGGACACGAACACGCAGATTCAAACAGCAGGTTGGCAGCAGGTCAGGACCACCGAGCAGAGCGAAAAGGGCTCTGCCCACCTTTATTATCCCTCTTTTATACCTCTTTTAGAACAATCATACATTGGTAGATGAGGTTAACACCTCTAGCATTTTACAGGATAGGAACACAGTCTATCACCTTTCTCCGCCTTGGAGAAAGGAATGAACAACAATCTAAAAGTTCAGTAAACATTCTTAGCTGGTTAGAAAACGAGAGCTATGTTTATAGAAAATGCATAAGAACTTCTACTACAAAAGTAAAAACATGGAACACTGTGAAAACCAGGGCGACACATGACTTTGCTGGAAATAGCTCAGTATGCTGTTGATCTGTGAGTCAAAGGATGGACCTTTGTGCAAGTTCTGATCACACCTGCTCCATTCTCATTAATGGATTTAAAAATGCTGGGCCTTTTTGCTTGGGTGTCCAGTGTCAGACAGACTTGTAAAAAGATACAGTTGACCTGGGTTTCATTAGCAGAATGAAAAAGCAGCTTACCCAGCTGCCATGCTGCAAAGGGCAGAGCTAGTGCAGAAGGCCACCCTGCAGTTCCTGCCCATGATTTCTTGGCCAGTTTTTCCAGTAAACATTGGAAAACATTTTTGGAGTTGTTTCATTGCTCAGTAGGTTTCTCTCACTAATGAGGGAGTCTTAATAGGCAGGAAATCTAGAAAAATAAATAAGCCATGTCCTACAGCATTCAGTCAAGGTGAAGGGACCTCTAGCCATGAGAAAGAAGGACCTTCTTTTGCCTGGCTTTGTATCCTGGACCTTAGTTATTTCTAGGGGATTTTATTCCGCTGGTGGTTGAAAGGAAATTGGTCTTTGTATGCTTGGGAGAGTCTTCCTCTTGACCAAGTATAGTTTTGTCAAGGTGTATTAAGTAAATAACTTATCAGGGTGTAATTATGGGCTTTTGAAAATTAAGGCAAAGTTCAAGTAGTGTTATCCTGTTGGTGGGAAATGGAAGGGCTGAATAGAGGTGATCAAAGGGCACAGCTGCTTTGGGCAAATACATTTTATTCCTGTAGGATTACACACAAGTATTCTGGAGAAAACTTTTTTTAATGGAAAAATGGTTAAGTTGCACCAGTTTGATGTCAATGACATCTTTTTGGCTCTATGACTACAGTTTAGTGTTTTTCCCCACACATTTCCAGGTACTGACACTTTAATTCAGTTGCAATTACATCCACAGTAGCCTACCCACCTTATATTTGAAGGAAATGCTGGCAGATCAGAAAATTTAATTTCCGTCACCTCCATAATTAAAGTAACTGCAATAGTCCCTTTGAGATTCTGTACCTGCCATGAGCTTCTAAGTTTCTAACACATTGTTTAAAGGAGAAGCTTTGAAACATGATCCTTGCTTTGTAGCAATCACTATAATCATGCTCTGGAAACATAAAAACCTGCACCTGGCTATTCCCTTTGAACATCCCCTAAAGGAGTTCATCAGATAAAACTCTCTCACACTCACATGAGCAACTAGCTGAAGAAGAAAAGATGCATGAGCACTCCAACGTTTGTTACAGGATAAGCTGTATTTGCACACCACACAGCTTTTTGCTAGGTCAGAGAGGACAATTTTCACGGGCTACTTCTGCAGCCACCAAAGATTTTACAGACAGCTCCACCCACCATGTGTTGGCTCTACCTGCTCAGATCTTCTGGAACCTTTGCAGGGTCAAAAGCTCCTGTCTGAAAGAGCAGTTCTGAGTTCTTAAGTCTGATGTAAGAGTTTGTTCATGCTTTTTGTAGACAGAGATTTTCTACAATGTCCTGCAGTCTGTTTATTAAAACACCAGTGTCTTTTACAGAGACATCATTTATGGACCAATAAAAGTAGTGTATATGCTCAAGTGACTCAGAGCTGTTTATTGATGCAGTTCTCTGTGCTGTTTTCCAAAAGAAGATGGCTGGAATGCTGCTGGAGCTGCTGCAGTCCACCTGGTGAGTAGGGAGTTACAGAGAAACAACACCCTTCACTGCCAAGACTAGTAGAAGCAGTATTTTAGTGTAAGTGAAAAGAGCTGGGCCCAAGCAGTTCCTCTGGGCTATTTCATCAACACAGTGTTCGCCTGACTGAAACAGGGCAGACATACTTAATGAGGATCTTCAGGAGGTGCTGGACCTGTGCCTGTCAGGAGGATTAAGTAAGAAAAAAATAATTTGGGCAAACTGCTGACCTGTGCTTTGGCAGAGGCTCATTACAAATTTGAAACAGCAAAGGGCCCAGCAGCCCTTTCAAGCACTGGGAAAAAGAACCACAAGCAGAAAACACTTGCATTTTATTTGGCCCTGAGCTTCTTGAAGGAGACCATATCATGGAATGAGCAGGAGAAGGAGTTCATTACCTCTGAAAGGGCAGAAATCACAACTCTTCATACAGGGAAAGAAGGAGCTTTTATTTTAACTTGCTGAGAACAGCCAAGGAATCTAGTAATTATTCTGGCAAGGTTTATGCTAGAAGGACATTGTCAAATGCTTTATAAAACAGATTATAAAACTCTTCAGCACTTCAGCACTTCCCCCTAAATGCATGAAAATAATTCTTCCATTACCAGTTGCAGCCTTCACCATTTGGCAGCAATCTGTCCTCCCTCCCCACTTTAATTTATATTTTAAAAATACCATTACACATACATTACACATTGAATCTGTTCTTCAGTGGCTTTTAAGTTCATCTCTCTATCTGCTCCACAGAGAACCAAGATTCAGGATGGAGAAATTACATGAAGAGAGGAAAAAGTGGTAAAGGGAAAGAAGACTAAAACATTGGAATTTCATCTGTTTGAACACTCCTTTGGCTGTGAACATCATTACTAAATCTGACATGATGCAGGAAAGCCTATTACTCAAAATATGTGTTTTACATCTCTGACAGACAGGTTGTTAGAATCATATATAAACAGTAACTTCAGCTACAGGAACTAATGGGAGGGAGAGGGCTGATGAAAGGGGTACGTGATGATTAGGAAGCAACTGTAAATGGGGGAGTTTGTCTTCCATGATGAGGAGCGTGTCCTATGACAATCTCCATGTGTCTGTGTGTGTGTGTAAGGGAGGGGGTTGAAAAGGAGAGATGTGGTTGCCCATGCCTCTTCTAGTAAATCTGTCACCACTAGGTGAGTTGAAAATGAACTTCTGGTAAAGGGGCAGCTCCAGAGAAGGGAGAGTACCCCCGTTCCCAAAGCCCTTCACCCCCTCCCTTTTGGTCCTGGCATGCTACTTCAGTATATAAAAGTTTCCCAACACAGGAATCAATTCCATGCTTCTGTTTTTGCTGTTGTAAACTCAGTTGTTGTCTTCTTTCCACCCCGTCATGGCTTCAGGGAGCCTGCACTTATTGCCCTCTTTGATCTGCATTAATGGCATCCTTTGAGACAACTGGAATTCAAGCCTTTACCTCTCCCAGAGTAGAAAATCCTGATTCTCTTAGTATTTGAGTCAGTTTTGGCTTTCTGGGTCTGCACATCAGTTCCTGGGTTCCTGAGCTGGTGGCAGCTTTCTTCAGGCGAGGTATTCTTTAGGAGCTGCCATCTGCACACACACGGGGTGAGAAAGAGCTGGCTACGGAGTAGCTTTCTAACAACAACAAGAAAAGGAACTGCGCTCATTGTGGAGGACAAGCAGAATGTGAGCCAACAGTGTTGTGCAAAAGGCACTTCAGGAGGCATTTTGTCTGCGTGACACATTAAGTGATCCTTCAAGTTTTCTTGAAGCCTCAGCTGGAGCACTAAGAATTATCTGGGGTAATTAAGAAAGGATGTGAACCGGTTGGACAGTGATCAGAGAAGAACACTGGTGACGATGAGATTGTGGATAAAAAAGAGCTTCAGAAGGGTCTCTGAACATGGACGGCCTAGCCTAGAAAGTCAGAAGACTAAGGGGAACATGGTAACAGTTTTCTATGTATCAATTGAACACAGAAAGGAATGAAAAAATCTTTTTATGTGCCTCCAATAAGAAATAACAGGTCTGTATTGAAGAAAGTGAGATTAATTGAGAAATAACAAAAATACTTTTATTGCCAAATGTCATACGTCTGTGTAATAATTTATCCAGTAAGTATATAAAGTCATTCTCAATAGAAGTATGCATAAACAAACATGTTAAACAGATGCTGATGAGAATCACATTATTTACAGATGATGGAGTAAATGACGTACCATATTACATTCTGTTCATATTTCCTAAATATCTTTGTTTATTTTTCGTCTCAGCTGTAAGAAGAAAGCACACTAATATGCAGGGCTTTTCAAAAAGTTCATATGTATGTATTTCACATTACTGTCTGCTCATGCTGCATTAGAAAGGAAGGTATGCCCAAATTCCTCAGACTGCTGTGATGTGGATCATTGCATACCTATCTGAACTCTTTCCTCTTGGAAAGGGAGACTTTTTCTCTGACCTGGGCCATTAGTTCTCCAAGTTCTTACATTTCAAATTAGTTTGGTAGACTGAGTGAAAAGTCACCTTGAGCTGTGGCTCTCTCAGGATTTTCTTGGAACCAGCAAGTTTTCCCTGCTAACTGTCTTCTCCTTGTCTTGTGATGAATTGTAAGGTCTGCTAGAAAACTCACAGGGAAGGAAGACAATGCTTCTTTCCTGTATTTTTTCCTTGATTATTTATATATAAGCTGGACAGGAAATCTCCTACTCACCAAGACAACATGTTCTGCAAATAAATTAAACAGCATAACCACATCTGCCACTACAGATCTTTGAAATGTAAAGATTTTTGAATGTTACTACACAATCCAGCCGGTTACAAATGACAGATACTGCAGACAGAAAAAAGTTAATTTCTACCTTATTTCCTTTCCCCTAATATGCCCTACTTAATTGAATAAAAACTTCTCTGAAAGAAACGAAGCTATGAGACAATCTTTTTCTTCGCACAAAATAATTTCTCAATCTAGCTTTTAAAAATGTGGCAATATAAATGAATAAATGACATTTATTCAAATTACTTTCATCTATAGAAAATAAGTGGATTAGGGGGTTACTGTCAGGTCAGTTCAGGCTTACTGTTTAGCTTTTGTGGAAAAACTAGATGTGACAGATGTAACCAACCTATTATAAGTTGAATCATTGTGATATCTCAATTTATTTCTGATGGTAAAGTCTCTTTTAAGCCATAAAACCATGTTATGCAATTGAATTATATAGTGTACAAAACTTTGAAATAGCACTTGCAATTTACCTTCATTTCAACATTTAACTTTTAAAGCAAAAGTGATCAAAGAAGTTCTAGAAAATTGTTTTTCAAAATATTTTGTTAGGTTCTACTCACCTATGAGACAAATATAGTTGATAGTTTTCTTGAAATATGCATTGAGTTCTGAGTCCATTTTCTGCAAACCACTCCATCCAGAGAACAGATATCAGCCAGGTCCACAAAGGAGCTCCCATGTAGTCAGTGGGAAAAAACAGACTATATCCTGTATTGCCATTTGAATTTTCCTTTTGATAGATATACAGGTTAGAAACATTCTGCAACATTTATTTCAACTCTGTTCAGTAAAGTGCTTGTACTTTTTCCATTTTGAGAAGTCTAAGACATATTTTCATAATAAAACCCCCCAGCCTATTACCCACCAGCTACTTTAATTAAAAAAAAAAAAACAACCAAAACTTTGTCAAAATCAGGTATTAAAAGGCTACTGGAAGTTCATGTTCATGCATTTGCCTGTAACAGAAGATAATTATTAAACTTATGTACTACAGAGAAGGACTTGGAGATACTGGTGGCCAAAAAATAATTGTACAGGAATCAGCAATATGCACTTGCCGTGCAGAAATCCAACTTTATCCTGGGCTGCCTCAAGAGCAGTGTGGCCAGCAGGATGAGAGAGGTGATTCTGTCCCTCTACTCCACTGTAATAAAACCCTGTCTGAAGGACTGTGTCCAGTGGAGACAGGAAAGATGTGGAGCTGTTCGGTCTAGAGAGTGATCATGAAGATGATCAGAGGCCTGGAGAGCCTCTCCTATGAAAACGGGCTGAGAGAGTTGGGCTTGTTCAAGGGACAATGGTTTTAAACTGACAGAGGGTAGATTTCAATTGGATGTGATGAGGACATTCTTTACAGTGATTGTGGTGAGGCACTGGAATAGGTTTCCTAGAGAAATGGTGGATATCCAGTTCCTGGAAGTGTTTAAGGCCAAGCTGGGTGAGGTTCTGAGCAGCTTGCTCTAGTGAAAGGTGTTCCTGCCCATGGCAAGGCTGCTGGGCTAGTGGATCTTTAAATATCTTTTTAAAAGTGTCTCCCAACCCAAACTGTTCTGTTGTTCTATGACATTATGATTCTACATTATTGTAGCCTTAATTTTCAAACACATTCATTAGCTTAAACTCTCCATTTGATACTGGTGTCATCTTACAAAGCACTTCTCAGAGACTGGTGAAGAACCTCAGATACCTCTCTTGTTCATATTTAGGTGGCATGTACCCTAAATCTTACTTAGGAAGATTGGAACATGTTTCAGAAAAGTAGAACATGTTCAAATTGAGAACATGGCTTCTTTTGCTGCTGAAAGTAGAAAAACTACTGAAAAAATCCCTGGCATTCATTTGTAAGCAGAATAGGTTTTCTAAATCTCTGGCTGCATCATTTCATTTCATCCCTTTATTGATAACAAGACTTGTTTCAAAAACAATATCCCCTTCATTAAGGCAAACTGATACTCTCCAGTGCCTTCAAAGAGCAAAAATATTGTCCAATAAAATAGATTTCTGAGAATGAGCTGGTGGGAAAACACAAACCACTTTTAAACTAATTTTGCACAGTGAATTTATTAAAGTACTGAAAGCTAACTGAAATCTTGCACAAACTTAGAGATGACAGGAGTAGCTCCTCCCAGGAAATTGTGGTGCAGTCAGACTGCAGCCTCTGGCTGATGTGTAAATATTCTCCATTTTGGTTGGTGGTCTGTTTCTAATGCTTGTGTGCTAGTTTGAAAACAAACCAGTGGGAGGCACTAAGTCAGAATAACAATTTAATAGGGAAATCAAAAAGAAATAAAAGGTAGACAAACAGTGGGCTAAACTTACAGAGTCAGGATACAACCTGATACCCTGTTAGTCAGGGTGGTGGTAGCAGTCCAATACGACAGTGGCTGCAGTCCTCCTGAAGGGATGGCTTCTGTCAAAGCGGGGTTCTGTGGTGGCTATGCAGCTCCTGTCCTCTGGGAATTGACTGAAAGATTGTTTTAAGCGTTTGGAAACCCAGATTTATCTAGGCTGGAATGCTTGGTTCCTCCCTCTGGGCGGAGCCTCTCACAGTGGGATGATGAGTCAGGAGGCCAGGTGTTGATGGGCTCATTATCAGAAGATAGCCCGGAGGGAAGAGGCAAAGAAACCCTGCCCCACCTGGTTTCAACAGCTCACGAGGATGGGAATAGAATACACTGCAACCCAGGACAGCTTGTATTTTATTTAGTAACACAGAAACAGTGAAGTTGTTAACTGATTCTTTCTTACACCTTTTTCAGTGGATCAGGTTACAGTACCTTTTCTATGCATTAACATCTCTTCTCTTTACCTGAAAGCAAAATTTGTGGGGCCCTCAGATCATGTCTCCCTTTCCTACTGGAAAACATTGTAGGAGGTGCCTAAGCTATTTCAGGTACTAAAAATGCCTTTCTGTTAAGGTGGTGCCATGTCCCAGCAAATTGCTTTGATTATGTGGCAGTTGGCATAGCTCTGCTCTGTCTGATCCTGTAGCAATATCTCTCTTCTGCTGATCTGATCAATGGATATGGTTTGGCATTGTCTTAAACATCTATGGGACACCATGTAGAAAACCTTGAATTTGATTATTTAGCAGTCTCCCTCCTTGCCTTAAATTTCTAAACTTTGCTGGGCCGGTGTGATGGAATTAATAAAAATTAAATTAAAGATGGGTTGAATATTAGGAGCTCTTCTGATGAGCCTTTCCTTTTTTCTTCTGACTTTTGTGTCAAATAGTTGGCAGGAAAATCTTTAGACTTTCAAAGATGATGGACAGATCTCTCTACAATTGAATTTTTTGTTGAGTTCTTCATCTATATCATGAAAAAAAACCAGTTTGAAATTATTGAGAGAGAAAAAGAGCAAAACAGGAAAACAGGTGATAAAAGAGGGGAGAAACCCAAGAATGAACAAATAGTTCTGTGATCATAATATCAACATCTTATAGTTCAGTTAAACTGAATTTCATAACAGAGACCAAGCGGAAGGGGAAATCGAATATCGGCTGCCCCCTTTGCAGATGGGTCCTGTCACAGCAGGGCTTCCTCCTGGTCCAGGAACTGTATCTTCTCCTCTTTGCTGTTGAGCAGTCATTCCAGTCTGGGTGAATTTGGCTCATACATTGTTGCACAAATTGATTCTGACACATCTCTGATTTTGAAGAAAATTGCCTTTTATTTGCTTTTGTGGTCAACAGTACACACATTTTTCTATATAGAAACTCCCGTGAAAACTATTAATACCACTTCACCAGTCAGCCAGGGTAAAAGCATCTGTCTGTGATGGAAGAAAGTTATTGAGATGTCAACGGGGATTCAACAAAAATGGAGAAAATGATGAAATTGTGGCTGAAATCCAACTTATGGAAAACTAATTACATCTGAAACCATTACATAAGGCATATGTTTCTGTTCATTTCCTTTGTGTACCAGGTCAGCTTGACTTGATTGTAATATTACAAGAAATTTTTTATCATCTGCAACACTCAGATGACTAACTCACTGTAGGGCTGAGATTAGAAACTGGTTTTGTAACAGTTCAGTGAAAGTAATCTGTGTTATTGCTCACCAGAGAATGCTGTGATTTTAAGAAAAATGCAAAGTTCAGACGTCAAAGTTCCATGAGGGTGGAAGAAAAATCCTTTGTGGTCTGATCCCTGATGCCTTTAGCTTGGGAAGTGTTATGGAGAAGTGTAAAGTAGTCTACCTACTGAGAGCAAGACAAATACATATCGAAAATATTTGTAGACCACACTGCTTTTGTACAAACATTCACATTTGTGCTCTCTGTTAGGGAGGTACAGATGTACAGAGTAAATAATACAGGCCCCAAAGAGTAGGAAACACCCCTTGAGCTTGATTGGAAACACCAAGATCAGCAGCATAGGTATAGGCAAGAGTGGCTTCTAGAGCAAAACAAGGATCCCTCCGTCAGCTGTTTTCTCCAGCAAACCTTCCCTGTGCCTGAATTTCTTTCAAGAAAGAACTTTTAGCTAGTAAAATTCTTTTGACAAGATGCTTGATCTTGTAAGACAGGAGAAAGAAATAAAAAACTGAGTTAAGGAAAATTATGAATGGAATGAATATTAATTCTTATCCAGAAATTCTGTCTATTACAGAAACACAATATAAACATTTAATTAAGCACAAATATGGTGACTACAAGATAGAAATGTAATGACATATCTATTGTTAGATAGTTCATTCCACAGACCATAGTCAGTTTCAGCTCTAAATAATATATTCTGAAGAGCCTAATATAAGCTTGATTTTATGTAGTCAAAATATCTGGAGGACATACAAAGGGAGGAAAGGCATGAGAACCTATATGTATTGGTGGGTTTGTGTCTGCTTACTTTATTGTTACTAGCAAGTCAGGTGCACAGGCAGAGTATTTGTCTTGCTGTGGGGTGCTTGGTTTCAAGATATGAAACCTTAAAAGCCTAAGCATATGGTAAATTATCATTCATATATATATATATATGTATATATGAGATTATCATAGGAAAATTTTTTAAGCTTAGTGGTTTATATGGGATGTATTTTTAATATTTCATGATTTTCTGAAAGTAATTTTCAGTCTTCTTTTGTACTTTCCTTGACTAATTTCCTAGATAACAGATCTCTATTTTTACAAGGCCTCCTAACATTGCAGCTGCAACTTAAGAAGTGCCTCCCCAAATCTTAAAAAAAGCACTCACTATCACTATTTAATGCACGTATGAAATTCACCAGATGCCAACACACCACCTCTTTCATCACAATAGCATCTGGCATTAAATTCTTCTGTACAAAAAAGAGACCTTACCTCAACGTCCTTAAAGCAACTGCTTTTTAATTTTAGGGACAATAAATCTGTTCCCTAACTTTGGAAACTTTGGAAGCAAAGTTTCCATCAGGTATGCATTCCCAAGACAGCTGTTATGATTATCATCCTCACAGTTTTCTTTCAGTACTGTTCTTGTAAACAGAGAACTTGATCTGGAAAAATGTTGGACATTAAGTATCTCATCTGGTCACTCACTGCCTGGCTACTTCAGGGCAGCAGAAAATATGTTGGTCCTAGATCAACACTGGCTACCTCCTTTAGAGATATATGACGGAGATTCAATATCCTTCTGAAGTGTGTGTTATGGTTTAGATGGTATGAGATGGAACAGTTTTTGTACAGCCTCTGCAATTCACTGAAGTCACGCAAAAATATGTATTTTCTCTGAAATGAGGTATAAATTAGATAAAAATTTTATAGCAAAGTTTCTATGATAAAGCACTTTAATATTCTATAAAAGGAATGGTAATTTTACTTTTTTTTAAATACACTATTATTCTATTCATTATTCTATGGTTATTCTAGTCAAGCATATTTAAAAGCTCAGCAGTGATCAGCAAACAAAATATGTATTTCATATGAAGAATCTGAAACAAATATTTAAGAGCATCTACTGCTGGGGAGTTTTGGTTTTGTTATGCCTTTTATGCCATTCATGCTAGCTTATTTTCTGTCTTATTGATACTTGAGTATTCTGTTTAACCACCTTGTTTGGAATACTCTGCTTACTTGAAACAAATGGGGCAATTTAACTTTGTCTATATTGCTTCCAAATTGGAAATATTCCTATTCACGTAAGACAGTGCATTGTGGTTCTTAAAGTTTCCAAGAGATTAAGAGTAGACTTTAACAGGAATTTTCATGACAGACGGAGCTCTCATAAATCTAAGGGTTCTGGTGGACAAAAAGCTGCCCATGAGCCAGCAGCGTCCTTGTGGGAAAGCAGGCCAATGGTATCCTGGGGGCATTAGGGAGAACATTGCCAGCAGGTTGAGGAAGGTGATCGTGCCTGGTGAGGCACATCTGGAGTGCTGTGTCCAGCTCTGGGCTCCTCAGTGCACGAGAGACACGGAGCTCCTGGAGCAGGTCTAGCAGAGGGCAACAAAGATAATTAGGGGAGTGGAGCACCTTTGTTATGGAAAGACTGAGGGAACTGGGCCTGTTCAGCCTCAAGAAGAGACATCTGAGAGGGGACCTGATCAGTATTGAAGCATCAGTATAGAAGTATCTGAAGGAAGGGTGTCAAGAGAATGGAGCCAGGTTCTCCTCAGCAGTGCCAAGCAAGACAAATCACAGTGGGCAGAAACTGAGGTGCAGGAAGTTCCACCATGAGGAAGAGCTTCTTTACTGCACATGCAGTGACCATGCACTGGAACAGATGGCCCAGAGATGTTGTGGAGTCTCCCTCACCAAAGATATTCAAGAATCGTCTGAACCCAAATCTGTGCAATGTGCTCTGGGATGACCCTGCTTGAGCAGGGAGGCTGGACCAGATGACACACTGTGGTCCCTCCCAGCCTGACCCATTCTGTGATTCTGTGATTCTGTAAACAGACTAAGACAGGTAAGGAAGTGGCATTTACACTCTCAGTGCCATGATACAGAATTATGAGGTATGTACGGGTGCCTAAGCATTAACATTACAGTCTTTGAAAATTAATTCTTATTATCTGTAGTTGTTTAGGTGAACTTCCATGGAGCACACTGTGAAATTAATTTACTTGCATTTACTATTTAATTCAATCTGGATAAAAGTTTAGCTAGAAAAAGGGAATAAATGCAAATAAAACAAATAAATGTTGCAAAACATTCCATTCAGTTGAGAAAAGATTATCCCACATTTTAGATGGAAATTAACAATTTGTTCCAACACTGAGGAGAGCCTAGTGTTTCATTAACCACTGATTTGTGGTGATCTAATTTGGGAATTTTATTTTCTAACCCAGATGTTTCCTTTATTATACATCTCTACTTTGTTACAGACATGAAAAAACAGATGGGAAGGTGATGTTCTATCCCCAACACATGTTCAGAATTTAGTCTCTCTTGTTTGTCCATTCATTACAATTCTCAGGTCATCAGACCTATTGCATATTTTACTAGGTTTCCCCTTCTCTTCTTGTCTCCCTCATCCTCCCACGAAAAGCAAAACCTACCAAGCAAAATCCTTTGCTCACCCCAACAAGTCTATATGCCCATTGAAGTTAACAACAAACTCACATATACAAATATTTAGTAAGAGTTTGTTACACTGTAAAGTAATAACAAAAAAAAGTGAAAAAAGGCTAGCTTGAGATCTTAAAAAGCTGCAGATTAAAATGATCTCGTAAGAAAAGTTAATTCTAATTTTTAAAGTATGTAATGACTACAGATTCATTCTAGATCAGCAGTTCTCCAGCATATTACTTGCTGGTGTCTGGGTTCAGCTCATCCACATGTGGGTACCTATTTGAACCACGAATGTTAGTAACCAAATCATCCCTTGCTGTCTCCCTCGTAAGGAGAGGATTAATGCAGGTAATATGACCCAAACAAGACCTGCCAGGAAGAAGCTCCTGCATTAACTGAAAAGGAAGAATGGAGCTTTAGGGTCTAACCAGTTGAGCGAATCTCACCAGAAAACCCTTTTTAGAAAAGTCTGGAAAGGTAAAGGCTGCTAACAGCACCTTTCAGCTCTCCTTTCTGGTCTCATTCCATTGTAGAAATTGGGCTTAGGTACATCACAGAAGATCACAGCATGCAGAGTTTTACATATGAGCATTTGTACTGTTTAGTATTTAAAATGCAAAGCCATATCCTTTGATTTTAATGAGAGAATGAGAGTGATAAGAATGGAAGAATGAGAGAAATTAAGATTTCTTTCTCGTATTTTAAAGGAGGAAAATCTGGCCTCTGAGTGAAGAAAATCCATCTGTTCTTCTGTTCTTGCAAGGCAGAGCATAGTAAAATAAAAACAAAAGTCAAACAACCCATAGCAGCTTTAAAAAAACATGAGAGAATTAATTTAATTTTTTTTTCAGGATAGAAGTTTCAAAATACCTCTAAGGTTTCATTTCCATATTAGAGCAAAAATTTTTAAAAATTCCCCTCATAGCTGGTTTTCAGTAGATAAAATGTGTGGCAGAAAGAGACTGAGAGAGAAAGACTTATTTTCTTCCCACAAATGAAATTGTGAAAAGGGGACATGAATTTCACCTTTCAAAATTTTCATCAGAATTGGGACATTTCCCCTTTCATTTATGCATGTATAATCTTTCAGCTGTTTGCCATAATGAAAAAAGCTGACAGAATGCTATGTGTTCCTGTTTTGGTTTGTTTTGGTTTTGTTTTTTAAGCCAGATACACCACAGTGTAATAGGCTTAGTCTGGGAGCAGTGTGCAGACTGGATAGGCCTGATGTTGTGCATTAAGCTAAATCCGCATTGACATTCCACTGTGCTCCTGCCCATATTACCTACTAAGCCTCTTTATGCACTTCTAAAGACCCCAGAGTGAGGTTCTTAGATTGGTCTGTGTAGCAAACATTGCAGAACAAGGTTTTAAGGGGTGAGAGAGAAGGGAAAGGTTAGCGTGCATTTCCCCCTGGTTTTACCTTCTATTCAGATATACCAGAGTTCTGGTGATAGTAATTCTACAATGTATTTTGGTCTTCCTTGACCAAAGTCAAATACTTTTAAAGAAGAAATTTAACTTAAGTGTAGTTTTTTTTTTTCCAATGACATTTGTGAATTGATAGCATAGAACATTTGCTTTGAAGATTTTTTTTTATGAGAAAAAGTAATTATCATACCTCTAGTCTAAAAGTCAGCGCATGGGGTCAAAACTATACTGAATAATGGTCCTGGTCAGACGTCTGCTGTGGAGTTTTTCCTAGCAATGACTTTACTATTCTTTAGAACAAGTCTCTGTGAGTATGTATACACAAGGAATGGAATTGGCTCAAAACACATAAACTGTTTAGAAACAAACAGTTGCTTTAAAATTTTTTGTATTTTTACTGCTAGTATTGCTCACAGAATTTCTACTTGTTTCAAAAAGCATAGTTTACACTTCTTGGACCCTTGTACATTCATTTATCTTTCACGTCTGATCTCTCATGTTGCTTACATAAGACGTAAATTACTCCAATTTACATTTTATTAAAAGAATATTTACTCACTCTTAAAGGATGTGGTTTAGACCACATTGTGTTAGACCAAAAGGAGGGGGAAGATGATTAATAATAATATTAATTTATTGCTTCCCCCAAAGATAAAATTTGCATCTATGTTAAATAAAATTATCAGGTCTGCATTTTGTATGTTCTATGCTTCCTCTTCATGTTGAGCTGTCTGGCTTTTTCTTTCTTGTGGAGCAGTTCCTGGAGGAGTTTTAGTAGAAACACAAACACAGGATCACCATGGTATTTCTGGCAGTACTTCCAGACAAATTGGAGCAAGGAATACATACATACCATCATCATCATTGGTTGTGAAGACTTCAGGGTAGTTCTGCAGATGCAAATGCTTGGATAAAGAAATTAAGGATGCATCCATTTTTCTCTGGTGTCAATGTTTAGGTAATATGGAATAGTGCTCTACTCAGATTGAAACTCTTTCCCTTCCCTCTTATCGTTTAAAATTATTAACAAAATCTGTCAAATGATCTCTAATGATATTAATGATGTGAAGAAAGTTGTTTCAACAACTTAAAAGAAGCTCAAGAATATTTTAGATGTCTTACATGAACATCTTGTGCACACCTCCTCTCTCTCTTTAAGTTTGGTCCCACATAATTTGGCTTTAACACATTGGCAGATATATACTCATTAACTATAAGCAACTTTCAAATATAGCTTCCCTTACTCCACACTGTCATCTCAGACACAGAAATATTGTTTCTCATTTTCAATTTCAGAAGAGAAAATTACAATGCATGCAAATTTCACAAGTGAATGCCAGGTCATGGAGGCTATCAAATGTAAGCCTTACATCTATGTGAGCACTGATTTCCACTTCTTTGTTTTAAGTATAAGTTTTGAGAGGAAAAGCCATGACATCTGGTTTGAAATAAAACTTTATAACCCGCCTATTCCCCTGATGGAGTAGCTGGCAATAACCTGAGATGATCATCTGTGAATGAACACTGTCATGTTCATTACTCTTGACATTATATCTGATTTCTGTGACTGCATGGAACTGATACATGTCAGATAGTTTTGCTTTTCTTTTTTTTTTTTTGTTTTTTGTTCTTTGATGGCACATAAAAACCACCCAGACAAGGACTGTGTTATGGCAGATGCTCTATATAATATATGATTATGCTTTCAATGTATCCCTAAGGATATTCTGGCCCTTGTCCACCCTTAGATGCTTAGCCAGCCAGAACCAAATATGGAGTTCATAGTAACAGCCTTCGCCCAAGTAGTAGAATTTATATATATGCTTGTCTGTTGAGCAAAGATACATGAGAAATGGGGTGTAAAATTCATTAACTGAAGCATGGATTTAAACATGGAAAAAAAATGCAAATCTTCCTAACTTGTCCTCAGGGACAAAATTAAAAAGAAAACAAACAACCCCTCAATAAACTAGTAAAGTATCTTTATCAAACATGACTCTCAACCTCTTAAAAATAACAGCAAGCATCTATGCTTATAGCTGTTGTTTATACTTCATGCCAGTGGGATAATCTGGATGTACTCAGCTCTGAGTACATCTCGTTTAAAGCAAATATGCTGGAAATAAATGGACTCAAATAAGTTTAATGAATTGAAAGATAGCTTGGGGAAACAATGGGTGTTTCAATGTTACATATATCTACGATATTCTTTAAAAATTTGAGAATTATTGATCTTAAATACTTCTGTTCTGCATCGAGGAAAGGAATGCTGACAAATAAACTGAAGCATAAAGCATGGAATGTTTTTTATAGAGAAATTGAAAATCTACAATCTGAATAACCAAACAAGAAAACTTTAACATGGTTTTTTCTATTTACTGATGATATTAAACATTTCTGTTAAAGGAAAAAATTCCTCTCATCTTGGTGCCATCCAGATGTTGGTTAAATAAGCTCTTGTGTCTTGTTCCTACTTTGAATTTATTTAAATTTATTTTAAATGAAATGATTCTCAGTGATACTGGACATGTAATCCATGAAACGTAACAGTGGGTTGCTACCTGCATAAGTGCAAGAAATCTTTCCACCCTTTTTTATGTGTCTTCTGTAATGCAAACTAGGCTGATGGAATATGAAACAGTTGATACAGACAGGATACCATCTAGGAAAGATGTATGCGATTCACTTCCAAACTGCATTATCATGCAAACCTATGAATCTAAAAGTGACACCTTTCTCCTCCTTACATTTGCTGTGATTTTTTTTTAATGCATTAAAACTGGTCAGATGTAAATAGCGAAACCCAAAACGGTTCAAAGGGAGAAACCATTTTAGGATGAACCATGTTAATAAAACACATGGATTAAGGAAGTCCATAGAAAAGAGAGAAAAAACACAATATGTTGGACTAGAAGCAGTGAAATTGTAAAAAGAAATTTTTAAGAAACATTTCAGCCTAATTAGATTCTGGGTGTGGCTTCAGTCTGTGTAGAGAGTTTTATTGTACACTAACATTTGTGAATAATCTGAGAAAACTTTTGTTCATATGAATGTTTTCAGAGAGCAGATTCCAAATCTGTAAGTCATGGTTTTGTCTCAAAATGTGTTCCAATAAACAGGGAACCAAAATTCACTGTGGGTGGAGCAGCTGTAGAGCTTGGCTCTATTAGTCAGGGAGCAACACCAAAATCCTGTGGCAATGGAGAGAAAATATCTAGGGCCTCCCTCAAAGGATGTCTATAGGCATATGATGAAGTTTTAAGTTCAAACAGACCAGTAAACAGAACAATTCCTCATTAATTTTGATGACCTAATTTTTTTTATAATAAAAAATGCAGGTTATTAATTGATTAATGTTAAATGCAGAAAACATTGTTATTTAGAGACTTTAAAGATAATCCAGTTCCAACCCCCATGCCATGGGCAGGGATACCTTTCACTAAACCAGGTTGCCCAGAGCCTTTTCCAACTTGCCCTTCCAGGGATGGAGTGCCCACAATTTCTATGAGTAACCTGTTCCAGTGCCTCACCACCATCACAGTAAAGTTTCTTTTTCTAATATAGAATCTAAACCTACTCTCTTTCAGTCTGAATCTATTCCCCCTGTTGCTACATGCTCTTTTAAACTGGGCTCTCTGCATTTCTCTTGTCGGCTCTGTACAATTTTCCTTACATGTCTGAAAAACCTGTGTTTCTGTGGAAAAAAATCATAAATTCTTCAATATTTGCATCAGACATTCATTCTCTATAAATTCTGAGATGTCAGAAATATACCCTTGTAATTTATTTATTCATTCAATAAGATTTCTTTTGAACAGACACAGGTATCTTCCTGAATTATATGGGAATATAAGATCAGTGTTTGAAGATAAGTGTAAGAGATGATATTAAAAAAAAATAATAACTATAAAGCTACAATATTTAACCCCTGAGTTTTACGAAACATTAACTGGGTTGTGAAATTCACTTCAGTGAAAGGGGCAAGGGGCAATAGAGACATGACCACGATACACATGGGAATGCGGTAATATAGAGTTTGATGATGATTAGGTCAACAAAACAAATTTTAGAGAAGAAGAGAAATGTGTATAAAAATCAAAATCTACATGCAGCAATATGTTTTTTAGTGTCATATTGCTGTTGCTGCAAGTGACTAACCCTAACAGAATTGAACTTCAGAATAGGAGAAAACTCTGTTCAGATAGCGGTGTACATAATACATCCCGTAACAAATAAAAGGAAGTTAAAACACTACATGGGAAGAGCTCATATTTTTTACATCCTTACCACTGGTCATTTTGTGAAAGTAAAGCTCACATTTTAAAATTGTGGCTTGCTTCTTTAGGAAAGCAGAAACAATAAATACTTCATCCAAATAATGGAAAATAAACATGATGATAATTTAAAGTTCATGTTGCAGTGTTTACTTGTGTTGAGACTTTATTTGCTAAAACTTATCCTGTGAAGACTTTTTTTGAGACAGATTTATTAAGCCCTGAAAGCAAGGGTGGAACTGCAGAACAGCTGGAAACAGAGGGATCACAGCTTTTATAATGGCAGGGCATGCACCAGTGGAATACCTTGTAGGTAAAACCCATTGGGAACTACACGGTGTTTTCCTGCTGCACAAGTAAGACAACAATTGCACTGTGGCAACTATCCAGCAGGTAGTTTGGCAGGTGGTGGGATGCATACTCTGCAGCTTGTCTAAGGTGCAAGAGTTGTTTCTTCATTTGAAAATAGGAATAGGACCGTGTCCTTGGGGTCTTGAGACAAGAAAATTTCCCAAGATTGTAAAGTTTGCTTTGAATGTTTATCTGTAGTATCCATGTGCATTTTCTTTTCTTTCCTGATGAATCTTGCAAACAGTAAGTTGTCTTTGAAAGACACTGGGATTCCTGAAAGACTTGATTGCTGCTGGAACAGCCTCTCCTACAATGTTTAGTTTCCTGCCTCTTCTTTTTGTGGTTTATTCCATCTGTCCAAACACTACCCCACCTCAGTCATTGTTGCATTGACTCTGGCTGTTGTCGATGTTACCTCCTACACAGGGCAATACTTGCTATGGCCCCAGATAATTTTAGAATGACAGAATGGGATTTTTAGCCATTATCTAGGGAATTTCTAAAGTTTCTTATTCTGATTGCACAAAAATGTGCAAAAAGCCAAAGAAAAGTTTAACAGGTAATTTACCTTAAACATAAACAAAAGTGTTCCTCTACATAGTACAGCTTCAAGGAGAGGGCCTATGTTGATATGCTTAATATACATCTCTGCAGAAGACAGAGACACGTTACAGACAACAGAAGAATGTTTCATACAAGATTAACTGATCTTTTTTGATTAATAAATAGGTCTCTTTGCAAAGAGAAAGCTTTTAATATATAACTATGTAAGCTTTGTGGTTTGCCTAGATTAACTGAGATTTCTGAGTTTCCTGTCTGATGGGAATAGGGAGGTACAGCTGGAGTCTTACCTTGGGTTGAATCCAACCTAATTCTCACAGGAAGCTGGGATAAGGGTTTTTGATCTACTACTTCAGACCCTAGCTTCATTTTGGAATTCACTGTAGCACACGAAAGGCCAAGGTCAGTTGAGCTTGTGTGATTGCCATGCCACACGATCAAGCTTTGCACCATGTCAGTACAATTAGCTATTCAGTTCTATATAAAACAAAAACTTCTGTCTTACATATTTTAGAGCCATATTGTTTAATTTTTTTTCCACTCAGGTTTCAGAATTAATCAATAGGTTTCAAAATATTAGTACCTGACTTACAGAAAGAAAATGAGGTTATATTCCTGAGTATCAGGATTGCATGTGCATAGCTGAGATCAGAATTTGACTCACACCACATTAAAATATTTTTGGGATTGCCCCTGGAAGGTATCTCTGTCTCTCTCTCTTTTGTCTAACCCCAAACTGACAAAGCATTTTTTAAAACTATTGGCTGGTGGTGGGCAAGAGGGAAAATGCTTATTTTATATTTGGGTAGAATCACAGAATCACACAGAATCACAGAATCACCAGGTTGGAAGAGACCTTCAGGATCACCGAGTCCAACCTCTGTCCTAACACCGCCTCAGCTAAACAATGGCACTGAGTGCCACATCCAGTCTTTTTTAAACACATCCAGAGATGGTGACTAGACCTCCTCCCTGGGCAGGTGATTCCAGAACTTTATCACTCTTTCTTCCTAATATCCAACTTAAATTTCCCTTGGTGCAGCTTAAGACCATGTCCTCTTGTTCTGTCAGTTGCTGCCTGGAGAAAGAGACCAACCTCCACCTGACTAAAACCACCCTTCAGGAAGTTGTAGAGTGATGAGGTCACCTCTGAGTCTTCTTTCCTCTGGGCTAAGCAACCCCACCTCTCTCAACCATTCCTCATAAGGCTTGTGTTCCAAGCCCCTCACCAGCCTTGTTGCCCTCCTCTGGACATGCTCAAGTGTCTCCACGTCCTTCCTGAGCTGAGGGGCCCAGAACTGGACACAGTACTCAAGGTGCGGCCTCACCAGTGCCGAGTATAGGGGAAGGATGACTTCCCTGCTCCTGCTGGCCACACTATTCCTGATACAAGCCAGGATGCCTTTGGCCTTCTTGGCCACCAGGGCACACTGCTGGATCATGTTCTGTTGGTTGTCGACCAGTAGCCCCAGATCCATTTCTGCTTGGGCACTGTCCAACCATACTGTCCCCAGCCTATAGCGTTGCAGGGGGTTATTGTGGCCAAAATGCAGGACTCGGCACTTGGACTTGTTAAACTTCATCTTATTGGACTCTGCCCATCTATCCAACCATTCCAAGTCTCTTTGCAGAGCCTTCCTACCTTCCAAAAGATCGACACAAGCCAAGAGATCTGCAAATTTACTAAGAGTAGACTCAATACTCTCATCCATGTCATCAATAAAAATATTAAACAACTGGCCCTAGCACAGACCCCTGAGGGACACGACTGGTGACTGGCTGCCAGCTGGATGCAGCTCCATTCACCACCACTCTCTGGGCCCGGCCATCCAGCCAGTTCTTAACCCAGCCAAGAGTGCACCTGTCCAAGATGTGGACTGCCAGCTTTTCCAGGAATTTAATGTGGGAGACAGTGTCAAAGGCCTCACTGAAGTCCAAATAGACAACATCGACAGCCTTTCCTGCACCCACCAGGCAGGTCACCTGGTCATAAAAGAAGATCAGGTTGGTCTAACACGACCTACACCTCCTAAACCCATGCTGGCTGGGTCTGATCCCCTGTCCATCCTGTAGGTGTTGTGTGATGGAACTCAAAATAAACTGTTCAATTCCCTTACCAGGTACAGGGGTTAGACTGACTGGCCTATAATTTTCAGGATCCTCCTTCCTACCCTTCTTGTGAATGGGTGTCATATTGGCCAGCTTCCAGACATCTGGAACCTCACTAGTGAGCCAGGACTATTGGTAAACTACGGAGAGTGGCATTGCAAGCTCATGTGCCAGCTCCCTCATCACCCTGAGATGGATCCCATCTGATCTCATAGACTTATGAACATCTAAGCAGCTCAGCAGTTCTCTGACTGCTTCCTCCTCGATAACAGGGGGATCATCCTTCTTCCTGACACCATCTACCAGTTGTACTGAGGACAAACCATCTTTCCAATAAAGACCGAGGCAAAGAAGGCATTAAATACCTCTGCCTTCTCCCCATCTGCAGTCACTAAATTCCCTTCTACATCCAGTAGAGAACCAAGGTTGTTCTTACCCTTCCTTTTGCCATAAATATATTTGTAAAAACACTTTTTATTATCCTTCACAAAAGTTGCCAAATTAAGTTCTAACTGAGATTTGGCCTCTTTAATTATTTTCCTACATGCCCTAACAAGTCTCTTGCATATTTCCTGAGATTCCTGACCATCATTGCAAAGATGATACATCCTCTTTTCATTCCTCAGTTCCTTCATAAACTCCTTGCCCATCCAGGCTGCACATTTGCCTTGTCAGCTCATCTTATGGCACACAGTGACAGCCTGTTCCTGTGCTCTCAAGATCTCTGTTTTGAAGCACACCCACCCTTCTTAGACTCCTTTGTTTTAAGGGTTGCTTCACTTAAAAGGAACTCTGAATAAGTCTCCTGAATAGGCTAAAGTCCGCCCTCCAGAAGTCTCTTCGGAAGTGTGAAAATTTTATTGATGCCCCTCCTTATTTCACCAAATGTTGAAAACTCTGTAATTTCATTATCACTTCTGCCCCAGGTATCTAACCCATCCCTAAAACATTGCCAGCTGAAATCCACCAACTGATGACCCTATAAAAGTGGTGCCAAGCTCACTGGCTCATTATATGGCAGCCAGTCCATTGGTGAAGGCCAGAATATGGGGTGACTTCATTAGCTCTTGTGACAAAAGTAGGGAATTGCCCATTTTATTGTACATACCAAGCTTGTTACTCACATCAAATGAAATTCTATAATCACCATATAATTTTTAAGGTTACCTATGAAATTCAAATGTGTGAGGTGTTAATTAAATTCACCTAATAGAAAAGATACACATGCAGTAAGAAATTGGTCTTATATATGACGGACGCTGAGATATGCAAAACATTTTGTCCAAAAGGTTTAAATTACAAAAACAGAGAGATTTCTTTTCCTGTTTCCCAGAGCAAAAATAGGCTTCCATGGCCAGAAAAACCTGCAAAGAAATGCTGACAGAAAAGTGGTTTATTTCATCTTAATCTATTTATGTTTTCTGATGATTGTTGGCTAGTCAGACAAGACAAATACTTCTGAGATGCATAAAAACGTGCAGTCAAGTTCACTTTTATTTACATCACTATTTCAGGCAAGCAGGCCTCCACACACAAATGAACTTATCCTGAACAGCAGAATTAAAGCCCTGTATGAGACAACTAGAAATTCTCTATAAATTTAAAGAACTGCCAAAGCCAGGAATAAAATTTTCCTAAAGTAACCATCAGATCCTGATGAAGACAGCTGTGCTTTCTGAGTCTCACTCTAAATATGAAATTTGATTCTTTCCCTCTATCATTTATTCCCCTGGGATTTGTCTTGACCCGTCATCTGCAGCTTAGCACTAGAGAGGCATAACCTTCTATCCTTCCTTACAAAACACGTGGAGAAATGTATGAAATACTTGGTCCAATTCTCCTTCAGTGCAGCTCTACCCATATATGTTTTGTTCTGAGAAAAAGCATTAACTCTGAAATAGAGCAGGGTCATCAACAAAGGCACTGGGACCAAAGACAGAGTAGTTCTGAATGATATTCAGCAGAGCCAGCAGCCGGCATATTACTGAGAGACAGACATTTGTGAGAGACATCTGTTTCCAGCTGCTGACTGCTGCTGTCTTGCTTTTTTGGAGCATTTTCTGTTTCCCACAAACACTAAGAGAGAAAAATGTTGTGTGCCAAACCGCTCTGGGGAGACTGTTGAATTGAGCCAATATGCTTTATGACTAGGAAGAATACTGTCCTTCCCTCTGGCTGAAGTTGTTCCTCCTTGAATGAATAGACTGGAGCTTCCCAGTCTGTGCTCCCCCTCACTCTGCACAACCCACGAGCACAAATGTCATCCAGGTCAAGATGTGAGCACATGCCAACATTTATGCACTATCAATTATTAACAGTGCCTTGATAAGGAGCTTAGGCTACTTGTGTGCCTTTGTCCCAGCTTGGATCTGGATGTGCATGACCAGATGGTCCCTGATACAGTTTAAAATATTAGCCTAAACAAATCCAAATCTCCTGAACGCACTTGCCTTGGATCAGTGATCTGTGCCCTGTGACCATGACGTGTGACAGAAATTATTCATCTAATCAAAGACCGGTCCCGTAATCTCTAGGCCCCAAAGAAAGTATGCTCATAATGATGTTAGGAATAGAAGTTAGGATGTTGACTTCATGGGATAGGGAGGGCAAGGCAAGATGGAAGTATTGTTGTCCAGCTCAAGTATCAACATGTAAAATATTTGCATAAGCAACATTCATAGATATTTCTCTCCTGCGCACAAAGAAAATAGTACAAGTGTGTGCAAAATCTGCTTTTGAAGGGGAAAGACAACATTTGTTGTTATCTTGGCAATAAATTAATTGTCCACCCAAAGATATTTTGTTTGATGCACTTTACAGAGGGATGCAGTTTGTGAGCAGTTTATTGGTTTGTTGTCTGCTTTGGGGTTTTGTGTTTTGTGACAGAGATCCTGAAGTTCAGCACTTGAATGAAGTCCTCTGGCATCACTACTGCTTTGTCATTAATTTCAAAGCTCTTCAGACAGCAGGACTACCCAATGGGAAAGGCTCAAACAACCAAAACACCAGCATCCTGAGAGCAGCAAACAGTCAGTTCCCACTTTTTCAAAGGTGATAGTCATGAGCAGCAGTGAGAGATTCTGAAGAATAAAGAGACAGCAAAAAGGGCTAGATGCTGGGGTCAAGCATGTATGAAAATCTTGTGAGCAACTTTTGCATGCTCTGCCTCATTAATGGAGCATATGGAATAGAGGTCTGAAAAATGAAACAGGATTGAAAGAAGTCTGATGAATGAGACGGCCAGAAGGATCTGCAGACATCTCTTGAATGAGATGAGCAGAAGGTTATGTTACCCTAACAATCACACTGACATATGCAGGCATGGGATGATCAGGGCGCAAAACTCATAGCGGGGAACTGAGTGGCAGAAAGGATTTGGTAATATTAATGGATATAGAAAGGAAATGAAAGATATAGAAGTGAAGCAGAGAAAGAGGGCATCTACTGCCATAAGAAAGAAGGCAGAGCTGTGATAGGAAGATAGTAGAGACAGGACCCCAAGGGGAGAGAGGCTGATGTTTAGGTTATCTTGAACAAGAACAAGAGAAAGCATAATCTACATATAAAAGGAAGAAGCAGAAGATAGAAAGGATGTGAAATTTATGCCAAAGCCAGGAAGTTTGCTCACTTTATGGGAGATATCTCCCATTAAAGAAAAATTGTCAAAATTGCTTTTGATTAAGCGATATTTATAAAGAAATCAAAGAGTAGATAATGTCCTAGATACTTCAGGATTTAAAACTAAATCAAATGAAATTGACAGTCAGTGAAGGTTCAGTCTTCATGAGTCACAAGATATTCTTATGAAATGCAAAAAAAAGTAAAAGATTACATTTATGTCATGAGTCTCATCTGGGGATATTAACAGATAACATGGAAAACTAAAAAATTGGCTCAAAGTTGAGTAAAAACAAAGCTTGATATAGGAATTTGCTTTTCTTCCCCTGGGCTGGAAGTCAGTGTGTTTCTCAACTATTGCTAGAGAAATACTACTGAGAATTATGCAATTACAGATAACACTAATTTCTCAGAAGCAAATATTTGTTAAGGAAATAATAAATATCTTCATCAGTTATACATCTGAGAAGAAATGAAGCTAATTGAGATTTGTTGGAAAGTAGTGAAGACATTGCACAGAAACAGTATGTACAAAGTAATTTAGGGTGGGACCCTAGAAAGACAACTAAGTTGGAATGGAACAAAATCCCCAGAAGTAATTTTAAAAAAACCAACCAAACAAAACAAAACAAAACAAAAGCCCCCCCCCAAAAAAAAACCCACCAAAAAAAACCCAAAACCAAAATTCCCCCCCAATTACAGAAGTACCTAAGCTTCAATAATTAATATTTAAATATTTGACTTTCAGTATTTAAAATTTTTCTGTATAAATAATTTAACATTCAACGGGGGTTTTTTGTGTGTGGTTTGTTTTTTTTTTTTTTATTAAGCCTCAGTAAACTGTGAGAATAATTAATGAAATTGTCTAGAATTTAAAAGTCAGGAAGCTGTATAGGATTCATCACAGTTTTGCACCAGTGAGAGAAACCCATCAAATTCCTCTGTTTGAAGTTGTATTCAAATCACAGGAAAACTTTGCTAGGGAATAGTTTTTGACACAACTGGCTTAAAAGCTAATGAAGAAAGAATATAGGTATAAGAGAGAATTCTATCAAATGAGACAATGGGGTGCAAACTGCTCATGAAAGAAATCTTTCTAGGCAAATAAGTTTAAGGAAAGGAAATTCTGAAAAATGAAATTGAATAGGCACTTTGAAAGCCTAAAAACTTTCAGAGGAAACATTTGGAGATGAAAAAATCTGTATTTATTAATAATGTCCAACATGAGTTTTATAAAGAATAATCTTGAAAAGATAAAGTTATGCATAAACTGACAAAGAACATATAATGTCATAGATGTTAGCAGCCTTCTAACCATCAGAGTATTGAGATGCTGAAACATCCTCCCCATAAGACGAAAGGCATAAAATCCAATTGAGATTGGATTTTATACAATATAGGACGTTATAGGACATTGCACTTGAACCTGCTTTAATTGTGATTCCTAAGTATCTAACTTTCTTAATAAGAATTAGCGTAGCTTTAAGACAGAAAAAAAAGACAACTAGCAGACCTGAATCAGAGAACTTCTGTAAGATACAGTTGTAGCCCTGTTTTGGAAGAGAGAAAAACTGAACCAAGCACCATATTTGTGAGACAGAGAATTCCCTCCATTGAAGTATTAATTACAGATACTTTCACTGAAGAGTAAAATAAGGAAAAGGAAAGAAGGGAAGATGGATGTAAGAATACCATGTGTACCCATCTCATTTTTTTCCTTAGGCTCAGTTTAGACTTCAATGAGTATTTTTCCTCAGAGCAAGCATGCTGGGCTTTGATTTGGGGCTAGAATTGAGACAGACTGTAACTGCACAGCATTTGTCGTGTCTCATTCTGGACAGAATTTCCATCAGTTAGGGAAAAACTGGTTTCTCAAACATAGATCTGATATGAATCTTGATATCAAATTTTCATTCTCTCAGCTGCAGGCTAGCCATGAAGTAATGCAAAATATGAGTCAGGATTATATACTAAATCCTTCAATAGATCTAATTTGCAGTTTGAGAAGTTTGCCTTAATAGGTGAAGATGTATAAGTTCATTAAGCATTAAGCTGGCTCTGATTTTGCTTGCATTTAGATGTTTTTTCTCTTTAAAACAAAAAATGTCTGATTTCCTTCACCAAATCTTCTTTTTATTCTGGAGTGATAGGAAAGAAATTCAAAGGAGGCCTGCAAGCTTGTTAAAACTATTGGCCCAACTGGTTGGTGAATGATAACACAACCTGACACATACAAGCAGACAAGTTCTGGGGAGTATGTTAGTTTTCCTGTGAGAGATTCATGGAGGTAAGAACTGAAAGGTTGACTCTGCCAAGAAAAGCTGGAAAGAAAGGGATTTCTTCCAAGTCAGGGAAGAATAGCTCAGGCTAGGAAGGCTATTGCATTGCATTGTACTAAATACAGTCCTGGCAGATGATTTGAAAAAAGCTTAAGGCCCCAATCCAGAAAAGCTCTTACATGTGTGGATACCCTCTTTGCAATGGTTGACTAGACACCTACTTAAAGTTATGAGTTAATAACACAATTGTTTTTCCCAAGGACAATAATCTGAAATTTTTTCTCAGAACTAGGCTAAACACAAAAGCCCTGAAAATTGAAGAAAGAATCTTTCCTTATTGCTGTGGCTGAACAACACACATTCTTACCTTTATTTGCGGTAGCATTTTAAAACCTTAACATGTTTTTATATAATTGATTCTTGGTCACAGCAGAGGAGAACATTTCAATGACTATACTCATTATTAAAACTCTTTCTTATACTGTGAAAGGAGACAAAAATTTTGTAAAAAAAATACATCAATCCCCCTGACATATAATGTCAGGGACATTTTTATGGCAGTAAACAAAATCACTGGCTACCAAATGTGACACCACTTTCATCAGATACAGTAGGAAAAATCAAAACAAATTTAAATGAAAACTCCAAGGATTGTTTCAACAAAAAATAAATGGAGGAAAAGCCCACAGGAGTCCACAGTGCATAAAATAACAAATATTTCAAAAGTGCTGACAGCAGGGCTGAACTGCTAAGGTGACGAATGCTCAGGAAGCTATACAACATAAACAAATGCATGTTTTAAGTGTACAAGTGAGACCATACTTTGAGAATAGCATCATGTCACTTCAGCCTCTGGCTGCCTGTGTCTAGTATTGTCTCAATCTTGGTAAACTAGGTGATTACATTCAGTCCCAAAGACACTAAGACCTCAAAGAAAAATGCAAGTTGTCTGCATTAAAACCCTGGTCAGCAATATTTCTTGAGTGTTCTTAAGCCAATCGGTGAGAATGCAAGCCCAATTCAGTAATTACTGGCCCCATTCAGAAGTTTTTTGCTGTGTGGTAAAGGTACTTATCTGAGAGTCTACATTAGAAATATGTCATCAGGAATCCCAGAAAAAGTGTAATTTGACTGACTGGGGTAACATGTAATACATCTCTCTTTTACACCGTGATAATATCATAGGTCAAGAAATTAAAAAAAAACCAAAACAATTAAGAAAAAGAACCCAGAAAGAACAATATTTTCTTCTTAGTCTGTTGAACAATGAACACATTTATTTATATTACTGATCCTAGGAAGCATTCCAAATTCCTAGTATCCTGTATTCATACTGAGGCAAGATACTGGCATGTCACCCACCTTTCTGCTCTGTATTCAAGTCTTTTTTATAGAAAGGAGGCCTGGACATGTGAGCTCACAGGGATTCCTGGCAGATGTCTGAACTGGAAGACCAGGAGACAGAATCATGGTTTTCACTGCAGTGAATCCCAGCAGGTAAGTCTAGACAATTAATTTATTTTTTTCAATTGCACATTGTTTTACAAAGCAGGGGGGATCTGATTACTCTAGTAGTTCTTAATTTCTGAGCCCTCAGTCTCACTGGAAACCAAACTGGGGCAGAGGAAGATGATCTCGGTTGACATAGAGTTGGTTGCATTTTCCTGAAAGGAGACATAAAATCATCAAAAAGAGACATTCTGCCAAAATACTTACTTCTCAAATGTCTGAAAAAAATGAATGTGCTCTCAAGGCATATCACACTTACCCAGAATTTTACAACATGACAATATATGTTTACAAATAATTAGGACACTATTTGGGGACCTAAGGCCTCCATTTCATCTTCTTGTCCCGGTTTGAGGTTTCCAGGACTGCTGTAAGTAAAATCACTGAATCACATATATCTTCATTCCCGTGTAGATGTAGGACATTTTTTCAAAGGCTACGGTCTTCTCATACTTGCCCGTATCTTTGATTTACTTAGATATTTGTTTGATTTTTTTTTAATGTGATGACCTCTTAATCAGCAATGTCCTAGAAGTCGATTTCCATAAAACTGCATTTGTCAAAGTCAAATAATTTAAAAACTACGTTGCTGTGCTGTCATGGATTCATCTTGATTTCCCATGTGGATGTTTGGTTTTTTGTTATTGTTGTTGTTGTTGTTGTTGTTGTTTTTTCCTTTTCTTATAATTTAGTTCTTCATTATCAAAGTTTGCCATACTTCATAAGAAGATCAAATCCCTATTCAATTTAACTTGAGGTTATTTCAGCACAGTGAAGAAGCCTAGCCTATTCTGAAAGATGCTGAACATCTGTACATGTGGCAACTTAATTTTAGGTTCTTATTCCCCAAGATGGAGTGTGTAATCCTTACAGGATGTGGGAGCACAACTGAGAATTTAGTTTACAGCATTTTCTTGCTGGGAGTCATATTAACCAATATGATGTTCTACCCATATACACATCATTTGGGGTTAGAAGGAGCCATCTGAGATGGAGATTTAAAACAGCGCACACACACCTCCTTTGATCCTAGAGTTATTTTCTTCCAAACATCTTAGTCTTCACCAAATGCTTCAATGAAATAGTTGGAAAGTGTTTGCAATATTGGCGGAAATTTTTTCCTTAGCTTCATTTTTGGAAACAACTGAGCCTTTTTCAGCAATACCCTTAAAGGATTACAAAGGGAAAAAAATACAAAAAACTGGACGCACCATAAATCCTGAATCATAAGCAAAGGACAAGCATGGAAAATTTAAATCCAGTAATTAGTTTAACCAAGTTATAAATATCTGCAAGCTGAAGCTTTTCATGTTTCCATTGAGTTAGACAGTCTTAACTTAGACATTGCTACTTGCTATGTCTATAACACAATACCCAAACCCCACCCGTCCAAAAATGAAAAGGTCTCAGTTACTGGATTCCTTAGTCGATGGTTCCTATTTAAACTCTTTCAGACTCTTCATGAAGCTAATGTAGAAATAAGAGTCAGTGTCTGAGTATTGTTCTAATCTGTCTGAGTATTGTTATAATCTAATGAACACATGAAGTAAAATAATCAGACACTGGCAAGTACAGGCAGTTTAGACAGTTCACTTTTGAACTACTGTGCAAATAAATCTTTCAAAGTTTAACTTGATTTAAACAATCCAGTGGTTTCTGTTGCTATTCTTGTCCATCTTCTATGTTCAGTTCTCTATTTCTTAAAATTCTTTCCAAAATTTTCAGTACTTGTTTTTAATGTAATGTTCTTACACAAAGACCTGCCAGCTCCTGTCCTGTGATTTGAAAATTGATGCCAAACATAATGATTCTTTCATACATTTCCTGAACTAAAAGCTGGGACGATAGTCTTGATACTATAATAATAATAACAAAAGTAACCCTCCACCCCCTCAAAAAAATCTTGCTACCTGATATCTGAGATTCCTTAGGTTTCTCTGTCCTTTTAATTTTTCTTCAATGTAGAAATCATTGCCAAGGATTGAGCTATGTTCATGTATAAGAGCTGAACACAGGCTAAAATCTTTCCTAATTTTTATCTATCTAATCTCATCAAAGTCAATAGGCTTATATGAACATGAAACAAAGCAGTATCTGTTCACTTGCTTCTATTCTCTATCAGCCTGTGTATAACAGCAAAAGTTCTTTTGATGACTTCTGCATGTCTTGCCTGTTGTATCTTGTAATCTTGCTTATTATCTTTCTCAGCATGTCTTGCAGATTAGTACAAAAGTAGAGGGAAAGGTTAAATAGGAAGTGTTGTATAAATATCCACCACCATCCAAGCATGCTTGAGTTCAGCAGACACTGTTTCTCCCTTGCTGTGCTGGATATAGATTTTGGCAGCCTTGAAAACTTCTAAGAGAAATGTTGCAAGACTAAGAAAACATTAAATTAAAAGCTTTATCAATACCATTTTAATATATGTATTTTTAAATATGTAGTGTGATCCCCTCTTGCTCATTTGTGTTATTACTAAGCCAAGGAAAATAATGATGGAATATTAAAACATCTATTTTCTTTATTTAGATTATAAATCTCATTCATATTCCATTAGCATATGCTAGTTATTGCTAGCTACTGCTAGTGTCTTCTCTGGATCATGCTGGCAGAATATAAGATAAAAGACTTCGAGAGATGAGAGTTTTCCTGAGATGATCAAAGCACTGCAAAATTTGCTGTTTCACTGTAGCATCTGCAGCTGGGTCATCAATTTCCAAAGCATCTCATGCTGGCTGAGAAGAGTAAAAAAAAGCTATTCAAAGATGAGCTGGAAGATACTCCCCTGCCAGGAAAAGCAATAACTGAGCCTCTGAGTGAGGTGGAATATCTGGGTACTTCCAAAATCATAAAAAATGTTCCCTCAGTCTAAGTGTGCTATTTCAGACTTTTGGAGCATTGGCTGGTCTTCCTCAAATCTAAGATTTCATTCCACACGACAGCAGAGTACTTTATGCTCAACAGTAAAGAAAAAGCATGTGTTTTTTCTTATCAGACCAAATAAATTTGGACACACTCAATTTGTTCCATGTACCTCTACAATTTATTTTCCTCCTCTATTTACAGAGAAACAGCAGTGTACTTAAACAAAAATTTATATGTGCGTATCCAGATATACATGTATATACAAACAGAACATATGTATGGAAACATAAAATATACGCATGAACAAAGACACACATATCTAGCTAAAGAAAGAGGGAAAGACATGTAAACGCATGTACACATATAAGGATCTGCACCTTTGGAGAGAATGGATAAATGTCCAAGATGTTAAACTTAATTTATAAGTAACTTGATACAGTGGCATAATCTTGGGGTTTCTATCTGGGCGTTTGGTCTAAGTGAGGATTGAAAGTAAATTATGATACAGACAGCCACAATGAATAGCATGTCCCAGGATTACTTTGAGAGTAAGTCACTATGACCCAGGATATTAGAAACTGGCCGTAAGTAACAGCATCTCAACTTCCATTTTTTTTCCATGGACACTTAAACTCACAGAACAGCTGCAACAGGGGGATGGCACAAGCCAGTTGGACATTGTTGAATGGGAAGCAGACTTTAGCCATTTTGTTTCCCCATATCTGGGACCCAAATTTCACATTTCAGCCTGTAATTATTAATACCTTGCTACATATATGTGTTTATCAACTACAGTCATATTTTACAGACAGGTTGTAGCAAGGGTGGGAAAAGCTAGGATGGTGTGTGTATGACTCAGTATAAGAAATTATCTGAGCTACATTTTGCTCTCAGGAGTGGTCTGACATCTCTAATTACTGCAAGTTTTTGTTTTCCTCCATTTGGTGGAACCCCCTACAATGTCAGGAAGCACAATTCTAGTCTTCAGTAATTGAATTTGGCTGATCAGCTACATCAGCCTGTATGAAGAAATCTCTAATGAGGAACAGCTCAAGACAGTCTGCAGAGTAAGCCTCCCATGATCAAGAAGTTTTGTTTCCTGTATTTTCAAATGTTATGTATTCATGTATTACCACGTTTTATGTGAAGTTAATCAGAGAGAAAAAAACCACAACTTTTCTGATTCCCTTAACTTACAAATATTAAGCCTGTCACCATTTGCTGTGTGTGATTATGTAAAACCAGCCTGTTTCTTATTTATTTTACTTTTTATGAGCTCGGAATCTCCCTCAGATTCACTGACATGTTGAATGAATCACCAGAACTTTTTTTTATTTTAATAATAGGTCTTTTTTAAAAGTTGAACTGGGTAAGCCAAATACTCTTAAACACTGTCCAGCAGTTTAAGAATAGAACTGAAGGCTGTAAGAAGAAACTGTAACAGGATATATTTTGTTTTAAAGGCTTGGCACAACATATCCCAAATACATTCCAAAATTAAGTCTGAAATACCAAAAAAAGTCACAATAAAGAAAACTCAAAACTCAGTGCCTCAAACCTTTTCTTGCAGAGAACTTTGGTGCTGTGGGGGTCATATATCCAGAGGCTCACCTCATGTCTCCTCTACTTTTAACCCTTTACATGTCTTTGTCTTGACACAGCAAGAAACGATTTATATGAGTCAAAACACGATGATTAATGGAACAGCATGACATATAGCATAAGTTCATGGGGCCAAGCAGACCTTTGTTGTAAGTGTGTGTCTTACAGTGCTTCCCAGGGTACGCAAAATGTTCATTAATGAGGGAGAAAGGAATGAGCCACTTGCTTTTCTCATTATTGTTGGCTTCATGGCCGTTATTAAGCATAATTGTCTGTCAGCGTGCTGAGGTGACCTGGGTATAGATTAATGTTTCTTTTGTTGTGCAAGGTTATGAGAAAGTTGAGGATATGGTCTGTTTGAGGGCAAGTCTTCAAGTTGTCCAGCACACAGAGAAAATTCTGTGCAAATACTTCTGGCCTTAGAAAGCAGCTAAAAATTCAGTTGAAAGAGTTCCTCCTCTACAGACCAGAGAATGCATCATTAAGTCAGTTTTTGAAAAACAATAACAATTTTTGTATAAGAGATTTTGTCTGAGTTTTCTCTTTCTTGTCAACACTGCCTTTTATAAAGAAAACACTTCTCCCCTAGAATGATTACTGGAATACACAGCTATCATGCAATCGAGAGGAATGAATACACTGTGCATTGCACCAGAAGGTACTGGTTCATTATGATTGCAGTAAGAAAGGCACTCAGCAAAGGGTATTTTAAATCAGCATTTATTAGAGCTAGCATTATAAAGAGAGGGTGGTGTAGATAACCTTGCTTCCCTTCGGGTGCTGGAAACCCTGAGTTGCACAGTGCCAAACAGGCCTCTAATCAGGATGAGGAACACTGGGCAGAGCCCATCCCTGGTAGAGTTGCCCCAGTTTGGTCATTTGAGCTATTTTTTAAAAGTAAACAACTCTACTCATCATTTCTGCTGTCAAAGAAGATACGCACATGTGGACTCACACTGTGAGATAAAGGCAAGGCCATGCAGGCAGTGTAGTGGCTGGCACTGAGTGGGAGCTGCCTGCAGGCTTCTCTTTTATAATTGCTTTGCGATTTTACTTTGCAGTCAAGGGATGTGAGTAGCACAAGATGGGTTTGAAGGCCTTGCTGTATGTGGTCACACAGCACAGCAAGCTCTGCATGGGCCTGCACTGCTCAGGTTAGTTGTGATGTGGGTCACTGCCTCCCCAGCTACAGTGGTCTGCTGCATCATTACATGCAGTTATGAAGGTACACTTACACATGCTTCAGGAAAACATTCACAAGGCTATACAAAATCATGCATATCTAAAAGTTTAGGTACAAGACAAACATCCTTTTATATTCTAAGAGGGTTTTTTCCCCAGTTACTCACAGGTCAAAGACAGATGAAATGTCAGAGTAAGCTTAACAGTTTACTGGTTGGAAAAGGTCATCCTGCTGGTCTTTGCTTCATTCCAGATTGCTGCATATTCATTTCCTTGCTCATGGACCTTTCACTAGTAACTTGGATGAACCAGTTCAGCTTACTAACCAGGGAGAAAATTATACACTCCATGTGTCTCCCACCCCACCTGATTAGTTTTTTTAGCAAATTAATAAATTGAACTGGCTGAAGAGAGAGTACACTTTAATAAAAGAGCTGGCATAAATAGATCATGGGGAAATTTACTGCTGAAACAGGGAAAAGAGAGTGTGGTTTTGGGGTTGCGTTTTTTTTTGGCAGCATGCTAGTAGATCAGCTAGCCCCACCTTGCCTATCTGCATTGTAAGCTATCTTCTTATCCACACACACCACCACCCCCCATATTATGTTACAGATGTGAGACCTAAAGATGAAAAAAATTTTATCAGTGTTGCAGCTTACAGTATGAAGAATGTAGTATAAGATGCCTAATACAGATTTTTTTTATAACTACATATATTTGTTTATATACACTTGCTACTATAACAGCACAGTAATATTGTCATTAGGACCACCTAGTAACACTTTTTATTCAGATTTTAAGCAAGATATTAGCAGAATTTTTAAAAACAACTGAATGGGATAGTAATACCTTTTCTGCACACTGTAAAAAAAAACTTTGACAGGATGTTAGTTTTCTAAACGTATACAATTAGATGTTAACGTCAATTTTTATATAAGAAAAGCCCTTTGCATCACTTATTCAAGTTCCAATTGCCATACTCTTCCTTTGCTTTTTCAAAATACTCAGATTTTTAATTTCCTTATCAGTTCCCAGGCTCACTTTACTGAAAACGATGTTTCAGTTAAGAAACAGTTAAGAATTTCTCTGTACAGACAATTCAGAATCCAATAATTTTCCTATTGATTTCAGTGAGATGTTTGGTCTGCTAGTTTACAGGAGCAGCATGCATTTGTCATCCCTGATTACCACTTCTTTTTTCCCAGGTTAGTAAATAGCGTTTTATTAAAATGTTGCTCATTTTCCCTATTATTGTAATATTTCAGAGAAGCCCACAAAAGCACAGAGCAGCTCTTACTAGGTGAGTACAGCAGCTTAATCCATTGACCCTTTGTGGTAGAAGCAAGGAAAAAAAAAATCTAGTTTTGAGTCCGAGCCTGAATTATATTTTAACTAACACTGGGAATAAAGGTAACAGTGAAACCCATACATGTGTTGTTAATTCAGGGGTTATGGAACATACATGTGATATCAGGTGTGCTTTGAATGATACAGAGTACCACAGGACGTACTTAGGTGTGACAGCACCACTTATTATTTTAGTTTTAGAATCTGACTACTCATCTCATGTCATTCTACCCCTCACTTGTAAACTCACACTGCTGGCTGCCACCTCCAGTCCCTGGCAGCTGTGAGACATCATATATTTATGCTTCTTAACCACTCAGTGATCTGGCACATCAGACATGGACAGTTTGTGAATTCTTTGATATAATGGCCAGCTGTGCTTGATGAATGGGGTCATGGAGAAGGGAAGAAGTAGCAGTACTGCTGCCAACATGCATTTCCCTTTGTGGAGGTTCCACATTCAAAGAAGTGCTTAGTAGGTGGTACACAGCTGCAGTTCAATATTGTAACATCCACAGTCCAACATGATAGCATCTTTCCTGTTGCCTAACCCCAGGTGTCAGATGCATCACTCACCATATGTGAAGAGTAGCAGTGGGTCTTGCATATGGGAGAGAAAGAAACGAGAGGTCTACCTCCCAGGCAAAGAAAACTTTGCTTATTCAAAACAGTAAGCAGAGGCTTCCATGTACTAAAGACTCTTGAAAAATAGGAATGACCTCAATTACCACTACACAGTCTCTTTATTGCTTGTACTCTCTTTCTCTCACTATTACATCACCTATGAAACTCAAATTTCCTTCCAAAGAAAAAGGTGGAATTGTTCACAGAATGGGTGAACATCTTGGGTGGCTCTTGAGCCAGGCTCAACCGGCTTATGGCAGGTAAGATTCTAACTCAGATAATTACAAAAGTTACTAGTATTTCTGCTAACTGTTCCATGCTGGTGTTACTGGACTGAACCAGCAAGAAAAGATTTTCAGGAAAAAACAGTAACTTTTGTTAGGCCAACAGAAATAGCTGCAAAAAGTATACACACCTTTGGGGCAAACCAACCAATTTTTAACTTAGTACATCAAGAAATTGCAACAGATCTAACAAGCCACTATTTCTTCTGCAGGATGATAATCCTTCACAATCTACTTCATGTACTTTCCCACTGTGTGCAGTGGCTTCTGTCTTTTAATCTTTTTCAGGACACATGATTGAGAGGTGATTAGTGGAGTGTTAAATGTTCTCTGTGAGGATTTATGCTGCATTTTATCATTCAAAACCTGTGGTCAATTCGCAAATGATAAGAGAGGAAATGGTATTAAAAGCTATGCATATGCTTGTACAGCTTTTAGGATATTTTCATGGTAGCTGGCTGCTTTGAAAGATTGCAAAATCTTTCTTGAAAACATACAGATAAATAAAACCCAAGCTGGCTAAAAGAAATACATAAAGTCCTTGCAGTACTTTGCTTCTTCTCCAGGCAACTCTGTGAATAACGTAGTGTGAGATGCCTTTGTAAACCAAACTCTTTGAATGAGAAAAAGATCCTATGACTTAGCTGCTTCTAGAAATCTCTTTACGAGATTTCCACTATAAAGATGTGGTCACAGTGGACCTATTTGTCATGTTCCCATATCTGTTATGTACTAAATGGTTAATAACCCCATAGATAATCACAAGGATTATGTAGATAAAAATCACAAGCCCAGACTAAAGTTAGCAAACAAATCTTTCTTTTACAACTACATCTAATTATTAGGAAAATCTAGGAAAGATAGGAATGTAAAGAAACCCCAAGATTTCTCAGTTTCTTGGACAAGGATGTTGATTACTTGTTACAGTTACCAGACTAAACTTTTTTTAACTGTCTCCAAAGATGGGAATTTCAAAATGTTCTCAAGAAAAATAATACATTGTTCAACTGTTCTTACAGTTACAATGTTTTCTTAGTATCTAGCCTAGAGCTTGCTTGGAGTAAGTTTCTCATATTAACCTCAGTGAGCCTGAAAAACAACTCATCATTGTTTCTATAAAGACTACACATTTTCTTAACTGTCGTATTTAGTAGTTGGCCTTTTTTTCTTAGGCAGACCAAGCTCATCTTCTTTCAGCTAGAATTGTAGGTTATCTTTCCTAACTCACTTCCTTGGATTCTTTCCAATTTGTATTTGAGCCAGACTGCAAAAAGAGTATGTTCATTATGTTCATTCACACAGCCCTCTTGAACAGATTAAAAAGAGATAAGGTTTTGTTTGGAATGTCATATTGTTAACTTGTGCAACTCCTACACTTTCTTCACTGTTTACTGTATGTGTATTCATTGTCCTTTTGAATACAATTCACACATTTGTATTTATTGATGTGTGTGGGGGGGTGGTGATTATTTTTTATTTCAAATCATTTCACCCATCTGGAAAGATAACTCAGAATTGCAGTTTGGTCCTATGTACTTTAATATTTTTCAATTGCATAATATTCACATATTTTTGAGGTGTCTTCTCTATACCTGATAGCCATTAATGAATGTGGGAAGGCACCAGACCTAAGCTGGATTCAGCTGACATGTTCTCCTAACCAAGAAGCAGTTACTCATGACTTCTCTGTAACATTTATCTTCCGAATTTATAATAGATAAATAACACTTCTTTAAGTTTGGTCATGAGGACATCCCATATGGCCATGTAAAAAAAAATAAAAAAAACCCCAAAACCCTGCAAAAGTAAGATATACTATACCAATTCCTTCTTTCCATGCTCTGGACCAACTACTTGTGTGAGAAGGTAATTAGACTGTTGTTATATGATTTGTTACAGAAACATGCAGAGCAGCTGCTTTCTGTACTATTCTATAGATGCTCTTATATTGATTTTTTAGTAAAGAGTTAAACAAAGCACCTCTCTTAATACCAGTTTTGCTGATTCACATTTTCTTAACTACAGCTTTGGTGTTTTTTCCAGTCTTCTTGTACCACAATTGGACTTCATGAGCTTTTGAAGATAATCACTAAAACATGCAAGTGAACTCAAGAGTGTTTTAGCAATTTTATCAGATCTAGACATGAATACCCTGTTAAATTCCCTGTTTATTGCTTTTCTGGTCTATATTCCTACATCCATTTTTGTTACTAGTTCCTAACTGTGTTCTGGATATGGACTCAGTGAACCTCTTTTTGTGAAGGCCATTGCAAAAAGTATATATACAACTGCAGTAATTTTCAATCTGCACAGATATCTTGTTACTCTGCTTCTCCAAAAAGGACATAAGCAAATCTTTCTTCTCAATTTACAAAACAAAAGCAAGGAATGGCATGTTTTCCTTTCCAAGGACACTATCCAGAACCTGCTTCGACTGATCAAGTGAAAACTTAGAAACCTTTTCAAACCATGAGCAAGCACTTAATTTCCCAGCATTTCCCTGAATCAGAAAAGAACAAACTCCATTGCCTTTGAATGCATGGCTCCTCTTGGTCTGAAAAATGAATGAAGAGTTCTGAAGAAGAAAAGTGAGTGAAGTGTTGCATCATTGAAGTAATGTGAATTTTTCATTGATTTATTTAACACAACTTGCAGGTAATTACCTGCAAATAGTGGGAGAAATTATGATTTAAATTCAGTGTCCTACAACTGCCTCCACTTGATGGATAATTCAGCACGTGGAGTGACATGTAGATTCAGGCCAAAGAATTTAAGTCCTGGAACAGACTTAGCTTCCTGGTGAACTTCTTTATTTCTACAAAAGGAACTCAACATAGATATCCTGGACAACTGGCATATCAGCAGAGAGAGAGTATGACAGACATGACATATGGCCAAACACTGCTTGAGTGTAAAAAGTGTTCATTTGATACTTTTTAACTTGTAGTTAAATTTATTTTGGAAGAAAATTGTATTTTATAGGTCTCTCACTGAAAATATATTTTCATAAAAGGGAAAAAGGCAAACATAATGGAAATTATAACACATGAAAAAAAATTTAAGTCCACTTTTAAGAAATTTTGCAAGCATGCAAGTTTTGACTTAAGAAAATGTCTAGAGCCAAATCTTTCATTTCTTAGCCTCCTAAACTTCCATTGGCAGCTGTGAAAATTCTGGACTGAGGAATAAAACATGATCAGATGGTCTGTTTGATCCTAAAAGATCAAATGTTTGAATTTGGGTTTGGATTCTATTTTCTTCCCTTAACATAAAAAGAAATCTACTTAATGGAAATATATAGAAGTAATTCAGCACTCAGTATCTCTAAATTCACATAACTGTTAAGTGAAGGCTGGACAAATGATTAAAAGTTCTTGACTCCTACTACAATGCCAAATGCTGACTTCAGACTCTTTTACAAGATGTATTATTATTAAATGTATGACCATTTTCCAAATTGGAAAACTATAATAAAATTAAAAGTAAAGATCTAAAGACATATCTGATATGTTCAAGGAAAACAGCCAGAATAGAAAGTACCTCACAGGCAACCTAGCTAAAAATCTTAAATGCCTCTTTTCCTTCTTCATTAACTACTCTTACAAGCAGCTACATCCCTGCCAGGTATTTAGGCACATGCTTCCCCATGAGCACTGATTTGGTGATTTAGGGCCCAAGGGTTTAAACCATAAAAAAGAAACTAAGACGTAATTAAGTGCTATTTAATTAGGCAGCATATCCACAACTTTAATAAAGTTGTGTACAAACCACAGACTTCTAGCCTGCACTGACGTTTTAAAAAATAAGTTTTATAAAATATTCTATCACGTAAGTTGTACCCCTTGTATCTTCAGCAATGCCCTTGTCATTTAATTCTATACTCTTGTTGTAATCAAATACCTTTCACTTTAAGTAGCTCAGTTCTGTTTACCATTATGATAAGTATACATTTTGCTATAACTTTCTATTTTCTAAACTGGATAAACTTGTGGGGTGAGGAAATCTTTGCTTCCAGCTTTTGCAAAATGTAAATAGTAGCAAAACACTTTACATTACTTTCTGACATGTTTTGATCAACAGAGAAAACAAAAATAAAGCTTTTATTCTAACCATATTCTAAAACATGAGCGTAAATTTTATGAACAAGCAGAACTTTAAGAATTCAGGAATATCTAAGAATCCGTATGTCTAAAGGTAAGTTAACATTTGCAAAATTCTGATTGGTATAGTTTGTTGAAACATGGGCATATTCAGCACCTTATAGCAAATATTTCTATAGCAAAAGAGGTAAATCTTCATAAAATTATGCACATTGTCTGATAATCCTTGACTGTAGAAAAAGTATTGACATTGTAAATATATCCTGAAATATACATAAGCTTCTATTAATCACTTTTTAAAAGATAAACAATTATACTGATTTGTCTTCCCTAAAACATCTATAAATGAATCAAATAGAAATTGGTTCAAATACAAGTATGTATAACACTACATTACTCTGGTTTTTTTTACAAACTTCCACTGTTTGGAGTTCCTAATTTTCTAAAAAAGAAAAAGAAAACCAGTGAATACATTCTTTGGAAAATATTTTTTTATTATAAAATGTACAGTATATTGACCTTAATATTATAAAACACTGTAATGTATCAGAGTCTTGTAAAGACCAATAATTTATAAAATGAGACCAAATTCATTGTTAATCTTTCTAGTCTCATAGTCAGATTAAAAAATATATATAAAATATAGAACGAATTAATTGACCATAGCGTCCTTAGTAGCTGGCAAATGTATGTTCATATGTTAAGGCAGCTAATCTCTGCATGTATTTTTATTAAAAAAGATCACTCTTATTTGCTAATTTAGTCTTTGATTTTGAAGAGCTGATAGAAGCATGAACAGAAAGGTTAGTAATCATATTCTATAAGCCTAGATTATGTAAAGGTGCTGCAGGGTATAAGGAAAATTATGTTTTACTAAAGTACTTCTATCACTGCAGCTCACTTATTAACAGTTAATACTTCTTTGGTACTGTCTTGGGGTGACTTTTAAGGTGCTTGTTAGAACAAGAAATAGCTTTGGACTATTGACAAGAATAGAGTACTTTAGGTCTCAGATGCTATTGGATAGCATGAAAAACCACCTTACGCTCTGTCTTAACAATCTGAAGACCTTTTTCAACACGTTGGTCTTCTCAGTTCCAGTATGTCTAATGCCTCCTTCTATTGCAGGGACTTACTACCACTTTGAGTACAAAAGAAATGCAGATCACTTTCTTTTTTTCCTCTCCTTAGCCATTGTTGCAAGCAGTACTTCCCTCATTGCACTCATTTGGCAGTGACTTGAGCACCAGTATCCAGCAAAAGGCACTTGTTTTAATGTTAGAATATGTGTATGTAGGTTGTTTTCGAATCACTGCCTAGAATATTTTTAGCAGTGCATTTATAGAAGCCCGCATCCCTTTGAGTGGACTGCTGGATGACTAATGACCCCTGAGGATGGAGGAATTTGTTTCCATACAGACGGGATTGAGCTCCTGTTGTCAGATGTGATTTATCTGGAAGCTCCCATGTTATTTCTGCTTTAGGAATCCCAATGGCCATGCAGTTCAGTTTGACTGAATTTCCAGGTCTGGCATAAATGACAGGTGCTGGCTCACTGGTGATCCTGGGAGGATAGGCGATCACAATGACAGGCACAGTCATAACAGAAGTGCCATACTCTGTTGACACTTTGCACAGGTAAGTGCCCCTGTCAAATACAGAAGCCTCACGCACAGTCAGTGAGCCATTCTCCATCAGGGAAAAGCGACCCACAGCCTGGGGGGCATCCATAACCATCCCATTGGGCAGTGTCCAGGAGATCTGCGCCCGCTGGTTTGCCTGGGTGATGCAATGAAGCTGCAGAGTTTCTCCATTGATGATGCTCACCAGGTTGTTGTAGTGGTTGCTAATTTCTGGCCTGAGTCCCACCTTCAGGAAGACTACTCGCTCCACATAACCTCCCAGGTTTCTGGCTGTACAGCGGTAAGTCCCAGCATCCCCAGCAGACAGGCTGCTGATGTGTAAGATCCCATCCCTCTTATGGTAAAATCTATGCAGGCGACTGCCACTCAGCACTTCAGAGCCGTTGGGAAGGATCCAGCTTGTGCTGGGTTTGGGGTTCCCCTGGACTGAGCAGTTCAGATTGATGCTGTGCCCAGCAATGGCAGTGATCCTTTCATTGACAGGGTCTCTGAAGGAGGGTTTCTCCACGTGGTCTGTGATGAGGAGCTGCACAAGCAGTCTGGCTTCCCCTCCTTCGTTCCGTCCGATGCACACGAGCTGCACGGCGTCTGTCTGCCTCACCCCTCTGATGTCCAGCGTACCATTGCGATGCACAGTGATCCTGTTCCCATAGTAGGGAGCCGGTAGGATTACTCCTTCTGGAAAAGCCCATAAGACGCGCGGAGCAGGGATGCCCTCAGCTTTGCAGTCAATAAGTTTCCGGCTGTCTCTGATGGCTGTCTCCCTCACGGATGTTACTGCACTGAGATGACCGTTGATTCTGGGAGGCTGAACGTCAACATGAATCCAAACGATCTTCCGATCTTCTCCAGCACTGTTCCGTGCTACACAAGTATAGTTACCACTGTCAGACCTTTGGGCCTTTTGGATGAGGAGGGTGCCATCCCTGTATATCTGGTATTTATCAGACAGGGCAGGAATAGGCCTGTTGGTTGGGGAAAGCCAGGTCACTTTGGGAGTGGGCTCTCCTTTGGCTTCACACGCTGCTGTGACAACATCGCCGTAAGGTACATTAATCGTGACGTATGTTTTGTTCCTGATGGTTGCAGGCTCTGCCACCACTTTGACCCGCACTTTCATTTCATCCTTCCCAATCTGGTTTTCAGCATAGCAGGTGTAGTCCCCTTCCTCTCTCAGTCCAACATCATTGAAATACAGGGTTCCATTGTCAAAGACCACATATCGCTTCGTCCGGCTACCGCTGTCATCCGACTGCATAAAGGTATTGATCATGCTGCCATCGGGGAGACCCCATGAGATCTCTGGATTTGGCAGACCTGTGGCTACACAGTCGACTTTCAGGTCCCCTCCATACTTGACCTTGTGGTTATTCTCATTCTTATGTTCTATTTTTGCTGGTTTCATCATCACATTCACTTTGAGGACCACGTAATCATCCCCTATCTTATTGCGGGCCACACACAAATAGTCTCCTGCATCTTTGTCTGTAACTGAATGAACAACCAAAGTCCCATTGCTGAATACTTTGATTCTAGTCTCCAAAGTGCTGAAAGGAAAGAAAAAAGAACCTAACATGAGCTACAAAATCACATTTTGGGTATTAATTATTGAGAGAAATCTGGAGGATGGGGGGGGAGGAATAACAACTCAACAACGTTAAAAAAAAAAGGAAAGGAGAAGAACACTGCCATTGTTAGATAATTAAATGGTCAGAGATGTCCAGGATATTCACCACCAAAAAGCAAATGGAAAAAAATAATTCTACTCACTTGTAACCAAGCAATTCTGTTGTGGTTAATGACTTTAATGCTGTTTTTATTAAACTAAACATTTTTATTAAATTAAACATCCACTAAATACCAAATTATGGTGGTTTTGACTCTCTTCTGACTACATGTACAGTATCCTATAACATTCAAGGATGATCTCTGAATGATATAATCCATATGGCTATATGGATCATAATGGAGTCTGGTACCTGGGTCTTCAGCTGAAAACAAAAAATGACAAGGAGCTTCCTCTGGCATCGAGTATAACACATTAAACCTCTAGAACAGTCACAAAGAAGCAAAATGTTGCTAAGCTTTGAAATAAAGAGAAAAAAATTCCAATGTGCTTAAAAACGTATTACTCCTTTCTACTTCACTATGGAATTGGTGTATTGTGGTCAAAACCAACTTCCTCTGTAGCCACAGGTTTCTCCCCAAAGGAGATCTCCAGTATTTGAAAAGCAGCCCACATAAAGATCATGAGGGAGAATGAAAAAGAAAGGCAGTAGTTTTTTGCTGCTGCTATGAGGCATAAAATGAAATCTGGATTTTGAGCTATCTACAGGTTAACTAAATATATTTTTTGTCTATATAAAAAAAAATGACTATGTTCAGCTGTGAAGAAAGTTGTTCCAAATTATGCATTTTAATTACAGTGCATTTCTTGGCTGTTTATAGTGCTAAAAGGTGAGCTATGAATAATTTATAGCGCAGAAATTTGTTTTCAGCCAAGTCTTAGGACAGTTATTGTAGGTCTGTAGAAGTGATACTTTAATTCATATTGCAAACATTGGAGAATGCATTGTTTCGGGCGTTTATATGCAACCAGGTTTGCACAGACCTCATTGTGTGGTAATATTTGTTTATCCATGATGTTAAAATGGTTGCGCTTATTTAAGTAATTATAAGCGGATTTATTTGCCCAGTATTTACTATGTGTAATGATTTACCTAAGAGACAAAATTCAATGATCCTTTTCCTTCTGGGGAAAAGCAGGCACCTGAGCAGTATTATTCAGACTAAGCACATTGGAACAAGCAGTACACAAGCTGTATATCCGAACTTTTGCCATTGGACTTTATTGCATCTACAAGTGGCTGTAAAAGACAAACAGCAGCAGCACATCCTAAAAACTTGAAGCTAACTTTTCAAGAATAATAAAGCTTTCAAGAAAATTATGCTAAGATATGACTTATCTTTCTGATATAATTTCAAATTCCTTCTTAAGGATTGGGTGGCTCAATCAAAACCTGCAGAGGTCAGGAATGAAACTTGTACATATATGAGTGGGCTTTTCTCTAAGCTAAGCTAAACTGCAATTTAGCTGCAACACCCCAAACAGTAATTTACCTGTGTAGGGAATCAATCATCCTTTTGGAAGGCAACCTCCATAATATCCGAGGCCAAGGGTCACCAGAAGCACTACAGTCCAAATGCAGGATGCCACCATATGTTACATCTGTTCTCTGAGGAGAGCTCCCAGTGATCTTAGCATTAGATGCATGCTTCTTCACATGGAGCTGTACAGTTCTCCTGGCAGCTCCCACCATGTTAGCAGCAATGCACTCGTAGGTCCCACTGTCCTTGGGGGAGACGTTGCGAATGTAAAGAGTCCCATTGGGAAAAACAAATAAATTCCCATTGACAAACTGAGAAGGTCGGACCTGTGTGCCATCAAAGACCACCCAGCGGATGTTGGGAGAAGGTGCTGCTTTAGCTGTGCAGTGGATGTTAATACTGCTACCAAGGGGCAAGGAAATGTTCTCTTGCTTGTCCTGCTGGATGATGGGGGGTAAGGCTGCAATGTGCAGCCTCACGGCAATGCTGTCAGCCCCTGCAGCATTGCTTGCTACACATTTGTAAACTCCTCGGTCTGAAAAAGTTGCTTGCTTGATAGACAGTGTTCGATTTTCATGAAGCATTATCCTGCTTTCTGTGGTGGTGACTGTCTGCAAAATCTTCCTGTCTGGGAAAATCCATGAAATTAGTGGGCTTGGAGTCCCACTAGCCTGACATTCCATTGCTATGGTCTCTCCAAAGTAGACCGTGACATCTCGGTAGCGGGAAAGTAAAATTTTGGGCTGATGGGCCACAACTGAGAGCACAACAATCATTTTATCTATGCCATGCAGGTTCTGAGCTGTGCATAAATACTGTCCACGATCCTGAAGCTGAGCATTTTGGATAAGGAGAGTACCATTTTTCCAGACTTCAAACCTTTGTAACTTGCTGTTTGTTGTCATTAGAGCTCCTGTGAAGGTGAGAGGAAAGAAAGAAAGAGAAAGTCAAAGGGTTTAAAATGTACATTATTGCAATAAAGAAGTCTTAAGTGAGATTTTAGGTTTACTCAATACCAATTACAACTTCAGCAGCCTCACATGAAATCTTCTGACACTCTCCATAGCTCAGATTAGTCTTTGTTTCTATTGCAGAACTAATCGCTAGCTTGCAAACATGGACAGTGTGGAAATTTTTAAAGGCCTTATGTTTTAGGATTTCTCTTAAATCTTTATGTAACTTTTCTGTTCCTTTTGCACATGGAGATGACACACATATCAGCACTTAAGATTGCAACGTTAACAAACCCATAGTCACAACTATTGCCATAGTAAGTTCTAACTGCTGTGAATAAGCAGAGTCGGCTGCTTTTCACAGCCAAAAATTACTCTTCAAAAACGAACTCATTAAATGGTAGAGGTTTTCTTTTACTACAAGAAACACTGCAAATGTATTATTATTTGTAATGATTAGTTGCAATTAATCATTTTGTCTACAATGATTATAAGTGACAGAAAGTATTTTCCAGTATTTTGAACTACTCCTGTGATCATGTTGCTTTTCTGTGCAATAGCCCTACAAACCATGTGGAAGAACACATTTTTCTCTATCTTACCTGTAGAGACTTTTGTCCAAGTAATAAAAGGCTTGGGCTCCCCAACTGCATCACAAGGGATAAAAGCATCCATTTCAGCAAGGATAGATATGCTCTGAGACGCTTTTGTGATAATTTTAGGTCTTTCTCCATGTACCCTGAAATTAGTGGAAGACTGAATTACAGTCGAATTGTGTGGCATAATGCCTCCCACGTAAGGCACAGATGGAAATTTTTGATGATGATGATGGACTTTTTTGAAAGCATGAACTGTAGTGGTTATTTGTGGTTTTGTGCGCTGAGAAAGAAAGGCTGGGGGGGTGATCTTTAAAATCACTGGTGGTAATGTGGTTGTTGTGGTATGTGGCATTGGAGGCACTGGAATAGCTGTAGCTTTTTGCACTGCAATCCCAGTAGGTAAGATCTGAGCAACCTTCTTCTCATTTGTGTCTTTTGGGACTAGTTGACTAGGGACGTCTGGTTTAGGATGCATATTCAAGTGAGGGAATATCCTTGTTCTGTTGAAAAGGAAAGGTATTCTGGAACTGGGGTAATAGGGGATCCCTTGACTTGGTAGTCTCCCTCCTGTGCCTCTGTTATCTGGAACATAGTTATTTCCAAAAAATCTTGAATTAATATTGTATCTGTTCTGACCCTGATTACTGAATTTGCTTTCAGTCAATGGATTTGTTTTGTGAAATGGAGAGGTTTGTGTTGGGGTAGTTGTTTCTCTCTGGGAGGCGAAAGCTTTTCTGTCCTGGATGGTATGTGCTGCATAGGCTGTTATCTCTGGTTTGTTTGTGTAGTGAGGAGGCTGATGTGTTATAAAATAGTGAAGTGGGCCCTGTGTTACAGGAAGCTTCACTGTGCCTCTTACTGGAACATGCCTTGGAGGCACAACAGGTAGTCTTTGGTTTATGCTTGGTATCATTCCAGCAGGTGGATGGGGAAGATCTGGATTTAGCAGTAAACTGTTGTTTGAGTTGCTACTATACAACTCATTGAATTGCTTCTCTTTTGACTGGATGCTGATCCTGTTTTGGTTAGAGGAAGGAGTAGGGTGAACATTCTGTCTTGAGCTCATCACTATTTTGTCACCATCAGCTCCAACTTGTTTTGCTTCTGGGAACCTTTCTTGATTGAAGACATTACTTTCCTTGGTGGTATAATGAAGAGATGGATGTGAAGTGCTTGAAATGGAAGTGGGAGGAGTGACAAGTTTTATAAATGGAATAAAAGCAGTGGATGCAATAGAAGGCTTTTCAGCTGTCTGCAGATGATGAAACACGTGTGGCATAGATTCCTTTCTATCCAAGGAAGATGGCTCTGTCCCAGCCTGAAAAGTAACAGATTTCTTTGTCTCTCTACCTGGAAAAGCCTGAGTTTCTGCAGTGCTGAATGAGGAAGATAAAGTAATTATCTCATGTTGCTGAGGTGGCTCAGTTTTTGCTGGTGTTTCTATAGATACTGTGGGCTTCCATGGTTCCTTTGAAGCTGAGAGGTCCTTAAAAACTTCAACTGTGCCAACAGGAATACTTAAGTCAGGCACAGTGGGATATACCGGCTGGAATGTTCCAGCAGTTGTTTCATTAACCACAACTTCTAAGTCAAATAGGTTAGGCTCTTGAGATTCTGGTTTTGCTGATAGCATTGAGCTGTTCCTATATGCAGGAGAAGCTGTTGTGCTGGATAGTTCCACCTTATGATCCACAGTTTTAGAGTCTGCTTTCATGTCCTTCTCTGCAGATGCACTGTCTAATGAGTGGTATGCTGGCACTTCACTTTGCTCTGGTTTCAGAGGTACACTTGACTCTTTTGTGGGAAGTGCATCTTGTACAGCATATGATGATAAAATCGTGATAGGTGCAGTCACTGGAAGTGACAAGGTTTCAGGGCTAGTAGGGTGTGTCACATGTTTAGTTTTAGGTAGAGAAGTAGTAGGCCTAAAAGAGGAAGTTGTGACCACATCTCCGATTTTTGTAATTTTCTCTACGATACCTGAATCGGGAATTAATGAAGGAGTGGATTCCATACGCTCCTCTTTCCTAGGCTGTATTTTGATGTTTTTAAGATCAGGACTTTCATGAGTTGCAGAAGAAGTTCTGGTAACAGCTTCAAATTCAGGTGTCCTTGGAATTATAGACATTGCCTCTGTGGTTAAAACAACACGGGGCAAAGGCTTTGGTCTTTGTCGGATTCTGTTTGGCCTTCTCCTTCTGCCATAAGGCCTTTTTCTACCATGCTGAGTAATAAGTGAAGGCATGGTCTTTCTATATGGAGCTGTTGTGGTGGCCACAGTGGTCAGTCCACTGATGGAAGAAGCCACTTCTAACCCATCTGCTGTTTTATGAGGAGCATTAGTGCCATGCAAAATGAATACGGGACCTGGTTTTGGAGTAGCCAGGTTCCTATGTTCCTCTGTCTGAGAACTGTCTGCATAGCTGCTGGACACACTTTCTTGAGTCACTGTTTTCCTGTGGATCTCAAGTTCTTCTTTGCTCTGAACCCTAATGGGTGTGACAGCTGGAAAACCGCTACTTACATCCGCGGTTTTTGCATGACTTGTGGATATTTTTTTGCGCTGGTATCTCGCATCATTGCTCTTTTCTCTAACAAATGGAGAAGTGGATGAAGAAACAGTAGTAGTGCCTACAAAATCTGTTGGGATGATCTCATCATGAGAAGGTGCTGTAGTTATGGTATCAACACTCATTGGGCCCACTTCATTTAACTTCAAGCTTGTCTCCAAGGTGCTACGAAGATCCACAGTCTGAGACTCAGCAAGGAGAGTAGCATCAAGTGGCAGCTCAGCAAAAGCAGAATTTTCTTCAGATGTAGCAGATACAGTTTTATCTACATTTCCCACTGTGAATGAACTGCTCTGAACATTAGGAAACATAGTCACAATTTGTTTGGCTAGAGGTTCTTCAGTGAAGGCAACTGAATCATCCGTCCTGACATCAAGATGCTGCTCCCCTTGGGGTTGCAGAGTTGGAGAGACAGGAGTCACATATGGACCTGATAAAGCAATTTCTACAGTGTCTGTACTTGCAGGTGTTTCTAAAGACCCGTGCTTGGAAAACGGTTCAGTTTCTGACCTTATTAATACAGACTGGACTGAAAACACTTCCGTTTTCTGTGAAACAGTGACCAAGAATTGCTCATCTTCACCCACAGGTGATGCATCAGCAGAGGAGTCCACCACATCAGCTCCTGTCTCTGAAGGCGGAGGGCTGGCTAAGGGGTAAGGGGTGGGAGTAGTTTCCAGCATGACTGATGGCAGTGAAGTTGTTACAGAGGCAGTTGTAGCTGTTGCTGTTCTAGGAAGATTCTTCCCACGGACCTTTGCCAAAATGTCAGCCCAATGCTGTGGATTAATCTGTTTGCTTGCCACATTAATTCTCCTTCGAGATTCAAATACTCTCCGGCCTTCTGCAACATTGCTGTCTTGGGTTCTATCAGTACTCTTCCAGTTTTTCATTTTCCTTCTGCCCTTCTTTCCCTTTTTAATTTGAGCCTCTGGCACCCCGTCACTTTTTTGTTTAAAAGGTATTTCCCAGTCTTTTAGGTGAGTCTTTCTTCGTGGGAACTCCTTCACCCCTTCTGCCCCTGATCCCTCTTCATTATCTATGACCCGCCCTCTTGTTTTTGACAAACCTTTTGAGCCTGGGCGCTTCCTTAGTTTTATTCGTTTAAATGATCTGTCAGACACCATTTTATTTACAGTGACTCTTACAGCAAACTGATCTGATCCCTGCTGATTGACAGCCACACATCTGTAATGGCCACTATCAGTGACATGGCTCCTTGGAATAAACAAAGTACCATTGGGCAGCATATAGCCTTTTGAAGAGTTTGATAAATCATTGAGTACCTGACTGTTTGGAAGAATCCAGCTCAATTGTGGGTCTGGGACAGCAACTGCATTGCATGGCAAAGCTATTGGATCTCCAACATTTTTTTCAACTCTTGCTACATCTGAATCAGCTACCTGAATAGCTGCAGGCTGCACAACGAGTCTGTAAGACATTGTGTCCACATCATCTCTCACTTGGGCAACACAGTGGTACACGCCTCCATCAGTGTAACTCACTGCTTTGATTATTAGTTGGCCGCTACTGAGAATGGAAAACCTACTGTCTTTCTGATTAAAAGGTGCCTGCAGTTTAGTTCCATCTGGAAAAAGCCACTGAATGGAGGGGCTCTCAGAAGCTTTCACACTGCAGCTCAGCTGACACTCTGACCCTTCCACCACACTCTGTGCTGTCCTTGTGCTCTGATTTTGCTCTACCATTACCCAGTTTCTCTGCTGCCTGGTGGTTTTGCTATGAATTGTCTGGGAAAACACAGTAAAAAAAGATAGTACCACTTTTTTCCCTGTACTCTGGCGCCTGTTTAATTGGATATTTATAAGAGGTTGCAGCACCCAGGAAGGCTCAGCCAGTATTTGAGCTTTTACACCTGTATAGTAAAGAGCATCATAATCTGAACCTTGCCTGTACTGATAGATTATTTTAGGCTCTTTTTTGAGCATAATTTCCCTCTCTAATTTGACAGGTACTTCACTGTAGTAAGCTATAAGCTTCCATAGCTTTTCGTAGTTCTCTCGATTCATTGGACATTCAAAATCCAGTGCAATTGTAGCATTTATATCTATCTCCTGAGGCTGGATTTGGTTCCACTGAATTTTGGTAGAACCTGTTGGTTTTTTGATTTCACACTCCAGGTGGACTATGTTGCCATGCTCATCAGTCATATTTAGAGCAATGTTCCATGGCGAGGACTGAAGTTCTTCCAGAGGGAGTTCATAACTGTCACCATCATCCTCATCTTGAATGCTGCTATTTTGCTTCAGTGAGGACTGAATGACAGGTTTCCTACAGGAAATATCTTTCAAGTTTTGAATATCTTCTTTCTGCAGTTGTTTTGGGCTGCTGCATTTAGCACACAGCTGTCCCCCTTCATAGGCTTTGTCCTTTTTGCATTTTAAAACACCTGCAAAAAAAAAAAAAAAAGGAAGAAAGAAAATAAATGGGAAAAAAAAAGATAAATAAGCCAAAAAACTCTGTTCTAGAGTTAGACAACTCTCAGAAGTGTCAAATAAACTTCATGAGGATTGCATTAGGTCACATGACACATAAGGCAAGACTTTTAGAATGGCACCTCTTTGTTTTACAGCTGAATGGGCACCTGACTTTCAATCTGACCATGATTTCTTCAGACTTTAATGAGAGGATTGAATACTCCATCCTTCTGAAACTTCTATTCACTGGCTCTACATAAAATGCCTAGAAACTTAAGTGTGCAAAGCAATATTTAAATCAGTAACAAACTACTCTGTGTCAAAAAGTCTGCATTTTTACAGTGACAGCTTAATTTGTGGATCTAATGTGAAGAGAAATAGGACCTTTCAGCTTTCAAAAGTACAGCACTTACCTGAGAACTGCTGGACTTCCTCATTAAATAATCTAGGAAGCTTTCTATTTTTCTGTATTAATGAAGAACAGTATTGGCAGTACACAAAAAAATTTACTGTAGCTACCAAAATGGGCTGACTAGTTCTTGCACTTACAAGCCATTTATCAGCAGGAAAAATTAAAAAAAAAAAAAAGTGCCACTTCTTCCCTGACCTCTGGAACAACTGTAAACTTTGTAATGAAACAACAAAAGCTATAACAGAGAAGGAGGGCTAGACTAGGAAATTATAGCGATTCCTCTGTCCTTTAATGCCAGAAAGACTGTTGTCTGAAAAGTAATAGTCATACTTTTATTACATTGTTCTGCTCACTAGAATGTCAAATGTCACCTCAAGTATTTAGTTTGGAGACACAGAGCTAATAAAATGTATTACAGTTATTCTAGGCATAAGTATCATCCTGAAGAATGAGGGATCTTTGAATGAATGAACAATATACTGGGTTATAAGGCAAAATGTCAGGAGAAAGGGAAATGAATGGCAAATTTTCATACCATTATTTTAATTGAAAACATATGCTTTGCTGGTCTGACAAATCAATTTTCTCGAAAAGTTGTTACAAATGGAATATTTATATCTCTATATCCATCTATATATCGATATATATATGCAGTTTATTACTTGCAGATTCAAACAGGCTGTTTCAAAGATAAGGAAAAACTGGCCCACAATCAACTTGGCAGTGGCTACACTGATCTGAAGAAATTTAATAACTCTTTCTGGACATAATTCCCAAAGAAGTTAATGTTATATAGAGATACAAAACCTGTCATACATGAAAATGGCATGAATAGATTCTTCCTCCTTCCAAAATCACTACTGTTTTAGTGTAAAAAGGTAACCTAACTGAGTAAAAATGCTAGCAAAGCCAACACTGCACAACGGAAAGAATGTTCAGCTAATATCTTATTATTATAACTTACAGTAAAACTTAAGTACACCCATTACACATACACACACAATCTGGATCAAGAAAAGAATGCAAGAATATTAAAATGTAAGCTAGTGAAATACAGTATTTGATTTAGATGCCTCAAGTATCTCTTTAGTCAGGAAGACGTATATTACTCACTCAAGCATTTCACATTCTTAAAAAGTACTGTCCTATAGTCAAGTGCAAAATTGCAATGAGTTATGTACTCTAAGATGACAAGACCCATAATCGTGGCTCGAAAATCATGATATAAACCTTGTGACTCCATCACTCATTCAAGACATCTTCAGTTACAATTAAATGCCAATTCCCTCTTAATATTTTAGCAATAGCTCTGGTGTCACACCAGTTCCTCTGCTGAACTGAGATGCCCAAACTGAAAACTGACTCTCAAACCCTTTCTCATTTAGTGTATTCCTGATACAGAGGCATTACAAAACTCTCTTTTTTGTTTCTGCACACTATCAGAAGCATTCCAGCCTAGGCAGTGTGATACTTTTCTCATCTCTAAGACTGAATGAAGATAGACTAGCTATTTTATGAAAAAGTTACACGGTTGTAAAGAAATACGTTGCAAGTACTGGAAAATACTTAAAATAGATTTGTTCCACCATAAAAGGAAGTTGTGGTCAATGAAGAAACATAGATAGACATGAAAGATGCATACTACAGACTTAATATTACTAGGATCAAAGTTAGAGGACTTAACCAGGAATTTGGCAGCCTGATTTTCTTCCTTCCTTAGACAAACAAGTTCAAATACAATGTTACCACCTTCCATGAGAGCATATAATCAGTAGCTTTGCTGGTTGAGGACAATTAGCATCCCTTAGTCAAAGGTGTGAAAGCAAATGCATTAAAAGGTTATAACCTATCTCCTCTTTCCAATTACAAACTTCACTACCACTTCTGTCATCCCAAATGTAATGGCTATTTTCCTTGCTGTTAAATACATATTTTTATCTAATGAAACAAAACTGCTTTCTTTTTACACTGCTTTTTAAATACACAGATTCATTGAACTGTAACAGAATTTAATACTGAACACAGAGATCATGTTGGCAATAATACTCTGGAAATAACAAAACCATCAACATGCAGAACAGGAAAAAAATTCAACATTATGAATTCAATAAACACTGGTAGCTTATGCTCCTACCTCCAGAAACTTCATTCCATTCAAGAAGCCACTTCAAACTGCAGTCACAGGCCCACGGATTTCCATGAAGGTAAAGATTTTCCAGCAGTGGCATGCCTTGAAACATCCCTGCAGGCAAGGTCCTAAGAACATTTTCAGACAGGTAGAGATGTCTTATTGTTGACAGTTTGAAATAATCAAGGACCATAAATGTTGAAAAGGTGTTGGGGTGAAGCTGCTGGAGCAAATTTCCTTCTAAGTGGACCAGTCTTAGAGAAGTTAAACCATTAAAAGCATTTGGATGAATAAACTCAATTCTGTTGTGGTCCATGTGCAGTCTCATTAAGCTTGAAAGTCCTTGGAGAGTTTCGCCAGTTATGGCTTTCAATTTATTGTAACTAATTTTGAAAACCTAAAAAAAAAAAATTACAAAAAAAGAACCAGAGATTAATTTTTTTATCTAAATCCAAACAGAATAGTAATCAAGCAAATGTCTTCCTCCCACACTCAAATCTTTTGCACCACTGAAAAATGATGTGTTGGTCAAAGAGGTAGAATAAAACTGAGTGTTAGTTGGGATTATCAAATTAGACATAGGCATAGTTAATAGATATCCAATGTATTTTGGGGGAAAAGGCACTAGAAAGAACACTTATTTTTGTTTTCCATTATTCATGAAAGCTAGTTTCGAAATTTAGGAAAACCTAAGCATTACCTGTAGAGACACAAGATCTTTCAAAGCACCATTAGGAATATTCTGAATGTCATTTCCATGTATCATAAGCAATTCCAATTTTGTAAGTCCGGCAAAGGAGTTTTCATATATAGACTGTATACTGTTAAACCTGGGGGAAAAGAAATCACACATGCAGTTACATTTTATACACTGACTGTCACAGACTGCAAATGTAAAATTACTATAACCTAACTTCCAGGAAAAATTGGAGGGACCTTAATGCATTGTCAAAAGGCCAGAAGTTACTGAAAGATTTTTACAAGGCCTAAGCATACTTAGCTCATGTTTACATTAATATTTCTTTTAACTCACTTTGTGGCACTTTAGCCATGAATTAGGAGTAAAAGTAATAAATAGGCATTTAAGTTCTAATAGTTGTCAGTGTATTTTTCCATGCAGCTCAGTTTATGGAATGGAAATAAGCTAATGGCCTCTGGCCAAACCATGATGCTATGGAGCCTGGCAAACTAGAGAGGCTGCAGCGTTGCCAAAGCAGCATCTAACAATAAATAAACGCAAATTTGGAAAGTAAACATTAAAAATGGTATCTCCCAAAGAGCACAAGAAGCAGTAAGTCACATCCTGCTTTACTTACTGTTTCAACATGTATTGGCTACATTAACTAAATACGTAAGATCTAGAAACTGACCTTCCAATTACATAATTTGAGCCTTGAAAATCCTCTGAGATAAGGAATACAGAAAACCTACTCTTTGAAAATAATTCAGCTTTTCTTTGGACAAGCAAATCAGGCTTTATTTGCCAACTTGGAAGAGTTACGCAAATTTGGTGGCCCAGCTCTACATTTGGGGTTTTCACATGTATACAGAAAATTAAATGTATTACCTAATCTGGGCATGAAGTTTTAAAACTAAGCATAGAATTTTAAAGGTTTTTCCAATTTCTTAGTATTTTCTAGAAAGCAAGGGAAGACACAGCACAAAATTAAAATACTTCAAATACGAAGAAGATACTTATGGATCCTCATGATGTTATATATCTAAAGATTCTTAATTTGCTAAAAATTTAGACTATTGTATTAATATTTTTAGTTCTTCAGCAGATCCACTAAGTTTATAGCAGACATCTTATTAAAATTCCTTATTCCAAAATCAGTCCTTCAAAAAAAAAATGAACTTGTCTAAATAAAAATTTTTGCTAAGCTACTTCCAATTAGAAAAATAATCTTCACCTCCTAAAGGCACAGCACTTAAAATAGCAATATAAAAAAATAAAAGCACTCTTTCAAAATGAAAGAAGCACAACAACAGACAGTGAAGACTGCTTCTTCCTGGGAAAGGACACAACTCAAAAAATGTCACTTGTAGTGATGAAATACAAAGAGAGGAAAGGGCTTTTATGCTAACAGTATATCAAACAATGTACTTTACTAAAAAAAAAAGCCCGAACACCTTAGTAACTTAGAACTCTACATACCATTTACAAAAACAATTTAGGGATTGGAATACATATTTCTTTAATATAGCTTTACTGAGCACAAGAGCATTTTGAGACTAAATTTAGGCTTTAGGCAGATAAAATGCTGGTGGGCAGAAATTTTAACTATGGAGAAGCAAAAAAAAACCCCAAAAACCAAGGTCCCTATTGCCAGTCATTGCACAATCAGCTGCAGCTTACAGGCCTTGAAGGTGCGAGGGTGATTTCACCATGGGTAGTGGGGCAGCCCTGATACCAAGCAGAAGAGGACTGCGACTCTTGCACCATTCTGTATCACACAACGACACAACACGGTGCTTTTTCAATATGAAGCCTACCAACATTCTCTGCCTTCTTGTCTCAAAATCGGACAGATGTGAGTTGGCAATACCCTGGCAGAGCAAAGTGAGTTGGAGCCTGAGCAATCTCTTGCCAAAACATGCTTCTATTGCACTTAGTTGCTTGAAAAAAATGGTAACAAAACCACAACTCCACAGGCAATGGATCAAATTTCTTTCTACTGTATTCATTTAAGATATGCTGTATCTCATTGTTCTCCAAAATGCTACTGGGTTACATCATGGAATTTTACTCGTGCTGTATTCTTTTTTTTTTTACATCAGGTATAAAATTCCATATTCTGTAGCAATCTCATAATAGGTTTAAATAAATATCTTTTTTTATACATTGTAAGAGACTAAATGTTCTATCTGCCAAAAAAAGAACTCACACCATGGTATAAATGTTTATTTGAAAATAGTAGTAACTTTTGTTTGAAACACAAAGGCCAGGGTAATTTCTCCATGCCAGCAACTGTAGTGTTTGAAATACAGCACCGACAAGTAAATACCATCTCTGCAATTCTACTTAAGAACTACACACAGAGATCCCGGTTTGCCACATGTGTGCGAAGCTCTCCAGGCTTCGGCACTGAGAACATGAAACTGTTTGCTCCAAGCTGCCATACACACCCGAAGTTGATTCTTTCCACATGCTTAGCGATCCGTGCCGGCACGGCTGCCAGGGAGCGGAAGGTGCAGTGGACCTCGGTGGGGAGGTAGCAGGCGCAGGGCTGGGGGCAGCCCAGGGCGCCCAGAGGCAGCCCCAGTCCCAGCATCAGCACCAGGGACAGCGCTCCAGCCGCCACCCGCTCCCCCATCTTGTCACCTCCCCTTGCCTGGCTCCTCCTGCATTGTTCCGGGGTGGGGAGGAAGAAAAGAGAGAAGACATCATGATTTTTAAAAACTTTTATATACCCTTTATACATTTTAGACCCTTTATGTACCTAGTAATGACCTGCATTGTCCAGAAAGTCTATAGACAATCAAGGCCAAGTTCAGTTGGAAAGCCATTTTCCTTATTCCGGGTTATTTTCTACTTCAGTGTTAATTTTTCTCCTATTACTCACTTCTACTAAATACCTATTCTAAAAAAGTTATGCTGTCTCTCTATGCTAATAAATTTTATAGGCTTATTCTGTACACCAAGAGTAGCACTCATCTCACTGAAAAACTAGAAAACTTTTAGGGACATATCTAGCTCAAGCAAATTGCCATGGCTCCCTCTACAGTCAATGAAAGAAAAAAAAAACCAAGCCATAATTGCTTAGAGATGAATAGTATCAGTTATCTGCCTCATCAGATAACCAGAAATAGCACAACTGAGCTTCATTAGATCGCTAATTAGCAAACTCACCTCGCCTACTTGCCTAATTTTCAGACAGGCTACTAACTTTCATTAGGGTAAAATGTGGCTCAATGAACCTCATTCATAATAGACATGGGAAATAATTGAGATAGAAAGTGATAGAGAGAATTGGTTCACCACAGATCCGGACCCTGTCATCCTTTGCCATTGGTTGCTCTGTGATGTTGGATATACTCTTACATTGCAATCTTAACTAAACAGGTATGGCTGATCAGAACCGATAAAACTGGACAATTTGTTTAAAAGCGACCTCACAGGAAAAGTTTATAAAATGTCTACCAATACTCAAGTTCAGATTTTTGGAACTGTGTGTCAAAGTCTGCATAGCTAGAACCATGGGGAGTCATTTAAAGAAGCACAGTGTGCTAAGAACAGACAAGAAAACACAACTGTTATTGACCTTGAGCACTAGTAATTTCTGAAAATAAAATCATTTATGTAATGTCTCATTACAGACTAAGCACCCTAATTTTAGACAAATGAGTTTAAAACATTCCTATTCTTATTCTAGCATCAGAAGAATTTGAAAGCTTTTCAAATTAAAGCCATACAAGAATATGGGCTGCTATTAGTAACAGAAATTTAATATTCCTGCTTTTGTACAACACTGTGACAATGAAAGAAAGGCATTCACTTCTACCAGCTATTATTAGGTCCACCAGTAATTTCCTTTTAGTATAAAAGTCAGACTTTCTTAGATCTGCAAGCAACAAGACGCACATTTTTTCCCTAAGATTATCATGTGCAAACCATTACAGTTCAAAGAAGAGGCTCATTGGGATGAAGAGTTTTCCCAAATACCCGTGGTCAAGTTAATGAGACGCTTAGCATTCTTTATGAGACATATAGCTTGTAATTCATTTAAGAATTTTCAGGTGCTGTTTTCCTTACGTTCTCCTCAATGAAAATCCTTTCTACAAAGCAGCCTACCCAATTCCATTTCTTTTGTGAGAGGTCCCTGTCAGGACGTGCTCACTGAGGTGAACAGGAGACTGCAATGACTGGGGGGCTGGGGAAGGGCGGGTCAGAGGGACTCACCGTGCTGTGCCCGGGCAGGACGGAGCGCGAGCCGGAGCCGGAGCCGAAGCCGGAGCCGGAGCCGCTCCTGCGGGATCTGCCGGGAGCCGCTCCCGCCGCCCCGCCGCACGGGGGCGCTCTGCGCGGCTGCCCCGCCATTGGCTGCCGCCGCTGCCCCGCGCAGCGAGCCGGCCAATGGGCTGCGGCCGCGCCCCCGGGGGGCGGGGCGGGAGCGGGCCCCGCGTGGCGGCGCTGCCCGCACGGCGCTGGCGGGGGTTGGCGGCAGGGGGCGGCCGCTCTGCGCGGCGCTGCCCGGCCCGGGCCCTGCGCCAGCCGCGGCTGCGGCCGAGGGGCTGCGAGGGAGCCGTAGTCCCCCTCGCCTTCGTGCTTTCTTCTGCCGTACCGGAGGACAGATGCTTCCCATTAGGGAAGAATGTCCCCGCCGGGCCGGGCGACGGGAGCGCTCGGGCTGAGGGCGGGCGCCGACACACGGCGGTACCGGCCGCGGGACGCCCGACGGCCGCCACCAGGCAGCCGCGCAGCGCCCCCGCCTCCCCGGCCCCGCGCAGTCCTGCGGGGGAACCCCAGAACCCGAGCGGCTCCGCACCCGCCCGCGCTCTGGCAGCGGTGTTAGTGCGCTACTCCTTACCTGCGGCCCGGCGCGGCGCTCTCAGCGGGCGCTGCCCGCCGCTCCCGATGCTCCGGGGGGCTGCGGGCGGCCGGCGGCGCGGGGCCGGCGGTCACCTGGACCCCGGCGGTCACCTGGACCCCGGCCTCCCCTCCGGCACCGGCTCGCCGAGGCTCATCGCTGCCTGCAGTGGCCCGTCTCGACGCCGATTTAGGACTCCTCATCGCCCGTCATCCTGCGGGACCCGCCGCCGCGGCTGGGTTCCCCCGAACAAGCATAAGCGATGCGCGGCAGCCGGGCAGGCACCGCCGGGTGCTGGTTTGTATCGACCGCTACTGCCTCCGAGCGCTCCCCTTCTCCGGGCGCTCCACGACCCCGCCGAAAGTCGGAGCGCCGCAAGCCCTCAGCCCCGGCGGCAGCCCAGCGCGTCGCTGCGGGACCTCCGTGGGGCAGCGGGCGGGCGGGCGATGCGGGCGGCTCCGCGCCGCCGGACGGGCTGCCTGGGCGCGCAGCTCCTCCCGCGGCCGCAGCGTCCCGCCGCCCGCCGCCGCATGGGGCCGAGGGATGCGGGTGCCGGGGCGCCGCGCTCCGCCCGCCTCCCCGCGCCGGGCGCTGTGCGGACGGAGGGCGCGGCGCGGCGGCTCCTCTTGCGGGGTGGGCGGCACCTCCGGGCGGGGGGCGGCTGCGGGCGGGCCCGCGGCAGGGGCGGGGGGCGGGAGAAATCGGCTCCGGAGCCGGCGGACAGGGGTCGCGGCAGCTGCGGTTTCGCGTGGGTTCCGGAGCTGAAGCTCGCGGAAAGTTTGTCTCTGGGACCTGGGCACATCCAGTGCTGTCGAAGCGCTCAGATGTACAACTACGCGTCTTGTGCACTCACACGCACATACATACACACGAGTACAGCACATAATCCCTAAACTGGACCGACCAGTTTGGGTTACTTTCTCTTCCCATAGTGATACGGCGCTTAGAGACGTGGTTTAGTGGTGGGCTTGGCAGTGCAGGGTTAATGGTTGTGCTCGATGATCTTGACATCTTTTCCAACCTTAAAGATTCTATAGTTCTTTGAAATAGGTGTCTCGTCACAACACAACCAACGTGACATCAATCCTTATACTTCATACTGGCACAAGTCTGCTGCAGAGACCTGTATCCTGTCTGTATGTGGGAATTTGATTTCTGCAATCATACTCAAGGAGAGACACTCCAATAAATGCGTGTGAACAGAAAATCTCAGAGATGGAATTGAGAGGAAATTACAACAGTAGAGGAAAAGACAGGAACCAGTAATTAACCAGACTTAATGTAGAGTAGGTCATTAATTGCCTTTTACCTTTAAAATCCACCAGAGAAGCAAACTTTAGTTTAAAATCATTAAATCATTGACATCCCTTTTCTCAATTTCCCTCTGGTATTAACAATTTTTTCAGTAAACAAAAGTTAAGCCTATCTCCACTCTACCAAAAAATGCATAATTCAGAAGACCATGCACTAGTGCCTAGTTAGTTCCACTTTATGGTTTTTGGATACACACAATTTTCTGTTCTCTAGATGGCCATTGTGGCAGTTTCCCTCATCTGTTCTAAAAAACCAAAGAACTCAGTCTTTCAAGACAGAAAAGAATTGCAGAAATGAGCATAGATGCATCTTGAGTCATAAGAATGCCTCTGAGTTGTGGTATGGAGATTTACCATCTCCCAGGTAAGTAAATATGGTGAATGAGATTATGTTCAAGGCTGTAAAGATGTGGCAAGTGGATCATCACCAAATTAATAGGAATAATCAGAATCCTAATGAATGAACCATGTTTGACTTTGAAACCTGTGACAGGTGTGACTATCAAAATGGTTGGTGGAGAAACCTCTTCAACTGTTTGCTATAAGATGTCAGAATCTGGGCAAGTCATATGTTCCAAATGCATTAGAAAGTTTCAAAAGAAAAGCTAATTATCCAGGCTTTTAGCTGCAGAACCTTTTTTGTGTAATGGTGGGCAGCTTAGCTCCATACAGCCTCTCCCTCACTTACCCAGTTTGATTTGGGGGAGGGAATTGGAAGGGGAAAATTTGAAAAATTGTGGGTTGAGATAACAACAGTTTGATAGGTGAAGCACAAGCAAAGCAAAACAAGGAATTCATTCACTACTTCCCATGGACAGGCAGGTGTTCTGCCACCTCCAGAAAAGCTAAAAGTGACTTCTAAGTCACTTAAAATGCTTAAAAGTGACTTCTGAAGGGAAATGCTGTAACTCCAAACATCCCCCCCTTCTGCCCTCCTACCACAGCTTCATGCTGAGCATGACACCATATGGTGGATATCCCTTGGATCAGCTGGGGACTGATCCAAGGAGCAGTCCCAGCTGTGTCCTCTACCAGGTCCTTGTGCATTCCCAGCCTGCTCTCTTGGTGGGACAGTGTGAGAAGCAGAAAACACCCAAACACCACACCAACCTTGATCAGCAGTGAGATAAAACATCCTTGTGTTTTCCACACTTCTTTGGTCACAAAGCTAAAACACAGCACCATATAAGCTACACTTAAATAAATGTGAGTATAAAATATTGAAGACATTTAGAAATAGCACCACTAACATGATGTTCACTCTCTTCAGCATAATTTTTTTTCTGCCAAGCAAATACCAATACTGACCCATATTGTTGTATCAACTCTGTATTAACAGTAAATACATAAACAGTTCGCAAGTTAAAACCACAATACTTCGACATGAAAGCACACTCAGGTCTAATACATATGTTTACTTTATTGCAAAGTTTTACAATTTCTTTAATGGAAATTATGGGAATGAAAAATATTAAGGACAGGATTTTTTTAACTGATGTGTAGTATTTACAGTTACGGAGTTAGCAGTAAAACACTGTCCGTGATACAGAACTTGTAGATGCTACATGTGCTTGGACAGCTGTGTGGTCGCATTATTTTTTTAGTTTTTTACTTTGAGGTTTCAGCTATGTTTCAAGAAGAGGCATTTACTGGTAGATAAGACAGCTGCTGCATCAGTATAATTTCTCTGATGCTAGGTTGTCTGGCATTTGGTGCGGTAAATGGTTGGAAAACATCTTTACAAACTGTTTTAAGCTTTTACACAGTGGATAGGGACAGATAGAGAAAAAAAATGGTGAAGGAAATCATCCATGTTACTGATGTTTGCCATGTCAGCTGTGGTACCTGCTGTTTACACAGAATTTATGAAGTGGTAGGAAAATTTTCAAAGGAACAAGGGAAACCAAGTAGAAATACTTGAACTGTAGGGAGCACCAAGTGAGTTTCTGATACAGCCATTTCTGAAAGTTAGTCTGAAGGTAAAAGGCTATGCACATGAACAAGAACCTGTTGTAGGTGGCAGAAAATGACAGGCACTGAGGGCAGCTAAGGGTAAATCAAGCATGACAGATTGAAAATTTGTATTATTAGAGAGAACTGTCTTTCTTATTTTCACTGTATTTCACTAATTGTGAAATGCCTTCACTTTGTTAAGATTGGCAGTGTTTGAGGGAAAATTCCATCACTACCATTGTCGTTGTGGTTGGTTAGCTCACAGGCTGAGAAGTTACCTTCTACTTTCGGTAAGAGCCAACATCAAAGCAGGGTTTTGGCAAACTATTGTAGCATTACTGCTCTCTCAGAAATGTAGTTTTGGGGTTTCTAGGAGCCAGTTATCTGTTTCTCTCTTTGCAGCTGCAGTGCCAGTATGTTGCTGCCCTTTGCAAGGGCTCTCTATATCCTTCTTCAGACAACTTATCTCCTCCTTGCCTTCAGGTTTTCCTGTTTGGGGTTGTTTTTCCATGGTTTAGCTGCTCTTAATGGCTTTAAGCTGAAAGAGAGTAGATTTAGATTGGATATTAGGAAGAAATTCTTCGCTGTGAGTGTGATGAGGCCCTGGAACAGGTTGCACAGAGAAGTTGTTGACACTCCATCCCTGGAAGTGTTCAATGCGCAACAACCCCTGCAGCACTGCAGGCTGGGGTCAGAGTGGCTGGAAAGCTGCCCAATGAAAAAGAACTTGGGAGTTCTGGTCGCCAGCCAGCTGAACATGAGCCAGCAAGTGCCCAGGCGGATGGCATCCTGGTCTGTATCAAAAGTAATATGGCCAGCTGGACTGGGGTAGTGATTGCCCCTCTGTACTCAGCGCTGGTAAGGTCGCGCCTCGAGTGCTGTGTCCATTTCTGGGCCACTCACTTCAAGAAAGGCATTGAGGTGCTGGTGTCCAGAGAAGGGCGATAAAGCTGGGGAAGGGGCTGGAGGTTAAGTCATGTGATGGAGCTGGGGGTGTTTAGCCTGGAGAAAAGGAGGCTCAAGGGAGACTTTATTACTCTCTACAATTGCCTGGAAGGAGGTTATAGCGAGGTGACAGTTGGCCTCTTCTCCAAGGCAACCAGTGACAGGACGAGAGGAAATGGCCTCAAGCTGTGCTGGGGTAGGTTCAGACTGGACATCATGAAGGGTTGATGAGGGTGGTTAAGCATTGGAACAGGCTGCCCAGGGAGGTGAAAGAATCACAATCCCTGGAAGTCTGCAAGAAATTACTGGACATGGCACTTAGTGCAATGTTTTAGTTGGCATGGTGCTGTTTGGTCAAAGGTTGGACTTGATGATCTTGGAGGTCTTTCCCAACCTTGATGATTTGATGATTCTATTGTATGATTTTAAGGCCAGGTCTTATGGGGCTCTGAGAAAAGTGGTCTGGTAGAACGATGATCTTTAAGGTCCCTTCCAGCTCAACTTGTTCTGTTACTCTATGATTATTCTTCTTGCCCCAGCTTCTGCTTCCTGGCATATCAAGGTGTACTGCTTTATCTCATGGCTCTTGCTGAAAGAATAGCTGTATGTGGAATTAAACTTCCCAGCTTCTTTCCTCCCCTATTATCTCTGTCCAGTGCCATCCTTCTCATAGCTATGAGTTGGGATTCTCTCTCAGTTTCTCTTGTCAAGCAGCCTCATGCAGGAAGGAGGGAGAACCCTGAGATTGTTTGCTAAACAGGACAAACTTTTTTTTAAGTTGAAACTGAATTATTTTATTTGCTATGGGTCAACAAAGAGAGGAATAGACTGTCACAGTCCTGCTGATGAATAAACCTGATGGACACGTTGACATCCCTGACAGCCGTCTCCGAAAGAGCAGAAAGAGGGAGCCCAGAAGACTGAAAATCCCATGAGTGACACACGTGAAAAAGCAGCAGTTTTTAAATGCCTTCTGTTGGAGCTGGTAATAAATTAACTATTGCTTTTTCCACTTGGCAGCAAGTGCGGAATAAATTCTTGCAGATGATTTAGGACCTTGTTAAACTTCCAGCAGAAAAATGAAGAGTTCTAGAAAAGTTGATGGACTGCATTCAACTTTATGATGCAGAAAAACAAACTGTTAACTTACAGAAATAATACCCATGTGCTGTCATGACTTGCTCACCACTTGTCTTCAGGCACTGAGTGTTTGTATTGGGAGAGCATGCTGGGTCTACTGCCAGTGTCAGTATTTCCTTTATTTACTTTTGATCTTTCATGTGTTTGAACTATAATGCCTGACAAGTTATATCACAAACTAATTGGAGTAAATGCTGATTAACAAGAAATGAAGAAAAAATGAGGGACAGCAGTGTGGGAAGGAAAGCAATGATAGGCCAAGGCTCACCGAGGTATGCAGAAAACAGGCAACAGGGAAGGCAGGGAGTTAGTAATAGATGGTGTTAGGTGTCTGTTGCAGCCTTGGTGGGCCCTCAGCTGCCATCAGCAAAAGAGAACTGTTTCTTGTGCCAGTGCAAACAAAAATGTCACACGGCTGTCCTTGCTTCCAGTGCCTTTGGGCATGTCTGGTGGGTGGCTGGAGCCCACTGGCTGTGTCTGCAGGGAAGCTCCAGACGGGGATTGTATAGCTGTGTTAGCTTGATCCCATGTCTGCCTTTCCGCAGTTTGTTTGCTTGAGCACAGCGCTAGGCTAACACTTCTGCCCATCACGTATCTCTGGATTGACTTGCATCCGGAGACCTTTGAGCTCAGGACAGACAAGTGTTGTATACACTGCCACAGCTACACAGGGCTCTTCAGTTTCCCCCAAACCAGTGTAGCCCATTTGTACCTGGCTTATCTGAGGGGTGACTTGGATGAAAACCCATGGGGCAAGTTCATTCTTCTTGTTACCTTGAGAGATGCAGTGCTGATTTACCTCTGTGTTCTAAATGACAAAGGAAAAGGGCAGGAAATGGTGTAGCCTCCTAAAGTATTAGCAAATGAAGGAATAAAGAGGTACTGTGAATAAAAGGATGAATGAAGGAATCTACTGTGATCTGTAATGAGAGATACCACTAGAAGAAATAGGTTTAGTTTCCTCTGACTGTACGCCAGTATCTCATTATTTCTCTAATTTTATTTCTGTTTTCCCAGTGAAATGTTGTGAAGAGGAACTGCATAGGATAGTTCTATCAGACTGTTAATAACCTGGGAGTAATAACATGGAAACTGTTTGTTTCAAATCTTTGAAATGAAGCATAACAGAGCCAAATTTTCTTCATGTTGTCAGCTAAAGAATTACCAAGGAAAGAAAAATATTTTCCTCTTTTCAAAAAAAACCAAAGCTGAAATAAAAGAGGTGATGAGAACCCTATTTCATTTGCTTTCTTTCCTCAGCAAAGAATTCAACTTTTATTAAAGTATTAAAAAACAGTAAAAGAATAATCTGTAGCAGTGGGCAGTAAACATTCTCCGCATGAGTCTCCTTCCCTTTACTGTGGTTCACACTATATTATTTGGCATTGAAAATTATGAAAAGTTCCTCCACTTCCTCAGTTTTAACATTCTCAGCCAGTGTTCATTTTATATTGAAGAACAACATTTCAAGTTGAAGAACAAATTCTGTCCTTCTAAGAATGCTGCCAAACTGCTGCTCAGCTGTTCAAGTCCTTTCTGCCAATGAAACTTAAACCCAAATACTTGGCTCTTCCCTTTAAGCTCCAAGACTCGCTGACACTTTTCTTGGTGCACACTTGGTGAAACACTGCAATGTGTTTCAAGGTGAAATTCTCGTTGCCTCGCTAGGAGGCACACATGACTGTTAGGCCAATGAACTCAGTCTCCTAATAACACAGGCTATCCTGATGTACAGCTATTTCCAGAAACTTAACAAGGTCCTTAGCAACACTAATCAGGGATGTTTTTCCTCTTTCGCCAGACAGCTATTCCAGCTCCATTTTTTATCCATCTCTGCTTTTGGAAACACTCTATTGCCTGAAACAAGTGCTTCTCCTACCCTTTTTGGTATTCTCACACTGTGTATATCTGCTTCAAGAACTAACAGAGAAACACTTCAGAGTTGTTGGATTTTACATAGCTGAAGGCAAACCTTGAATCCTGAAGTGGATGCCTAGGTGACTTGACACCGAATGTATTTCAGCACTAAGAGTAGCCATAGTGAAACAGGCTTTGTACAGTTAGTACCAGGCAACTGACAGCACTCTAGGAGTGCTAACAAAACGTGCCAAAAACCCTGGAGAAATCGTAAGATATGTTCTGCTCCATCTTTTAAATATTCCTTTAGGCCACAGATGCTTTAATGCCCTCTATAAGAACTGAACTGTAGGCAGCAAAAATAATACATCATTTTAGAGGTTAACCGATTTTAGCAATGAACAGCTCTTTTGGTTTACTTATGTATAGATTTGCAGAATGAACATTTGTAATTGTTTTGTGTCTGAGCTGTGTAAGAAGCATAACAGCATGTGATCAAAGAGAAGATATGTTTTCCTTATGCTCAGCATGTCAGGACAGATAAGTGCAGATTTAGATTATGTTTTGCTGTATGTTATTCAGTTTCATGATGTTTGTAGTAGTGCAGCATTAGAGAGATCTGCCTGATATGAATGGCTAAATGATATCCAGTGGCCAGAATATCAGAAACCAGTGTTTTTCATGTGGCTGCTCTGATAAGTAGACATAGCAATCTAGGCTTTCTGCTACAGTATAGCCGGAATGACACTTAGAGGCCATATCTAGGGGAGGAGTTAACCCAGATGGAGAGTTGAGTTGAAAGTACTAGGTTAATCTTTTCAGAAATATGTTCTGAAAAATGAAATATGTTTTTTTCCTACTGAAAAGGTAAATACATTTAAAAATATTTCTTGCTTATTATTACCGCTTTCTTTTATTTTCTTAAAGAAAAAAAAAAATTATGCCTCCATTGTATCTACACTACAGAAGTTTTTAACATTTATTTATCCAGACTTACATTTGGAACTTTCAAGACCAATGGTGCTACCATTGAATCCAGATGCAGGGACTTGGCCTTGCTTTTGTAATTGTTTCTGTTATAAATCTAAACCCCTATTTCAAAGTTCGGAATCTGATTATAAAAAGTGCTTCCAGAATACAATTTGGCATCCAAGATATCGGTCAAGAAACACTTATTGCTAGTTTGATTTCAATGTGGCTTTTTGAACTTACAGATGTGTCTTGAGAGTTTTATCCATGCTTTCAGATATTGTAAAGATTTTAAATACCTTTGACTAGCAAATGGAAATCATCACACAGTGTTTTGGAATGATAGAATCATTTTTAGCTAAAAATGCCATTAAAACTCTAAGTGATCATGAGATTTTTTTCTAAATAGAAGTATATTTACTTCATAGCAGGCTTGCAGTAAGGATAAATTGCAGCCTCACAATGCTCCAGTGAACATGTTTTCACCTAAAGAAAGGGAGAATTATCCAGCTTCCTCAAGCATAGCAGCTACACTGTGAACAGTTAATAAGATAAGCTGCTGATTCCAGTTATAGAGTGGAAATTGGCTTCTGTCTTTTTCAGCTCGTTACAGATAAACTGAGCCAACCCCAGCAGGCTTCTCTTGTGTCAGCTTGTTTGAAGACTGCACAAAGAATAACTTCTCTGCACTTGGGCAATGTGAAAATTTTATCAAAAACTTTGCCCAAGATCTTTTATGGATTGTAGAATCTAAACGACTCAGGGCATGGAACTGGCTCTTTGCCAAGGGTACGGAATTAGCCCTACAGGCAGTGAGGCCTGTTTTAATCAGAATCCTGCCTCTTTACAGTGGTAGTTAGGTAAGGTGGTGAAGCCCACTTGGCCTGCGGAATTGCTTCCTCTTGGCACACACTAAGTTGCACCTGGAGCAAAGAAGGAGCTTTCTGCTATCACTGCATTTTATAACCTCTAGCTACTGAAACAATAATATAAAAATGCTTTTAAGTCCCCTTACTGAGTGTGGCTGACCAATAAACCCTTAAAATGAGAGAAGGCTCAGAGAAGATGGGCAAGGACAATGTGACTGAAGTTCAGCGAAGAATGCAAGCTAAGACTGACCTCAAATGTTGCGAAGAAGCTGACTTTATCTCAGCACAAAAGAGGACTGAAGGGTGACCTTTGGTTTAGATAACCAGCTATCAGTAGTTGAGTGTATTGAGCTCCGAGTTCCTTAAAAGAACGTGAATGACTTCCTGGGTTAGGCAGGCCAGCATGGGGGGAGTGAATACATAGCTTAGCCCAACAGAGAGTATAAAAACTAGATAACTACTAATAAAAGAATTTTGAAGAGAAGAATGGGCTTGACCTGTGGGCCCAATGAGTTTTAACTGTGAAGTAAAACTACTTCACATGTTGTGACTATCAAGTACAGAAGTCAGTTATGAAGAGCCCTCACTGCCAAAAAGGTTCATTGTATTTTAAGATTTTCATTAAGAACTGCTTCTTTCTAATGAGTTTCTTCTTTAAGGAAGAACTAATAAAGAATTGATGAATTTTGACCTGATATCAAAGTTTCTTTCTTGGAGCAGGGGTGCCTAGCAATAGTGCTCTCCCATTTGAGTGACTGAAAGAAGTTCCATGCTGCCTCCCAGGGATCAAATAGTTTGTGGTGTATTAAAATACATGAAGAGAAGTTAGATGTTTTATGATGTCTCCTTTAGTGGTAAATAATTTGGCCAAGGCTTTTAAGTCACATTTAGATATTCAGATAAAAGTTAAGCCCATTTTTTTAAGGTTCATTTCCACTTTGAACTAAGGAAATCTTTGGACCAGCCTTTTTTGAAAACCAGATACACAGCATTCAGATTGGAAGCTTCACACCATCAATGTTTGGATTTTCTTTCATAAGTGGTATTTTAGGTGTTTGGTTGTCTTTGATTCTGACAGAAGTGCAATTTCTATGATGTAGATATTAAACAATCTCCTCCAAGTTGGAAAACAAACTGAAGCTGTCTGAATGGGGTTGTTTTGTGAATTAATGAATATGTTATTGATCCTTTTTCTGTTCAGAGTTTTTCACAGAATCACAGGACATTCTGAGTTGGAAGGGACCTGCAAAGATCATCAAGTCTAATTCTCAAGTGAATGCTCCACAGCATTGATTGAACCCACAGCCTCAGCGTGGCTAACACTATGCTCTAAACAACCAATTAACATTTTCCTGTTCTGAAATCTTAACAACTTCCTCACAGAGGTTCTGAAAGCTGGGGAACAATTCTGGCCAACCAGCAATAGATTTGTTCTTCACAAATAGCCTTCATAGAAGTAATTTAAATACCTCTGTAGTTTAATGAAGCACAGGATGAAAACTAATGTAATTTTTATTAACAATTGAAAAAAAAAACTTTTTAAAACTGTTTCCAGAGATTTTTATAAAGCTTCTGGTATTTCTATTTCACAGATGTCCAATGCCCAAGGTACATGCCAGTGGCAGTACAAAGAATTTGACATGGCCTCTTGCATGCCTTCTTAGTTGAACTTCCATTAGTCTATCTTGCAAGTCACCTCAATACAGCAGGTATTTTTAAACAGTACAGTGAAGACAAGGAAATACTGTAAGAAGGTAGTGTAATACAGGGATACTGAAACTAAGAATCTTACTAAAACAGGACCAAAATTCCAAGTCTGTAGAATTTTTTTCTGGCAAAACACTGGATTAAGCAGTTTCCTGACAGAGATACTGAAAAGTCAAAGAGAATAATATTTAAGGATAAACAGAGTATAAAACCTGAGTACATTCTATTAGGGTTTTAAACTCATCATATTGGGAAGAGAGCATAGAATGGAGGAGAAGGATGTATACAGGGGCAGGACACCAGTCATCCGTATGATTTTGCATTGTAGCATGAAAGCAGCATTACAACTGACTGGAAATTTTTTAAGGGAATATTGCTTCCATGGAACATTTTGATTTGCTGAAACTGCAGGAATGAAGACATATTTGATGGATTAAAACTGCCGTCCCAGGCTCCTTAGTAGAGTCTCTCCTTCAAACTACAGGATCATCATCAGACCACCTGGAGGGATAGTTATGACCCAAGAAGATGGAAGCCTTGAGAGGCCCGATCTGCGCAACTGACTTGTCTTTTTGCTTACTTGATAATATGTCAGGTTTTTTGTTTCTGAGGCTTCTGAGTGCAATTAAGGCTCCAAAACTCACCAGGCCTATGGCACTCCACCTGCAATATAAAGCCTTTGGCTACTATAAATTGATACTGGTAAAGTTATGAAAAAATCCATACTTTTTATTGGACTTGTAAATCCATTTCCTTGCCGTGTCAAGTACCATTTTTTTCATTCAAAAGAATGGTTCAGAATTGAAAGGTCAGACTGTAATGTTTAGAACACTTAAAATATTTTTAGTGAATTTCTATATAATATTTTATATTATATAGAAAAGATCAATCATTCCCTACTTCCAGGTCCTCATCCTATGAGGGAACTATCTTTACCCACTACTGCAGCTGACAGTCCTGAGAACAAAAGCCAAAATCAAAGCCAAACCCAAAGTAATCAAGAACATCATAAAATATTTTAGTTTGAATAGTCCTCATTGTGGATTCTTTAATCTTAAAACTTCTTTCCTTCAACACTGCATTTTAGAAGTCAAAACTGATTATCATCATGGTTTGCTCTTATTTATTACTCAGAGTGTCAGAAGTTTGAGTGTTTTCACAATTTTTTTTTTAACTTTTACAGATTTCTGAATGTTTGCTGGTGAAATCTTGTCCTCTTTAAAGTCAACAAAAATTCAATTACGGCTTCAATACGTCCAGGATCACCTCACTTTAATAGGGATTTGTGGTTGCTTTGGCAGAATAGACCCCTTCTTCTGGTTATCTCATGTTTTTTATCTTAAAAAAAAAGGAATATGATTCAGGTATAATTGGCATGATTAAGCTTGTCAGAAAACCCATGTTTGTGGAATATTTGTTCAATGATCTTCTTCTTGTGGATCTCTTCTACTGCTTAATGATTCAGTGTTATCATATGTGAAAGTACTCAGTGATTAAATTCAGCATTTAATACAGGTATGTATAATGTGAGTGATCAGGTGGATCCAGTCCAGTCTGCCCCTTTTCTCTTTTTCTCTCTAGTTAGGTACAGATTAATGTTATCTGAGAGGAAACTGGGCAATGGGGAAGTGTAGGGGATGGAAGGAAGCTGCATTCAAACACATGGAGATTAAAAAGACTAATGACAGGGGTGCAGCTGTGATTTTTTAACACTTAATGCTCTTTCTCAAGGGGATGGCAGCATAGGAAAGGTGAATAGTCCATACATTTAATGGAAACTAAATATAAACTAAGTATCATGAATTATGAATTGTGAACTTTAAAGATATTGCTGGGTATTTACTGAACATTGCTGAAACATGAGGAATAACTGAATCAAATTTTGACATACATCAGGTAGTTACTTTCTCATGGTTTTCTGTAGAATGATATCACACTGGTATTTTACATTCTCTCTTCCATGGTACCCACTTCTGACAGCACTTGGACTGTGGTGCAGAACCTGTACATTTCTTTTCCAGTCTAGACTCACCTTCCCTGTGATATTTACATGCAAGCCCCCAGCTTTGATTGCTCTCCAGTGCACTGCTGACAAGAGGTGACAACAACCACTTCTGTTTCCTCTGCATACTTGGCACCATAAGGTGATCAATCAAAGTCTTGTTCCTGTGTTGCAAGTACACTGGAGCTGGCAACAGTGGGTCATGCAACAGTGCATTATACTGATAGATTTCCAAGGGTCACCCTTTCCTGTGCTCTGAGCCCTCACTCCAGTGAAGCATCAGCTGGGCATGTGTTCTGAATGTGGATGGGCCCCAAGTCTTGGCATAGTTACCTTTAATCTTAAAACATCTTTGTGTCTAACCCTATAGACAAAATTCTGGGATTCCATTGCAATTGGATACTAGTTGTGGCAAGAAGATGTTATAAGCATTAAATACTCCATTTTGATTTTAAAAAATGAGCCACCTCTCTACCATGTTTTAGATCATAGCTGGCCTTAAAAATTACACAGAACTGCATGGAAAATAAAGCAAAACCCAATTATCTCAGGATAAAGGAAAGGAAGAAAGGAATGTAATGGAATAGTTTGGGGGAACAGCTTAAAATCCAATTTCAGTAAGAAATATTTTTCATCCAAGTATCTAGAGGGAATACACCAGAAATAAACTACTTTATAAAGCAACCAGACATCTTAGTGATTTATCGTGTCATTCCTTGGTCATCAGACAGAGAATTAAATTATCTAGATGGGATGCAGAGGGTTGTGGAATTACACATTGCTTTCTTCCAAGGTGTATGAACTCCATGTGTTACGACTTCCTTGAGAACTGCATTGTGGTTAGTCCACCTTCTGGACTTTTTTAGTTTTCTTGTGAGGAAAAACTAATCTTACAAAGAGAAGGCAGTTCCCTAGAATACAGTCTGGATTTTATTAGGTACACATTACTACTGTTTCCTGATATTGCTCTTCAGTATACCTTTTGCACCAATTTATGAGCAATAGTGTGACACAGCATCACAAAATGCCCTCAGAACAACTTCACAGATGGCACTTACAGACACTTATAATTTAAATGCAGTGAGTCCATAAGAAAACACATGTTAATAAGGATCTGGTCCTGTATCCACTCAAGTTAGTGGCATAATTTTCAGACACTTAGGTAAGTCAGATTCATAACTATGAACCTGTCAATTCTTTCTTTTCAATAGAAATGCATTTCATATGCAGGAAATTAACTAAGCAATTTCGTTTTTACTGCAAAAGGAAGATAGAACGTATATCACAATAATGTTGGAAATAGACGTCTAATATAACTAACATTAAAGAACAGAGTAAGATTTGCCTTGCCTTTGCTACCTTATCCTGTTCTGTCCTGTCCTATCCTACAGCAGCCTTTCCTTCTTCATGTACAGACTTTGAAGCTTACTCTGCTTTTCAGTTTGACCTGTGCTGCCAGTTACGTCTTTTCTATTTGATAGAGAGCACCACAGGGATTATCTGCCAAACTAGATGTCAAAAGCAAAGTGTGAAAATAAAAGGAAAATAAGAAAGAACCAAATTTTTTTCTATTCTCTTTTTGAGCGCACAGTCATGACTTTTCTGCCAAATGTCCTCCTTCTATGAGAATTAGACTGAGATGAAAGTCCAGAATGGGTGCACCTGTATAAAACGCTAAACCTTGTTTGTTCCAGGATATAGTTTTTTTTAGAAGACTGGAAAATGGGAATATTTCAAATATATTAATCTATTTGCCTAAGAATGTTAGAGACAGGCAGCATACAATACTGTGTGGTTTTTAATGAGAAGCAGATTCTGGTGGCATCACCTCTCTGAGACCTGGGTCTGTGGCAACAGGGGCTCCCCTGAGGCTTATGGCCTTAGCCTGGTGTGCAAATTTTTATTGCCCAAACGCAAACCTGGCTAGGTAGCTATTTTGAATAGGGCATCTGACAATCAAAGCAAATTGGTTACAGCCAAGTTTTGCTATGAAGGGTGTGTTCTCCTTTCTCCCCCTCCTTCATTGAAATTCACATACAGGATATGTTCATGAGCAGCTGGAGGCAGTTATGCATCAGTTTCGCCCATGCCCTGGGACAACCAGCTAGAACAACCTGGAATTAAAAGCCTGTGCACGTTAGCTCATGCCCAGCACTATGCTACCACAGTTGTTTTCCAAATTTATACAACCATGTTAAGGACTCTGTGGTCTGGGCACATGTCCCCCGGGGAGGCAGGCTTGTGTCTTCATGACATAAATCATCTTTATGCTGTGAGGATCTCTTCCAACAAGATTACTTTTCTAGACTGGGACACTCAACTTTGCTCTGTTTTATGGGCATTAGAGGCAGATTTATAAGTGCAGCTTTCCCCATTGCTTTTTCAACTTTTACTTATGCTTCTTTCTAAGCTGTGACAACAATTGCTTTGGGAGAGTTTTCATCAAACCAAAGGATATGTTTCAAACATAGTCTATAGCTTTTCAACCTAGCTAGAATGAAAGGGGCCATGGGCCCCACACAATAGAGCAGTCTGAGATATTTTGGCATGCTGATTATACAAATATTATCATTTAATTAAATGAAGTTAATGTTCATGTCCTGTAGAAGATATTGTACCATTTAAAATTATTCAAATACATACAAACTTGGAATTTTTCCACTCTTTATTTGCAGTATCTTAGAGTAATCCTGTCCCTTGCCCTGAAGATTATTATATTTATAAAAACAAATAACTGCAGTTTAATTTGTAAACAGAATTATAACTATATTATAATTTTGTTATAAACTTCTGAAATTAATAGATTTTCTAGAATAGAAACTATGACACAAATTTTTCCATCTTTTCACAACTCAGTAAAGCTCTTTTTGGACTTGCCAGAACCAGCATAGAACAAATAAGCCTAATAAAAATGCTATTAAGTTTATTTGCATCATATGCTGTTCACTTACAAATTTATTAATTCTTTGATTCTATTACAAGTACTGGATTGAAAGGTTCTTTTTTTCTTATACAGCTGCTCAAATGTATGACTCAATATAAAAATTGTAAAGTGTCATTTCCAGGTAGTGATTGAAAAGGGAAAGGATAAAGCTAAATACCAGTATGAATAAATTTTCTGTCTCAGAGATCACTGCAATATTGTGTATCACTCATGGTTCTGTCCCATTTTTTATATGTGGACTGTTTCTGCAGTTACTGAAACTGTTTCAGCACCTGAAACCTGAGATGGCTCTCATGGAAGACAGGACAAAGGGATGGGCAGTAAATAAAATATAAACATTTGGTAAGAAACAAAATTATTACCAAATGGATGCTTTAAGAATTATGATACAGTCAAGTTGAATCTTCCACTCATGTAGAATCTCAACTATTTTTACACATGAAAGTTTATAATAGCTGTTTAAATTTTCTATGGTTCTGCCTGGTTTAGACATTCACTCTGAATTTGTAGAAAACAGCTGAGACATTAACAACTGGAGGAAGATTTTTTTCAGACCCCAGGATAAAATGTGTTTCTGCTGTTTCCGTTCCATAAGCCAGGCAAGCTGATTATCTTTGCTTTTGTAACACATATTCTCTTTTTTTTCTTCTTTATCCCCCTGTGTAAAAATATCTACATATATATGTATATGTTTTTGAACAAAAGTGTATATATTCTACATATTTTGTAAAATACATGATTTTTAACAAAACACACTAAAAATATATCATGTGAACCAAGACTGAAAAACATGGAATATAAATATTTTCACAAAGGGTATACTGGGTGGGAGTATGAAGACAATATCACTCACATATATTTTCCCTAGGGCAACTGTAACTACCAACTCTGCATTTTCTTTAAAATTACTTTCGCAACCCAGCAATATTTACTTAAATTAGATAACCTGTCAAATGAATCATCCCAGCATGATCCCTATCTCAAGTTGTTTCCCAGCATTCATAGTTGGAACTTGATTTTCATTTTGCACTCTTGTTCTAATTAAGATTATAATTTTCTTATGTGTTTGTGAAACACACAGGCAGTTGAAGACAAACAATTTAGGCATTAAAAATGCCCACAATGGCAGAACTGCTTAGAATTTAAAGGACTTGACAACTATATTCCCAACAGTTATTTCCAGCAGATGGTACTTTAATTTATGTCCTTGTCCTCTTTTCTTTTATCTGTTGTTTTGTACTTTTATCTGAATTAGAACATTTGCCATTTATCTGTCTGTTTATCTCTCTGTCTGTCTTGGTTCTGTTTTTATTTTGTTGTAGTAGAAGGATAGAAGGTGTTAAATATCCTACATGAGAGTTGGCATGTGTCGCAGTGTCGGACACGAACATGCAGATTCAAACAGCCGGTCAGGACCACCGAGCAGAGCGAAAGGGCCCTGCCCACCTTTATTATCACACTTTTATACCTCTTCTAAAACAATCATACATTGGTGGATGAGGTTAACACCTCTAGCATTTTACAGGATAGGAACACAGTCTATCACCTTTCTCCGCCTTGGAGAAAGGAATGATCAACAATGTAAAAGTTCAGTAAACATCCTTAGCCGGTTAGAAAAACAAGAGCTATGTTTATAGAAAGAGCATGAGAACTTCTACTACAAAAGTAAAAACATGGAACACTGTGAAAATCAGGGCGACAGGCATGAACCCAAACTTCAGAAGTTTTTATTTCTGAACCATATGAAGGCATTGAAGAAGAGTCAGTTCTTCTCTCCTGAATAAAGTAATATATATAGTAGGAAAGATTGTTTCAGAATGTGGAATGGGATATCTGTCACCAAAAGCTTTTGAGACTAATTCAACAAAGCTATTTTTCTAAATAACGGTTTAAGTGTATTTGCCTTAGATTTGTGCTGTGGATTGGATGAAATTCCCTCCCAAGTACTTCGCTAGCTTTATTTTCTCCATTCTTTACTTCTGGAAGAGTGTCCCTTCTACTCTGTTTGAGAAAGGTTGAAGAGGATCAGAGGCCTAGAGCACCTCTCCTATCAAGACAGGCTGAGAGACTTGGGTTATTCAGCACGGAGAAGAGAAGGCTCCAGGGTGATTATAGCAACCTTCCAGTACCTAAAGGAGGCTTATACGAAAGCTGGAGAGGGACTTTTCACAAGGCTTTAAAACAAAAGAGTAGAATTGGATTAGATACTAGAGAGAAATTATTTTCTGTGAGAGTAGTGAGATCCTGGAACAGGTTGCCTAGAACAGCTGTAGATTCCCCATCTCTGGAAATGCTCAAGGGCAGGTTGGAAGGGGCTCTGAACAACCTGATGTAGTGGAAGGTGTCCTTTCCTATAGCAGGGGGAGTTGGAAATAGTGATCTTTAAGGCCCCTTCCAACCAAAACCATTCTATGATTTCTGTATCTGGTTATCTCTATTCAGAAAGAAGCAGGAAAAGGGTGTTTCTTCCTCTTATATGAATTGGTTGTTCTTATAACATACCTTGTCCGCAAGTGTATGGCACAATCCAAACAGGCAAATCTGGAAATAAAACAGCAAATGAAATATTCCTAATCATTAATTCATTCTTTAAAATAAATGTGATCCAATCAGGCTAGTTAAAATAAAATAAAACAGCAAACAACTAAAATTATTCTCCAGTGACTCACTGAGAAGCAGAACTAAGCAAACCAGCCTCCTCTTACCAGCCATTCTCCCTACATCTCCTGCTGCTTAAAACACAATGCTTCACTTCCTCATGTGAATCCAGCAGCCACCCCCACAATACTTTCAGCTTAGTATAACCCCTAAGCACATTTTATTGCTCTCTAGCTGAGCAAGAGGTAGTGTGCCAAGTCAGTAGTTTAGGGATGTATGTTCCTGACTGGCCTACCAGCCACTAGATCTTTACTGTTCCTTCCCTTTTCCCTGCAGGGGAACACAGATGGGGAACACAGATAGGGAACACTAATCTTCTTACTGTCTTATTTTCATAGCAAATATAATAACATACTATAGCTTGGATGATTCACCTCCCTCTAACATATTCTTTAATAGCCTAAGAATTTAATAGGTTACTAGATAAGGGGACAGGGAAATTAAAGGGAAAGACAGGGCACATTCAAATGGACATGCAGATGGGAATTATTTAGATCTTAATGTCTCAGAGAATCAGGTAATTTCCATTTAGTTGGATAAGAAAAGCTGCTAGAAATAATTTAGCATTTTTCAAGAGAAAAAGAAAGTATTTTCTTTTTTAATTTTTTCATTTGGAAAGATCATTCTTCTCATTTTACGATTGAAAAACCAAGCATTCAGAATAACTCGTCCAGTCTCTTAATTTTTTGTTACTGTTCAAAGGTTTCCTTGGTGTACATAAAATTTGTGATCCTTTGTAACAAGGCCAAGTATGAAAACAAAGGCAGAGAAAGTCCATGGATAACCAAGCTTAAGCATAATAGAAAAAATCTCTTTAAGGGTTTTAGTATTATATAGAACATTTGATCAGTAAAAATAACCCAAACCAGAAAAGTTTTTGGATGTATTTCTTTCATGCAAAGTAACAGTCTATAAACACCAAGGAAATAAGATTTAAAAAAAAAAAAACAACCCCAAATGAAACAACATCCAGTGTAGCTCTCCCTCCAGCTACAGAAGTTTTTTTAGTGCTCAAGCTTTACTAGGTTCAGTTGAACCTGATGACAACTGTATCTGGTGATGCAGCTTTAGTTATGGTCTCTAAGAATCCTCTAGCATTGGCACTGAAAAGCCATGTCAACCTCTTGGTTCAAAAGTTTATCAGTGTGTGCCATTTCTAAAGCAGAACTTACTATTTTTAGAGGATCTCAGGCACGGGGAGCTGTAGGATCTGTGCACAACATCATGCTATATTAAATATTACTGAAGTCCAGCATCCTATTCAGTAGCTAAACTGGAAATATTGGAAATATTCAAGGTCTCAGGATAAGAATTATCTCTCCTTTTTCCATTCTCTGGAAACTGTAGTTTAAAATAGCTTTATTTATTGGTTAATGTTAGGAAATCATTACAGCTAAGTTCATGCCCGCTTACTTTTACTATAAACCTTTTGGGAATATTTGTGTGTAGGAGCATTTGAGATCAAAATTGTCATTTAATGTATTGAAAAATATGGGGCTTTTTGGTAGAATCCAATGATTGCGTGATTTTCTCTATACTTTGCCAAACTGTACAAAGTGGCACATGAGAGTCCTTATATGGACAATTGCTTTTCTGCCTTATGAGAAATTCAGTGCTTTCATGTCCATGGTGTTCCTTGTAGCCATATTTTCTTCTTGGACCATTTTTGTTACTGCTACTTTTTTCTTCAACTGGCATTAAAATCAAATTGAATTTACATATTTCCAGGGCATTTCATAGGTTGCTATAGAATTTTAAAAACCATAGACATTAAATATAGCTTTGCTCTCCTCAAGGAAAGATGTTGCCAATCAATTCACATCTGACATTCTTGAAAACAGCACAACAGATGACAGCAAGAATGTAGACAACAAAGAGCCATATTTTCTCTATGATTAGCTGTGCAGTATTTTATGTCTTTTCCAGCAGTGCTGGTTTATTGTTGATTCCACTATCCATGCTTTTATGCACAATTTTAATGAACTGTAGGACAGATAGAAACCACCTCACATTAGTGAGTAATGTCATGCCTTTAACTGGAACAGAGATTATGACCTCCTGATCAAAACAGAAGAAAGAAAAGTATTCATCATTCAGATGTCTATTAGGGGTTTGCCTCTGCCTCCTCAGACTAGCTGAACTCCACAGTAATTTTAAGACCAGTAGAGGGTACTAGTGTATGTACACAGAAGTCAGTAAGTAACAGCAAAGATGGCTGCATGAGAAATTTGGATTAAACCTGTAGAGAGTGCACTAATGTTAAAGCAATAAGACTTAGTATGATATTTTCAGCCAGCCTGCATTATTTTCTCAGCTACTGAAAAGTCATTTCAGCATCAACAGAATATATTCTGATTTATAGTTAGGTTGTTGTAACCTTTTCTTTAGAAGACCAACACTGATATCAGATAAAAGGTCTTAATTCCACTGCATCTGGAATTTTGAAAATCTGCATTTTGAAAATCCACTGAAAGGGATTTTCAAAAAAAAAAAAAAAAGTAAGTTTTGGAAACATAGATCTTTAATATCTGTGCAGGACTGTGGGGTTATTGTCCTTTCCAAAATGATGGGTGTATCTACAAAAGCAATGTCATGCAATCAGAAATATTGTCTTCAGGAATCAATAGCCTAGGTAAGAAGTCCGATTAACACAGTTATATTACTTTTTCCAGCTGCATAGTATAGTTTATATCTGGACTGCACACAGTCTCTCATATTCATATCAGACACCTAAATAAAGCTTTGCTGATTTTTAGAATTGCTGAGCCATCATCCCTTACTGACAACAATGGGAGCTGTTATATAAATATTTATTTATATCTCCCCTTTGACCTTGTCTCCGGATCCTTGCCCAATAATCCCATGCACTGGAGCTTATTCAGCATTCTACCTTCTGAGCACATTTGAACAGCTGCTATCCATTAGAAAAACAACAAAACCTAAAAAAATCAGAACCTAAAACTTCAATCTGAGGCGGATATCATTCTTTCTTTTCTCTCTAAATGAATGGTTTCCTTAAAATATATGTATGTCTGGACCAGACCCAGGACTTGTAATAAGTTTCCTATGCACAGAGATATTATGGCCTTAAGATCCAATATCCTTTGCCCTACAGGGTGAGAAAAGGGAGCTTTATCCTGTTTGTACAAGGGTATATGCAGAATTCAATTCATTTGCTATAAAGGATGGAATGAACTTAAAGTGTTTCCATGGAATAATGTACTTATTAAAAAGTTCCTGTACATAATTTTGTGAAGTCTTTTGCATGCAGTAACTTTGCTTTTCATTTTTGGAGCTCTGCATTGTTGGATGCTTGATGGTTGGCCCAGGCACTATTTATGCATGGGTTTCACCAATTTGGTTCTCTTTAAAACAAGAGAATTATATTCTTTAGGAGTTCAGAAAACTATCAGTTCAGAGAAGAATAAAGGGGGAAAGGATGCATACTAGAATTTTAAAACAATCTCAAACATCCAACTAGTAATTGTAATATGAATGTGAATTAAAACCATTTCAGTGGAAGACGTTATTTTATCCATACTGTATATAGTCATGGTAGCTTTGCAACTGGAAGGTGAAAATCACTGTTTCCAGATAAACTTAGAAAATCTCAATGGAGCTGTGATCAGGGCACAGTTCATTCATCAAACCATAAATATCTCGTGCCACCTGAGGTTCCTTAGGGTACCTCAGATACCCAGAAGGGCCCAGCATATATGACATAGGAGACATAAGAGACCTGCATCTTTTTGGAAATGCACCTGGAGGCTGGGTGAAGAATACTTTATAGTTTCTTGGATGCCTCTGGACTTCCCTGTTTAGGCACCTGAATAGGTTAACTAATTTATAAATTAGTTAATATTTGTTAATGTTTTCATTAATTAATTAATAATTAGTAGTTAATATTTTAACTAATTTATAAATTAGTTAATATTCATCAAGGCCTTCCAAGTTTGCTATGTCTAAACTTTGAATGACAAAACCAAATATAATTTGAAGACTAGTGCCAGAGAACTGGTTTCCAATAATCTAAGTCATAGTATCTTTAAAGTAACACTTTAAAGTCACTTTAAAGTGACTGACAATTCAGAGGAGTAAGACCAAATAAATCAAAGGGCCAAACTCTGTCCTTTTTTTGTCAGCATGTGTTGCAAAGCTGTGAGAGACCCCTACACTAGGTCCACTCTTATAATATTCCAATGAAAATACTAAGACCTGGAAAATCTTTCTGCAGTGACAGTTCCTGAGAAGCAGTAGAGATTTTTTATTGAAGATAAGAAGGAGAAGAGGAATAGGAAAAGTGTATGAAAAAAGGTAAGGAGAAGACATATTTGAAATGGGTTATGACAAATGGCAAGCAGCCATCTATTGGCTTCTTTTTACATCTTGGAAAAAGTATAGCAAAGGCAAGCCAGTTCCTATAATTTTTTAGCTCCGCCAGAGAGCATTTTTTCCATGCTTTGCAAGCCTTCCCTTTTCTATTTGCAACTGCTTACCATCTGGGAATTTGTGGTTGTGAACAGTTAAAACTTAATATTTAAAAACACACATGTATTTCACTTGAAATTAAGATTTTCGGTAAAGTGACTGGATTCCATTTTTGGGTGGAATGTGGTGAGATAAATATGTGCAGTGCTTGGGGATGGAATGCTGGCTCTGCACTTGGAGAGAAAGTTGTGAGTTTTGTCCAACTCCAGAGTTTTGATTTTATAGCCAGTGATTAAGTTATAACTAATATTATTAAAAAAAAAAAAAAACTTTTAACACCTCCGTAACGTCTTGCTTTTTTCATTAATTTTAATTTCATGCTTTTACAGTGTGTCTTATGGGATTAGTGACAGGATACTGACTATATTTCCTCTAAAGCTATTGGTTAGCATATCACTATGACATTTGTAGAGTATCTGTTGAGTTGCTCTAAGGCATTGTTGAGTTGGCATGGGTAGAGGCAGCCCAGGCAAATTTCTGTGATACTTAGCCTTATACTTAGGTTTTATGGTAATGCAGAGTTCTGGGGTCAGAACTAGACTTGCAAACAAACTTACCAAAGCTAGGTAATTGATATGTATCTTGGGGACATTTACTGAATGCTCTAGTTGCAGCAGGGACTTATCTTTAGACATGTTGTAAGTCACTATTTCAAATCCTAGACCTCTTTCATCAATTTAGATCAGAGAAACAGGTAGTTTTAGAGGACTATCTTCCGTCTTTGTACCACTTCATTTTCATCGCAGTACCTCAATTAGAGTAAAGTGGATCTTTGTTCTGGCAGACTTAGCAAAACGGTTAAAGACTGACAGAGCAGGGGAATGAACCCGCCTTCAGGTCATTGGTCTGGAATAATATTCAGGCAGTGTCTGCGAACTCTCCAGGATTTAAATGCCTCTGTTTGTCTTCTGCTCCTTGTTCTTTCTCCTATTGGTCTCGTTGTCAAGATGGTTTTGGGCCTTTTTTTTTAACTGTACGTTTGGCATGCCTTCAGGTCTGCCTGCCCATCTCTTCTTTTCCACTGTCTGTTTCACTAATCTACATTGCTGGCTCATCTTCAAACATTTTCTGTCTTTGCTTCTGTTTTTGTGTTGCTGTACACCTTCATAAAAAAAATCTCATTATCATGTAGAATTACAGAACTCTAATTTACTCTGCCATTCTTCAGTCAAGCATTTCTTCTTGGCAAGATGATATCTGAAGTCCTTCATGCCTCACTGCCTTTAGACTCCATTATAGAAAGCATCTTGTGCTCTCCTCTGTTTCTGCAAAGAACACTAATTTATCATTTAAAGAATCTGTCCAGATCTGGGGAGATCTCCCCACTTTTTGTTATTTTCTTACCATCACTCTGTTCTACATTTCCTACTAATGACACTGAAGCCTTATTCTTTTTTTAATCTCAATTTTTCTTCTGTTTTAGCAACAATTTTCTGCCTCTTTTCCTCCAGCTTTCTCTCTTCATTATTCTTTCTTTCTCATCTCACCCCTCCCACTTTTTAATCTTCACCATCCTTAAAACTACAAATATAAAAATTACGTCTTCCTCTTTCAATTCCATTCTTTCCACTGCTGATTTATCTATCAGCAACCTTTATGGTTTTTCACCCTCAATTGCCCACTGACTAGAAACTTGGGGATATTTTCATACTCCTTAAATTATGCTTATATTGGAGTTCAGTCATGAAAGTGTCAGGCAGTGACTAGTACTGCTCACTTTGAAGAATAGTCCAAGCTGCAATGGGACATGGTATCAGCTGCTTTAAATTCCTCTTCCAGATTCTGTTTGCTTTTCATCCCATGATTCTAGGAAGTGAAAACACAGGACAGGGGTTTGACTTTGGTGTCTTCTTCCTCTGTCATTCTCTCTCTTTTTCCCTCTATTCCTTTCTCTGTGTTCCTTGAATGTTGACCAAGATCCAATGGGATGTTTGGAGAGCTGCTAACAGCACTTGCTTAAAAACAAGTCAGGACTTACTTTCTCAAATACCCTGAGGCCAGCAAGGACCTAAAATTCAGGTCATGTGCATCATGGGCAAATAAAATTCAGCGTCATGGCATTAGAGACACAAGGGTTGCAAGGGACCCCCGTAGGACATCAAGTGCAATCTCTCATGTGGAACACAACAAATGCCAGCAGCAGATAAAGTCAGCCATGCTATTGGCTGGTGGAGTCTCCAAGATCTCTGAGGATGAAATTTTCTTCATATATGAGTGAATGATCTTGACAGATCTTTGCTGGACCCTGCTTTATTTCCTTACAACCTTCCTGAACTGGGAAGAGCCCAAACTTTGGCAGATTGTGCCAAGCATAGCCCCACTGGCACTGTATAAAGAACCGTCATAAGTTCCCGTGGTATTCTGACCTTGACTTCCCGATGTTTCAGTTTTCCTTATTCGTGGTGAGAGTTCACTGTTGTCCCATTTTCAACCTTGCATTCGTTAAAATCCCTGCGTATTTCCCACCAGGATCTGGACTGAACACATGTGATCCTTCTGCCCCAGGTACAGAACCTGCTGCTTCCCATGTTGAACTTCATGTGGTTTCAATTGGCCTCAAGTTTGTCAATATCCTTGGACTGAAGTTCTGTGTTTGGCACGTCAGCTACTCCTCCTTGTTGAGCACCACACACAGGTTTCCTGAAGGTGCACTGAGCCAGTGTACCAACAAGCTTCCTTCCCAGCCCCCTTCCTTGGCCCTCATGCTGTCAGACACCTCACCTCAAAAGACAAGTTCACTATCTGAAGTCACAGCAGCTGGGGGTGCATTTGATCCTTACTTCAACTATTTTTTCCTGTTGAGTAACTCTAGGTGTATCCCCATGGATCATTTAGCTTATGCTTTGAAGAAGAGGTATATTAGAGCCTCAGTCACATTTTGAAGTAGAATTTAAATTTCACCTAGATTTAGCCATTTCAAATTGTATGCCTGAGCTGGTGTCTGTAGGTAATCTTTATAGCCCAGAGTGATAGGCTTCTATAAGGCAAAATAATGGTATCACTTATCTGCTGTTTTGTGCCTTGTTTCTATACTTTTTTTCTTGTACTTATGGGATAAATTTAGCTTATGTACTAATAATGGAGATTGAGGTAGAATTACAGCAAGAATAAAGATGTTCAGTAAGAACCCTACCACGCAGCAGATAACTATATACAGATATTTCCCCCCCCTCCCTTTTAATTTCTCATCTTATTTTTAGATTTTCCTAATTGGTCTGCTGGCAAGTCAGCTGTTAGATTGGGAAGGCACGGGACTAGTAAAACTGAGCTAAATATAGTTGTTACTGCATCAGAGTACTTTGAAATAATATGCAAAATAGAAAATGGGAAACCAAATAAGAATTCATAAACTGGAAGAAAATATTCAGCTGTTAGCTATTGCCCGTGTCATTGAACATACGAACTTAAACCAAAAATGAAAGTATTGGAAAATTGCATGGATATTCTTTACAAACCTAGCAATCAACATTATGAAGAAAGGACATAAAACCTTGAGACAGAAGAGAAAAACAAGATAAGGTCATGATATGCTCCATGCAGTGTTTTCTACAGAAACCACCACTTCCCATCTTTTATTGGTGTTTTAAGTTCAGTCATGTCCATAAAAAACTGGAACAACGCCTGAAAGTGAACCATGTCCTGAAAGTGGTTGAGGCAATAGCTAATTCTGTAGCAGGCCTGAGACTGAGATCAATAGTGGAGAAATATCTGGCTTACTAAGTCTTCTGGGAGACATATGCCTGTCAGCAGTGATTGCACACAGAGAAAAAACTTGTCTGACCTAATTTTCCACCCCACACACCTGTTGTGATAGAAATCCTATTTTGCATGTCAAGATTTCTAACGGAGTTGTCTGCCAGCATCCTGCTTTCTCTGTCCCACAACAAATTATCCCCTGGCTGAATTTTCACTTTATTCACTTTGCCAAAATATACCAAAAGCTAGTTTTGTAATGTTTCAGTAAAGTCCCTTTGGAATAATGTGAAATTGTTGAGGGTTTCTGAATCCAAGGTTATGATTTAGCCAATTAAAAGGATGGAAGCCATTTAGGAAGTTTGGATCCAGGTCTGGGTTTAAATCCTGGACACCCTTAAAACTGAAATTGCTCTGGCAGGACAGTGACTTCCTTTCAGTCGGCTCTGAATTAACTTCAGAGTAGGGAGCAGGGCTGCAAAGAAAGGAAGTGTCCTCTTTGGATCTTTAGCCAGTCTTTAGCCAGCAGCTGAAGACACCCAGGCTCAACCCACAGGCAGATGTAAATTAGTGTAAGCACTTATGGAAATATAAGTTAAGAAAGAAACATAACATTCAGTCTGTGTTTCTTGGGTGAGGAACCAGGAAATCCTACAGCTCAGTCACTTTTGCCAGGGAGAAACCAAATTATTTATGAATGTGGCTTCTTCAAAATTCATCAAAGATCCGTGTGTGTTACTGTGACCTTGGAAAGAGGCATGTGAGTGACTTTGTGTGGGTACAGAAAGCTCTTCAAAAAGGAGGAGGTGCTCAAATGGCAGAGCTGTCCTTACCTTCCATCCTGCATGGGGAGTATGTTGAGGCTGATAAAGGGGCATGGGGAAGACACGTGAATGTGAGACAGAAGAATGGGAGTGGGGTGTGTGGGATGTGTTTTCTTGCCCCTATGCCAGAACACATTCCCCAGGCTGCCTCTGCCTTTTGAGTAAGTTGGTTTGGCTGCTATAAAGGTTAGAAGAAGAAAGGAGAGTGTGCCAGCTACCAGATCAGCCCTGATCAGGAGCCAGCTCCATCCATCCCAGCATACCCAGAGGAAGATACTGCAGCTTTCCACTCTTTCCTCACTTCTTTTGCCCATTTCACCTTTGAAATGGGGAAAATTCAAGCTTGCTTACCCTCATCAAGAAATTTCTTACCCAGAAGATTGCTAGCTCCAAAGATTGTTTTCTTTGTATTTGCAGTCACCAGATGTGAAACATGTTTTGATCTGTTTTCTCATTATGAAAATGCTTTCATTTGTGATGCCCAGCGGGGCGACAGCTGATTAACTTCAAGTTTGTAGGTGGAATTAGTTTTTTTCTTTTTGAAAAACTATTACCAAGATCAGCAAAACAGGAAAGAGATTCTTTCGAGCCTGTTCCCAAATATTGCAGGCCACATCTATAAAAAGCCTAGAACCTTTTCCTGACTTTTCATATACTTGACACTTGAAAAACTATTTTTCCAGAATTATTACAAGTTACAATGTGGAAGTCTTTTTGCCCCTTTGGTATTTGCCATTAGATTGTTCCTTAAAAAAATGCATTACTCTTTCTCAAGTTCATATTTAAGGACCAGAATGCACAGCTGTGTTTGTCATTAATTCCAACCAGACAAGAATTTCTTGAAACTCTATCAGAATAAATTACCAAAAGATAATTTCATTGGGTTAGGCAGCACAAAAAAGACATTCTTCTTTGCCTTATGATCTAGACAAGTAGTCTGTGCAATGGGTGGGGAACTGGCTGATGGACAGCACATAAAGGGTGGTGGTAAATAGTTCAATTTCAAACTGTCAACGTGTCACAAATGATCCATATTGGGTCCAATGTCTTCATAAGTGATCTGAAAGATTGGATCAAATGTACCCTGACAAAGTTTGCCAATGTTACCAAATTGAGTGGGGAAGCTGACACTTTGGAAGGGAGAGCGTCCCTGAAGAAAGACCTGGATAGGCTGGAGGAATGGGTGAACAAGAGCCTTATGAAGTTCAACAAGGACAAGGTCAATGTTTTGCAGCTGGGAAGACATAATCCATGAGTACAGCACAGGCTGGGATCTACCAAGATGGGAAGTGGATCTGTGGAAAGCCTCTTAGTGGAAAACAAGCTCGATATGAGTGAAGAACATGCTGCTGTGGCAAAGCAAGCCGACAGGATGCTGGGTTGCATCCACAAGGGCTTCACCAGCAGAGATACAGGAGCCATTATCCCACTGTACTCAGCACTTGTTGGGCCACACTTGGAACACTGAGTTCAGTTTTGGCCCCTGCTATACAAAAGACGTGGATAGGTTGGAGAGGGTCCAGAGAAGGGCCACAAAGATCAAAGGATTGAAAAGCCTGCCATGTGAGGAAAGGCTGAGATAACTAGGTTTATTCGGCCCTGAGAAAAGAACGCTTAGGGGAGACCTTGTCACCATTAGTATTTAACATGTAGCTGTGAAGAAGACAGAGGCTTACTTTTATATGGAAAAGATCAAAGATAATGGTAAGTTACTCCTGGGGAGATTCTGACTACACAGAAAAGGAAAATTTTTCACAAAGAGAACAATCAGCCACAGGAATAATCTCCCCAAGGAAGCAGTAGACTCCCCAACACTGCACATTTTTAAGGTTCAGATGGACAGGGTGCTGAGTCTTCTTGTCAGGATCATTCATTTTGCCAACAAAGTTTGCACCAGATGATCCTTGAGTTCCCCTCCAACCTGGTATTCTATGATTCACGGTTCTATGATTCTTCTGTAAACTGTCAAGTATTTGGAATTTGAACCTGGGCAGAGTTTGGTTCAAATGTCAAACCCATTATTTTGGAAACTATGCCAAGTATTGTCCATAACAATAACCACAGAATGTCTTTTAATTAAAAGGCTGGAGAACTCAAAAAGACTCTCCAACCCTTTTAAGGAATACAGAAAAATAAATGATAATTTAAATTTGTATTCAAACAAATCCCCAGCCTCTAGCAAGACAAATTAATTTTATAATTCTGCTGCAATAATTACCATTCTTCTCTTTTATTGCTTCCTTTGGATTGACAATTCAATACCAAAACATGGGGTGGTTTCGTACTTGCAAAACCAAAACATAATGCCTGAGGTTTTGCAAAAGCAAAATATTTCCTGGCTCATTCCATCTCAGCTGAATTTGATGAAACACAGTCATTTAGGTGCATCAAAAGAAAAACTCCCTGTGTAAGCATGCAACAATTATTTACAGTATTAGAAGATCTTCCTGGGGTCCTTCTAACCTGCATAATTCCATGAATCTATAGAGGAGCTAAATTTTACTCAGTATCATAAAGTCAGAATATCAATAACATTGCAAGAAAAGAGAGGCATAGAAACAACCTTGTACTGTGTAGCAGCTTTCCATCACTTTTGAACTAGTTAGGTATAAAAAAACTAAGGATAACAGAAAAGGAAATAAAAAAGATGAGTAAATTCCCAAATCACCACACAGATGTATCTGACAACTTATACATTGGCAATGCATTGCCCTTTATAGATTTAGTCTTTTAAATATATTTTAGAAACATGGAGGCTTTTAATAAAATGCTTACATTAATAGTTCACTATCAGCTACCTCTTGTCATGCTTTTTGTACCCTGACAGCACTTCTACAGTTTTTTTACACAGCACACAGTCGAGCTGAAGTTTATATCATTATGACAGATATGAGCTGAGCCCTCTACCAATAAAAATTATAACATAAAACTTTCATAATCACCAGTCAACATCTTCTATTGACTTCTAATGTGACTAAGAAAGTAAGGACTCAAAAGTCATTTAGGAGTTTAATTCTGCTTTCAAAAAATCATCTTAGTCCGACTGAACACTCTTTCAAAAATTCTTTATGCTTACTATATATTCTGAATTTTTATTCAGATGTTATTATGAATGCTTTCTTTCCATAGTATGGAGAAACCTGGAATATGCCGTCAAAAAAGTAGCACCTTCATATTAGTATAAACCATAAATAAATATTCCCTATTGATTCAAAGAATTGCTGACATTCAAAGCAAGTAGAAACAAAGCAGAATTGATGTTTTTATATCCTAGATCACATTAAAATACCCAGATAATAGCTAAAAAAATCAGAAAAAAATTCTTTAATTTATTACTTGGATTTCTTGATCATTTTCATCTAGAGTACTTTGCTAAAAACATAAATGTAATAATGTAATTAGTGGATAATGTAAATTACCTGCCAATTAATTACATTTTTCTAAGGTCTGAGAGACAGAAATACAAAAGCTTTGCACTCTTAAGGGCCAACCACCACATGGGATTAGCCTTCATAGGATGTGCAGTCCATAGCTGGAGGGAGAATACTATCAGTATGATGAAAGATGAATGGGTTTGAATTGAAGAGCTGACCTAAGAATCAAGTTTCATTTTTAAAATCCTAGTTCTGAAAAGACATTAAATATCTGCTTAGTGTTGAGTAAAGTGATTTGTTCCCATTAGTTCAATTTATGGCCTTACATATAGACTATCTGAATTTATAATGCTATCCTTGGAATTCACTGGTGATGTGTATCACACTTGTTAAGAAGAGAAAAGAATAGAGCAAGTCTTTTCATTGGATGAGTTCTTCTTTGCTGCTAAGAATTTAAAGAGCCTAGTTTTGGATAAGATTTGTTGGTACAGTTAGACTGGGAGAAGAAGATCCTCCGCAAATGGAAAAGTGCTACTTAGTATTTTTGTGTGCACAGTTCTAGTAAGAAAATATGCCAGTTACAGCTGGGATTTAGGGATGATTATTAAACACATACAGTCACTGCTAATAGATTCATATTTATTTGGTGTTCTCTCAGCACTATCTCCTTTCATGTAGTATTTAATAGAGTGTCATGTAACTCTAAAAATAAAAATTAAAAAATGTACATGGAAATCAGTTTGAAATTAGTTGGGTAGGAAAGACATTGGCAGCCACTACAAACTGAATTCTATGAATTTTTTAACAGCAGTGAGCCAGAAATTCCAGACTATTCGCTATAATCTTTGGGATTAAAAATAACTTTTCTGAACACAATTTATGTACAGGGGATTTACTTAGTTGTAAAAATCTTTTATTTCCAATACAATTCACCATTTAGCGCATTCCCAGTGAATACAAGTGCCTTGCTTTGTTTTCAGACACCATCTCTGTGGTTCAGTTATAACACTAGGCCAGGTTATGTTCTCGGGTTTGTTAGTAAAATTGATTAAATACTCTATCTCATTAATGTCATCATTTTGCTACATATAAAGAAAAGAGATCTTGATAACTAGTTGCAGGGGGAAATCCTAATTAATTAAATTAAAACTTGTAGTTTAAGAGTGCATCAGTCACTCTGGTGGGCTTCCAAACTACCAAAGTGCAATGATGATTTTACACCATCTCTAGAATTCACACTCTCTCTTTCATACTGTTGCCACACATTCATTTCTATGAAGCATATCAGAAAATCCCCAGAGGAGCTGAGCTAGCTGTTGATAGCTCTATAAAGCAATCAGAGATACCATATCAGTATCAGTAATTCCAAGAGAGCTATATCTCATATTTTACCTGTAGTGTAAAGACAACAGGAAGGACAAAAAGATGACTTTTGTTTTAAATTAATGCCTTTGTTCCTGCTCTCAGATGTAGTTTGATATTACTGTTTGTTTGTTTTACTTCAAAGAGTTGTATTTTGGATATGTTTTTGGTTCCCTATTGCTTTCAGGGTTGAAATGTTAGGATGTATTTCCTGTGAATGACAAAACTATTGGGCTGAGTATGAGCTGGGTGCAGTATTGAAGCTACATCTGTGGACAGCATTTCAGGCAATATGAACAATGCTTCACATGCTGAGATACAGAGTGGAAAACATGAGCATGATTATGAATAGTTCAGTAAGAATCTGAACAGCTTTTGTTAGAGTTCTTGCCCAAAGAAGCGTTGAACAAAACATCTACCCAAAGTAATTTGTGTGATTTAGCTTCAGGTTTCTTACAAAAAACCTAACTACTTTTGTAGACCAACTAGGAGAACATTGGTTTGAGGAGAATTAAAACCCAAATTGGACAATAGAAAGGAAAAGTTCCCCATCTCAAAAATAAGTTTAAAATTCTTCCATGTAAGGGAACCTTCATTCTGCCTGCAAATAATAAAAAAATTCCAAGCAAATATTTCAAAAACAAAACCACCAAAACAAGTGCCTTTTTCTTCACTGTGAATTTTACTAGGGTGACAATTCCCTGTATTCCATTCCCATATGAGTACAAGAAAAAATGGCACAAGGAGATGATTGTTCTGGCTTCCCCTGAAATTTCTAATAGTAGTGTGGTCTTAAAACTTTATGTATAAAATCCAGGCTTCATTTTTATCTCCATTAAACTTGGAGGTGGGAATAAGCTTCATTTCAAGTTATATCCTCTTCTATTATCTGTAATAATTGTAGTGTAGAAAGTAATAGAAACTTTGCTATAGGGTGAACCATTTTTCACTGAGCAAAGTAAGTATTGTCTTTGATACCAAGTCTTTTTTTTTTTTTTTTTGTCATTTTCTATAAGAAAATATCATGAAATCATTTAGGAAAGATCTAATGCAATCTCTGCATGATGCTATTGCCCAGTTGAAATTCAACTTGCAAGAGGGGTGTGGGGAAAACTAGAAAGAACCATACTTCCTTCATGCACTTTACTGTTTCTTTTCTTCTGTCTGAAAAAAAATAGCTTAATTATAAGTAGTTTAATTCATCCACTTGTTTTTTTCCAAACCAGGTCTGCATTAATTTAGCTGGTGTTGAAAAACAGAAGGGAAATACTTGTAGATGGAAGTACAGGTCCTATTTGAATGATCTGTGCTGGTGGGTATCACTGTGTGCTGCTGTATTAGAACCAGTTGCTTCCTTTGGTCTCTTCATATGCCATTTATATTGGCTTTTCATACATGATAGGTTTGCCTTGCCTTTGATATTGCCTCTACATGAAGGGAGATTCTGGTCTAGATCTATGCTTTGACTGGTTTTGATGATTTCATGTGCATAAAATGGTCACAGGCAAGTCTTATCTACTTGGTTAAATGAGTAGCTTTATGGCAGGTGTACTTTACTGATGTAGTTCAAACTGTGGAACAGAGAATTTAGTCCAGAGAGTCCTAAATAAACTCAGAACATACAGTCACATGCAGCTAACATAGATAAAATGCAGGATACACTGCACTAAACATTTCAAAGTAAACTGAAGAATAGTTCATGCAATACTGTGAAATTTAGTCCTCATTTCTTGGCAGTGGCAATTCTGATGGTCTCTTTACTGGAAATAGATGTTGTGTCAAGACAAATTGGACTCCTAGTGAGTAAGAATTAAGTCAGTGCTAGCCAGTTAAGTAAAATGAAATTTTTCCAGTCTGATACTTTTCACTGATTCAGAAAATGGTTTTCAGGCATAACCTGGATATGACATGCTCCAGGAAGTATTCACTGACAACCAAAAGTGCAAGCATGGGGCATATTTTTTTTCTTAGAGGAACAAAAATGACCTTTTATAATATACTGCTTTTCAGAGAGGTGGCAGAGTACCTCATAGGCAAGATTTTTATTCTCTAGCAGAAGGAGGGATTTTGTGAAATACATCTCTAGGAGTATAACAACTAATCTTGAAGAATGGGATTTTCTATTTTATACATACAGATTGTAAGATTGTCTCTTCTCTGATTCTCTACAGAAATTGAGTCGTTTCAATCACAAATTCCCATCATTAGCTGGTCCTGCATCACAAGAAACATCACAAATCATAGGAAGCTATTCACTCGTATAAAATTTTGGTGCAGTTTTAGAAAAAGGGCAAAGAATCAGGAAAATCTGTCTAATTCCTTTGTCTGTCCACAACTTCATTTATGATGTTTCTCCATTAGTGTTATGATTTGTGATTTACCACAATAGGTCTTCTGATACTGAGCTGAAGTAGTGATTCCAAGCTGTCTGTTGTCTGAATATGTTTAAGAAGAGACATTTTTGGGGCAGTTGGGGTATTTGCCATTTCTACTTTGTGGAAAATGCCTTGCTCAGATTTAGTGCTTTTACAAGCAATGCATTGACAAAATATTTACAAATGTTTAATCTTCTCATATTAATAAATAACAATAAGAACAGAGTATGCTTTTCAAGGACTTAGAAGTAATAAAAAATGTGAAATATGTGGGAAAAGAAACAGGTAAATATTTTTTTCTAGAATTATATTCCACCTGAAACTATATTCAACACTTGTAACTTTGTCCCTGGAAGCTGCTTTGAGTGTTATGGTTTAAAAAGTGCTGTACACATAGAAAAAGTTTTAATGTGTACATTTTAGGCCACAAACCATCACAGCCAGATGTAACAGGAAATCTACAGCTGGAAAGAAGCTGAATCTCTAAGGAAAGGGGTTAAAATGTTGAATTACTGAAGCAGGACAGGACATGCACTGTTGCAGGACTGACATCGGCCCTGTGTTGATACAAGAAGATTGTTAAGCTTGATCCAGACCCAGTTTAAACCTAGAAAAGACCCTAAAGTTTCCAACTGTGAATTGAGCCAGAAGGAGCAGAGGAGGATGTGCTGAAGGGTCATTTAAAGATCTTGCCTATTATCATGATGTGCTGCAACAGAAAGAAATGAGCGAACAACACCTCGAATTGCAGGACAGTGGCAGGTAGCTGTCAGCTCTTCTGTGAATAGCACCATTGTTTTTCTATAGATTTGTACATCTGGGCAAGTCTAAGCTGACAGCAGAAGAGAGGAAGATGTTTTAAAGGGATGTATTTCTAGCTCCTGTGCAAGTAGAATTATAATGTTTTGGACAATAAATTATGGGAGATGAAATTATAATTTGCTCATTACTCACAAAAGGCTGTATATACGTCTCCTACATAACTATATATACAACAATTGCAGACACTGGCTCTTGTTCTCATGTCACTTCTTGCTCTCTCTGAGTGGGTGAGAAGGTAAATATCTATCCTCTATGCAGTTTGGGCAAAGTTGTGCAGAAATTGCAATGCTTACAGCTGGGGCTCATCTGTTAGTGCCCCTCAGCTAAAGTGGTGGTGAGAGCTTGTCTTTGTTCTGTTCCATTGCAGCAGAAAACAAGCTCATTTAAACCACAGGTGGCTGAAAAAAAAAATTGCCTGTAGCCCAAAAGGCAGTGGAAGAAAAGTACTAGCAGTAGTTTTGGAGGCAAGGCTGTGGCACGTACCCACATATGATTGAATTTTCCATGTTTTCTTTGGCACTGGAAGAAAGGAGTGCTTCGTTCCTGACTACACCTTACTTTGGCCACATCAGTGGGGAGTGCAGTGGACCCTATACTGCAAAATATGCTTAGATCTTTGTGGCTGAATCACAGGATCTGCAATAAACAGAAGAAACAATAAAAACAAATAGGCAAACATAAATATTTCTAAACAAAAGGCCAGTCTCCTTTCATTGAGCTCATTTACTCCAGTGAAGGGAGAAGAAGTTTGAAATGCAGGGTCAGGCTCTGATGATTCAAATCTCAGTGGATCTGAGCCAGTTCATGCCAGCAGGTAATTTGTCCCTGGAGAAATGAGGTGCCAAGTTCAGATGTGACAGAGATTATAATGCTTTCACAGCCTTAGGCTTTTAAATGTTTTTATTATAGAATCATAGAATCACAGAATATGCTGAATTGCAAGGAACCCATCAAGAACATTGAGTCCAACTCCTGGCCCTGCATAGGACACTCCGAGAATCACACCATGTGCCTGAGAGCATGGTCCAAATGCTTTTTGACCTCACACAAGCTTGGTGCTGTGACTACTATTTGCTATTTTTTCCTAATAGCAGTAGAGAAAATTCTACTACTCATGTATTTTCTCACTATGGACTTCAATTATACAACCAAAATTTTCTGCCATACTATGGGTACTTTCTGCAACTATTTTTGGCATTTCTGGATTTTCCCCAAAACAGACAGTTTTGTTATCAAATGCAACTATTTTTGAAAGAAACAGAACAGAATGCTTTAAGGGTATAATTTTGTCACATTTAGGTTTTTTCCATCTTAAACAAATATTAGAAAGTACCTATAGGAAAATTACATCTATGGTTACCAACATATGAAAGCTTGGATCTCTGGAAAGATTACAGACAGTTAAAGAAATAAAAAAAACCCCTGGATTTATAAAGTGCAGATTTATAGAGGCAACTAAGAGCACAAAAGTGCATGACAGCCATTTTGACTTGATATTAAAATCCTGTATGTTGTTGCTATTTATGAAAAAATCTACTGAGCCAATAAGAGCAACTGTATGTCAAATACATAGGTAAATTGCCAGAGAAACTCAGGGCTCATCAGAAAAATTTGTGCTACAAAATATTTTATGAGAAATGTGAAAGCCTATCCTGTAGATGGTTCTTTTTATAGTGCAGAAAAGCAGTACTAAATAAAAGTGGACTGCAGGATAGATCTTTTTGACATTGCAATGTAACAATGGAGAGAAAAATCTGACTTTGAAAAGCTTTTAAAGGCTCCACCTTCCATTTATGTCTTTATTCTCCTTTGTCCTATGGGAACAAGCTGTAAAAATGTATACTGTTTCATTACATACTTCAGAAGGCTAAGAAAGTAAATTTCTTAAATTACTGGCATCCATCAGTTGGAAAGAAGGAGATTATCAAAATTGTCCCTTGCCATAACAGTTATTCCCACTCCTTTCTGTACTCAATGTAACTTTTCAATAATTTGCAGGCCTTCTCTCCTTAAAACTGAAACATGACAAACATTGTTCTAGATGAAACTGATAGAAAGGGCTCTGCTGCTTTCATTGTCCATCTCTTTGTGCAATTAGTTAAAAACCAATGAACTGTTTTTCTGTAGTCCATCCTGGAAGTCACTTTTATTTTTCCTGGCTTTACCTTTTCCTGAATTTCTTCCTCCCTTTGAGGATATATATATTTTTTGGATTATAGCCTTCTTCTTCTCATCTCAGAATTACATCTTTACAGATTGTATCCCATGTAATTATCTTCTGCCGGTGTTTCTGCTCTGTTTGTACACCTTTGTACTGTTCCTCCTCATGTGCCAGTTAGGGTAAATTGCTATCATCTGCATGCTGATTTCTTCCTTTTGGGGATCATAAATGAAGGAGATAAACAGGAACAGATGTATCATCATTAGACACCTCTCTGTTTCAGTGTGTTGCTGTTAATCATTGGTCAATGTTTATAATCATTTAGCCATATTTCAAAACACATTATTGTGTTTGCAGCCAAGCAAACTGAATGGGTATTTCTAGTAGGTTCGCATGAGACAAAATATTATGTAATGCAAGTCTCTGGAAGGTCTATAAGCAACAATTCAAGAACGTTCTTCGGGTGGCCTTTGGACAAAAGGAAATCTCAGTATTGTGCTTATCAACTTTTTCATATTTTTCACTATCAGACATCTAAGAGAGAAACATTTTGGAAGGTCATTTCTGTTTTTCACAGTTTTTCAAGAGAATTAAATTTACACAAGTATGGAGATCTGAAAAATAAAGAAAAGAATTCTAGATGAATGGCCATTTTAAAATATACAGCTTTGAGATAGTCTGTTCATTACTAAAAATAAGCAAAAAATTCCAACAGTGTTGATACTGGTGACAAGAAAACAGAAAAAATTACATGATGATCTGTGGCAACTGGAAATATGCCAAAGCACAGTGGCTGGGTGGTGCTGCTGAGCTGCTTACTTTTCTCTGGATGAAAGTGTGAGGAAAAGAAATATTTTCTGTAATTGGAAGTGAGAGAAGCTAAGCAGTTGGGTCATTTGAATAATAGGGAGGAAAAAAAAGAGACAAAATAGAGAAGAAATGAGGCTACCAGCTGGGTGTGGTTTTTGGGGCTGAATCAGAAAACTGTTAGATGCCTATTTCTTCTAGGAAGGGAAATAGAAGAAAATATATCTCTCCTTTCACCAGATGGAAGAGAGAATGAAGAATTACTCAGGAAATGAGGAGCTGAAAATTTCTGAGTAGTCCAGGATGCAGAAGAGAAAAACAGAAAAATATCTTTTCAGATAGGATTACAACAGAGTCATAGAGGAGGATTCCCCCAAGTATCATAGGTCAGTGTTTTTCCACTACTTTCCTCACTATACTGCTTGTCTAAGTCCATGTTTGTCAATTAGTTTAATTTAAATAATTCTTAAAATCTGATTAGGCAATTTTCATGTACAGTTCAGCTGAGATTATATCTTAAATAGATATATATTTAGTAAAACAAACTACAAATAGAAAGAAGACTTAGTATACAGAGACTTTTAATATATTGACTTTAAAGAAATAGTTTAAATTGTCATATTGTGATTTTCCAAGTGTAAAAATAAAGTTCTTCATTCATCCCAGTGTGTATACATGGAATAAAAGAAGTTTCATTAAAAGGGCTTGACCTAGGACATTAATCCTCATAATTTCAACATTATAGACCACATAGAATGCAGAAAAAAAAATAGCAGGAAATATTTGTAAAGCTTCATTAACAAGCTGAGACCCATTGTGTTCCCCAGACAGTGATTTGATAGTGAAAGATTTCTGTGGGATTTGAAAACAAAATGAAAACTGGCAAGGATGTCAATTTGAATCCCTTTTAGGCAACTTACCTCTTCTGATAGGCTCATAAAAGTTAGAGAACAATGAGAAACTTGCTATTTGTGATAAACAAAAGAGAGATGGCAAACCTGATGCTGTAGGAGTGACTTCCCTTTTCAGAGTCTACGCCTTATGTTAGGATGACTTCAGGCACAGGTTGTATTACTCCAGCTGCTGCATTTTACTCCATCCACTCCTGCTGGTTAACACAAGTTCAATAGAAGTTTATTTCAATGTAGCCTTTGAAGTTACACCATAGATTGATATGCTAAACAGAAGCAGTTAGAGAACCAATTTTATCTGGCAATTTTTCTGCCAACACCCTTGTAGTTTGAACATTTGGGAAAAGTTTTTGCTCTTTGATGAAAGGAAAATTATGCATTTGTTTTGGGATGACAGCTCAAGGCTCAGTTATTACATATAAATCTCTTCTCAGCAATATTTTGGCTTCTGATATTTTAAGCAAAATTGTCTTGGCTTGAAGTGGATGTTGACCTTATGAGGGATCTAGTCAGCCTTCCTGTTGTTACTTGCAATGAGTGCATATTTTCTCTGTCTCTTCATACTCAAGGTTTATCTGACTACCACTGTAATGAGAGGGGGCGGTTGGGGGTCAGGGTTGTGATTCTATGCCTACCAAAATAAAATTTACTTGGAGATCCTTGACCTTGTCATTAATTTTTCTTTCTGGTATCTAGGGAAGAGTAATCTTATGGGAATTGGCTATTGAAAAGTGATAAACTTGTTGGCAATATTCAAACTACATAGTTTCATTGGTTAGTGAGAGTTATATATACTTACAGTTAAAATTTACTTCTGTTTATTATATAAATTAAGAGAAGTTATGTTGAAATAAGAGATGGGAAAAGGTATATAGGAGCAGTCTGACCTCCAATGCAAGGCCTGCGGGTCATTTGGACCCTTGAGGGAGAGATGGCGGGAAGGCTGCAGCCCTGGTGGAAATTCCTCATTGCAAAATGTTGTAACACACCACAGCACACGTAAAACTACTGGGGCTAAAGTGAATCATAACTTTCTAAACTTGAATGTTCCAGAGAGCAGTGCTAACAGTATGGTGTGTGCCAATAACAAGGGATTGGAAAAAAACCCTTCATTTCTTCTTCAGGGGGGTAGAATATTTTCCACAGTCTTCTAGATGGCCCTAGTTTAGCTTAGAAGTGTGGTCAAAAGAAGTAGCATCTTTCAGTTCTAACAAAAAGCAGCTGTTTTTTCTGCCATTAAATAGTGATAGTAACTTATAAACATCCACTTGCAGAAACTGCAGAAGATAGACTAGTAGACAGAATTTGGACTTCTGATTAATGAGACATATTCTTTGTATCTTTGTGATGGCCATAATTATACTCTGCAGAACACAGGCCACCTCCATTTTTCCTGGAGCAGAAATCCAGAACAGAAGCCTATTAAAGCATGCCACAGCTCCACGTAGTACAAAATTCCCATTTCCTCTCCATAGAAACCAAGAAAGAGTACCTTGAATGGCTGAATACCAAACTTGTATGTAATTTTCCCTGGTTCTTATATCTAAATGTACCTATATGGAATTGATGGATGACTGAATTCAGCAGCACTATTCTCATTACAAGCATTTCTCACTAGAGAAGCTGTGAAAGAAATCCACATTCAAGACGCAAAACGCCAGAAGTTTCTACAACACTGAGTTTTTCCCAAGGAGTGGGAAGTAGCTCAGGGTGCAATAATCCTCCTGAAATCCATAAATCCCAGGTCATTTGTTAAAGAATTGCGTCTCCTAGCCTTGCTAGGGAAGGGGGAAAAACCCTGTGTGGTTAAGCAATCTGAGTGAAAGTACAGAAAGCCAGCTATCACTTGCTCCTAATAAAGAAAATCAGTCAGTGATGCAAACGAATCTTTTAACTTTCTGTGGAAAGACTTTTTGTGACTTTTAAACAATTTTTGAAACAAAATTTTTACTGAACATGTCATTACCATATCTGATAAGCAATGTAAAACCTTTGCTTAAAACAAAGTTTTGTTGGGAAACATTAGAAAAAGCAATAAAATGCAATGTAAAATTTCTTTGAAAAACACAACATTTCAAATGCACCCATTACTTAATCCCAGCAGCTTTCTGTGTTTGCTTTTAGAACCAGCAGTTTCCAGTAAGAAATCTATTTTGGGGGAGAGAAAACCCTCTCACGAAGTTTGTGGCCAGAGGCAGCTCTTTGCCTCATTGTCACAACTCAGAAATGAAGTGCGTGGTGGAGCCCTGCCATCTCTCTCGAGCTGCATGAATGAGCAAACACTAACGTGGCTTTGGCACCTGCACAGGATGTATCCCTTTTTGTGCTCGCTTTCAAAATACAGGCATCTGCAAAAATTCATGGCCTGTTCATTTCTGAGAGGTACAGGGAATTTAGTGAAATGTACACAGAATCATGCCATTAGAAGAGAGAATAAATAACAAAACTGGACTACATGGAGAAAGTTGAAACATTTCCCAGCCACTCTCCCCCAATTATCTCAATGGGTAGAAGAAAGATTTTTTTTTTCTGTTTTTCTGCTTGTTTGTTTGGGTTTTTTTCTATCTTTCTGTGGATGTTTGCCAGCATGCCATTTTTCTTTTGGCATCTGCATCAGTCAAGTGTCTCTTTCCAGTCTCTTCAAGGTTTAAAATGTTTTTTTTATCCTCTATGCTGAGTAATCCACTCAATTATGTAGCAAGTCAGACCGGACGGTTTGTTCTCTGTTATTAGTTCAGCTTTTGCATTTGTAACTCCTTGAAGTTGTTTACAGCAGGTGTTTTACTTTTGCCATTTTCCTTACTTTCTCTGCTTAGTTTCTTTAAAGGGTTATTTCCACTTCATCCTATCTCAAGAAGTCAATCATAATCAAACTATACAGTGAACTGCAGTCTACTTCATCATGCAGTCTCTTTAAGAAGCACCCTTTTCTCTTGTTCTTCAGTCCCACGTGGCTGTGTCATTGCAGGCCTCATGAGGGTGGTGTTACGGTGCTGGTCAGGCCTACATTACATAAGAGACACTACTCATGGTTAGCTCTTGTGCCTAACTTTCAATATGTGAAGCACTACAGATTTTGGTGTGAAAATTTCACAGGTAAACACCACAGAGCTACTGAGCATATTATAAAAATAACCGCACCATCATGAGTTTTCCACAGGAAAGTTTGTTTTACTCGAGTTTCTCCTGAGACCCATTTTCTTCTGCTTTTGCTGATACCTGTCACAAGACTGACTTCACTTTGCTTTTTCTCCTAACATACCTTCGCTTAAGCTTTCAGCTTTCCTGGTTCTTAACTTTCCTGCTGACAGCCATCACTCCTACTATTTTCAGGGTTGTACTTATTACCTGCCTGTCAACATGTGAAAGTGCTCGAGTCTTAGCAAGTTATGAGGTTCTCCATCACATATCAATCAAGGAAGTTACATTTACTGGAAAATGTCAATGGAAAGAGTACTGAGCTAAAGACGGGAGGTCTGTGAATGACTTAAATTTAAGAACTGTTTTTCTAAAAAATATCCTTTTTCAACCACTTCTCCTCATGGGGAAAAAGACATCCACACTATTCTGTTTGCTTTTCTTTACAAAGTGGAAGTACCTTGTATATATATTTTTGGTATCTTACAACACACAGTTCAGAATTTGTTCAAAAGTGGACATGGACTGGCAAGGGATGGACTGAGACTCTTGCCTTGTATCACTGGCATTGACAAAGGGAAGAGTTCACATTGCCTTACACAAATGCACTGCAGGTGTGGGCTTCTTGCTAGTCTGACACTCACTGGGAGAAGAATCAGAGAAACAAATGTAGATTGAAAAGAAGGAAGCATAGAGGTAATGCCAAATGAATAGGGAACAAACTAGGACAGTGTTGTGAATACAGATTATTTCACTGATACTTGTTAGATTTGCTCCCTCAATTTTTCTAAAGCCGTTAAAGGAGTGCATTCAAAATGTGTGTCTCCAGACAATCGGTTCAGCAGGCTTAGATCTTTGGGGTTTTTTTCTTGTGGAAACTGCAGTATCAGTTGTTGACAAATCTGTGCTGCTTCTTCTTCTTCTAAAAATTAAGGACCTTTGGACACTGATGTTAGCTCTTGTGCCTAACTTTTGGCACATGAAACACTACAAAATTTGGTGTGAAATTTTCACAGCTAAACTATGCTTATACCACAGTATGAGTTCAACTTCCAGCAGGGCCTTGTAGTTTTAATTTGATTTCTCTTTGGTGGATCTTGTAGCAAACTTCACTGTTGTCTCAGTCTAGATTCTAGTGCACCTGTATCTGCATCATTCACTGCCTATAAAGTGAATTTAAATTACTAACTCCTATAGAAGCTATTTACTTTAACCTATATGTTACATTACAGTTCATTTTAGCTCCTGTGTTACAAAAGCAATCCCTCAGGAAGAAGATTTGGGACTGGATGAGATATGGAATTTAACCATGCATTTTAAAATGATGAGTTCTCATTGTTATCTGTGTGAAGGAAAAAAGGATACTTCTTCAACAATACTTGTGTATTTCTGAAAAAAGATTGAGGGTTTTTATCTTTGGAGTGCCAAGTCAGTCTAACATGAGGTCATATACTTGTCTTGGGTTAAGAAAATTTGAGAGGTGAAGGCTCTAAAATGAGTCAGTCTAAATTAGTTTCAACCAATCTCTTTCCACGAATAAGGAGAAAAGCAATACAAACTGAAATAAGCAAAAACATAACAGTTTACTAACAAGAAAAACAGTGACAAGAAATAAAACTTAATAATCACTAGATGCAAAATTACTGAATCTCACCAGATCCCTGAGAACAAAGAGAAACCCAGAATGGTGGGGTAGCCCCTTCCCCTTTTCAGTATGGCAGCTGCCATGGGCAACCTCATGTAGGGAGATAAAGGGGAGATGGTATCAGCATCTGTTCCCCTTCTCTCCCTGTTCCCTGCTTCTCTCCCTGGCAGCAGCATTGGGAAAGGCAGCTGACACTCTCTGGCAGCAGCTGGAACCCAGCCAGGGGCTAGAACTCATGGAGGGACTTTGCTTTCCTCGTGGCAAGAGATGGCAAGGCGCAGGAGATGGCAAGGCACAGCAGCTGGGCTGGGGCAACCCGTGGTCTTTTCTCCTCGGCCAGGCACTGATGGAGAGCAGGAGGAATTTGGTCTGCAGTGGGATTTGGTCTGAAGTGGGGCTGCTCTGATCTTTCCTGGCACTGTGCTGGCACTTGCACTGTGGGCAATCACCCCTGGAATTTGACCCAAGGCAGTCCAAGATTGCAGGGCTCATCTTCTCCAAAGCAGGAAAAAAGGGAGAGAGAGAGAAAGAGAGAGAACCCATATGGGAAGCCTCTGCACACTCTGTCTCAGCTCTATGGAAAAAACCCCAAGAGATAAGCGAGGCAAGAGACACGAGAGCAAACCAAAGGCAAGAGAGAGACCCTGCCCGAATCAGAGACAATGAGGCCAGAGCCCGTTCTGCTTCCATGGGCCAGCTTTAAAAACCCCTGGCAGCCCCAAGGCTGTTTCAGGATACACCTATGGATCTTCAAGACAGTAACAATTTGGGCACAAATAGATATGGAATACAACAACACTTTGGGTTACCTAGGACAATCCTACAGCCTCCTATGTTTTAGGGAAGGACATAAATGTCTTACAGGAGAGAAGAATCGTGTGGATCTTTCTAGAGCTGCCCATAATTATATATCATCCATGTACCCAGGCACACGTGTACAAAAGCAAAGGAAAAAAGAATGCAGTTGTTCTGGTTAATAATTTAGGGGTCAAATCCAAACTAGATAATTTTTTTTGTGAATAATTTATATGTTCTTTTTAAAGATAGAGTGTGGAACTACTTCACAAAACAGTAGCTGCCTTGCAGTTTCTATTCAGTTGTAAATATTGCTGTTGTTTCTCAGGTGTATGTACTATTTAATGCCGTGGCCTTTCTGTGAATTAGATTTCACAGTTTGAAACACAGCTATTTCAGAACAATAAAATAAGGAACGAACAGAATCAAGACTTGGGGATTTCTAGATTATATTTTGGGCACATTGCTTTATAGTTATTTTTATTTAATGGTTATTTTAATCTGGTTTAAACTGTAACCTTTGACCAGTCTCAAATATTGGATAGGAGAAAACAAGCTAGCCAAGAAAAATAATCCCCAAAACTATTTTAAGAAGGACATTCTCAAATTGAAAGGAAAAATGCTTCATGCTGCTTTTAAGAAATAATCTGATGCTTAAGTTACCAATATTGCTCAAAAGCAGAGAAGGAAACGATGTAAAAATATCGTGAACAATACAGAGATGCATGTTTTTCTTAGAGGAAGACCATGAAGAACATTAAAACTGATTAATATGCCTTTATTAGCACATTGCTTAGGTCCAAGGTGGGCTCTCAGGCATAAGGGTGTGAGTGCTCACACCATATACCAATACCTGTTATCAATCACTGCTGTATTGCTTTGGCCAACTGGGACTCTGAGCAGTGATAAGGGACCTGCATGCAAAGGTGCCATTCCTTCTGTGCTGTCTCAATGTGCCTGTAGCCTTCAATCCTGAAATGCAACTTTTACACCTGCACTACCTGGCTAGCTGGTATCACAAATCCCAAATTCGAGCACTATTTGACTGGCTTTGTTTAAAGATATTGAATGTATTGTCTTTCTCAAGAAATCTGGATGTCTCCACAGTATCAATATTTTTCCTATACAGACATCAAAATTAACTCCAGAATTCCGCTCTTTCTGGTTTTAACATTTAAACTGCAGTTAAAACTGCATTCCTAATCATCTATTAATGGGGTGAATTTGGTTTTTTCTGTTATATCACTAGTGTGTAAGTATGACACTTGCATTTATTAGCTGAGCATATTGAGTTTAGAAAATGTGCACCATATTTGCCAGATTAAGCCTAGTAACCATGAAAAAGTTAATTCTGAGCTGGTTCTGAGTAAAAAATATATGTTTTAAAAATTATTTACAGAGAAAATTGCAATTTCTTTCATGAAAAATAATGGGACCTTTTGAGAAAAAGATTAACAAGTAGTTAATTTAGACAAAGGGTCTTATCTCTTAACATTTATCCTCTAACAAGCATGTCAGAATAGGTTACTTTCCTTCCAAATCCTTGCCTAAATCTTTCTGCAAATGGGTTAGAGAAACAGCTCAAATTTCTTCTCTTAGTATTATATTTTTTTAATTAAATATTTCCTGTTTCAAAATTTTTGCCTAATTTTCTTTGGTGCAGGGAGTTTCTACAATGTATATGTGTTGGCTTCCTTCTTTAAGACAGATTTAAATAACCTTGTTAAAATTCTGGTTTTGAAACCCATCAACAATTTCTCATTTTTTGGAGATAGTCTCTTAATCATTTTCCTTTATTTTTTTTAAAGAAGACTGACCTACTTTTTAAATCATTTGGGAAAAAAATAAAAGCTAAAATTCTTCATTCCTTTTCTCCTGTCTAATGTTATCTGTTTTGGTTTTCTTTTTGGCTCCATGCTTTATCTCTGTCATTCTACAGGGAAAGTAAAAATTGTAGAAACTTTGATTAAAATAAACTCATGGAATTTCTCTTTTCCCTAGACCTTTTCTTTGGAATTTATAGTAGGGAAGAATGATCCAGTCTTTTCACCAGCTGCCTTTGTTGGGTGTGGGGAAGGGAAGGTCACATCTGGAGGAGCACAGTAATTTCAAATCCCTAAAGCTCAAACACCATGGAAAGATTTTCACTCTATGAGGTTAAACATGCTTAAAGGGCAAAACTCTCAGCTGCTGGCAGAAATCCCTGCTCTGCAGAGATGTGTGATGAAACAACTGTTATCTGCTTTCTATGCATCTGACTACTCACATTTTCTGCATGTGGCTCATAATCATTTTATCATGAGTTTCTTGAGTGGTAGGTCAAGAAAGGCTGACCAGGTTCTGATTTTTGGCTTTGGGGCTATTCCAGTAGCTTTCATCTTGCAGTTCATTTTTTGAAACTAATTTGCAAGTAGCTTTCACAAAGAAGATGTACCACTGGCATTTTTCTTGGCTGTACTGAGATAATATCAAAATGCAAAACAATAAGCCTGGGTTTTATGCTGTCTAGATACATTATGTTTATAATTATTATGACTTATTCATGGCCAATTAGGATTTTAATATGAACACATAGCATCTCCCCAGACTGGATTTGGAATAGAATGCCAAGTACTGGTCTAGACTTAGAAATTTCACTGGCTCACTTCAGTCTGTTAGTTAAGTGATATATTTTGCTGATGGGGCTATGCTGGAAGGAGGCCTAGGAGTTCTACTAGGAAAAGGTCCTTTTGCCAATATAGCTTTTATCCTTTTTTTTAAAGCAAAAGCAAAACCTAAGGCAAAAAAAAAAAAATTCTTTTCTTAAATTTTTTTAGGTTTTGGCTGCTATATCTACACAAATAGGGTTTGTGTCCACTCCCTGGGGCATCACAGTCCTGTGTGCTGGTGGAGGCAGACAGTAGACTTGTCTGTAATCTTGTCTGACCTTATTCCCACAAATTACAGTGCGCGTTGTCACACCTGTTTTAAAAGCCATCTGGGGATGATGACTCTCCAATAACCTGGTAATTGTATATGGAATGGTTTGACTACAAGGAAAAAGAAGTTTACAATTTTCATCCAAGCCCACAAGAAGTGTCTTATTTAGTTGCAGCTGAGTAGACTGTCCCTTGCTTTTTGCTAAGATGTTACACAGGAGCAGCCCAGCAATTCAGTCTCACTAAACCTCACCTCTATTTTGCTGCTAAGCCCTTTCAGCCCCTCACACCCACTTATTTCAATTTTAATTTGCTGCAATTAGAGCTGATTTTACCGTTGCTTTAAAGTGTCTAGACAATCCCATGCTCATATAAACACTCCAACACTTCACACCACTGCCTGTATTGTCTTACCTTTGTTCAAGTTTTGGCAAACAGAAGCTACCCCAGAGTTTTGCTGGGTCAGATTTCATAATTTTGTCTGGTTAGAGCCTAAGCCAAGCAATCTGTACCCATGATAGCAGCTGTTATCCTGCTCGGGTCAAGTTAGGTATGATTTCCTATTTTCCTTAAGCTAAAAAATGTGTGTTGAATCAAGACTGGTGAGACAGGTGAGCACAGGGTCTGCTCAGGGGTCTGTAAGACACCTAAATCTGTAATCTTAGATCAGTATTGGCTTAATTGTGTGATAAAGACCATACACTTTATTACTATTTGTATGCATCAGACTAGCATTTTATGCATAAGGTACCTAGTAAATAAGTGCTCCATTAAAAAAATAAATTGGTATTTCCTACTTTAATTCAATTTCAATTTTGAAAGGAATTCTTCCCTTATTTCTTATTCTTGTCAATGTTTGTTTTCTTTGCGGGGATGGAAGGGGAGATTTAGATAGTTGAATGTAGTGATGCCATTTCTGAAAATAAGGATAGATGACTTTGCTTTCTGAAAGATTGCCAACAATAACTAGATCAGAGAGAGTTCACCCTCTTCTTCTTGAAAGTGATTTATGAGACAGTATTTAATGATGTCAGATGGCCCTGAAGAAGAGCAAACCCACAGTGAAGCAAAATAAGCAGAAACAATTGGGAAATCTTAGGAAATCATTTAAGACAGAGAAACTAAAAGCCATGGTGAAAGAAAGGAGCCTTCAGAATAATATTATTGACTAATTCAGCTCTATAATTTCTCATAATTTCAGTTTCATTTGCCCAGTATCAAATGGGTACCACATACCATGTACCAAAAAAGCTGTACCAAATATTGCATTCGTAACTGTACTAGCATAGTTTTCCCATATTTGAGCCCCAAACGGTACATAAATTTGTTGTGCTGTTTATGATTGTAGTAAAAATTTATATTATTTTTATGTTATAAAAATAGATATCTTATTTCTGTTTTGATTTCATACATCTAATTTCCAAGGTTTTCGTTCCTTAGTTTCCCCAGTTTGTATTTGGAATTTTCATGATGAAATAACAATTTTTGTTCTTCTGTAAATAGTTGTTTGCGGCTTCTAATACTACAAAAAAAGTAAAATCCTACAAGACAAAGGCCAAGATTATAATTTTCATTCAAATATTTCTAAAATGGAAAGCTTACCCTTCAATTCACCTTTGAACTGGTACTTCTTTTTGAAGACTCTCTCTCAAGCACCTACCACAACAAAAAATGGATACCGTCCACAAATACATCAACAACCAAAAAAAAAATACTGCTCTATTATGTCATCTGTAAGTTCTGAGTCAGTTCAAATTACATTCTACCAGCTTGTAAAGGGAGAAAATGTGTAGAACCCTTTTTGCCAGTTGCCACTGACTCAGCCGCTGGATTTCTGAAACACAAAGCTGACTTGAAGTAAGATATAGGCAGGAAAATGCTTTCTAAAGCTATGGTGAGAGAAAACGTTCTTTTTTTCGAAAAGCCAAGTCTTCGTTTCCTCTTGTCTCTGATTAATTTTTTTCCTTTCTTTCATGATATGCTTTAGTGGATCTAATTGTTTCTACTTTTATAGTATGGACTAATTAAGAAAAATAACCAACCTTCCCCGAGAAATGCCAAGTCCTTTCCTAGTTTTCAATATATTTTATTATGAAAACTTCCCAAGTCTATAACTGCCACCTTCCTTTCATTAGCATTTTTCAAGACACTGAGGAGTTTCAAAGTTGCCATCCTAACTGTATTTACAATTTGACTTATATTCTGCTGTCTTGTTTCTTGTCACTTGACTACCTATAGAAATTTTTGTCTTCTTAGTAATTGTAGGATTTGATTTTTTACAACTGAGAGTTCCCTGCTAATTTACACAGACACCATTTTCTAGGGAGATCTCCTTTGAAACTCCTATATATATATATATATATTTTTTTTTTTAATAAGGTTTACTATATCAAAGCAAAGTCAATTCTGATGTAAATTGTCTGGGACCGCATATAGTTTTTTGGTCATTCATTTTCTATTCATACTATGGACATGTATCAGCTTTAGTCACACTGGTATCCTACAGATCAGACCACTGGGATAATCATTCCAGTTTGCTCCCGACATCTGGCTAGCAGCAGAGGCAGATACATACCGTATTAAAGGGATGTCTGTGCTGCTCAGCAAAATAGTATATAGCTGTAATGGAACTTACTCCTTGATCAGAGGCCATATGGCCATGTCATCCTGGCAGCCTGCCTGGCTTACAGAGCTGTGCTGGGAGGCAGAGGCCACAGATGACACAGGCAGAAGCTGGGGCAGTCCCAGCCTCTCATGATGTGGACAGGGAAGGCTGCACAGCATCATGATGACCTGTCCCACACAGAAAAGGGCAGGAAAATGGGCATGTACCTGATTTGTAGGGACAGAAATGCAGTGAACTTTGTTTGATGGGGTTGAGACAGTTACACTCTCCATAGGGTTTGCGGAGAAAGATGCATGGGCTGACTCCACAGCTTGTGTATAGTAAAGTTGGTGGTGAGAGCCCTAGACTCTGACAGTGATCAGGAATCTGGGCTGCTGCTGTGGCTAGGTTAGTAGATGTTTGGCTGTCCTGTATCAGCATATGGTGCACCACACTGCTGATGAAAGGACTGAATGGCTTTTAGTGTCCTCAACCTGCATGGCCTAGTCATAAGACTAAAGATACCTCATTGTTAATGTGTCCACTGTGTAGATCTGCCATCAGTATGCTCTCAGTCTTCTTGCAAACCGCCATCATTTTCTTCTTCCCACCCCGGCAAAGCTTTTATGAACAATGAATGAACACCAATACAAAATCAGAGGGAAAACTATAGCACCTACTAAGAGAAATGGGGAAATACATCACTGGGGGTTCCAACCCTGAAAGCACAGTTTCCCCCTTCTCTAATGCTGACTGTAGCCACACTGCTAAGGCTCAAAATGGTCTTGATAAGAAATACACCACGAATTTTGTTTGCACACATTGTCCTATAGTGGGGTCGTTCTCTGACCACAGTGGTAGTGTGGTGTCCCAGAATGATATTGTGGGTGTCAGATGAGCATTGTCACCTTAGTGAGGTCCTGCAAATCAGGCCACCAAAGTAATTGCTCAGAATTAGTAACCACAGCTGAACAGATGTATATGACACTTTGAATTTTTACAGCATTTTTTTCTTTCTGCCTTCAGTTGATATAGTTAACATATTCTAATCCTCTTATTGGCCAATGTTTTTCTCATGCTGTTGATATTTCTCTTCTCTTAATTATTAGTGTCTTCTTGGCAATGCTGAATTACCTTGGCTCACAGACCTTTAGTCTTCAATATACCAGTTTCCTAGGAGTTGTTTCTTCTTTTTTATATAAGGTTTGGTAAAGTCTGTCTGAGGCTAATTAAAATTTTTCAAAGGCTAACATACTAAATCAAATGCTACTGATGTCATTATTCTTGATATTTATACATAAATCACTTCTAACTATTTCGTATGTTTATGTACACAGCATATTGAGTTGATTTTTACTCTAGGAGTTTATCCTTCCATTTGTCAGTAAGTGGATGAAAGTTAATTTCGGATGGAAATTAATTTTAGCTGTGGTGATCACAGATTTACATCTGTAATGACTATCTGATAAAACACATGTAAAAGACAGGATTTTTCTCATGGAAAAAGGAAATTTCTCTCAGAATTTGCTTCTAAAGACTCTTCCTCTCAGTAGATAGACTGCCAAGTGGCAGGTCAATACATCTGCATAGTAGAAATCTATCTGAGAGAGGTAAAACAAGTGCCAAAGACCCAAGATTTGCCTAAAGGCTAGAGTTCAGACATACCCTTGTTTGTAGCTGACACGATGCCACACGGAATATTATGGTTGTTTGGAATAGCTTACTTCCTTTTTACTGTGCTCACCTCCATGTTGCATAACACATGAAGCAGTTGCAAATGTTTTCTGTATCCTTTAAAAAGTTATTCAAGAGAGAATTACAGCATTATGGGATGCACATTCTGTAAAAGTCACAGTAGTTAGTCAACACCAGAGGGTGTGCTGGTCTGTCTGGCCCAGCCCAATCACAACTTCTACATACTTCAGAAGGGAATAAAGTTCCTGTGGTGCACATAGAAAATATTCTGGGGAAAACAATCTGGGTTATTCCTGTCTCAGGCAAAGGCAAAACGATTAGGGAGATTGCATTTGCTCAAGCACCTGGGTGCACTTGGTGGCTAATGTGAGAGGATTGGGAGGTCAAGTGCATGCAACAAGGGGATTTGATTTTGGATGAGAATAGCCAATTAATTAAATCAAGTGAACTCAATGGACCTTTTTGGGAATGGCCCACAGACTAAGGGAATCATATCTCTGTGTATACATATATATCTATATATATCATACATATCTATATATATATATCTCAAAAGACAGGAAAGGAGATGAGTTTAACTGGGATGTATTGAAAAATACAGGACTTGGGCATTACATGAATGGTACTTGCCAACTGGGGTTAAACCATGACACATTATGTGGTTTGGTCTTTCTTTTTTTTCTTTTCTTTTGGGGTGCACATTAAATAAATGGAGAAAGAATTGGCTCTCCAGCTCATATTTCTTTTAGGCAAATCCCAAGAGACAAAAGGAGAAATCAACAGGAAATCAGGCCTCATTAATTCTGCTCTTCATGGAATTGCTTGGTTTTTAATCACATTTGTTTGGGGAGAAGAAATGGAAATAATAGGAGGAGGTCCTCAACCTTTATCCATTTCCAAGAAAACCATATTGAGACAGAACCATAGTACTGAAGTTTTGGGTTGCATTGTAAGTATTTCAGGGAGTTCTGACTATGTGAAAACAGAATGTTATGAACTTTCCTGATTTGAATACTTCACTGGAACAGCTATAATAGTAATAAGCATAATAATTCTGCTTAGCTTAAAAACTTTGAAGATGACAAAACCACTGAATGTTCATTGTGAAATGCACAGCTGATTGCATTTAAATAATACTATTACATGATAGGTAAAATTATATGAAATAGGACTGAAATTATTATCAAGGCATTTTACTACAATTAAATAATGTGAAAAATGAATAGCATTGTACTACAGAGAAGGTTCTTCTAGAGCTGGTCTCTAGAGAATAATTACATTAGGATAGAAATTACACTCAAGAAGAAAACACATGCATGTGTGTGGCTCTGTAGGTGGGTGTGTGAGTGAGATTAAGAATGGAAGTTAGCATATTGAGAATTTCTTCCCACTATCTTACATCAATGTTAGAAATATATTTCTTGCCTATAAAACAGGAATTATGGGATTAACTCACTGCTTTTCTGCTTCTACTTTCCCAAAGACAAATGCAACACGTTTGGGGTTTGTGGTTTTTTGTTGGTTTGTTTTGGATTTTTTTAATAATAGAAGGAATATGGGATTTAATCTGAATATTAAATTAACAAAACTCCCAATAAGAAATTGAAATTAATGACTAGAAAAGAGCTGAAATGTGAAAATATTGACTGCTCTGAACCAGCTGAGATGAAACTGAGAAAATTTCCTGATTTATTATCTCTGTAAAATACACAAATAGGCCTTAAGAATCTGTGCATGGATGTAGTGTTTTTGAAAGCACAGACAGTTATTAGTACTGGCTTAAGCCCAGAAAAATGCAACTACACACTGTGCAAAAACTTCATCCAGGTGTGCGTGTATTTTGGTCCATACCACCTCAACAAGCCCCGCTTTCTCATAAGCTCAAAATGCCAATCAAGCCCAGGGGGATGTTCACTGAGATGTGAACAGCTCAGGTCAAAATGACCATATTCATTTTCAGTTGTTATCCAAGCAAAGATCTGGTGAACATTAACTTTTCAGCACTGCTTTAACTAACAATAGATCACAAGAAAGACCTTGAGGTTATATGAGAGGAACCATTCAACATTAATTCTCCAGAACTACAATTTAAAAAAGGGAAAAAATAACTGTGGTGTAGGTCTCAGGCCCTCAGAAAAAAAAAAAAATCAGCGTCAATACTCATTTGCTTTTGCTGGAGCCTACCCAGAGTCTTTGAAAAGTCTCAGCACTGTGCTGGGTTTTGGGGCTCTCATAGATGAAAATGATATTGTGTGATATTTCAGAAAAGGACTGCATATAGTGGAATGTTGCTTCAGAGAAATCCATATTAGTGAAGATGTGAAACTTTTCTTCTGTGTAATTGCATCTCAAATCACAGATGGTTTTAGAAAAATTGCTGAATATGCTGTGTTCAGAATGTGATGGTCATATCCTGGACTCCTACATGTCTGCTCCTCACTATTCACTGCAATTTCAGTTTAAAATGTAAATTCAGATAGATAATGACACATTTTTTTGCCAATCATTCACTGTGTTTCACTGAAACTACAGGTTTTCTATTTGACTACTTAAAAAAAAATAAAATCATTAACATCCTTGGTTTTCATCCAAGTCTAGGGAATGGAAAAGGGACCCTCAAAGTCAGTTCCATCATAACTAATTCTTATCTATATTGAAGAAGCATAAATCTGAGACCGTCACCTAGAAGCGAACATTTGTAGGGGGATTCATCTGCCATATTTTTTCCATCATCTTTAAGTTGAGATAAATTAAGCTCTTACTCTTCAATCACATGAATTCCATTCTCAAACTGGACACTGGCTGCTTACATACGGGGTTTGGATCACATGGTATCTAGGAAAAGGGTGCATACCATAGAACAGCTTAGGGAAGCACCTAGTTGATCCTGAATACACCCTGGAGTTGATGTATCTTAATTTCCTGAGTTCTCCTGGCCTTATGAAGCAGGGTACCTGTGTCTGTAAGCTCCAGTGCCTAATCTCTTCCTCCCTGTCTCTCCTCCCCTAAATGTAAACACCCACATTCTTTTGGCTCACTCCTGTTTGCTGAAAATATGGCTTGTAAGCAGGATCCTACAATCATAAAAACAGTCACTGTGCTTGCTAAGGAAGATGAAGATTGAAGCAAAAGTTTGTCCAAACTCAAATCTGGGCCCAAGCTTGCATCTCCCACGAGACTGGAGGTTATGTTAGGAGCCCCTTGACAAAGCTGAGCTACTGGTTCAGACAAAAATGTAAGATTAATAAGTGCAGAGGGAGTCTCTAAATGAAAGTTGTCAGAGCCCACTGAAGAGGGCATCTCAGCTGCAGCTGCAGTCTTGGAGGCTAAGCAGCAGCTGGACCAGCACTGGGAAAAGCCCCAACCACTTTACACTTTTTCTGCATAGTGTCTGTCTGGTATCGCATCTTTTTATGTTGTGTTTACATTTATTTTTATCCCACTACGGTTGTTGGTAACAGGTGAAAATCAATTTTTTTTTCCAATATGGGAAACACTATCAGTGCTGCTGGGTTTTGAAAATTAAGTGTCAAACCCAAAATATGTAGTGAGCTAGCATACTGGCTTCTCTTGTACCAATGGCTTTTTATGCAAAGATATGGACACCAGTTGGTAGAATGATTTACTGTTTCACAAAAACTTGGAACAGTCTGTTTCATACTTAATGAAAAATGACACCCATGTACTGAAATGAAAATGAACTCTGAAAGCTTTCCAGTGGACATGCAATCAAACAGCAGGTAGCAGAGAACAAGAAGTGTTGTCCTTGGAAAGTAAATTAACTTCAGATAAAATGAAGGTTTCCTCTGGAATTCAAAATATTTAAAGGTGTAAAAGTTTCTTTGCAGGTTTGAAACCTGGTGCTTGCCATTAATGACAGTCATATAACTGTATTAAAATTATGGGTTTTTTTCTGGGTGGATGGTTAGCCTTCTGTCTGAAAGCAGAAAATATAAATAAATAAATAAATAAATGTATTCTTCTGACTTACGGTCCAGAAGAACCTATGCTTCACACAAGGGATCTACTGCAACTGGAACAGGAAATCCCATTCTATTATCTTCAGTCTCCTGCAGATTTTTGAAATATTAGAAACCTGACCCTAACATGGAACAGAGCCTCCTGGGCTCTGCACGGGGAATGAAGCTGGAAGGAAGTTCCCATGAGTGTTAAACTTCCTTCAGTGTCCAGCTGAACAAAGAGCAGAAGAAACTACACACACAATTGTTTCCTAACTGATGTTGATATTGTTAGCTGTACACATACTAGCGGAGGAGTAACAGCTATATTACAACATATAAGGTTTGCTTTAATTTATAGTGCCAGTACATTGGAGCCCGTGCCAGCATGTTGTATATCTCAGTATTGATTAGGCATACCTGCAATAGTGTATATTCAGCTAGTTAGATTGAAAGGAGGTTTTAAAATTAGTTTTGCTACGGCAAACAAGGTGGTATAAAATATAAACTTAAATGTGCAACACTGCTGTGCTTCCCACATCACACTCTGAAAATGAAACTTGGATATTGCTGACAAGACATATCTGTGAAACAGAGAAGCTCCAACTAGATGAGCTTTGTTTGTCCTTCCCACTTGGAATGAGGTAGTGATGTGAGCAGATAGGGGGGTGACCTGGTTAGAAGGGGGAAATTACCAAACAGAAGACACCTACTGAAGTGCCAACAGAGAAAATGCCTGCCAGCCTGGGAGCTGAGATCCTGGGAATTAGACCTATGAACCAGAGGCATCCTATTGCAGCTGCCATCTTTGAAGTGCATCTGGGCATCTAGAAAATGATGACATCCTGAGATATCATCAATAAGTGAGAAAACAACAAACTGTCATTGCAACTTATCGTCCAAAAAGATGAAAAATAGTCTGGAAAAAAGGGAAAACATCCTAAGAATGTAAGATTTCATAAGTGCCATGGGCTGTTCTAGCCACAAGAAAAGAGAAAAAGCCTGGAAAAGTAAAAATTGTTCTGAAGGAACAGAAAACATCATTCTCTATTGGCCAACGCTAGTGAAAAATAAAACTCAACGGCCCTGATTGACTGATCAAAATTGTGGTGTTCTACATTCTCTTACATTTCTGTCGTATATAAATGAGTTAATTTTTATTTAAAATGGAGCTTCTGTCATTAAGAACTTCCGATGCTGCATGTATTTTCCCTGCATGTACACGTGCAGAGAAAGTACACACAAACTTGAGATCTTGGTGTCTCACCCGGGACAGTTCTGGCTGACCCTAGACTTCATGTCATGGATCATCTTTGAAGTGAGGCTTTGTCTGTAACTGTGTTGGACCCCCCGGACCCAATTCTGAGATCATTTCAGTCTGTCCTCCCATTTCTGGGATGGTTAGGCCATCCCCTCTGGGATCAGTTTGATCTCCCCTCTAGGATCCTTTGGCCCTTTTTGAGGTCTGTCTAATGCAATTAAAACCAATGTTATATGAACTTGCATATGTATGCATACACATAATTTATGATAAATATATCTGTGGTTATGTTATCAATGTTCGCTTCATTCATGATAAGATGCCTCTTAGGCTATGACATGAACTTTATTTCACAGACAGTGAAATGTTAATTCTATTCTATTCTATAGTATATATAATTAATAGTACCACTATTACAACAAAAAATAGAAAGATAATTATGAAATACTCAACCTCATACTACAATTACTGTATTTAATGCAAGCTTAATAGGAGAACCGAAAATCAAATGGTGGTATTTTCCTGCTACTTACTCAAGTCCTTTTTATAATATTTAGTCAAGACTATTGACTAGGTCAATTCAGTGAATCTTAAAGCCAGCAGAGAGAATATTATCTGCATCATGTAAGTATTGGCTAATCCCTCTGAAAAAAATGCCATCGTATAATACATAATGTTTAATTGCTTCTATCTGTGAGACCACATACTTTAATTTTTTATAAGCTCCTAGCAGACCAGATGCAGAAAATCATGAGATCAGTGGAGATTTCTGGTGAGAGAATTTTTTTTATTTTATTCAGAATATTGAAACCGTTTCTTCCCCAAAAGGTGAGAATTTTAAGATTATTTACATACCTAAATTACCAAATTAAACAGGGTTTAGACAGCTAAGTATTTTCTGCAATCTGATTATTCCCTTCAATTTCTAATGTTACATTCATACAAAAACTAGTAAATTATTATTTTCGAGAAAGAGGAAGTCAAGATCAAGCAAATTATGCCTAAACAATATGAAACAAGTTATTCTGGTCACTTAATAGTAATTCTAATGTAATGGAATGCTTACTCTCTCACTCAGAGCACATTACACAACATCATGTGTAATTAATAGTTATAAATTGCCTCTGAGTCTAAGAAAAACTGGAGAGTTTCATTGCTTTCCAGTTTGTAATAAAATATTAATTTGGGTTCATTTACAGCTGTTTTGGGGAGGAAAAATTACTACAGTCTTAAGGCCGCATTCCTCACTTTCCCCACACTTGGCACAAATGTTGCTGACATTTTAGCAATAATGAGTGTTTGGCAGCATATCTTCAGAAGGATCAAACAATATCTTACAATCAGAGAAGTTCTCATGACAGCTGTCTAGCTGAAAGTTTTGTCCTGGCTGACAACATATGCATTTATTGTCTGGTTAAATCCAGGCTAATCTGCTTGAATCTAAATATTTAAAATGGGAATTTTTGGAGGTCAATCAGGATTTTAAATGATGAATGCTTCTCTGCAATGCTAAGTTTTGCAAGAAATCTCTCCCCAGGTCTTCATATAATTTCTACTGCTAGAAGGAAATATTTCTTTTGGAAATGGAGGATAATTTCCTAAGTCTTTGTGTCACTTTTGGCTCCTCAACTGAATGAGGAGCTGAATAAACAGGTAGATATTGCTGGACAACTTACTATATCATCAGTGATACAAATCACATTGTTGTAAATATTCGTGGAATATTTACCACATAGATTAAGAGTGCAACATAACTTTTCCTCAAATAGTTTCCTAGTAGCATTTATACTGGGAAAAAAATGCCATAATGAGGGGTTTTCTGCAGTTCTGACTTATAAAAATAATTAAAAACCCCCACAAACCTGTACTTTCTGAATTGGAATGGAGCCGTTTATTTAAAAAATTATGAAGAGAAGAATATCGGGAGACTTGATAGGAAACTTTCTGAAGACATCTGGTGTCCCAGGAGCCATGTTGCAGGAACTAAATTCTGTATTAGGGACACTGAAAGCCCTGAGATATCCTTTTCTGGCCTTTTAATACTATGCATGAGATCCAGTGGTAACAGCAGGTCCCAGTAACTAACCAGAGGACCTGGAAGGAATTCAGGCAAAGAACAGATGCAGATGAGGTAATTAGATATTTACATAGAAACTAATCACCATTATCCTTGTCATAGTGAATATTTAAACATTTTCTGTGAGTAGAACATGATCAGCAAGCAAAGCACAACTTATCCCAGAATGCTTCCATTTTATTGAATCATGTAGTCCTTGTATATTTTCAACAGCGTACAATATTCTAGATATGAATACTAATAGCCTAATTCTAGATAGCGCTTATCAGATTGATCCCTATCAACGGAGTTGTGGAGAGAAAGAAAAGGAAAGGCAGAGGGGTACATCCCCTGCTCTATGAGTTTAGGCCCTTTTTGTAAAGCATTGTTTGGCTGAATGTATTCAGAAAACTTCGTTCGAATTTATGGATATTTTTGGGTTACCTAAATCCACATATTTTAGTGAATAAAATATAATGTAAGTAAGTTCCAGCTCAGTATTTAGCCTGTCACCACAAATACCTGACTCTTCAGTATTTCCCTAAATAGACACAAGGAGTATCCAGCAGAGAGGAGAGAAACAAAGAAGGGAATTGGTGGGAAATCACAAAGTTGGTTTTATATCTTGTTTTTGTACAAAAGCTGTCCCATGAATAGGAAATTGAAACCAAGTGATTCAATAGCACTCATTTCAGAGTTTGCTGTGGACACTTATCTGAAAACTTCAGCATTGTGGAGTCATTCTGGGCAACACCACTTCCACTGTTTTCCAGGATTTCATTATAACTGCAGGCATTTGTATAGTGGATTAGAGGATAATACACTAGGAGATCAAGGAGAAAGATAAAGAAATACGCTTTTGAGGCATTTGTAATACACAAAGGGATTAGGTGTCTTAGCATTGGTCAAAGTCTGGATAGCATTTTCTCATAACCTGGTGGAAGCTCTGTTTTGTTGTTTTGCTGGAGTCACAGACTTACCACATCACTCAGTATTTCTATTTATATCAAAGAATCTTTGTGGATCACAAACTCAGACTAGGTGGCACCCGGTGGTTAAAAAGAGCAGGAGTATATATCTTGCCTAACAATAAAAAAATATAGTAGGAGCAGGTGCTGGTATTTAAAGTGCATGATATGGTCTGAGTAGAGCTCCTTGAGATGAGTAATGCCACATCTGAACCAGTGCTGGCATACTTGTTTACGCAAGTTTCATGTCTGGGAAGAAATTAAGAAAAACTCAAGTTCAGTTTCTTTTGATCAGGGCTCTTTAATAGTCAACAAATTTCAAACATCAAGGAAAAGTGTTTTTCATATATACACTTTGCTCTTGCATTTCTATATAATACTCCTAGATTTTTCTGTTAAAAAAATGAAAGGAGTCAGTAACAACAAAATTAATTTACTGATTGTGTAATTTAAACTGTGCATATTTCTGGAAAGAAATAAAGATTGCAAGCTAGGTAAAATATTGGTTTTTATTAATCAAGAAGAAAAATATGAATAGGCAAAAAACAGAGCATAAAATGTGAGTGCCAGAAGCCAGTGCTGTGGGAACTATTGGAAGGTGGTTGAGCACCATATGCGGGTGAGTCAGGGCAAAGATCTAAATCAATTTCAAACTTATGCAAAAGATGCCACAAAGATTTACTACAGAGAGGTTACAAGCACAACTGTGCTGCCAGTGAGTCAGAAGCATGGAGAGAAATACAGCAGCAGCCAAAGGAGCAGACCTGTTCTTCAGTGGAAAGAAGAGGAAAAACTAGGGGGAAAACTAGGAAAAGAAGAGGAGAACCAGGAGGTAGAAATTATTAGCAGCTCAACAGCTATGGCAGCTCTCAACCTGAACTCCCTTATACAAAGAATGACACAAGTGCTTATGTCTTGAAGAAGGGTACACTTCACTTTCATTTCACTTTCATTCATGCCATTTAATCTGTACACAGACATTTTTACATTCAATTCACTTCATTCATCCTGCTACAAATAGTGCTTGTTTGGGAGTTTGTTTATTCTACAGTATTACCTCAAAAAAAAGAAGATTTTTAAGACATGGTCTCTTAGGTAAACCTCCCTTTAAGGGAAGATTACAGGCAATTCCTGGTTGTAATGTATTACATGCTCGTGCAAAGGGCCGCTGTTTCTAGCAGTATCCAGTAGACTTTGTAAATATTTTGCCCCTCATGTGTTCCAAGGGACAGAAAACAGTTTGCCATGCTGCTCTACCAAAATTCAGAATTGTGATACATTGTAGTTTAACCTGAATAAGATCATCCTGGTTTGTTCATAAGTAGAAGAGAGCAAAATCAGCAGTTGCAGGACTGTTTGGCCATGGTAAGGGGCAAAGCTAATTTTGACAGTAGGCAGAACACAGAAAGTAAGTTTTAGAGAGGAGACATTGGGTTGTCTAACTGTTTGGATATGAGTGTGATCTAAGTATCTGATCTTTGGTATTGTCAATGGTGATCTAGAGCTCAATACAGTTGCCCTTTAGTTTCAACTTCATAAAGAAATATCAAAGGTTTTTCAGAAACCAGGGGCATTTTAGGCTGCCATCTTACCTCATGACAATACGAACTTGTCCAAGAATCGGGCTGCCTGGATGTTCTCAATGAGTTTATGTACTCTAAAAGGGGCGTTTCAGGGCAGAGAAGACTTTATTAAGGACAGAAAAATCTCAAAATTTCCTGAATATCTTTGGAGTCTGATGGATAGATGTGTGTAGGAGTCATATGTAACTGATTATGTTTGATAATCAGACTTATGCTCTGATTTTTCTTTCACATACAATATTGCCTTAAGTGAATAAATTGTTCATTTGTGTCAAAACAGAGAAGTAAAAACTTATGGATGTTGGCCAATATGAAAATAGTATTTCTTTATTATGCTATTACTTTCCAAGGAGGACACTTCCACATAATTCTAAGATGTTAAGAAATAGCTGTAAGGGAGACCAGAGAAGAGTAATTTCACATAGTATATATCTTAGCCAAACCAGGCAATTCTTTTTGCTTAATAACTCACGGTGAGCTATATTTAGTTGAAAACAAACTTTAAAAAGACAGAGGAGAGAGTTATGCCAGGCCTGAGATATTATCAAGACCTAATAGTGAACTAATTTGCTATTAAAAACAAATGTGGTTACAGACTTCACCTGCATTAATAAATGTAACTTCTTTTTTTGTATAAAATAAGAAGAATGCAATCTTAATATAGTCTATGGGTTCAGTTAGAAACAGTGGGTTATGTCTCAGAGACACAATTGTCATGCAACAAGTTTGTATTTTGCTTAAATATTTTGACAGATGTTTGTGATTTCTAAGCTATATGCCTTGGATAGCCGTCTGAATCATTGTATTTTTCATGGTTCTTTGCTGAGAGCCTAAAACAACAATCTGCATCTTTCCGTCCACTACTGTGGAACTGGCAGTGTGTTTGTCTGTCACTCCCTGGTGGAGAGGAACCGAGAAAATGCAACAGAGTAAGTTCTGTGTCAGTCTGTGTCAAGACAATATCTGCACTTCCCCATGAGCATACAGCCCTAGACAGAGGTGCTTGAAAACAGCAGTTCTTTGGGTTTGTAGCCCTGAGCTGGGATGACATCTCTCTCCAGCCTTCCAGCACGGACACAGAACAAAAGGACTGCCATCCGAAGGGCACTTTTGTATCCACAGCCAGACTATTCCTACCTGGACAGAACACATGTGGCAATGGCTGAATCTTTTCAAAGAATATGTGGGAATCACGGCACCCTGCTTCCATGCTCTCAGGCTCTGAGTGGAGCCCATGGCCCTGCTATCCTTCCCAGCTCCTTGGGCACAAGCTGCCCCTGCTCCAGCCAGAGCTGCTGCAGCCTGATTGGGGAACCTGGGCTCATACCACTGGGAAAGACCTGGGACAGAGAGAGAGGGGAGTTTCACTTGGGCAACTTCACAGCTCCCATTTTTTTGGGACCTGCATCTGCGGCCAGATCCTCAGCCTTGGTCCTTGCCTGAGCTACACCACAGTCTATGCCCAACCTTGTACCTGCTGTCCATCACCTCCTACACCCTTTGGGCTTCACACCTGACTGCCTCATCACTGTGGTCCTGCCAGGTGTTTGCAGGGCTCTGGGCTGGGCATGGTCACAATCCCTGTCCCTTCCCTGCTGCCTTGCTGGGTGCTCCTGGATGGACCATGGGAGAGCACAATGTCAATCTTTTGGCCACCCTGAACTCCCAGCTTCCTCTCATGGGAGCCGACCACTGCAGCATCCTGACATGCTCAGAGGTGAATGGTCAGATCACAGAGAGATACCAGCGTTAATTTCTCTCTTCTGCCCTTGGTGCACATCATTCCACACTTGCAAAATCAGAAAGAAATGTGAGCTTGCTAAGGTTAGATAGACAAACCCAGAAGGAATAAATCTTTGCCTAAGGATTTCCACTTCACCAGAGGCAGGTTGGAGGGCTGCTTTTGGGTAAATCTCCCAACAGCACTGAAATTGATTCAAAACCCACCATGAGACTAAACTCTTTCTACATGTTCTTGTCCTGTACAGAGAGTGTGTATCTGGTCACATGATTTTCTCTGCCTATTTAGGATCTAGGTATTGCAATACTTACTGCTGCTGATGCCATGATGATTTTTGTATTTTCTTTTATACCCCTGTTATACCTTTTTGCAACTTCAGTATTCTTAGTGCTTTTTGCCTACATTCTTGGACTTGTTCGTTAAGCTAAGAGACTAAACATTTTAGAGACTTCGTAGTTAAGGTGCCAGGGTGCCCAGACCCCAAGGTCCTCTCCAGAACACATTTTGTAAACTAAGACAGAACCATCCAGGGGAAGGTTCCTTGGGAGGGGGGGCTCATTGGAGCCTCTCATTGGGGAATATTTGATAGATATGCTAATTAGTAAGACCTAGAATGTAAGACCAGATCTAGGAGAGGGGACTTTGCGGTGGTGATGGGGGGGTGCACAGAGGTGTATTCGACCTGCTCCTGGTGCACCTAAGGATCCTTACAATAAATACCCAGGTAAAACCCTTTTTCCCCTTCTAACCGTGTTCGCCTCTTGATTTTTAAGACCAGGAAAGGCATCACTGCAGTCAGTATCTAAACCTCATTTTGGTTTCATACCCTTACTTTTGTGTTAATAACAGAGTATTTGAATGAGAACATGGCCACAAATCCTGAACATGGTATCTTTATCCTCTCTTACTCACATGGATGAGGATTCTAAGATGAGCATTTGGAGTTCTTACTTCAATAATGAAAAAAGCGAGGCTATTTCCCTGCTCAAGGAGCTGCCCGATGCCTGGGGCTGGGGTTCCCTGGTGCCCCAGGCTGCAGTTCCTGGCTGAAAGTGGGATGGCCCTGAGTGCCAGGCGCTGCCCTGCTGTCCTGGGGGTTCCCACAGCCCTCAGGGAGACCTTGGCCCCCATGGGGCCCTGGCAGGCATATGCCTAATGTGATGTCAAACATCTGTGAGATTTTCTTACACCCAAAATACATTAAAAAACATTATACTAGGGTCAAGGTTATAATTAATTCTGTTCAAACCTGGGACAGACAGACTGCTTTGACTCCTATACAGAAACCATACCCTGTATGTAGAGACAGTTGAAAAATTTCTTGGTTTTCTGAAATTTCCCTGCACTAGATTTCTGCTCTTAGAATTACAGATGGTTATTGGAGTGGACTGCACTTTACAGCTCAAAATTAAGAAGCACCAAGATAAATGTGTGCATTAGGCCATTACATCCCTCTCTTTTCAGTTCTCAGGCTGTTATGGCCCCCATATAAGGAAATTAATCAAATTTTCAATGCTGCAGAGAATGCCAATGCAAAGCATAAGCAGGGAAATGACCTGTAAGATTACCCAGTCTGCCTCCCTGCCACTGCAACATCATTACTGTGAGCATGTTTTATTCATACTGTCTCCAGACTCAGACAATATCCTATGTCCTGATTTCCTAGTCTTTTAAGCAATGGGAGTTTTGCCCCTCTGGGGAATAATTGAGCTTAAGTGGCCTTCATTATAAGTTTTTAACTATTAAACTAAATTTTATTTTACCCACACTACTATTAAATTGAAAAAGGCCATTTTGCATGAGAAATAATACCTTAAATGAACAATAAAGGTGCTTGGGTTTTATTTCTACAAATTTGGGAAAAACTCTGAAGAGAAAAAAAACCTAAAGAATTCAACATGAGTGAGAGGTTAGGCTGGATTTTATAATCAATTTGGTTTATCAGAAATTCAGTATGTGACCATAATGTACCATTTTCAGATAAGCTTTTTGAAAACTTTTAATTCAATGTTCAGAAACTGCAGCATGTTTTGGTGCTCTAAGAAGTAAAATCTGTATGTTTGCAGAGGTATCCATGAGACAAAGCTGAGTCTGGATAACCTTTACTCTTGAAATGCATTAGAAGAAAAGAAAATTGAATTTAAATGTTTGCATGGAGTTTGCTAACATGTCTATTAGAAAAAAAAAGTTTTTTACTTGTAAGCTAAGCAAATGTAATATGGTATCACTGAAACACAATAAAAAACCACAATGCATTTTATAGTCACTTTTTAGAGCAGAACCACATGTTAAGTATTTACATGAGAGTCTGCAACAGTTCCTGGCCTGAAAGTGTTTATTAGGTACCACTGGCTTGATTCTGCTTTCCTTGCATCTTGTGTAGTCATTTACACCTGTGCAATGATGCATTCCACTTCACATTATGTGATTTTTTATGAGGTTTGTTCAGCACAAAGGGGTCATAAAGTCAGTCAATATAGTCATTGAAGAATACTTTTAGACTCTGCATGGTGTGCAATCAACTTAAAGGTCTTTTATCACTCCTCTTCATAAGCCTGTAAATACAAACCATAAATCTATAATTACAGAAAAGGGTGGTTGACTACAATATTGAAATACATGAGGCAAATGAAAACTAGGCCCACAGAATGGAACAACAGGTCTAATACAGATCTTCTGATTGCATTTTCCTGCTGCTTCCATGTCCTGAAAGATGCCAAGATTCTGTTTGGTTTGGGAATGATAAAGTGGTAGGAGAGGCTCAGATAGTCTGTACTCCTAAAGACTAGCTGAGCCAGATCATTCCCAAATGGAAGAACTTAATACATAACCTCCATAATAATCCAGTAAAGTCTTATCCATTTAAAGACTCTGGCTCAGTTTTCCTTCAAACTCATTCCAGAATTTTTATCTGTTTGCCTCTCTTGCCATCTTTAGAAATTCTGTGTATTTTTTTAATGGTGTCTTAGGGTAATTTGCAATCCCAGAGGTATAAAAAAGAAACACTTTTAATACCTTACCTTCAAAACTTTGTATGCCATCAAAATTTCCTGAGAAAAAAATTTGTTTTAATTTTCATATTTATGCAGAAGAGACCATCAAAGGTACCTGGTAGCCAATGACAGGGACAACAGAGACAAAAAGGGTGAACTTGTCTGTAAGGAACAGATGATGGGTCTGGCTTTCACAACTGCACCTTGCTTCTGAATTGCCTAAAGCTTCACTAATGACTGATTTAAATTCAAGAATTTCTGTTATAGCTGGACTGAGCATCTCATTTGACTTTGCTAAATGAAACTTTAACATTAAAACATACCAAGGGAGTATACTTGGACTCAAGTGAGTAAGACAGCCATTTTTAGGCCCCTATTCCTTCTATTAGGCAGCTGTTGCTGGAAAAGACTTCACACAGCTGCTGCTGATTTTTTTTATTTTTGCATATAGAACAGAAGACTCATACTTAACAGTGGAAAGAAGGAAAAAACCCAAGATCTCTGCAACAGTAAGTTCTGCAAACAGGGGTAACTAATTTGTACTGGATGGTAAAACATTTTCTTTTGTGGTAAAAGCTTTGAGGAACTGAAAATATCCTCATTGTTGACATTTCAATGAGCCCAAGGTTCTGTGAGATTTGAGCTTGAAAACCCTTTGAAGTCCTTCTCAGAATAGCAAATAGCTCAGGGAAAAAGACAAGCATCTGAGATGCAGGAGGTCCACTGGCATTCTTGAATTCAAAGCAGAGACAGAAGCATCACTTGTATGTATGTCACAGGGTATTTGACCACCACATTTTAGTTATTTGCGTTCATTACCTCCTCACCAGAGGCCAGAGTATCATTCTACCAGTAGGAAGATTGAGCATTATAAGAAATATTGAGAAGCATTATAAGAAAGAGAAAGAATGTGGCAATTATGTCAAATAAAAAAACATATGGGAGGTCCATACTGATCTAATTTCTGCTTTATAACGAAAGCAAATGGAAAAGGAATATTGATATGACAAATGAGTGAAAGCTGTTGGTATAACGTCAAATTTCTAAGAAATGTAAACAAAAGTTAGCCTGTGGTCACAGAAAAATGTCGAACAGCAATACATCATAGAACTCCACCATGATAGCTCTCAGCCCTGCCTGTGCAGCTTTCCCACCAATACTGTAAAAAACTGAGACAAATCAGCCTCCTATTTAAGGGCTTACAGACAAGGAAATGGAGCTCCAGCTTTAGAAGAAAACAAAGGAGTAAATCCTCCCTCACCAATGCTGATATCAAATATGCAATCTGCCCTGGAGACTCACATGATGGCCAGTGCTGGTTCTAGCAAGGTTTTGGCAAATCTGCCCTCAGTACAGTAACTCAAGGGTGGTCAATCCCCACTTCTCTCATGAGATCCATCCACTCTGTTGACAAGCAGTAGATCAAGGAGAGCATCTTTCTGAATCTGCTCCCTTAGACCTGTTCCATAAAGTTGTCATTGAGATTTTGAGGAATCTTCTGGCCTGGTTTGTGTCGGCATACCTTTGCAAAAATTAAATTCTCTCAGCTGCTTTATTTTTAACATAATTTTAAGTGTTTACTTGTGTCAATCACTTTCTTACTGCTTAAACAAAATTTCATTAAATTTTTTGGCCCTTTGGATTCTGTGGGATTGTTGAATCAACATAACTGCAACCTCTTCAGCTGTAGAATCGCTCTTGCAGATGTAGAGTCCCAGGTGCTCCTGAAAACCAAACATTTGCATCTTTTGCAATGGGATATAGGCCAATTAGAGTTTAAAATAGTCACTGATGATATCCAGGAGTTTGTTCTTTATACTGCAGCCACATGTGGTATTTTCCCAGTCCATGTGGGTTTTCATAGTACTTTCTGATTTCACTGCTTTTCATCACTCTCTGTTGAAGTCATTGGTGTCATTTGTATGTGTAACTGGTAAATAGAAACTTAAATTGTACTTTTCCTATAATGTTAACTACTGAGATGATTAGGGTTTCTTTTCATTTGATTTCACTCTAGGTGCTTTGTAACAGAGAAGTAATCTAACATCAGCATGGCCCAGGTTTATTTTCCTTTTTATCTAGATGAAACAGCATGATTTACCAATAATGAAATTTCCAAATTGTGTACTTTTCTGCATCTACATTTTTATTTCTCCTTCTCACTTTAAAGCACACTGACAACCCACCCCCGTGGTTTTAAGTGCTCATGGTGTGGTTCACATACAATGTGTTCTTTCTGTGCAGACAGAAGTTTAATCCAGAAATTTTCTTAACACCTTAAGTGTTTATTTAATGTAGCTGAACTGGACCAACTAATGGACTGACAAATCCAAAGAATAAACAATAACAAGGAAAAAGAATGATGCATTGATACATCCAGATACTGATCATACAAGATTTACTGCCATACAGAAAATGACTCTAACAAAAAAATTTAAATTCAGACTCTGATAGAGAGTTCAGATAGTCATGTGCCTGTTTTTGATGTCTTTTTACAGGGAGAAAACCTCATTATATTTAAAATATGTTTTCAGACTGGCTTGCCAAATACTGTACTTTCTTAACACAAAAGAAGATGGAACAATGTATAAAATACTATAAAATAGCCTAGTTCTGTTTGATTTTCAATTTTCTTATAGATTCCCACAGTCATTTTGAGAGGGTTAGTATCGTGCTGTGGCACAATATTCTGTATGAAATATTCCTGTTCCAAGTAGAAAGCTGACTGATCACAGCCACCCTCCTACATACTCATACCACTCATACACACTGGGTTCCACAGTTTCTAAATGTCATAGTGTGTCTTTCTCATAGAATTTGATGCAAAGTTTTTGAAATTTTTTCTGAATAATGAAAATCAAAATAATACCTTGTGAATAATGAGGATGAGCAATTATTAGAAAAGAACGTATATGTTATGTTAGGAAAGAAAAATCGTCAAATTATTTGTGACTAATCATTGAAAATCATCTCAGCTAAAAGGTTCTCACCTTTTATGATATAACTATTGTTATCCTTTAAGATTTATCCACTTGAAACTGGATGACATTTACCGAAGCAATCATTGCTTCATAGAGAACTAGCAAGAAGCTTAGTCATTTAGCAAAGGATGACCACAACAAATGGAACTGTTTCATGATGCATGGAACATTGAAATATCTTGTCTGTATTAACTTAAGGAAAAATAAAAAACAAGAAGCCTTCACTCTATATTATTTTTCTGCTGTTTTCTGATGAAGCTGATTTATATCATTATCAGCTCTCCAAAGTGACCTTATGCCTTGACTATTTTCTGCTGGCTTGTGCTGTGGAAAATAAACACTAGAAATTAAAAGAGACTTTGAAGCTACTAATAGCATTTCATTTTGCAGTTGTGAAACACGTGTTTTTTGTTCATGTTGTACATGCTTGTTGTAATGTTAGGTTTAGTTGAGCAAGCTGCAGCTTTCCCTGGGTAAACAGATCACCACACATGCTCAATGACTGCTGACAGGTTATTCACTTCTTGATATTCTACTGCATTTTGATGATGTGAAAGGTCTTGCAGTCTTTGAAACTTAAAGGCATATTATCAGCCACACTCTTAATATATTCAGAATAGTTGGAAATCCCCTATTTTTACAGAAATGAAACAGGATATTTTAGGCATCCCAGCTGGCATGAAAAATCAAGATGCCAAAAAGGAAATAGTCTTACTTACTCTGCATGGATTGCAAGTTCTCTGAGTGGAATTACTTTCACTATTCAAATAAAGATCCCTCTAAATAATTTCTGAAACTAATGAAATTTACTTGAGAAAGGGAAAAAAATGTTGAACTTTACCACTGAGAACCAGACATAAAGAAAAATATTTGCCACACTTTAAGTCCATATAAACTGACCATGAACTGTCATCTTAGACACAAAAGATTTCATTCTTCTCTGTGCGTAGTCTCATAGTAACAGATTTGCTTTTCATGTATTCAGAACTTAGTACAATAGAGATTTGAATAGAAAGAATATGAATGGTTTAAAATGTGTTCCTAGAGTCTACTGGGAGACATCATGGGTGGCAACACTTTCAATTTTTGTCTCTGCAGACATCATAGTGACCAGTTTGTGAAGGCATGACAGCAGAAAACAGTGAAATATGCAGAATTTTTCTTCTCCTTGTGCATGCAGGCATGCATGATCATATTCTGACTGTCCATACTCTTCCCATTATATTGGGCTTTGAAAGAAAAGTTCAATATGTCCAGAGAAGGCAAAGAGAAAGGCCTTTATATGCTTTGTATTGCTGAGACAGTCCTCCTGGTGTGCAGTACTTTTAAAATCTGTCCACACACTGACAGTCTTGTGAATAGAGGAAGAAAACGTCACTTGAATCTGGTATGTCTTACAAAGAAAGCAGGTACTTCTAAAAGAAGCAGGAAAAAGAGAGGCAATTTTTTTTTTGCATGCAGAAAAAAAACCTTATGGAACATGGGACGTGTATATTGTCACCAAATTTTTTTTTTGCTTCTGTGGTATTGTAACTTGTGATGAGCTTGCTATTGTTCTGGAAATGAGAACTCCAAGCAGATTTTTATTGCTATGTTATCTATGCAGATCACAGTAATATGAGTGACTATAAATTTCTAATGATGCTGACTATCTTATACACTGTTAACCAGAGGTTAGGAACAGTAGTGAACTCTGGAACTCATCTACCAGGGCTTTGACTTCAATGTGCCCAAATAGGAGATCATAAACACTGCTGAAAATTGAGCTAGTGGCTCAAGACAGGTATCTGAGTATCTCGATGGAACCTTTCCCAGAAATGGGGTCACTAAATGGTGGTTGGGATTTTGAGGTTGTTCACCAATCATGTAATACATGTCATACAGCAAGGAATAAACTTTTTCCCTCCTTTATTCATATTTGTGTCCGTAATTCACTGAAGTTGTAGTCTTTGAGCATGAGTCAGAAGTTCAAAAATGGTTTTCACATGTATTTGTAAATCAGTACTAAATAAAACAAAAAAGAAAAACTAAAACATTTCTGAAAGAGTAGCTATGAGGCAAATACTGAAAGTGAAGATGGAGAAAATGCAGAAAATGAATTTTTTTAATATAAATCAGGTTGAGGAATAAAATCACACCCTGATGAAATCTTATAATTAAGACAAGAGCTGTGGTAGGAGGCAATTTAGCACAAAAAGACATATTAGGAAAGTCATATACGTTTCCACAAATAGATAATAAGCACAATTAATTTATTTTATGTCTCTGCTGATAAAAGTACATGCATCAGTTTAATAATGAAGTGGCAAATTGGCACAATCCCATTTTGGAATGCCATAAAAAAGTTCGAAGAAGTTGACATTTAGTTATTTGCTCTGGATTTTCAAATTTTAAAAAAAAGCAAACCATCACAACAGCAACAACAGCAACAACAACAACCACCTTCTGTTATAAAACTACGCTTATTAGACTTCATGAATTATTTTGGAAAATAATGGTGAATAATTACAAAGTAGTAAAAGCTGTGGTTTCAATGAAGTTATTCTGTCCACAAGCCTTGCAGTGATCACAACCTAACAGCCAGGTGAGTTCCACAAAGGTAACTTGCAGCTGGCACAGACAAAATTGAGTCATCTCATGATGCCTTCAGTGCTGTATTTATGCTGGTGCACAGTTAAGTGCTAATCTCACCCTAATCACAGGCTGACTGCTGGAGTAGAAGCTCATCAAATCCCTTGGAGTGCCAACAATGCTCACACCAGCTACTTGAAAGACACCTTATGGGACAATAATACTCTATTTGTGTGCTTAAGTCTGACCCACAGACAAAATGCTCAAATAATCTATCAATTAGTCTTGCTTTCTTTCAGATCTGACTAATGCCCAGCAGAATAACTATTATTCATCGAATTCTGTTAGCAAAATTTTAAAATCTTAAAAAAATTACATGTGCAACACATCAGCCTTGGTGTGCTCATAAAGACTCACGTAACCATAACAAGGCTGATCTCAAAAGTATGTCTACAACTGCAGAAATTAGAGCAATGTTCAGCTGTAGTTTTATGGTATGTGTGTACTGCTCCAATTTTTTTCTTTTTTAAAGCCTGATTTCACTTTCATGGAAACACACTCATTTGCAGAAATTCAGTTCTAATATTTTGGAATTATGTGGATTATACATACATATTATATGAAGGATGCTGCAAGTATATAAGATTAGATGAGTGAAGTTTGCAACAAACTTTTCTAATTTTCATCTCCCTAAATCAGATGTTCACTATTTGAACATTTAGAGAAAAATTAATATCCTTATGTTTTGGCTTCTTTCTTTCCAAAGTTCATGTTTGTATGTGTTTAGGAAAGAAGACACCTTTCATATGGTTTACCTAAACTTCTCTGCAGACAAAATAAAATTTTTAAAAAAAGGTGCATTTTGAAATATACAAAGCACATTTTGAAAAAAATGCTTAGAACATACTATTATTTTGTAAATTCAACATAGTGTTTTCAATAATTCAGTCAAAACAGAATTCTGAACACGGTAGTTTTAAAACAAGCATTAAAGGTGTTTCTGAAAGTGTCTTAAGGAGAAATACTGGCAAGTAAAAAGCATGTCATTGACATTTGAAACATGGTGTCCCCAGACTGAGTTTGTTGTTGTTGAAAAATTTTAGTTTTGTTGGAATAACATTCTCAAGCAAAAAGTTATATAGAGAAAAGTTGTCCTGGAAAGTTGAATAATGTCTATATATGCTTTAGGGCAACCAATATTTAACAATGTATTTGGTTTTAGGGAGAAGTCTGAAAATTCCTTGTGAAAATTAAGTGGTGTGCATTTTAAAGATTAATGTAAGAAAGGCATTCAAACAAAAATACTCCTTCATAGATAAAAAGCAAAATTAAACTACATCTCAGGTGCGTTATTTTGTTATCCCCTGAGGGCTGATATTTCTGGTGTGAAATACATGCAGACATGCTGTACTGTAATGTTGCAGCTGAGACCTATCAAGAAGCTCTGAGATGATTGTACCTAGAATCTCATGCTTTATTCTCCTGTTACATATCTAGCAAACTTTCACTGAGTTCTTTTGAAATCCACACTCTTACAAATACATTCACCATAAAAATGGAGTTACCATATATAATTCTTGGCCTAGCCTCTAATGTACTGAAAACAAAATACTTCATTTTTTCTTGGCAGAATTAGTGATTATCTAGGCACAGACCCAAGACTGCTCTTTGCTAGGGTTGGTTTTTCCTGTTTCCATTTTTAAACAATGTGAATTCAGTAGCTAGAATTATTGGGATTACTTGCAGATGAACACAGAAATAATTTTTCTAATAATAGTAATAATAGTAATAACAACAACAATTAATCTAATGTTAGAAAACTTAGAGTAGCATGAGGATTTCCATGAAAGAAAGACTAAAGTGAACCCGCAGGTCTGGACACAAAACACAGCACATTTCTGTGTAAAACTAAGCAGCTCCAGTGAGGTGCACAGAAACTGAAAATACCAATTCAGATGTTAATGAGTGCTGAGACCTACAGAGAAAATGTAACTAGGCCACTATTAGCAAACTGCAACTTCAGGTCTTGGACAAGCCACCAAATCTTTTGGAATAATCCAACTGGGATGATTTCTTGGATGACATCTTAGCAAAGGATATGGTAGAACAAACTAGTTTTCTGAAGTGTCCCATACGCCATCTGGAAGTCATTCTGCTCACACCAGGAACCTCCCAAGGGTCTTACAGTCCTATTTGTATTTCTGTTAGAGATTCCTACCTGTTGTGTTATTGTTTTATTTTGAATGAGAGTTCTTTTAGGGTGCTTTTCATTGAGAAATTCACTGAGATTTCAAGAGGAAAACAACAAGCTAATGAGTGGTAGAGAAAGGAGTTTGTAAGGGATGAAGAGAGGTGTAATACTCTTACCTTTTAACAGTGACCATTCTGTACCAAAATATTTAGAAGGACAGAACAGAATAAAGCTTTAAGGCCCTGCAGGGATCTGAAAGAAAGCCTCAGACACAACAATCAGAAACCTTGGTAATCTTGGCAAGTCGTGGCTCATCTCTTCCAGCCAAACTGGAAGTGACAAGTGTAATTACTGAATACATCTTCTCTACACAATGGCTGATGTTCTCTGCAGAAATCCTTTTGCTCATATAAAAAAATTTCATCACCACTAAGAGAAGAAGAGGGATCTGAACAAGCTCCAGAATTGAGCTAATGTGAAACCCATGAGGTTCAACAAGATCAAGTGCATGTGCACTCGCAGCCCAGAAAGCCAAGTCGGTCCCTGGCTGTCTCAAAAGAAATGTGGCCAGAAGGAGGTTGAGCGAGGTGAATCTTCCCTGCTACTCCACTTTCCAGAGGCCATGCCTGGAGTAGTACATCCAGCTCTGGGGTCCTCAGCATAGGAAAGAAATGGACCTGTTGGAGGAGTTCCAGAGGAGGGCCACCAATAGGATCAAACAGGCTGAAACACCTCTCCTATAAGAGAGGTGGAGTTTTTGAGGCTGGAGAAGAGAAGGCTCCAGGGAGGCCTTATCCCAGCTTTCAGTACCTAAAGGGAGCTTGTAAGAAAGATAGGAACAAACTTTTTTAGTACAACGTGGTTTTAAACTGAAAGAGGATAGATATAGACTAAGAGAAGATTTTTACACGGAGGGTGGTGAAACACTGACATAGGTTGCCTAGGGAGATGGATGTTCCATTCCTGGAAGCATTCAAGGTCAGGTTGGATTGGTGCTCTGAGCAACCTGATCTAGTCAAAGATGTCCCTGCTCATTGTAGAGGGCTTGGATTAGAAGACCTTTAATGTTTCCTACCAATCCAAACAATTCAATGATTCTAAGTCTAAAAACCCAACTAATTGGTAAAGCAACAGCAGTGCATTAATTCACTCAAAACCTGAATATTAAATGTTATCTATTTCATACATTGCACACTGAAAGAAAAAGAAAAAATTCAGATATTCAGAGCAATATGTAATCAAATATGCTTTTTAACCAAGTAGAGTTATTATTGTTTATCACTCTGTCATGCCAGCTCGCTTTTGACAAGCTAGTACACTCAATAACATTACAGAAATTAGAAAGAATTATCTTTGAATTATATTTGGTGCATAATTACAAATCATGAATAATGAATATGAAAATGAAGGAAACTTTGCACACATTTCATCAACAGAATGAAATACATTTAATACATTTTTTAATGTATTCTTTACCTTCTAGTTACCATCAGATATGTCTGGAGAGCTGAGTAGAAATATCTACATATGGCATGCAAATGAAAATGTATAAGCTGTTAACTTCAATTCCCTCTGTCATAAAATCAAGCTATTGATAGCAGTCATTAATGCAGTGTTTAATATATTAAACCAGGCAGAAGCAAATTCATGTGGTAACAATAATAAATAAATAATTCAGATATTCATTAAGAAAAAAAACCCACTTAAAAATTACAACAAAGAAATAGGTCAAATCTAAAAAATCTGAGTCATGGTGCTGCACACCGAAAATGTACCTGGTGAAAACATGGAAATCAGGAAATTCAGGAAGCTTTTAAATTGTAAATGAATCAAAAAATGATAAACAAATCACTGCTGCAGTACGTGCTCCATGGCTGTTAGTCTCTTCGCACACATCTGAAAGATTCTGTTGGTGAATGTGTTCAACACAAGAAGATAAATTAAATTTCAAATCATGTATTTTTCCTGAAAATTGAAATTATATTATTTAATGTTGAAATTATATATTTTCCTGGAAATAGGACTGCATGATATCTGTGTCACAAAGTGCTAGCAGTGGGAGACATTCACATATCAAAAGTGCATGTCTCACTTCAGAAAGATGTAGTGTTCATGTCTTATGTCTTTTTTGAGTATACCACCATGATTCTATTCCACAAGCTTAGTTTTTGGTTTTGCTTAAAATATGCAAAATGAATGCATGAAAATAGCTGCCAAATGAAAAAGTCCATCTTTCCCTATCCATTCTTACCCTCTTCATTTTCTCCTCTCTCAAGCAAAAGAAGCAAGGAGCAGAGGGATGTAGTCTGTCAATATATTCCAGTTTAATACAAACCCCTTTGTCATAACAGGTTCAATATCTGCAGAACTTCCACATGGCCACAGAAAATTAAACTAATCTGGACAGATTCACAGGAAGCTGTATTTTCCGCTGAATAAAAGCTTTGGTGGCTTTTACCAACATTTTCCATTTCAGACTGAAACCATTAAGGAAACAAGAACACCTGAAAAACAAAGTGATTCTGAGACTTCCAGCTGTGATTTGCATTAGGCCTTTTTACAATTACCCATTTTCTAGCTGCCAATTTCAAATCATCTGCTTATTACATTTTTTCTCAAAATAAGGATCAAATTCTTTTAAGATTAAGAAAATGTTGTGGTGATGGAGAGACCACCCTGTTAGGGCTCTTCCTGTTACACTGTGCTTTCTGCATTGAAGTTTTCATCCACACTGGAAATTTCTGGGTTGAGTCTTCACTGAATAACTACTCAGCCTCCATGAGAAGTCCGTGTGCCTTCATGGGAGTACATGGGAAGAGGTAAGCTGAGCTGGGAAGACTGGGACTGTTGGAGGGAAAAAGTTGGAATAGAGGGATAAGAGTGTAGAAGAGTTCCAGGATGACTTGACTTGAGGACAATAAACCTGGAATCAGTAGTCAAAAATGGAAGGGTGTACAGAATGCTAAACAGAAAGAGAATTAAGGTTTCAAAACAACAAATTTTTTTCTATTTGATCACCACTTATGATTACATATTCAAATTAATAATCCTAAACTGAGCATAAGTAATTTTAAACGTAACACTGGAGGGATGCTGTTCCATTTTGCCCTTTAAATTGGAATGCTTATAAGACACATTATTTTCTTTTAATCTTGTAAAAGAAAGGAAGGTTAAAAGCAGGGACTAAAATAATACTCCTCATATTTTCCTCCCTGACATGAAGATAAAATATATCTTAGGAACAGGAGAAAATACTGTCCAATGTCTGCAAGTCTTCTGCAGTATGATTTTATTCTGTTATTGACTCACTGAATGCAACCACTGTAAGAATACTGAAAACTGGTGTGAGATTTCTATTAATAACACTGAAGACAAACTTTACCAGAAGATATATTTGCTACTTATGTCAAGAAAAAGTCCTCCAGATGAGTATAAACAGGATATTTTTAAAAAACTAAATTATACGGTATATCATTATACTGCATTTTTAATAACATCCATATTTTGCCTTCCTTCCTTCCTTCCTTCCTTCCTTCCTTCCTTCCTTCCTTCCTTCCTTCCTTCCTTCCTTCCTTCCTTCCTTCCTTCCTTCCTTCCTTCTTTTTCTCCTGCATATATATCTACCTCTTTCTCTGTGTCTACCTGTTTACCTTCTTATATTCAAGAAGCCAGGCTGTATAATTCATTTTCTCCTTTTGCTTTACAGATTATGAAAGGATTCACTCACCTCAGTGTGATACAAGGGGAGCCCAAGTCAAAGAAAGAAGGTAACAGCAAAAACAAGTTTGAAAAACAAACTGGAAATTAAACTGAAAAAATAAAGGGATTAATTTTTGAGCTACTGATAAAGGCAGGCCTAAGAAAAGAAGATAGGCTGGATCTGAGTGTGTTCTGCAGAGAAGGATGGGAGTATACACTTCAAAAGTGTGATCTGGGAAAGTAATTTAGCCTCACGTCAGCTCAGTTTTCCTAAATATAAACTGGTGAAGCTGGTGGAAAACAGTTCTGAAAGTCCTCTCTTTCTCAGGCACAAGGTGCTTACAGATGTGCTCATGCCAAAGGGATAAGAAAGTTACACAGTTGCAGAATCTACTGTGTGGGATCTTTGTTTGTGTTTGTAAGGTTCATTCTTCATGTAGAAGAATCTCTGTCTTAGTCTAACATATTGTATTTAGCAACCTTGTTGCCTCTGCTGCTCTACAGAGGCTTGGATGGGATTTTGTACGCTAAAGAGGATCATATGGAAGAGTCTGTGTCAGAGATGAAGTCATTTCAATGGGTAAATTAACTCTGTTGTTGCTTGCTGCTCTCTCAGCATGTTTTAAGGTGCTTGTATAAATAAGATCAAAGATCATGGGAGAAAATGTGTCTAACATCTTGTGAAAGAAAAGAAAATAGAAAGATCTGAGGAAGCTTTTCTTTACCACCCAAACACAGATCCAAAGACAGAAGGAAACACCGAAACATTCATAAAAGCATCTCTTCTGTCCTACAATCCAAACATCTGGAGCAGCTGCCTTTGGCACTTCTCGATGCTGACATAATTTCTTTGTTAGAAGTTACTCAAGATTCTCAAGTTTGTCTTGCAGTACTTGAGATCATTAGGTACTGTAGATTTTAGAATTTCATAGTATGACTATGTGACTAGGCAAGCACTTAGGAGTTATTTGATTAATAGATTTTGATTGCTTCTTATTTTTTATGTTTAATTATTGTAACATTCATTTTATGCTTAATCATCACTATTCCACTCTCTGTCAGAATGAAAGAAGTTTGACTTTTGCTAAGATCTTGTCCTAACGGATTGATTTCACTAAGAATGCTGGAGCCTAAAACAGGACTTCAGGTACCTTAGTTATTTTTTCTTCTGATCAATGTACAAATGATCTAAGCACTTTAGCACCCATATTCAAATTAAAACTTGACAGAATCCAGAAAATTAGTTGCTACAGTGTGATAGAACTTGAGGCCTGAGTCTTTACCTATGTTTTGTCTAGGGGGATTTTTTCTGGGAGATGGAAAATTGAGTTTGGAATCAATGAAGAAAAACCAGGAAATGATGATAACAAAGTTTCTTGCAGACTTATTTAGCACATCCATTTTCTACTGCAACAGTAGCATGTAATAAGGATATCAGCCTTATTTAATAATTCAAGCATAACAGATGATAGTGTCCACTCTCAATAGATTTTTCCAACCTGCACCACATCAGAAAAGTTGCCTGCAATAACAGAAGTTCAGGATTATTCAACATTCAACAGCCTCTCCCAACCAGCCCTGAGCAGGAACAGAGCTCTTCAGTATACCCTAAGCACATCATAAGTTTAATTAATGGAATGCAAATACTTAACTAATTTTCAGGTACAATTCCAGGACCAAGCAGTTAAAACATTAGTTACAAAACTGCATAACTCTTAGAACCTAAAGTTGTTTTTTTTTGGTGTTAGTCCTTCTCTGCTGCAAGACAGGAAGATTGGGTTTTCTGCATTAGATTAAACTTTGAGAAAGTGCCTACTGTGCTGAAAAGGCACAGTCAGAAGTGAAAGCATCTGCAAAAATGTGATAGTGTACACATGGTGGATGAGAGATGTAGCTTCTGCTGATTATAAACATCAATTCCTCAGCAGGAATTCCCACTGACAATATTAGTGGTTTTTACTTAGGAACAAGTATATCCTCCAGATTCTGTCTAGTGTGAAAAGATTTATTTAAGAGAAGGTGAAAAGCTAGCTTTGTTATTGCTTTTGTATGGCTCTTACCTATATCACAGAGCTGTAGGCAAAAATATAGCAGGAACTCTGGAGCACGAGCATGAAATCTGTGTTAAAAAATAGATCAAGATCACATAGATGCTTGTGTCAGAAGTAGTTTATGTCCCACCTAAAAACCACTTTATTTTTATACACCTAGGACACTTACTTAGATTTTACCAGGTTGAAAATGCTGTTCTTTTAAGTTACATTTACAGAAAGTCCATGCATGAATCAACTTCAAAATAAAGGCAAAAAAAGGTAGAAGTAAGCAAACAGCAGCTAAATAAAATAAAAAGCATTGTAGCTGACAAACTAATTAGTTTTAGCATGTGACCAAGCTGGAAAGCTCTGATGAAATAACAATATCATAATTCTGTCATTTGCTAGACATAAACCCAAAGTAGTTTATACATTTTAATTACATTCTGATGAGGACTAGACTCCTTCAGTGTAAACACATGACTTCATTTTCACTTTAAATCAGTGTCTTTTTGTTCTCCTTTGTATTTATTCCTTTGGAGTTCTGAAGCATCAAATCATCTATCTGAGCAGTTTCCAACATGAATCCCAGAGCTGAGGAATGATTTATACCAGAACCTCATGTATCAGCAGTGCTGTACTTTTTCTCCAGAATTTTGTCATATCCTGTTTTGCATATCTTGAGTATAAATGTATTTTCCACAGGGGCAGGATACGGTTTTTTCTGATCCCCATCTGAAAGAGACTGAAAAGCCAGATGAAGAAAAACAGACTCAAACTTCTTTCTCCACTGAGTTTGATATATTATTCTAATATTCAGAAATCATAAGGAAAAGGTAAGATGGTTCTGAAATCGAGCACTACCACTGCCCTCTATGTGGAAAAAATAGATCTTAGCTTATAGAGTGCTTATTTTTCTGCTTAAAAGCATGATTTGAAGATGCTTATTTGCATGTGATAGGTAAACGGAATTTCTTCTTACTGCTTTGGAAGGAATTACTCATAACACATCCATCTTTCATGAAAAAAAAGAAATTAAGTACTTCTCACCTATAGGATAGACTGTATCTCCAATATTGAATTATAAATATTCTTTAAGTTGTAAATATTCTTTAAATTCTAAATAATTTTAAATTTAAATTTCATCTCAGTAGTTCAGACACGTGGCAAACTGCAGACTGTGCAAAACCAAGCTGCCCATTCCCAGATCCCAGAGGGTTTCCCTGCACAGCCCTGTCTTCTGCATCCATGGGCACCTAGAGCGGGGCTCTAAGGAACACAGTGTCTTTCTGCAGAATTAGATTCTGCATCAATGAACCAGGAGAACACAGAGGCAGTGCACACCACTACCACCTCCTGCCACATCGGTGCCAGCACGTGGTCAGACTGGAGAGAGGAGTTGGGAACACAGCTCCTCACTGCACCAGCACGGGTTGGGTCTCTGCCTCCTGTTAACCATTCTTCCTAAACCGAGGTGAAGTGGGACAGTCTAATTAATACCATTGCTCTGGATCTGACCTTGGTCCACCAGAACTAATCACGTTCTTTTTGTACCATAACCACACCACAGTGCTGGTTTTACAAGGGCTGACAGAGGCTCCACAAAGTTCAGCAGATTTGTTTCAATGTTGCTCTGCTTTTGGTATCCGGTGGCAGTAAAGGCACATGAAAAAGACATTAGGCCTGATAGACCTGTCTACATAGACTGTGGCTAGGCAGCATGAACTGCCAAAATACATTGCCCACAGATAGTGGAGGTGTTCAGGCTCCACGATCTTTCATTCACTTCAGATGGCTGCATAAATCCCAATTAGATTTCAAGTCACTTCTGTGAATAATGCCACAAGTACTTTTCTCTCTCTCTCTCTCCTATTCTGACCATTTACTTGTCAATGAGTGTCAGTGTCCCAAGGTGCAGAACGGGAAAGGCTGTTCTGTATCCTGGGACATTGGACAATTCAGGTACAGACTCAGAAGATCAGTATTTATTTAGGAGCAATAGCACAGTGTAAGGGTATATGAAGATCTCAAACCCCCTCTCTGATCATAATCTGTATAAAAATTAAGGCAAAAGATTTGAACAGCTTTTTTAAAAATTTTATCTTCATATTGATATGCAGCCTTTAAAGAAACCTGGAAAGGGAGAAAAGTGAAATTTGAGTCATTTATTAAATGTTGATTTATTTTCTTCCCCATCTACGTCAACTGTCCGCAACTAAACTGTTACTGGCACAATAACCTGTTGAGACTTCTGCAGTCTTTCATAACACACTATGCAAGTTGCATGTCAGTTCCCAGTGTCCTACTTTAAATTTGGGATCCTCCTCTTAGACAGGTCAGCTGCCAGGATTAAATAAACTCTGTCAGTCCTGGCCTGGAACTGAAGTTTTTGCTCTCCTAATTACAGTTGGCATACAGCATCTTCTGGATTATCACTGGAACAGGTTGTCCAGAAAAGCTATGGTTGCCCCATCCCTTGAAGTGTTCAAGGCCAGATTGGATGGGACTCTGAACAATCTGGTCTGGTGGAAGGTAACCCTGCCCATGGCAGAGGAGTTGGATTTAAAATGTCTTTAAAGTCCCTTCCAACTCAAACTATTTTATGATTATATGACGTTATGGTTTTATAATCCAGTGTACTTTCAACAAAGATAATTTTGTTCTTTCTTTTGTATTTTTATCACCACTAGTGGAAGACAAGGGAATTGTGAGGGAAGATGAGGGAAAAATGAGAAAAGAATGAAGAAAGAATGATTTTGTTTTCATTACTCCATGTCCTCAGCAAAGTATGGCAAGACTTACTGTTTAATGGTTCACAGGCAGTATTATTTGGCCATATAAGGCTTTGAGGAATTGAAACATGAGTCAGTCCGAGGTAACCAAGTCAACATTGAAACACAGTGCTTGCAAATTGACAAACAGTGGTGGGGTTGCTTTGACAAAAATCTATGTCACAATATACACGTACCAAGCTGTGTCTCAGCTGGCTGTGCAGATTTCAGGGTGATGAGTTTTAGGAAAAAAGTCTTAAAGATGATGTCTAAGAAACTAAATACCTAGATTATCTAATAACTTGTCATAAAGCCTGAAGCAGTGAACGGCAAAATTATTACACAGAATATCAGTTGCCTATGAATAAGTACATAAATAAAATCAGACAAATTATGAATGTGTATAAACAGCAACCATGTTTTTTGCTTTTCTTGTTTTACCCTCCAATAAACAATTTAAACAAAACTATATATTTTATTACCTTATTTTTCAGTGAAATACTTGATATTTTCATCATTAAACACAATTCTACCTGTGATATTCATTGATTCCAAAGGATGCTCTTAATTTTATTTTCAATATTGCAGGCATCATATTTAATGAACATGAACAGTGCTTTTTAGCTCTGAACCAATGGGAACCATAGAACCTTGAATTTATTCCATGAATCCTCAGAAGATGCCATGGGATTTTGCTCTTTACATGCTGAACATTCCACAAGATAAAAAGTTTTGCTGTACGATTTAATCCAAAATGTCTTGCCATTAGTGGAAAAATATTCCTTGAAAGTATTTTCCCCTTTGTGACATTTCTTGTTACACTGTGAAGGTGAAAGAATAAAAAATAGTACACAAATAAAAATTACTGGTTTAAGTCAAAATTATCTTTGGCCATTTGCAATTTATGACTTTATCTTAGAATTTTTAAAGTTCAAGTTCACTTTTCTTAGCTGGACTAATGATTCATTTGATATAACAATGTGAGAATTCAAAAATGTTATGTAAAGAATTTAATTTTGCAGAACAGTAAATATAGTTTTACTTGATCTGTGTAAAAATAAGTCATATTTCAATATTCCTTATGAAGTGACTGAGGTAATTTCTTGATCACTTAGCAGTGATTTAAAAGTAAGTAGAAAATAACACAAGAAGAGCAAAAGAAACACTACATGGGTGTTTGGCTATACTTATCAGCAATTCTAAGTAAGATAAGGTCCTGAGCAATATCACCTGATGTCTGTGATGCTCCTTTTACTGTGGAATGTAGAATATCTGAGTGACTACTTGGGGAAGGATTAAGAGGCCAACTTGTTGTTGGGCAGATAGCTGCTAGAAAAGCATTAACTGCCCATGAAGAGTAAATAAAAAACAAATTCATGGTATTCATTCCATGAAAAAAAATTAGTAAACACAGATAAATTCAGTGTCTTTTCATAACTGTTGAAAGCTTGTTTTTCTGGAGTTTGCTTAGCAGTCTGCCTTTTTCCTTTATTTTTATTTGAAAAAATATGTCTCAAAGCATCTTATTTTATTCCTTCACCCTTATTTCACACATTCTTATGTGTTTTCATTTGCAGTTTATATATTTGTCTTATGCAGTTTATATATACACATTTTATATGTACCTCATGTCTAGGACTGATTTTTACTTGATGTACATGGTCAACTTCACAGGAAGAAATAACCCCAAGCACTCAGTGTGCACTGATTGGGCCTCAGCTGCAGGTAGGCTGGATTTTAACAAGACTTATTGCAAGTTCAGCTCAGAGAATGTTAAGAGAAAAATCAGCACTAGTGATTTTCAGTCTGAAGTTGATGAACATCATATGAATGTTCCACTATATTAAAATATTTTAATATCGCTTCAGAACAAACATGATTGTTGACCTGTAGCCTTCTTGAGAAGTCTGGTCATTTCTGAGCCTCCAGACATAGATGGGATTGATGAAAACCAAGAAGCTCATGTGGCCTGAGCATCAATGAGCTTATATACCTGTGAAAGATGCCTAGCCTGGATATATGGCAGATATGCCAGTTTCTTAGCAGTCTGCAAAAAAAAAGTCAGAATCTGACTGAGAGACTATTTCTTTTCTGCAGGACTCTGGTTAACAAGATTGTTTCAGAAAATAAATGGTGCAGCTGTTATTAAAAGCTGTGTGGAGAAAAGATAAAAGTCTGACTGCCAATTGCTTGTCAACATCATTTGTGCACATGACAAATCTACTTTATCAAGAGCAAAGCCTTGGTTTCTATGTAGCTTTCACTGATTTAATAAAACCCAAGTGTGCAAGCTTAGCCTGAGATGTGTGAGCCCTTTCCCATGTGGCTTCCAATGCTTCTGAGATAACTGGGAACTCTGATGCCAGAATAGTTCGGGAGAGCCCTGGAGAACCTGGTTCCACTTAATTTTAAGGCTGGTGTGCCTATCCCATTTCCAATGTTTCATCTGGTAACCCCATAACTGATATTAGCAGTCAATTTCAAGCCACAGATGACTTGATTAAACTCTTCAGTCTCCTATTTCATTGGGTTGAGACTGCCAAAAAAGAAAAAATAAATTCATATACGCAAACACTTACTGGATGATGATGAGCCATCATCATCATCATTATCATTACATCATCATCATTACATGATGAATTGTAATGATTTGCTAGTTTTGTGATAGGCTTTGGACTACATTGTTGCTTTGAGGAAAAGCAATAACATGCATAAAATCGCATCTGGAAGGGAGAGGTGAGTGGGAATTACCTCCAAGTCCTCTTTGAAGAAACTGTGGATGGCGAAGTCATCTCTCATTTCTACGAAGGCAAGCAAGCAAAATGCGTGCGGTCTTTGGATGAGCTCATTCTCCCCCACATTAAAGCTTTTACACCAGTATTGTAGACTGGAGTGTTATGAAACTGAGCACTATTGCACAGACGTTTTTCCACGAGGAAGTGACTACTCCTCAGCAGATTGCAAGAGACTTTTATGCCACTCTATGGCTGAGTGGCCTGAAAAGTTTCAATAACAAATGTTTTTAATGTTCAGAAGGATGAATTCTGAGTCCCCGGACAGCACACGTGGCATAACTTGAATATATAGCTATGCCCCAGTTAGTTCAGCTATCCTGAAGCACTGACAATTTCTTTAATCCTAAGGATGACAAACACTGAGTGTTGAAGATAAATACTGGGAAGAAAATCACTCATAACTCATACATATAGATAGTATTGTTGCCAATAACTTAAACAATGATAATTTGATGACGTACTTGAATTGGATTCAAATATCTCTAATCACATTTAACAAGAAAGACCAGATGTTTGCTGAAAGAAATTACTGCAAACAGATCTCTATTTATAATGCAATCTTTTCCCAGCAAGTTCTACAAAGTTTCAATTGGTTTATTCCGGTTTCTAAGGAGAAAAGGTCACTTGTCTTCAGTTGGTTTTGTAGACTTTTTTTTCTCTCATTAGTGTTTCCCCTATTCAACCAAAATAAAGGTGGTCATTTTAAAGTTAGTGACATTTTCTGACAAAAGAGCCATTGCCATTAAATGTAACAACCCTTTGTAATGCCACACCTCTTCAAAAAGTACTTGCATGTACCTTGAAGTCCTATAGATCCAACAGAGCATTTACTTTAATTTTCTTAGTCCCAGGATGCATTTTGTGACCTGGTTACTCTCCTCTGGTATCTTCTGAAAAAGACTGTGTTTTCTGTCTGTGTGTTACCCTGGAAAGAAACACAGAAGTTACAAAACAGTGTAATTACATAATCATTACTTTTCTATCACAGTACTATGATCATAAAACAGTAAAAAAGTTGTCCAAGTGGATGAATATTTTCCGTTTCAGGCTCTAGTGTAATACCACAAATGCACAACACATTTCAGAGGCCCTGTCCCAACAAGAAAAAAAAAACCCCTGTTTTTCCATCACAGCTGAGTGGAAGCCTTAATAATCAAGATGAGTAAATTGTATGACATGCATTAATATTTAACACATGGTTGCCACTTGAATTTGTTGTCAAACATTGGATATCCAGTGAAATTAGGTATTAATGCTGTCATAGAACAGATAATTAAACACTGGTTTTGTTGACCAGTGTTGTGATCTTGATCTTCAGTGGTAGCCAAGATTGATAAAATAGCAACATAGTGCCAAACTGAAGTCAGAAAACAGTATCTTTTACTACTTTATATTATTTTTGATTTAGCTTGTGATTGCTTTCCAGAATATTAAGCTGATCTGGATAAGTAATTCCAGTAAAAACCAAGAGTGCTCCATATATTCCTGCTGGATAATGATTTTCAGAGCAAAAATAAAATAGATTTTGGCTATGTGACCTGTTCCATTTCACAAAACCTGATCATGCCGCTGATTCTCCCATATGCTTATATGGGGCTTTATGTCAGAGAGCTGTGACACCCTTGAGCAAAGGTCATTTTCTCATAATCACAAGATATTTTAGGGAATAATTAACTTGAATTCATTTTTCACTCTTCATTTACTGCTAAATTTTATACAATTTAATTTTAACATCTTTTCTGTCACTCTGTCCAGCAGACTCCACAGTATCTCTTACTGAAAAAAATATTTGAAAACCATGGAAAGTTAACTGCCTTTCATTTTCCAATACTAGAGTGTCTTGACTGTGTTTTGGTTGTTAAACCTCCAAATATGTAACAGGAACATTTTTAGACAGAACAGCATTCATAATTGCACTGATCAACCGGTGCTGGCTCAACAGCTCGGTATTAAAAGTTTAATTCCAGACCATTTGTATGTATAGAACCTGAACATATGAACTGCAACTACTTCAAAATCTTACATGTTTTCATGTATGATTCAAAAATTATTAGTGCCTTCATCTCTGTGAAGACACTCTGTGGACTCTACTGGTTCCATCCTGAGCAATGGAAAGATCTCTGTGTTTTCTCTGCTTCAGCCTGCCTCCACTTCCTCCAGTAAGTCATGGCAAGTAATAGACTTCCAACTATTTCCAAGTGAATTGCATTTTATTAGCTTAGTAGAATATCCCACTGATTTTCTTGTATTTATTTTGACTCATTTGGTGTTTTAGAAAAGAAATCACTGGAATAATACATTGGAACTGAACAAATATTTCCTTCTCTTAAAAAAAAGCAGCCTAACTTCACCTACACAGGGGCAAATCCCTCCATGTATGATAAAAAAATGGGTATATTGGTACTAAGTGGAAAGGTAGCTCAATCAAAGAAATTTGATAATTTACGTAATATCAGTAATAGTCTGGTGAACCTAGAAATTTACTGGCCTGTTAGTTGGTGATCCAAACTTATTTTGTACTAAAACAGACATTACCCTTAACTCAGACAGACATAAGGAGCTGATGGAGTAGGACTACTAGACTGAGTAGTTCTAGCTAGATTGAGGTGTCTGTCAACTGAACACTGATGGATGTGCTAAAATAAAGAGCATCATTCATTTATGTAAATGGCCAATATCTCACTTGAGATACTAAAAGAAGGCAAGTTTAAGCAAGGCTTCAACTAGAAACATCATTTTACAGCCTTCACCTCTTGGACTGATAGTTGTTCTGTATCCAATCACCTCAGTTTACCCACCCCGCCTGTGGGAGCATTAAGGGTTATATCTATCCTATAACTTCCTTCATAACTGAAAAATATGTATTTACAAATAGCAACTTGAACAAGGTCCTGGGGACCTGCCCACTCCTACTAGTATCTCAAAAGACTTGTAAGTTTATTTCATTTACTATTGTTCTCTACAGACACCAGCACAACCTCAGTGGATTTGAACAAAGCTCCATCTTATACTGTAGGACATTTACAACTGGGATAAATCCTGAATACTTCAAGAAGCATGAACATGTGTGCTGTGATATTTACTGTGTGAATCTTGTCCTTCTGGCTTGCAGTTACCTCTTTCTTTGGTATGTAGACATGATAAGACAGCTCTGAGCATCATTTGCACCTCCCCTCTAGAAAATGTACATATTTATGATTTTTTTTTCTACTTCTGCTGTTCCTGAATTTAAAGATTGAAAAGAGCAATATTTCTCGTCTCTGCGTTGGTCTCCTGATTCTGACATTGGCAACCTCTAACAAGAATTGTTCTTTATTCACCTCTACTTTATATATGATTTTACTAGGGTTCCACAAAGTCCTGTCCCCCATTTATTGATATCCCAGGCTTCAGGGTTATTTTAACCTCATTTTTATGCAGACATATTTCTTACCACTGATTACAGAGACATCCTAGACATCTGGATTAGAAAGTACAATTCATTTTTTCGACTACTGAATAAAGATAAGATGAAAGGCACTTAGGCTTTCTCTGCAGTTTTAATTCATTGTGTTCTACGTTCTGATGTTCCATCCATCTCTTTACTCTGTGTTTTGCTGCTTCTACCCCTCTTGCTCTGGCTTGTGAATTTTTCTGTTGTTAGATATCTCACTGTTCTTGCAGGATTTCTAAATCTCAGTTATCATTTGACTCTGCATATTCCCATCTCTTGTGCACTTTGCTTTTGGTACTTCTTGCTGTTTGATCTGAGCATTTCTACTTTATAGAATCTGTTTTCAGCTGCCTGTCCTCCTTGATCTGTCGCGTACACACGCATCTCACTTTCCTTCTTGTACTTTCTTGTGATTTCTTGTACTCTCTTAGGTGATTTCTGCATATTAATGCAGACTGACATAAGCTTTACACATGCTTAAATCTTTGTCTTCCAAAAGTCCTATCTGTAGTTTTGGATCTTAAATTTAAATTACTATCTTATCTGTGATAATTAAATCTGGCAACATGCCCCAGTTAACATGGTTCCCATTAACCTAGGGTTAGACAGGAATTCCTCACAAAATTCTCCTCTGCTTCTGCAATTTCAAATGAAGTCTGATCTTCCAGAGATTTCATTTTCTTCTTGGGCATGCAGTACATCTTAAGGCACCTCACTTTTGGAGTTAAAGCTATGATTCTAGTTTGTAGTTTTATTATAATAAACATCCGTAACTTCAAGTCCCATAGTCCTCTATTTCTTTGGCTAGCTAGATGACAGAAGTGAAAGACTTGTAAAATTTACAGACTTATACTCAAGGGTAGCATAGAATGACAAAACAGCTAGAAGACAGGATTAGGAATTGTTTTTGACAGACTGGAAAAAGAGTCTGAAAAAAATGGGGCACAATAAGAACAAAGACAAGACTTAACACTCATAAAGGAATAATCAAGGGCAGAGACAGCTGTAAAACAAACTTAGTCTTTCTTTGTGAAAGAATCTTGACATAAATATGAAGCTAACATGAGTCAACTGTATCATGCCGTTGTAGGAGAGGCAGAGAGCATATTTAGATATATGAACAAAAAAAATTACAAGTAATTCTTCAGTCAGTTCATCATCATTACAGCCTGAGCTAGAGTATTGTGTCCAGTTTCAGACAGAGCACATGAGGAAAAAAAAAGAGTATTCTGGGAGTTAAAAAAATTGTTTTAGAGCAAGTCTTGTTTTGACTAAAGAACAGAAAACTGAGGGAAGATGTCATACTAGTCCCTAAGAAAGTAAAAACTGTTTCACATTACTCTGTCAAGAAGCAAGGAAAAAATCTGTGTTTTGGATTCATGGAGAAAAGCAAGACAACATGAATTTCAGCTACAAAGAGATTCGAGTTAGCTGCTAGGAAAAAAATTCCTAGAAATAAGAAAAGATAAAAATAATAAAGTCTGAAAGGAAGTTATATTGCTTCAATTAATTGGTATCTTGATAAGCAGATTAGACAATCATATTTACAGGTTCTTCTGAGGGATAAGGGGGAAGTATTAGAATTACCATCCAAACTCTGCCTATGTTTTGAAACCCTATTTTTCTACAATGGTGGGGTAAAAGTCAAGATCAAACAGCCACTTTTTATGGCTCTCTTCCATGAAATTAAATCTAACTCTTCATGTGCATATTTTCTTTCTTGTCAGTATCGTTTTTCAAGGGTCTGAAGTAATGTTGGAGAACTTCAGTTCTCTGTGCTCCTTCTCACCTGAAAGTCACTCTGTCTCTCTGCCTAAACAGATCAGGCTGACTAACTTTTTCCTACATAATTCAGAGCTAAGGGCATACTGCCCACCTTTTTCCTAGGTAGTTTGGACTTAAGATCTTACCAATTACTACCAGCTTGACACTGCCTTTTAGTTGGTTTCTTACCATTTTGAACTAACAATCCAGAATTAAACCCTGAGGGTTTATGAGGGATGAGATTCACAGAACCAACTCCACAAAAGAGATGTGGGAAGAGGACTACCTGCATCTCTTGGGAAATGCTGTGCTGAGATGGGACTAAAATCATATCCTTTTTCAGTGTTTGTGTGTGTGACTTGGGGGCTGGGAGGGGCTATGCTGCCTAATCAGGATACAAATATTTTATAGGTTTAGACACCTATAAAACATTTGAAAAAGTCAGTGATATCTTTTCTAAGATACTGATGTTATAGCAATAGGAAATTATGCTGTTTACCTTCGAAAGCTCTTGGTGAGAACACTTTTTTTAGAAAGTGGCAAGCCAGAATTCAATGCCCTCTTTATCTAAATTAGTCAAAAATGCACTTTTTGTTCTTCCAGGAAAGAAGACCTAACTTCTGGGATCTAAGTCCAGACATCAGAAAATGGAAAAAATTCTTTGCTTTATTTCAATATCTATTCAATAAAAAAAAAAGTGTGAATAGCTCTAGGAACAGGGACAGAATACAGACATGAATTGGAAACAGAAGAAAAGCAAATGAAATAGTACTGGAGTCAGGGATTGGGTCCCAAGGCTTCCCTTTCTTCTCTGTGTGCTCGAACTGCCAGGCACTGCACAGGCACTGATCCCAGTATGGAATGGAGGGAAAGCAGGAACCTGTGTACTCAGACTGGGACAGTTCTGAGTAACTACAGCAGAAATACAGCCATAGGGGGCTTTTTAGGCCAAGAAGAAAGATGCTTAATGATTTCAGGTGACTTCTGTGCTAGGTGGCTGTGGATCATGTTTTTTTCTTGAATTACTGTCTCAGCCTTTAGTGCCTAAAATTTAATTGCTAAGGACTAAAGAAAAGTCCCGTTAAGAAATTGAATCCTCAGGTAAGGGCACAATCACATTATGTGTTGATTAGAATCTTCTTTTCATCTCATCAAATCAGTGGGGTTGCACAACTGTAATGAAAACAAAATTTGCTTAGTTATGCAACTGATTTGGCATTCAGACTTCTTTCTGTTTGCCCATTCATAAGTAAAATTGGAATGATGATTCTTTTCTGAAAGTAAAATTGAAGGCATGAGGACTTTGCATTATTGTTGTTATGCGAATAATTACAGAAGCCAAATAGTAAATTAGTAAGAAGTAAGTTGCATTGACAGGGAAGAGTTCACCCTTAAATATGTTTATTCATCAAATAAAGTAAGAGCAGTAGCTCAGGCATCCAAAAGTGTAGCCTGAGAACAGGAGCTCATTCCTTTCTTTATATATCACTTTATATTCCCAATGCTCTTTCTGAGCAATGACTTCTACTGTCCCAGAACTTTTGAAAGTCAGCAAAGTTATATCAGCAACTGAAAAAAACAACAACCCTTGAAATTTTAAATGTGAAACAAGGCTCATGATATCTATTGAAGTGCTCTTTCTGTTGTGGTTAGCATTGTTATGCATAGCATGGGATCCTGTCCTGTATGTGCCACAAATCTGCTACATGTAAAAAATTGATAGGTGATTTTGGATATGCAATATTCTATGCAATGCTTTTTGCCATCCTAGGCACATTTACTCCCAGCTTTTGATCCTATTAGTGGAAATTTTAACAGCTGTGGGATTGGGTTTTTTTCTTCCCCCTCTTTATCTCATAGCCACAATCAGATGTTTTCCAGTTGTGAAAAGTCATGTAATGTCCTGAATAAATATCAGGTTCTGGCAAACAAAAAATAATCCCTAGAGACTGAATTCTCATGCAGAGTGGGCATAATCCAATAAATTTGTTCATTGTCTGAGCAAAGAAGCTTGACAATGGCAGAATTGTTTTATGGAGGACATACCATATGGAGTGTCAGAACAGGGCAACAAGTCTAAGATTACTACAGTCCTTGCCAGTTATACACACGTACAATATTTTTATATATGGACTGGCTGAAGAACATCAGGGTCTAGTTCTTTCCCCAGGCACTACCTGTAATTTCTTGCTGCCTGTTTAAGAGGGACCATGGTCCTATTGGAGTAGTTTGCATTCATATATGCAGCCCTTAAGTCATGCAACTGCCCACCCCCTGCATAATGCTAATAACTGGTGCTGTTCAATGCATTAACAGAAAATGTACCATAACCCAGGGAAGATAAGCACTGACTAGGTACAACATATAGCATGTGAAATTTATTAGTGAAAAAAATATCTCCAGATCAAAAATAACATTGGGAACACCTTTTTACTTAATGTCTAACTAGTTTAGCTCAACAACCAAACTTACTTAATTGAGGAGGAAAGTCTCATGTCATGGTGTAATATTAAAACTAAACTGATATAAACAGTCTAATATAAATATACGTAATCCTTCAGCACTGATGAATGTACTTAGCTTGACATAATTAATCCTGTCTGCCAGCTTAAATGCACAGGAATTTAATTATAAAAAAATACAGTTCACTCCCCAGGTGATAACAAGATCATTGCACCTTAACAACCTGTTATGAGCATGGTGGTCAACAGCAGAATTCCTGTCATGAGCTAACATAGCACAAAGCAGGTGCTATAAGCAATCATCACAGCCACAATGACCACAGCCTCTGCTGGCCACACACATTTGAAGGTGGCTTTTTCTAGAAAAGAGTCAGAAATCTAGAAAAAACCTGCAGATGAGCAGATAGGGAAAAGGGGAAGGGAAGGGAAGGGAAGGGAAGGGAAGGGAAGGGAAGGGAAGGGAAGGGAAGGGAAGGAAAGGAAAGGAAAGGAAAGGAAAGGAAAGGAAAGGAAAGGAAAGGAAAGGAAAGGAAAGGAAAGGAAAGGAAAGGAAAGGAAAGGAAAGGCAAGGAAAGGAAAGGAAAGGAAAGGAAAGGAAAGGAAAGGAAAGGAAAGGAAAGGAAAGGAAAGGAAAGGAAAGGAAAGGAAAGGAAAGGAAAAAAGAAAAGGAAATTTACTTTGTTACTTTCTCTCACTATCTTGCCTTCATGCTTTTTGCATTAGGATATTTCATCTTTTTTCTTTTTCTGCCTCATTGCTTCTTTCTAAGACACCTCAAGACATTTGAAAGAGTCCCACATATAGTATTTTTTTTTCTTTTTTAATGCAGAAAGAGCCAAAGCAACGCTGGCTTCCTGAATCAAGTAACACCACAGTACCTTTTCCCCCTGGGAGACGTCCTGTTACTGGCTGCTCAGACATGGCAGTGGTACCTGATGGGTCCCAGCTGCCTACAGCAGCAGGGGCTCGGGTGGTGCTCTGTTCACTGTGTGGGAGGTGAAGGTAACACATGCTGCTCTGACAGCAATTGAATAAACCTGGTCCGAAGGCTGGCTGCAATGGTACATAGCTGATAAATCAAATTTTGATCTATGCAGGATTCAATAGAAAATGGGAGAAAAGTGTTGAACTTTTTACCTTACCAGAGGGGAGGAAAGAGCTGATCTACATCCCAGATTAATCTGCTCTACAAAATGTGAAGCAAAACAGTTACTTTGTAAGGCCTCTTCCCTATCTAAAATTGAGAAGTGATGCTAAGAGAATATGTGAATGCAGCAGAGATAAAACTGCATCTGACAGTAAAGTATCTTGTTAGCCCCCACCAGTATCACACACAGCCTCCCTCCACAGCTTTCTCCTGCTGTGAGCACTGCTGGTGTCCATTCACATGGGCCTATGAGCAACCTTAGCAGCTAATTTTTGAGCCCCTGGGCTCATCAATGGAAAAATACTGAGACTCTGTAGACATGTCTGAGATGTGGCCACAAGTGAAGCAGGTGACTGAACTTCAGAAAGGTCAGTGTGTGGTTTTTTCCAGTCCAAACTTAAATCCCTGAAAGAATGTGGATTTTGGTAACCAGCTTCTGAGTCCAGAGGACTAATGAGACAGATCGTCTCCCATATCTGTAAATACGGAAATAAAAATTTGTATTTTTTACCCTGCTCCTGTTTTGACATCTCAGAATAGAACAGCAACCTTTCCTAATAATGCAGTAACCCCCTTCCTTCCAACCAAAATATCCAGAGGTGGAAACAACTGGCAGCTTCTCCCTTCCCTTCATTATTATAACTCATTCACTTCCTCTGGGAAACACGAAAGAGGAATGTTTTGCTGGGATTGTGCAAAAGGGAGTTCCATCTTGCTGCATATGGGTCAGAGGGTCACCTCACCCCTCAGGAACAGCACAGAGAGGATGAGGGAAGTTGGTGTGCAGTGAAACACTGCACTGAGGACTTATTTAAGGGGGGCAAAGACGCATAACTATTCACTGATTTTTACATCAAACCTGTGCAAGTTGTTGGAATCAGAAAGAGAAAATCTAGTAGAAACACATAATGGTGGTCCAGACTAACTGAGGAAGGTAAAAGCAGACAGGTAAATTAAAGGGTCAGTGTGGGAAAAGGGAATGTTGGAGGGAAGCAAACAAGCTGAGCAGTTTCTGGTAAACAGGGGGTAGAAAAAGAAAAAAAAATGTTCTGGTAAATAGCAGAGGTTATATATTCATGTGAAGAAAAAATAAAAATTCACTGAAAAATGATATCTGGAGGAAAGGTCTCAAAAACAAAGACTGCAGGGAGCTGAGACAAAACAAGAGGCAGAAGGTGGCATTGGAAAAGTTATAGAGTAAACTTTCTGTTATTTGCTTTTCCCACAACTATTCCCTCACATAAATACCCTTTCCAATATGCAAGCAATGTTTGGTTCTTAGGGGAGCACAATCTTCAAATCCTGCTGAGCACTTTCAAGAACTTGATGCTTAATATCCAGAGGATCCTTTGAAAATCCAGGACACCATTTCTGATAGATGTACTATCCCACTGAAGAGCAGCATTTACTCTATAATAAATCACAAATGCTTTTGCTACCCCTCCTTATGATTTATGTCTTGAACAGTATCTTATGCCAGAATTCACCAGTCTGTAATTGTCCTGGGGTAATACACTTGGCAACAGTTTAATACTTCTTACTCTTAGGCTATCATCTTACACTGAGGTTCTGACTGTTGAGACAGTAAAGAACATACAGAAGCAATATTTGATCTCTATCCCTCCCATGAATCACCCACTCTTCTTAGAGGCAGTCTGTTTTCATTGTATTTGATCCTTGAATTTTACCTGTGAGGGCACAGATCATGAATGTGAGGATGACAAATTGCAGAGTGACTTAACTCTGCATCATCAGTGACTTAACAAAGCCTTAGTGACTAAAAGCTTCAGTACAAGTTTAGAGTTGTCATTCATTTAACGCATTAAATTTTTCTTTAGTCAGAAGAAACACAATAAATATTAAGGAAAATTCACTACCCTTTTTGACCATCTCACACTGTCAAAGGAGTACCAGTTGAAAACTGATACTTCATACTGCTATAATTCATACTGCAAGTATGAATCATAGCATAACAGCACACATAAGCCCTTAATTAAACTCTTGTCTCCAGGATTCTCCAGAAAGGCAAAGGCACTGAAGGCTGTTCTGTTCTGCAAAGAAGTTGGTTGAACACAGAGACCAAGAAATAACCAGAAGAAAGGTAGTTTTCAGTTAAAGAACTATTTTTTAATAGAAAAAAAAAAAAAGGAAGAAATTACAAAATACAAAATTCAACTGCATTTTAATAGGAGTCTCATTATGACTCCAGCTAATGCCACATGAAATTACTTGAGAAATATTAAGAGATATAAATTGGAAAATTTTGTGGCTAAGATCTTGCCCTAAGTGTAAGAATTTTGAGAATGGAAAATCTGTGCAGAATGTCCCAAAGGAAAAAGGAAAAAGATTTTATCTGGTGTCTGAATTCTAGTAGCTTATATTAGAAATTTCTAATTCACCTATAAATTTCTCACATGAAGCCCAAAAAGAAATGTGAATGTAATCATAAATCTTAATGTATACAGATAGTTTTTCTGAGTCCAATGGAATAATAGTGTCAATAAATAAGGACTGAGTTATCTGCCCAAGTATGCAACTGTGCTTATATATACACATATGTAGATATAATAATTCTAAATGGTCTACTGGTTAAAATAATTTCTTTTGACTCAGGATTTCAGGGTTCTGCTGTTTCTAACACTAATGGATGACTCAATCTTACAGGATGCTCTGTATTGTCAATTACTATTCAACTGGGATTAATGTGTGGGTAAAGAGAAGGGGTGGAGGTGGAAATTATGTATATACCGCCTCTGCCAAAGAAAAAAAGATAACTTTTTAAATGTTATTTTTGCAGTGATTCCTGCAGAAATTTTATCTATTATAAATAGATAGCAGAGTGATGGAACTGGACATTTTACTTGAAAATTATAATGACCTCAAGTGAAGACCCAGCTCCAATGAAAATATTTGCAATGCCTTGTAACTCCAATTACAGCTTCAGCAGAAATGATGCCTTGCTGAAATCATACAGCCTTCTCTCAAAATGCACCTATTTGAAAACGGATGACTTTGTTATTTTCATAACTTTAAAAAGTAATGCTGAACAGAGTATCCAGAAGTAATTCGCAGAGAATGCACCTTTTTGGAGTTAGTTTGTTACTTAGTGCTTTCCAGTCTTTAGTCATGCACATGTGCACAACAATGCCAATGGCAATGAATGAGAAATGAATAGAAATGAATAATAAAGCAATGAATAGAAAGGAAAACTTAATTACTTAATTACCTTTCTAAAAGACATTTCTTTGAACATTTCGCAAATTTTTTCAAATAACTTTAATGAGAAATGTAAAGTCAGTTATGTACAAGTGGAATGTGTGTTAAGATTTTCCCCTGGGAAAGAAATCCCATTTTTCTGAGGTGTATGGTGGCCCCTAGTGGGCCCTGTCTTCAGACCAAAATGTGACAGCTGTCATATTTTAAACCATACTTGTTGGGATGGTTTATTTCAAACACATTATGGTAGTGCAAATGACATATTTACTAGCTTGGCTTATTTGCAACTGCATGCAAGTGCCTGATGTTATTTATCTTCTGGAAGGAAACCTGCCATAAATAAATAAATAAATAAATATTAAGATACACACATATCAAAGATGGGCTTGAATCCAATTCCTTAATTTAAACATCTTTGTAAAAAGATAAGAATATTAGTTTTGGTTTCAAAAGGTTTAGCTCTAAACATTTTCACTGCAAATAGGATTTTGATATTTCTTCATCTGAGCTTATTGCAATGTAGACAACAGTTGCATAGAAAAAAAAAACTGCTGGTCCTTCCAAGTCCAAGGTATAAATCCTCAAAATTTTTGTTTTGGTCTCATCTCATTCTAGAGGTGTATAAATCTTGGGGGAGCCTTAAATCCTTTAATATTATGCATTTTAAGGATCTTTACTATTCCGGTTTGAGGGAGCCCCAGAGTCAACTGTGTCCTGTGGTGCTGAGAAGTAGAAGAGTATCACACATTGAGTCAGGACATATAAATGTGATATGGTTTTGCCTTGCTTCCCTGAAGGGAGAGTTTCCTTCACACAGCACACTTGCCAAAACGGCCTTGATGCAGCAGGCAGTGGGAACTCGGTCTTTGCTTAGAGCTTCTTCCTTTTACTGCTTAATGCAGTTGGACAGTCTTACCAAAAGTAAAGCCCTTGGTAATTGTGGGGAGTCAAAGATGCAGGTAGGATAACACGGGCCACCTTTCCTTTTGCCTGAGGGGTTTAGACTGTCCTCTCACATCCCATGAGTAACTGAATACCCAGACTATTTTCTGTGGGATGGTGGAGTATTCTTTATATTTTCTGATTAATCTGATAGTTACTGAAATTCACCTTGGATGACAGAAATGGTGTCAGAAAAAAACAAAGCAATGGTGACCCTCATAGCCCCTACAGCTCACTACAGAGTCAGGACATAACAAGTCATGTATTTCTGAAGTCCTAACAGCCCCTCAACACAGTTAGTGCAGAGTGCCTGGATCACAGCACCACTAGAATTTTTTGTGTTGTTGAGATATAAATGCTTCCCTAAAACTGGGATAAAATCTCTCTTTTCTAAGGAACATTTACTATGGCCCATTTAAGGACAGTCATTTATAATGGAGCCAGAATCTTGGGGAACCCATGGACATCCACAGAGGAGACTGGGTGCTTCTTGGGAAGGGTTCATCTGGCCAGCTAGAGAAAAGTTCTTGTGGATAAGATGAACACCACATCTGTGAGTGTTCAATTAATTTGATTATTATTCAGTAATTTTCATCATGTGTGAACAAACAGGATTTGAACACCACAGGAGCAGACTACTGAGGCAGCTAATCTATGAAAATATGAATAAATGCCCACAAACCTATTATTTGCATGGAGATGACACCTAGGTAGGCTAAAAAGTAATTGATTATATATATTTCTAAGGAAAACCAAGTAATTAATATGAAATAAAGAAATAATGCTCACTTTCTCCTTCTGAGTGTAGCTTATTCTTTCTTTTTAAATTTGAGAATGCTGAATCATAAAACATTCTCCTTTACCTCTTCTTCCAGCTCAAGTGTATTTCATGCTGTCCTGTCTGAAAAGCACTGCTGAACATGTTACAGCACTCCTCCTCTGACGGAGATTTTTGTTTCAACAAGAGAGGCAACAAAAGCTATCTTTCTCATCTCTTGTAATTCTCAGCACTATAATCTGATGAATGCTCTCTTTCAATCATGCTACCATATTGGCTGTACCACTCTGTCTTCAACACAGGTCCTTCACAGTTTTTTGCTCTCTGAACTAAAAAAAATCATAGAATGCCTCTTAGAGCTGTAAGGCATTGCACATACAAGAAGAGACTGGGCCCAAGTAATAGGCAGGCTGCGGACTCTCTGCTGCAGAAGCAGAGTGCTTAACAGTGCCCCCTGCATCATTATGGTGAGCAGTGAACTCTTGCTGGGGGGTAACCATGAGGATTTAAGTTGTGCTTTGGTCTACAGTTAACATTGCTCTGCAAAAAGCCACCTTCATTTCCTCTCATCCTCTAATGCTGCATCCTTCATGTGTCAGAGATCCTCATAAAAAAAACAGATTACAGATCTGTAACAACAGATTTTGCAGACTGCATTACAGGATCTCTTATGATTTTTTTGTTTGTTTTATAATGACTGACAAGTATTTTTTTGCTTAAAAGTTCTTGAGAGGTGTCCAAGAAGATAATAAACAACATAACTGAACTTTATGGTCATTATAATGCTGAGCACTAAAACAGTGAAACAAATTGAGTTGGCTCAACTATGGGAACATTTGTGTTCAAAAGGGATCCTTTTGTGAACAGTATTGTTTTCAAATAACAGTTTCAAAATGCTTCCTAGGCTTTAAAAGACATTCTTTATTGCTTCCTGCAGCCTGATGAAGACCAATTAATGCTTTGAAAATAATGCGATATGTCCTGAACTGACTGTTATAGTGCTTTATAATTAGGCATTTAATGTATTCAGATAATTTGTAATTTTTCTAAAATACTGGTGGTTTTGTAATTGATTTGATCTAAAATTGGTTTGTATATGCAGTGGTATCTCTGAAAAAAGCTTTCTTACTGAATATTTAGCAGGTAAAATAATCTTTGGTTATTTTGCTAGTTTCAATAACCATTACCTCAATTTCAGAGTTACAGCATGGAAATAACTAAAAATTTAATTTCATGGTAGAATAATTTCCATGGCATTTAACATATTATGAATAATTGTGAAAAAATAAACAGGGAAATGAGACGTGTCTATGGGGAAACTCTCATCTGCAGAGAGACTAATGGAATGTCACTCTCAGTTCATGCTACATGGCAAATCATTTACTGTCTTTTTACTGAACTCTGATCTACTGGGAATTGACTATCTCATATATTTCTGAAAGCTGGTGTTATCAGGAGAGAGCTGCTAATGACAGTAGCATATAAATCCTAGAACACAAACAGAATAGTCCCAGAAAGTTGCATGCTGACCCTCAGGAATTTCCCCTTCCAGTTTCCATGTCATTGTAGTCTGCAGACATCCCAGATCTGCATTCATACTGTAAACCTTGTGGGTCCTTCATACTGAGACAGGCAGAGCTTTCTCTCTTCCTTCTTTTCTTTACTCTCAATCCTAATAATTTGGTCTTCTATGTATGGAGTCCTGTCCTATTCATTTTGTGCCAAACACTCCTCCAAGTTTTTCTTTTCAGAAAGTGCCCTTCTGTCATGTATTGCTACCTTCCTTTTCCACATAGCTCTCCTACAGAATGTTTGACCTTGCTATATCCCTATACACAGAAAGACAGGAAATTTAAAAATTTTACAATGAAGGTCAACAATTCACATATTTTCCCACTATAAATAAACCAGATGATTTGACTTTTTAATATAAAAAAACTTGTCTGCATGACCTCTACAGCAAGACTTTAACTCATCGGGGCCCTTGTAGATTTGGATCCTCTTAAGGGATTGGAGAGCTTAATTAACTGGGATTCCTCAACTGGGATCTCCAGTGCTGAGTAACTGAAGTTTTACCTTTAGAAACAAAAGATAAAACAAGTGGCAACTTGTTTGTGGCACCTTGGAACTTTGTCAGCCTTGCCAAGGTGACAAAAATTAGCCCCTGGGAGGTACATGAGAGCTACACCTTTCCCAGTGGATTCGTGTCTGTTGGAGACATGAGTGCCCTGACTTTGTCTCTGGAAGCCCAGGGGTGGCCATGGCCATGTCCTGCCAGTCAGCTGCTGTGTTTGCTGCTTTTTAGAGGCCTTGATCTCCTGCAGAGCCCCAGGCAGAGGATGCCATATGCTGCCATTTCTCTCCTGACATCCCCCACTTTCCTTTTCCACCTCCCACTTGCAGAATTGGGTGAATATTTCTTGAATTTTTTTTTTTAAGAGCTTGATAAGTCTGTTTATATCTGCTCAGTTACATAACTTGCAAGATGAACACTCTTCCCCTCTGAGATTTGTTTTGTGTATATTTACAATCAATTATCTTTGTAAGTTAATACTCTCCTGCAATCAGCCCTAGCATATGTCTATATTGGCTATCAATTCCTCCATAACTACATCTTCCCAAGGAAGCTCACTTTCAAACCCCTAAGACCTGAACACTCTGCAGTGATCATCAATTGTCTGTTGTAACAGAGAAATTCTCCAATTATTCTGAAATATGTGCCTTTTCTGGATATAAACATGTTTGAGATTAATTCATATACTCACTCACCCTTGTACCAAATGAGCATATACATTGTGTCACCCTGTGCCACATTAGGAGGAAAGTCAGTAACTTATGTAAAAATTTCAAAAAAAGTATTATTACCACAGCCCCTGGTGTAACTACCCTGAATTATTTACAGAAACAGTACCAGGGAGGGTATCCAAACTTTTTTGAGGAGCACAAGAAGGCAGATTTTGGACATACGTTTAATGAAATTGACACCATTTATTGCATTACAACTTTGTATCTTCCAAAAAAAAGACTGCAATCAACAGTCAGGAAAAGATCAGATTCAGAAACTTATTGGTAAAATAGGTTTCTAGTGCATGCTGAACCATATAACTCAAAACTGGTCTCTTACACTATTTAGGAAATGTGGAAAATGTTTCTGGCGTCCTTGAATGGAAATTCAATCATTTTTAGTAAGCTTGCTCAGGAAAAATATATTGGTCTGAATTGTCTGGGCGTGTCTGCTTATAGATGACTTTTGTATTTGCAAATGTCCAAATTTAAGTGTTCGGTAATAAAGGCACAGAAATCCTAAAATACTGATGATTTCTATGCAAACCTAGTTTCCACTCTTATTATGTTTAAAAATATAAAATTTAGAAAGTATTTATCAAAAAGCTTTGGGTCTTGACCGATTTACTCAGTTTCTGAGGGCAAATGCATGACCAGGCTTTGTAACTTCCACAACCTGCCATTTCCTACTATTGCTTGTCCAATATCTTAAAAATAAAACTCAATTGTTTAAAAACCAGGTGGGGGAAAAGGTAAATATAACTCAAACAAATAGGTACAGTGAAGTTGTGATGGCTTATATTTATTCTACAGGAGAAATTTTGGGGTGTGAAAATGCTATTAAGTTTTCTATAACACTATTAATAAATAAAAGCACAAAGCCTGTTTTCTTTCCTGCTTTCCACCTCATGGTACTGTGACTTAAAATGAACAAGCAGAAGGTGTCAGACACCACTGAATCATAATGGGAGCACAGTGAGCTTCCTGCTGAGTGGGGCAGTGACTATTCCAGGTGGGCATTTATGTGGAATCAAATGAACATCAGTATACCATGCTTATTTGAAATATCTCTGAAGGGATTCTCTGTTAGCTATTGCTTTGTCACTCCCCACAAATTGGAGTGCCAGGAAAATCCCATGTAGCTCATTCTCTGCTGGGCATATCACCTTCATAATTTCTGAAGTAATAACTCACATGGACTACTGTTACACGTCATCAGCTTCACTGAAAACCCTGTGCTGGCCAAGATCATGGTAGCTGCTGCCACAGACAAACAACTTCAATGGCAAACAATCCTTGTGCCTTGCCATACTTCTCAGCTAAAGAACTCACTTCATAAACAGTCAGCCTTCAAAAATGACATTTTAGGGAAAATGCTTTTGCAGAGTTACCGGTGTTGGCCTGGGAATGTTGTGCTGATGAAAATTCAAATTCATCATCCTTAGAATGAAACTGGAATTTCAGTATTTACCATAAGGATTCTGATTCATCATTATTTAATTTAAGTTCAGTAAATTTAATTTAATTTACTTTAATTCATCATTAATTTAATTGAATTCATCTCTGATTCATCATTATTTAATTTAGGTTCAGTAAAATCCAATTTAGGCAGAAGGGACTTATGCTACATTTTTAGACAGGTATATACATATGCATGTATATGTAGTTATATATAATTTTTATATGCACATAAAAATTACAGTAGATCAACATCTTCCTCTGCTATAAAAAATGCACACAGTTCGGGGTTCACATATGCTGAAAGAAAAAAACACATCTGTTTTACTACATGGCTTGACTGCTCAAAATGTATCTATGTTTTAACCCTGTTAAAATGTGTTCATTATTACGCAGCCCAAGCAACAGTGTGTTTCATATATTATTGTATATTCATATTATATTTTGAGTGTTAGTATTGAGAAAACAGAATAAATATGTTAATTTCTTCTCAAAAAAATTTTCTGGCCTTTAGAGGTCTTTTTACATTCTCTTCCTCAGGTCTTAGCAGTGTACAGTTTCCCAAAAACCAAAAATGAAAACAAAACCTCTCCTGAGATATTAGAGTCTGAAAGCTGTAAATGATTTTATGAGCCTTGTACATTGATATTCCACAACTGCTGCTATACAACACCTCCACAGAGTAATAATGATTTCTTTCTGTCACTGTTTGGGAAGATCAAACAGGAGAACAATACAGATAATTTTTTTCTCCTCAAAAACACCACAAAGTATTTATGAAATATTTACTATCAAAAATGCATCTATTTAGCATTTACTTCTTTCAAAGGTAATTTTATAATTCCTGTTAAGTCAATTTTTTATTGCACAGTCTGCTAAGGTGTAATGTGCCAAATATGTCAGATGGTCCCACAACAACACAGAAGATGTGTGAAAACAGGAGCCAGTTCTGAAGAAGTGACTCCACTTTCTTCGCTTTCCTCTAGGTTCAATCTCACCCAAGCAATTCCTTGGCCTAATCCTGAGCTTGTGCAATGTGTGACTGACTTTTCCTGACAGATACCCTGTCTGTAGGGAACTGGAGTTCTGCGCTCTGCTTACAGGCTTTCTGTTAAATTTAACCCAGGTTCATCAAGATCACCACTGAACTGACAGACTGCCATAAAAATGTGCTTTGTCCTTCTCGCAGAAGCCAGTCTCCAACAAATTTAGCATGCAGTCATGCAGCCAGATGTCTCAGGAAAGAATAATAGACAGTGTTGGAGAGAGCTCAGTTTCAGCCTGGGTGATACTGAGATCAGTCTGCTTCCTCCAGCTGCTCCTGCTTTACCATTATCTTATATCTTAACTGCTTAGCATCTCTCAGGACCTACTCCAGTGCTCCAAAACCTCACTGTGTTATTCATGTGACGTGCAGGGGCATGGGTGTGATCTGAAATAATCATTGGCAGACAAAAAAGTATCAGGGAAACAGAGATGCAGGTATGGCCAAGTGCTCGACAGTAGCACACACAAGGCTTGGAAACAGCTGTTCTCAAAGCCACTCCTTCCCCTTCCCATATGGACACAGTCGAAAAAGCCAGCTGGAACAGCTTGAGATTTTATGCAGAAGATCATCTTACAAAATACTGAGCTGTCATACCTCTGCCAGCAGGGCAGACCTCGACTGGATCCCCCTGTTCCAAAATATCATCGTGCAGCAGACTTTTGAGAAAACTGCAGTTTGTAAGAAGCAAATGCACTTTACTTTGTTCCGGAAAGACACTGAATAAAAAATAATAAAACAATTAGTTATAATTCTCTTGCAGACTCTGAGGCAAAACTACCTTAAGGCTCCTGAAATAGAAAGTAACAACCAAGAAGTTAATAAATAAAGCAAGGCTTGCGTCTGTGTGTGTCTGTGTGTGTCTGTGTTTGTGTCTGTGTCTCTGTCTGTGTCTGTGTGTATCTATATTTTAATTGAGTCAAGTAATCTATTTGTCCCTCTGAAACAACTAGCTCTGCACTTAGAACTTCATCAGGGAGGGGAAGGGACAAGGGCTGATCACAAACAAAAGGGAGGAATGAGAAAGAAAACATAATGAACAACTGCTGTTGCTGCAACGTTCCTCAGTCCAGACACTGAATCCAAACCTGAAACTGGATTGGAAAATAAATCAGTAAGCCAACACATCATTAAAACAGAAGGAAGAGACTGTAAATTCAGGCTGCTCATTAGAGGTTTACTGTAATTGGCTCGCATTCACAATGGATAAAGTTTGAGCTGTGAAGGTAACACCGTTGGGTACAGATGGGGTTCTACGACAATCAGCAGTGCAAAGGGTTTTACTGAACAACTCAGCAGGTTTGGGCGTGGTCCTGAGACTGACAGAGTACTGGAGAACACAGTGTGACTCCCAGCTTCTAATGTTATCTTTTTCTTTTCTTCTATTTCTTTACTTTGTAAGATATGGAAGAGTTTCTGAGTTTCTATATTTCTCCTGTTTATGCCTCTGCTGTTTCTACTCAGAAATGTAGTAAAGGGACAGCTTTTGCCTGAAAAAATATTCTCTGCTCTATTTTAATTTTTTTTTTTAAATAAATAAATAAAAAGGTTGTCTCTATAGTTTGTTGCAGGGAAAAAAATCACTTCAAATTCTCTAATCTTACCTCCTTTTTCCCTCCCAAAGTAAAACCTGAAACATACCTACAGTCCTAAAAACAAATTATCTTCTATTTTTTTCTTTAATTCAGTTCACACCATCATCTTATCTCAGAAACGGGCCAGAGTTGCAAATGTAAGCACAGACCACAGATTTCTGCAAGTAGGGGTTTCTTCCTGATTTTTTTTTGATTTATCCTTTTTTTCATGTAGATGTCAAATCCATATGGAAGTTTTGCCGGACATTCCTCTTGAAGTGCAAAGCCATCTAAGTCATTCAGCTCCTTGCTGGTTTTAGATATTTTAGATGTTAGTGTTGTCTTTGTTTGTTACAGGAGAAACCAATAATCTTAACCTCAAATCTAAGCCCAGTAAAAAGGCAACAACATCACTTTAATAAAATGTCTTCCACTTTTAGATCACCTTTTCACATCTCTAGATTCAGTCATGCAAATATAGGCTTTAAAAACCTGTTCCATTTCTATATTTTCCTTTTTATAAAAATGAAAAGTGTCCTTAGCAAAATTTATTAGAAGAAGTAAGATTTTGTAGGGAAAAAAAAAGGAAACAGAGTGGGAAAACTAATTAAAAGAAACATGAAAGCTAGTAACAGAGAATTACTATCTTTGTCATTTAGAATGTGTGGAGGAAAATTGCTAGGAATATGTGGTGCATCTAATAAGACTTTGGCCACAGCACTGGTGCTGCAATAGGGCAGTCAGTTTATGTCTTAGTATCCTTATCTTACTTCCCAGACAGTTCCCTGGCAGTGCAGACTCACACCAAGAACTGTTGAAACAGGCCAGGCTCACTAAGAAAACTGATCTGTGAGAATTCTCCATATTTTCAAAGGAGAGTTTCATGTGAGCACATGATTTTCTTATATGAGCTGTGTATACAGATAGAGGTTCCCATAGTTTTAAGGCTCAACCCACTTGGCAAAACTTACAGCAACTGTCTAAATGTGTGTTGCCATTTCTCCATATTTAGTGAATCATTTAACATTAAAATATTCAGAACTGTAAAAAGAAAGACCAATGGTGATTTCTTTTGCAGAGAGATAATACATCAGTGAGCCTAAGTCTTCCAGGAAAAGTTATAGTGCCTGGTTTAAGATAAAAGCAGCTGCCTTCAGTTTTCCCAGAAGTTCCTGGGTGTTTCTAAACACCTTTTCAAGAAATAGTACACCCTCTACTTTCACTGCACTGACTGTATTTGTCAAGAAACACTGCACAATAGTCAGGCATTGACAGGAGACAGGGAAAGAGACAAAAGACAGTCCACATAACAGCCAGGAGAAGGTGATGCCATATTAAAAGATGCTATGACTATTATTTGGCAATAAAATATTTATTTGTTCAAACACTAACACAAGCAAAAAACAAGTTGTTTGGAAACCAAAGCTGAGAAATATACAGATGTAGAAAGTTTGCTTCCCCATTCTTAATAAAATTTTTGTGTCCAAATATCTTTTTAATCAAATATGTCCTTAAAAGTTTTAAACATGTCTTAAAGATTTTAGTGGATGTGCACATAACACTTCCCATGGCTTTACCCAAAACAGATGAAAACAGATAAATTTTAGATTGCTGAAATGTAAAATAAAAGGTTCTAGTAAAATAACAGGCTTTTTGTTTTTATATCCTCAATTTTTAGGAAAGGAAGACTAATGAAATCCAATTATATGCAGCTCAGTTCTTGGGATGAATGCCAACCAATCGCTCTGTCTCTTATCTTCTCCTTTGACTTTTAGGGCTTTGAAATTATCTCTGTGAAGAATTAGTAGGAAACATGGAGATATCACTTGTATGCTTTAATTTAGCCTTCTATTTATTTTCTCTCCAAAGTGCTGCCTCCGAATCATACCTGTTTTCTCACACTGCTATGGTGGTCTTGAACTGGCAGAAAAAAATAATGGTAAGCTCTGTTCTCATTTTATTATTGTGTACTTCCCCAATCATAGCAATAAGTTACACAAAACCTCCATCATCCATAAAATTTATCTTTTCTCCCATATACTTTCTGAGATATTGATCCTTTTAATAACAATGAGAAAAGAACCCTCAGTTTAAAATTTTCAGAATCAGACAACTACTTCTGTCTCTTGTAATAATAATCTGAATTCAAAAAACTTCTTTCTACTAAAGAAAGTCAGCACATAAACATCCTAAGAAATAATTTGTAGTACAAGGTGTTATGTTCATTGAACATCGCTCTCAGTAAAAACAATTTTAAACAAAGGCAGTACTAAAAGGCAAAACTACCATAAAATCTGTCTAGCCACACTTTCTTAACCTGGAATAAAAGCCTTCAGTTTCTTCCGAAGAGTAAAAACATCAGTACAATTTTACTTAATCCAATATGAGTAGAGGTGCTGTTGTTCCCTAACCACAAAAATAGTAAGAATATCTGAAACTGCAATACAGCTTTGCAGAGAAAAGCACTGGTGTTGCTGAGCCCTACCAAATCTAGTTTGAATGAGTTTAACTGGGAGCACTTCAGCGCCTTCAGTGAAGTTCAGCACATTGGCAAGAGCAGAGAACTTGGTCATGGAATGCAGATCAACAACTCTTGTGAAAATATTTTTAACAACTCACAAAGAATAATTTTTATATGACAACTAAGACAATTAGAAAATTGAGAGTCCCTTTCCATAAATAAGAGAGAATTACTGCATAATGACAGTTCAGAGATCATGTGTGGAAGCCATTATAGAAACTACCCAGGGAACCCTCTCAGAAAATCAACAAATTCACTGATCCTCAGAGGTAACTCTATGAAAATTGCAGGATTTTGAAGATGGTAAATGTTCTCATTCCTTGTGTTATTTGTTTGGAGGCCTTGTTTCCTCTCTTTCCAATTTCCCAAGTTTCAATGAAGGGACATCAGAAGGTGAAACAGTACATTCTACTAAAAAAGTACTGTTTTCTGGAAGGCTTCATATAAAACAGGCAAGAACTTATTGCTAGCAACAATATCCTAACAACAGACTCTGTTGTACTTTCATCCCCCTGCTTTCTCCTTTATGTAGCCATGTTCATCTGCTAACCGGCCATTCAAAGGGAAAAATCCATTAGAATATGATTTATAGTGCATCCACTGAGATCACATTCATTACTATTCTTGGGAGTTATTTCAGCAATATAAAGCAGGCATCATGCTGACTTACCCTACTCCATTGTGCTTAGGAGTCTATTGTATTATTAAAGCAGTGGAATGTAGTAAAACCACACCTATTTTAATGTTCATATAAAATATTCATCTCTGTTGGATAAAGGTTTTCATTTTTAATGCATTACATAACATTCCTAACTTTAGTAGCAAAGGCTATAACTCAGGTTGTTTGAATTTATTTGTATTTTTTCAAATGAAAGGAGATTTTCTATTTGGTTTCTGTAAAAACAAGCAAAACTATTGAGACGTCTACAGCTTCTGTGCTCAATAAAGAGTCAGAATGTTTGTTTAATAAAAAGGGCAGTTTTCATTTATTAACTGGTATATTGAAAATACTATTGTCAGTTCTCAGATATAGGGAGGTACCTTAGTTCTGCTCTGGAGAAAGATATGCGCAATTTCCCAAGAGCCTGACTTCTGTAAGAAGGTAAATCAACATCTCCAAGAGATCTCCAGAATCAGGGGACCAAGCCTATGCAGAATGCCAAGAGGTCATAGCCTCACTCCAGTAAAATTCTCGTAAAATTTATATCCTGGGGTTGGGAGACTTCAGTCACTCTTTATGACACTTTTCCCTTCTCTGATTTTTCTGGCTGTTTTTGGTCTTTTGATTTAGATCTGGTACCTGATATGTATTAAGGACAGATCTCTTTTAAAAAAGCTAAAAGCTGGGGAAGGGAGGGGAAGGGAAGGGAAGGGAAGGGAAGGGAAGGGAAGGGAAGGGAAGGGAAGGGAAGGGAAGGGAAGGGAAGGGAAGGGAAGGGAATGGAAGGGAAGGGAAGGGAAGGGAAGGGAAGGGAAGGGAAGGGAAGGGAAGGGAAGGGAAGGGAAGGGAAGGGAAGGGAAGGGAAGGGAAGGGAAGGTCACATGTTTGATGAAGATAGAAATTTGGCTCTCTATCAGGGACAGAGTGGAGCTTTTCTGAACAGTGTGCAAGTACCTAGGTAAGAAGCCCCTCTCTGTGCTCGAAGCTGAGGGCACCTGGGCTGCTTGCTTCTCTCACATAGCTTAAGGACAGAATGACTTAAATAATCCCACTTGGCAACTGGACCACAGATGCAGAGGATCTAGAGAAGGCAATGATACAAATCCTCGTATTGTGAAGTGCGTGCCCCTTTCAACCCATTCCTGAAATCCTGATCAAAATTTCGGTGCCTTTACCCATTACAGGCTCCCATTCAGCCAGCATCAGACAAACATCAGGAATCAAACTATAATGATGTCAAAATTAATTACTTTCTTTTAACCTGTAATCGAGTCTATCATTAATAGATAATGACAAGCAAGGATTTAAAGCTAATGCTTATGGAGAACTGGCCTCCTCTGTGTATTCTGTTTGTTTTCTGCACTGATTTTTCCATATTTATATGCTCCCTTTATGTGGCTTTCTTATCTGTGCACGAGTGTAGGCTGTGGACTTTCTAGAATAAGACTACCTTTATATGAAACTTAGCAGCATAGTGTCTAGCCAGGATTTATAGCTGTACTGTAGGGAAAATAAACATTATTAATAAAAGGATTTAATTTTATTGAACTTTCCAATATTAGAACCAAGAAATTGATTTCATAGGCTATTCTGTTTACCAAATGTAGTATAAAGACATAGATTTCTTTCACCTCTGACAAGTACACTCCTGCATATGCTGAGATTCCAGAAATATTATGATAAAGGACAGGTTGCTTTTGATTTCTTCAAGTTATTTAATGTGCTCAACCCAACAGGATAAAAAGAATTTTTAAATCCTGCTATGCATGTCTGGTTCTTTACATAAAACTCAACATCGAACAACTGCATCTAAGGAATTTACAATGTAAGAGGGAGTTTCAGAAATTTGTTTTGAGATAAAGCTGTCATGTTAGAACACAAAGATAGTTCAATACACACACATGTGGTGGAAATATGGCAGTGTATCTGGAATATGTCCTCATAAATACCACTTCTGTATTGACTGAAAAACCCTATAACATCAAAGGATGCTTTGGGAGAACATGGTTTCTCAGAAAAAATAGCTTATTGAATATGGACATTAAGTCCCAGAAAAAAATTACAAGATGAGAAGGGAAATTCTTGATACCTTGCAATGTACTCAGATCACCTAAACATTCTTTCTATTTAAAAACAATCCCTTTTGAATAGGTTTAAGTTGCCAATATTGACTTTTATACCTATCACTATATATTCATCATAGTGGCCATTTCTATTTAAAAACCAATGACATGGAAGAGTCTGGTAACAATATGTCTAATTTGTATTTCACATTTTTTGAAGTATCCTTCTTCCAGAACATGATTTTGGAAAAGAGGTTAGTGGAGAGCAGCTCTGGGACAGGCCTGAGGAGCTGTAGCACCCTCAGGTCTCCTTGGGGATGATGGTAATTTAATAATAATAAAATTATAACAATTCTGCCTGCCAGGCTTTCTTCTTCAGGGTATTATTGCAGCTCATCTAAATGTGCTTTGACCTGCCCAATGCTTTTTGATTCCCTGCTCTGGGAACTATGTGTTCCTTCATGCACATTTCTGACTTTCCTTTAGGAGACATATTAAATTTTTTAATAGATTTAATATAATTTTCGGTCAGCAGCAGTCAATAAATTGCTGAATATTTCTCTTTACATCTTGATTTCACAGAAGCTTCAAATCTGTCAAGATAAAATCCTATGCAAAACTTCCCCTCTGAAATCTTGGGAAAGCCCTACTTTTAATCACTTACCTAAGCACCATCCAGATGCAGTTGTTACAACACTTAAAACCAGAACCTCCCTTTAATTAAAACCTTACTGCAACAACAGAGAAACAGTGGGTTTTTCCACCCAGCCAAGCGGAATCTTCACATTCTGTTTTATAATTCAATTTTTACAGTGCCCTTTCCAGAGGAGACTCTTCTCTTTCCTGTCTGTCTTTGATTATTGCTGGGCTGGTGCCACTATCATGGTCTGTGCACCACCAGACCAAATCCACGTTTATGCAACACAAGAGAGTGGGTCCAGCTCCTCAGTCACTCCAGATTTGTATCTGACAGCACTCTGGAAGCACAGACCTTGCACAAACTGCCAATAAAAGCCAACCTCCCAACTGCATTCCTTTAAAAGCCACTATTGTTCTCATTCATGATTGAACAGCTCAGCTTTCATTTCAAATGAAAAAAAAAGAAGTCCAGGCTTCGTTGAACAACTTCCAGACATTTCCTCCACCCTCAGAGCATTTCAATCCTATTGTAAGGCTTTTGAGTGTAGCACCCCTGAAATGGTGATGGTTATTATTTTTTCCGATAGGACAAAATCTCTCTGATTAATGCCAGCACAATATTTCTATTTTCTTTTAAAAGAAAGTTTCCGTACGTACTAACTTGCAGAATTGGAAAGGCAGAGAAGTAAATTCATGCAAGGAACAATTTTACTGGCAGACAAATAGATGATTGATTAAATCTGGTGTTACTTCAGCTTCTTCGGTAATGAGCCATTTTCATCGTGATCCCAAATTGTTTTTCTAAGTCACATTCTGGGCTTCAAGACAATGCAAGCGGTTATAAATTATTTTAGTTTCACTCAGTGTTATGCTAGAAAAACAATGAGCTCCGGGAAGATGTCATGAATGGAAATTTTTTTAACACAGACATCTTGGTAGCCCTTTTCACCTATTTCTTGATTATGTTTCTTAATTTATCCCTCTACTAGAATTACTACCTAAAAAAAACCTACAAACTTTCAGTGTGCTAGAAACCAAAAAGAGGGCACGGTCCTTACCCAGGAGACATTATGATATAAAACACAAGGCAACTGGACAGTTAAATTTGTGAGCTATAAAACAAACATCTGCATATTTTTAATATCTATATAATTTTAGAAAAGGTATAATTTGCCTCAACTCCTTTCTTATTCTGACACATGTATTCTAGGAAAGGAAAAATAGGAATAAAGATTATTTATATTACACACACAAGAATCATAGAATGCTTAAGGTTGGAAGGGACCACAGCGGTCATGTGGTCCAACCTCCCTGCTCAAGCAGGGTCATCCCAGAGCACATGGCACAGGATTGTGTCCAGATGGTTTTTGAATATCTCCAGTGAGGGAGACTCCACAAGCTCTCTGGGCAACCTGTTGCAGTGCATGGTCACCCATTTCTTTCCAACACAGGAAAGAGGTCTTTCCTCATGTTGAGATGGAACTGCCTGTGCTTCAATTTGTGCCCACTGCCTCTTGCCCTTGGCACCACTGAGTGGAGCCTGGCTCCATCCTGACACCCTTCCTTCTGATACTGGTAGACATTGATCAGGTCCCCTCATAGTTTTCCCTTCTCAAGGCTGAACAATAACAGCTCCCTCACCTTCTCCTTCTATGAGATTCTCCTCGTCCTCTTTGCTGCCCTCTGCTGGACCTGCTGCAGGAGCTCCATGTCTCTCTGGTCCTGAGGAGCCCAGAACTGGCCACAGCACTCCAGATGTGGCCTCACCAGGGCTGAGTAGAGGGGCAGGATCATCTCCATTGATATGGTGCAAATGCTTTTCCTGATGCACTCCAGGATTCCCTTGGCCTTCCTGGCCACAAAGACCCACTGTTACTTCATGGACATCTTGTTGCCTGATGTTAATTTAGATTTTATTCATATCAAAAAAACCCAACACACTGGTTTCTCTATGGTAAACCAGCAGAGGTGGAAATGCTCAATATCTATGGGCAGGTCAGACAGACTTTGGTGCTTTGCTTCCTAGTGGAACAGGGAGCAAAATACTGATGCCTCCCTCCATTGTGCAAGGGAAAATGTAGAGTCAAATATGATTATTTTAAAAATCCAACCCTGTGAGTAAGAAAGTATTTACATGAAAATGTTAAGTAGGAAAGTATCTTCAGTTCTGCTTTCTGGTGTTTAAGTGCCTTTTTTGATAAAGAAAACCCCCTTATAAACCAGAAGCTTTTGTTAAATGTGTGTCCAGGAACAGTTTTTCATTAAGAATGATCCATGGAATATATAAAGAAAGATCACTTCTCTTAAGCACACTCCTCTACAGAGTTTCCCTTGGTGCTGGAGCACTGGAAGTCTCCTTTCACTTGGAGGGATTCAGACTCAGAGTTCCCATGAAGCTGGGGTGGGAACATGCCTCAGATACCCCAGTGAAGCTGTGCATGGAAGTCACTTAACACTCAGTCTAAGAGGAGGCAGAGAGATACAGTGAAGGTGGGAATCTACAGTGCAGTGGTTAGGACACTCAGCTGGGGGGCAGGAGAGTAGCAATTGATTTATTGTTTGTACCAGGTTGTAAAGCCCAATCCATATCCACAGCAGAAACCCCTCCTATGAAAAGCACAGACACCTAAGCAGGAGATGCAAACAGCCCGGTTGTGAGCTAATTATCTATCCAGTAATCAAGCCAACACTAAGCAGCTGTCCCATGTCATTGGCAGCACCTGTCCCAGCTGTCTCTGCCATCCCCACCCTCTTTTTTATTTTTTTTTCTTTAATTAGCTGCTTGAAATAACACCTTTTTACACAAAATGAAACAATTATCCTCTCTATTATCTAATGGTTTAGCTGTTCAGCATTTACATTGAAAGTCAAGCTTGTGGACCAGCTTTCTCCCATAAAAGCAAATAAGCTCAGCTCCATTCCCCATTTTTATGAATATTAAAGAATTTTATACCAAGTGTAAATAGCATAAATTTGTGAGCAGGAAAGGACTTTCCTCAGTGGTACATCCACTGGAGAGGAGATAATATTTGTTCACATTTGACAAGATGAGAAGAAACTGAATGGATCCTGCATAAACTGGATGAATGTTCTCTCTACAGAAGTGCCAGGAAAGCCAGGACCCACTATATTTGGCACAGTCTTATTTAGTCAAGATACTCAGAATAGATCTGTAAAATCAGCCCCTTGGACAGTGTTAGCAAAAACACACTGATTACTGCGTCTGCCAGGACAGTGATGCACTAAATGTACCTACACTGTTTTGGCAGTGGAAATTACATATCTGTGAGATAAGGTGGCAGCTGAAGGAGAATTTTGTACATCTCAGGAGCACATGATGCTGATGTCAGTTCTTTCATGGTAAGGAGGTGCAAGCTGGCTGTGGAAATCTGTATGTAATGGTATGAATAAGATCTGCTATGCTAATCTCTCCGGACAAATAATATAGTAAAGCATTGTCTAGATCCATCTAAATTTAACGAGGGTTCCTTATTGCTTTTATTTAGTGGATTAGCAGTGTCCTTATCCAAGGACACTGGAGAAGTCTCCTTCTTATCTCACTGTTTCCTTCCCTGTTGCCTGTTTCTCCTCTACAACTGGGAAAAAGCACCTCGGTCCCACAGGATTGTCCACTGGGTCACCCTGTGCCTGTCCAGGGCCCTTCCCCAACTGAAGATGAACACACACATCTTAGAGGTGTTAGAAGACTAAAATATATGGGCAACAGTAAATAAAGATGAGGCAGCAGGAAGCAGGGAGAGATGGAGGAGGTAAGTAATAAAATTCCTTTCCTGCCACCCATGCCCAGCTCTCCTCTAGGTGCTAGAAGGGGATGAAGCCTCCCTTTCTTGTTCTCTTTCCCCCTGCTTCCCTTCCTATCTGGACAGATGTCCCCTGGCCACTCTCCCACTGGAGAAACCTTCAGCAGATCCCAGGACTGATGCTCCCAGGTCACTGGCACACGTGAGGGACAGGCCTCCTTCAGAAAATTCTGGTGACATGTGGCCAGCCATTCTACACACAAAACCCTGGAAGTTCCTAATGTGTTCAGCATGTGCAAACTGATTAAATTCTGACTAGAGGGAAACATAATAATCTGCATATAGTTGGAGGTAGTAAGAGGAGAAGTTATTTAACATGGTATGAGGGAGTTTATTAGGAGTAATAGGATGGAACTGAGAAGGCAAATACTCGAACACATGGAAAAGCAGCCAGACAATGAGATCAACTCAGTATAAAAGGCTAGTGCAAGGAAGTGGAGGAAACCACATTTAAAATTAGACTTAACACTAGAAAATGTGCTGTGGGGAACACGCCTGCCTGGCAGAGATGTGCAGACCAATCAAGTAAATCTTTTCTCTCCACACCTAGTATCCTTGGGTCTGAAAATAGGTCCAATCACAACAGATCCAGACTCCACAATCTGAGGCTTCATACCATCTCTGCTACGATCAGAAGAAAAATCTTTTTAACATATGTTACGAGCTACTGGAAACTGTAGCTGAGCTGATAGTCACAAAGATGAAAAAACCAAACAAGCGATACAAGGCCATCTTTGCACTGATAAAGGCCAAAGAGCACCTTACAGGATGGTGATATTTATTTCCAGACTTGCCATCACCCATAGCTTTGCCTAAAAGTTTTCCTAGTATTTTCTAGTATTTATTTAATCTAGTATTTTCTGGGTGGAAAGGGGGTGAAACGAAATTAAGATGTGTGAGATTAAAAAAGAAAGTCCCTAAAATTATGTCCAGGGTGTGGGAAGTGCAAGCAATATATTTTGCCTTTCAGTGTAAGGGAAAGAGAGCTGTTGGGAAAGTCTGGCATGGTTATTTTTACAGCTCCATGACTATTGCTAAACACAGCTTTGTAGACACCACTGACTGGAAACAGCCACCCACCAACTACGTATTTATTGTGAAACCAAGGCAATAGCAGAAGGCACCAGGGCTGCTGTTATCAAGTCAGCTGGGAACACCAGCAATTCTCATGTCCTCTCAGCAGCCAGGCAATCCTGGAGCTCCAACTCAGCAGCAGTCCTGGTTCTCAGCTGATACGACACTGCATATATGGGACCAAGAAGGCTTGAACTAACTGTCAGACATTGCCTCAGGACACAAAGATGCATATATTTTTCCATTCTCCTTTTATTTGCAATCTCTCCACTTAATCCCACACAGCAGTTTCAGTGAAACCCGATAGGTTACTGGCGGGTTGCTTCCTGCAGCTCCTGTTTTCTTCCTCTGCAGACAGTCTCAAATGGAGCAGCTAAAACAGGTTTAAGTGTCTGACACACAAATACCAGAAAAGAGCAGAGCTTTGTGTGGATATATTAATGGGCGTATTGATTTGCATGACTGAATAGTACTTTTTAGGAGGTAAACATGTAAACGGTTACAGGTATTGTTGCAATTTGATATTTTTGAAGGGTAGTCTGTTTTCAGAAGTAGAGATTTTTATTTTTGAAAAAATATCTCTGTGGCTCTATTTTATACTATGTTACAGTTTTACACCCTCATATATGGACTCTGGGGGGTGTCTTTGTACTCTTGCACAATTTTAATGTACAAATCAAAAGTATTTCACTGTGTACACACACACCCAAATGAGGCAAATTGAACTATTTCTGTTTCCAACCAGCTGCTCCATCTCAGAGTCCCTACAAAGCAATTACACAATTGAATATATTGTCTTTGATTCTTTTTCATTGCAAGAGCTTGACTAAAATATTCTGAGTTTGTATTTATCTTCATTATTGTTACAGAGTTTGGCAGCAATACATGAGGAAATCGAATAAGGTCATTTTCATTATTTCATCCAAATGATAAACATTTCATCATGTGGCTTGCATAAAATATTGTAAGTACAAAGCTGTGGGGAGTTGATGAAATACTTATTAATCACTATATCCAAAAAACAATGGCAGGTGGATACTAAAAAACATTCAGGATTATGAAGCTGTGTAACTTCACAGTTGTTGAAAAAAACCCAATATACTTCCATTAAACTCAAACATTGTTGTTCTTAATAATACTTCATACTCAAATGCATAGTCAAGGAAAGTTGGGAAACACTGCAAGTTTGTGTTTGTTTTTCTGTGAGTGAGAAAAAAAGCCAGTGTGCGTTTGCCCCAGTCTTTTGGTTTATGTTTTCAGAAAGCCTGTAAGTGCAATGAATTTGTCTTTACTTCCAAAAAATCTGAAATATTGTTACCTCTGCAAAGCACCTTCTTAGAAGGCTATCTTAGAAAAGTTATCTCAGCTCTCCTGAAGTATTTTTTAACCCAACTCCACCATATTTCTTGCTTTTCATTTTAACATAGACAGACATGAACACAAGCTGCACAGTGCCTATTTCCTCTGCTGTTCTCTTGTGTCATTGGTGTCACCAAAGGATCAGTTAGAGAAAAACAGGCTTTGGAGGTCTTGGATAGCAGGCTGAATTTGACCATTTAAGTGACCCTTAGCGAGTCATTTCATTTTGCACATCAGTTTCCCCTTATGACTGTCATTTGTAATATCCAGGACACTGAGATTTCTGGGTGGATGACACTTTTATTAATTATTTGCATGACTCACATCCAAGAGGCCTGGTCACAAAGTAAACTTATCTGCATTGAACACAGTACAAAACTGATAAACACACATATAGACTGTAAAATTGTGTGTTAGGGGCAGAGTAACAATAATCCATAATGGCAAATAGCATTAACATTAGCTGTCTTTGATGACTCTTGCCCATGACTCATAGAAAATCCTGAAGGAAGCTTTGAGAATTACACAAATTGATGAAACATCCACTAAAAATTACTTAGTCACAACAAGTTCCCTGCTCACCAGCAGATTGTTTTGACAAGCTGCTATCTGGAATATCTGAGGCAAGGCAGCTGTTTCCAGTCATCCCCCTCCACAGCGAACTGTGCATGGAAAGTGTACAGTGAGGATATGTGGAGGCAGTGAATGCCTACATGATATCACCCTGAAGTGATCAAACATCTGAGTTTTGTTTTATTTCATAAGGCTTTTTTCATTAACAAAACCAAATGTCATATTCTGTTATCCTAGTCATTCCCATAAAAGGATTATAGCTGTCTAGTTAATCAGGGTTCATTTTTTGCTAACAGTGGGCAGATTTCCTTCTTTTTACAGTATAAGACATTAATCTTCATTTTTCTACTAATCAGTCCAAGGGTTTTAACACTTAATACGTTATGCATGAAAAGCAAAAGAACTGTCAGCATGATATAATTAAATTCTCTCTCATTGACCCTTAACATGTTTAACAGCACCTCTTCCAGTGACATAATTACAGTAAATTGGAAGGAAAGCTTCCAAATTCAGTTGGATCTCCTGAATACTAACTGCATTCATTATTCCTGAATCCACAGCTGTTAGCACTCCTATTGAGATGTATTTAAAGAACCTTCAAAGAGTAACAACTACATACCCATAATAATATAAAGTAGAAAATCCTACTTACATCATTGGTGATTTGTTAGATATCAAAGATCTTTCTGCAAAATGTTTCATTTTCCATTTAGAACACAGTATCCAGGATTTAATAAAAATAATTTAGTAGATGTCTCTCTGCTCTACTTTCTCAATAAAGAAATGTACACAAGCAGATATCAATTAAAAACATTTCTGATTAGAGGTACTTAGGGGAGTATCCAAGTCCCAGGCCATGGGCTTCAGAAAAATGCATACAATCTCAGGTCATTTAGAGGTAAGATTCAGGAACAGATATATAAAAAATTAATTATCAAAGCAAGTTTTAAGCCTGTCTGCTATTCTTTCACACAAAGAAAGCCAGAGTACAGGTTGCCTTGGTCCTGGGAGAGTCCACCCTTCAAATTTGAGAGAGGGCCACCTGGTATGACTGTCCCAGATACCCTAAATGAAGAATTTTCTTTTTGCTATTTTCTTAATGTAACTAACTCTCAGTTTTAATTCGTACATGTACAGGATCACACAGACAATTTCAAACTGAAAAAAATCCCAAGGTTTTTGTTTACTTTAATGTTCTCTTTCACAATGTGAAACTTCCATGCAGTGACAGCTGGAATCATCGTATACACCAAAAAACCCTGCCAATATTGTCGCTGAAAATAACTCTGAGAAGACACTGGTTTGCCATCTGCATCCTCTGCAAGTCCACTTCCTGACTATTGATTTATCAGAATTTCCTTCCCTCCATGAGCAGCACTGACCATGCACAGTTAATTCACTGAGCAAGTGAAACAGAGGACCCACATTCCCAGGGACCTCACAGCTGAGCAAGAGCAGCCACCCTTCTGATTCACACCAGCAAATCTCTGCTCTCCACAGAGAATTTCCCTAGACTTTTCCTGCTGATCAAAGTATCGCCCAGTGATAATGTGGAGCAGAAATGGAGGTTTCTTGGCTGCTGGAGGCAAACATGATAGCACTCTAGGTTAACATAAGTTTTTGCTCTATCAGAAAATGATCTCATCTTGCCCCCCCTAAATTTCTTATGCTAGAGGAAAATCAGACAAAAGTCAATGTAGGAGATAGATATTTGAGGAGTGGGAAGAGAGCTATATTTCCTTTAATTTAGGCACCATCAAGCGCTCCATCCAGGTCTGGCACATCCATCTCCCCTTACTGCTGTGAGCTTTTTGGATGGGCAGGAGGCATGTTCCTCTTGCTCCACAGTGTGTTCAGGGCAGATTTCAAGGCTGTTATATGCTTCCCCAGCCAGACCTAGGGGCTGGGCCTGGGGCCAGGAGTCCGGCTCATTGTCCAGAAATGTGATTCTGATTTGGACTTTGTGATGGACGAGGGAGCTGTGCTGAGTTTCCTTGGGGAAGAAAGGAGTTTGGCCAAAGCCTTTGCAACACGATACAAGTGTAAACCCCAGAGCTGGGGGATGCATTGTGATAGAAGGAGCTTTGGCAACTTCATTTGTATCACTTGCAGCACTCCAGGACTTGCAGCTGTACCAGAACTGTTGTTGCATGTAAGTGCAAATCATCACTGTGTTCACAGCCATGAAAGGGCACAGCAACTCTTCAACATATGACTGAGAGCAAATGATTCGCACTCACCTCACAGCTGTTTGCTCCTGCTTTGGGAGAGGATTAAAAATACAAGGAGAGCAAGGAAATGGGCTTTGTGCTGGTATCCTGCTTCTCCTTCCCGCTTGGAAACTGTTATGTGTGGAAAAGCAGAGAAGCAAGCAAGCTTCTTTTCCATGAGCACTGTCTCTTTGCAAACTCAGTGGGGTCTTAGCTGGATGGGGACAGTCAAACTCACTAAGCCAGACTGCCAAGGCTTGCCAACAGAGCTGTAATTATTTGAGCTGTTTGCATTTTGTTTACTTACTTGATTGTTATGTGATTACATAAGTAATCTGTTTTTCATTATTTATTCCTTATCCTTTCAATTTCCTCAGGAAAGAAAGGAACACAATGTATTTAATAAGCAAAGACAGGGACCCACAGTATTTCCGAGGTCTTCTATCCTACAGGCTCAGGACTTGAAAGAGACCATGTTCCCAAGTGTTCAATGACAAATTATTACCACTAAAAATGTAGGTAGGATGTTGAGAAAGAAGGGATGTGTGCTTCCCAGTTAGACTGGTTTACCTTGCCCAGCAATAATCTCTGTTTCAGGGATGGAACGCTAGATTCCTCACCAGGCTGCAAAATCCCATTCATACTTGATCCTTGCCCCTAGACCATCACCTATCTTCAAGAAAAAGCATGGTCAGAGATGAGAAAGTAAACAGTGGTCTTTGAACTTCTGTTTTCTTTTTATATTCTGGTTAAGTAATCACTATTTTACAAAAAAAAACCAAAAAAAAAAAAAAAACCAAAAAAAAACTTAATTGGGAGACTGTGTTTTGCAGTTACCTGTGCCAATCTGTAAGAGAGGATTTGAGACTTTCACTCAATCAGACTGAGGCATCTTGTGAGCAAGTCTGTCTGCCCACCTAAGCTCAAGAAAGGAGAGGAAGTTCCCACTATTCCAGTTTAAAATCTATGCTATTTCACACAAAACTACAGTAATAGATATGTTTATTTAAGTAACTCACAATATAATAGAATAGCATTCACTAAAAGCAGAAACAAAAAGAGAAAGGACTGCAAGGAGAGGACAAACAACTGTGCATTTACAGCCTCCAGAGCCAAAGAAGCCAGGGCTTCCCAGCAGGGCAATCAGCTTTGTTAAAGTGATGGCAGCAGCCCCCAGGAACGGGAGCCCTGCCTGTGCAGTGAACAGGACTGCAGCTCTGCAAAGCTGCTTGAGGTGAGACAGGTCTGTTCTTACTCCACAGCCCTCTCGAGAGAAGGGGATTTTTCTGCTGATTGACCCAGGCTGAAAGAACAAGACTATTCCTAGGAAGAAACATGCTAAAAACCCTTAAATACTTTTTCTTTCTAAGGAGGCTGCTTTTTCATCTGAGTGAAGACGGATGCAAGGCAAATGAAATCTCTCCATTCAAGTCCTTTCAGCCTCATTCCTTTTCTAATTAATTTTGGCTGTGTGACAACTTCCCTTTCCTGTCCCGTTGCTCTTTCAGATCTCACCTCTTCCCCCACAAGCTGTCAGAGCTCTGCTTTCACTCTCTGGCTGTCACTTAACTTCTTAGTGCAAACCCCAGACCACAGGCTCTATCCCACAAGCTCTTTTTTCTTTTTCCCTCTTGGACTGTGCTTGCAGATTCTCATCTCACTAAAACACAATGGAAAAAGACCCCTCCTTATTTTGGCTCCTGTGTTTGTTCTGCTGTTACAGAAAGTCTGCGGAGAGACAGAAGAGATGTGTGGGTGCTTGGATTTGCATGTTGCACGTTGCACACCAGGATGCTTTTACACGTTGCACCACACTCACAGAGTGAGTAGTATCAAAGTACTCATTGTAGTAATTTAAGGACTAATTTGACTCCAGAAGGTCATTTACAGTGACTGTGCTGGATAACCACCTGGAAGGTACTAAGCCTTGACTTAGGCTGAAACAGGTGACTCAGGGTGCCAGGCTCCCGTCAGTAGTGTCCAACAACAGCCAAAACTCCAGTGTGCTGCAGGCCTTCAGAGTTTTTCCCACTATTCAGATGGGTCTATAGGATACTATGGAAAGATCATATCGAGAAAAGTCTGCAGAAGCTCTTTACTGGATCACAGCACACTTGTTGTACATGAAGATGACACATTTCCAGCCTGTTGAATCACACGTTTTTAAAGACCCCATATGGGACCTGGATCTGAAAATATTTGGTGTATTAGTAAAAGTTTTTCTAGTCTGTGAAATCATGTGTTGAAGCATTCTTATGAATCAAATCACTTGAATCACTTTGTCCTTAAATAATCTCCCAGCTACTTCTCTGTGAGACTATTTAAAGCCAAAAAATAGGATTTCTGATCCAACTTTGTTTTTTGTTCATTTTTCCTTTGCATTCTCTGGTGCTAACCCATGTACTGTACATGTTTCCCTCAAAATGCCTGACTTACACATTCAAGTTAATAATCACTGTTGCATTGAGTTAAAACAGAAACATTACGATCTTAACTCACTCTAACTGGCTAAAGGGAGACAGACTCGCACATATACGAAGAAACTTATGTTCCTTAATTGTTTGGAAACTCCTAAACTATTAGAGGAGAAGTAATCTTTTCAATCTCATGACCATGTACAAGTATTAGCCAAATTCATAGGTGCCATTCATGTGATGACAAAACTATTTTTCAGTGAGTAAAGGCAACCTAAAGGGATAGCAGTGCATAGGAAGATCACAGACTTCTTAAATCACAGATCTACTCTTATGATCTTGATCTACCTGAATAGGGAGTCTTTAATGGTTACTCTGTTAAACATAGTTTTTATCTGGATAAACCTACAAGTGCCACTATAGGCTAGAACTTCTTGGAAAATACCAGGAAAGAAAAAGGGAAAAAAAATAAGGAAAATGAAAAGAAAACCCCAAGAGAAAAACAAAATTGCCCTTGTTTTATAAAACAGCCCCATCAGATGCCTCTGAGTTAAATCAACTATGTTTTGTATTATCACCCTCACTGACCCAGTGCTGTTGTATTTGCAGACATCAATATCATAAAATACATATTTCAATTCTGTGAAGTTTTTCAGACTCACAAGAACACAATAAAAAGTCTTGGGATTGAAGTTTCAAAACTCTTGAGACTCCCTATACTCCAAATCCACATTTAATGTCTTAAGTCTGTGATTCCCCAAGCGAGCAGACACAGCCCCTCCAGAGATCTGTGGAATCTCCTTTTGTCTAAGGACATTTTGAAGCTCCTCTGCCATTTATTTAAATTCTTGGGGCAGAGTTTCCATCTCCTGATCCAGTTATATCCCTCCTTTTTGAATCAGGACCATTGGGAGGACCAGAGCACTTAGTGTTATCTTAGTGTTATCTTGGTGTTCCTGTTATCTCTCTGTGATTTTACTACTGTGTATTACACTACTAACATTGTGCTCAGCAGCATTAGAGAGCAACGTACAACATATTAAACACATTGCAGGCTGGAAGGGGAATCACTTCTGTAGCCAGTAGTACAAAACCACTGAAATGTTTTTAATAGTGCTGTTTTTAATAGTCTCATTTTTAAAGAAAAAAAAATTCACAAACTGGATTATAAATTCATGCTTTGGATGTGAGAAGAGGACATTCTGTGATCCTTGACTAAAAGAGTTCATGGGGGACCAATGCATGACAAATTAACTAAAGAAGAGCCCAAATTCTCATCAATTCAAACAGGAAATGAGAGAGGAAGAGTGTTTTGTTTTCCTGCAAATCTTTCTAAGATCAATTCTTTTAACTCCAAATTTGGAACTGCTTGGAACTAAGCCTGCTTGAAACAATTAAATGATTTACTATTGTTTAAAAATAAATATGACTCTGGGGTATACTTTAAAAGTCCTTCTGTGGTTATTTTATTCCTTTTTTTAATTTTTTTTTTTTTTATTTAGAGGGAGAACAATCCTTCCTCTATACTTCTGTCACCAAAAGGACAAAGAACAACTCAGGCTCTGTTAATTAACAGTGGAAAAATGTTTCTTGACTTTGAAATGATTTGTTAAATTCTTATATGGTAATTCAAAAGAGGGGGATTAAAAATACATGCTTTTATTAATGTATATACATAAAGTGACGCTTAAGTAAATGAGGAGTGTATCACAAGAAAGGCATGACTTGGAAATGGCATCAGCTTCCCTCTGTTTTCAATTATACATATTCCAGGCCAAGTCCCATGGCACAGTTTTCAGTGGAGGAGAAAAGAAGATGTACTCTGTGCATTAGCAAAAGCCAAAATATTAAAGGGAATTCTTTTGTTGACATGAGGCCCCCTGCATGAGCAATATGGTAGTTATACATTTGGGGTGCTTGAATAAAACCAGGTGGAGCAGGCAAGTGTGTGTCTTTAGGCCTATGGCACAACTCTGTCACCCAGCCCCAGGAGCAGACATGAGGCTGCTCAGCCTTTGCCCTGAACGCCTTCCCTGGCACAGGTAACATCTTTCCCAAGAGGTCTTGCTGTGCCTCATTCCCATCTGCCTGTGATAAATGTTGGCTGGCAAGCCAAATGGGATCATGCTTGGGCTCATGGTTCCTGCATGGGCTTTTGTGTGGAGATGTATTCTCTTCCCACACTGCAGCTGGCCATGTAGGATCAGCATTTATTAATCAGACAGACTGTGTCTGGTGGAAATGCAAGCCCAATGCCACAAGATGTGATTATTTGTCAGCTTGTCACATCACTGTACAAAGAACTGGCAGCAAGTTAGTTTCTTGTGAAACTTCTCTATCTGATGAAGGTGTGTTTTGCTCAGCCACTCTTTGGATTCAGCACACATCCAACAACTTGTGAGCACGCCACTTTTTGTCCCTCAGTTTGCAAAGAACTGAGTCCTGCATTAACTTCAACCCACTTCTGCAATCCACAGAAAGGCCACACTAACTTTCAGACTTGAGAGAATCAAGGTTGAATGGCATGGCCATTTACAACACCTCTGAGGGAAAAAGATTTATTAAATATCGGAAACTGTGGTTCTACATATGGAAGTCACTCACATAAAAAATTTTTACCATGAACTTGTTGACCAACAAAATCAGATTTTTCCTAATGAAAATTCAAAGCTGTCTATAGATAGCAAATCCAGCATCACCTTTATTCAGGACTTGCTTGTCATGAGCAACTAGTGTGCAGCAGCTGACACAAACACATGGTCCTTTTCACCACTTCAGACCTCTGTTAAGTCCAGAGAGGTTAAATAGTCCTTCTGTAGCATTTGAGAAAACAAGGAACTGAACAAAATTCTTACCTTGTAATTTCAACTCAACTGAAGTTGAAGTTGTCAGAACAATGAATTATATTACTAATAAATAATACCTTGTTATTAGTGTGTTTAGAAAACTTTAAAATGGAAAAAAGATTAATCTAAAAATAAATGCTTTATTTTTCAGTTAAATAAAAAAAAAAAAAAAAGAGCAGTGTATATTTTACTTTCTCAGTTTCTGAGGACAGTTCTAAGAATGTCACTTAAGATGAATACAGAATACTGTTTTGTTGTTTTGGCTCTAGATGGCTCTGCCTGAGCAGGGGCAGTGGGCCAGCTGACCTCCGGAGATCCTTTCCAACCTCAACCATCCTGCGCTTCTGTGAGATGGTCAAGTGAAAGTCAAAACTTTTCCAAAGTATTTCCTTCCCCCGCTTCAAATTAATCTACCCAATTTGATCCTTGAAGTCCTGAGCTCCTCTGGTGTAACATAAGGCACCATACATGACATTCTGAAGGAAAACTTTCAAACCCAAGGATATAACACTTCCTCTCCCATTCCCGAGACATTGCTGTTCTTTAGTTTCAAGTATTCTCTCCACTCCTAGAAACTGCATCTGCCTTAAATCAACTGCTTCATGGGTGGTAGAGTTTTTTGAGTTTGTTTTGGTTTTATTCTTACAGAAAAGGATACAGTATCAAAGGAAATAAGCACTGAAGATTTTTATTTCACAGTCCTTTTTCCAACTTGAAAAAATTTAACCCTCAAGCAAAGAAAGGCCTAAATGTGCTATGGTGATACCAGGCAATAAATGCAATGCAGATATATTTTTTCCCTCTTCTTGCCACAGGTAAACATTTGTTCTGCAGTTACATTTCTATTAGAGCATTTTGTAGAAAGTAAGGTTTTCACATTACCCAGAGACCCTCTTTTCCCAGCTACTTATATACACGCCTACTAAATTCCCATTATTCAGAACATGCAAACTGAGATAAATTGGGTAAATGGAATTATTGACATTAATAGGAGAAATTTTGTTTGATACTTAAGCTTTGTATCTTTAAGGCCTTGTTTGAAAGAATTTTAATTTAATCATGCTACTGGACATTCTTTTAAATACTCTACCGTGATAGGATGTGTTCTCTCTCTTTTGTTTGTCTCTCTTGTTCATTGTCTTTTGTGTGACTCATGATAATGCATTGTTTCAATCTGTAATGTATTGCTGCTATCGCTCTTAACACCTTGAGAAAGAACAGGACCAGAGTTTTTTTCAATAGAATAAACAGAAGAGAACTCCACTGAATGTCATCGTTGGGGCAATAGGGAAACAAGCTTGAACATGAAGAAAGCATTTCCAAAACATTACAGGCAAATACAGCTATGGATGCCCTTAAAGGGAACCAGCTGAAAAAAGTACATTATTGTACTGCTACAAAAAGAACTTTATTGGCTATATATGGAACTATACTGTAACTCAAAGCTGGGTCTCGAGGTGGCTTGTGTTTAGTGTCCAGCACATCATACACTACATTGCCCTGTGCAGAGAAAAAAAAAACCAACAAAAACCAACAAAACCCTAACACTTTTGGACAACATATGTTCTAAAACTCATTGACTTGTTTTTATATTCTTTTTGCAGCTTTTCTTCTTTTAGTTGCTTGAAGTTATGCCAATCTCAGATCAACTAAAGAGATTTAGAGAGAGACAACTTATGGAATGAATTATTTCAAGTAGCATGACATCTCCACTCCATGTACAGAATACACTAGAAGCTTAAAGACATTACAAGGTAAATGACTCCCTATTTGCATTTTTGTTGTATTAATTGCTATTCTTTTTGACGGTTTTTAAACGGAAAAGGATCCAACACACAGACCACAGCAAATTAAATAGGTTTCAGTACCGCTCATTACTTTGGCACTGGCATGGTAAGAAAGTCAATTTAATTTTAATTTTTAATTGCAATGACAAAAATAATTACTGATCATTGAATCTTATTATTTTATACTTGGAAATATAAAAAAAATCTTCGGCAAATCTTGTCTGTCACCACAAGCCCAATGAAAGATTGTTTCCTAGACTGGTAAGTTATCTTAATGAAGGCCGTTTCACTCCATGAATCCCATCCTTTGGTAAACTTGACCTACAACAAGACTTTTACTTTGCAGCAAACTCAGAAGCCGAGAACTGTCTTATACTGGCAACTTCCATGTGTCACATAAATAGAACAAAATTGGTAAAAAGCCCCATCTTTTAAAGCTGCAAAGCCTTTGCTTAAGAAATGTGACATCACATGTCAGACTTCAAAGCATTTAATATTTCATGGAGATACTGTAACAAAACAAAAAAAAAAAAAAGGAAAAGATAAGGTTAATACTATTAACTTGGCTGCTCCTTTTCCATTGAGGTGAACCTTGCTCTTGGCAAGTAAATAAGTGAGATTTTATACTTGCATCAAAGACTTACACTTCAACTGATACAAAAGGCATTTAGAGTGACAGCAACCAACAATCAGGAAGTGATTCCCAACAGGAACGCACCCCAGTAAAACCTGATACAGAACAGAGATAAGCTGCAAGGCATCACCACAACCTAGGCTGCAGTTTTCAGAAATGCCCTGTACATATCCTAGCTTCACTCCTGGATATTGGCTACTGCCATAGCTACACTTTTACTACTATGTAATTATTGACACGTGGTTGGAGGAGAGGAATTGAAGAAAACTTCCTCTTATTTGTCATTCAATAGCTCCCAGTGTTAATCCCCAGCTGAAGAATTGAAATCAACTCACCTTCATGATACTTGTTTATTCAGACAATATTACTCTATTTCCAACCTCAAAATATTTTGCATCCAAAGCTTTGATATGGTTAATTATCTTAAACTGAATGCATAGACTTTTCTTATTTGGTTGCCAGTTCAGTGTATTAATTAAAATTTTAAACAAATTAACATAATAGTTTCAAATCTGCCATATTTTGCATGTAACCAATCACCAGTCACATAGAAAAAAAAATAAAATAGAAAATTACTGGCAGAATCTAGTCTCTGAAACAGACTTCAGATGTTTTCAAAATCCAAAAATTCATGTCAAAACCAAGGGTCAGCAAGAAAACCTGACTCAAGGGTAATGGTCACCCATGTTCTGATAGACTGCCTAGAAAACCTATTTAAAAGTAATTATTATTATAATTATTACTATTATTATAAATCTCACTTTCCTCAGTGTTGTAGTTTAAGGTAGCTGGGAATTGTAGTTGAAGAAGGCTGCATCGGCCAGGAAGTGATTCCTTGCAAAAAGGTGCTTCCAGCTTCCTCTAGACCCAATCAACTGGCCAGGCTGAATATTGACAACTTTCTAAGCCACTTAGAGAGCTTGACACACCTCTGTGAGCCACATTTTAAGAAGGAGCAGAGGCCGGGAAGGCCTCTCTTGCTTCCAGTGGCCAAACAGGTAACTGGTGGGGGGTGGCCGGGCCAGGCCGGGCTCTGCCGGCTGGGCCTGGCCCGGGTCGGCCGGGGGGTGGCTTGGCTGAGATTGCAGTCACTTCAGCTCACCAGACACCCACCCCGGGGGCCAGGATGGCCCTCACCTCACCCCCAGAGCAGCTGAAATTCCCCTGAGGCTGCCGTCCGGCAGGATCACGTGGCCAAGAGATAAGAAATTCCAAGTTCCAGCTGCAAAGCCCAGGGGAGATTAACTCTTTTAGTGCTGTTAAGATTTTTTCCCAGACCAGATGAAGCCTGCAGAGACTAATCACCTCCCCGATCAGATGGAGAGAGGAAAGTGAAGGCTTGTGAAGGAAACACTATAAAGATGCCCAAGTCAGTGAGGAAGAAAAACCTGAGACCTCGAGGAAAGAGATTGAGGAGATGCTTTAATCCTAGAAGCTGAAATTCTGTTGGAAAAACCATGGTGATGGACTATGATATATTAGACTACCCATTGTAATTTCTTGAAAGCATGAGGGGGGGTTGGAGCGTTCAAACTGCAACTGTGAGCAAAGGTGCTTGTACTAGAACAAGCAAATGCTGAAGTAGCTGTAACTTGCTTTTAGCAACTGTACTTGTGCTGCAGTGCTGAAGTAGCTGTGATTTGATGAGAAACTTGAGCAGAGATCGCACAAGGGAGAAAGATCTCTGTTCCCAGACCATGAGGATACTCCCAGAGAGGGTCCTTACGCCTTTCAGGCACTTTGATAAGTGGAGAAAACTTCTGTTTCTGAACTGCTCATCCTTAAAAATAGTACCCCCTTTGCTAAAGAAACCCTCGAAACAGCTGTGGGGAAAGCTGTAGTTGGGGGATGGGACTTTCACATGCAAGCAGAGAACCATTCTGGGCGGCTGCTTTTGCTGTGACACTGAAGCTGCACGAGATTGTTTGGTGTGGAGATGTCTCCATGGTTTTGACCAAGAGAGACTCCTCTCCCTTAAGTGAACTGAAAACCAGAAATTATTATATAGGTTGTGAACTGACTAGAATCTTCAAGGGTTGTGTTTTCTTTTACGTTGGTAGTAGAAGGGAGCAGAGGTGGGGGGAGAGAGGTGTTCTGAAGGTTTAGTCTGACTTTCTTTTCCTTCTTTTAACTCTGTTAATAAACTTGTTTATATTCTTTACGTTTTTGTGCCTGCTTTGCTTTTACCTCCTGATGCTTATCTCACAGAAGGGACATCAGGGGGCTACTGCCCGAGTTAACCCTTAAACTGCTACACGAATTGCTGGCCCGTACGGGGAACCAAATTCAACCCGCTACACTCAGTAGCCAGATGGTGATATTAAAGAACAGATTCAGTCCGTAGCAGCACTTGCTTAAGTGATCCACCACCACACTTTCTGTTTTGCATCACCAAGATTTTGCTGGGGATTACATGAGTCACAGGAGCTTTATGTAAATATTTGAGAATAGGTTCAAAATGCACTGTTAGAATTTTTTTTTATTTTACAGTACATTGCAATAATCTTGCTCCCTGGTGGCAAGTACCCACAGAGAACAGAAAGACTTTAGCCACAATCAGCTATTGAAAACTCGTTTTCAGATAAACTAAGTGGAAGTAGTGTTTTTGATCCAAACTTCAGGTCGCAGCAGGAAAACATTTCTGAGAGATCAGCTGGGTTAGCAGGCTCACGTACAGCTGCTACATGGATGATGGCAGAGTGGCAGGGGGAACAAGTGTCACAGCACAAAACTGCAGTGCCGCTTTAAGTCACAGGCCAGTAAGAAAAATAAATCAAAAAAACCTTAATCTGAATAGATTCAAAGCAGGAATTATTAATATGAAGACATTGCTGTTCCTGGATAATGCATTTACATAAGACTGCTGTTCTTTGTTTACATACCAACTCCCAGCTCAGCTTTATTAACATGAAAAAATATATTTTACCTACTTCTGTTTACTTACCTGTGCTTACTTTTTGCAAAACCTAGTAGAATGGGTAAAAGCTCGACCAAAAATTATGAACAGAATGTTAAGCCACCTAGTTAACATGCATCAAAGGAAACTGGCTATCAGTACAAATGGAAGACAGGCCAATTGTGAATTTGTGAATTTTATTTACTATATTAATACAACCTAGCAGCACTACTTCACTTAAATGGTGCTTCACAAGCACTTTGTTTAGAAGAGGGTCCTAAATTCAATCACAATGTCTTTTTAACTGAGAAGATAGAAGCAGGCCAAAGAAGCTATTAGATACTATACACACAATTTCAATCACTGTTTTTGGCATTTGTTCACCAAACTTCAGAAGCACAAAACAGCATAGAATCTTTTACTTTTGTATTCCAAATCAAAAACTGAGCTCTTCAATGCTTAACTTCTGAAGAGTTGCCATTGTAAAGCTCAGAGTTTTTCTACAGCTCAGTTTTAATATTTGCTAAGCAGCTCAGTTACACTTTCACAAACCTACTCAAAGAAGAGACTTGGTCCTTCAAGGTTAAGTTTAGGCTCTGCAGGCTCAAGCAAGCAGCTGCTTTCTTCAAGTGAATTGCAACAGTATTGGCACTGAAAGCACAACCACCTCCTCTATACAGCTTACACTTTGCAGAAAATTAAGAGCATGATGATTGTAAAGCACTGTCCTTCTTCAACTAAAGGATTTTACTATCAAGGATTCTCTAAACTAGAACGATTATTGACTGAAGTTGAAATAAACTGACTCCTAAAATGACATATTTGTACACAATATTGAGAAAAACAGGAATTTCAGCTTAAAAGACACCATAAACCTAAACAGGCACCATTTTTAATACATTTAGTGATAGAGTAAGTGCATTTGCAAGTATGTACTAGTCAAGCATATCAAGTTATTTCTTGGATTACAGTCCAATTCAAGCTTATTTGTTTTGCCAAAATACTTTCCTCTCATTCGTCTTCTTTACTACAATAGTCCAGAATAGGGACAACATGCTGGAGATAATTAAAAAACAAAACAAAAAACCAACAAACAACTATAAAAAACCCCAAACCTGAAGTTGGTTAGCTGTTTAAGCTGACACAGACCTTTTCAAGGTATTTATCCATACTCTGATTATGTAAAAACCAGCACAGTAGAGACAGCACCTGCATGGCACTTCAGAGTTGAAATACGATTGCACAAAACTAGAATTTGGATACATAGAAAGAAATTAATACAATTCAGCTTGCTAAAATTTTACAGTATTTCTGGTTTCAAGGATAAATACAAAGCTTGACATACATTCACATGTGGTGATTTTTTGAAGGGTAGATGAAAAAGGGGCATAGAAGACAGAACGGCAAGTAGAGTCTTCTACTGGGAACAGTAGGAGAGCCTTTTACTTTCCCTGTGAAAAGCTGCCTGAATTCTGAAGCTGAGATTGAAGCAGCTAGCAGGAGTTTGCACAAGGAAGGGCTCGATTTGTAAATTATGTAAGAATTCACAAAGTACGGGGCAGGATCCAGATGTAACAGTGCCAGCTGCTTTCTACCATTCCTTATAGTATCATACCTTTACTGGTTAACAGTGGGTCACAGAACAGTGGGCTCTTGTCAAATGCTGTTTTAAGACTGTTTTGCCCTAAAAAGGCCCAATGAAGCATGAAGTGAGAGATTTGGGAGTAGCAAGTGTGGTCCAACAAAACCTACCTACCCTGAATGAGTGAAATAGTGTATTTTAAATGGCCTCTATTGGATAAGATAGCGAGTTACACGTGCATTCAAAAGAGATACAGCACACAGGACAAATGAACAAAAACTCCACTCCATGGCTGGGGTATGAACAAGATGCCAAACAAAATCTTTATTGTTACCATTCAAAAACCTTTGTTTTAAATGAGAAGTTCTTTTGATACCTGTCAAAGACACATCTAAAAGCTTGCCAGGACTCATTGCAGTGTTCCTTCCATTAGCAGTCTCTTGAAGCACACGACATAGTGGTTTACAAGAGAAAAACATCAATGCACAGAACTTAGAATGAAGCCAGGCAGGAAAAAATAAATATTCTGTCTTAAAAAATGAAACCTTAACTAGTCCAAACTGTATCCAGTAGGATCTATGACTATGCAATTATATCTGCCAGATTACCATATCTAGTGGGTAAGAAATAAAATACATTTGACTGAAGAGAAGGTATTTAACATAAACAAATTTTGTTAAAAATGGGACTTTTCAAGTTCTTGATGGAAGATGAAATAAATAAAGGGTAAGTTAGGTGTGCTTGACATTGTAAGAATATTTTTTGTGACATTGTAAGACTATTTTTTGATGCTAAAGAAATGGATTGAAATGAGTGTTCTGGACAGTTTTCAGGTCATTAAGTTGTGAAAATGCCAAAGCAATTAGGGTCATATAATCAAAGTTTAACGAGAAGTCTGAGTTAACACTTGATTATTGGTGCACTACCTGAAATGGTTCTGAAAATGTACTTTCTGGTGCTTCTTCCACACCATCTGAGATCTGTTCCAACACTTGTGTCTTGGTCTGAAAAGATTTAACACCTGAAAAGAAGGAACAGTTGTTTTTCTAGTCCTCTCATCTCCCCTTCACCATCTTCCTGGATGAAGAATCCAAATCTCCTCCCAAAATAAATGGAAGCAAACCAGGTTTACACTTTTGAAAAGATATAAAGGTTTATTAAATGAATCCAGATCTGACAGATATTACATTAAATTAAACAGCAATAAAGTTTTACTAGGGTTTATGTACAGATCACAGTGATTTTCATTGTGCAATGAGGGCTGACTTTGTAAATTTGAACAGTACTTACACGTGTGAGCTACAACAAGCAACCAGCCAACACACAACATTAGCCCAAGTTAACCTCGCAAGTCGAGCAGTCCAAACTGATTATGCAGCACACAAATGCCTGCTACCACTATCACTACTTGCTACACAACAGAGTATTTATAAAGCAGTCAAGGTTTGCCATAGAAAAGTGCAAAACATGGGAAGTCTGTACACAGTACAGTACAAAAAGGAATCATGCTACAGTCATTGAAAGCTGAAAAATAATTCTATAGCATAGGAAGCACTGCATCACAACTCTTCTGAATGGCAAGCAGATGGGCTGAGGAACAGCCATATCTTCATTGCTTTCAAAACTGTAAAATCCCTGTTCATCCATTTAAACATAGTTTAGTACCTATATTTGATCCATAACAATGACTTTCTACAGTGGAAGATCACATTAGTTAAAGCTCAGTAGCACACATATTCATTGATCAAGCTAATTTACAGGAAAATCTACAGCATGTTCTTCATTGAAATCATGAAGCATTTATATCATTTGGTTACAAGGCAATTGAGTTTACAATTCATGTTTATCACTTCAAACCTCAGATTGGGCAATTAAAAATATATATATATATATAACTCAAAAATAAACGTTGTTTTTTTAATGTTTAACATTCTTGCTCACTGATGTAGAATACCAAAGGCCTATGGGCTCTCTCGCAAGACAACAGTCCTTATGCAACAGTCTATACGCAAAAGTACACATTAACAGAAAGAATCAAAATAAAATGAACTTCGGAGAACACCCTACTTGAATAGGAACTAAAAAAATGTCCTAGTCTTCTTGAAAAAAAATCCATAAATCTAGAGTTCTTAGTGCAGTATTTACCTGCATGAGCACTCAGACAGAACGACATTAGTGGGCCATGAAGTCCCAGTAAAGACTTAAAACAGACTCACTTGTGCAAATAAATGAAATGGCCAGGTCATAACACCTCATTAAGTCCAGAACTGTAGAGAAAATAACTGATCACTTAAAATAATGCTTCAATAATGTTTTGGTTTTATTTTTTAGTTCAGGATTTTAATTTAAAAAAATTGAAAGCAGTTTTGTACTAGAAAGCATGCTGACGAGGTCAGTAGTTAGGTGTATGTACACATGGCTCGGAAACAATGTAAAGTCAATGGATTATCATTATTAATAACATTGTATTCACTTCCTTAGTCTCTATCATAATGAATGTCAGTGCATCCACTGCCAGCAATGGATAAGATTAATAAAGAGAAAATCCACTATCTCCTGTTGTTCAAGCATTCAAAATTTCTAACCACCACTGTGGCAAATTATTCAACTTCATTTCCTCAGATCTGAAGACTTAAACACAGAGCAGCTTTCAAATTTGAAGAAAAACCCTATATTTAGCACACTTTCTTGTTGCAGTATGTAAATTTTCAAATAAGAAACTGATGTTGCAGTATTCAGAGTCCATAAAACTGTTTGCTCTCCCTTAGACAAAGTAAGCTGTATTTTATGTGTTTCAGTTTTTCCAGTTGATTTAGAATAACTAGTTGCACAGATACAAATATAGTGGGTCAGATTAATTTTTTTAAGAGAATAAGCTACTTACACTAGGTTAAAACTGTAATTTCCTATGCATTGTCCTGCATTTCATTATACATTCCTACACAGTATTTACTGAGTGGCAGCTGTGGCCATCAACTTGCATTGCATCAAGACAGTTTTCTGATATTCCAGAATTATCATTTTGAAATATACCGATTTTGTTACACATTGTGCATTTTTGCGAAGAGTTACACAATCTATTTAAGTAAGACTTGCTTTATGAAGAAATAATCTAATACCCTAGAAATTACAGGTTCACAGTTGCACTTCTGTACTGTTTAAACAAAAAAAAAAAAAATGGAGGTCACTTTTCCACAAGGAGACTCCAATAACAGATATGCCATAAAATCATAAATATGGTAATTTCAGTAGCAAATCTTCAGCCTACACTTCTTACTGCATTTCAGATCAAAAATGTGGAGAGTAGTTTTTGGGAAAATCTGTCTGTGTGATCTAATTAAACAGTATTATGTAGAGCCATGAGTCACACTAGTGGAACTCCAGAGAGCTGATGTGCTCTGAGAAAAAAAAATTTGATATAAATACGATAATTTGACTAGAAGTTATCTAAACCCACAACATCTTAAAGAATGTAATTGCTTTTTGTAACTGAAGCACTTCAAAATCAACTCCCTTATATTAACACAAATATCACAATATATAACATGAAAAAAATCCCTGAAAAAAAGAGATTCTGACTAGTATACAATCTACCTTCATGTTTCTGTGCATTTATATACATAGATACATACATGTGCACATACTGATATGCAGTGCTACTTAAAATGAAGCAATATTGCAAATACTTCCAAAACACAGTGTGCTCAAGCTGCTAGAAAGATGTTAGCACAGGATGAAAAAAGAGACTCTGTGCATCTAAGGTTTGAACTCTGTACATACAAAATTGCTGGCAGCAGGGACTAGGACATCTTCAAAAAAGGAGGAGCAGAAAAATCAGGCTGTACTATATATTCAGTCTTCCCTCTGGTAATCTGAAGTGCCCAGCATTCAACAGCAACTATTTCCCTAATGAAAAAGGTCTGTTATGGCTCATGCTTTGCATTTGGAGAAGACAACAAGCTTGAGAGGGAACAAACTGTGAGAGCCAGTTAAAGCCCTTTTATCATTATGCACTGACTTGCATGTTTACAGAGAGTTTTCATGTGAGGAATCTCATTTCAGACAGTGTATAATCACTCAAAATTCTGGTTTGCAAAGAGACACAGTTGTTACAGAACTTCATAAATTAGCCATTAAGATGCATCTTAAACAACAATAAAACATGCCCTTGTCTTTCTGCTTTCAAGTACTATGGTTGTAAGTGTGAGGCATTGGAAATTTTAGGTACAAATCTTTTTTAAAACATAATTATTTTTATTTTTTACAAAGAATTATAAAATGTATATAAGATGATGAAAAACTCATTTATCCTTTTTAAGACTTTTATTCCTAAAGAACTTCTTGAAAAACATTATTTGAAAAATAAAAATCATAGACTCTGCAAAGTACAAAAATTTACATCTTTGCACAACTCCTGTGCTTTAGTTGTACTGTATTCATTATATACATATATACTAATTTGTGCTTTTAATTACACAAGTTTAGTATAAACTTATAAAATTAAGTCTATGAGTTAACTATGCAAAAAGGGTCTGGGAATAGCAGGAAACTTAACCATAAGTTAAAAAAAAAATCCTAAAAATATCATTTTAGTTAGTCTACTTCAGAGAAGACTATCATTATTACAATTTACTAACATCCAATGTTTACAGCAAAAATTATTCCTGCCTGCCTCCATCTTTTTAGACATTTACTATATATTAATACACATATCGTAATGCAGTATCATTCTTAGTCACAAAGAAAATCTTCATTTATATCTGAACTCCATTATTCTTCAGACTTTCTCTTAGCACTTCAATTTCCTTCCAGTTTCTATGACAAAAGAAAGAACACAAAACTCAAGGTGGAGTATTTAAACTCAGTAAAAAATATCAACCTATCATGGTTACAAGAGAGACTATCCAGGGTACAGAATTAATCTGACAATTTTATTTCTCTGAAGTCTGCACTCTTAATCAAAAAACCTTACAACTAAGAACTACCACATTTCCTTATCTGTCAAATCAATCTAGGTATTTCTTTTTAACACACTATTTTAAAAGATTTAAGGACAGAAGGAATTAAATATCGGTATGCATATAACTCTTCATCATTGTAGAAAACCAAAGCCTCTGAGATTAGTGATCTTTGTCACTCCATAACACATTATGAATCAGAAAATGCAATTTCTGCATGAGGTTTGCACTCACAGATCTGCAATGTTTTCAAGAGCACTCCTGACATTTGGACATACCTTGTCCAGTGTAGATGTTACATTCAGAAGTTCTTGAAAATTTCTAGATCTTTAGGAGGTACTGGAGGTGTCTTGTTCCAGTCATCTTCAGGATAAGCTTCAAAATTCGAAGTATCCCCATCATTGGATACTTTGGGCACTATGGGAGGCTAGTCAGAACAACCACAACAAAAATGTTAGTAGTTTCCTCAATGAGCTCCTCTCCATCATACTAATTCTGTATGAATTCTGTAAAGGATCTGTTAAACAAATGGAGTACAGATTTACAGTTCACCTCTTCCCTAATAATGAATGGCATGAGAGAGAGGAGCCTGAAGCAACACACACACATTCCCACGCTTTGTCAATTTTACAGTTAAATGATGTGGTTAAAAGTCACTTAGATAATTAATACACTTAATACAGATACCTATTTTATTGAGGACTAGTTTTAGTTGCTTTGCAGACTGAAGGTAACTACCGCAAAAAATTACTACAACTAAATTTCCAGGCACATGTTACCACAGCATAATATGCCACTCTTCTTCATTACTCTCCTCTTCCATGGTCTATGAACAAAAAGGTGTGTAACCATATTAGGTTCTTTTCACCTAAGAATCTCCTTAGCAGCACGGGAAACTGCTTCTATATTGAAGGAAAAAAGGCTCCTCTTCGCTGCTTTCAAACAGACTGATTGCTTTCAAAGAGGTTGAAATTACTAACTTCTGTCTACCTACTATGATTTTTCCTAACCTAGCAATAAATTCAAGCAGGTAAAAAAATCACCATAACTCATTTCACAAGGATGGCTATAAAAGCAGCTCAATTCAAATGGATTGGTTTTATGAAACTTGAAGGTGCCAAGAGAAGTATCTGTTTTCTATTTGTTTTCTCAGAGAATCCTTTCAATTTCTAGTATTGCTCATCCGCTTCACAGTACCTGTAGTTTTAAGTCATCTTAAACCTAACATTGAGACTACTCTGCACTTCTGGTCAAAGTGAGATAAAGATGCTTTCAGGAACATTTCATTACTTGCATGGGTTAATGAAGTGCAAACCCCTTTTCTTCTCTCAAGGGACATTCATCTCTCTATCCTCTTCTCAGCAACTGAGAGCTCATCTATCGTGCTGAGTCTAACAGAACACTTTAGAATGAGAAAACCTTATGGACGATCACTGAACTAGCCTAAAGTTATACCACAGACAGAACTATAAAGTTATAGCTATAAATGTTATTCTGCATCTCCTCAAAAAGATAAAAGTCTGGCTTACACTAGCTCATGAGGTCTTATCTGATCTTTTGGTCTTCTCAAAATGATGCCATAATCAGTAGGTTTTCAATGGGAAAGCACAGGTCCCTGTAAGGTAGTACTTCTACCCTTCAACCAAAAGCAGAGTCCTAATTTTGTGTCTGGCAGTCACAGTAAAACTGCCCAGATGCTGAAGAAAATGTGCAGAATCTGCTCTGCCCCAGGGAACTGTCTGCTCCACTGTGGGTAGTCTCTGGTACCCCTCCTCCCCGTAAGTATTTTGGCAGAAAATCAGTTTTGTGAAATGTCACACAGAAAAAGAAAATAAAAGAGAGAAAGGATGAGTAATGAAATAATTTTCTCTTTCAACCATTACTTTTATATGATAGTGATATTTAAGACCTTATTAGGACCATGAAACAATGCATCATTTGTACAATAGACAAATTCATGCTTTTTACAGGGAAAATGGAGTATCATGTGCATTATTTCATATTTTCAATCTCTTCATCAGTATGAAATTGTGAAACAAATTCTGATGAATATAGCTGCCTCTAGAAATAATCAAGTAAAATTCTGATACACTTCACATCCCTACTCTACTACTCTAAGGTTTAATTAAGTAGCATGTCATCTTCTAAGAGCTTAATGTAACCATCACAAAGATTAAGAAACAAGTTTTGTATTCATAATAGTCTGAATGCTATGGTAACTCTTTTTAAATTTCTTTTTTAAATAAAAATGCCACACAAAGGATGTTTGGACTTGAGACTTTTGATTGTACATCTAACGATCATTTTTTAATACTATTTGATTTTTAGTGCTTTGGTTGTCATAAACTTCAGAGTTTATATATTTATAAAACAGGTTATTATCCATTTTATTTTCTTTGCAGGTTTCAATAAACAGAATTTATAGTAAATAGCTAGAAATATGTGACTTCATTACAATGCATATACATAAAACATCAGCTGTGTGCAGTAATGATTAAAAATAAAACAAACCCACACATTTAAAACCCTGTAAACTTATTTTTCTTAAAGAGAAAAGTCACCTACAGCTTTGTATTACGTGTTGTTTATAAGAATATGTCAAGAACATTTTAATCTCATCTTTTTTTTTTATTTGCAGGAACTCAAGGTATCTACCTGGAAATTAAGTGGAAGAAACTAATGCAAAGAAAGGACAAACAAATGTTTAATTGGTACTTGATTGACTGCATTTGGCAACCCAACCTCTATTACAGAAAATCACCGCTGTAAGGAACTGTACAAGTTAGAACTCTGAGGAAGGAAAGAAAGAAGGCAGTTTTACTTCCAAAGGACTTTAAAAAGCATTTTGCACTGTTGATAGCTTTTGCAAACATCTGCCCTCATGCAATACTAGAATTCAGCGCTGTTAAAAAGTATGTTAGAATTACATTCATAAACCCTTCTCTTTCACCTTCCTTATTCCTCCTACTCCCATATGCTTTACATTTTATTAAAACATTTACCTGAATTGAACTTGGCACAAAAATTTAAAGCCCAGAATAAAATACTTCCATAAATGTAAGGACAAGGAAAAAAAGAAAAAAAAAAAAACAAATCAAACCAACAAACTACCAATCTCCTCCACTTTCCCAAATAAAAAAACATCTACGAAAAGTAATCACTTACAAAAGCCGAAACCTGTAAACTAAATTTTATATTAACTAATCAGCTTCAGCAAACTAAAGCAGGGATTTTTTTTAGACATTTTGTATATAGACAAAAATGCAAACAGACATTCATACAATTAACTCTGCATTGCAAAAGGGCAAATATGCATTTAATTATTAAATGTGCATTTAGGCATGTGGTCATACACACACAAACACACAGATGCAACAGCCAACAAACCTTCAACAGATCAGCTTAAATGAACAATGATTTCTCCTTGAGATGTCTATACAGTATTTGCAGAATGTACCTTTAGTCTCCTTTGAGGTACAGCATCCCAGTCTATAGACCTGAACCATCGATGTCTCTTCACATCATCTGCTCCATTCTTTAGGGAAAGAAATCAAAATAACTATTTTGTAAGCTGCATGTAAGCTAAACCATGTATTTCATTATGAGAACTGTGATACCAAAGCAGACTAACAGTCCATCCTTTTTTTCTTTTTTCCAGGTGATAATCATTAAAAGATTCTAAAGGATAAATTCATAGTGTTAATTGCCTAGCAGTTCCTGAGTTCCAGCAACAAAATCCAAGTATTTTTGATCTGGGCTTTGTTTGGGCTTTTTTAGCATTCTTCTGACACAATGGAGATCAAGAACAGGCTTTAAAGTACTCAAAAAACATTCACTACAGTCCTATTTACTTCTGTTTTCTCCAACATTTTAGACAATGCCTTTTATTCAGATATACTTTCTAATTCCTGCACTAGGAAAAAAATTACTGGGGGTTGATGGTGTTTAAATAAAAATAATGTCTGGGAAGCACATAGTTTTTTCAAATATTACAGACATTTAATGCTAACAGCAAGAGGTTTTCAGTACTGTTATGAAAGTAAATATATTAAAACATTTGTTTTCATTTTAGATACACAGTTAAAGGTGTATTTGCCTTGTAATGATTATTCTCTCTGGGCTGCCTGTTTTGATTATGTATGTAAGGAACAAAAATGTATCTTTTTTTCATGATCAAGCTTCTTTCAAGCACAGACTCATTCTCAAGGCATTAAACACTAGGGAAAAACATCTGGCTCTCTGTGTCAGGCCTGACCACAGCACAGCACTCAAGCTTATAGCACATACAGCTCCACAAAATGAAGAATAATACACATTTGGGTTTTTCAGATGTATGTGGAGTGGGACTATCCATGTTCATATCCAATGAGGCACCAAGGAGAACAGTATCACCTACTTCCCTCAAAAGCAGATCTGACTGAACGCTTCATCAGAAAATGTCCAATGGGATTTACATCTTTTTAAACCAGTTATTATCATGGAAAAGGATCAGACAAGTGTGACCTACTGCTCCCACCCCAAAATTTGCTTGTAAATAGAACTGGTTTTGATTTAGGCATTTTAGTCAATTGTAGGGAAAACCCCAAAACAAACCTAAGCAACCACAGACTAAAAAAATCCCAAAACAACACAAAAACCAGCCAAACATATTTCCCAAAGCCCATGTCTGAATAAGTCAAGATTTGCTTTTGTTCCTGTTTTCCTTCAAAACTGTCCAAAAATGTCAAAGTTTTCACTTTGAGTGAACTTTGAGTTTATAAATTTTCAGCTTAAGAAATCCTCCTGAAAAACACTACAAAGGATTCCAAAGGATAAGAAAAACATCATTTCCTGTTTTTTCTTACCAGTCTAAGTTTGTGCCATAAAAGGCTCCAACAGAAAACACTGGACAGCTGGTTAAAGCATTTATACTTATATCAAGATGTTAAGAAAACCCTGGATGATTGTGCACCTTTTACCTTCTTCATCAGTGTTTACCATTCAATGTGCTTTGGGTCAAAAAGCAAACCTCTAACATTCCTTGCTCAGAGAAATAAAAATTTTAGGTATCTCCAAAGAAATGAAAGACTATACAAGCTAGTTTCAGTATCTATTGTCTTCATAAACCTGTTCAGATTAGGGGAAATAATTCTTCCTGCTGGAAGAGTATTTGACTGTTCTTATCAGCCCCACCAAGGCAATGAACAGATATCATGGTACTACAACAATCCTTATACTCCTAAAAATAATTTTTAAACTTCAATTTTGATTAGTGCTCCTTCTGGGATTAACACCTCCACAAAAAAGAACCAAATGAGCTGGCATGCTGTACTAGAGGACTTAATACCATGTTTCTGGTCTAATCACCGTTTTCAAATTAATGAAGGGAGTGGTGGTGGGGATGGTGCTGAGGATGGAGGGAAACCATCATGAAGGATAGACTTAATCCAAATAGGAGAAGGATTTTCAGAGAAACAGAAATACACAGGTTAAACTTTGCATTTAGGATTGCATAACCAAAGCAATGTATAGGAAAATGTATCTGTTTCATGCTTATAAAAACAAAAACTTTATGAAGAGCTGGTCTACATATTTCCTACAGAATTCTTTAAATCTTGTTCTACAGCTAAGATTTTACACTGACCTTCATATTTCCTAGTCGTCTTGTTCTGTCAACCACAAGCAGCTTCTTAATAAGGTCTCTGAAGTAAAGAAAACATGTTCTCTGTTAAACAGAAGTAATTTATATTTGACTGTCATACAAGTGTTAACAGAATACAACATACTTCCCTTTGACCAATTCATTTCCTCATATTTTAGGGTATTTAAGAGCAAACAATAAAAAAGAATCTAACAGAATTCTTGCAAATTACTTTTAGACTCTTTCAAGAAACAAAGGAAAAATCTCTCTCTCGCTCCTGCCCCTTGCCAAGTAGCACCATTTCTTTGTATTTTTGTATTTTGCTGGGCATTCCAAATCTCAAACTCGATCTCCAGCCTGTTTGTCATAACTCAACACTAATATATATTAAAAACACAGATAAAGCTGCACCCTCATCTTTATGCTAAATACCCAGAGAAACCATGGAAGAGTTAGTCATCTGCTTTAAACTAGTAACATCTATAATTTCATTGAAAACAAAAAGCCTCAGTGAGATACTGGTTCATTGAACAGATCTACATAAAGCTAAATCAACATTTTAAAAGATTAACAAACATAAAACTCTTCCATTTTAATAGCAAAGTTCTTCAAATATTAAGCCCCAAACAACTATAACGTAAACCGAAAGTATCATAATTGATGGAATTAGCTTGATTAGTTATGAGTTGAAAGGAAAATATGGCTTCGTATTTCTATAAGCAGTTATATCTTACCTCAAAGATTATTTTGTTAGTTAATTTTAGAAAAATGGCATTCTGGTCTAATTGCATAAAGTACCAGTGACAAGAAAGAACAAAAGCTCAACCATCCTTATTTCTACAATCTCACATAGTCCTGAGAGATGACATACAGAATGAAATGCTGGAGATTACAGAATATGGCTGGTTTCAATTTTAAACCATATGAAATACTAAAAAAAAAAGTCAACAGTTTTATTTACAGAAAATAACACAAACATAACAATGACACACCTGCCTCTTTTCATCCTTACCTGTAACATCTACTACCCCCCCCCAACAAAAATAGCATTGTGTCACCTATCCTTGAAATCGCAAAAGTGTATGCAGAAAGAACATATGAACTGAATGTGCCAGACTGTTTAAAAAGCTGTTGCATTTGGCAGGAATACAATTCTAAAATTCAACTGGAAAAATATTCAATTACCAGGTACACAAATAAAAAAGTCCATGTAGAAAGCAATTTTTAAAACTCTCATGATTATTCCAGACAATCAATATTTGAATTAGATTAAATCTAATTAAATGTGACCAGCTCCTTTTACAATCACCTTCACAGCAATATCACTTTCTACTTCACAAAAAAGACCATTCCATATGGAAGAGGCTACAAGGATGACTATAAGCACACTTTAAAACAGAAGTAGGACTGAAAAGAAATACAGAAACCCATAAAGACATTCACAGAGTTTATAACCTAAGATACTTTCCTATTCCTATAAAACCAGACAACATTTCAGGAATCATTCTTGGCTTCCTTCAAAAATTCATCATAGAACAGTTAAGGGATGAGCTTACTTGGTGATACTGTGTTGTCACTAAAGATGATACTTGCTGCAATGGACAGAAGAAATATCCATTGAATTGAAACAAATAATAGATGGTTTACTACTTCTTTACTACATTGGTTCAAAAAATAATTTAAAAATTATCATATTAAAATTAATTCAATAGATATGTTGCTGTATGTATTGGGAGAATCAAGTCTCTCCAGACAAATAATCACTAAAATGCTGTTCCAGTGACATTTTGTTTGGAGTTTTCCAAAACTGGCTTTTCAAAGAAAAATTTACAAAAGCAGTAAGAAAGAGTTACATTCATGCAGCAGGCGGGAAGGCAGAAGTGGTACAAATTCAGAAAGTAAAAGGTGCAGGAGGGTGATGGGGGTAGGTTAGTAAAATAATGTCAATGCCCATAAGCTCAAGTAGTACATATACCTAGGGAGAGAACTGATCTCAGAGGTCAGGAAGGCAAATAATTTTGCTGCCTCAGAACAGAGAGTTAAAAGACTGTATAGCACTAATACTTCAGACACTGTCTGGGTGTGGCAGGACCCAAGACAGTCTTCTTGCTGGCTGAGATACTGACTTACTGGAAGGAGAGAAAACAAATGGGCTAAAAAAGTAAGGTAAGAAGCAGACTGCCTTCACTGGACAAAATAATCCTGGCACTTGCTTTAAGTTAGTGATGCAGATATGTTCAAAGACTATCCAGCTCTGCACATTGTGGTTTAAAACAAGGAAGAAGGGTTGAGGGCTAAGACATTGTGCTCACAACTCACTACAGAAAGCAAGTGAAGCCACAGAAACAGTGTGGCCAGCAAGACAGGCCAGTGCTTGTCCCCCCATACTTGTCACTGGTGAGGCCACACCTACTGCTCTCGTGTCCAGCTCTGGGCCACTCACTTCCAGAAAGACATTGAGATGCTGGAGTGTGTCCAGAGGAGGGCAATGGTGAAGGGTCTGGAGGGCAAGTCTTGTGAGGAGTGGCTGATAGAGCTGAGCTTGTTTAGCCTGGAGAAAAGGAGGCTCAGGGCTGACCTTATCAGTCTCTGTAACTGCTTTCACTATATTACGTGGGTTGTTACTGATGACAACCTAATTTGAGGTGTTCCAGCTTCTGGTCACAATATTATACTTCAGTGCACAGAATACTACAAGAGATAATCAGTTTTCTTTCCAATACCAATTGGATTAGGAAGACCAGATAATGAGAATACACTAAACTGGAAACAGCTTAGAGTTACTAAGAGAAAACTGTTACAAAGAAACAAAAATATGAGACTCATCAGCCTAAGGGGATGCAGACATGCTTCATTCACTGCACCCAATGATTCAGTAGAGGCTTAAAAAAAAAAAAAAGGCACCTTTCTCAAACGATTAGTTTTGCTTTTATCTGCTTACCCATTAGTGACAGCAAGAAAGTCCATGTCTAACAAAACATCATGAATGATTAACACAGGAATAACTTCCTGTCTTCAGTCCCTCACTCAATTATCTTTGGTTCCTAAGAGAAACTTCATGCTTTTAACTGCATTTCCTCTGTTTTAATGTTTACTAAAAATTTTTTCAGTTATGGAATTTTAAATAGAAAAAACCATTTCATCTGCAATATACCTTTAACAATTGCAGAATACTGAGAATTAAACTCACATTACATGTATATGTAATACTGCAAACTGAACTGGGCCCCCACTATCATAAATTTAAAGTTGGTTCTACACTAGAACTTCTGAAGTACCAGACTTCTTTCAAGTAATTATGTTGAGAGTGATTTAAGTGGTAGGTATCCATAGATAGAAATAATGTTCTCTTCCTGCTCTTCTAATTTTTACTCAAATTACCTCCTCATATTTCTCCTCTTTACCTTCTTACAGTACAAGCAAATGAAGCTTGTACAAGGCAGAAAAGCATTAAATATTCCAAAATATTAAGAAAAGAGCCAGATACTACCTTAAAACTGTATCACAGCCTTGAAGCCTACCAGATATATGTTATTTGGACTGCAAGTGTAAATGTAATATAACATTTTCCAACATGATGTTTCAGAAAATCAGAATCTGAAATCAGGTCTTCTAAAAAGATTCTTTAGAAACAGTGCTCAGGGGATGTTTAGAATAGAAAAGATAGTGTTGGGAGTTACGGACTTACTTTACATATAAATCCAAATGCCTCGGGAAATCTATTTTGCCAGCAAGAATCTTCTGATATATACCAAATGGATTGTCATCAAAAAATGGAGGAAACCTATTTAAATACAGAAAATTTTTATATATTAGAAAAAGAAGTTGTAAAAATCTTATAAGCCATAACATGTTATAGCAATTCCCCTCAGAAATAATTGGTTATATTGTTCTTTTTGGTAGGACACCACCAATCAAATACTATCTTGAAGAATAACATAAGGCTGCCATTACAAAATAGAAAACATTTTTGTATGCAACACATTGAATGCAGAATTAAAATTTACATATAACAATAGAATAGAAAAATATAAAATTGTTACATTAATGCAGTAAAAAAATATAATTTATGAAACAAATTTTCAGTGTTAAAAGTAAAAAATGCTTTGCTTTTACCTCTAAAACCCAGGGATATACTCTCCAAAAGAGCACTACCATTTTTGATCTTGTCCTGTAACTGCAGGCACACCCTTATTTACCAATTTCTGTCTAAAGTGTTAAAGGACCTTTGCATGAATACATTATCCAGTTCAGTTATTTGTTGTACTTCTTGAATTCAAGTATGTTTTGCTAGATAAGGTGTTTGAAACAGACAGACTACTCACAACTCTCCAACTGCAGCTGCCTTTCTGTGCGGGACAGATAAAAGTTTTCATTTCACAATCCTCCCCACTATGAATAGTAAATTAAGGTGTAATTAAAATTCTACATTTACATTGTTTATGAAGTTCTTCATGAAGTTATGAGCTAACAGAGAGACTACTTCTTGTTGTACAGTTACAGTAAGAACTGAGTTTTCTGCTGTGCTTCCTTTTCTAGTATAGTACATCCCCCAAGTGCTGCAAGAGGCTCAGGGTAGGGGTGCATCAGTACAGCCAGTGCAGGCAGCTGAGCCCAAGTGCCAACAGCTTTCTGAGTGCGAGCCGTGCTCTTAAAAGTTACCACAAGAACCTTCTAAGGGAATGGAGTAACTCATTCATTAATCTCAGTCCTGCTTTGCCCTCTGTAACACGACTAAAACAACCCTCTTACTATGCTTCTGCCTCAAAATCGCTACAGAATTAAAAAAAACCCCAGGTTTTGAGTGTTGACCATATTAATAACATCCAACCACTATTACAGTTTAATTAAAATATTTTCACATCTCCCTAACATTTTATAATTACTTTCTAAGAGAACTTAACTATGTGCATACACACACAAATACAGTGCTTGTGGCTTTGGAAATCACTGGAAGCACAAAAACAAGGATGAAAACAACATTCTTCAGGCTCTTTTTTAAATTTTATGGTACTCAAACTAGCTTATTTCTCGACAAGTACTATACATTATTTCCATTATGCTTTCAGAAGTATTAATTTCTTCATTATTCAGCTGATGATCAAATGGATTAGCATTCCCTTTGAAATACTGCAAAATTTGTCCACAGAAAAAATCAAATTCCATCAGAATTATTAAATAAAACAGTCTGTAGGCTTATGGAAAAAAAAAAAGTAATAATTCAAAGCACTGAAAAGCATGACTGAATTATCTGGTTAGGGAAAGAATAATGGACATTTCTTGCTGGTGTTCAGAAAGCCAGAATACTTTCTTTACGAGAAACTACTTTCCAGCTAACTGGAAAGTGGACGAATCTCAGGAAGAATACTTGTGTTATTAAAAATTCCTGCTCTGACACTAAAGAACAAGGAAAACATGATCTGTATTTAACATGCACAAGTTTTTCTCACACAAGAAAGACTATCATATAAAGTTTCTTTTTTAATCAACAATATTAATATCCTTCACTTTCTCCACAGCAAGTTGACAAACTCAATTTTCAATTTATTATTACCTATTAGAATCTATAAATGTATAAAGCAATTAGAATGATAACTTGTAACTATGTATTAAAAAGCTGCCAGCTGTAGTAAGCAGATTACATTACTGAGGTGTGAAATCAAGAAGAATGGAAGCACACATAATTTTTTTCATATTTACATGCTTAAATTGCTCTTTGCTTTCCCACTTTGAAAATCCAAAATGACTATGTCTAGAGTTCTTGAGAGAAATTTAAATCACACTCTGCTATATAGTAATTTTATGGCAATTCTGCTTAAAGTGCATTTGAACTCTATGCAAAATGGGAACAGCTTTGAAGGATTACACAGTTTTCTTATGGACAAACCAAGTAACTTGATTTTGACGCTTTTTGTAAATGTCAACCGTCAACACAGCACAGATTTTAGACCAAACAACACAAGTATTGTGCTGGAAGCTACCTAATAAATCAACAAAAATCCCCTTGAGTTTCAGACCTTTTTCACACCACAACACAAATACAAACAGCTGCCTTCTTTTCACCAACGGAAGAGAAGCTACAAAAAATATAATCTCTGTAAATGGGAGAACAGCTGCAAACCATTCCTTTTGTAAACTGAAGCACAACAGTGGCATGGACATGAGTCTCAAAGACAGTCTGAAGGACAGAAGTTGTAAAAACTCAAGGGAAAGAACACAGGTCTAAGAATATGAAACTGCAGACAGGAACCACCATCTAGCTAAAATGACGGACCAGCACATCACATATGACCAGCAAACCAAAGACAAAAACCACAAAGCCCATATCAGTACACAAAATTCATATTAGCTGCATATCTGATAACAGCACAATTACTACCTACCACATCTAATGTTAAATAACAAGTATATTTTTCTCTGCATTAAATTTTAACAGAACTCATTTACTCAAAATAAACAGATGTTCCAACTCTTGTACTGACAATTTGTTTAGCTTGTTTAGATTAATGCTACAAGCTATTAATCTCTTAAGATTTCTTCTCATCCTTGCCTCTCCCTGTTCTTTCCCCTTTCTGTATTTTACTATGTTAAACCTAAATGAGACCTTGCCTTAAACCTAGTTTGTGCAGAATGAGAATTCCATGGGCCTCCAGAGATTAAGTGAGGGAAATAAGACACTGTAGAACAGGAAGGTGTGGGATTGTTTGTTTTTAGAGAGGCCATTTCCTTACACACACATCTACCAATTCTTTTCAATTGCTTTTGGGCTTCAGAGAAACTAACTTCAGGAAATAATTATCAAATGTCTTATATGCAGACAATAACTTAGTCTTGAAGTCGGGTTTTGTTCACCCTCAATTATTTTCAGATTCTTTAAATTTGGATGGATAAAGTTAACTAGGACTGTTTCTGTAATAAAGCCTTGATAGTAAATATTTAGCCACATCTTGAGCTGGTGAGCAAAAGTGCTTCAAAACACTACTGTCAAGAACAGCAAAAAGCTGATAAAATGCTAAAGGCATACACTCATTGTGAAAACCTTCCCATCTAAAAGAAACACAAAAGCCGTAATCCCTGCCCTCCTTTAATCCTCTAAAAAAAAAAATCCTAAGAAAATAGTATCTATATATGCCCATCTCAAAAAAACCTAAAATAGGCAAAAGAAACCCCAAAAAACAAACCTCCAAACACAAACACCCCAAAAAACAAGCTTGTGTGAAGCTGTCCCAGCTTTGGAAAACGACAGAATGCTACTGTGTTTTATTTTTTAGTGTTGGATGGAGTCCCTATCCAAAGCAGCATTCAATCATTATGAAGTGCAAGTCTATACAAGTACTGTAGTAAAAATCCTTAGAAAATCACACACAGCTGCTCTGTCAATCAGTCTATATAAAACCTCACTTGCCTTTTAGAAAAATGTAATCTATCTCTATTGGTCAAGTCTCTAAAGGCCAAAGTGTTCCTATTAAGGCACATCCTTCCTGTCCCCCCACCCTAAAATCCAGGTCTCATCCCTTGAGCCAGATAGTGTCATGACACAGAAGACCCTACATAGAAACAACGGCAGCTGCCCCCTTTTTTTATGAACAATATATACCAGTCATATTTCAGCAGAACATACAGCAATTGTACTTCAGTCCCTGCAGTCCTGAGGTCTCAATGACTGCAAATATCTTGCTTGATTACCACCTGTAGTCAGTATGTTAACTTTGTAAACCATGTTTCTATTAGTGGTCTACTCAACAACTCTGTAAGGCACACAAATAAAAAAGGCCCAATATCCACTTACACTGAGACCACACAGACCTAACAGAGAGTGGTCTCACCGAAACCCATGGCAGGAAGGTAAATCACAGCTCAGTGACTGCAGCACCTGCACTCATATTACAGAACCAGACACTTTTATCTACAGTTTTCCTGCTGTCTAGGACTAAGATTAGTGGTAACAAGCCTGCTGGGAATCTCTTGCTCCTTTCATCTCTCTGAGAAGGACTCTTTTGACCAACTTGAGCTGCTCACCTTACGGGGAGCAATGGAAGAAAGGTGAAGCCTGGTCTCTGTACAGATCAGCCTACATAAATAACCACTTCATATCAGACCAGTCAGCCAAGCCTGCCTGGGTCAGCCAGCAACTATTATATATTTTTATTGCTCTTCTGTCCACAAATTGCCATGAGATTCAAAGTCAATGCATATACAAGCCTTCAGGACACTAAGAAAGCAAGCAGTGGGTAGCAGTGCTGTTCTGGGATAAAGTCGTGTTGCTATCATGTGGACTTCAGAGCAGTACATGCAGTGGATTAGCGCTCTGAAGTGACCACCCATCCATCAGGAGAACTACTTGCTAAGGCAAACTTACAAGCTTGTCCAAACACTGAAGAGTCACCAAAGTCACTCTGAAATGACAGTACTGCACAGAGAAAAGGATTAATAAACCTAAGCAAGGACACTTTGTTCCGATCATTCTACAAGGCTGCAGACTTATAAAGAAAGGCCACAGGGGACTCCTGACACACCTGGGGACCGAGAAGGCGTAGGAGCAGAAGGCAGAATTTTTAAGAACTATGAAATCAAACTGATGAAATATACTATGTTTTTTTGTAAGCTATGAAAGCCTGGCTTTCATCTGTGTTTGTCCTATAGCACCCACCATGGCAAAGCCAATTGCTTTCAAAAATCCCCGTCTTTTTTTTGCAAGTACCTTCAAACAACACAGTCAAGACAAAAAAGGGAAAAACATGCAGATGCCTTGTTTAGCACACAAGCACAATTTCACATTCTCCCTAAATCAGTTATTTATTTTACTGAAAAAAACCATTTATTTTTTGGAATCAGAGCAAATTTAGACAATTACTTTTATCTAACTAATACTAAAAGTCACTAACAGTTAATTATACTAAAGTCAGACTGTTTCTTCAGTTTGAATTGGTATCTTCTGGAAACATTGCTTATCAAACAAATTCCAAAACACCAAAAGTAGCATTTGAGCAAACTGATTTCAAACAGACCTATAAAGCTTTTCCCTGTTCTTCTTCTTCTGGGTTAAAGAAAACCAGAGCTCAGTTGCAATACAAACTGTATTAATAAATATCTTCCTACTTGCCACATTGCATTTTTACAGACTAAAGTTCCCACTGGAACTAGGATTTCACTTTGCTGAAAATTAATTACAGAAGTTGTCCTGTTCTTTACCCTTTAAATAGAAAGAATCTTATGAATAAAAATCTGAAATTGACAAAACCTGAATTTCCAAAACAGATAAGGAAAAGATAAGCTGTTAAAAAAGTCTTAACAAAAATAACCAAACCCAAACTAACAGAAAACCCAAAACTAAAACAACAAACAAAACCAATTTACTCAAAAACCTAAAACATTCCCATAACAGTGATGTATGTTTTTTTGTACAGCTTCCCAATTCCTTTCTTCAAAGGCAGAAATTAAATTTGTATATCAATAATAAATTTAACCCAAATTTGCTAATCCAAATATTGTAAACAGAGCTAGCAAATAATTCTGTATTACATAATATTGCTGTAATATAGTAATTATCACTTACCCTGACAACATCTCAAATATAAGAATTCCTAGGGCCCACCAATCCACAGCTCTTCCATGGCCTTTACTTTGTATAACTTCTGGTGCAAGGTACTCAGGAGTGCCACAGAGAGTCCACGTTCTGGGAGTAAAAGAAGGAAAAAAAAACCACAAAACAAACAACGAAAGCAGATCAAAGTGAAATTGAAATAACAGTAAAGAGGAAAAACCAAACACACACATAAGAAGTACCCAACATATACCCATGTATTTACTGTATAAAGAAACAGAGAAATAAGAAAAGCCTCTACAAGATCTAAACAGACTGCTTTGATGATGTTCTCCAATTCTCCTGGAACAGAGATATACGCAAATTAAGAAACTTCCTGTCTGCATAAAATACCTGTGTACTGAGTTTCCCACCTGGTGGTGCAGTACTCTACCCAGTAGACTATACATTGCTTTGAATTATTAAGTTTTTCTCTCTTTAACTTGTAGACCCTGGAAGTTCATGGACTACTTCTGACAGGCCCAGCAGAAGACAAGCTTATTGGCCTTTTCCAGCAAAACAAAGCTTAATTTAGGAAAAAAAAGGGAAGGAGGGAGTTTTTAAAGAAGTAGTAGTTTAAATAAGTGAAAATCAAAAATTTGTTTTACGATCTAAGTAAAGTTTTTCAAAGAGTATTGAAATCTAACCTGTCATCACTTCTGCAATAGCCATTAAGAGGGAAACATTTTGTATTTTGATTTATTTACAATATTTACAAGGTGTAGTTAAGCAAGCGTGAGATAAGTAGGCAATACTTTATTTGATATATTTTAAAGTCATTTTTAGTCATAGCTTTCTATGGTAAGGTCAAAATAAACTGTTATATTACTAAGTAATTGAGGTTCAAATTCTATAAAGACATGAAACAAATTGAAGCTAAGCAGTTAGGTTTACAAAGACCAAATTACATTTGAAAAGAAGAATACTCTAAAATAATTTCTTCCAGAAATGTGAACTTTTCTTTGTAAAAATGCCCCTGTAGAATTTTTGCCTGTCTTCACTCCCTTGATTTAGGTTTAAATGTACACTTGAGAAAAAAATATGCTCTCATTTTGAATAAATTATCCTTCCCCAATATCAAGTCAGAAGAAGAAACTTTGAAAACATGCTACCAATTCAAGAGAAATTGAAATCACAGCACAGAATAAGAAAGAAGTGTATCACATTTTAAAAGGAATTCTAGTAAAATATGACAAAGAATATAGTCACAAATGGCCACCGCACATGATTTCTAACTTGCACAAAAAAACCCCTCTGAGTATTTGTGAGAGGAAGAATTTTCTCCAACCAAACTGGTAACACACTCCTGAACAAACATTTAAAAGTAATACTTATTCAAGTTCTTTTTTTCTGAGAATGCAGGGAAGATGACTGTTCCACCCTACTCTGTGATGACACAGCCTCACCTTCAGTCCTGTGTTCAGTTTTGAGCGCCACAACATAAAAAACATATTAAGCTACTAGAGAGTCTCCCAAGGAGGGCAAGAAAGATAGTGAAGGATCTGGAGGGGAAGCCTTATGAGGATGGGCTGAGGTCACTTGGTCTGTTCATCCTGGAGGAGACTGAGGACAGACCTCATTGTGGTCTGCAACATCCTCAAAAGAAGAAGCAGAGGGGCAGGCACTGATCTCTTCCCTCTTGTGACCAGTGACAGGACTCCAAGAAACAGCCTGAAGCTGAGTCAGGGGAGGTTTAGGTTGGACACCAGGAAAAGGTTTTTCACCCAGAGGTTGGGCACTGGGACAGGCTCCCCAGAGAAGTTATCACAACACCAAGCATAAGAAAGTTCAAAAAGTGCTTGGACAATGCTCTCAGGCACATGGTGTCCTGGGGGTCTCCTGCATCAGGCCAGGAGTTGGATTCGATGATTCTGATGGGTGCCTTCCAACTCAGTATATTCTATGATTCTCTGAAATATTTTAAAGAGAGCTTTGTGGGATGGTTTTTTGTTTGGCTGATTTTTTTAAGCCTTAGCCTTGATTCATAAAAATAGTTAAGATAAAGGAAGAGGAGCTGTACACAGTCAGTTAAGGCTTTAAATGAAGAATTATAACTTCAATTTCTTTAAGCTTCATTTTACTATGGCAAAAGCCAAATTACTCCAGCTAAACTGTCAGAAGTGTTAAGCACACTTTGCATCCAATGTGCTTCAAGGTTCTTGAAAATACATTCATAAATGTAAAGAATACATCTTTAATTTTTATTATAAATTTATCTAAAAAACAAACTCTTATTTTCCAAATCGAGCATACTGAATTCTCACATACAGTGCTGCTTTACACTACTGCCATCTAGCAGTTACCTAGATCAGGACTACGGACTGAAGAACAACAGCAAAGCTCTGTCATCTTTTAAAATGAAGTATTTCTACCTCTCCCAAATTTAAAAAGCTGTATCCATCATGTGAGCTAATCTTACAGATTTAGCCAGCTATGCAAATGAAGCCGCTGACAGTTTTACTGTGTTTTTATTCAAGCAAGAGGAAAACTGAATTACGGCCAACGTAACTTGAAGTCTCATAGCTGCACTAGGAAATAAAGTTCATTACCACCAGGTTAACCACTTCCTTAATTTCAGTCAAGAAATTTATGTTTACTAGCTACACAAAAACTTGGAAGAAGCTCATGTTCTCTTTTAAGATGTGTATTTGTGCCGTAAGATCATGACTTCTGTTTCCTCTTTTGTTGGTCATGAAACAAACTATTTAGTATTTTGGAAAACACATCAAGTAAATGCTACAAAAAGATAACATTTTAAAACTATTTTTTATCATGACTATTTTTTGACTATTGCATATTCATCTGAAACTTCAGATAACTTTTTTGAAGGAAAATTACAATGCAAAAAAGTAAGAACAGACTGTTGCCCTTACACTGCTACAAAATATTCACTACTCTGAATTTTCACGATAAAAGCTGAAGTACAGGTAAGTGATAATTGATAAGGCTGAACATGTAATTTTAAAACATGAAATAAAATGAATCTACAATGGTTACAAAGGTAAGCTACAAAATAAGTTTGTGAAACTTTTGAAGAGTATTGTGTGAAGAAGTTAAGTCTTGAAGGTAAATGTGTTTTAGCATTCTACACCATTCAGTATCCATCTCTGTAGTACTCGACAAGCTTTTCTGCATATGAGCCAGATTAACCAATGTTTGTTTTGGTATTCTGGCAGTTTCTCTATAATTATATTTAACAAAGATTGCTTTGTATCCAGCCAACAAAAGTTTGTTCTTCAAGACATTCCTGCTTCCTTCTACAGTGACAAACGATACACTTTGCAAACTAGACTTACTGTGTCTTACTTAGTCTTTTTCTCTTCAATCCACTGTGTAGAACAGTCATGAGGCACATCCAGCTTAAGCAACAGTGCAGAACTATCTCCATTATGTTTAAGATTAAGACTCATAGGTAAATTTCTTTTTTAGGAATGCAAACTGAATAAACTAAAATTAACAGTTAATAACATGCCAGGAAAAAAAAATAACTCAAGTCTTAATTTTACCTAAAACTTTTATAACTTTCTGAGTGAAACCTGTCCGTAAAAAAAACCCCATAAAATTCCATGCAGATTAGTTTTGTGCTTCTCTAAAAGAACATGGGAATTAACTCCCCCCCAAAAAACCCCAAACACCCAAACCAAAACAAAAACCCAACCGAAAACCACACAAAAAAAGGAAATCAGATCAAAAAAAAATTAAATGAAAATACTATACCCAAAAAGAGGTATATGCTTTTCAGAAAGAGAAAGGTCTACAAATGTAACAATTGTAAAGATCAAAGGAAATCCTTTTCACAGCCGTCAGGTAACAGTAATTTAAAAAAAACCCCTCCCCATCTTTCTTCTCGACATTTCCCTCTTTTAAAAGTAGTAGCACATCTATTTTATATGAATGTACTTACAAGAAACTGAAAAGGTTATTAAGTCTTCTGTTAAGCAACATCAAGGTGGAAAAGAGAAGAAATAAACAGCAGCTGAGGCAAAGACACACTGTTTTGGAGAAAAATTTAGAATTTTTACACGTACACTATGAGTAAAAAGGGAGGAACAAGGATAAACAGAAGGACATACCAACAAGGAACAGAAGGAGCAAAGAAAACCTCCTCTCTTTCCTCTGTCTCTAAAAAGAAAATATTAAAAGCCTAGCCCTTCAGAAATTGTGCTAATAAGAAGGTACAGGTGCAGGCTGCTTTCCACAGCGGGAACATGAGCTATGAGCCAGACACTCTTTCTAAAGAACAGCTTAACTGTAGAGGGACATGGTGAACATTTCATTCTTCACACATGATAATGGGAAGAAAGGAAAATGTGTACAGAAAACATCAATTAGGCAGCTACACAATCATTAGTGTGAAGCACTATGTATCTGGAATGTGCAATTGTATCCAAAATCTTCTGCAGACCACCTTATGATTTACATATTATGTCTTCTTTCCAGGAACGTCTTTGCTGATCCTGAGAGTAGGTTACCTCACAACATTTGAAAAACATAAATGTTTCATGCCTTCTTTTCGCAGTTTATGTGTGCTGGATATATGCACACATCTACACGCTCACCGACATCCATACACATAAGATTCATGTGTACAGACGTTTCCCGTGCATAAAAATGACAAAATATGTCCTATACTTTTGATCAAATAGGCTATGCCATAAACAAAAACATCTACTGGAGTGCATTAGTAGATACAAGGCTGATAACTGTGTGTTTTTATAGTGACAAAACCAATGCTGTGAAGGTTACTTCAGATAGTGGGGAGAATACTACGTAGCTCAAAAAAAACCCACTAACACCAAAAGCTAAACCAGATTTGCATAGGTAACCTACCTGTGCTCTGACTGATAATGTCCTTGCTCATTCCAATTTTATGTTCTGTATTTATGTTACCTTTTGTGCATTTGAATATAAAACTACTATAATATTACATGACAATTCAACACAAACTGATCAACTTCACTGCTCCCCAAGCAATACAGGGAACACAAACCCAATTAAAACCAGCAGTGATAACTTAGTTTAATATCCTAAAATATATCTGAACAAATTTACTCTTAGAGATTCATCTTCCAAGTTGAAAAATATACTTTGATATGAACTATCACCTTATTTAACGAAGGTTTACTTCTCTTGTGACTTAAACCCACAGAAACACAAAATAAGAACTACCACTAAGTGGCAGTATTTACATGTAAAGAGCAAGTCATAAGAATTTGTATGAAAATGTCTTATAAAGAGATTGTACTACTTTCTTACATAGAAGTTTGTAACCCCTTCCCGCAAAAAGTTATTTTGATTTAAAAACGAAGTATTAAAATAAAAGGCCAGAATTTGTAGGCCTTTTTGCTTGGCCAGTGGAAACTGAATTCAAATGTGTTCATAATAAAATTCTATGGTTTTAAAACAGATTTTCAGACCTTTAAGGTGAATAGAACTTTTGATTACATTTTGTGATTGGATTTGTCTCATCTGACTTTTACTTCATAAGGGATCCACTAAGCAGCTTCTTCAGATCCACTCTCCTTTCAAATCGATCATGTAGAACTCTCCTCACACATGGACCCCATCAGTGGCAAAAGCAGCATCAAACAGGTTGATGACTGGAGAGGATGAGCACCTATGTAACACCTAACTCACCACTACGCTGCCTCAACCAGAACAATCAAATATGGTATCCCTCAAGAGATGACTCAAAGGTGTAACACCAAACTTTGTCACACCACTTTCCTGATAAGACAGGCTAGGTTTTACCTCCCTTTTCTTGAATCCCAGCGCTCTTGCTTACTCTTAAAAATATGTATTATGGTCTTGGAAAAGTTGTCCAAAGAGAGAGAATGGAGAAATCACTGGGGCAGAGGGGAGCCTCTGCATTATCAAAAAAGTTTACGTATTTTAAATTTTAAAATAAAACTGACAGCAATATAGAAACTAGATTTAAATCAGTTCTGCTGAAGCTGGCCTTATGGATTCTGTCTAGATTTTTGCAGTTTCATTTCAGCAACAGGCTAGTGAAAACACCATATCCCATTTTAAAATGTTATTCCCACACTTCAAAAATCTCTAAAAGGAAACTAGAAGGAAACACGAGTTACAAAACATATAGCAATTCAATATGTATGAAGGATTAATTTACATATCTTAAAATTGTAAAAAAAATCACATTACTTCACTGAATTCCTTTTTCTACAACATGACAACATGAAAACTTAAATACACAAAACCAGAAAAACGAAAAACAATTTCTGTGGTTGCTTGTGTGTGATATTGCTCCTGGTTATACCTGAGGGGTAATACTGGTTTCCATACAGCCATTGTAAGATGATATTTCCTTCATATTAAGGGATTTGGCATAAGTGAATCACATGGAGTGTTAAATGAAATGCTGTGCATCTGAAATCAAACTTTTCTAACTGTTTACCATGCAAAGTGTAAGTACCATAACAAAACCCCACTTACCTGTCCACCAGTTTTTTTGCAAATCCGAAGTCAGTAAGCTTGATATGTCCTTCTTTGTCTAGTAAAATATTTTCAGGTTTTAAGTCTCTGTAAACTATTTCTTTGGAGTGCAGGTATTCTATTGCACAAATAATTTCTGTTGAGTAAAACAGTCCTGTGCTGTTGTTGAAACGCCCCATGTTGCGCAGGTAACTAAAAAGTTCTCCTCCTGGCACATACTCCATTAACATATATAAAAAACGTTCATCGTGGTTGGTCCAAAATCTGTAATAAAAGTATTATTTTACTGAATAAATATGTCTCCGATATAAAATATAAAATATGCCTCCGATTTGCTTTACAAGTAGATGTCTGTAATATGGCCTCTGTTGCCCCAACCGTGTACATAACTGATTTCTGATTCCTTGTCTGCAAATATTAAACCCCCAAGAGTCCAGCAGGATTACGTAACACATTCAAATAGCTGCTTAACCTGCAATGTAAACCAGATAGTTGAGGATAAGTACAGCACAGGCCAAGAAAAAAAATTGATACATTCTGTTCCATTATACAAAACAGGTCTCTTCTAGCACCAAACAACTGACTTGATATAAAGACCACTATTTTTTACACACCTTACATTTCATATTATCAAGCATTGCCGAAGTGATGGCGGTAGGCAAAATCTACTTTTGTAAAGACTTTCATGACAATACGTTCAAAACCAGACATCAAAGAGTTATCCTTCTCCTCTCCTATCTCTTCTTCCCGTGAGATACACAATCCCAACTAAAGCATCAGATACCAACACTTGCTCTTCTATGGCATCTTTCACAAAAGCAACAGAAAAGCAAAAATGACAGCAAAACAAGATTCATTTCTGTACCTCAGAATTAATCTAAGCATAGGTACCTTCCATTCCTCAGACTGCCATCTTTAATTTAAGAGCTATTTTTGTGGTAGTCAGAGCCAAGAGGAGGTAAAGAAGAAAGAAAATAATGATACATGGCTTTGAAATGCTTCATTACAGAATACAGGAATCTCCTCTTTCACATTCCCCTAAATTATGCTGTTTTTCTTTCTATCTACATTAAACAACTCATGTACCACAACCCTCAATGTAGCTCAATGGTTAAGAAGAAAATAATTATCTGGCAACATCTTAAAGCACACGACCATTTAAAACAAAGAATGATCCCTAATTCCATAATAAAAGGTAAAGAACACTGTATTCTTACCTACTTTATTGATACAGTGATGCAAGAACAGAAGCTATTTTAACTTCTACTCAGTGCTTCTGCAGTGTCACAAGTACCTCGTGCTTAATCAGGGCACAGAGCCTCGGGAAAGATAAACAGAGCAAACTGAGCTCCCTAACACACAGATGACTTTAACTCAGGAAGATTTTATTTTTGATACTAGCACCGAGGCAACCAAGGAAATAAGGTAGAGTAACAGACATCAGCTACAGCTCTTCCATTCCCTCAGTGATGGAGAAAGCAGAGCCCAGGCTTGCCTACTGCTTGCCTTCTGCTTTTATGGAACTTCTTCCCTATCACAGTCATCAACATCATTAATTGGCTACTGATGATTTTCACAGTATCTTTATTGACCATACAAAAACACTCTGCAAAATGTATTTTAGGTAATTAGGCGAAGTTGTATTCACAATAAACAATGAAAGAAGAGCAGGAATGGGTGCAACAAAGCAAACCACATATTTATGGGAGAGGAAGAGCAAAATCTGACAATACAGAGGGACAAAAATGGAACATCTACATCTTAAGCACAGGGTTTTTACTGGAATTCATTTTTTCAACAATTGACTCTTAAAGGTTTGTCTATCCACAGAAAAATTGATATATTATTTGGTATACATGAAAAAGAGCAAAATGAAGAACTTCAGTAGTTGCAATTCAGATTGCTTTAAATGGTAATTCAATACAAAAAAAAAGAAAAAAAAAATCACAGAAGCTGTGATTAGAATAACATGTGTGGTATCATTAACTCTACAATTCAGCTTTACTACATAAACTGTGGATGCCATTGTGAACTTCTACAGACAAACAACCTGTTTTAGCTCATAAGACTACAAGACATAGTTGATTTTTACTAATTCTCGTTCTCTTCAAAAACATTTCAACATTTCACCTCACTGTTATGAGCTGCACCACAGTAGTATGACATGTTATTCAAACATGTCAATAAAGCCTGCCTAGTAATCTCCAGTGATCAATTGTTGCAAAAGCACCTAAGAAGCATTTAGAAAAAAATTGTACATAGATGACTAACTCCAGTGTCTACAGAAAAACTGTACCTCCCTATATTCAGAATAGGTATTTCTCAAAAGTAACATGAAAAGGGAAAAAAAAAAATAGAACTCTTTACATATAGGAAGATATATGGAATTTCCAAACACCAGAAATTAATTATGTGCATCATTACTTTATAATTTTCCATCACAAAATCCTGAAATATTATGCTGCACTGACACCTATTCCCTGTTTTGCAACCAGAAGAATACCATCAGTGTTTAAGATGGTGAAGTTAACTGAAAACATAAAAACCAGGTCACGTAGATAATACACTTTAAAGGCAATAAAGCTGAACGGTATAATTTTTTCCTCATTTTAGTAAAACACTTATAGTAACTAACAGAAAAAAAACCCCAAACATATGGGGCAGGGAGTGGCTGAAAAAAGCTTTTAGTCACACAAAAAGCTGCAGATAGTGTTATTTATCATGTACTCTAGTGATAATCATCCACAAAGGCTTGTTTAACCTAAAGCACGTAAATATTGCTGTGACTTAAATTTTAACTACCTCACTTTAGCTACATTGCTTGGAGTCTCTTCTGCCAAGGGACAAAGCATCACATGGACAATTACATGAGCACAGCTGATGCAAAATATCACTGGACATTTCAGCAGAAAAGGCAGAGCTCTAGAAAACATGAAGAATGTTTGTCTTACACACAAAGTGAATTACCTGAGTTGCGTCCCTTGGCAACTTGAAAAATCTGGTATTTTGTAAATAAGGTGTGAATGAAATCCAGGAAAACTCACCTGTTTGGATTTTTGATCCCTTCTGTATGAACACGAATCCTGCCATCCCTGTCTCTGACATCTCACCCAAGTTTCTCTATTCCTGCTGTTCTGACACACAGACCTACTGACATGAGGTTTATTTGGCAGTTTTCTTGTTGGTTATGGTAGGGTTTTCTCTTAAAGAATTTACAAATGTACGTAGATACACATAAAACATCCTGTTCCCCCCGTTCCATCCATATTTCAACCTGTCTAACCAGATGTACTCAGCCTCTCCATCTTGCTTTCTTCCATGAATCTCAATTTCTGCATACTCTAGAAGTTGTCTTACTGATACTACGCCAGACACAGGATTTCTGAACACTAGCTGGAAACTAATAGCATCATGACGCTGGAAAAAGCCAACACCACACCAGGGAAAAACCCTCCTCCTGCAGGGCTCGTTCCAGCTTCTGGATGACTACCACACTATTCCTTCTTCTTTTCCCTCTGATACTTTCTTAACCCTGGGAGGAAGCTGCACTCCCTGCAGCTAGATTAACTAAGGCTAATTTTGTCTAATTTTATGTAAAACTGATTAAGGCAGGTAAATGGAAACAAATCTTGGTTAATAGCCAGCTCTGTATCCATGCATGAGAAAATATAAATGGAAATTAACTCTGCAATTACCAGAGGTTTTGTTATCCCATTAAAAGATATGGACTCAGACACACAAGAAGCGTTGTGGTGCTGTGAACAGAAAAGTATGATACCTTCTTCCTCTCTTTAACAATGGGACCATTGGGATCATCAGAATTACCTCGATTCCACTAAAAAAAAAGTATAAGTATTCCTTATGAACTGTGTTTAAATCATGCTTCTCAAAAGGTTCTATCACTTACAACCTCAAATACAGCAATACCAAACTCCAAGAAGAGTTGCAGTTATTTAAACTCTTTAAAAATAAAGTTTGCAAAAGTGTAGTTCACTTAAGTTTTAAAAAACTAGATATTTAAATCTAGGAATATCCTTAGCTATTTACCAGTATCTACAGCACATATATGTAGAAGTACTCTCATCACCATTCTAACATCAAGAATCATTCTAGAAGTCATTTTGATGAGCCAATTCTAACAACTCTTCATTAGCATTTTCCCCTTACTTCAGAAAATGTCTCTTCTGCAGTGTGAAAATAAGAGAGAGAAAACACCTTATAATAAATTATTGTTTGAATGTTTAAATTATGCCTCTTGATTTTAAATTCTTGATTCTTCTAAAATACATACTTTATTCCAAAGTCTATTTTAATCTAGATTACATAACAGAAATTAAACGCTTGGTGTTGGTAAAGTACCTAAGAACTTGCAATGAGACTCTGGAGTAATTTAACTGCACTTTCTGTATGAGTGAAATGAATTAAAAAAATACAACTTACAATCTGATCAAAAAGGGGTGGTTGACTTCTTTCAAGACAGACTTTTCATTGTGCACATGTTGCTCTTGCTTCAGTCGAATGACATCAGGAATGCTCATAACTTTCAGTGCAAAGTAACGCTTGCCCATTTTTTCCTTCACCAGATGAACACGTCCAAAGGTACCTGTGCCTGAAAGGTTGAAGTAGAAACATCAACTTACTGTAAAAAGGGAAAAAGAACAAAGATAATTTACTAAATGAAAACCCACAGGAACTCTTAATTATTCAGGTGAGGAGATGATAAACGTAAATGTACACATAGAGGTGAAGTGATTCAGTAGAATAAGGAAGTGATGGGAAATAACACATAAAATTTGCTGATACTTCTAAATACAAATAAAGTTTTAAAAATCTGCTTATAGCACTCAGTGTTATATCACTGAGAAACAGTAGCTGTCTGGCACTCCTTTTTTTGTAGTTAATGTATTCCTTTTGCAATTCACTCTAAAAATTAAAAAAGGAAAATCAAAACATACTGACTTTTAAATAATGCATTAGGCATTTCTCCATTCAATAGTCAATAAATTTCCTTTTAAGTGCATTGCACTCAAGACAATCATATATAACTGAACTGAGTATCTCTTTTAGTTTGAAATGAAAGCTAAAACTATCACATTTAGCCACATTGGTATTTGTTGTGCAGCAGTGTTACATATCTGAAGATGAACACACATTTCAGCTCATTGGGAGGTTGCTTGTTTTTCTGCTCATTAAACAATGCCATGGAGGTTCCATTACAACAGTACACCAGATATTTGTAATCCGCTTCTCAGACAGAAATATGTGCCACTATAAAGGACACTTGGCATTCAAACCAAGTGCCTAACTTGTAAAAGGTCACTTTCTCCAGGAAAGTCAAAAGCTCATACTTAAGCTGACAGTCATCCTCCTGTTTGCACATACCCTAGGGAAAGGCAGCCCACAGACCTGTTACAGTATTATTCTCTGGTTTGTTACTCGATGTCGGATTGTGTTGATCTGTTACGAACAATTTATGGTAAAAACAATTTTCTAGGATGTGTAACAGGTATAGGGAAAGGAGTATGTATGTGAAATGAAATAGATTTTTGAGTGGTAGGAGAAAGAAACTAACAAATGAGCTTCTAAAATTGCATTCCTGGGGAGATGAGAAAAAAACAAGGGAGTTTTTGCCTCTGATGGGTTCAATTTATGTTTGAAATACTTGTTTTCTGAAGGTGTACTCTCACCTAAAACATTTTTGGTTTTTTGAAGTTTTCCTTTCCAATCACTTATAATATTGTTTAAGACACAGCATTTACTAAAAACAAAATACTAATCTTACAAACTAAAAACTACCAACTCCACCAATCCAGTTTTACAGAACATGCAGCTCCACCAACAATACAGCTTTCAAAGCCAGTTTTCAAGATAAAACTTCTCACTACACAAACACATCAAGGATTACCATTGTACAAGCACAAAAGATTCTATCAAAGAAGTTTTACATTCCCACCTGTCCCAAGTTACAGTTCTTTAACCATGAAAACTGTACACAAGTCTCAGAAAAAGCCTGCTGTTACAGCAAAGTAAACCATCAGGTTACCCTGGAAAATTCATCATGTAATTAAATCTTTTAACAATGTAGTCACATTACATGACTATACCTGTAAACAATTTTATTTGCTTAGGGATGGGATTCTGCTGTAAAAAACAAAAAAACCCAACAAAACCCCAAAACAAACAAACAAAAACGCCCAAACAAACAACACAACAAAAACTCCAACTCCAGAACAAACAAACAAAAAAAGGCCCAAAAGCTTCCAAGCAGAGACATCTGTTCAAGCTACTTGAAATACTGATTATTGACATCTACGCTGAATGCACAGACAAAAAAAAATTAACTTAGGTTATTTCTGAGTTAGGAGCTGAGATTTAAATTCTGAGTAAAAACACTGTGAAGAATAACTATAGTCATACTGCAAATGAACACCATCTTTCATTTTTGAAACTTCCAAATGTGGACTCAGGGAAATTAACAATACTAACCCTGTAAGCAAAAGTGGTTTTGCATGCATTTTGATACTTGTATGAACAAACTACTTCCACAGACGTATTCAACAGGAAAGTCAAAAGTGAACACGTATCTAATTGTTCCTAGGTCCCTAGTAATTACATGTTCCAGGACTTGTTCTACTTGTTCTAGAAGTTTTTATTTTAGAATGTTTTATTTTCCCCTATGCTATTGGTTTAACTTTACAAGCCACTGTTCAGAAGTAACCACAGTAATAACAGAAATCGTAAGTTCCATCTATTTTCAAAAAACAACCTGTCAGGGACTTTTTTAGCAATAGTTCTAACTTTGGAAACATTTCCTCCTTAAAAATGTCTCTGTCAGGAACAGCAAAGCCTGGCAGGCTATTCCAGAATAGTGGCAAGGACCTAATCTAGAAGGCCTCTGGGAAAACCAGAAGACCACACACAGGTGAGAACAGAGAGAACCTCCCTAACCAGTTTTATTGCTGAACTGATCCCAGGTAGCCTTTTTTCAAACATCCTTAGCACAATTTCAAGCAACTATGAAAATCAAGATAATACAGACCAAGAAGCCCTCTAACATTTGTTTTCAGACATTTCCTCTCATAATATGCATTTTCTCCCCATCAAGTCTTCTCAGAAAATCCATTAGGCCTGCATTAGCTGGCAGTATCCACCACCACTCTTCTGTGGGACTTATTGTCATGCTTTTTGTTTTGTTTTATGCCTAGCCAGTCTTTAAATAATCAGATAAAGTTTGCATACAAAAAATACTGTAATTCAAAATCTCACTTCAAACCCACTCATACTTTTAGCCGTTTCTGCAAACATTTTTAAAATTTTCTTCCTTGCCATTGATAGGGAGGAGGAAGAAACAGGATGACAGTCAAGGTGGGAGGCTGCAACCAGATGTTACTGTGGTTGTTTAGCCTAGTCAAGAAAATCTGTTTTTTAAGAACAGATTGTCGTGTTGTGACTAGATGGAAATTCTGCCCCTCAGATTCATAAAAAGGAAACTAAAATCCTGAAGCAGTCCAGGGGCAGTGTGCAAGATGAAGGCTCAGCTCCATAAATTTGCGGGAAGGTTTCTGGAAGCAAAAAAAGGCAGTGTTATTAGTCTTCCACCAAAGCACCACTGCCTTCTACCCTCCAGGAATGAGACACTAAATTCACAGAACGATTTCTGTTAATCCCTATGAAAGAACTTTTCAACTTTTTCCCCTCATCACCTCAGAGCTCATCTGTGTGAACTGATTAAATTTGACCTTTTGTGACAGATAAGTAAACATTCCTTAGGATTACCTTAAAATGGAAATATTCTATACTTGTCCATAAGAATTAAGAGAAATAGTGTTTACAGATTTTTACATTAGTCTACTGATGTTTATTTACTATTTGGTTCAAATCAAGAGAACTTGAGGGACATTGCACCATTCTGGATTAGTCCTGGGATCTACCAAGTACCATCCTGCTGAAGGAAGAGCAATGGCTTCATACACTCCCTACATACATATTCCTACCTTTCTGTTTATTATAGTACATATTACCAGAGTTTCAGAGCAAAATAAAGCAGCACCTACATGAGGAAATTACACCCCAAGAAAACAGCTGTTCTTACAAAGTCTGAAGGCAGATTTGTAGTTTATTTGCACAGGCTCCTTCTCCCTGCTAAGTCCTATGGCAAGTGAAGATCCCTGGCCACCAGTAACAACAGCAAGTGAAGAGCGCCTGCCCTCTGTTCAATACAATTCAGGATTTTCAGGACAAAATGAGCAAACAGAATAAAAAATGTAAAATGCTAACCACTAATCCAGTATAATCTGTTTACAACAGAAACAATAAAATTCTTGGATCCCATTGCAAATTTTATGTGGTTGCAGAGTTTGAAGGAATGCCAACAATCTTCTCCATTAGGTAACCTTTTCATGTTAAACACAAAGAGAGGAGCCCAAAACCTGCTGAGGACCAACTTGGCCTAGGGTATCAAACACAAGCAGGGTATTTTCAGTCTTACAAAACAAGCTGGATTCCCTAACACCATGCAAAAATACCATAGCCAGTTTCCACGATTTTGTTGTCTTTGAAGCCTAGCAGAAAAGAATGAAGAATGTGGGAACATTTCTGATGCAATTTCAGATGCTTCTGATGCTAGGTAAGCCAATCCTGCAACTTTCGATCAGCTAAAACAATTGAGTGTGTAGTCATGTAGTGCCGATTTTGCTATTGATGTAGATGACTAATACAATGCTAATGTAATGCTCTTCTTTATTTGCTCCCATTAATTAGACCCAGCTGTTCCAGCTTCCCATCCTTTTAATCCCCAGCTCTTCCTTAAAACCAAGTTTGCCTTGCTCAGATAGTTACCATCTGTTTTAATGAAGAATAAACTAGGTCATGTGAGCTCTACAACCCTGAGGGCTGTGTTCTGAGTCCCAGAAGGGTTGGCCCTGACTTCAACAGATGCCTACAAAAACCATCAGATGCATTCACTTTTATTTACAGTTAGAAGAAACATTTCCTACTGTGACACATATTAGTCTTTATTGATAGCCACAAGCACAATACACTTAATTCTGTTAAATATCAGAGATTAACTAAGTGAATTGCATCAGATTACAAACTCACTACTGAATGCCAAATTTTGTCTGCCAATCTTATTTTGGGATGAAACCTGAACAGCCTAGACTAGGAAATGGGGGTTGTCAGTAATTCTTGACAAAGAAGTGGAAAAGTGGCACAGCAAAGGAAAACCAGCCTGCCCAAACAGACTGGTAATCAGAAGATTAACACTTGAAAGAAAGATTTGGGGAAACCACAAGGCACAAGCAACTGTGGGCTTCTAAAACAAAAGATGTGGTTGGCACATGAACAGGGCAACTCCAAATGAGGATGATAATTTTGGACATCACAGTAGCCAAGTCTACATTTTTATTAATGTTTCAACCCACAGACCAATGTCACTGAAAATGTGAAATTCAGTGTCTTCATTGATCTGCAAGCCAGCTGTGTGGATTGCTCACTGTAAATCTTAGACCACTGCTTTTATAGATCTGCATTACTCTAGAGGGTTCACATCTAACACTGAAAAACATGTCAGAGAAATAACAAAAGTTAGAGGAGGTTTTATAGGATGCCCTTTTTTCATCTAGAACTGTGCTTCTTACACTGCTGAATAAATGAAAGAAATGTCTGATCACAATTTTTGCAAAGCTTTTTCATATCCTTCAATGATATGGACTGAAATCAGAGACAGTCTGATTGAGATGTTAACAGCACAGAAAACAGAGATGTGTGTGCAGTGTTCACACCGGCAGCCCTGCCAGAGGAGCTTGCTTTTATGATGCTTCTTATTCATCCGTTGTCCTATGAACACTACATTTCCATTTACATCAAGAACTCCTTGAATAAAGAAAATGTCTGTCTACTTTGCAATAATGTGAGCAAAAATGCAGCAAGAACTATGCCCATCACATTCCGGGCAAGATCATTGGATTACCTGTTCCAAAATTTTATTGGCACTGGCATACCAGTCGTTTTCTCTTCTGTTCTGGATGATAGCCTCACCCCTTGCCAAACCAATTCAAAGCTCAGTATCATTAAGTCTTTATCCCAGCTCACTTGAACTAAAAAAAAAAAAAAAATTAACCATGCATGCTCCAAGTACAGCCTAGCTTTTGACTCAAAGGGGATGCTGTAAAAGCTTTCAAGATCCCAAAGACCTGGCAATTTCTAGGTTTCTTCTTACTTGGCATACAAGGAGACTGTAACAACACACCACTAAAACTACATTTCACCACCTGCAATTAGGTTTACTCTCTTTTCAATTTCACACAAGATTTAATATGCCAAAGAATACCAAGAAGTTGTGTCAACAACTCTTGTTGTTAACCCACCCATTTAAATCTTTCTGAACTACAATCCTTAAGAACTAAGGACATTGGAATCAGCAGGCTAATTAACACCCATCAGCCAAGTCTCCTTGTTTTTCACATAGTTCAGAGACACGTTTCTGATTTCCAGAAAGTGCCAATCAACTGAACACCAATGATGCAAGTTCCTCTGTAATTTCGGGGTTTTGATTTTTTTTTTTTTGCTCACAAATTATTGTCTCTCTATAAACAATTGTAAGTATCAAGGTGTCCTTAAGCAAAATACGCAGAATTCTTGAAAGTTTCTTCTGTCTGTTTATTCTTTCTTCAAAATACTAGGGACCAATAAATAAATGAAACCAAAAAGTAACCACATTGCTGGTTACTCTCAATTTCTAAACAGCTCTAACAACACTGATTCTAAATGCATCTCCCTTCTCAAAACTTTTAACATCCACAATCTTCAGAACAATTCTCAAAAAACTGGTATTTCCCTACTTGGTTCTTCAATGGTATTTTTGCAACCCTTTCTATGCCTTTCATGACCTGCAATTCGTGACACGTTGATAAAAAGGAGATGAACAGAGGAGTGGACGATAAAACTTTTACTCCATCTTGAAACTAGGACATTGGAAAATCATTATTACTCCTATTTTTACCTATTAAAATATTATACTTGACATATAGATAGGTCACAACTTCAAAACTGGAGTTTTTTCTAAAAACAGCTCAAATAGAAACCTTTAAAGATAAACTTCTTTTTCACTCAAAAACTAAGTTTTATACCACTTACTGAACTAAATTAAGGAGGCCTGTGGAAACAGCTTATTTTAAATGATACCAAACACTAGCTGGAAGTGAAGCTTATCAGTCTGTATTAATTTAAAAAAAACAGCTTATCATGTTTTAAAAGACAAGTATATTTAAGCTAAGAATGAGGTACCTGTCTGGCTAGTAACACATGCCAAATTAAAACACTAGAAAGCATTAAATTCTCTCTTTCATCTGATGAGAATTTAAGGTAATTAAAGCATTATTTTAATAGCAGGAAAAGAATCTGTAAATTGGAAATTATACTAGAAAGACAGACTTTTTTGGAATTTAAAAACTTATGTCATTCAAATCCCATTCACAGAATTTATTTTTTCAGGTAGGGAGAGGTTAAAATAAGCACATGAACTAAGAGCTTCTCAGAATGTAAATATTAAAGGGAAGAATTTTTAGCCTGTGGTTTCCTTACAAATAATTTCTCAAACAACAAAAGCCAGACATGCAAACCTCACACCTAGCCGTCTGTACATTAACTGATGCTTAAAATTCCCATCAAGTTTTGAGTAATTCACAACTCTTTCTAAATAAATATGTGTTCAAAGTTAACCTTTTCTAATGGCTTTAAGTATTTAAAACCACTATGAAACAGCATCCTTAAAATGAAATCTTACACAAATGGACATTTAGGCTAAAAGTTACTATATTTAATTCAAGCATGTTACACTTCCACTTACCAAGAACAAAATGGGACACAAAGTAACCCAGACTCAGGCAAAAAGAAGGAAAATCAACAAGATGATTAGACTACTATCCCAGGTATCATAAAATCCCAAATTTTAGTCTACAACATTTGTCTTGATTGTTTAAAAATTGCAATAAAAATGACAGGAACATTTTATAATTCAATCCAAAGTGATGAATCTCTCTTCAGGTACTGTTTGATTTTGCATCTGTGAAGAGGTGTGAGTTGTGAATATACAGCTCCTGCTTCTTGAGCTGGAACTAGTACTACATTCAATATTTTGAATTGGATATCCCAGAAGCAGTCTAAGCCAAAAGGGTCTGTCTTCTAATTTTCTACAAGCATGAATAACATGTAGTTTACCCCTGGTAGTACACAAAGAATCAATTCCAGTAAATCATTAACACACCATTTTCCATTTATTCTGTTCAGTTAATGAGAAGTGTTTCCCAGCAATTTTTTTTCCCTTCCAAAAAAATAAGTAAGAAAAAAACCCAAAAAAACTATGCAGGGACATCTTATATTGGAAAAATAAAGAGCTCTGTTTCTAAGTGTCATTCTCATAATCAAATTTTTACCCAAGAGGACAGTAAAGCTCTCTCTCATCGTTTATCAGCACTTCTATCTTCACCTTCAGTTTCCCTGGTGACAGGAAGTATTTACAGAACTGTTTTGGCTGGTTGCTTTACTCAAATTCAGCATGAAGAAATTTAGTTGGTTTTCCACCAAAACTTCCCCCCCCCGCCCCAAAAGAAAAAACAAACAAACAAAAAAAAAAAAAACCAAAACAAACAAACAAAAAAAACCCCAAAACAAAACAAAAAAAAAAAACCAACCCACAACCAAAGCTCAACAAATTGTCATGTCACAGCAATGACAAGTTTCAGCAGACTGAAACCCTTTTCAGGTAACTTTAACTAAATAAACAGTCATTAAGACCTTCAAAGTTTAAAAGAGCATCTCCGTAGAAGTTACACGACTCTTCAGGTACCTGAAACATTGTTCCAATGTCTTTTGCACTGTCAGTTGCTACAGTTGAACATATGAGGTCACAACACGACACAATTATACACACAAAGCTTACAATTACACCGAAAGAAAAAAGAAAACCTTAAAATAAAACTGGCCAGCCAGACAACTACAAAACATGGCTGTGCCCAAAACTCATGTTTTCATTTCAGAAAAATAAATAAAAGTAAAATTTTGATGACTAAGAATCCAACCCCAATGCAATAATCCGGAAAGGATTTAGAGGCACTTAGTTCCAAAAAAGTAAATGCTACACAGAATCTAATAAAAATCAAATCCATGCAACAGCACAGATCAAAACTTTAACAGCAGCCCCCTCTGAACTAGGTAAGTCTAAATAGGGGCACTTAGTAGGTATCTGATTAGCCACCTTTCTTTTCAACCCAGAAATATGTGCCTCTTCATACTTCTAAGATTTTACACAATCATCATCTTTTAGTCTGTCCTGAAACTCAGCTTTTCTGAAACAGCTACTTGCTGCAAGTCAGTCCCATGTTAATGCAAAGAAAGCATGAGGCTTAATATCCTTGATAGTGTCCTTTTAAAAAGCAAACAAAAAAATCTTGTTAAAGTACAAAGGTTTATTATTGCTGACCCAATGTAATAAAAGCCACATTGTTTGCACTTGACCGACTTCCTCCTTCACCAGTGCTGGACAGAAGCCTTTGAGGGACTAGTACCTCTTATAATACGTTCCTTTCAATTACATTTCACTTCCATCTTCACTGAAAGCAGTGCTAAATCAGACACAAATCAAGAGAATGTATTCCACACAGTGCGCAAAAACTGTATTTTTAAATACTTTTCTGACAGATTGACGATTTATTACTTAATATGTACTACAATGATAGCAAAGTGTAAGACTGAAATTACGTTGAAAAGCTTCTGCTGAAGACGGATCTAAGACTTACACTTAAGACTTAATTTAAATGCACTCAGGACATTTTAGTTCTTTTATGTGTTTCAGGAAATGGATAAACAGGCAACTAATAGAATAGTGTTCCAGGATTAGCTATTCCCTGTGATTTTCTGTTACCATTAATTAAACACAGAAGGTCCTAGTCCAGAAACACACTTCCATGTTTGAGCACACACATACCAGCACAATTGAGAGTCAGCTGAAAAGGCCAGGTTGAAAACCTGAAACACAAATATTCAGAAAGCAAAATGAAATCAAAGTTCAGTGGTGGCCAACACCTGCTTTTCAATTTTTTTTCCAATCAAACTTTTCCCCTTCATTTTTAAATTTTAAACTGACCTAGAGCTAACTCAGGATATGGAAAAACAAAACAAACAAAACCTCTAGACATTCCCAGTGAAGACAAAGCCCAACCACTGAGCAGCACTTAAAGACCTCAAAACATCAGAAAGTTCAGTTTTCACATTATATCTTAAAACCTTAGGACTGGTATTTTTGAAAAATGGAGTGCTTTCCACTTTCAAAGATAGATTACCACAAAGCACCATGTAGTTCATACCATCTTCCTCATGGTTAGACATCAAAAGTCACAGTAAGTGTATGCCTTGAAAGAATGCCATTATTCTCGGCCTGTTCCAATGTATGGTGGAAACTTATAAAAACTCTCTGTAAAATACAAAAGAATGAAAGTAGCAAAGTTGCTGGCTAAGAGTATGCAAACTGTATTGTACCCTAAACACAAGGCGCGAGACAGAATTTCTCCCATCTTTTAGGCAAAGAATCAACAGAATCCCCAGACACCATGAGCAGGAATATCTTCACTTATTACACAGCTTAGCTTTGGATCAGCCATGTGGAATCCCCTGCAATTCAACAGAGGAGAAAAAAGGTACTTCTGTATTCAATGGAGTGGTTTTACACATCTAATTTATGAACACAGAAGTACCAATTTCCCTCTGTTGACTCTACACACATAGTTTTGATAGCTGTTTACAGTGTGTAGGTCTACATTCAGACAGAAGAGACCAAGCTGAAAGTTATATGGCCTGATAGGTCCATGTGGGATTTCATGACATGGAAACTACTGAAACAGAACATGCTAATTTGTATAAGGAAGTATATAAATTTATGAGGTTTAAAAAAGAGTTGTTGGCAACTCACTAAATACTTCATGCTCCATGCCATGAAACCTATGCCAAATGATACCTATACAGCTTTATAATCTTCAGCACAGTTACCTAAGAAAAACTTACTGACTCAGTGTCACACATGTGGTATTAAAAATGTAAATTCACTCATTTTGCTTTTTTTCAAAATACTGCTATAGATTAACACTGCACACAAGAAAGGATACAGTTTGTACAAATAACCACAGTTCAAACCATATCCAATTCGCAAGCTTGAATTTCTCTCTGTTATGTAATCTTATATATGTTATTCAAGTTTACACAGCACAATAGTCTTAGAAGGTATTCAAAACATTACCCTCACACTTGAGCTATCATGCCGATAGAGAAAAGTATTTCTGATGTAACTATGGCCTTTTCTAAAAATTATGTTTAGACTGATTTTTGTTTTGAATGGATTGTAGTGAAACACTAGAGATTTTATTACAATATGCACAAATGACTCATCACTGTAACCATAGCAAAAGGAATGCCTTTCTAAAAGGCTAAAATAATGCCTTTGCATCTACAAGTTATGAGGAGTTGCTGTGCCACTACTATCCTGCATACTATCTTCAGTAAATGAAGTTTTACAAAACAAAATTAAACTACAAGCCCACAAGAATTTTCTCCTAAAACACTACCTCAATCTGGAACAAGCACTGCAAATATATTTATTTTTGGTTAAAGGTTAAAACACTTAGAATTCATGAGTGGAACAAAATATTCCTCAAAGGGAAGGCTTTGTGCATATTTAGCAGGAGTATCACCTGATATTCCTAGGAGAATAACAATGCCTTAGGTATCTAGAATTTACTTCACGTGTTTCATTACCTTTCCAAATTCTCACATAGTATACCTTACAAAAATTAGTATCACTCTGTAGAAGATAAGATGATGAAATCACCATTGTTTGGCACTAGAATGAACATCACAATATCCTCCACAAAAAGAGCTATTATGCAAGAAAGAGGAAGTAAGTCTAGAATATCCAAATAAAGTTATATTTGATACGGAACTGGAACAAAAGCCCTAACACAAATATTAAGTTTCAAAATCCCAGTCTACAAATTCCATTCTCAAATATCAATTAAACATTTTAGAAAAAATCTTGATAGTGCCCAAGAATTACATTACTAATAGAATCAAAGACTGAAAATACCACTTGTATTAATATCTAATGTTACTGAAGACATGCCAATGGTAATTTAACATTAAAATACTCTGTCAGAAAAGGACCATGGTCTGAATTTGTCATGCTATCCAGGGTAGTATGGATCAGTCACTGTTTTTCCTCTGCAATGCAGAAAAATAAGTCTAAACTTAAATTCTGTTCTACCTTCATTTCAGCCAGCTATGTGACTGAAATACAGAATGGATATATTAGTTTCTTCTACTTTTACTATGCAGTTCCTTAATAGGAAAGAAAAGCCACTCTACGAAATCTCCCACAGTTTCACCTTCCCCTGAGTTTTATGCACACACTTTCCTTTCCTTCCCATATCAAAACTGGGATCCAATCTCTCTCCATTATTATACCTCTAACATCTTGCCCAAGGAACCCATCCAAGCCAACAAATAAGACTTTAAACAGAACACTGTACATAATTGACATTATTTAAATGGACCAGGATGAGAATATTTGAGAAATTATCAAAAAGTACACCCAAATAATCTGCAAGTAAATTCCTTTCATTAAACAACCCTGATTTTCCAAATTACTCTTAAGAAACTAAGTCTGCAAGAAAAGAGCAATGAAGTCTATACTAGAGTAAGTTTCAGAGGCTAAGGCATATGTTGTAACAATATCATTAATTTTGCAATAGCAAGGATAGACTTTTTGGCTGATACCTGATGGCATTTCTGTGCTGGACATTGTTTCTGTACAATCTTTCCTTTTGTTCTTCTTTAAGCATAACATCATCTGAGGTCCAATATTAAATTTTAAAAAGTTTGTACTAAACACAGCAAATTTCATACATCTGAAAAGACAGGTGGAAAGATGCGATATGCCATGAACAGGCAAGGATAGAAGCAAACTCCTACACAATACATTTTTCCCCATGCAAAAGGAAGATTGACATACAAGTTCATAGAATAAATCTCATTTGCAATGACTGTTAGCTGTCTCTGAACAGGTATATTTAAAGGGTAAATATATGTATAATGAAGAATTTATCAGATTTGGAATTATTAACAAGAAATACACACTTGCAGCCCAGGTCAGCCACATCCTGGGCTGCATCAAAAGCAGTGTGGGTGAGCAGGTCAAGGGAGGGGATTCTGCTCCTCTACTCTGGTAAGACCCCACTCGAGCAGTGTAAAACTTCTCAGCACAAGAAAGACACAGACTTGTTCGAACGGGTCCAAAGGAGGAACACAAAGGTCATGAGAGGGCTGGAGCACCTCTCCTGTGAAGACAGGCTGAGAACAGGCTGAGAGAGCTGGGCTGTTCAGCCTGGAGATAAAGCTCAGGGGAGACCTTACTGAGGCTTTCCGGTGGTTAAAGAGGGCTAAAAACAAAACAAAACAAAAGCAAAAAAGCTACTTTTCACATGGGCAGATAATGACAGGACAAGGAAGAATGGCTTCAAACTGTAAGAAGGTAGGTTTAAGCCAGATGTTACTCAGGTTGCCCAGAAAAGTTCTGGACACCTCACCCCTGGAAGTGTTCAAGGCCAGGTTGGATGGGGCTTTGAGCAACCTACTGGAAGGTGTCCCAGTTCACGGCAGAGAGGTTGGAACTGGGTGGTCTTTAAGGTCCCTTTCAACCATTTCAAAGCATCCTCTGATTTAATGAATACTCAAATCTTGAAAACAAAACCAAGTTCACTTCTTTTTTTTAAGAATCAACATTTTCTTTCAGATTTTCTGTTATTTCACTCTGCTATCCTATGCATGTCTTCATCATACATCCATTAGCTACATATACTTACATAAGTAGATATGAGTATATAACACATGTATACACACGCATCTATTTACCCAAACTCAGGGTAATTTATTTTGTTGTTTACTGCCATAGTTGCTTCTTACTTCTACTCTACAATTCTGTCACCACACAACCTCAGAATTACCTGAGCCTAGTCTGATATACTTAAAAAAAGGACCACAGTCTGCAGTAAAGGAAGTAATGAATAGCAAATCCAACACCACTTTGATAGGACAGATGAAACTACAGCTAATTGAATTCATGAGCTATAGATCACATGCCAAGAGTACTTGATTTGCCCTTTGTAGACTGTTTCTCCAAAACTGAAACATCATGGCTGAGGGTCACTCACTATTACAGCTGACACAGCACACGGCTCAACAGAAATGTATTTTAATTCGTATTCGATTTAAAGAAAAAACAGTTCAATATCATTTATAATTCAGGATTTACATTTAAAGAAATAGTATATGAGCTCGAAGATGTTAAAAATTAGAAGGCGGGGACAGATTTAAGGATCAGAAATAAACACAAAACCAATCTACCTGGGCCTGCCCATCAGCTTGTATTTAAATCAGTTTTAACTGAAAGCTACTGGTAATCTGATGGCTATTATATCATTATCTATGAACACTTTTTACAAAAGGTGAAGCATGTTTTCGGTAGAAAAACCAAAAGGCATACTTCTTCCCTGAAGACAGATGAAATAGCCAAACAAGAAAAATTATCAGGCATATTAGGTATTTACTGTTAGTGAAGCTTACTTCAGATGCTTGCAGATTTCCTAAGAACAAGTAACAGTCTCAGAAGACAGGACAGAGACTGATGAAATTATTGTTTCATATACATAAGGTCCTCCTACATCACTGATGGAAGAAGAAACAAGCACTGCACTATACAAAATACACGTCCTCACAAGGTACCAGAAGAAAGCTACGCCAACAACTAATAAAATTTCATATTTCTGGACATAAAAACTAAATGTTATCCTTTGTGGGACATGCCAGTAGACAAGCTAAGTATAATCAATGTTTAAAGAGTCCCTGAGCACCTGTTTTCTCTATAGTGCCCTTTTCAGTCAAGATTACTTTCAGTCTTTAAAATGAGGTCTGTGTACGACATGTAAAACTACTTAGAGATAACTGTACTTTATGGTAAATTATTCAGTAGTTTCCACCCCACCACCTCCCCCACTCAAAAAAAAAAAAAGTATTTGTCTTGCTTATAAAACTTATCCAACTATACTGTGGAAGGCTCTCCAAAGCAAAGTGATCAAACCCAGTATGGCTTTTCTCCTTCTCTTTGCTCCCCCTTCCCCCAAGTGGCCTTGCCTTTCTAGATGGCTTTTTTTTTTCAGTCCTATTATACAATCATATATCAAGAATCATATTTCAGAGAAGCAAAGGAGGCCAAGCAACAAAGTTGTGTTTGTTCTCAAACAATGCAGCTCTTAACATTTTTATCAAAAATGAAAGCCAATCGGACTAGAAATCTCAACTATCATGGGAGGATCTGGAGCACTGAATCTCTCCACAGCTATTACACTCAACTGCCAATAGCAGATTTTTTTCTCCCTTGCATAAATATTTTAAATGCCAAAACATACAAAGATTAGAGAGAGGTTTCTCAGTATTTTTTTTTACAGGACATAAACCAGCCATATTTCATGCAGGAGTGCCCAACTTGAGCATATCAGAGAATCCATTAAAAAAGCACCATAGCTGACTTACTTCCACATGAATAGATGACATTGCACACCTAGTATTACCAAGCAAAAACTACACATTCAGTTACACTTACCAAATCAATAACTAGTGACATCAGTTTCTTCACTTACAATCATACAGAGTATCCAACTGTGCTCCTACTTAAACTTTCACTCAGTTCTACTGGTTTTGCTCTGAAAAGAAACAATTATGCAGGAAATACAAACTCACCTAAACAAAATGGAAGTGTCTCAAAACAGCATTAAGCTCCCTCATCCTACTTTTTTTTTTTCCCAACATCACTTCTAGTAGGAACTCCAACATTCTGTACCAAAGGTATAGCCTCACCTATGCATTCACCTCCACTGTCTGCCAGCCTTCTCTTACTATGTATTTACTTTGGTAAGTCCCCATTTCACCATGAACCCCCTTTTTTGAAATGCAAATAGCAACCCCACAAAGTCAGTAAAATTCGAAAAGAATATTTAACACAGAGGTGTACATCCTTGTCTCCAAATATACTATGCCAAAGCATTTCACTTGCAATTAAGATCTGGATTCAAAGACAAAATTAATTATATTGCAGGCTTTTATCACCCAGGTACACTCACAGGAAGCTCTTAAAGCAATGTGAAACAGGCATACACTATACTATGGAATAAATACCTATGAAACCAACCCCTGCTTTGGCTTTAAGTCAGCTGGGTTTACCTGCCAACCTGTCAGGATTAAAAAAAAAGACTGCTTGCTGAGACACCAGTTAATTAGTCACAAAACCAGTTGCCTTCCTCATTTATCACTTCACAATGTTGCTTCTCGACTTACGATTGGTGTGTATTGCAAGCTCTTCTTGACAGATCAAGAATTCACCGATAAGAAACATCACTTGGAGACAGCACAAATCGTATGTATTTCATGTTCAGAAAAATTGAAAAAGAATTGTTTTCACAGCATTATCCCAAATCAAACAAACCAGACTGTACTCTGTCTAATCCACAACCAACAGTAGTCAAGGAGCACTGAAAATTTAGGCCTGCCTAAGAACCAAGACAGCAAAAAATTACCACCACTGCCACCAAAATAAATCTTCCAGCTTACAGTACGTCAAGTGCTGCAGATAAAAAGTTGAGATAAATCTAGAAACTCTTTACTTATTAGAACAAAGAATATAGTTTATTTTATTAAATACTTAACATGGATAGCTGTTATAAGCTTTACAGCATCAGGATTGGACGTGCCCCAATTTGTATCTACTTTTCAACTGATGAATGTATAAAACTGAACAAATGTGTAAAACAGAAATTATAAAAAAAAAATTTAAAAAAATCCTTTTTTTTTTCCTAGAAGAAATATATTTTCATGTTTTTGAAAACATTTTGCATTAACTGTTAGTTCTTTTTTTCAGATTCTTTCTACTTTTCAGTTACTTTTGTTTTCCTTCTAATGGCTCTGTGTTGTAGAACACACTGTCTTTCTCACAGCTTCTTCCCAGCTGGCATTTGTAGCACAAAAAAACAAAACAAAACAAACCCAACTTTAATCAAGAAAAATTTTCCATGAACAGATCCAAGGAACCACTCTATTCACTGTAAAAACACTAGAAGAGATGTAGAAAAGCTTTAAAACAGAATAATTTGAGTTAAGGTGCAATACTGGGAAAATTTTAGAAATGTTTTTTAAATTTATTATAACCCAAATTCCATTATTTCCAAATATATAAAAGAATGAGCAATTTCTACAAATATGGAAATTGAACTGTGTCAATTACTAAAAACGGAGGAAGAAAAATGTTGCTGCTTCACCATAAATTCTAAATTCACTATTTCTGAGTTTGACAACTGGTTGGCCTAAATAAAGACATACTGCCAAAGTTTTTATAAGCCTTTGAAAGTCACAAAAGTCAGGGAGAATTTAATGGCCCCAGAACATGAACTGAACATACTGACATGCAACCTGAAAACTTTTCATAAAAGAGGGGACAAGAATCCCAGTTTAGAAACAGACTGACCAGCATCATCCTCATTGTTTGTTCTCCAGGGACAGACAAGTTACCCACTAATCTTCCTGACAACAAACTAAAATTTTACAATGCATACTCTGAAGTTATTTTTGGCAAGCCACGCAAATTAAAACTGTACAGGCTATCATCTCCTGCACCCAAGAGCTGTGGGAAGCCACTCCAAGCTGTGAGGGAAGAGGTCTGAGGCTAGAAGTCTGTCATCAGTTTTGGGGCAGGTGGCATGAGGAGTCTGCTATTATAGCACCCAGAAGTTCAATATGAACACAGTCAGCCAGCAGCCTCTTCATTTTTACATTTGCCATCCATATAGCTATTACAGTGCATCCTCATTTGCAGACCAGCCAAGGTAAAAATCTTACACCCAGTTTAGCCTGTTTTTGGAGGAGTCTGTAGAGGGACAGTTCTCTTAACAACTACCTAAATCATTTCAGAGCATTTAATTTACTGACTGGAGCAATACCTGAGAGGCATAAAAAGCAGTACTAACTAGGTATTTTGTTTCCATCCAGAGAGTACCCTGCACCTTCAACAATAATGGCAGAGTCATTACTATTAATATTTCAAATTGCTCTGACTCACCGTATTCCCCAACACAAACATAACAACATTTTAACAAATACCAAGAACACTGTATGAAGCTACATGTTAGCAAAGAACCATTCCAAAACTCATAAAAAAAACACAACATAGTGGACACCTTAAACTGTCACTTTATAGGATTTTGGTAATCAGCCATTACCTCCTTGGTAAGAATCATGTAAAGAAGAAACAAACAAACAAGAAAACCAACCAAACAAAAAAAATCCCACCCCTTGGCACCTTCACCTGATCTCCTCTTGTATTAGACAATGTCAGAGGGTCTATAATTGCATTTTCCAGGCAAAATAATTTACTGCATTGTTAGCTTTAGTGCTTTTAATAATATACCTTAGGCAATACCAACACTACATACAAAAAACAACACATGCCTAAGTTGGTTACAACTACCAATAATTGCTTATACTACATAGCTCTTCTGCTTTGAGTTCCCTTTCTCCAGTACTCCAATAAGTACAAAATATAAATTACACCTGAATATACAAATTACATATTAGAATCAAATTAGCAACAGGTATATGATCTTCCATGAAAAATCAGTTTAGAACCAATCCTTTAACGAAGTAAAAAAAGTCCTAGCTTTAAAATTAAATTAAAAAGCACTCCTGCATGCTGTAGGTACTGTATGAATAGTTTGCAGAAACAAAGATCTGGTAAGTCTGATAGCCATTAAGAAGTCCAAATACGCTGACAGAAAACGAACAGAATACTTACATATTCTCACTCTTCCTCTATCAAGCTGCAGAATGGTAAAACTTACAGTTTAAGAGTTTGCATAAATTTGAATACATATGTATATTTACACATATAATGTATAATCCAATAGAAAAAGCTATACGTGACATTCAAAACAAATATCCAGAAAAGAAACAAGAACAAAGATTTCACATAAAAATTAGTCTCTTGATACATAGACACGATAGCTTGCTGGCACAAGGGCTATGAAATACTCTCCTCACCAAATAAAGAGTCACAAGACCAGAAAATCAGATACTTCAGGAGTGGTTCCACTGACTAGATCAACCCAGCAGACAAGTCTAACATTCCATCACCATCAGCAGCATACAGAAAGAGGTTATACCATACAGTTCAGTGACACAAAAAGGATGCTTCCTTCATTGAACTTAATGTGCCTCAGTTATCAATAAATAAATAACACACACACATAGACAATTTGTCTGATTTGAAACATATCAAAGCAGACCAATTGATTCCCTCGAGAAAAATAACAACACATTTACACAAAAGTTACTGTCAGTCTGTTAACAAACCAGCTAGTAACTGCTTCAAGCTGGAATGTGAGTGAAGAAACTGATCAGAAGAAAAAGGGCAGACAAATGGAAAGTTTTCATGACCAAATACCACAGGTTACCATCTTTGGTCCACTCCAGTATTAAAAATAAGGATAAAACCCCCCCATATTTTATACAAAAAACTGAACCAGTGCTCTAATATGAAGCGTAAACAGTGCAGGTCACAAAGTGAACATTCTTAGCAAATAACGTTGTATCATATACCTCTCCCTTCTTTATTTTTTAAAAAAAGAAATCAACACTTGTTCAGTCATTTGAAAGACAGCCTTCCTAAGGGAAAGTATAAACAGTCTTATTTTGAGAATTGCTCTACTCTAACACCTAAATATCCCAGGTGCACACTACCACACAGTACCCAGCAAAATTTTACTTACCAATTTCAAGCTATTAAAAAACCCTCTAAAACATTGCAGAGATGAAAGGATGCTTTCCCAAGTAAAGATAACATGTTAAATTACTCCTCAGTAGTACAAGCTAATACTGAAAATGTTTTACACTGCTAAGTGTCAACAGTAAGGGTATTACACTAAGCTAAATAATTTGGTTAAAAAGAGCTTATGCCCAGACAAAACCTTGGAAGGTAAACACAAGTTCCCATCTTTTACTTCACAAAAATTCACTCTTCGTTGCTGTATATACATCTACATCTCTCATAATAAACAAAAGTGGTATATAAATTCCACCACACTTGTTTTTTTTCTTCAATTATACTGCCTATCACCCTTAAAAGTGGGCCAAACCACGATTAAACACACTTTAGGAAAGGATTTATTTCACTAAGTTTTCATTATATGAAAGCCCAAATATCAAGGCATTCATTCCAAAAGGCTGCTCTTCCTGTCCACTACAAACAGTCCAGACATGCAAACTCAGGAACCTAAACATAGAAAAAATTGAGTCAAGTCCTAAGAGCCTACATGCTTTCAACCCCTAGTACTTTAAAGTTCCTGTTTTTTCCCACTGAAGAAGGAAAAAGAAAAAAATTAGTTACAATCTATATTTCTCTTCAGGTTTCTTATCTTCTTCAGTTTGGGCTGAGACACAACACTTAACAGAGGAATTTTTCCAAAGTATTTTCACTTGGTACATTAGCTTTATTTAAGCATAAACTTGGCAGGGGAAAGGTATAGTGTTAGGTGCTTTTGGTTTTGTGGGTGAGTTTTGCATGCTTCTTACCTCTGAAATATTACTACTAGCTGGGTTCCAGATTATTTGATTATTTGCATTGCAAAAGGCACTTCTGGGCATCTCTGGGCTATTTATAGGACTTAACAAATTACTTATCTTCAAGAAGTGTATTCGAGTGTTGAAGCCTATTCTATAACACACTGTCAAATTCACAACATCAGAAAAAGAATACTCAATTTCTTTCTGCAATCAATTAAATACCTAAACTAGATTCAGACAAAAGAAACAGGTGACAGGCAAACACTAACCATTCACCTCAACACTGATTTTAAACACTAAAGATAGAAAACCAGAAATGTGAACTTTCAATTTTCACATGTTCAGACTTCTTCCATACACTCTCCCTTTTCTGACCTCTCTGAAAGATAAAAGAGAATACTTGTTTCAATCCATTTTCTTCCAGCCTAAAGAGAACAAGAAACTTATGGGAAGGGACCTGTTGCTGCCTAATCCACCATGAACATTATGGTATTGAAATTCACCTCAGCAGTGGATGACAGAAAAAGCAAGAGAAGAAAGCTGAGTCACACGTGGTCATTTCTCCCTACAACACCAGCTATAACAAAAATGACTTATTTTGGGACAAGTGTCATTTTGTGGGAGGGAAAAATGAAGTAAGAAATACAGAGAGTGAAACCAAAATCCAAGTCATTTAGCATTATGACTAAAGTCTCAAAGACACTCAAACGTAATGGTGAATTCAGGTCACCATTACAGTCACAACATTCAGACCATGTTTTCTTTCAAAACTTGTGGTATTTAAGAACATTGCCAAGTAAAATCATGGATTATTATTTATCATGTCAGTATCAAGAATGGTGACAAAACAGGGAAAAAATGCTCATATATCCCTTAGAATATTTAAAATAGGTGACAACTTTGGTAGTGAAACCAAAAATAACACATAGTAAGAAACTGAACTAATTTAAGCCTCCAGAAAAAGGAAAAAAGACACCAGTGTTCTTTTCATGCAAAGAACCCGGCTACTCTGGGGCACAATTTCTTACTTAGACAATATTCTGGCATTAGACTACAGTTGTGCACCTACTGTCCTGACACAATGCCACTTGAAATGTATTTGGCTAACATATCATGTGTGTGAACACAGAGAAATTAAGTATTTGAAAATATGTAGCACCTCATTTTTCCCATGAACTTTTTTAAATTTTCCCATGCGCATAAAAATGAAAATACTGGTATGTCCAATTTTTTATTCTGCATTTGTTTAGTGCAAAGCACTTCATGGGAACAGTAGTTTAAAAGAATCTTTTTTGCATAAAAATACTCTTATTAAAATATTTCAATCAATTGAATAGATTCACAAACCCAATTATACATTTACAAAGCCTGCTATGGAATTCACTGCACTTTGAAAAATGGACAAGAAACAGATCTCAGAGGAGAGAGGGCAAGAAAAAAATTTGTCATCTTTCTCCTCCTGGTGCTCTCTTCCTTCTCCCTTTCCTATTACTATGCATTTCAATTGGGAATGTAACACTTCTCCCACCTTCACCTACTCAAAAGTGAAGAAGTACATTCTGGTTTTCCTGTATTACTTATTCTAGTTTACCTGAATTACTTTTTCATTATGGCATAATTAAAAATTTAGCATCTCCATTTCACAATATGTGTCAGGTGTCCAACTGCAGGCACTCTGGCTTCTGGAACAGGAAGGTTGCCCATATTAAAAGCTCAACAAAACCAAGGATGATTCACAAACTATGCCACTAGTGCCCACAGTCTCCCTCTTTCACTGACCAGACCTACAAGAAGTTTGAAATGGGTTCAGATAAGTATGGCCCATGAACTTTCAATGAACATGGTAGACATGGCATATAAGTTTTTGCTTCTGTACAGCACAGAACTAACTCAATCTTGGCACAGTTGAGTATGTAAATTCACTGAGATTCACAGAGTACTTCAGCCTGGCCTGAACAGCAGTTTCTGAGTGTGCTGGGCAAACATTTGTATTTCGACCTCTTTTGGAAGGAAAATTAATTCAAAACAAGATGAGGACAACCAGGCACCTTCAACAGCTCCAGAGCAAGAGTGTTCAACTTTCATATAAAAAGACTAGTTAAAAAACCCATACACTTCAAAGGTTCAAAGGCTCATTTTCAATCCCTCAGGAAGTACCCTTAAAGAAATATTTTTCCTGTTTAACTTCTCTTAGTGCCAGAAATCAGTATGTGCCCCAGTCCTGTGCCCTCCCCAAAGCTGTAACTCCACTTTATCAACTAAGTATTAAGGAACTCCCCTTCAAAGCAAATCCAGACTCTGCTCCAATTGCCTTTTAACAAAGGGCCCAAAACACCCAAACAAAGGTTGAGTCCTGGGATGTTTGGGGGAGATAAATGTCCTCTGAATCGTTATGCTAAACTGTACTTCCCTTTTGCTCTTCCCGCCTTCACACTAAGTTCTTTGCTAAACCAGGCACAGCAGAAATCACAGAAAACCCATGCAATCCAGCCTGCATTATGGTGGTCAGGTTAAGAGAGAGATTTTAATACTCTGAGACTATGAAGGATACTTAAAACAGTAGTTGCTATATTCAAAGTAGGTATTCAACTGGGGATTTTTGTGGTGGTGTGTTTTTTTTTTTTTTTTACATGGATTTTATTGCATCCTCAGAGAAAAGTTGGATAAACTCATGGATGACTACACTCACAGACACCAACATATTCTGTTACCTTAAATATTACTCATAAACAGCTGCAAGAGTATGGAACTCACCTCCCTATTCTAACACTTTCTCAAGTTGATAGTTTCCAAGGTCATAACTATTTCTAAGCCTGGGTATACCTATAAGCAACGATTCTAATAAAGGAGATACCAGAACTTCCTGTTATGTAATTTTTGGGTATTTCCCCTCCCATCTCCAAACTTATCTCAGAGAACATAGCTTTCAAGAACATCAGCAGAAAGAAAATGGTTATCCTCACCATAGCAGTCAAACTGCAGACAACTCTAAATTGCTGTAGTGAAACTGATGACATTAATCCCATCTATTTGTGCAGGGAGATCAAAATGGAGGATAAGGTAATACAGACTTAAACCACTGCTAAAAACAACCCTAGATATACTCTTTCAGTACACGTGATATAAACCTACAGTGTACTTAACTAACTGAATAAAAAAAGTTAAGCCAAGCAAAAAAGTTTCTCTGGCTAAACGACACATCTACTCTACTACCCTGCAGTATTTTGCTTTATTTGATTTAACTTGCAGCCCATTTAAATCAGGGCTCCAATGCAGCATGTTAGTAGGTGCACACAGAGCAGCCCAACCTCACACAGACTTACTGACTCAGATCCCAGATGTACTACAGAAACATTAGTAGGGCACTGCATCTCTTACAAACTCAGCCACTCAGAGCAGGTACTCACGTGCTCAGTTTCAGTATCGCTTTTAGGCTGCAATATTGCTTCCTGTTCAGGAGCAAGACCCTCTCACAGACTTCTTCTACTGAAGCACACAGGTATAGCTTAAATTCATTTTTCAACCAATTTACAATAAGCCAGCTCAGTTTCTTTGACAAGGTAAGGCCTTATGTATTTATCTGTGCAGTTTTATACCTTTCCAGTTTTGCATTTTGTCTTTATTCTCTCTATAGAATGACCATTGACACAGTTCAAAAGAGATGCAAAGAATGGTCATCTTTTCAGACAGCTATTAGAGAAAAAAAAGAAAAGAAAAAAAAAATCAAGCTGGGGAAGTCAGAGAACGAAGGGAGACTATGTATTCTGTCAGTGCCTTGACAGGCAGCTATCTGCTACTTTTATTTCCTTCTTTGTATCTTCGTAACAGGCAGTCTCACTTTTTTAAAGTCTCTCTTTGAATCCTGTGGAATCACAATTTTCCCTTTACATAGCCTCTAAAGAGCATCTTAAAGAACACTCTAAAAAAGGTATACAGTTTAAAGTTGACACCAGGATTATTTCCACGTTTCTTCATTAGCCTTAGGAATATTTCCGTGAGTACTATGTCTTCTTTCAAAATTACTATTTTTCTGCAATCTGTGTTTCACTTGAAGTCTTAACCCATAACTTAATCCTTAAGTGATGACTACTGTATCCCCATGGTCATGATGTAATGAAGAAAATCAACCACTTCTGGAGGGAAAAAAACATCACAACCCTTTCAAGAAGTCTCTTAATAACCTCAAATAATTTATCAGTAAAATGTCTGCCCACGTTTCAAACTGGAATATTATCTCAAAACACAACGCACTTCAAGAGAAGATAATGTGTTATTCACTGATAACAACACTCTTGGGCCTTTCCAATTCCATTTTTAAAGCCATCAACTTCACTAAGAAAGAGTTTATATCACACCTTTTTGGCTGAAGAGAGCTTAGGGGGAAAATTAAGATTTACATCACATTATTTACTGGAAGAAATATATCCAAAATGATTTCACAGTCCTATAATGAAGAAGTGAATAAAACTTCCATGTAGTTGAACATAAAAGCTTTTAAGCCAGGTGCGAAAACCTTCTACCAAAATTCTACACACGCAAAGCATCTTTGCATCAATATTCAGGGCAACAGCACGACGCGGGTTTGACATACACTCAGCTGCATTCGGCTAACCTGTCTGATCTCTTCCCTGGCCCGACATCTAATTTATATGATGAATTTTTTATCATGATGCAGGTAAATGAAGTTAAACCAGATAAACCAGGTTTTACACTAAAAGGTCTTTCAGCCTCAGCAGTGGCAGTACTCATCTCACAGACAAGCCAAACCCGGGTCCGGGTACAGGCTTGCTCTGCTGCAGATCCCGCAGCCAGAGCCGGCGGCACGGCAGCAGCGGGGCCATACAATGCCCACAGCCCCGCGGCGCGTCCCCTCCGCCGCCCACAGCCACCTCCAGCCCCGCAGGCTCCCCCAGCTGCCCTCACACCGGCCAGCGGTGGCGCGGCAGGGAAAGGCAGCGGGGAAGGGGGGAGCGGAGCGGGGAGGCGGAGAGAAAAAAACACAAAAAAAGAGGGCGCTGGGCAAGGGGGCAGCTGGCTGCTGGGACACCTCCTCCCGCCGGGCACGGTCACAGACAGGCACCTCGGCAGCTCCTTTGTTCCCCTCCTTCCCGCACTCACCCACGGTGGCCAGGGTCTCCAGGTCCTCCAGCTTGTAGGCAGCGGGCTCGAGTGCGGCGGGCGAGCCGGGACCGGCAGGGCTGGGGGCCGGCACGGCGGGCTGAGGCGCGGCCACTCCCGCCGCCGCCGCCTCGCCGCCGCTCTTCGCCCCCATTTTGGCCTTGGCAGCGCTGAAGGCGTCCATGGGGCCGAGCAGGCGCCCCGCGACCGCTCAGCGCATGGAGAAGGGCGAGAGGAAGGGGGAGGAGAGGGAGCGGTGGGGACGCAAAGTTTCAGTCTTCAGCAGGCGGGGTGGCTGCTCCCCAGGGCTGGAACCCGCTGCCGCCTCTGAGGGGGCGCGCAGCCCTTCAGCATCGCGGCCGCAGCCGCCGCGCCGCCCGCCGGTGCCCGCAGCAGGCAAGGACCGCCGCGCAGACAATGGCGAGGGTGCGCCCAGCCGCGCCACACGCGGGGCGGAGGGCGGGGTTTGCCGCTGCCGCTGCGGCACCGTCCCGCTGAGGGCTGGCGGGGCGGGGAGGGGCCGGGGCAAGCGCGGCCCCGCCGCACAGCCGGAGAGCGGCTCTCGCCCCCCGCCGCGGGCACGGCCCCGGACCTCGTGACAGCCCCGGTGCTCTCTGCTCGTCCCTTCCCACCCTGCGTCCCGCCCGAGGAGCAGCGCGGCGGGGAAGGCGCTGGAGGGGAGTGCCGGCGGCGGCCGCGCCTGCCCCGCGCTCCCTCAGTGCTGCAGGGGCGCCTGGGACGGTCCCGTCGCTCCCCGCAGAAAGTTAAAAATGAGCGGTGGAGCCCTTGCGAGGCCGCAGCCGGGCCCCCTCGGCTGCACAGTAACAGCCCTGGGAAGAGCCGGTCGTTCCCCACGCGTGGGAGCGCGTGTTCGAGGAGCTTCCCCCGCACGTCCCAAAGGCTTTGCCACGCCTTACTTTACACCCCGTTTCCAAGCAGGTGAGGCCTCCGCAGCGGCCAGAGCCCGTCCGCGTCCCCGGCTCCAGCCCGCAGGGTGTTCCTGTGGCCGGGGATGGCTGCGGGCGTGCTGGGCTGCGCTCGGCCGAGGCGAGGAGGCACCCGCCAGTGCCGCAGCAGCAGTGGAGTACCGAATATAGCTCCTTCCAGAGCAGCCAAGAGCTGTTGACGATTATGCTAGAAGACAGGGCAAATTGGTGTGTGAACCAAGTCACGGTAAAGCGTACGCATCAAAATTGGGAAGGAGATCCTAATTTTTTTTCGTGCCTTGTTCCGGCCCTGTTTTACCCTGTTCACAGCTCCATTCTACCCTATGCTCTAGTGAGCAGGATGTCTGCAAAGCTGATGCGTAAATCAAGTCACACGGGTGGCGTTTGGCATCTCCTTTTTATTAAATGTGACATCATGAGAATTAAAGGCCTATTCGTTTCTGTGTGAAGTAGGTTCAATAATAATGAGGGGTAATTGTGTGTATACAAAAAATGAGTACAAATATATAAATTATTTGTAAGAATTAAAAATTTATGTACACTTATCCTAAATTTTAAGGCATCCTTAGAGTGCAATTTATAGTCCTAATATCAGAGGATATATATAACATGCACTTTTATCTTTTAGCTTGTTGACATGATGGGTTATGAATAATTCGGAAAATCGTTAGGTCATCTCTGCTTCCTGTCAGCCTGTGAAGTCACCAGTCAAGGAGGATGACATCACTTCTGCTCCCAAATTTTGAATTTCATTTGTAAACTGTTTGGAATGCAAGTTTTGCCCTTCTGTTTTTGCTTTGCTACATTACTTCCTTTGCTACTTTACTGTTTTATTTCCCTTTGTGCTTCTTTACTGTGAGGTTGACTGAGCACTAGAACAGGTTGCCAAGAGAGGTTGTGGAGTCTCCCTCAGTGGAGATACTCAAAAACCATCTGGATGCAGTTCTGTGCAATGTCCTCTGGAATGACTCTGCTTGAGCAGGGAGGTTGAATCAGGTGACCCATGGTGGTCCTTTCCAACCTTACCCGTTCTGTGACTATGTTTTGTATATTGTATACCACATTTACCATTATTTAGGCCTTGAATGACATATTTTAAAGATTCTTTAAACTGCAAATTGTAAATGTCCTGACAAGCTGTAAATTTAATTCCTGTTTGGTCAAAACATAGGCAAGCCAACAAAGCTTTTTCAACAGTAACTGAAAATTTTGTTTAAGATAGCAGTTTGAAAAATAAACATTAAAACATTGAAGAAATCTCTGTGTATAAAAATGTAATTTTTTTTAGACAAATAATTGCAAATTGAGAAAAAAGATACTAGATGATTGTGAAAATTATTTTCAAGAAAGAGTACCTTAACTTCAGGTGTCTACCCAAGAAAACTGATATTTGATCTTCCTGAAACCTTTCCTTTTCAATAAAAACTAAGAAATCACTCACTGCTTAGATGTTAAAAAGGACGTAAAGTACATAAGGTATTGATTATCTTGAACTGATATTTCCATTTATGCTACAAATTTTACTTAAAGTTTAAATTACTTGCATTCAGGACGATAAAACTTTCTTTTAAAGAGCCTCCTACTGACGTGCTTCAACAGTTGGTGGCCTGTATGACAACACACATTCAAAAGACCTGTGTTTTGGCAAGGATCCTAAGCACAGGATTAGCTCCATTCGATGCAGTGTTTGTCCTTAAGATTAAAGTTTGCTTCCTTCCTTTGAGTCCAAGGCATTTGCCAGTTGTAGTTGTGGCAATATAATTGCAATGTTTATATTTAGAATGTCAACATATTATTAGCGTGCTTTGCCACCTCTATGTAACCCACTTAGAATTTATCTTGCAGATGCTGATTATTATCCACAATACTTCAGGGAAAGAAAATATTCTTTCTACATACAGTGAGGTTGAGAATCAAAACTCCTAACTTGATAAATTGCAAGTGCAAGTAGACCTGGCCACTGGATTGCAATAGTGGATATGAAACTTAGTTTCTTGTCCAATTTGGACACAATTCATAGGCAAGCCTGCTGCCCTGTACTCCTTTTTTCTTTCTTTTTTGCTCTTATTTTAACTTAAAATGTGAACTTTTGGTCACAGGTACTTTTTGAATAATCTTGGCCTTTCACTTGCTCTCAATAATTCGCAGTTTTCAGCTTTTTCACTTTCCCCACACATGCGTTAGGTGCCTACAGCCAGGTTCCTTTATCTTAAAACAGTTTAGCCCCTTTATGTTTCCATTCCTTTACCTTACAGGTGCTTACACCACTGGTTGGTTCTATTTTCATTTTCCTTTAAAAGTACTAGATGTTTGAGATGATTCTTTCTAAAGACAGTGAAGACCTTTCTAAAAGAGATTTTATTTTGGAAAAAAAAAAAACAAACCAAAAAAAACAGAGAACAGTAGTTTGAATAGTTTTCTCAAGTCATTATTTTAGTGAGGGCTTGTTCTTCTATTTCAGCTGCAAAAAATGTTCAGTGTGCATTCCTTTGCAAGCTCAGAATTTTCAGGGACCAAAAGGGTTCCAGGTGTCAGTTTGGTTATGCCCTGCTACCGTTCACGTATGAACATTTGCCAAACTTCAGCACATACAACCACACTGGTATTTAAATGTTGCTTTGGGTCCTAAATTGCTAACTTTCCTCCCATTCCTTCCTTTTTGTTTGTTTGTTTGTAGGTTTTTTATTTTCTGCCAGGAAACCTTTAGTTAGCAATATTGAACCAATGGAAAGGATAACAAACTTTCTACCTATCACTGAATTGATATAATAGATCATTTTTCTGTCATTTTAAGGGGACGGTGTGGTACACATTCCGTGCAAATTGAATATAATTTAAGCACCTAGATCTCTGGGAAAGGAATCAGCCATTTAAATGTCTCCATGACTGCAGACAAAGAGTCTTTCCTGTGGTCTGAGCAGGTTTGCATTTGTCTGCTTGAAAGCCTGCTTCTTTCTTCCCTGCAAATAAATAATTTTCCTTACAAATCTTGTTAAAGCATATCTTTACCATCACCATCATAGTAAAACTACTACTACAGGTTTGCTGGAGAACCTGTTCAAACCTGTAGGGAGGAAATGGAGAAGTCCTTCAGTGGTGGTTATTACTAATAAATAGCTCCGTATCATCTCCTTTCGTCACATTACATACAGTGCCTAAAAACATGGGACTGCTCTGAGCAGGAAGAATAACTAGTAAAGATAATTAGTACTGGTATGTGTTTTTCATTTGTTTTGCTAAAGAAGTTCATGATCGGGCAAGTCCTATGATGTAAACCAGCACCCTTCCGTGCAAAAAATCCCGACCTGTGACAAAGGAAGGGGGAAATTATTCCACCCATCTGAAGCAGTTCCTTCATAGTATGGAAATAAGCCCATCTGTATAATGAGCAATCACACACCATGCGAATGTATCTGCACATTCATAAAGCAGCTATCACACTTTTATTTGAATATGATTATGTTTAACGTTTTTTTAAAAGCATTTAAATTATGATGAGTATAGTCACTGTATCCAAATGAGAATTTAAACACAAAGAATATAACACAGTTGCCTACATCCAAAACCGTGTTTCTGATGAGTCCTGCTGAGTTGACTTCTTGCTTCAGAAATGCATTGGTGTAGCCAGTTCAAACATGGAAATGCTGTTACTAGGGTGTCTAGACTTCTGCCCAGTCTGAGCAAGTTTGTGCCTAGCTACTGCCAAAACTAGATTGAGATCTGGAAACAAGATGTTGCTTTGCCTACGTTTGCTGAGGAACTTGTTCTGTTAAACATTCTGAAAGTATATCTCGCGTTCATGCAAAACTGCTCCCCTCACGAAAGTAAGTTGTGGCCAATTTTTTTGCAAAAAAAGTGTTATAGGAACTCTGTGTTAGCTGAGAGAAGACCCTGAAACACCAGCGTGCTGGACAAACTCTTTGAAGTCAGGTACTGATATTTGCTTCAGTTCAAAGACAGAATAAAGTAGCATTGCACTAGGACATCTTTTTGTTCATTCTTTTCCCCAAACAACTATTTATGTATATTGACACTGGCATTTCTCATTTTGAATACTCAGGATAGTGTGCTGGATACAGCGGTCACCCAGAAAATGGGATATCCAGAATTTTTGATCTTAATAATATGAGAAGAGCTCTCATTCTAGCCTCCCTTCTTTAAGTTACTGAATGCTGTTGTAGGACCTATTCTCCCAGACTGCTCATTCCTACTTCACAAGCACTTCATATTTACTGTGCTAATGAAAGGATTTGTTTGCTCCATTGCTCTGTGGAATACTGAAAAAGTTGTATAAATTAACTATAATTCAATTCATGTTTATTCATACAATTTATGGTGTGTAGCTACAGTGTATTTTTACAAATTTTACCACATTTCTGCAAAAATTAGTGTAAAATAATAAATTCCACTAACGAGTAAATTGGTTTGAGCTTTATTTTTTTATTTGTTTTTCATAGCAGGACATTCATTGTGTGAACTTTTTAGCATTCAGGGTAGTCAAACAGAATAATAAACCCTATCTGTTGCTACCAGCTTCAGGGAATTAAGCTGTCTTCCCAAGGAGTTCTCAGTTAGATAAATGTAAAATTTCTGTGACAAAACATTTTTCTCCTGTATTTAGAATAGTTAAAAGCCTTTTAAAGTGAAATTGCATATGTCTTTTTTTTTTTTTTTTAAGACATACACATCTAATGCATGAACAGAATAAATCTTTTACTTCAACATTTTTGAAATTTTATTTGGTTTTGTATTGGTCTCTTCATATCCAAGACTAAGGACTTGATGAGAAAAAAGAAACAGCTAAAATCTTCCTCTAGTCATGGGCATCAAAGTGAGAATGTTGCCAGGCCTCAGAGTCCCTCATATCTGCATTGATTTAGCGTCAAATTTTCCCCATGTCACAATTTATGTGGGCTTCAGGTGTGGTTCATTTTAACCTGATCCAAATCCAGGCTGCCACAATTCTGTTGTTCTCCTCCCTCTCTCACATCAGCACCCACGCCCTTGCTTTTGCTTTTGACACTCAGGTAGCTTCCTGGTGAGCCAGTTCAGGAATTAGCTCAGGGATTTATTTATTAAGTTAAGTTATTAGGGTTTCTAGCCAAATCACTTCCCCAAACCCTTGCCATGCATAAGTTTTTAGCCCATTTAGTGCCCTAATCTTACAGCTGTGGGGAATTCTGAGCCAGACTGCATTTCTGTCAAGCTGGTTCAGTTTTATGCGCCACTTTCTTTTGCTTATGCCTTTGCTGTTTCACACGCTGACCCTTAAAAAAAAATCAGCACTTTGAATACTTCATAGATGTACATGGCTGCAGTTGAGGTTCCTATTAACAGTTTTTAAAGATATCTTCATTCATAAATCTCTTCCCACCTAAATGATTTTATGCTCTGCGTGACTAAATCACTTCACAATGATGTTGAAACTGGCTATAGAATCAGAGGAAAGAGATGGGCAACTCATTTAGATTGTCAGATGGTAGATGGTATTCTGGGTTCCTTTCTTTGACTAGCTCTGTCAGGAAGTAAGCAGTTAGATTTAACTCAGGCTGATTCTGGATGAGACTGTCATTCTCTCTTACCTCTGTAGCACTTAAAATCAGCTAAGCAAAATCTTACCCTTATTTACTCCAAGGTTAGGCAAATCTTTTCAAGTCTTTGCAGTTCATTTCTAAGACAAAGATGAAATCACAGCCCCCAAAGTTTTACAAATAGTATACAAAGATGTTCTATAGATATTTGTATTCATGGCTAAATGTAAGCAATTCTTATTTTTTTCATTTAAGACAAAATGCTTGCATGCATGATGACTGCATCTTTAAAATTGGAATTGAATTGTGAAAAGAAAGGACATTATCAGTTGAGTACAGCAAAACGAATTATGCATTTAATATTTGTAACTCGTGTCTTCTGCTGTGAAGTAATATATTCTTAATCTGCTCTTAATGTAATTAAAACACTACAAAGTCTAAATTCATTCTGTAGTGTCATGCTTACCACTTTAACACTTCAAGCTGGCCTAATTTATACTTTTATCTTTTATTATCATTTGATATACTTACAGAAACATTGGCTAAAGCAGATAGAAAAGCCTTCAAAATACTTCTACTGATACAATCTGATTACTACTGAAGGTGAAGAAATAGGTTTTCGATTTCTTAAATTCATTTTTGTACTCTTACATATGAAAGAAAATTAATGTATGATGTTCAAACTTTTTCTGCTAACAAGTATATGTTTTGCTGAAGAATTTCAAAGTGATGTAACTGTGATTCATTCATGTGCTCACAGTTCAGTTCATGAACTGTTCAGGACATGAGTCATTGCAGACTCATTAAGCAAAGTATTTAAGCACCTACTTAATTTTTGTTAGTTTTAAGCAAGTGCCTCGATTCTGTTAAAGCCAATGGAAATATTCACAAGGTGCAGTGATTCAATAACTGCAGCTGAATTTACCTGCATGGTTAAAGTCATGCATGAGCTTATGTGCTTTATGAACGGGAGCATAAACCAAAGGCATGAAACTGACAAGGAATCATATTTAAAATATAAAATGAAAATAGAATAAAATGAAAATTCGTAGGAATCATGCTCATTTAACTATGAACTTCAGCCAAAAAAATAAAGAAGGCATTTAGGAGGAGTTAAGGGTCAATTTAATATATGATCATTATAGATCTGTGCAAACGCTAGGTTATGCCCAGGCATATATAGTACATAGCTGGTCACAGTAACTCCTGAAGAAGGACATTTTATCTTCAAGGGCTTTATTTGTGAATTCATTTAATGGTCTCACACTTTTTGCTACTTTATGGTATATTTTTTTTCCCGTTGTGTATTGCTTTGATGTAGTATAAAATCTGTGAAGTAGTCAACATAAATATTAAACGCTGTGAATGTTGGGCGATAGAGAATATGGATGTGGCTGAGTTCAGTAGCATATGAGCAGTCCAACCTTTCATTGATCTTGCAAAACAACTAATTACATAACTTTTCTGCTATACTTAGCAGCTGATCTCTGGCCTTTGAGTCAACTTTGTGTGTGTTGGAAGGCAATGGATCGTTTCTTTAGACAACTGGAGTAGATCACTCATTCATAGTTTTATTAAGGATGAAAACCTAGAAGGCCAAGATTTGGTACACAGTCATTCTTCTATTCAGGTTTCAGACATGTAATTTTACAAATTTTATACAGATGAAATTAGGATTATTAAATTAAATGTAAAATCCAGCAGTTCAAATTTAAGCTACTAGCATTTCAGGGGATAGGTTACTACATCAATTGATGCACTGTCAATGCAGTTCCCTGCAAGTCTGAGGGGAATGAAGAAGACAGTGGCTTGAATCAGAGGAAATATTCATTTAGGAAGAAAAGATGCTTTAAATAATCTAAAAATAATTGCAAGCATTCTTTTCCAGCTTTGAGCTTAGTATATGTAGAAATCACGTTTCATCATTAATAAATTCACTTTATCAAATTTTTTATCCAGTGTTTTGGAAAATTTCTCAATGTGTTAATCTATTTTTGCCATAATTATTTTTCACCATCCATTCATCTACTCATAGTCATGGGGATATTTCTGTGATGACAGAGGCTTTGCATCAGGTGTAATCTACATACACTTGGGATTAGTTTGTTTGTTTGTTTGCTATGATTAGTTAGTAATGACAGACTTCAAGTATTGAAAATATGGTTGCTTAGATACTGATTCCAACGTAGCGGAAATTAACAGGAATCTTGCACTTGCTGATGTCTGAGACTAGTAGATAATATATCAAAAATTCTGTATTAATTTTGTAAAAGAATAAATAATTTTGGGAAGGCTCAGATTACAGGAAAAAGATCTTCGTTGGTGTTTTCCCCCACCTCTAGTTTCCTTCTTTCTCTTTAGCTGTATATGAAAGAGACACAAATATATACAATTTATTTTACTAAAATAACTCTGACTATATATTTTTGTTTAAAAAAACCAAAAAACCCTGGTTTTAGCTTGGACTGCATTTAACTGCTTGATAGGTCCTGTAACAGAGGGGGTAAGGTATTTATCTTTATTTGGTTTCTCCTTTTTTGTGACTGTTATTATTCAGATACTTGACTCCCTTAACCATTTTATCAGTGGTGCTGCTTTCATGAGTATAAGGACCATGTTTATATGTTGTGGATTTCTTGTCTGTTTCTGTTTTTGGAAACTCTTTCATCAGACAGCCAAGCAGTCTCATTGCATTCAACAAGGTTCATATCTCACAGTGACACCTATACAATTGCACAGGTTACTACTAAAAAATGAATAGAAAACTTTGCTAGATGGCTTCACATTTCTCACATTCTCCATTAAAAATTATACCCAAATTCATTATAAGAAAATCTAATATATGAAAAATGGAAAGATGTAAATAATAAGTAATAGCAGACATGTAGGCCAGAGAGAAAGAGTGTTTTCTGTTGGAAAAGCGAGTGCCATGTGGGGTGGGCAGGGTAGTGGGAGTCAGGGCAGGACTTCCAGGTGGCATGGATAAGGAGTAGGTCTGCTGAGGATTTCTGAGCCCTGGGGAAAGTGTTTTGAAGGAAAGTGTTGGTAGGGCTTCCTTTTTCAACTTCCTTCTGAAATTCTAGTGGAGGGAACAGCAGATTTACATTTCACTGAGGACTGAGAAACCCTGCTTGCTGGGTTTCTTTGCTGAAGACAAAAATTGGATTTGATCATACCATGGCTCATGCCATGACTTTCCTGGACAGCTGTGTCCTTTTCCAACCCCATAGGAGAAATGGGTAATAAATGCACATGCAGTAGTGCATGACTATATGAATCTGTTTCTAAAATTAATGGGAGAAACCTGAAGTTCTTTAGCAGTGATTTAGCTAGGTTCATCAGTTGTTTTTAGTATCTGCATTTGAACAGCTGGAACTTGGGAAATATTGAAAAGAAGAAAATTACTGTAATTCAGAAAAATGTAAGGGGATACAGGGATTTCACAAAGAAATAGTGAAGGCATAAAAGTGTTTCCCTAAAAATGCCAAGGTACAAGTTTTAGGGTACAGATGACTGTTAACACTGGTGAGGTGTTTCTGAATGAGCATATGCTCTTTAATCTGGACCACCTCATTTTTCTGTCACTGGTAATATTTGACCACGCCAACCTATGCCCCCAGGGGTTGTTACATAGGAAGAGTGAGGAATTTAATGAAGGGGTGTGCATGAGATTTTCAGAAGTTAGGAATTTAAAAGCTGAAAATGTGAAAATTATATTGTGACAGTGTTAGAGATAGTAGAGTAAGGAGGCTAAATTGGACAATGGAGATATCAAGTGTTTCTACAGGTTTACTCAGTACTCTTCTACTCTGTTATTTGAGATGAAGTAAAAGTTACCATTGGCAGCTTTTTCATTCATTATAAATATTCAACATCTTTACTAGCGTGGTGTGCTGTTCTATTAAAATGTTTTTGGTTTTAGTATTTGATGGTGAAAAAAAAAAGCCCAAAGATGACTTGCACATTTGAGAAGAAATGTGAAAGTTCTTGGTGATATTATTTCTGAGATTCAGTGAGAAGTGGTTTTCACTAGATGATTTTAAAAACACTGATAGCATTTATTTGGCAATATTACAAATAGTGCATATCTTAATCTCATTCCATATTATTTTTATTTCTTAAAATTAGTAGCTATTTGCTGAACATAAAATGAAAACTTTGATACTTTTTCAAAGTGTTTTGAGAGAAAGGTTTTAACTTTGGATTGGGTTTCAGAGGTTGACAATTTAATCTCCCCAGCCATACTCAGGGGCTTTCAGAAGGAAAAATCCATAATGAATTTTAATGGAATCAAATGGCAGCTTTTCTTGGGTAAGACCATTTAAAATGTATTTCTCAGTTTGGTCTTGTTTTATGAAATCAATTATATGCATTTCCCATTTAAGCTTGTATATGATTTGGAGTCAGTAGGAACAAAAGAAACATTTAAGCACTTTGTTTGCTAACAAAATGTTAAGAACATACTCAACAGTAAGTGCTTTACTAAATTGAAACTCTTCTAATGTTTTCTCCAGTTGTGGAGAGAGTAGAGTGAAAGAAGGAAAAAAAAAAATACCTTTGATCTCACTGAACCATTTAAAATAGAGGTATGGCTCTCTAGGAACCTATAGTACCAAATCAGGCCAATTCAGCAGAATGAAGCCTCAAACTGCATATTCTTATTACAAGCAACGCTAATTTCACGGGGTGTGAAATTGTTTTTTGCTAATCCAGAAGCATGAAATAAGCAGTGAGCAAGGAATATCTCATAGAAATAAAGTACCACACTGATGGTTTCTGACAGTAAGTAATGATTAAGGAGAGGGAAAAGGTGTTCTCATGACACAGGATTGCTGCAAACTGAAAAATTCCCTTTGCAGCACTGCAACTTATTCATTTCCAAAGGTGTAATAAATTTTGATTTCACAAAGCAGTAAAAGTGTCAAAAGTCAAACTATTGATGCAAGCAAATATGGTATTAGAAATTATTATTTTTATGGTTTTATAGATTTACTGAAAATATGAATAAATTTCTTGCCAAATGAACCTTACAGTGCAGTGCAGAAATAAAAGACTGGCAAATGATACATCACTGATATATATGGATCTCTGTGATAAGGCCTCCCAAATAATTAAAATATTTTCTACTAGTTTGCACCTGTTAATATAATCTAAAAGAACTGGGTTCCCCCTTATTACAGATATAACATAAGTTGTCAAAAGAGGTGATTATGCATCTGGTGTCTCAAAATACAACAGCAGTGATAAAAATATCCTGAAAAATTTCTTTGCATGAGATGAAGGTCTGCCTAAATTCTGAGAAGTATTTCTGCTGAAGTTGTGACAATCAGTCAAGGCCATGAGAATACCTGCTCTATGGTGAAGCCTCACAAATAAGTAGGGAATTATTTTAAGATGGGAAAATTATATGACCTCTGGAGCCCTTCAAGACCTCTTCCTATATACCACAGAAAGATTTCTGCTAATTTCTGTTTGTCTTTATTTAGCAAAAGTTTATATCATTACAATAAAAAAGTGTTCTTATCATAGTTTGTATGGGAATCTTATATGTGCCTCCAAAAAGCAACTCAAATTATTAACTCACATTTTTATTCTTTAGACTTTTGCTTTTGTAAAATATAAACATGAACATAAAGTTGTATACCAATTATTTCATTCTAATTGAGTATTCCTGTTTTTTTCTAGGTGTATGCTAGTGAAAATTATACATTTTCTAAGTAGTTCATTTACCCAACCCAGGCAACTTTAAAACTAAATTAGAATCACAATTTATATTGCCATGTTTTAGTTTGAAACAGAATGTTTCAAATTTAAACCAAACATTTATTAAGGGTCTAATATTTTTCTTCTGAAGACATATTAATTACTTGAGTGTGTCTTTGAGTTATGCTTTCCACTTTTTAAAATGTATATAATTATGATGTAAAATGCCATGATGTATCTTTGTCTATCTTTTGGAAATCTCATAGAAAACACATAGAATTTTTTCACTAAGTTTTGAAAACAGGCACATTTATTTCATATAGAAAACATTTTTCTGAAAAAAAAATCCATTTTTTTAAGTGCAAGTGAATTATCTGTTTTTTATTTTCCCTCTGTAAAATTCTCTTTGTTTCTCCCTGAAGAACTTGCTTATTTCTGTGGCATAAAAAGAAGAAAGAGTTAGCACTGCTAACTACACTAATGTAATACTGAAACCGGAGTTACAGACCCCAGAGCACTGAGGAAGGAACTAGCAGTCATCCATGAGTGAGTGGGGGTCAGAAAAGGCAAGGCCAAGTGTGGTGTGGACAGAGCTAAGAATTTACCTTTGATAGGCAAATCATTAGTGTACAAAGTCAAGATGGAAATGCCGGTGCCTTGTCACCTTAGCCACTGGTGTAAAATGAGATTCAGGCTGAGTTAAGCAGTCCTCAGCTAATTGTTTCTTTTTCCCTCAGCCCCTTCCACTTGTCCCCTCAGCTGTGTTCACTGTGCACACAGTGAACAGTCCTGGCAAAGCCATCAAACCAAAAAGTGATGCCATAGAAGGGGCGAGCTTTTTGCAGCTTCACCAGTTCCTTGGTTTGGGACACCACACTTTTACAATAATAGCTCTCCCAGAGAGATGGAAGAAGCGATCAGGAAAAGAGAAGGTAGGTGAGCCACATGCAATGGTGCTGCAGCTGAAGAAACCCACATAAGATAATGACCTAACAGACCTATTCTTGTCAAACTGTGCCAGTGGAGTCAGAACAATTGTATTCTAAATCTAGATGTAAGCTAAAGTGGTTTTTAAGATCCAGTGTTCTTAAAAACAGAACACCATACGTCTGCTTATGTACAGGAGTTATGAAATTGGTTCTTGTACCTAGGAAATAATCTGATTCACCAAAATTAATAAGAATAGTCAGAAGAGATGCAAATGTAGGGAAATCTGTTTTTAGTGATTTCTAGCATTCTTAGGGCTGCATTCACAGTTTAATTGAAAACTGTAGTCCTTGACAATAAACTCCATGGTTTCTTTGCAAGTGATTTCTTTTGTATTCCTATTTCTTTTGCATTCTTATGGTGCATTCTCCACCTTTTATAACATAGGCATTCTTCTTATTTTGGCCTTATTGTCAAAAGTATTTGGGAAGAGCCTGTCTTCACGTGGTCGAAAAAGAAATCTGTCGTTTTTACATCTATATATTTTGTTGTAGTCCTCTTACTGAAGTATCTCATTAGAGCCAAATTTAACTCAAGATCTTGCCAATCTTGACTTCTTTTTATTGCTTACAGTTCTTTACTAACTTTCTTTGAAACACATCATCACAAATGTTCGACAGAAACTCATATGAATTTCTCAACCGTTATTATCAAGGTGCTATTATACTTTCTGTGGGGTTTATGGCATTTTTCAACCTTCTTCCATTATTTCACATCTCTGTTTTTTCTATATTTAACAATATATTTTCTTCTATAATTGCATGTCTATATTTATAATAATTAATATCATATCATATATCATATCAGTGAAATCTATCATGACTGTTGGTTAGAAGACTAAACCCTGTGGTACCATCTGTATTTAACTGTGTTAGGTTTTGTTCTTCTTCATGACATATTTATATTTCTCCGTATTTCTCCCTGTCTATTTCATTATTCTGGAATATAAGCATTTTTGTTGCAGAGCTGTCACTATTTGTTTTTTAGTAGCTTACAAACTTACTTATCCTGCATTCTATCTATTTTTCAGTTCTGTAAACACTAACAATTTCTGGCATATTTCATTCATTACCACTCACAACTGTCTTTCCTTCTGCTGTTTTAGATTTATTTCACCTTCTGTAGCAGCATTTGTATCGGTTTTTGTAATGCATATGTGTATTTAAAAAGTATTGGTATAATGATGAGTCAATATTTTACTTATTTTGCAGGAATATAAATATTTAACAGAATTTATATGCCCTGGTTCTTTTCTGTCCTCATCCATTCCACACATATGTATTTTATCAACTGAACCCTTATTTTTTTCAAAATGTGTTTGGCAAAAATTCTCTTTGCATGATGAATGGGTTAATTATTGCTATGATTGATGATAAATGAGCATAAAGTACATACAACAGAGGGATCTTCCTAGAAAGGTTAAAAAATAAGGAAAAATTTGAATTTTTTTCACTGCGGAGTATAAAAGAGAATCCATACTTATCCTTAATCAAGATTTTGGAAGCAGTGAAGACATGCAAGTACCACACAGGCCTTTTTAACTGTGGTGCAGTGATGGGTAATGTAGCAATGCTGCTTCTGTGTTTTACCAGGTGAATTTAATAATTATTTAATTAAAATTATATTAATTAAAAGTTCAGCTGAAGAGTAGAAATATGCTGACAGAGTAGGCTATAAGCTATGTAAATTATTATAAAGTCAGCTGCTTTAACTGCATCTTGCAGCCCAAGGTATCCATTTTCCCCTCTGGCCTCATTGTGTTCTTCACAACTCTGGAGTCACCTCACTACTAAGCTTTGTCTGGCAAAAGACCCTGGAGAAAAGCCCTGCAGAGAAGGTGTGAAAAATTAAGAGAAAGAACTTAGGAAGCTTCAGGCTTCCTAGTCTTCATGTTGAGAACAGCCCTGGTTTTTGATCCCTCCATCATTACTGCTAGTAAACGGACTACTCAGTAATTATTTCTCCTTTTCTGTGGTATTCCTCTGACTATGACATTTTTGTACCAAGTTAAGGAGGCGGGATGACGTCAGAGAGGCAACAAAGCCAGTCTTGTGCACTGCACAGGGGAAGAAATGTACATGCCTGGTCTCCTCCCAAGTTAACTCTCAAAAGAAATCAGGCAGTTGTAGAGTTTCAAAAATAATTCTTGCCTGGAGTAATGGAAGATTCACAGATCAAGTGATATATTTCCTGATTCTATAAATGCTCTTCACAGTTTGTGAGAACTACTAATTGACAAGCAGAATTCAGGCACAATTCAGGCACAATTTCTGACACATCTTCCACAGGGCTGAGCAGCACTGGGCAGTTTAATGTTGTCTAGCAGATTCCCAGGCCCTTATTAATATAAGAATGAAGCATGCTATGTCAAATTGTTCACTTGAGAAAAAGTCTTTTGATCTTGTTTAGCATTTGAACTAGAATTTAGAAGTGAAGCTGGTTTAGGCAGCTGCAAGCGTGTTCTACACTCTTTTTATATTTTTTCTAATTAGTTGTTCTTTACCCCAAACTTAATTTTTTTTACTAGCATTTAACTTTTGCATTCTTCTGATTACATTATGCTGAGTGAATGCTGTGTTTCATTACCTCTTTTGCTCTCTTTTCATGCTTGTTACAGGGTCTTGATCGATTTTTAAGATAATTGTTACTGCTTTGGATTACAGTAGAAAGCAGACATTTATGAATGGAGTGGGTATGACAGTGGTTGTACAAATGTTCTCCTCTTATGCCCAGAAGTTATCTACTCTTCTGGCTTTTCCAGGAAATAAGTTATCCTTGTTGTAACATAATCATGCTAAAATAGTACTTTTTGTAATTTCTTATGAGGATTGATTTTGAGGCTGCTATACGTAAGACTGAAGGTTCACTTTGAGCTCCTAAATTGAGGTCTGAGTTTTGTTAATGCTCAGTGTCCGTCAGTTTCAACCAAGACAGCTTCTGCATACTCTACAACATCAGCAAACCGTATTATTGTTGTCCCTGTGTGGGCATAGGAAGCCAGTTTTATATTTGATTGAATTAGAAAATCTCATACATTTTATTTTTGCATTTTTGGCCAGAATTCACACTGGGCTTAATTTTTTAAGGATGTGACCCCATTTGAAAGGACAGAGATTGTGCTCATTGAAATTAATTGTGAGTGACAGTCACAAAAATAGAATGTGTCCATCATACTGCTTAGGCTTTAAAATTTTCCCTGAATTGTCCTTTTTTCAAATTAACGAAAATAAAGAAGATATTTTTATCACCACCATCATTCAATAAATCATGAATAGCATTTTATACTAAGTCTTGTGCTGATAAGTTAGTGTGTGTTTCTTAAAAATAGTTAATATTTAATTAATATTTAAACTATTCAGATGCCTTATTTTTCATTATTTTAGAGAAATTAATAAATATTATGTTATATTAATATCCATGTCTGATCATGTGTACAATTCTAGGACATGCTACATCTTTAATTAATCTACTTTTTGCCAGAAGATTCCATGGTCCTTGGCATGGAAGGCCTTCCCATTGCTACTATAATTAGTCACTATGTAATCTAGAGCTTAATAATCATATATAAATTCCCTACTAATTACCCCGTAATCTACTATTTGTTGATTAGAAGAGCATGAGATGAGTATTTCTACTATTATTAATCTCGATTTACATGATAATTATAGGGCTGTTACAGATTTTCCTTGTTTACTCGCTTGGCTATGCTGTGCGGCCTTTTGTTGTGTTAATAAAATACTGCTTTTTTATGTTCATCCATTTTAATCCATAGTCAGCCAGCTTCTCCTTCCATGCACTTCTAGCCTGCATTGTTCTTGGGCTGGTACACAGGCAGGTCACTACGACAGGTCATTCTTTGTTTTCCCTGAAAAGCACTCAGGCAAGTTTATGTGAAATAGTTACAGTGCTCTTGTCTGGTTTAAATATAGGGTGAAACCCTGCCAGTGCTGAAGGAAAAACACAGGGAACTGTTGCTCTGTGGAGCAAGAATGTACACATACCTGCTCTGAAGTTCAGGAGGAGGCAGTGTGGTTGGATACTTGGGTGAAGATGAAAGGGAAAAAAAATAAGGTTAATTTAATGGTAAGGATATACTATAAACTGCCAAACAGAAGGAGTAGGTGTGGATGAGGCTATTTTTGTGTAGCTATGTAATGCATCAAAATAGCAGGGCTGTGGGAGATGGTTTTAATTAAGCTTGTATCTTTGAAAGAGTAATTTTCCTTTCCACACAAGGAATAATAACTAGCCAGATGGACACAATATTTTTATTTGAATAAATGGTTGTTACTAGCAGTTTTAGGTGTGATTCAAACTAGCCGGACAATACCACTTGAAAATCCAAAGACACGAAACATGTTGGTGTAAATGATTGTGATGTATTTGGGATTATAGGAAGAGGCTGAATTTATGGAAGACGAGGATAAAGATGGAAGTATACTTCAGCAACCTAGACTTAATAAATTCAAAGTGTTGTTAGCTCGGGTCTCATGGAAAGATAGAATGAAAGAAGGGTAACTATCAAGGTAGAAAGCTATAACTTTTAAGTAAGGAACTCATTAAATTTTGCAACAGCAAAATATCTCAATGCAAAAAAATTTAAAAAGTGAGAAGTTAATGAATATGATAAATTAGAGAAATTATCTGAAGTCAGTTAGATGAAATCCAGTAAAGAAAAAAGCAGAGTAAGGCACTAGGGGATCAAAAAAAACCCAACCACAAACCAAAAAACCAACAAAGACAAAATGGGTAATCATTCTTCAGGCAGAAGAAATGCAGAAAAACATTTTGAAGAGACTTCTACAGCAACATAATAAATGTAAATCAATAGTTTGATGTGGTTAAAGAAAAAGCAAATTTCATTCTAGGAGGTATTAGCAGCTGTGTTGTACATAATACAGACAGTAGTTTTTCTGCTTTTTCCAGATATCGTGAGGCCTCAGATAAAATAGCGTGTCTACTTTTAGGTATTATTCTCTGTGAATGATATAGGCCAGTTTGAATAAGTTCAGAGTAGAGATAGAAATGCCAAAAGATTTAGACAGTATGATCTTGGAGGACAATTTGAAAACACTGAGTTAATTTAGAAAAATAGGACTGTTAAAGATAAATCCTCCAGCTTATACAGGTTGTTGCATTGTGGTTTTCACCTATCTTCCATGTCCACCAGAGGACAAGGACCACATTGACTGAATTTGCAACATGAGAGGTTTAAGTTAAATGGGAAAAGATAATATTCAAAACACATTGATAATTAACAACAGGAACAAGCTGCCTAGTGGAAAAATAGTGTTTCTATTATTGGAGGCTTTGAGCGAGAGTGTAGGAAACCTCTATTAAGAGTGGTCCAGCCTCCTTCAGTAGACAAACTAAGTAACTTTTTTGTTCTTACGCCATTCTAATATTTCCAGTTGTTTTTGTTTTTGGGTTTTTTGTGGTTCTTTGGGGGGTTTTTTTGTTTTGGTTTTTTTTGGGGGGGGTTTGGTTTGGTTTTTTTTTGGGTTTTTTTTTTTGTTTTGTTTTTTGTTTTTTTAATTAGTGGCAGTAACACCTTGGACTTTGGAGAGTATTTTACCTCCTAATGAGGTTGATGTGACTAAAAGTGGACTCACAAACTAGCTCCAATACAGGGAAAATGTAGTGGCAGAATACATGAGTGAGCTTTATACCTCCTTTCCCCTTACCAGCTTTTGTATTAAATCATGAGATATGTTGTATGACCCCCAGAAACCACGTAAACAGATGAAAAATACACTAGGTGTTTAGTATGAAATCACATAGCTCAGCTACATCAAGGTATTTGAAAATTTTTGCAGTTATGTGAGTTCAGATTGATGCTCACAATTTAAAATTGGGTAATTTCCACTAGAGTGCCTATTTTCAGATTCAAATTATAAATTACTTATTCAAATAAAATTTATTCTTATGAGTGATACATTATCAATCTTATTTGAACCATTATGAACAAATGTGGAAATTAATAAAAATAAATGTTAATTTATTTAAATATAAATTAATTCATATGAAATTATACCTTTGATAATCAGATAATGTTCCACATAAAAAACCTCACACATCTTAAATATCAAAGAGTGACTGACTTTCATGAAACTGCTTGGAAATCTAGAGCCTTCTTTATATTAAATATTTTCAGTGAGAAATTTTGCTTACATCTCCCAATCAAATAAATATCAGTCATGGATTATAGAGAAGCCATCCTTCAAGAGTTAGCCTTGTACAATGAAAGCCACCAGCACATAGCCAGTGTTATAATTAATACAAGGATCTAATTGTTGTTTTGCTCTGAATAAATGGAAAAAAGATAGTTCCACAGAGTGGAGGCCTTTATGGAATTAGTGATATGTTAGTGTACTCTTATTGTGTAAGATATTGTGAAAGATCACATTAAGATACATATTCAAGATAGTTTTCCCATTAACTTCTGTCATGCAGAAGAAAACATTAGGGACCTTTATTTTTATGATAAATAACAAGTTTTAAAAGCAATACATTCATTACTACAAGGGTGTAAAAGTAATAAGAAGAGATATATCTTTAAAATGCTGTAAAATTTATTTCTTACAGGCACTCAACCTATATATGTGGCTGATTGTTTAGATACAATAGCAATATTCAGAATGTTCCTTTTTGAACATCTGCTTATGAAAATAGAGGTAGTGCATTGTGCCAAGTTTCTCTCATCTTTTGCTGCCCCTTCCAAAATCCAGCCTTTCTAGGTTTTGAAGGACTGCCATATACAACCACTGGGTAGATTACCCAGATTTTATCAGTAAAAAACATAAGATTCTATCACAGGATAAATAAGGGAACTCTTGTCATTGCTGTCATTACCCAGGCACTATAGATGATGCATTTACCAGCTAAAATTAGGCTTGCAAGATAAAAAGCCATTTAGTTTTAAAATTCTGTAGAGTTCATAGATAGAGAGAGCTTCTGTATTAGGCCTCTTTTCTGAAGCAGAGGATAGTTTTATGAAAATCTCTCTTTGACTTCCTGCCTCAGATACAGAGGTGGAAACTGCCAGACTGTCAGCTGGAAACAAAGGAGGAGACTGATATTGAGGTCAGCAGATCTGGGCCAGGACAGGGAGAAACCCAATCTTGTCATCCCGGATCATCAAGGGTAAATCACGTTATTAGGGAAGTATTGAGACAAAATGGACAAACTGGGAGTGAGATGCTGAAAGAGGGAAATCATTGTTATGGAGTCAAGAATTGAAAAGGAAAAAAAACCAGGTAACTCATGGGGAAAAGCCTGGTGTGGAAAAAATTGGAGAAGAAGGAAAGTAGTGGATAAAGACTGCAAAAGGCATTGTGACCACAGTCACATGCTCCTCTTCAGAAATTAAGGTCGAAGTAGACACACATCGAATGTCATCAGCATTCTGCTGGTGATCTGTGCAGGCCATCACCATGATGCAACACTTTATGTTTTATTTTGTGTTGCTTCAGTTTACATTTTAAAAAACACACACAGAGAAGGATACATTAAGGAAATACATAGTTTCCAAGTACTCAAAATTAAGAAACGTCAAGCAGAGGCTTGTGTCTTATGTTAAAGTATTACCTTTATTTGCATGATCCAGGAGCTGGTCCCATGGGTCTGCTCTTGTAATGGAGGCGATTGCCATCATAGTGCCTTAAATTTCATTTTAACTGCAGCTGGAGGCTTTGAAAAATTACTGCCTTGCTGTCTATTAAATAAACACCATCTACACTGTGTACTGCAATTATTCATTGTATGTAGCCAAAGAATAATGAACATGTAACAACATCCATGCTATTGCAGATGATATAGTGGGAGACTGAATCAAGATGGGAGAGGTGACCATAATTTAATTGCTTGGTCTTTTCTGACAACTTGATTTTGTCCATTGAGTTCATCTAATCTGGGCTGTTCTTTTCCTTGACCTTAGATTCAACAGTCTAAAATTCCCTGTGAAAAGTATGAACTATCACAGATAAATATCTCTCTGCAATCCAATTCTTGGGGTTTTTTTTTATGCTGAAGAGGAAACTTTGTTTTTAAAAGCTGCTTTCTCATTCAAGTTTCACCAGAGCACTTTGTCTGGCAGAGTAATTTTTGCCTTACTGCCTGATTTGTATTGTTCTTGCGGCTTTATTGCTGTAGTCACTGAGTTTTTACTAGTTGCACTTGAGATATGCATCTTGATTGTAACTAGACAATCAGTGGAAAGATTTTATTCTTTTAAGCGCTTCATGAATGCAAAGCAGATATTTTTGATTCAATTGTGTTCTTTATCCTTTATTTTTCCTTGATCTGCCCTCCTAGCATCATAAAAGTGAGAAGCAATCTGTACATTTAGGGAAAAAAATACCTCATCATATCCCCTCAGTAAAAAAGGAAAGAAAAAAAAAATTTAAAAAATGCAGTTGTTTGAAGGAAGAGATAGCAGAAATTAATGAAAATTTCCTTTAAAATGTAAGAACAAGTAGAAATTAAGAAGTGCAGATGAGGAAAATAAAATGAAAGAAACCTAGTGAAAGGATGGTGTCTCATGGAGAGGGGCAATAGAGGAGCTTGTCTGATATCTGGAGGCCTCAATATTTGCAGAATGCAACATTGCTTTTTCCTGAACATTTCTTGTGTACACAACTGGGGAAAATCTGTCATGATATGTCCTTGGAGCTATTGTGACAATACAGGTAAATAAGAAACACAGCCTAGCAAAAAACACTGTTCTCTGGAAGCTGTGTAAAGCTATCCTCTCCAAGGCTTATTGCCTTCCTCTTTCATGTGAACATCTCTCTGCCCTCTGGGAACGCTGCTACCCTGGGACTGTAACTGTAATCCCAGAAGTCTGCTCTCATCATGAACTAGTACTTAATTTGTGGTGACTATATTTAGCTTGTAAACTACTTTGGTCAACGTACCAAACACAAGTATTAGGGTTGCAAAGGATGTGACACAGCAAATGAACAGAAATACTCTGTGTAATGCTATTTCACTCATGTTACAAAAATAGGTACATCTAAACCCTGTGGACAGTAAAAAAAAAAAAAAAAAATATATATATATATTGAACAGTGCCAGAATAATTCATCTATTGGTAGATTTACTGTGTGGAAAGAAAGAAAGTAATTGAAAGTACCATGATAGCAAAAACAACTGAACAGGAAAACCAATAAACAGACAGAAGTTGACTTGCTAATTATCATTACTAAGAGATGGTTAGTTAGTTGTCTGTGTACCGAATGCTGCTTTCGGAGGGTAGGGCTCAGTTTATTCTACATTTCTTGCTCCCTCCTTTCCCCCTCTTTTCCGTATCTTAAACAAATGAAACTAAATGATTTTCAGGAAGCTGGCAGCATCTGTTTTTGATAAATAATACCATTTCTGGGTTCTTTTTTTTTCTTCCACCCACACAGAGTAACATATTCAACTGTTCCTGAGGAAAGCATGGTTATAAATTTGTCAGAAAACAGAAAGATGACTGTGGTACATTCACTGTATGCTGCAGTATTCACTGCGTATTAGGAAGCTGGAAAGTTTTCTGGGAGGTGAGGAATATTTATGTGGTGTCTCTTTGGACCCAGCAGTAACCTCTTCTGGTGCAGTATAAACACATGGATATCACTGACAATTTAGATAATTTGGATACAACAAGTACACAATGCTTTCACACGAATTGCATTCAAATTGTATGGTAAGCACCATGAAATGCAGTAAATGTCTTTAAACTCACACAACAAACATTTGCCAAAAGCTGCAGGTACATCTAGTGTAGGTCATTACCTAGTAGTGACATGATAGAATCAGTAGTGGAATAATTGATTCTAAGAGAATTGACACCAGACTTCAGCAATAACATCCTGCCAGGAAATACAAGGCAATTTATGCTATTTCAAGCCATTGTTTCAGACTGTAAACTCGGAGAGAGATTGCTGCATTGATTCCACAGTCATTTTATGTTTTACAACACTGGGACTAGAGGCATTTTAAATATAAATCGTGAATCTGGAAGATGGCAGTTTAAAAAAAAGCATCTTACATAATGCATCAATGTGCTCAGATCTGTAATCATATTATAAACTTTCCCTGGCAGTAAGATTTAAACAAAGTAGATAGGATCTGGCAGTCATCACCCTTGGCTTTATGTGAACAATAGAAAAATGAATATCATTATGACCAGTCTCTCTGGTACTAATGATATTGTAGATCCTGTGGGTAACTATTGTCAGGCCACTGGCAACTTTTTTAATAAACTAAGTTTATTAATGAAGTTTATTAATAAAACTTCTTTACATTTGAACAGTGCTCTGGAAACCAGAACCGAAATCTGCAACATCAGACACTTGGCTCAGTGGAGACCAAGTGACCTGTGACCTCAGTAACTGGTGATCAGGTTTGTTATGTGTCTGAGCATGGGTCTAATTAACTGGTGTTAGGCACACAAGTTTGACATTTTAGAACTGCTTTTTAAATTTCTTTCTGATTTTACATTTCACTGTGGTATAATTTTGCCCTGGTGGATCAAAACATAGTAGTGACCAAATATCAAGTGACATTTTCATTCCATTCATTTTCTGCGAACCAGGAGAGAGAAGGCTGGTATACCAAAGCTTATTGTCACCTCCAACCACCCCTAAAATTATCTGTCTTGCAGAAAGATATAATAGGTAGACTTACACTATTAAACAACACTCAACAGCTGGATATAAATCATGCTAAATCTTTTATTGAGATCTGTTGTTTACAAGTAGAGCAGGGACAGCATATACCAAGTTGAAAGGAATTTTGGACTAGGAGCTCCTGGAGTGTTTTGTACACCTGCAGGCCGGGAGTAAAATAAAATGAGGTCTGATAGCTAATACCGAAGAACAGGAGGCACTGTATTTTGTTAAATGTAACACATCAATGTCACCCTTTCTATCCCTTTATCCTTTGAGGGAGCACGAAGTGAGCTGCTTCCATGTCTTCACTGGACTGGTTATTCTGGCCAAGGCAGAGGCAGAGAGAGCCAGGTTCCTGACCTTTATTGTTACATCCATTTCTTTGTGACAAGGCTCTGGCTGTTTTCACTATTAACTTTAAACAAGTTTCATGAGTGGGAAAACCACTTTGTATTCTGATGTCCATGTATTTTACAGGATTTCTCTAACTTAAATGATGGTGTGAAGTTTATGACTTAAAATACTGGCAATATCAGAATCATGTGACAGAATTGAAAATTAAGATATGTTGTTATTATTAGACATTTTTGTATTCTCTTAACTATGAGTATGTTGTCTTTTGAGGCCGATGTTTACATTAAAACTCCTACTGGTGCCAACAAAAGCAAGGCTTGCCTGCCTAACAATAGGAGCCCTGTTATTACATCTTGATGAGTGCTAAGGGAAAAATGTCTCCCTGCTGCCATTGCTCAATTAGGCTGGAACAAGCAGTGTGAAAGGAAAACATGGCACTCATCACAGGTTATCTATGAATGTGACCATATCAAGAAAGTGGGGGTGTTTTTCAGCCTGTGACACAGGAATACTCCAGCATCTCTGGCTATTGTTAAGTAGCTGTCAGCACCACAACAGCCTGGCTCCATTAGATGTCTGTCCAGAAATGTAAGGGGTTAATGCAAAATAAAAGAGATGGAAAATGGAAGACAAGATGAAAGAAATAAAAGCAATTAGTCAGCACAAACAGTGATGAGCATCTTTCCAAAAATAGCAGATTTAACATTTATTACGAACAAGAACAGACGTATCTTACTGACATTGGCTTTGCGGTAGGACAAATATAAATAGAAGCAAGCAGTTATGAAAGCAGTTGAAAGGAGAACTAGAAAACACATGAAAGACATTGGAATCACTTAATCTGATTACAAAGAAGTAGGAACCTCCACATTAAAGCTAATGTTAATATTCTCAAATATAATTAACAAAATAAAAATAATTAAAATGAACTAGGAAACAGGCATCCTTAGTAGCCAACCTAACTTGGTTAGAGGAGGGTTTTTGTTTGTTTGCTGTTTTTTTTTTTAATTAACAAATTATGAAGCCAGGAGGCTAGATGGACTTGACTTATTTTCTCTCTTCTTTTGGTTTATGTGGACTGTAAATTGGTTGTTTGCTTACCCTTTCTCATTTGAATCACCTCTTTGTTCATTGGGAAATGGTATAAAAAAACTCCTTCATTTCCCTTGCTTCCTGATGGATTGTATTATTGCAATTTTATTTGGGAAAAAAACAGAACAAGGGAGATGATGGTAGACACAATACAGAGTCTTATTTTTAAATCCCTGTTTTGTTTTGGCACAGTTCAAAACTGGGAGACAAGTGGTTGGATGTGAACCAGCCCTTTGAAACTTTTGATGAGATTTAAATCTGATGCATCCCACCCTTAACCACTACCACTACTCAGTTTGAGCCCACATTTCTCCCGTTCCATCTCTAGGGAGCATCCAGCAACGTTCTGGGAAGAAAAGTCTTGCACATTGCTGCTACTTTACCCTCCTTACGAAGAGGTTACCCGCTTTTATCAGTCGTGTTTGAACATAGTCTGAGGTCTGATGCAAATCAACAAAAACACTTAGACCTGACATGCTTTTGGCTGAATCTTTGGTCATACATTACTTTGGCACTGCAGATGGCTCAGATATACTAATGAGATTGTAAGGAGAGTGATCAGTATTTTTGGATGTAGGTGTGGTATGTTCATAAGAAGCATGGTTTTGGGTTTTTCTAAGGTACTCTTGGGGTTTGTGTTAATAAATTATTCAAAAACAAGGATGATGAGTACATCAGTTTTTAATGCAAAAAATCCAGCCTCTTTGCCAACAATAAACTCAACTGTAATATTGAAAAAAAAAGGAGAACCTTATAAGTAGTATTAAAAACCCTACATAAAAATGTAGGAAAAAAGATACCAGTCCCAAACTCATTGTAGAAAGAAGTATTAATATTAGTAGCAGAGCAATGAATGCAGAGATGTCCCCTGGATAGAAAGCCACCAGAGAAAAACAGCTCTAGTTTTCTCCAGTGATGAAGGACCGACTGACAAAAGCAACCTTAGACAGGAATGGAACCTAATATGAGTGATTTCCTCTATGTATCATGTTGCAGAGAAACCACAATATTTTACCATAGCCTAGATTTACTGAGAGTTTACCAAGCATCAGCCTAAGTACTTGTAAGGACTCCTGCATTCACTAAAGCTCCTCAGACTACAGGCAGCCGGCTAACTCCCTAAGAGTCCTAGCCTTCATTTCTAGCCTTCTCATGGCTAGAAATGCAGGCAAAATGCAAGTGTTTACAATTGCAGAGAGATTTAAAAAAATTAGATATTGATTAACTGAAATTATCAAGTACTTGCTAGCTGCTAAATTTTAGTAAGATGACCCAGGAAAAGTTCCAAGATTTTCCATTTAAAGTGCTGTTTGTTTCTACTTGGGTCATCTTCATACTGCATCATCTTCTGGATTTACAGCACCTTCTAAATGCTCCTACTAGAGCAGAGTTTACACCTTGTGCTGGATGACTGGGGCAGTTAAAAGTTGATGCTGGGGTAGGCCCTTGTATTCAGAAGGCAAAACTTTCACGTTTCATGGTCTGCTTCCTGTCTTTCCATAGTAAAATCAGAAAAAATATAGGTGACAGGGAACTCAATCAACAAGTTGATGTTTAATAAGTTGCTGTTCACTTGAATGAAATGGAACAATTAGCCAATTAGTGGGATTTGCATTCAGCCTGTAGTCTAAAGTAATGAATTTTGGCTATTGAGATAAAATTAATTCTGCTAAAATGAAATAGAACAGAACTACTAGGATATAATACTTTAAATTTTCACATGTAGTTAATAAGCAATTTTCAGCTACAAATAGGACAATCTTCACTATACCATAATTACTCTTTCATAGATATCTTTGACTGTTCTAATAGAGCTGCAATGTGGATTGCGAAGCTCACAGCCCAATTACAGTAAATATCTTGATGATCAGCGTGTGTCCACTGCATCCAAATGGATCTTTCTTTCTATTCAGAGAAATATTTGACTTCTAAATGACTTCTAAACCAAGTGACAAACAGTTTAACAAACTGAAACCTTAAAAAAAACCAAAAAAAAAAGCCCAAACATTTTTTACTTTTGTAATGTTTCCATTGCTGGAAATAGTCATTCAGCATCTGTACCTGAAAAGCTACCTTTCAATCAAGGAATTATCACTTCAAATCCAATTGCAAGTTTCTAAACCGTTTTCCTGTTAAAAAATATCCTGGCCATGTAATCGCATTAGCTGTTGACTGGCTTCTATCTGGGCAAGGCAGAATGTCATGATTGATGCAGAAACTTGGCACATGCTAGCTCAGGCCAAAGAGCGTTTCTAAAAGGATTATCCACAGAACAGCTCTTGATACAGGATCACAGAAGAATCCACAGCTGTGTTTGCCCATCTCTATTATTAATGCTTTTTATGGCTATTCTATGGAGAATTACCGAAAAACCATTTTGTAGAACTGTTCTCCATCTCTTGTGTATGTGTTTTGGCCTTAAGTTCTCTTTGTAGATGTACAGTGGATCTATACAACCAGATACTCTCTTTTAGGTCTAACTATTATTGAATGGATTAAAGCAGGAAGACCTAAGAAATTGTATATTTAGCATATATAAAAAATTATGCAAAAGGTACTCAAAAATAAAGGAAAATGTACTCAGAAATAGAGGAAAGTTTGAATTCATGATGATGTGTAGATTGTTGTCTAGAAAATAGCTGCATGGTATAGGCAGGTAGACCACATCAAAGGTACGAGATAGATCATGGTCATCCTGTTAAGATAGGAGGGTGACTGTTTAATTACATACATGTTTCCATGCATTATTCCTTCAAATTTAGTACCAGAATAAGCTCTATTAGCATACATTTACATATTCTGATACACCTCTCCCAACCTAACTCTAACTTTTCTTTGTAATATCAACACTTCCAGTGGGACTGAATCCTGATGGCATCAGTCACATTCTCTAATTTTTATGATGGTAGCTTGCCATTTGAGGACATATCCAAGCTTTCTTCTCCTTTTGAAGTTCTGCATTAGTATAGTTTTTTCTGTGGTCTTCATGAGGGTTAACCTAAATTGCATATCTCGATCCTAGCAGTGCCAGATACATTCACTTCTCAGGCCACACCTATAGACCTGGAAATATAATGGGAGCACTCTACCAGCTCAAAATTGTCTGCATATGACTTGCACTTCAGAAGTGGGGTATGAGGAGAATCCTGGTCATTCATAGGGACTCTAGCAGGAATCAGGATGCAGCCTGACGGAGTAGATGACCCTCTTTTCTCCAAGGCATGACATGGAGAGGAAAGGTATTACACCGGAGACTCAAACAAACAGACAAAAATCAGGTCAGGAGAACTTATGGAGCAGAGTAGCAGACGTACAGAACATAGCAGTCACACAGAAAGGCAGTGTGCTGGCAGGGGCTTGGCATTGCATCTATGTTTCAGGAGAAGGGAATTTTTAGCTCCTTTAGAAGTTTACTTATTGAAAGAGCCTTTATTACGCTAACTCTGTGATCACTGCCCTCTGAAAAATTACCCAAAGAATGTATTTAGAATTAGCCGGTGAACTTTGTTCTGTGTTGCCAGAATATTTTGTTTGAACTTCATGCACGAACATGCCCATTTCTCAATATAACACTCTCAATTTTTTTTTCTTCTCTTGTAATTCTACAGCTGCTTGAGAGAAAAAGCAAAAAGAACCATTTGGTCTTGACACTTCTGAATGCCCTTTTCTAGTCACAAGGAGAAAAAAGGGTACTCAGACTGTGTTTAAGTCATTAACCATATCTTGCACTAACATCAAAACTAGAATGTGTTTATGTAAAGAATTTGCTTTACTCTGTGTGTAAAAAAGAAAATACTTAAATCACTGAATCTACTAGAATAGAAAACTGATTTTCCATCAAGCATTGCACTGACTAAATATTTCTACATTTATAACTGGCATAAAAATCAGAGAACAAAATTAGGTGAAAGGATGAGAGAAGCTTGACTCACGCAGTAATGTGATTTTTCAAGGTTCAGCATGTGGATGCTCTGGCAGACAGAATTGGATTAAGTTTGTCTTTTGAAATGCTTTCCAAAATATTTTGAAAACATTTGTGTTACAATATAATACAAATCCAACTAATTCTGAAATAGATGATAAACATGATTAACTTTGTAGTGAAAGCTATTCAGAAAGCTTTAGGCAAAAACTGTTGCCATCCTGATGAATTAAGAAGGGGATAATATCACTCTAATGGATATTTTTGTACAAGTGTATGTCATAAGGCTTTGTAATTAAATAGTCCCTGATCAAATTGCATATGCCAGTTTTGACAACATGTTGTTTTAAAAATAAATTCCCTTTCATCATGGTTTTCAGACACCTACACACTGATAATGTTTAGATAAATTTCCACTCTGCCCCTTCAAAAAGACCATGAAAACCCCAAGTTCTCTGGATCAAGACCATATTTAACCCCCCACATTGTATTTTATATAACTGTTCTGAGTTTGGTTTTAATTATTCTCCTTTTTTTCTGTTTTCTTTTACTGCGCACACAAATAGACTGATGGGCAGTTTGAACAAAAATAGCCTCCATTTAAGCCATGAATGTGAATCCAGGTTAGAGTGTCCCAGATTTTTTTTTTTGTATATATATCTGGACTATTACTACAGATTGCAGCTAGTATAATGCAGGGACTTCTTTAGCTCAGAGGAACATGGATTTCAAGGTGCCCTTGTGATACTGGAGACCAGTTTTGCAGTGAGTGTGATATTACACAGTGCTAGATAAAAAGAACTGATTACAAAGCTTTCAGTCTTGTCAGTACCTGGGAAAATATCAGTACAACCACCTGTGGTCAAATCCTTCCACTCTTAACTGTAGAAAGAAAGATTTTGCTATATAGTGTCTATTAGTTTCCTCAGTTTGTATCACAGGGAGTTAAGTAGTCTCTATATAAATAAACATTGCAGAACAAAGCAAATACCTATGACAACATTTACTGTTTTTCTTTGCCATGAGTGTGTTATACTTCAATAACAGATGAATAATAAATGCATGTCTGTAGATTCAGAGTGGTTAAGAACAGAAGGCCCGACCTGCTGCCTGGAGAGCCTCTGAACACTCCACACATGAATCTGTTTTAACCTGGGCTGGATGAAGCCAGAGCAACCACACCCACTTCAGAACTTCACAGATTTGGGACCTCCAGAGGTCCCTTTCATTCTACATACATTCATGCTTATATTTATATGCTTTTATATATATATATATGTATGTGTGTATATATATATATGTGTATATATATATATGTATATATATATGTGTATATGTGTGTGTATTTCTTAACAACTCATCTTGGCAAAATAAGAAATCTAATGATCAGACTTTTCACATTTCCACATTTTCAATTATGTACATTTGTCCGTTCAATTATGGACATTTGTAATTAATACAGTTTTTGTTGGGTTTTTTGTTGTGGGGTTTTGTTTTGATTTTTTTTGCTGCTTCTGTATTTGCTCTTCACGGCTATCCAGCTCGCATTCTGTGCTAACAAATAGTCTTGTGCTACTTTTGCTGATCATTGTTCCCAACTATTTCTACACCATTAAGAATGGTGCTGTCTATATTCAGTCATGCAAGACCACATGCAGGGATATTTTGGCCACATAGTTCAAAAGACTATTTTAAAGAAGTTGTACTTGGGGACTTACCTGTGTAGCAGAGGAATTCCTCTTACAAAATTTAGCAATTGGACAATACTAGTATAACTCCTGAGCTCAGTTACAAGAGTGACACAAGACCATCCTTAAAACCTGTGTTTTAATCACCTCAAGCTGTTCAATAGATTTGTACACGCCCTTTTGCCAAGCTGGTAATTTGTCTCTTTGTTCTACTTCCGTTTTGGTGAAAGGTGTCTGATTTATGGTATAAGGAAAACTGGCTTTTTGGATTATAAGATTTTAGCCTGCTGATTTTGCAATCACAGAATGAGATATTCAAAGGAAAGAAGTTATGTTTGTATGGCAATATGGAGTCCTTGGGTAGAAGAGGACCACTTCATTATTATGTCACCTCTTATGAGATGACACTTCATTTATATTGCTTCTCCAAATTGCGTTCAGCACAGAATAAACTGGATGTAACAGTGCTCCATGTTAGTGCAAAAACGAAATTTTGAATAAAAATTCATTGACAGAGAATGGGATGTGAAAATAAATCCCCAAAGTAGAATAGGCATTGATGAATGTAGGCTACTCTTAACTAATTTTTTGCCTGCTTGTGCAATATAATACTGTCTCTAATTAAGTTAGCACAGAACACTATTTCTAAACAAGGCAAATCCTAATTCTCTTTTGTTGCAAAGTTTAATGCAGATGTCTTCCCCCTCACTCCTTTCTCCATTCTTCCCCCTGCTCTCTTAAATAAATAGTGCTAGAGAAGTGTTATATCTCCACAAGTTACCAGTTGTAGTGACTTTGATATGCACAAACTAGGTGGGAAAAGGGTAATTATATATCAAAGTTTTTAGCTATTGAATAAAAGCTCTGCTTCCATTTTTATATTGAAGGCATTAAAAACAGTACTGCAGCTTAAAAGTCAACTTCTTTAATAAAAGTAAAAGATGAAATTTAAGACTGGGACAGTTGATTCTACCTGGTAGGTGACAAAAAGCAGTTGTTGCGCTTGCTGTCATTCATCAGCCGTCTGAACCTCCTTGGGCAGGTACCAGCTGATGTTATGTAAGTGCTGTTGCATTATTTTGAATATTGCATAAAAAAAGGATGGCCTCAGTCTAATATTTAGGGATGAACACCCCTCTTGCTTGAAATTTAAACTAAAATTATGCACCCTTTTGCAGGCATTAGGGGACAGTTACATCCCAATGGGATATTTTGGTTACAGTGATAGTGTGATATTGTTTATTTTGTGCATTTATTTGGATTTCCTGTGCTCTTGCTTCATCTTTCTCTGAAAGTATTTAAGATAAGTATTTCATACTGTTACTCTTTAAGTACAGCAAAATCTGATACCAAACAATTTTCTACAATACTTCTAACTGAATTGAGATATTCTGACCTCTAAAAGTAAAAACAGTATCAGAAAAAAGAGGCAATAATCTCTGATTACAATATTAAATTATGTTTACAGAAGCAAAGAAGAATTATAGATTTCCATCTATGTCCAAAGAAATTTTTCAGAGGAAAAGGCATACTAAAAGTTCAGCACCTTTCCTGCTGCTGTAAATGGGCGTATGCTCATATTAGTAATTTTGTAGGAAATTAATATTGAGTGTTCTTACTTATGACTCTACATCTACTTGACTACAATTCCTTCTTTTCACTGCTTCAGAAATCTTAATTCAGTGACACTTTGTATGAAGTAAGACCAAATATCCATTTGACCAATGCAAGTATAAGATATGATGCATAGTGCATGCCAGAGCTTGCTCTATTTTCCAGTCTTCTGTGCTTTGAAATAGGTTTTGTTTTTCATTTGGCAAACTGGCAGCACAAGTCCTCACAGCTGTTACAACATTTTCATGGCAATGCATATTATTATGGACTCATAGCCTGTGCCTTATATGCATGACAGATGTTTTTGTTTAAATCCTCAGTCAGTAGGATTTTTATCTTCTTTACACAACAGAACACCTCTAATCTGTGTACAGTAGGTATAAACATGCATAACATTTTAATGAAAAATGGCCTCCGCATAGTAATCCTATTATTTCTTTTAAACACCTAAAGATTTTACTCTTGGATTTTAATGCATGTTCAGAAAAATTTTACATTCTGCTCTGCTGATTCTCTTCCTTATGTTCATTTTCTACATATTTTAATGGAATTGCATTATTTAGTATAGGGTTATTAAATCATCCCACAAATTTTTCTGCCTGAAACAGTTATCTACTAAATCTTAATTGATTTAATAACTGCTATAAAATGTGTTTAGCATTAACAGAAACATATGTACTTAATTTCTAATACATTTTATCAGGTTTTGCTCTAAGGCACAGTACACCAAGAAATAAACAAACAAATATATTGGTTTATTTATAAACAATGAAGTCTAAAGCAAGCACCTAAATGAAACACTGATTAATTCTTCCCTTCCACATATTCCAAGAAGCTCCCATAGGAATACATGCAGCTGGGAGGCATTTCTGAGCAGGGACATGCAAATGATTGTTTGGGTTTTCTGTTTGTTTATTTGTTTGCTTGATTAGTCAAAAAGCTCATTTCAGCAGCTCTGTGCTGCTCCAGTGGAACCTTCTGTGTTTCTTTGTTTTTAATCGAAACAAAATGGTGGCCTTCACATTTCAAAATCCTTTCCAACTAACCTGCTCCTAGAAACGACCCTTTCTAAATGTCTTCAGCTGTTTTTGTGATAATACATAAATTCATTTTCTTAGGAGATACCTTGAAATAATCGATATGGCCTTTTTCTGACCAGAGCTATATTCCAGGAACTATAAAATCCCACAAACAGACCTCTAAGAGGGAACAACAGTCACAATTATTTGGGCTTACTAGATATTAATTCAAGTAATTTGCCTTGCGGGTGATCTAATAATCAAACACATTAAAAAAGACTTCAGCAGCAGAAATATATATCCATAATGCTCTCTGACACGAATGTGTGCAGCAGTGATTATTCTTGCTTGCTCATCCATGAGGCTTCACAGATTTAAAATATGGAAATACTTTGCTCTTCTGGAGACACAATTCATCTTACACCTCCCCAGCACGCTGGTGTGTAGGGAACATGAATCTACAGTGTTACAGGACTAGTGAAGGTATAACTTATTTTCCTTAAATAAAAAAGCCCCAAGCATTGGGTAGCTCTGCACATTATGCAATTATATATTTAGCTGACCCAATAAATATTAATAACCCTAATTTAAACAGGGAGAGATAAAGTGTGTTCTGCCTGAATAAGCAACGAGTTACAACAGTTTCATAGATGAGGAAATACTCTAAGTAAGAAAATTTTTTTTTGTTTGCCACTTTCTTCTTATCCAAATAATTTAAGCATTTGTCATTGTAAGAACTTGAAAAAATAATGATTCTCCCAAACAGTAAAATAGCAGAAACCCTTATATGTGAATTTGCCCCAAACAGTAAAATAACAGAAACTGTTATATGTGAATTTGCCCATCAGCAATCTTTGAGGAGATTAAGAGATGTGTTTTTCAAACATTTGGAGTGCTGCATATAGACTTTTATGGGTTTTTTTTCACTGTGTGAGTCTATGTTCATAAAAATAAAATTTCTTTTTACTTTGGCCAAGTAAACTGGTTTAAAACTACTTTCATACAGACAGCATGTAAGTACACTATTTTGTATGGGTGAAACCTGGGAGAACCATACCATTTTTTGCTAATAGTAGCAGTCAGCTCTGCTACTGATCAGCAGAAAGTCTGTAGGAATATGTCCATAATCTATGGATTTTAACATTATCATTTTCCCTTCTCTGTTTATGACTCTGCGGAACAAAAATGTGAAGCACATCCACACAACACTTCACAGGGAAGCTGTGGAAGTAAAACACCAGCTTAAAAACTAGAACAGCCCAAACTGCGTTTATTTTTAAAAGGTACCTGGATATAACTGTACATTGTCAGATCAACTAAAGCCATATTGAGACTGAAATAACAAGGAGAAGTGCCTGTAAAAATTTTTGTAATTCATATCTTCTGTAGAACATACTCTGTTATATCCAAAAACCCACAGGTGCTAGACATATTTTCTTCCACAAACTTTTCAGAGACACCAGAGAAACTTGAATGACATTTTTAAGTTATGAGTTCATTCAATAGATGAAAGTGTTACTGTACTGCAGAACGGTTTGCTGCGTATTTGGCAGAAGACTTCTCATCTTTGTGTGTGTGAATATATTGTAGTCAATTGTGGTTGCCATAAATGGTAAAATTATTTGCACTGCTGTTCATGGTCTCTTTTTTTAGGCCTGAAGGTATAAGAATTCAATCAAATAGGGGCTATGAACTCTTCCCTTCACAATGCAGAAACCATATTGTGTGACCGAAAAGATGTAACAGATTGAACAGTGAGTGGTTCCTCAGAATTTTTCATAGTCAGCTCCAAGACTTAGCAAGATCTAACCTCCATACTTGCCCTGCCTTGACTGGAGTGATAGAGCGTAATAAAGCATTTGAGAAAAAAATACATTTTGAGAATGTGGCATGTATTTCATTAGCACCATAATTCTTTCAAGAAATAGTTTATTAAGAGCTAGTCTCCCAGTTGAGTTGCTAATATATTTTATATAGATGTCATGTATGAATTTTCAGAGTACAGGTCTTGACTACTCACTGGGACATTATTTTTAATCAGTCAAGTCCAGTTAAAATGCTAAATTCTTTGTGTGTATAAGCACATAGGTCTTATAAATATAAATAACTTATGTTCCCTTGGTGTTTTATTTTGATAATGGTCAGAAAAGTACAGATTATTTTTCTTTATACAGATTGATATTTATTGTATTCTTTCCTCTGATTAATGATAACTGATGCTGTGATTCCCAAGGCTGTATACAAAAACAACAGGACTTACTTGCATTGACACTGAAAAATAAGCACATTCATTTTAGTATTTATGTGTGTGTGAGATACTTTTCATAATCTATATCTTCTGATTCATTTATTTGACATATGAGAAGCAATTTTTCTCAGACTGCATAGAGACATTTTAGAAAGCATTTGGTGAAGAAAGAACAAAGGATAGAGGTAGATTCACAAGTAGGTTTAGTCAATTATATGTGACTAGTATAATTAAAACAATATAATTTTTATTATTAATAATAATAGAGTGCTCTAGAAGAAATAATTGTGAAGAAAAATAACTACTTTTATCTCTTGGCTATACAGCCATCCAGCTCTAAGACAGAGCCAAAGTGTATTTTCTCTTGGTGAATTCTATATTTGGGTTGCTGAACAGTTCCTTAGAAGAAGATACTACTGATAAAAGAAAAGAAGCTCTTTTGAATATTCTTATCATTAGGGTATAAAAAAGCTGGATGGTGACATGCATGCCTAAGTGACATCCTCCTACTTTTTACAAAGCATGACCCCCGGCTAGTTTTGGGGCAAAGACCAAGAGATGACTCTGGTTTGGATTCCCCAAATGGGATGGGCTTAACATGTGCTACCAGGTAGCTTCAGGCAGTTTTGTTGTTAGTGTTTCCTTGTCAGTGTGCATAAATGCTGAAGTGCCTCATCAGAGACATTTAACTTTTTGTATGTTTTGTGTCCTACTGTGTCTGAAGTCTTGACTATATGGGTGAGTACAAACGCATTCAAGCTACTTTGTCCCTTCTCTGGGGTGTATGAACACACACAGGGACAGGTCCACTTTTAAACCAGCATAGAGCTTTTCTACTGACTAACCAAGAAGACTCTCAGTGTGATTTGCAATGCTAAAAAACAATTCAAAAAGTCACCCCTGTTCAACAGCATCAGGACTCACCTTCCCAAGTACAGATATGCACGGTGTGGGTGTTACAATAGTTGTCTGCAACCTACTCCAGTCTTTAAACATTGACTGAGTGAAGAAACAGGTTTGAACTAATCTTTGTGATACATGAAGTTGAATTGGGACTTTGGGGGACTTGTTCATATCTAAAAATATCTGAAGGGAGGTTATAAAGAAGACAGAAATGGGCTGTTTTTCAGAGGTGCTCAGTGACAGAGACGCTGGACACAACATGAAACACAAGAGGTTCCCTCTGAATATCAGGAAACACTTTTCACTGTGATGGTGGGTAGACTGACAGGTTGTGGAGTTGCCATTCTTGGAGACATTTAAAATTTGTTTGGACATGGTCCTGGATATGGCCCAACTCTAGGTGGCCCTGCCTGGGCAGAGGGGTTAGACCAGATGACCACAAGATGTCCCTTTCAACCCCAACCATTCTGTGACTCTGTGACCCCATAACGTGTGTTTTCTCAACAGGATTTTAGAGTTATGGCTTCTTTCACTGATTCATTGTTACAGAGATTGATATCTAGGTCTTAATACCATGGGGTAGGGAGAAAAAATATGCACGTGGCATTATTTTTATCTTATAATTTAAATAAAGATTTAATCTCAACACTTGGCTGGGTTTCTTGGGCAGAAATATATCTGCTAAGTAGCGCAATCATTGGAACTAAATATTCTGTGCAAGTTGGCACAGGAATTAGGACAGGAAATGGGTTGGAGTTTTCCCATTCTACAGGCGTGGTAAAGAAATGGCTTTTTCAACCAGTAAATTCCAAATTAATGAAATTTTCCAGTCTACATTTATTTTCATTCAATATTAAAAAAAATTTTAAACAGAATCATTAGACATATTTATGTTGTATTACCAATTTGAGTTTTAATTAACTGCACTTCATTGACAGAAATCCTTTAAATTAATCCTGTTAATCCACAGGAGTGTTATTAGAAGAAGCACATTGTGAAACTAATATTTGATTATTATTGAGTTACAAACATGCAACATAATCTCTACATTGTAAATATCTGTGACTTTTGCATATAAATATATGGCAGTTAACTTGTATTGCATACTTATATCCCTCAACAGGCTTTTTAATTTTTTAAAGGATTTTTCATGCTGAAAGCTCTGATCTCAAATACTCTGCAATTTCCTTGACGTGTCTTTGCTCTTAAATTGCTTGTGTATTTTCTTAGTCCTAACTCCATTTTTCATTAAAGTAAATGAATTATGACTGTTTTATTCAAAAAAAGATCAGTTACACAGTCCTTTCTTAAAAATATCATTTAACAGCACAGATTTTAGCTGGCACGCTAGTGATCTACCACACTGAAGGCACAAAAACACTCTGCTAAGCTCACGTAAAAAATGTCATTGCACATAAACCTTGCTCCTTGTAAGCATATTCATTTTAGTAATTTTGATCACAGTTTCTCCCCCTTCCATTACTGTGTTTTGTAATTTTATGTTCTGTGAAGACTGCAATACTCTGGTTTTAAGAGTATATGACTGTCTAAGGACTCCTTGCTAGCTTTGGTGAAATTATTTACAAATTCTGCAACATGACCACAAAATGATATTGATTCATGATGGCTCTGCTGGGGTAGCATTTAGCATCCTATCCTACTTGCTTCAAAGAGATATAAGTGATCACACAGAAACACAATTACAGACACTAGGGGATTAAGGAGATATCAGAGTTTTCTTTTTTTTTTTACTTAAATAAGACACCAGATATGTCTAGGGGAAAAAAATAAAGCCACTTTAATATTTTTTTATAAAAGTTCAATTTTGCATGTAATTTAGCATTTATAATCACAATTAGTTATTTTAGTAGTATTAGGGCAGATTATCACTCTATGCACTGCCTGAATACATACACTCACAAATGTACATGTGCACACCTGTCTGAGAATCTGAGGAAAATACACTGCATGACAGGATGTGTATCACATGGCAGAGGCTCAGAGCTACACAGTTCTTCCACTGTATGGGAATGCATAAGAAAACAATGTTCCTTACTACCATTCAAAATGGGACTCCCAGTTCAGCATCAGACTCGCCTGAAGTTCATAACGTTTTTGGGGTTTGCTGAATTACTTCCCAGTTAAGTTACTCATGAGCAGCTGGGCTCATGGGTGAGTGTGATGTGTGTTTGTATGTGCATGTGATTTACACAAAACGTGATGCAACACAGAAAAGTAAAAGAACCCCTCATCAGAAGCAACCAGCCCAACAGAACAGGGTCGGTGTGACTTTACAAGAAATACACCTAATGCCAAATTATATGTTTCAACACTGGGAACATTTCAAAACCTTTGGCAGTGGTTTGGCATACTTGCTAATGAGATCCAAAGAAAAAACTCCGTGTTTCTGTTTTGGCTTTTTTTTTCTTTCAACCCCTTATGCTGATCTTAATGGTTGCAAAACTGATATTGGGTATGCAAGATTTTTATGTAAATGTTTAATGATTTTAAAAAGAAAATTAATAGCTCTTGTTCCCCAAGGATAACATCATTTTAAGCAGGTGACTTCTGCCTGGATTCCCTGCAAGGGAAGGAAGTGTAATGATGTAGTGACAAAATTATTTCTGCGTAGGGTGTGCTGTGGAGATGTACTGGGTAATGTGCAGTGAGGTGAGAACAGAGCTGCTGCAGGTGTGCAGCTTTGCAAGGTGCTAATTAAAAAGCAGGTGAACACAAGTAAGGAGCAGGGTTGGTACTTAGAGAGGTGGTGGGGAATGAAGGTACAGTGCAAACTCCATGTCTTGTAATGCACAGTGATAAAAGGGTTCTGATTCTTCTGTTTTGCCTGACTTAGCCACAGCTGAACAAATTTAGTCCCGAGTAAATGTTCCATTATGTGTCTTAGAAACAGCAATCCCTACTCTATTATAAAATGCTGACAAGAGAAAGACTTCTCTTGTTAAGTCACACATGTTAAATTTTAAAATCTGTTGTGGGAAAGGGAATACTGACAAAGGTAAAGAGATGGTTTTTCCAAAATTTGTGCAGTAGGCTGCTGATGTTTAAACTGCCATTTGAAATGCCATCTGCCAAATAAATCAAATGTGATATTACCTGGTGAAAAACCAAAACAGCAACAGTCTGTTATTAGGAAGGCAAAGTAGGAAGAAAACCTCTCCCATATTTCGAGTCTAAAATAAATGTTTCCACCAAGACAATAAATCAAATTGCCAAGCATTTTCATGATCCAGTAATCAAACAGAAAATTGTAACTGACCAAGTAAATATTTCATTTTGATTGTTTGAAAGTCCCGAATTCTGGTTTTGCTAGGTATTTATGTTTTTTCTTAAAAATAAAATTAGAATTTAAAAATCATATTCTGAATCAGAAAAATGAACTTTTTTACTGAACATATGAACTGCGACTTATAACATTCAAAAACTGTGGAAACATGACGTTATGTATTCTTTTAAACTTAATGTCTTTCAGCATCTGCAACATTTTTCCAGAGATTAATTTTGAAAAGAATGTCATCACTGTGCACTAATGAGTAGGCAGAGTCTATTTGTTTTGGAGTGTATTGTTTGCATATAGTATCTTCACATTCAACCTCTATAACTGGAGTTCGTGAAGGCAATCAAATTAAGTTGAATAAAACACATTATTTAGTCCTTTTTTCTCATTAAAAAATCTATGAAGTAATATCTATTCTATTTTGAAAAAATTGTATTTTTTGACATCAACAGAATTTGATTTATTGAGAAACCTCTACAGCTTGGCTTTGTTTGAATGTTTCAGATAGTTACTTTGTGTGGACTGTTTGTAAATTTCCTAAATTTTAGTGCTTAGTTTTGATTAGCTATTCACATAAGCTCTTTAAATATGAAGTACATTAATTTCAGTGCCTAAACTTAATTAATATAAATTTCTCAGACAGAAGTGTTTTTATTCTTGCAACAATTCAGTTAAAGTCATCCCAGTTTCTAACTGAATTAAAAAGGCATGGAAGATTTTAGTTTTGATACACAGAAATAAGGATTTAAGGATAGGTAAGTAGTAGAATAAGGTTTCGAAAGAAATGACCTTTATATTAAAGCAGATCAAGCAGGTGACAATACCAAGGACACATTTTTAAGGAATGCTGTAAAGAGGTCTTTTTAAGTGGAATAGGGTATATTTTGAGATAGTAAACATCCCTGGTTATTTTCATAATGTTATTTTTTGTTTTTTGACTTAGGCAACTGACTGAGATTAAACAAAATTTTAACAGCAGATAATGAAATACCTTTCAGAATCTTAGTATATATGAGACAAAGTCACAGAAAAGATACCTGGAAAAGCAGGGAGCTGAGCTGCAGTTTCTTGTGGCACAGAATAATGCTCACTCCATTGAACAGCCTTTCCTCCTTCAGGTAAATTAACAGAACTGGTCATGTTTCTAGTTAGAGGGACATTAAATCTTTGCCTGTGATTGCATAACTACATTTCACCTTTAAGGTCTTGTATATAAAAACTTGAAATACAACCCTGCAAAAATGTTGTCTATTAAATCTATCTAGAGTCTCATTCAGATATATGTTGCAAGTGATCTCAAAAGACTGTGACTGAGTTAACTCATATTTAAGGGACAATCATTTTGCAATTCATCATACTAGATAATAGCAGTAACAGCACACTATGCTAACATAGAGTTTTCCATGACAGGACCTTGCAGATTTAATGTTAATTAGTTAGTTTGATGATAACTGTGAGAAAACCAAGGCAGAGTTTGGTGCTCAGTCTTAAAATCAGGAGAACCACATAGTAAGGAGGAGCATGAATGAAACCCAGAGAGCAGAAAGTTCTACTTGAGCACCTATTGCATCTAATGGAAAGACAACTGAGAAATCCCATGTCTGTCTATAAACTCCAAGGGAAATTAGTTTGGGGTCATGAAAAACAGATTTGTCCTTCCAGTATTGGCTGAATGATAAAAGCAATAGTTTGGGGGTGTTTTTGATGTTATTTTAAAGACTTTTCCTCATGACAATTAACATGGTCACACATATAAGCAAGGCAGAGCTGCTCTGAACTGAGAGAATGTCCCTGAAGTCAATGTCAGTTGTATGTGTTCTATAAGAGAGGATTCATAACTCTTCTAAGCCAATAAAAAGAGCACTAAAATATGAGATTTTGAATCAAGACCTATTTTCTAAAACTGGAAAATTCTTTATGTCTTTTGTGTGCAGACATTTTCTTCTCACTTTAGGGATTTAAAACAGAATGATTTTGGTATAAATGTATGTGTATCCATAAAGGCTATGTAAATTGGTCATTAAAACATGACATTTCATCCTGCAGTGATTTAAAGGAAATTAAAATGCAATTAATTGAAAAAAAATGCAAAGGTAGGACACACAGACCAGCAGAGCTGTTCTTCCTGTGCTTTTTAAATTTTAGTATTTTTGAGATACAATAATTTTGTGCAGACAAATCGAGCTGGTCCCACTGACATGTAAGTAATTTCTATAAAACGCATGATCAATGAATCAAACATACAAATGTAGTGGTTTTCCTGCCAAGGTAAATTTCTCATGCAGAAACTCACTGGATATTTTCACTCTGTGGAGCCTCAGTTCTGTTTTGTCTGATGACAGAGTAGGGATTAAGAAGATGTATTCCACAGCCATTAGTTAAATGTGATAACTACCATTTATTTGTAAAGATTGTGAACCTTCAAAAAAGTGACAAGTTTATAATTCCTATCCATCCAACCGGTATAATGTGTCATTTTGTAAATTGTGAAGGCTAAGGATTCTCTTTACTTTTTCTTCTCTACTCTAATTTCATCTTCTCAGGCATGTATGTGTTTGCATGTGTCTTAAAGAAGGTCAGGATGCAAGATTGTAGGGCCTTTCATTCTAATGGATTAGCAATTGAAGAAAATAAAGGACCACAGTGCAGATATTCATCCAGGTGGTCCACCAGCTGAATGTAATTTGTATAGACTGTGAATTTACGTGCTGCTCCTAGAGGAGGGTCAGTATTGTGTAGCATTTCTCCTAGCTGGGATGGGAATACATACCTCTGATCTAAATTAATATTTAATTCTCAAAAGTAATGTACCATGCAGTAGTAGAGCCTTTGGTTAGTGTGGTAATAAAAAGAAGCTTAATTGGAAATTCTTTTGAGAACTTGCATGTACTGTACAATATTAGCCTGGGGTAGGTCATTCTCACCTCCATTAGTTTTCTGACTGATAGAACACACATACATTCTGCAATCTGTGTAAGTAGAGAATATGCTGGTTTTTTTTTTCCCCTGCTATTTTCCTCAATAGCCTTCCAACATTTTCTTGCTCCAGCAGAACAGGCTGATGTAACAATTTGGCATGTATTGCTTAAAGCTACTTCCATTGTCTTTGGGCAGGTTGGCTGCCAGTTCAAATGGATTTGTTGAAACAACGTGCTTTTACCAGGCTACACTCACTTCTTCTCTTAGCAACAAGAGGTTCTGACGTTAGCAAGCTTATTTTGGAAAGCTCTGCTCTGCTCAGTGTGGGATCAGAGCACCCCAAGGGCTTGAAGTCAAACTTTGTAACTTGTAGCTTAATCAACAAGCTGCAGAAACATCCCAGAGACAAAGCAAAAAATATTTGCTTTAAAAAATAAATAAATCTGATAATATGGTAATTAAATGCTTAGGGTAATAATGAAGATGCCGTGATGGCCCAAATATCCAGTTTGCTATTGATTTACAATGAAACATTAAAATCAAAATAGTATTAAATAAGCTAATGACATTGAGAAACCTGTAGCTGAAATTAAGTAGTTTATGTTAAAAAATCAGTAGGAGATTCTGGTAAAAATAGAATATAATAGTTGCAGAAAATTAATTTATTTTTTAAAAAAAGGAAAACCTAAAGAAAAAGGTGCAAAACCTTATCTTGCCACTTTACTGACCTCCTTTTTCCCCTTGCGAATCAAGTGAATGATGTTTTATTTGTAAAAAGTTTTACAGGACAGATAAGGCTAGAAATGCAGATAAATATTTCTAAGAGTTCTCAGCCTGGGAAAGATCCCAAGGGCTTTCCAAGCTTGTTCTGTGGGTCTCAGGCAAGTGGAGGAGAATTTAGCTGTTAAAGAATAGAGGAGAGAATAAATCTTCATAATACAGTAATACTACCCATTTCAGTGTTATTTGAGTATGAATATTCACACACCTAACTTTAGGTACTTATTTCAAGTATTTTGCTGAGCTAAAGACTGAGGACAGCCTTGAGGAGCTGGGACCTGGCCGACTGCACATGAAGGAAAACTCTCATATTCTGTGTCTGCAACTGTGCTTTGTCTGCACCTCCACATTTCATAGAGATTACTCCTGTCTCGGTGTTAGTAATGACTCTGACCATCAGGATAGGTGTTCCTTGGGCCAGGCTTTGATCACTCAGAAGAAAAGTGCACTTCATTTCCCACTGACTTCAGCAGGGCTTCAGAGCACTGAGCATTTTAAAGGTATCAACCCATGTAGTGCTTATGTAAGAGGAGGTTCCTGAGACTTGGAAAGAAGTCATTATTCTTTGGGAAAAGGAGTTTGACACAATGAAATGTTGCCTCTGGTGTGCCATCAGATGTGTTTCCCTTTTACCTCCTGAGTGTGAATACATTAGCATCAGCACTAGAGGGAGAGCAGACTTGATAAACCCTTGAGGGCTCTATACTCATAGGACAAATATTGCTATGGAGGAGTGCAGTCACTGACTGCAAACGAAGCAAATTCAAGGGGAAAATCCCTCTGAGGTTACCTTTTCAAAGTAATCCTTTTAAGATTTAGTGTTACTTCTGTATTACTCAATTGCTTTTTTTAAACATGTAAGGCTGAAGTTCCAAGAAAGTTATTTTATAATAAAATACACAGGTATTTCCAGGGCTTTTAATGTGCGAGCTACTGCGCAAACCTACAGCTCCAGCTGCTGGCAGATTTTCCTGGATTTTCTCAGCCATAAGATGTAAAAGAACTCTAAAAAAACCACCCTTTTCCACACAGAAATAATACATAAATAATAGTAATAAATATTCATAATTTTTTCTAAACCCACACATGTTTAGAGACCTTTAAATCCCCTCTTCAAGGCCAGCCTTGCATTGCGTAACAAATAGATACACAGGATACATTACTAACATGGCACAAATCACAGGCTAGGTGGATACACTGAGTCACAGTGCTGATGTATATATATGTATGTGTATGATATATCTAGATATCATTAACTTTTGTGATCTGTCTTTGTGCCTGACAGGTGTTAGTGGATTGTAGGTTTCAAACTAAAAGATAAAATGAAGCTTCTAATTTAGATAGAACTCATTGCTTTTATTGTCTTTTGTCAAAATAAAAATGCAAAGAAAATCTTGGTTAGGAGAAGACTGGACTCAAGCCATGTGTACAAATGATAAACCAAACCCACAATAAAATTATGGAAGTTGCTAAAGATAACAATGGAAGTGACAAGGAGTAAAATGCCTTCCTTGAGGAATAAGTTAGCCTATAATATAGCAGGATCTTGCAATTGTCTTATTTTTAGGCCAATTTCTGGAGTAAACTACTGAGTACACAGTGATTGCCTAGTGACTCTAACAATATAAAAGATAAGGACTTTTCTTTTCTTTCTTTTTTTTTTTTTAATGAAGGCATTAATAGAACTGTTTTCATTAAACTTTACCATAAACATAAACAAAGTAGTAGGAGAAATATTAGAAGCAGCTCAAAATGTATCTGACTACCAGAGGTCTATGTGCAAGTGAAACATCAAGGGTCGTATTTGGGAGACTGAGTAAATCAATGCCTTTCTCTTCAAACTGGACATATCTGAGCCTCTAAAGCTATAAAACCCCCATGAAACCTGCCAATGAAACTGTGTCTCTAGAAACTAATGCTCGTGCACATAAAAACCCTCAAAATCCCCCCAAAACCAACAAACCAACCAAAACAGCCATCCTCCCCCACCCAGATAATGCTGCTGCTTCAGGTTGTGGTTTCATATTACCTATCTGCTGTGAGTGCTCACTGATCCAGAAAAGAAACTGCAATTGTTTTCCTCTCAGATTTCTTTTTTAGGTAGCATCAGATGGGTCTAGACCTCTGCAGAAGCACAGCCTGGGGCAGCCAGGTGTTGTAGGACTGCACAGTGAAACCAAAGAGCTCACGCCCTTCTGATGACTCGCCTGAAAGTCAGGATAATGAGGTCTAATGAAATTTCCCTTTTTATGATTTTGTGGAGGACTAATCCTACGATTTTCAAATATTAGCTGGATTAAAATACTTGATTAAGGATTATAAATTTAGCTTGAAAGATTAGGAAATGTCAGAATTACATCTGCTTGAGTAATGTTCATTTTACCCTATCAGGCACTTGTAGTATGACTTCGTTTTTAATTACAAGATCACACGCTATTTTTCAACAGTAACCCTACCTCATTTAGTTAATAGGTCATCTCTCTTCCAAGAATGGTCCCAACTTGTGTAGTTAAAGATGCTCATACCTTACATGTGGAACCACAGTTCCTCATACCTTAGTTCTCCACATGTAAATTAGGTATAATAATAGTATGCTGTCTCACTGGTATGTTGTGAAAATAACTTAATTGGTGTTTGCGCATCACTTGGTGACTACAGCAAGCTACAGGAAAGCCCAGGAGGAAAATAATAATTTTGTATCTAGAGAAAACCTTGAGTCACGTGCATTGTACAGGGTGTGGGACATATTTTGGACAAACAAGATGTGGAAAGAGAACAGATCAGCAGTGGCATAGGATATCACATGTTGGCTGCACTTGATTTTAGCAGGTTAAGTGCATCCTGGCTCACCTACTTGAAAGGTAAAGGAGAGGAAGGGGCAGGAGCACAGGAACTAACACACACCAGTCTGCACACTGAAAAGGATATTTTCTGGTGAGAAGGGAAAAGAGTATGTGGCCAGGGAAATAGAAACTGCAGTGTTGCACAGGATACATTACTTTGCTGGTCTCTAGCTTTTGAGTGCTAGAGCTTATAAACTAACTACACTCTTCTGAACATATATATCCATCTTTTTATGCATTTACCTAGATTCCATCTACTCAAAGAAACATCCTAACTGCTCTAGATTCTGCTCTGACAGCCCTTAAATAAACATTCATGAAATACAAACCTCATTCCACAAAAACCACCGATAACCAAAAGCATTCAAGATCTGTATCATAATCCATCCCTGCTAACGGAAACCTATCTGGTCTTGCAGCAGTCCTTGTAGTTTCTCAGCTAGGTCTTTAGTCAATCATGCTGATGAGGTGGCTGATGAAAGAAAGCCTCTGCAAAAATGAAAAGCCCTACGAAAGATTAGGCTGTCAAACTGAGGCATCTTTGTGATCATAACTGGCAGGGTGGTTTCAGATGAGTCTCATTTTTAGGGAGTTCAGGACGGTAGAAGACAAAACAAACCCCTAAATATCCACTTGTTTTTCAGAAAGCCAGAGGCAAAGCCAAGTGCTCTTTCAAAAATAATAGTCTAAAATTCTCAAAATATGATAAAGAAAGCGGCTAAATTTTGCACCACTTTTAGGTACCAGTTTAGGTATTAGTTGGAAAGAAAACTTAGCCCAACTGTTCAAATGTAGTTCTACAGAACAAATTACACTTCTCAATCTAGAAATGTAAAGTATATATAAAATTACAGCTGTAAATTCTCTATTGTAAGGAAACTGGCCAAACCTTATTGATATTTTGGTAAAGATAACATACTTCTGCACCTGGTATATAATTTGATAATAGTTGGAAATTAGAACAAAGAAAAATCACTGCAAATATCAACAACTTTGTAAAAAAAGGTAGGGTCATTGGCTCAAAACAAGGTGAAAGAGAGAGAAAAAAGCCTCAATATATTTAAAACCATTATCAGTTTCATCTTGGTTCTGTCTGTGTTTTCATGTAACACTGACTTAACTACATTTGATCTCTGCATATTTCTTACACAGAATCACAGCTAAAAAGGCTACGTAGAAATGAAAATCTTAGATGACCTTTTCTGCCCCCTGTTAAAGGTGCTTTTATAATTATTTGTAGCAACTCTGTCTTTCCATGAAATCAGTTATGGTGCTGCAAGCAGCTGGAGTAGATTCAGGGTACAGTATTTTGTTCTTACTGATTACAGCAATCAGTACCAGAGCCTACATCAACTCCATCAAGCTCCTTTGTTGTCAAAGGAGCAAGTTCCATATTTCACAACTGGATATGACTGCAAGAATGATCAGCTCCCACTTGACCCCGAACTTGTGCAGGATCTGCTGCTCCAGCTGGATCTCTACAAATCTATGGGGCCTGATGGGATCCACCCAAGAATCCTCAAAGAGCTGGCTGATGTCATCACAAAACCTTTCCTGAAGACTTTTGAACCGTCTTGGGAATCCAGAGAGGTCTCAGCTCACTGGAAAGTGGCTGTTCTGACTTTCAAGAAGGGAAAGAAGGATGACCCTGGAAACTACAGGCCTGTCAGTGTCATTTTAGTGCTTTCAGTAAAAGCATGGAAAAGATTATCCTGGGAAATATTGAAAAACACCTGGAGGACAACACAGCCATCAGTCACAGCCAACATGGATTCATGAGAAGAAAGTCCTGCTTGTTGACCCTGATTTCCTTCTACAGCAGGGTAACCTGCCTGCCTGACCAAGGGAAGCTGGCAGATGTAATCTTTTTTGACTTCAGCAAAGCTTTTGGTACGGTCTCTCACAACCTCTTTCTGGACTCAATGATCCTGATGGGTCCCATCCAACTCAGATTTTCTGTGTGAACCTGTATGAAAGGAAGGACTTACCAGTATTGGAATGAAATGCTCTCAAAAGCTCACCCAAAGCAGGGAGTTTGGATTGGCTTTCCACATGGCTGGTTATGAAGCAGCCTTAGCTTGTTAGTTCTGCTGGGTATATCAAATGGGTTTCTGTATCTTTCCTGACAATTTGGGAGTGCTTCTAGTTCTCAACAGTAAAAAGCTTAATAGAAGGGAGCATTTGTAATATGATACTGTGCTCCTCTACCTCTGATAACATTTTCCTCTCTGTTACCAGAAGGATTGTTTTGAAAGTGAATTTTTGCAGTGAATAAAAGTGGCATTCTCCAAAAGCACAAGATGAAAAAAATGCTTTTCAAATACATAATGAGAAAAAAATAGAACAAAACCAGATTTAGCAGATGCAGGCAAAATTTTATCACTTTTTTTTTTTAATATGTTTCTATTCTCAGAAAATATTTAAGGGAGTATTCTAGTGAAGATTGTCCAGAAGCAAAACATTTAATTGAAAACTATAGAAATATTTTACAGATGTACTCATAAAGTTTCTATTTCTGGCTGAGTGAAACCAAGTAAAAAAATCATAGGGTTTGTTTGTTTAAAAATAAATATTCTCATGCAACAATTGAGTGATATCATTCAGTCATTTCTATCAAAAAGTTAATGAAAATACTGGGATAGAGTGTTGACATGGACCTAAGATGCATTGTTTAAAACCCTACCACCTCCTACAAGTCAAACAAACAACACAAAGCTGATGGAACGGTATTGGTTGAAAGAGCAAACCAAAATAAAAAGAAATATTTTCAATTAGCCCAGATTTTATTTTGTCCTGGATTCTTTTAAAACAATTTTTAAAAAAGAACTGGAATAACAAAAATAAAATACAGAAACCACAAGTGAAATGTTTCAGCTTCTCACAATTACCCACTACTTCTTCTGTAGTCGTCCCAAATTTGTGAATAATCATTCCAATCAGTCCAAATCCATCCTTCTGAGCTTTTTCTGTTTTTTGGTTGTTTTGTGTTGGTTTTTTTTTTTTTTTTAATAAATTAAATGAAATACTTGCAACAAAGCATAGAGTTTCATACAGTGCTCCCATCCTTGCACAGATGACTCTTAAATTCAGGGTTCAGGCTGTACATGTTGCCCCCCTGCACAGATGGTTCTTAAGTAAGTGAAGCAGCAAGTTCTGCTCCAAAACTCTGTGGACAGCACGTGCTGAAAGAGGCTTCATTTTGATGTGTGAGGTCTGAGTGGTTCAAAAGGCCAAGCAGCTGTCAGACATCCAGGGAGAGGAAGATCCAGCAAAAGACCTGGTGTCTGATGAAAATCACCATAACGTATTTGTTGGGGGAATTTTTGGCTGCTGACAGTGGAAGGGGTTTTTTGCTACCGTGGTTTCTCATTTTGAGGAACTTGTCACACAGGAATGGGGAACAGCTTTGCACTGGCTGTGCAGTACAATAGCAAGGCCCTGCTCCCATGAAGCTCTGGTAGAATCTGCTGAGCTGGAGAACACTGAGTAACACTCTGTAAAGATAATGGAGAGCAAAGATGAACCCTCTGATCCCATAAGGGCCTTTCCATTCCTTGCACCGGGTTCTTACCAGCCAGCACGCCCCTTTTGCTGAGAACCAAGCCTGAACTCTTATTTTACTCTTTCAGCTGGCATGGACACACTTCCTTGAAATAATTTAAGCCACTGAATACCAAGTGTATCATCTGGCTGGATATTTCATTATAGCCCCACCCAAGTTACACAACTCTGCACATAACCTTTTGTTTTGTAAGGAGAACTACCACCAACTGAAGTGCCTGGAGTTTCACAAGGACTTTATATTTGCATAGTTTGCTCCATAATCTATCCCGGATAATCAGGAACTCTAGTCTTGTCCTAGTAAATCTGGCAATGTTTCTGTCCTATCAAACCCTGTTACAGGCTAAACAGATCAATACACTCTTTTTCTTAATAATTTTGGAGAGCATGGGAATTTTGACTTGCCTTAATGGTCTTGAAATCAATGTAACATATATATACCTGCTCCTTAAAATCATGTTTATTTCTTTTGTAGTCTAATTGCAAGTTTGTACTGCATCAACAGGGAATTTGTAAAGGAAAAACTGACTTTCTTCTTCCTTTTGGAGAACCATTGCTACTGTCCCCAGATGAAAATGAGTTTCTCCAGGGAATTAATTATCAAAATAATCTGCAATATCAGTCCTTGATTCACTTGCTGCACAACTGCTACAGAGAGGTATCAGCTGATGTGAGTGTTCAGCTGATGTTTTTTTTTGTTCAGCCAAGAGTTTGAGGCAGTTCTAAAGTACAGATTATGGCTTTATTTTGGTAAAAAAGTACAATAGGGCTTTGTCTGCAAATACAGGAGTAGGAAAAGTGAGGGAGGAATTTTGGGTGGTGGGTGGTGTGGTGGTGGTGATGTGCACTGAAAGGAATAACACCATAAAGGGTTGAGTCTGGGAAAGTTCTCTGAACTACATGGCATTATGTAACAATTGTGTAATGGTAGAGAAATACTAAAATATTAATGAAGAGTGTCTGAAAGCTACCAATCTTTTCATGTTGATGCTTTTTAAGACATAGTTACTGCTTTTGTTTTGATACCAGAATGTAAGTCAAAGAGGCTGCAGAGAGTGGCTAATTAGGGCTATAGCATCCTTCTTGCTCTCAATTAAATATTTTGTCCATGAGAAGTCAAGGTTTTAATATATGAAGTTTCAAGTAAAAAAATAACAATTCCAGAATTTAGGAAAGGTCTTGGACAAAAAAAAAACCCCAAAAGCCATCTACTCTGTTATGTTCTTTCTCTCAGTAGTTATTGCTGAATATTTCATGACAAGACAATAAAAAAGGCTACTTCTTCTATCACATAAATAGACTAATAATCTCTTCATTTTTATATTATAGGAGTTTACTTAAAATCCAGTGATTCAGGTCAACATGATGTAGACAGTGGTACGACTAAAATGAAAATAGATTTGAATCTGCTGTTTGATATCCAGAGTCAACAAATGTGACAAAACTATTTGTGAGTCAGAAGTTGTGTAAGCAAGCCAAACAGTTGAGACATCTTTCTCCCGATTGATTATAGGAGAGGTATCTGCTGTTCTGGTAACTAGAGAGTACATTAACATATTGGGCAGCAGGTTTGACACAAACAAAGGAAGTAGTTTTTCTTTTGACAGATAATTATCTGATAGAACTTAGTGCCACAGGATGTTGTGGAGTCCAGAAAGAGCTTGAAAAGGGTTAGAAAATTTTGCTGAGCATAGATCATCACTGACTATTTAATAACATAGTCCACATACCCAGAAGTGCCTTGAACAGCTGGCTGCTGAAAAATAGTGTAGAAAGTGGCAAATTGTCAGATTATACTTTCTGTGGTTTAATATCTTCGATGTTGTGGCATCTGCTTCTGTTCACTGGTGGAAAAACGATTCTGGGCTAGATGGACTTCTGCTCTGACACAGTGTGGTGAATAATTTTTGTGCTCCTCTTAAGAAGTGAGAGAGTACAGAGATGAAAAATCCCATCTGACTAGCAATACTATTTGGCCCAAGTTTATAGAACTTAAAAGTCTCTGAGTTATGAGCTGAAGTATCTTGTCAACCTTCTTGGTAGTGGATTTAGGAGGATTTGATGTCTTCCTACCTCTAGCAGCAGCTTGATGAGTGATTGGCAGGTGTTTTTCATCTTTGTATCTCAGCTTCTCTATATCTTTTGAGGAAAGAGAATGCTGACCTGCAATTAGAGATCTTCTTGTTAAAAGAACCTGCAACCCTCCCCACCCCCCAAACCTAATTTGTGTTATTAAATTAGTGTTAACTCTCTGCAGTAAAGTATTTAATTTTTGGTAAAACTCATGGTTGTCTAGAAAACTCTAGTTTATTTTGAGCTTTAAGCCCACCATATATTCACAAATACTTTATTTTAGTGCCCACGCTGAATTGCTGGGATCACGTCTGTAGAAATGCGGACCATAAAGGCACCCGGGCATCTTTATTTTCTGTAATCTGCTTGAGTTTTGCCTTATATCTAATACGTAAGTTGCCTTGTCGCTTTTAGGAGAGGGGTTACCTCCATCACAACATGACCTCACTGCGCCTGGAGCGATCGGCTCCGTCCGGCTGAAATCCCCGTCCGCGCTGCGAAGGTCGGAGCAGCAGCACCCTCTGCTGGGACCGGGTCCGGGTCTCGGTACCGAGCAAGGAAAACCTTGGGCGAGGATTTCTCCTTAAAGATGGACACTTTCACTTCCGTGCACTCCTCTTCCCTGTCTGTCTGTTATAGAAATGGGTAGTTCTGTGTCCTTTTCCAGCACTTAAAATAGAGCTGGAGTAGTGTGTGCCTAGTTGGGCTTCACGGGCTTCTTCTGTGTTACATCCCTGCCACACACTTAGAGGCTTTTCTGCTTTTCTGTAGGAGCACTCAGAGAAAGAAGCAACGAACATCAAAGAAATAAGCAGTGTAAGAGTGAATTAGAGAGTACTGATATCTTTTTCTAAACATCTTTTGGAAATTATATGAAAATATTTTCTCACATTTAAACAAAACGAAGCAAGGTAGAAATGAGTCCGAGAGATTATTTGTCTGTATAACACCAAACACTTCGGATTTGCATGGAGGTTTATAAAAATGAATATGGACCCAGCTGAAGCAGAGATAAAGCTCTTAAGAATCCTAAAGAAATTGTTTAATTAAAAATATGAATTGAAAAGACAAATTAAGCCTTGCAACTGCCATGCTTTAAGCAATTAGTGATTGTTAAGGAGTGTTTTGGGAGCTGCAGAGGTTAAAACAGTGAAGTGTGGTATAACTTAGGATATCAGAAGCCCAGTTCTTTTGCAAGCTTTTATTTTTTTTTTTTTAGTATCAGAGAAAGACACTCCCTGCCATCTCCATGGTAAGAGCCCCAAGAAGGGCTCAAAGTGCCACCTCAGAATGATTTTTTACTAACATGGTAGAGCAGTTTGTTTTGCAGGAAGAGTAAGTGTCAACCATGACAGCCAGGAGAGGGGAGGGGAAGAGAGGATCAAGATTAAAGACTTAATAATGAGTTCTCTCAGTCTTGGCAGAGATGCTTCTCCTGTGGCATCCAGAGGCCCGACCTGCGGCTGGAATGAGGAATGAAAATAAACAGTGCGGCTGAAGAGGAAAGTATTAAATGGAAAAGGAGTGGGAAATTGCTATGTGAAAAGTGATAGATCAATGGCTCAAAATGGCTTTCAAGCAGCCTTTATTTGTGACAAAGTACCAGATCTTATAAGTGATGAACAGAGATGTTGCCAAAACCCTTTTTTTCTGGGACTGAGAGAGATGCTGAATCCCCATGCATTCTAGTGGCTTTGGTAGGACTTTTGAGCAGTCAGTATCTAAAAATCAGCTAAAAATCATGTTCTTAGTCCCAAAATACCTTGAGAAAAGGAAATTAGGTTCTGTAAAACTGAAGATCCACAAGAAAATTGGTAAGTATAGCTTTCTAAAATCTGACTCCAATAAATTATGTTTAGACTAGGCATGAATACAATTTATTAGCACTATGGAAAAGACAAAAAAATCAAAGACATCACTTGTGCAGAATAGTGAGTCTGACATAAACAGGAGGAGTTAGACAAGTGTTGGAGGTGGAAAGTCTGAGTGTTGCAAAAACTCTTCAGGAGTCAGACATGGCTTGATACTAGAATGATGCATACTATTGTGTGAAGGCAAGAAAAAAATGCATCAAGAAAAGCAAGTTAAGTAGAAACACAGGTATTGAATAAGATTCACAAAATACCACAAAATATTACAAAAGAATTCACACTTGGGATTATTACAGCCTATCCATAAAAAAAAAAAAAAAAAAAAAAAAAGCAAAGCCAAACACAACAACCAATCAACCAAAGAAAAATCCCCAAAACAAAACAACAAAGAACCCCAACCAATCAACCAAAAATCCTAATACATTATAAAACATGTTTGCAGAACTTAGGGTAGTAGGGAAGAAAAAAAGTTAACAGGATTATCTAAATAATATTTTTAGCATTTTTGTTTACTGAAATCCCTCTTGGAATAAGTTTGTTCAGTTTCCTCTGGAATGTAATTTCAGATAATTTTACTAGTCTGATTTCTAAAAAGACCTTTTGGACTGCTGGTAACATGGCTGTTAGAGTTGGATTGGAATATTCTATCTAAATGCAGTTTCTGAAAAAAATGCATTTAAAGGAAAGGAAAATGTATTTCCAATTCTGATAGTTATTTGATTCTAAACCCATTAAAATCTTTCTGCATGTAGCCACAAATTATGATACAACACCTGAGGGAGCTGTACCTGGAATGCTTCATTTACGTTTGGAAGGACATTCCAAAGCTGGGAAGGAGAGAACTTCAACCAGGGACACCTTTTTCATCTTGATTATGTGTTTAATTAAAAAAAGCCCAAAAATGTCACAGTATTTCATAGAATAAGTGGCTGGTTATTTATCTTCACTAAGCTGTAGATCATTTATCATGAGGCATAATTTTTTTTGTCTCTCTCTTTTTAATAAATATGAGCTTCAAAGATTCAGCATTATGCATAATTTTCAGACTCACTGTGTCCAGTGACTTGGCAATAAAAATGTAACCATTTCTTTCTACACAGTGTTTTATTTTTTCAGCAGATGAGAACAGAAGAGAGCATCCTGACAGCACACAGCTGCACAGCTCCGTAAATTGCTCCAGTTTTTTTTTCCAGTGTTTAGCTGGGAGAGCTGTGACTTGCCAGGGCTTCTGTATGTCTGGGTCACCCAAGAGAGAAATGCTCTGGGTTTTCAGGCACGAACCCTGAAACCTCTTACCATTCTTGAAGCAGTTCTCCAGCTTAGATACCACAGGGCTGTTGTCAGTGGGATGGATGTAAGTGAAAGGTAAATATATCCTGGAAAGAGCAACTTTATTGGGCTAGTAGCATAATCCATAGGGAAGGTCACATCAGAAGCTGGAAGCAAACAGAAATGTTAATTTAAATAGATTTGTTTATGCTGAGTGGTCTGGGGGCCCCTGGCCGTAATATAAAGTGTCTAAGTGCCATCCACAGCCTTTTAGCAGTTGCGATGGTAAGGCCAAATGGTTCCATCTAAAGCAGTTGTCATATGTCCTGTCCTGCCCTCAACCTTATTGCTGTTTCAAAGGTTTTGCCACTTTAGCCTATTGCATCTATTTTTGCCACCATGGATTATTATCTAGTATGAAAGCTTAATATTACTGACACACGAGGCCTTCTGCTGAAAGAAGTATCAGGGGCATAGAATTTTTCTCCCTGGATAGTCACATAAAAGCTGGTAAGTGACAAAATAATTTAGTCACTCTTATGCTGAAGGGACATAACTTTTTTGTGTCTGCAAGCATCAGGATTGTTCATCTACAGAACGTAGGAAAGGGCATAAGGAAGCTTTAAAGGAAACTTTCAGATGTTCTCTACAAAAGATAAAAAGTACCAAAGAATTTGAATCTCTTAGATTTTCCTGTGTCAGGGAGTGTTCCCTGCTAGTAATGAAACTTGTGATTCCTGTACCATTGTCAGGACTCCTCCCAGCCCATACCAGCTTCTCAAGGTAAGCATCTTATGGAGAGAAGAGAAGCAGCTTCTTATAACGCCACTGCTCAAAAAATAAGCACTTTAATTTATGCAGATTTATAGGAATGAGCCATGAGCAGGAAACAGAAATTAGTTAAGGTGAGTAACAATTATGTGCAGCTTGTGTAGTACCCAGCTGATGCATGGCCAGATTCTAAGACTGAAATAAAAGGTCATGGGCATCAGTGAGCTCTATGGCCCTGGTCTCAAGAGATTTAGAGCTTGAACATCTGTCTGTGCTATCTGTCCGCCTTGTGCCATCATGAATTATGGTCAGTTGTGAAGAAAGGAGGGCCCATGTGCCTTTACCAATCCATCATTGTTTATTTGATCTGGTGACTGGGGGTGAGAATCCCTGCTGTTTGTAGAGAAGAGCTCTTATCTGAGGTTATTGCCATTCTGAGCCTATGCCAAGCCTGTTAGAGTGGCACAGACACTTGCCCCCTTTCTTCCCCTGTATCAGTTTTGCTGTTTCTTGGCTAGACTCCAAAAAGAAAAAGAGCAAAATGTTTGTCCAAGAGCTGTGACTTGAGGGAGAAGATAATATTAATTACCTTGGCCACTGTTGTGAGTTTCCTAAGGGAGGTTGCAGAAACGTTAGCAGGGAGTTGCATGCTCCTGGAAGAGACTTGTCCAGTGTAGCTTGTTCAGTGTGAGACAATGAAAACAAGCTCCAATTCCTGGCTACAGGTTAAAACCCCACTTTGCCCTGGGAGAGATGCACCTCTGCCACAAATAAAATATAATTAGTAATTCTTTGATTGTTTTAAACTCTTTTACACACAGTTGTGGCCTGCTCTCACCCCTCTGTATTGAACAATGTGAACTGATGATGATGATGTCAAGGTCTCTTTAAACAAAAAGCACTGTTTAACAGGTCATCCAGGAAACCTGAATTCAAGTTCCTTACTTTTGCAGGCTGTTGTTTGCACACTGATAATATCCATGGCTCCTTGATCTGCAGGATTCATTTTGACACTGTGCCTCAAAGAACTGCATTCTTGGTGAAAGCAAATCTATGCTAATAAAAGTCTGAACCATTTCCATGTTAGGAAAAATGATGGTGCCATGGACTATCCTGATGCATATAGAATTGGATAGCTGATTTCTCTTTCAGATTTTTTCTTTATACTGCCCAGAATTCACAGAATTCTCCTTCTGAACATTACGAAGATTTCTCCATTTCATGTGGACAACTATAGTTTTAGTAAGGTTTATTTGCAAAAATTTATTTACTTTTGGGAGGGCTGAGTTTGCTAGGCGTGTAGGGGATGTTAGTCTGCTGCACAGTCCTTTATCTGTACTGTTTTATCTAACCAATATGCCCTCTCCTTCTTGTGTTCCTCATGTTAGACACAGACTTTCTTCCCCCAGTTACAGCTTACACCCATGTTGAGCATGATCTTCCTGAATCAATCCTTGTTGTGGTTCATAAATGATTTCTTACAATCCTACCTGTGTCCTAATAGTTCTAACTTTAGCTTTGCTTATCCATGGACACAGCTTTTACCTATGAAGGCTTTGGATTTAGTTCCATTATTGCTTGTAACTCATCGGCTACCTCATAAAAGAGTTCTCAAAAAAGCTTTGTGTTTGTGTTCCTTTGTATTCCTAGACCCACTTGCTGCTTAGACCCACACTTGCTCATCTGTGTACAGCCTCTGATGCTTCCTTTTTTTCTCTCAGTTAGAGGAAGGTGCTTACTCTGGATTATTTTAAGTGCTTCTCAGTCTCGCCTTTTGCTGCTCTGCTGGTCTGATTTGCCTGGGTGGCAGACACTAACTCTTCATTCAGCTTAGTGCTGGGGTGCTGCTGGCCCTGGGAAGACACAACGTAGTGGCCAAACATCACCAAGTACACAGTGTCTCATTTTGCCAATCATCCTTTGTCTGTTTATAAAGGTAACACTGCTCCTGGATGAGAAGCAAAGGAAGGTTCTCACTAAAAGAAAGATGCCTTATTTACAATACAGTGACATTATCATGTTGCTTAACTATTTTGGTTCTATTACAGCACTGGAAGATATCCTGTTACCTGAGCAGAGTGTATTACGATACTGTATTTTTCAAAATTTGTCTTTTGTTTCTATCTGTCACCCAACTATCCTTTGGAAAACCTGCCTAATGCACCAGCAGCGTATTGAAAAGTGCAAATTTAAAGTTCCTCTCCTTAAACATTTTCCAGTGTTTACTTCTTACATCAGAGTTTCAGGAAGCTGAACAATGAATCTGTTAGATTCCTTTTTATTGTTTGGTTTGGTTTGGTTTGGTTTTTGTTTTGTTTCTTTTTTTTTTTTTTATTTTTATTTTTAATTGCACTTGGCTTGGCTCTCTTGGCTTGGTTTAGAAAAGCCTTTTTTCTCAAAATGTAAACTCATGGGGTGGAACTTACCTAGTCAGATGTAGATGTCTTTCATGTAGACTTGTGTGTCTGGGCAACTCACCCAAGACTCCTTTAATATCTGTTTATGAAAAAATCACTTTCAGGGTGCTCTTTGTCTCATCTCATCGCAGCATGCATTTAAAAGAGCTCAGAAAAGTTGCATGCTTAAAGTGATATTTCTCCCATGCTGGCATCTGAAATTAGGCAGAATAAAATTTGCTCATGATGTCACACCTTGAATCTATTAGAGTAACTTCTGCCTTTCCTTTAAGCAAAATCTTGTCTTTCACAGACTGCTGTAGTAGTGAATAGTCTCTTGTGTCATGTGCTTCTTGTGATTAGATTAACCAGGGAACATCTATTATTTTAAGGTCTTCAGAAACCTGCGCTGTACAATACTTTATTAGATTTTGTGATGCCTTCCACAGGCACTGCAAAGGGGGTTTTGCATCTTGTCAGACAGCATCAGTAGTTCCAAAGAACTGTATGTTGTACTTAAGTGGCTGCATTCAGCAGTGGCCCTTACCAGCTGTGCATGACCAGACGTCACAGGCACAGGTAGCCTGGTGGCACTGTGCTGCTCCAAAAGCAGTCCCTGCTAATGCCTTTTGAATGCATAAACACAATGCATTTCTCATGGCTGTCCTCAGAAGTCCTGTCACATTTTGGGTTTGCGTTATTGCTGCTCTTAAGCTGCTTTTACTCATTTCCAGTTCAGCACCTCCATAAAGTTGCAGTACTTTACAATTCTTGGGTTGATTATGGTTTTCTTTTCCCTTTCAAAACCCTGTCCTTGGATGTCTCTATGTTGACCACCACTATACTGCAGGTATTATAAAGTAAATAGCATCAGAAATAGATTTCTTGTAAAAGAAATTTGTTTGTTTTTACTTGTGTGTGTGTGTGTATTAGACCTATGTCTATGAGTTTTTCTGTTTGGGGTATTTTTTGAGACCATTCAGCTCCCTCATGCCCCTTCAAAGTTCTAAAAATTCATATTTTCTTCTTATTTTAAGTTTCATGCATAGTGTATGTTGCAAATAAAACTTCTGGACCTCCTGCCTGGATAGAGTTTGTGTGAAAGGATATCTTTATCCTTCGGCAAAGAAAATGAAGTGGCTCATTATATACTAGTGCAGCCTTTTACTCGGGCTACTGCATGCACATCTTACAGAAAGACTGACTGCTCCATAATAACTGGAAGGTCATACAATAATCTCTATCAAGTTGTACTTTAATTACAAACAAAACTTAGCTTTTTCAAACCCTCCTCTATAGAAAAGATACAGGTGTATTTATGAATAGGTAGATATTATGCCTTTTTTTAGGAACAGAGAAAGTAAGAGAGAAAAATGATGGATATTGTTTAAGACCAATCAAGGAGGGATGAGGAGTAGAGCTGGGAACTGAATTCCAAGTCTTGGTCCAATGGTTTATCTATCAATGCCTCCACAATATTTCATTAAAATTTATAAGGTGTTAGTGCTCAGTCTTGGCACAGGCAAATATCACAGCTTAAAGTCCATTGTGTTCAATATAATCACCAAAGTAATTCTGAACAGTTCATAGAAGGGTAGATAGCTTGTTTCAAGCTTGTTTGCCTTATCAGAAAAAGGATGCATGAATTTATTAGGAGTAATTACTGTGTTGAAAGAAGTGGTCTCCCTCTTTCATTCTTACTTCCTAATTTTTTTAGAGGACATGTTTGTTTCAGCAGCTGTTTAACTCCAGCAGTGCTAGACAAGATTATTGCCTATCAGTGTTTGTTTAGGTTACACAGACTGCACTGTGTGTTGCTCAGCTATCCAACCTCACAGCTGGTAACAGACCATACATTAGATGCATTATTACAAACACTAAATTTCCCTTTCTAAGTCTTCTCAAGAGCAGATATTGACCTTGTCTTTGGTTAACAAACCAGCCCAGCAAGATGAGTTATGCCCCTATTTTTTTCTCCTGACAAATAAGCAATAATGTTATCTGGTATCCATCCCAGTGATTTTCTCTGTGGCTGCTCAGGGCACATATTTTCTCAAGCAGGCTTTTACCATATTGAATGGAGCAGATTTTGGTAGTGATTCATGCTGTCTTTCTGTTCCCACAATACAGGACAAGCAGGTTAACTAGGAAGCCTGACTCAGCAAGTGCAAAGCCATTATTCATTGTGGCCAAGAGGAGGAAGAGAAATGCCATAGAATATGGTATACAGAAATACAGAATAATGATGAAATAAATAATAACTAATATGGTTTGAAAACTGACCACTGAATGAGCTACACTAGATGGTGGAATGAGCTCCTCACACAAAAGCGTAGGTAAGTCCTAGGCAGAGATGAATGTAATACATATAGAATGACTATTAAAATTCTTGCTTCAGGTTTGCAAAAATATAAGATGTAAAAGATGAGGAAGAGATCAGTTCTATGTGGTAAGTTTATTTCAGTAACCATGGACATAATAAATTGAGGGACAGAATATTAGTTAGACTATAATATGTTCACACTACTGCTGATAAAGAAAATTTGAATATTATGCCACTGTGCTCCATCTCCATCTGAGACTGTCACTAGGACAAATTAATTTTACTGTGTGATGCTACTTTTAGGGACTCTTCAACAAGAAACAGTTTCTAAAGAAATGTTTGGATATATTGAGTGCATATGAAGACATCTTCCTCAATGGCAGGGCAGAGTGAACTATTGTTGGTGGAAAAAAACAGGTAGAGACTGTTACAGGGCTCAGTGTCACAGGAGATTTCTGTGTTGGCAAAAGAACTGCTTGCATTAGTGTTACATCCAAAGTGAAAAACCTCTCAACTTTGAAACAGCTTAACAAAAGCCAGGGTGAGGGCAGTACAAAGCACTGAGTGCATGGGAGAGACACAAGCATTTGTTTCACATAAAGCACCTGCTTATTCACCCAGAGGGCAGATGGAGGCTGTTACAACTCTTCTTTCCAACTTCCAGAAGCAGCAAGAGCAGTTCTGTGACTCAATGCATTGCAAGGCTCACCTTTTAAGTTTCTACTCCTTTTATGCAATGTGCTGATGTCTTAATGAAGGAATTAAGGACAATGAGACATCCCTGCATGGCTCACTGGAGGTCTGGATCAAAATATCTTTCTCATTATTCTTGAAGTAGCTTGGATTCTTGCCTAAAATGGAAGCTTATGTTCTGCATGCTCCTTCATAGCATGACAGAAAATGCTGCACTGAAGCAGTGGATGAGAGATTAATATTTAAAGATTATTATTATTTTTAGCAGAAAAAGCCAAATGACTTGAGACATCTGAGAGGGAGCTAACCATGGCTGAATAAGATAGAAGTGCTCAGGAGTGTCCTGATTTAATGAACTGCATGATGAGGAAGCCAGTAAGAGTCAGACTTCATCAGCTATGAAGTCTTTACCATTTATTGCTTGCTGTACACTGACCATTGCCTCCACAATGATGATATCGCTTCTGTAAGGAATGTACAGCCATTTCTAATCTGCTCTTCTGCCTCATCCCATTTTTCTTTCTTAAGGGAATGCAGTGATTATTTGAGGGAATTAGGTATACTGATTATTTTACTGCTACTGATGATTTTACTGTCAAAACTGAATGTCATTCTCTTTTCTCAGAGTTACAACTCCTAGTTAAATTTAAAGCCAACAATTATCATCACCCTTTGCCCACTACCACAGGCTGTTACAGTGAAGAAACAAATGAAACTCCCAGACAGTAAAGTGACCTTCTTATAGAAGCCATGGGAACTTAATTCTTTTCACCCTGAATAAGCAACAATAAAGTAATTGTTATGGAAAAATATTGAAGTTAGAGAAGATGATTTTCTGATACTCAGCCCAAGGTCCTCAGGGTGTATCTGCACTGAAGCACAGGTGAAGGAAAAATACTTTCTGCCTCTGGAAAGAGATAGAGAAAGAGACTCTCGAGGGATAGGAGAGTAGAAAGGAAAAGGAGTCAGAGTAGGGAAAAGGAGAAAAAATCTTCACAGACAGAAAATATAAGGAAAGATCTGTAATTTCTAATCAAAGAATTTGCAGGAGGCTGTATAATTCATACCCCTGTTATGTGGACATGAATGTTTACAGTCCAGCTAGTGATAAAATGAGAGAAAAATGCACATGGTATCATGACAGTGTACTTGATGGCTATGATTTTTAAGGTGAACTTCCTTAGAAAATAGCATAGTTTACCCTGGTGAAGAAAAATCCATTTAGAAAATTTGAACATGGTGTTTTGCAACATTACAGTTTTGAAAAACTGGAGACCAGCAGAATTTTTTTATTCTCTTAATATGTTTGAGCTGTTTGTGTTATTACATGTGCTGATAATTCTGCCTTAGTAATTTTTTTTGTTATCTTTCAAACTTCTTATAAAGAGTAATTTGTGCTCACTTTTCAGTTTAAGCAGGTTCACAAATAGAAGGTGACATATGAATTTTGGAGTTGGGGTATTTTGTGAAGTAATTAGGCAAAGGGTCGTAATTTGATGACGTTGCATTGCAGTCTTTCCTGAAAATAGGGGCAGAATACGTATTTTCAATTGGAAGACCTGCAAATACAACTCTGTCCACCAGAGGTCAGCAAAAACTAAGAAATTTCTTTTAAAAAGCACATCTGCTTCAAAATGAAATAGCCCTCAGAATGTTTCTGTTTCTTTTTTTCCCTCAGTATCTGCCAGTCGATTGTTACAAACACCAAACAGTGCCTGATAATATCTCAAGGCTAGAATTAAGCTGGGCAAAGCTGCTGCTTTTCTTGACTACATCCTGTGCTCCAGAGACGCAACTCCCCATGCTGAAAGCTGCAGTCAGTCTCTTCGATCTTTCTCGGGTGTGTGATAATACAAGGAGATTTGATGCATATAGTGGTTGCTCGCTCTGTCTGATCAGATTATTGCCAGGAAATGTTGTTCCCTGCAGGAGGCACACGACGGGTGTGGCTGAACCCGAGGCTGCCAGCCGCACACAGGTGGGCACTCCGTGGGCTCAGCCCTCACACAGGGCACAGCTGGCACAGCTGGCACAGCTGGCAGGGAGCCAGCCCAGGGAGCCCCTCCTCGCCCACAGAAACTCCGATCCTACTGATAAGAGCTGCAAGCCATCAGGGGCTTTACTGAGCTTCATTTTTACAACAGCTACCTCCTATTTCCAAACCAACGAAACAGGGGCTGTGAGGAGACCTGTCAAACAGTTCTCTCCCTGTCTTTCGTGGCTGCCTTTCCTCTACAGGAGAGAAAATTGCACTAAGCAGTAATGAGAAACAAGAATTTAGGTGACTGGTGTTGCACTTGGACACAAAAGAAACACGCAGACTCAAGCAGCAGGTTAGGACCACCAAGCAGGGCCAAGAGAGAGCAAGAGCCCTGCCCTTCTTTATTCTTTCATTTTTTATATCTTTCTTAAGACAACCATAGACTGGTAGATGAGGTTACACCTCTCCAATTCCACTGGATACGGACACAGTCTATCATCTTTCTCCGCCTTAGGAGAAAGGAATGAAAATCAATCCAGAAGTTCAAAACAATATAGGCCGGTTAGGAAAACAGGACTATGTTTATAGAAAATGCATGAGAAATTCTACTACAGAAGTAAAAACATGGAACACTGCAAAAACCAGTGCGACAGAATAGTTTTTGTGGTTTTAATGGTGTTCAAACAAAAATGTGTATGACTGTCATTTTCATGCCCTCTTCATGAATAGAGGCTATAATAGCATTATCAGGACAATTTTTTAGTACCTTTTACTTAAATGTCTCACTTTCTAAAGTGTTCTAGCACATTTTTCTCATGACAAATACATTTGTACTTGTGGGAGATCTTGTATAGGACAAAAATATTGATTATTCAGGCTAGAGACTAGTAAAACTCTAAGAAAACTTGTTAGATTTCTTTATCATGCATGTACAATTTAAAATCTGAGTATTTAGGCTCTAAAGTATTTACCTAGGCCAAATTTAAGGGTATGCTACAAAGAAGCAATGTATATTTCAGTAAGAACTTCAAGGCCTCAGAAAGAAGAAAATAACTTCAAAATACTTATTATTTTTGTTTTTTGTTGCTGTTAAAATTGATTAGAATAATGAAAAACAAAAAATTAACCAGTTACTATAGCACTTGGAAATAAATGGGAGGTCATAAAAGTACCCCTCTAGCCACGTAAGGTGTCCAGAAATTCAAAATGTATAAATTCTTTCATGGATCCAGGAGAGAAAAGGAAGGAAATACCTTCCAAGAAGGAAGGGACTAAGAACCTTAATGAACTGAATCCTGCTTTTGGATCTCACTTTAACTGAAACATATGGCAAAACTTTGGATGTGGAAGCGGTCCAGTTCATTCACTTGCCCTATTAGATTATTACAAAAGAGAGTAGAATTCTGTGCTTTATATAACTAAGTATATACAGAGACAAATCTTAAATTTAAAATTAGAAAATGAAACAGGCGTGTTTTAATTAATATGTTATTCAAAAGGCTACAATATTCACTTCCTATTTTCTGCACTGTCAAGATGGCAACAGTAAGGAGTTTTGTCAAATATTATCTCTTTTTGCTGTGACAGATGGTGACAGCTAGAACTGTAAGGAATGCCTAAATGGCATAGCACAAACCTATACGAGTAACAGAGTCAAATTTCAAAGCTTCATTGGTCTCATCTGATCTGATAAAGCTTGGCACACACAGAGGAAAGCTGACCTTCATAAGCCTGATCAGCTGTCTCCCAGGGATGCCAAACATTAGTTGTCTTCTAGATGTTTACCTAAGTCTCAAAAATCAGGTGTTAAGCATAATTGCTGAAGACTTTTGAAGATATGAAAGAAACCACAGAAGTTCTTTGCTTCGGGGTGAGGGGATGAGGAAATAAAAACAAAAAGAAGGGAAATTTTGAATTCCAGTTTGTCATCCCCACTTTTGAGTAAATAGAATCAAAATCCTGAAGGAGATGAAATTAAATGGAATGTTTGAAAACTGACCCGTAGGTACCATCTGAGGGGCATGAGAACAATCCTGCCTCAGGACCATTCTGCTGACCTGGTTAATTAATGAAACTGTAAAAACATCATGGAAAGAGTAGTCTACCAGCCACCTCCAAAAGACAAAGCCATTTGGTAGGTGGAAAGAACATGTAAGTTCAAGTACTTCAAAATTAAATTTATAAGTCAATAGCTTCGATTTTTTTCTGAAGCAGAAGACTTTTTGCTCTCATCTGCAGTGATAAAGCATCCAAAACCCCCTGAATGATTTAGTTGATCCACCTTATTTCTTGTTATATTAAGTCAGATATTATTTTCCAACAGCAGCCAAATCTACTCTTCTTACCTCTTGTCCTTCCACTATACAGCTCAAGGAATAAATGAATACTTAGGCCACTAGAATATTTAAACCATGTGGCTGTGATTCTAAATAAGAATCAAAGTTGACTGCAGGCCTGGTGCAGTAATACTTAGTCTTGGAAGTCTTTGGGTCAATTAAATTTTACATGGGAGGCTTAAAATCTCTTTTTTTCTCCTTTTTTTTTCTTTTTTTTTTTAATTTTTTTTTTTGTTTTAGCTGCAAGTGTTTAAAAAGGATTTATAGATAATCCTAAAAAATTGTGAAAGCACAACAGTATACAAATTTTTATTAATATTCAATTATTTTATCTACTAATTTTCTGCTGTTATCTGTATACTTATATTTATTATTAAAGTATATGATTAACTTTCATTTATAATATGTGTCTTTTTAAACAGGGATAGTTTTCTCTTTTGAAGTATGCAATTACTACTTCTATTATTTTTGGTGAAGTATTTTACATGTTACAAAAAAAACTGGTTTCAATTTTAATTGTTTCCACTGGATCAGGACTTCATTGTTCCTAACTCTGAAGGGATGGCTGGGGCTGGCAGGCACTTCTGGAGGTCCCTATTCCCACTCCCTGCTCAGAGCAGGATCTGCTGGAGCAGCTCGCTCAAGGCTGTGTCCAGATGGAGTTTGACTCCAGCCACAAGAGTGGAGACTCCACAATCTCCCAGATCAACCTGTGTTTGACCACTCTTGCAGTAATAGTGTCTTTCTACAATTTAAAACACATTTCTCTTACATCTCTTTGTGCCCACTGGTTCTAATAAAGGTATGACTTTATTGTTTACTGTTATATATTTAACCTGAAATAATAACAAGTTATTTGAATATATAGATTTAATTATTGTTCTTCCCTTCAATAAGCCTGTTAAGAAGCTGGTACTTATTGAAAAACCACATAACATGGCCTGGCCCTCATGCTACTGTCATCATTAATAATGCAATTTACCAGTCTGAAGGAAATTTTAATTCCATGATGAACTTTTAAAATTTTCCTGAGTAGTATTCTGCATGTTCCTTTGGGGTAGGTTAGACTGCCTACAGTAACCAAATGAAAAGAAGTTGCAGCAGCCTCCTGCACAAGACTGAAAGGCTGCAGTTTGGTCTAGAGTCCTGAGCAATAGGGAATTAGCATTGGCTATTTTAGACAGCTGTATATAAATGATAAAAAATTAGAAATAATAAATCTGCATGACCACTCCTAAAACTTTTATGAAGTTCAGCAGTACAGAAGCATATATGTCCAATATGTTTATTTTTCCTGAGGAGAAGTCAGATTATCATTAAAATCTCCTTGAATTTAAAACAACAAAAGATGTATTTATTTGATTATCAATGCTGAAGTCCCTTGATGCATCAGCTTCTACTGCACTGACAAAAGGAAATTTAGCTAGAATATTGGTGAACTCAGATACAGAGCTTTTTATCATTTTTTTTAATAGATATTTTCTTGTGTTGAAAAAAAAGCTTCCAAGAAAAGTATGGAGAAAGAAAAAAACCAGTTATGCAAATTCAGCAGAAGACTTTTGCATCTGTACAAATGAAACTGATTTTTTGATGCTCAGTACTCAGCTAAATTTGAAGGAAAAGCTATAAACCGGTGCAGATTATGAAAATCCTTAACTATTCCAAATCTAAAAAACATTAGTTCAAGTTATATTTCAAATGTATGGTTTCCTATTTTAGACAAGATCCACTGATTACTCAACTTCCTCTATTGCAAAATAACTTTCATATTGCAAAAAAACCACTGACGTCAGTGAAATTAATTTTCTCAGCAAAACGTAACTTCTGCAGTTTTTTGGAAAGGTTGAGCTGATAGAAATTATTTTTCTGGTACTAGCCAGCAATGCTATGAGTTATCCTAGTTCTAGTCCCTTCTTTCATGTTGACATATGGCCTTGTTCCATACCATGAGCCAAAATATGCATTTTCCAGGTCTGTACAAAGTTTATGTATAATTTATTCCAAAGACAGATCGAATCCAAAGTCCAAGTTTTGTTGAGACTGAATGTTTCCTCTTTTATCCAGAAGCTAAAAAATCACGTTTAATTTTAAACTCAGCATTTCCTTTTTTCTGGATGTATTCCTAACTTGTATGTTCAGAGGAGGAAATGGTGTATAGAGAGGCAGAGGTAAAGTCCCATGGCTCCCTGTTATTGTGTTGAGAAACACTGAACACAGACCTTGGGGCAAGCAATAAAAATTGAAGCTAACTTTGTTTATACACTGCATTATATTTAGAAAGTAATTCTCTGATGTGGTGCCAGAACAGACTTGGGAAAAAGTCTTTAATGCACAGCAAGGGTTAGCTGTCTAATGAGGTATGAGGCAATTATATTAATCAACTATGTCTTTTCTTACTGTTTTTTCTCACTCTCTCAGGGTAAAGAGCTGCACATTGGCTGTACCTCATTTTTATTGGGTCTGCTAAACTTAACTGCAAGTTAGAGTTCAAGAAGCTCCTAGAGACATCTGTCTGATATTTGTCTTGCTACAGCTGCTGATTAATTTATCTATGTGGAGCAAAACATTTATCTCTTGTACTAGTCAGCTTCCTTTCCTTTTTCTTAATTCCTAGGTTAAGACAGTTACAGTAGTTTTGATTCTTCAGACACATATGAAATTCCTTTGAAACCATCTGGACATCATGTTTTTCCTGTATATGTCCTTACACTGTTAATAGGCATCCAGATGCAACCCATAATGATTGGCTTGTAGCGGGTTTGTGTGGCCAGGTTTTGGTAGCAGGGAGGACAGTGGGGTGGCTTCGGTGAGAGGCTGCCAGGAGCTTTCCCCATGTCCAGCAGTCAAAGCCAGCTGGCTCTGTGATGGACCCACTGCTGGCCAAGGCAGAGCCCATCAGGGACAGTGAAGACCATGGTGAGGCAGGCTGTCCACCTGAAGCCCGTGAAGGTCCATGTGGAGCCCTGGTGGACCCCCATGCTGGACCAGGTGGATGCCCAAAAGAAGCTGCGGCCCCATGGGAAGCCCGTGATGGAGCAGGATCCTGGCAGGACTTGTGGTTATGTGAAATGAGGAGTCCATGCTGGAACAGGATCCTGGCAGGCCCTGTGACCCCACTGGACTGCTGGAGCAGCCTGTTCCTGAAGGACTGCACCCCATGGAAGGCCCCCATGTTCAAGCAGTTCATGAAGGAACTGAGGCCCATGGGAAGGACTCACTCTGGAGAAGACCTTGGCAAACTGACTCCCATGGGAAGGACCCCACTCTGGTTGGGTAGACTGTGAGGAGTCCTCCCCCTGAGGAGAAAGGATCAGCAGAGACAACATGTGATAAACTGACCACAGATCCCATTCTTTATCCTCCTGTCTGTGGTGCTGCAGATAAGGATATAGATAAAATCGGGAGAAAAGCTGAGCCCAGGGAGAATGGAGGAGTGAGGGAAAAGTGTTTTAAGATTTGAGTTTATTTTTCATTCCCCTACTCTGACTTGATGGGTAACATTTTAAACTAATTTGCACAAGTCAGGTCTGTTCTGCCCATGACACTAACCTGGTGAGTGACTTCTCCCTGTCCTTATCTCGGCCCACCAGCCTTTTTTATATTTTCTCTCCCCTTGTCCAGCTGAGGAGGGGAGTGAGAGAGTGGCTTGGCTGGGCATCTGACATCCTGTCAGGGTCATACACAGTTTAATGTTGATGATGTATATTCTGATCCTATTTACACTGGAGTGTTTTTAGGTACTTGTTCATATACTGATATCTGCCTTTTACAGATAATTTTTGTAGCCACCATTTCTGCTTGTTTATTTAGAGTCCAGTAGTTGCACAGCCTGCTCGCCTACTGTGAGATGGAGGGAGAAACCTGTACCTGCATGAAACACTCAGGAGTGCCTCAATACCACTTGCATTGCTTTTCAGTGTGTCCTGCTTTATCTTGCTCCTTTCCTTGCAGTAGTCAATTTCTCACAGGTAGTACCCAGTCCCACCTTCAGAAAACACTCAAGGTAGCTTATCAGCAGAAAGCTTCTTATTTAAATGCACCAATAATTGCTACTTCTCTTATAATATATACAATGCAATGAGGGAACTTGGAATTGCGCAGTACTTTGCTGCAGTTCATCCCACTCAGCTACCTGAAGAAATGATGCATTGGAGAACCAGAAGGGAGAGCTTTGTGTGCTCCTTTGACCTCCACACAAACATGCACAATAAAACTCAAACTCAAACTTTACTTGAAGTAAAGGAGCTGCACTGCAGAAAGCCCTATCAGACAATAACAGCACCTTTATTTCAGCAGTAGCATTAGCAACAGCAGGAGCCAGCTGTCTAAAGCTTCAGTCTGTAAGCTCATCCTGGATATTGTCTGAAGTGGGATTTGGAGAATACTGCATTCAGAGAAAAGCAAGTTTAGAGGGATTTTGTTGCTATCAGATTTGAAGAAAACCTAACATGATGTGCTTTTCTGAAGACAAAAAAGCTTCCAGCTGGCAGCTAATGCAGGTGTCCATAGTCAGATATAACAGAGTGTTAATGTATCTACAGTGTAAAGAGAGATAAAACCTTGTTTCTGTTTTAAGCTCATTTGTATGTGTGACAAGTATTATCCAGAAGTTGCAGGTTATGATGGTAACAAGTAAATCAATAGAAGACAAAAAAAGGAGACAGGAATAAAAAGGAGGTGTTTTCATCCTGGTTGAAATGAGGGTCCTTCAGAGAGCTCAGGAAGGATACTTACAGCATCAACTTTAGACATCTGGTTAAAGTTCCTAAATTAAGACAGTCAGCCTACAGTTTACTTCAGTGGGAGAAGGAGACAGAATAATAAATATATATTTTTTAATCTTTCCTGTTCAAATCTCTAATCAAGTCATTTAATCTAGTTTGCATTAGCACTACAGTTTGAGTCAGCAGAATTCTTTTGAAATAAATTTCCTTATCACTCCTGCTTGCCATGATTTTGCAGAAAGCAGAGGGCTTGGGGTTTCAATGAGACCATCTCAAAACATGGGGTTCAGGACTCTTCAGGTATTCAGACTAGAGAAGCACACTAGAAATGATCTGAAGTCAAGCCTCCAAACTGCGGGTGGTATGGGAACTTCTGCTCTCCAGATCAGCTCTTGCTATGTTGCCCTGTTTGCTGATGCAGACACAGTCTACCTGCTAATGTCAGTCCCTGTAAGTGCCCTCACCAGCATTTACTGATGGTGGGTGGCACAGAAACCTGCACTATTGCCAGAACTGAACCCATGTTACTAATACTCAGTTTAGAGAGGTTCAAAATCACCTTGAAATCAGATTTTAGTGAAAGCTACTTTATGATTACTGTTTTCCTGAGAGCCTGTATGAGGGGAAAGGTGTTAATCAATTTATGCTTAAATTTCTCTTAATCATTAGCACTCTCAGATTGCCAGGCTCTCTTGAATCTTGGAATTGCCCATAACCTTCCCTACAAATTCTTCTTGCAATACTTGGCTCAGTGATATGTATAGCCGGAACACTCTTCTAAATTTGGAGTTGCAATCAATCCTGGTGTGTTGGGCTGTCTTTGGTGGTCTCACTTCCATCAGGTGTCAGCATTAGCATTTGTAGTCACTGCAGCTGGTTGTAAGTTCAGCAAACATTTTTCCCATTGCAGAAAAATCTGATTGATCAAAAGATCATGCCAAAGTTCACTTCAAGTCAAGAAAACAGTGTAATTCTTTAAAAATGAAAGAAAATCTGGTCCTTGTTGAACCCCAACAGGTAACTGCTTTACTTACTGCAAGAGTATTGCAATCTAGTAGATTAAGCACTGAATGAAGAAATCAAGTCTTATTTATTGTTAATTTGCTCAAACATCTTGAAATGTTGGATGTTATTCTGCCTTATTTCATTTTCACATCCTGATGGAATTTCTTTTTTCTATCACAATAGGTGAGACAATTAAAGATGTAGCTCTTTACAAAGGAAGTCTAAAGCTAGTAATTTTTTATTTCATTCCTCCAGATGAGCTTACTATTAAAGTGCATATTGAAAAGCTTGAGCCAACTCTGAAAAAGAACACAAAATCTGCTCAGAAAAGGAGAGCTGGTGGATCTTCAAAGGCTCACACCATAAAATAGAAGTTCCCCCCTCTAAACAGGAATGTGATTCCTCTGGTAAAGCTTTGAGGATGCAAACTATGAAATATTTACATAGAGCTGCTGAAGCCAGCAGCATGGCAAAGGAGGAGTGGCAGCCCTGTGTCCCCAGGTTCTGCCAGCATCAAGACCAAGCATGTATTCCCAAGAGGAAAATACACACACACACACACACACACACACACGCACACACACACTCATGATTCATACACAGAAACACACACACATATTTATATAGGTATCTATATCATATATAGATATAGATATAGATATAGATGATATAGATAGATATATACATCTGGCCACGCAGAGTGCACATGGGTGGCATTGGGGTTCTGCCTGCCCCTGGGTGTCCCAGCCTGGCCATGCTGTGCAGGGAGCAGCCTCTCACCACACGACCTGACGGATGCAACATGAGGCTCTGAGAGAACTGGCTTCCTGTGCAGTTGAAATGTGTGAGCTGATGTACAGTGTGCAGCTAAGCAGGTGAGAAACCCAAAGAACTAAGAAGTGAAGAAACAGGAACTGAGAAGTGTGCTTGTCCCCAGGTTAAAGCTGAGACCTGGCTGACACACAAATATCATCCAGGAAACCCTATGTAGTGCAGGGTTTATAGAGGATATTTTTTTTCAGTTCACTGTTAAAGTATAACTAACAATATTTACCTTTTCTCCAGAGGTTTGTAACCACCTCACTAATATGGTTACAAATATCTGTATCTTTTTTATGGCTTTGAGCTGAGCTCTAAATTTAAGCTCTCACTTTGCAGAACATTCCTCGCTTGGAGCTTGGAAGGTGCAAGAGACAATCCAATCCAGGATTGTTAAGGCTTGTCCTGGGTGCAGGCAGCTGCACCCTTGCCCTACCAACAGTGCACAGTGTGTTTCAGTACTACACTGCTCGTGGGCCAACAGAACTGGCAATGCTGTTGCTCTGAGGGAGCCTGGAAAATTCTAGATTTGCCCCTTATTGAAGCCAGATGCCTCCTCAGAATAATGTGAATTTTTCCTCCCCGTATTAGAGCTGATGTGCCTTTGAATGCAGCTGCCTTTCCTTTTTCTGCTCTTTCAAAGCACAGAAGGACCATCAAGTTGCTCACCAAAGACTTTGTGTTCCAGCAGGGTGCTACCAAATGCTGAAAACCTAGTTGTGCTCACCATCAAGAATCTTTCTAACTTCATGTCCTCTAAGCACATAATTTCCGCTGCATTCCAAGGCTTTAATTGTTGTTGCTTTTACTTTTTATCATTGCACTTACCCTGTAATGACTGAGATTTGTGTCTGTGTGTGTATATACATATTTAAATGCTAGTTTTTTGGGACTTTGCATTTGCAGATGGACGATGGTCAGAAATTTAGCTTCAGAGACTCTCATGTACCTGTCTGAACACCCACATGCATTTTTTGTTCAGTTTAATGTTAAAATGTCATATTGCCATCACAAGATCTGACAACACTGACATAATGAAAATGTCAGCATATATGATGGTGGTAGTTTGTAAGAAAAGTAGTTGGTTTGACTGGCAGTTGAGGAACTTGTAGAGCTCTTGATCTAATATTAAGTTTTATTTTCCACATGAAACCAATTTGTTTTAATAAAAATGCTCTATTCATTAGGCTTCTGTTTACCTAGTAGTTAAAATGTTCCCAATTTGAGGTTCCTCAAAGTAGCCAGAAAAATATCCAGTAATAAATTTTGGCCATAATTCATAAACCCTGACTTCCACTGGAGGTAATATGCTTTTCATATATTTTTTAAAGATTGCTTTAAATTTGAGACACTTCTCCTAAGACTTTTTTTTTTTTTTTCTGATAACACACTTGAAAAGTAAATGCAAAAATGATTAAATCTTAATTGAAACAAATTAATGTAAAATGAGGTCCTTTAGGTCCAACAAGCTTTAGAGATCTGTACTGAGGTTTATTTTAACAAGAATGTTAATTAATTGCTAAGTGTTGTGGTTGTTTTAAACTTTGACCATTAGGCTGCTATAAGTATTTGCTCATGTTCAGTGGTCCTTGAAACAGCCTTCACATTGAATGGCCAAATGTTAGCTCGATTTTGTGACATTCCAGGGGATGAAAAGCATTCTCACCCTGCAATAGGAGATTGGATGTCATTGCACTGAGCCTGCACAAATATAGGTTTTCAAAGACCAGGGTTTTCTTGAAGACAACTACAACCACAGTACTTGGGAGTTCTGTGTCTGAGGAGAAGAAATCTGTCTCCTTCACATCTAGGGCATACACTGTGCAGGAGGCTGACCTGGGTAATGACAGTGATCTACTTGTTTTTAAAGTCTATTGATCCAGTTGATCATTCATTCCCTTCTCATACCCACTGTTTTGTCTCTCTTCCTCTTTTAAATTTTTTCCTTAATCCATTTCCCATTCCTGTATGGCCTGTCTTGTTTTTGTTACTCTGCAGTGCAATAGCCATTACTCAAAAACCTCAGGAATTGATATGTTTTTGTTATTGATATGGGGTTTGGGTTGATTTGGTTGAGTTTTTTTATATTCAGCACTTCTCTACTCACAAGCTTCTTAAAGAGATGTCAGAAGAGCACATCTGCTGACATCTCCTTACCTACTCAGAGATGAAACAAGACAAATAAATAAATAAATAATCTGTAAGTCAGCCTCTGCCATCAAACCATATCTAGATCTTTGAAAGCGTGAAAAGCCTCAAAGAAGTCTGATCACGGGAAACCAGCTTTGGTAATATTTATAGTATTTTTAATCATATTGTAATTGCTTGGTACTCTTCATAAAGCCTATTCTCAGATAGATATAAAGCGTCTAGGCAAAATTCTTGTCAGTTTGAGCCTTGGTATTTGTGTATTCATTCACACAGAATGGCCAAAGAAGCACAGTTCATCAAATTTTAAGAAAAATTTAAAATTTAAAGTTTTTTCTCCCCTCCATGAGGAAATGAAGGAAAAAAGAGAGAGAACATTAGAGGGAGCTGTTGTACAAAGAAAAAAACCCCAGCCGTATTTCAGAAACCTTTCATTTCTTGCAGGCAAAATAATAATAATAAATGCAATGCAGAAGAAAAAGAGAGGGGAGTGAGCATGTAGGAAAGAAGCCATGACAGTTATAAAAGGAAATATGATTATGTTCAGTGATTTGATGAACACGTCCCATAACGCTGATCTTTGGGATGGCACGACAGGGCTGCTGTGCTACAGACAGGCTGCTTAAAAATGTCAGTGTAACAGTCACCCTGCAGCCACCCGAGTCCTTGACCTAATTAATTTTGCGTGGCTTGGCAGAGCATCCTTCAGGTTCATTCATTACTTCAAAGCATAAAGCTTGTGCCGCTCTTTGTGCTGGGGAGAGAGCAGGAGAGGGAAAGACCGGGGAAGTCAGTGTGGTTTGGGGAGCTCCTGCAGAGGAATCATTGCTTTTAAAGCAGAAGGGTGTCCCCTGGAAGATGTTTAGTGACCTCATCACTTCTGTGTTTTCTGTCTGCTGTGCTACCCTGGGCACTTGGTCTGCTTTAAAAGGATGCACCCAGCAGTGAGGAAGGAGTGGCTCCCACTTCTTGGAGAAACTGGGCTTTATTATAATTCACTAAAACACCATTACTAAAACACCATGAAACTGCTTGTTACTTTCCCTGTCATGCATGTAAAATGCAAAGTTTTTGGCTTTGCTCCCTGAAAAAATATAATTTTTTTCTGTTTCTTTTCCCACGTGAAGACTACACACCATAAAAATGGAACAACCTGGGGGCTGGTCTTGATAATTTATAACTGTTTTCCAGATCCTGTAGGTTATTGTTACAAACAGGAATGAGTGAACAATTAAGAACAAAAATCCTTAGCAGGCTCCACAATTAGGATTCAAAGTAGAAAATGAGCCATTTTTTTAACACAATGTTCTGTGAAATTTGGTCTCAGCAGAAACAGTAAATGAAATAATTTCTATGTTCTATATGCTTATGCTTGTGGTTTTTCCTTCCTTTTAAAATAATAATTTACAAAGCACAGTAGGGACTTGCAGTCATTTTTATTTTTCTGTTTCAGGATGTTAGTTCCAGGAAAACCAAGAGAACACATTTGCTAGATTGAGATGAATTCAAGCTCACTTTTTGGCAAATGATCCAGTACCCACTTTTTTCTAAATTTTCCTTAAATTGTCCAGACTAGCTGGCAGCTGTTAACTTTTGAGATTTTTTTTGGTTTTGTGCATTTTCAATATTTTCATATATACAAAAGAGAGCGTTGCATTTTGGGATTTCCTTAGATGGTGGAATGTGCTTTTATTTATCAAGCGCCTCTTGGTGTTAATTTGTTTTCAGTTATCTTGGGGACACTTCGTCCACACAGTCATTTTGAAACAGGAGAATCTATAGAATTGGGACTCCTTAACAGTAGCACTGCGATCCTGGCAAACTTCACTCTTAGGAACTATAATGGATAAGGAAGCACAGAAAATTCTGTTCACTTAGGATTGCAGCTTGAAGGGCTGCACACAGACCTTTTAAGGACACAAAATAAGATGGAGAAAAGTGTTTCCATTCCTATATCGCAGTGACTAACCATCTCATTCTGTGCATTCTGGGCATGCTTATTTGATGCATTGGCTTTCAAAATGAATTCCAGTTAAGGATTAGCCTCATTTTTTTTTTTTTTTTTCAAGAAAATAAAAGCAGAAGTAAAAACATGAAAATAGAACCATTTGGAGGAAGAACACAAAGTCTCCTTCCATCTGTAAATCCCTCTATTTTGAATGCTCTCACAGCTTTAATCTTCCTGCACGTGGTAAGCAGATGACTTAATTTTACATTCTCTCTGTACAAGTGTATCAGTAGCTGCATTTCCCATACTGCTGAATACATTACAGAAACTTATTCAAACAAAGTTTAAAATTATTTCAAAACTAGAATGTTAATGTATGCCATTTTGGAATTCAAAGGAGTGGCCCATATCAGTACCTCTGATAAAGATATGGCATTGATATTTTTGATTTATTGATGATTTTGAACTTGATGATATTGAATGCAGTGAATTTAAGATTTTTTGTATTTGAATACAGACAAATTTATTAGAACTTGGGTCTTAGTATTAAAGATACTTCCTTTCTTGAAACATAATGGCATTCTATACTATTCAATTCCAGAATATGAATTCTTCTACATCTAGAGAAACGAATGAAATAATACAAAATGATAATGACATGTAAGTTTATTTTGTGCATATGTGTGTTCAATGGTATTAAAATATCTGGGGATTTGTATTCAAATGATGAACCTTCTGGCAAGATAAATAAGCCTATTTAGAATTTAATTTGAAAATATTCATAATAAACTGGAATCTCTGAATGGTACTTTGAAGTAGGGGCCTCTTCTGATCCTTGCCACCTTTCTATTATAATACTTAATACAATGCCACAGATGCATGTAAGATCATCATTATCTGTCTGGAAGAAATGTCCTTTATTTAGCTGTCTGTATTTCTTGCATCTTGATTGGAGACTCAATTGCCAGATATGGATTTTTAAAATGGCAATTAGAAAACATGAGATTAATGCAGTCTTGCTGACTTAATTAGCCTTACCCTGCCACTTCAATAAGAAATATCAGATAGGATACAGAAGAATGGAAACATCTCAGCCTCACTGACAGTGGCAGGGGGAAACATCTCTGTCTTCACTCCTGGGCAAAGATTCACTGAAATTTACCACATTGAACTCAGAACTCCCAGAAACAAATTTTGCTAATGTCTGGAGCTGTAGTCAACAGCTTCAGATTCTCTGAAGTAGGAATCCTGCCTTAGCCTTTTTTGTTTTATCCCTTTTGGATTACCTTTTAATAACTGGTAGTGGACAAAGCACAAAACACTTGCAACCAAATGTGAACTCTAGATGTAACTTTGGAAGAATGGGATTAATTTGTTTTGGAATAGGATTGCTTGGGGTAATGGAAGCAAAATTTTCCACTTTTTTTTTCAGACAATTTTATTAGGTGAAGAAGACAGACTCGGCAAAAGAGTTTTCTGAAGAAGCTGAATTTCAAATGTAAGAAAAAAGGTTACATGATGTGCACAGCATCTTTCCCTCCCAGCTGATCTAGTCCCACTTTTCTTACAGGGCTGTGGACATGACCTCTTTCAGACAGCTCTGCCTGGGACATGCAAATCACTGTTACCTAATACCTTTGAGCATATGTCAGAAAACTGTTTATGACACAAGTCTAAATGCGGGTCAAACACAGACCCATTTTATAATCACCATGTTGCTGAAGTGATTTTGGGAGAATTTTATTGGACAGGTGTAATCAGATAAAATACACTGTTTGCACAGTTTCATAAATAACTTTGACTAGATAGATGGAGGTAATAACACTTTGTCTTTAGTAGGACTAGGGTTATAAGATATATATTGCTGCACACAAAAAGCTGAAATGCCTTACAATTGTGAAATAGCAATCAGAAATATGGATATCTCTAAATCCCACAGCTGTCAGTCTGGCTTCTGTCTTTAGCAGAAGGAGAGGTAGGTAGTATCTGAAGATTACTTTAACCTCTTTATTCCGTCTACAGGAAATCTTCTACAGTAATATACCAACAGGCTGCCCAAAACAGATTATCTCATCTTCCCATAAGCAGTTGTACCTGATTTTTTCAATTAACATTATATTACCCCATTATGTATCACTATTGACCTCTCCTGTTTGTAAATACTGCTCTTGTACAGAGTCCTCCTTTCTCCCTTTATCACAGCTTCTTTCAAATGACTTCTACATACTTCTTCTATGGACAGGAGATCCACATGTGAGGCTGCAGGGAGAACGAGGCAGGCAGTATAGCTGCAGTTCTTACAGAAAAAGCTTTCCATGTGTGATCCAGTTAGGAGTAGGTATGACATGAAGCCTCATTTTGACTGCAGTAAAGATGAAAACTTGACTCCAGTGTGTAAAACCAAGCAACATAATAATTCTTGGGTTTGTATGGGTCCTGAACTCCCCTGCAGAGGACGGTAAGAAGAGGGTACTAAACACAGAGGCATGTGCAGTTCTTTCTGTCACCCACTCCGAGGGAAATAAGCTCTTATTAAGGCAAATGAGGAGTACATCAACTGAACTAAGGTTTATATCCTTAAAAAAGAAAAGAAATCTTTCTTCATGAAAAGAGACTTCAAGAAAAGATCATCAAATGAAATCAGGAAGAAATAAAGATGACAGCAGACTTCTGACTGTGTTGCTGGAAAGACAGTCACCCTACCAACAGTACCAAAGTCAGGGACTCACCACTAGCTCTGTGGACTATGCTTCACTGAATAACTCTGCCCAGGTATTCAAACTGCTCTTGCTGAAATAGATGTTACCTGGTAGTAGGATGCTGCATCTTGTGTTTTGCAAGCCAATTTGTTTTGTGTGAGAGCATGACCAACACATTATTTTCATTAATGGTCTCCTCAGTTTCCCATTTGGAAGATTTTTAATCTTTATTTTCATTGCTGTGACTTTGCAATTCTTTGTTACTCATTCACTCTAGATCTAGGTAGATCTAGAAAATCAAGGTGGACAGTGGGTGAAGCCCTTAATATGCTAGAATATTTTTAAATTACATTACAGATAAATGGATTCTTTGAACAAGAACTATGTCAGAATATGTTTGAAACACTGAAAAAAAAAGGTAATTTTAAATGCTTCTGCAGTAAGAATTACTCTAGTACTCTACGGGCTACATTTGTAGTATTTTTCACTCAGCAATCACTGTCATACTACTGTAATCAATAATATAATTGGTATTGCTCCATAATCAAAATCAGTTAAGTATTGATTACTCTTGCTGCTGACTAGCATGGAATTTTAGATTATAGTTATTTAGAAATAAATAGAAAGTTTTTAGAAATAAATAGTTGAAATGAATATCACTTACTAAAGTAACACAACAACAAAAGGAAATGAGGATATAATTCAAGAATTTATAGAAGCAAATGAAATGTGGCACACTGACCAGCAGGTGGAAACTTCTACAATAGTATTATTACCCACATGACTGCAAGGATGTCAACTAACACTACATCTCAAAAAAAACTTGGCATTAATCTCATGATCCCAAACTTTTGTTCCTGTGATTCACCAGAAAAGAAACATTCGAGGCAGTGAAGCCAGACCCTTTGCAGTTATGCATGTACCTCCACCATACGAGCTCCCTGTGTGAAATTCTGTATCCCAGTTAGTACTTGATTGGCACCTTGGATTATTTTCTTACTTTTTAGTAAGGAAAACTCACATGTCTGACTCACCTTCTGGAAGCTAGTTCAATGAGCTTCATTTTCCCAAATCAAAACATTTAAATTTTAAGCACTGAATCTGAACTGATCACCTTTGCATGCTCTGTAGTTGAGAGGAGAAATTTTTGCAGAGAAGTCCTTGCAGATGGCATTCCTCTGATGGTGGATATTCACATATGGAGCTGCCAGGCATCTTTTGCAAGTGCTGCTAACGTTTGATCCATCTGATCTGCTAAAAACATCTGTACTAGGATAGCAGATCTCATTTCAGAAATTTCTACTGCTGTTCACTATTGTCTACAAGGTAACTGTGACTGATTATTTTCCAAGGAGATGCATTGTCCCCTAAATACCACCTGCATTGAATCCCACTAAAGACTGATTTTTTGAAAGCTTTTATTCTCTAAGCACAGTGTAATGCTGGAATAAAATCACTGAATATTTGACTGTGGATATCATGGGGATTGGCAAAGGCCAAAATGGATTGGGGAAAAGTGATTGATCCAGGGTTAATGAGCTGCCATGCACTCAGCCTGTGAAATGTACTTGTGAGTCATGTTAGATTTTGAGGGAAAAGTAATAAAGAAAAATCACAGACCAACTGAGGTCGGACTAAAGAACAAGACCAGACCTTTGGTCCCTAGTGAGGTCTTGCCTGAAAACAGAAGCTTATTGGATTGTTTCTAGCAGTTGATTCACCCTTTTGTGTGAGGGTCAGACTCTGAAGTGGCATTTTGAGATTCCTGATCCCGACCACAGTTGCTACACTCCTATCCCTGCCAAAAGGTAATTCCATTCTAGCTGTCAATTTATGTTTGTTTGCAGGCTGCTAAGCCTCCATAAACTTCCTTAACTAAGCAAATGTAACTGTCCTTGTGGCACTGTAGAAGGGAGATGTGTCTCACTGATAGGCTGCCTTGGGAGAAGAAATGGCTCTTTATTACTCACCCACGCAAAGTTTTAATCATATTAATGCATTTTTCTTCAAGGTAAAGAAAGGTTATTCCTTTCATTCAGAAGCTCATGGCTTTACTTTTAGGATGCACTATGTATCAGAGCTTTATTGATACATTTTTGGTATCAGCACCAGCTTCAGCTCTCCAGAGCTCCAGGGTGCCACCCCAAAACAGAGCTTCAAGCAGCAACTTCTCTGGCCAAACACTACGGCAGGTGCAGTGCTTCAGTGCTACTTTTTGCTTTGAGGAAAAGAAAAGAAAAGAAAAGAAAAGAAAAGAAAAGAAAAGAAAAGAAAAGAAAAGAAAAGAAAAGAAAAGAAAAGAAAAGAAAAGAAAAGAAAAGAAAAGAAAAGAAAAGAAAAGAAAAGAAAAGAAAAGAAAAGAAAAGAGAAAAGAAAAGAAAGGAAAGGAAAAGAAAGGAAAGGAAAAGAAAGGAAAGGAAAAGAAAGGAAAGGAAAAGAAAAGAAAAGAAAAGAAAAGAAAAGAAAAGAAAAGAAAAGAAAAGAAAAGAAAAGAAAAGAAAAGAAAAGAAAAGAAAAGAAAAGAAAAGAAAAGAGAAGAAAAGAGAAGAAAAGAAAAGAAAAGAAAAGAAAAGAAAAGAAAAGAAAAGAAAAGAAAAGAAAAGAAAAGAAAAGAAAAGAGAAAAGAAAAGAGAAAAGAAAAGAAAAGAAAAGAAAAGAAAAGAAAAGAAAAGAAAAGAAAAGAAAAGAAAAGAAAAGAAAAGAAAAGAAAAGAAAAGAAAAGAAAAGAAAAGAGAGGAAAAGAGAAAAAAAGAAAGAATAAAGTTCTCATGGTATGCTATGAGATAATGCCTCTCATAGCATACCATGTTTTTCTGGCAATGTCTCTTTTTAAATGCCTCAGTTCAATTTCACAGAAAATTTTAAAGCTTATTTTTGCATAGTTTTCCTCTCTCAGTCATTATCCATTGTAAATAATTCTTTTATTTTCTTAAATTGAAGATATAATTCATAACCTTTCCCCAAAATATTCTCTAGTTATTCAAAGCAAGAAAGCAATGATATTGTTTTCAAGCCAAATATTTGCCACTAAATCAGTTTATTACAAAACCCTTTCATTAAATCAATGTTAAAAGGAAGACCAGCATACCAACTGACTTAGTAGAAAGTAACTTGCAAAAAGGAAATAAATAGGGATAGTATGTGGTATGGGAAAAAAGTTACCAACGCAAAAGACTAATTATTATTCAGAATAATGGCTAAAAAATTACTTGCATCTAAGATGTTACCCCAGAGTAGGACATTCTGGTCTAGTAATGGCAATGGTGATACTGCCAACTGTGAAAATGCCACAAATTTACTATTATTTAATTCTCTGCTTATACACATAATTATTAAATATTGCAAGTGACAGGAAACATTGAAAAGACATGTTAAAGTGGCTATTTACTGAGCCCTATGTTTTCTCTAAAATCCAAAATACTTTTCTCATGGCATCAATTGATGGTCAAAAAACCTAGCTAAGGAAATAATATCAGGAAATCATATATGTTGCTATGCTTGGTCACAGCCATCTAGTACTGATTATACTTCACACAGGAGGCCCTGGTAAAAGCCAAACTATGACTAAAAGGTTAGCGGCATACCAAGACAAAATGATACTGAACTCAGTGTCAGGAAACTGAATTTCCTGAGTAAGGTTCTGCTGTGGTGGCAATGTAAAGCTTGTCTATCCAATGCAAAGTTGCATAGGTTGCCCTATAAAATACTAAGGCAGTGAACCCCTCTCAATTTCAACAGGAAGATTCACCCAGAGCAAAGCCCCACAATGTGTTACCATGTTTGAATGGAATAATGGGATGGTTCTGCAATGACGTCTCATGGGAGGTACGTGGGCTAAAGAAACAGACTTTGTATGGGAAACACAGAATTCTATATAAGTTTAATTGAAATATTTTAGAATATAATAAATGCCCAACAGACAGTTATTATTAGTTTAGCAACAATGACATTGAAATCATAGTCTAAATTATCTGTGGAGTACCAAAAAGTCTAATAAAAAAATACAGTGTATATCGAACTTTTTTTCATATTCTTACCCTTTCTCTGAGTCTTAAGTTGATGGCTTTGGTCTGGATGAGAGGGTTAAAAATGTCTTCAGTTTTCCAGATCCTTCAGGGGAAGAAGTATAGTTTTAGAAGTGAGGGATTTCTTCCTTCTCCTTGCTCAGAGGAGTATGATGGTCATAGTTACTTCTTTTTCACACAGGTATCCACTCATGGCTATTTTTAATACATGCTCTAACGTGGTTTATACCTTGATTTTTTCTTTATTGGTCTCTGATTCCGTGTTGTATCCAAATGTATTATGAATGGTGTCCTATACATATAAAGTAAAAGTACTTGTTCTTTGTTTTCTTTGTCACACCTAAAAGTGGTTTTAGGTACCTACCTAGCTCCCAAGGTTGCATTAGTGTAATCTTCAGCCATTGTTCATTAGTGATTTGATTATAGCTCTTGTGCTTGTGTTCATACTTTCTGGGCCTTTGCTTGCATTTCACCCTTGTCCTCCTCTATGCCACATCTGGATTCCAGGGTCATCAGCAGTTCATTCTGTATAGAGTAACTACATGTTAACACTCTCTATTACTTTCAGAAATGTATCAAAATTATTGCAATAATAGGCTTCGCATGTTCCAATTCCACAAAGCTAAGCAAGTCTAAGAATAATTGGGTGACAGCCACCTTGTCATTACAAAGCTGATGATAGAGATAAAACAAGCAAGCTCCAGGCAAGCCTAAGATAGGCTTGCTGGACTAAGCAAGCCTGACAAGACCCAGTCCTGAGGCCTCACAGAGCCAGAAAAATGCCTTCAGCTTTTTATTAGCAAAAGCAATGCCATATTTAGTGGGCTACATGAAACTACCCTTTTCTGGTTTAGTCTTCTCTAGTTTGTAGTAATGATCTCAACAAATGCTCAGGATCTTAGCATTGCTGCAGGGTTTGCAAGTACCTTTTATTGCATATTTCACAAGGAAACAAATCCCAGGCGAAGTAAGGTCCTTCTTTCTTGTATTTGTGTTTTTCATATTGTTCACTCGTCAATTTTTTAAGCCAACAAATATGCTCAGAAGTATACTTTCAACATGTTTCTGAATTATACATTTCTCCACTCTCTCAGTGTTTCAGAATACAAGATAGGACAGAATTATATTGCAGCAGCAGTTATGAGAGTGAAAAAAAAAAATCAGTTATTCAGCTGTGTTCCACTTTTGTGTAAAAAAAATAATGCTGTTTAAGTTTCTAGCAGTGGTTGAAAGCAAATTCCTCTCTGTTAGTACATATATAGATGAAATGTTAGTTGTAGAACTAGTTGTAAGAGGCTGTAGATCATCCTCCTTGGACTTATTTTTAGAATTCAATTAAAATTCAAACAAACAATAAAATCTCTGCCTGGATATAAACCCAGGGCAAGACTCAATTGCATTGAGATGTTACACTCCGGTTAGGGAATTTAGTGTTACTAAGTCAGATGAAAAAGTCTAAAATTAAGGATGGGTTTCATTTTACCTGCTTCCCCTAGGAAGTAATAATGGAATGAGCAAATCTTTGAAGTTTGTTTGTCTCCTCTGACTCTAAAAGGGGGCTAAATAATTTCCTTGATGTATACACTCATATCTGATCTAATAAATCCAGCTGTAGGTGATGAAATATCTATACCCTAAGTATCTAAATGTTAGAAAAGATAGATGAAGTGGATAACACAGCCTAGTAATAACCACATAGGTTATTGAAACAAATCTAAATGCACTAATTTAGTGTGACACTTAGAATATGTTTATGTAGACAAGACACAGTTTTTCTCCCCAGGAAGTCAAGAAAAGGATATATGTCACTAATTGAGGATAACCTAGGTGTGATGGTTGTCAACTACACTCCTAAGAGAGCTTTCTGCGTTTAACTCTTCTATAATGAGCTCTCCTTTGCCTATAAATGTAATAGAGTATTAATGGCATGTTTTGTCATGAGTCTCTTCGTGTAGTCCAGTAGTGCTGCAGATATTTACAAAGGAATGCATGATCATGAGAAAAATGACCCAAATTGAAGACTAACTTTGAAAGACCAGTAATGATCAAAAAAATTTGACCACAGCAAAGAAGATCTCAGTCATAAACAAGTCCAGTAGGTAAAGTAGGTAAATAAAATTCTACAAGATAAAAGTCTCATTTATTTCCAGTATGGTAGAAGTATGTTTGTCTTATCAAAGTAAAATTATATCTCGTAGATGGTGAAACTGCAGTTTGGGCTGTTAAGGCAGGCAAGTAATTCAAATGTCACAAGATGGGACAGTGGAATATATCTTAGAAGAAAAATTGTTCTTAAAGACTCTAGGCAAAGCAGGAATTTTCTCATGAGGAGGGCACAGTGCCTGGAAATTCCTTCTATCCAGTCAGCACAGTTATGTTATGCTGTCAGATTTTTGAGTAATATTCACTTCATCACTTCACTTCTTAATATATTGAGTAAATGTTCACTTCAATGAAGATTATAAATTTTTAATTGTAATTTATTTTAGCTTTTGTATTTTTACTCTTTTTAGTTTTCTACAAACAGACACATTTGGCTGCATTCATTTTGCGTCTTGCAAAATTATATTTGAAATGGTTGTTTCACTATCTTAAAAGCTAGTTGTGCTTTTAGGACCATATTAATCCAGAATCATTACTTGCCTAAATTGATCTAATACACAACAAAATTTGCAAATGGCATGTACAGAGTTTGTTAACCACAAAAACAAATAAAATGCTTGACTGGGTAAGATCAATTTTGGTTTAGAAAATGGCTCTACAACACTTAAAGATCAGAGTTACTTCATTCTCCTAGTACTTTCCAAGTCTTGCTAAGGACATCAGAGACTATATGCTTGTGTAGGTTGTTACTGTGCATTTAAGAACCTTTTACCCATGAATTTGTCTTAACCTCTTTTGAAAAAGCTGAGCTGCCTGTCTCCACAGTTGCCTTTTGCAACAAGTTCCAGAAGTTTAGTATGTGCTCAGTAAATTCTATTTGATTCTATTGCTGAAACAATTTCGAACAATAAAAAAAAAATCATAATATTTAGCTTTTGTTCAAGTAGTTCTTGAATGTAATGGAAATCCATATTTATGATACAAATTGCTTATAGGACATAATTTTCCCATTCTTCATTGTTATGTCTATCAGGTTGGTGTGGCCAGGTTTTGCTAGTGGGGGGGCAACAGTGAGGATCTCCCAGCAACTTCACCCATGTCCTACCGAGCCAACGTCAGCCAGCTCCAAGATGGATCTGCCACTGGCCAAGGCTGAGTCCAGCAGCAATGGTGGCAGTGCCTCCGGGAAAACAGATTTAAGGAGGGGGAAAAGAACACAGCCAGTGAAGAAGGAGGGGGAGGAGGTGCTCCAGACCCTCAAACTGAGATTCCCCTGAAGCCCTTGGTGCAGATAGACCATGGCGAAGCATCTGGGCCTCTGAAGCTCACGGAGATCAACGCCAGAGCAGAGGTCCACCTGCAGCCTCTGCAGGATACCCCACTCCAGAGCAGGTGGATTCCCAAAGGAGGCTGTGACCATATGGGAAGCCTGTGCTGGAGCAGGTTCCTGTCAGGCCCTGTGGCCCTGTGAGGACCCACACTGGAGCAGTCTGCTCCTGAAGGGCTCTGGAGCGCTTCATGAAGAACTGCAGCCCATGGGAAGGGCTCACATCTGAAAAGTTCATGGAGAGACTACAGAGACTATCCTGAAGCAGGGTAAGAGTGTGAGGAATCCTTCCCTGGGGAGGAAGGAGTGGCAGAGACGTGTGATGAACTGAATGCAGCCCCCTCTCCCCATACCCCAGAGTTGCTGGAGAGGAGGAGATAGAGAAAATCAGGAGTAAAGTTGCACCGAGGAAGAAGGGTGGGTTTGGGAGGAAGCTGTCATTGAGATTTGGTTTTATTTCTCATTTCCCTTATCTGATTTAATTGGTAATAAATTAGATGTCTCCAAGTGGAGTCCGTTTTGCCCATGACTGTAACTGGTGAGTAATTCTCCATACCCTTATCTCAACCCACGAGGTTTTCATTATATTTTTTCTCCCCTGTCCAGCTGTGAAGGAGAGTGACAGAGCGGCTTGGATGGGCACCTGACATTCAACCAAAATCAACTCACCACATTATGCTAGGATATGGCTCAGTAGATTACCAGGATATGACACATAATTTTCTAGGTATTTCCTGATATCCTCTCTTTCAGTGCCAATTGCTTCAGATTTTAAAAAAACCTTGGTAATTCCCAGCTCTAACTCTATTACCTGAAGAATAGCTAAATTATCTTATGCTCATTTCATCAAGGAAAAATAGCTATTTTTGCATGGCAGAATTTATATTATAATATTTTATTTTGGTTTATTTGAGTTTATGCATTTACTTTGATGACTTACTGATAATTTCCTTTAAAAATTTGGGTTTGTAGAGTACTATGCTTTACATAGTAGATATCATTTGCCCAAGGTATGTAATGTGCCTAAAACATATGGTCTGTTTGAGTAACAGATTTCAAGATATGTGGTGCTTTGGTTTCAAAACATAGATATGAAGAAATTAATTACATCAGGTTGTTAGGAATAAGATGAGGATTCCCAAATTGCAAGTATAAGTATATTTAGAAAACTTACTTGTGAATCTACTTTTGGCATACCATCTTAACTATTCCATTTTGTAGTGTTTTCGTCAACACTGAATTTCTTTAAAAGTGGAGGAGAAATGAAGGAGTGTGGCAAAACCCGTGTTCAGAGATCATGCTACATTTCTGCAGGGACCAGGAGCTAAATAACTAATTTCAAAGCAACCAGGATGGCTTTAACACCTTTCTAGAAGCCTCTGAATTTGAAATTACAAGCAGCACTCAAAAGCAGCAGAGCAATAGTGCTGAAAAGAGCACTTAGTGGGAAGATCTGGACCTTTTTGCTCACCTTTTTTTGCAATGTTATTTCTATCTCTGTGAATTTTCTTGTATGGTGAAAACATTCATCTTCATAACAACTCTGATGACAGATTCAAAATGTATTGACCTTGGAGAAAGATGTTTTTAATGTTGCACTCCAGCTGAAATGAAAATACTGCATTTCATAACATTTAGGTTGCAAACATCAAGGTACAAATTTATATGCATCACCTTATTTTTCTCGGTGATGTCATAATTCTTAATAACATTCCTGAATTTTTCTTTTATGTTTTATTTTCATGAAGCCCTTTGGAGATGTGAGATATCATATTGCTTTTTCTTCTCTCTCTCTGAACAGAAGAAACTGTCTTTTCATTAGTTACACTGAACAATGTGGAACAGGAAACCATGTTACTTTATAGTAAATACAAAAAACCCTATAAAACCTAATGCTAAAAATACCTAAATGCCTTTGTCATGACTTTTCTTCTGTTCACTGTCAAGAGGTTGCTATAGCATCCTCTGTTGGTTCCTTTTACATAATTTTCCTGCAGAAATATCTGTGAAATTTTCTTTTGGTGAAATTTGGTGAATATATTCTCAGCTACAGCAGAAAGATGAAAGCTAAAGCTTTATTTTTTGATTTCCAAACAAGGAATGCATAACTATAAACCCACTGACAATTGCTGCAGTGTTTTTGCCATTTCCTAACCAATGCCACAGGATTTTTCAGCTCCTCTGGGAACAGTTTTTGCTTTGCCAGCAGAAGATAGACTATCACGAAATTATAGCTTATATCACTTCTTGGTCTGTTGGCCTGTTTTGACTGCATTTCATTTCCAGCTCGTAAAATTTGATGTTTGTAAATGGCAAGCCCATCATTTCTTATCAGACTATGTCCAGTATAACTGACATTAATTATAAAACTCTCCATCATCCCAGGTTACTGTATTGAAATATCATGAGAAGAAATCGCTGTTGGGACTTCTGTCATCAATTGGACAATATTTTCAACTTGTTTGTCAAAAAATAATATAGATTACACCTCTGGTTATGCCTTGGTGAATGTTATTTTAATAATAGATAATGGTTATTCCTGATTCCCTGAATAATATTAAAAGATAGTAATAGAACATTTTATCCAGGGGTGAGGCAGGCACAAAGAAATGGTTGTTTACATCTCTGCAGCATTTTGTTCTGACCTATATTTGGGAATTGCTGCTTCCTTTGGATTTAAATAAGCAAACTGCTACTTTTATAAATTACACTCGTGTATAAATAAATTGTGAAAATTCCTAATTGCTGAAGGGTAACTCCCCACATTGTCACACACATACACACACACACACACACACACACACACACACACACACTCTCTCTATAGGGAATGCAGACCTGTTGGTCTAACCTCAGTTCCTGGAAAAATTATAAAGATCATATTGGATATTATTGAAAAATATTTAAAGATAGTGCAATCATTAGGCATTCTCACCCTTGGGTCACAAAAGGAAAGTCCTGCTTAACTATTTTGATGTCCTTCTCTGTCATGGCCAGTAGCCTCATGGATGAAATTAAGGCAGTAGATAGTTTTCTGGATTTTAGTAAGGTTTTTGATGCTGTCCCTCACAGCATCCTTCTGGACAAGTTGTCCAGCTGTGAGATGAACACTGTGCACTGGGTGAAGACTGGCTGAAGGTCAGGGCTCAAGGGGCTGTAGTGAATGGGGCCACATCTGGCTGGTGACTGGTCATCACTGGTGTTCCTGAGGGTTCTGTCCTAGGGTCAGCTCTGCTCCATACATTTATCAGTGCTCTGGATGCAGCAGGTGAATGCACCACGAGCAAGTTTGCTCATGATACCAAACTAGGAGGAGCGGTTTGTTGACTCCTTTGTGGGACAGGAGGTGTTGCAGAGGGATCTAGATAGAATAGAGCAATGTTTAGTGGGATTAAATTTAAGAGAGGGATTCTGCACCTAGGACAGAGTAAATCTAGACTCAAGTACAAATGAGGACAAGAATGACTGGATAGCAGCCCTGCAGAAAAGGATCTGTGGTTGCTGGTCACAGAAGGCTCAGTAGGAGTCAGCAGGGTGCCCTGGCAAGCCCCATCCTGCAGTGCACAGCACCACCAGCTGCTCAAAAGGGGTGATTATCCTGTTGTATTGCATGTTGATGCTGCCTCACCTGAGTACTGCATTCGGTTCTGGGCCTCCAAATTTAAGAAGCATTTGAAGGTGCTTGAGTACACCCAGAGAAAGGCAACAAAGCTGGTGAAAGGGCTGTAAGGAATGTCCTGTGAGAGGCAGCTGGGGACACTCTTTGTCTAGTTTGGAGAGAAGGAGGTTGAGGATTCCATTCCATTCCATTCCATTCCATTCCATTCCATTCCATTCCATTCCATTCCATTCCATATACCCCTTCAACATTTTCTCCCTTTAATTTGCATCAGTGGTCTTTTTTAGTTCAGCAAAGCATATACACAATAAAGCATTTTTGCCTAACTTCCTTTGTTAAAAAAAACTCCTTATTTTCAAGAGAAATCTCATCTTTTATGTAACTTACAGAGACGTGCCTTAGAAATGCTGGAGATCTTATATTTTCATGCTCTGACTTGCGCTAGGTAGCCTGAAAGTAATCAATCTGCTGACTAGGAAGACTGTGTGAAACAAGGACTAAAAATGAAATTGATATTTAGTGGCAATTTCTCCTTTTAAAACATGAGGGAAAAATTTTTGATGCAAGACATTGGTGAATATTCAAATTTCCAGTCAGGTTTGTTCCTGTGTCTGAGACATGAAACTTTTGGAAAAAAGAATTTAAATGAGGCAAAATTATTTTAGGGAGAAAGAATGCTTGTTCTAACTTATCTTTGTGATCTGTCCCCTCTTAGCAGAAAAGGGAGATGGTGATGAGTTTTCCATATTCTGGCTTTGCCTTCCTAGCACCACCTATAGGAAGAGAAGTAACAGCATTTCTGTTAGGTTAAAAGACGATTGCAATTGTCCCTTTGTGGCTGGCTGACCCCAGACAGGAATGCAACACCCACCTAAACACTTGTTATCACCCCTCCCAAAGGGTTAGGGTAGAAATTCAAAAAAGCAGAAGCTGGGAAACGTGTGGTTTCAGTCAAACCCTAATATTTGAAGAAAAGAGAAAAAAAACCCCAAAAAACAACCCACCAGCAAACAAGTAGACAAAACCCAAAACATCATGCAAAACTGTTACTCACCACCTGTACAAGCAGATCAAGCAGTTTTCAAGCAATGGCTACATAGGAAAGATTAGACCACTATTTTTTATGGCTATATGATGCTATATAGTGTGGAATATTCCTTTGATCTGTGTGGGTAATCTGGCCTGGCTGTGTCCCTCTCTTTCTTGTGACCTCCTCCAGGCCTGCTCCCTTGTGTGGCAGGATGAGTACCAAAGTCCTGACACTGTGCAAAGGACTAGCAGGAAAAAGCTGACATTGGTGTGTTATTAACACTGTTTTAGCTGCAAATCCAAAAGGCAGCTCTATATGAAGAAAGTTAACTCCATCCCAGACACATCGAGTACACCCTTGATTTTGTGCACAGCGTTTTATAGTATGCTATTATAATGCCCTGTCTGCATCAAGCCATACAGGGAACTCTTATTTTCAGGATGCCAGTACATCTTCGGTCCTCTGCTTCTGAGTGAGCACAGTGAAAGAGAAAGCTCTGGAGAGCTTTATTTTTAGGAAGGGTAAAAGAAGGAGGTAATCCATCTTTTCTTTCAAGAAAGAGGCCCTCATATTATTAGATAATAGTGGAGCAGGTGTTTTGAAGATAAAAATATTTATGAAGACTGAAGACACAGTAGGAATTTACTAGACAGGTTATTGCAGGCTGGTAGCAATAAATGTGCATTCCTATGGCAATCAGAAAATACGTTGAAGTAGCTTACCCCTTAATGAGAAAATAACAAGCTAACTCATTTTTTTTTCATTGAAAGTAGAAGTTTAAAAACAGGCAGTTTCCAGAGAATTGCTAATGTACAAGATCACATTGCCCCTTAGCAATTGCTTGTGTGTGAGTACATTCAAGGCCATATTTTCAGTACTAAAAATTAATCTCTACAGTGACTCTACAGTGACACAGAGAGTGGGTTGGACTGAAGTAAATCATGATTAAATGGAAACTTATGCAACATGTTTCACTTAGTAATCTCATTTATACCCTACTTTGTGAAACCCAAAACAATTATGATTGAAAAGCACTGAGGTAGTGTTAATATTTGCCAGACAACACACATTTAACTTTTTCTTCGGCATAAATTTCAAAGGTGACTGTCAGGGTACACTGTGCTTGTCTTTGCATCCTCAAGGCAGGCTGGTGACTCTCAGTGCACACACCAGGCACAGAGCATGACCAGCTCAGCAGGGCCAGGGGCAGCTCCTGCAATCTCTAGAGAATTGCAGCTATCCCATATTCCTGCTGCTGACCTAGGAGAGGGGCACAGGAGTCATTGCCTCATGCAGACACAATAAACTACTAGCAACCTCTAGCTCATCTTCTTCTGGCTATGTCTCAATTGTGAAAACACATTGAAGAGTGTTGGGCTTGGCTTCATCCTATTCACACCGCGTCAGGGTCAGCACGATGCAGTCTGGGCAGAGGCATATCTGCAGCATCACATAGCCAAGGATCAAAGGAAACAGCCTGAGCTCAAATCAACTCTGCGGCTAAAGCCTCTGATCTCTGGGACCCTGAGAGCTAGCACGACAGAACAGAATAAGAGAGGGAGCCACACATCGTCTCCCTCAGTCCTAGCTGGGATGACTGGAGATGAGAACAGCACAAGATGCAAAAAAATGACTGCAGAGGGCACTCTCCTTGTGCAGGAGTCTTCACTGTTACACAGAGAAAAACACAATTTAGAACCCAACTGTTTGAACTCCTAAGAGCCATGAAAAGCTAAGTTAATGCAAAATTCTATTTAAGGCAAGGATAATGAAAAAGGATGCCCAGCAGTTGGAACCTGGAGATATGGGTCTGACACAATAGTAGTGGGAGAAGGATGTTTTGTGCTTGTAGTTGCTGCCATGTGAGCATACAGGCAATGACTGTAGAGGATAAGAAGGGAGGACAGGATTATGGCACACAGCAGACACCTGCAGTTAATGAGGGACCACTGTATACTGCATCAGACTTCCAAAACAGCTGAATAGAAATAGAATTTGTAGAATGTAAGCACTTCCTTCTTTAAATGACCAGCAGACCCAGGAGGCAAATAAGACATTAAAGCACATTCCTACTTGCAAGCAGAGTAAAATAGGGACCACACAGGCACTTTCATTAATTCAGGCTCAAGTCCCTTTCTAGACCTGTTTTGGTCATTATTTGTCACCTTGTATTTGTACGCTTGACAGTTCTCCTTGGTACAGAACAGAAGCCAGCCCTGAGTGTGTTTGAAATAAACAGTGAAAGATTTTCATCCAATAACCTCTAATTCAGCTGTCTTCATAGAGGCAATTATCAGAAATGAAGAGGAAATTTGTTTAGTCATTCATTCAGACATTTCCTGAAAACATTCTCTTTGACTGTCAGTGTATTAGATTTTCAAACATCTATTAAAAAAAAAAAAAACAAAACACAACAAACAAAAAACCCAAGCCCTTCCTTTTTTCTGAGTAATCTAATAAAAAAATATTTTGGATTTGATGTTTTCCCTTTTTTTTTCCGTGGCATCAAGACATCCCAGAGAAGACTAGTATATTTTTTTAGATAAATATATTGGGAAAAATGAGCAGAGTTTTTGGGAAAACTCTGGTATAGATTTTTTTTTTTTTCAGAAAGGGATATTTTGGGTATACCTGATGAGCTGCAGCTCAGCTTTTCTGATTAGCAGGATTGTATGAATGGGTGATTCTTTCCTCATCTGATGGCAACCAGAGAAATAGATTCTTTGTTCCAAAACTCATTATTATGAATACAGATAAGTTATCTGTAATGTTTTGTACTGTCCATTAACGGTGCTTCATTTAAGGAAAGTTTAATTGAAAGTAAGGCAAACTTAAAAGTGTGATTTTATTTTAAAGTTAACTTTCTGAATTCAGAAGCTTCATCTCTTCAGACCATTTGATAGTATAGATAAAAAAGAGAAGTATTATCAACACACTGAATCTTGCAGAGGGAAAAATATCTCTCTCTTAGATAAATACAGCTATATCAAAAGTATCTATCACAAATCAAGTGAGGAACTGAACTGAGCAAATATGTTTTGAGAAGCTGCTCTTGAAAAAAGTAATTTATGAAGCATTGCCAACCATAAATATGCCTTGAGGTTTGGTGTTAATACATATTTCAGTTATCACTATGGAAACTCAGAGTAACGACTTAGCTAAAGATCTATAAATACGTGAGTAAAAACAGAAACAGATTTCCAAGCAGCAGCTGAAGGCAGAAACAAATGTATCTGTCTTTCCTTATGGTAGTAGTTGCCAGAGTAGAAGCACCAAAAGGTTTCCACTGGCATTTCTAGGTTTCAGCTCCTTTTGAAAACAGTTAATTTGCAGTAACAATTCAGAAGACTTCAGCATATCTTTCAACTAAATGTTTCAATGTACAAACAGATGTCTAGCTTAGCTGGAGAGACATACAGCCTGAAAACTAGAAAATGCTTAAAATGTTCATTTCCTACAATACAATTCAACTTATAGTTGAGAAAAACAGGAAAGTATTAACCATGTTAATGCTTGAAGGAAAATAGGTGCTTCTCTGCTTTAAAACTTTGTCAAATGCATGTGTAAGTATCAACTTGGAAACTTGGTTATTAAGCTGACTGAGTTGTTTACAATCAATACGTAACCTTCCCTCTCTCTGCCCAGCATTGCTTCAGAACCTGTTTTAGTTTGGGATATCAAAGGATAACGTACATAACTGGTGATAAAACATTGAGCTAAAGAGCTGTACTTTGATATGCACTCTGAAAATTTCTGGTATTCCTTGATTTAAAAAAAGTATCCTAAGTAAATTAGGAACTAAGTTATAGACCTCAAACAATATTAGACCTCAGGAAAAAAAAAGAAAAGATATTTTGAAGACCTGTAACTCAGTTATGTCTACTTTTAAAAAAAAAATCTTTGGACATATTCCTTGTAACAGACATATTGATATACTGCTGTTTAAGATGTGTTATGTAGAACTGATGTTTTTACAAGAAAATTCTCAAACATACATATTCAAGAATGTTGAGGCAAGAGCACTATAAAGTTTGTAGGGAAAGGTAGCATCTTTTATTAAGACAGCTGATATAAAGGGGAAAAGCAGATAGCTTTTGGACTTGCAGACCTTTTATGAAATCCCCTGTGTGTCAAATCTTTTATCTACTTTTTTTTCCAGCTGGTTGAGCAGGAGAGATTATATCTTTATTTAAAAATTGCCTCTTTTGCTTTGTTGCCATACGGTTTTAACACCGCTACTCCTAAAATAATACACAAATGTGTTCCAGTAACATATATTACAAAAAAGAAAGTATTATTTTCCTTTCTATGTTGGTTCTATAATATACACAGAGCACCAGTCTCACTCTAGATACTTCTAGGAGCAGCAGCTACCCCACTTCTTCCCCATCTGATTAATGCTTCAGACTAGTGTTTTAGCTCCCAACCTCTTCTGTTTCCCTGACTTAATTCCTCTTCAGTCCCCAGCCTTTTCTCCCACATTATCAGTGTGAGAGCAGATATCCTCACTCTCCTGACTCCTGTTCTCATTTCAAAGCTCACCTCATGGTGAGGCCAACTTCTCTGCTGCTATGTTTAGATAGACATTTGTTTATAAACGAAATAAATTATTGTAATTTTAATGCATATTTAATAAAGATCTGATTTGAAATTATAGAAACCTGATATACAGTGCTGTAGTATCATAGGGGATTTTAGAATATTCTTAGCTTTTGTTTCCTCCTTGACATTCTTAAAATATCTGACTCACTCAGGTCAGCCTAGAAATAAGTGAATTGAACAATTTACTTATTCAGATCTGGCAGAGCTTGAGGAGGTTTCTATTTTAGGACCAAGATGGCCTTAAATTAGAAATCACGTGTCTGGCTTGAATGCTCCTAAGAAATACACACATTGACATCCTGATTTTCTCATAATTTAGCTACCAGCTATTCTAAGATCAGAAACTAAGAGCAGCTGAGGGTTAAGCTATTCATAGATACAAAATGAAAGATGAAAAATATGAATTTAGAAGGGGAATCTTGCCTGTGACAGTGTCTTCTGGGGAGTGCAAATTTAAGATACACGAATATGTATATAGATATATACACAGAGGGTTCTTCTGAGCACTGTATAGTGTGTTCTTTTGCTACAATTCTACTTTTCAACAGCTTCTTCAATGAGACAGCAAAGAGCTGAACTGCTTTGAAATTAGAATACAGACTCAGACTACAGAAAAGTAGTAGGGCTGAATATAAAGAATGTCCGAATGACTAGAAGGACAATTTTTTGATGATAGGGATTTAAGTCTAAACCTGAAATCCAGCCACCCTAGCACTGCTCAGCAACGATTCTTGGCTCATTAGATGATCTTTCAGGTCTTGAATGGTATCCTCAGTTCTGTTTCCTCTCTGTCTGTAAGTGGTTTCAGTGCTGCAGACAGTAGTGTTCTGGAGAAGATCTCTGTTCACACTAGAACTTCTGAACTGAGGAAGCCCTCACTACTCCTTTCTGTGATCTTAAGATCATACTGATGTTTTACATTTGCCTTGTAGTCTCTGGGAGGTATCTACCTTGTAGTTATATTCCAGGAAGCCTAATGGTTTGCCAGTACCCCTGTTGTCATTTGGTCCTTTTATTTCTTCCCTCAGCTGTTTCTCTAAGGAATGACTCAGCCTGTGACAGAATGCAGTTATCACTGGTCATTACAAGGCAGTAATTCCATAGTTTTTTCCTGAATTTAAATGTAATAAAAAATATTTTAAAGATTTTTTTCTTCTACTGTTTCACATTTTGCTAATGGTAACTGATAATATCAGCAGCAATGCATATCTACAAGTAAATGCCATATACATTCTGTCTGTTTTTCTGCTTCACTTGTTCTTTAAAGCGCTTCTCATCTAGATTAATGTATTCAAAACCTCATTTTAATTATTTTTATTATGCCTGGTTTCAGCTTTCTGCATTAAAAATGTGAGTGTACAGTTCATTTAAGGATTCAATACCCCTGTTAGACTGTAATTCATGTCATCTTCCCCATTTACATTCCAGCAATTCATGGAATTTAGTTGATTTATAGAAACATTTGGACCTGGAATCCTGCCTCTGCTACTGAATATGGTTTTGTGTAGGGACTATTTTACACACTAAAGCATAACTGTTAGTAAGTAATAAGCCATTTCTGTTTTGGGCAGCTGCTGCTGATATCGTGTTTTGTGATTGTCCAAAGGCAACTTTCCTTTTCCCTCCATGTTTAAAATATTGATTTCAATGCTAAACCGTCCACTCTTCAGTGCTGGAGGAGAATGCTTGGACAGTTTTGGCTTGAGTTCCAAACAGTAGAAGTGAAAGAACTGAGACAGATACAGAGGTGGAAGCAATATTTTTAGTGTATATATAAAAATTTATTTTGCAGTTCTGGTGAAATGTGTTGTTAGTTTTTACCATAACAGTTTGATGGAGTGAAACCCTTTCTGGAGCAGGGAAAGACAAAATTCTTATATGCCTCAACTGGAAACTTTTACTCTAGATTGTATTAACACATATATACTATTTTTGAAGAGCTGAATTGAGATTTATAAAGTAAGAACAATACAAAAATGTGTTTAGAAGTCAGTTCCAGGAATGGTTTCATCTCATGACCACTTGTGACTGAATGAAATGGTCAGTGAAAATGCAGGGCCAGAAGGCACTGGCTGAATAGTCCATTCACTTCCATTGGATTCCTGCTGAATAATTTACAGTGTACAGTCTCAGGGGAGGAAGAGGCTCCCTATGACTAGGCATGTGCCTGTGCATTGGAAAGCCATATGTAGAGCTCAGAAGATACCTTTGCCTTAGGATGTCTGTCACCATTTTTCTTTCACTGCTCCAAATAACCTCTTTTTCTGAACAGTGAAGCTTCCGAGGATGCACTCTATTACCTCTAACAAGCTTTCCTGAACCAAAATATGGAGATGACGCCTGGCAAGCACATCAGTCAGACAGACATCATTTATAAGAACTGCAGCATAACAAATCAGAACCCACCTGTACTTGTTCTTGCCACTCTCTAAGTGTCTTATTCTCATCTCTGTGAACCTGCAGCAATCTGGAGGTTTGAGTAATGCCTTGAAGTGACAGAGATAAAGCAATGGTAAAACGTAGATGCAATAAACTGAAACTTTTTGAACATGTCAGGATGTGGCTATTTATATGTGCAATGGAGCACCATGTTCTCAGATCAGTTCCCTCAAAACAATTGAAGCTTGGGTTTCTCTGAAAAGATGAAAAGTAATCAGATTTATGAAGATGGATGAAAGTTGCAATTTTGTATACATTGATATCATTAAAGGAAAGCTGATGACATAAGCTGTTTGGGGCACGAGATTGCTCTGGCACATTGTGATTGCCTAATGCTTTCAGGTTGAGATGAGACAATATGCCTGGCCACCAGAGTGCTTGCTAACTGTGGAGCTGACATTTGGTGATGCACTAATAATGAATAATCATTTGTTTGTTTTGATCTGTACATGCTCAAGATGAGAAGATACACCTACAACTTCAGGAAAACTTGGTGGTGGTGTTCCCAGTGGATGGGAACCTTTTTAAGGAAGATAAGCTAATGCTTGATCATTTTTGTGTGTTTTCAGTCTGAGTATAGTGATGAAGCAAATATATCTTGCATGTGCATATTTCTGTCTTTAGACATCTTTCAAACCCCTGTTTTGGGTATTATGCCAGTGCAGATGCTGTGAGGTGGATCCTATAAAGGACATGGAATGTCCTCTGCCAAATACCTCCTAACACAAATTTAAACTTGTGACAGTAATTGTCAAGCCATATTGAAGATAAACTTCTATCAGTGGCTGTAGATTCCTTTGTTTAGACCTGCAAAGTTTAGGCTGAAATTTTGAGCTTTGTGCTTTTGGAGCCTTAGTTTTCTCAGACTGTGAAACAACTTTGGAAATTATTTATTTTAACACTTGAGATATCCAAGTGTCTCAGCCTTAGAATAAAACTTAGTTCTTTGCTTGTATTACAGCTTCACAGTGAGTTCTGAAGGGTTTGTCTATACAGTGCTTTACCCTGCAAATATCCCCAGCAGAAAGCAGCCAAATAGTATTACAAGGTTATATTCTTCCTGGTGAGAACCTTTTTCTAAAACATATGAATTTTTTCATCAGATGATAGATCATGACATAGGGCAAGGCAAACCTATATAGCTTCTTATCATAGTGGAGATACCAGATACCATGTCAGTACTGGTGTACCTAGCAGTGGTTTGGAGCATAATATCAGTACTGCAAGGTTCTGCTTACCTATGAGAACTAAAACCCTACTGCTGGGAAGTTTCCTCATCATTCTGGACCTCGTCTATGTTCCTTGTGGGACATATACAACCTGAATAGATTTTCTGCATAAGCATCGTACTTATGCATTCTGTTACACATTTTTATTAATGAAAACTAATTGTGTGCATGCCTAATGTTCACATGCAGTTCATGCACTGACTCTACTTCGAACTCATCAATAGCATTATTCTCCCTCTCAGATATCTTGTGAAGGTCTTGTGGACTAGGAAAAATGGCTGTTCTTTCCTTAAAGTCAGTATCATACCACAACTTATTTATTGTTGTGTGGGAATTGCATCACAGCTTATATTACTTTCCTTGACATTCTTGGCTTATCTACCTATTATTGCTTTCTGAGTGCCAAATCACTGTGGGGCCTCAGTCTGAGTGTCATTCAGCAGGCTCCCTTACCCTAAATAATAGCCTTCTATCACTAAACTATATGGTGCTATACAGTTGTGTACGTTCATGAAGGGCTGCGCAAGTATTTTCTGTGGATGCTTTCCTCATGAAATGATGAAAAATTCCTCTCTCATAAATGAAATTTCAGAGGGAATTAAAGAGACACCAGATTTAGTGGTGATGGTATTATACGATTTCTGAGGTCTTGGTGTTTTTTTAAGTTGCATAGCTGACGTGATTCCTTTCAGCCTAAGGATTTTCAAGTACAGATAATTTTTTATTTTTCCTCTTTTGGATTACATTTTAGGTTAGGCAATGTGAAATAGACTTGATAAGCTAAAACATATCTTCTTATCCACTCACCACCCCCACCAAAAGGAATATTTGTATGTAAGGAATGACAGTGGAGTAGTAACAAGTTCAGCTTTGCTTACTGCAGAAGCAGTGGGGGAGGCCACAGAGATGAGTAGTGATGAACAATCAGATGACATTTGTACATGAAACAGCTGAGGAACACAAAAATTAGATAATCTGATAGAATGAGAAAGAGTCATGCTAAGTCCTTTATTTGAACTTCTACTCTTTTACTGTCTGCAAAATGCAGAAGTAATAAGAAATAATGGCAAAAAGAAATTTCCATTCATCTTATCGGGAGAATTCTTTGGAAATATCCCAATAATGTGATTTAACCTAAAATGAAAAAAAAAGTTCACAAATTCCATAAGTAAATGCTTAACTTCCCTACGCATGGTTTCAGCTTGGAATTTGATTTTCTTTTCTACTGCTCCTGTGTTAACCTAGGAGGATTTTGCACGAGCTAGGTAAATCACAAGGCTGAAAACTGAAGTAAATGAGAGAAGAGCTAAGTCCTACATTCATATGCTTTGGCTACATAAGATTAACTGTTCATGGAAAGTGATCCCAAAAGAAATTCAAACAAGTTCTACTTGAAATTAGTTTTCAGACTCAAATGAATTCTGACAATTTAATATTGCTTCAGCTCTCCTAGGAACTAAGTGATAGTGACATTTATATTAAAGTCACCTAATGCTTCTCATTAAAATTTCTCAAATCTTAGCTATCAGTGGCTTATATTTTTTGGCAAAACTTGCCACTCGTGTTAATATAGCCTGCCTTTTATCAAGTTATTCTTTCTTCTCCCTGACACTCCAAAAAGTTTTGTTAATGATAAATGAGTCTCTTTCAAGTGGGAAATACAGAATGCACGGAAAGACTCAACATCTTTGAATAGAATCTTTTTTCATTTTATTAGGTAGGACTTCGGATACAAATGGTGGATTATTGAAGAAGCAGTCAGTGCCCTGTGAGAACATGAAATAGAATCTCATTTCCTTTTGTAGTTCAGTTTGCTCCAAAATCAAAACAATAGGTTAATGGAACAGTCCCTTGGGTGAAAAAAAATGCTTAAAGCTAACATAGTAACAAAAACTTTCCTCCAATGTGAGAAGAGGTTTTTGATTTATAATATTTCCAAAGGTAAACTGCCGTCTACATGTTATTAAAGATCTGCCTACCTGTAGTTCTCTTTTTTATTATGTGCATTAGGCAACTGGTACTTCCAGTTTTAAAGAAGTGAGTTTTGTGTAGCCACTTTTGTACACAAATTATTTAGAAATGCAAATATTTCCCTCATGTCAACTGACATGCAAGATCAATGTAATTAATATTGTATTATTGCAAAATTGTTTAAAGCAGCTGGAACAATAGCACAGAAATAAACAGCTATTTATTTTTCAAATTAGTATGAAGTCATTCTGCTCAGCAATTCTAATTATATATGCTGCTACAAGTGCTATATTCCTATTCTTTCTAAGAGGCTTTTCTGAAATGCCAGTGAAACTGGTATAATTTTTCTTTTATTTTGTGTAGAAAATGTTTTTTTTTTCCTAATTGTATTGTGCAAAATAAGAAAATAATTTGGAAGTCGGCTGAGAGTAAAATATCTTACTGTATTTTCCAGCGATTTTATTGATTTATATATCCCTATTAATGAAAGTTAGCTTTGTCATCCATTTCTTTATCAGCTTTGCATGGTGATCCATCAGATTCATTGATCTTTATGTGTCATATGATGGCTGACTGAAAATAAAAGTCAGGCAAATTTACTTAATAATTATAGCTGAGCCACTATGTATTGACTTCTGAGGGTGAGAGGGCAAGGGGGTCGGACTGCATGATCTCCAAAAGTCCCTTTCAACCCCAACCATTCTGTGATTCTGTGATACAAGTAATAGTTTCTTATGCTCATCCATCTCCGCCACAGGCATCTTTCAAGAATCAAGATTTCTGCATTTTCTCGTCCATTCTGTTTCACGGGATTACAAATAATGTCTGCCAAATATGGTGCTGGGACACTGAGGTGTTGCAGATATACAAAGCAGGATACTTTGGTTTATTATAACAGACAAAATAAACTGCACAACTCTATGTTAAATCAGTGCTACAAAGAAAACATTTTAGGGGGAAAATCTGCATGAGGCTTATGAAAGAGTTCTCAAATCCTATGGTCCTGTTCCAACCACAATTACTTCCTCTCAGTACTTATAATTTCAACAAATAGAGACTATGTTTCCTTAGTCTATTCACATTTACCATTTTAATGTACCAAACAGTAAGCAGTATATGACAATTTGAGAATTATATGTGTATATTTTGCCTTTATTGGTGTCCACTTGTAAAATGCAAATGCATACTGGGAAATATAGCCTTGCAGACTTGCTCAAAGTCTTGAACAAATTTGAACGCAGTAAAATGCTATACATATAAATATTAATAGGATATGTGATTTTTTTTTAAGTGAAAGCAGAGGTTTGTGAATTTGGTAAAAAAGGAAGTAAGAGTTTGTTTAATATTTTCTGTACAGTCTGAGTCTGATTCAATTGGGAAACTAGGACATATGGTTTAGGGTAAAAACCCTAGCAGTGAAGTCCTCTACCATTATGATTCCCAATGAGATTTAAATGTGCAGGTTTATTTTAAATATGGAGGTATCATTCTTTAAAAAAAAAAAAAGTCATATGGAAAGTATAACTGGAAGCCAAGGTATTATATTTTGATTGAAAAGTTGTTCCTTCATTTTAAGATCTAAAAAGGACAATGCAATAATAAAAATTATCAGATGCTGTCTCCAGATTTCCTTTCTACCCTAAAATAATGTACTGTTTTTTACATTGGATTATGAGAAATTATTCAGCATAGAAATGTTGCTTCCTACCTAAGTTTCTTTGTTATTAATTTATCACTTCTACTTCAAAAGAAACCAAAGTCACAGAATCTCATGGTGGCTGAGTTTGGAAGGCAGCCCTGGAAATCATGTTATCCAACCTTCCTAGGGTCCAAGCAACCTACAGTTAGTTTGCCTTGATTGTGTCCGTGTGGCTCTTGAACATTGCCAAGGTGGGAGTTTTTACCACTTCTCTGGGTAGCCTGTGCCCATGCTCAGCCACCTTCACAGTAAAAAGAGCATTTCCCGATGTTCAGAGGGAACCTCCTGTGTTTTGATATGTGTCCACTGTCTCTGTTCCTACCACTCAACACCACTGAAAAGAGCCTGTCTCTGTCCTCTTCGCACCCTCCTTCAGGTATTTATCAGATCCCCCCTGAGCCTTCTTTTCTCCAGCCTTCTCCATCTCTCTCAGCCTTTCCTAATAGGAGAGATGCTCAGTCCCTTATCATTTTTGTGGCCTTTTGCTGGAATTTCTCCTTTATGTTCACATTTCTCTTGTATTGGGGCGTTGAGCTCCGGACACAGCACTCCAGGTGTGACTGCACTAGTGCTGAGGAGATGTAAAGGATCACCCACTGGCAGTACTTTGTCTACTGCAGCCCAAGGTCCATAAGCTTTCTTTGTAACAATTGCTGGTGCAAGTTCAACTCAGTGTCCACCAGGATCCCCAGGGCCTTTTTTTGCCAAGCTCCTTTCCAGCTGGACAGCCCCCAGCATGTTCTGGTGACTGGAGCTGCATCTCCCCAGGCACAGGACTCTGCATTTTTTCCTCTTTGTGGTTTATTCTGGCCCCTTTCTCCAGCCTGCCAAGGTCCCTTGGGATGGCTGCATGACCCTCTGGTGCACCAGTCACTCTTAACAATTTGGTGTCATATCAAGCTTGCTGCAGGCTCACTCTGCCCTATCCTGGACCTCTGCCCTGGGGTACATCACTAATTATTGACTCCTACTAGACTCTGTGCCACTGATGACCACCCTCTGGGCCTGGACACTCAATCAGTTTTCAATCCACCTCAGAATATAACTCTGATATGGATAAAATGTCATGATCAAGGAACTTACAATTTATAATTTTTGGAATAATTTATCATTTTTGTAAATTAAAAATTAGTAGTCATATCCATGTACTTACCTATGTATTTGCATAAATATTTTTCTGAATATTTGCCTGAAAAAGGATATTAAAGTTTCAATTCCTCTCTTGTTTTTATTGATTTTATGAATCTCCAACTCTTCATTAACAGTGACACCTAATGAGGCACATATGTTAAAGGAAGATTAGGTCCTCAATATGGATAAATTTTTATTATGTAGAAACAAAGTATAAGAAAGTTATTTAGTTGAAATTCTCTAATCTACACTTAACTATTTTGTATTGAAAAAATTCAAATTGTATATGTTGATTTTTAATGTGATATTAATCTATAATCCTAGCTGTATACTATTTTAACCTACTGTGAAAAGAAGTAGAATAACCTAATAAAACATTTTACTTAAAATGTTGAATCCCATAATTAAGTTCCATTTCCAACATGCAGATTGTCAATGACATGATATTTTGTATGTCTTTTGAAATTTCTGAAGGAATTTAGGAATGTTAGACACAGATCATGAGGAAAAAAAATGTCACATTGGGCACAGCAGCCAGTGTTCTTGCCCACGGGTTGGAGAACACATTCTTTTTTGTGACTAACAGGTGTCTTGCATAGTAGTACCTGATCTTGATTATAACAACAAATTATAGCCTACTGCTTCCTGCAGTATTATTCCTCAAATCTGTTCATCATAATTTCTTATTTAAATTTTTTTCTCCTCCTAATCTCCCTCCTACCTCTGGCTAGTTTTCAGTCTCCTTACTTCTATTTACTTACACACCTTTCCCTCCTTCTTCCTCTCTGGAACTCATCTGCCTTGCTTCCCTCCCATGTTACACTGTCCCAAGTCTTCACATTGAATTCTTCATGAAATTTACTTTTGTTTCTCATTATTCCTTTAGGCTATCTTGCTGTGACTTTTAATATTTAAGAACAATCCTTCTGGCTCTTGGATGTAAGGCAACTAGGGAAGACAGACTCTCTTCTTTTTTTCTTGGGAAAATCAGAATTTAACATGTTTGCTCAACAAAACATACAGAAAAATACCATACTAAGAAAAGTGTTAATTTTTAAAAGTGTTTTCTGTTTTTCACATGTTTTTCAAAATCTGTGTAGTCAATCAGTGAAAGAGTTAAATTCTGGATTGACAGAAGCATCTGTCAAAGATGAATAGGAGGTGTGAATGGAACAGCTACTTTTGTGATAAACAAAAGTGTTTTCCTCAAGAATAATAAAATATGGTGATATGATCTGATACTGTATCACATTGCATTCATCTAGACACTTTTCTCATGTGGCTGTCCCTCAGACAAAACGTCACAGCTGTTGAATTGAAGGAAAGCTGCATGCTGCAAAATGACCCATCAAAGCAATCTTTATAACCTTGGACATCTTTGAATATAAACCACAAATGCAATTGAGACTTCAAGACACCTGTCCACCTCATTAATCTTAATTAATCAACAGCTAAAGATGAATATCCATTCCTTATATGTATTATCACCTATCATGTGTAAAATAAGTACTATAGCTGTAAATTGCTAAGCCTCTGTAAAACAAGTGCAAACTCCATCTTTTAAATAGTTAAGCCAGTCAAATTTAGGAAAAACATACCTAACATAAATAATTTCTCTTCCACATTCCAAAGTCCAAAGAAAGTGAAAGAACATGAGCGGGAAAGGTCATCAACAGTTTGTTATTTTATGGAATATAGACAATAATTTTTGTACTGCTCTCTAATCCCTTTCCTGAACAATATTGACAACATTTACAATATTTTACCTGAAATGTAGAAACTGAGTATACACAATCATAGTCTGATGATGTAAACTTGATAAGAGCAGTATTCAATTTAAACCAAAGTCTGTACAATATTATCTTAGTCACTAACAACATGATCAGTCCAGGCTATTGCTGTCATAGAACACAGAATGTCAAATAAAAGTAACTGATATTTTAAATGTGGATTAATGATGTGGCCTATAAAATTCCAAATATTTTAATTAAGAGGATGTTCTCTGAAGTTGGTTCTTGTTGTCCAAAGAACAATTTATAACCATATTTCCCACCTGAACTGAGAATATTGCATAAATTAATCTCGAAATTAGGACCATAGTAAATAATCAATACAGTAAATGGCCCATTATAAGTAACATTTTCTGTTATAAAATTCTGAGAAAATATGGCACTTAGTAAATTTTGTTTCTGTAATGTTTCAAAACTGCATTTTTATGACATTTTTCTCAGATATTGAGTAGTCTGGGAACTTCTAATCCTTTCAGCTCTCGTAGCTCTTCAGATTAGAAAGACTATTATCTTTGCATTTTCTATTATACGAGATGTGTCTCTTGGCCCGTAAATGCCTTCTCTTGTTCAGCATGTAATTTTTCTTCCCACTTCATTTTTATATTACTTATTTTCCTCCCCATTTGAAATATCTGTCCACAGTCCTACCAGCATTTCAGGTAATTTTTCTGTTATGTTCTTAATAATAGTCGAAAATGTCAACATCAGAAATCAAAGACTATTGTTTTTAGTATCAGTCTTGAACATCTTAATAATAAGCAATGCTGCCAAGATGCCATTTCAGGATGAGAAAGTTCAAGTGCCAAGAGATAATGGGTTATGATTTAAGTGACCCCTCAGTTTAACAAGAATTTTATCAGATTGTAACAGTCTTTTTCACGCTTGATTTTTCCTGTAATCAAAGTACCCTGAAGGGAACACCACGTTTTGTTCTGAACTAACAAAAGGATGATAAAAACAAGTCAGAGAAAAGGAAGCAGCACAAAGCAAACTTTGATGCATTATTTTTAGGGATCTCTGTTTCAGGTTTTCTCTTCCATTCATCTTGCTCAACTGTTTTGAAAAAGGGAAATTCATGATTTGCACACTATTTCTCCCATCTAGAACAGTCACAGAATATTGTAGTTTGGCATGCTACCAAAACCACGCTCACCAGAGAAGGCTGGTGCTGCACAGCTGTAAGGTAAAGGGACTCATGTTTGCAAGGATATAATGTACTGCTTTAAGTGTAAAAAGTGATAAAAATTTAACTTTGAAGGAGGCAAATAGTGCCACACATTACTGTGTTTCTAATGGGAATACTGCACTATACTACTTTTAAAAAGCTATCAGCATTTTAAAAGTATTTATTCTTAATGGATCATTGATTGATATGACGGATAAATTTCTGCTATGAGTACCCCTTGTGCCATCCCATTATGACTAATGGGGTTGCAATACTTTAACTTAAACCTATATTTGATGCAGTATGAAAATGAAGATTTCACTCTTTTTTTCATTTAACAAGATATCGTAGCAATCTAATCTAGCTTCACTGGTTCCAGAGCATAGGTCTTGATTTTCACCAGTTTGGTAGATGAAATGAAGGAAATCTGAGTAACTGTCATTCTGTGCAATTTTGTAATTTGAAAAGAATGCTTTTACACATAAATTGCTAAGGAAGTATGTTTCTCCAATGAGCATATCAACTCTGAAATAGGCATTAGAATCATTTATGCAATTAAAAAAGTTATTACCTTAACAAACGTTTTTAAGTTCAGACAGTCATGAATATTGATTGAACTTAATGATTTGTTTCAAACAAGTAAAAAGAAGACAAACTTCAGAGCAACTGATATGCTTTGCTTAAAAATTGTGAGGCATGTTGAATCTAGCTTTTGAATACAGAATCCTAGAATCACAGAATCACAGAATCATAAGGGTTGGAAGGGACTTCTGGAGATCACCCAGTCCTAAACCCTGTCAAGGCAGGGTCACCTACAGCAGATTACACAGGGACGTGTCCAGGTGGGTTTTGAATGTCTCCAGAGAGGGAGACTCCACGATGCCCCTGAGCAGCCTGTTCAGTGCTCTGCCACCCTCAACATGAAGAAGTTCTTCCTCACGTTGATGTGAAGCTTTTTGTGTTTTAGTTAATGGCCACTGCTCCTTGTCCTGTCACTGGGCAATGCTAAAAAGAGCCTGGCACCATCCTCTTGACACCCACCGTTGAGATATTTATACTTATTGATGAGATCCCCACTCAGTTTTCTCTTCTCTAGACTAAACAGGCCCAGCTCCAGCAGTCTCTCCTCGCAAGAGAGATGCTCCAGTCCCCTAATCACCTTTGTGACCCTTCGCTGGACCCTCTCCAGTAGCAACTTGTCTTATACTGAGGACACCAGAATTGAACACAATACTCCAGCTGTACCCTAAGGGTGTTGAAACTTTTCACAAAATATAATGGGAATTGGAATATAACTGCCTCACCTTGGACAGCATCCAAAACATGGATCTTTGCATTTACTGAATGTTCCAGAAGCAAACCAGCTAATTTTGAGTGTAAGGCTACTTTGACTGAGACAGTGCTGGATTTTCACTGTATTGCCACAGATTAAAGCAAAATAAAACTTTTAAAGAATCACCTATTGGAGAAGTTCTCTGCGAAGCTCCAGAAGCAAGATGCAATTGCATAAATAATGATGTATAAGTTGTCCATCTCTGTCACCATATTTTGGGACCACCATTTAGACAGGAACTATTATATAGACAGTTACAGCAAACAACAAAATGGTTGATTTCAATCTTACTTTAGTAAGCCTGACCTGGAAATAAGAGATTAAAATAATTAAACTGGCAGTAATTTCAGTGTAAGCTCAGAGAGAATAACAGCCAGTTTTCCACAAATCAAGACAACATTTTATATTTGCTTATTGTAACAGAGAATCTTCTCAGAGGTATACAATAATCAAATGGTATGCATGATATTCACAACATACAATATTGAAATTTGCTTATGTACAGTTCTAATTATCTCATTTCCCTGGAGGTCCATATTACTAACAGTGTCTCTGAATTATATTTACAGCAGTAAATTAGAAGTTTATGTGAATAATAAGCAAGGTTTTCTATCACAGATTTTGAACTTCAGATGTAGCTCCCTTGTCTTAAGGGAAACAAAAAGAATGCAACAATGTGCCAGCTACTACCTATGGGGGTTTGAGGAACCTGCACAAGAGCCTGCTCAGTTCAATATTCTGACAAATTACTTGGAAGGAGAAAATAAAATGAACATGTCTCTTGCAAAGGATTTTAATTTCTATTATTTAGGGTATTCAAGTCCAAAGTGGACTGAAGATTATCTCATGATTCCGAGTGGCAAAATGAGCAGACAAAAATCATTGTTAAGAAGTGCACTTGAATAAATGTATTCTAAGTAGATCTATGTGTTCTCAGTTATTATGCTGTTGTCAGATCTCTGAGAACATCAGCTCAGTGTTGCATGGCAATCAAAATGGCAAATAAATTATGAGACGTTATTAAAAAACAAAAAGAGAAATAGGAAATATTACACTGCTCTGGCATAAATGCACAGTACACCATTTCCTTTAATGTTGTATGTGACCTTTAAGAAGATACACCAAAACAGGAAAGGGGATTGAAAAGGGAAATATACAGAACCACAGCTACTGTGAAAATTCAGAAGCCCTTTTCAACATGGAAAACATGAAGGCTAAGGCATCAAGAATAGTATAGAAAATATGGCTTTTAACAGTCATATAAGGTTGAATCTAAAAGATAAAAGGTATCTATTTACTTCCAGGAACTGACCTGGATGATCTTAGGTCCTTTACAACTCAGGCTATTCTATTCTATCCTAGTCTAGTCTAGTCTAGTCTAGTCTAGTCTAGTCTAGTCTATATTCTATTCTATAGTCTATTCTATTCTTGTCCTGTCCTGTCCTATTCTCATAATAAAATTAACATATAAGAGGGTTGGATTTTTTGTTTCGCTTCAATGTTGCCACATAAATAGAAAATTAGAATTTCGGATAGGAATCTAGACCCTAGTGTTGCAAAATTAGTTTGTTCTTATTAGGATAGCCCTTATTTGTCTCTATTAAATGGGCTGGAAATAATGGAAGTTACCATATACAGAAAGAAGAAATTCAGACCAGGAAAGAATAATATTAGTCATGAAAGGCAACATGGTACATTTTGGGGATGAAAAAGGAAAGAAAAGACAATACGGTTCAGTGGGAGGGGAGGAGAAGAAAATATATATTAATGTAGATACAATCATAAAGAAAGTTAAAGATGTGAGTTTAGCCAGAAAGTCTTAAAAATTAAGAAAGTAAGCCATGGGATTGATAAACAATCCAATTAGTGTACAAAACAAAATTTGAGTTCTTATTAGAGTATCCAAAAACTACATTAAAACTTAGGCAAAGAAATGTGTATAGTGTTTGCTTAATTTTGTTTTAATCTGTCTCACGCACAAGATAGTCCATAGCAATTCATACCAACAATAACAAAACTGCCAGCACAGTCTGGAGGACTCAACTCCAACAGTGATTCCAGCAGCTATGGAATGTCGCAAAGTCAGTGACAACATCCAAGCTCTTGGATACAGAGGATCCACACCTGAAAAATATGCCTGAAAAATAAAATGTACTGACATGAAACCTCATTCTGTTTCTAGAGATCTATGAGCTCCACATATACTAATCCCAATGGACTGACAGACATGGCAATTCTATTTGGGTATAAAATGACAACTCAGATCTCAACATCTCTCTGAGTAAGTAAAGCCTAAACTTTACTAGCAAAACAAAGCCCAAAGAAGTTTGCATACAGTCTATTAAGTCAACTGAAAGAAGTTCTGTTATTTAAGTTATACGGCTCCATTATCCAGTATCATATGTACATTAATTGTATTTGTGCTAAACAGAATTTTTATGTATATTATTCAGCTCCATTTCTACTGCATTGCTTCAAAAAAACCCAAAAACTGACCAAAAAAACCCATCCACTCTACTGATATTAGAGGGAAAAAGAGCAAATATGCCATCTGTTTTCCTCAGACACATACTTTGTAGTGTCTTTTAACGCAATTTGCCTAGTTTCTAAATGGCAAGCATTGATCCATATACTATTACAAACTGTGACCTCATCCATGTTTCAGCCCACTGGCTTACAATGAGCAAACCAAGTAATTGAATGCAATCTCAGTGGCAAAACAGCATGAAGAACATTAGAAAAGCTGACCCCTTCTCTCCACTCTCACCTCAGCAGTCTATAAAATTTATAGAAAAGCTCATCAGCTTCTGCAGTGCATTCCTCAAGGAGCACAAGGGTTACTGAACTCTGTCTGTAGCCACTTGATGAATTCTGCAGTACTCTCCATGAGAGTTCCTCTCCTCTGTCCTACTTGTTGAAGCATGCAACAGACCTTACCCTGCAGGGGCTTATGATGCTATTGAACCACTGTTGTGTAGTGGAGCATTCTGAAGATCTAAAGTGCAGCCTTAAAAAAAAAAAAGCTCAAATAAAAAGTCCCTTGGTTCTGGAAGATTAGAAAAATTTAAGCTGAACTGACTTTTCGTGGTGTTTGTGAATGCAGGCAGACATACAATAAAAGCCCCATATAGTTAACTTGGGAAGAAAAGGATGAAGTAACTCCATTTTTCTAAAGAACAAACAAAGGTTAGCCAACCTATTTATTAATATTTCTTTGTACCTGATGTGAACAATGTCCCCATGCACATCTCTGTAACATTAACTAAGTTTTATTGTGACATTCCAGAGACTATCTATGCTGTTGAGCTACAGGCACTGTATTTTAAAAGCAAGCGATACTAAGAAAAGTACTTGTATAGAGTCAACATTTTCTGGGAATGAAGAATTAAAAGGGGAAAAGTCAGAAATCTTTAGGAAGGACCTGCTCTTCTGACAGATTTTTTTTGTTGTTCTCACCAGATTATAAGGATTCCCAAATTGTGTCTCAGTGGGTGAGTACAGGAAGTCAAGGAGAAAAAAGGGTCTTCCTTTTCCTTTTCTTTTTCATCCCCTCCGCCATAATAGCAGCTTTTCTTAGCTTCACTGGGAATGATGCACATATATATCCATGGAGAAATACAATGTACTCCACTTTTTCCACCCCTCTATTTTATTTTCCATTGTCAAATTCATATTCTAATACTCTTAAATCACTACTGCTAAACACACTCTCACAAGAATTTCCACCAGACCTTCTCCTGCCCAGACTTGGAGCAGGATCAGGAGCTACTAGTATTTTCATATGGCAGAAAATCACATCTAATTAGGTAGTCATTGTTGACTGCCCAGTAAACCCCTCTGGTCAAGTGCTATGGCCTGTGCCTTCACTACAAATAGGTTGGGAGAGTGTAGCTTGGTAAATGGTATGCGAGTATCTGATGTTCATAAAAAACTGTATTTTCCTCTTTTCTCCGCTTGTAGTTGTCTGGGTTTCTTTGAGAATCAGCCAGGTAGGTTGAGCTGGTAATCAGTGTGAGAGACAAAGGCTAATTGCCCAATTATCCTTAGGAGGACAGCTGGGACACTTAGTGTCCAGAGCCAATTGGAACCAGTTTGTGTTTAAGAACAGATTCCAGGCTATTATGCTAGATAAATGCTCTTCCCTTGAAAAACGTTCCTTGAAGTTACCACAAAATCCATTTCTTTAAAACACAAAATGAAAAAATCCAAACACTAAAACACTCACAAAACTAAAACAACTGCATTTTGTATAGGTCAATTATGGTGGGTTTATACTGGCTGGACATCAGGTGCCTACCAAGGCTACTCCATCACTCAATTCCTCAACTGGGCAGGGAAGGAAAAATATAACAAAAGGCTTGTGGGTCGATAAAAGTGTAGGAAGGAAGAGATCACTCACCAGTTACCATCAAGGGAAAAACATACTCAGCTTGGGGGAAAAATAATTTAATTTATTATCAATCAAGTCAGTAATTAATCCCTACTCATACTCTTCTCCTCTGCAGCGTGGGGTGACTTCCACAGGAGATAGTCCTCCAAAACCCTGTCCAACATGAGTCCTCCCCCCAGGCAGCAGTTCTTCATGAACTGCTCCAGCATGGGTCCTTCCACGGGGTGCAGTCCTTCAAGAACAGACTGGGTCCCCCATAGGATCATAGATAATGCCAGCAAACCTGCTTCAGTGGGGGCTCCTCTCTCCATGGGGCCACAGGTCATGCCAGGAGCCTGCTCCAGCACAGGCCTCCTAAGAAGTCACAGCCTCCTTTGGTCATCCGCCTGCTCTGGCATGGGGTCCTCCAGTGGCTTTAGGAGTTTGCTCTGGTGTCGGAGCACCTCCTCTCCTTCCTCCTACACTGACCTTGGTGTCTACAGGGCTGTTTCTCTCACATATTCTTCCTCCTCACACTGTTGTTCCACAGAAGGTTGATTTCTTTCCTTTCCTCTTCTCAAATCTGTTATCCCAGAAGTGCTACCAGTGTCACTGATGGGCTCAGCCATGGCCTGTGACAGATCTGTCTTGGAGCTGGCTGGCATTGATTCTGTCAGACAAGAGGAAAGCTTCTGGCAACTTCTCACAGAAGCTGCCTCTATAATCCCACCGCTACCAAAACTTTGCCATGCAAAGTCAATAGACCATCTTACACATGATGTTGTCAAACTACTCCTTTAGCTATTGAACAAAAATTCCACTTTTAAGAAAATCAGAATGCATCTACATCAATGTTTACATAATAATTAAGAGGTTGCTTTTGAAATGAGTGTTCTGATTTTTCCCCCTTGTAGCACTTTGTGAATCACCTTGAGAACATGCAGACAGGATGTGTTTCAGATTAAATTAAATTGAAAGATGAACTATGGAATTCCGCTTAATACCCTCCAATAGTTAAGGGGCAATCAAATCCAAGGCCAGGCTAGAGACACTGTGAAATAGAAACTCTATAAATGTGTATACTGTGAATACTAGGTCCTCAGCACCAATTGTTTTGCTGCACAAATCTACTGGTACTTGTAGGACCAAATAGTGTTGGTATCTGCTAATGCATACATAACATCAGATGCACTGAATTGGTTTCCTGTTCTTAATTGTCTTCTAGAGTAATCTTTTATTTCTACTGAGATTAGATACCACAAAGGGAGATAAATCTTAGTAGGCTAAAATAAACCTGTGTTAATATCCCCAATTTTTTTTATTCTTAAAAATAAACTATGTTTTAGGAAGTTTTATCTCTTTTCATAATGATTTTCATCACCAAATTTTCTAATGATGTTAATTATGCATTAATGCATTTTTAAATTGATACAGTGTTTATATGTATAGATTATAGGTCCATGTAAATTATATATGTATTGCAGCAGACTTGCCAAATTATTTTAGATTTTGAAGCTCTTTTTTATGCCTTTCATCAAGAAATTCATGCACATACTTTTCTGGTGAGAATGTGAGAGACGCACATGATAAAAGCAGGATGGTGGAAGCTCAGTAGTAGAGGCCTAAAATGTTAATTTTTAGTGATAAGTTTAATATATATATATATTTGCTAGCCTACTCTGCATTTTTTAATCGGGTTTGCAAGAATACACTACTAAATTTTATTAGATAGTTATTTTTTACATTGCCTGCAGGAAATCTTTATGAAATATTACAATAAAAACATGTTTCTTCAAGAGGCAGTAATGTAATAAAATGCATCACTAGTTTTGATTGCATTGATAGCTTGTAGGAAGAAAAGTCCCTTTAGGGAGATGTGCTTTGTGTTCATAAGGAAGGGGAAAGACTATTTTGCAGTGCATTAAAACCATGGGAACCATTAGGTTTGTATAATAAAAATCTTGTAAACACTGATAGTTTTATGGTTAGTTTTCTCAACAGCTGTTTTATATGAGAACCTGTGGATACTTCAAGTCATAACACTTTTCAAAAGGGCCATATTAGCTATTTGTTAACTCAAACTATACTTTCATTCCCCTAACTTGCATAATCATGAATAGTGTTCCAATTTAAATCAATTGTAATAAAAAATTATTTTCAATTTTGTGTATTAAGAAACAATTTTGGAGGGTCCATTGACTTTAGAGTGTGTATATTATTTTCTAGTGAGGATACAAAACAAAGAACTCTTCTTATAGAACCAGAATGCGAAAAAAAAAAAAACCTTTAAACCAGCAGAGAGAAATTCAGTGTCACCTGAAAGAAGGAGAAATACATGATTGCTCAAGACAGTGGGACAGATTAAATGTAGTTGGATACAGGTAAAACAAATTGAGTCACAGTTGTATTTAAAGTGCCCATCTGCTGTAAGTCCTGTAAATATATGGACTCAAGTTGAAGGGCAGCATTCAGTGTATCTGGAAATAGTTGCCTGATTTGGTTAGAAGGTCAAAGGCATCTTTGTCACTGATAACAGCATGATGGGTTTAAATGTGTTCAGAGGGATGGGACAGTTGTACTGGAAATAAGACAGAAATGCATGAAAAACTTCAATAAAAATCTAACTCAATGGTTTTAGTTAATCCACTCCAGGGTAAAACTCCACAGTGGGACTGCAAGGGCATATCTGGAGGAATGTTTACATATTCATACATTTGAATAATTATTGACAATTTTATGGGTTTTATTATATTCTCCCTTTTGCCCATAGAAAGAAATTTAAAAGTAAAGCCTTTAAAGAAGAAAAATCCTGCCTGTTCTTCTATGGAAGATGGATCAGCATTAATTAAATGGAACACAGGGGACTGAGGTTTCTCTGTGGAAAAGAACTGCAATTTTGGGCTATGCTAACATCCACTGAGCAACAAATGTATTTGAGATCTGTAGTAATAAACATATTTCCTTCCCTAAATTTTCTCATGGTAAACATTCATATAGTTCAACTTTTTGAAATAATTTACACATAGACCTTGCTTGGTCCTTTTGCTTTGAAGAAACCGTCTCATCTCTCTACTATGTGCAACATTATGATAATTTTCCTTAAAAAAACAAACAGAAAGCAAGCAAACAAACAAAAACCGCCAAAACCCAAATAAAAACAAAACAGAAAACATAAAATACCAACAATTGAAAACAAAGAGAAAATAGAGGTGTTTTTATGATGACCATAAAGTTGTCCAAGAGATAAACAGGTTCAATTGCTGAGGATGCTTTAGGAAGAGCATTTGGAAAACTTGTTTAATATCTAGCAGCTAATCCCATTGGTGTTTGCTCAAACTCTAAACGTTGTGGTAGCCAAGTCCTGATGCACCACATTTCATCTCTTACTTTTGTTTTTCAATCTACCACCTTAAAAAAAAAACCAAAAAACCTTGCTTTGCTCTTTAAAAATCCATTGAAAAAATAAAAAGCCAATGAAGCTCCTATACAATGTTTAAAAGAATGGTCAGAATGATAAGGGAGCTGTTTCAAAATATTTCAAACTTTGTTTACTTAGGTAAACTAAGTTTTTTCTTTGGAATCCTATTAAAGAAATGAAATGAAACCATTTCCATGAGAAGGTCAGTAAATTAAATTTTGAGTAAAAGGCCTGTGCTTACAGACTTGGTGTTGAATGACAGCATAGGAAAATTCCTGTTGGGAAAGAAGCTTTCTGGAGATTGAGCCTTTTCTCCTATGTGGTGAGAAAACCACTACTCCTTAATATCTCAGCTATTAATATGACCAGTTAATTCCTTTAGCCCAATGAAAGCTTTTGAATGCCCGTAATGGGAGTATTCACTCAAATTTTACACTCAAACAAGAGGAACACATGGAATTTCCTTCAGAAGGTGTTCAAAAGCACCAGCTTTTTCAGGTAATTCAGTGCCCTAGGAGAAAACACAATTTTCACCAGAAACTAAGACTGCAGGTGTAAGCTGACTGTTTAACAAACATGAACCCAGATGCACTTTAATAGTGAATTTTGCCTGAAAAATAATACATATTCTTGTGGCTTTGATTTTACTGTAGTAAGTAAAAATTATTTAAAATGTGTGAGATCATTAATTTTAAAACCTCCGTTTAATTACAGCTACTTTCCTTTTTTCCCCTCTTTTAACTCACCTCCTCATTTTTGTAAGTCTTTACTAATTTCCTCTCATTGAGGAATAAATGTTATTTTTCACCACATTCTCATTTTAAACCTTAAATTCTAATGCTGCTAAAAGGAGGCTTCATGAAGCAAGACCTAAATAAAACATTCACTCTATTTGCTGGTGTTTCAAGCATTAAATTAATATTCTCAAAGTTCATTCATTAAGTCCCTAACTTGTAATTAGGATTCAGGCCATGCTTCTGATTAGACGGGAAAAAGAAATCAGCCCACAGAGAAAGGCAGCTTTTCATTTGAATCCAATCAGGGAGAGCAAACACACTCCAAAAAGGGTTTCTGTGGTATATAGATATAATTATCATGAAGGAAAAGGGAAAAACAACTCAGAACCTTAATGAACGTGAAAGAGGGTGTTTTAGCCTTGAGAACTCCCTGCAGCAATGTTACTCTTCTTAGTGTCAATCCTATTGACCAAAACTTGGCAATAGACGACAAGAAAGTTTCCTCATAATTAATCTAGTGTGCTTCATTATATTCTAAAATGTCTGAGCTGATTTACTACATCTGGTAGATTCATGCAAATGAAAGGCAAGACGGTATTTGGTACTAACATGGAAGCAAGCAAAAAGATCATGGCAGCTGTATTAGAATCCAAACCAAACCACACCAATCCCACTTTGAGGTATTATAGGGATGAAATACAACATTAGAATGGCAGCCACTAGCACCCTTGGAGGTAAGATCACAAATATTTCCAATATACAGCATGGAAAAATGAAAAGTTGTATTTGCTGAAGGGAATACATTTAAACTAAATTATGTATGAATAGGCAGACTCCTGTTCTTAGTTAACAGAGTTCTCTTAGTTCTTTGAACTCTACTAGTATCTGATGGTTGAGGAAGTGTTTTTATAAATCAGATCACTTAATAATAGATAGTTTTAGAGATCTAATTTTAGACTCCTGGAATTCTTATTTGGAATATAATAGTGATGATTGCTCAGCTGCTGTTAGCTTATGAACTGCTCTTTGTCAATATATTTTGTCAATAAACAGCAAAACAGTTAGTTTTGACAGGAGAAGGTGATGTGCAAAACTAAATCATTGCAGTAGTGACCAAATAGCCATGTCTTGCTTAACAGATTTTAAAACAGATATGGGGAGTTTCTCTTAGCTCATTGGTTCACTGGCTGAAGTAGTAATTTTTATGTATTATATATTGAAAACATAAATGAATACCATAGATCCTGTGCAACAATTAGTTTTCCCAGCCATGTTGCCCTTAGGGATTTGCCTCTTCTGCTTTCCTACACACATTCTTTCTCAAATCCACCCACCACCCTGCTCAATAGAACTGTAGACATTCAACTAGTAAGGATATTATCCTTTCTGAGAAAAGCCCACAGTAGGGCTAAAATAAAAGCAATTTATGTCAACACTACATCTACTTATCTACAGGCAATTTTAGTGAATTATTACTGCTTAATAACAAAACAAAAATAGAAGGGCCAATTCTAATATTTGCAAATAGCAACTATTTAGTTAATACAGATACGTAAAGGTGATAAAGGTATTTAGTTAATATAATTTTTCTAGAACTTCCCATACATATTCATGAATAATTTTGTTGTGTTTATAAATCTAAATTTTCAGAAGTTAAGATTAAGAAGTAGGTATTAAAAATCTGTAGCCAAAACTAAGGTGTTTCTAGTTCTGGACCAATGCCTGTGTTAGGAGCATTTGGACCAGTAAATAAGCTTTTGTCATTACTGATAAAGGCCACAGAGTTTCTGTTGGACTCACTGTTGAGGGTCTTATCACTTGTCTAAGGTTTCCACTGCCTGAACTGGTCTTAACTTATTCTAAAAGTCAACTAAAAGTAGTAACATACATATTGTCTAACCTGTTTAGCACAAGGAGATTGAAAAAATGAAAACCTTGTTGGAGTTGGTGGGAATTTACAATCAATGTGATTGAAAACCAGTATGGACAGAAGAAAAGTGGTGAGACTATTTGGTCCAATATGTAGTGTAATTTAGAACATAGGTAACATAAAAAATACAACATTAGCATAACATTCTAAACTGACTTGATCAATTACGTTCTCACACTACGGTTACATGGCATGACCCTGGGTCCTTTTCAAAAGCATCCAAAGGAATTCTGAAAGTCAAAGCATGTATATTTAATCTGCTGAAATGTATAAGGTCTTTCAGATCTGTATGCAAAGCAAATATACTATGGGGGAAAAAAAGTAATAATAAAATTGACTGGAAGTGTTGAATTTACGATGTGAGAATGGGAAGAAGAAAGGAGATGGAAAGACAATACAGAAAAATAACTTCATTGATGGGAAAGAAATGAGAGGCTGAGAATTTTTCATCTATAACAGAACAGATATGATGCAAAATTAACCATTAAAAAGTGGGAGAATAATTATCCCTTTGAAAAGGTTAAGCTGAATAAAAGCAGCAGATAAACTAAAGCTATTTTATAATACAGAAACTGATAGCCGTTGCCTACTTGAGTGTGCTGGTTTCCTCTGGAATAGTCAATTTTCTTCACAGTAGCTAGTACAGCTGTTTTGAATTTGTTCTGTAAACAGTGTTGATAACACAAGGATGTGTCTTTACCTATTGCTGAGCAGGGCTTACACAGAGCCAAGGGCTTCTGTGCCTCTCACCCCACCCCACCAGCAAGCAGGCTGGGGTGCTTAAGGAGCTGGGAGGGGACACAGCTGGGATGGATGCTCCCAGCTGATTCAAGAGGTATCCAACACCTTGTGACATCATGCACAGCACACAAAGCACATAAAGCTGGAAAGAGTACTAGAGGGAAGTTTGGAGCAACGTCTTCCCAAATCAACATTTCATGTGATAGTACCCATCTTTCCTGGGGATGGCTGAACACCTGCCTCGCAGCTGCAAGTGTCAAGTGAATTCCTGGTTTTGCTTTACTTGTGAGCATGACTTCTGCTTTGAAGTCACTAACAAATTGTCTTTACCTAAACCTGTATGTTTTCTCATTTCTGCTCTTCTGCCTCTGTCTGCATCTCACCGCTACAGTGAGTGAGAGTCTGTATGAGGTTTAGTTGCCGGCTGAGGTTAAACCACAACACTGTAAGAGAAGATGCACTTAGAAAACTTATATCTTTAAAACTAAAATTTTGAGTTTGGGGAATCTAATGCTAAAAACCTGAAACAATGTTACTTGAGCAATTACTTAGAATTTAAATTTTCAAATGTATCTGAAGTCTGTGTAACAGCAATTTCTGTTCAGGGTAGATATACTGTTATGAAAGCTAAGGAGAAACAGAAACAACTTGAAGATTATCAAAGTATGCAATAAATAAAAACAGTGATATTATGCACCATAGTAAAATGAGACCTTGATATAAATTAAACAGTATTATTCTTGTATCTCTATACTGGAATCATAGACACACCAGTCATATGGTCTATTTAGGGATTTCAATATAGAACCATTATCTGACCATAAAAGTAAAGGGGCTTGTCTGTTCTATATAAGTTTTATTTTTTTTTGTATGTGTTTAGAAGTGAAATGTTTCTAAAACCTTGACATTTGTGTGTGAAAGCTTAGGTGGTTTCAGTTTCTACCACTGCTAACCTTCAAACATTTTCAGAAAAAAAAGGAAAAAATTAAAACCTGTGTTTGTAAGTTACTTCTTTTGGATGAAACTCAGGCAGATAAATAATTGGTTTATCAATTAATGAAGGTCCCTCAGTACTTTTTTTTTCCTAAAAAGACTACATTTTTTAGTAATTTCTTCAAGATTTCGCATTTGTGACTGATACTTCACAGAACTAGAACATTTGCCTTATAAGTACATATTCCTTTTTGGAAGCTACCATGAGAAAATCATGAAGACATCTCCTAAAGGAGTTTCACTGGTCCTCTGAGTGCATGTACAATTTTTTGAGAGACAAGGTTACTAACAAACTATAAAAAAAGTTTAATAATTTGAGATGATCAAGAGATGAGTCCCAAATTTTTCTAAATGATGACTGGTAGAAAGACATGTTTTAGGAATTTAAAATCATAGAAGGATATATATAGCAAAGCAAAATTATTTAAAGGGAAAAGGATGAATGAGAAATGGAAAGCAATTTAAAAAGCAGAAGGTGATACATAATTTCAGAAATCCCTTCTGTCCCAGCATCTCTTGAACATATTTCTGTGTGATGAAGCAAAGGAGCCATGGCTTGTGGTATTTATGACACCAGAAAATAGTCTAGGTAGTACAGCATTGGATTAGTGGAGCAAATTAGATAGAGAGTAGCAGAATTCCAGAGACTAAAAATAGAAATGTTCTTTTATTAATTTCTCAACTTTATTCCCTGATTAATTCTACTCAAAGTAATATAGAAGCTGAACAATGTACTGTTGCTAATTAAAAATACCCCAAGCAAACAAATAACAGAATTTTTTTTTTCTTTTTTACTGTACCAAGGCAAACTAGAACACAGAAATATTTCAGAACAGCACTCTGTATTCTGTGGGAGAGAGGAGACACGTACATAGGTAGGATGACATTGATATTTCTAGGAATTATTGTATCCCTGACATCTCTTTAGATTGACAGAGTTGCCTGAATTCTTAATAATAAGTTACAATCTTACCATCATAAGTTTCACCCGAGCCACTGATATGGGTGGAGTTAAAAAGCACTGTGTTTAGTCTGAGTATCTATGTGCACAAAAATGATCATTGCAAATTATTTGTATTCATGACAGAGATGTTTTTAATGAATAATCCAGATATATATTTTTAAAAACCTCAGTGGAAAAAAAATCTTTCCTTTCCTGAGGAGGAAAATAATTACATGAAGAATATCTTAGAGAAGGAACCGGTAAGTGTCACACCTAGAATGCGTGTCTGTGCAGAGACCCAGCTAAGCAGAACACTACTGAAAAATGGCCTGGTGCTGTGCAGAATCCATCCACCAGGATAATCAGGAACAGAAAAACAAGCAAACAAAAAAAGCCCAATAGTGGAACGACTTCAAAGGGAGAAAATGAAAACCTTGAGTCATTTATGTATTAAAGCTTGGTATGTTGTTTCTCTTATTGAAGTTTTCAGCCAACTGCTATAGACACACTTTGATATAGTAATACCTTTTAGCATTTCCTTAACCTTTCCAGCAATCTCCACTTTTGCTGTCTTACCCCTTTATTTCAGCTGGGCACTCCAAAGACTTTGATAAAAAGTTATTTGGTTTTGTTTTGAAAACAAGGCCATTTCTGGCCCTAAACATGTATTTGATCAGGCTGATCCTGTCAGTGCAAATTTAACATTCCAGAAAAAAAAAAAAAAACCATGTTGCAGTTATTTACAGAATACATTTAGCAGTTATGTTTGGAGTTCATAGCTTTAGTGGTTAGAACAAGGAGCAATAATAATAATTTTAAAAAATACATTTTTTTTCCAAATGTATGGTTGTTAAATGTGTTTAAGGGCATTACATATGCAGCCTTCATAAAGGTTGTACCAGCAAGCTTTTGCTCTTTAGTTCTTGTAGACTGTAGCGTTCTAATTCCCCACTGCTTTTCTTATAAATTGTCCGCCTTTCCTACACTGTCCCCTCCTTCCCTGCCCCTAGTCCTGGGCACACCCTCAGGTTCTCCCTATTGGTTCCAGTGCCCCAGCTCCACCCATGTACTGCCCCTGCGCCCTGAGAAAATCCCAAGCTCCCCGACCATGGGGTCTCTCTCTCTGTCGGGGAACCGGCTTGTCATCATGGAAAATAAAAGTTCCCCTGAGATGGCTATGCAGGGACCCTTCTGCCTCCTTTATCGCCACCGTGTTGCGGAGCCCAGCTGGCCGGAGCAGGAGCGCGGCTGCCCAAAAGGGCTGCGGGAGAGCGGAGCCGCCGCTCCATCCCAAGCAGCTGCTCCATCCCAAGCAGCCGCTCCGTCCCAAGCAGCCGCTCCATCCCAAGCAGCCGCTCCGTCCCAAGCAGCCGCTCCATCCCAAGCAGCCGCTCCGTCCCAAGCAGCCGCTCCATCCCAAGCAACCGTTCCATCCCAAGCAGCTGCTCCATCCCAAGCAACCGTTCCATCCCAAGCAGCCGCTCCATCCCAAGCAGCCGCTCCGTCCCAAGCAGCCGCTCCGTCCCAAGCAGCCGCTCCGTCCCAAGCAACTGCTCCATCCCAAGCAGCCGCTCCATCCCAAGCAGCCGCTCCATCCCAAGCAACCGTTCCATCCCAAGCAGCCGCTCCATCCCAAGCAGTCGCTCCGTCCCAAGCAGCTGCTCCGTCCCAAGCAGCCGCTCCGTCCCAAGCAGCCGCTCCGTCCCAAGCAGCCGCTCCGTCCCAAGCAGCCGCTCTGTCCCAAGCAGCCGCTCCATCCCAAGGAGCCGCTCCATCCCAAGCAGCCGCTCCGTCCCAAGCAGCCGCTCTGTCCCAAGCAGCCGCTCCATCCCAAGCAGCCGCTCCATCCCAAGCAGCCGCTCCGTCCCAAGGAGCCGCTCCATCCCAAGCAGCCACTCTATCCAGAGCAGCCGCTCCATCCCAAGCAGCCCCGCACCTGCGCTGTCTGGGAAGGCTGCGGCTTGGCAATCCAATGCAGGAAACTAAACCAAGCAACAGTAGACAAACTAGAAACTGGGAATAAATGTAGGAGAGGTTGAAAGGCTGACTTCGACAGCAGAGTTCAAGGAAGAATTCACAGTCCCTGAGTGCCCGTGAGCATTTTGAAGTGCATCCTTTCCTATTTCATTCCCTCTTCCAGCGGTAGGACTGCACAGTTTCTCTGCAATCATAGACACACATGAAGCTGTAATTGTGGCAGCTACTGGCTAAGGAGTTTAAATAATTCATATTGATAACCTTTAGAAGTGCACTATACATAGGACCGTAGTTTCTCTAAGGGCTTATAACACAGAGTGATAGGTGTATGAAGGGGTGTAGGGAGAAGTTTAAAATTTTTGGGTGGTTTTAGAGTTTTGAAAAAATGCTGTTTAGCATCCTGGTAGTGCTGAAGGTTACCTGACATAGAATTAATTCTTACCTAGGTAATATCACTAGCATGATACTTTTTTCTATGTAGTTAAAGCCTAAACTAAAAAAGATCATCAATAACTGAACTTAGAATATAACACTCCTTGGTATAGCAGGATTGACTCCTGTACTGTTCTCTTCATAACCAGCTGTTCAGAGCATTAAATAGCCAGATGTTCAGAGCATTCAAATACCCTTCATATCTTATCTCACTGGGGTGTTCTCTTCATATCTTTATTTCCCTTTAAATCACATTATACATGATTTTTCATTTAGTGAAATTGATCAACTTGGAACAAAATTGTATGAGACTCAGCAAACTGAGATGTCTTAAAATTACACTTCAAGTGCATAAATCTGAATGTTGTAGCCTCTTTTCCCTCCTCTGCTCTTTCATATGCAAAAACACAGGTCTATCCACAAGTGCAGTTGAAATGCTAGTGGTGAACACCCGTAGTGTGCTGCCAGAGAAAAGCACCAAAAATTATTTTGCTTTTCTACCTCAAACTTCCACCTTAAATAGCCTTTCTTAAAGGCACTGCTGAAGCCTAGCACCAAACAAAATGAAACCAAACCAAATAATAACAACAACACAACCAAAAGGAAGATTGTTTTTCTTCCTTGCCTGGTTTCAGCTAGGATTGAGTCAATTTTCTTCCTAGCAGGTAATACAGTGCTGTGTTCCAGAGTTAGGATGAGAACAGTGTTGACAACACACTGATACTTTAGTTGTTACTGAGCAGTGCTTACACTAAATCAGACTTTTCAGTTTCTCATCCTGCCCTGTCAGTGAGTGGGCGTCCAGTGCGTAAGGAGGTGGGAGGAGACACAGCTGGGACAGCTGACTCCATTTGATCAAAAGAGGATTCCATGCCATATGGCATGCTCAGCATATAAACTAAGAGGAAAGGTAGCCAGTGGGCGGCAGTGCTTGGGAACAGGCTGGACATTGGGCAATTTGTAGGGAAAAAATTGTTTTTCATTTGTGTAATTTGTCTTTCTTGGGTTTTCATTTATTATTGTTGTTGTTGTTATTATTATTATTATTATTTAAACTGTTCTTACCTCATAAGTTTTCTTACTTTTAGCCTTCACATTCTTTCCTCCATCCCACTGTCTGCATGGCTTAATTGCTGGGTAGGGCTAAACCATGACTTACTTTCCTTTAATCTTCTTTTCCCTTCTAATTCTTGGGCAAATTTAGTTGTTACTTTCACCCGTAGAAGCCTTTATTTCAAACAACTAATTTGCTTTTAGGCTTTATATTTAATTTATTTCTCTATCATTTTTTGTTTCTCACTCTTAGTCAAGCATTTGTAGATTAGAGATTAAAAGAGAAAAGACACTTTTGGGGTGGAAAGAAGATACATAATAATTCCTGTTACACCCTCAAAGCATCAAACAGCCATTGCATGAAGGGACTTAAAGAAGGACATGTTAGATTTCAAAGAATGTGTAGATTTTTCAGAAAAAAAGAAGCTGGAAAGATTGAGTTTGGATAAAACCTAACTGATAGTCTATGTTATAAGGAAAACAATTAGGCAGTAGAGACTAGTGAGAAAGTATGTATTAGTTAATATTATTTCAAAGTTTTTACTCTTGAATTTTATCCTTTTCAGATGCAAGAGTTAAAAAAAATCTTAATGACCATATTGTTCTAGGGATAATTTGATTGATAATTCTTTTGCGGAACAAGATGTAATGCATCCATAATAGGTAAAATTGTGCTGCAGTGCACATCTATATTTCATGGGTTAAAAAAAAAAACAAAACAGTCCCTATGTTGAAATAACACAAGACTCAAAAGTTAAGAATGGGTTTGGTATGCCATAATTTGACCCTTTTGTTACTGTAGTACAAAGTTTGTTTATAGGATCTAGTTTTGTGCCATCTGGAAACTTGCTGAGGGTTCACTTAGTGCTGTCATCCGTGAGGTCACCAGTGAAGGCACTAAACAATACTGGCCCTTGCATTCCCCAGTTACTGGCCTCCAGCTGAACTTTGTGCTGCTGATCACAGCACTTTGACTTCAACAGCTCTTCAGTTTCCCTTACTCATACTTGATCTGCTTTTCTATAAAGATGTTATGACAGACAGTGCTGAAAGTCTTGCTGAACTCAAGGTAAACAATATCCACTGCTTTTCTCTCATCCATTCACCTTTTCTACTTCTTAGATGCTGCACAGACCACTGTTTGCCTTCTGGAGTTCATTTCCTTGACAGAACAGTTTCTACCAGCACACACTTCCCATGGGAGAGGAGTCTCCCTACCTCATGCCAGACCCAGCGAGGGGCACCAGGCAGCCCCACAGCCCCAGATGTGTTTTCCCTTCAGACCTCACACTGGGTGGAGGGCTCTGATGGGCCAGGGGCTGTTTCTTCAGGGTTGTTACTGGGGACTGCACACTGTGGCATGTCACTGCTGTTGTCCAGCCCATGGTCACTACCCTCAGCTGAGCTCCTGGCCCTTTCTGTGCTGACTGTGTGTGTTGGCTGCCTCTGACAGCTGCACCTCTGGCATGGCAGAAACAGATCATTGTCAGTGTACTCGGACACTGCAGTAGCAGGACTCTTGGTGAGGTGCCCTTCGCAGAGCTCCTTGGCATTAAATCACACCCCTGCTGCAGGGGAGGTGCTGTTCTGTTGCTTGGCTCACGTGGGTGGAATACTCCTTCCCACTCTAATTCTGAAGACAAGATAAACCCCAGTACAACAAGCTTTCATATTCACTAGAGTCCTATGCCCTAATTAGAAGCTGCAGCATGTTCAGAAGTTAACTAAAGTACTCAGAAGCCAAGTTTTAGATAAAGCTGAAAATAAATATTTACCTTGAGTAGAAGGAAATTGGGTAGAGTGAGTTACTCATAGAACTCTACACAAAAGAGTTCTTATGCATTATATAAGATTCTCAATTTTTTGATTCAATAACGTTTTCTTTCTGTTGGGTTAGCATATGAAGGATGATATTTCTTAAAACAAAATTTAAAAATTAGAAAACATTTGAAATTCTGTCATTTTGGTGGCACTTGCAATGGAAATTACAAATTGTTTTTACTTCATCTGAAATTTTCTTAAATACTGTATTCTTCTTTCTCATTCCATCCCCCTCTGAAAAGGTGTGCTTAACCTGTAAAACATCTAAGAATTCTGGTTTTTCCACAAACTCTGTTAATAATATTTCTTCTTACTATAATCATTTAATTTTAAGCACAGCATGCTGCATACTGACATTAAACAGTCAGCAACAAGAAGCATTTCAAATAGGTAGAATATTTTTTTCTATTCTCTGGTTGTTATTTTTCTTTTATTTTTTTTGTTTCTCATGACACTAGTATTTGTCTAGATAGAACTGGCATTTCTAAGAAAGAAAGAAAAACAAATACACCCTCTTTCTTTTGGGGAGAATAAAATGAAATTATTTTTCATGAAGTGAAAACATATTGCGAGTTCTCTCCTCTGACTTTTCAATAAGGTTATTTGTTGTATTATTTGCAGGACTCAGTAGCAGTATTTGCCTTTTGTCTCAGGAGTACGGGAGCTGCTTGCTGTAGCTTCTAGACTGTTTCTTGTACATTCAGCTGCTCTGCTACTGGGAAGCTGATTCCATTTGCAAAGAGAAATTTTGCCTCTTAGCCTACCACATCTATTCATTGTTAATCTAAAAAGAACTTCAAATCATAAAATCATAGAATGGTTTGTGTTTGAAGGGACGTTAAATCTCCTCTAGTGCCAGTCCCTGTACTGTAGACATAAATGCCTTCCCTAGACCAGGTTGCTCAAAGTGAAGGTGCTCCTAGACCTTTTTCCTTTTTTTAAGAAATGTGCAGGACTATGACTTTTGTATAAATTAGGCGATACCATGTTTTATGAAATTGTGAATAATGTGAAATAAAAACCTTCAAGGTTTTTCCTCAAGGGAGAAATATATCTGAGTAGGGTATCAATGGAAAATATGTCATGTGGTAAGCTGTTAGAAATTTTGCCTTTAAGTGCAGACAAAGTTTGTTGACAGAAGTTAATATTTTTAATAGGATACCTGTACTGGTTACATTGAAATGGCAATGGTGACAGGCACACAAAATCAGACACTTAACAATCATGAAAATATAGCACATTGCAGTATCTCGTTGGCAGCTTCAGACTGCTGGAAAGGGCAGCACTGTAGGTCAGCAGTCTGGAGTACTTTATTTTGAGGCCTATGACGGGTCTTATGGATGTGGTTTTCTTCTTTATATATTTGGCTTCTACTTGAGGTCACTTTTATGTTTCCTAACATGCTTTTACAGATATCTAGTCCTTCATTGGTGTATAGCTCCAGGTTATATGAGAATTTTATGCCTTTTTATATACTATTTATTTTTTCTTTAAGAAAACCAAAAAGCCAAAAGACCCACAACAAGACCCCTGCAATCATTAGTAGATGTTTTATAGCTGTGGGCACAAACCAGTGTCTCCTCTCTTAAGTTCTCATGTCCATATTCCTCTTCCCTTGATACCGTGTCTCTATTTTTCAGAGCCTCCACTGCTGCACCTGGCCTCTATTTCTCTATCCTGATAAAGCCCTTTGTGGGAAAAAACATGTAGAGAAAGCTCAGAAAGCAGTGGCAGTTGACACATTGTCAACAGCTACTTAACTTCTTGGGCATCAGAGTGATGGTTTCAGAAGGGTGTAGTTGCAGAAAAGTGCTTAAAGTAATACAGGAATTGAGACCTTCCTGATCAGGCAGATGGATCTGTAGGAAAATAATAATAGAAGAGGATTAAACATTTCTCAGGTACTAAAAAGCAGCTGAAAACAATTCTTAAATTATTTTCTATGGTTTGCAGCAATATGTATTTGAAGTCAAAGTGGATTCTAATAAAAACCCTTTGTGTGTCTGTGCTGAAACCCTTCATGTTTGACCATAAAAACAGCACCTCCATCCGAGTGCCCATAGGCATCCTTTCCATTATGGAGACTTTGATACTCCCTTTGAATAATTTGTTCATTAATTATGAATTTGTTCATGTAAAGATTACTTGAGTGTGTAGTTTTGAACAATAATGAATGGAATAGTAAGCAAGTTACGGTTTCCAAGCTACAAAACATGTATATGGGAACATTTAAGAATAAGTATGAGATAGTGCCAGGGAGCAGAAAGGATATCTGACTTCTTGCTGAATCTGAACATTATTTCACTCAAAAATCTGTAATTGAATTATGAAGAAAAAATACTTTCAGTGATGGAAAGATTAAAGATTTAGTCTAATGGGCAACATTTTTCTCATTTTCACAGTAGGAGCATAATTGCATTCTATATTACTTACCCGCTATAAATCTAGATTCAGGCTTTGAGTTAGGGATTTTGAATAAATGACTGTGGCAGGGTCATTGGGGTCTTCTAAAAATGTCTTAATAGCCTTGCAAAGCATTGCACACTGCTCAGGGGAAAATACAAGTTCTAGTTTGCCTAGAAAAGAAGGAAATGCTTCAGAATCCTTCATATGCTTTCTTTTTAGCTCCATAAACACATGGACTTATTAAGATGTAGACAATAGCACACCTTAAAGCATGCTATCCTACAAGATTCTTGACAAGCTAGTGCTTGTTTGCATCCCCTGATTTAGAATATCCAAGCTAAGAATAACTCAATGTATTTCTGCTGCTGCAAGGACTCCTTAGCTACTAGAGTGTCATGGTTTCTGCTTTTATTTCTGACTGACATATCTGCCTTCTACTAATTTCGTCTTCTTTAACAAAATTTCTATATTGTTTCCTTACTTCTTTACATGTAATTTATTTTTCCTTCTGCATGTCTTCTCTTTACATTACTTTTTCTATGCATTAATTTCTCTTGTGGACCCAAGAAAAAGAGGACACTGTACTGAGGTACAGTAGACTGTTTGGCAAGACAGGAAAAATAGCTGAATGGTCTGTGGTTCTTGTGTTTATTTGTTTGTTTTGTTCTGTTTTGGTTTTGTGCATGTGTGTGTCTACTTTTTGTGATTGATCAAGTATGCAGAAAACTGGTTATGCTAGCTAACCTTGTTCGCTTTCAGGGAAGGCAAGTGCAAAAACTTCTGCAATCCTAGTATTGATTTTGCTTCTTTAGTTGTTTGGCAATAACGAAGGAGTCATGCATGACTACTTAGCTTTATATTTCTGTAGTGGGAAAACTAAGGGAATTTCCCTCAATATTAAATAGTAACAAGAAAGTCAGGAATAAAGAAGCTGTGATTTTTCTTTGGAGAATGGACTGCTGACAGTGTATTTTTGGTAAGGCTATTTTTTACTCAAATTTCCAATGCAATGATGCAGGTGCTTTGTCCTTAAAGAATAAATTGTTGATGTTACCAGAATATTTTTTTTTTCAGTGAAGTGATGAAAAACTGTGAGTAATTAAAACTTGAGGGATGTATTGGATGTTTTAATTCAGATACAGGAGGATGCTGAGCAGCTGTTTTTATATGCACAGAGATCACAGGTTATGCACAGAGATTTCAAAGCCTTAATCTTACAGTGACTAGCCTCCGCCATAAAGGATTTTGGGCACTTAAAATACAGAGATTGTGTGGAAGAATATAGGGTAATATACAAACAAAGTGACGAAGATAGGGATGAACTTCCAGCTAATTCCAAGATATTTTCTTAAAAGCCGTTTGCAATTGGTGTCCTGAACTTCAGTTTGAGAGAGTGAATATGTGTTGACACTCCCGCAGTTAACAGTTCAAAGAGAACAAACGGCTTTTTCTGACAGAGGGCTAAAGTTTTGTGAATATGCTGACTACTTTTCCCTATTCCTCCTGAATTTGAAATTGAAGCTTGGTATTCTCTCAGTTGTACATATAAATCCATAAATAAGATGAAGATAAACATGTACCCAAAATCTGATCCTTTCAGGTCTTTCCCAGAACCTATCCATTCTGGTTTTTTCTTCATTCTGTGCAGATATCTTCATAAGCCACCACTTCTAATTACTCAGTTGCTATTCAGAATGAGTAGCACATCCCTTAAAGCCAGAAAACTGAATGTTACTTTCATAATTATTTCAGTAAAATCCTCATTTAAATGTCTTCATATATTATGTTTATTAATTAAACCTACTTAGTCTATCTAAAATGAAGCTATTATTTTAATGAGAAATGTCATTTTATCTTTAGCCAAGGTTTATATCTGCAAAATCAGGACTGGTAAGAAAATTCTTTTAACTGAATGTACATCTCTCTGTTGCAGTGCTTTTTATTTTCTACAATCTCAGAGAAATAATTTACTTTTCTTGATGTGATGCTTGCTTATTGTCAGATATCAAGGTCAAGAAAGGCCAATAATTTCAATTGGGAATAATTGTTTTCAAAAATTTATTATGATGAATTTCAAAAAAAAAAAAATGTAGAGGAAGATCAGTTCTTCTAAGGACCTAATACCAAATTTCACAATGTATTGCTTTTTTTTTGTCTTTGTAGTAGGAACAGTAAGGAAATGGGTCCAGTCAGGTGATTCTAAAATGGTAATGTCAATAAATAATTTTTTATTATATTTTCTTGAAATTAACTGTAAGAAAATGAATTCTTGTTTGTCTACCTATCAAGATAGGAAGCATATTACATAAAATGACAACGTTACTGGTGAAACACCAGTTATAAAAGATGGGAAGTTTTACAAACATGAATAAAACTAAAAATGGAAATCCCTGGGCGGGGAAAGAGCAAACAGGAAATGTTCTCATCACAGCTCTCTGCTGCATGAGGGGTGTCCATCTTTAAATAATGTGTGAAAAATAGTTATCAGTCTTCTCTAAATTATGGTGGGGAAGCCTAGTTTCAGTCTCACAGAAGGTACAGAACTTAATACAGAAAGAAACGTCTCATAAACTAAAATTACTTTTACTTGTCTTAGGTTTCCTTTATATAGTTGCTTCCATTCCTCAATTGTTTGGGTTTTTTAACTCTTTCCTAAATTAAAGAAAACTGTTACTTTTCTAATAAAGATGATTCTAAATAAATAGAGCCTGAGTCCTGTGATCTCATGACAGGTGATGTAATTACCTTGCTCTTAGCTTTCTTGGGGATGACACGCTACCTGAAGAAACTTTAGGACACCCCAGAAGTGTTAGAATATTTCTTTGTTAAGCTGCAAGAGTTTATCATTAGACCTCTATTCTCACACTCAGCATAATGCATCTACAAGCCAGAAATTAGAGCAGTTCTCATTCCTCTGGTAGAACAATCAAAGGTTACATTTTACTTTATGAATAGCATTGATTAGTGCTTGTACTGAGGTATTGTACTTTGACAATAAATAGAAAGTGAAATCTGAGGAGGTTTCCTTTTTTTGTTTCACTTATGTTTCAAAAGTAACGAATTTCCTTTCTTTCTAATCATCACCTTTTAGAGACACCAAAAGCTGGTTATTTGAATGAGATACGCCCTGATTAAAATGACAGTTCTGCATGTTATGTTTAAGTTATAGGCCTCAGTGCAAATCCATATTTTTAACAGACAATCTGGACATATTTCTAGAATTAGCCCTGACAACTGTTTTACTCCTGTATGCTTTGAAGATTCAAGATACATATTTCCCAAAGTTTAATGTAGAATATCTAGATAGTTTTAACTATAGAGGCTTAAGGAGACACAAATCACATTTTGATAAGCACTGTGACAAATGAACTCATTACAATCTTCACATTTTACAGAAAGGCTTTCCAAGTTTTTGAGAGAAGAAAGATAACAGTCTAATACTTCTTTTAAAGAAGGAAATGGAAATGACACAACTTCTGGACACATGTGGGCTAAAATTCTAACTTGAAGAAAAGCAATGATCACATTAACTATGGAGTACTTGCATGACCAGATATTGCATGTAATTCCAATTCTAAATTTCTGGGAAGGTGATGGATCATCTCATTCTGGAGACCATCTCTATCCACATGGATGACAAGAAGATGATCAGGAGTAGTCAGCATGGATTCACTAACGGTAAGTCATACCTGATCAACCTGGTTACCTTCTACGATGAAACAACTTCCTGGGTGGATGAGGGAAGAGCAGTGGATATTGTCTACCTCGACTTCAGCAAGGCTTTTGACAGTCTGTCACAAAATCCTCATAGGCATACTCAGGAATTGTGGACTGGATGAGTGGGTGGTGACATGTATTGAGAACCAGCTAAAGAGCAGATCACAGAGAGTCATAATCAGTGGCACATCGGAGAACTTCAGGGAGAACTGTTTCCTGTGGGAGAGATCCCATGGTGGAGCAAGGGAAGGACTCCTCTTCCTGAGCAGTGGGAGAAGCCTCGGGTGATGAACAGGCCATAACCCCCATTCCCAATCTCCTTGCGCTGCTGGGGTAGGAAGTAGTGCTAGGAAGGAGGAAGAGGTGGGTGGAAGGTGTTTTCAAGGTCTTATTTTACTTCTCATTGTCCTGTTCTGATCTTGTCAGTAATAAATTCATTTAGTATCTCTAATTTGAGCTTTTTTTGCCCATGACGGTATTTGATGAGTGATCCCTCTCAGTCCTTATCTCAACTCATCAACCCTTCATTATACTTCCTCTTCCCTGTCCAGCTGCAGAGGGGAGTGAGGGAGCTGCTCTGGTGGGTGCCTGGAATCCAGCCAGGGTCAACACACTACAGTCTTTTTGGTTCCTCCCTCATGGTCTGCATTAGATACGAAAAAGGACTGTAGGATTCACCTTGGCCGGATGCCAAGTACTTACCAAGCTGCTCTATCACTCTCCTTCCCAGTGGGACAGGGGAGAGAAAAATGAGATGGAAAAAAACTAGCGGGTTGAGACAAGACAGTTTACTAAAGCAAGAAAAGAATGAAAGTTTGTGTGCATAAGCAAAGGGGAAAAAAAACCAATCCCTACTTTCCATCTGTGAGTGATGTTCAGTTGCTTCCTGGGAAGCAGGGTTTCAGCCAGTGTAGTGGTTTCTCAGGATGGCAAATGTTGTAAAATGACAAATGCACCCCATTCCTCCTCCCTCCCTTTGCTTTTCTGTCTGAGCTGATATGTACTCATATGATATGGAATATCCCTTTGGTTGATTTGGGTCAGTTGTACTAGCTGTGCCCCCTCCCAGGATCTTGGAGAGACGGTGCTGGTGCTGTGCCAGCGCTGCTCAGCAGTACCCAAAACACTGGTGTGTTATCAACGCCTCTACAGCTACTAATGCACAGCACAGTACACTGAGATGGCTGCTAAGAGATGAACTTCAGCTCAGCCAGACTCAATACACTAAGCCTGCATATTTTTTTAATAAATCACAGTCTTGTGCTGCAATGATAAAGCATCACACTGAATAATATAATTTTACCAGCCTAGTTATGCCAGGGCATAGATAGTTTTCTGAAACAATTTTGTCTGTGATCTTTGCTTATGCTGATGGTGCTTGAAACATCTTCACCTGTGAAACTTGCTAGAGGGACATTGATGTCATTCAGAAAATTACATGTAACTGGTGAAGAAGAGAGAGGACCAACTTGCAGTTTGCGGACAGTATTGATCTGGAAAATGCTGATAGGAACAAAAGGGAATCTATCAAGGACTTGTTTTGCTCTTTGAAAATAACTTTGCTTGCATTTTAAGAAGCTCAAGCGGTATTGGTTGAAGGTTATAATGCATAAGTTAAGTGATTGCCACCTACTCCTTTGCATCTGTTATTTTGCTCTGACAATTTTCTGTAGCTTTTTAAATAGATTCTAAATAATTTTGCTTTTTCAACTCCAAATGGTTTGTAGGCTGCTGTTTACAGACTGGAAAATGCATTAGTTGCAAGGTCTTTCTAAGGGTCACATTCAAGGCCATTTTTAAAGATAGGTGTTAACTTGCTATGAGCTTTACACAAGAACAAAAATTTTGATACTTAAGGTGGGGTTGGGAAGAAAATTAAACTTACAGCTCATTTTTCATTAGATGTTCACAAGCCTATCACAAAAATGTTGTTTTGATCTGATATAACATTGAGCTTGATCTTACAAAGACTTCAAGTCTAATTTGTTTTTAAGGTTTCTAGGCTTCTGCTGCATCATCTGTCTTTCTATCTAGGTGCTCTCTCTGGAAAGCCCTACTGCTAAATCATCTTGCAGCAGTAATTTGCTGTAATTTTAAGGAGCCACATAGAGAGGAGGTGGTTTCCTTGCTGCTTATGTTTGTGAGAGGTAATATGTCAAAATGCTTGTACGTGTTTGGAAAAAGCAGACCTGCTGGCCTTTTCCTTGCTATTAAGTAAGCAAGCGATGACAAAGTTTTTGACTGAAAGAAATGCTTGCACAATTCAGAACAGTTTTGGAAGAGGTAAAACTGATTGCACTAGTTGCTAGTGTTGTGCAAATATTGTTGGATGATCAAAGTCTGTCCTGTTACATGTTCAGAAACCATTGTCTACTCTTTGGGTTTCTGGAATGTAGGGTGGTATTCATGCAGGTGGTATTTCTGCTTTCAATAGATTTCCACAAAGAGTCACCTTCAACTATTTGTGCAAAAAGTCCTCTATATGCATGTAAGCAATTAGTGAATGGCGGGTTTGGCAACCGTTCGGCAATCTGAGTGACATCATAGAATCGTTCAGTTGCAGTTCTGTTAGTAACCCAAATTAAGTTACTAAAGTTTTCTGATTCTTTTAAAAAGTATAAAACTTGGTTATTTTCCATTCTTATCCCAGTGGTGTTTGGGGACTGATTGAAGATTCTACAATAACTTGAGCACATCCTTCTGAAGGGGGCTCATGAGGAAAGGAATAACTTCCCTGATTATTCTGCTTTGAAGTCTTTTGCTTCTGTGGTGGTATTTCCTGACAATAAAACTGAGATAATCTCTGATATTTTCTTAGGTATGGGGAAGTGGGCGCACACTTGGGAATGCTGCCTTTCCTGATTGTTTCTCAGCAAAGGAGATGTTTCTGAATATGATTCAATAGAGAATTAAGTTTCACCAAAGCAGAAGAAATATTTTAATTAAACATTACCAGCTGTGTTATCTACACTGTATTTTAGGAATTTTAAACTGCGGACAAAGGCTTGATGAAAGAATTAACAAACAGAATATGTATTGTGCTGGCTCTCTATTTTTGTGCAGTGCTTAGGCTTTAATGTGCTGTCTTAACATATAATTTAAGACAAGTTTTTGTTGTCTTTCATCCATTACTGTCTATTCCAGAGTAGCCAGATGTGAGATAATGAACATAAGTATGGTTATACATACTAACTGGATTTTGTTTCTCACTTAATGAGAATTCTGCAGTAGCTGGGTATATCCTGTAGATTTGCAACATTGACAGTCTTGCACTTGTTATGAAGAATAGGTGTGGAAACCCTCTGATTGTAGGTAAAAAATGCTAATTCAACTTAGCAATCTCCTAGTGAGGTACTCATATTTCATATTCTGTAGTAATAGAAAGTACAGAGCACAACATCTCTCCAGTATGACTGAGACTCTTAGGCTTTCTGTTTCCCATATGGCAAAGAAACTGTTTACATGTGCTCAGGTTAATGGTGATGTTATACAGCCCTTCACTTCAAAACAGATTTATGTTCACTCACTTCTGACCATATATAAAACAGTATTGCTGTTCTGTCTTATTCCTTCTGCCCCCTATTTCCTCTAGTATTTAGTTAGTCTGCACTCTAGGTTCTCTGCTGCCTACTGTTTGAAATCACAGAATTTTACTTGTCCTTAATCACTACTTAAGGCAAGCTGAACTTAGGTAAGAAGCTGAAAAAGGACTGGAAAATTGCTTTTTGTTTACAATAAATGAAATTGGAAGAGCTCTCCAGTCAGTTTACCCCCTAGAAGGAGCACTCCTCACCAAATATTTGTGTAATGGTGCTAATAAACGATAGCATTTTATTTCTAACCTTAAAAAAAGTAGGAGAAATCCACTGAAGTGATTTTTGATTTGCTATTTTTTCCCTGATAATCCTAGACATGCATACATTACTAAAATTAGGTGGAATATTCAAAAGTCAAAGCATGAACTTGATAAAATGACAGTTTTGAAATTACTTCTGGTCTATTGTCACAGTTCAGTGATGTAGAGAAAGCTGTAATACTATAAGATAATATATTCCAACATTTATATAGATTTTATATTAAATATTGACTAGTGTAAAACATACCTGGAAATACATTAAATTCTATGGTTACTTAAAAAAAAACACTTTAGCGAAGTTTAATTGAAAGTTTGAACAAATTAAGAACTCTTTAAAAGACTGATCAACTCCTTTTTAGCCTACGAATTAGTCATATTAGTCACAGTTTCCGAGAGCGTCAAGCAAAATCTGTCTGCAATTCACGTAACCACCCACAGCAGTATTAATAATCGTAATATAAAAGCAGAATTTCTTTTTATGGAAAGCCCCTGTGACACTGGTGTTATGAGATGATCTGCAGAAAGCCAGTCACTCATAATTGTATATGTTTCTGGGCAATCATCTCAGAGGTAAATTTCCATCCAAATATGAGATTTGCTGTTTGTTTTTAAACCCAATTCTAGAGCTGCTGGATTTAATTCTAAAAAGTCTATCAGCAAAATATAAGGGTTTTAAACTCTCTGTGTGCATAAATTAAGATTTTTAAAACCCTTTGCAGTTTAAAATAAAACATATTAATGTGAGGTGCTTTTCGCTTGTTTATTGGTTGGGGTTTTTTCCCATATGAATGATCCTATATGTAGAATACAAAGCCAATTTCAACTTATTTGAGGACACCACAGACAAAAAAACAACCAACCAACCAAAAAACCACAAACAAAACACTTTAGAAAACAGGAAAAAAAATCAAGAGAAATCCTGAAAATAAGTATGTAGAATTTTAGTTTGTATCTTGCTCTAGTTTAGCAATTATGAATGCCTCTTGTCACTACCAAATTAATTTTTTGAAAATGGCTTTCTTTTTAATTTCCTAGTCTAAAAATTCTTGTTAGGTGAAATTTTTTAAAACTATGATTTCCTGAATCTTAGAAATGTATGCTTGTTACACAAAAAACTAAGTTTTATATCAGGCTAGCCATTTTCAGCCTTAGATCATTCCAAATCTATTGTACTAGACAGACACTTTCCAGGGAATTTTTTTTGCATATTGAGGACTTTGTGATAAATATCTGTTGAGAGAAATTAGATAGAACTGGAAATCTTAATAAATGAAAAAGAAAACATTAGCTATTCTCAGAACCTGAGTAATTTTCTTGCTAATTATATTTATATTTTTAGGATTTTTAAAGAAATGCTAGCAGTTCAATATTAATCAACAAATTTACTACAAGGAGCCACCTCATGCACAAAAATGTGAGGTGAAACTGCTTTTAGCTCTCTTAGCGTTCTGGTTTAGATTAGAATTGTGTTTTTGTGACAAATCTGATTCTGTCTGCTAACTGAGTTTGGTTCAATCGTATGAAAACTTAAAGTGTGCAAAATTGATTGCTTTCAGGTGAGACTGAACTAGAAGAAGTACTCAAAGAATTAATGGGGTCTTTATGGGTTTTCAGTCCACAGGACACTGTTTCAGCCAGCTGAAGTGGAATGTCTGAAACACAGATGGCGTGGGCAGCAGGTCATTGTCTCCTGCTGTTTTGCTCTATGGAACTGCTTTGATTGTCCTTCAATATTCACTAATCAAGAGACAGCTCATGATCTATGTCATGATTATACTTTCAGACTGAGCTTTTATCTATACAGACATTCACAAAATAATGCAAAATAATGAGTTGTAGGAATGGATAATTTAACAAGTTGCATATCAAGAATTGGGTGTTTTGGTAATGAAATATGACTCCTCCACTTGAAGCTTAGGAGAAGCTTTAATCTTGCTGGCCTAAAAGTTAGTGAATTTTATGAGAGGATTTGGTTGCCCCAATGAACATATTGTATTTTGTTGTGCAATAAAGAGATTGCAAGAAACTTTGGTACTGAACGATGTGTTGAGGGGCAGAACAAGTCAAAGGCTGAATACGAATGGAAAGTGAGATTGTCTTTATCATCAAAGACAAACATCAATCTAGGAATATAGTGAAAAATGAAGCCCTTGTTTTTGTCGCCCTTCTCCTTTTTTCCTGTCTTTGAGTGTGCATAGACACTGTTGAAATTTCAGGAAGCTGCAACCCATCTACAATGCATTTTATTTTCTTTGTCTCAGACAGAAGACTTCATAGAGAATGTCACTGGTTAAGGTAAGACACTGAATGAAAGGAAATGTGGCATAAAGGGTCAAGTGTCGACAAGAGGAATGAACGATGAATGACTATAGGAAGAAAAAAGTAAAGAAATAAAAAAAGTTTGCTTTTTATGTAGTTAGATTTTTTACTGATATATTAAACCTGTTCTACATTAACAGCTTCTCATGTAACTGCCAGAGAGGTGACCATTCAAAGAAAAAACATCAGTAACACTATTTAAACCCATATAAATATTAAAATAAATAGCTTTGAGAACTAGGTGGTTTTGGTATTTACATGTATTTACGTATGCTATTGTGTACCATTTTACATTGCTGGTTGCAGTTGGTTTCAGACGGTTGTACTGCACCATCTCCTCGAAAGCCTCCTCAGATCATGTTTACAAATAATTGACCATTTGTGTGATATGTAGCAAAGAGCTTGCCTTGCTTGTCCACATTTGATAGAGGTTTTATGGCTTCAGAGAATATTGGCATCAAGAGAAATTCATATTACCTTTTATTCATGGACAATCACTTTTCATTGAAGAGGTATTGTTCTTAATACTGCATGGAAGTATGCACAGCTTTTTAAAGTCCATATTTATTTACCCACTGTAGCTTTAAATGTTATGCACTTCATTTTAAAATCTGGTTTCCTACAGGGAATTTGAAAGGCACAGTCTTTTGCAACAGAGAAATCTGCTGGACTGTAACTTCCACATTACCAAAACTGAACTCATATTTCAGCTTCAGTGGCATTACTATTGTAAACAAGGCTAGTGAAATCCAGTTATAAGCTGAAAAAGATAAAATATTTTTATTTTCCTTCAATCATCCTTTTCTGTGAAGTTGCAAGCAGATGTGAAAATATCAGCCTACTTCCCTTAACAGTAAGTGAGACAGTTTTTCTGGCAAGAGCCTGTGTAGGGGAGAAATTCTCTACACAGTATATAGGAAAGAATCAGCAACATGATTTTCTATTACTCCAGTGAATAAAATATTAGGAATTTTTTATTTTTGCATTTTCTACATAGCAAGACAACAGAAGAATATTACTGAATACATCGTGAGAAGCAAATTTGGGTGATGAGCTATGCAGCGCCTTTTTGAGCCTTCTGGACCTTATCTGAACAGCTCTTATAGAAATTATTACTTCTCCAGCTCTTTTTCATTAAGTACAACCTCTCTCAAGAGAGATGACTCTGTTTACAGTTCTAACTACAGTTGAAAGACATTGGGGAAAAGTTAAAAAAGAAAGAAAAGTATTAATCGTAAAGCAAATAAATAGTTAAAGTACAGAAAGTTTCCACAATTCTATAATATTTTGCAGAAGATAGAGCAGCAAATAATATTTAATATTCAATTTTATTTTTTTTAACCGTCAAAGGAATGATGCACGATCTAGCCTTATGTAGCCAAACAGAATTCTGTATTAGTGTTTATGTTAATAAGTCCAAATTGTAATATATACATACTTGTAAATTTATAATTTCATGGTTATGAAATGTTCTTGAGTTTTCTGCACTGGTAAGTTAGGCAAATGCATTGCTCTATATTTTGTCTGGTTTTCCCCCTTTTAATAATAACACATAAGCATAAAAAATAGTCAAGAAATACATTAGACTCCCAGGGCTTGGGAATGGCCTTCTAAAACATTTCCTTCATGGAGGTGCTGTGGAGGGGTGTGAGACACAACAGTGTGGGGCTGCTTCCCCAGTGGATCACAGTGCAAGTGTGAGCTGGGGTAGTGGAGGCTGAGATTCAAATCCAGCTTTTGCTTGACGCACTTTTCACCTTCCCATGGAGTGTTTTAACTTTCAGAACATCCTGCTGTCTGATCTGTTGGAGATAACTGCAAAGATTCAAAACAGGACCCTCTAGTCACTAGGGTTGCACTGAAGTTAATTACGCTGACCAGCACAATTAAGTATACTGTGGGTTTTTTTCAGAGATGCATGGAAATTCCTAACGTGGCTTTGCACAAGGAACCATGAACATACTCTAAACCGTTTTTTTAAGATGCCTTAACTTTCTGGGGGAATAGTCTGTCATTAATAGCAGCAGAAGGATGTCCCTTTCTGTTCTTCCCTGTGGCTCACAAAAGAAATCAGTGTTGTGCTTGCATGAGTTTGCTATTCTGCCCACTGAGTTTTTTAATTCTTCCACACAGACTTTCCCTGTTAAATGCCACTGTCCAAAATGACTTGCAGTAAAACTTCATTCTGAACAAAATGAGCTCATGGTGTTTCAGGCAGGAAGGATTCAAATCTGATTTACCACACTTCAATTCAGAAATTTTACTCAAAACCCTACAGGTCTGAAGGGATCACTTTTTCCTGTTCTGTGACCTGAAAAGGAAAGAATTGACCAAACTGACCTTATTAATCAGATATTTCATGCCTCAACCCTCTGAGACCCTGGGGCCCTTTAGGATGTGTCTAGATGATTCAGTACAGCACGGAGCACAGAGAAATATACTACCACATGTAGAAGTAGCAGAGTAGCTATGTTGATGTTTCTACTTCTGATGATGCTATTTCAATACACCACCCTCAAAGAAGAAAATTTTAAACATAATATTGTTTTTGTTTATATTAAGGTATCAAAGAATAAGATTTTATCCAAAATAGCATAAGCAATTATTGACCTTCCTGTCTTTAAGGAGATCAGTTTCCAGGCAATATGAATTCCAAAAATAGTCCCATAGTCCATGTTTTTCTAAAAAAAACTTGAATACTCACCCTGACCAGTAATGTTCTTTGCTGAGGATGGTGTAAGACCCACTGGTTAACATTCATACAGATACAGACCACCTTACAAGTAACTCTGGTACAAATATCCCATATTCCACTGTCCTTGCTCTATTTCTGAAATATCTTGAAATTATAGGTTCAGTTCCCATTACAGATGTTTCCAGTAAGCTCATTATTGTGGGTTGGCTGGTTGCAGTGCTGATGGATGCAGAGCTTGTTGGCTGTGGTACAGAACAAGGGGAGTGTTGTTAGCTGAAACCATTCTCCTGGCTGTGACGTGTTGTTTCTAGGCAGAAACACTGGTTGGGAGATTATTTTGAATAGTTTTATTATAATTGTACCTTTCACAAGGAATTAATTATATGCAAGTAGAGCAATGGTGATATGTGACAGTCATGGCTGCTGCTATGCTGCTCCATTACTTCTTGTTTACAGCAATGAATGTGAATTGTGTTTGTGCCAGTTCTTCTGTCAGACATGAAACTCTGGCTCTGGCAATGGCGACAGTCTACAATTTTTTTTTAAATTCAACAGTTTTGAATAACCAGAACTTTCAAAGTTTTCATGTGTGAGGAGAGCAGAAATGAAAGGTTTTCTTATTGATAGCTACAGGAAATCTCTGCTGAGCCAGGGTACTCTGAGACAGCAGATAAGACACAGATGTTTACAGAATGTGACTCATCCTAAGGAAGACAAATGGACATATTCGGAACTGGACATCTGGCTCAGATTTAAGAGACCTGGGTTCAGTTCTGCCATGGATTTTCTTGAGCAAATTGTTTAATCTCTCTGCCTTGGTACCTCATCTGTTAAACAAGGTAGAGCTATCCTTTTGCCTGACGCAGCTAATAGCTATTTAGGACTGAGATTGATCCTTTTTCTGTGTTCCTACAGCAATAAGCACAATAATACCCTGGTCCCTGTGGGTCCCATCAGGTTCTGCTGCAATGCAAATGAGTGCTAATTTTAAAGCTATGCAGAAAATAGTGATAATTAAGTTTTATGTATATTTTTTAATATTTACTTTATATAAATAATTAGCAGAATATACTGCATTTAGAAGAGGGAACTCTGTGTTTGTGAGTAATTTATTAGAGGAGATAAAGGGGAAAAGGCTAGTTAAAAAGATGGAGATAGAGTATGCAGTCTTTTATGCTGAAGCTGTTGAAAATTCAAATTCAGAAGCTTTCTAATGGTGCAGCAGTAATAGCTGAAATTTGGAGTTGGCTAAAGCCCTAGCCTTGGATTTCTGCACAGTGGCATACAGAACCAGCTATGACACAGAAAGAGGCAGGGAAGCTTTGTAGAAAAGAGTCGTGTATTGCACACTGTTATCACTGCTGGATAGACCATGGGCCTGCTGGCAGACTCAATTGAGAAACTGTTAAAAACAAACTAAAACCAGAGCACTCAAGAGCAGGGAAACTTTGTCCTAAAGGGTAAGCTTTGATGCAGTATTTACCAAGAGAGGTAGGAGGCTTGGAAGAACCCAGTGGCATAATTTTCTGATTTCTGGCCTTTTTCTTTGGACTATATCTAAGAATCATTTATAAAGTGCCACAAAAAATAATTTGGATTCAGTTTCAGAGGACTTTATTGAAATGACAAAGTCAACACAGAATAAGAAAATTTTCTTAAAAGCATATTCACTTACAGTTTTTATGGATTAAATTTCAGAAAGTCTAATTGTCATTTACTAGTAATGAAAACATTGAGGGAAAAAAAGAAAAGTCTAAAACCTGCAGGACCACTTCTATCTGTAATAGAAATCAATGCTGAACCATTAGAAGTGGGGAAAGTATTATTGGCTTTATGAGAGCTTATGATGAAATCTGAAGTGAAAAAAGGGAGTCTGCACTTTTTTTGTGCTCTTAAAGCAGATTCAGGCAACGCAGACTAGAGGGATGTGGTAACCACCAGTAAAACTAAAGGAGCAAACTGGTTTGTTACAGTCATGATAATGCAGGACATTTGTAATAAGGTTTTGTCTCCATAACTTTCCACCTTTCAGCTAGAAAACTGAAATCATAAATAATTCTTTAAGAAAATATTGATATAGTACAAATCAAGGGTGGATCCACTTTGCTACACTTTACTTTGCCTTGTGTAATATTACCTTCTAGCTTTTGTTTGGTAAGAAAGAAGAATCAAGATTTTTAAAATTTATTAATTTGCTTTTTCCTGCCCTTTATACTTCTTTTTAATTGCTCATGTATGGAGCAGAAGCAATACAGGAAGAGTATTTGTTTAACAGGAAAGGAGAAGGTGCATTTTTTCCCCAGATATTTCCATACAAAAAGAAAGATTTCTTCAGTTATTGAAAAAGGAACAGAAGTGTAGGGCTGAAGGTTTGGGATTGGTTTGTTTTAAAATTTGAATAAGTTTTTACTACTTTTAATTTTAAATCTCTCAGTAACATGAGAACTCCATCTGCCAGTTTGGAATCACAAAGGAAAAGGGAGCAAAGTTAAAAAGGAATCTTCAAAGCCAAAGGAGTAAAAGGCATTACTGACGTTCTTTGTAACAGCTACAAAACTTAAGATTTAGTTTGTTCAGGAAGTTTACGCTGATAAAAACTGCTTTCACATATGGTGGTTGAGAGAAGAGGGCATGGATGATTTCAGTATAGTAAATCACTTAGGCCAGTATATTTAAAAATCTGTTTTTCTACACCAAAAACCTGGAATGTGTAAACAGCTACAAAGAGAAAATACGTACACCCAATACACATGTAACATTACACCTGAGGGGAGCTTTTATTCTAAATCTGTATTTTAGCTAATGTGGGTAATATGAGTATATAGTTGGAGAGATATAGTAACTAGTTTGGTTTAAATGCCAGTCCCCTGCCCAAATATACCTTGTTACTCTGCTAGCTAAACAGTATGCAGTATTTCATTAAAAAGTTTTCAGAGTACAGGCTGACCCTGAAGGGCCATATTATTACTGATGCACACTAAATCCCTCTCTTTATCTCTCTTGTCATTCTAGTGAGAAATACTGTCACTTCTCTAAAGCCTTCGTGGTGTAAATCTCAGTTTCTCTTCATGCCTATGTTTAGAGTGAGAAAGCCTGAGCAGGTTTTGAGGTAACAGACATAGCAAGTGCAGGTAGGTAATGCTGCCTGCCCATGGGGCTAAATTCAACCCTGGGAAACAGGTCTCAGCTGGGAATTTGGGCTCTTGGTTCAAGATTCAGACAGTAATCAAGAGCATCTACTTCTAACACTGCCTAGGTCTCCAGTTTCTTGAGGCAGAAATTGACTGAGTGCTTAAACACGGATTTAGCTGCCCTGTTGAGAAGATAATGTTCTCCTTCCCGCTGAGTTCTCTTGCTGTATGACTGTAGACAGATAGCTGCCCAATTCTGTTTAAATCCCTCAAGAAGCCTACAAAGCAGGTCATTGTGCTGGTCCTCACAGACAGCTGCATCAGACAGTGGGTGGTAGAAAGCAGCAGAACAAAGCAGCTTTTACAAATATTTCAGTGCCAATTTTCCCCAACGGATCCATCTTGTTCTGAAATAATTTGACTCCCATGCATCGGGAAACAGGCTTCAGCATCAGGATTGTGGGATATCAGAGACATATAAACTCTTAACCCTTGGCTTGAAGTTACGCTATCATACACCGAAGAAAGATTCCCAGTAAGGTGGGATAGCCAGAGATGCAGATGTAAAACACAACCGGGCATGAGGTCTGGAGCTGAGTTCTTCTCTCTTCCAGGAGAAAAGCAAGTTATCCTTGTTCAGTTGCCTTCTTTCCCCGTGACTCCTAAATTCCCAGCTGCAATTTTCCTCAGATGCAATCAGAGAAATGAAGTCTTCCCAGTATTTTTCCTGCATATGTTACAGCCTTTTACTAAGGACGTTCAGGACTGGTAATGTCAAATTGTCTCCTGGGTGAGAAAAGCCCATGATTTAATTCTCCCTTAACATTTTTTTTCAGTATAGCAGTGGATTAAATATAGGAAGAGATATCATTTGGAGGCCGTGACAATGCTTAATGGCTGAGTTAACCATACTTACTTCAAACAAATCCAGAGAAACTTTTTAAACTTTCAGGTTTAAAAGAAAAGTAAAAAGGGTGTTGCAATGACAAGCAAAAGGAGCTGTCCTTAATAAAATGCTTATTATACCTTCTAAGAAAAAGTACCTTACAGATCTGTCATCAGAGCACAGCAATATGGCATTTATTTCCTCTCTCTAAAGTGTCAGGGACAGAGCATCAGCTGTGAACATCAGAATCAGTGGAAGCGTATGAGTTTAAAATTCATCTAAGACTTTGGCCCTTTATTAGATTGTTATTAGAGCTCTCTTATTTGCAGTTATATTTCAGAAAATCTGGCAACTTGGGGTTAACATTCTGTCAAAAACCTATCATTTTCCTGCTTCCACCATCCTCCTTTGCAGAAGCAGCCTGACTTGCTGTACAAATGTCATTAGTTCCACAGGGAGCTTCAGACCTTTGAATGTCGCAGAACAGTCTATTATTTAGTACTGCTATAAGATAATCTTTTCAACTGCTGTTTTCTAGTGAGAAATCTCAAAGATGAAACTATAAAGAACAGATGCCAATTTTCAGTCACTCAGGAATTCTGTCAGTTAAGTGACTTTTACCTTTTTCCAGTGGGACTTTGATTTTTAGACACAGATATCAAGCTAAAAAAACCCATGCTATCACTGACAAGTTTCATAAAGGTTTGTTTCTTTTTTCTTTTCTTTCAAATTTTACAATTCTAAAAACACCTTGTATGTTCGTCTGTCAGTAATTTCTGGGATGAGTGTTACCAAGAACAGTTATAAATACATTCTTAACACAGAGCTGTTAGTAATGAAAAACGTAAGCTAAAACAGAAGGATTTCAAAATATAGTCATGTTTACTTTTCTCCTTAAATAATGCATCTATCTATGAGAATTTAAAGGTTAATTTTGTCTGAAGCAAATGGTCTTCTTGTAGGATATGTTTTAATAAATTGTTGAGTTGAAGTTGCCTTTTTCAGACAATAAACTCTGTACATATCCATACATGTGCTGTTTTTCTCAGACAAGTTCCCCAAAAAGCCCACCAAAGAGAAAAATAGTGAATAATATTACTGAGGCATGGTTTGTAAGGCTCTCTCAGGTGTAACTGGTTTGGGTGCAAAAGAAGTGAGAAGCAGTGTGGAACATGACAGCTCAGGCATATTTTTCCTCATGCTGGGCCAAACAAAGAATATTGTCACAGTCCAGAATAAACCAAAATGTTACTGTTTACATGAGTGTTTAGAGCAGGTCAGTGTCCGTTGCCTCAGCTCTCCAGCTGCCACAGTTTAGTGTTGCTGCTGCCCTCACTGTGTCAGTGTCCTGTGTTTTCAGTAGAGTCAAGGAGGCAGCAGGGAAGCCCAGACCATGAGCACACCGTGCACTGTGTCCTCATCACTTCTCAGATCCACTTGACTTCTCACAGCAGTATGGATATTTACAGGAGTTAGCCATCAAAAAATACCATACATTTAATCTCTATTGAGGGCCAGGAAATATGTTTTCTTCAGTGTTTTTTTTTTTTAATTTCAGATGTGAGTTTTAATAAATTTTCAAGCAAAGAAAGTACAAGACAATGCTACACATTGTTGTGATCAGTGTCTTCAATAGGATGCAGTCTCTCCCAATATGACTCGTATTTTTTTACTATCCTAACTTTGTCATAAAGGAAGCTACAATTCTTATTTAAGAGACTGTATCCTATGCAGCAAGATCATCTACAGAAAATTATGATTTCAAATAGCCAGGCCAAATTATCATCTGGCCTACTGGTTTTGTTATTATTTATCTTTGCATATTTTGTTATTATAAGTGGAAAAACGTCTTATTTCAAAATCTTTATTGCATTTGGGAAAAATAAATTCAGTGCTTAATGCAATTCATAAATCAAAAATCTTGTTAGCAATATATTCTCTTTTAAATCTAAATAGTGACAAGTCTTTCTTCTGCTTTAAAAATAGATGAAAAAGATTGAACTAATATTTCAATAATCTAATAATGAAAGTTAAAAATCAATGTGCACTGATTTATTTATATTATTTTTCTTAAGGAACTTAAGGCAATTATGGAAATTATTCTAGTCAAATACAGGAACTATTGATTTTGGTTTTTTACTATGGTAAAATAATTTTTCCAGATTAATTTTTGTAATATATTTCCAGGAAAAAGAAATATTTGTACATTTTAGTTTGAGATATCAGTGGCACTCTGCTTGATTTGGAAGTAGCTTTTCTGATGTTATGTTGAATATGTCAAATGAGCAAATACTAAACCACCACACTATAACGTGACAAATTTAGAAACCTCATTTTAAGTAAATTTATTTTCATACAAAGATAGATTTCTTCACTTGAGATATCGGGATGTATATTATTATATGAATCTCTGCCTCTTTACTTTGTAAACCACTGGGTTTCTACTTCTTTATATAGTGGCAATCAAAAAACAATACTGTCTGAAATGCAAAACTTTATTTAATCTAATTTAGTGAAATATTTTTCTTGCTTGGCCAAAATACATTTATAAGAGTCAGCAGTTTCCACAAGGGACACGCTTGCAATAATATGTGAAGTTTGAATAAGCCCCTTTATATCTAGGCCCTGGTAATTTTGTTGTATTCACTGAGCAGTGCAAACAGGGAATGAATTGTACCATCAGACCAGATTCTCTAGTAGGTCTACAGTGTCCTGGAAAGGTATATATTTCTTTATGGTGAAAAAAACCCCCACAAATCTGGAGAAACAACAAAAAACAACAAAAAACAGGAAGAGGGAATTATTTTCCTTATAACTACCCAAAAAGAGTTGCCTTAACCACATTTCTGGGCATTTTTTATTACACATCTTATACCCAGATATATTTAATATGTTTAACTGAAGATTAAGTTTCATTAGAGGTAATAGATCGTGTTTAACTGCATGAAAAATCAGAAAAACTAAGAGGCAATGTGTGACAGTTCACAGCCTTGTCATCTTAATATGAATTATTGTGGTGCTTTCTGTAGGCTTGGAAGACTACTTACATTTTATTCAACATGAAACAACAATCAATTTGAATGACAGTGAAAACCCAGTGAAAAATTGTTGCTACTCATAAAGTGTCAGTTTGATTTTAAATTGATGCTATATGTTTTTAAAGAGCTCAATAACTACCAGTTTCATATGATCTTGATTGCTTTGGTTTTTTTTGTTTTATTTTGTTTTGTTTTGTTTTTCTAGGAGTGAGCCATTGTCAGCTTTATTCACTTCTGAGACTCACTAAACAGACAGTTTTTACTGAGTGATAGAGTAACAGGGAAGACAACCTCAAACATGCAACCTAATTTCTGTCTTTTTAGATTTACTAATGAATATATTTTGCCATTCTATGCCCTCCTAATTGTGAAGTTGCTGAAGACTATATTTGCTTCTGCATTGATTACTTTTTGTCACATTTTTCATTATCCTTCATTATTCCATTGTAACCTATTTGTACTCACTTGTTTGTAATTTTACTTTTTTAAAGACTGCACAATGATTTTTCTCATCACTAAGACATAATATGTTCAGTTGTTATTCTCATATTTTAAAAAAATGTACTCCTAAATTATTCTGCCTCAGATTACATTTCACAGATGTCTGTAGAACTAATTATGTCATATAAAAAGAGGCTTAGTTCATCAGACTGGTTCTGTTTGAGTTTTACCATTAAATTCATCTAACCATCTACGTGTTTTTGAAATTTTGAGATGTACAAACATTGCTACATTATAAAGAATAAATATATTTTACGAATAAGATGAAACTTGAAAAAGAATAGTATTTCCTGAATCCTTTTAAATATATAAAGCAAATTTCTGTGTCACAGTCATGCTTCATTTTGTTAAATTTTCTATTTGGAGTGAGCTAGGTATGTTTATCTTATAAAGTATTCTGTTTGTTTGATTTATAATAGATTTGCTGTAATTTACTGTTTTACATGGAGCCAGGAGGAGGTAGATTATGTGCTCCAAATACAGAAACAAAAAATTTTTCCCCAAAGAAAGAATAGCAAAGTAATTTGAAAAAATCAAAACTCTTGCGTCTAATACTCTTGAGAGAGGGACTGCATGCTTCAATTTTGTCTTGTGTTCTTGGATGTAGAAATTTTCCAGAAATCATTGCCTTCCACTTTAAAAGTTTTCTTTCTGAAGTGAAATACTTTGTAATGAGCATTTGGCAATGGTTTTAAAGACAACTTTATTTTTCAATCTTAACATCCCCTGGTGCAACCTGAGCCCATTTCCCCTCATCCTGTCACTTGCTATTTGAGAAAAGTGTATAAGCGTTCCTCTAGAACTCTGGTGCCAGCAAAACCAGTCGTTTTCTGACCTTCTTACAGATGCCCTTTTCTCTTTTCTCTGTTTGGCTGTATGATCCATCTTCCATGGTGGTAACTCAGGAAAAGCTTTTTAGACCTCGGTGGGCATGCTGGCACAGTTACAAAATGGTATGAAAGGAAAACTTGCAAACTTTAAGCAGAAATGTAAATCAAGGTATCAATAAAGAGATGACAAAATAAAAATTATGAGGTACCAGCCCATGGAATATTGATTAAAGATTGGTGTGTTTCAAGGCACTTATGGGAGAAATGAAAAGGTCAAGGGAAAGGCAATTAAAATGATTAAAAATATCTCACTTTCAAAGGGATGCCAGCCTACAAGACTGTGATGCTTGTAATATTCTCAGGCTTGCTTGGGGCTAGAGATCACAGAAATTAATCTGTAAAAGAACTGATGAATGACTGGCAACTAGCTAGCATTAATTTTTACAACATCACAAGCAATCTTCAGTCAGGAGCTGATCCAGTTTAATTCCTCTTATATAAGACCCCTGGGCCTGGAGTTTCATGTCCCCAGAGTAACCATAGACATCTGTACATACACATGAAGAAAAATATGTGTTTCAGATGTTTGCAGTTGGAACTTTTTGGTTCTGACAAATAGGGTTATTATTTTTATGAACAAAGAGCACTAAGAAATCAGAGAGATTAAATTATACAAGTAACAATTTATTCTGTCCAAACAAGTAGTGTTACATGTGGGAAATATTCATAAATCAGTATTGATTACACTTCTGCTTCTGACTAATTAGATCTACACACTTTCTGTTAAAATGTCATGAGTGCAACAGATACAAGTGCCCTGCAGGAGTTCAGGAATTTACTTTATTATGTTGCCTGTCCAATGAAAATTTCTTTCTTTGGAGAAGAAAACTATACTGCCTCAGGTGATAAAGCAACATTACTATACTCTATTTTGTAGCATTATGCAGACCATTATTCAAATGGAATTATTGAATGGAGGAAAACCATCATCATTAAACATTAAAATACTACTGAGGCTCCCAGGTGTGCAAAGGAGAATAATGGGAAAAAGAATGAAAAGCAGAAAGCTTTTATTCATGGAGAGCTGTGCCTGACTCAGCATGCCTTAGATTAGGGAGGGAACTTGATTTAAGATATCTAGCTGATTGAAACATTTCTCTTTCTATTTGTTATGAGGTAAGTTTTAAGTGTTTTACTGTCTTTACTGTCCAAACTGTGATTTGTTAACTCATTTCATTGATTCTGACTGCTTTAAACTAATTTTTCTAATTACAATTTGAACTTGAACATTTGTTTTCATGTAAAAAAAATGTATTTATTGATGTATTTGAGGCATAATTTTTAGAATCCTATAAGCTTTTTTTGTTTGTTTGTTTTTGGTTTTGGGGTGGTTTTTTGTTGGTTGGTTGGTTGTTTTTTTGGTTTTTGTTGGGTTTTTTTTATGGATAAGGAACTTTCCACTATAATGAAAAGAAAAGGAAAAAGGAATGTGTCACTGTTACCAAAAAGGAAAAAAATACAGGTTAGAAGGAAAATAGAGGTTAAAATACCAAGGCATAGGACTGGGAAAGAAAGATAAGAGAAAGAAGAGAGAATATGCAAAAGATTCATTAAATGATAGAGAATAAAAAGCGACTGTTCAGATGGCAGCTAACAGAAGTAACTCTATTAGACAAAGCTGTGTAGGCTACAAAACATTGTGTAGTTTGAAACTCATTTGTAGCAAAGTGATTATCTTTCATTTAATGAGTTGAATATTCTAAACTTAGATTGACTTTTCTCTTTCTGGATGCCAGATGACCACCAAAGCTGCTCTGTAGCTTCTCTCATCAACTGGATAGGAGGGAGGAAATATAATGGAAGAGACGTAAACTGAGATAAGGGCAGGTAGACATCACTCAGCATTTACTGTCATAGGCAAAACAGACTTAGCTTGGGGAAATTAATTTATTTTATTACTGATGAAATAATGAGAAGTAAAACAAATGTTAAAAACACCTTCCCTCCACCCTTCCCTCCTTCCCAGTCTTAACTTTATTCTCAATTCTCTATCTCCTCTGCCCAAGTGGCAGTGGAAAACAGGGAATGGGTATTATGATCACACATTTTCTCTGATGCTTCTTCTTCCACAGGGGGAGAATTCCTCACACTCTTCCCCTGCTGGGCCCTTCCCATGGGAGACTTTCTTCCATGAATTTCTTCACTGTGAGTCTTTCCCACAGGTTGCAGTTCCTCACAAACTGCTTCAGTGTGGGTCCCTTCCATGGGATGCTGCCCTCAGGATTGAACTGCTCCAGCCTGGTGGTGTGACCCACCTCTGAGGTGTGGCAACCAGGTTCATTGTTAAAGGACCCCTGCAGGTGGATTGAAACAAAATTATCTTAAATAACCAATACAACGAATATTATGACAAGTGCTATACAGTGTTATTAGATGGATTCTAAAAATAACTCAACTGAGAATTTTTAGAGACACATGTTGCTTTTGTGATCCAAATGAGATAATTGATCTAGATTATCTATTCTTAATATCAAAACAAGAGTAAAAGAAAATTATTGGTTTTAAGCATTAAAAGAACAGTCACTAGGGCATTTGGGGAAAGATTTGGACCATCTTCATAGTCAACCAGGTGTGATCATTTTGTGTGGTGTCATGGCAAAAATATCTGATATTGCAAAATCATGAAGTCAGAGCTGCCTGTAAACTTTGAGTGTCAGATAACGTGAGGCCAAAGTTAGCAAGCACAAGTAGGAATATATCATACATTTTAACAAAAATTGACTTCAGTAAATGAAGCGTTTTATCAAATGGTGAAGTAAAGCCCATCCCCTCATTCCCTCCCATTTTCGAAGTTATTAAATTGTGAAATTGTGTATCTCTGAATACACCATTTATTTCAGGTGTAGTTCTTAGGCCACATACAGGAATTACTGGGTGAATTTTATGCCTTGTGACAGAATCAGTCACACAGACGTACGTTCAATAACTGTTCATATGGCCAATTCACTGAAAATACTTTTTTGCAGTTGTGAAATAACATTTCAATTTAACATGAGGTGCTTAAAGTGGTAATTTAAAACTATTTGATCAAAATGCTGTAGTTTTCACAAACTCAGAAGTCTAAGGAAAGCCTCCTTTAGACTACATTTTCCCAGTCTCTTGTGAAAAGCATCTTTCAGACAAGTAATTCAGAAGAATTATAATGTTTCATAATTCTAAACTATGTAAAATAGTGGTTAACAACTAGTGGTTCGCAACTGGGAGACAGGATGTAACTGTACTTGTTTATTTATATTACAGCATTACATACTATTGCTTAAAGCATAGAACATTATTAAAGATAATGCTGCTTTCTTAATCTTCACCTTTGGTAAAATCCGCTTTAAAGATGTAATGCTACTACTTATAATCTCTGTAGACCAAATCTGTATTCATATAGGGAAAATGCATAAGGTTTTTCTTAGTTCTAGCTCAATTTAAAGATTGGATATGTCACAAGTCATATTGTCAACTCAACAGCATGTTCCTCACTGATTTGTTACCTGGCTCACTGAATAAACCAGGTTACTTATACACAGAGATATTTAGTCATAAATTATTATTTATTCTCCTAATTAATTTTCTTTTTTAGTAGAGTACCCAAACAGAAGTTCTGTTCTTCATAATTTTATGCATATAGACTGAAAAAAAAAAGCTGAAAGATATTTTTTGATTACTTTCAGTGTTTGTTAAGGGAAGTTTTTAATTATTTTGAAAAAAAAAGAGCTATTATTTTCATCCTTTCTTGTGTATTTTATTTTGCTACTCTTACATTATAGGAGAAGCATTCCATATTTCGTATTACACACTCTTGAGAAATGATAGGTTGAATTTTTTAAGGGAGTGAACATTAAAAACAACCTGATGTTGGTTTTATTTTATTTTGAAATTATTAGTCCGGTTAAGCAATTTTTAATACTACTGTTTGAATTCATGAGAAGGAAATCCCTAATCACTGAAGAAGACAACAATTTTTTTTCCTATCTTGTCTCTTTCATTGATGACCACTGGATCATCTCTTGAAATTTTGAAAATTATAGTTTCTCATCGGCTAATATTTTCAGAACAATCTCATTTCATATTTTAGTAGATACACCTTCCACGATGAGAAAAATACACCATCAAAAAGAGTAACACTTTTTTCCTCAATAAAACCATCCATTTAAAAATCCTGTTTGATTTCCTCTGCTCATAAATTTTAATATATGAGAATAACAGTTAACAGTATTGACTAATTTTTTTAAAGTGCTTTTGTTTTCTTGAGAATCCATATACCATTACAGTACAGTATTGATCTCTGCCCAAAGCAAAATCAAGCAAATTGATTTCACAAGCCACAAGATCTATCATGATGTTAATATATTACTGATTGAAGAAGTGGTTAAACAAGTGAACTTCACAGTAAACTCAAGAGCTCAAGGCACTTAAAACCCAAAAGTCTAGTAAAAGAAATTGCACCAGCAAATGTAGTTTTAATACAGGGACTGCATTGTCCATATATGAGCTAGGCCACTGTAAAGAACGCAGGATTGTCTCAATGTCATAGATGCTCTCCCTCAAAGTGAGTGTAAATATGCGGAGTGCAACATCCCTAAACTTTGACCAGAACCCCCTGGAAACTTAGGTGACAGTGAATATAAAATCCTACCAGCTTCTCAGGTTACATGTAGAGATGCAACCTTTCTTTCCCCTCTCCTCAAAGATGAGCTGTGTAGCACATCTTTGTCACCAGGTCATGGTAATGAACATTAAACAACAATTGATACAAAGTGATGGCGTTATAGATGTTTTTCCTCATTCTAATCCAATAAATTCCATAGCAAATTTCTTCTGAAGATCCCCACAATTTCTGTTTTGCTACATGTCAATATTTTAACTTATATAATGCTTAAAATTATTGACAAGGTATGAGAACCTGAATAGGTGCACACAGCTGCTCTAACATAAAAATAGGTAAACATGTAAAGCCTGTGGTGCAAGAGGAGTAACTTGTGTGTCTTTCCTGGCCTCGTCTGCATGCTAATTCCATCACTTGGACAAAAAATCAGAAAGTTTGTTTTAAAAGATCCTGTAACCTTCATTGTTGCCTTGAGCAGCAGCAAAGAAGTTGACAGATTGCTGGTTCCTATTTGTAGTCAGCAAAACTCCTTTTATATCTCATTCTCTGCCAGAAAAGAAAAGGAAGCTACTCAGTCAGGAAGACATAGTACAGCATTCAGGAAAGCAGAAAAAGAAGTGGGAGACAAAGGGAGCTGATTGCTGGAGTTCGTTACTCCCAAGGAATTGAGTACAGGCAGAAGTAAGTTAGCTCAGAATAGTCAGGGCATGTGAAGGAGAATCACAAAAAGCACTACTTACATTGATAAAAACCCTCTGCAATTCATGTCAATTTCTCTTTCTGCAAAAGTGAATCTATTTTTGTCTTCTAAATACTGTGTGATTTTTAAAATCAAACTCTCATTAAAATTTTTAAATTTCTTTCTCTTTTTTTTCCCATTTTTTTAAAAATAAATCTTGTAGCATCAGTTTCATGCCTTCCTGACTTTTTCTGTTTCTTCCTTTTTTGCATCCTGTAGGTTTTCAAATAACTTTTTTAACTTCAGAAAGATTAGCCACTATCAAAATTACAGTTCTTCACTAGATTCTTTACCACAGAAATAAAATAGGGAACTTCAGTCCTTGTTTAATAAAACCTCAGCTTCTATTCAGGATGAAAATCATCAAAGAGCTGTTTTTACATCCTAAGGAATCTTAGACGTATGTAGATAGGTTCCCTCTAAATTTAGGAGGTGACATAAAGTTTATTTGTAGAACTAAAAAGACCAAAAGAGACATCAGTAAAGGGAGATTAAAGGAATTTATGCACTTCTGTATATGGACAACCACTTGTATCAGGAAAAATTTCTTTACCAAAACTGTTGTCAAGCACTTCAACAAGCTTCCAAGGAAAATGATTGAGTCAGCATCCCTGGACATAATTAAAAGACATACAGATGGGGTACTTAGGAACATGGTTTAGTGGTGGACTTGCTGGTGCAGGATTTACAGTTGGAAGCATTGATTTTAAAGGTCTTTTCCAACCTAAATGATTCTATGATTCTATTCCCTGACTCCTTGTGTGCACTGCTTGTTTCACTGAAACCTTGCCAATTAAAAGACCTTCATTGACCTAGCCAATTAAAAGGAATAAGACTTCTCTAACTGGATAAGCCAAAACACAATAGCAGTTTTTGCCTCTTCAGCTCTTGCTTTACTTAACTGCTTTAGCCTCCTTGAGACAGGTTGTCATAGCCAGGTAACACAAATATATTTATTTGCTATTTTCTTCTTCCTTTCATCCTCCCCCATTCATAGGCCTCAAACTTTATTTGATGCACCTTCAATGTTATGTAAGTTCTTGAGTATAAGACACGTTATCACTATGACTGAATTTCATGAAATGTATGTAATTTCAACAGAAAAGAAGCCAAGTCTAAAACGTTGTAGATTAGTACTGTTATAAATATAATTTGTGCTATAATCTGTCATATGTAGATAGATGTTATTTTTCTTTAAATGTATGCTAGTATATAGATGTTTACAATACAAAATAATACGAAATAAATATTTCAAACAATTAAACTATTTACATTAAAATGGAGGAAAATTCAGAAGAGATGTGCAAAAAAATTTCAAACTAATAAAAGAATTTTTAAGGAGGGAATGTCTGTCTTTTCTATGAAACTGTGGAAGGCAGAACAAACACTAAGCTGCTTTAATTGCATTAAATAAGATTTAGTTTAGATATCAGAGAACATTTTAGTAATTTCGAGATTAGGGAAGCAATGGGGTTGCCTGGGGAAGTTGTGAAATCTTACATGGGTCTTCATTAATTCCACCCTGAGCATCTGTTAAAAATCACGTAGATATTGTGCATTCCTAGAGGCATAAGTTGCACTAGTGACCTCCTTAAGTCCCTTCTAGTTCTTTGTTATGCATGTCCTATTTGGGGAAGTGCAGAGGAGAGGGGAGGAGAGGAGGGCTACAGGAGTGGCTTCTTTGAGAAGCTTTCCCCATGTCCAACAGAACCCATTCCAGGTGGATCCAAGATGGACCTGCCACAAGGCCGAGCACACCAGTGATGGTGGAAGCACCTCAGGGATAACTTATTGAAGAAAGGACAAAAATGTTCCACAGCAGCATCCTGAAGAGAGGACTGAGAGACAACCCTGGAGCCCTAGGACCCCTGCTGGAGCTGGTGGGTGCCCAAAGAAAGCTGTGGCCCCATGGGAAGCAGGTTCCTGGCAGGACCTGTGGCCCCGTGGGCCACCCACTCTGGAGCAGTTCATTCCTGAAGGACTGCACTCCATGGAAGGGAACCATGCCTTCAGCCCCTGGGAAGGTTCCATGTTGGAGAAATTTACAGAGGAACACCTATGAAAATTATTTTGTCTCTTACTTTTGGTCTTCAATTGTGATTAAGGCTGTTCTTTTCAATTTCTTTACTTTTTGATTGATATTGTCTGACAATGTACCTTTCTGCAAAACATTAAAGATGTTCTCTTCAGCACTTCTTAGCTATTGTTTTATTCCGTTGTTTCTTTTATGATGTTGTTCTGCATGGCTGATCCAGAATTTAAATGTAAGTTAAACACAAAAGATGGCTTTTAACCATCTGTTAGCTAAACTGCTACCCTCCAACAGTTGATCTGTTTTATTTTGCTTAATAACTGACTTCTATTTAGATCTCTTTATTGGTTTTAATAGTTATAATTTTACTGTGAAATATACAGTTCACTTCAGAACAATTGGCATCATATTACACTTTTGGTACTAATTTTCACCATCACCTCTTTTGATTTTTCATCCTAGGTATGAGTTTCACAGTCTTAGATGAGCTTAAACTGTTAGGCACTACTTCCACTTACTCTACACTTCCATAAAACAAAGATAGGAAGATGCAGGGTGTTATTTGAGGATTTAGAAGGAGCTGGAATAAGTGGCTCTATATAAAGGAACTAATTAAAGAAAGCTTTTACTCAAACATCTGTCAAGCTGAAAGACATTAAGTCATGACAAAGTGAAAGGAAATTTTCTGCAGAAAAGTTACAGAAGCATGTTCTCCAATGACAATTGTACACAATTTACTAGTTCTTCAGCATTTTTCAGCTACTACAGGATAAACAAAATCTACTTGGCATGCCATGGGGCAGAGTAATTGGGGGTTGGGGAAGAGATTTGAAAACTTGGAGGTTTTGCCAGATTGCCAAAACTGGCTAATGCTTCTCATTTTATTCATATTCAAATATGCTCTGAGTGATGAATTACTGATCACATAAGACAATCCAAATCCCGATTTTTCTCTTCCATGGCACCAACACAAATGTCAGGGCTGCTTAGTTAGCCATGAGGAAAAAACATTTATGAATGAAATCTATTGGCTAGAAACAAGGCAGTATAGACATTCCCTGTGAATGAACTGAATTTCATCCAAGGAATATATAGCTCTTTTGGCATGAGTTTGTGTTTCCAGCAGAAACAACCTTGCAAAGCTCATAGTAACATTCTTAACTAATTGCTTAGTTTTCTAATTATCAATATTAGCTAATTGCTGTGGCCTGCAGCCAATACTAGCTGTTTTTATCGTTCTTCACAGTCTTGTGAATTGAGTTGTACTCTTTCAAAACTGCGTACCGTATCAAAATCCCATACAAAAAGCTGTGCAATGGCTTTCTTTATCCTGCTCAGCTTCACTTCAGAAACAAATATATTTTGTCTGTGTGCTTATAAGAGCATAAGAATATATAGCTATAAAATTTTGTCAAAGCTGTACACATGGAAATATTTTGCTACTTTCAGTTGAAGTCTATGACACAAATTACTTGTCTCTACTTTTTGCATTGACTATATGCCGCTTCTAGGCCAGCCAAACAGTAAATATCTGAACAAACTTATCAATTCTTCTCATAAATCCTGTGTGCTGCATTGCTGGAGGAATTCCAAATACATTTGAGTTTCAAAATGAGATCTTCTTCCAATTTCGCAAGGAAGATAATTTTCATATCTGAGTGTAATTGCTCACACAATTGAATAGTTGAATACATGTCTTCTTGTTTTACTGTCAGCTAAAGTATCCAATTATCCTAAAGCATCCAAAGCATTCTACTAACCTTCTGTAGTAGATTTAGTGTATTGTAATATTAAATTTAATGCAAATAATTTTAGAAAGCTTAATGTTGTTTAATTTAGAAATTATTTTCTACTATTTTGAGATTTTGGGGGAATGGCTCAAATGTGATCTTTTTTCTTGCCATATGTTGGTTAAATTTTTTGGTGATCTTTTCCTATATTTATACACTTGGCTATGTAAACCCTATCATGGAGAAAGCGTAACAAAGTTTAGCATTAAAAGTTTTATGATATATCTGCTTAAGTGATTTTTTATTTTCCCCACATATGAGTCTCTTGTATACATTTATTTAACATATGTTGTCTGCAAATATTTTTACTTAGATTTATTTTAAGCTGATATTCTTTCTTTTTCCAGTGTTCTTTCACACTCCATATAGTCATTACTTTTAATATTGCTGGATAAATATCCAGAGTATAAATAAAAATAAATCAGACAGTTGCTTATTAACATGAAGTACTGTTTGTCCTGATGATATACTGCCTGGAAATACTAGTCTATATAATTCTTCAACTACAAAAATACATTGAGTTTTCTAAATTTTTATTTAATAAATTATTTGATAAGTGCTGGCCACTTAGTGTTCTCATTGCTTTTTATATATATACAAAATATATGTATCATGTTTTATATATGTGTGTGTTGTCTATATATATATATTTTTGTTTGTTTGTTTGTTTGTTTGAATAAGTATATAAAGTGACAACAACACACATAGAAAGTTGTTCCCACTTTACTGGTTTCCTTCCAGTACCTGAACTAGACCTGTGGTAAACTTCTGCATTGAGTCTTCAGTGAAGGTTTGAAATGTTCAGACGGTGGGAATATTTTCCTTTCCAGGCTTTCCTCTGAGCATTTAAAGTAGGACTCATTTCACATAGTATTAGATGCTTAACATACAGATGTGTATTTCCAAGTGAATCAGTCTGAATTCACTTACAGTCAAAGACAATTAAGTTGTCTTAGTTAATGTTTCCTCTTATCTGCTGTAAGCATCTTCAATAAGGTGAGACGAAATACACTCTACCAGCGTTCATCTCTCTAAACTCTCTAGAGACAGACCTTTGGTTCAATAATCAGACAAATCCTTCCTCTAAGTTCCCTTTTTGGTTTTTCTAAGCGTGTGAATTCTTGCCTAAAAAATATGACATACACCCTGAAACAGAGTTTCACATGCATTTTTTATCAACTGTAAAGACGATCCAAATTCTATTGATTCAAGTTCTTATGCTTGACTATTATTAGTTCTTTAAATATTTTGTACAAATTTAAATGACTGTGATTTTTTTAGAAAGCTCACAGAAAGAAGGCCTAGCTTTAAACAAGTAGCTAATAAAACACTGCTCCACACAGGAACCTGGAAATCTAGGAGAAAATAAACTAAGCATTAAATTCCGTTTAATGAACTAATTTTTTTTTCCATGCACAAATACCAACTAGTTGATGTAACCACATTTTATTTAAAGTGAAAAACCAGAAAGTTTCACCAAACAGATGTAGCAGTCAGTACCAAACACATCCCTCCCTAGTGAATTAATTGGTGGCAAACTGCTGCTTCCTCACCTTGCAATGATACCCCCTCAGACAGGGACTGTACAGTCTTTCAAGGCCACAACGCCTGATCTAGGCTGACAGCACTGCTGAGACAGGAGCTGCTTCCCCCTGCTCTTCCCCCGTGTGCCTCTCTTCTGCTCTCTGCACCAGACCTCCCATGACCTGATCCTCGTCCCTGTCTGTGTTCTCCTTCTCTATCTGCTCAGCACTTGCTGCATTGCCACCAGCAGCTGTAGCTAACTGCTGCAATATTCCTAAACTTCTTTCTTGTGCTTTTTCTCAGGTTGCAATAAATTTACTACTTATGACTAGCAGTTTATTGAAATAAGGAAATATTGGCAGACTTGACTGTCTTGTAGGTCAAAGGAAATTCAATACCAATCCCTCTTCAGAGCTCAGGATGCCCTCTAAAAATGTCTCTGATCTGTTTTCTTTCTGCTCCAGACTCTCACTTCTCTGTTCCTCAGAAACTCTTGCTTTCTACATGAAGGCATATAAATAGCGGCCCAGACTTTCACACACTAAGACAATTACAATTTTTTAAAATACTTTCTGATATACTTTCTTTTCTGATAGAAGTGCCTCCAAGTGTAATGAGAGAACATATGGAAAGCAGTATTTCACCCCTACCCATTGATTTCTTTCTGTTTACTTGCCTTTCTCTCCAGAGCAGAATTTCTTGGACATAATGAAAGGGTAGAGAAGGAGCATATGGTCAACATGCTTTGTCTTCTGGGCTTTAACAATAGGACTTAATGCTCACTACTTTAGTCAAAGAAAAATTCCTACAAGAATCTCTAGATAGACGGATGCCATTTCAACCAAAATTTATGGATCAGCAAATTTTCTTTCTTTTTTTTCCTTCTTTTATTTTTTTGGCACTGCTACTATTGAACAATGTCAGGAAATAACCTTCCCTTTCAACACAGATTAATATTTTCACTGATCCTTGAAAAACAGCTGCTTCTTGCCTAAGATTGGGTGTATTCCTAAAACTACCAATGTGCAAACAGCTATTAACCTTTTAAAATTATGCTCCAAACATAATGGCATTTCTGTTTGAATCAGTATATCTTTAGAAGCTCAAGTTAGAATCTAAAAAACTAAACCAAACCAAACATAAAAAACAGAGCCATTATGGATCAAACTTTAAAAAACAACAAATAAACACACATACAGTTCAGTTTAGAGAATATAGCAGGTGCTTGTTCTGGTATCTTTTTAATGTGGTTTAACCACTGGAGAAGATGTCAAAATAATAGTAACTGTGGGTTATACTTGATCTATACTGTGAATGTATTTGGTAATGTTTAAAGAGTAGCAGAGGCCAATGGTATATAGCCCCTATGATCAGCCTTGTCTTAAATGACATCTACATGACAGAGCTAGGAAACTTTATAGACTCCAGCAGTGTTATGGTTTTGGGTGAGTTGAGATTGTTTGCCCAGAAGATGAGTTTTGCCTGAAGAAAATAAAACTTTTTATGCATGTATAGTGAAAAAAATTTTGAGCTATATTTTCTTTCTTTATGTTGCACTCCATAAATGCACAGCAAAGAACATGGAAATAAAAACATGAAGTAATAATTAGAAGGCATATTTTTGTTGCATGTTTTTCATGTGCTACCAAGCCGTGGAAGTTAAGACTTTCCTTTAGGACCTCTAAGTGCAGCGAGTAAAACCTTGCATTCAACAGCATTTGAAATCAACAAAACTATTTTGACTGCCCTGTATTTTTCTTCAGGTTAATGCTATTTTTTCTTCAACAGCACAGCAGTCAGTGCTGCATCAAAACAGTACAACTGTAGGAAACCCAGTCACATCTGGGTTGTAAAACAGCCAGATCAGACATGATTGGTATATTGAATTATTTGAAGATTGCTGTGGTTGAAAAGAGAATAGTTTATCGTGTCATAGGAAAAGAAAGCTTCATTTCCTCATATCTTGGGGATCCTGTTTAAAGGAGACAGTTGCTGGCCACTTTGTGGTAGGAGAAAATATTCAGTGTTCAAGGACAGTTTTCTTTTACCAGACAGGAGCTGGCAGAGTGACTCACAAATTACGGTCATGATGATGTTTGCTGTCAACAAATTTGACACTGCAGAGGACGCGAAAGTGATTCTTTGAGAAAGATATGTCATGCAAGTGAATTTTCCCAAAGTAAAGGTACTTATAAACATTTATATTTATGCATCTATGCCTGCGTAGGTTTGTTTGTTTTTTTTTTTTTTAATAGTATTCCTTCTTGGAAGGCAGAGATGAATAAGGCTAAAATAGAAAAGGAATAATTGCTCCACCCTTCCCCCCCAACCCCAGGCATTTTGCTCAGCCCTTGAAAGCATCCTTGGTCAAGTTTCAGAGGTCATGCTGAACCTTGAGAAACATAAAATTTTTGTTTAAGTACTGTTTATTACAGCTAATTACAGCCAAGCAGTCATCTTTCAGAGCAGTCTTCCTACTGATGCTGGTTTTCTAAAATATTTTCTAATAGCTTTGAAAAAGGACTGCACATCACAGCTACTTTTCCCAGAAAGCCATTGAGAAAAATCTAGCCTCTGAAGAATTAAAATAAGTCATATTTTTTTTTTGACTTTCATTTGACAAACATAGATCTAGAAATACAAGTAGGACACAATCCACTTTAACCCTTCCCCCAGTAGGTTAACAATTTCTCCTGTTTGTGAGACACTGGCTGAACTGTGTTAAACTAGTCTGTTCCATGGCACAAAATGCTGGGGATTTACATTATGCTCTTCCCAAACAGAATGAAAATTAATGTCAAGTTCAATTCTTTACTTCATATTAAATTCTGTATCTTAGAAGTATTTGAGAACAGGCCCCCACTTTTTCCTTCCCTTAAAAAGAAAAAGTTATGTATGATGCCAGAAGCCATTCAAGGTATACCCTGAAGGGTTTACTTTGGATCCCAGTTTCTGAGGTGAAAAAACTTGCACATATCTTGCTGGGAAAACAGGTAAGGTGAAAAACACATGACAAATATATATAAAATGGCTGCAAAACTCAGCGTGATCCTACAATGCACTTTATCACAGTTAGCATAACTAATAAGTGTAATTACATTATAAAAGGAAAAATAATGATCAGTTCTGATATTGAGAGCGTTTGGTTGAAATCAGCCTTTTGTACTGATTGAGACAGAAGGTGATTTTTGTACCTTTCAAAGCTTAGTAAATATAACAGCATCATGTTTCTTCTCTTTTTCCCTCTGCCTCTTCCTTTATTTTGTCACTGATTAGCCTACAGTTCCCTCTTATTGGAAAGGAATACAGTCCTCATTTACAATAGAAACATATTTGTGCTAACATTGGCTACTGATTTCAATATCAGTTAATCTTACATTTTGCGCTTTTTTTCCCCCAATGACCTGTTGAATATATTCCCTGGGAAACAGGTAAATATGGTTAAAACCTACAGCAGACAGAAAAAAATTATTACATCTAATGTTTTTATGCATTGGCACAGTGAAAAGCTGCAAAAGATAAATTCATGTGGTTTTCCTTGCTCTCAGACTTTAAACATATTTTATTTACAGTGTTCAAAATTCTGCCCATGCCTCTCTGAGAGTCAAACAGTCTATCAAAGTCATTCCAAAAGACACGTGTAGGCAAAAGCAAAGTAAAAACCCCCAAAACAGTATCAGACAACAGGACACAAACACAATCTTTTTTCACTTTATTTGACATTTATATTGTGATCAAAATTTATATAACGAAAATGCTGCTAATGAAATATGCTTCAGAGAAATTGTCCAGAGTCAGCTTTTTTTTTTCCTCCCAATTTTATAGGGGTAGTTTATAACCTGTCTGCTTTTATTTTCAAACTTTACCTCACATAACTGCGGTATCAAATATTTTGTATATTTAAGTCTCTTTCTGCCATTGCTCTAATCTTAATGCACGTAATTGTCCATTTAAATTAGGATGATGTGAATGTACCAGTTTTCCTGAAATGTGTTACTTCAGAACACTTCAGTATTGTGATAGAATGAGCACCACCTACTACATTTCCTCTGTTTTTTTCCATATCTTCCCGACTGGAATGAAGCATGTCTGTTGATGTCCGTAGCTGATGCTTGACACTGTGAGAAGCTGGGTACATGAAAATGACAGATTTTCATTGCAGTTCATTTAAGCTCTTCCTTGTCAGAGGACTACCCCTGGTATCAAAGTTAGCTTGAGAAAAAACACCACAGAAGACAGATGAGGTTGAGAGAGCTGTTAACCATTATGCTGGTCTGGAAGGAGTTCTCTTAACTCTCAAAATATTTAATTTCCTCTAAACAGTGTCAATTTGATATAGCATCAACTACTCTAGCATTGCTGAGAAGGTAAAAACTAACAAGGTTTTTCTAAAAAAATAACCTTGAGTCAACCCAATAGAATTTTGATTAAGAAAACAACCAAAAACAACAAAAAACAAGAAAGCAATTATTTGTGGAAGGTGAATATGTAATCATCAGAAAGGCAAGCTGTGTGCATCACAGTATGTCCTTGTCATAGTCCAGAAAAAAAGACAGGTGGATATATTGACATGCAAAACCAGCTCTTGGGTAAAGGCAGTTCAACCATGTGTTTTGTTACACTAGCCACTTCAATTAAAAAAAAATCCCAAACATGGTATTTGCAGTGTCTGCAACAAAAGAAGAATATTTCTTTTTTTAAGGGAACTCCAAAAAATCCACATTGACTATCAACAAACCCTGACATGATCACTGGAGCCTTACACAGGATCGATCGGTCTACCTAGGCCACCTCACAAACAGCTCTCTAACAGCAACCTCAAGACTTGACTCACTACATGTTCATGGAAATACCCTAGAAGCATTTTCTTTGGCATAGAGAGTGGTTGAAGTGCCTGCACTTTTTAAATTCATTAGCATGGTGGTAGTCAGCTTGAAAAATTTAGTAAAATAAAATATGAGGAACATGAAGAACATGTTCTGAAACAGATAACTTTCTGATTTTGTATTCAAACAAAACTTTTAAGCTGTAGAAATTTTTAATGAATTAATTTTTAAAAAAAAAATTTGGAATAAAACCTCACCTTTTTCATATTTTCTTGGATTTGGTTATTTTTGGGCACTGTTTGTTAATTTGGGGGGTTTTTTGTGTGTTTTCCTTGCTTTTTTTTTTTAATTTTTATTTGCTCTTTCTGTATTTATAACCAGATTGTTTCTTGACCTAAATTACTTGTTTGATCAAATCTGCTAAATCAGCACAACCTTTTCTAATGCAACAATGCATTTGGTCAGATATGTTCCAGCAAAATGGTTTTAACAACATGACATTTAAAGACTGTTCACAAAAGAAACCCCTATCAAATGGAAAAAGAACATCATTATGTTCTTGCTCACTCACTCCTTTTCTGCCTTCGGTCATGTCATGGCTGCTACCACTGCATTGCTCTCTGATCCTGGTCTGAGTGTCTCACACTCTGCAACTTGATATCAGTACATCCTGTTTGGAGATTGGGAGCTGTTTACAATAAAGAATTAAATCAAATGTCTGTCAGCACTCTGAAAATCCACGCTCTAGCCATAATGATTCACCTACATGGTGAATTATGGTATATGAGACTCAAAAAAATCTTATGCCAAGGCTATGACAAACTACTTCAGTGGATCATGGTTCAGTTTCTAAACCAAAAGAGAAGTTAGGCTCCAAAATGCAATTGACTCCAGAATAATGAATGTGTGGCAAAGTAATTGGTGTTCAAGTCGAATGTGGAGGAATTGTTTCTTTTGGTGAATGTTCAGTTCAATCTTCATTGCTTATTCCACCCTTGGTCTCCTGAGATGAGACTTCTTTCAGAGCTGCCAAATAAATTGAAAATGACTTGCAATTTATTTAGAAGGCAAGTACCCCTGACTTGGGTTGGATTTGAAATGGAGTAGAGACACAGAAAATAAATACCGGGATGTTCTAGTAACAGAAATTTCCTGAAAAAAAAGTACCCACACTTAATAAACATATATATTTATCAATTTGTTCCTTGGACTGCAGAATAAGCTTATGTATATTTCCGGAATTTGTGAAGCAAATTGTAATGCATAATATCCATATCTCAGCAAAATATTAAGCTGAGTTTTTTACAGCAGAACTACATATTGCATGCTCATTAGTATCTGCTATAATAAAATTAATCCCACTGAATGCAACCTGGTCCTGACTGATGTCTGTTTTTTTAAACGGTTTGAAAGTGGTGTTTTCAAGTCTATTTACTGCAAACCCTGTGTTTTAACATGTGATTATCCCTCAGGAAAAAACAAAGCAAAACAAAAAAACAAACAAACAAAAAACAAAAACAACAACAACAACAAAAAAAAACAAAAAAAACCAAAAAAAAAACAAAAGCAAAGCAAATCAAGCTTCTGTTTTTTCTCAGTGTCACGTTCCATTGTGGGGAACTGCAGAGAGTTCTTTTACAAATGGATGGTCGGGAAAGAAATGAAGCCAAACGAGACAAACATTGTATCTGAGAACTGTTTATTGATAACAAACAGGAGACGGAAAAGGAGTTGCCCGAGCAAAAGATGGCTAGGGGAGACAGAAGAGAAGAAAGGAAAACGGAAAAGGACTGGGGCAGATGAGCGAGGACAGAGAGAAGAAGAGGGCGCTACCCGCAGCGATGCAGGGCAGTGCTGTCGGTGCCCAGGCGGGGGAAGGTGCGCACGGTGCCTGCCCGGGGCCGGGCTGGGGCTGGGGCTGGCCGAGCCTGTGCGGCTCCCGGAGGGACGCGGCTCCACAGGCGCGGCTGAGAGGGAGCTCGGGTGGGAGCACCAGGACCCTGGACAGGGTCACGGCGACCGGCTGGATCGGGGCGGCAGGGAAGGAAACTGGCAGCCCAGGCAAGGACGTGGGACGAAGGGGCAAGGCAGCGGTCAGGGGCACAGGAAGGCGGGACAGGTGCGAGGGCGAGCCAGCGAGGGCAGGAGAGCCAGAAGGCAGGAGAGCCAGAAGGCAGGAGAGCCAGAAGGCAGTCTAGGACCAGAGCAAAGGAGGGAGCGAGCAGGCGCAGCCAACAATAGCGAGCCCCCCAGCGAGCAGCAAAGCAGTTGGTTTTTATACCCCCCGGCCCCTCCCAAAGTCTGCCCGAGGACAGGGAACCATTGTCCCAGTCCAAACTTTCTGTGCCCTTCATCGGTGTCTCCTACTGCCGGCCTCGTGGGAGGGATTTCCAGGCGAAGTCCTCCCAGAGCCAAGGTTTCTTCTAGTTGCCTCCTGCATGAGACACGTGTGCACCCCTCCTTCACATGCCTCTGACAACCATTGTTGAGGCATGACAAAGCTGCATTGGCTCCTCACAACCAGGAATCCACCAGTATCCATGCCCTTCAGATCAATAGCTTCCCTTACTGGAAGAATGTAAGACAGAAGAAAATTGATAAGCAGCTACCTCTTTTGACTGAGCAACTCAGTGAGCAGATTTCTTAGGCATACTGATCTGAAAACATATCTATACCCTTTATCCTGTGTTGGTTCTGCATGGACAGGTTCCACTTCTGCTGGAATTATTTTGCCCTCTAGGTTTTTAGAGATAATGGGCTCAGACAAGGCCTGTGAATCTGCTATCAGAGCTATAATCACAGGATTGGGGCTTTTATTGCTCTTTCTTTCACCCTCTTTATTTACAGGTACATAAACCTGCTTGAAACACTTGTTAAGCAGAAAGCTTATCTGCTGCACTTTAGCAGTATGGCACAGACATTATTACAAGAGGGAAGTTGCAAAATTGGTTGGAATACCTTAGAAAACAAGTTGGTAAGAAACGGTAACATCTGGGATTCCATATCCCTATAATTAGTCATGTCTGAGATAGGTAGTAGGCAGGTAGGTAGACATAGATAGATATATATATATATATTCTTGAAAGTAGCATTTCATGTCATAATAAATAAACATGGAAATTTCAAAAATCTGTCCAGAAGTAGCAATACATTCCAGGGCAATGATAGTACAGTGAAAGCTCATTTTGAGTTTTAATGCTCAGTAAGTTGCTCTCTAAGAGATTTCCATTTAAAGATGTCTTTAAAAAGCTGATTGTTTTAAATATATGATAGATAATATTCTCTATCTAAATAATTATTTTACAGATTATTTACTCCCAAATAATTTTCATAAGGAAGATTACACACCTATCTCTTCACAGGGGAAAGAAATAGATATGACTTTACAAATGACAAGAAAAAAATCTTGGCTATGCTTGTAATTATTTAGTTTCAATTTCATTAAAAACTTAATATAAATACTTTTCAGTAGTGGAATTAGAGATCAGAGAATCATGGCTTTAGGTCATCTGTTAGATGAGCCAGAGTTCGGGAGCTCCAAAACTTTTTACCATTTTTTTATCCATGCTTTGAAAAGGTTCAGGCCACTGTAAGGACATATCTCTTACCCCATTCCATCTTTGCTTTCCGCATTTTACTTAATTCCAGAGTATATCCAAAGAAGGGTTGCAATAAATTAAAGAGGAAAAAAAAAGTGGTACCAGTTTTTGGAATTACTTTCATGATTACACAAACACTAGTATTCATAGCATGAAGCTGAGTCAGGGGAGGTTTAGATTTGATATTAAGAGAAGGTTTTTCACGCAGAGGATGGTTGAGCACTGGAGGTCCTCAGGGAAGTGGTCACAGTACCAAGCCTATCAGGCATATGATGTGATTCTTGGGATGTTCTGTGCATAGCCAGGAGTTGGCTTGATGATCCCGATGGGTCTCTTCCAACGCAGCATATTTTATGATTTCTTAGTAGGCTAGAATGGCTCTTCTGCATTTATGGTTTTTGCCCTCATTCAGTGAATCCAAAACTGAGTTTTAGCAGCCAAAAACTAGTGAAAAACAAGGAAGCTAGAATTACAACCTATTCTATGTGTATCTCTTCAATGCCAAAAAGATATGGGGAGGCAAATACATTGCTGTGGCAACTCTCCATTATCAGAGAATCCCCTCTTTACTGAACTAATCCTACAGTGCCTGTTAAAATGGCTTTATGGCTTTAATATACTAGAAAGTTAAGACCAATGTGAGTCTGGAGATTTGGAACAGTAAAACCTTTCCAGATGGAAAAGCTTCTGTGATATATCAAGTTCTCTCAAGCAACACAAAACTTTTGCATGAGAGAAAAAAGAAACCTCCACAAAACAAGAAAAAAAAAGTGAGGGAAAAGAAAAGCAAAAGAGGAAAGGAAGACATTTTGTATTTTGATTTTTCATTTAAATCTTCATTTCACATTTTCATTTGGGGTATGTGATTTAAAACTTCAGTTGAGTAAAAGAGGTCAGTAGGGAGAAGGGATTTTCTCAGAGACACTCAGAAGGGTTTGATCATCATTCAAACACTGATGAACTAAGAGTGTTTACTTGCCCACAAAGAGAATATTTTGGCATTCACCCGGCTCTTAAAAAAAACCCCTAAAAATAGAGTCCTTTGAACATAGGAATGAGTGCAGCAAGGATAGCAAACAAGATGCTAGTTTGCATTGCTAGAAATAGCTAATTTCGATGGAATACATCTTTGAACTCTTTTGAATAGATTGAAATTTGAATTTTGAATTTTAAACTTGAAATTTCTTTCAATTTCTTCAGTGGGATGAGCTTACATTCCTCTTATGAACACAGTACTGAAATGTACTCACATCCAAAGTTATTACAAACAAAATCTAACACGAGTCAGTCCTGTATGAATCACACAAGTTACAGCAAACATGCATGCATTTGTGTGTGGGTCTGTGTTGTGGTTCCACCCCAGTCATCAACCAAGCCCCACGCAGCTGCTTCCCACTCCCCCACCACTGGGACTGGGGAGGAAATCAGAAGAGTAAAAGATAGAAGACTCGTGGGTTGAGATAAAGACAGCTTAATAGGGAAAGCAAGAGCCACTCATGCAAACTGAGCAAAACAAGGAATTAACTCAGTGTTTCCCATGGGCAAGCAGGTGCTCAGTCATCTCCAGGAGAGCAGGGACCCATCACACATAATGGCAATTTGGGAAGACAAACACCATCACTTGAAATGTCACCCTCTGTCTTCCTTCTTCCCCCAGGTTTATAGACTGTGCATTATTTTATTTGGTATGGGAATATTCCTTAGTTCATTTTGGCTCAGCTGCCTGTCTGAGCCTCCTCCCAACTTCCCATGCATCCCCCATCTCCTCGCCAGTATTGTAATATGAAAAGCAGAAAAGACCTCACCTCTGTGCAAGCACTGTTTAGTAATAACAAAAACATCTCTATTATCAACCCTGTGTTCAGCACAAACCCAAGCCACAAAGCTCATAACAGCCATTGTGAAAAAAATTAACTTTAGCTCAGAAAAAAACAGCAGAGTCTGTAAAATATTATATTTCTATTTTGCACTGGGATTCTGTTGTGAATCAATGCCTATTAAAGACTTTTCTTTTGACTGATGTCTTTGACAAGTGTTGAATTCCGCTCATCTAATAGACCAAAGTTCAAGATATTGTTCTGTACACAAAGAAGGAAATCCACCATGTATTCCTCTTTATTATGTAGTAGGGATGTTCAAACTTCTTGGACTTAAAACATGTATAGAATAATTCTAACAGATTTAAGTACCACCGTGATTTGTATAACCTAAAGTACATTTTAGGGAAAGTACAAACTAAAGTACATTTCAGGGAAAATACACTAGTAACCAAAAAAAATGGAAAGAAAGTAAGGCCCTCCCATATTATCCATCGTTAGCAAGTCATCATATGGGTGAGTTGTTGCTCATCTTCCCTACTACTTCAATAAAGCTTCATTTTATAAAGTGTTGTCAGATTCCATCACTGTTTGGACAATACACCAGTGAAAACAGTGATTGAAAATACACATACATATTACAGACTTTCTTTTTTCAGGCTGTACTTATGTTTTAAATGGAATCAAATGCTGGTAGACTGCAATTTTCAAACCTAAACTTCTACATGCTCTTTGTAAGAAATGTTGTTTTGCTTTGCTATGGTAAAACATGCATTTATGGGTAATCAGCTGGCAATGGATATCTAGCTTCATATCTTTGCATTCATGTTTAGACCACTGGTACAGTTACAGATCTAAGATGATTATAATGGCAGGATAGTTTAGACATACCTGTGATAGCTTTTGTGGCTGAACCCTAGTCAGCAACTAAGTGCCATGCATCTGCTTGCTCACTCCCTCCACTCCCTGGTGGGATGGAGAGAAGAATCAGAAAAAAATAACACCCAGGGGTTGGGATAAGAATGGCTGAATAGTTGAAATAAGTTAAAATAAACTAGAGATATTAAACACTAATGTTAATAGTACTAATTGCAATGAACAGGAGAGAGAGAAATAGAAATCAAGACAGACAAGTGATGCCCAATACAATTGCTCACCACCCAGTGACAAATGTCCAGCCTGTTCTGTGGCAGCTATTGGCCCTTTCTGGCTCAATCTCCTCAGTTTATATCATGAAGTTCTATAGTATGGAATATCCCTTTGGCCAGTTCAAGTCAGCTGTCATGGCAATGCTTCCTCTCATCTTCTTCTGCAGATCTGCACTGGCAGAGCATGAGACACTGAAAAGTCCTTGACTTAGGATAGGCATTGTGCAGAAACAACCAAAACATCAGTGTGTTATCAACATTATTCTCATACTAAATCTAAAACACAGCACTTTACCAGCTACTCAGAAGAAAATTAACTCTATTTCAGCCAAAACCAGGGCAATAACTTTGCACTAAAAGCTCACTAAACACTCACATAACAAATGTGTGGTCACTTTGAAATTACTGAAACTAGAATAGATAGTTTAATATTAGCTTGAGTACATCGACAGAATGCTTCAGACACGGTGGTGTAGGAACGTGCTTAATACATAGTTTATGATCATGACCACTCCTATTGATCTGATGAACATGAGCTGAAAACCTTGGGAAGAAGAAGCTAAATGTTTCCAAATGAAATATTACCCCATTAAAAGGATATGGATCAAAAGTGTTACTTTTAAAGGGCCTTAGCATATTTCTTTCTGGAGAAAGTACATACAGAAACAGTACAAAAAATCAGAGAAATTAATAATGTGACCTAGCTAATTAAAAAGGTGCTAGCAAGAGTCATAGAATATAAAAATATGCTGCCCATCTTACCAATACACTGAAATAACCTATAAAAAATGACTATAGCTATTCTTGTTTCTCTCCTCTAGTGATAGCAAATACAGATTGATGCATTCTATTTCTTGTGATAAAAATAACAATATTGGCTGTAATGGTCAATCGTTAAAGGTACCATTCATCAGGTTTGAATTCTAAGGGCCAGCTGCCTTTGTATCTGCCAGAGCAATTCTGCAGCGTTGGGAGAGAAAGGAGGCTGCGGTCAGCAGGAGGAGCCGCAGCATCAGAGGGGAGATGGTACCCATGGAAATAAAACATGCTTGCAGGCTGTCTCGAAAGAGCAGTTGCTGTTACACTGGAGGCAGGTGAGAGGGAGAAATAAGCTGTAGTGGCTGCAAAAAGCCTGAGCTGTGGAGGGTCTGGCATGCATTTTGTTTTCAGGTTTATTCTTTTTTGAAAGAGAGAGAAAAAAGGGCTAAAAGTGGGATAAAATTTAAAATGTCTCTCTTCCAGGAAATTTGGACTTTGTAATATTTGTTTTCCTCACATTTGAGTATTACCGGAAAGAAAATTACAGAAGAAAAAGGACAGAAAACAGAGTATTACTGGCATCACCTGTTCCTTTACGGTGGACATGTATCAATGAAGAAATGCAATCCTTTCTGTGGAGCAGACAAATTTCACTGTGATTATAGAGCAGGCAAAATGTAGTTAATAACTATGCCAGATGGAGCTTCATCTGCTGGGGATTCACTTCAGAAATGGAGAAATTATTGGTAAATATGGGCTCTGTCTTTTTAAATTTAAGACCTTGGGAAATACTGACATCCAGTTTTGATGTTTAGCCAGAAGAAACAGTTATCTTGAGGGATAAGGTGATAGGAATGTTAATTTGAGCAGAGACATCAAAAGCTATTTGCATGCTAATCAAGTCAGCATTAGCAAAACCTCCAAATTCAGTGTACATCAGCTGAAGTTCTCACATAAACAGGTTTCTGCCTCATGAATGCTTGAGTACAAACCCATACAAAACTGAATAATTTGAAACATTATCTTGCACTTTGGCATTGAAGAACAAGAGGGAGATGAGTTATTGAGTAAAAGATGGATCCTATCCTTAGATATGATAGTGTTTCTGGGAGCAGGAATATTTTAAAAAAAAAACCTCAATGCAAAGTAAACTGTGGATAAATTACTGAAATCAGCTTTTCTTGGCAATACAGTTTAGCATTAGATATTAGTGCGTTGACAGATAAAGGCACCCGAAGAAGGGAAAAAAACCACAAAATCGTTAAATGCCAATAGGGTTGGATTGTTTTCTAGTATCAGACTCAGTCCCAAGAGTCATAAATCTACAACTGGCTTTCACTCAAAGGGTCCAGGAGGAGCAAAGGAGGGTAGATTGAGTATTTGGAAAAATTTCTTCACCGAGAGGGTTGTTGAGCATTGGAAGATATTGCCCAGGGCAATAGCTGAGTCCCCATCCCTGAAGCTATTTAAATGACATGTAGATGTGACACTTGGGACATGGTTAGTGCTGGACTTGGCAGTGCAGGGTAATGGTTTGACTCAATGATTTTTAAGGTCTTTTCCAGTCTAAATGATCCTAAGCATCTTGGTGTAATAGAACTGGTGAGTACTGCAAATGTAAGAGTAGGCCTACAGCATTAGATTGGCTGGAATCCTTGTATCCTTGCTGTTGTCAACACTGTACCATCGTCCCTCTGTTCCCAGGTTCTCCTGGAAACACAACTCAGCGCAGCTCTGGGGATGGCACATTCCCATGGTGCCACAAGCAATTGCTGCAACCACCTTGTACATTGACATATGACCTGAAATTTCCTTGACGTGACAGGTATATTGGCTGGGTAGTGAGTCCTGTTCCAAAACCCACAAATGTATGCCGAAATCAGAGCCCAGACACACCAGTTCAAACTGCAACAAGGTAGACCCAGGTGAACAGGGCACTCTTGCAACTTACAGACATGTCATATCTGCAGCTGACAACTTGGCCATTACATGCACTGTCTGGTGCTTGGGCAGTAGCTTTTACAAAGCACTCAAAATTACATTTGGTATCTGTTACACCCCAAGCTCACTTGGCACGTGTTTTAAAGGGGCTTAGGTACTTCAGTTCCCTTGGCAGTGAACTGGAGAAAACAACAAACTTTTCAGGACATTGAATGGCAAATTTTACTTGCAAACTTTAGAAAATAAGGTACTTGGCAAATTTTAAAGCATCATCCAATCGCAGTAAGGCACTTTACAAAGCACTGACTTCGCAAACTCTAACAGATCCAACTTTAAGTTACCCAGATTTCAAGAAGAGGAAGTTAGGAGAATATAGAGAGAGAAAGGAGAGAGGAAGATCAACAACCACAGCCCTGTATCCAGTATGGTCTCAGCTACTGAGAGGTCTGAGGTAATGGGGTACGTCAGACCTATGTCATGGCCTTTATCTGCTCTGGTCTCCCCCCAGCTGGGATTTTAGTTGTGCCACTGGCTTGGTAGCAACTTTGGGGCTGGACCAGAGGCTCCAGTGGGTGGGATGTGAAGCAGTGGTCTTCCCCACCTATGCAGAACTTGCCCTGCCTTCACCCCCACATATCAGTTGTTTTGAGCCAACAATCATTTCTCCTGGCTCCTACAGTATCCTTACTGGAGGGGTCATTATTTCAACTCTTCACTGTTTTCTTTATTAATTTTTCAGAACAAGTCACATGTATTCATTAACCACAAAGCCTCAAGTCAGTCAGCTTTACTATGGTTTTCATCATCTGTCAAAAATGCTCCAAAAAAGAAAGTATTATTTTTGTTACTCAGTTTATTCTAGATTAGTCTGAGCAGCCTGAGATGAACAGATGTGGTCAGGTAGCACTTGGCTGGGTGCTGCCCAAAGGCAGGCTATGGTCACTGACAAATGACCACTAAGAGAAATTAGCAGCAAGTACTGCTTTCCCATCTAATCACCTCTCTGCCTCTCAGCCTGTCTGTACCTTCAAATAGACACAAGCATCTTCATTCTACATCCCAGAGCATGGAAGGTAGACTCTCATTTTGTGTCATATGCAATATGCTGGTCTTCAGCTAAGCTTCATATTACTTCAGAAATGTCAGAAAATTTTGTGCAAAAGCAGTTATTTTGTCATAAAGTCACAGGGGTTATCACACAGGGCAATGATGCACAGTGTGGATGCACTGACATAAACCACAAACCCCTTTCTACCTCTAGACCTAGACTCTCTCCATGTGGCAGATAAGGGATGTAGCCATGATTTACCACTTGCAAACACCAATGTTAAAAAAAAACAACAAAACTTGTTTTTCCATGCAGAATAATCCCACTAATTTTCCATTATTTGCTTTAGCACATCACAGTTTTCTTTTTATTGAACTTTGCAAAAAGGGAGATCACTTGGTGATGCCTAAGCTTTGCTATACTTAGCAATTTAGCAGTTTAGCTAAAAACTGAAATTCCCCTATGTGTAGTTCTAGATGTAAACATGAGGAGATGGTCTTTCTTCATGGTCATAATGAACTAGCTGTTTTTGTTGCAAATGAAAGCTGAAAGGACAAATTAATGTAGAGGAAATAAAATAGGAAACCAGCTAGTGAACAGACAAGAAACACTAAAAAATTAGGAAAGAAAAGCACTATATACCTAGGGGATGTTTATTGAAAGCTGCTGTTTGTGGTACAAGAGCAAATTGTTCATCCATGATTTTTTTTTTTCTGATGTGCATATTGGAACATGGAATCATTGAAAAAGGAAAAATAAAATTTACTTGGTGTGACAGGTATAGTCAGTGGATAGCAATTCCTTTTCTATAAAACACCATCTATAAGTGATGTCCTGAGCAGACATTGTATTTTCTGATTTGAAATGAGTCAATTATTGGAATTTTTTAATTATCATTGTACTCCATGTTTATTCAATTGCTCCTCTCTCTTTCCACATGAATATGTATCCATATCTATATCTAAAGCTGTGCATAAAAAGAAATATCTGGAAAGAGAGTTTTTTCAAGATAAAACCAATGACTAAAACCACGCCTGTAATGTCATTTTTTATACCTTTTTTTAAGTACTGTTGTTTTCCTATGAATGATCTTGGGAATTATAGTTGAAAGATACTGCCAGTAGTACAAGACTTCTACACGGCTTCACTGGCTGTAAAAACTGAGAAAGATATTAATACTCTTCCTTTTACTAAGACAAGTAACTAATTTTTTCATAAATAAAAAAAAAACCCAAAAAAACAAGAGAAATGAGAATTTGTGCAAGTTGGTTCATTAGTCATTAAGTTTTTCAGGCACATTAAGGCTTCAATACTTTTCACAGTCAATAACAGGACAAGAATATTTTGTGTAGTTCAAGAGATTTTTAATTAGTTATTGATGTATATTGGTGGGAGTCTAAAAGGAATATAGAATGGATCAAAACATGCCTACTCTGTCTCAGTATTATAAAGTTTAGTCCTTTAGAAAGTATATAATTCGACTAAAACGTATTCAAGTACAAATGTTCCCATATGTAAAGAAGTGGTAATGATAACTATAAGTCAGTATTCAGAAAACAAAATTCTTTTTGAGACAAATACATGTAATAGTAAATAAAAACAGGTTCTTATTGACTATTATAAATGATTCATGTTCCTGTATCTTTCTTCATTTCTTTTTAATAGTTTCTGTGTCTTTTTTAAATATCCCAAGCTTGTTGAAGAGGGAGCCAAGAGAATTGGTGATGCATATATTTGCACAGAAGCATAATAAGGGTCTTTTCTGGGGTACTGAGAGAAGTAGATATAGATGCGTTAGGGAAAAATGTATCAAGCAGTTACAAATCTGAATGCTGCTAGTTTGCAGATTTAGGATGTTTTTAGTAAAAAAACCTTATAAACTAGTTTTCCCTTAAAGAAGAAAGGACTCTAGATAACACTGAGATTTCGGCCAGAGTGGGACATAAACTGAGGTGCCAAGTATATTACCAAGTCTAGGCCATATGCCAAATTTAACTTTTTTTACTTATTGACAAAGAAGTAGAAAGTGTTTCTTCTTAGGCATATCTTAATTCTCAATGCTCCATCTAAAATGGCTTGTCACTATCTCCCACTATCTCCCACAGTGTACCTTGGGTTATAGGCATGGGTCACTGAGATCTCATGGTTTTGTATGTTCCCAGCCTCTCTCCAATGTTGTCAAAAGGTACATCTGCATATAAAAAAGAAATGTCTTCAATTCATTGTCTTCTTTCATTGCCCACTCACAATACATATTTTAATTTTTTATTTTATGTCTCTTGAAATAACACAGAATATAAACAAGAAACTTGAAAGACTAAGTTGGAAACTAGGAAGGATGAAATACACAAGAGGCACTTTTTTGTGATCAGATGGATTAGTGCATAGTGACATAGATGCCAGCTGATGTAAAGCTGTGGAGTGATGTTTTGTATCCTCACCCCAGATATTTCCCCACTGACCACAGAAACATACCACTTGCATTCACTACCTGTCTTATTAGAGTTAGACAAATGGTACTAAAAGCAACTTTCTGGGCTTTTTGAGGGTTTTCAGGTAAGACCCCTCCATTGTGTATTTTATAAGTGGTGAATTCACCAAAGTGCATGAAGCTATTACATTTCAGGAAGCAAGTGTATCATACTTGCCCACTCGCTCACATCACAGAAAGAAAATGTAAAGAAAGGGGTTATATTCAAAGATACAGAAAATAAAAGAAGTGCTTATTCACACCTTTAAAATTTCTACCTGTAATAAGATACAAAGATACGGTCTATAAAAGTGTTATACATATTTTATGCGAATTAGGCTAGAACAAAAGATATATTGGAAGAGACAAAAGGTTCACAGGTGTGAGATGATTTTCTCCTCATTCCAATTTCTAATTTCTGATCCCAATTTTTTAAGTCTTTTTTTTAGGAGCTGGCTTTTATATCTGCATGTCATGAAAACGTCTAAGAGCTAATTTATATTTTTGGCATGAGAAAAGCCTTGAAAAAGGGAAAATATTTTAGTTGGTATTTCTGAGCATATAGTACTGCTGATTCCTTCTTCAGATCAGACATTCACATAAACAAGTCTTGTACCTTTTTCCCAAAGTAATATGTACTGTGTTCTTAAAATATAATGCCTAGGGAATATTTGTTTGCTGATCTCATAGCAGTAGCATTCCCTTCATTGTTTAAAAGGGATGGAAGTATTTGACAGAGAAAGCAGTAGAAAAAAAAAAATGACAAACTACATTTTATGAATAATCACTTTTATAAAACACCCAATTTTCTCCTTTTTTCTGCATTCCCAGACTTTGGAATTTGGTACTTATAAATAACCTTGGAATCATTGTTTAAAAATGGAGAGACAATCCCAAACTGCTTGGGCATTCAACCTTGTTAATATGTGTTAGCCTTACACGTGCAATAGTACAAGTCTGGAGCCAAACTATATTGTAGAAATTCTGTATTTCCTGAAACTATAAGTATACCAAAGAAGGCACAAAAGTAAAAATCTGCTAAATGGCAAGTTAGTTTCCTAGTGTATATAAACCTTTTCAGAACATGCAAAGAAATTCTGAGTGAAATCTCATGTGCATGGATATAATGACAGAAAAGAAATTGTGAAATTTTTTACAAACTGTAGTTGAAAATTAGGGTGCACTCTATTTTTTATTGTACTATGCTATTATGTGGTTGTTTATTGAGAATAAAAAAAAATATATACTTCAAACCAAGCCTAAATAGTCCATTCACTTCTGCAGAGCCATATTGATTGCTGGTGAACCCTTTAGGTGGGTAAGTCATCACAGCCAGCCTTCAGAAGTCAGGGAGGGAGAACCTAGGTTTCTCTTCTTTTTAGTATGACCAATTTTGGATGAAAAAGAGACCAATGGCTAATAATTTTATCTGTTTGTGAGTTTCACATGTCGGTGTTTGCCATGCCTTCTGAATGTGAATTGCCATAGGCAAGGAAACATCATCTGAGTTGGCACTGAGAGCAGCAGTGTGCCCCTGTGCTCAGGCACCTGCTGCCCCAGCACAGGCTCCCCTGCTGGAGAGCCAGACGCTGGCAGTAAGACACAGCCCATCTAGCTCAGCCTTTCACCACTTCATAAGTCCTTTTGAGCCTTCTGAGCATTAAAGTAGGTCTCATACTGATAACAAAGGTTAAGGCAATAATCTCTTTCCCTTTGCAGATAAGGAGTTGCAAACTGCCTTTGCAGTTGCTCTCTTCTGTGCTGCACAGAGACGTTTCTGCAGCCTGCAATTTCTCTTGGTTTAAGCAGTGTTTATCAAATAGAAACATATGTATATAGTAGGTAAGTAAATATTTGCCACACTTTCAAGAGGAGCTTGCTTCCTTTTTGTTTTGTTGCTGTTTTTCCTTAGCAGAAGTATTCTTAAAATATACATAGGAACAGAAACATGATAAAGGAGCTTAATCATTTCAACTCCCTTTGAACCGTAAAACAAATGAATTCTTAATCATATTGCTTTATGCTTACTTGTAGTCCCTACTGAGAGAAGGATTGAACAGCCTGAATTTAGACAATGCTGTATTGTTCCTAACTGCTGTTTATATACACTGAGATTGTAAAATGTCTTTGGGAATAGCTTAAAAAAAATTAGGAAAATCTAGCAAATTTCCAAAGCAGAGTGAACTAGACCCCCAACTAACCTGGGAGTATTTAACTTACATTTTGCAAGGTGCCCATGCTTGTAAAAACATTTTGGAGTGGTTTTTTGTGTGTGTTTTTGGGTTGTTGGTTGGTTGGCTGGTTTGGTTTGTTTTCTGTTTGTTTTGTTGGTTTGATTTGTTAGGTTTTTTTTTAATGTGTGTATAACTGTTTAAGAGCTTTTCCCACAGTTTGTGGTAACACTTGTGAGACTATGCTTTTATTCTTCTCTGACGTTCCCTCCAACATTTTGGTCTTTTTTATTTCCACTCTTGAACCATGGGTTATTTTTAGAACTTCATCACAATTACCAAGAGCTAAGTAAGATATAAGGAGTACAACATTCAAATATCAAACATAAATTATTTCACCTATATTAACCATAAATATGAAGATCCTCAGATCTCATTTTTTCAACAGAATAAGCTCCACTGAAATGAACTGTGATGTTTCAAAAGAATATCATATGTATGACTTAACAAGTGCAATCACTGTTCCATTATTCACCTCAAATAATGGTCCAATGCTACTTTTTGAATCTTGCAAATTTATCAGCAGCTATGGCTTTTTTGACACTTAATCTCTAATCCATCTTGCTCAAAATTTTATTCTTCTCTGAAAGCTTTGGGAAATCCTACCCTGTGCAGTTAGATAGAAAATCAAGAGTAATTTGAAGGTACAGGCAAAGGGTCAGACTAATTTATTTATGATCATGTAGTTTTTTTCCCAGCATGCCCATTTTAGTACATTTCTATATACTAAAATCAAAGGAGTCCTAACTAGCATACTGCTTAAGATGGACTGCAGGAAATTAGTATTCCTTTTGTGGAATTTATTTATGCTCCGTGTTAAGGTGGAAAGAAGCATCTAACTTTCTTTGGTACATTTTAGAAATCAGGTAATAGTCACTTCTACTTGTTACCATTTTTGAGCTAGTCAGTCAGGTTTAATTAGTCAAAGGTATAACTGGGTTAGCATTTACTTAAGACTGCAGGTAGGAGTATGTAACTGAATACAGAGAAGTTGCACAAAATTTTACGGATTTCTCTGCTTACATCAAACTATACAGCTAGTGACAAGTTGTAGCGGGTTAAATTTGGCTCCCCGTACGGGCCACCAATTCGTGTAGTAGTTTAAGGGTTAACTCGGGCAGTAGCCCCCTGATGTCCCTTCTGTGAGATAAGCATCAGGAGGTAAAAAGCAAAGCAGGCACAAAAACTTAAAAGATTATAAACAAGTTTATTAACAGAGTTAAAAGAAGGAAAAGAAAGTCAGACTAAACCTTCAGAACACCTCTCTCCCCCCACCTCTGCTCCCTTCTACTACCAACGTGAAAGAAAACACAACCCGTGAAGATTCTAGTCAGTTCACCACCTATATAATAATTTCTGGTTTTCAGTTCACTTAAGGGAGAGGAGTCTCTCTTGGTCAAAACCATGGAGGCACCTCCACACGAAACAATCTCGTGCAGCTTCAGTGTCACAGCAGAAGCAGCCACCCGGAATGGTTTTCTGCTTGCATGTGAAAGTCCCATCCCCCAACTACAGCTTTCCCCACAGCTGTTTCGAGGGTTTCTTTACCTAAGGGGGTACTATTTTTAAGGATGAGCAGTTCAGAAACAGAAGTTTTCTCCACTTATCAAAGTGCCTGAAAGGCGTAAGGACTCTCTCTGGGAGTATCCTCATGGTCTGGGAACAGAGATCTTTCTCCCTTGTGCGATCTCTGCTCAAGTTTCTCATCAAATCACAGCTACTTCAGCATTGCAGCACAAGTACAGTTGCTAACAGCAAGTTACAGCTACTTCAGCGTTTGCTTGTTCTAGTACAAGCACCTTTGCTCACAGTTGCAGTTTGAACGCTCCAACCCCCCCTCATGCTTTCAAGAAATTACAATGGGTAGTCTAATATATCATAGTCCATCACCATGGTTTTTTTCCAACAGAATTTCAGCTTCTAGGATTGAAGCATTCTCCTCAATCTCTTTCCTCGAGGTCTCAGGTTTTTCTTCCTCACTGACTTGGGCATCTTTATAGTGTTTCCTTCACAAGCCTTTACTTTCCTCTCTCCATCTGATCGGAGAGATGATTAGTCTCTGCAGGCTTCATCTGGTCTGGAAAAAAAATCTTAACAGCACTAAAAGAGTTAATCTCCCCTGGGCTTTGCAGCTGGAACTTGGAATTTCTTATCTCTTGGCCACGTGATCCTGCCGGACAGCAGCCTCAGGGGAATTTCAGCTGCTGTGGGGGTGAGGTGAGGGCCATCCTGGCCCCCGGGGGGGGGGGGGTGTCTGGCGAGCTGAAGTGACTGCGATCTCAGCCAAGCCACCCCCCGGCCGACCCGGGCCAGGCCCGGCCGGCAGAGCCCGGCCTGGCCCGGCCACCCCCCACCAGTTACCTGTTTGGCCGCCGGAAGCAAGAGAGGCCTTCCCGGGCTCTGCTCCTTCTTAAAATGTGGCTCACAGAGGCGTGTCAAGCTCTCTTAAGTGGTTTAGAAAGTTGTCAATATTCAGCCTGGCCAGTTGATTGGGTCTAGAGGAAGCTGGAAGCACCTTTTTGCAAGGAATCACTTCCTGGCAGATGCAGCCTTCTTCAACTACAATTCCCAGCTACCTTAAACTACAACACAAGTCTACTCTTACATTACTCTGATTCTGAATTATGATAAAAACAGAGACTGAACCTGAATAAAACCTATACAGTGAATAGAATTCTCTTCTATAAATCTAACCATACTCAAGGGAAAAAAAAAAAGGAAAAAAACAGGAGAAGACAATTTAACAATTTTTGAATTTTAATTGGCATTCAGAAAATTGATTTAAACTGCATCAATGAAATAACTCTTTCCCATTATATTCACAGACTCTATGATAAAGAGGTGCTATTGCTATACTGATAAAGGTTCTTAAATGGAGAAAAGCTTATGTGAAAACCGATGAAGTACCTTGACATTTTCATTACTTTGTACACACATTGGTGGAAAATTTGCAAACCATTCTTAATTTGTTTGCCAAGATGATTTTGGTAACAGCAGAGTGAGTCAGGAAGGAAAAAAACTTTAGGAATCTATTTATTAAAGGAAAGTCTAACAGACAAAGGCATATTGTTCTAGGTATATATTGTCATGTTTCTGAAACAGACATTGGAATGAAAGCATAAATTATTTCAGAATCTCACCATGTACATTTGAGATGTAACTTTCTATTTCAGATTTTGTTTCTATTCCAAGGTCTTTTTGACTGTTTCTGTTTCTTGATTTTTTTGTCTGTAGTTTCCAGTAAGTTGAGTCTTTAGTCAGAGGATTCTTCAAGCCAGCATTCTGTACTGCCTGAAACATTAAGGCAAATACTATTTAGGTTCTGAAATAGCCATTTATTCCTTCCTGATTATACCAGCCTTTTTAATGGCAATGCTCTTCCAATTTTGCCACAGAGCTCCTTCTAATTCTCCATTGTTTTTGCAGGAATTCAATGTCACAATTCTTGCAATACACAAAAAAAAACCCCTGTGAAAGTTTGCTGTATTTTGGCTTTGTGTGGGTGGGAGTTTTTGTTTGTTTGGCTTGGGATTTTTTTTGTTTCTTATATATATTTTTTTTTTAAAGTGAGGGTGGTCAAACACTAGAACAGGTCAGCAAGGCCATTATGGAGTGTTTATGCTTGGAATTAATAAATACTTGAGTGGACATAGCCTTGAGCAAACTGCTCAAGCATACCCTGGTCTCAGCAGGTGGTGGGTCACGACAAGCTGCAGAAGTGCCTTCCAGCCTAGGCCATCCCCAGATTCTGTGCTTCTGTACATGAATAAAGTAACTATAGGGCATCCATCCTGAACTCCAGCTCTAGCCAAAATAATGGGAATGTCAAATGATTCAAGAAAGTCTTAAACGGTGAGCTTGTAATTGGTGCAAGTGTAGCTTTCTGTCAGCAAACAAGTGGCAGAAAAATAGAATATATTTTAACTTAAAGGCATGAGACCCTACCCATGGACTGAGAAAATTAAATGAAAATTTCTCAAGGTAAGTTAACTAAACTTTTATGCCTCCCAATTATTATTTTAAAGGTTACTTACCAAGGAATATTTTCTATAAAGCAGCAGAAGAACACTCTAGGTAGGAGTAAGACTAGCTTATATCTGACTCTCAGAGTATGACCTCATCTAAAAAAACTTACAGTGTCTTCCACTGGAATGAAGCATTGAAGCTGACTAGCTGTTTCCCCCCTCCCACAGAGACCTCCATTCACTATTGCCAAATTGTCTGTTATTAAGCAGGGAGGCATGCTATTTACTGAACTGGCCTGTTGCTCTGACTTGTTGCCCAGTTCCCAGATTCTCGTTTCCTTAACTTACCTCAGGGCACCAGCAGTTATGTCTCACCCTGCTCCTTATGTTGTTAGCCCATCCTATTCCTATTCCTTGGATTGTGTCATTTTACAATAAGTTTTTTACTTTAGCTTATGGAAAGTAGCATAGCGAACTAATGCGACCCCTTTAGTCACAGGAAACTTAACTGAATTCCTTTCTCACTCAAATCATATAAGACAGAATGATAAAGGTGCCTGTCCTGATATATGTACAGTTTTCCCCTTGCGTAAGCAGAAATTTTATGTTAATTTGGCTTCCCCTGAAAGATTTCAAAGCTAGCCTTCTTTTTCTCCTGCTCATTATACCATCAGTGCCATCTGGTTTTAACATAAACCTGCAGCCTAGAAACCCCAAAAGAACAGCAATATCCACAGTGCTGTGCAAACCAGAAATTAATAGGTCTATTGGATATATATATCAATAGTCCCAGCTAATAACAAGCTGCATTCTCATATGTATAGTGGGCAAGTCTTACATATTTAGAGGAGTGACAAATAAATGAGTGCCACAAAGGAATTCGGTGCTGGAGTCTGCCCCTAGTCTATCTTGTGGTAGTTTCATGCAGATGTTACCACTCCAAGATTTAAGACTCTCTCAGAGACTGATAGTGCCTCTCAAAATGGTTCTTTTGTCCCCAGCATGCTTCTTGCTGAGAATGCTTAAAATTGAACGGAACAGTCCTGCTGTACACGCTCCCAGCACTATCCAGGTTTTTGCATTCTGAGCCTCAATAGGAGTGCACGTGTCGTTTACAATGCCCATCAACACGTCTCCCTCACTCCAATTTTTAGCAAACTCTGCCTATGTTTCCTAATACTCCTGACACGAGTTTACTGTGCATTTTAATTCAATAAGCAATAGTTTTTATTTGCTTATTTCCCATTTGCTCAGCATTGATTTACCTTTCTATATGGAAGCACAAGAAGGATGGAAATAGAGAATTAGGCCATTATCCCGTTTGAGAAAAAGCCTGCAATGAAAAGTGCTAAAGTGGTTCAAATTCTTGCTTCTGTCTAGTCTTCACAAAATTAGAAAAAAAAAAAAAAATTCCTGAAGCAGAGATCTTATAACAAGAATTGACTGTGTACAGGAAGGCACCTTACCAGTGGAGACTTGACTTGTATGTATGCTCCAGAAAGAAATAAAGAACACAGATTGATACATTTGTAAAGTTTTAGATACATAATACTGGAAAATAATTATGGAAAATAATGGAAAAAATTTGAAGGTAAGGTAGTTTAACAACTCCAACACAGTCAGGATTATAAAAGTCTCACAAACCCAATGTATTTTGAGTTATGAAATGCATCTACTTGCCTGTATTAAAAAAAAAGAAAGCAAACAACAAAACAACAAAAAACCAAACAAAATAAAACAAAACCAACGAAATAAAATAAAACCAACCAAACAAAAAAGGAGCAGAGAGCTGCTTACAATTTCTACTAGCTAAGTGTCTGTGCTCATGTCTGTTTTTTCTTGGGTGTATAATTTGTTATTTTGCTGTCTGGGACAGTGAATAAGCTTGTAAATGCACTCTTTTCAGCCAGATATACTGTTGTACCCACTTCTGTTCTCTGAACATTACTTCTTCTGAAGTGAGTTACTGAAAGCAGTGTGCTATGACTCTTTGATAAGAAAAGCTGAATAAACAGAGGATAAAGTGTCCATTTTAAATAGCTTCTCAGCATCATGGGTGATGTAAGAGTAATCTGCTGATCCTGTCTTCACATGGCATACCGCTGATAAAATGTCCTAATGTGTGAGCTTCCTAGGGCAAAATATAACTATTTAATTATTATCATCATTGTCATTACTATTTACTATGCTAAATTTTTAACTTCTTTCTGGTTTTAACATATGTTTGGAAAATCTTATTCCCTAACCATGGTATTCAATTGATCTTTATAGTACGAAATTGCGTAAACTTTCTTAACAATACAAAATTTTATGAACTTTCTTAAGATACATATAATTTACATTGTGGACATCATAGGCATAATTAAGCAAATAAGCCTAAAGGACCCCAGCTCATTGCAAGGAGAAGGATATCCCCTATCCTTAAGATAAGGACTCTTGTTTCTTGATATCTTAAAGCCAACCATGAAGACTAAAGGGTGCTCCTAGGCTATATCAGAATATATCAGAGATATATCAGAATCCTAATCTCTCCAACATATCTGTGAAACCTTTCATGGACATTTTATTAAACAACATGGACAGTGGGATTGAATGCTTGATTGTCAGCAACATCCAGCTGTCTGGTGGCAGCGACATGCTGGAGGGAAAGGATGTCAAAGGATGTCATCTAGAGGGGTTTACCCAAAAAAGCCCCATCTTGTATGGTTACTTTAAAACCCAGATTGAATCAGGACAATACCAGGCAACTAACCGCACAAAACAAACCAAACAAACAAATAAGAAGGAAAGAGAGAAAACCTTGCAGGTTTCAAATGCTTATTTCAAAGCATTAAGAACACCTTGCTGAATGAAATTTCCATGCATAAGCAGCATGTTCACTTTTCATATCTCTGTATTTAATTACACTGTGATAATAGTACAAAAAATGAGAGATGATAGCAGTACTTTCTGCAGGACAAAGACACCATTTTTCATTAAAAATAAAGTGCCCATTCTGCACAGGAAAATACTTTTTGTTTAACATACAGATTTAATTGAAACACCACTAGCAATTTTTAACATTGATCATAAATGGGTCTAAAGTTGGTTTATGGAATCACTCATCAAAGTGAGCTAGGTGCACCATGCACCTGCAAATCTGTTAATTTAAGTTTTTTGACATATATCCCTTTTCCTGTTGCTTCTTTAATTTTTAGCAGAACTGATCATGATATTTTATCGGATTTGCAAGTGGCGGTCAGAGTAGGAGTGGAATCCAAACATCCTCACCTTCCTATTTCTGCACCAAATGCACGTCTTTACCTTACATTAGATCTTCAGTAACAATATTATTACATCTATTTTATGTTCAGTTCTTGCCTGTTTACCTTTTCTTCAGTTGAAAGTTTGGGATTTTTTCATTTTGCATCTTTAATTTTCTATCCCGTCATTTTCATGTATGCAAATATTTTTTTTTCTTTAGCATTTTTCACTAATCAGTACTATGGTGTTTTGTGTTTTACTTCTTTTTATCATTTGGATTGCATGCTTTGGAACCTCTGAACTTCTCTCTATAGTAATGGCAACTTACTGTGTTTGCAGGATTGGCTATTTAAAATACACTGACTGTTGCCTGGTATTTATCTGCAGACTTTCCCTATTTTGGAGCAGGTTGTAAGATCAACTTTATAGCAACAATAAAATGTGTTTATTTTTCTTTTAATTACAATATATTTTCTTCTCTCTGAACAGAATTGTTGAATATAATTAAAATAAAGAGCAAACTCAAATCCAGCTGAAAGCTCTTTACTTTATTGTTATTGGTTGTTTCTTTGCGGGAGTGGCAGAAGAAAAAAAGAAGCAGAGCAGTTAGAAGAGGGAGTGAGAGGAATAACTGACTAAGATATAAAAAACAATGAAGACATTATTAAAAACAAATCACCCGCTTATCAATGTACTTGGTTTATTTCTCCAGTAGATTCTACTTAAAAAGAAAAAAACCAAAAAAAGCCAACGAATCAAACAGAAAACCACAACAGACTGATTCTATCAGAACTGGGTACAAAAATAACAAAAGCTACTGGATCAGACAATTTGTATTAAAATATAAGCTGTAAAATGTTTAAATCAGAGGTTTTATGTTTTTGACAAGATCAGAAGACAATTGCAGTGTTGACCTCAGAAAATGAGAAGGCTGCGGACTGGCAGCTCCTCCCAGAGAAGAACTGAAAAGGCTGCAGGGACAAGATTTCTCTTAAGGCATGTAGTAATTTGTGGTTCAGGAAATGGATTTCTCCAACCAGTTTGAATGAACTGCCAACTGTTCAAAACACTCTGCTCAGGTAACCTTTCTTTATGCAGCTTATCTTTTATGGCAATTGGCAGAGAGAGAAACAGCTACTTTAGTGAAGCTCTTCATTCAGCATAAGGAGACAAGGGCTGCTTGATGACCCTTATGAATACATAATTGAAATCTGAAATTTTTAGATAACACGGGGGGGAAAAGCAACTATATTACTTCATTAACTTGGCAGGGATTTGTCCCTTGACAGCAAAGAATACAGCTGTCTTGCCAAACCTCTGGAGGAGTTTGAAGAAGGGTACATGGTAAGGCACTTTTTCACTATGTGAAATGTAAGTGCCACGTAAGGAACTTTTTCACTCAACAATGACGAGTGTTTGTAAAAGTGCAGTTTGTTTTCTGTTTAAAAGAAAATGGTTCACAGGCCTCTAGGACATCATTAATGACATAAACATTTTCTATAAGGGGTTACTGTAATTGAAGAATAAAATTTAGTTAAAAACATTGCTTCCCTCATTTTAAGGCTTTCACCATAATACAAAATATTAGACTTCCATAATTAAGTCCTACTTAAACTAGGACTTTTCTTTTATATTTAAAAAAAATAAAATAAAATCATCCTCCATTTGAAGGAAAAAGAACTTCAGCACAAGTACTTCTGGATAAGGATCAGGTTATCCCTTGTCTTTCTCCTGGCTAATGTTACCTGTATATATTGGTGTTTCTGCCTGATATTAATAGGAAAGTAAAAGTTTAAACTGTAGAGAAATTGTAAAGCCCCAACAAAAGAAGACTTAACTTTATGGGGAAAAAGGCCTCTAAATGTAGGATTGGATAAGAAACCTTAGAAAGGTTCAGCTCTTGAATGTGATTGACAGCAGACACCATCATGAGTAGGCAAAATAATTTGTTACTTCTCATGTGCACTGTTTTATAAAGAACTTATTTATATGAAATAAAAATAGATAATTTCAACCAGAATTATTGAAGAAAAGCTACTTAATGAGGAAGAGCTCATGAAGACTTATTAGGGAAATTAGGGTAGGCAATAGAATCCCCTGAATTCATTATACAGAAGCGCATAACCAGCATTCATTGGGCAATTCAGCCCCACAAAGTTGCTTGCTCGCTTCCTCTCCTGGGGGGGAAGAGAATAAAAAGGGTAAAAATTAGAAAACTCTTTGACTGAGATAAAGGCAGTTTGATAAGTGAAGCAAAAGCCATGTACATAAGCAAAGCAAAACCAAGGAATTAATTCACCTCTTCTCATTGTCAGGCAGATGTTCAGACATCTCCAGTAAATCTGGGCTCCATAAAATGTAACAGAAGGTTGGGAGGCCAAATGGCATCACTCTGAACATCCCCCACGTCTTCCTTCTTCCCCAGTACTGTATGCTGATCACGTTGCTGTAAGGTGTGGAGTATCCCTCTGGTCAGTTGGGGTCAGCCATCGCAGCTGCATCCCCTGCCAACTCCCTGTGCAGCCCCAGCCCTCTTACTGGTTAAAAATTTAACAAGGGGCAAGGAAAGAGGCAGAAAATTCCTTGCAGCTGTGCAAGTGTTGCTCAGCAGTAATTGTAGTCCTAGTCGCCACGGGGCTCCCACTGAGCTCGTTTGCCTGCGTGTCCTTGCTGTGTTGGGGTGCCCAAAGCTGCCCAAAGGCAGTATCTAGACTTGCTGAGTGAGGAATGCTGCATGTCATTTAATGCATCCTGGGATACTGTTGGTCACCTTCCCTGGCAAAGCTCACTGATGGCTCATGTTCAGCCTGACATATGCTAGGAACCCCATGCACTTTTCAGCAAATCTATGTCACAGCTTGTCCATCATGCTATGTATCATATATAGTTGTAATTAATGAGTCTATAAATTGGTGATTGTGAGATAAAAAGATATTAAAGAATAACTTTTTTTGATTGCTTCCCAAGGTGACATTGCTTCTTGCTAGCTTTTTTTCTGGTTTCTGATGTAGCTATTTTGAATGTGGAACCTGTCCTTGTGAGAACTAATCTACAGTGCTTTTAATAGAGAGCTATAATTCATCATTTATTCAGTTCTATTCAAAAGAAGTTTGCATAATAGACTTCTTTTTTTTTTTTGATCAAAAAAATCAAAATTAAAGGCAAACCAAATTCCACTAAACATAGAAAATAATGAGTTAGACAGAAGCGTGTTTTGATCTAAGCCAAAATCCTTACAACATTGTCTTTCCCAAATATTTTCCTCCTGACTTACTGGTTCCTTTAAGTGAATTTGAGAATTGAGAATTGTGAGTAGGGATGTTTTAATACATATTTGTTATATTTACTGAGACCTTTTTTTTAGTTATTTAACAGATGAATTCCATGACCAAATGCATTTGCTTTTGGTCTACAAGTTTTAGGCAGTTTCCTCTCATACTTTGCTTCCACTATTAATGATCTGCTTTCCTTGTTTTGCTCCTTTCTGAGATTTGAGTTCTTTTCTTATGCTAAGTAATGAAATAAGTTTTTACCCTCACATCATTCCTGAGATAGTCTTGTACATCTGCAGCACAACACAATTGCGGTTTTGACAGGGGTTTTCCTCGTATTACTGAATATAAATTTCCCTATTCTCTCCTCTAACTTCCTCTATTGTGTCTTCCCAGAATATACAATTCATTTGTTAGTTTTTTTTTTATTTTTGAAGACTTTGAGTGAAAGCATTTGTCCCTTTGTTGATTGTCATATTACTGCCAAGAACTGCAGCAAACCAGGCCTTAAGCCACTGAAATAAGGGGAAATGTAATTGCCATGTACTGGAAACACAGCAGTAGAGCACAAAGCCTTTGGAAAGTGCAGACGTTGCAAAGGAATGCATGTTAATTGACTGCATTTCTTTGAATCACAAACTGCATCACAAATTCTTGCAAACTCATAGTGACCAGAAACAGTTGGCTGAACTGTGGGAGAAGGACTACATATTTTAAGCTTACCTCCAAAGCTATTGCATTTTCATCAAATGAAGATGTTGATTTTTTTTAACATGATTTTTCTAACCTACATGAAAATTAAAAAATGTTATACCACTCTGCAGAGGACAGCAGGGTGCCTGAGGTTACCTCACTGAAACAAGCCCTCTTCTCATCCCAAAAATTTACCAATGCCAGAAGTTCACCCACAGGGGAGTCATCTGATTTGCCATCTCCAATACAGCATGTTGAAACTGAGATAAGTTGTAATGCGGGATGCTTCTTCCCCACAGTTACTCACCCAGTACTTGCAATAGACAAAACTCAATAGTGAGAGGCACTGCATTCTGCTGCAGATGCCGATATTTTAGAGATACTTGGCACATTTCAACCTACTTTAGCATTCACAACCAATCACTGCTATAATGTGATCTTTACATGATGCTTGTAGCACTCATATAGCTTGTTAAGGTGCTATTTACAATCTAGGCACTCTTGTCAGATGACACCAGCATTTCCTAGATGATAGACAAAGACCCATCACATCTGTAGGCTTAACATCCTTCCTTTTCCTCATTCCTTTAATCTTAAAAGACATTTCCTCATCATAGAATAATTTGTCTGATTGCAGTACTTAGAGGATGAGTCCTACTCATCAGCTTCATTCCTCTTTAACACAATTGTTAAGCCTCCAGTTGCATTTATAACTGGTATCCAGATTTAAGATGTTCAAACTAAAGTGCAGAGCTTGTGAAGAAAAATTATCTGATAGCCATACAAGTGGTACTTGTTAAAAACCTTGTCCCAGTTTTCATGTTACTGTTGATACTGATGCTTTGATTGATTTGCTTCATTTGACAGTTCTTCAGCACTTGCTGAGCTCTTAGCCTGCTGTTTTACACTAAGGCCTGTAAAAGCCCACTGTAAATATACTGATAAAAAAGTAACACCCAAATATCAGCCATTGATAATATATGTGGAATTTCAAGTAAGGATTTGTCTGTGCCCCCTGGAAATTCTGGGTGTATTAGCTTATTTGTTAACAACTCTACTCATTAAAAGGAAGAGGAAGAACTACCCCTGAGTGTCGTGATGAAGTACTTAACTTCCTTTTCCACACTGAAGAGTCATTGGTATAATAAAATTTATGGTTCTCTTCCCCTTAAGAATCAGAAATTAAGAGCCCTTGCTGCAGAAGTACTGTCAACATGAGAAAGGAAGTTTGCTACTCTCTTAGCTCTTTGATCCTAACAGTTGCTCAAATAATCTGAACCAGACACAAGTATCACTTCAGAGAATAAGGGAGCTCTAGTGAATAATTGTGCACAGTGATGCCATCAACGAAATAATCTTTGCAATGTTCCACAGAAGCTTACATTCCCTAAGCACTAGTGGTCTCCTAGAGAACTATACCAGTGTATCACACCTATCTCTGCGAAGGCAGTGTTGAATTTTCTCTCTCACAGTCACTTTGAATTTATGTCCTTGCTACTGAGATTCTACAGCAGCTCCAAAACCACACCGTATAAAATTCTGAGAGAAGAAATGTCGCAGGCTTCAGGTACTTAGCGCATGTCCAGGGTTCATGCAGGATGCTTACAGAGAGCCACCGAGGAGAGGAGTATGAAAGGCAGAGACATGAGTGTGAGTTTTGTTGAGGCAAACAGCGAGATGACAGAAAGAACCAAGTGGTGTCATGGTGCTGCTCTGAACAAAAGACCAGTGGTGTTTGTAAGGAAGGGGGGCACCCTGTGTCATTGTGAGTGTTCAGGGTAAGAAAGCAAGAAAGGGAGGCATCAAGACAATTTGAAGAGCAAGGAGTGAAATAGAGCAGCATAGAAAAAGAGGATGAAAGGGGCTATTGGGTTGTGAGCAGGGGCCTGTCAGCCCATATGTCAGCAGAGTCAGCAGACAACACAGCATCTCCTGCCTCATCATAAAGCTCCATTTTGAATGTTTTTCCTATGCAAAGCTTCCCTGAGAAGTGGGAGGGCTGAGTGCTTGCCCAGTTGTGGGGCTGGAGCTGTGGGGCAGAGGGCAGCACCAGAGAGACCCAGAGTGTGCAGCAGGGTGTGGGTGCATGTGTGGGGGTGTACTTTTGTGTGTGCATGTAGAGGTGGGCTGTTCCAGCAGATGGAGTGGGACTGCAGCTAAAGGAGTTTGTAGATATAGGTACTAACGGATTACCAGGGATTGCTACGGTGTAGATGGTCTTAAGTACAGTTCCTTGAGAGACCTATATTGTATATATGTTTATACATGCATTTATTTTCTACTAATGGACCTTCATCCTGACCAGTCAGCAAGAGGAACAGGAAGACTGCTTTGGTGTGTTCACGTCTGCATGAGCATCCCTGCACACATTTCTCTGTGTGGTTTGCCAGCAGTCAGACCCTGGGTGCTGGCAGCACACATGCAACCTCACTGTGGTGGGACCCATGAGCAGGGAGCTGTGCAGCCTCTGTCCTGCTACTTGATCTGGCTACTTCTAACAAACATTGTTTAAGAATCTTTTTTAGTCACTAATTTCACAATTAACTAAAAGGAAAAACAGGCACTTCACAGTGATTACTGAAAATTGAACTAAGTCCCATCTACATGTGTTACAGCCATGGTTTAGATGCTTGATCTAAATATGGGTTCATACTCTATAGTTGAGTGATTTTCACTCCTTCATGCAAGGAATGATTTTTTTTTTCTTTATTCAACTTGCTGCAGGTGCTAGCACAAGTATACCTCTGCTTTCCTGGGTACTGAGCAAATATTTTAGTTGTTTACCCAGGGAATTTCTGAATATTTCTTTTATTTCCATTGTCAAATGAATCACAGACAAATAAAATTGCCAAAATGACCAAGCCTTAGCCACAGAAGTAAAGGAGGACAAGCTAGAGAAAAATATATAATCTGCAAGGGTCGCCACAATAAATAGGTTTCAAGTATAATTCCGCAAAAATGCAGCTAATAGTGAAGGGTTTTTCCGGCATGCCACTCTGTAAATGTTGGGCAATAAGGCTGGTGAAGGGTCTAGACAGTAAGTCCTATGAGGAGCAGCTGAGGAGGCAGTGGTTGTTGAGCCTGGAGAAAAAGAGGCTCGGGAGAGAATTTATCACTCTCTACAGTTATCTGAAAGGAGGCTGTGGCTGGGTGGGGGTCGATCAGTGACCGCGTAAGAGAACATAGCCTCAAGCTGTGCCAGAGTAGGTTCAGGCTGGATATCAGGAAAAATTTCTTCACTGAAAGGGTGGTGAGGCATTGGAATGATCTGCCCAAGGGAGTGGTTGAAGTCACCATCCCTGAAGGTATCCCTGAAATGATTGGACATGCTACTTAGTGCTGTGGTTTAGTTCATGTGATGGTGTTTGGTCAACGGTAGGACTCGATGATCTTGAAGATCTTTCCCAACCTCAATGATTCTATGATTCTATGGCTCTAAATGCGGCCAGAACATCAAACCTGTAAAATAGAAATATAATCAAATATAAATATAAAAAGCAATGAAATTGTGGTAGAATGAGAGTTGTGTCACTATGAAAGCATGGTGAAACAACTCCAAACATCATTTCTTTATTTTTGGATGTTAAACGGTGCTACTGAGAATTAAATCTCAATGTCATTGTCTCAGTGGAACCTCTGCACTGGTTACAGGAACAGCAGTTTAAATGGCATGGGAAGGAGAGCCACACAAATACTCTAAATTACTGGTTTAGCCCACTTGAAGAATCCCTGACAAAGGGATTGGCAAAAGCAGATTCAATACAAAAACGAAAGTATGACAAAATTTGTCAGCAATGTTCATTCTACTACTTACTAGATAGTTAAAGCACACAGAAAAAAAACCCCTAAAATCATAAATCAATCAATCTAAAATTAAAATCAACACAAAAATTATCTACATGGAGGCTGGGGTGAATGGTGACCAGGAAAAGGGTAAGGATAGGAAAGGGTAAGGATATAAAGAAATAAGGGAGACCTTCCCATTGAGGCACAAGGTTCACTGTTAGGCCCAAGGTTTCAACAGTACTTAATCAATAACTTAATTTAAAAAAATGTAACAAAAATTGCTAAAGTATTTAACAGTAACTCACTGACAGGTTTAACTTACAAATCTAACATACATAAGAATCTAAGGGAGCATAATTTGTAGTACGTTTGCCATAGCATATCCACACTCACATGCACACAGACCTAAATGAGTATGGAAAAATTACACCTGTGAAAAATTTTCCCCAAATTCAGTGAAGTACTCCTGTTGCATGTCTTTGCATCTTCTCAACGGGTGAAGCGTTGAACCTCTAGGAGTGGGGGTATCAGCCAGGCTGTTAGCATTCAGCAGTGGTCCTCCAAGTATAGCAGATTTGAGAGTTTGCTGGCTCTGAGAAACATCCCACTCAGAGGGAGATTGCTGGTTGCATCCTGCTGCATTCCAGGAGGGCTCAAAGGATCTCACTTAGGATCACATTTATAGAGTCGTTAAATAGGTCATTGAAGTTGGCTTTAGTCATAGTAATTTTTCGTCCTGGATGCAATTCGGGTCAGTAATTTTCTTTTAAAGTTCAATAGCAAATTATTCCACTTGGGTTGTTATTCAGGCAAGAAAAATAAGTTTTAAAGGCCGCTCATTAAAAAATAGGAGCTCGTTAGACAGCATAAGTTCCTAGGAGCATACAGTGTTTCTGAGAAGCTTAAGAGGAGCTTAGTCTGGGTGTTGTTGATCAAGGCTGAGGCCTAATGAGCATTTCTGAGATCACAGAGCATCCCAAGGAGGAAAAGAGGGAATGTACCACCACAGGGACGAACACTTTCTAATGATCATCAAACATTTTGCATTTCTGACTGGTCCAAACTACACTATGTAACATAACACCCACAGAGACATGCAGTTTTTGATATGAAATAAAAGATGGAGAAGAGTGAACTGGTACTTTCAGTCGTTACATTCACACACAGATGGGCCTGAAAACTAATGTTTTATAGTGGTTCCAGTCATTGCCTTCAAGAAAAGGTATACTGGATTTGACAACCACTCAATTTGCTTTCCATCACCTGCACTTGAATATTTTCATTGCAATTGAATGCTTACTTCGTTTTCAGATTGTACTCAGAAATGCAGTTCACTTATACAATTCTTATCAACACAGGATGGTCATGAGCACATTTCCTGTGAGTCAATTCTATACATTTATTCTTTTGTTGCAGTGTATTTGTGGCATTACTAAGTGGAAGAAACATGTCATTGTGAAAAATTTAAAAGCTTCTGGGACTGTACTCAAATACTAGATTAGCTGGTAAAACAAGGAATTGTGTACACTTTAATCAGAAATTAAAAATCCACAGAAGCATGTATATGGTTAGAAAATCTCATGAAATAACCACATGAAAATGAAGCACTTAATTTAAAGACTGGAAAAAAGACAAAATAATTTAAACGTCTCCTTGTATCTTTGAAGGTAATAGCTGAGGAATGTAAAAAGACGGGGTAAAAATGCACCTTAGGTAAAATAAAAATAATATTTGGGTGTATTGGTTTTGCTCAGCCTGGTTTTTTGGTAGTGGGGGGCCACAGAGGTGGCTCCTGTGAGAACCTCCTGGAAGTTTCCACCATGCCCAGCAGAGCCAGTCTGTGATGGCTCTGAAGGATAGGCATGCTGCTGGCCAAAACTGAGCCAATGAGAGAAGTTGGTAATGCTTCTGTGATAACATATTTAAGAAGAAAATCAAAACAAAAAATCACAAGGTTTTGGCTTCTATTCAGAGAAGAAGAGGAGGTGAGAACATGTGAAGAAAAACAAAATGGCGACACCAAGGTCACTGGAGGGGGAGGAAGGAGGGGGAGGAGGTGCTCCAGGCCCCAGAGCCGAGGTTCCTCTGCAGGCCATGGTGAAGACCATGGTGGAGACCTTGGTGAAGCAGGTTGTCTCCCTGCAGCCCATGGATCCACGGGGGATGCAGAGATCCACCCGCAGCCCGTGCGGGAGGTGCCCGTGCCAGAGCGGGTGGATGCCTGGAGGAGGCTGTGATCCAGTGGGAGACGCAGTGGAGAGAGAGGCCCTGCTCCAGACTGGAGCAGCCTGTCCTTGGAGGGCTGCACCCCGTGGAAAGAGAGAGCCATGGTGCAGCAGTTTTGGGAGGGCTGTGTGCCCGTGGCAGGGGCTCACGCTGCAGCAGGGGTGGTGTGGCTGCTGCTCCTGAGAGTGGACACACATTGGAGAGGTTCATGGAGAACTGTCTGCCGTGGGAGGGACCCCACGGCCTCTCAGGGGAAGGACTCCTCTTCCAGAGCAGCTGAAGGAAATCTCAGTGATGGACTGACCAAACCCCCCATGCCCTGTCTCCCTGCACTGTCAGTGGGAAGGAGGAAGGGGCTGGGGGGGTAAGGTGTTCTAAGGGCTTATTTTATTTCTCATTATCCTCCTCTGATTCTGTTAGTAATAAATTCACTTTGTAACTTTAAGCTGAGCCTGTTTTGCCCTTGAAGCGCTTTCTCCTGGTCCTCATCTCAACTAATGAAGCCTTTGTTAATTTTTTTTTCCCTCTCTCTTCTGCCCAGCTGTGGCAGGGATGGTGAGCAAGGAACTCTCATGGGTGCCTGGCATCGGGAAAGGAAGTAAGGTTTATATATAGATGACATCAACTGAGTTTAGAAAGGAAATGTAATATTATGCTGATGAGATAGATCTTCAGTGGAGGGAATCTAGGAAAAGACTTTCCAAAAGCTTTCTGTCTTGGGCTTCTGGCTTGAAAAGTAAATGTTCAAAGGTATGCCTGAATTGTTCCCCAAGTAAACTATCAAATTTAAAGAAAAATTCTTCGTGGGCTCTCAGGGATAGGAAGAATGACAGAATACTGTCAAAATTATTTTGTGGATTCACTGATGGAAATCCCTAAAGGAATAATTTCTACTTGTAAGTGTAGGTTCCCTCCCTCAGTATTCTGAAGTAAAGTGATAACATTTTTTTTGCAGTGGACTGTTGAGCAAGCTACAACTGCAGACATGGTGGAAAAGGCTTTTTTCTCTCTAGATAGTCCCAGTGAAGATTGAATCTGACAGCTGTTCTGAGAGAATATTCAAAGATGTGAAGAGTTCAACAGCAACAAAAAAAATACATTTCTTATTAACTCAGCCCCCTGGCATAGTAGAACAAATGAAACAGATGATTAAACCAACACTAAAACAACACTGATAAAATAACCAGGTGAAAAAGGAAAATTGGGATTTGATAATTCCCTTAGTTCCAACGGCTCCTCAAACCTCCCTTGCTACTAATAGAAACTCCCTTTGAGAAGTTTGAGGCTGAAGTATACACAAGACAGAACATCAGTGGTACAAGTGCCCTCAGATACAAGGGTTAAATCATTATGTAAACATTATGTTAATTTTGGAATCAGGTACATTTGTAAGTAGCTACTAAATTACAGAAATCCAGGACTAGAGCAAAAGCTTGTTTTTACAAATTTCAGAGAGAGAATACCTGGGAGGGTGGAGATCTGGGGATGCAATTAGCCTATGCAAATCCTGAACACAGGCTGTGTCACAAATGCAATGGGCTGTAACCACACTACAGGCAAGGTCAACCCTTTTGCAAATTAAAGTTACTGGAGAGAAGAAAGCAATAGATAAATTTTACCATTCAAGTCAGCTGAAATCATGCAAGCAAGGAAATTTTTCATGACTGTGGAGACCCATCTCTGGTGTATTCATGCAAAGATGGGATTTGGAAGAAAGGTTAATTTTTACTTCTTTCTTTCTGAGTGGCTTTTAGAGAGCTGATTTTTGCGTCCATAGCAGTTCTTGTAAAAATGGAGACTAAAATTTAGAATTACTGAAATGATCACCATAAGAATAAAATCAGAAGTTTTTAAGCCATGATGATACTATTTTAGGAGTGCATTTTTAAATTAAATTTGTAGTTTTAAAAGCTTAATTTCCATTAGAAAAGTGGTTTAAAATAAGAACCGAGGTTGGCCCCAAGATATGAGCTGAGAACAAAACAAGGCCAAATCCTAGATTCAATGAAATCAAAGTATTAGCAGAGAATTGGCTTTAAAATTACTCTACTGAAAATAGTAGTAATAGAATTCTAGGAATTGTTCAGAGTGATGTAACTGCAAAAATTATGGGAGTAGTATAGCCTTGTAAACATAACAGAAACAAGACCCTGAAGAATTATACTCTCTTATGTTTTCAGATGCTAAGAAATATTTGTAAGTGGCTGACCTCAGGTCCTCAAGGTTCAGCTCTGTGTCAGAACATTTTCCAGAGAAATAGCTCATCTCTTACTCTGTAATTGTTAGTAAAACCTTTAATTAATAGCTGTACTTAAGTTATCACATGTTTCTGGACAGCCCAGGCTTAACCCTCATACTAAGTTAAAGTTTTTGTGGTTACCTAAGACACTCTGATCTTCTGTGGTCAGTTCTCATTACCATTTTCTTCTGCTGTTTTCTTGCCTACAACCTGACCTGTGGGTGATCACAATTCTAGAAGTCTTGAAATGAGATAAGGGCTTAGACTTTCTATTCATGGGACAGTAGCACAAAGTCAGCAATAAGTAACCTTAATTTTTCCTCAGTAGTGTCTCTTCTGTTTACATGAGCAGAGTTATGCATCCCAGACCCCAAAGCCCTGTTCAGAGACACTGCTTCCCAGATGATTGTCTCCGAGTTCCAAGCACATTTGAGCCTTTGGCTGAAGATATAGGACTTTTTTCCTATATTAGATCCAACAGTATTTGCTTGTAACCAGCTCACCAAGTGAGCCATGTCCTTCCTTGAGAGGAGTTTGACCTGCTACACTAATTTGAAACCTTCTTTCTGCAAAATGAGTTGCATTTAATCATGATGCCAACAGGCAGTAGAAACTGATAACACACTTCTTTTCCGAGGCTCTTTTGCATCTGGATATAAATTCAATCCAAGTCAACAAACCTTGGATAAACAGGATGAGAAAGCCTTCATTTAAATGAACTCTGCTTCATATTTACTTGTCTTTTTGGTCTTTGTGAACTCCTGAGCCTGAAGAATAATTCTGTAAGCCTGTGTGCACTTAGTGCTTTTATGACTCAAGAACTATAGGCATGTTCTTCATATACTTCCCTTAACTTTCCCACAATTACAAAAATTGTTGTCAGTCAGCTCCTGATTAAAGCTGTTTGAAGAAGGAAAAAAACTGCCTAAGAGTTAAAATGTTTAATTTCAGAGATAAATGAACATTTTTTTTCAGAGAAGAGAGAGGCCTTTGACTGCAGTCTAATTTGTTTATTCAGTAATCCAGCATTGTTATGTGAGCACATTTGATGAAATACTACAGCAGTTCCCTGTCTTAAGTCTGTGTATTTTAGCAGTCCATACACCTCCCCTTCTTCCTGACAGACTTGCAGTGTCTGCCTAGATGAAGTGGGTGCTCATTGTTCCTTGCTCCTCTCTTCTTTTTGACAGAGAGCTCCTTCTTGAAGCTTCTATGTTCTTGTGCGTGGGTTTTGTTGTTGTTTTGTTTATTTTGTTGTTTTGTTTTTCTCTATAGTTCTTAAGTCCTGGAAACATGTTTTATCAATTCACAATAAAACTAAATAAATGGTTTTTTTCTTCTGATGTGGTAAGAAAAGGACTAACCCAAGTTCGATATATTGGAGTGACATCTTTGTTCTTGGATAGCATAGGAGCACAGTCTATTTCTTTGTCACAGAAGCAACCAGCTAGATAAGGTGAATTTCACACAATACTGTTCCCCATTCCTGCTACTTCTCTTGTTGTAGTGGTAAAAGGGAGCCTTATGTATATGCAACATAAAATAATCCAGTAGGAAATCAAACTCCATTACCTTTAACAAAATCAATAAAAGGAAGCTCAAAAATATGAGATGCCAGAAAACAGCTTGTCTGTGCAGTGAGCACTCATCTCTCTTTATTTCATGTCTGCTTTATTAGCATGGTCACATTTATATGGGATCTGCCCCATGTGGTGCCTGGAAAGGGTAGTTCTCACTACTCAGCAGCTGTTCAAATTTCATTTTCTTCCTGGTGGTTCCATGTGTTTTGTCAATTCTTACTGAATGCCACTGAAAAAAAAAATAGCCCTTGGCCCTTTGCTTAAGGCCTCTTTCTTGCAGTGCCCAGAACTAGTATCTTTCATTGTTTCACAGAATCAGTTTTTATTCTATAAAATGATAAAACAATATGTAATGTCTTCTGTATTCAAATCATTGATTGATTTAATTATCTTTATTTGAACACTCACTTTTTGCCTTAGTAAAGCTAGGTATTCAAGCTGAGATAGGGCACATGTCAAAGACTTATGATAGGTTCCATTTAACACATTCCAGAGTACTTTGACTGGTCTTCAGCTGCTCTTTCAGAGTCAAAGCAAGCCTCACATAGGTCCTATGTCCTGTCTGTTGGACCACTGTGTATTTCTTGTATACCTAATGGCACCTCAGATGCCATAGACACCAATATTTAAGCAAATTATGTCAATCACCTCATCAATGTATTCGCTTCAGTCTCAAAACCATTCAGTGTACCGCATCTTGACACTGGTACAAATATCTTCCTTCCAGAAAAAACCCATAATTTTATACCTAACCTATATAATACATTAGAAAATATCTATCAATTACTTAAATTCAGTGCTGGACTCAACCAGACGTCATAAAGTGATACAGTTGATGGAAAATTCCGTATGCCTTTAGCCCCATAGATGATTTCTTCTGTTCCTTCCAGTCTATGTGGGTTCAACATCAGTATCTCCTCTTTCAAAGCTTGTCCATTATCATCATACAATTAGTTTTGCAATCCTTTTCTTGCACTTTTTTTTACCTCAGTTGTTGGCTCTTTGCCCCTCCTGTACTAGTGTTCTATAACTGACCAATCTCTGAAGTCATTCCCATTTTCTAAGTTCTCTTCCCATTCAAATCCATTATCTCCCTCCTGGTATCCACCTGACCTTACCTCCAAATATATATATTTTTTTTTCACTACCTTCTATTCTTAGTCTAATATTTAGATTCCTCTTTAATCTCTTCATCTTTCCTTAGATTTTCAAGTCCTTTTTTTTTTTTTTAAATCCTCTCCTCAGTTATTGCCAGTTGTGCTGTCATCTTTTCTTTTTATGCATCATCATCTCTGACTCTGTTCTCTTTCAATTCATTTTTGCTTTTATCTTCCCTAATTCTCAGTGTTTTCAGTCTTTCTGAATTTCTTCCCAGTATCTATCTTCTTTCCTCAAGAAACTTATTATCAACTTACCTCCATTCAGCTTTATGTTCTTTGTCCAGCTGTTCTCAGCATTTAAGAATCATATTTTATATTTTCATGCCGAGTACTCTGTCCACTTTTGTACTTGGTTATTTGCTTTCTGACCTGCATCTTTTCATCTTGTTATTCAAGTCAATAGCCTCTTCTTCCTCCTATGCTGGTGAAAGGATGATGGCTGCTCTCAGCACATGGTAGGAACATTGGTTTTAGTTCATTTGTCTGCCATTGGATTCCAGATCTTTAAGACCAGATCACAAAATGTTGTGCTCAGACAAACAGTGAAACCCACAAATGTGAATGACCTTTTTCAAATGTATGAATGAGTTTAAGCAAACATTCATTAAGCAAAAGAAATTTTGATTTTCAAGACTTTGTAAATTTGCTATGTTTGTGTAGCTTTCCATAGATTTTCAGTATCATTAATTAACTTGTCTGCCAAAAGTCAAGCTCTTTTTTTAAAGACAAGGAATATGAGGACAGTAGTTTTCTGCAAAAAATTATTTCTGTGTAGCATAATTTGAGAAATTAAAGGACTCCAGATTTGTTTAAAAGAAATTTTATCAGAAAAACTCAGACAATTGTGTACAAATCTGAAAATTTTCTACACCTGAGACTTTGCACAATACAGTAAGTCTGATTTAGGATGCAGATAACTAATACCATTCAGAATACAGAATAATCTTTCAGACTCTCATTAAACATGATGGCCCAACACCATTTCTGTTGTAACCTATTTTCTATTCTACAGGCACAATGGAAAATTTAAATGTGGTCACAGTTCAGATGGTAGAACATCAAGGAGAATCAGTTGGAAGAGTTGTAGTGACTAGACTGATCAAAATTTTATTTGTATGCTCTTATCCAAAGTTCACTGACTTTTTAAAGAGTCTGTTGACTTCCGTGCCCTGTAAAAAGGGTTTAAGTGCCTCTTTCTGAGAGATTACTGCAGGATATTTTGCTCCCCCATGGTAAACTGTTCGATTTTTCATTGAACAGCCCATTGCAACTGGAAGTAAAAATCTCAAGCACCTAAAATATAACAGCATTATCTTAAAGCAAAAGCATTATTCAGAATAATTCATTAATGCAAAAGCTAAATTTTAAATTGTGCATGGGCATTTGCAAAAGAATCAGTCAATGTTAATATCTGTCAATTTCAAGTAAAGAAATAATTTCTGAATTTCAGATTTTCCTTTGGGAGCTTTTTAATGATTTTAAGATTACACATGAGAGGTCATTTCAAGATGAACTGGTTACATTTCTATTCATCTGTTATGTTCAAGACTCTATAGACATGTCTCATCTAGTTGAAATAAATTTGTGTGCATAAGGCTATATAAAAATTCTAGATAAACATTCTGCATAAATGGATTTGTATATTGTCAAGCAGAAGATAAATACAGTTGATCTAATATGATCAGTTGCCACAGCTCTCATTGGCCTGTGGACATTAAGATACAGCTGAGTTCAGGGGCTGTGGCTACTGCCATCCCTCTTCATCTATAGCCCTTACATCAGCAAAATAAATACATACAGTCAAAGTGCTACTGAACCCTTGACTGAATATGAGGTATTATTTTTGTGGTTCTGTATGATAGATTGAAACCTCATTCATCATGAAAAAAGGGTTTAAACACACACACACAAGGCCACAATCTATAAATATAGTTGTTTAATGACCAAATAAAACATTTTTGTAAATAAAATTTAAACCACCTCTTTCCTCTGACTTTATTTGCACTTTTGCTAGGCAAGTCCGTGAAGAGCTAATCCTAATGACAGGGTAATTTGCACTAAAATAAACAATTTCATATACCTGAGAGATAATACTCAGACACTGAATAATAAAGAGTCTCATTCTTCTTATTTAATGGTTAAAATTTGTTATAGTAGGATATAGGATAGGTTGATAACATTTTAAAACACAGTGTTTCCCAAAAAATATTTTAAAATAAAACCACCTAAATTCTTCAGCCTTGATTGAAAATCATCCTTCAACCCAGAAGTAGAAGATTCTTGAAAGTAAATACACACACCTCAATGCTTTCTTTATGTTGTACAAGAAATAGACAAAATCGGTATTTACACAATTGTGGTCTTATTTTTGTGTGAATGGATGGAGTACTGGACATTGCACTGTCTGGAAGATTTTTCTGAGGTGGTGTTGTCATCCTCATGATGTTGAAAGACTGAAATTTTTATAGCCTTTCAAAGAGAACGTGTCAGGGGACGTGTGGGAGGCACATGAATAGAAGGCAATATGTGAATTCGAGAGGCTAAACCTGGAGAGGCACAAAGTTCAGCAGTATCTAGGAAAATTAGCTTACAATTCCAAGCTAATCAGTCTTAAATGTGAACTTTTTGCATGTGGACACTAAATTAAGTTTTCATTGTTAACCTTGCATGGGTTTTCTGTTTTAATATAGATAAAAGGCTGATTTGTGATGTTGTTGTATAGCCTTGACAATATCTTTTAATTTTTTCTCCAGTCTTAATATATTCCAGTTATCTAAACCCTATAGTATTTAAATTAAAATTTGAAAAGCAGCATGTTAGTAAATAAATAGTACAGAAATTTAAAAATGCTACTTATAGAGTGCTTATCTACCTAAGCAAAAGTGCAAAAAACTAGGAGCCTGAAAATTTATGTATGTATTCAGAAATGTCCCCAGTCCAAAGCAGAAATGAAAATATTTTGCTAGCTCATTTTGAAACTCATTTTTCACATCTAGCATCAGCTTTCATCTATGCCCATATGGAAGAATATGAGCACTGAGCCTGGTTGTGTTAGACCACATAAGCACTTCTGATACCTGTCTTGTAACTGACAAGCCTGTGAAGGCTTCTAAGTACACACACAGACACACATTATAACCATAACATTACAGTCTTGGGATTTGGTCCATCTGGCAGTAACTTGGCAATTTGCATGTATTTCGATGTAGCTCAAAGTTGTTCACTGAGCAGTAATTCCTTTTCTCATCTACAACATGTGCAAAGCCTAGGTTTCTAAGTTTGAGTTACTAATGTCTTTGTTCCCATGCTTAAGAACAGTGATCTGGCACAGTTAAAGGCTTACAAGATAAAAAGGAAAAGCTAAAGACAAACCCCCACATGTAATAGAGAAATATACAAATAAAATGAGCTTCTATGAAATATTTTTTTCAGCTGGGAGGTCATTTGACATGCAGGAGTTTTATCTTCCTACCAGAGGTCAGATCTTCTGTCAGAAACAGCTCTTTTGTCCTTCTGTTGTGGGTTTGTTCTGTGACCATGGTCCATTCTTTGGCCTTACTGACACTATTTTCTCATCAATACAGTTTGAATAATGCAGCTGTCTAGCAGAAATATCCTAAAGCATTCACTAATTTATTTCACAATGCATAGAGATAAGAAATGACAGCCAGATGTTTAATATTACCCATATCACATTTAATCTCCATTTGATTGCAACAATGTACAACTAAGTGCTATAAATGGAAGTACACTACTTTTTCCTTCCTTTCCTTCCATGAGTCAAATGGTACAGTGAGGGTAAAAGTTCAGTCTCAAAGCTGTCCATTACTTTTTAACACAGGGAAAGCAAGAAGTCTGAACTCCTCAAAATAAGATCTTATTGTGTAAGAAAGTTAATGTCAGATACACTCTGGAAAAGCAGTTGAGTAGTTGCATAAAATTAACTGTTTTGCAACCGAATTATGGAGTGTTGCAATAACTGAAACAAAGTTCAGCCTAGTTGCATCACACCAAGGTATTTGTGTTCTCACATTCCCCATGTGAAACATGATGTACTGTCAGAATATTCGAGCAATAAAATGTTCTACACAGTGCCTGAGAGGTATGATTGGTACATGTGCTTACTATAGGGCATTAGTAAAGATGCCTCAGTGTGTGCCTAGTACCTGGGCAAGATAATTGAGCACTTGAGAAAGGTATTCTAAAAACAAGGCAAAAGTTGGTAACCTGTATGAGAAGACAGTGCATGCAGACTTTAAAAACAAGTGTTGTTTACGGAATCAAAATAATAATGAAAAATACAAGCAGGGACACAAAATTTATTAATGAGAATATATTATATAGAAACACAGCAAGACATAGCAAAATAAACAGACTGACACACAACAAGATGATTAGTATACTTGCTCACTTAGAAGTCACCATTCAGGTGCTCTCCTCTTCAGCAGCAGGGGAGAAATTGGGTACTTGCTCTTGATCCTCTCATTCTTTTAAAGTGTGTCTCTGGGTAGCAGCCATCTTATTTACTTGTCTACTCTCCTTAGCATCCACATGGCCAATGCATGGCAGGCAAGATAATAAAATCATCTTAATTTCAGGTTACCCCATACCCGTTTTGAATCAAAGCATTTCATATCAACTTAAAATTAATACAAATAATAAATAATACAAATACATTAATACAAATAAATTCAAATAATCAACTTTTCATGTTTGCTTCAAATTAATATGAATAATGTAAGAAATTAAAGTACCAAAATTCAGTCTGACATTTTAGAGCAGGCGAAGCTGATATTTATTTGCAAAATTTTTAGGGGTGTTAATTTCAGCTAATCACATTCTCCCATAGATTTTGCTCATTCACATACATATTTTCACACCTACATAGTCAAGATCATCAAGATATGCATGTCCACATTGTCTGTCCAGGAACACTTATGTGTTTTAAAGACTGTTGTCTTGGATTCTTCTTGACTGACAACAATCAACTTTGATTTTTTTTTGGACAGAATTTTAAATACTATGTAAAAGTCAACAGGTATTATTGGGCAGTCCTTTGTTTCAGTATATTACTAACTCCAGCCTCCATAAACCTTAGGCAAGGTTGTTGTTCAGAGGGTTTGTTTTTTGCTTTTTATTTTTCTATGTGAGTTTGGAATCTACACATATATCTGACTATAGTTTGTTTTCCTGGTAGGGCAACATTATGTACTGTAACCTTGCTTTCATCTTTCTGCTGTTCAGGATGTATGACTTTCTGTGGATGAGTTGTTTGTCGTGTGGCCTATTCAAAGAGCAGGCCTTTTGATCTTGATGAAAAAACCTTCTGTTTTGCTTAGTTTTATTGCTTCTGATGGCATTGCTTAGAACAGCACTGCATTAGAGTGGCTTGTGCCTGTGGAAGTCTATATAGATCTATGACAAAAACTTGGCCATGTTACAGCTGGTTCTGGCAATGTATTTAAATTGTATATCAAGGGGAATTAATTATATTAATTTCTTTTTCAGCTAATTCAATTAGATTCTTATATTAGTGATTATGATTTATAATAACACCTGGATTTTATTGCTAATAGCAGCTTAATAAATGGAAGACTATCTAAGAAACATTAGTTGTGACCCATATCTTCCCCAGCTAGATCCCTGAGGAAAATGAGACTTGCAACAGCAGCCATTTATAGACAGTTGAAAATGTCTGTTTCTTGAAATGCCCTAAATTATCGGAATACTTAGTTGGTCTTTGCATTATAGTAGTCCTGAAACCTTTTTGCAGTCTGTGCTATAGAGCAGCTAGTGTTAATAGGAGAAGAAAGCTCTGGAAAGAGCAGCCAGCAGCTCATTCCTCTGCTACCTTTCTTTTGCAAAAAATTGACCTTTTGCTGTTCTTTCACAAAATCTCTTTATTTAGCAGACTTTGCGTGTAAAACCACAACTTATTTACAAATTCACACCCGCAAGTTAGGACCAATTTCATTCAAAAGCACTGGGAATTTTGTGGAAAGGTCTTGGAATAAGTTCTGGACAATATTGGAGACAAATATACATAAAATTTAAACCATAATGAATTGAATAGTGAGAATATAATTATTGGTAGTCAGCATGGTTTACTGGAATATGAATCTTGCAAAGGAAATCTGATTTCACTGTCAGGCTTCATAAGATTATAGATTTGGTAAATAGAGTTGAAATTATACAAAGTATTTAGCTTAATACCATATAATGTTCTAATGAAAGGAATCACACAAGTAGATCATCAGTTGGCTAACAGACAGGGGATGTATTACTCTGGTTTGTTTTCTATCATGTTCTGCAGATATCTGTACTGGACATAGTTCTGTTCAGCATTTTCATCAATGACTTAGTAATAAATACAAATCACTACTGAACAAAATGCACTGGAAGGAAGGCACACAAACCATACAGTGGAATGACGGAAAAAGCACAGCTGACTGAACTTAAAACAATGTCTTGGAGCAATGTAGTAGCAAATATGTACTGTTTGTAGTGGTAATTGTGTAAATAGCAGCAGTAGAATAGTAAATACAGCTGTGATATATCAGTTTAGATCTGTGTGATTAGTATTGCCATTTCATAAGATAATGCTATAAAATTTTTAAAAGGGAGAAGGGTGATACATTTGACAAAAACCAAACAACTTAACACTGATGACTGTAAAAGATAGTATTTCGTTTGGCTGTCTTTAAAATTCATAGAATCCTAGAATCATTTAAATTGGAAAATACTTCTAAGATCGTCTCTCCTAACCATTACCCAGCACTGCCAAGTCCTCCAATAAGCTGTGTCTCTAAGTACCACATCCTTTGAGTACTTCCAGGAATGATGGAATGACCCCTTCCCTTGGAAGCCTGTTCCAACACCTGATGACGCTTTTGGACCCCAGCTCCCTTGGCTGCTCTTCATAAGATTTGCACCCTAGACCCTTCACCAGCTTTGTTGTCCCTTTTTTGGACAATGCAAAAATAATGGTATTGAACAGCTAGGCCAGGAAAAATTCAGAGACATTGAGTCTGCATTAATGTTTAGCTTGCTTTATGGGTGGCAGTTTTGAAGTAAATCTGTTGATTCTGCCCCATCACTGTGCTTTGGATTATGCCACAGGGGCATGTCGGGCTGTGTGTGGATGGATGTAGGGATGTAGATTTGTGCTGGGAGTGCAGTAAGTGTGCCAGATGTTAATGAGCACACATCCAGCCTAGAGCTTGCTCACTGTAAAAGTCCCCCAAACACTTGTACAGCAGATACAGCTGTTTACCTACAAATCTAATCCTATGTTCCGCCCTAATGTGAATACAGCCATAGTTAGAAATTACTCAAGAATTTTTTTCTGTTTTATCAGACCTGGTTTTCCTCCCATAAAACTAAAACACACTTAAAAACCTCCCCAAAAAACTGGTCTATTCCCCTAAATTTCCAGGTTTTTATTTTCATACCAAACAACAAAGAAAAAGAAAAAAAACTGCATTTAGTTGTTGGCCTGAAATGCAAAGTGGAATATGTTAAATTTTCTACCTGCAGAAATGTAGAAATGAACAACTTTTTCAAAGGTACACTTTACAGCTGCACTTTGAACTTTTATAAATACTTTGACTCAATATTGGGAAAACTGGTAAATTGGCAAATGTGTGACTTCAAAGTTTCTGGATAAATGGGTCATTTTCTTGTAAAAAAAAATAAGTCTTACTGTTGGAGTTGTTTTTCTGGAGATAAACCATTATTTAAGGCTAAGGAGCTTCAAGGTTAGACCTTTTGCTCCATATTATTACTCTGAAATATGACCTTTTAATGACCAAATTTTTTTTTTATTACACCTATGTTTACTAAAACCTGTTTGAAAATATATACTTAACTGAAAACTAAAGCCTGTTTTTCTTTTTTAATCTCTTCATATTACAAGTAGAGTACTATAAAAATGTATTTTTCAAAGGTATTGAAGAGGTTTGTTTCAGTTTTCCTTTGGATAAGATTTCTCACAGCACTTGAATATAAACAGGATGAGAAACAGGTGGAAGGATATCTACCTTTTCTAAAGCTATTTAATGTTCTGGACAGCAAGTGGTGCTGCTGTATGTGGAATACATAATGGTTAAAAAACAAAGAGAAATGAAATCCATATCAAGAAATTACTGTCCTCTGTCTCAGGCACGAGGCATGTCTGAAACATACTTACAGTAATACATCTCTAGAATATTACTACAATAGTAGTATGTACACTCTTCCTATATCAAACAATTAGAAATATTAAAGAAACTCTGACAGGAAAAACAAAAATTAATTTTTTGTCTTATTTACTTAAAATTTTTGAGTTATTTACAGTTGATTTGTGAATTATTTTCTCATGTTAATCCATGACATGAAAATTTTTAAGCAGCAACAGAGAGATATTAATTAAAATCATCAGATTACAGTTTCATTAGGCAGAAAACCTGATTCAATGGTGAAAATAGTAGTATTATTGTATTATTATTATTATTATTACTACATAGTTTAACAATATTTTAGTTTTAATAGTAAAATATTTTTGGCTAATTTAATATTGCAGCTTTTTCTGGTGCTTGCATAAATGATTGTTCAAGATCTGAAACAGCTCTGCCTCCTCTTCTATTGTGTTCTTACTTATGGACATAGAACATTAGATCAGGAATTACATATGTTTGTGTATATACTTGTATATATACATATATGCACTGAGTTTTCAGAGAAACAGTTTCAGTGGCATCAAAGCAATTCTCATATAAAAATATGTCCTATTAATCATCCATGACATTTTGGTATCTTGGTATTCCATAAATTTACATAGTAAGATATCAAGTTCCTACCTGAAAAAGTTGTTATAAGTCTGATATTTTTACATCTAGAAGGGAAGAAGTTTTTTTTTTTTTAATTTCTGCCTGGCAAAACAATGAAGTGCATGATGTTATTCTCAGCTGTCTAAAAATGTTATTTCTTCACATACACATATGTTTTGGTCTATGTTATTTCTACACAGTAAGTTTTGGCATTTTTTTATCTAACTTTTTTTTTTCGAGTCTACCAAAAATTAAAAATTATCTGGACAATAGAACATGAAGCACAGAAAAAAGCTGTGCCCCTTATGTGTTAGTACTCTTTTCAGATCCATGTTGTCTGCTCTCTAAAACCATCATAATGAATTTTTTACCTCTGAAAGTTTGTACAGATGGAGTCCTTTCAAAAACAATGGGGAAAGAAATGTGAATAGGATTTCAATTTTTTATGACAACTTGATTCAGAGCCATCAGGCACTGAAGGTTCAAATGAAAACCAAAACAACAGTGAAATTCCAGGGAACATTACATCCCAATGAGGGAGAAATCTTCCTGTTTAATTTTCCATTGGGCTGGGCACTGGGTACCAGAGCAGCAGGTAGGAGAAGCTGTGTGGTACCAGCTTCCAAGCCAGAGATCATAATTGTTATGTAACTCTGAAACTTAGAAGTAGAAATGGAAAAATATTATTGTTTTTGAACTGTGCAGAGAGATGCAGAGAAAAATGTAATACTCAGCCTGAGCAGAGAAGATTAGGACTCATTTCTGTAATGCCTGTAAATTAACCTCTAGATCTGCTCCTCTGCAGTATTTCTTTGCATGCCAAAATAGTTTCTTAACTGGAAGTTTTGCATTTTTCTTGTGTGGTGTAGAACAGGTATAGAAGAAACTGTTCCTGAAGAATACTCCTTAAACTTCAGCTTATGGGACTTTGTCCTGAGGATGTACTCACATATTTAGCCTGCCTGTCCACATTCTAGGACTTTCCTGTGTTACCATTCTACCAAATTCTAAAAAAAAGGATGTATCCTCAAATCCTTTCATTCCACTCTTCCTGGTATTCCCCTTTAAGATTGCTTTCATGAATGGATGCCAGGCTAGCAGGGCAAGAGGCCAAAGTGAATTCTTCAGTTAAAGTCCTTTATCTTTTAGTTATCCATCTGATAATAGCACAGAACCCTTTCTTTTCTTGGATATATCATCTTGGGTTACAATAAAAGGGAATGGTTAAAAGAGATGACTACATAAAAGCAAAAAACATAACTAATCAGGCCTGTGACAAAAAATACAAAGCTGTACAGAATTTCTGCAATGTAGATAGATTGAGCTTAATGTTAATATTCTTTCATTTCTATATGATTTCTTATATTATATTCTCAGAGAAAAAGGATGAAATATCCCACTTTGTCGAGATGCAAGGTTTTGAACAGAGAATATCTCCCAGGCATGTTTAGGTATGTTGGTTGAATGAGCAGATAATCAAATGGAAGAAACATCTCACAAGAAAAATATAAACAGAGATGACCAAAGTTGACTGCTGAGTCTTTTCGTGAATAAATTACAGTCAAAGTGATTTTTTTACTGAGGAAGAAATCCCTAATCAGTTTTCAGTATACTAGCTTGTGCCTCATTTTATTTCCTGAATTCTGCTTGTTCCCCTTTTGAATTTGGACTATGAATCCTCCCACTGAGAAGTAAATAATGGAATTGGGGTAATGAATAGTGGAAATAACTCATGTTCAGTGTTTATTCTTATTGAATTGTTGTTGCAATATGACTGTTTTTTCCAAGTCCCTTTTTAGGAGTAAGAAAGTCAATTATCTTAGGTAAATATTGATAGTGGATATCTCCCTCTCTTTCTAAGATATTGCTAACTTGTTGCAATATAGGATTGGTCACAAAACTCTGTTCCAAGGCAGAAAATGCCTCATTCAAAGTTATTTTGACCTTTGATGATTGTGGTGGACCTTACCTATGGCTTACTATAGAAAACTCCAAGGATGAACAGTAGCTCAGGATAGTTTTGGCCAACATTTACGTGTTAGAAGCTTATGCTTTTTCTCCAACCCATTGTCAAAATGCTGAAGGAAAAAATTTCTCTGGAATGAAATAGCAGGAAACTTGATCATGTCTCTCACTTGCTTCCTCCAGATATATTAATATTTTCTCTGTTGTTAAGGGAGAAATAGAACTCAATAGTCAGCATAAAAACAGAAAACAGTTCCAGTCTCAGCAGGAAACTCCCTCTTACTCAAAGATATAAGGAAACCCATGTGTTTTGGCTCTTCCTGCCATGAGCTTAAGGACCAGCTTGGGCAGATTTTGTAATCTTTCTTAAATGATTCTTGGAAGAGATGGAGTATTGAATAAAGGCATAATTGTTATTGCAAGATCAACAAACAGTCATAGTGATAGATTACAGCAGTTTACATGACAAGGAGAGAGCTAAACTGCAATTTAAACAAATTCTTTAAACTCACTCCATAAAGGAAAAAGTGAAGAAGTGAGAGAAAACATATTACCCTAAATTGAAAGTAAAACTTATTAATTAAAGGGAAAAGGAAATTGAGTTAAAATGGAAGAGACTAACATAAACTGAGACAGACTTCCACATGAATAGGGTAAAATATTTTTTATGTGTTGGTCTACCTTGTTAGAAGACTGCTATTCAAAACCACACTGTGTATCTTGTAAAGGTAGCTGTCGTAATGGCTTCAGGATTAAGACTTCTCCAGTTTCTCCATTCTTATCCTTGTGAGTGGTGTGAATTTTAACAGAATGAAGATGTCTCCTCAGAAAGCACTGAGTTGTGAGTGGTTAAAATCCTCTGATCTAAGGTAGCCACAGGTCTCATCTCTTAGTGTAGTTTGTTTTTGTAGTCACATATATCTTGACTACAGATACACTACTCACTATAGATAAATTCCAAAAAATCTGAAGATAAAGAGGGCACTGATTGCCTAAAATGAGCACCTGCACCATACAGACTACACAATTTCACTAAAAAGTTTAAGAATCAGAATAACTTTTTCTGGTGTAACTAATGTGGACTACATGATTTGTTCTGGAGATATGAAGGACTGGACAAGTGAGTAAACCTTTTGATAAAGTATTCTGTAGTAATGGTACCTCCACTGTTTCTCATTTTCAGATTGATTTGAAAACTTAAATATAGTCACTGTTTGATGACAGATGTAAATAATGCTATTTATTATTTTTACTGGGGTTTTTGTTTGCTTGCTTGTTGTTTTGGTTTTAGCCTCTGGCTCCCAAACAGGTCTGTGAGATGCTGAGGACTCTCAGGGCCAGTCTGACAGCTGAAGGACAGGCCTCTTTAATAAATGGCGAAGAAATGTTATAGATCAATTCTAAGCACTGTTATTCTGTCTGACTTTATTTTGAGTTGTGCCTCATCTTTCTTTTGAGACTTTACATTTCACGTGGGTTTGCATAATTACATTTTTTTCTCATACCACATTTTTATGTTCTAGTAGGACTTTCAGCTAGCACATAACCCAGGAGGGTAGGTGCTATATGGTAGGTGTAGTGCTATAAATATTAACACCTGCATTAAAGTTCCCTGAGGGATTTGTTTTGACAGACAAAATTTTTTTTCAGAAATATGGCTTTCATGAATTATTTTAAACTGTTGTTTATAATCAAGTCACTTCAGCACTGCTTTCTAAACTAACAATGGATTGCAATGAAAGTTCATTTAAGGTCACCTGTTATACAAAGTCAATCCTAAACACCAAAGTCTTTGAAAAATGTTGTAGGTGCACAATCCTGTGTAACAAATTCCAGTTCTGTCTTGTTTTATGTACCTGTCTAAACCAATTACTTGGTGTAAAAGGTCATCAGCAAAAGAAGCCTTTACTGGTGATTTTTGTCATGTTTGCTTTAGGTTTATATATAAACATGAGTGTTGAGAGGGAAAACCTCATACTTCACCTTCTAACTTTCAGGTTCAATGTGATTTATAAAACTTAACGTGGATTTATTTTTGCCTTGCAACTGCAATTTAACTTGAACAACAGTCATATAAATAGAGAAAATGCTCAAGGTCTGAATTCCAGACACCGTGTATCTAGAATGATGCAGAGATGCTTCTGAGATGCAGGGATTCTTGTGTCAAGCGTTGACACAGGCTAGATGCCAGGTGTTCACCAAGCCATTCTATTACTTCCCTTTCTCAGCAGGATGCAGTGTGGGAGAAAATAAGATGGAAAAACTTCATGGTTTAGGATAAAGGCAGTGTAATAAAGCAAAAGCAAGGGTTCTGTGCATGGAAACAAACAAAAACAAATATTTTATTCTCTATTTCCCATCAGCAAGTGATGTCTGGCTACTCCCCTGGAAGCAAGGTTCAGCACCCATAGCATTTGCTCCTGAAGACAAACATCAGAATTTCTGGAGAACCTGAGCATCTCATTTTGCTTTGTAACTGTCCTGGGTGCAGGGATAGTGATGGAGTCTTAGTGCTGGTTATTCCATACTGCACACATCACCGTGGAGAGCAGGGAGCAGCTTTCAGCAGGGAATGCTGAGGCGTCAGAAGCAGAACATTTTTCTTGCCCAGGCGTGGAAGAGAGTGGTTTCGTCCCCTTTACCAGCCGTGGAGGGGTCCCTTTCCTTTTGCCGGGCTCTCTCGGGAGTGGGAGTGACCCCACAAGTCCCCAGATCCCCACTGCAGGGGAGCTGTTTCTGTGTCCCCAGGCACCACCTGGGATCGCCGCCGATGGGGAGAGCGCCTGCCGGGTGGCGTGGAGCAAGCAGCCTGGCAGCAAAACTCCTTGCAGACAAAATAGCTTTCCAGGTTTTGCTTTGCCCCTGTTTTCCACGGTTTCCTGGCTAGGGGAGGGTGTTAAACGATGGAAACTCATTTGCAACATTGCTTCCTTGGTCATGTTTTCCTTCCATTGTTCTCTGGAGCCGCATGGTGCAGTGAGGGAACCCCCTGCCATTTCATCTTTGTTCCCAGGGGAACCTGTGGCACAGCCGTAGTGAATACCCTTTTCTATGGGTAAACCATCCTCTCCGTTGTTCAATCTTTTATTAATGTTGTTGTGTCTATTTACAATTTCTTCAGTAAATTAAGATTTCAGTAAAGTAAGACTCCAACTTAATTTCTCCTAGTGTTTTTTCCTCTACTATCGAAATGGGGCGATTTGAGTGGATTTAATTTTCCTTCTGAGTTTTAAAAGGAGCACAACATTACCAAATATTTTTATTAAGTTTTATGTAAGTTGTTTTTAGTCTGTAATTTACTTGCTTTATACTTGCCCAGAACTTCATACAGCTTTCAGGGGGGAAAAAAACCAACAACATGCATATGATAAAATAGCTATGCCTTGCTTTCAAATAATGCAGAAATAAAATCAACACCACCATTAACACTAGAAGTAGAGAAAAGATTGCGCATTTCAAAATTCCCCTTACATACACTCACTCTAACTGATTTTTTACCTCATTTCCAAGGAGACAGAGATAAAGGAGGTAAAGGAGATAAAGGACCTCTCTGTAAACCTCATCTCCTGGTTTCCTACCTGCCATGGTCAACTGCATGATTTGGGCCTGGGGTGCACTACCATAACTTCTTTTCAAGTTTTTGGGAAAAAAAAAAAAACAAACAAAGAAGATGTGGTGTTGTGCAGTGTTTAATAACTATGCCTGCCTTTTCAGCTCCAGTCTGTTTCTGTATTCCTACCCTTGTCACATAAGTCCCTGTCAGACAATTGGCCTGACACAAGACTATTGGGGAGGGCACAAAGCAGGGAGGAGAAGATGAACACTACCTCAGGCACATCAAGGCTGTCCTTGAACAGGATGCAGAGAAGTTTGGTCGATGCCCACAACATTCATAAATATCAGCTCAAGAGATTTGAACATCATGGTGTACAGAAAAGCTAATTTATGTTTTCTTCTTCCTTGGAGGCCTGTGGCTGTGGGTAAATTTTGTGTGAGGCAGACTAGTTTTACAGATGACTGTATTCAGAGCAAAACTCTCTGAAGCATTTCTATAATGGCTTTACTTTGTAAAACGTGGAATTTTTCAACAGAATTTTGCAGTATAAAGATTTTATTGCTGTGGGTTTGGTATGAACTATATAACTCACAGCTTCACTATTCATTTATTGATACTGATTTCTTTATGTACACAGCCTAGGAAATGTTTGGGGTTGAAAGATTCCTTAAAGCCAAATGCTGTGAACTTTATTTTATCATATAAATCACAAAGGTACCCAGTGAAGCAAAAGTTACAGAAGATTTACCTTTTGGAGGGGTCTGACCAGTGCAGAACTGCTTCATGACAAACAGCTTGCAATAAAGGGTTCAGTTTCAAAGAAGAAACAACAAAAAGATCAAGGGGAGATTGCACAGCAGAGATGAAAGAGAAGACTATCTTTATGATGTATCCCATGTATCTGGGAACTGTATATAAATCTCTCTATATATGTACTTTTTAGACAAGTAGGGTAAATATTTGTCTCCTGCTTGCAGTCATTTTGGTTTATACATATTTTTTTAATATATATGTACAGGTGTAGGAGGCATGGAGTGTTCCAATCCAGCGCATTATTTACAAGGGATCCTTGCCCTCCAGGGCAGCAGCTGGGGGCTGGCAAGGTAGTGCAGGGCATTGGAAATAGTATGAAATACAGATGAGGCAACTGGAGTTGAAACATCTATCTCCACTGACAAGAATTTGAGGAGAGGCAGCTAGTTCACATACACATTGTTTTGTGCTTTCACCTTAAAGCACAGTTAGAATTCTTAGTCTAGATTTGGGATTCTATCATAACTGCAGATGGAATCTGGTGATGGTGGTGTCAGTTTATTTTGATTTATGCTAAGTTCCCTATACTGTTAAAATTAGCCAACATTAATCAGGATATTTCAGCAACATCACAGCTTGGACCCAGGGGTTGCATTACATCATGAAATTAGTAGAATCTTTGTAGTGGGAATTCTCAGTGCTCATGCACCCAAAATTATGATTAAACACTGTATTACCACAAAACTCTCAACAGCTACATTTTATATGGGACATTAGAATATCCTTTTATTTTTTATGTAATCTTGAATGATATCCAGACACAAACACTGAAGACATATAGAACTGCTTCTTGTACTTACATATGCCAGTAACAAGAATCATGCACCATTTAAAATGTTGACTCCTTGCTCCCCGGCATAAAACTGATTAACAGCATGGGCTTTATTTTACACAGGAAATTTAATCAAAGCTTGTGCAAAGTATTGCATTGTAAAACTGTGCTTTAAAGGCTAATTGTGAACTTAGCAAGGTTGGAATGGCAATGACAAAACCAGAAATGCTCACTAAGGTTGCTGACTTTCTAGAAAATTTAGTCTGTAATATTTCTCAGTGGCGAGTGGAATACATGCAGTGTTGTCTTTTCTTTTTTTCCATAGGTTTGGAATAAACAGCAGTGAAGCAGAACACAAGCCTTTTCGACATTCTTCTTCTCTGCTCCTCATTTATTCACCTTAAACATGGAAAATGCTTGACAGTACAACTTGGTCATTGTCAATATGATGATCGGATGAAGCATAACTCCGCAAAAATGGATCAAAACTCTTATCTTGGAATGTAAAATTAGACTCACACCAGTTGTCACTGAAGATTCTTATAGTTTGAAACATGAAATGGTATCCAAAGTGTATTCCAGGAAGTTTAATTTCAGATTTTATTTTTATTGAAGCTTCCACCTTATTCCTGTAGGAATATATCTCAAAGGAGTTATCCCAAGCCACTTAGCATTTTTCTCACTTCATGTATTGTCCTTGTCCTATTTTATTTCATACTGTTCAGATATTAATTATAAATTTAATAATTATCTCATGGAATTTTCTACCATGATGCCACTATGGAATTTCACAGCTTCATAGCCATTTACTAAAGTTCCTTTCACAATGAATATGGGAATAGAATTAATGAATAATAAAGACTCAAAAATATTAGCACTAAAGCTGTTCAGTGAGCTCAAATGTCTATGTTCTGATTTTTAGATTATTCTTTTGGCACTTTCCCTTCCCAAAGTTCCCTACTAAATGGCAGTTGTTGCTACTAAGCATTCAGCATGCCTGCTAATTTGATTCTCAGTTCTCAGTGGTATTCAGAACATGGAAAATATAAAGTTAGTGTGCATCTGAGAAAATGTTCATTTACATGATTTGCCTGTCATCACAGAGACAGACCTGAACTCAAAGCACCAGACTGCTGATTATCTGCATTATTTGGGCAAAGATCCTTTTCCCTTCTGCCATTCCTAGCTCATTCACTGCACAAAATCCAAATTCTACAGCAGTCGAGACAAAGATCCTAGTTTATTTCACAGTTTTGGTATTCTGACAAATACTTTGTGCACTTACAGAGGCACAATCTGTGTAAAAACACCAAGTGACAACGTAATTAAAGACTTAATCTGAGTGCTTATACAAAACATGTTAAATTAGATTATCATCCCTTGTTACCAGTATGAATGGGTTTAAACTACAGTCTATGCTTTCGTATTCACTGATTGGATGACATCAAATGTCATGAAACAGAAAATTACAGCCTGCAGTGCTAAAGTTTGGCCAAATTACAGTGAGATGTAATTTATTATACTAAATTAAAGACCAAAATCACCACTTAAAATATTAGAGATTTTCCAAGAACACAAAATAAAAGAATTTTTTCCCACATTTTTTCCCTCCTCAAATAAAATCTGATCCTATACATCTACTGTTCTCAGATTTAAAATTGGGAAGTTGTTTCGTCTCTCTACCTGTGGAAACCACTATTCACTTTTCATTTGGGTGTTGTCCTCTTTGGTTTCTGGTTTTGCCTAGCAATCTTTTTCTTATCTCAATTCTTTGAGATTTTTTTCATGGACTACTTTGTGCAGGGATCTGAATTGGAAGGTTCCTATGGTGGTGTGTATCTCATGGAAGGAACATAGTTGGGATCAATGAATTGATGTCATTTTATGACTCAGAAGTTGAGGTCAGGGGGGTGTTTAACTAGAAAATAAGGTGTTGTACTTATCTTCTTAAGTGCTTTCACATATTCTAAAAAAATACTAAGGCAAATTGTTTTTGAAATGTAACTAAGTTGCTAAACCTTGATTGTGGTATTATTCAAATGTACATGCTAAAGAAAAGAATAATCTCCTTTTTTAAGGTGCATCATCTCAAATTAAACAAGGTGAAAGATTAAATAGCTCTATCTGGAGATATACGTGCATGCATGTATGTATTTAATTGAAATACAATCCCATTGATGGACAAACATATATAAGAATATTAAGGAATACACTGACTTCAAAGCCATTAAGATAGGTTACAGCATAGCTATCATATGCTTTATAGCCAAACGTCTGTAATGATACTGTTGGTAAATCTGCATATGCTTAATCCATGATTAACAATTAATGATTTCATTGTTCTATTTCTTGCCCAGCTAGATCTACCTAGTTCTTTTTGTTTGTTTTCATTTACTCTATATTGTTTCTTTTTCCTCTTCCTTTAATTAAGAATCTATAAGTAAATTCTGTTGACTTAATAAAAAAACCACTTCTTCTATAATTGGTTACGAATTACAAATAATTAATTTAAATAAAGTTTCTAATACCAACAAAAGCAAAATGAAATTACCATCACTGTAGATACCACTTCCTAAGGAGTATTCGGCCATGAATCTCATCCAGTTTCATTGGGATGAGTTAATAGAAGAAACATTTCTAGGTCTTTTTGTCTGACAGTTTCCTTAATAGTCAGAATTCTTGAGGATGAAATATATAAATTTAAAATACTCAGAGTATTATTTGATGTTGAAAAAAAACCCCATATGCTTATTCACCACTGATCACTGGCTTTTTGCTACTGCTGTCTCCCTTTTTTAAACTGGTTCCTTCCAACTTCACAGAAATACATTCCATATGAGGTCTGTCTCACAATTCCTTTATTTTGTTAGTTGTAAGAAAGCAGCATTTGACTTGTGCATTTTACTGGAATTTACATGGTATAGCACTAGTCTTCTCATCAAAAGAACAAACTTCTCTCTTTGTTACAATTTAAAAGTACAGAGGTCTCTTATTTCACAAAACTTCTGTACTTCCATTGAGCTGTTCTCACTTTCAGGTCCATGGATGTCTTCTTTGATTTCTACTCTCTGAATTGCTTAGAAGGCATAGAGATAGTAAAATTGGGGTCAATTTTTCTTTATCCAAATGAACGGTGAAATGTTTTGTACATGATGCTTGAGGGGAAGTGTCCATTTTTATCTGTTATTTTCTAGAAAAAAAGTTATAGTCATGGAAAAAAAAAACCAAACCCAAACAAAAAACAACTGATTAATGTCTCCCACTGCAGTTCTGACCTGCAGGTACCTGCTGAAGACCAACAAAATCTTGTCTATTGCTCTACAAACTCACTTTACAGGAAGATCTGCTGTGGCAGTAAGGAAAGAATTGTCCTTTAAAAGAAAGAAGAAATAAAAGCTTTAGTTTAGTGAGAAACTGACAGTGTACACTATATTTCTCTGCTCTCTTGTATTAATAACAAATGTCCACACATATTGGCAATTTGTTGTTACCTGGTCATAGGAAAAAGAGTTATTATTCGTAGGAAGCACTGTTATTACTTAAGTCAATATATCAACCTGGAAAAACGAAACACGAAGAAAAGCGCATGGCCCAGCATTTATCCATTGCATAGGGTATCATTATGCATCATCAGATATTTAATATGCTTTGATGGAAATACAAGGGAGTCCTGTGGAAAGACAGGTTTATATTTTGCTGGTAGTTTATGGTTTCAAGTTTGAATCTCATTGACCTTTTCCACTTGCATATATTTTTGTGATTTTATCTAAGTTTTATGATTTTTTAATCACTCCTAGGGTGGTTAGAAATAAAGAGTAATTTTGTAGCGGTTTTATATTTTTAAATTTTGTTTGACAGTGTTTTTTCCACTGCACTCCAAAAGACAATATATTTTATAATAGTCACTGTATGCTGTCAAACATGTAAGTTTTTAAGGGGAGGTGGTTTCCTGAGGTATGACAATAACAAACTGTGAGTAGAAGTGATCTGAATATAATAGGACAACTCTTGATTCATCAGTCTTTGCCAAACATTATCTCACTCTTTTTCCTTTAAGGGGAGTTATGTTTTTCTTGACAAAAATAGCAGGAAAATACTAGATCCTTCTCTATGTGTTATTAGCACTTTCTGTGTGTGTCTACTTCTGTCTGTTCCCACGTCTCTCCTTCCTGTGCCCTCCCGCCCCATACCAACAGAGATATATATCTTTAATGAGATTTTTTTCAGATTCTACACCTGCTGTAGGAAGAAGTCCAAAATACCTACAGAAAGTAACTTAGAAGGAAAACCAATTTTATGTAAAAGAGAGGCTTTTGGTTTATTTGAGTACATATAAAGACAGCAGGGGGGAAAAAGGAAAAAAAGAAGAAAGCAGATTCCAATAGTGCATACAGAACAGTGCATTTCCCAATAGTTTGCTAACCCAGTCCCTTCTAGCTATTGATATTCCTACACTACCTGCTGGAGCATGATGAACAGAAAGGTATGCTGTCTGTGAGCAAGGTTACTGAAGAACCCTGAGTAACAGCTCTTCACCAGCACAAAAACTTAATCGAGTCTCCGTAGAAAAGTGGTTATTGGCCCAAAAAGCTTCTTGACCTGCTTTTAAAGGTGTTGCATTATATGGTCAGATTTTATCAAAAACCTGCACATATTTTCAGTTCTGCTGGCAAGACCTCAGGTTTACATGATCGGTACCTGCAAAACTTGCCTGAACACTAATTATATTGCTTCTACTAGAATAGAATTATTATAATAGAATTACATTGTTTCTACTGTGCTCTGTGAAACCTTTTCAGAAATTGAGCTGGATGGAGATTTTCCCTTTAGTTAGGATAATGAGAGACTCAGAAATGTTTTCTGTTTCTCTTTTAAATAAAGAAGGAGGAGAGCTGAACAGAGAAGCCCGCACTCAGAAATGCTGAGTGGAATATGTACTTCCTTTTGTCTAATAGTCTCTCACGTTCCTAAGATGATTTGTAATGCAATAAAATCAAGAAGCAACTTCACAGTTTTAAGAAATACAGTGCATTAAGGGATTTTTTTCTAAGGCCAGTGGACTAAATATAACATCAATGCATTCGAGTTTTATTGGCAAAGAGTCATATCCAGTTGAATGAAAGATGCACAATTAAATGAAGCTGTTAACTTCTGAGATTAACTAATTGTAAAGATGTGCTCAGAATTTCTTTGGAGAGAGAAGATAAAAGAAGAAACTGGAAAGCATAGAAAGAAACTAAAAACCTGATAGATTTTTGAGCAACAATTTTATTTAAACAAAAGGCTGCTGCTCTTCTTAAGAGATGATAAAATGGGAGAAAACCTTTAAAGAAGTGAGAAGACTGACTTAAAAAAAAAAAAAGACTGAGCCACAAGAGCAGCAGTGTGGTTATTACCCTTTAAGAGCAGTCAAAAATTATATGGACTTCAACAGCCTTGTAAGGCCCAAAAAAACTTTGTTGATGAGGCTTTTAAAAGGGCTTACAGTTGTACATGTACTCTAGGTTAGATACACAATGAGATATTCAAGAGGTCAAAACAACAAAAAAGACTATACTGGCAAATCAAAGAACTTTGGCAGAAGGTTTAGAGCAGCAGTCAATCAACATAAAAAACTTCTCAGCAGATTAACTTAGTCCATTCAATTTAGCAAACTCTAAGTTTGTTTTATTTAAAGATATTCAATAATTCCAAGAAGAGGGAATTAGAAGAGAAAGAAAAAGAAGAGAGAAAGACAGAAAGGGTACAGAAAAAGACATATATAGCTACCAGCTCCTGGATTCCAGTGATATGCAACAGACAGAAATTCCAAGAGGAGACACAGTCAAGATGTGTGGTAGACTTAAATATCCCTTGGCATTCCTGGGCCCTTTCCCCAGCTGGGACTTGTGGTAATTTGGCCACTCAGGAGCTGGGTTAGGGGTTCAAGGCAGGTGTGGAGCATTGCCTCCAGTGTGCCAGTAATTGGCAGCCACTGCTAGGCTGGAACATAGGCTCTAGGGGCTGGAGGATGTGGGGCAGTTCACTGCCTTGCCAGGGCAAGGTTCAACCTGCCCCTTCCCCCCACCCCAAAGTGTCTGGAGACATCAATCCTTTCCAGTCTCAGTCTCTCACAAGTGTGGCTCATGATATAGCCTCATACATTAGATGAGTGTTTTGTTATAGCATTTTATAATTTCATTCTTAAAACTATAACCCAGTATTCTCCTAATATCACCATCTTGTACAGTAAGAAGATTGAGATTTTTCCACCTCTAAAAGCATACACTGAAAAATTCAACACTTTCTTTCTTATTACCTGAAGAAAAGGCATTGACTGTTTTGTCCATGAAAGCTGATGATGATTTCATTACGTAAAAATAAAATCTTCATACCTCATTAATCATTCACATTTCAGAAGGAAACATACTATAGCAGCCAACTTTCAGAGGTGAGGTTATACCATCCAGCATGTCTGACACCAGAGTTTAAAGGCTGTGTAGTAGACAGTTTTCATAAATATCCTGATTCACCAAGACAAAACAATTTTATTCACAAGTTAATAGCTCCCTGCTACTTCCTATGCATCTTTCTTCAGAGGGGTGGGACACTCAGATTCAGTAATCTGAGCTATCCTCAGTTTTCAAGAAAATTAAACTCTTTGGCTGGAAATAAAAAATTATGCAAGCTTTTGAGTCTTTAGATTTTGACTGGCTGTGTGCAGCACTCTGCTTGTAAAGAAAAAAATTCTGTGCTGAAGGATGGAAGTGGAGGTTCAGATCAAATCCTCACTGGGATAAAAATCTGCTGTATTCTACAATTGTTAAGGGCTCTACTTCCTTACTGTTAGTAGTTGTTGTAAAACTAGTGGTTGCTCGTTATTTTCCTTTTGATAACAGTCTTAACATACTTCTCTGATCATTGTGATCATACATCTGCATTTCAATTTACCTGAATTATACACGATACTTCATTGTATTTTCTGATTAAGTCATTCATGTTCTCTCCGCACAAGGATTCAACCACTTCTCAGATATACTGAATAATAATAACAATGACTACTACCACTACTACTACTACTACTACTACTACTACTACTAATTTTGAATAGTATTCACTGTTTTGAACAGCCTGGCAACTTTTGTTCCTCTGCAGAACTACTACTACTACTACTACTACTACTAATTTTGAATAGTATTCACTGTTTTGAACAGCCTGGCAACTTTTTGTTCCTCTGCAGAGCAACTTCTGTGAATCTAAACTGGTAACTGCTTTAATTCTTATCCTGCTTTATTTTCTTCCCTTTGTATTAATTTTTTAGATTAAAACCAAACCACAAAGGTAAATTAAGTAACAAACCGGGTTGTTTTTGAAATTACTTTTTAAAAAACTTTTTCCTTCTGACCCGCCTGTAAGAATCTTTTTTTTTAATATAATTCTATGCAGTTAAAAAAAAAAAAATGTCCTTCTGTCTTATAGTAAGTAACAAGGAGAGAAGATACATGAGTTACTATGTATTTATAGAGAGAGCTTCGTGAGCAGATCTAATACCAAGGTCAGATATATAAATGTAGATTCATCACAACTATCTCATGTGTGGCTTTATTTAAGTCAGACTCCTGAGGTCCAGTGAACTTAGGTTGATAGCAGATGGAATCAGCATTTGTGTTTGCTTAGGTTGTAGTCAGAATAGCCCTTTTTCATCCTACAAAATGTGCTAGATATGTTTTCATCCATACACTGTATGAGGACATGTTTTCAGTGCTCAAAGGAGTATTGAAAATTTGCTAAGGCAAATTTTTCTGTCATATATCATGTATCCTCTGTGGGGTGTTGTAAACAAGTGAAACAAATTATTTTATGAAATACATTTACATTACTAGTGTATGATAGTGTATTGAGTCTGGAAAAATTTTCTTCTTCTCCTTCTACATTTGCAATGGTTTCAGCAGCTCCAACATCAAGAGTAAATTAAGGACCCGGCAGCACAAAATGAGCAAGTGTTTGCCTCTATGCTATGCATCTGGCTGACTCAGATGAAGTTAAAAATAGAGATCATTTCAGCTAAAATAGCTGCAAATGGAAAATTGATCACTGGATTCTAAAATTCAATAAATCATAGTCACTGTAGTTATTTAGTCTCTGTGGCTATAAAATCCTACAGAAATGCATTACTAGCACCTGAATATGCTAGTATGTGAGCAGCTTTCTGGCTCTAAACACTAGCTAAATTTTTGCTTTACTCTTTGGAAAGAAGTTGCTGACATTTTTCCCTGCCTTTTTTTCTGAATTTGAGAGAGTTGGCAAGTTTGGAATGCATAATTTCTGGATTATACACCTGAAGAGGGAGGCATGTTGTGTTACTGAGACACTTGTAAAGTATCTTGAGGTGGCTCTAGATGTTGTGAAAAAGTCATTATTTAAATACAACTTTTAAAAAAGAGATTGAGAAACAGAAGAACATTTCTACCTTAATTATTCTTCAAATCTGTAGAAAAATGGTAATAGTGTAGTATAGAACTTCTAACTTTAAAAGAGATTGCATATTGTCCTCCTTATCTGGTTCAAAATAACTGTTGACATCTCAGATTTTACTTATGAAATGATCTGTGAAGCTCTACCCTTTCATAGCTGAACAACAGAAAATATGTCTTAATGTACATTAAGGTGCTTTAATCATATTTGATTCCCCCTCTTTGTGCTCTCCTGCCCCACCTGTTTTCAAAGTTTTCTCTTGGTTCATGGGCATCTATTTGTAAGATTGTTTCACTTAAATGAATTGAGTATTGTTTTAACTAAAGTTTAAAAAGACTATGCAGCAGAACATTAGGTCGAAAAAATAAAGTGAAGTTGAAAGTATGGTCAGTTAAATACAAAGCATGGAACTACTTTGAACCAGATGGGTCAAGTAATAAGAAAGAAAACAGGTGAAATATCTTGCAGTCCTCTTACAAAAAACGAACCCTTAAACCACTCTAATGTATCTGATGGAATTCATTACTTTATTCTGGTGAAATCTAAGTGTTCGGGTAAAGGCAGCACTTTATTAATAGAATCACAAAATGGCAGAATTATTATGTAATTTATATATATTGTTATATAGGGTATAATATGTATATAAAATTATTAATATAGTCATATTAATGTCCCAATACCGTCCTAATACAAATTGGATAGATATTGATTTCTAATATTTTTCCTTTTTAGGAAAAAAATTTGGAAAAGAACATGAATTAAGTAGGCAGGCTTGATGTTAATTTCAGTGTAACTTCTATCATCATTGTATCATGGAAACTTCAGATTTGGTATTTAGTCCCAGAATATGAAACAGTGGAATTACTACAACCTCTTGATTTAATCTGGGAGAGAAGTTACTCCTAGAGAGTGTGCATTCCTTTTGAGTTAACTGACTGCAGGTGTGTGAATACTTCTAATACTTTAAAATGTCTTCAATAAAATGAACATTTTCTATGTTCACAGTCTAAATGCACCACATAAATCTATTCTATATTAGATTGATGTGTGCATATTCTTTTTGGCCTTTGCTTTTTATGAATCTGGGCATATTTTTTGTATTTCAAATTTTAAGCTGGTCCTATTTCCTTAATTTATTATGACCTTTGAAGTAGAATACGGGTAACAAATTCCTGCAACAACTATTTTAAGGGGGAATGTGTCAGAGGATTGCCTGCCCCCACTTTGGAAGCTATAAAACTGTCTTGAATCAAGAGAAATCTATTAGTTTCATCAAAACATTCTAGTTTTGAAGAAGAACATTTGTTTAAAAAAAGTGTTTGGCTATTAAATTGCCATAAAATTTTGTATTAAGAGCATGGAAAAAATACAGATAAGTAGACTGGTAAGAACTGATATGATTTGGATTGTATCAAAAGAAGATTTTTATATTAAATGAAGAATTTTTAAAATATCAACTCTTTTAAAGAGAATTGTAGATTTCTGCCTAAAATATGAATATATAGTATATTAAAGCTATTTTTTTTTAATTTGAGTTTGCTACACAAAGAAGAAGTATTGTGTCTGGTTTGAAAGACACTATCACTGAATGGTGAAAGTATTTAAAGACATGATTATGTCTTAATTGTCTACTAGTCTGGTCAACCAACATTATTCATAGAATCATAGAATTGTTATGGTCACCACGTCCAACCATCACCTAGCGCCACCACCATGTTCACCATTAAACCATGTCCTCAAGTGTCATATCAACATGTTTTTTAAATGCTTCCAGGGATGGTGACTCCATCACTTACCTGGGTGGTCTGCTCAAGTGATTTAAAACCCTTTTTGTGATTTTTTCTTCCTAATATCTCATCTAAACCTCTCTTGGTGCAACTTGAGGTCATTATTTTACTCCATGTAGAGAATGGTTGAAACAAACGTGAACATTATTTACCATTTGGTCTTTAAATTTTGGTCTTTTTGTCTATGTAACTGTATTGAATCATCTTGGTAGTCAGAGAAAGGGTCCAGAGCTCCAATTTTATTTTCTGATAACCAAACCTATTTCACAGTGTTTGTTCTATATTGCACTGAAAATATTTTGGTCTTTCTCATGTGATTTATAAATTTTGCTTTTTATAAAAAGCAAGATTTGCAGGATCCTTTTAAACTCAAATATTATGGACTCCAGTTTAAGAGAACATTTATAAAAAAGTTATTAAAAAACATTCGTTTCAGGCAATATTTTGTATTTTCTGCTTACCCTCTACCCAAAGTCAGCCCAGGAGGATGTGGAGTTTGTTCTTCTAAAACAAAGATACTTGATTTCTGAGTGTAGTTTTTTTCTCTTCTAGCTGAATTTATTAATCTGTGGTAGCTAACATGATGGAAGCAAATATTAAGCAAATATTAAGGTTTTCATATCTTTACAGGGATATGGCACATACAGCTTAAATAAAAAGATTTATTTTATTTCTCCAATCCATTCCTATCCTGTTAGTAGGAAGAGCAAAATATATGCCAACAACATTTTAAAGTCATGGGAAAAAATCAGAGTACTGCCATTAAGAAGTTCTGTTTATTTGTATTTTCAAATAGGGCATTCACCAGTGTTGTCTTTTTATATTGATCCCTTTTTCTTTAATATCTCTATTTATAGTAGCTGTGAAGACTTGCCTATTTCCTTTTTGTTTCTTTCCTCTTTGTGTACCTTTTTTTGACTAGAAAGGTTTCAATTGTTGCTGTTCCCTACCTTTTGTTCTCACCTTCTGTTTTAGGATGAAAGAAAAAATGATTAAAGAAAAAACTTTGTGTGTGAAATGTACACAGAAAATGCCCAACCTTCTTGTGAGCTATTCTTCATATTCATAGGTTTGGAGAATCTACAAGCAAGAGGAATATAAGGAATTAATTTTTGACAAATGAAAATATAAAGAAGACTTATAAAAGCTCTAGTCTACTTTTATCTTTTACTGTTACCCAGAATTTTAATTCTTCTCGTCTGCGAAACCCTTTAAAACAGAGTAGACCTTAGCCTTTAAAATAGGCTTTGAAATAGTTATTGCAAATAACTGCTTCAGATTTTGCCTTCTTCACTGTAATTCTTTAGAAATATTCCAACTACATATTTTTTTTTCCCTAAAGTGAAGCAGCACACTTTTCTGCTGTATTCATTTTCTGGGCCCCATTTTTGGCTTCAGGTTTGAGATGATGTTGTATCACCTAACTCTCAGGCTGAAGAGTGCAGCATTCCTACCAGTATTCAATTAACCCACAGTTCTTTCCACTGTGGAGAGTGCCCTACCCAAAGATGCACAGCATATTCTAAGACTGAACAAAACATTTTCTGGTCTTCAGTCAGCCACCTTGCTTTAGAGAGTATGAGGGTTTTAGAGAGTGGAAGGATGCCATTCAGTGTCAGCTGGTCTAAGTGCTTTAGAGAGTATGAGGGTTTTAGAGAGTGGAAGGATGCCATTCAGTGTCAGCTGGTCTAAGTGCCAGAGAACAGCCCTGAGTACATTTAATTTACTAATGTAGACATATCGTATGACTCTCACTTTTTAGCTGAGGGAGATTTCTCATTATGCTACTGTCAGATTCTCTTCTGTATTCAGAAATATTACATTCTTGAATATAAACCAGCCTGAATTAATACAAGGATTGCCTTGGAAGTAAGAGGCATTTGGACAATGAACTTAGTAACATCCTTTAACCTTTGGTCTGCCTTGAATTGGTCAGACAGCTGGATTAGAAGATTTTTGTAGGTCCCTTCCACCTGGAACTATTCTATTCTATTCTATTCTATTCTATTCTATTCTATTCTATTCTATTCTATTCTATTCTATTCTATTCTATTCTATTCTATTCTAATTGTCTTCACACTTATCTTCTTGGTGTTTCTTGTCAATTACTTACCACTACTTAATGATTTACCAATCTACCTCCTATGAGTCTTGCATTTTAAAAGAAAAGACACTTGTGATGTTGAACATATCAAATACAGTGTTGGATTTAGACACTTAATTTCTTATGGGTGAATTTCCAAACACTAAGGATCTTTTTTAATTTTCTGTCAGAGTCCTTTGAAACAAATGACTGAAAGCTTTATATAAATTTGTCCACAGCAAGGGACCATGTTGATTTCATTGAAGAGTATTTATAACCCATATGAATAGATATGTTTTTATTTGATTTTTCACTCTCTATGATCTCCATTTTTTTAAGTAAAATTAAATATGAGCTACAATATTAATGGAAATGTTACCATGTCAGGATCTACTTTAGGTGTAAGATATCGTGATAATATATCAGAAACTATGGGTATTCACTGAATGTACCGGTGAACTTGAACAGTTTAAAGCCTTGCAGAAATCCAATATGATGTTCCATTTTCTTGTCTGAATTCTTCACTGTTTCCATTTTTCTAAATTTTTTTTTTTTAAATTTTCTCTCTGTCTGAGCATTTGTATAGAATAGCACTCACTTTAGTTCTCTTGATATATATAGGCTTTTATAAGTTTCTTAAATGTCAGCATGTTCATTATTGTAAATGATAAAATGCAGGAAAATTGAATATGAATGTCATAGCAACATTTCCGTAATACTTTGAAGAGTATTTAATCATAAAATCAGATTAATATTAGTACACTTGAAGGGAAGAAAACATACCCAGAGGCTTTAACATAAAACAAAATTTATATTTGTACAGTAACTCCGGTTTCTTTGTTGTCATACTTTGTATTTAAACAATCAAAGTATGATATTCTCTGTGGAAGTAAAGTCAAGTATTTTGTTCTACAGATAGGGTTGTTGTATTGCATCTGTTTTATAGATAACAGAGATAAAATAGCTTTACTGCTAGCCAGAAAAGATTCATTCCTCATGTTCCTAGTTATCTCCAGAGGGGCATGATACAAGAAATAGAGTTAGATCAGGGCAAAAAGCATATTTCATGAATTGACCTACTTTCCAGGAATACAATCGGAGTTCTAGATGTTCTAGTCCCTCTATATCATATTTTTAATGATGTGAAATTGCTGATTGCTTTAATATTTTAGCAGGATTTTAAGGAACAAATACATTTCAGACAATATTTGGCTGACAAATTATGCCTAAAACTTTTATTTTTTTCCGAGAAAAAAAAAATTTGATCACCTAGAAGGTGACAGCAGGTGGTTGACTCCATGGTTCTCATAAAGATTTCTTAAGTAGAATATGAAGTAGTTCAGGATCTATGGAATTGGAACAAAATGCTACATCTGAATTTTTTAGTTGACTTCACCATCCTTAATTCTTTTCTCAGGGTTAACTCAGATACGGATGCATAGGACAGCTATGTGTGTTACAAGCATAGTCTTTAAATTGTTATTGGCCTTCAGTTTTAAGGTCTGGTTCATAGGTCTGTGGGAACCAAGCCTAAACTAAACAATTGACTTTTCACACCAATTCATGTGATTTTTTTTTTCCAAATAGTTCTCCAAAGTTAGGAAAGGGTCTTTAAGATCATACTATAAATCTAAATTGGATAGGATGGATTGACTTTTCCACCTTTTTTTTTTCTTTCCGTATTTAAAACTTTGTTACTATTGTTTTGCTGGTGGACAACCACAGACTGAGGAATATTTTGCAGTTCTCTAAAATTTTCTTGAAGAAATGAGGAAAGAGAAAAAGTGAATCTTACCAGCAAAAGTGGAAAAGAGTTTCATAGATGAAAATTTTTCTGCATTGTAATTTTTATGTCTGCCAAATACTAGAAAATAGATACAGGTAATAGTATTTCTTAGGCAGCGTTTTTTACAATGAAATAACTGAAAAAATCTAAATATACAAATCAATTAACTCTAAGTGTACATTAATATATTGCCTGACCTTATCTCAGCTAGTTGTATGACACAGTTTGGTCAAAGAGGACAGTTCTCAGAAGGCACTTAGCAACAGAATAGGGCCACTGTGAATTGACTTCTACAGAGATTGACTGAAAATCCATGCTGCTGGAATTAAAGCATGTAACTGAGGGATTGATTCATAGAATCATAGAATATCCTTAGTTGGAAGGGACCCAAAAGAATCATTGAACTCCAACTGGGATTTCCCCAGTATTGTAGAAAACCTTAAAAAATATAATTCTGTTTTCCAAATTCTGACTTCTGCAGCAGCATACAGCTCTATGCATTAGATTTTTTTTTTTTTTTTTGAGGGGTGAAGTGCGTAGGCTCTGTTGTAAATACGAATATATCCATTTATGATGCCAGATCAAACCTTTTAGCAATAGTAAGGTTTTTATTTTGCTGTGGTTGTCTGTCAAAGTAGGTGAGGAGGTCTGAGTTAAAACTTTTATTATACATCAGTAGCCATTTAGTATGTCTTTGGATTTCCCACTGCTAGTAATGATAATGTGCATTGATAGTCGCAAATTTTCATCTAATCTTTAAAATAGGACAAAGTAGAGTTATTGATTTTTTCTCAAGACATATTGTACTTTTAAAGCTTGCTTTCTAATTGATCAGCTGTTCCTGACATTAAAGTAAAAGCTTAATGTCAAATTTCTGAACAGTAATCTGACGTGAACTACTAAGACTACTGCATAAGCACAGCAGTTTGTCTGTGCCATTTCTCTTATGTTGATGTGATTTTTCAAATCCATTAACATTGTAAGGGACATCTTTAATTACAACAAGCATCTCTTCAGAATTCTTGAAAGAATCAAAATTAGAGTATATTTACCTCTCTTGCTAATATAATTCCTTCAATACTGGCTGTTTAAATATATGTACAGTAGAGATTTTTTCTTTGATCAAATAAACAAAGAGAAATATTTTGTTAATTTCTCTCACATAATATGTCAGTATTTTAAATAGTATTCCATTTAAAATAGAATTGCACTTTGAATTTGAGAAGTCAAAGTTTAAAAAATTCTTCAAGCTTCTTGCTTCTTTAGGGCATATATTCACCACTGGCTTCTGTTTTCTAGAGGTAGATTGTTGGCTAGATAAAATCTGTATTTCAGGCCCCAAAGCTGCCTAAAGAACAAACTCAAGCCAATTGACACAATAGTGATCAAAAAGGAATGGCCTAGCCTAAACAAACTTAGTTCAAAGAATGTGCTCATGCTTTATTAAAGCTCTTTAAAGAAGTTACCTAGCTGTCTGCTCAGAGCTAATTTACGACCCTATCCAAATTTTTGCTTCACTTAAATCTGCTGACATGAAAGACTTGCAATATTATATAGACCAGTTCAACTAAAACAGTAGATATCAACACAGTACGTTTGATTCTTTATAAACTGGATAACTATATTTAAGTTTCTTGTTACTTTTGTTTTCTGAAATACAGGGAAAAAACCCCAATCCTAACAAAGAAAATAAACACTGACAACTTTGCAAAAGCCATTCTGTATGATTGGCATCTTGTATGTTGGCTTTCATCTTGGGAACTTTAGCAAGCATTCACATTTGTCTTGTACTTCATCATATTAAAAAGAAATAGTGTAGTGGGTTCAGTTCGTTAACCAGGCAGAAACACCAATTTAGTGCAGTGGTTTCAGGTTAAATTGGGCATTACCCCCCCAATGTCCTTTCTGTGAGATAAACATTAGGAGAAAAGCAAAGCAGGCATGAAACTTGAAGAATATAAAGAAGTTTATTAACACCCAGATGTAAGAAAACAACAACAGAACAAACCTTCAGAGCTCTTTCTCTCCCCCAATTTCCCCCTCCCCCAATCAGTGTTGCAGCTCTAGGAAAGGGGAAAAAGAAAAGGGTTTTTCCCTCCTGCTTTGCGTGGTCTTACAAACTGCCACAATTTGCAGGTTTGCTTAAAATTAAACAACCTCTGCTAAGATGTAACACATCTCTTTTCCATGAGCCCTTTCACAGTCCCTTCAACTGCTAAAAGACAGGCCCTCACATGGGGTTATTACTCGTTTAAGGATGAATCACTTTCCTTTTTGGCTTGAACATAAGGCTTTTTTTCGTCATCAGGTTTTAAAAGCCCCTCCCTGCTTTTATATATATCCTGGCATCAGCACTCCTCAACCTTTTTACCAGCCACTCGGGAAAAATGTCCATCCCCCACGTACTTTAACATAGATTAAAGAGACAAACAGTTTGCAATATGACAGTTCATACCACGGCGAGGCAAGGAGATTTTTAAGCTCCACGCAAGTCCATGCAGCACCGCCCTTGTAGCTTCATCCCACATGACCCCGCTTTCTCTTTCCCTCTGGCTCTGAAAGCCACCATGTTGTAGGGTGCTATCTCTTTCTCTGGCTCTGAAAGCCGCCATGTTGTAGGGCGTTATCTCTTTCTCTCTGGCTCTGAAAGCTGCCATGTTGTATGTGGAGGGGCAGGTCCCAACTGTGGCGGCTGCCACTCACTCCGACACCGCCTCCGACTCCGCCTCTGGGGACGGAGACTCCTCCTGGGAGGAGGACTCCATGGGCGGGACCACCGTCTAAACCCAGCCCAGTTTCCAGAACATTCCCCAGGGTGCGTCGAGTGATTGGTCCCCGGTTGATTGATCTGTGTGTACCACCCCCTTGTAAAATTTTGATTTGCCCTCGGACCCTGTACCCTCCTACCCTCTGATGCTTCATTGGTTATCTATCCGGCACCCCTCCCCTTTTCGCCCTCCTTAAAAGGGCGTGCACCCCTTGCGTCCTCGGAGTTTTCCCTCAGGACCTTCTCAATAAAGGAGCTCAGGGGGAAACCCCCTCTCGCTACCCTTTGCCTCCTCACCTGTTCATTCGCGCCTTGCTTCTCCTCGTGTGGAGCGGCCCCCGTCTGCGGGATCCATCCCTGCCTAACTTGTGGCACCTCGGATCTGAGGCGACCAGGGTTCCTTCGGGCCGGCATCTTGCGCTGAGGACAGCTAGGACTGCCAGGCAACAAGTGGCGCACCAAACACGGACTTGACTTTTAACATTAAATCCTGTTCGCCTGCCATCGCGAGGTGCTGTCGCTTCCCTGCGTGAAGCACACTCTGTTTTAAGAGTGGTGCTCCCGGGGTGGATCTCCAGGAACTGTGCCGGGACGGACAGCGTGCCCCATTCCTGCGCCAGGACCTGAAGATCCCTGCCTGGAGGAGGACCCAGTGTCTGCTTTCCGTTCATCTCCCAAAGAAAACCAAAGAAGGGTAAAAAAGATTTTGGTGCTCCCCCTCGTTCTTCTTTAGTTTTTCATTTTCAGACACTGTGGGTGGGTGTTCTTCAGAATGGGCAACCGCCTTTCTGGAGAACAGCGGGAGTTTTACCTCCAAGTTAGAGATTCCCTTTTTAATAATAAGTTAAAGTTTTCAAAAAGCCTCCTTAAACGTTTTGTTGCTTGGATCTTTAAAGAGTTTCCTCACACCAATCGGTGTGACGCATTTTCTTTTGATTTTTGGGACAAAATTCAAAGGAGGATGGTTTTTTTACAGGGTTGTGGGGACGGGTCAGTAGAGCGCTTCTTCGCGCTCCTGACCCTGATCCAAAGCACTGTAAAAAGACCAAAAAAGAAAGTTAAGACCCCAGTTCACCCTTCCCCTTTACCCGTTCCCCGTCTCTCCCATTCCCCAAGCCTTGATAGAAGAGGCGCGGCGAGAGTAAAAAGCCAAAGCGCTCAGGGTTGCTACCTGCTCCCTGACTCTCCCGGCGCTTCTCCTTACCCGGCTCGGAAAGGGACCGGCCAACCCTCTCCGAGCACCCCTAAAAAATCTTCCCTTAAACCCGCTTCCCCGGTTTCTACTCCCAAAGTTAATTCCCCCAAAAATAAGAAGAGAGTTTCCCTGTGTGCTCCTTCCCCAGTTGAATCCCCAGTTAATCCCTCAACCCTTGGTTTTTCAAATGGAGAGGGGAGCCTGTCCCAGCCACAAAATGGCTGCGGCAAGAGCTCTCCCTCACAGCCCCTTTCTCCTCCCCATCATCCCTCTTTTCCCGCCTTTCCAACCTCCCATTTTCCCGCCACAAACCCGTTCCACCCCTATGATGTCAACCCTGACCCTCCTTCCTATTACCCTAACCCCTCCCCCGGGCGGCGACTGGCGCAGTAGGTGGTTCCCCTTTTCCATGCCCCAAAAACCCCTTCCTAGTTCCCAGTCCCTCCCCTTTCCCACGCCACACCCCTTCCGCCCCTGACCCCTCCCTCGAGGCCGGTTCTTCCGGTTCCCACGGTCCCCCTTCCGGTTCCCACGCCGGAAGGGACGCCATCTTGGACCAGGATCCGGAAGACCTCGAAATTCCCTTTGCGGCTCCGGTGCAATACAGCCGAACGGGCTTGAACCCCACATGGGAACCCTTTGGGTACGAAAACATCCGGGATCTTTGTAGAACAGAAAAGGAGATGGGGCGGGAGCATAAATATTTTAAGGCTTTGCTGCACGGGACCTTTACCGGCAGCACCCTAGTTCCCCATGACGTTAAAACCGTCATGGCATGCCTCCTCTCTCCCATAGAATACCGAGTGTGGGAGAGAAAGTGGAAGCATGCGGTACGGGAACTAATCCCGACCCTATCCCGGATGAGTGGTACCCAAGAGTACCCCTTTGATTTACTCGTGGGAGAGGGGGATTACGCGAAACCCCAGGTTCAAGCGCAGCGGCTTCCCGCTGACGTTCTGGTTGCGGTGTCCAGAGCTGCCGAGAGAATTTTTCTCGGTATGCCCTCTATCTCCGTGCCCCTGGTCTCTTATTCTAACATTTATCAAGGGCCCTATGAGCCTTTTGGCGCTTTCGCCGATAAATTACGAGCTTCCATTGAGAAGCAGGTCCCTGACCCTAAGATCCGGGAAGGCCTGCTTGAGGAGCTCGTCAAAACCAGGGCCAACCAGGTGTGCAAGGAGATCATCTTTGCCCTTCACCATGACCCACCGCCTACTGTCGACCAAATGGCCGAAGCTTGCGCACGCCTTATGCCACTCAAACAGGCTGTGCCACGTACCACCAATGAAAGTGAGATCACAGTGTCCGCACTGGATATGCGAGAGGTCACTTGCCACCGATGTGGCCGCAGAGGACACTTTGCAAAACAGTGCCGCGCTGCTCATCCCCTACCCTCCAACTCCACCCCTCATTATCCTAACCCCAGAAACAATCCTGTGGCGTCCCATCCCTCTGATCCTACCCCTACTGCCCCTACCCCTACACAACAGGCCCAGGGAAACTAGAGTTGCGGCGTCTGGAGGCGGAACAGCGTCGCAAACACCCTGTGGCTTCCGCCGGAAACGTCTTCATACATGCTTTTCCAACTAAAGACTTTCACTTTACCGGACATGACTTCGTTCTTCTCACTCTACAGACTGCCGCGAGTGGTGTTTTCGCGCTCATTCTACCAGATGCGACAAGAGGACCCAAGGAACTGGAGATCGTTCCTGCCTTTGTGAGAATTCAGAGTGATGGTACCTTTCCATTGAAGTTGGCGTGTGCTAACCCACCATTTTATCTCTCTCGTGACCAGGTCGTAGCCAGAGTCAAGCTGTATCCTGTCCAGGAACTTCTAACGGACTACCCTTTTGTTGCCTGGGCTGAAGAGATCGGCAAGGACAGGCCAATCATTACTTGCAAGCTATCCCACCAAGGCTCAAACATTGATGCCCTTGGTATGCTAGACACTGGAGCGGACGTCACGGTCATCTCTTCCACCCAGTGGCCGTCGACGTGGGACAAGCAACCAGTGGTAGGTGCCATCCGTGGCGTTGGAGGATACACTCCGGCGGAGAGGAGCACTAATTTAGTGCAAGTAGAGGGACCTGACGGACGTATTGCCACCATACGTCCCTTTATAATCAAGTCAGGTTTCAACCTTTGGGGCAGAGACGTCATGTCTCAATGGGGCACCCGGATCGAATTGGCACCAACGGTCCAGGATTTTTAACTGGGGCCACTGAGGAGCGCCAGACCCTGCCTCTCAAGTGGACCACCAATTCTCCGGTGTGGGTTGACCAGTGGCCCCTCCACCGTGAAAAACTGATGGCGCTCAATAAGCTCGTGAATGAGCAACTGGAGAAGGGTCACATCGTCCCTTCTACCAGCCCTTGGAACTCTCCGGTCTTCGTTATTCGAAAACCGGGGGGGGACAAATGGAGGCTCCTTCACGATCTTAGAAAAATTAATGCCCACATTGAAGACATGGGGTCCCTGCAGCCAGGGCTGCCTTCCCCCTCTATGCTCCCCCGGAACTGGAAAATTGCGGTTATAGACATCAAGGACTGCTTTTTCCAGATCCCCCTGCACCCGGATGACGCCCCCAGGTTTGCTTTTTCCGTGCCATCCATCAACAGGCACGAGCCCATGCGCCGCTTCCATTGGCGGGTGCTCCCTCAGGGGATGAAGAACTCCCCCACCATCTGCCAGTGGTATGTCGCGCGTATCCTCTCCCCTGTCCGGAAGCTTGCGGCTAATGCCATCATCGTCCACTACATGGACGATGTATTGGTCTGTGCTCCGACTCAAGATTATTTAGACTGGGCGCTTTCCAAAGTCGTGGGGGCCTTGGAAAGTAGCGGGTTTGAAATCCAGTCATCAAAAGTCCAGAAGACTAGCCCGTGGAACTACCTGGGCATGAAGATACAAGAGCAGACTGTCACACCCCAGCAAATTAAAATCCTGGACAACCCCAAAACACTGCACGAGGTGCAGCAATTATGTGGCTCTCTAAATTGGATTCGGCCTTACTTGGGGGTGACGTCTGAAGATCTGGCCCCTATTTTTAATCTCCTCAGGGGAGACACCGACCTGAACTCACCGAGGACCATGACCCAGGATGCTCGCGACGCACTCAATCGTGTCCAGAAGGCGCTGTAGATGAAACAGTGTCACCGATTTGACCCCAAATTGCCCTTTCAATTGGCTATCAAAGGTAAAATGCCTCACCTGCACGGGCTCATCTATCAGTGGGATGAGAGTCAGAAAGATCCACTCCTCATCATCGAGTGGGTCTTCCTCTCTAATCATCCCACCAAAAAACTCACCACACCACAGGAACGCATGGCGCAGGTAATTAGAAAGGCGAGGTCCCGTCTAGCCACCCTAGCGGGATGTGACTTTTCGTGCATCTACATGCCAATTACAATTGACTCAATGGAATTTATCCTTCAAAACAATGCGGAGCTCCAATTCACACTGGACTCCTACTCCGGCCAGCTTTCAATACATTACCCGAAGCACAAAATTTTTAGCCTGGATCTGAACATAGTTCAGAGTCCAGTGCAGAGCCGTGAACCCCTCAAGGCCTTAACACTTTTCACCGATGGATCTGGCACCTCAGGCAAGTCAGTCATCACGTGGCTAAACCCCTCCACTCAGAAGTGGGAATCTGATGTGGAAGTGGTTAAAGGGTCGCCACAGGTGGCTGAGTTGGCAGCGGCGGTTAGGGCCTTTGACAGATTCAGAGAGCCTTTCAATTTGGTGACAGATTCGGCATATGTGGCTGGAGTAGTGTCCAGGGCAGAAAGCGCTTGGCTGGGAGAGTCCCGCAACCCCAAAATTCATCTTTTGCTCTCGAGATTGTTAGACTTAATTTCCCACCGAGAGCAACCATTTTACGTGATGCACGTCAGGTCCCATACCGACCTTCCAGGCATTATTGCGGAAGGGAATAGGAGAGCGGACGCCTTAGCCGCGCCAGTGCAGCTGGCCAGCTTGCCAGATGTATTCCAGCAGGCAAAGCTGAGCCATGCTCTGTTTCATCAGAACGTTCCTGCTCTGGTCCGCATGTTCGGATTAAAAAGGGACCAAGCCAGAGCAATTGTTGCCACATGTCCCAATTGTCAACCCCTTCAACTTCCATCTATGGGGACAGGAGTGAACCCCAGAGGGCTTGGCAGTGGGGAGCTGTGGCAGATGGATGTAACCCATGTGCCTGAATTTGGCCGACTAAAATATGTGCATGTCTCGATCGACACCTTCTCTGGCGCGATGTTTGCCTCCGCGCATTCAGGTGAGAAAGCTTAGGATGTTATTTCCCACTTAATTCAAGCTTTCTCGGTCCTTGGCGTCCCGAAGGAGATTAAAACGGACAATGGTCCAGCTTACATCTCGGACCGCCTGAGGAAATTTTTCCAGGAGTGGGGAATATCCCATGTCACCGGGATACCACACTCTGCGACGGGTCAAGCCCTGGTGGAAAGGGCCCATCAGTCACTAAAGAGGATGCTACTTCAACAAAAAGGGGGAGTAGAAGTGGAGTCTCCCGCAATCAGGCTAGCGAGAGCTCTTTTTACTCTAAATTTTCTGAATTGTTCTGAGAACGAGCCCAATCCCCCTGTTCTCAGACATTTTCACAATTCTACTCGGGCAAAGCTGAAGGAGCACCCCCTTGTTCTCATGAAGGAGCCTGACTCCCTGAAAATCACCGGCCCCTACCCACTCATCACCTGGGGTAGAGGGTACGGGTGTGTTTCCACCCCAGGGGGTCCGAAATGGGTCCCAGGTAAATTCATTAAGCCTTTCCACATGAGCTCGCCTAAGTCATCAAGGGAGCAAGACACAAACAAACAAGCGGAGCAGTGGAAGAGGAGGAAGAAGAAGAAAGGAGGAGCCACAGACGAGCGGCAGAAACAGGAAGAAGCCAAAGTCGAGTCCGGGGAAAGTGATTCAGAAACCGGCTCCCTTGACCTCCCTTTCCCTAATCCCCCTTCCCCTTAAAAATCTTTTCGGGTGCCCCCGTCCCTTTCTCCCTCATCCCTTCTCCCCTTAAAAGTCCATTAAGTTTCGGTACATTCACCTGTTTATGTTTGCCTTTAAGTTCCCAATGGACCGCACGAAAATACCTGCAGTGCTACTCCTCGCTGTCCTGATGCCCGTGATGATCAAAACATGGATAGTGCCTCAACCTAGGAGGAACGTGTGGGTCACCCTCGCCCAGGCCATGAACCAATCTGAAATGTGCCTCTCCTCCGACGCGGTGAAAAATCCACTGTCCACGAGCCTGGTCGGGGTTCCTGTTCCAGCCAGTGAGTACCCTCAATCCTTGCTGGATCTCCACAAATTTGTCAATAATAATCCCAACAGCAATAAAAATCAAAATCCTCCCTTTTACGCCTATGTTCAAGACCGCATTACCTATAAAGTCAATCTGCCGGTGCAGAATCCGCTTCTTTTGTGGAGGCTGTGGGTCCCTAAATTAAAGAAATTGGATAAAGAGCCCACCGAATTGGACCTGGTGGGTTCTCTCAAGGCACCGCATTGTGTGCAGTTTGAATTTTATCCAGACCCGTACTACCACGAAATGAAAACATTCCAACGTGTCCACCAGTTCAAATTCGAATATTCGGCCAGTCAGTGGTGTACGGACTTCGCAAAAGTCAATCTCCCCTCCACAAAAGATCTGTACCGCCCTAACCCTCTCTCCCTTCCCCGTGGAATTTTTCTAATTTGTGGAGATCGGGCATGGCAAGGAATCCCCTCCAAACTTGTAGGAGGCCCCTGCACCCTAGGGCGGTTGACGCTTGCTTCTAAAAACATGACAACCATTCTGATTCGGGAAAACAGAAAAATTGCAAAAAGAGGTGCAGACAAAAATCAGGACCATTACTGTGATACATCTGTGTATCACTGGTCAAAATCTAAGCGCATCGCAGTCTCAATCTTTTTACCTTGGGTGGCCGCTGCGAAGTCGCTTAATGAATTAGGCCATTTGGAATGCTGGGTCACCAAGCAAGCAGAACTAACTTCTAACGCCCTAAGTGACCTCCTCAAGGAGGAGCAATTGACCAGGCAGGCCACCCTCCAAAATCGGGCGGCCATTGACTTCCTCCTGCTGGCACACGGGCATGGTTGCGAGGAGTTTGCGGGAATGTGCTGTTTCAATTTGTCCTCCAAGTCACAAAGCATTCAAGCCACCATCTCGCAAATAAAGACTCTTGTTAAAGACATAAAAACGGAAACTCAGGAATGGATGCAGCAAGCCATTAACCGGACTGTTCATCAGCTATCCCACGCAATCGGAGAGGTCGCACGAACCTCAGGAAGCTGGTTGAGGCAATTCTTAAATGGACTTGGAATTTCAGAATGGGGAACATCCCTGTTGCGGGACATTGGACTAATAATGTTTTTCCTCCTTATCATTGTCGTTTGCCTTATTGTGGTGAAGAAAATTTTAGTTAAACAAATTCTTTCACAAATTAATAAAGACGGGGGAGGTGTGGAGGGGCAGGTCCCAACTGTGGCGGCTGCCACTCACTCCGACACCGCCTCCGACTCCGCCTCTGGGGACGGAGACTCCTCCTGGGAGGAGGACTCCATGGGCGGGACCACCGTCTAAACCCAGCCCAGTTTCCAGAACATTCCCCAGGGTGCGTCGAGTGATTGGTCCCCGGTTGATTGATCTGTGTGTACCACCCCCTTGTAAAATTTTGATTTGCCCTCGGACCCTGTACCCTCCTACCCTCTGATGCTTCATTGGTTATCTATCCGGCACCCCTCCCCTTTTCGCCCTCCTTAAAAGGGCGTGCACCCCTTGCGTCCTCGGAGTTTTCCCTCAGGACCTTCTCAATAAAGGAGCTCAGGGGGAAACCCCCTCTCGCTACCCTTTGCCTCCTCGCCTGTTCATTCACGCCTTGCTTCTCCTTGTGTGGAGCGGCCCCCGTCTGCGGGATCCATCCCTGCCTAACTCGTGGCACCTCGGATCTGAGGCGACCAGGGTTCCTTCGGGCCGGCGTCTTGCGCTGAGGACAGCTAGGACTGCCAGGCAACAGTTGTAGGGTGTTATCTCTTTCTCACTGGCTCTGAAAGCCGCCATGTTGTAGGGTGCTATCTCTTTCTCTGGCTCTGAAAGCCGCCATGTTGTAGGGTGCTATCTCTTTCTCTCTGGCTCTGAAAGCCGCCATGTTGTAGGGTGTTACTTCTTTCTCACTGGCTCTGAAAGCCGCCATGTTGTAGGGTGTTATCTCTTTCTCACTGGCTCTGAAAGCCGCCATGTTGTAGGGTGTTATCTCTTTCCCTCTGGCTCTGAAAGCCACCATGTTGTAGGGTGCTATCTCTTTCTCTGGCTCTGAAAGCCGCCATGTTGTAGGGTGTTATCTCTTTCTCTCTGGCTCTGAAAGCCGCCATGTTGTAGGGTGTTACTTCTTTCTCTCTGGCTCTGAAAGCCACCATGTTGTAGGGCGTTATCTGTTTCTCTCTGGCTCTGAAAGCCGCCATGTTGTAGGGTGTTATCTCTTTCTCTCTGGCTCTGAAAGCCGCCATGTTGTAGGGTGTTATCTCTTTCTCTCTGGCTCTGAAAGCCGCCATGTTGTAGGGTGTTATCTCTTTCTCACTGGCTCTGAAAGCCGCCATGTTGTAGGGTGTTATCTCTTTCCCTCTGGCTCTGAAAGCCGCCATGTTGTAGGGTGTTACGGGGCTCCATGGGGGAGAGAGCCCTCCCCACTCCCTCTGCGCTGCCGGGTGCACAATGTGGAAAAGGGGTGTCTTCCTCTGTTCAGCACAAAGTATGCTGGCTGCACTGGAAGCTCTGCCGGCTCCCCCTTCCTCAGGATCCCACATCAGATGACCTCAGCCCTGTGGCTGGCCACAGCTACCTGCGGCTCAGGGAATAGTTCCCCTCCCAACAATCCAGAGTCCTTGCTGCAGCGCTGGGGAAAGGGGGCAGAGGCAGGAGGGCAGGGGCAGGGGTGCCCGTCCCCAGCCCCACGGGCCGGGCAATGGGGTCCACCCCTCCCTCTCTCCCATCCCTGCACTGAGCCTGAACGGAACTGCCCCAAAAACCCTGCCTTCTCACTGGGTTTAAATATGTAAAATTTATAGAAGTGTGATTGGTCTAAAAGGCTGTCTGTCAATTTATGATCAACCCACTACAAATAGTCAAATTGCCTTTCAAGTATATTATATCTATCCACAGTTGTGAAGAAAGGAAGTTTTGTACATGTGCATTTTAATTAATAGCTTATTTTTAAAAGTATTTGTAACTTAATCATAAAAAATTCCATGTCACTTAGCAGTTTCAGCCAATGAACCATTGCCCATTAAAGTAATGTTTTTGATCCTTAATATACTATATTCTTAAAATATGGAATTTCTTTTGTTTTTCTTTCTTCCTACCCGCCCCCCCCCTCCACCCCCCGCCATGAGTAAGAGGGAACTGTAGAGAAAAAAAATGGAGAAGAAATACAAAGCATTAGAAGAAAAGAGGAGTAGTATAACGATAATTTCTATAAATAAGTTTGAGGAACAAATTATGTAGTCAACAATAAAAGATGAAGTAAAATAAAACCATCAAATGAAAGTAAATGTTAAAAAAGTCCTTCTTGAATAGATTCTGGTAGGCACTGCTGCACTAGTCAGTCTTGAGAAATAATTCAGTTGGACATTGCTTTTGTGAATTCGTGTAGTGGTGAAGGGGGTCCTCCATTTGTGTCAGCATAGCAGAAAGATTAAATGGCACTGAGTTATGGGGCGTTAGAGAAAATAAAGTCAAGATTGAATTAAAAGGAAGTGGAGTAGCCAAAAGCTCTGTTTCCAGCTTTAAACTTCAAAAACAGGTTAAGGTCATACAAATCTGAGTTTAACTCTGTACAAAGGATTTGACTATTTTTGTATATACCTGTTTTCCTTTCCATTATATATTTCCATCCTCGAGCACCCACACAGACTTAAAGAAAGCAATTTCCATGACCAAAGATAAACAGTGAGGTTTTATAATGAAGATTGCTTTTAGATCCATGTGTCTGTGTGGGACTTTCACACTTGCAAAAGAATAATAAAATAATAATCTTTCATATTAAGCAGGTTTGTTTATTAGCAAGGAAACAATAAACCCCAATACTAGACAGCATAAAAACTGAGAAATTTCAGACTTAGTAATTGTCTGGTGATTGTTTCAGCAGCATTTTTCTCAGTACAGCCACTTTCTTACTGGAGTAGTTGAGATTAATCTGATTAATAAAGTGATTTCTTGCAGCAGGGTTTTGATGTTGTCTTTTTTTTTTTTTTTCCAGATTGAATTTAGAACAAGCTAATGTAGATTTCATTGGACTGCCGATTACATTATCTTTCCAAATGAAATTGTGAAGGAAATGATTTGATTTACTGGCTTAAAGGATGAGACGTCATGTACAATTTGTATGTTCCAAGATAACAGCTTTATGGGTACACATAATTGAAATTATAAATGTTCTAATATTGATGTGTAAAGACTATACAATGGAAGGACATCAGTGACATACTTCTCATTCAGTAAGGTCTATGAAAACTAGTTGAAGAAATATACAATCATAAACCCTCAAACTAGAAAATAAAGCAAAATAGTCACCATTAGAAAGTGGGAGAAAGACAAAAGAAATTATATATTGCTAAGTTTTTGCTTTGAGTTCAGAAGGAGTAAATTGCCAAAGAAACAAGACATGATTTCTAATGAGAATTTTAAGTACCAGCAGCTGTGAATGTTTTTTGGTGACAAAGAGTTCATCAAACACACACCTTTGCCATTCCATAGCATTGGCTTTGCTTCACACATTCCTTTTATTTCTGTTTGCCTCACTTCCAAACCTCTTTTTCATTCCTCAGAAGTTCTTCCAAACATCATTGGGTACCTCTGCAGAGGCTCCTCCACTGACTTTGGCTTGTGGGATTTTCTGCACTTTCTCTGTACTGGGAATTTTATGTGTTTAAATGACAGAATTTAAATGTTGCCTGCTGTAGAAATTTTCTTATAAAAGGCACAAAATGCTGGGCAAAAGTCAACTACTGAAAGTAGAGTGCAAGTAGAATAAAAGCATTGCTTCACCTGCCATTCACTGTTTCTGAAAAATTGACAGTTGATATGATAATGTGATGATATATCACCCATGAGAAGAAACTTTCATAGTTGAAATGTTCAACTGTGCTTTTACCCACAATCATTAATAATATGCATTTATTCTTCAACACCATTTTTATCTGGGAAGTAGGGAATTCACCCTCTCACAGGCCATGCCAGTCCCTTTGTAGAGGCCTATGAAAGGAGTCTGACTTCATGAAGGCCAACAATGCTGGAGATTGTCATGAAGTCATAGCTGTCAGCTGGAGAAATTCAACTGTAGTCATTTTTATGCCAAACTTTGCCTGAAGTAGTATGTCAAATTAGCCAGGGATGAGGGCAGAAAACTTGCTGATTACACATTTTCTGATTTAATGCTAGTTAAGTGCAGCTGTGCTGAGCCAGAGGTGTGGTATAACTAGGTGACGCAGACAGTCAGTCAGTGCTGCTAAGAGGTGAGCACAGAAAAAGACAAGTAAATGCTCTAGCTAAAGAGAGAAGTCATTTTATGTTTCCCACATTTATTCACCTAACAATATATATGTCCAACAGGCTGTCCTGGTTTCAGCTGGGACAGGATTCATTTTCTTCCTAGCAGCTATTACAGTGTTATGATACAGATTTAAAATGAGAATAATGTTGATAATACACCAAAGTTTAATTGGCTGCTGAGGAGGTCTTATCCTCAGTCAGGGACTTTTTAGCTTCCTGTGCTCTGCCAGTGAGAAGCTGCAAAACAGCTGTGAGGGAGCATGGCCAGGATATCTGAACTGAACTGGCCAAAGGGATATTCCACACCATAGAACATCACGCCCTGTATATAAGCTGGGGGAAACTCTATGGGGACTGACCATCACTGTTCAAGGACTGGCTGGGTATCCTTCTGTGGGTGGTTGAGAAATTGTATTGTGCATAACTTGTTGGTCTTGGGGTTTATTCCCCTCTCCCTTTCTTTCTCTCTTATTTTCATTACAATTTTTATTAGTATTGTTATTATTCAGTTATTGAACTCTTATCTCAACCACAAGGTGTACCTTTTCTTTCTGATTTTCTTCCCCACCAGCTACTAAAAAGAGCGTTATCTGAGCTGAAACCAAGACACAGGTGCATGCCAGCACTGACACTCTCAACCATGAAGAAGTCAGTATGATGGTGAAACCATATTTGCAGCCCATGCTTTGGACAAAAATTTAGTATTTGTTGCTTATCAATTCTCCTATCTAAAAGTATTTTGCCAAGTAACACTGTCCACAGAATATGAACTTACAAGGTTTGGTGTATACATGGGGAAGAAACACTGGATTTAAAAGAAGTCAAAACCAACCCAGAGATGTCCAAAAGAAAGTGCCTAGAAACTCAAGGTGAGCCTTCCTAATTAATATAGAAGATGTATTCCAAAACTCTTGTCCAGTACTGAGGAGTGAAGGTAATGAGGCAATAGTATATAAGAAAACAGCCCCATACAAATGCCTTAGGTTTGCATTGCTCATGAACAGATTTCATCCCACATTTTGTGTGGAAAGCTCTTCAATAAAAAAAGTATGCTTAAACATATTAGGAGCTCTTATGGTCTTTGTGATTTTTGCTTTTTCTGTAGGCCAAGCCCAGAGGTGAAGCAATGAAGTCTAGTTGAAGACCAGTGACTAGTGGTACATCCAAAGGTTCGGTGTTGAGTCCAATTCTGTTTAACATCTCCATTAATGACCTGGATGTTGGATTAGATTATACCCTCAGGAGCTGTGCAAAGGATGCAAATCCAGGAAGACTGTCTGATGCACCAGAGGGCTGTGCAACCATCCAGAGGGACCTTGACAGGGTGGAGTAAAGGCAAACAGGAACCTCACAAAGTTCAAGAAGCACAGAGCCCTGCATCGTGCAACTGGTTCTGGATGTCCCTGCCTGAGAAGGGAGGCTGGACCTCCAAAGGTCCCTTCTAACTGCAAATTTTCTGTCCTGTGATTACATCTACCTCTATTTATTTTTTTTTTTTTAAATTTCTTTTCATTACTTGGTATTTAATGCCTGATCAAGATGTCTTGAATCGATGGTATTTAAATAAAAATATATTACTGGGGCTTTCCCCCACTCCCAGCTCTTTTTGCTCTTCCCTCCAGAAAATGAGACATCTCCAAAGAAAGAGAGAACATTAAGTGCTATACCTGGGCTGCTCACAAGAAATGTTATGGTTCTTCTGCAAGATTCTCTATCAGGTTTATCATCTCACTGACAAATGATGAAAAACCAGCAAAATACTTGTGGTAAAAATAGATTATAAAAAAGAAGAATAAAAAAGACAAAAAAAAAAAAGGCAAAAGCCCCTCAGAAAACCCAAAATACCAAACAAATGATATTTTGTATGAAATTGCCAAGAGAATGTGAATGGATAGAATTTTTGGGACTAAGAAATCAACTGGGCTTCTAAAAATATGTGGACTCCTTCAAGAGACTAATTGAAGGAGACAAGAAGAAACTCTTATATTTTTCCCAATTATTATTTTCCACACCTAAATTGACATAAAACTGAATAAGAAGATAGAAGATTGAGAGAAATTACTGCACTCCTATAAAGTTCAGTATGGAGTTGCTTAAGTGTACAGTACATAAGAAAGAAATGGGAGGTACCCTCCCCATTTTTTTTTCTTTTTTAAAGTAGTGCAAAACTAGGAATGACTTTATATTTCTAGTCTTTTGTGTGTCTATTCGTTAACTTTAGGATGATATTCAAGATGGTCCTGAAAGTAATTCTTGCTCAGAAAAGCAGAATTTATTGTCATGTTTATGCTATAAAACATTAAAACAAGATAAATACTATGAATTTACAGCACAAATGTTAAAATTTCACATATCATGCCAAAACTAGCTACAGAGGTAACAAATTGAAGACTTACATATGACTAGTGAGTGCATCTGCAAAAAAAGGATCTAAAGAAATATAAGCCATGGAATTAATAAAAAACCCGATAATGATTCTATGCATCATCTAGTCGAAGCCTTGTTGATGAGCTTTAAAACACAAAGAACAGTGACTTTTGTTTGCCCATTATAGAGGATCCATTTTTTAAAATCTCAAAGCATTTTTTGAAGGCTTTTGGTCCAGCAGTCATTTACCAAAAAGGCAATACACTAGAACACTAAGCCCTTAGAATTTTCTTTGTAGAAAATGAAGGTTGTATAATGGATTTTTCAAAAGTGAAAGCAGTAAATGTAGTTATAAGCCTATAGAAAAGTAAAATACATGCATTTTTCATGAGTTTTAGTTTTTACTGTATTTTCAGCGTTGGACTGAAGAAAGCTGGGACATATGGATGGGAAATTCATATCCACATTAGGAAGCACCATGAGAGATGTTTGATTCTCATGAGAACATGCATTGTGGACCTACTTTTATGCAAAGAAAAGAGAGAAAAAAAAGTCATTCCAGTTCACAGAGTAATCCATGGTTTTCCCCTGAGCCCCTTATCCAGAGTGCTATATCCATGGGAGATTGAATTAGTTTTGTATTTCAGGTTTAAAGAAAGTTATTTTTTCATACTTTTGCAAAGACATTATTATTTCATTCTCACACTGTTATGTGTCATTGTGTTTCTCATCCCTAGGGCAACTCAGCTACCTTGCCTAGACCAATCTAACGTTTACTGCCATGTGTCTTTGGAAGAAAAGCTTCCAAGGGCTGTTCCTTTAGTCCAGAATCTTTACAACTGGAAATAGAAGGTGTCTTTTTTTCTCCTTTTCCTTTCTTGCCTTATTTATTCCCTCTGTGAGAAGGAGATGAGGTTAGGCAGATTGAAGAAAAGGGCTTCACAGGAATGAAACTCTTGTACCTGTGGTTACCTCTTTGATTTTGGAAGACATTTATGAAACACAGTAGCTTGAAGAACGCTATATGAGATGGTTCAAACCTATTCTGCTGTCACCACTTAAACCACAAGGGCTGCGGTAAGAGTCACAGCCTGAAGAGAGAAAATGGTGGTGAGACAGGGATCTTTGGAGTTAGCAATTGATGTGAACAGCCAGAAAGGTGACTTGGTTAGAAGGGGAAAATTACCAAGCAGAAGTTGTCTGCACAAATACTGACAGAGAAAATACCTGCCAGACTGCTAACTATCTGTCTAGGCCTGTGAACTAGAAGCATCCTTGAGAAGTGCAGCTGGCATCTTTGAAGAAGAGATGGGTACTTGGAGACCACTGACATCCTGAGATATCATCGATTACTGCAAATACAACTGTAATGGAAACTTAAAAAAAAAAAGGCTGAAAAGTAGTCTGGAAAGAGGGGGAAGAATCCAAAAAGAATGAGAATTGGAAGCTGTCATAGGCTGTTCTAATTGCTAGAACAGGAAACAGTCTGGAAAAGCAAAAGTTGGTCTGAAAAGAAAAACTGTCTTTATCTATTTGCTGCTCCAGGTAAACTTAACAGCACCTGTTGGCTGCTGGAAGTGTTGGTGTCTTATGCACTCTTATATGTCTATGATACAGAAACGACTTATTTTTTGTCCAAAATGGATCCTCTGTCTTGGAAAACTTCCCATGTGGCTTGTTCTTTCACAAACAGTTGAACCTTCTTCACAAAAATCTCTGTGATATCTTGGACCCTTGCTGGGAATTCGTGGTTGACTCCAAAGTCTGTGATGTGGGTCATCTCTGAAGCTAGACTCTTACTCTACTGATGCTCCTCCTCATACTTCTGGGATTAGTTCAGTTTGTTCTTCAGTTTCTGGTATGGTTGTGTTCTGCCCTCTGGGAATGAGTTATCCTGCTCCTTGAGATGGTTCAGTCCTTTTTGAAATCTGTCAATTTTCTTGATACTGATATTCTATATCTCTCATAAGTACATCCACAGCTGTTTTGTTGATAAGCTTGCTTCACTAGTGACAAGTTTGTAGTAACCTGTTACACTGCATAGATACTTGGATGCTGCTTTTACTTTGATTGTTGGTATAAAATTGATTGTTTCTATTATTGATTGCTTATAGTAACTTAAAATAGCTTGATAAATATATATTCACGTCATTAACCATAGTTAAACTTGCAAGTGGTGATCTCAGGGAAAGTGTATTTGCTGTTGGTGATTTGTATGGCATTTTTTGTAATCTGAAATAAAGTAGAGAAATTTAGGGGACTAAAGCCTCTGTATTCTTGTGTATTACAGAATCCAATGAATGCACCATCACAACCTTGAAAAACGCACAGGCTGGGTAACCCTCTTGGTCATGACATTGATATGATACAAAGAACTGAGCAGTTAGCTGTCAGAGAACGACAATTTTGACCTGTATCCGTTTTGCTGCTTAGTGTCTTCAAGTTTTTATTCACAGTTTTGAAGACTGCAATCATTTTTTTCTCTCCACTAAAATCTGAGATGATGTGTTCTTATACCTGATGGCCAAGGCTTATGAGGTACTCAACCCCCAGCTCTGTCAATCTGTTATGCTGGTGCAAATCTTATGAAGAATAGATTTTATAACAGTTTTACTTCAGATAACCTCTTTTGCAAAAGCTTTTTATTCCCCATAATAACTTGCAGTATAGGAAGATGAGGATTAAAAAAAAGAAAGCAAAAAACTGATTTAAACACAGCTTTTGGTAAAATCTACCCAGCCTCCATGTATCTTAAAATAATACAGGTGATGTGTTACATGAGTTAAAATAACACAAATCATTATCCAGAATAATGGGACAGCAGTGCCCTGTATATTCCCAACCATACCCTTGGTGCTTTCGACAGATATCTGACATAGCCCAGTGCACTCTGCCATCAAAGAAACTCCCACACAAAGTGGGAGTAAAGTAATGAGAGCTGTTTCTGTAGAGTTCAGAAAATATTTCGCTATCATGTGCTGCCAAAAACAACTGAAAAGTTTGTAAGGTCTGTGTTTCCACTGTTACTGGTAAAAGGAATATCTCAACAGAGCACACACATACATGAACAACAGGCATTAGATGTCTTTCAAACAAAAAGTACTCAGGTTTCAAACTGAAAGCTTGTGAGGCATACATACATTCAGAATAATATGGAATGAAAATTCAGAATGTCATGGTTCTGCTAAGTAAACAACAAATCTCACCTAAATTTGCACACAGAGAAATATCAGATAAGTTTAAAACATTTACTGGCATTGGTAATTAAAGTAAGACCTCTCATTGACAACAGAAATTAAGATTCTTTCTCATCATATTGAACATTAACCAACATGCAGTGAAAACCTAAACAGCAGTCCTTAATAATGGATCTGGTAAACCAAGAAAAGAAAACAGTTTCAGAATTGTAGCCACTTGTTGGTTTACTCTAAGTTCTCAAACAACTGAACTCCAATTGTTTATGTTTTTTCATCACACACATGAAGGAAAAATCACGATCAATTTATTAAAATGAACAGTTGCCTACACAAGCACTGCATTTCAAAGTATTCTTCTTCAGACAGCAATAAATTCACCCTTATTAATTGCCTTGCAACTCATTTTTTAAAGCCTTTGCGCAAGGTGTTTGGTTACTGTGATTATCCTGACATTAATATTCAGTATAATGCAACAGTTGTCATGTTTATATTATTTATTTCAGCACATTAAGGTACCGATTTAATCCACAGCCAATTTAAAAGGAAAACTAAAGTCAGTATTACAAATGCTGTCCTTAAGTAATATTTAATATTCTGGACATGTACAGATGATATCAGTTCCATAGATTTCATGAATGTGAGGTTGAATTATAATTAAACCTCTGAATGAAATGAATAGTTGTTATTCCTCTGTACTTCCATATTATTACATAGAACTTTCAAAATTATGGCTGTAATAGAGAAAGTTGTGTGAGTTTTTATCCCAAAATAAGAAAAACTAACAAGACAAAGTAAATACCGACATAACTAATCTTTTTGCTACAAAGTACGATCATATACATTATTATAAAATGTAATAATGATGTACTACAGTGCCTGAGGTGCCTTGATACCCTAGTTGTACTAATGCTAAGGGCGTGCTCTTTGCAGCTCTGAAACCTTTCAGCCGCGCTGCTGTAGCAGCACTTTACTGGAGCCTCTCTATTTTTTCTTTTGTTTCCATATGTTATTCTCATACTGTTGATCTCACGGGCTTGCACCAGCACCTGTGTTGGTACGGTGGGCTATCGTGGGAAGTGGCTATGACTGGTATAGCAAAGATGCCTCTTTACGTGTCTGCTCTTTCCTGTTGTTTTGCAGATTTTAGGTATTTAAAGGTTTTTTTAGCCAGTTTTCTTCAATATGGAGAAAAACGAACAGCACACAGTAAAATAGACAATGGTGTCTTAAATACTTGACTGTCATTATACAATACTTGTGCACAGAAGCTTTGATGATCAGTATTCAATGATCACACATGATTGGTATATGCAACCTGTGCTAATATCGTCACAAACAGGAACAAATCATAGCTAATAAGAGAGGGTCATGGCACAGCTATATAGTTCTAGGGACTAAAGGCAAGGCAAAGAAATCATCATCACTGCTGTCATATTCCTCCTCATCACTTCTTTCACTGAAGATAACCTCCTTCAGAGGATGCTCGTCTGGGACCCTGCCAGTGCTCTTCCAGGCCAGCCAGTGGTGAGTCTTCATCTTCCCTTGCCCTTGCTTTTGCTGAGTTTTCCTCCTTTTCCTCTCTCTCTTCCCTTTTTTTTTTATTCTTTCTCCAAAGTAACTTTCCCTATTTGAGTTGTTGTATGCTGTCAGCTGTTGCACCCACTAATAATTAACTTGACCATGTGACCTATGACTATTAAAATCTTAGCCTGTTCTTATGGCACACTGAGTTTTGAATCAATGGTCTGTTCAAAGAGAGAAAATAACACTAGCAGATCTCCTTCCAAATGACTTTTGTTTTAATTTTTCATTATTGTACTGACTTTGTTAAAACCTCTTGGTGACAGTTTCTTTGAACATTAATAAATTTGTGGTGAATTAAAGACGACAGTATATTTTTCCCATAAGACACACCAGAATTATAGGTTTCCTTTTGATATTACTTTAAAGAATCTAACCCAATGAAATATTCATTTCACCTAAAAATTGTTGATAAAGCAAATATTACTATTTGTATATTTTGAGTAAAATCTTTTATGTTTCATTCATTTTTTAAGGTTATTAATAGGCCTAGTCAAAACCCAGGGTTATTTTCCTAGATTAAAAAGGGTGAAAAAGAAAAAGGTGCTGCTCATTTTTGGTTGCAAACACAATAACTCAAAGATAATGTGAGGATAACCTTCATATGACCATATGTAGGAATGTTTGGAGAAAGGTTTTAACCCTTGTTCAGGACTGGTATGTTTGATCAGGTGCTGTTTCTCACTGTTCATTTCCCTCTGTCTCCTGCAGTGCTATGGTATAATGTAGGAGGTCCTGGCCCAGTGTTTCTAACAGCACTATGATGTACCCTCAGTGATCAAAATAACTAAGAATAAAATCAGTACTATCATGTTAAATTTTAAAATTGGTGTACTTTGGCCTAATAAATAACTAATAGACACATGTAAATAAGTACTAAGGCAGAATAAATAAATAACAGGAACATGAAAGATGAGAAAGTGATGAGGAGTAAAAAGCATGAATTCACGAAAGGGGAGTCATGCTTGACAAGGTTATTTGCTTTCTATGAAAAAATTACTGGCTTGGTAGATGAGGGGAGAACAGGGGATATTGTCTACCTGGAAGTCAGTAAGGCTTTTGGCAGCATTTCCCTTATGATTCTTATAGAGGAGATGATGATGTAAAGATGCTAAGGTGGGCTGAAAATCAGCTACATGGCTGGGCCCAGAGGTTTATGATCAATTGGTACATTTAGTTGGAGGCTAATGACTAGCAGTGTACCCCAGGAGTCAATACCGGGTCCAATCCTGTTTAACATCAACATTATTGATCTGGATGATGGGACAAAATGTACACCAAACTGTGAGGAGTGGCTGACATGCAGGAGGGTCATGTTACCATTCAGTGTGACTTTGACAGATTGGAGAAAGGGGCTGAAAAGGAACCAGCCTCTGGCACTGGTACTGGACTTGCACATTCAGCAAATGCTTAATGGAATGCACTGATGCAAGTGCTTGTTATGCATTCCAGTAAGAAAGGCATTCAGACTCCGTCAGATATTGATTTCAATGTCATTTACTGGACATAACAGGAGAAGGAAAAAGGAAATAACACAGATAATCTTACATTCCTTCAAAAGGTGAGAACCCCAAGCTTCATAGGATTGAACAGTGCCCTAGCAGTCAGAGCATGGCATTCTGCACAGATCTTTTCTGTGCTGTTTGCCAGCACTGTCATATTCAGGTGTTTTATAGTATTTCCTCATTAGCAAACAGCTCTACACATAATTTCTACTGTCAAGTGGAGGAACATTCAATGTAAACATGCTGCTTGCCTTCAAGTTAAGAAGGTACATGAGGTGGCATAGAGGCCAGGGGCCAAGAGGGAGATACATATGGACTTTCATGTTACAATTAATCAGTGAAGTCCACCTGGCAAGCCCCACGGCACAGACCTGCACCTATTCAGGTCAGCCATTCTGGGAATCACTGGCTCCTTGATGCACAGTAGTGTTCGAGTTAGGACTATTATACGTCAGCTTAGGTATTTCATTCTCCTGTATTATTGTGACCACTGTGGTCAAAAAGTAGACAAACACTGTCAGTCAAGCAATAACTTCATGCCACAAATTAGTGTCACAGAGTAGCAATATGACTATTTGCAGTGGGGTGCATCAAAAAGATGGATAAAGGGAAGATTAGGGTCAAAGGCTGCAGTAATTCTGAGCAATGTAGGCTGCATTTGCAAGAGTTCTGGTGCTTTAAAATAAAGTTTATTTCCAGATGACTTATCTTGACTTCATCCCTGAGAAAACAGTCTGTAAGGGTTTGAGGAACTATTGTCCTTCTAGACTAGACACATAAAGTGTTCTCACGTTCATTATCTCAGGCATAATCCTAAAATTTTGTGCATCCTGCAATGATATCTAATTAAAGATTATTCATGAGCTGGAAAAAGGGGAACATTGCATGACCAAATCCTATAAAATTTTCAGGCAGACTTCTTGCTTCCTACATTTTAATGTAACAAGGGAGTATGAATTATTAAGAATTAAAATATAGAATTGTTCAGCAGCGGCACAGCATTGATCTGCACATGGTATGAACTACTACAGAGAGCACCTGTTGTGTAAGTGGAACTATTAAACAAAGGAATGAGTGTAAATTATCCTCCCACATCAAGAAAAGAGTGCTGGGGTTAATAAGATGGAAAAAATGTATGAAATCTATCCAAATTAAAGGCATTCTATAATTAGAATCCTTCCTGCTGCATTATTCATTATAAAAGAATTAATGGGGAAGAAATGCAGATTTTTCTAGATGAAAAAATCATTTTCATTCATTTCTGTATCCATATAAATTATCTGACTTATGAATTAGCTAATAATGTGTTACTTATCATAGCAGTCATGATATTACTCCAGTGCCAGGGTTCTGAGGGCATCACCAGTCCTGCCTATCCCTGCCCAGCTGGGCTTTGGGACTGCCTCTACCCTGTCTAAAGCCTAGGATCCAATTTCAGCTTCCTGGAATCTCCCTCATCCTATCCACAGGTCAGTGTATGAACATGAAACTCCTAGTGACTGGGTAGTACCCCAAATTCAGCTGCTCTGACCTGTGTCCCTTCTTTCTGCCTCACATGAAGGATTTCAGTGTTCCTACTGTTGCATGTAACAGAGAATTCTTTAGCACATCTATTTAGCTAAATGGAATCTCTGACTACTTTTGTATCTATTTCTTTTCTGAATTCCACTCTCAGCCATATTATAACATTGCTGTGCAGCTGGCAAAAACACTGTAATGATGTTCTGCAGTGAGTTTAACATTTGTGCTTCTTTCTCAGCACGGCAAATTCTGCATTTCCTTCCCCCCATATTTTTTATGGACAGTCATACACAAGTGGTCTGCACAAGAAGGGAAGGGAAAGGGCATGTGGAGTACTGGTGGCAAAATTCTGAGTCTGAATTGTGTTCATCGTTTCATGGGGATTTCTGAAGCTGTACTTAGGAAGCAGAAAGAGAGCTTCTGCATTTTCCCCCTAAGAGTTCATGAAGTTCAGAGAAACAGCATGAATCAACAAACTGCTTAGTCATTATTGCCCGCCTAACAGCTTAGAGTCCAGTTTAGCTTGCTTACAGAAGTTGTCATGGTGATTTGTGGGTAGGGATTCTCTTATCTGGATCTTGCAATCTGGTACCACTGCAGAGGTAAATTATGAAGAAGCAGTTCTGACCTTGATTAACATCTGATGAGACTATCTGATCTGGAAACCTCTGGAAATGTAGGAGATTGCTTCTCCTACATCTGCTGGGCCGCCTGCGTCAGTCTTTGTTTCCTCCTAGTCTGATTGAAGAGCTGGTCTCTCCAGCAGCAAGGCTGAGAATGTGTTAGTAATAGACAGCTTACTCTGCTTACTCTGTATGCAATATATGCACATATATCCATGGCTGGCCACACAGAGAGCACAGGTGCATCTCCGGAGCACTCAGGAACACAGGCAGTACCAGCCTCTCTGGCCAAGCAGGAGGAAGAGCCAGTATTGAGTGTCACTGTGTAATGCATCTCCACCCTGTTCAGCCGGAATATATGTATGTTTATAAATGAGAAAACAGTCCATATATATGTTTGAGCATGTTTGTTTATATGTACAGTATAGAACCCTCCAGCAGGTTGACATAGCTTTCTGGTATGCCCAGTAGCTGCACCTGCAACCCAGTCTCCCCAGTGGATGGCATATAGGGGACATAAAAACTCCACTTCTTTTGCTGATAAGGACTGTCTTACCCTGTCACATCTGCAAACACAAAAAAAACATGTGCACCCACAGCCATCACTGGCTGGGACTCCCCTGATCCCCAGCAGCAACCTCCAACCCCGTGATCTCATCTTTAGAGAATTCTTGAAACCCAAGCCACCTCACCTACTCACCAGCTCACCTGGCGTGTTCTTCACCAGTGCCCTCACACTTGTGCTCCTGCATTCACTCCATGTGTCTCATGGCACATGTGGCTTTGACCTCTGGAGCCACCCTTGTGCCTGTCACTAGGTTTCACCCACTCAAGTCTCTACAGTTGCTGACACCATGGACACACAGGTCTTCTGGACCCATGGCTTGACTCCACTTGCTAGCACTCAGACCCTCATAAACACATACACACATTGGCTTAAGAGCCTATTGCTGGAAAAATAACTGAAATAGAGCTCAATGAGAAGACAGGGCAGATTGTGGCAATCGGGTGCAGGATGTCTAGATTGTACAGAAAAGACCCTGCTTACATGTGACTGGGACTTTTTCTTTCCTTATGTCTTCATTTGCCCACCATAGTTCCTTCCTCTAACTGTGTACATCCCTCATTTATGTCACCTTTGGTTCCTCCTGCATGCATCCCATAACAACTCATGTAATCCCAAAATTCTCTTCTTCTGCAAAGTATATTGTGTCTAACACCTACGGGCAATAACCATCCTTTAGTCCAAAAAGGTGTTTCAGAGGGTTACTCCCATCATCTTGGTGGGTTCACACCAGAACAATGGATTTTCTGGTGCTGGAAAAGTCCTGTGAGGAGCCTGGACAAAATGTCCCGTCTCAGGACTCTGTAGTTTGGGTTCTTTTGCCTTTCATCCTGCTTGTGTGCTCCCCTGTACTTGTGGAGATGGGCCTTTGATAGTCTGGTGGTCCTCCTGTGATGTGCCTGAGAACAGCCAGAACAGGTTAGTAGTTCATTTATCCCACCAACACTGTTCCTTTTCTACTCAATTTGTGTGTGCAGAAGAGCTGCTTGTCACTTCGCCTAACAATATCCGTCACTAGGACTCTAACATTTGAATACAAAATCTTGTTTGTTACACCTGATTTAATGACATATACTGTTTATGCTGTAGGCTTATTTTAGAAGTACAAGTGCCTGTGTTGTCTTTGTGGAGTGCATCTGTAAAGAAATGGCTCATCTACCATGTTTTCAAATCACTTTGTGTCACCTAAGATTAATAGAGGCATTTTACATTAATACAATAGAGAACAGTTTTAATTGAGGGATTAATCAGCAATGGATCATTAATTAAATCTTTATTTCTTTAAAACTCTTTGAAAGCATTGAGAACTACACTTGGGGAAAATATGTTCTGGGGAATAAATCCTATCTTCATCTTATTTTATCTTTTGAATTTTATATATTGCAGAATAAAACTCAAAGACTACAGACACTTTTTTCCCAACACAAAGCTTTGCTTTTGGGGAGGTTTCATTCTGAGTGCAGAATTACTGAATCATTGTAGAATAATGCATTTTTCTATGCTGCCAATAGAGAAAGACTGATAACTTGCCTAAGTTTTCTGAATTGCTCCCTGGAGGTACCTAATTTTCTTTACTGAGTGTAAGGCATCATTACTGCCTGCTATGAGAACTACAACTTGGCCAAGTAGGACAGACTCTGCTGCCTAGGAATTGCAATACACCAGTCAGGCAGCCATAGTACAGCATCTGACTCCAATTCAAAATAAATAGCACTTACCCTGAGCTTCCTGAGCCAGGAAAAATAAAAAAATCTATTACATCTCTTAGTATTTTACAGTTGAAGCTCTGCCATCTTCAAATTCCAGGAATGTTCCAATGTTTTCTGATGAAGAAACTGCTTCTTCAGAATTACATAAATTTTAAGTGTAGTCTTTAATGCGTTAAAGAAGTTCAGTTCTTTCACTGAAGATTTCTATTGATTTGGATAGGGTTTGTGGGGAAAAAAAAAGTTAACAAAATCAGAATTTATTGAAAGTTCATAAAAAAAAAAGAAAAACAAACAACACCCCAAGAAAATTTTTACAGTCTTGTGCCTGTAGTGAGAGAAATATTCCTCAGGTTAATGACATTTTTTCAAATATTATTGTTGCGTCCCACTCCTAAGAAGAATGAAGCATCCAAGATTCATAAACACTCATGGTAGAAGAGGAACAACAAATCTCAGAGGTCCAAAAAGTACTTGCAAATTTTATTAGTAGATTATACACTTGGCATGGAAATTGGTACAAGTTAGTCTTTTATCATTATCATATTTTTAGTAGTAAGATAAATACAAGGCAAAAAGATAAGACACAGATATTAAAAACAGAGAGAGAGAGAAAGAGGAAAGGAGATCACCAGTCCCAGGTCCCCTGTTGATCTGGCTGACAAGGTGTCCAGGGTCCTGGGGGTCACCACCCAGGCTTTGTGGGGGTGCTTTTTTATAGATAATTTTTCCCTGACCTGGGGCTAAAGTTCTCACTTTCTATGCAAGAGTTCGGGGGTTGCTGGTGGTCTTGTTTCTTCCTTTCCTGCTCTTGCCCACTACTTGACTCTTTTCTGAGCTCACAATGTACTTTGTTGTGCTTATCTCCAGGAGCCAGAACAAGCCACTTGTCACAGGAAAGTGCTGCCCCACCTCTGTATGACCCCCTTCTCCAGCCATCCTGTTCTTCCCTGCCCGTTTCCATAGCATGTTCTTATACAACAGTCCCTGTTTGGCTTCACAACTATTGTTTGAGACACACACATTAGCCCCTTATCTTCTGGGCTTCTACAATTATGCAAGTGAAAGTTAATAAGGGAACATTATTTTATGTCACAAATCCGCAAATTTCCAAACTACATATCCATTGTTGCTATTGTGACCACGAATGCTGACTAAGTGATATACACTTCTGAAAACTTGACAAAAACTTTCCACAAGTGTCTTAGTATCCCTTGGGAAAAGTATCAAATCAAACCTGAATGTATGTAACATATTATAAAATATATATATATATATATATGAGATATCCTTCCATAATTTTCTTCTCTGCTGTCAAAGCCATAATAGATTTTTTGGAGTCTACTCCAGAGAAACTTTCATTTAATCATCCACATTAGCTAGAGTAATTACAATATTCAGTACCTGACACTCCCAGACCTCCAAATAGAATTACCTTGAAGTGTTATTTGTACTGAGATCTTAGTATTCAGAAGATGCTGTGCAATTTCTGCCAAACTCCTGAGATTCGATAGCTGTAATGTCTTTTATCTGACTTCCATTTTCTTTCAATAAAGAAAGTGAGGGAGTATTTTCTTTGAGATGTATAAGCCTATCAAAAAGGATAACATCTAAGCAACAGAGCACTAACACTAATAAAAATCAGAGGTTATGTGATCAAAATCTGTCAGACATCAATCTGTCATGTAGATTACTTGTTGCAGAAAGATATCCCAGGTTAATAATTATTTCTGATTGTATGCCTGGGATATTACATTGAACATTGAAGAACATTGAAATGTTGTTTAAGTTATTGACTGTAATTCTGAGGTAACACAGATGCTTTCAATATCAATGTTTATAGGACACAGGTATCTATGTTTGAAATGCAGTCACCAAAACATTATTTTAATCATGATCTTTTTCATTAGTGAAACACTTACTGTTCAGTTGTTTCTAGACTGAAACATTATGATTTTTAAACTGATGAGTCTTTCATGCTGTGCTTATTTTCAGAGTGCTGTAATGAAAACTTTCAAGGTTGCTGTGTCTTAGAGGAATACCTGGAGAGTTGGTTCACTCACTACACTAAAATGCCTAATGTGAGACTGCAGGTAGGACAACAATCACAGTCTTAGCTCCTCAAAATCTCTGCTGTTTTAGCTGAGATAAATCACATTGTTTGCTTTGCAATTCCCACTATTAACATTCTCTTTTGCCTATGCCTTCACTCTATTTTGTAGCTCAGTCCACTTTTTTTGAGGGAAATAAACATCCTTCCACAACTTTCTTGGAGACATCTAAGGGTTAGTCATAATACATCATTTAATGGTTGTTCATAGGATGACAAATTACTTACTACTTATGTAGGTGCTGTAAATTCTTTTTTTCAGATGTTCAGAAGAGCCTTAGATGACAAATTTTTTTTGTGGTTAACTTCCAAACTATTCTGCACTTCCACCATATGTTACACTGGGATTGCAATAGGGAGCGACAGGCTGGGAAGGAAATCTGATCCTCTGTCAAGAAGAAATGCAGATTTTCAAACCAGAGATTAGGCTTGGAATTAGGTCATCCTTCTCGGGTAATGGAATGAGTCAGGAGCATTGATGAGAATGACATTGGGAATTTGCCAGTACCAGTCTGATATATGTTTACGTAAATTTGTATGTGCTTTAAATGAGAGCTGTATGAGCAATTGCTTTCAATTTTGCAATGTTTTCAGACTTTTCTTTTCATCATCCAGCTTACCTGGGGAAGATGTGTCAGGGGTGAGTAGAAAACGAACATAAATTATGGAAATGGCATGTGAGTCTTTAGACACTGAAGTGTTATTACTTACTTGTCTTGCTAGCTTTATAGATGTCTGACATCACTTGTTCTGAATATTGTATGGCCACATCTTCAGGATGTTATATTTTCATTGCTCAACATTTCTGAAAATCAACATCAAAGCACAATGAAAAAATAGAAGTCCTTAATATAAATCTGGACAGCTGTCATTAAAATTAAGATTAATATACATTCGATAAGTTTTTAAAGTTTTGGGTTTTTTGGGGTTTTTTTTGACAGGTCCAAAATATTATGAGACGTGAAATTTATATCCTAGAGGAAAACATTTGAAAACCAGCATTTTTTTTATCTCTGTTTCTATTTCTGTAAGGCCTTTACTTTGGACTGCACAAGAACTGAGTACCTGAAGTAGATTTCAGATACCTCTGAAATTATGAGGTTTAAGATTCCAGTTTGAACTTCATGCACACTTGAATTAACGATATATTACATTTGAATGTTTATGTTGGTTTCCATTATAGCACAGTATCCAACAACCATGTAGGGAGCCTACAAGAAAGGTGGAAAAACACTTTTTTACAAGGGCACGAGGTAATAGGACAAAGAGGAATGGCTTCAAACTGAAAGATATCTATAGATTAGATATCAGGAAGAAATTCTTTACTGTGAGGATAGTGAGACATGGGATGTGTGTGGCCCATTCCTGGAAGTGTTCAAGGCAAGGCTGGATGGCGCTTGGAGCAACCTGGTCTAGTGGGAGGTGTCCCTGAGCCAGCACACAGGTTGAAATTAAAATGATCTTTAAGGTCCCTTCCAACGCAAAGCATTCTATGATTCTATTACTTCTTCAAGTGAGTACACTGGCTAAAACTTAAGATTTTGTAGGGACATAGTACCATATATCTAAAAGTAGTCTCACTGCCCACTATTTTGAGCATCAATGTTCTTTGAGAAAGTTAAAAAATGTGGGAGAATAAAAACAGGCTTATTTTAAATAGGAAAGGAAGATGCCCATAGTTATGTTCTTACTCTCTAATACGGTATAATCAAAGATATTTGGTTGATAGGCGTTGCACTCTGTCTTTGAATTGCCTAATTTTGGTTGCCTCCCATCCAAATAATTTCTGATAATTAGATATTCTCATTGGTGAAAGTTTTTGTTGTTTGTAACCTGCTCTCTATCAGGATATTTTCCTCCAAATTTGTCGAAACCGGGAAAAATAATTTCAATAGAAGTCATAAATTGCATTTTAACAAACAGTAACCTTCTAGAACTTGTTGAATACCCTGAATGATCCATAGAAATAATTTCCCATTTTCCATTTCCATAGCTGTGGAACACCATTGTGGTTCCTTCAGTTGGGACCATCTCATGATCTCTGTGCATAATTATCACAGTTATGACTTTATATGAAAAGAACAAAACTTTTTACACTGTAGGAATTTAATGACCTCCAGTTTATATTAACCTCCAAGTCCTTTTCTTTAATTTTGTTTTATTTATTAGCAAAAAAAAAAAAAAGAAAGTAAAGAAAAAAAGCAAATATTTTTAACAAAATACTTAAACACACTGGCCTTGGTTTTTTTTTGTTCAAAAAGGAAACAATAATTTCTATTTGAGAAAATTTAACACTCATTGCACTTAAATGGAGTAAGTTTATTTAGAAATAATAAGATCATATTTAAAATAAATTACATATCATATAGAAATGAAATAATCCTATTATTTTAAATTGTGTTCAATGTCTTTGATAGAAACCATAGGAGATACATCAAGACTTTGTCTATATCTATTTTTTGTCATAAAACCTACACATGAATGAAGGCTAAATATGCAGTGGAAAAGATAAACATCTAGTCATGCTAAAGAAAAAATAAGTCTAGCTTAGTTAAAATAAATGACAGCATTTTTTAAAAACAAATTACACTCAGAATTAGTGATCACTCAGATTTCACCAAGATTACATCTATTCAACTGAGCCTAAATAAAGACTCTGCAATCTTTAATTTGAAATTTTCTTTAACAGCTGCCATGCTTGTTTTGGATGAGGAGCATAATTTAGCTGGATCTAATTTTGTCACAATTTTAATTTAATACTGACTAATAATATCAAGTGTTCATTCTGCTTTTTTGCTCTAGCCTTTCACAGAAAAAGAACGTCAGACGAAGAAATTCCCAAAGCAGAGTTTTTATTCGTACTCCACTATTAACTAAAGCCCTTTTTTCCCCTTTAGTCTGTTTTCTCTTAATTTAACTAGATAAGGAAATGTTCTCCATAAAAATTCCTTTGTATTTCTGTAATATCAAGCTTTCCTTTGATTTAAAAGGTTAAACAGCTCAAGTCATTTGAAGGTCTTTTGATAAAGATTTGTAGTCACCTAGAAATATCGAAGAAAATTTCTCCAGTTTTTAATCTGATTTTGATTTAATTCAACTGAATTTGTTGATTTCACTGGCTTATTCAGAATTCATTCTGACTTAATTCAAATTTATGTTTGAATTTTTAGCATTATTTCCTTATCGTAAGAGTATTAATTCAATTTTTATGGCTTATCTATATGCAAGTACTGGATTTTGATATACTTTCTGGCATTGAGAAAGACTTCAGTCCACAAATTATCTTCTGCTGGCAATGGCATCATTTAAACTGGAAATAATACATAAACTTAGTAAAATCATCATCCAGACTAATGCCTTCTATTAAAAGTGAAACCTGAAGACATTTTAAGTCTTTAATTGTTTTAGGCCTATTTCATCATCAGAATTAAAGCAAGGGATTCTTAAAATATGAGATCAGTTATTTTAGGTTTTCACTGTGACCATGTTGTGGCCTTTCAGTATTTGAAGGGAGTTTATAAGGAAGATGAGGACAGATGTTTAAGTGAGGGTAATGGTTTTAAAATAAAGGAGGCTTGGTTCAGCCTAGGTATAAGGAAGAATTTTCTTACACAGAATGGTGAAACCCTGGCAGAGGTTGCCCAGAGAGATGGATGCTCCAACCCCAGAAACATTCAAGGTCAAGTTGAATGTGGCTTTGAGCAACCTGATTGAAATGAAGCATGTCCCTGTTCCTTGCAGGAAAGTTAAACTAGATGACATTTAAATGTGTCTTCCAACCCAAGTTTTCTCCGAGTCTATGAATCTATGAACTTTCAGAAGTGACATTATCTAAGAAATTTTTGAGGATCTGACAGTTTTATATACATTTGTGGAGGGAACAAACCAACAAAACACAAAAACCCAAGCACAAGCTAACAGAAAAATTGAAAGCCAAAACTGGATTGCAAATTTAGAGTTTTGAAAGAATTACTGTGTTTTCTGATATCTGTAGTTGAATGGAAGGATACAGTATGCCCTCATGTGTCACATGTTCCAACATTATATATTGGTCTGTAAGTATGAGAAAACAGAAAATAAGTAAACAATGGTCAAAAATAAATCAAAATTAAGATAATTGCTAATTCAGTGTAAGAAACATGTTTTTGGAAGCGACTTGATTTTGCAAATAGACTGTGTTCTATAGTGTTAACGATAATGTGTTCAGAGTTAGCAAAGAAAAAATTTGCAGGTCATGTCAAACTACATTAAATTGTTCGTTATGCGCTAAATGAATGACAATAAAAGCTTTAGAATGTTTAATGGTTGAGCAGCTTTTCATCTAATTTCTTTCTTACTTTTCCATCTGGCAGAATGACAGTGTAACTCACTAGCCTCTTTTTCATCACCTTTGACTAGTGAAGTGAGAGTGAGCTATTTAATAAAGGTCAAAAAAAACTAGGACCTATGGACATTAGGACAAAATTTAGATTTATTTGACAAACTCATAAAATTATTCTACAGTAAGCTTTTCATTGGGAAAAGTGAGAAGAAAAAGGGAAAAAAGAAACGTTTACTTAGCAGCACTTAAAAGTCATATAATTTATTACTTCAACAAGTGGCATGGGAGTTGTTGGTTTTAGGAGAGAATATACTACTAGTAATTTGTTTAAATGGATGGAAAGTGGGCTGGGCAAACTGAACCTCACCTAATGATATGTTAATTAGATTATCACAGTCCATTCTGTAGTAGAGTCCTTGTACTAGCACTAGGCAGAGGATACCATAACTTTTCTGATGCAGTAGAGTACTTCAGCTTTGTCTGTACAGAAGTACAGAACAATTCTAACTGTTATAGCATGAACAGAATGCTAATCACTGTCCTATTATCCTACTGGAGTTACTGCAACTGATAAAGGAACTTTGGACAAGACTTTTCTGCTTTTTATTTGGACAGTTAAAAAATAATATCTTAGGCACCTAAATTTGAGCTAGCAATTTAAACTTAATTTTTGCCATTGTTCTTCCACAAGTTTTGGAAAACAAAAGCATCTTTTCCCTCATAATAAAATTTCATTGGCTACAGTAACATAAAGAAAGAGGCAGTCGGTGTGTACACAGAAGGAATAGTGAAAGATTTCATAAATGTCATCATTTATCCTATAATTTTCTACCTGATATCTTCCAGCATGTCCTCTACCAGGAGGACAAAAGCACAGGACTGTTTTCAGATTCCAATAGAAAACGCATGAGAGCAAGTTGTATAATAAAATTGTTTTAATAACAAGATATAGAAAAGAAAGAAATAGAAATAATGAGTATATCTTCCATCCCTTCAGATGGTTTCATGTAGCACCAGATGGACCTCAGGAAGACAGCCACAGCATGCTGTGCAGAACCCATCCATGGGAATTTTCATTTTCCCTATGCAATGCTTCTCTAGTGTAGCAAACAAAACTGTATAGCTTGTTTTGACAGATAGAAATGTTATCTCTCAATGTCCACTACAGCAATCTTAGCTGCACATATCTAGGACCTATATTTAATAGCAGTGAGTATCCAGGGTATTTCAGCACAATATCTTATGCTCTGATATATATATAGGGTTATAGTGGGGTGACTCATGATAACATATGGGTTTCTTAAGCTCTAAATACAAAATCTAGTATGGTCGATGTGGCTTGCTGTACATCTCTACCTCCTTAACTCTAAGATCTCCTGCAAGATTCCTAATATATAGCATCAGTAGACACAGACTTTTTCCCGAGCATGAAGGGCAGGTTTTTACTTGAAAGCAAGTTCGGGTTGGTGATTCATACATTGTATCTAGAACTTTTGTGAAAATTGCACACTATAGGGATGCAGTGACTTTAGAAATATTCCCATTATTATTCATGTTCATACTGATGCCTTCTCCAGCCACCTAGAAACAGAGACTAGACAAGAGTAAGGGAATAAAGATAGGTATTTATTTGAAGGGCCTTCAAGGTACACCCTGGGGGAGCCGGAGGCTGCTTCCAAAAAATGGACCCCAAGATGGACGGCTGGTCACGAGTTCTTCACACCTTTATAGGTTTGGTTTATTTGCATACCATGGTTAATTCTCCAATTAAAGCCCCAGTTCAATGATGTAACTCCCCTCAGCTTGCTCCCCCATTAGAGTCTTTGGTTTACACATTTTGGGCCTAGAAGAGCCTGGCTGTCCTTGAAAGCAAAGTCTGGAGAGGCTTTGTTATGTCTATCTTGCACGAGAGAGCAGAAATTACAGGCTACAAGGAACTTCAGAGTTACACTCTAAGCAGTACAGAAATTGTAAAATATAAAAGTTAAAACCTAAGGCATCAATACCACTGACCTCACTCCAGGAATTGAAAAAAATATCTCAGGTTATTTAGGAAGATACTTCCATTATAAGAAAGGAAGTGAGGTTACTAATGGTAAGCCATACTTCTCAGTCCTGCTTCTTCCTTATGCCATGAATACAAGTACCACAAGGCAGAGGATGCAAAATAATTTTGGTATTAGGGCTCAGTACAAAAGATATCTGCTTATAACCTGTGGGAAAGTTATTTATGGAAGTTTATTTTGTTTGCTTCTTTGTCTGGAATGTTGTAATGTTTCTTAGCTTATCCTGATGAATAATTTTACATGGAGGTTAAGAGTTGAAGTTCATGAAATAAGATGTTGTCATTGCTAACTGATGATTGCCATGTAAAACAAAAACCAAAACAACATGCATATGTTTCCTGTTTTCATAAAAATCTGCAAAGTCATAGAAGAGATTTTCTTGGTTCTCACTCACTGTGACCTTTCCCATTAATTGAGCATACAGATACAGCTGGACTTTTGTTGACAGATAAAAACCTAAAAAATGTTATAGCTTGACAGAAGAGCTATTAGATAATCTGCTCCTACTCTGTCTGCACATTAAATCCTTGCCTGCGGTAGATCCTTTTCCAGAATATTTTTTCTTCAAGTACCTTTGTAGTATCATCCATTTCTCTCCTCAAGTAAAACATTGCAAAAAGCTTTAAAAATGTCCACAGATTACAGAGGATATCAGAAAGTTAGAGAGACTAGTGATAAAAGAAAATGAACCAACCAGGAAACAGGGACTGCACACGTCATTTGTAATACAGGATCAGTTGGCTTCCAGGGTTATATAGTCTGTTTTCAGGGATATAACCTTGCAAGTCAAGGAATTACTCGTGATATATGCTGAGACATCTTCAAGGATATTAAGCTTGCAAATAATGAGATCAATCACTCTCAAACTGTAGAATATGCTTTTTTGAGAAATGAGGAGATTGCATCCCAGCCAAGTAGTTCAAAGAATTGTTTAAGTAGCTGGTATAGAGCAGACATTGAGAACTGACAAAATATTATGGGAATTATTAGAAGAGGGTTTTGGAATACATATTTTAAATAATACATGTGTTTTACATACTGTCTATGGATGATGAATGGTCTCTAGAAAGTGATAACAGTGACATAAGGAATATAACCTTAATGACCACACAGAGAATTTGAGAATTTTGCAGTGATTCTTTTTCTTATGAAATATGATGCATAAAGTCCTGTGGAAATGTGGGGAATCACATAATGGAACTAAGTTATAAACAGCTTACTTGTGGAATAGACTAGAATATTTCAGTTGGAAAGGAACTATAACAATCATTCAGTCCAATGTCCTGACCAATTCAGGGCTGATCAACAGCTTAAACATGCTGTTAAGGACATTGTCCAAATACTTCTTAAACACTGACAGGCTTGGAACATTGACCATCTCTATAGGAAGCCTGTTTCAGGGTTTATCCACTCTCTGGGAAGAAAAATGGTTGCTGGTACCCAGTCTAAACCTCATCTGACACAGGTTTGAACCATTCCCATGAACTGAATCCAGGGCCAGGTGGCTCGAGTTCTACTGGTATTATTAAAGACTGAGGGAGAAAAACCCCCAAACCTGCATTTTATGCCTCTAGTTTTATTCCTTTCCTATTTGTTACATGACCATCTTCAACCAGTGTTGGTCCAATGTTTTCTGCAGACCCCCCTCTTGATATTAAAAACCTCAAAAAAGCCCTTCTTGTTATCCCACCCAAAACCGGCCATGGCTCTGCAACTTCTTGTGAAGCCGGACCTGACTTCCAGAGATGATTGCAGAAGGATTGACATTAAATCTGAAGATTTTTAATAAGTATGTGAATATGTGGAAGCAAAGGCAGCTAGTAGTATGCAACCAATACTACACTGCAGTAAAGGGAAAAGATCAATGTTGTTTGAGAAAGATACTCTGGAGAGGTAAAACAAATTACTATGTTCATATTAAGGTTCATCTGGTAAAAGAGATGTGATTTTTCTTCTGAGAAAATATTTAAAAATGCATCAATGCAATTTCTTCTGTGTGGGAGTAACTATAAATGTCTCCTAATGGATATACTGACACAGTGTTAAAATGCACATATAACAGTTAAAATCATCCTTTCCAGTGATGATATGTGTATGCAAAAGCACATAGTCATAGGAAGATAATAGATAGAAAGATAATTATGATTCATATGAACATGGAGCACCACTGTATCGCATATTGCATGATGCTGAAAGATAATTAGTCCAGCGAGAAATTTTAATATGGATTAAATGTGCTGAAAGAAGTACTTTGTTTCAAAAGTAGAGAATGAAGACTGGATGTTCTTTGCCAAAATCCCATTAATCTTCTGAAGGTCAGTGGATATATACCTCCATCTTGCAAAAGCCCCTCTAAGAGACTCAGACTAAATATGTCTTGGGGGTTTAAGCAAAGACAAGAGAGAAACATAGTTATAATCTGACACCCAGAACAGAGAATATATTATTAACATACACAAGTATAAAGAAATATTAGAGGATAAAGTTAAGGAAAGAAAGATTTAATCTGAAAAACAAATTCTATTTCCAGATAGTACTTGCTGATATGTGAGAGATAAGGAAGACTTTTAATCCTCCACTCTATTAAATTCCAGTAGGAAAAAAAAAATCCTTCTGTAGCAAAAAAAAAGTCTTAAATACTGTAATAGGTCTTTCCTACCTCTAACTTTTCTAACAATTTTGTGACTAAATCCTATATTAGGAATACTATTTTAGTTGTATTCATATGGCAGCTACTCAGAAAACTGAATTAAATGATTCATTCCCCTCTATGGCAGAGAGGTTGGAACCAGATGATCTTTCAGGTCCATTCCAACTCAAACCATTCTATAATTCTATGATTCTATGATTTTTATGATTTCTAACTGTATAAATGGATTAGTATCAGGTTGCATCTGTAGCAGGACACTCTGCCTAAGCAGTGCAAACTGTCTTGTTTACAAGTTATGGCTTGAGCAAGGAGTGTCTGCTGACCAGCAATAAGATAGAACAAAAATGATCCCCTGTTTTAGTGCTGAAGAATGGTGTGACCAGTTTGACCAAACTGTCAGATGTATTGCACATACAGGACGTGCAAGGCAGACCTCCCTGACTGAGGCTGGAAACAGAAGGGATGTGCAGGCCCTGATATGAAGTGAGAGTCAGAAATGTTGAGCAGAAGAAGCCATAGCATAGATAACACCTTTTTCAGCTGCAGAAAAATTTTTACTGAATAAGCCTGACAACATATAATCCTGAAATGTGTATGGCTGACATTCAAACACCATTCTATAAAACACCATTGCTGCATGGTGAGGACTTCTAGCTTACCTCTCTAAGATGTCTGAAAATCCTTCCCTCGAGTGGGGACGGCCCTCAAGGTTACTTCTCAAGGCCAAGCAAAAGAGTTTTACCCACAGTTGATCACATAGGTGAGTAATATCAGTCTCTACTTATTAATTGTTTTGCTAGCTTTAACATAACTGCTCCAATATAGTTTCTTTAATATATTTGCTTCAATATTTCTTCAGAAATTGTGCACTATACCAGTAGTTACAACAACCAGTAGTTACAACTGTCCATACTGTGTAGTAAATAATCCTTATTAAGGTCTTTTGTCTAAACATTATCACTCAATGGTAATCAATTTAAATAAATAATTGTATTTATATAAATATATTTGATTTTTCATCCTTAATCCACTGAGATGAAGTTTTTTAAAGGTTCAATTGCATCAATATAATCTTTTAAACATAAATAATTGACTAAGTCTGGAGCTAAGATTGGATCCAGCCACACCTAGACTCCTCTCTGAGGAGCAGTTTAGAAAGCAAGGGAGTATTTTCTGCAGCTTGTGACACAGCCGGAGGGTTTCTCTAATAAATTTGTCTGATGCTCCCATTCTGTCCATGAGAGCACATACAGTTACAATATTATTAACTGAAAGGCATCCCTATTCCAATATTGTTTTATACAAAAGTTAAAGAATTTATTTTATTACTGTTATTCTTATGGTCAGGATTTCTGCTATTTTTGAAGTTAAGAGGATTTTCTTTATGTATTCTGCTTATTTGCATGGTTAAAGCTGTGGTATAAACTTTCTGTCCCTGCTTCTAAGCATTGCCACATTTTTATGCACAACAATTTGATGAACATTCATGAGCAGCAGCTAGTTAGGAATATATAAAGAACAGACTATTTTAAGTGCAACAGAAGTCAAATTTGAAGTCTTGGAGTAGGGAAATTCAGATCTTTTAGCTCAATTCATAGCTTCACTCTTCTCCTTTTGAAGGACTGTGAGTCTTAAGGAATGCAGGAGAGCTGTCTTTGTACCCTTTTCTATCGGCGGTGTGTGTCAGTATGGGTACTCTTTAGTTTTCTGTGGGAATAGATCAATGGTCTGAAAAATGTGATTGCTGTAAGAACATGTGCCACCATCGCTGGTGGTAAGTGTAGTAACTTGGACAGTAGCACTTGTTGCAACTTGAACAGTAATTTGTTAACCCAAATATGAAGTCTTTGGCTATGCTTATATCCTGAATAAATGAGCCTTTAGTTTATCAATGGAATCATCACAAAAAGAATTATTTGGATAGAGATTTTCCACATTCTTCTTGACTGTGCTAAAAAACTCCTAGGAAGTTTTTTAATTGACATGGCATTGCATTGAATTGTTATCTTGTATATTAAAAATATGTTGATATTACTCACTTTGTACTTTGAACCCTTAAAATGAAAGCTTTGTTTATTTTTTCATTTATATTTTCCTTTGTAATAAATCTCTTTCACCGACTGCAGTAAATGACACAGGCCTCTCTATGAGACAAAGTAATTACAAATGAACTTAGCCCAGTGACTAAGTCATATTTTCATCTGCTCTCTATCATTATCAGAGGTTGTAAGGCATTACCGGTAGGTCACATCATTTTTTGCCCAGCTGTACCACTGCAAGAACAACATAGAAACTCAATAAGCAATTTTCAGCCAAGCTGAGTGACGTGTAGCAAAGTTTGGGAAAGGTATATATTGTATATTCCATAAGTCAAACAGCCAGTTTTGCAAGGATGACAAGCAGAAGACTCTGTGTCTCAGAAATGTAAGCAATTCCTCACAGAGTGCATTGATTCAGAGAGTCAAAGGGCAAAATGGAACTCCAGTTTCCATTAAATCTGATCATCTGTATCCTATAGGCTGCTAGGCATGCCATAGGTCTCTTCCTAGAAATAGGGCAGTGCTTAAAAATGTGCAAAATCCAAATACTTATAAAAAGATAAAACAACGCATTTATGATTTTTTTTTAGTTTTGAATAAATAAGAATCCATCAGAAGTAATGTCTTTACTCTGAAAATTTTCCATATAAACTAAACATTGTGAACATTTATGTCCATGATTTTTCAGCAGAAAAAACCAAAGGTTTAAGTACCTTATCAGATTCAAAAACACTGTGTTATTGGCATTCCTATACAAAAGCTTGTTTTGTTTTGTTTTTTCCTGATGAAATGCCTCCATGCTCTAGAAAGAAGAATTTTGTAACACAGGAGAGAAAGCTTTGGTGCTACTGTCAACTCTGATGAAGGAGAATAAGGGATTTCACCTTCAAAGCCAAGAGAGAAATGAATAGGTAGTGATAGCAAGGATAAATGAGAAGCCAATGCAGTCACACAAACACTCATCCTAAGAGGTCTGACAGAAGCTATTAGGATTCACCCCATAGTTCTCATTTTCACATTAGCAGGGTGAGTGAGCAACAAAGGCTATCGATGCAGCCTCTGGGCATGGGCTTCACCAACAGCACATCATGTGTTATGAATTACCATTGTGATGGCTTTGATGTGAATTCCAATAAAATATATTGCAAAAAATAACTCAGGGGGTGTGTGCGTGTGTATGTGCATCTGCTCCCTTTATTATTCCCATATATTCCCAATCGGCTGTCAAGGATATCCCACAGCAATAAACAATTGTCAAATTAGATCATTTGATAATGCCTCTCCTCAATTTTAAGTAACAATCCTCCATCAATACTGCAAGGAAATGCATGAGGCTATGCATTTTGGAGGCCAGCTTTCAGCATTCAGACATGCTAAATCAGCAGAAAACTTGACCCTTTGCTCTTAATAAATATTCTAGCTGGTTATCTTGGCCTTCTCATGGGATGAGGGTCTTAAGTAGGAATTGTCTTACTTGGACAGATAGGAATCCAGAAAGAATTAAGTTATAATAGGGACAAGATCTCAACCCCAATGCCAAGCTTAGTGTTGGGATTTTTGAGAGATGAAATGCAACTCATAGTGAGAGAGTCTCTTGAAGTGCCTTAACCCTTGGCCTTAAATTGCACCAGGGGAGGTGCAGATTAGATATTAGGAAAAAAAAAAATCACTGAAAGAGTGGTTATACATTGGAATAAATTGTCCGGGGATGTGGTGGAGTCACCTTCTATGGAAGTGTTCAAGAGGTGTCTGGATGTGGCACTTGGGGACATGTAGACTATAGCATCAGAAGACTAACTGACCTTAATTTCTGCCCTTAGGAAAATGCTGTAGGAATAGTTTGCTTTCACTGAGCTTTTAGCTTCATTGTTGCCCTCAATTCTTTAGTTGTCAGCAGCCCTGTTTAATTAGATGTCTAAGTGTTCTTCCACCACGTTTTTTTTAACAATGTCAGATATTTTCCTCCAAGGGAAGAATAGGAAAGAAAAGGTAAACCACATGAGTTGAGATAAGAACAATTTAACAGTTGAAACTAAATCTATTACTATTAAATATACTACTAATAATATTATACTGCTGTTATTATTGCAAAATAGAATTATTATTATTATTATTATTATTATTGCTATATAGATTAATTAAAAGGAGAGAGGAATAAAACTCCACAGAAAGAAGTGAGGGACAATACAATTGCTCACCACCTGTTCACAGAAGTCCAGCCTGGATCTGAACAGTGAATGGCCCCTTCTGGCAAACTTTCCCCAGTTTATATGCTGGGCATGATGTTCTTCCTCAGCTTTCAGGAGACCCCAGCTTGTTCAAAAGACCTGCTCCTTAGAGCCCTAAGTGCACCCATAGTCTCTGCCTGTCCCTCCCCCGAGGGGTCTGGCTCCACACGCTCACGACAGCTCTGTGACAGCCTAGCTGAGTGTCATGGCAACATACAGCTTGCAAAGAGCTGGGGCAGAAAGAGCTGAGAGATGGCTCATCAGGGTTTTGATGTGTTTTACCCATAACATCCTCGTTTTGAAGATACAGAGATGTGTACTGGTTAGTGAAAAACTGGATCATCAGACTGAAAAGGTAGAGGTCCACAGAAAATCTCCAGATGGACACTTGCTACAAAAATTTCCTCAAGTGACACTAAAGGGGTGATGCCATTAAGAGGCATCATTAGTGATCGGGGTGATGGACCAAAATGCACCTTCTGCAAGTTGAAGTAAAACAACAGGAGACACTTAGACATACAATTGGACCCACAAAATTTTCATGAGGGCCAGAAAAAGGAAATTTTATGTTTTTCACCTGAGGTATCAGGAACTGTGCTTCAGTATAAGCTAGGAACTGCATGGATGAAAAAATAGCCCTGTAGGTAAGGACCTGGAGTCTCCTTGGGACAGTGTGTTATAGCTGAGCGAAGAGTGATAAGAGCTAGCTGCACACCAGTGTTGGGCTGCAAGGATGAAGCCAGAGTTCTGAGGAAAATTATTATCCCCCCTTCTCAGCATTCAGCACCCACATTTTTCATTGATCATATGATCAAGGTCAAATTGTTTTAAGTATTCTCCCTTCACTTAATAGGGAAGACAGTATTGCTGAAAACTGAGTTTGTTGCCATCTAGTTCTCTTCAAATAAGAGATCTGAGTGTTTGCAAGAGTGCTAAAAATGTCAGATAACTTCAGTCTAACACTGTAAAAGGGAATTAAATTTTTGAATTTAATTTTGTAGCTATAGAGCTCAGTAGCAGCAGTTAATTTGTTTGATTGACCAGGAAGTCTAATGTTTGTCTGAGCATTAATGAGCAACACAAAAGAATTCTGTAAGCACTTTCTGTACTGGAAAAACATGCCTGATTGCTTGCATGCTGACAAGCAGCTATTTTAAGAAATTTATCAGCAACAGACAAGGGGTAGATGCAATTTAGAAGTGTACAAAATAGAATTTTACAGTTCCACAGGTAACTCCTTCAATTAAGAGAAAGATCCCAAATCTTTGTATGTAAAGGACAATGAGCATTTTTTTTTCAGTTGACTATTAATGAATATATTTAATTTACAGTAAAATTCAAGCAATTCAGCAGAGTTGGTGACAACACTGAATGCTTGAGAAGAAACAGCAAGAAATACTACTTCTTATTTCTGGTTGTTTTTCTTGGTTATTTTAACTTCTTTTTTAACTTCTTATTTGAACTTCTTAACTACAGCAATATGTAAATAGCAGCAAGAAAAAAAAGTGCTAACAGATATAGTTAGCAGTTAAATGACATTTCTTTCAATCTATTTATTCATCGTCATGCACTTAGAACAGCCAAGTTGTGATTGGTGGTTCCAGAATTGGTTCACACCCTTGTAGGCAGTAAATGCATGGTGAATGAGCTTTAAAACCATGAAATAAACAGCTGCCAAAATCAAAATGAACAGGAGAAAATACCTAAATCCAACAAGGAAATAGCAAAACTGGGTATCTCATATAATCACCCTACATCTATAATCAATTGGACAGATGAGAAATGTTTCAAAGTTATTGCAGTGGCAGCTTTAAAGGAAAATTTAGAACTAAGAATAACTTTATGACTACAAACTGCAGGAATAACTTAATGAGATGATCACTCAGGAAGGAACATGGCAAGAAATCAAACAATAAGTTGCATGGTTTTATGAGCCTTTAACTATGGAAAATTAACTTACATTTCTTAACATTGTAATGGCAACAGTATGAAGTAGCAAACACCCTTAATTAAAAAGCTACAGCATTTCACATTTAATACACATAAAGGTATTATCTGTCATATTTTTTTCAAAACTTTTAGTTAATTATTCAAATACATTCATTTGCTTCATGTCTTGTCACCATTCAAAAATGCATATGGCATTTACTGTTTCCAAAGGAAATCGGTAGGAAATGCATTCACCTCACTGTGATTTTCCAATGACAAGAATAGCTTTTAATAACATAACTGCAAATTTGAAGATGCAAAATATTTTATGTACAGGATAAATATCTAATAGGCATGAGATACAGTGCTGTAAATGTTTGCAGACTTAAAATCTCAAACTGAAACTGCTCAATTTACTGTTTTTGTAGGAATGATTAATTCCTTCTGTTTAAGAAGGAATGTACAAAGGAAGAACCCAAAAAGGAACAGACAAAAGTGCACAATATACACACTTAATGATAATTACAATATTGAATTTAATTAATCTTAAAAAGTTATCAATAGACTACTAAGTACAGCTGTACCTAGACTTTCTTGTTATCAACTGTTTGAGATGCTGTTCATTTGCTCTTTAGTCATGAGGTCTTGAAGATTCACTTATGTCCTGGTAGCAGCAATGCCAGTTGCTGGGCTACAGAGGTAAAAACTTCAATGAGACATGTTGCTTTGACCACCCTCCTGTTCCGTTCTACAGGCTGCATGACCCCTTTGCCCTGAACATTTTTCTTTCTATTCAAACTATTCTTTTTATTCTTTCTATTCCCAGTTTCCAGGAAGAATTAAGACATTTAGCTGACAATATTTTTGCTGCAAACATATTTCTTGGAACATGTCCATTCTGCTTTCAAGTGAACAGGTCAGGATGGGAAGAAGGTATTGGTGCTGGCTTATGAAGCAATTTTCCCACAAGAAATTCCTCTGACTGTCCCAAATTCCTCAAGACAAATTTTTTCTTTCTTGTTTTCTGTAGTAGGGTGAGGTTTCTTTGCTTTGTTTCTCTTTCAATAATTTGGCACCTTGCCTCCTGATACCCTGCCCCCTGTTTGATATCAGCAGCATAGACAGACTGCTGACACCCTGCTTTTGACCAGCACTGGCTGCGTAAACACTTGCGCCCATTACCAGTGCAGGTAGTGTAGGCAGGTTGCTGTCTATATTATTCATGCAAGAAAGGATCCTCTCAAATCACACCCCCGTTGCTGGAGCCAAAGGGTGCCATAACTCTTACCCACACTAGAAAGGTTTTTGTCTGACTGGCTGTTGCTGACAGATGCCCTGGACACCAAGTGTCCCTGGCTGTACACTGCAGCATAGCTCTCTTAACATGCCACATTTGCTGTTGGTGATTGGTGAGTCACTGTTGTTGCTCATCTTCCCTACTGCCTCAATAAAGCTTTGTTTTAGAATATGTGTCAGACTCTACTACTCTTCAGACTGCACAATTGCATCTGAATTAATAGTGATTCTTTGATTGCACTGTTAGGATTTCAGTGACACTAATAATAGTAAATCTATAATATGTGTTTCCTTTTTGGCCATAAGAACATGTTGAACATAACAGACTGTGTCTCCTTTAAGGTCTGAATGGGTCTTATACTGAATCAGTTACTTAAAAGATGATAATGGCATCACCATGTGAGTTATCACATACTAACCACAGCATCACAGAATGGGTCAGGGTTGAAGGAACCACAGTGGGTCATCTGGTCCAACCTCCCTGCTCAAGCAGAGTCATCCCAGTGTAAATGGCATTGGATTGTGTCCAGCTGGTTCTTCAATATCTTCAGTGAGGAAGGCTCCACAGCCTGTCTGAGAATCTGTCCCAGCATGTACACGCACAGTAAAGTAGTTCTTCATATTCAGGTGGAACTTTGTGTGAATCAGGCCCATTGCCTCGTCCTATTGCTCAGCACCACCAAGCACAGCCTGGCTCCATCTTCTTGACACCCTCCCTTCAGATACTGATAGACATCAGGTCCCCTCTCAATCATCCCTTCTCCACACTAAACACACCCAGTTTGCTCAGCCTTTCTTCGTAAGAGAGATGTTCCAGTCCCTTAATCAACTTTGTTGCCCTCTGCTGGACCTACTCCAGGAACTCCATGTCTCTCTTGTACTGAGAAGCCCAGAACTGGACAACGCACTCCAGATGTGGCCTCACTGGGGCTGAGTAGAGTTGCAGGATCACCTCCTTTGTCCTGCTGGCAATGCTCTTCCTAATGCAGCCCAGAATCCCACTGGCCTTCTTGGCCACAAGGACATACCGCTGGCTCATGGGTGCTTGTTGTCCACCAGGACCCCCAGGTCCTATGCAGATCTGCTTTTCAGCAATCAGCCCCCAGCCTCTACTGGTTGAGGGCAGGAGGTTAGCACTCCCCAGGTGCAGGACCCAGCCTTTGCCGAATTTCAAACTGTTCTTCTCTGCCCATCTCTCCACCCTGTCGAGGCCCTTCTGAAGGGCTGCACAGCACTCTGGGGTATTGGCCACTCCTCCCAGCTTTTTGTTGTCACTGAACTTGCTGAGGAGGTATCTGCTCCTTTATCCAGGTCATTGATCAACAAGTTAAACAATGCTGGGCCCAGTATTGATCCTTGAGAGACACCATTAGTGAAAGGCCTCCAACTAGACCATGTGTCAATGATTATGACACTCTGGGATCATTCTGATCTGCCATTCAGCTGGTTCTAAATTCACCTCACTCACCATTCACGTAACCCACACTTACTGGGTTATACAAAGATGCTGTGAGAGACAGCCTCAAAAGTAATATACTAATAATCGTTCTGTGCTGAAATTGAAGGATGCATTTGAATTGGTATGTTCTGCTTCGTTACATGTCTCAGAAGGTGGGACAGAATATGAAGGACTTAGAACAGATCCTTCCCTGGCTTTTTTTTTTTCTTTACTACCTGTGTCAAGGGAGTGCTTTCTTGCCAGCCAAATTATTCTTAATTTTTCAATATTATTTTCCTATCCAGTAGAAAAATGTAGCAAAAATGAATACTGAGTGGCAGTTTTGAGTGCAAACAGAACGTGAAGCAGTGGTATTACTTGCCTAATATGATCTGAAAGTCTTTTCAAAACAGCAATTTTCTATCATATCTTATTAATCTTGCACTGTGTTGAGATAGCTGGTATTCTTTAATATGATGTGATAGTCAGTAATGGGATGAGACTTTTCTTTTACTATAACAAACAGCAGTGCAACACAACGCTGATATGACATGATGTAAAATTCCTGATAATAAATTTAACAGCCCTTTTACTTAACTGAAGACATTTTTGGTACAACTAAACCTTTACTTTTCCAAGATAATATTTTTATGCCTCTCAAATGCAAAAAGAAAAAAATATTTGCAGGGAGACAGAACAGTTTTTCCCCTTCTGATTACTTTTGAAACCTGTTTGATGACATCAGTGTTCTTTTTTTAAGAGGAAAGGTGTAAGAAAAAATATTGATCAAACTGACAATCATGTAAAGGATTGTGTATTCTTGGCAATGCTAGTACTATTTAGAAATATGCACAAAAAGGAAAGCCTTAAAGACAATTTCTCCTGCATAGAGTATATTTATTACTGATATTCTTCAATCCCAAATGGAGCCTGAATTTTTCACTGAACAATTCTATAATATTTTATTTTGTTTGGCTATTAAATTCTAGAAGAACAAACATTAGAAAAAAGCAAACAAAAAAGCAAGTGCCTGACCACAGAGAAATAATTCCTTACAGCAGAATTTTTGATCTAATTGTATGATTTCTTACCATTGTATTTTTGTTATTGTTAGCCTACTGCCAAAATTTAAGAGTTATCATGGAATGGAATTCTCTAATGCATTCCAATTATTACACCTACATTATTAAAAAAGAGAGAGTGTTGCACAGCAATCTTGATTAAGCTTTTCCTTACCTTTGAGCATTTGCTTTTGCAGCCTTATGAGAATTTCTCTAAATAAGGCTATTTTTTTTTGTGTATAACGTGTAATTAATGACAAATTTTCTCTCAGTGTAAGAACATTCTATGGGGTGTATATATATCTCAGTAATACTGCAGAAAGAAGTGAATACTTTATGGTTTATTTTCATTGCTTTTGATTCCAGAAGTAATAATTTTATAATTTAGTACTTGTAATAGCAATTTGTACAGATTTTTCTTAGAGAAATGTCAGCCAATTTTTACTGGTTAATCTGCACATTATCTACAGGATTCAAGACTGCATTTGCACTTTCAGAACCTGTCATTAATTTTCTTAAATTAAAACTAATTTAATGATTGTGATCACGTGTTTGGTTCACAAGTACCATGAGCAGGTCAGAGTATTCACAATGGCATTACCAATTTGACTATCACCTAAATTAAGTAATTATCAAACACCATCCACTTCCAAGCAGCCAAACAAGGATAAAAGGAGGGAAAAGTAGGGAAAGTAGGAAAAATTTCCTTTTCCCTTAAGTAGGGAAAAAGGAAATTTGTGTATAACAGGAAAAAAGTTGATAGAAATATTCAATGAAACAGGTTAAAAAAACCACAAGATAACTTCTTGCACCTTGACGTCGTCTTTACAGACGTCTTTAAAGATTTTTACTCTCTATTTTTACCTGTATGATTATGCACAGCAGCATTTTCCCGAGGCAAATATACATGGAAAATATAACTAGAAAGTTGAATGAACTAAGCAAATTTCAAACAATTTGAGGAATCCTACTGATACCTGACACCCAATACTTAGTATCTGAAGCCTCAGGTTTAAGAATGAGATTGTTCTGAACCACCCAGTATTGGATCCAGCTCAAACTTACGCAGGGTAAGCATCTTTCATGGAGTCAACACCACAGCTATAGCCCTCATGATTATTTGACCCATGGAAGAGCACTGGGAAGAAAATTCATTGAACTATTGAAATATATCGAGGAGCAATTGGTTGGGCTATTCTCTCTGAAGTAATAGAACAGGAAACAGAGAGAGGAGCAGTGAGACTACTACTGGAAGGGAAGGCAATATGAGAAAAGGCACACCAAAGCAAAAGAGGAGAAAAATAGATCAGAGAAAGAGAAGAAAAGTTGCATTTTAAAAAACTTGAATAAACAGTATGCTTTCAAGTTGCTTTTGGAGAACAGTACCTAAAGTAACAGCTAGACATCTAGTCTCTCAGACACAAGGTTCTGCTGTAATCCTAACCCATAAATTGTTTTCAAAATCCCACTAGGCACTTATCTTCATCTTTAGCTGCCTACAAATCTTTAACACAGCAGTTTCAGCCTCTTTTAATTGCTCCACTGAGTTTCCTACCTCACAACCATGGAGACTGAATAAATGTATGGAGGTTTTGAAGCAGTCTGATACCTTGGTAATGAGGTAAGAAGGAGCCCAGCGATATCACAAATGGACTGACTAAAGATAGCTTTATTAACTGCTCAAATGAAGGTTCCTGCTTTAGACCACCAGCATCTTTAATCTCTCCGTGCTATCAGAAATACCAATAGCCCTTTTGATCTTCTAGTGTATTCTTAAGTGTAGTTATTGCCTAATTAATACTGATGAAGAAAAGTTTAATTTGGAACAGAAGGTTTTGTGTGAAGGATACAGCCCAAAGGAATTAGTTCTTTGGGATTTATCTAAGAAAAAATTATCTTATTTAGCTTCTAAATGTTTCCTGAAGGGCTTAATTGTACTCTACTCCTATACAAAGTATACTAAAATATATTTTCCCTCCAAAAATACAGTTTTGACATGAACTATACTGAAAGAAAAAAAAAAAGCAAAAAAAAGAAAAATGGTTTTCAAAAGTCTCTGACCAATTTTAATAATACTGAAAAATGTTGTAGAACTGGAACACAAAGCCAGCAGGCCACAAAAACCTTACAAAGTATGATTTAGCTAAAGTAAAATTTGAAACATCTTAAAAGCCAACCACAGCAACAGGAATTGCAGTAGGTGAAATATGAAATCTGAGTGAAATGAAACCGTCTACTGTTCCTAGACATGAGCTCCCACATTTGATCTCTACCATAATCTTGAACTTGTGGCAAATGATTGTTGGGAGGAAAGAGTTAAAAGCAGAAGAATAGCAAGGAGGATAGTAGATTCACTCAAGTGACCTTGCAGCTGGGAATGCCAAGATCTGGAGAATAATAGTGTGGGAAGCTCATATATTATGCCTACTTCTCTTTATCCTCTGTCTGTTTTGAGAAGTAGCATTTCTGTGTAGAGGTAATGTAAGTATTTTGAGAGACTTGGAGGCACTCTCATGGACAAGCTTGAGCTCCCTGTGTTGGGAGAGAGAAGATCAAAGCTCAGAGATCATATAAAGTACAGAGATCACAGCACGGTAGAGTAAACTCCATGTGCACAGGCCCTTGATAATTTGGTGCAAACATCAGGCCTGCTGCCTGCTAGCATGGACTAAGCTGGATGCTGCTTTGGGATGCTCCACTTAGCAAGGTAATGAAGCTAATTTACTCTGCATTTCAGCTATGGTTTTGTGGTTTTTCCATCTGCCTGCCTGTGTCAGTTCACACACCAAGGCATCCTAGGTTGTGGGCATAGCATGTGTCTTTAGTTGAATCTGAAAACCAAAACTGGTACAGATTCCTCCCTCAGTCTTTCCCAAAGAAAACCAGAGTAGAGAGAGGGCTGCCAGCAAGTTGTTTTCATGGACTCTGAAACCTCTTTCTATGAAGAAAGGTGTAGTACTAGGATGGTGGGAAGACTGCTGCCCTTCTGAGAGTAAAACAAGTTTCTTTACTGGAGTAGTGGAAGATATGAGGCCTCAAGCCTCACTGACCCTGAAAGACCCAAACAACTCTCTCCTATTGTCTGAGAGTCTTTCCAAGACACCCATTTACAGAATAGTCTTGGTATGGGTCTAAGAGGATTACAGGTACCTTGTGTCCTTCAGACTGACCTAGGGTCAGTCTGCAGCCAAGAATCTGAGACTAAGATGTCCAGATGTAAAAGAAGCAGAGAAGATCAGACATCCTCCACCATTTTTTTTCCACGTCACCTCCATGCATGAAGAGTCCAAGGAGCAGGGAATGGCACCCAGAGCTCCTGCTGTTAGCTTTGTGTTCTAGCCTCTGAAATACAAAAGCACAGTTTCTCCTTGCAGATCCAAAAATATATCTTCCAGAGTTAAATAGATTTTGTTCAGTATTTCATCCCAGTCTTAATAACAAATAATTTCCTTTCCCATTCCTCTTTCATATATCTTCCTTTTTACCTTTTTGGTTTTTCAGTATTGCCTCACAGGAACCGCTTATATTTTTATCTTTCGTTGATGCCACTGTCACTATTTCTATTATTTCTTTGTCTCTCTCTCTTCTATATGCCTTTCCTTCACTCTGATTTTTAAAAGCCAATCTATGCCAAAAGACTAATCATAAAGATCAGCTCTTAAAGCCATGAAGAATATCTGGAAAGCCTGTGGACTTGGTCTTGGACATAATCTGAAAGATATTTTTAATAAAAAACAGTAAAATTGAAAATTGTTATAATTATTCATGATCAAGGTTTTTGGAAAGTTCATTACAAATGAAGCATAGTTAAGTACTTGAATGAAAAACTTTACCAAATTGAACTGGCTCAACTAAGACTAAACGAAACTACATCTACTGCTTCAAACTAGTAAGCAAAACATGGGCTCTGCATACATGTAGATATGTATAAATACATAAATCAATATATCAGTGTTTATTTATGCATAAAGTCCACATTACCACTTATGTGATATTAGCACTTTTCTGATATAAGGAGTACATTTACAATTCATTTTCCAGATGACAGGAAATAATGTAAACACATAAATGTTATAACAATAATACCTCTACATCTTGAACAGTGGTCAGCCATATCTAGTAAAGCTGATATTTAGTAAGTTGCAAAAGGAAAAAGAAAACAGAGTCGGAAAACAGACTATACAATCTGTCATGGGGATCAAACAGATGGTCCAACTGCAGCTGGTCTAAAGGTTTGGGACTTTTCTATAACTTTTAGTCAAAAAGTGAGAAGTTCTTAAACATGAACATTTTTTTGAAAGTGCATTGCTGTTGAAGTAATGTGCATATGTTCAAGCTGTGTACCTCCAAGAAGTCAAATATGTGATGATCCTGAAAAGGTATTTCTACCCCTATCTTATGCAGCCCAGTTAGGGCCCCTGAATTGTTGCACCTCTTAAATTATTTTTCTATGGCTTCTTTTGCTTTAAAGAATCTTCAGATATTCTTTGTTTTTTCCTGGTATGATATAATATTTTTTTTTTTAATCTCAGATTGTTTTACTTGCTGGAACACTCAACAATCAAATCCAGATACACTTACTCTTTTTTATTCCTAACACTTTGAAATATATTGTTCACAGACTGCTAGAGCCTTCCAGCATGAGTGAAGCATATTCAGGACCTACAGAAATCAAATACAACACCCAGTTCTCGTTTCTTGTGTTTATCATTTCCAGGTCACAGATTAAAACAATATTTTTTGGCATATAGAATACTTGAGATGATCAAAACATTCTCAGAAATTTCTGTGGAGAGTTAAAAGGAAACTGTCCTTTAATTCACCATTGCAATTTTGACTGTAAAAGAGCAGTGCTAAAACATCTTCAGAAGAATGGTGCCATAATCTGAAATAAAAACCTGTGACTGTGTAATTCCACAGTCATGGAGAAAACAATTTGCAAATACCAGAGATAAGATCAGGTTTGAGGCTGCTGATAAATATTTTGTTCCAGCCTGCAGGAATGATAATGTTCTATTGTCCTTTAATGAGGTTAGACCAATGCATTTTCATTCTCATATGTGCTCCACTGAGGTGAGTTTAAACACAGTCATTTTGAAGAGTTATGCTTTGTTGTGTGGCAGTGATGGAAAACTTACATGAAGGCAATTGGAAAATAAGACATTAACTCTGGGAAAATGAAATCTGAAAACTATCTAATTAATGATAGATTTATTTATTACTTCTCTTCATGTTCACTTAGTTTGTGGATCCTTGAAACAAAAACATAAAAAAAAAAACCCTACGTTTTTAATACAAACTCTACTATAAATTTAGAATCATCACTTTTAGAAAGAAGAAAAATAGAAAATTATTTTAAAAGCTTTTTTTATTTCTCTTTTCAGAGTTTTGGTTCAAGTAGAGAATATCAAGGAACCCTCAGAAGTCCCTTAGCACATACTTGAGACATTAGTTTTTTAGAATACATGTGACAATATCCATAGTGCTTATTCTGTTATTTATGGTAGTCTCTACAGCTAGTATTTATGTGCTCTTGAAAGAAAGGGAACATTGAATTCTTATCACTCTTTAGAGTTCCCTTAATTTTGTTAAAATTATTTAAATTTCAAGGATTACCGAGTTGCAGAGGAATGCAAAATGAAGTTGCAAAAGCTTTCTCTGAACAGATGCTTACCCACTCGTGCAAACACAGTGCAGGAGCAGAAGAAGGTGGTACCTAAACTTTTATGTTTCCAAATAGGCAGGTTGATTGCAAAGGGTTTAAATACTCATTGCTCAAGAAAAGCATTGTCTTTCCCATACATGTACTGTTTACCTTCCTTTGGATACTGTTTAACCTTACTTTCCTTTTCCTCTGCAGCGTTCTTAATCTTCTGAAAAAGATGAAACACAGCCCAGATTACTGTCATGTTCAAAATACCTGCAATTCCAAGGAAAACGAAGACTTTGTGCGTGTGTGTGCTCAAAGTACCCTCTAGCCGAGAGACAGAAAAGTAAACTTTTTTTCAGATAATGACTCGGCACAATAGGCACTGAGGGAGCTACTTTGAAGTGGAATTGCTTCCCTAGAGGGTTAGGTGTGCCAGTGCATATTTCATTTTGATCCCTCTTTGGGACTAATTCCCACATATATGGTACAAGTCCTTGGCATCTGTTGGTTTGGGTGAAGTTACCTGACATTAAAGAATGACATATATACCTTATAATTGGTACCAGCTCTTCACCAGAGATTCTGCAAAAGCAGAACTGAGACACAGGAGACAGTCAGCCATGTGTTTTAAGGCAGGTTACTAATGTTAAGCATTTTTTTTTTCCACTGGGTGAGACCAGGGCAGTTTTTGAAAATACATAATCTCTACTTTTAAATTCAAAATGTACAATAGCAGGGTGGATTATTGAAAGAATGCTGATTAAATGTATAAACAGCTTCCTCCTATATTCCTGTGCAAATGTCAATCTGTATTACAGACAATAAGAGAGGATGAGTCTCTCTGGCAGCTATAAGACATTGTCAATGTATTTTAAATACTCTGTTTCAGGGATTATTTTTTAAAGCAATTCAAAGTTTTTCTAAAATTATCTTACTACTGAGGACAAAAGAAACAGAATCATTTGCATTCATACAGGGATGCCTTTCTTATGCTGGCACCATTTATTTCTTGCAGTAAAGCATTACAAACTGACTACTGTGATTTTTTTCCCAGAAACTTAAATCCAAAATTGTAGACAGAGCTCTGCTGGGGATTATCAGTGGGATGGATGTGTCTGGCATGAGTGTTATTCTTGGGTTGGGTTCATTAAATGAGCCATTACTAGGAAAGACAAGTTGTTGTACACTTTTATTGCTTTCTACCTTTTCCTCTATCAAATCAATAACACCGGTTTGTAACTTTGGCTATAGCACTGGTTCTAAATCCATTTCATGCCTGTTGGAAACAGTTCATTAGCTTTTAAAATGACAAGGAGGAAAAGCAGTCTTCAGCTGTAGAAGTGGACTTCTATTGTTTTAGAAGTGTCAGTATCCTCTATTCTATGTGTAGCAACATAAGTAATAGTAAATAAAGAAAACAGCAGTTCTATTATATAACATTTTTAAAAGTCCTCATCTTTTAAAATAAAATAAACAAACAAAAAAAGCAAACCTACAAACTATGGTATGGTACGTTCTAGACAGTGACAATATTACTGTCTACAAAGGGGTTTATTTTCAGAGATCTCTCATCTTCCTATATATTATCATAATTTCTTACCATATTCATTATTGTTATGCCACAGGTCACCATCAAGTCACCATTCAGATCCGTGGGAAGAGGTCTTTATTATATAACACAAATATCCCCCCAGTTAAATAAATATGGTTTCCCATTTTGCTTAGCACTTAAGCTGGTGATTTTCAGAGATGTTCTTAGTGGGTGGCTAAAGAGAAACCATGTTTTTACTATTCTGATCACCAGCACCATCCTGAAGAACTTGCTCTCCCACCATTTGACAGAGGAGAGAACATGCTGTCTCTACCTCATGCCACAACAGACACCTCTAATACACTGACTGACAATGTCAGCAGTATTAACAGGATTAAGTTAATGAACAATCTAAAATACTATTCAGTATTTTTCCTTCAAAATTTATCTTGAAATTTGACTATGATAAAAGAACAGTTTTTACTGTTAACTCATCTTACTGCTGCATCTTCAAAGAATTGGAAAAAAAAAGTATTTCACTACTAGAAAATGCCCAATGTTTAAATAAAACACCTTTTTGTTCTCCAATCGCTTGACAAAATATTCTTACTTAGCTTCCAAGTATAAAATATCTCATTTAGACCTGATATGCAGAACAATACAATAAAATACAATTTTAACACTACAGAAATGTCATAGAAACATTCATTCCAGTCTTATTTAGACAAAATGTTTGAAATATTTTCTGTAATATCAGTGTGACAGTGAGTTCTTGTATTGGTTTGAAAACAAACCAGTGGAAGATCGTAAGTCAGGATTAAAATTTAATAGGAAAAAGAAAAATTAAAAATAAGTGAAATAATACAAGGGGGGAAAAAAAAAACCCAAAAAAAACCCCACACCACTGACAAAGTCAGATACAACCTGACACCCTGTTAGGGTGGTGGGAGCAGTCCAAATGAAGTAGTTCAGTTGAAGCAGGGATCCTATGGAAGGTCTGGTCTCCAGCTGAAGGTCCAGTAACAGCTCTTGTCCTCCAGGAACCCAATATACAAGACTCCCTCTTAGGCAGCTCCAAGGCCAGGTTATATCCAGGTGGGAATGCTTGGCTCCTCCCTCCTGGGCGGAGCATCTCACAATAGGATGAGATAAGTCCATGAGTCATGCAGTGGTTTCTTGCTGGCCATTGTCTGTTATCAGGGGTGGGTCATAGCAGGAGCTAACAGCTAATGGCCCACAGCTGGCAGTAATAGAATACATCTATGTTGTAACCTAGGACAGTTCTACCTTAATACTGCATAGAAAAGTAAAACATATCAATAAAATGTGAATGGATTTTTCCAAACTTCTTCATGCGGAAGATTCAGTTTTGCTGGTACTTTAAACTGTCAGACAATAGATGGTTAGTTTGTCAGATTCTTTGGATCTGATATTCTTTGCCATTATTTTAAAGATGCATTTGTCATATCTGACAGTAGGGTGCCTGCGAAACGGCTACTCCTCATGTTTCACAGGATTCCTTACTCATAAATTTAGCACTGTAGAAACAAATGTTTTCTGTTTTGATTGTTTTTGATTTGGGGGTTTTCTTCCTTATGTCAATCTTTCTCTTTCCATGATATATTTAAATTATGTATGAAAGCTTGGCAATTGTTGCAAAAAGAGAAGCACCTCCCTCTATCATGAGAAAGTTGATAGCATATTGAGAGAAAAGGTAGCATTTGTATTAAAGCAGTATTTAATTAGACCCAGTAGGAAATCCGAATCTTTATGCACAGATATATACACATGTAATTATGTCTTACGTTGGACCACACAGAGCATACACGTACACACCCCCCATACACCACATTCAAAATTACATCAAAAGGCTTCTAAATACTGCAATTAGATGCCTTATGGTATTTCTTAACTTTTATTTAGATTGTTCTCAAGATTTGGATTCAAGTGGGAAGTTCCCCTGAAGAAGAAATTCCTCTCAGCTAAACATTCTTAAAATATATCCCTGAACATGAGAGATCAGGAGGCCAAGTGATCCCTAAGATTCATTATTTTCTGTTTCTTTCAATGAATTAATTATTCAATTCAAATCAAATCATATCCTTTACACTACTATACGTGACGATGAGATCTGTACCCTTATGAATAATTAGGATCATCAGAAAAAACGTGGAAATAATTTTGAATATAAAAAAGCCATGACAGAAATATTCTAGTTGAATGCAAAGCTGATGAATGTTTGGTGAGGAAAAAAGGAGTATTTCCTCCAGTATTTTGAATTTATGCCAAGGTTTTCCTACTTAACAAGAGCTTTGAAATTGCAGAAATTGTGTATCTTTTTCAAGTGAAGAGGTGAATTCTGTTATTTACATTCCTTGTTTACATTTGCCAACATTATATCACGCCATTTGGTAAAGATTCTGAATTTAATGTCATTCAGAGGGAATTTCCTTGGTCTTTGACAAATAGTACCCAGTGAAATCTATTTGAGAAAGACAGAAAAGAGGAATTGTAGTGTCTAGAGAGCTTGACTAAGGCAGAAATTCAGTGAAGGGAAAATTCAATGCCTGCACTAGACCTCATGGAACATAACAATTTTGTTATGATATTCAGATTTTCCATCTGTTAGCACGTGTTTCACTGCAACTTGTACGTATCTATCATTTTACCAGGGATCATACATTCTAATACCAAAAGTCATGCAAGCACAAAAACTTTCATTTTGATGGTAGTCAATGGAATATGTTATTTCTGAAGATACTCAGCTAAATAGTAGCATCCTAGGCAAAGTTTTATAACATACCCATTAGAGTACAGAAACTCAGAAGAAGTAGCAGAAGACACAGGTATGTCTGACTTGAACAATAAGGGAGAGAATGTACAGATTTTCCCAAAATTATAAGGACATATCTGGTGTGGTACTAAAAAAGTTTGTAGCTGGGTCAGCTCAACACTTGCTCAGAAGCTCAGCTTTGCAGCTTGGTTTCAGCCCTGTCTTACTGTAGCTCACATTGTTTCCAGAACACCAGTTAGTTTTTATTCTGTCTAGCCGCACGTCTCTTATACATCATACGGGTTCAATGCTGATTAGAATTAACTCAAGGATCTCTGTGCTGCATTGCTTTAAATAGGGCTACATGCACAACGTTTTCAAAACATCCAGTGAAATTTGCCTTGCTAAATACAGCACACACAAGGCAATGTCTGCCTGGAAGTGTTTATGGCCTAAAAGGCAGAGATTTCTTCCTCAGTACTACAGCACAGTGCAGAAGTGCTCCACAGTGTCTCCACAGACAGTAGTAGTAGTGTCTTGTGTGACTCCTCTCTTCATCCTTGTGTCCACATTACGTTGAATGTAGACATATCAACAGAATTGGTTGATAGAGGATTTGAAGGTATGCTTAAACCTCTAATGCAGTGTGAACAAATGACAGGCAATTTTTTTTCAATCTTACTAAACATGACTTTGGGAAAGCAACAGATTTAGCTGATGAGACATCGATTTGACAGGTGGGCAATAATGATTACTGCCACCATCTAGGATATTGTTATATGAGAATTTTCACTGATAATAATAATTAGAACATCACAAAGTCCTTACGAAGGACCTGTAACCTAGCTTATGAGTTAGTTAAACCTTCATCTTATGTAATGATGTTTCAACCCACAGAAAGTAACTCAGAAAAAACCACCAACCAAAAAAATAAAAATCCCAAACCAACCAACCAACCAACCAACCAACCAACCAACCAACCAACCAACCAACCAACCAACCACACTCTACAAAGCTCTCCCTCCATGTGTTGTCCAAATTCAATTCCATAAACAGCTTTCAAATGTAATGTAGATTTTATTAGAGCAATTTATAAAGTGAACTTAAAACTCAGTCACAGCTGAAAGACACATTGGAGTTATTTAAAAATGAATTGAACAATTATCTCTCACCTGATTAACTTACCTCTTGTGAAAACAGAATATTTTTATTAATTTTTTTCCAAGTAGAAAGAAGCAAACCAAAGAGGTCAGCTGAAAGGTAAGTGTTTTCAGTCAGTGAGAAATGGGGCCCTATAACAATTAAAGTCCTGGGTTTTCGGTGAATTTGATTGTGTGGCATTGCAGTGTCTGATCAGTCAGTTTGTAGCCATTTACTTTGGTGAGACTTGAGTAGCCAATTCACCAGTCTCCTCAAGCTGGCAGACAAAAGTCAGAAGAGAATTTCTAGTAGATGCCAATCTAATAAGATTACTCCTATTTTACCAGAAGGATTGATTAGATCATAAACATTAAATAAGTAGCAGATCTTTTATATCAAGTTTTTGATAACATTTGGTCTTTGAAGTTGTGTTCCCTCTTTTTGTGTAATTAAGAAAAGTCATAATGAGTGTAGGTAATGAAATGGGGTAAAGCATATACAGCATATACAGCAATATAATTTAATATTAAGAAACAGAGATTTGATTTAAATATTATTATTAGCATTATTATATTTTAATTATTATTGCAAAATCTATTTGCACTTCAGGAATGCTAAAAAGTTCAACTTATGAGACTGACTACGGTACTATCATAATAAAACCAGAAATGGTGGTAAGTGCTGCAGGGAGCTTTAAACCTAGGCATAAAACTAGAAGAATTGAAAGAGATGAAAAACAATGCATAAAATGTAGCAGCTTCATGGATAATGTTTTCTGCAGGGTATCAATTTAATTGTTTCCAAATACACCTGTGATGGAGCACATGAGTGAAGGAATGAAGATGTGGGATGAGAAATCTGCTGAGGAGGTGGAAGGAGACTGGAGTCTAGTCTGACTGAGGGGAAAGATAATCTCTTGGTGATGAATGAAAGATGGTAGAGTAGGAGTGGGCTGTGAAACTGCAAACAAGTAAGAGAGAGAGCTGACACATTTAAACTCATAAGCCATGAGAATGATTTGCAAAGCAATACTGTGAAAGGAAATGAAAGGAACAAGGTTGCGTTTTTTTAGAACAGTAAATTTGAGTAAGACATGGCAAGATGGTTCAAGTTCTAGTGAAGTTTCTGAAGATTTGATCCCTTATTCAAACCTTAAACTATCATATTTGAATGGTGTTTTAAGATAAGGGAGTACTCAAGCAATCTAACTATAGCAATTTTTAGGATATTTTAGGGATTTTCAAAACTCTTATATGAGGAACAATTTAGATATGTGAGCAGGGGTTCATGTGTTTCTTACACAGTTTTTATCTCTGTCCACAGGTTATTCATGATTTTATAGTAAGCCTAGCTGCTTTCGAGTGCTGTAATGGTGCCCTGACAACAGGCTACCCCCTGTTCCTTGTTTAGGGAACAAAAATCTCTGGCTTGAGGAAGATAGATGATGACAGACATCCGTCTTTTAAACCAAGACAGGTGAAAACAGCTGGGTCTGTTGGATTTCCTTGAGTGTTATCACAGATGTGAGTTAAAAACATAAGATCCAAAAAAATAATTTCATAAGATAAAAAACAAAGAAGATTTTTTTAGGACAATACAAATACCTTTTAACTACCTCAACTCAGAAAAATGAACTCACTAGCTGAAAACTATGCCTTCTGACTTCTCAGAACTGAGCAGTAGTGCTTGAAAGAGCCGTAGACCTGTGGAAGAGCTTATGGTATGCTCTATTTTAGCATAAATAATTCAGAATGTCAATGTAGGAAAAGTTAAGCTTGGAACGCTTGAGGTTTTTTTGGGAAATTTAATTATTTGGAACCATCTGTGTCCATATGTGTCTTCATGTTACCATGGAAATGCTACTTGAACAAAAAGCCCTAAATTGGTTTGTTTATTTTTGGTTTGGTTTCTTGTAGTTTGGCAAGAAAATGGTGCTCCTGTGTAAATGCAGTGGTTTTCCTGCCAGAGTGCACAGAGTTGTGGCATTGTTGTATCAGTTACACAAATTGCTGGCTAGCAATGGCCTCAAAAAGCAATTTTCTTTTAATACTGAGAAATTGTCATCTGTTCATTAACATTAAATTTTTAATAGCAAGTAGAAACCAAAATGTTTTCAGGAGGCTATCGAAAGTTCTGTCATTACATTGCTTCTCTCTAACATATTATTATTGGAATAAAGCAGTAAAATGTATTAAAAGTACAGGTAGTTATTGTCATTTCCATAGGACTGCACGACTGAAATCCCGTACATCATGAATAGGATGGTTGAATCTTTAATTCTAAAGAAAAGCAAAGTAAAAACATAAAATAAACTAAATAAAATTCATGAGGCAACCATTTTGAAAAAATCTGCAAGGGAAAATGTAAGCTTGCTTGAAGGAAAAGTCATCCAGTTTACGTCCAGAAAAACAGTTTTCTGCAGGAAATCACTTCTATCTTGGCTAAGAGATTAAAAAATGACATTATAAAATGGAAGGGGTTTGCTCAGCCATGGCTGTTATGTTTGCACGTGGTATGAGTTTTATTGATGTTTTAGCATTTATTATCATAGATAGGTTCACATACATCAGGCTTCAAGTTTCAGAACTTCGATTTATTTCAAAGTATAAGGTCGCATTCATTCAGATATATTGCTAAGTTCAGGAGGGAATAGCAATTAATTTGGTGGCTAACTTAAGTTGCATAATGCTAATATTTCTGGTCAGGAAGCATGGATACACACAAAAAACCATACACACATTAAAAAATACCCTCAACAACAACAAAACCACAAAAAAACCAAAAACCAAACAAACAAAAAAACCCAACCCATGGTGCTCAGGGAACTGTCCTTGAAATATTTGCTATTCCTTCCTTTTTATAGTCCTGCTGGCAGTGTGGCTACATCTTAAGTCATTATTTCTTCTTTATTTTCTTGTCAATGCATATAAACATTTGGATTAGCAGACTGGAAGTGGCTTAAAGGTATGAAGAAAGTGGCTCACAGTAATTAGATTAGTTCTTTTCAGAGGAAAAGAAGCTCCACATAAAATGAAATTCAGTCCTTTCTGCCTAATTCCCCGTTTTCTAAAATGAAAAATGTTCTGAAGGAGCTGTGAGCTCTAGAAGACTTGATCACATAGCTACTGTGGGCAAAACTGTCACCCAGTGTTATGCCAACTCTAGAATTTACACCATCAGTAAAGAAAGCCTACAGCTTCCATCACTAACTTTAGTGAGATATAAACTATTTATTTTGTTTATTATTGGAAAACATGACTAAACTTCTGGGCAGAGTAGAAAACAGGAGAGAGAGAATGAGTATGTAGGCAGGTTGTGTGGGCCATGAATATAGCTTAGTATCAAGATTCCATGTTCTTAAATTTCAAAGATTTACCTCAGTTAGTCAGACTGAAAAAGGAAATTCTCCTCCTCTTCCTACCCAGTTTTTTGGCAATATGTCTTTTCAATGTTGTCTTATGAGGGAAAGTCTAGCTTCATGTAAAGATTCAAAGAGAGATTTGATTTCAGTTGCCTTTGGCTGAGTGGTTCTTTTTCCTATTCATGGAAAGCCTTCATTTTCTTATATAATAATTAATAACTATTTTCTTCTGCCATGCCAAACTGGTTTTGTTTCAGAATAATTATTATGATTGGCTCTAAATGTTTAGTTTTCCAACAGACCTAATGCAGTTTAGGAGAGTCTGTAATAAGTTGTTCCAGAAACACTTGCACAGAAATGTTCTGGAAAACCTAAAAAAATTATGTTTCGAAGGCCACATCTATACTGATGTCTTTTGTCATCTTTTGGGATGAATTGTACCTCGAGCATATTATTTCACAAGAGCACTATGAAGGAAATGATTCCCATTCCTACTTAAAGGGAATTTCTTAAAACATGGACAAGAATTTTGTCCATGTTTGTCGCTGTTGTACCACGGCCGGAGAGAAATCACGACGCGAAAGTTCAAGTCCAGGAAGAATAGAGCCACCTTTATTAATTAGAGACTGGCTTATATAACTCGGTTAGCAAAGATGGCAGGAAGCCATTGGTTCTTTGGCAACCACCTCTCAGGATAATTGGCTGAACCCTACAAGACTCATTTCAAAATATTTTTCCAGTCAATATCAAAACAATACTACATAACGACTTGCACCTGCAAGATAAAGAGAATTCGTTTACAAAACTGTAGCACAGTTTTTCATGGCTTCTGTGAGAAACACAGAGCTCTCACAGAATGCTGCAGAAAGCTGGAAAATTTCTCTGCTAAAAGCTTTTCAGCATCCACACGTTTTAAAGTTTTCAAAAACTAAATTTCTTATATCTGTTGTATTGTAGGGGTAGTATTGGAGAAAAAGAGATGCTTGTTCAATATTTATCAGTTTCTTATTGTTGTTGTTCTCGATGGAAATGCAGGAATGGCATGTGTCAAATAACTCCACTGTTCAGTTCCGAAAAAAATGGTTGTGTGTACATTGCAGATTCTTTGAAATATTTGATCTGTCACAAGAACCAAGCAAGAGTCATTTGAAAAGCTCCAGTGCCTATGATCTAATGTAAAGCATTTACTCTGTCACTCTTTTACTCAATGATCCAGATCTTCAGCTGATATAATCTGGGAAGAGCTCCATGGAAGTCAGTGGAGCTCTGCCAATTCATGTTGCTGAAATAAGTCCTATTAAGAGCTACTCTGCCTTGATATGTCCTCACTGATTTCAAAATTCTGCACACTGAATATGAGTCATGCTGTGGGTATTTTATTCCTATGTCAAGTTGGATTTTTTTACACAGATAATCTCATACTGACAGGTGAGAAGTCTCTTCTATACTTGGCTCCCCAGAATAAGCTGGAAGACCACAAGTATGGACCATGCTAATACTTAAACAGATAATAACTGAAGCAGAACACATATGTTGGTCATTTTTTCATTTATAGTGAGTGAGATCAGTATCTGGCTAAGACTATTAAATATTGAATACCTGATGTGTAAATTAAGATCCAACAACAGTGAAAAAGTATATTATAATCTTTCTTTATGAACATTATAGCAAGATAGTTAAATAAATAAAACCCACTAGAATGTTAATCAATATAAAAAGAGTTTAGGTAGGCAAAAAATATAAAGTATAGGAATGAAAATGAAAGATTAATGTATAAATTAAAAATAAATACTACCTTTAAAAGTCCTTGCAAAGGAAAAATACAGTACCGATAAAGTTTGCAGAAAGTATATTTAAACAATTTCAGGTTTGCTAAAGTTAATAAATGAGCTACCAAATAGGCTAATGATTTCAAATCGTTGACAGAAAATTGGCCTAAATTGCAGACTTGTCAAGAATGTTTTATGGGTGTGAGTTTGTGGTAGTATAATGGATAGTCTTGTTTATGCCTATGTTTCTGCATTAGGGCTCTGATTTAGTTGAATTTTAATTAAATTTGTTTCTAATAAGATATATTTATCATTATCTATCACAGCTTGTAAGAAATACTTTAGTGCCCATATCAAAGTTCAGACAGTGAAAAACCGAACACAAGGTGATTTGTGAATCTTTTAATACCTATCTTTCAAACAAGCATGCAGACATAGATTCTTTGTAGGGAAGGGAGATAAGATTTTGCTTGTACAATGTACTAGTTGTATAAATTTTTAATGCACTACAGCAGATGGAATGCATTGTCTAGTATGAATAATTTATAAAGAATAGTTTGGGTCATCCACAAATTGGCTTCAGATAACAACACAGAAATGGTCTCTTGTAAGTCTGTATGGATAAATATATCTAATTCTAGCTTCTCAGGAGATGTTACATCTGACTTTCCTTTGATTTATAGGCAATTACTGTGTTCAGAGCTGAACCAGCACAGACCAACAGGTTTGGGTTCCAACAAAGCAGAAGGCAGTCTACCACAGCATGAAGAGGCATGAGACGTGTCCCTAGAGACAGAGGGGCTATTTCAGTGTACTTGAACTAGATGGTAAGCTTCAGTCTTGTGGAAGTAGAATGTTTCAAACATTGCAACCATCAAATTCAGTTTTTCAATGGATGCTGGCAGTTAAGGTGCATGACTAAGCAAAGGATAGCTCCTCCTCCTCACACCACTCTCAGTCGTGGACTTGGAAGTTCTTGGTCTTCCCTGTGCATAGAATCATAGAAGCATTTAAATTGGAAAAGCCCTCCAAAATCCTGGAGTCCAACCTTTGACCAACCACTACTTTGTCAACAAGACCACAGCACTAAGTGCTATGTCCAGTCGATTCTTGAGTACCTCCAGGGATGATGGCTCCACCACCTCCATGTGAACCCTAAACCAGAAAACCCCACTGATTTTGCTATTTGAGGCATCCTTGTCATTCAACCATATTGGTGAATGGGACATTACTGTTCTGATGGCACACTCATGACCCCAGATCTTGGGATAGCTTATGGGAATTTCAGTTGTCCTCCAGGCACAGTAAGTTATAAAAGCCTTTGGTGCACTGATGTCAGGGCTTTGGCTAACACTGGAAACCAGAAAATAGATGTATTCTTCCTATAGTTTCCTTGGCTTACATTTAATCATGGATGTTTTCACATTTTCTCTGTTAGACTTGGTGAGATTTTCTTCTGCTGTCAGCAATAGCCTACAAAGAACAGGCGAGCCAAGGAAAAGCTTCCATTATGCCTAATTTTTCTTTATGCAGGTTAAACTTTCTGTACCATGTACTAATGATCTGCTTGCCCCCCCAGAGACATGTTCACTCATTCTAAGGGCAGTGTCATGCTATGAAGTAAAAAAATCGTGGAAAAAGTCAAAGTGGCCTGGCATGAATCTTCAGATATGACAGAAGGTGGGAGAAAATAGCAAACATAGCTTGGAACAGGAAAACTATGGGATGCTGATCCAAGGCATGGTTTTCAATTTACAGGACTCAGCTGCTGTAATGAAGAGGTCCACACAAGGTGACATGAATATGAAGCACTTTATTACCAGCTAATGAACACCAAATTCATAAAGGAACTCCCCCTGTATGTTTATTTTGGACATCCAAAACCGAAGCAAGCTTTAAAACTACAGATTCAGGCTTGACATCTGTGAATGTGACCTTAACACTGAAAAATTATAATATATCAGAGATGATTAATTTTGTGTTTTGCAAGGTAGTCTTGAAACCCAACAGCCCCACAAATTCACTGTTTTAGACTTTATAACTTTTTAGTACTTCACTGACCTGTAAGAGAAACAGAGGAAAATTAACAGCATAGTAAGAATCTAAGAATCTGTATAGTGTTCATTGCGACAACGGCACTGAGCTGAAATGCTCGGTATCAACTTTCCTCAAATAACTTTGTAAGGATGACTTTATGGATTAATTCTAGTATTGACTCCTTGGGTAAATTTCACTGCTTATAGCAGCTCTTCACAGCTACTTAGTGAGTTACTACTACAGAGACACTAGAGATACTAATTTTCTTTTTTTTTTTTTTTTAGAAAAAACACACCAACACCTTACTGGACTACTGTAGAGCAGCTATAGTATAACACTTTTTAATAAACAGACATTGTGCAGCCCTCTATTTGGTCAAAGTACTTCTGCAGTTATATAAAAAACTTCTTGGCTTTGAAATGTCCTAAAATATATCAATACTAGAGCTTTAGATTTACAGTATATTTGTCCAAGCAGCATTAAGCATAAGTGAAGACATGTAATTAGAGCTTTACCATTGTCAAAATGAATCCTTACACAACATTGAAATAGTTTCTTGAAATAAAAATTGTTGTTCTTATTTCATGGCAATTAAATTCTAATATGTTGATCATAATGAAGAAACTAATAAAAGACCATCATAGTTATATTTATTCACCTTGTAGGTACTACACATACATCTGCATTCCTATTTTAGACTTTTGACTGCAGCGCTAGTGCTATAAATTTGATATATAATCATTAATTTGTGTCCTTACTACTTTTACGACTTTGTTCACAGTTTAATTGTTTTGCCTTCCTTACGAGGACAAGATGAAGCATTTCAAGGGACTTTTTTATTTGGAAAAGCTTCAGTCTTCCCTGAAATGTCACATGAGGTCCTCATGTTACTAAACAGCAAAATGTCCAAGATGAGGAGGTAACGTCAACAGGGAGATGATTCAAAGACAGTAAACAGGAATTACTTAGGAAAACTTAGCCATCTTCCCTAGTCTACAGTAGCTGATTAATGGGAGAATGTTTCCCATCCTTCTTCACTTGTTTTTAAAGAAAAAACAAGAGTATTTTAAAAATTTGTCTTAGAATGTCCCTTTCTTTTTTCCTACTGTCCTTGAAACTGTGTATTGGCTATTTGCTGTCTGAAAGAAAATAAACTGCACCTAGATTAATTCTGAGTTATCATGTCTGGGTATCTCCTATTATCCCATGTAATTTAGTCAAGTTTTGTCCTAGTGTTATGGTAGAAAAGGACAGTCAGCTTCTGCAATGACCTTGTTTTGTTAAATGAAGCCTGAAATTATAATTAATGAACAACAGAAATATTTTCGCATGTAGTAAACATGGAGCTTGAATATTATATGTATTATATTATGTTATAGTATTGTATAGTATATGTTTATAATATTAAAATGTCTGGGGTTTTTTTTGCATATATTATACAGAAAATAGCACGGACCTCAAGACTCACCTTGTTAGAATTTTTGTATTTAGCTTTTTCCTTTGGTAATTCGGTTGTGTTTTCTTCAGCTTCAAAAAGCACAATAGTGTATAAACTTATCCAAGAATACAGAACCCAGTTTTTATCCTCTGCCATGCATTACCATTACTAGTGATTCTGATCATTCCTTGCAAGCATATTCTCATTACTGGAATGGACAGCTTTTGTTAACAATATTTCAAAATCCTTCAAAAAGTCATTAGCCCAAATACACATAATTATTTTTTGGTGGGTTTTTTTGTTTTGTTTTTTTAATTACTATTACTATTTTTTTAATAACTGAGAAACATCAATAATTTCAAGGCTGTTGGGTCAAGAAGCACTTGGGATGAAGGAATATAACTCAAGGGCATTCAGTCATTTTAAGTTCCTCTAGGAACAGATGAGAAGAAAGGGAAGAATATGAACGTTAATTAAAGATTAATTTAAATGAGAAATGCCTTGACAAGCTCTTTTGTGGAAGAAAAGAAATGCTAGCTAGTATGAAGAAAAGGAAGGCTGCCTGAGGTAGAAGGTTGCATTACAAAACTTCAACTGATAACAGCTTTTAATACTTAACATCTTTTCCAGCATCATCTCCACTTCCACATAAATGAGCAGATGCTTCTCTGCAGAAAAGTAATTATCCTCAAACTCATGCTATGTTTGTGGTGAGCTGACTGTTGAATTCACAAAAGCCCAAGGTTTTGTATTTTGCACAGCTTTATTTAATCACATTCTGTGTTTCCATTCAGTGTTAAATTAAGGCTGCAGAAAAGGCCTTTCTGTGCTCCCTGAGAGTCTGATCATATTTGCTACCACCACAGAGAAGAAATGATTATAAGTGTAGTTCTGACACCAAGAAATTTTTCTGTCTTTTTATTCCACTCTATCTCATACTTTTTTTGCCATATTATCCAAAGAATATCATCAAACAAAACAGAACAAAACCAAACCCAAAAAAACTAAAGCAAAACCAGAAAAAACAAACCACAAAACCAAAATATTCTTCAACAATATAAATAACAAAGAGAAAAAGGCTTGAATGAAATGCAGATAAAAGCTTAAGGTGGCTCCTAAATAGAATTAATACTTTGTCTCATTTTCTAATAAAGGTGATGATACTGAGTGTGGGAGAAAGGCAGGAAGGCTCATGAGAACAGGGGCAAGGAAACAGAAATAACAAAAGAGGAGGTAACGAAGCTTACATTGCTTAATACACTGAAGGCAGGGAGCCTCAATAAACTCTGCCCCGGAGCTGACAAAAGCTGCCAAAGGTATCTCAGGTCTGATAGTGGTTATTTTTAATAAACCTATCAACTGCAGGGTGATACTTCAGAACTGGAATCAGAAAGTGCAGCATTTCTTCTGAATAAAAAGGGAGGTGAAGGATAGGGAAGGGAAAGACAGAAAAAAACCACAGTAGAATGACCTTAAGGCTATATAAATATGAAATGAGAGTCTGCAATGAGAGCAAAGAATAGAAAATACATTTTTCTATATGTAAAAGAAGCTTAAATGCAGCATGGACTCACACAGATTACACTGAAATAAATTTACCTCTTCTTTTGACAAAGTGAACTATTTTCTAGAAGAGGAAAATGTTTTAATTAAAATCCACTTGGAGGTGACTAAAATATTTCAGGTATTTAATATGGTGCTATTAGAGAAACTGACTTAGGATGCACAAAATATGAATTAGCACAGAACAAGTAAACTCATGTAGGAATTGATCAAAGAGGAAGAAGTAGAAAGTAAAATTGAAAGGAGAAATATCTATGAAGGGATATGTTACCCAATGATCATTCTGTTTTCAAAATTTCTATTATATTTTCAAAAATGACCATGACTTGAAGAGTGAATGCTAATAAATTGTATTGATGACAAGATCAAGAGGATTATTAACTACAGAAAATCAGAAATAACAGAGTGACCTCAAGGACTGGAATTCTAAAATAGAGAATAAATAAAACCATTAAAAGTACAAGATAGCACATCTCTAAAACTCTTTTTTTCTTATAACCTGAGAATTCATTTGCTGAAAATGACTGAGGAAGAGTAAAGCTGAATGGGACAAATCTGTCACAAAAAAAAATCCAAAAAACCCAAACATGTAAGACATCAGTGTAATGTAGCTACAAATTATAATTTTTGATCCTAGAGCAAAAGGTTTCTGGAGGAGATTGATAAGTACTAGCCATTGTTCAACCTTGATTTTTTTTCACATCTGAACATTCCTATAATCAAGAAAAAAAGGCACTCTAAGTAAAGCAAGTGAAGAAAAGCTTAAATAAGATGACTAAGGAGTAATATGCTTACGTAGTTGCACACTAAGTCTGCATAGAGCTAGAGCTGAGAGATATTCACCAGTTCAGTGAGAAAACAGAGCTGTATTTATTTTTGCCTCTGTGCCTGAGAGATAGCCTGGGAGTGGGTTATACCACCTGTCACAGTGCTGATAAAGCTAGCATGCAATTGCAAAGATCTGTTTTGAAGATGCGCTTTAAAAGTTTTTTGCATCAAAAGAGGAAATCCTTTTGCCTTCTAGCCTCCTTCCAACTCAGAAATAACAAAATAGAGCTGAGGGAAGGAAAACTTTCAGGAGTAAATAGGGAGAAGTGACAGAATAGTGGTCATATGACCACTGTCAGGAGAGAGAGAAGCAAGAGATTTTGAAGAAGGACCTTTTGGTCTATTCTTTTATCTACCCACCCCTACAACATGGTGGAATAAAAGTAAACATTCTGTGCTCCATAGAAACACTTGGAGAAATCAGATTAAACTAATTTAGGTATGTACTGTCATTCAATGAGTCTAGAAAATCTTGTGCTATCGTAAGCAGTAAGTTAAAAAAAAGGACAGGAATGGAAATAAAATTCCTGCATGCAGCTTGGAAAAAAAGACTTTGGTGGCAGTCCATTTCTCGAGAATCAAAAAACTATTTGCATGGTTTTTGTCATATTGTAAGTGGCGATACTTCTTCCAAGTAATATTTGCTGGTGTTATCTGAAGGCATTTTAATTCAAACGTGACATTTTTTCCCTTGCAGACTTATGAAATATTTATGGGGTTATACCTGTATGTTTCAGCTGTGATACAGGGATTTAAGAACAGGTTGGCAGATGTATGCCCTACATTGTCCAGTGAAAGGTCAGTGCCAAGTGAAATGAATTTCTTTTAAGCCAACTGTTTCCCTACAACTAGAAATAAAAATAAATTACATTTTCACCTGTTAAAGAACTTGAAATGCTGCTAAAGCACTGTTTGCCACTGTAATTTCCTGTGAAAATTACATTGATCAAGGAATTTTTTTTTTAATTTAAATCTGGTTTCTTACCATCACTATGGAGTTTTCCACATAGTAAGATTTAACAGAAGAAGACGAAAGAAGAAAATGCAAGATTATTTAATTTTATCTGTTGTCATGCAACAATTTTGAAATCTTTCCAAGACTTAACCTTCACTTTTCCTGTGCAGTTCAATCCTGTGCAATTCAGTTACTTTAACTATTACATTTTAATCTTTATATTTGCAAATATGGAGACATGACTGCATAGATGAGTTCCCTTGGTCTGTGGAAAGGAATCTTGAAGCAACAATTAAGTGAAACTTTCACAGGCATGTTGTTCATATTAGCTATTTTATAGTTGATCATTTCTGTCAAATAATAATAATTTTAAAAACTTCAAACCAAAACAATAAACAAAAACCACTTATTGGGTCATTTTGGTTATTTACAGCTCTAGAGAAAGGTAGGGACTTATTTCTAAGCCCTAAGTGGACTTCATAATTGTTTGGGTTTTTTCTGTGGCTTTTGGGACTTTATTTCCCTCTTGGGAAGAGTGAACTACTGCTGTTTTATTCATCCATGACAGAAGTAGGGGAAAAAAAAAAAAAGATGCTACAAGGCAAATCTATTTTCAGTAAAAGACAAATTTAGATTGTGGAAGGTGAAAACATTTATTTCTTCAAAGATATGTTGTGACCTGTTGACTTTCTTCTAATTGTGTGTGAGAAATAAGCAAAAAAACACCTTTTTTTTTTTTTTCTCCTTTCCACTTATCAGCCAGTAGAGGGAAAGCATAAAGCTACTCTTATTGCAAAACTTTCTGATTCAGTTTCTGGGACAGAGACCTATCCAAGATGATATCCTTTAGATTCTGTAGGGGTCAAACAATAATTTAGATATTATTATCTGGACATGTAGAATATCATATGAGTAGTACAGTAGGGATCCTGCCAAAATGGTTTAAAAAGAGAGTAGATTTTATAACTTCTGTCCATCAGACTAGTACCAGTCCTTGCATAATCTTGCTAAGATATGAGGTGAGAAGCTACAACCCAGTGAGGAGGCGAGATATCATATTTTTGTTTTTGTCTGGGGTAGAGTTAACTTTCTTCACAGAAGACAGCGTTGCACTGTGTTTTGAGTTTGTGCTAGAAACAGCATTGATAACACAGGGGTGTTTATTTATTTCTGGGCACTGCTTGCATAGAGCACCCTTCTCCCCACCCCACCCCACCAGCGAGCAGGCTGCGAGTGCACAAGGCATTGGGAGGGAATACAACTGAGAGAGACAACCCCAGGTGACCAAAGGGATATCCCACACCATATGGCATCATGTTCAGCATATAGAGCTGGGGGAAGGAGGATGAAGTGGGCACATTTGGAGTGATGGCTTCCCGAGTCCCTGTTACAGGTGATACAGCCTGGCTTTCCTGGAGATCATGGAATCACAAAATAACAGAATATGCTGAGTTCGAAGGCACCCAGAAGGATCATCAAGTCCAACTCCCAGCCCTGCACATCCCCAAGAGTCATACCATGTGCCTGAGAGCATTGTCCAAATGTTTCTTGAACTCTTTCAGGCTTGGTGCTCTGACCACTGCCCTGGAGAGCTGTTCTAGTGCCCAAATACCCTCTGGGTGAAGAACATTTCTCTAATATCCAATCTACCTGACACAACTTCAGACCATTCCCTCAGGTCCTGTCACTGGACACCACAGAGAAGAGATCAGTTCTGCACCTCCTCTTCCCCTCATGAGGAAGTTGTAGGCTGTGATGAGATGGCTGAAGCTCCACCTGCCCATGGAAAATGGTGAATGAATGCCTTGTTTTGCCCTTTTTGTGTACATGGTTGTTACTTTATCAATTGCACTGTCTTTTTCTCAATCCATGCGTTTTCTCACTTTTACTCTTCTAATTTGTTCACCCAGCCCACCAGGGGTGATGAGTGAGAGGCTGGGAGGTGCTTGGTTGCCAGCTGGGGTTTAGCCATAACACATAAATACTGTACACCACTGGAATTTCTTAAATGCTCTTACTGTCTTCCATCCTCATTTAACTACTCAGTGTGTGCTCTCAGCTGGACAGCAACTTTACAACTTTAAAGTAAGTCAAGTGGAGCTCACACTAGGCAAAAAATGCTGTGGTTTCAAAGACAAATCAAGAGTCCATGGAAATACAGTTGTTAAAAATCATGACACTGATTATCATGTTTCAATTTTAATTCTCATTTCAGCCTGTTTGAACAGTCTACGTATTCTTTCAACATAAGCTGTTCTAGGGCATAAACTTGTTGTTACCTTCCTAGCAGGGCAACAACTTGTCAGGAAGCAGTTATGCAGTGCAAAGTACTACTTTGACAGAGTTAAGCCAGAAATAAAAGAGATTGAATTCTTCCATGGGAGACATTGTTATTTATTTTTGATGTTTAAATCACATCAGTTCCATTGGAATTATAAGAAAGATTATCTAGAGATGACTACTTGAGACATGCAAATAAACCTGGCCATATACCTATTAATCTATCTTCAGTCTGAAACTATATTCTGAAAGCATTTGGTATACTGCACACAAGGCAGATTTTTGTTTTGCTGGCATATGGGAGTTCTGAGGGACTCTATGCTTTTTACCAGGAAAAGGAAATTCTTACATTCATTATAGCAGTGCAGCTCTTTTCTTGTCTACTGCAAGAAGCATTTGCTCTGGCTGGAAAAAGCAAATCAGCAGTGTTCATTTTTCATCCTTGTAAACAGAGAGTTTTGGGACACTTATGAAACAGAAGTGTTCCAACACTTTTAAAACACTGATGTCACTTGACTAGCATTCATTAACACAGAGCTCATGAGATCAAACCATGTTGGAGATAAATTTCTGCTGCTTTCTACTTCCAACATGGTCATTTTGTATAATGTTGATGGAAATTAAAGGAATGTCAAAATGTTGCCTATCACAGAGGATAAAGAAAGAACATCAGAAGTAGAAATAAAATAATAAGAAAGAGGAATGACAAATAAAAAAGAGGGAAAAGATCTGCTACAAAATTCCAAGGAATTCGCTTATTTTTGGTTGGGTTATTTTCTGGAAAAGAAATGCCTGATTTTGCTTTAAGCACAAATTTCATATTCCAGAGAACGGGGTGTCAGAAGGGAAAAAAAAAAAGTGGAAAGCCAACATATATTTCCAAAAGCTCTCCTCCAGATCTTCCCTCAAATGTATGGAACAAAACTTAGTTATCAATGTGCACAAAATGATGGCCATGAGGGTGATTTTCTATCAAGTTGAGATTCACTGACCATTTTTGTCTTAACCCTGAAGCTTAAACTTGTAATGTACTAGCTGTTGTGCTGTCTCCAGATAGCATTATGAGAGATTCCCCAGCAAATGTTCTGGGCACACTGGGAACTGGGAATGTACTAATATACTGGTCTAATGGGAGGTGTTTCTGCCTATGGTAGGGCAGGCTGGGACTAGATAATCCTTAAAGTCTATTCCAACCTGTTAACATTCTGTGATACTGCAATTGTCATCATTCCCTAACACAGTTTTTTGGCCTTTGATACCTCTGTTTTTTTCTGTGTCTCCTGGCTGGCATCTAGACTGTAACACTTCAGTTTGGTCTTCACATTTTTTGTGCTTGATGAGACCTGTAGCATCATCTAGCAGATAAATAAGATGGAAAAAGCAATCTTGGAATCTTTCTTTTTTGTTGTATTTTGAATAGTTACAGTGATGGTAAGAAGTATGGATGAAAATGGTATCTTAATGCCCTGCAGTTAGGACCTGACTCTTGGAAAGTGTAAATTTTAGATTCTAATTCTTTGCATTAGTGAAGGATGAGGAACATATTTTAATCTACACAAAGACTGGGCCTCTTTAGGTGTTTCCCTCCTGCCTCTAAATCATAGCTTGTTAAATGTTTCACACTTCAGGCTCGGGAAAATCTGTATCTTCTGAGGTAGAATTGAGACACCTTGGAAGCTTTTCAGAGTGCCTAGGCTTAGACTTCTGATGTTCAGATAATCAAATGGTAAGTAAGGTGAAGTAGGGCCTTAGATATTACCTTGCATTGATCTAGGCAGGCTTACTAAAATTTTAAATATTGTAGATGCTTGCTGTGACAACCAACTGACAAAAAGAAAATAAAATACTATTTCTATATAATAAAAGAAATTATTTTCAGGGAATAATCAGGCATTGGGAAATAATTTTAGGCACTTAATAAATATTTCAGGGGAAAAAAAAGGAAGAGTTAGGAGACAGTAAATATGATTTTTTCTTTTCCAGGTTTAAACTTCAGTTATTCAAAATGCCATATTCTGATCTTTTAGATATTGTGAAATCTAAAACCCAGTTGATTTCAGTAAGGATGTTCAGCATCTCCCAGAAACTGCCTTAAACCAAGCAGGATGGGGCATAAAAGTATTTTTAACTCATTCTCTTTAAATTCATCCATCCTCTAACAGAAAGCCTAGATTTAGAAATAAAACATCAATCAATTAATTGACTGTTTCAGTGTCAACTTTAACAACAAAGGAAAACATGATTATTTAATTTGCACATGTCCTAGGTTACAATAGAGATGTATTCTGTTACCACCAGCTGTGGGCCATTAGCTGTTATCTCCTGCTCTGACCCACCCCTGATAACAGACAATGGCCAGCAAGAAACCACAGCATGACTCATGGACTTATCTCATCCTATTGTGAGATGCTCCGCCCAGGAGGGAGGAGCCAAGCATTCCCACCTGGATATAACCTGGCCTTGGAACTGCCTAGGGGAGCCCTGTCTACTGGGTTCCCAGGGGACAAGAGCTATTACTGGCCCTTCAGCTGGAGACCAGACCTTCCATAGGATCCCTGCTTCAACTGAGCTACTTCATCTGGGCTGCTACCACCACCCTAGTGTCAGGTTGTATCTGACTTTGTCAGTGCCTTTTTTTTTTTTTTCCCCTTTCTTTGTATTATTTAACTTATTTTTAATTTTTTTTTCCCATTAAATTTTAATCCTGACTTCTGAACTCCCACTGGTTTGTTTTCTGTTTGGTAAATTGCCTTTAAAAGAGCTGTGAAATCTTGATACAGGGTCATTCTCAGCATTCTCTGCCTTTGGTATGTCTAAGCTAGGCTTGTAGATGATAAGATTTAATAAACAACCATCTCAAGAAGAAGGTAGTTAATGCTGGTCTGTTCCGTTCGTCTAGTGAACTTCTGGCAAGGACTCTAAAATCCTCCCCTATGTGGAGAGGCTTATTTATGGCACAAAATATGTCATTTTCCTTACTTTTCAAACACCAAAAATGCTAGTGTTTGAAACATAGTTTGGCCCTTCTTTCATGTAATCTTTTATACTTTCTTTCTAGAAGCTCATTTCAATTAGAGAAGATCAACTGTTTTCTCTGGAGAATATTATCTATATCCAAGAATAGGAATTCTGTACTGGTGACCAAAATGTCCCTGAAATTAGACTGCCAGCTACAATTTTTCACAGTTATAATTAATGAATCAAATTAAGTACTTTGTTTCTGAGATATTAATTGTATGCATCCAGCTCCTACACTCTGAAGGTTATCTTGTACTTTCTAATAGAATTTCAATACTTATTCATGGATTGTAGGTGCTTCCAACTATACTGGTTCCAAAATAAAATCTTAAAATCACATATATTTTTAGGTAATACTACCTAAAAATAAGGAAATATTACCCGAAACTTAAAATGGTTCAAAGAGAGAATAAGGGGACAAAGTTTTTATTTTTTTTCACACGGGCATTGTGTCCAAAATCTGTACCTGTGTGTTGATTATTCTTCCACAACAAAAACACTTCCAGTTGTCAATGGACCATAAGGAAGCAATGGAACATTACCCCATCTGGTCACTACATATAGATATGAATTTATAAATGGATAGGTATCAAAGAGTCACAGGAAATAGCTGTTGTCAGAAATGTAGTCCTCAAGCTCCAGTGGGTTCACAGTGTGTTCTTCTCCCTCATTAATCCATGTATCTGTTATACCATCATGATTGCTCTGATTTCAGTGGCTTCCTTTTGTTGTTGCATTTTGCTTGGTTGGTTGCTTAGTTGGGTTTTTCTGTGGTTTGTTGGATTTAGTTGTTTTGTTGTTTTTTTAGTTTTTTCTATGTGTATGCATGTTTAATGAGCAAATGTAAACATAGATGAGCTTTCACTCTATTTATTGCCTGGTACCACCTGTCACTACAGACAAGGTAATGAAAAAGGCCATGCAGGGCTCTAGTCAGAGCAGTCTTGAAGCAGAAAAGTGTTCATTTTATCACTTCATTAATATGTAGAAATCTATGAAATTAGAATACTTACACAACTCCAAGCTCCATCATTCACAGAAATGTCTGCAGGCTTAAGAAGGCCCATTTCATAATAGCTCCCAAGTAGTACAGAAATTGTCCAAATGCCACTGAAGAGCAGGAAACCTGAAATGACTAATGCATTTATGATGGAGGAACATGACAGCACATAAAGAAAATGTGCTCTTCTTGTATACCTAATGATGACTTAGTCTTAACCTCAGTGTCTTGGTAATGCAAAACTATTGTGGCTGGAATCAGGTTGACGCACTACAGCAAAGGACTATATCTAAAATCACACTTCAGGTTTAATTCTGGAGTCAGTCAGAGTTACTGTAATTCATACACCATGGCTTGGATTCTTGTCTGAATATGCATGATACCTCTACTCATTTTTTTAATCCTATGGAAGATAAGCATTGAGATAAAGAACAGTAAAATCAAATGTTACTCCTTTGGAATTAAGGAATCAAAGTGAGGAGGACATAAGTAAACCTTCAAGAACAACACTCCTTTATCTTAGCTATACAGAGAAGGTTTAGAAAGAGCAAACGTGGTAAATGACTTTAAGAAGTAGATCACAGGAGAAGGCAGGCATAATCCAGCCTTGAGCTCAGCCCCACAAAAAATCTTATTTCACAACCAACTCATTTCACAATCCAATCTGTTGATCTAAAGTGTACTCAGGGGAGCTGGAAGCAGTGAATATAAAAATTATAAGATGATGGGTTTCCTAGTAAAACAAATAAGTCAAAGGAACAGATTATTTTATCATAGAGCTTACTTTTGTACTTTAAGCAAATGAGTAGTCCCCTCTACTTTTCATGAATTTTTATTACTAAATAGCACTTTTAGGAGGAAATTAAGTGAATGAAGAGAAGTTGATGAGTGCATGGCCTAGAGGAAGTTATTACAAACTTAAAGCATTAAGTGAAAGGAAAAAATCAAGGAGAAGAAATTAATGCTGAGCTTACCTTCTCTTATGGAACAAAAGTGCCTGTGATGGTTATTCAGAGATTTTAGCAAGTTGTGTTTTGACACAAGGTCTAGATAACTAGGACAAAATTTTACTCTAGCATTTTTCAAAGACTGATCAAAGCACATCAAGGGGATCAAAAATATTCTCAGAACTTGTTTTATTATTATGATTTTCACTGAAAAAAGTGGATATAGTTTTTACTTCAGTTTTAAATAAACTGAACCTCAAATAATCAGACTAGGATGTGAGGATACTTTCTTTGATTGGAGCTGTTGAGTCTGCAGAAGAAAAGAACAAGGGAAGAACTTTCTTGTCTAAATAGTTTTACCAAAATACGCTGAACACTTTAAGTCATTAATTTTACCTGGCTTTCATAGGAAAGTGAGGTTTTACCATGTTATCTGATAGCGCCTGTAAACACCTATTTTTCAATTTTTTTATGTTTACGTGTTCAAAGAAAATTGATTTTAAAAGTTCTGTTTTTTCTGAAATGGAATAGCTAATGAAGATGGATAATTTTCATTGTGCAGATTCAGCAGAAAGATGATTTTCCAGATAAGGAGAAACTGCAGAAATTCTTGTTTTCTGAAAATAACATCAATCTGAAATGGCAAATTTGCCGCTGAAGAATATTTCTCACCAGGCTCTTAAAACACATAAGTTCAGAACACGAAAAGTACATTGCTGTCTATTAATTTAATGAAAAATATAGAAGTTGTAGGCATATACATTACTCTGTTTTGTTGGACTTTGTTTCTAATCTTTAAAATAAATTTTACTGATCTGTGGCATTCATGGTGTATTTCATGGGAGTAGCACATCTGTATACATGATAATGAATTGGTCTCTTAATGTTTCCAAATATCACCTGCATGGTAAATTAGTTATTTTCACAAGACCAGAGAACAATTATTTCATCAGGTACTTGAATTAAGGGTATGTAATTTGCTTGGCAGTTATGGCACAGAGATTAAGTTGTTGTGCTTCATTAATTAATATTAAAATAAATAGCCAGCTACAACAAAACTAGACTGTTACAGTACTGATGTTCAGGGCATCAGGACATTCCTCTTTGGTCATTGCAGAATTTCTCTGAAGGTGACTTCAGGATAGCTGTGTTCAAGGGGAATGAATTAATTTTTTTTCTGAAATTCAGTGATGTAGGATGTTTAAAATAAACCCTGAAGAGTTTAGAGACTTGAAGGATATTTTCTAGCAGAAGAATTAATACATTCCTTTGTTCAAAACCTCATGCTAATAATTGATTGCAGTGATATTCAACCTCTCATCAGCTGTCAGGCAGATGGATTAAGTTTTGGGCTGGACTGGTTAACTTTAGCCCATTGCAATACATTAGAAGTTGTGGCCTTAATACACATAGCCATAAATGGTAGCAGGGTAGGTGAAGGAGGTATTGGTAATTATTTCCAAGTAGTGCCTGGTTATTCAAAGCAGAGTTCATCATGCAGTGATTTTCCTTTTCTTCTGCAGGTGAAGATTGCTGTCACCACCACACATGAGAGTAATTTGATTGCACTAAGAACAAACAAATCACAGCTTATCAGCCTAATCAGTGTAGCCTCCCACTGAAGTTTCTAGGTACATATCACATTTAGACTCACAACAAACAATTGCCTCATTCTGAATGCTGGAAACTAAATCCCATAACTGAACAGAAATAGCATACCCATTGTTGCTAAATCAAATTTAGCCATCAGATTAGGTCATATTTTACTTTCTTATCCACAGGGTTGTAGAAAAGGTAGAGAAGTACTGGCTGGATACCCTCCAGATTTATGTAATAAGACACCCTTCTTTATTGCATGGCAGGTCGTATTCTATGTCATACAAAAATAATTAACAGTTCTGAGTGAGAAAAGTCAGAAGGTTACAGATATTGACTTTAGGAATTATGCATTTAGCCCAGCTGTCTGTGTAGAGTTGTTTTGAGGGCACTGTAGACTGAGAGGCCAGTTATTGTGTTCATTACTCTTGAACACTGAAAGCTGGAAGGGCAGTTCCTTACCTTCCAAGGCAATAAGTATTATCTATCAGAACTTCACCAACAGTTTTGATTTATGGGTTAGTAATTCCTCTGTTGTGAAGTAGATGGTCTAGATTATCCTAAGCTAACTTTAACCTTACTGCAAAGAAAAAATATAATTTCTCTCCAAATTGAAATTATCTTCTTCATATGAAAATTTGCCACATGTTATTGAAGAAATACCTATGGAGATTAATGAATAATATTGCAGACACTGTGGGGAATCTTTCTATTCTCTACAAAGGACTTATGGTTTTTTTGCCTTTCACTAGTACTCCTCTAAATGAGAATTCTTATTCTCATATTCACATTTTTAATTTGAGTAGGAAAGCCAAACAGCTTAATGTGAACAAAAAGGTGAAGGTTTAGCTTACTATTATCAACAGAGCATGTAATAAATATTGAAATAATTTCAAAAGGAAGTATTGCTGAAATACTGTCAGGAACTTAATTCTACATTTCCCTGTGTTTGTGTTTCAGTTAAAAGAATTACGTAAATGCAATTTTTGTTATTAAATATTATTATTATTTATTTTATTATTTAAGAGAGCACATGACGTTCTAAGTTAACAATCTGTGGGGTTGGGAAAATGTATAAGACAGTGATGGAAACATATTTGTATTCTCTTAGAGTAATAAATGATCTGTCATCATTAATAGCCACAGGAAAGGGATGGCAACTCAACCAGAATAAATAAGAAAAGAGCATGACAGCCTGTCATTGCCTAATGAAGCTGAGACATTAAAGGTATTCAATCATAGTATTTTACTTGTACACCTGGATTCTCTTTATTAAAAAGGCATTTACCTAACGATGCATAGTAAGGTATTTTCAGTAAATGAAGATGGTTTTTGTGATGAAAAGCGGATTGCAAAGAATCGGGAGAGAAATCATGCTGTATTATAGTGTTTCAAGGCCCAGACAGTGAGTGCCAGTCCTGCATTTTGTGCACGCATTTGGCTTTGTGCATATGAGTAGTTCAGTTGTATTCTACATATGACTATTCATGCACATATAATTACTGGTAAATTTAAAATATATGAGATTAAATTTTGGATGAAGGGGATCAATCCATACAAGTTTGAAAACCTGGTGAATGTATTTCTAAGGTACTCTTCCATGGACAGAAATTGTTTTGTCTTCAGTGAAAAATCTTTCACATGGTTCAGAAGGATTCTGTTCTAGATAGAAATAAATTAAAATAAATTAGGAATAGCCAATGGATTTTCCATAAGTAAGAAAGGAGGGAAATTAATCCCATGGATGATTCACTGCAAATTACTCACTCAGCTCAACCACACTCAAGGAAATTGATAGTCAAAATAATTGATTATAATTCTATTAATTTTTTCTTGCTTATTCACTGTGAGAAAAATATATACCCTAGAGTAGTGCTGTTCAGAATATCTTTATTTGGATGCAGCAGGAAATTCTGGTGTTCTGTTCTCCTGAGGGGAAAATAAAGCAATCTGACAAGTAGCAATAACAGGATTTTTCTGATGCTTGCACATGCATCATGCTGAAAGGGGTGAGGAATTTCATCTTAATTTTTAAAAGGAACTTGTATTTGGAGAAAAATATAATTTTGAAAATGCTGAATAGTAACCATTTTTGGTTTCTTGTTTGCTTGTAATTTAATACATAGATGAAAAATAATGATTTTGTAAGTTTTACAAATTTGCTTAAACTTCACTTCTGTTTTTTGAGTTTTTTACCTGGAAATAGAGTACAAGTGTGTCTAAAATTGATAGTGATTGCAGACTAAAGAAAGATGTAAAAGTAATCTTGTCATCGCATGTCTTCTGCATATATAGGGTCAATGAAATGTTCAGAAGAATTTTTCTAAATTCTATATAAATTTATTTGTTTTCACATTCAAGGTCAAAAGATCATGGTATAGTATCATCCTATGTCCTGTTTGGGTATGACATCTTAGTTCTGACTTGTTTTAGGTTTTGGAGCTCTGTGGCTTCTCATGTCTCTGGGCTTGTCTTGTCATTTTATCAGCAAGAGACAGATAAATCCTTGTCACAAAACTTATTTCCTTCCAGAAAAAGGTTGATGGGAAACCAAAAAAAAAAAAAGGAAGAAAATAAGAAAAAATTAACACTTTCAGTTTGATTTATATAAATACACTCCCTGTCGCCCCCCCCAAAAAAACTTGACATGGCAATGAGGCAAATAGTATGCTAATAACACCTTAATTTGAAAGTGTGCTTTGCTAACGAAGAGTTTTAAAACAAGTACCAGCAGTTTGAGTTTAGCCAAAAATAAAATACCCACAATTTTGTTTTAATCAGACATTGCTGATGGAGATGATGAAATGAAATATTTTGTTGTACTTTTAGCCTCTACGTTAGCATATATTGCATCACTAATAAAGTTGTCTTTTTTCTCAAACCTCTCTTTTTTTTTTTTCTTAGGAAAGCATGCTTGATGAGTTCTGCCAAATTTTATTAATTTCAGCAAATATTGAAGGAAGGTCAAGCTGTTTCTTTCAACCCTAATAAGACCTGAATAATACTCTAATATGTTAACAAAAAAAGCTATTGGTAAAGTAAATACTGGATATGAGAAATTTTAGAGGATCTATATATTAACCTGGTGGATTGCTAATAGGAGCTCAGGTTACTGGCACCTGGCCTTACCCAGAATCCTTGTGACATGAGAGAAATACCTCATTCCATCCTGAATACCCTGCAGAGCTGGCTCCCCTTACCAGTGGTAGCTTATTATGCCTGCTACATCAACTAATGTTACATGAAACACCACTCTTCTAACCCAAACCTTCTGAAAATGTAGATACCAGAATAGTCTAACAATACTTACATAAAAATCTTCCTACATACTAAATGTTCAGTTCCTGAACACAAAAGCCTTAGCTGCGAAATAGAAATGTACATTGCTTAGTTCAAAGTAGTGTATAATTTACAGTGATGGAATACCTAGGTATTTATTTCTTCAAACTGACTAGTAAAGTCTGGGGAAAAGGTACTTCCAAACTGAAAAAATATTAAAAATTTATTTGAAGAAGAAAAATGTATACCATTGCTACTTTTGGGTGGTTCTCCTGGAAAATTTGCCTTATAACATTTACTAGGCTCTTAATTTGGAGTAATAATTTTAATTCTCAGGTGAGTCTTTTTGCCTCATTGTGATATGATGAAGAGTCCTAGCAATTTCACCACATTTAGTATGATATATATTCCCAGTAATGATTATATTACATTTGTGACCCCAGAATATCCATATCAACAGAGTTAATGTATAAGCCAAAATTCTTTATTCTATTCAGAAGCAGGTTAATTAACCTACTAATTAAGAACGTAGCTGTAAGAAAAAGAAAAACCTTATTAAATAAGAAAATTAAACTGGGAATTCAATCAATTATTACAGAATACAGAATATATTTGGTTTTCTACTACTGCTGCTATTTCTATTACAAATGGGTGAAAATATTATGTTTTTGTAAATGAGTTATCAGTTATGAGTTGCTGAGGTTCTTTTTATATTGGTTTAATTCTGCATATACTGCACCATTTTTTGAAGCCTTTCTGGGCAAAATGATTTCATGTCATATTACCTATTTTGTGTACAAACAAGTCCTCATTCATCTATGGATTTCACAATTCAAGAAAAGTATCTGACATTCTGAAAGGCCAGCAAGATTTGTGGAGTGCCTGACAAGGAGAAGCTGAGAGAGCTGGGACTGTTCAGCCCTTAAAAAAACCATAGTGACAGCAGCACTTTACCTCTGTCTACAGTGACCTAACAAGAAAGTGTAGCAGAGGTGGAAGCACATGCTCTTGGAGTGCACGTGAAAGGACAATAGACAGCAGATGTTGAAACTACAGAAATTTTAAATGAGTAGTAAAACAGAGACTATTATCAAATAATGGAACCAGTTCACCAGAGAGGCTGTGGAATCTGCATCATTTGCCATATTAAAAACCTGTATAAGACCCTGAGCAGCCTGATATAAAATGACCAGATTTTGAGAACAGACTCTCACTGGCTGACATTTAGAATCACCTCCAGCCTAGATTTTTTTTTTTGAATCTATTTTAAAAGTCCATGAAATAAAGAAAAAGCAAGATTAATATTACTATTCTCATATTTGTCCTTCAGAAAAGGATCTAACGAAAGAAAAGGAAAGTATTCATTCAGGCAGGAACGTATACAAATATTTCTTCTGTTGTTTGTGTATTCTATTTCTTCTGCATAAAGTTCACAGAGACAAAGAGTGGAGCTGCTTTCTCTGTATTTTTCTCCAATATTTATAATCTTTTATGTGCTTGAGCACTGAATACATCATGTTTGTACTGAAGCAAGTAAAGATCTCAGAAGGAACAAGGACAGTCTTTTCATTTACCTGCACTGCTCTGGCTCCCAGATGCCCTTTAGCATGATATTTAAAGTCTGTCATTATTTCCTGTTTCAGCACAATTAATCCTCTTTTTCCATGCAGCCTGTTTTATCTTTCTCCTATATTTTTTATATTTCAACCTTTTCTGCTTTTCAGGCTAGCTAAGGGCTCTTCTTCTCAGTTTCATCATTCCTTGATATTAAAGTATTTCTGTAGTGGCATTATTTCATGTTTGTGCCATGGCTTTTTCTTGATTTCCTACAGTTTAGTTATGTTTTATTATCTTTTATTGCAGCTTTTATGATATCATCAAATTCTAACTACTACACAGGTTTGGTGCATATCGTCTCTTGAGAGTTACAGAACCTTCACATTTGATGCTTTCCCCCCCATTTTACAGAGATATTTTAATTTCCTAACAGATGACAAATATATATGGGTTTGTTTTTTTTAATTTACTAATAATTTTTTCAAGTAGACTGGGAAGAAATATACACTTATGCTTTACCTTAGTGCAGATTTTTATCTGATGTTCTCTGCAAGTATTTATTGTCTTTATCATACAACAAACTGATGTTGATGCCATATTGTGTTCCACACTAAACAAAAATTTGGTACAATTTTTGCAGTTGAATGTATGCCTGCTGCATTTATTGAAGAATACTTGGTGTTCCTCACAGTTCTTGTAAAGCAGAAAGAAGTAAGGTAAGAATAAACAGCTTTAACTGCAGACTCACTACCAGAGGTCTTTTTATTACAAAAGGAATAGAAGTTACTCTTATATAATGCAGTAAAAAACAACAACAACAGAAAAAAGCATCAAGAGAAAATGCAACTTTATGAAAGATGTAATCAAAAATGTATAATAATAATGAATCATTGTATCTCAGTAAGATATCCCTATTGTGACAGTAGATACATCCCACTGTTGTGGCTGCCCAAGACAAGTTCAATTAGATAAGTTATCAGCTGTTTTGCAAATGGTTTTCCCAAGTTTTTAGTAATAAAAACATACCTATTCTTAGGTTTGTTTGCATACAGTTTTTGGCAGTTCATCAAAGGACAAGAGTAGAGCTGTTGAAAAATAGTACTTTGATATTTACATATACTTTTCCATTTGTATTTAGGAACATTTCTTGGATTTTGAAATGTAAACTAGATAATCATACAGAACAATAAAACTAATTCTTCTATTTTACCATTTTTTCAGGTTCCCAGTGTGATGTCATCCAGGAAAAAAATTTGGAAGATTCAGTTCAGACTGGAGGTCAGGAAAATTATGGAGAGAAATTGTGAAACATATGCTACATTTGTTGTAAAACAGAACCATAATTAATATTTGAGGAAAAAAAATTTGTTACTGGAGGAAATGAACAGTCATACAATACAGACGTGGGAACATTTGGATCACATTCTTTCAAATACGCTTTAGAACTCTGTATAGCTGAATTTCTTTCTACTCAGTCACCTGATAGGCAGATGTGATTAGAAGTGTATATTAAACTAATCATAAGTAAGAATTTAGATTTCAAAGTGTCTCTGTTCTCACAGAAGCAAACTGGTAAGTTATATTGAAGAAAGTGTCTATGATTAAATCTCTCCTGGTGAAGACACATGAGAAATTTTTGATGTACCATTGAAAACTCCTCTGTCCCCTTAAACCAAAAATTTGTTCACCTGAGCTATCAGCTCTATAAAGATGTTTCACCACAAAGACTTACCTTTTCTGGGTATTTGATGAGGAGGGCTGATGGGTCTCAGCAGAGGTTACTGTGTTCAGTGATTTGCATGTCACAAGCTCTCATCTCAACATGGAAATCAAGTCAATTTTTCACTGTCATTCTTTCCACTTTGTGCTCTAACCCTCTGAAAGCATCTTCCCCAGTGAAACTCATACCAGCCACTCACATTGTAATTATCTGAGCAGCCAAAAGCCCAGTGATTTATTGGCTTTATTCTAGCTGGGATAAAATGTAAATCTGGATAATAGCTGTCATTTTCAGGTTCAGAGCTGGGAATGTGAGATAGAGATTGATTTTTAACTGTCCATTTCCTTAGCTCAGAACATTATGCAGTGTTTCATTTTGGCTTGTGCTGAATGTCTGTCACTGCAGACACAACAACATCTGACCACATCAGGGTGTCTTAGGCCTTTTAAATTTCTTTGTACTGGCACCTCCCAGAAATTCTCTGTCAAAATAATTTTTCATTTGGGACTGAATATTCTCCAGACTAGAAAATATTTAGAAAGTTGTAGGTTTTTCTCTTTTTTTTTTTCTCTGCCTCTCCCTCTCTGCCACCCACGGTGCTGAATATTTGCAAGGTCAACTTGTAGATAATAGCATTGGTCTATTAAGTTATTATCCAAGAGAAGTAGAAGGATGAGGAATATTAACACAGCTGTTGATTTCTTGTCTTCATATCAATATTTATTTTATGTTTGTGCTGGTTTATACATGGTAATCTGCTTCATACATAGTGAAAACCCTTTTTCAGTTCTACTTCGAAATTACAGATTTGATAATGCCATACTGGTTTATTCTGTGTTTGAACTGCCAATATTGAATACAGAGGAATATAGGTTGATATGGTTTCTCTGCAGTAGTGTATTATTCAAACTGGATTTTACTTGAATGGTTGGTAACATGGAAGAGAGATGCTGTTAATGCTAATGTGTTATATTGATATCTCTATCCTTCATATATAAGATGTGTTAGCTAATGTACTCTTCCATTTTTTTTTCTCTGAAGCAAAATTTGCCAGAAAGTAGTAACAAAGGCTCTTCATAAACAGAGGTCTATGATTAGTAAAGCAAATATTTCTAAAATGCCATAGATAATATACAGTGCTCAAAGGATTACTCTTATCCTCATCGTTTTTTTATGAAAGTGAAAGAAGTTACAGAAATAGACTAAAACTGAAAACAAACATGCATTTGTGTGGATCATTAATGCAGAAAGTAGATTTTGAAAAATGAGCTTCAGTGAGCAAAAACATAAAAAATCTTTTTACAGGTAATAGAAAATTTCTCTTTTCTTTCCTAAGTATTTTAAATTAAATTTAATATTTACATAATAATGTGATATTGGCCATGTTTTAAATACAAAGTATATATACTATAGATAAGTGTTACATACATAGTAGAATTTATTCTGTAATTGACAGGAAGATTGGTTTTCCATAATTAAAGCTTCCTAGTTTCTACTGAAATATGTGCACACACATGAACAGTCAAAATCTATTAAATCCTTCTTTTCTTAGACATAGCCATCCTATTTCTACTGATCTCTATTTTGCATTATGCAGTGAACATAACTGTTCCTGACAAGAAGTCTGTACAGTCAGTAGTACTCTAGTTGTTACCACTTTGATGAAAATGTACATGCTTAAAATAAAAATTATACTTCTTCAGACTTGCAAAACAGGAATATATTTTACATAGAAACACATTAGCTCTCTTTTTAAAATAAGAATTCATTTTTTATGGTCCAAATATTCTTTTTTTTCTTTTTAAATTGATTAAATTCCAGTTGTGTTCTGGTTTGAAATATGGTCTGGCAACAAAGTGTCCTAATGCAGTAACTGCATTCTTTTATTCTCCATTTACTGCTAGAAACAACTGAAATGCTAGTTATTAGGGGAATTGCTGTTGTTTTAATTTGATACAATGATTACACAGAATGATGATTAGGACTTTAGCAGAAGTTAGATTATCAGAAATTCTTTGCCATTTAATAGTGTGGGTCTAGATATGCCACAGTGACAGTCTGTTGTTTATACACACAGTGAGTTTCTCCTGGATGCATCTGTACTTGGCAGGTTTTTGTCTTAGGTGAAGTGGTGCTAGAACTCACTGCAGTTAACAGTACTTGTTTTTACAGTAGTCCACTATTTCACTAGCACGAAGGATGTTCTGCTGCCTGACATTTCATGTTGTTTACCACCTGCATAATATTTGAAAGAAAGTGTCTTTCCCCACCAAGTACTATTTGTTTGGGTTGGTTGTTTGTAGAAGCTCATTCTGTGTAATGGAACTTAATATACTGTTAGGTTAGGGGGAGCTGATTGTTTAGCCCTTTGCAACAGAATAATTATTATTTTATATTTAATTATTTCAGTTTGTGGTACTGGCTCCACTCCTCTGAGTCAGTTTCACCTTTGCAGGTTGATACCAAGTTTGCATAACTTTTCTTAAAGGTAATATTTGATATTATTGAAAAGAAGATTCTTAATGTTCTTGTAGAAGCTGAGAATGCCATGTATGATTTCTATGGTGAAACTAAGGAACTTTTATTTGTAGCTGTATGGACTATGAGGCATAAATAGATTTTGGAAGCTGGCATTATCATCATTTTTCCACAGCTCCAAACTGATTGTGTCTGTGGGCTGGTATGTTTTTATACTTGAACAGATTCATCACTTTCATACATATTTTAGTTCTCTGTGTCTCTTAAGAAATTATTTTATTTGCAGCTTGAGCATTTCAATTGCAAATGTGAATAAACAGATGAGATAGAAAGGCTATGAAGAAAGTATTCTAAATATAACTTCTGTGAGGATTTGCAGGTTTTCAGCCCCTTCCATTCATTTGTTAGGTGTGCTACTTGATCTCAATCATACTTAACAACCTCAAATATAATCTGCCATGGTTGTGAAGTGCTTCCTCATCATAGACACAAAGTCATATACATTTATTTTTCCTAAGAAGAACATCTTCTTGAACAAATTGGAACAATCTGCTTTGAACCCTCTATCTCATTTTCATTGTTGTTTTTTTCCTTTTAATAAAGCAAGATAGAAAGCTGTGCTGCCTAAAGTTTCACTCATTTTTTAAATACTTCTTTTGCTATTCTTACCTTTTATTTCTCCTCAAATGGTAGATTTAAGTTAATGAGGTAATTTCAATTTACAGTATTGTTTAAGACAATAGAGATATGGGTATCTAAATTGAGTGTTTGGAGTTCTGCACTACAGAAAACAAAAATTGCACCTGAAAGATCAGGAAAAGAATGCATTAATCTGGTTTTAGGATTTTCAGGTATACACCTGAGTTTACCAAGACCCCAACTGACATAGATATGCAAGAATATAACTGTCTCTCTTCCTTTCTTCCCCTTCCCTCCATGCTTCCCAGCCCTTCCTTTCTTTAATTTATTAATTTTTGCCTTTATTTCTGCAGCTTTATTGTAGGTTTTCCTGAAGTGTCTGAGGAAAGAGAACAACACAGGAAAATGTTTTTTTGCTGGTTTGATATTGACATGTGTCCTGTGCTTTTCTCTTCCTTTCATTTTTACCAAATTGTGTATTCTAGGCTGTTAGAAATTTGAGAATACTATGTATTTGAATCAGTGCTGGGTCTCTTTCAGGTGCCACACTTTACAGAGTTACTGAATGCATGGTAAAATAAGCAACCACACCAGGAGAATCCCACATTTTCTTTCCTTTCATTGCTTATATAATAGAATTATAATGAAAGAAGAAACTCTAAAATGTTATTTCTGTAAGCTGGCCTGCCATTAGGTAGGAAGTTGTGAACATTTTGTAAGCATTAACCCAAATTTGAATCCAGCATGACAGAAGCTGTAGGTCTTTAATAGTCTTTATTTATTGCCTTGTAACATTTGCATTAACATAGACCGTCAATACTAATAGAATTTGCTGTGCCCTAATGATTTTTAGAGTCTGATTTAATAGAACAATCATAGCTCCCCAGAGCAGTTTACCAAAAGTTTCACAAGTACAATATTAGCAATTTCTGTTTGCTTCCCTGATCAAAGTACAAATATTTTTATGAGAGATTAGATATATAGATAGATAGATAGATAGATGGAGGACAGAAGTTAAGGAAGCGAGGATTGTGTCAAAAAATCAATATCCTTGCTATTTCAGGATTCTGTGTTCTTTGGAGGACAAAAAACAGTACCAATGAGCAAATCTAAGTCAGAGGAGATTATATAGGTCTGTGGGGCAACAGTGGTCAGGTGTGGATACAAATCCCATCTCAAAACTTAATAGTTGTTCCAAATTGAAAAGAAATAAAGAAAAACCCTCGTTAAAATCAAAACAAATAATTATTTTTAACAGGTTTCTTTGTGTCAGGCTAAGTATTAGAGTTTTTAAATATCACTTTAAAGGTGAAATGACATGAAAGATTTTGTTGAAGATAATGGTAAAATTCAAAATGAATTCTGTAAGACTAGGCTGTATGTGAAGAAAAATCCTTTGTGGAAAAAAGAAACATAGGAATCTGAATTATCCCCTTGGTGACCTGTGTGAATGATATATTTTAGCCTGAGAAGCCATCTTAAATAGAAGTGCTGGCAAAAACTAATACACCAGATTTATCTGACTGCTGCTTTCTCCAAATGGAAGCCTGACTTGCAAAATTACTTTCCGTTTATGAAATGTTTAATGTAGTAATATTTCTTTTTATGATGATTTAGAATAAACTGAAATCTTACAAACCAGTATTTACTCAATAAATTACCTTGTGCTGAAAAGTTTCCAGTCTATGGAAACCAATTTCATATATAGTGAGAGAGAAAAAAAAGTGACATCTGTTTATAACAGGAAGCTCCTCTGATTCATTTATAGATAACTGCATTATGTCTGATCTGGAACATCAACAAGGATTTATCAAAATTTCATCATTATTTACAGAATTCTTTCTCTGGAAAATCTCTTAATTTCATAAAAAAACCCCACACAACAAGGTCTACTAACATATAATGCATTTGAAGTACAAGATAATTCATTTGTGATTGCATATTTCTGGAATATCTTAATGTCACATCAATGTTCACAACAAGTGAAGGATAGAGGATCAGAATGTTTTATTCATGAACACATATACGTTTCTTCATCTCCCCTGACATTTTTACTAACTTCATATCTTACTAATATAAGAAAAAGTCAATTATAACTTCCAAACCTGGAAACTTAATTTTCAGTGCCAAATGTTCACCCTAGATCCCTGTAAAAACTGGACTGTACCTTTAAGTGTACATACCAGATGGAGTTTTAAGAGAGAAGAGTGAACTTTTGGACCCGTGTCATGACATAATCCCAGCTGGTAGCTAAGTACCATGCAGCTGCTCTGGTGGAATGCAGAAGAGATGTAAAAAAAGGTACAACCTGTGAGTTGAGATAAGAGCAACATAATTGAAACAAAACAGAACAAATGTGGAAAGAGGAAAAAAAAGAGAGAAATAAATCCCAAGCAGACAAATGATGCACAATACAATTTCTCCCCACCCACTGACTGATGCCCAGCCTGTCTCCAATCACCAATCAGCAGCTCCTGGCCAAGTCCTGCTAGTTTATATATTGAGCATGATGTTCTATGGTATGGGACTTCCCTTTGGCCAGTCTGGGTCAGCTGTCCTGGTGACGTTCCCTCCCAGATTCTTATGCACCTGCTCACTGGCAGATGATTAAAAACTGAAAAATCTTTGACTTAGGATAAGCCCTGCTCAGCAACAACTCAGCCATCACTGTGTTATCAACATTATTCTTGCACTAAATTCAAAAAGCAGCACTGAACCAGCTGCTATGAAGAAAACTAACTCTACCCTAGTGAAAACCAGGACAACCCTTCATGACTGTTTGAACTACAAGGTTACAATAAAAAAACCCACATTTTAAAATTCTGTTAAGCTTTCCCCTTGTAAGCGGAAATACCTTTTTTTTCTTTACAGCTATTATAAACCCATGATATGCTTAATTATAGTAAATCAGCATTATATTTTTGTCTTTGGGTTTTTTATATAAAAGAAACACAGTAAGATATAGCAGATAAAAGAAATGTTCTCTACTTTTCTGAATGTCTTATCACAACAATTTATTTTGCAGTCTTATAACACTATAGGATATTCTATATTGTACATGGTATGCCATTACTGAGGTCAAGGGGTAGGTGATGGATTTGTCATGACTTTATAGAAAAGACAAGTGGATTTTGACAGAAATTAACTATTTCCTCACCCTACCCTTAAGACACCAATTTACATACTTCAAATGTTTTAAAATAAAGGTGTATTTACTTATGATATAAAATTAATGGAAGAATAAGAAAGAAATATGTGTGTATAAATATTAAAAGAAAAAACCACTGAGTGTTGCAGGACAAGTACAGTACTGTATTAGAGCTTCCATCTCTCAGAAATCTTGTGCATAGGTGCATATATGCTGTAAAGGACATGTGAAGTGCTTATACTTGTTCATTGTATAGACAACCAGCACAGGAATGTTTTGTTCATGTGTTCTGTATAAGCTGAACTCACAATTTTGCAGAACTAAGTCAATGAACATAGCAGTTCCCAAATGATCCCGTAGGATTTAGAGGACATGTGCTGTAGTAAGTCTCTTAAATATGACTCTCAGAGATCATACATTTTGTTTCCCCCCAAGAATATATATTATATATAGATTTTTTTACCCAATTAATTTAGTTCTGATCTTCCATGATGAAAACTGTAAGTTTATATCATGTGCTGAGTGGATTCTCACTATGCTGTTGATGTACTCTGCTTTCTTTTCATTACTAAAAGTTATAAAATTCAGAAGTTGGGGCAATTATAAAAAAGTTGTGTATTCTTTCATTTTCTCTTTGCTTCTTGCAGAGCAAAGGCACTAACATATAAAACCTCTCCTGATTATTTCTTTGGGCGATATGGGTAATTACAGAATAGATGATGGAATAGCATAAAGATTGACAGAAAATCCTTAGAAGCAATCTAAGTTTGTCTTTTCTAATGTATATGCTCATTAGTCTGTCCATTTTTTATGCAGAAGTTTCTCGGATGACTCCAGGCTGTTCTTAGACTCAAAAGGGTCCTCAGTAAACTGCAAAGTAGAAATCCCTTTTTTCCCATGCTGCACTTTTATAACTGTTATGTTACTGTCAAAAGAAAATTCTCTTCACCAGTCAAGCAGTCTAATACCTCCAAAAACTTTTTAATTTCTCCTTAACCTTAATATCTGTTATTTATAGCTATTTCTTATAGAGAAAGTATATGTGCTTGTACTTTAGCTAGGTAAAATGTCTTCTCCATGTATTTGTTGTTTGCTTTATATGCTAAAATAATTTTTAAAGCCCACCATTTTCCCTTTTTTTTTCTCTTGTTCCAGTCTTGTCTTGCATATACCCTATTTTCAGTGAGGAGTAGGAGCTCTGTTCTGGCTCCTGTGGCATAGGACTTAATGCTGCTGTCCCCTTAAACTCATAGTTTTAACCTGAGGCTTCTGAACACCATGTTGCTACAAGAAGTGGAAAAGTAAAACTATGCTTTTCACCACCTTTCATATTATAATGTAACGTTTTGTGTCACCACAGACCTGGGGATCAAGGTCTCAGTTTACATATCATATTATAAAAACAAAGCTATGGAAAATGGGTCCCTATATAAGCGATTTGCAGACAAATGTATGACTGGCAATTGTTTTAACACCGAAGCTCTGAAACCGTGTTAGGGGCTATGTAAGTTTTACAGAAAAGGAAAGGGAGAGAATTTATACAGAGAAAAAATAACTAGTGTGGAAAAAGATCTGTGGGATGATGTTCTGACATTACCAGTGAGAGGGGCAGCATAAGGTGCCAAAGGTAAAGGAGTACAAGGTGACAGAAAGTACCATATCAGAAGATAATTCCAAATGCTGAAGGTGAAAGAGGTGTTAGGCAGGTTGGGGATAATCCATGATATATTTGAAGAGAAGTGGTGTTCTTGACTCCATGGAGAAGTGTAAGCCAGCAGAATGTCAAGAAGAGTGACACTGTCAGAGTGACAAGGTAGAGAAAATCACTGCAGCCTCATTTGAAATGGACAAAAGTTGTGTTAGACAGCAGTTTTCACAAAAAGGAAAGAAAAGGATGGTTCAGTAATTGACAAGTTGACAAGAGCCAGGATGAGAGTTTTCGGTATGGGAGTCAGGCAGCAAAGGCTGGTCCATGATATATGAGCACACACAGAAGTGAGGACCTCAAGGACTTTGACCTAAGTCAAAGATACATGCAAGAAATGGTGCAACGTAAAAAGATGAATTATGTGATCAAAAAACATGGCATCTGGGAGAAGGGAATCCAAAGAAAATAGTGAAAATTTGATTGTTTTCCGTATTTCATGGTGAATATTAGTAACCACAAAAAAGATTTCTGTAGTACAATGCAATATGATGGAAGATAAAATATTTGTCAGTAACTTAAGCATAAAGACAACTACTTATAGCTTTTTATAAAATGTAATGTGCAAATAAATATATAAAATATATATGCATAAAGAAAAATGCAAATAAATATATTAATGTATAAAATTTAATTAAGCAGAAGATTTTTAAGATCACCCTGCAGCAGGCCCTTGGTGATTTGTTTTTCACCACCTATTTTCAATATTCAGTTGCTAAAGGAATAAATTAATTCTTTGGGTTCTCCCCATATTTCATTATGTTCCTCAAAAGCTTCCATGTTTCTGTTGGACCCATCCCCTTTCTCACTCCATGTCTGAGTCCCTGAGAAATTACAGGTTAGGAACTCAGTTCTACCTCCTGTTAAGCTAACCATGATTTACATCAAGTTCAGCTTGGTGTCTTGGGCATTCTGTCCTAGAGGAGAGAGTCAAGGAATGTTGAAAAAAGATTGAGTCACACATTCAGTGGAAAGTATTATTAGAACCACTTGTATGTCTAAGAAAATTTATTTGAAAATGGGTGCAATTCTTCACTAATGGTTTTTGGGATACCTCTGTGCAATATTCTTTTAGTCTGCTAGTCTGTCATCTTGTCAGAGCTGTCCCACACTCTCCAGACAGCCCATGTCTCCTTTCAAGTACCATGGATTTGTAAAGGTCTATAGCACTTTAAATCCCATCTTTCTAACTTGGTCAATCAACTACATCACATCAGCCCAGAATCTGTTACAATGCAATATAAGAATCTGCTTTAAACCAGTAAATAACTCTGGCTGAGCTTCCACACTGTGTTGATACTCTGTTACTAGTCCTGGCATTTGAGAAGCAAAACCTTTTGGTTAACCATCAAATGAAAAGATCATTAATAAGCTGCTAACTACTAGTCATGTACAAATATTCTAAGTTTGAAGTGAATTACTCCATTTAAAAATTATTGTGTCACAATATAAACATAATTTTTATAGTGTAGTCATCTCTGATTATAATGACTACATTCATCTTGTCTATAGGGACAAGGAGGAATGGATGGACATGATGTGGAGTGTCCTCAGTTAGTTTTAGAAATGTTTTCTCCTTCCTCACTCCTTACTCACAGCAGAGTTATGTGGTTATATGCTTCAGATAGACCAGCAAATGGAAACCAAATAACCATAATTTTTAAAATTAATTTTTATTAGTTTTTATTAATTTTTATAATTTTTTTATTAATTTTTAGAAATATTATCAATAAAAGAATTAACTGTTTGTTCAATCAACATATTGGGAACTTTTGGGGCATGTTCATTTTAACATCTGGAAAAAAAAGTTGGGTTTTTTTTTAAGTCCACCTACCAAAGCACTAATTCCTATATTGTGTAGGTTTTTTGCAGATGTTCCACTGTCACCTCCAGGAGAATATCAGTGCATTTTACTGGTCATATCTATACTTCCTTTATTTTTAATGGTGTCATAATAAGTCTTATTTAAAATAGGCACATGTATACAGGAGAAAATCCCTCTAAAAAGTGTATCTCCAAACCAAGAAAAAATAGAGCTTGCATAATGAACATATTGTAAGCTATTTTACAAAAGTCAAAAATGACATCTTAATTCCTCCCAAAAATTATTTCTTCTCTGCAATACTGTAATCTGGTCTTTTCATATAAAACAGCTCTACCTCTGGTCTTACATTTCCTGGAGGCAGCTGATTGCCTTGACATGTCTTTATAACAGATGATTACAATCAGAGTCTCATGTAATTCAGTATCTGTTTTCAAAGAATAAAGTTTAATCTAATAACATTTTATTAAATTCTCAGTTCCTGTAGGACTGCTTTGGAAGGATATTCAAGGGAAATAATTTTATTTGGGAGCTCAGCTGCTGGTTACCCTTATCTTTCCTAATGAAAATTTATTTCACTGTTACAGTAGATTCGCTATTTGTTAAATTTTGATATTTTCTGAGTGGGAGATTTAGTGTGTGCATACTAAATTTTCAGCAGAGACTACATGACCTGAAACAAATTACTTTATTTCTTTTATTAATCAAAATATTGACTCTTTTCTTCTTGAATATTACATTTTAGAGGGGAAAATATTTAAAAGTGCTACAGCAGTTTAGTATCTTGGTGAACTGTGAAAAGGATATTTTCATAGCAAGGAATATATACTTACCAAGACTTCTTAAAACCCTTCTTTTTAAGAAAAAAAAAAAAAGTTACATTTGTTAAAGTACCTTATTAGATACACCAACTCTCCTTACATAAAAGGGTATAATTTCAAGGTTCCCAAGGGGTCTCTAGGAGTGAGGAACTGCACTTTAAGGAAGAATTCATACTTGTATCAAGTAATTTATAATCAGAATGGATAGATCGGCAAAGAATGAGAGAAAGAAATCATTATCATAAGAAAGCATTTTTCATAAATGAAATATTAGCAGCCTGATGAAATCTCAAGGGTAGTAAAACAGCTGGTTTCAGAACTTCTAGGAAATTTGAGAATTGTGAAAATTGCTTTTCATTTCTTAACTGAACTATTCATACATCCCTTCCCTTCCCTTCCCTTCCCTTCCCTTCCCTTCCCTTCCCTTCCCTTCCCTTCCCTTCCCTTCCCTTCCCTTCCCTTCCCTTCCCTTCCCTTCCCTTCCCTTCCCTTCCCTTCCCTTCCCTTCCTTCCCTTCCCTTCCTTCCTTCCCTTCCCTTCCCTTCCCTTCCCTTCCTTCCCTCCCTTCCCTTCCCTTCCCTTCCCTTCCCTTCCCTTCCCTTCCTTCCCTCCTTCCCTTCCCTTCCCTTCCCTTACCCCTCCCTTCCTTCCCTCCCTTCCCTTCCCCCTTCCCTTCCCCTCCCCTCCCCTCCCCTCCCCTCCCTCCCCCCCTCCCCTCCCCTCCCCTCCCCTCCCCTCCCCTCCCCTCCCCTCCCCTCCCTCCCCTCCACTCCCCTCCCTCCTCCCTCCCCTCCCCTCCCCTCCCTTATTAGCATATTTATGATCCTTCTATTTAAATACTTTTATGACCTTTAATCGTGAAGGATATATATATGTAGACTAATTGACTTAGTGTATAATTCTTGTAAATAAGTTTTCCTTTAGACTTTAAAAGGTGATAAAAATGAAAACCAAATTGCTTAAATCTGCTTTTGTATCATATTTTTTAATCAGAGTTTCATAATTTGAAAAATTTTTTCATGCTTTACATGAAATATGGAGGGACTAACATTTTAAAACAGTCTGTGTAATGGACCCATCTATACCTTTTCAGGAAAGAAGTTCATGCTTTTAGAGCTGAATTCTCTGACTGTATGAAGACCAATAGATTGTATTTGCTCCTTATCACTGTAGCAGATATTATAACAACCAATGATTGCTGTGTAGACACAGCTGCAGAGACTACAGTGTGGATTGCAAAACTTTCCAGGAATTTGTGCACCTTGTAGGCCAGTTAAATCTATGCACTTAGGGATGTGCTGACATGACATTACTCAAGATTTTGTCTTTATGTACAGCAGCACGAAGGACTAAATTTCAATATGGCCTTCATTATATTTCAGCTACTGGGTTGGCCAGAGCATGTGTTATCTTCTTTAGTTAGGAAAAAAAAAAATTAAACATTTTCTTTTAAACCGTAATAATATTTTGTTGTGTTCAGATGTCTGAGCCAGTGGAAGAAAAAAATCATAAAAGTACTATATATAACAGCATGTTGGGATGACTGAGACTTTTGTTGTGAGATATGATTTATCTTTAACTACCATGCTCTGCTGCACTGTCTAGCTTTGGCATTAGTTGTCTGATGCTGGGTCTCATTGTGATGAATCCAGGAATGAAGTTACATCAGGTAAACAGAAAATGAAGGAACTTTATAACAAAGAGCTTCATCCTCTTTCAGGTTTTGTATTTTTCTTCACTTCATGCTTTTTTACCTTATTTTTTTTTTGAAGCACTGGTCCTTTGGTAATTTGTAATATAGTCCCTGTTATAAAAAAAAAAAAAGATGGGTAGGCACATTATTTTAATTGGGGTTTTTAGGTTGTTTTTTTTTTTTTTTCAATTTGAATTATAAAATTTTAGTGGGTTTTTGTTTAGGTTTGTTTGAGTAGGGTTTTTTATTTGTTTTTCTGGATAAGTGTGCCATTGTCCTAGATTAAATGTTAAATGTTTACTCCCTTCTCAAGCAAAAAACCTGACTGCTTCTAACTTGTTGAATAACAGTTTGTATTAATTCTTAACAGTATGCATTCTATGTGCTAATAAAACGTTTTCTGACATTCGTCAAGCGGAATATGAATTATAGCTTCAACCTACAGACAGAGCACATCCTGTTTCAGAACTGATGAGCACTGGCTGAAGCTATGATTTGTTTTCTGAGAAGACAATAAAAAGTCTAGTGATGTCACTTACAGAAAGGTAGAAATCTCCAGAAATGTATTAACTGGGCATTAAGCACTGAACGCCTTGAAGTAAAAATCTACATTATGAAGAAAGATAGAAAAACATATTGTTCTCCCATGACTATGAGGGGAAAATACATCAGAAGACCGAACAGGTCAGTGTAATATTATTAAATAAATGGCATGGGTGCTTCAAATAATATCCAGGGAAGACAATACTCTTTAAAAATTAGCTTTCTGTACTCTTATGAATTCGAATAACTAGAGAAACATATATGTATCTCACCTTCTACTGATCATTTTGAAAAAACCTTCCAAAGAACCCCCTCCCCAGTTTCACTTATATAGCATAGCATTCCAGATATGATCACATGTAAATAGATTAGTCCATTTACACAAAACCCACAGCTGCCCAGCCATTTTCATAGCTGTCAGTGTTGCAATCATTTTTGATTGTGTTTTCTTAGTAAACAAATGGAGGCAGAGATTCAATTACAGAACTGGTCATGAGCAGCAGTGGCACTGAATTGTACTGTAGGCCAGAGTTAATTCCCTGTTGCTGGAGCAAGAAGACAGCAGAGCAGCAGGGCATTGGATCTGAGTTGTAATTGCCTCCTGAGGCTGAGCATGATATGGCTCTGTTCATCAGATCATTGGAAGGAACAGGAAAACAGCAAAATTTTCTTCTTTAAGAAGATTGGTCCTAAGCCTGATATAAATGGGGAGCAGTTGTAAATAAAAACAACTTGACAGTTTAATACTTTTACTGGAAATATTTTTCAGCCCTATAAAACCGTGAAACTGTAATAGTGGATATTTACTACTTATCAGCGAATAAAACATTTCCTCACAAAGACCTTTTGGATTTCCATTTATTGATAAGTAAGTAAAAATCTTACAAAGAACAAAGAAGACTTGCATGCTTAGCTCCTCCTTTTAGTTTCTTCTCTGTGTCAAGAGTTCTGGTTAGAAACATTCCATCCCTAGCTTAACTTGGCCCTGCGCAAGTCTTGTATTTCTTTCATCAGGTATTTTGTGTATCCTTTATTTTTCTCTGAATCAGTTTCACTAAGTAGTCTATATGGAGGAATTTTCATGCATTTCCAGTAGTTTGAATTACTACAGGCTCATCAGTTCCGGTTGTATATGCAAATTTGAGTACAGTTTTTCCTGTAGTTGCTGTTTCACCTTCCTCTTTGCCATCTTTTTCCATCCTCTCCCTACATATGGAAAGGGCCCCATGTTAGATGGGGTTTTGAGCAACCTGATCTAGTGGAAGGTGCTCCTGCCTCTGGGAGGGGGGCTGGCTCTATATGATCTTTAAGGCCCGTTCTGTCCTAGGTGACCTAGGTGACCCAAAAATTGTGTATTGCATATTTTTTCTACATCAATCCTTGTAGTCAGCTTTACTGTCTCTTTAAGGCTCGGCAACCTGGGAAGGAGAACCTGTGTGTTTTACTCTGGTTCACAGAAAGGAGAGGGTGCTGGGTCCCTTTAAAAATAGAGAATGGGTGTTCTGTCCAAGCTTCTGAGGGGTTGCCTTGGCAAGGTCTCCGAGTTGCAACCTGAGAAGCTGCATTTTACAATCCAAAACTGCCTCTGAGCAGATTTTTCAACACCTTCGTTGCCAGGGTATCATTTGGGGTTTTTCTGCCGCTTGTCAACTGTTGTGAGGTGGCACAAGGCAATAGCTTTTTTATTCTCCCTGGGCTTTGGAGAATTTCTCAATACCTTCACTGCTGCTGCTTCTGTTTGCTGAGGAGGGATCAGTCTCTGCAAGTTTTCCCAGCCACTGCCCCCACTTCCAGCTGCACTGTGCTGAGAAGGGGTTGGATCCTGTAACTGCCGGGAAGTTTCTACCAGCATGTTTTGGGCAGCATCAGAGTCTTTTGAACAAAAATATTTTCCAGGTTTTGTTTTGTCCTTGGTTGTTTGTGTGTGTGTAGGGGGTGAGGGGTAAGTTTTCTGCAGAGGCTCGGGTGCTGTGCTGTTTTCCTTTGTTCTCTCTCTTGTCCGCATGGTCTGCAGTAGGGGGCTTCTCTGCCATCTTGTCTTTGTGCTCTGGGCCACCTGGGCTGCTAGGTTGGCTGTCATCTTGTTTGCTTTGTTCCCAGGGGACACGTGTCTCAGCACCTTTGTATCTAGATGTTATTGCTCTTCTCTTCGTTGTTGCTGTTTTATTTTTAGTAAACTGTTATTTTTCACTTATATCTTCTCCCATCTGTTTCTCTTTATTGGGGAAAGGGGAGTGGTTAACACTAAGTGGGAGTAACTAATTTTAGAGTTTCTGCCCTGTAAATTGTCTTAAACTAAGACACCTTCTAACCCAAACCTTTCTATGAGTCTTCACCAACAAGCAAAGAAAATCAAAGAATTAATTCACTGCTTCCCATGGGCAGACAGGTGTTCAGCCATCTCCAGGAGACCAGGGCCCCATCATGTGTTATGGTTACTGGGGAAGACAAACAACATCACCCCAGATGTTCACCCCTTCCTCTTTCTTCCCCTTACTTTACATACTGAGCACAATATCATACGGTTTGGAATATCCCTTTGGTCTGTTGGAGTCACCTGTCTTGGCTGTGTCTCCTCCCAGCCTCCCATGCATCCCCAATTTCCTGGCCAGTATGGCAGTACAAAAACAGAGGAGGCCTTGGCTCTGTGTAAGCCCTGCTCAGCAATTATAAAAACATGTCTATATTATCACTTCTGTGTTCCAGACAAATCTAAAATATAGCCCCATATCAGCCACTGTGAACAAAATAAATTATATCCCAGCCAAAACCAGCACTAAAAGAAGTTTCATCTCCTCCTAAGACACTTGAGATAAATCAGACTTCAGACATGTATTTTCTTTAAGTAGAGAGGTGTCTAGGCATAGGCTAAACACTTAACTATGCCAACACCAATAGGTCTTGGCTATTGAATCAGTACCACATTACAGACAAAGGTATAAAATTTTCAGAGGTTTTTTCTGGTATCATATCCTCTTAAAATTAAAAAATGTAGGCTATTTTTAGAAATCAAATCAAATTCAGTTGTATCCTTTTACCTCTTCTTTTTTTAACAAAAAATGCATATTGCCTATTAGATTGTTTCCTCTATGTTTTAGAGAAATAAAAAGCTGTCACTCTGTTCTGAATATCACCATGCGTATGAATGGGTGAGATGATGAAATGATGAAATTAGATATCTACATCTAAATTGATTACCCTGGACCATAGAGTGTCATTGATGAAAAGGTCCACATGTCATCGGTGATAACAAGCAGCAGATAATGGGCAGTCTATGAAGGTGGGGATGAATAACCCAGACCGAACTTTTGAACTCTCAGGATAAACCTGGTACTTTCTAGTTGTCATTGGTATTGGCTAGGTTGTCTGTTGTAATAACGCCTGGAGTAAAAAAAATGTCCTGAATCTTCCACTTAGAAAGTAGACGTGAGAGGAAACCACAGTATAAACCACAGGAGTCTGATCACACACTTTGCTTTTGAACAGGGACAATTTAAATTAGTAAAGTCTGGCACTTTGGGATCTATAAAGAAGAAGTGGTACTGAAAAAATGGTTCCCAAATATGTGGTCTTAGTAAGATGGGGACCCAGAAAGAAGGCAGCAACCATCGTGGTGGGAGGGAAGATCATGAAAGTAGACAAAGTTCTTGGTGACTGGGGAGTAGCATGGAAAAAAATGACGGGAGAAGACCCTGGTCAGTAATGCCCAAGACTGGTAGCTGCAAGCAGCTGTATATCATTAACTTTCTTCTCAGTACCCCTGGTCTGGCAGCCATCTCCCTGAAGAGAGTTCAAGACCTACAGAGCCTAATGTTATGGGTGGGTGGGCAGGTGAAAGGTGAACAGCTGAGTATGTGAGAATCAAGTAGGTTAAAACCTCAAATTTTTATTCTTTAATGCACAACACTATCTAGATCTAATACATGTTGCCATTTAAACTGCCTCACCCATGCAGTAGGAAAAGCCACTCGCTGTCTGGCCCCATTAGTTCTAACCATTGTTAAGAGCTCTGTAGAGATCAGGAAGCAAATATGTAGCTTCACCACAGAATACCAACTAATTTATTAATTGAAGAAGACTCATGCATATTTAATATTTTAGCACATAAAAAAGATCATTGCTGTCAAATGTTCAAAGGGTAATTTATGACAAGGTATTCATAGTCTTAAAAGTAATAAGTAGAAATCAGAAATCATTCACATAGAAACTGCAAGAAATATCAGCTTCCCTGCTTTGGTTCTTTATAACATCATATAAAGCACAGAATTACAGAATCACAAATTGGGTCAGGTTGGGAGAGACCACAGAATGTCACCTGGTCCAACCTCTCTGCTCAAGCAGGGTCAGCCTAGAGCACATTGCACAGAATTGCATCCAGACAGGTCTTCAATATCTCCAGTGAGGGAGACTCCACAACCTCTCTGGGCAATCTGTTCCAGGGATCAGTCATCTGTATGATAAAGAAGTTCCTCCTCATGTTCAAGTGGAACTTCCTATGAATCCGTTTCAACCTTTTGCCTCTTGTCCTATTGCTTGGCACCACCAAGCAGAGCCTGGTCCATCCTCTTGACACCTTGGGAGGGTTATCAAGCAAATCATCATGCTTGTTTACAAACACATGAAGGACAGTGAGATTACTGTGATTTTAAATTTTTTAAAATATACCTGACAAATCTGAAGTTTCCGGGAGGAGATAACTAACTAGAAGGACAGGATGAGAGGAAAGCAGTGGATGTTTTTTATCTTGACTTTAACAGGATGCTGTCTGACAAAACATGCTCAAAGTAAAAATGACGAACCACGGGTAGTGGGGTTAGAAACTGGTTGAGCTACTGGGCTTAAAGGATTGCAGCAACACAAAGTGCAGTGGGAGGTTAGAAGAGGTTGACCCTTTAGCCAATACTGTTTAACATCTTCGTTAGTCACCTGGATGATGGAGCAAACACATCCTTCGCAAGTGTGTGGATGATGGGAGGAGCAGCCTCAGGCACCCATGTTGACTGTGAGGGGACTGACTTGGTGGAAAGGAGCTCTGCAAAACCAGCCAGGGGTTCTGGTGAACGCCAAAGTGAGCTTGTGTCCATGAGGCAAGAAGACTGACTCAGTGATGCTCACAGTGACAGGAAAAGAGATAATGGGCACAACTGTAATGCAGGAAATTCTATTAAAAAAAAAGAAAAAAAATATCTATTACTGTGAGAGTGGTCAAACCAGGCCAAGTTTGTTTGTGGAATCTACATCCTGGAGATAGTTAAACTCCAACTGGGCATGATCTTGAGCAGCCTGCTGTAGCTGACACTTATCTGGGCAGGCTGGTTGAACTGGTTGAGCAAAGCCGCTCTGTGATTCTGTGGGAGAGCAACATATAAGGCACAACAGGATCAGAATTTTATTCATTCAATGCCTTTTATTATAAAATGCAGAAAACAATTTTTTTTGCCTGTGTGAATTTTTGGTTGCAATAGAGTAAGTAGAGAGTATCATTATTTTAACTGAACAACAGAAAGGCTTGAAAACTTAAAGAAAAGAAATAATTATCTTCTTTGCACATTTTTTAATAGGGCTTTTACCTCAGACAAAACTCTGAAAGTTCACCGTCTGTTTCATCTGACAAAACCTCTCCACTGGGGTATACTGTAAATGTTCTGATTCATAAAGTGTATTTCCCTCTCCTGACCTTCCCTGTGCCACCTTTTAACAGCCACTTTCCATTTCCTAGTGTTTCAATCTTACACACTTCTAATTTTTGTAAAAAGATCTCACTCCTACCAGTAGGAGATCTGCATTAACTCTACTGACTTTGATGATAATTTGACACATTTCAAGTGTTCTGTCTCAGCAATATGTGTGTCCTCTCTACCATGTCCATGGAAAGAGGTAGTTAATTAAAAAAAAAAAGAAAAAATTAAAAATTGGAAAAAAAATTCAAAGAATCCCTCATATAAAATCATAGAAAATCATAGCATATTAAGGGGTTTTGTAGGGACCTTAGAGTTCATCTACTCCCAACCCCTCCTCTGCTATGGGCAGGAACACGTCCCAGTAGACAAGGTTGCTCAAGGCCTTATCCAACTTGGCCTTGAACATTGCCAGGGTTGGGGCATCTGCAACCTCCCTGGGCAACCTGTTCCAGTGTCTCATCACCCTCACAGTAAAGAATTTCTTCCTAATATCTGACCTGAATTTCACCACTTTCAGTCTGTACCATTACTCCTTGTCTTGTCACTACAGTTCCTGACTAAGGGTCCCTCTCTGGCTTCTCTGTAGGCTCCCATCGGATACTGGAAGATGCTATGAGGTTTCCATGCAACCTTCTCTTCTCCAGGCTGAACAGCGCCAACTTTCTCAGCCTGAAAATACAGCCTTTCTTCATCTCTCTAGTTTATTTAGGAGATAACTTCAACACTACTACTATTTCAGAATTAGCCCTCTGACTTGAAACGTTTATTTCTTTATTTTTACAAATGTGTCCCTGAATACTTTTGGTAACTTTTGATAAAAAAACTATTATTGTGTCTTCTTATAATCAGAAATGTCTTACTCTCTCACTCAGTGTATTGAAGACCTGACATATGTCAGCTAATTTTTCTGTTAAATTTCAATAAAGTTGACTCTTCTATAATTTTGCAGAGTTATCAAAACAGTATCACATTTTCTTTTTTCTGTTTTCTATAGATTAAGAATATTGCTTAAAACCACTAAACTTTTTTATGGTTTAAAGCTTATTCACTGTATATATATGTCTCTACCAAAATACTGTAGTTGCAGAGAGAAACTTTTCTGATAAATAATAAAGTTTCTGTAGTTCCACAGACCTGATTGACAATATGGTAATTTTTCGGGGCATAAGCCTTCAATCAGCTTCTGCTACAAGCTCTGCTTTTAATGATTTTGCCAAACTCTCATGCAATTAATCATTGACATTTGTTTAAGATAATATTCAGAAGGTTGCAGAAGACACCTGTAGTGACGTAAGTTTTATACAAAAAAGGGGTTTTTTTAATAGAAGTGTATAATTAAAATTTTTCAGCTTTTTACAGTTAACACTTTGTCCAAGCAAAAGCAGGTGTCTTATTCTATCTACAAAAGAGATTAGATTAAATTATCTTCATTGTAGCCCTACTCAACCTTGTCCTAAACATGCAGTGTAAATCAATCAGGAGGCTTTCAGATAGAAAACTTTATTTAAACTATAATGTAATTTGCATGAGAACAATTTAATGTATCATTTAATCTATCCCTGCATGCATTTGGTGCAATCCATCTCTTTCCAAAGTTACTTATTTTAGTGTACATACTTAGTCATTTAACTCTTTCAGCTTATTGCTGAATAATTTCTCCATTGAAATGATAAGATGATGAAAAAGAGAAAATAAACACAGAAGATAATCTTGTTGAAGTAGTCAAATACAAAGAAATGCCATCAATACTACGTATACCTTCAGACTGATAGTTCTGTGAATATTTGTGAATACTAGCAACAAAGACTGAAGCTGAAATACCGAATGCTAATATCAGATTCAGTGTTTGGCACAACATCAGCAGCAGTAAATGGGATGAGGTTCTCGAGCACTGAGATGTGCCTGAGCAGGCACTCCCTGCTATGTTGATTTAACAGACCCACTCTTATCCAGATTAATGACATGAGCTGGTTTAAAAGAAAGCCTTCTTTTCTTCCTTTTTTCCTTCTTTTTCCTTTTCTTTTGTGAGGTGCATCTGAGGCAAAGGCTTAGGAGTGCCCCCTTCCTTTTCCTCTTCATATATACAGTTAACGTTCATTGCTTAAGTCTGGGTAAATGAAAGACCTTACAAACAAAGAAGATGAAAAGAAACATAATGGCCTTGCTTAATTCCACCTGAATTAGGCATAAGACTAAATTAGAAATCTGTTTGTCAAAATTCAGTTTGTAGCATTGGCAAGAGAGAAATGGCTTAAGTGAACAACTCAGATCCTGGTGGGCTGAATAGCTCTTTAGAAATGCCTATGTCTCGTCAATGACTCCATGCCTGGAGTCTGTTAAACATTAAAAGGCTTTTTATTTTTTCCTTTTCCCCTAAATTGCCTGGAAAAGGAATGGAAAAAAAATGGTCTGAACTTTGATATTAAACACTGTGAACTGTAAAGGCTAATCCAACCAGGTAGAGACAGCCCAGGATAAATCTAAATCTGCATCAGGTCTCTCTTTCCTCTTTTCTCTGTAAATGAATAAACTCTCTTTAAAAAAAAACAAAAACCAGGTTACTCTTAAGATTAGCCACAATAAATGTTTTGAACTGCTGGTTTTCCCCAAGACAGTAAAATTAAAGGTTTCTTTTGTTCTTACTGGTTCAACTTTCTAGCATCAAATTGTTTAAATCTCACTTCTGGTGACAGTGGATTCATTATCCAAAATCAGTGGTAGATGTCCTCAGGTTTCTGTCTCTTTCTACAGGCCACTGATCCTAAGCTTATTAGTCCATGTGTTAAAATTCAGAAGACCAAGTTTTCATCTCACTTTGAAGGACTGAAGATGGTTAATTTGAAGTATTTTAATTGGCCATGCATGACCAGAACTAGCTGATTAAAATGTTTCTTCAGGGTTTTCTTGAACATTCATATTAAATTTTGGTACTATTTTATTCCTGTAATTCAAAATGCTTAACTAATTTATCTAATATTAAATTTAGATGCCCGGTAGTACACAAACTAATTGGAAAGTACATTTTGATACCTTTGCCTAGCTTATATGGCAAGACATGAATAAAAAAGAATGAGAGAGATGAAACAGGAATGAAATAGGTGCTTTTTAAAAGAGGAGAAAGAGTTAGTTGAAACTGGGAATGAAAATGAAAAAGGTGCTGGAGGCATACTGTTTCAGGGGGAAGAAAAAGCTAAAGGTAGTAAAATGGGAGGTAGTATATGACCAGAGACTTTCTTCAGACAGCTTTCACTGACTCCCTATAAATTTAATTCTGATTTTTAGCTATAAGTAGTCAACGTGTTCTGAGCTAATGTCCTTCCCTTGACCTGTCAGTTAGTCAATAATTACTTGATTTTAAATGCCTTCCAAATGGGTGCATGAAATATAATGTAAATGAAAGTAAATTGAGATGAGATACCATTCACATTAATTTTTCAGCTTTTGCTTTGCCTTGATAAAAGGGGAAAAAAAATTAAAAGGGACAAAATCAAGGACAAGTGTGCTTGAAATGCACTGTCTTGCGGCTAAAGTATGAATGCTTTAAATTAAGATAAAACTATGTGTTGTACTGAAGAAATGTGTTAAATCTTTAACCTTGTACAGTGCAGGGGTAGATACAACATATAGTACATTTTTCCAAGTCATATTGTCATAAATATATGTTCCAGAGTATTAATATAGTGGTAACTGCTCATAAATACCACAATCTCAAGGTCACATCAAGAGGCACAAAATATAATTTGAAAGATTCGTTTTGTTCTTTCTTAGTGGAGGATGCTCTATCCTCTCACTTTGGGACATATAAGTCCCCAGAGTAAGTGTTTTTCATTATGGTACTTCTGGAAGCTGGAAGACAGAACACACTTTAAGAAACAATGTAATTAGTAATAGGAACCAAGGAACCAAAGAATCCACAGGCAAACAAAAATAAAAGCAACTTCATAATAATTTCTTCAAGAAAAAGAGATGTGTAATTTGTAATGGTGGAAGCTGATTGATGATAGACTTATCAGAGCAAGTGTTGATGACTGCTTGTATTTTTTTAGACTTGTAACCCAAAATAGCTGATACGTGATGGTTGTGCTAAGCTAATCTGCCTGAGTCTATGGCAGATGCTAGTCACAATATTCAATAAGTTGAGAGTGAAGAGGTATCCTGGAGAGATGGTTGATTGTCAAGGATCATTTCTTCCAAGCTCAAGAATGGTCCAACGCAAGGTGTAGCAAGTCAAAGAAAAGTGGCAGAAGGACTGCGTGGGTGAGCAAGGAGCTCCTGATTAAACTGATGCATAAAAAGGAAGCATGCAGGATATGCAAGCAGGGACATGCAGCTCTAGAGGAGTATAAAGATATTGTCTGATCATGGAGCAATGCAGTTAGGGAAGCCAAAGCCCATCTGGAATTGAACCTTCTCAGGGATCTGAAGGTCAATGAGATGGGCTTCTACAGCTATAGGAGCAGCAAAAGAAAGACTAGGGAAAATGAGAGCCAGCCGCTGAAGCGGGAAGGGAGCCAGCTGCAACATGACATGGAGAAGGCTGAACTAATCAATGTTTTCTTTACTTCAGCCTTTCATTAGTAAGAAAGGCCGTCAGGAATTAAGAATGTTTAAGATGTGGTGTTTTCCATATGCAGTCATATACTGCGTGAAGAGGAAGTTGCGTGTAAAGGTAACTTGCATTTGTCAAATTATTAATAGGGATATTTAATATGCGCTCCAGAACACGGCAGAGGAAATTCGTGAAAGGTCAGATGATGTGAAACAGACTGGAGGAATGCTAAAATACCTTTTAAAGGCAAATGTACTGGATACTCCAATCCAGAAGATTAAAAGTTATGTAACTTAATAAAATGTCTTTTTTTCCTTCTTTCAGATTTTCACAGAAGCAGAGAAAGATGCAGAAAGATAGGGCTACCTTTTTCCCCCCACAAGTACAATGTGGCATGGTGTTGTGGCTTAACCCACGGTGGTAACTAAGTACCAGGCATTCGCCACACGTCTAGGAATCGCATAATGTGTTTTGGTTAGGACTGTCATTGCCTACCTTCCTTCAACCTGCAGCAGAGAGTATAGAGAACCCTAGAGGTCTGATTCACCTGCTGACACTGCCTATTTATTTCCTTTGTCTCTACAAGCTGCTTTTAAGTTATAACTCTCATAAAATTGCTTAAAGTTACAAAGTGTGTAACCATGTTTAGCTGCCTATAACTTGATTAAAAGCAATCCTACAGCCTGACAGTTTAATGCTTTAAATTTGTATATATTTTGGTGATATTCTTGCCCTCATCATAAGTAAATGAATGTCACAACTTCTCCCTACTAGCAAGATTCCCTTTAGACATCTGACTGAAAGAAAAGCTCACTGTCTGATGAATTAATATGCCAGAGCAATTCTGACATCCAGCTGGCTACCAAAATACTACCTGGAGCAGTGTAGAGAGGCTCTAGTAGATGAACCCGTGTGCTGGATTAATGACCTGAGAGTGTTAGTAACTCCTCAAATGCTGTTGCCTGAATGACAGCAACTTTTCTAAAAATCACCTCAGTTAAATGACTCCTACCTGCAATACTCCAGTCTGCAACAGCTCCCATCCTCCTTTCGGATTGATTTACAGTCCAAATTGATCAAGCTCCTTAAAAGCTTCCTTATAGGAATGTAAAGTGCATCTGAGCACTCAGACTAGGTCAGTGGCCTCAATTGCCAAAGTTTGATGGAAAGTTAAGAGCAGATGTTGGGCCATTGTCAGCGCATGTAGCAAGAAAATTGGATCTTTGACATTGAGAAGGAGAAACAAACCACTGGTGATGTCATTAAATGTACTAATATACCCATAAATACACATTCTTCTTAACTGTTAGTGAGGAAGTAGAAGACAAAATTGTAGAACTATTCTAGCATTAATATTGCCCTGTACTGCCCATGCTATCATTCCTGCGATGTTCATATCGCATATATTGTTCAGTTAACTGACTCCAGCTCACTGATGTGGTCACTACCTGACATGTCTCTAAATGCTTTCTTCATAGCCATCAACTTACAATCTTATGTAATAAATTGCTGGATCATCTTGTGGTCTTGATTACTCATGTGCTTCTATGTCACCTGGAAAGCTTGCTAATAGGAAAAAACAGGAAATAAACCTGTGTTTAACAAGTACCTTTTCTTTAACATGTCAGCAATACACATAAGGCTCAGTAAAACATGAACTGAATATAATTCCCTTTATTGTCCAAAACACAATTCAGTCTTACTTCATCCTAAGTCATTCTCACATTCTGACACCATCAGTTGCTGAAGTAGTTTACAGGAACCAACATGCCTACACTGAGAGTGATACATTTTTCTCTCATCTTTTTGTATATCTCTCTCCATGGTAAGTTAATTTTCTTTGCATATTTATTTGTGTTTAACTGAGATATTTATGAAAATCATACAATGTGGATTGATTTCCAGAGCCTAAGTACTTTTTATTTCTGACACCTCTCTTAATATGTATCAGACATTCTGCATGGTAGAAGGAATTATCTATCACAAATGAATGTAATTAATATTAAATTTGTACTAAAACAAAAAAAGGAAAGTTCAAGGTTTTAAAAGTCATATGAAATAAGCGATAAGCATAGACACAGGGAATAAAAATATATATCCCACAGATTTCATGACAATCAGGTTTCCATGGATTCACCTGAAATTATTGTGTGCTTTTTCCCATTTTTGCTTTATATTTTTATGTAACTATAAAATACTAAACTGTGGAAAAGTCTACTATGTTGTTTTGGTTTTGGATTTTTTTTTTTTAATAACACTGTACTCTTGCTGTAAAAATGATACAATATTTTTCAAAAACATCGAACTTGAATGTTAAACAAAGGATATAGTGGATTACTTTATTACCTTCCTCTTACACAAAAAGAAAAATATTTTACATATTTTTCTTTTTTATTTATTTTTCATTAAAATATTACCTTCCTCTTACACAAAAAGAAAAACAGGAGAAGGAGCAACTTGAATAAGCAATAAAAACCGCCTATTTGTCAGATACTCATTCTTGTAAATCAAAATTTGTTTTTTCTCTGCAATTTTTCTATTATTAACAATTTTTAGTTCTTAAATTAAAATAAATGTAAACAATTTAAATGGACAGGGCTATGATTCTTACATATATTGCAAAGTTTCATACAGTCCATTATTTTTATTAATGTAGATTGGCAAAAAACATTATTTATGTTACCTTTGTATTTAGAGCATCAACAAACATCATTGATCTGGCACAAGTTTATAACAGTAGAAAGAGAAAAAAATAGCCATATCTCCTCAAGAGCTAGGGATGTAATAGACAAAAAAAATTGAATATAAGAAGACTGAATTCTTTTGTTTTCTTTGTTTTTATTTTTTTTTTTTTCTTTCAGGACTAGGCACCATGTTGCCAGTAGAATCTTGATTACTTGTTACTAGAATACTAGTTACTTGGACTACTGTCCAAGTCCCATCCTATGTCTTCATTTGGTGGGTTAGAGATCATGGAGACAGGCAATACAGTACTTCTGTGTCTAAAATATCATTGTGAACAGAACTATTTTTTCATTTCTGGTGGAGTATGTTTTTAAAGAGAATTATGTTTCAGCCGCAGTGCCATTTCTCAGAACTGCCAACTGTCTAAATGTATGACTGAGACTTTTTATAATAGTTTTATCTTGTGATTCCCTGTTGCAGGGATTTATTGACTAACATAAATTCTGTTATGTAATTGCCCTGCTACTAAAACACAGTACATCAGTCTCTGCCTTTCTTGCTGGAGCTGTTCCATTTTAAATAAATAAATATTCACTGGGCCAGAACAAATGAGTGATTGCTTCTATACACCAGTGATTAAGACACTTGCTTGGGAAATATGAGTCAGATTGAAGCTGTGGCTCCAACTGTTAATTATACGAAGTAGAACAGCTCCAACTTGTCCTTTAATTTTTAGCAGCTTACATGGATTGCATGTCACATACAGGTACTTGAATCCCAGTTCTAAATCAGGCTAATAAGAAATAATTTGAATCCCAGTTCTAAATCAGGCTAATAAGAAATAACTTGACACTATGTGGTTTGTACAATCGGGACAATTGGATGTACTGAGAGAGAAGGAGAAGTCAGTACTTTTCTACTACATTAACAAAAACAATGTGTGTTCCAGCAATTTCCAAAATAGAAAGAAGCATACTGAAATTAAATCTTTCATTGAACTGCATTTGATCGCTCTTTGTAGGAACAATATATTGATTTAAAAAGTTGTAGTTAATGCTACATTGGAGAAATATATTTTAATTACAAGGATGTACTTTGAGTCCCTTATTCATTATTATGTGAATATATGTAAAGTGGATGTAAGCTTGTTACAAAAATTCTCTACCCATAGCCTGTCAGGAAAATTGTTTGCCATCACTACAAATATGGGCACAAAAGTAACAGGTGTTTTTTCACCAATTTCCTTTTTTGGGGGAGGGAGCGGGGGAGAGGGAACAATGAGCAGAGGTATGCAGGATGAAAATAGTCTGCCTTAAAGATGACTTCAGGCATGTATAAAATAAACACACACTTGAGAATGTTATCTGACTCAGAGGGTGCTCAATACAAGTCAAAAATGGTATCTAGTGTTCAATTTATATGACCCATTTTAGGCCCGAATATGAGGGTAGGATAAATCACCTGAAAGTGGCTATTTCTTTTCTTTTGTTATAAACCTGCTTTAGATGACCAGCTTAGAGCATGCCCATGTTGTAAATTGCAGTTAGGATGAACCAAAATCCCTCTTCTCCTGGCAAAAAGAACTGTACAGAAAAGTTTGGGTTTCCTTATTCCCATTTTGCTTAAATAGCTTCAGAGTGTTGTCTCAACATATCTAAGTGATTCTGCCTGTTGATATGCAAAGTTTTATATTCAGTGCACTGAAGTATATCATAGTTGCTGCTATTTAATTGCAGCTACCTACATTATTTTGGGAAGCAGGATCCATTATAATGTTGTCTGTTATTATATTTAGTTAATATAATAGTCAAGGGTTATTAGGAAAGGATTAACATCTCAAAGTCTATGTACTTTCAAGGTATGATTTTGAGGTCTTTATTAACATGACTTACCTACGTTTTATTTTCAAAAAATTATTTATGAATGTTTTTATTTTCAAAAAATTATTTGTAAAAAATAATCAATATTTTTTAAGGTTGCATTATCCTAAGGTTAATATTTCAAATTCTAGCAGGAAAAGTCTTAAATAATATGTAAGATGAAGATATGTTTGATAATAAAGAATTAAAAGACTTGAGCCACTGCACAGAAACGTCTGCTTGTAGAGACACGTGCTTGTTGGATTCAGAGGCAATTTATTTGTAAACTATTACACTTTCTTGGAGCCTCAGAAATCACAGTCTTCAGCCTGTCACTCTCATACTTTAGAAAATCAGTTTTTAAGACATCTTGCATGTTTACTGCATGTGATTTGAACAGATCCTTAATAATCTACAGATTCTTAATTTCATTGTAGTTAATGAGTTATACTGTGATATTGTTTTCATGGAAGGCAAAATGTTTTTATATACCTTTTTGATTTCAGTACAGTGGTTACTGTTTGAAAAGTAAACAGGACAGCCCCATAGCAGCAGCATAAAAACATCCTGACACCCTTGAAAGAATGAGAGACAATTTTCAATCAGGTCAAACAGTTGTCTACATAGTGCTTCAGCCTGTCAAAGGAAAAGTAAATGGTTAAAAATTAAAGTAGACATGGGAGTTTGATAAGAGCGTCCCTGTGAGGGCAACATTTTCTAGACATCTTATATTGTATTTTCCCTAATGGTTTAAGGGCTTTAGAACAGACCAATCAAGCAAAAGCTGTTTAGCTCATAGTACTATTATTATATGAGTATTGCAGAGTAGAAATATTACAAGAAACAAAAATTATCAATTTACCCAGTGGTCCATAAAGAGGTAACAATTTTTCTTCGTTGTGTAAAATGCTTGCTACTCTGTCACAAAACTTGGTATGACACAGGCATACTTTAGAGGGACATAAAATACATTTGCCTGTAGCAACTTACAGTACTCAAACTCACATGAAATACTCCTATTTACTTGAAACTGGTTATTTAAGTAAATAATATATGAATCAATGACAATTATAATACATACCTTACCCTGGAAACATCAAGAACTAGACATAAAAAAAAATATTGTAATTGATTGACCATCTGCCAATATACCCTAGATTATTCTGTCCTTGTGTATCTAAGTTATGTCAATAAAGCCTATTTTATTTTAAAATGTTTTTCCATTTTCAGTCATTTTATTGCCAGTTACTTTACAATACCAATATTTCCTCCAATTAATTTTTTTTTTGCCTGGACTAGACTTTATTACCAATAGATGTACTGCCCGTTGCTCTCTTCTAATAATGGCAAGAGCTTAAAAATCTAAATCACCAAAGAGATAATTCTAACTAACAATGTATTTCAAGTTATTTTGTGATTACTTCCTAGAATTATTATTTAAGTATGAGTCTTTTTGAAACTAATTTTTAAATTCACTAAGAAAAGTAAGATTACAAAAAAACCCAGTGACACCGATTCTTCAGTTTTGATGCCTTTTTTGTACCAGGTGACTTATTCTATCAACCACCCTTTGATAAAAATGGCAGCTTTCATTCCAATATGTTCAGAGCCTGTTTTATGGCTATACATTTAAAGTCTAGCTGATATGAATTAAGACCTTGCATAATGAACCATGTCAAAGATAGGCATGATGTTAGCTCTAGTCTTCCATATGGAGCACATAGGAAATATGAACAAACCAGATCAGGAAACTGCATGCAAAATAACCCTATTATCTGTATTTTTACACCTGTATAAACTTTTTTATAAGGCTGATCACATGTGGTGCAGTTGTATGTTAATGCAAGAGTCTCCTTTTCCCAAGGATTTCGGGGAGCAATTTTCTGCATTTCAGTGATATAAATGTGTCAGCTTCCTTAGAGCTAATCTCAGCATCTCTGACACAGCAGCAGAACAGAGGTGTGTCTGACCAGAGCAGAAGGAAGCTTAGACACCTGAGTTACCTTATTGCTGCAACCTGAAGCACTTATGGACTTGGCAAAAAAATGTGTAATGGTAGGAGGGAAGCTGCAGGAGACCACCAAGGGTGAGAAGCTATCAAATATCTGACATGGTCCTGTGAGCTAGCTCTCTATGCATGAGACTTGACAGGCTGCACACAATGAGAACTGCCTATAGGGTGTTGAGGGACTGTAAGACATACTCCAAAGCCTTTTTTCACATACATGTATGTGTATATACATACTTATTTGTTTGCATTTTTATTCGCATATAAGTTTATGGATTCTATATCTATCAAAGCTAAAGCATTACTTGAACCAGATAGCCTATCTGAATTTTCTAATTTTCTCAAGGTATTAATGTCCTGGAATTTGAAAAGAGATTTCTAATAGGCAACATTTAAAATTAGTATTTTCCTACTGCACTCAGATGCCTAGTCAGTATGATTGTACTAAGTATGATTTTAGTAAGTATGATTTTAGTATGAGATTTTATTATGATTTTACTCAGAGACAAAAAAGAAAGAGTTGATAATTTATTTTAAAATATGCTAACTTTTCTGTTTATAAAATGACATAAGTAAATAGTTTAGACTGCCTTGTAATTAAATTCAAAACTCAGTTTTGAATTTAGTCTGTTCAGTCTGCTACTAGATATTCTTCTTATCACAGAAGAGATTGTCTTTCCAGTAGTTTAATATTTAACAGAAAGCCACTGGAGCCAAGGGACTTCCTAGTTAATGTGGCTGCCATCAGATTTAGAGAGGAATCAGCATTTTAGCCTAGGAGCCAGTTACACATTGCATTTAGCCAGTAACTTTAACAGCTGATAGACAGAAAACTCTTGTTGCTGCACCAGGCTAATCCTCTAACTCAGAATTTAAGAGAGTGTTATCCTGAATTATACTGACATAAAGACTTCTAAAAGTCATGTCATTATCCCTGAAGGGCCAAGGCAACAATTTCTTTTTTCTTTGAAAAATGATTAAATTAGACATATTTTTGAAACTCAGCTAGGAAAATATGGACTTTATTGATATTAAAAATGCATCAGTGACAAAAATTAAATTAAAATACCTTATTGGATCTCCATTTCTGTAATAGGTTATGGGGGGAAGTCCTGTGTTTATTTGGGTGGGTGCATGAGTGTTGGGGTTGTCTTTGTTTGCTTGTCTTTATCCACTTTGCAAAATTAAAGAGGAAGCTTAAAATAAAAGTTATATTCTTTACTGGTGGTGCTTACTTTTGTGTGATGGTGTTATATGGATGCTGAAAAGCTTCAGCAGAGAATTTCTTCAGCTCTCTGCAGCATTTTTGTGAGAGGTCTGCCTTTCCCATGCTGATTACTTTGACCAAGGTTACAGTATTGTAAACTTCTTGCACCTGCGGGTTGTTTTTGCAGTATTGTTATGGCTATTGACCAGAAAAACATTCAGAGGTGGGTGTCTTAGAACTTGACCAATCCCCTTAAGGGAAGGATGGTAAAACCAATCACCTTATGCCACTTAATACCTTTTGCAAACTAACATATAAAAGTCTTCTGAGAATTCATTAAATCGGCTGCTGCCACTTGACCTGAGCCTGGACTTTGTGTCATTTCTCTGCCCATCCTCAGAGAGAACAGTGACAGTGTTATCTATAAAATAAAATAATTGAAACATAGGAAACTTACTTTATCTCAGCACCCCTCCTCCAGCCTGCACTAATCCTTGCTCCATGAAACCACTGTAAAGATTTTAAACATCTGCATTTTTTAAGCCAGAAAAAACAAGGCAAAGAAAACCCCTGCCAGAAAAAAAATGCTTGACATGTTTTTCAGCATGGAACAGTCCCTTCTCTTCTTCAGCACAACAGAGATGCTTGTTTGAGGCCTGAAACTGACAATATTGTCTGGATGGGTGACAGGTATCTGATCTCATCAATTCACTGCTAGAAACAGGTGCATTACACCCCAGGATTTCTAATGTGCTACAGGGCTCTGTAATCCATAAGAGCTGCAGAAACAGCGACTTGTAGCTGTCATATGGCTGGGACTGCCTGTCTCTCAAGCCAGAATCTACCTTTCTAAACGTCAGCCATACAGCTCTTTCTCTAAGGCTGTCCAAAATGGTACCACCCCCGGCCCTCTTGCTAAACATTGCGTAGTAAAAGGCTGTAAACTGACACTTTACCAACTTGTCCAATTTCAGTCATATCTAGATAACATCTCCCTGGTGAGTATGTCTGCTACAGAAAAGCATTGCGGCAGTCACTGCTAAGAGTTGAAAAAAGACTTGTTTTGTAGGTGTTAATTGTTTCCAGGTAAAAAAAAAATCATATTTACAGAAGAAAAAATGTAGCAGTGTCTGCAGAATAAAAAGATCTCACTTTTTGCTTAAAAACTCCATGGTTTGCAAACACCTAAGTGTACTGAGGGCAGACTGAAGAGGAAACGGTTGCTTTTTCTTTCTTATCTTTACTAGTCATCTGCTGTCAGTCACTGTCAGAGCCAAGACAATGAATTACATTGTCTTTTTGTCCTCTTTTGTGGGGCCTTTTTTTTTCCCAGTCTTGAGGAGGAAGAAGCAGAACTGCTAAAGTCCCTTCCAGAAAATTTATTACATTTGGGGATCCAACACCAACCTGACAAGTTAAGATTAAGGTCATACCTTTAAGGTTAGATTGCTTGCCTTAAGACCTTTTTAAGAATTGAAGAGATAGTCAAAAGAAAAAAAAAAAAAAGAAGCAATAATTACTTCTGTAAATAAGTAACACTTCAAACAGTTTTAAAGGTATTTAGCCCTGGAGAGTTAAACTTAAGGGTCAATATAAACAAATGAGTTAGGTATCTCAGCATCCATAGTGCTAGTGTGCAGACCTATGGAATGATTTCGTTCACATACATGTGGGGTGTCCTCAGTTATCCCACATGGCTTTCAGGTGCTGCTACTGGAGAATGGGTCTTGTCTCTGCTTTGTTTCATATATCCTAGATCTATGCAGATATCTTAGTCTAGTGACACTTGAAGTGATGCTGCACACCAAATTCTAGATAGATGCTTTAATATCCCAATCAAAAAGTGAATAAAATTTGGAGAATTATTCAGGCAGCCATGACTACTTTCTTATTGATCTGAATATCTCTCAAGAGTCTATTAGCTACATATAGGTGTTAATTGACCTACTGACTCTCTGATTTATATATATTTTGAGAATTTAAAATGACTGTTTTTCCTAATGACTCCTGAATCTACAACACAAGGCTGAACACCTATGGTGGTCTTGGCAGTATTAGTTCTTTAAACATGGAAAACTAGTGGTATTTCCAATTTGCTAAGTTATTTAAGAGACACTATCAGAGGGGTGTGAAGGACAAAGATCCTTTTGGAAACATGGATCTTTCTGCAATAGCAGCTGAAGCCCAAGAAGGATACCAAAAAGATGCTAAAAAAGCACTAGATCATTTAAAAAATCTGATCATTTAGAAAGAAATTTGTAGTGACATGCCATTTCCTAAATATCAACATTGTTTCTGCTATGTACCTGTTAAAGAAAGCCAACTGACCTCCAGCTGCCAGGCCAGAAAGGTTCTTACATAGACTGTGTCTTTCAGATATGCTGAGGCATTCAGACAGCCCTAGTCACCTGCATTTAAACATCTGAAGTCCTCTGCTACTTATGTAGCACAAAGCATAATCATATTTTAGAATTCGTATCAATATAAAACTGAAAAAGCATAAAAGGGAAAGATGGAAGTATTGAATAGAATATGAAAGCCTGAAAAGTGCATTGCAAGCCAGCAAATTCCATCTTAACTTTTGAATGTGAAAACCTCAGAGACAGTAATAGGTAAATTAACATTTAAATAGATTCAGCAAGTAAGTGTACTACTGTCAAACTATTTGAAATCCTTATAGTACATAGATCAAATAATGTTGCTTGGCATTTTTTCCAATGGAAGAGGCTAGCAAATAGAAAAGATATGTGACCATAAAAGATTCCTGACAATATCGGGACACATGAAGGAAGGGTACAAAATAAGGGAGGAATGAAAAATCCTAAGGAGATAGTTCCAGTTTGCTTTTGTGTGCATTTTTGGCTATTTATTTAAAACAAATCAAATCAAATCAAAACACAAAACAAAACACAAATATACCTTGGAAAGATATAATGAAGAGATGTTATAATGGCCAAAGATCAAGACAAGTCTTACAGAATAAACTTGTGAGTAGTTTTATTTTCTTCTCCCTCAGATAATTTTGGGAAAAAAGGCAATAGAGAAAATTGAATACTACAGGCCAAAGGAAGCATAAACTCATTGGCAAGCGGATGCAGATTGTCAGAGAAGAAATCCATCTGGAAATTAGATGTATTTTGTCAATGAGGCCAAAGTTCCAAAATAATCTGTAGCAGGATGAATGGTAGAAATAAGTTCCATTGTGACAATATCACAAAATTCTGAGTGCTAAAGAACGATATTCTTTAGCCCAATAATGGGATAGACTACTGCCTAGAGATCACAACTGATGGCTAAGATGTTCATATTAACTTTAAACTACCATTTATAACATGATTCTGTGCAAAATCTCAGTTAATTAGTGAGGAAATGCAAAGACAAATTTTGAAGAACATTTTATCTGTAAATAGTTAGGCAATGTCTACAAAAAGGCATTTAAGGCAAAATTAAAGTGGGATTTAGGAGCTGTTCTCAACTTTTCAATTTCTTAAAGATCTGCTCACATTTTGCCTTATTTCAGTGATGGGAGAAATTTATTAAGGACTGGTCTATTAGTCTGAAAACCAATAGTTTCTTTTAAATAAAAAAAACCCAGAAACTCTTTTCCTCAGGAGAGTAGTCCACACTTTGTTGTATATTATGGGAATCTGGGTGTTCAAACAGCTGTTCTATCACTAGGGTTTCCAATCCCTATACAGGGAGTGAACCCAAAAAACACAAGGGAAAGACTAATAGCCCCCCTGACTACTACCAGGTGTCTGTGAGGGAAAGAACACTGCTTCTATAAGAAATTATACAAATGGGTGTCTTCCAGCTTTTCAAATTAGGATTGAGAATAAAACAGATTAACAGAACAAAGAACAAGAGCTGCAGGGAATACTGAGGTCCTTATTCTACTTCTCATTTTTAAAAAAGCCTTGTAGATATCACTGGATTCCATTTCAAGTCCCAGATCATTATCAGGCATTGCTATATAATTCTTCTCTATATGGGACCTTGGCTTTCTAAAGTATTCATGGAAGGGAGAGAAAAAAACCAGTTAAACAATCAATTTATTTTTCTTAAACCAACATGAAGTAATTTCCTACAAATTAATTTGATTCATGCTGTTTGTATGAGCACAAATTTCAGAGGAGCTTCAGTTAAACTGAAAGGATGGATCTTTTTGCAAAAATAAAGTGAAATAGTTCAAATTTCTTTCTGCCATCTAATGCCAAATCCAGATTTAGAGATTTACAGTTTAGTTCCTATAGGTAGAATATCAACACCTCAACAGGTCAAAAGACATAATGTGTCTGGTTTATATTGTCGATTTTTATAATATAAGTAGATTACTGAAACTTATAATACTGTATATGTGGTCATTAAACTCTTTCTTTCAGAATATTGTAAAATCCATAGAACTTGTAGCAGGATTTGAAAATTGCTGCCCATATGTTAATTTTAATAAACTCACTCTCTAAAGGAACACACAGGTCAGAGTTTTTGGCCATGTCTATAATATGTTGCCATTTAAGGATGACAAATTTTCTCTTTTCCCTTTTATTTAACTAAAGCAGGGGAGATTAAGTCAGAAAGAACATACTGAAAAAAAAAAGGAAGAGTGGTATAAAATAACAACAACTAACTACTGTTGTTGCCAGTGAATCTGTTCCCACTGAATTCAAGGACACTTAAGCAGACAGTTTGATAATTTCAGAATGTCTGCTCATTTATATGTTGTTATCATGCCTAAAGGTGCATTTTCAGAGAATTCTAGTATCATCTTTTTTAGCAACATTTGCTGATTTTAAATGATCCCCCTTATAACCCCCAAGAAAAATACATCTGTAAGTGGTGCTGCAGAAAAGAGATCCCAATATACATTTCAGCATGTGTTTTTAAATCCTCTGACTGAAACTCACAATCCTTTTACCAGCTTAGAACACTGATAGTAATTCTATTACCACTGCAATAGCCATCCCTCTCTAATTCTCTAGACACAATTACTGTGCACCATGCAAGATGAATACAAATTAACAGAAGAAAAAACACCGTAGAAAAGAGAAAATCAGTGTGGGCTGAAATGTTCCTGCAGGGGATGCTCTTGCACTCTCAAGTTTAGCTGAATGAGCTTCCTGAAACAGTTTAAAAGGAACTGAAGGGTGTGTGTGGGGGGGTGTAATAAAAAAGAAAGAATTAAAAAAACCCCCCAAAACATCAAGCAATGTTTTGTATATGATTTTTCTTCTGCCCTTGGTAATTCATACAGATAAAATTAAAATTTTAATTAACACTGTTATCTAGGGTAGGGTTTTTTTCATTGCATGTGGCTATTCACAACTTTAAAGAAAGCTTTTGCTGCTTGTATTTAGAGAAAAAAATCCATTCTGTTTCACTTTTTGGTCAGTAAATTTTTCTATTTAAATTTATGCTGAATTATAAAGGAATACATTTAAGGTGCTTTTTTTCTTTAATAAAATTCCTGATTTCTGCTGCCTTTGCAAGAAGTACATACACCATAAACAACCTTTAGCAATGAGCATAGAAGAAAATGAGGTGAAAACAAAAATAACAGCCTGGTTTAGCTTCGGTATTTTTAACATTAAACTAGAGAAGCTGAAGACTACAGCTGCAGTTTACCACCACCTCTACTGGAAGCATATGGCATGATGGCAGCATACTTTAGTTTCCACAGAAGACAATTTAAAGGTGAACAATGCTATGTAATATTTCAGTTTGCAGAAACACACTGCTATGAATGAGTTGTGTAAAATAATTGCTGAGTTTTGATTCTTCTTATTTTGCCTTACTCGTTGTATAATCTTCTTAATGGAAGGCTCCCTTCCAATTTTCTTAGCTTTTGTAATGTATATAAATCCTTACATCCCACCATGTGTTATAACTCTAAGAACATCTGCCTGGCTCAGTGAAATGCAGATCTGTATTTTCATAGAGAAGGACTTCCTCTACTGTTATGGAGAATTAATTGACTTATGGTTCTCAGTAATAGCTATATCATTAAAAGTCTTTATTTATTAAAAATAACAGACTCAAGACAGGAATTGGACTGCTCAACTTAGGTGCTAAATTGGACTTTTATTTTCATCTCTGCTGAGGCAAATGTTCAGGCTAGGAGAGAAGAATATTGTTAGAGGTTCTGAAAGACAGTTACCCTTTTCCATCTCAATCAATGATTTAGGAATTTTATTCATATGGGCTGTTTTTCTAAGTGCTTTATTTTACATCTAGGTTTTATGTTAATATTAAATAGACTCTATCCTGCCCTAACTACCCTAACTAACAAGGAGGCAAAGTACATTTTCCCTCATTGTAAGAGCACAAGACCTATCTAGAGGTCTGCCATAGTTATGCAACAAACCTACATCCCTTTACCACCCTCTCAGCTTGCACTCAGTTTGATTTTTTATTTATCATTTCTCTTATATTTGCAAAATAAATCAGTAGTGATCCTCTGACAGGACATATTAAAGATATCTGCCTCTCAAAGCCTTTTGGACAGCTGGTAGATAACAGATTTCTGACTTTTTTTTCATGGGAAGGAAGGAAGGAAGGAAGGAAGGAAGGATGGAAGGAAGGAAGGAAGGAAGGAAGGAAGGAAGGAAGGAAGGAAGGAAGGAAGGAAGGAAGGAAGGAAGGAAGGAAGGAAGGAAGGAAGGAAGGAAGGAAGGAAGGAAGGAAGGAAGGAAGGAAGGCTCTGTTGTTGATTACAAAAACTTCCCCCATGCCATAGGGTCCAGTTTTATTTTACGTCAACAGTGTTAAGCTATGTTGAGTTAACAAAGACTATATTAACAACACCTGCGAAAGTTAAGACTGCTTGTTTAAACTTCTCTCAGGAGCTTTTCATTGATCTAATTCTTGTCCAAACTAAAAAAAAGATCTAAAGTCCTATTTTGTGGACCTGAACTACTCCTCAAAAGAGTGAAATTTGTCTGTTCTCAGAATAAGCTGAAATATGGTCTTCATATTCAATAATATCTCAAGGATATATTGGATACTAGAAATGCTCAGTGTCAGTATTTTCCATTATATGTTTTAGAGGCAACTCATACTAAAGCTAGTAGGAAATAAAAAGCCAGGATTCAAATTCTTCTGAATGAGACTTGGTGGTATTTTGTATCAAATTACTCTTTTTCTGTACTCTGCCCTTTCTATTTAAAATAAGTTACCTAAGACTCCTATTAATTCTATTGTTTAATGCAATAGTGTAAAAAATATATGTTAGAAATTATTACCATAAGTTGAATCATTCCAAGGAAAACAATCTACTTCCATTTCACGGTACTGTCTCTTTCTGTCAGAAATGCAGCAAAAAATTCTGAATGGAACACTAAAGAAAAGCTAAAAGGAAAGGTAAGACAGATTGAGAAGGAAGAGTTAAAGGAGACTACTGTGTATAGTAGGGATTAAATTTGTAAAAACAGTTAGAAGAATTTGCTTTATTGAAGGTGGTCAGACAAATTTCTACTTTCTCCTAATTTAATCTTACCACAGATTTTGAAAAAATAAGTTATTCACAGTGATCTTTCGTTCTCCTTATTTTGTACTTCAGACTGTCTCTGTAGATATGACCTTTTTGGTGAGGGGAAAATTATTTTCTTGATTCTTCAGTAAAACTAAATAGTAAATATGCCACCTAATATGCCACCCCAGTAAATTTCAGTGAATTATTTCTATCTGGCAATGGAGCAGAAATCTGTTTTATGAAATCCAAAAACAGTCTTTGGGCAAAATTTTATGTGCATTTTTTAAAAGCGCAAAACTGAGGTTCAAAATATTGACTCAAGTTTCATTCAAAATAAAAAAATTATTCAAATTCACTACTATAAAGTTAAAACTATCATCTCTGATCTTAGTTTTATTTCTTTGCTAAGTAGTTCTTGTTTTATCTGCACAATGACAAAAAATTTGAAATGCACAATGCAATATTACAAAGGAGCTGCAGTTAATCATTTTACATTTTAGAAGCAAAATTTACCAACTTCCTCCTACCAAACACTGAGATCTGGGTCTTCTTTCTATTCTTTCCTATTTTGAGATACCTGTTAGCATAATTTAAGGTAACACAGGGAATTACACGTTTCTTGATCTGTAGTTAAAACATGGCCTTTCCAAAAATAATTGCTAGAAATATTGAACAATCCATTTTCCAAATGGTCACAATCTGTGGTCTTATTAATGTTAGATGGATTCTACTACTAGAGCTGACAGTGAGGCCAAAATTATGTGTAATATCTTGATTTTGGTTTTTTTGCTATTACATTATTTTATTGACAAGGAGAGTCACAAGGAGAGAAAAATGATAAACTTTACTATTATTATTATTATTATTATTATTATTATTATTACTGTATATATTGGGTAGTAGGCATAGATAATTGGTGAAGAATTGTCCTTTAAGTATAAATGAAGAAATCTTTTCAACAGCACAATACATGAATGAGTGCTGACATTTCAGTTCATAAAGATTTCAGTGCATTAGGGAGCTATTTTTATGCAGGTTACCACAAAGTAAATATATATAAATATAATAAAAACGAAAGTAAAAGAGAGTTTCTTCGGATTTATTTCATATATTTTTAAACCACTTAAAGTTCTTTCTTACTTCTTCTTTTCTTTTTGCTTTTGCCAAGTGCCAAGCCTTATATCCTTCTATTCTTTTTACCAAATGTTCTCAAGAAAAAGGAAAAAAAAAAAAAAAGGAACAGAAAGAGCAAAAGAAATCAGTATAGCAAAATTTGCTGGCCTCCAGGCCAGACTCAGTAAAGAATGGTGGGTCCTAAATGTTTTCTGAAGTGGAATCAAAGTTCACAAGTTGGAGCTATAAGACACAGGGTGATTTAGAACCTTTGAAGTAATAAATCAAAACCACTCAAACGGTGCAACAGCAGTACTTCCAGTTATTTAAACACAAAATTTCAAACGCCACTTCCTTTTATAACTTAGTTGCTCTTGCCAGGTCTGGATATTCTGTCCAGCAGAAAGCCAGAGAATAAAATATTTGCACTGCCTGAAATGAATATAGGGCTTTTGCTGGTGCTGTTCATTTTTAGTTGGGGAGTGGTGGAGTATTTTAGTTTGTTTGAGGGTTGGGTTTTTTTGGTATGTTTTTTTGGTTTTTCTCCCTACTTTTCTTCTTTATTTAGTTGTTTGTTTTTTGGGTTTTTTTTTTTCTAAATTGTCCAGGTCTGAATCTTCTTTTCATAGTTTGAAATCTGGTCACTAGGGGACTCCTCCAGCAGGTAGCAGAAATGTCTTAGTATTCCTCAATACAAGGAGAAGGATGAACTTTGCTTTCCCGTTTCTCCAAAGGTTTCCTTCCTGAAAGACGCAATTCAAAAGGCAGTACCAGCATCTCCACCTTCAGTTGGCTTAGATTTCAAGTAAAGAAAAACCAAATACAACAAAAAAGATCTGGATAAAGTCATTTCAGGTCCTGCTCTACTTTAACAAAGAGGTACATTGTGAGAGCTGAAGAGGTAAGTGCAGAGAGTGAATATACAGAATAGAAAGATTCTCAGGCACAATCCTCTTTGGAATTTTCTCTTGTCTGTTTTTCTGACCTAGTGCTCAACACTGTGACTGTTGTGAGTCTCTGTGTTGGTGACTAAATATTTCCAAGTAGGAGACAGAAGCATCCAAAGCCCCAAATGTACACTGAAGAACAGCAGAGTCGCCCACATGCCTACACCTTTCTTATCACGTCACTCCCCAACCTTCTGGCTTCTTGCACTCAGCTCTGCTCTTCTGGCTTGTGCTATTCCTTTCAAGTTTTTATGCAGTCCTAACTTGGCTCATAGACAATGGTCAGAGGGGAAAATGAAGAAATTACTGTTCTTATTACCACATCAGTTTCCACAGAGTTTTCTCTGAAACTACACTTAAGCAGGCACAAGGATAAACAGAAAGTCTGTAAAACTTGATTCTGTTTAGGCTCACAACACTGGTAAAAAGCCTTTCAAGAACCTAAAAATCTAAACAATTTCTGAGTACTGTGTAGAGCTGTCCATGAAACTTTTGTGCATAACAGAAATTTTTCCTCTTTCTTATGAATTAAGTACCAAGCTTCATGATGAATTGGTCCTATTTTCCACCTTTCTAAATCTGCTTTTCCAAATTTTCACCTTGTAGGATAAAATTTTTCTAATAACTTCTTTTTGTTCTTTGGTTTTTTTTTTTTTTTTTTTTTTTTTTTTTTTAGCAGTAGATAACAGGTTTTTGTATTAGGCTGACGTATTCAGTCAAGTGAGGGAAAAGGAAATACTATTCTTTTAATATTATACAATTCTTTCCCTCCTTTTTTCTTCAAATAACCCTCTGGGTAAAATGTTCCAGGGTTGCAAAATGAAATTTATGAAATGCAGCCTTTTATTTGTTGCCTACAAAATTAGTTTATCATACTTTGGAAATAGTATCCTGATTACTTAAAACAGAAGGATTCATATTTCCTCACACCAGTTGGGTTTTGTGGCTTCCTTTTTATTATTGTTTTTACTGTAAATATCACAGAATGAAATATCTTCTTCTTCATCTCACCCTTTTTACAGAGAATAATGTTTCTGTGAGCATATTATATCATAAAGTTAATAAAAGTAGGCCCTTTAGGTATGAAAATTCCATCTAAAAGTAATTTAATTTTGAAAAATTAGTTTTTCTAGGGCTTGGGGTGTTTTTCTCCTAAATGCTGCTGAATAGCAAGTTTCTAGTGTTTGCAGATTTATAAATAAAAGTACAGGAATATCTACCTTAATCTGCATTAATTGGGTTCTGATGGAACACTGTTTTCAGCCTACATATATTCTTGCCAGCAAACATGGGACATTTGAGTAATCTTTAAATATCTTTCTTGTATGTGTTTATATCAGAGCTAATTTGTAACTTCATTTTTTTAGCCAAGGAAGTAGAATCACACTTTATAATTAGTTAATTTTATCTCATGGCATATGTCTAAATCTGAACCTCTGAATTCTGTAGGGTAACATTTCTCTTTAGTAAGTTAAAAGAGAGTCTAATTAAGATCAAAAGTAGATGTCCATGAGACACATGATAACTTAAGTCAAATTATATCAACAAATATCTCTAACATTTGTATTTAACAAGGACCTGTATTCTATTCCCCAAGATAGATAGTTTAAAGTCAGATAATTTAAAGTGAGATCCCTTGAAGCAATTTAAAAGCCAGCTTCAGAGATTTGCATAAGTTCAAGCTGTACCATTAAAGGTGTTCTAGGGTAAACTACACACATGTGAAATGGGACCAAAATTTGGAGATTGTTCAGTCTAGCTGTAGTGATTCTACTGATTTAATTAATTCACATATAATTTGACAATAAGTTATCTTCAGGAAAATTATCATATTTTTAGACAAGTCTTGACTAGCTCTCCTATAGGTTATAGAAAACTATGAGTCTGTAATAATCTACTGAAAAATCTTTGGTAGCCAGCTGTAGGAATGTTTGCACAGCTCACAAAATATATTTTATATTCTGGTGAATTCAAAAACAATGCCTTAGGTACCAGTGCCATTGTGGTCCACAGTGGAGTAGCACAAGATTATTCTGAATCATGTCCTCCTAGTCTTTTTGGCAATATTTAATGGTGTGTAAATGACAAGGAGTTTTAGACGAGACAGCCATGTGAGCTCAGATGGGTTAGAGCACTGGTCAGCTAAAGTGACATAACATAGAGAACAGTGACTGGCTGGTGGAGTAGGAAGTAGTTGGGGGTAATGTGCAAGGGAATTATTGCATGGAGCAGGCTATGGGCAAAGGCAAGAGAGACTCCCCTGAAAGCCTGTTCTCTCATTTCTCATGCCGTTTTTAACAAAATCTCTACACATTTTATATCATATTTCTAATATCAACACAGAATTCAAGTTTTCTAAATGATTGTGATCATGGGGTAGCAAGGGATCAGGGGTATCTTTGCATGGGTACCTATCACATTTAGTCATCATTTCTTAGGTGGTCTAAAAACTTCTTTGAGACAATAAAGTGATTTGAGATATGTGGTTTACTGAAGTACTAACTGTCTTCACAGAAAAATGTTTGAATTTGTGTTATGAGTTCTCAATGTGGGACTTTCATTCAGCCCTGGAGATTCCCTCCAGGCAGTCCCTGCTCTGAATAGACTCATTAATAGATGTTCTTTGAATGCTGGGGGAAGAAACTGGCTGTCCCAGGGACTTCCGATTTGAGAATTGAATAAACTGTGCACAGATTAAATATATGTAAATAGTCAGGAATGGACACATGCCACAGGAATGTGGCAGTATTTAAGATACATTAATTAGGGTATGAAGTATTTAGGATGTGGTTTGCCAGTAGTTAAAGATAGTAAACATAAACAGATCATGCATAAACTGGAGTGGTCATAGTTGATAGGGGCCAGCTGGTTAAAAGAACTCACCAGAGCAGCAGTTCAGCAAGTCTTGTCACTTAGTCAGTGATTTTTTTGTGTCAAAACATAATGGAGACTGCTGCCATCACCAGCCAGACAGTGAATGACAACCCTGTTTCAGAGATTTGAATCACCACAGACACAACCCTTTGTAAAAGATGCAATACATCGGTGTTATAACAAACACCCAATCCATGTGTTGCTGTGCAACACCACTTCATTCTTGCACAGCTACACAGGTTCAAAAGCACTGGCCCCACCCTGCAGCGTGTGAACATCAGGCATAGCTTCACAGATGGTAAATGATTCTAGGATGTCCATGGCAGAATTTGCCTCACAAAACTCTTCTTTCCTTGGCATGCAACCCCTGCCCCGAACTTTGCTTACAGCATTATATCACTTACTGATGCCAACAGCTTCCTCCAAGCAGTTGTCCCCATTATACTATCATGTCTTTACCACAAACCCAGCATGTATTGTATACTTTGATTGTAATGATGTCAAATTAATGTATAAAGCTTCTCATAAAAGATTTTACATCCTTCAGTTGTGTCCCCTGAATTCACTTTTAAACTAATACTACACCCTAATTACATTGCACAGTTTGACCCTAGATTATGAAGACTAAACCAAAATGTACTTTAGCCCATATAACACACATTGGATACTTTCCTAAAATTCCCATTACAAAATATAAATAGAGAAATGCTGTTTAGTAAGCTTTTACTGTTTGAGAACCTGAATGAAAATGCACTGGCAGGAACTGCATTTGGTCTTGTTTGTCTGTGGCAACCATTCACGTTGTTATTATGGAGCAGGCACCTAATCTGCTTAGCCTGATCCAGACTGTAAATTTGCTGCTTGATTGAATTCTGGGTTTAGTGTTGATGATACTCTGAGATCACGAACATCATATAGTAGCTGCCAAGAACTGATGGGCTACATGGAGATATGAGAACAGTGAATGTCAGGACAAGCAAAGATATGTAAATTAGTGACATCATACCCCAAGAAACAGAGAGAAGAAATAAGCTTTCATGAAAGAATGATTCAAATCAAGAGCATTTAAGGTTTGGAAGTGGCTACTGTGCTGACCCATTCTTCTAATGTTTTATTTAAATACAGGCAATTCATGGTATGTGGCTGGTTACAGGAAAGGAGTTTTGAGCCCAGAGAGACAAATAACTGTTTCACACAATCAAATTTTCAATTGCATCTGGTCTCTGGGGTGAATCAAAGATAAATTAGAAAAGCTGATTCTTCCCTTCTTCCTACTGCAATATGTGTGAAGATCCTGTTTTAAAAAATATTAACATACGAAATACTTCAATCCTGTTGACAAAAAAAATTTCAAAAGTGGTGATTACTTGCAGGGTTTTTTTATTATTTTCTATTTTTCTCATTTTTCTGTTGAACTTCTCCTAACTTTAGTTTTATTAAATTAACTTACACTTTTAGATAAATTATTAAATTATTTAAATTTAGGCTGGTCCTAGCCATGGAAGAAACAATTTTCCAAACTTTATGTCATTAATCTAACTAGTCCACAGGTTGTGTTTTAATCACCAGCTTTCTAACATACATATTTTACTACTGAATGTATCTGTTCAATTATAGGGAAGACAATGAAACAAAAGAAACTATGAGTTTGAGTTCCTGAAAGCAGCAGACTATTGTTTTTTAATCTCAAGGATTAAGTGATCCTTGTGATTTCTAAACATGAAACTGAGAAACAATGCTAAATTTTGCAGCACTGTAGTCATTTCAGAGAAAACAGAAGAAATGAGGCAATCTTCCAATTCCTGGAGAGACCAAATGTTAGAGATGAGATAGAGATGCGATGCGATGCGATGCGATGCGAAGAAGAGAAGAGAAGAGAAGAGAAGAGAAGAGAAGAGAAGAGAAGAGAAGAGAAGAGAAGAGAAGAGAAGAGAAGAGAAGAGAAGAGAAGAGAAGACATATGTGTTTTCCTGAAATTCAGTTTTCTAAATTGCTTTCTTCATTGTTTCCAGAATTCCTGACTGGAAGGCTAGAGTTGTTGCTTTACCAGAAAAAAAGAACTTAAGTCTTGGTCCAACAACATGAAACTCTTGAAGGCAATGACCTCTAGGAAATAATTACTCTATGGGTAATATAAGAAATGGATGAGAAAGATCCTAAATGTATATATTCACAGAGCCATAGAAACTTATAACCATAGAATGGTTTGATTTGGAAGGGACCACCAAATACCAGCTAGTCCAAACCCTTGCCATGGGCAGAGATACCTTTCACTAGATCAGTTTGCTCGAAGACCCAGCCAAACTGACCTTAAGCACCTCCAACAATGTGTCATCCACAGCTTCTCTGGGAAACTTGTTCCAGTGGCTTGTCACCCTCACAGTAAAAAGTCCCTCCCTAATATCCACACCTACCTTTAAAGCTAATACCACTTCACCATCACTACATGCACTTGTAAAAAGTCCCTCTCCAACTTTCTTGTAGGTTCCTTTAGGTACTGGAAGGTGCTGTAAATTCTTCCTAAAAACTTCTTTTCTTCTGTCTGAACAATCCCATCTCTCTTAGCCTGACTACATAGAAGAGGTGCTCCAGCCCTCTGATCATCTTCGTGGTTTTCCTCTGGACTCACTCCAGCAGGTCCCCATCCTTCTTACTTTGGGAGCTCCAGAGGTAAACACAGTACTCCAGCTAGAATCTCTCAGGAGTAGAATAGAGTGAGAAAATCCCTCCCTTGGCTTACTGCCCACACCTCTTTTGATGCAGGATAAAATCAGCTTTCTGGGCTCCAAGCTCATAGTACAAGGAAGGACCAAACATTTGGTCCTTCTCTTCTAGAAAGTCAAATAAATAAATAAATAAAATACATAACCCCATAACAATTTGCAATACTCACAATTATATCTCCTTACATTATATCTCACATAAAGCTTTGGTAAAGAGGGAAACGTTTCTTCAGCAGACTGTAAACAAGTCAGAAAACCATTATTTAACCAGTTTTATTTGGCTAACCCTATTTAACCTGCTTGTAATGTCTTCCTTGAATAAATCTTTTCTGTGGCAGCAAGTTTCTGTGCCAAGTTGACTATGCTAAATTTTAGGGTGTGGATTTTTAACCAGAGGATTGATATTTTGTGCACATGTCCATGAGTGCATTAACCAAGTATTTAAAAGACTGTATTGCTTTTGGCATAGTTATCTTGTAGTGTTTTGATAAATTAATCTCATTTCTGCACTTTTGGAGTTATATCAAGGGATTACGTTTTTGAGCTTGTGACTCAGTTGTTTTGCATCCCATTGAAGAAATGTTGTCTTGGGTGAGGACTCTAGAAAATATATAAAACACAATATGTTAGGAAAATGCACAAGTACAACATTGATAATGGTATTTTTCATTTTACTTTACTAGGAACTAGAATATTTATGTCTCAGATCTACTGTTTGCAGATTTAGCAAGGCTGACACTGGATGTTGCCAACGACAAGCACGTTAAGGTTTTAATTTCCTACTGTTTTATTTTTGACTTCTTTCTTCTTCTGAGAATTATGGTGGGTTTTTTTAAGATGAGGAAAGCATAACAGCATCCTTTTTTCTATGCATGAATCAATTTAATTGATGCTCCAGAACTGGTCTGCTATTATGCATGCAGAGGGAGTCAATTACTTAAATTATATTACATATCAGAGAAAGAAGCTATTTTTGTTTTGAATTTTTCATAGATGAAATAATTATTCTTGTACATATACATCAATCAAGTTTTTAAGCTAGGTGTGTAGTTGTTCTTTTCAGGACTTCTTTCTTCTTTCGTATTGCTTAATGTAACCAACTTTCGACAGTGATGCCTAAAGAGCTTGTAATATAACAATATAGTCCTTTTCCCAGAATCTACTTTCATAGGCAGACTAAAACCAGAAGAAGACAACTTCCTTTTCCCTGCATGAACTTTCCCTTTTTCTTAGTCCTTTTATTGATTTTCCTTTCCTCTTAGCCTGTATATAGAAAACATACAACCTAGGGAAGGAATTCCGCATAGAACTTTATCCATATTTGTCTGCAATCAAATTTCTTTTATCATATTTTGTTTAATAGAACTGCACTATGTGGTCATATGTGTCCTTCCAAAGGCCTTTGAAGCCCTTTTTTAAGCAGCTTGAATCTATTTTTGAATGGGGGCTAAGACCATTTTCTTTTCACAAGGTCAGGTGTCAAAGATTGTTTGTATGCATTTTATATAGTAATTGATGTTATATCATACCTATGCTCCGTGTGATACCCTGTGGTTGTATCTCATCGTGGTGGTTGCAGGTATTGCATGTGCAGAGGCAGAACGTGAACAGCCTGTGGGAACAGGAAAACACAGCACTGCCCAGAAAATGGTACTGAAGAGGGAATAGTGTAATTCCCTCTGTAATAGGTAAAGTGTACCTCCACTTTGAAGGCTTACCCATGATGACCTTAAAACCATAGAGATGGTGACTGGTCTAGTTACCCAGCTTGCTAATTGGACCCATTTTTGTCTCAGTATATAGATTTACAATGAAGCCTTTTAAAAAACAAGTATGACTGACACAATTTATAATTTCTACTTTTTTTTTAAGTCAAATTCTTTTAAAATTAGATAATTTCAAAATAGATAGATGAAGGGTTTATCTATTATTTTATAGTAATATATAACCCTGACAGTTATTTATTGCCCTATCAATATTACATCATACAGCATGTGGAGGTGCACGGACATGTTAGTGTAATTTTTAATGGGCTTTCAGGTTATCCTTATGGAATCTAGTTCACCTGCCTAATGAGGCTGATCACTTTACTCAGCAGAAATGGATAGGAGAGGTAGGCTTTTTACCTTTCTCTTTTCTTCCTTTTTTTCCACCCCCAATTAAAAAAATGCTAACCGATACTTTGCATATATTCATCAGATTTTGATTTATAGGTCTGTTATACACTTATATTACTCACTTAACATATATATGTTTTTTTTTTTTTTAATTGAGATGCAATTCTTTCCTCCACTTACTCTTTGGCATATCTAAAAATTACATACTGTTTTTCCAACCTTTTTTCTTCATTAGGAGTCCCCTAAATTCTTATTCCTCCAACACCCTGGTAATCTTTACCAGTTTTGTACATCTGAAAATTTAATAAATAAGTTATTACCTGCATTATCAGGTCAACCTTGATATTCTCAGGCTGCAGACACAGGTTTTTAGTTTAGAAATCCTTTCTTTGTGCCAGTGAAACAGTGGTGCTATTATCTTTTTGGAAACACTTAAATGTTACAACCGCTTTCCACCAGATGATATTTTCTGAACTTCATTAAGAGAATGTCATATGAGACAGCATCAAAAAATGCACCAGAGTCAAGACATGACATCTTTTTTGTCTCTTGCCACAAGGCTGTTCCTGTGTCATGGGAGGATATTAGATTGGTTTGACACAGTTTGTTGTTGACAAATTCATGATGGCTGGAGGTGTTATATACCCTTGTGTAGGGCATTACCATAAAAAAAGAAGAAATGGTAAGTACAAAGGGAAAAAATGTTATCTGAGTTATGTGTGGGATATTTATTTTCTTCTTCCAAGTTTAGAAGGGATATTGATTTTCAATCTTTTGAGTCTCTCTGAACCCCATGATTTTCTTTGTCCATTTGGCATACATATTTTCAGTTTAAAAACAGTTACTTGGAATAGCATCTTGATTGACAGATAAGTGGAAATATACAGCCTTAAAATGAACACCAGCTATTCCTCATTGGTCAGTTGCATCTGATGCTACAGGGAGACCAGTGCTTAAATAACTGGAAAATTGACACTGTAGGGAAGAGATTCCACTGCCATGGAAAATGAAACTTCAGATTTTGGTGGGTTTGCTAAATGGTGTGCAGAATGCTGTGCAGATATGTGATTCAAAATATTCTTTACAAGAACATTTTCACCTGGAAAGCTTGGATATCCATGAATATCTCAGATATTTCCAACAGAAAAATCACATTTAACTTAAGCTGCTTAAGCTGATATAGGGCTTACTCCTTCACTTAACACAGTGCAAACCCTTTTCAGGAGCATGATATACAATGCAAACAAAAACTGTAAGAAAACAGGAAGGGAGAAATTATTCTTCGACATATTTAAAATGCTTCAAACAATGTAATTAATCTTTTATTGTAGGGATAAATAAATGTGGAAATTAATATGAAGAACAAATAATACATGCATACATAAGAATGTATGATGAAGATAAACTACATGTATTGGAACATAAAACATGATTTTAAAGTGCTTTCAGATGTCCACTGAGTATGAAATTATTATTATTATAATTAAGCGTGTTATAACTCCTTAAAATAAAAGATCCTAATTATAACTAGATAATTCCTATCTAATCTATAGGAATTATAATTTTTATATCATATTGAAATTTGGGGAACCATAACTGGAATGTGAGAAAAATCCAGTAGAGTATACTTTCAAGTTTTTGAGCTCAGGCTACTCCTCAGATAGTAATGCCACATTTATCACACACAATTCAGATAAAAGCTATCATTTTATGACCTTTAAAATTTATAGAAGACTACAATACAGAAAATAAATTAACCTGCTGTCCATGCAGAGGAGCTATTACGACTAAGAGTAAGACACAACCCTTTCCTGAAAACTGCTTGGCTTGCAGTAATACATTAATTGTGTCAGTGTCCTCTCCCTCTAAGCAGCATCACCTGCTTACTTAGGCAATTGTTTTGTTTGTCCTCAGACCTGGTCTACTTAAATGTAATTGAGAACTATTCTGGCTGTTAGCAAGATTTGCTAGGGCATATTTGCTTGGCTGCACAGCAAAATTTTACTGCATGTGAGCAAATTTTGTTAAACAACATGGTATCTCAATGGTTCGCATATTTCACAACTCAAAAGAAGGGAATACCAATAGGTAATGTATTGTGAGCCAGATCATATTTTCTCATCCTTACTGAAAAGATTTTTTTTCTTTTGGTTGTTGTTGTTTCTGTGGCTGTTAGTAAAGTTTGCATATTTTGTGGGTCACAATATGGGACTGCTGTCTTATGCTCATTCAGTAACAAACTGCAGTGCTCATTGGCCTTATCTCTGGCTTTTATCACTGTTAATCTGTTAATTATATGCTGTATGTGAATCACTGTGCATTAAAGACAATGTTTCCTATTTATTCGCTCATTTTAAGTTTTTTGAAGCAATTGCCTCACCTCTATTGTGGTTGGGTTTTCTGATATATTAACATCATCAGTCATTACAAATCTTAAAAGGTGATTTTCTTCTCCTCAATAAAAGCTAAATTATAAACACGGACAAAGACGCACCTAAGAAATTTCAAGACAAAGATAGTAACATCATAACTTTTCTGGAAAACTTTAGAAAGTCAAGTAAGTCCTTGAAATGTGAATATTTTTGTGAATCTGGGAAAAGGTTTCTAAAAGAGAAGACCAGTATAGTTGCATAGAAATGTAATCTAATTACTCAGCATGATATTAGCCTGGGCAAGGAAGATTTTAAATACTTTTATTTGGAAGAAAATTTTCTAAAGACATTTATTTTAGAGATTAAATCAAAGTTGATGACAACATAGAAGCCTCATCAATGTGATTTGAAACTGAAATTGGTCTCCTCTCCTCATAGTACAAGAACTTTTTTTCATAATGTAGTTTCAGATTGAAAGGCAGAGACAACAACTCTGGAAGAGGAGCAGAAATGCTCCACATTGACCCATCAAATTAGGGCCACAGACATATGCATCAGACAGTTCACTTGTTGTTTGAAGTGACAAAAATTTAAATATAATTAATCACTTACAAATGGCTAATAAAACTTCCTGTGCAGGAGAAAATTCTTTTAGCAACTATACTATGCAAGACATGACTGTGTTGACAGATTTCTAGGATTCAAGGATTCAGTCATTACTAAGATTAGCAGTTACCTTATTACCGATTGCTCTGTGTGGCAACTAACAACTATTCAGCCTTGCTGATTTATACACAAACATGAGAAAGCACATTATCTCTACTTCTTAGCTACTTGGTGTCATGTCATTTCAGACTCCCTAGAGATCTTGGCTGAGGGTAGTAGTTGGGCTTGCATAGTCATTTGATACATTGATAAGTCAGAGAAATAGGTATTGTTCGCAGATAAATGGATGTTGGAAGAGCAGAAATCATTGTTCGTGGATGAGAGATATTTTCACTGAATTAAGACAACAATAACCCTTGAAGAAAGGTTCTTGAAAGGGTAGAATCAAATGGTTTAAGAGAAACAAAGAGATTTTTTTCTGTTTGTTTGTTTGAAAACCACAAGATAACAATTTCACAGGGAAAAATAATTTTATTTTAGTAAGAGTAGGTGTATGGGGAAGTATCCTAGACACAGACAAGAGAAGATGCCCACTTTGTGTTTGTGAAAAGATATTCAAGGTACGTGTATTCAAGATAAGAATACAGATTTTATACTCTGTAAAGGTATGAGGAGACAATGTTTTCTCTTTTTCAGAACCCTTATTGGTATTTTTCCGAAGATGGAGACATAATCAGCCTCTATTTCTTTATAATAAATACCTAAATTTCCTACAATTTGTGACTATGCACTTAGCTGGCACAGTCCTGAAGGGATATATTTCAAAATTAAGGTCAGTTTATGTTCTCCAAGAAAATCCCCTACATCTACTAAATTATAACATAAGTACTTTAGCACTTAGAAAAAAAATGGCCTTTTTTGCAAATATTAGAATAAATTTTCCTCTGTACTAGTTTTAAATTTGCTAGGCCTTTTATTGTGATCACATGTAATGCCAATAAACTTTTTGTTAATAATTTATGTAAACAATCGCCAAAATGTTTGAGGCTGGAAGGCCCATCTGGAGAATGTTTTGTCCAACCTCCTGCTCACAGCAGGGGCACCTAGGGCAGGTAGCTCTAGTCTATGTGAAATCTTCACTTTCCCCATCAAGTCTTTATGCACATGAATAAGAGTCCCCTCAGCTTTCACTTCTCTGAGCTGAAATCTCTCAGCTCTCTCAGCCTCTGCTCATATGTCAGATGGTCCAGTCCTTTATGCATCCTTGTGTCTCTTCATTGGATTCACTTCATTATGTCCATGTCTTTCTCATACTGAATGATGGGGCATTTTTTCCTTTTGCATCAAGCAGATAGCTGAGGAAGAGAAATATGACAGAAGGAAGAATACAGCTGCCAGAAGTGACAGGTTTAACAGAGCAAAGACTGTTATTGGCTTGTAGCAGTATGATGGCAGGACTGCAGCTATACTAAGGTGTTGACAGTAGGTGACAGTGTCTAGAGAGAACTGGTAATACACAGTAAAAGAGGACAAATTTTCTTGTGTATTTAAAATGCCTGGGTGTTTCTGTATGCATTCAACATTACAAAAAAGAACTCTATTTATTACTAAGGAAATATAAAGACAAGCAATTAGACGAAATAGTAGCTCTTAGTGAGAAAATGACATTTGATGTATAATGTGAAAGCCATTATGTGACCAGTTCTGGTCACTTTTCCCCTCTTGATTTCTTAACTGAAATTTATCTTTGCATCCACCACTGTATGTACCTTGCAAACATTTCACCTGCTACAAATAAATATCTGTATGCAAACCTTTCAAAATTATTCAACTTCCACCAACTTTTGTCTTCTATTGCCTTATCTGCAGATGAGAGAACCGTAAGTATGGCACAAAATATGAAACTACTTAACAGAGTGCATGAATCTCTGACCTTAATATTCTCTCTACCAGCACAATGGACTTCAGGGAGAAACAAAAATAATGGCTAGACCAGCAGCTTCTGGCCTCTGCAAATCTTGTCAAGATTAATGGTAATCAGCAGTAGACCAAATAATGAAGGCAAGTGGAACTTTAGATAAAATCCACTTTGATCTTCCCCAAAATGATATATCTGTATATATAATTACATGAGCTCTGTAACATATTTCAAATAGCTTTTTCCCTCTCCTTTTCCCTCTCCTTTTCCCTCTCCTTTCTTTTCTATAAGTCATTATCATTTTACACTAAGTAGAGCCAGTAAGCACACAACAGGACTATGACCTTGCCATTCATTCTGTAGGAGCACAGATAAAACCACACATAGGATTCCCTTAGGTGTACTAGTATGAATTTGCTAGGAAAGGATGAGAGACTGCCCCATGGAAAAGTAAAAACACCCAAGTCCTCCTGTCTTAGACTACCTTTTTGTTTTATTATAACGTTTCATCGCATTTCCTGAGCCCCTGTCTAGAGCCCTTCTGTGTTGGTAGAACCAGGAAACATAACAGTACAAATTCTTAATGACATGAACATGTCAGGTTAGTATGGAAAGCCTGGAAAATTAATGAAATATTGACAGTCAGCACAGAAATGTTATTTCAGTGTTTGGAGAAACCTCAGCCATACGTAGTTATGGAAAAGTTCACTGTTTCAAATTGCACCAGTATTTTAAGCATTATTTTAAATTCAGAGAAGTAGAAGTAAATGAAAACTTAAATCTCATGCACCTGGGACTGTTTCTCAGTGCACTGCATTAGGACAGCTGTGTTTACAGTCAGATATCACCACAATTGTATGAGGACACAGAAGAAAGGAAAAACTGAGTAAGACTGAATATAAACTTTTAAAAATTACTCTCTTTTCCCATGTGTCCTAGAGGTTTTTCCAGAGCTCCCTCCCTATGCCTGATTCTGATCAATATCACTTTGAAACAGAGATAAGAGAAATCACACCAAACTTCCAATAAAATATGTGATATCGGAGTTGGGAAAAATCTTTTTTCTATATTATTTGTGTGAGCGTCAGAAGCTATCATAACATTAGGCTATTCAGATTTTAAGTCTTTACAGTTGAGTCTCAGAATCATGCCAAGTTTTTATTAACTCTTCCTTTGAATCTCTTTGCAGAAGAATAATACCTCAAGAGTGATCTCTGCCTCTCTTGCAAACCTTATTTTGTCTAGAAATACAGCAAAATTCTGATTTTGTAGTTGCATACTTTAACAAAAAGTTTCAGTTAAGAGGCTCTTCAAGATAGCTTTAATTTCCACGAAACATGAACTTTTTTTGATAAATTTGTTTAAACCTAACTTGCACTTTTAAACTCAATACATATATAAATCAATTAGGGGTTACATTTTATTGAAAGCAACTTGCACCTTATCAGGATTTACTAAGAATTTATTTGATTTTTTTATTGAATGCCAACATCTATGATCTTTTCCCTGTTCAGATAATTGAAAGACATGGTAACACTTTCCAAAGAAAAGGAAAAAGTTCTGAAGCCTTTCCTGACTTGCCAGAGCTCTCTACTTGGTGAGAGAAATGAAAATAACATTTTTGCTATCTCAACAGATTACATTGGTTCCAGGATTTTTATGTTCAATTATATTGCCTGATTTATTTAGTGAGTGGGCAGGTTTTGGTAATTTGTTTAATAACATAGTAGAATGATACTTATTTCATGACATAATTAAAAAGGTTGAATTGTAATATAATGAACTACTCAGTGCATGCCAGTAATAACATTACACAATTACGGATTTCTGCATATTTCTGTGTGTTCAGCTGCATCACTGTGGAAAAAAAGATTAAAAAAATGGACACTTGAAGAAAACTAAAGTATGAACTTTCAGTATGTCAGATAATCCTACCATGAGGGATGCTTTGTGTAAAGATAAATTCAGAGTAGTTCAAGTCACACCTCAAGACAGTTTTCAGAAAGAAAATAAACTCTCAGGTATTTACATAGAGAAATTCACTGAGTTTAAAAATCCTGCAAATTTTAAAAATTATTTTAAATTAATTTCTCATATGTTTTATTTTTAAAAGGAAACTTCTGCTACTGTACTTATTCAGCTATTCTATGGAGCATAGAATTCCCACATGAAATGTGCTTTTTAACAGTCTCCAGTCTGTTTTCTATGTTTTCATTAAGGGTAGCATGACCTGCTCCGAGTTCTGATCAGCCCCAGTCTTTACCAGAGATTTTTGCTATCAGATCTAGTATTGTCCATTATCTACCACATATATAAGAACTATATCCTGTGATGCACTATGTGATTTCTCATTCAGGCTTACCACAGTAACTGTATCCTAAGAACAGGCAATTTCTAGCCCATAAAATTTAAAGTCTAAAGTAGATATTAAATGTAGTGCCATGAATTTCTTCCTGAATAGAATCATAGAATCTTAGAATAGTTTGGGTTGGAAGAGACCTCCAAATATATGTTTATACACATACAAAATAGAATAATTTATCAGTAAGCCTATATTCCTTTTTTTTTTTTTTTTTCTGCAAACACTCAAGTTTCTTTTCATTTGAAGCTGTTCATCTCAGATCAGTGTGGAGATACCAATTACCAAGCCCAGTGATAGAACCCTTAGCAGTCTATAAGCTATGCCTTTCTGGAAAATTTTCAAGGATATGCACTCCTTGAATTTTAGCTTTTTGATCAAAGATATGTTCATCTTACCTTTGTTTGCTAAAGAACAATACAACATTTTTATGATCTTAAAGCAATATTTTTCATCTGGGAGTGTACTAGAAACAGATAATTAGAAAATCTTTCTTGAAGCTCATTTGTTTTTTTAAGCCAAATGTTAAAAGAAAGCCAGAAGTTATATCTCTGAGCAATTTCTGCCTTTCTTACCACAAAGGTTGAAAGAAGTTGCTCTTAAAAAAAAAAAAAAGTCTCTGTGCATCATTCCCTTGATTACTTTTGCACTGTGTAGGAGAAAAAAGGGCTCAGGGGTCATGGAAAGGAAATGGAAAAAATGTGTTTATAGAAATCCATCAATGACATGTTCAGACAGAGTAGAAGAGACAACTTGCCTATCCTTTGTATATACACCCGCAACACATGGACACTTTGGGCATAGTTTGTGAGAAATATTATTTAAAATAAGATTTTTCCAGCCATTTATTTAGGTACTAATACAACATCTTATTTTTCAATATAATCTCTTCATAATTAACTTTAAAAATATATATAGATAAAATCTGTATTTTACTTTGGTTTAAGAATCTCCAGCTCTGGTCTATGAAATCTGTTTCCTGAATCAAAAATATACTAGCAGGTATGCTAGTAAGAATAGCTTTATCCTGAACGATACTAAAAATAAACTACTGATGACTTGTGCACCATGCATTTTTTAGATTGCTTTTGTGCAGATTTATCTTCCCCTCTTCTTTTCTCAAAGAAAACCCTCCAACACAAATGCCCAGCAGAGATTTTGTCTTACCTTTTTGAATGGAAACTCAATTTCTGAATATGGGTGTAATCTATCTGTAAAAGACAGACTTTATACCTTCAACAGTTATTGTGAGGTAGGTTTTTTTGGTTGGTGTTTTTTGGTTTTTTTTTTCTTTTAATTTCCTGGAGTCTGAAATGGACGCATTCATTTGCACAGGTGAAAGATTCACCTGTTTCATTTTAGCAGCCTTGCTCTGAGAAAATTTTACAGATGACTGAGGCAGAAAAGTCTGTATGCTCTGTAGATAAGCAGTTCTGAAACACACAAAGTCTTGGTGGAATTTCATCTTTACTGAGTATATAAAAGCTTATAATTCCCAGGCAAGGGCAATTTCTAGCCCATTAAAATTTAAAGTCTAAAGTAGGTATTAAATGTACTGCCACGAATTTCTTCCTGAATAGAATCATAGAATCTTAGAATAGTTTGGGTTGGAAGAGACCTCCAAATATAAGCTAATCCAGGTGCCAAATAGATACAAACTACATCTGAACTGAATGTTAGTCTTGAAAATTTTGTGTAAATTCCCCTAGGTCTGACGTCAAATAAATGTACTTGCTCATTATTATACTTCATATTTAAGGTATGTGCAGGTCACAGATGCTGTTGGAGGTTGAGGGACTTAATGCCTTTGAGCCGTATTTATGATTGTCAGTTAAATGTCCTAATTCACTAAGGAGACAAGCAATTTCAAGTATGCAAAAGATTTAGTAGTATTTAGAGTAATCAGAGAGATTTTCTGAGTAATTATGAGAGAAATTATGAAGTGATACTGCACCCTCAGAACAAGTGAAAATGTAAACCTATCTATAGTACAGGTTCCTGATAAATATCACTTCATAATTCTACCACAGATTCCACAAAGAAATGGGAAAAAAATAAAATCTTTTCTGAAGGAGTTAGAGTTTGGGATTTAAGCACTTAGACTAGCAAACCATTAATACATGTTATTGAGGTATTTTTTTATTCCTGAAATGAAAAATTTAATTTTTCATTCATTAATAAATGAAAGTATTTTTTACAGCAAAAAGTAGAAAGAAAGGTGAATTTAAATCACTAACAAGACCCAGGGTGGAGTCTCATAACAGCAAGAATAACAACTGCAGAGAAAGAAACAAATGTTTGGTTTAATTTCAAGCTTTCTTTGTCTAGTATTCAACCAGTCGCTGTGGAATAGCTAGTAGGATATAGAATTACAGAATTGAGTGGGAAGGGACCTTCAAATATCAGCTAATCCAAGACCCCACCATGGGCTGGGATGTCTTTCATAAGATCAGGTTGCTCAAAGCCCTGTCCATCTTGACCTTGAACTGTTGCAAGGATGGCATCCTCACCTTCAACCTATTCCTGCATCTCACCACCCTCATAATGAAAATGTCTTTCTTTTTTCCAATCTAAACCTAACAAATTTCATCTTAAAACCATTATTACCCCTTGCCCTGTTACTACAGGCCTCAGCAAACTGGTCCTCTCCTGTCTTATAAGCCCCTTTGAGTACTGAAAGGCTGAAAGACGATCTTCTCAGAACTTCCTCTTCTCTCAACTGAGCAACTCTCTCAGCCTTTCTTCATTGGACAAGTGTTCCAGTCCTTTGACTATTTTCATTACCCTCCTCTGGACCTGTCTGAAAAGATCCATGTCTTTCATGCTCTGGGACCTGAATGCAATAGTCCAGGTGGGATGACATGACAGCAGAGTAGAGACAGGAAATCACCTCCCTGGAGTTGCTGGCCATCCTTCCTTTGATGAAGCCTAGGATGCAACTGGCTTTCTGAGCTGCAAACACATACTGACAGCTCCTGTCTAATTTTTCACTCATCTATATCCTCAAATCTTTCTCTGCTGGGCCACTCTAAATTCATTTATCCCTTAGTCTGTCTCAGTACTGGGAATTGAGCCCAACTCAGGCTCAAAACCTTGCACTTGCCCCCACCCCCTTATGCTTTTCAAGCTCCCTCTGAATGGCATCCCTTCCCTCTAGCAAATTTACTGTGCCACTCAGCATGATGTGATCTGCAAACCTGCTGAGGATGAACTCAGTTCCACTGCCTATGCCATCAATGAAAATATTCAATAATCTTGGCTAGTACAGACCTTACCTTGGGTAAGCACTCATTATTGATTTTCACTTAAACACTGAACTGTTGACTATAATTCTTCAGATGTGGCCAGCCATTTCCTTATCCATCTAAGAGCCCATTAGTCAAACCCCTATCTCTTAAATTTAGTAGCAAAAACATTCTGGGGGACCATGTTGAAACCTTTACAGATATTCAGGTAGCTCACATCTGTGGCTGTTCACTGATGCAGTCACTCCATCACAGAAGACCACTAGATTAGACAGACATATCTACAATTTACATAATTTACAGCTGAAGAAAAAAAAAAAAAACAGAAGGAAGAATGGGTTAGTATAGGCAGCAAAACTTCTGCACAATATTCTTCAGAAATAAAGTCTAATTGAATTTAGTGAATTTTTCATGTAAAAAAGGCTAAGGCTTCTGTCTTTTGTTTAATAATGTCTCAAATTTCATCAATAAATTTTATATTATTAAACATTAACAGTAAAGATTTGTACTTAAATGAAACACATTAACAAAGTGTCTGCTGTGGTGTAACAGAACAGTACACTCAAATATTATAAGATTTTATTAAAAGACACGCATGCTTGCAAAGTTTTGGAGTCAAACCTATGTATAATACACAATAATTTTAATTCTCAGTATTAGCTGGAGCATAAAACTCCACAAGTAAAACCTGAGCGTACAAAGAAAATTCAGCATGAATGAGGATAATTTAATGGAACCTGTAGAATGGACAGAAATTAGAAAAATGAAAAGGATTTGAAAATATTTAAAAGCAATTATATTTAAAAATACATATACTCATGATAAAATATACCCATGGGTATTTCAAGGCATGTCATCATAAATCGTAGCATGCCATCCAGACATTGCACTGTGTAACAAAAAATAAAAAATCCATTAAATAAGCCTTATTAGTCCAAAATGGACATCAGATTTTTTTATCTTTGCAACAGGAACACATGAGATTATTCCTTTATTTTTCAAATTAGACAACCGAAACAGAGTAGTTTGCTTTTCAATCTCTCCCATGATCCCAAGTGAGCTAATGAATATATTTCTTTCCAAACAACCACTCCCCATTCCCCCTTCATTTTCCTTTATTTTTAATTATTTAATTTAGTAGATGAAATCAAGCTATGATGCACAGTTTTATTCTTTTCTACCTATTTTTCTAGACTTCATTGCCTCTTTTACCAAACAGTTGGACACGACAACTGCCCCAGGCTTCAACTATTATTTTGAAAGTTCCTGAAAGCTTTCTGTTACAGCAACCTTTGTATAATTTTCAGAATCAACATATTTAGGAAAAAAAAAAGAGAAAGCCACTAATTTTGCTACAGCTCAAACCCTCTTCAAAATTTCTTTGGGTAAATTGGTATACTGAAGTTTCACTCCTAATCTGCATGAAAAAAATTGACAGTCTTGAAGTCTCTTGTGAGATATACTCCCTTTTTTACTTAATTCTAATGAGTGGTTTTGAAAGCAAAATCTAGCTGATTGTCTTCTGCAATTATCTGTATTAAAGTGACTTACATTAAAAAGGGACCTTTTTATCAAATCTCAGAATAAATATGGGTAAAAGACAAATATTTACTCCATTAAGCTATCCATTCCTTTTCTTCTGTCCATTTCTCTACATTGGCATCCTACTTCACATCTTCCAAAGATATGGTGCACATCTTCAGTAAGTGGAAGGTTAATTTATCAGAAAAAAAAAAATTAATTCATTTAATGCAGTTCATGCTATGCACTAGATGAGCATGGGTGCACGTGAATAGACCAAATGATCATGTAGTTTTACCTGCCTAGCAGCATACATGGCCAAAGCACCAACAGTGTTCTGTTTCTCATGGCCTGATAAAACTTAGGTAACTCTAGGCTTATATACTTATTTGGTTGAAAAATTTATGCTAAAAACTTTACTTCACAAGCTCATTCCCTGAATTTGTAAGGCAGTTTTTCTTGCTTGTTCCCAGTGGATCTGAACTTAGAAAAGCCTGGATTGCACACTAAAACAATTCTTATTTTAACCTGAGAAGCATCTTTGTGCAGCCAAACCTGGCAAAGGTGAGGGTATAGCAGTTGGCTGATTCCTCTTGTGGGACACTTTCTTTCTATTCAAAGGAACTTAATAATATTTACACAGTTTTCTATTAAGTGATGGAAAGATGAACACAAAATGCAGAACATGGCAATGATATCAGTTATGTCCCATTACAGCTGTAGATTCTGGCATTAGAAATTATTAATTTAAAGTGCATGCAGTGAGAAAGCCACGGCTGCCTGGAAACGGCCAAGGAACTTGGGCCACAGGTCTATCCATAGGTCACAAATCTTCTTCTGCTCTTTGAAGAAGAGATGTGTTTTTGCCCAGAGTTTGACCCATCAAAAATGTTGGTTTGAGATGGCATGGACACAGCCTGAGAAGAGTGACCGGAGTTCTGTCTTAACCACCAACCTTAAAACCCAGTAAGTCATATTGCACAAATTACACGCACAAAATTAGTGTACCTGATATTTTGCAATTCTGCAGAACTTAGATGGAAACTTTTAATGAGATAGACTTAAAAATGTCCAGTTTGAAATCTTGGTGCCATATTTAATGTCAATAATCATTGAGAAGAAAAAGAACAATGAAGTGGCTTCATATTTCTCTATATTGGCAAGCATTAGGTATCTTTAATATTGTGGCGGTCATACTTACAAGGCTATGACATTTCCTGTGACAAATGACAATGAAGGATTGAGGAAGCTAGAATAGTAGTATAAAACTATCCCTGTAAATTTTCACATGAATGGCCATCCTTTTTTCAATGCAATTTGCAAGTGTAATTTTTTTGTGATTCCTTACCTGCATAGTGGCAAAGGGCAGCAGAGAAAACAGCTGCGTGAGGAGCAATGAGGTTGATGAGCTGCTCAGCCTAGTGGCAGAGCTGAGAGATGAAGCAGAAAGACAAAGTATTAGAGACTGAAGAAGAAATTCTTCTTTGGAGCTGCACTCTACTGTGCCTTAGACAAACAGATTCTCTTAACTCCTTTATCAATTGTCAGTTGATCACTTTTCCAATCTTAGGTTGCACTTACAGAGTTGTTCACTGAACTGAAGAACTGAAAGGTATTAAAAGAAATAGGTATTTGGGTTTACATATAGAGGCTAAGAAATTTGTTTTATTTTGTACTTTAGAAGTGGAGGCATTACAAATACTGATGCATCACAGACCGTATTTTAATGTACTTAGAACAATCATGTCTTTGCATTACTTGTTAAAATAAACATAGACCCTCTAATTTTGTTTAAGATGAGCAACAGATATTCCTTTCTGTGTTTTAAGCCCTCTAAAGACCTCCCTGATAAGACACAAATCCAGTTCCCCTTGGTTCTTCTGTTTCACCACCTCTCCCCACTCTGACTCTGCCACCCTCCTACCCTTCTATCTGTCTGCCCTGGTTGTTCAGGCAAGCAAATGAGGCTGGAGTAGGAACTGAAGTGTAAATTCACCTCTGAGCTTTCTCATGCCTGAATTACTTCTTCCTTCTGAACAGGTAGAACCTGCAACTTCATAAAAATATACTAAATTTGGAAGTCTCTTCATACAGAAATTCCATCTACACAGAGTTCATACACTACAATTTGACATAAAAGTTATAAAAGGAAAATTGAGGTACAACATGCAGATGATTTTTTCATTCCTGTAGTATTTTGCCTGAACATTAGAAGCTTACTGGGCACCCATAAAATACACAATATACTCGTAAAACCACTGTTTTATCAAATTTTGCAACTGAATATTTCCCCCTGCCTAGACTTGTAAGTTCTGGATAAAGGGATTTATTCAATCAAAATTGATTCATGACCTATCTCTGGAAAAGAGTCAACTAAACAAAAATCTCTAAAGCAGTAGTTTTCTTGAAACATAAAAAAAAGTGCTTGTTTGTTTTTACATTTTGCCAACTGATTCTTTGTAACTGTTTTTCTGAGTGTTTTTAATCTATGAAAATGCTTGGCTTCTTACCTTTTGTCTGTTAGCTGAACTCTGTAGGAAACATGTTCAAACCTAAGCAAGCTATGTCAAACGATTCTACTTTAGATACTCTTCATTGATGCTTTAAAATTTTCTAAAAAATAATTATCTTTTTGAGAAAACTAGTCCTTTTGTCCTTCTATTGAAAAGTTTCTTTTTCTTTCATTCCAGAAATTTCAAAATTCCCATATATTCTATATTTCCTGAAATTTTCTGCAATCACTGCACTTACAAGTAGAAAAGCTATAGTGGATTTATATAAGAATTTTTAAATTTGCACAAAAGGAGAAGTCACTGCCACGTTAAATTATAATCTCATACATATCTTTTTATAATACAACTTGAGAACTTTAAAGTTAACAGTCAAATTCAGCTGCTAGTTTAAAATAGAAGTGTTCTTTACTATGTCTAAATTTTTGAGAAATTAAACTTTAAATTGTAAATTATTTTTATACTTCAACATTTAGATTATGTTATAAAAAGCAAAAAATACTGAAATTAAAAAATGTTTAAGTAATAATTTTAAATAATTCAAAATATTATTAATAAATTATTTTGTTTCCTGTTATGTAATATGCAGCTTTTAATCTATTGCATATTATGAAATTGAAAATATTGCAAGAAATAGGCACTGTAAATTTAATCAGTTCACGTGTCAAAATGCTGACAGCTAAGTACCATCAAAGCCTAATCCAAGCTTTCAATAATTGAACCTCCTCAGTCCAGCAAATGGTTTAGCTAAAGATTCTCTTATTTATGTCTTTTAAATTCAATCAAAAAACAAGAGAAAAAAGATGAACACGCACTAGAAAAAGTGGCAGTTTTGTTCACCTGTCTTTTACAGTGCTAAAATCCTACAAACTCTAAGCCTATGTCTTTTGATACCAGGTTGCCTTCCTGTCTAAATGAAATTTTATTCATATTTGTTTATTTGTCACTGTTCCACTATTTCCCTAAGTGGCTTTTGTATTGACTTCACTAAATCATGCTACACAAATACTGAACTGATCTTGCAATACTTCCCATCACATCAGATCTCTTCTATTTCTATTTAACAGTGTCTTCTTCCTTGTATTTCTTTTTTCTTTGACTGTTTCATACCTTTGACTGTTTCATGCCTACCTGCATCTTTCCAAGATGTAGCCCGAGTTTTCAGCAGTACAGGCAGGTGAGTGCAAAGCAAATACACAGAAAGGGAAATGTACATCAAGAAAAGACTTGCTCACAACACAAAAAAAGGACAACCTTTCTATTCATTCTTTAGTTCCATAACATTTTTAGGATTTGTTCTTTAGGATTACCCTGAAGAGGGTGATCTTATTTTGTTGAGAGAAGATAAGCATCTCAGCAGACAAACAGCTAAACCGTTTTCCTCACTTTTGTGTTTCTAATCCATTTCTCAAAACTACTAGTTTCTTGTAAAGTGGTTCCTCCTGGATAAATGTTTTTCTTCTACAAATTTTTGCAACCCTGTTAACATGTATCATTATTCTGAATTTCTTCAAAGAAAACAAATACTTTGTTTAAAAATATAAAAACAAAACCAATGTAACAAGTTGCATTTTCACATAAACTAGACATGATGAGAATAGCATATGATCTTAAGTATGTCCAAAAACATAACAGAAAACTGCTAAAAAAATTATCAGGATTTATTGCCCTTACTTTATAAACTAAATGACGTGATTACCTAGCCAGACCATAAAAGAGACAATAATCCATTGTTACATCTAGTGACAATAATTTTACATTTAATTTAGCGCAACTGATTTTGAAAAACCTGAATTGTTCTGCAGAGCAACTTAATACTATTCTAGCACTAAAACAAAAGTAAATTAAAATTTAAGAAAAAAGAGAGAAAAAGAAAAAAACCCACAATCAGACAGAAAAAAAACCCAACAAAAAACAAACCAGGATTAAAAAAGCCCCCCAAAAGCAACAAAACCCAAACAACAACAACAAAAAACACCACACAAACAAAATATTAAGTAAAGAAAGAAGGAAAAAGAAGACATTTAAAAGAGGAAAAAAGCTAAGGTTTTTCAGTAGAATAGAATAGAATAGAATAGAATAGAATAGAATAGAATAGAATAGAATAGAATAGAATAGAATAGAATAGAATAGAATAGAATATTTCCGTTGGAAGGGGTCTACAACAATCATCCAGTCCAACTACCTGACCAAAAGTTAAAGCATGTTCTGAGGGGCATTGTCCAAATGCCTCTCAAACACTGAGAGGCTTGAGGCATCAGCCACCTCTCTAGAAAGCTTGATCAAGGTTTTGACTGCTTTCTCAGTAAAGAAATGTTTCCTAATGTCTAGTCTAAGCCTTCCCTGGTGCATCTTTGAGACATTCCTATTTGTGCTGTCATTGAATCCCAGGGAGAAGAGATCAGCACCTACATCATCATTTCCCCTCTTCAGGAAGCAGTAGAGAACAATAGGGTCTTTTTTCCATAGCCATATTTTTATTTCAATAATTATATCCAAGAAAATAAGTTCTCATTTTATGCATATACTTGTAAAATCACTTCCATAGAGATACATAAAGGAAGGAGAGATGTTCTACTAATAGTTTTATGAAGGATGCGTAGTCTGCATAAAAGTTCCGCAGTTTCATTTCTGTTAACTTATTTTTTATCATTAGCATCTTTGGCAGTACTCTTAAGGGGTAATAAGCTGAAGAGGAAATATGGAGGTTCCTTTTGAACATAAGCAAACACTTTTACCATGATGCTGAATATTTCTTAGAGGCTGCAGTCTCCATCTTCAGAAGTTTTTAAAAGCTGTCTGAAAATGTGTCCAGGTAGTCTGCTCTATGTTGCCTGTTTGAGCACTAGAGTCTGACAGGGTGACATCCAGAGGTCCTTTTGAACATCAACCACTCCGCTGGTCTTTGAAGCCAGTGAGAACAGAAAACTGGGACTTGCAGGCCAAATATTTCCCTTTGACATCAGCATCCCAATGAAAGGATTCTCCTTTGTCTATTGACTTGCTAAGAAGATAGGACTGCAGAGGATGTTCTGGATCACATGGTTTGTTCCTGTCTTCTGTAGCCAAACACAATATCCATAAATACATACAGCAATATCCATAAATACATCAATTCTTAATAAAAACCTCTCCATATCTTTACAAGTTGCTCCAATTTCTTTCTGTCTAAAGGGTCAATGATATGAATCAGATTTTCAGCAAAGATATTTCATTAAATCCCATTACTTATTTGTAAACTTGGGCCATTCAACTTCTTATGGTAAATTTTATCCATTCCATACCCACAGGGCATAGCTATAGCTGTCTACTTAGCTGCATGTCTGGATTTGCATAGAAACAGTGAGAGGTACTTGGGCAATTGTAAGCATATAAAAAGCTTACAGACTCATTGCTGTATTAGCCACTGGCAAATTGCCGGCATATTTCCAGTGAGAAAGCTCTGAAAACCTGAAAAAGTTTTCCATCCTTCTTAATGTTTATCTTTCAATGAATTTAAAGAAATAATGTTACACTTACGTGGTTTGGCAAAGTTAAAACACACCTTTTCTGGTTTACCCTTCTGATTGATATGTGATCACAAGTGAATTCAACAAAGAAAGTTATGGAGAAATATCTCTACTCTTTTGCATTTAGTAGGTCAGTGTCATTGTCTCTACACTGAAATATTTGCTACCAAGCTTTCTGCTGTTGGTATGAAATCAGCAGGCAATGTAAAAATCCAGGTCCAAACCATGTTTCTGCAAAGAAGAATTTTTCTCTAAGTTGCAATAAAATCAGGCAAACAGAGAGTGCACACACAGGAATTGTGAGGTATTTTGTTAGTATGTATGCAGACTAAGGAGTAAATCCACTTGGAGAAGTACTTTAATAAGCCTTACAACTAGAAATTAATAATGGCTAGCATCTTAGAAATTCAGGAAGTGTGGCATATGCTCTTTGATGATAAATGGACAGAGAGATATCCTCTGAAGTGAGCAATCTCAGTGGCCCATATACACTTAGCTTTCTTAGGGCCAGATGGAGAGAAACGGTAATGTAATGACCTTCTCCCTATAGATTCAAACACCTGCAATCCAGCAGGCAATGTTGCTAATGTACTGCTGGCCACATAATTGCTGAACAGGTGTCTTCCAGGCAAAGAATGCAGCAGGAACAAGCTTCCAGAGCAGCTGCATTATGAACATTTCAGCCTGCTCACTGAACAGACTGAACACTAGATTAGATTACAGAAAATGTTGAGTTTATGTTTCTGCATCTATGGGGATCTAAATCTATATCATCTCTAACTACATCTATATCTATATCCATGTCTATATCTATATCGATACATCTAGCTCTATATATCTATATCTATATCTGTATCTATTTATTGTTTAGTTTTCAGTTTTGCAGCTGGGAGTAGTGCACCTAGGGAAGAAGGAACATGGAAAGAAAAAAATGAAGAAGTAAAAATACAGATCATTATATACCCAATCCAAAATACAATAGAATGAAGCTTGGTTATTGAAAAAATATAAAGCAGATGGTGAACTCTCACCCTGCTTTTAGGAAAACCCCAGATTGTACTTATTTTCAGTGTGGTCTTTTGTTCCTGTTTTTTTTTTTTTTTTTTTAAATTCACTGCATTGCCTGCCCAATTTTCTCCCCTGTTGCAGTACACTATGTGGTGCTAAAGGGATAGGCCCTGAGGACTGGAGAGAGAGCCTCTTTCCTGGGCCCAGAGGTGACCCTGGGAGTGCATCCAGGTTACTGGGGATGGGCTGAGAGAGGATTTTGAGTTTCTGGACAGTGTTGGACCTATGGGAAGTGACAACTGTAGTTTGTGGCCTTATAGGGTATTGTTTGCCTGTTACCATAATAGGTAATATCTGTGCAATACCCCAGGTTATTGGGGGACACTGTGGTGAACATCCTTCCTGTTTAAATGATGTGATATCCTGTTGTGTGCAGTATTTAGGGAATTCTGACTGTGCAATAAATGGCTTTGCACTTCTCCACCTTGTGTGCGAAGTCCATGACCTTGCATGATTACTGCACTCCCCCAGTTTTATTTTCTACTGACATTTGAATCTGACTTTTTTGTTGTTGTTGTGGCTGTCACCAGCTTTTATGTAGAAACTGCTTTGGAAACCTGAAATAATATTACTTTAAGACAAGTTTTCTACAGTATTGCATTCTTACAGGGATGTAGTTTTAACTGCATAAAGATATTGCAGTTCAGCTTATAAGCCCTTTGTGTGTAGGAATGTGCTTTACCAGCAATGTGCACCGTGGAAAGAGCAAGAATTGATTCAGTCAAGGCAGTGTCACTTAGGAACAGAGACGAATACCCGGAGACATGGTCTATTTGTCAGAAGACTGGTCTTTTCACCAAAAAACCCCCACAATTTCTGTATTTTATTACACATACCACAAGTCACTCATTTCCTGAAATACAGAACAGTGAATTTCAATCTCTTTAGATCTGCTGACTCATTGACAGTTACCCCTTATAGTTGCAAAATCCACACAAAACAAATGAAAAGTTTCCCCCAAATGAAATACTTTTCTTATTTGCATTCCACAGATTGCTCACTCGTTGCTGGACCACATATTTATTACAGGAAAGAAAATGTGCCACATATTATCTGTGACTCAGAATGGGACAGATTTCTTAGTAAAACATGATCTCAAAAGTAATTAGTGCAAAGAATGGCTATGCAATGACAAAAATTTCCATGCCAACAGACCCTCAGAACAAGCTCAGTCACCTGGTCTTTTGAATATCATTCAGGGCCCTGGGAGGATGTTCAACATCACTTCCATTGGCTTATTTCTCCCAGGAGTTAAATTTTGCATCTTCATCAGGTATGACATGAGGGTTAATTATGAGACTGTGGCAAACCTTCCTGTTTCTCTCCAGAGCTCAGGAAACTGGAGTGCTGTAACTTATTACTTTAATACTCAGCTGCTGTCGCATCACTATTCCTTTTGTGCTTCTGTTGCCATTATTTCATTTGTATCCATTAATTATTACTACTATTACCCTTATGTACCAATATAGACCCTAATTTCTCTCTTTAAAAAAATAACTGTCTTGCATGTTTTCCAAAATAAAGGGGGATCTTAGGTTCTTTGTGAATCTAAAAAACCCTGTTATTTCAGTAAAACACATGTCCTTATTGATATTTTATTCTATGTAACACCAAAAAAACCCCAACTTCCCCAAAAAAACCCTTCTTAAAAACTTAGGAACAGCCAGTGATATGAACTGTCCTATTACATCTTAAGTAATGCAGAATGAATTTGTCAAAGATTATGTTTTAGAACACAAATAAAAACAACACGTTATATTGACATATATGGTCCATGTTTTTTCCTTGCATGGAGTATGTATCTCCCTTTTGAAATCAAACAAAGTCCATAAGTCCTTGCAAGGAGTTGTTCTTATTTTGCTAAGGTTTTGGGATTTTTTTCAGCTTGCTGTGTGAATCAAGACAAAACTTTTCAGATGGAAAACTTAAGATCAGAGATTTAAATCCACATATGAAGGACATTATGTATGATTCAAAGAGTAGAGTTTGAGCTGAGATTTCTTTCTTCAGATCTTCCCTCTGTCTTGGTTTGAGACAAGTTTAGGAGGAAATCACTCTGGAATGATTGTCTCCTCTAAAGAAGACAGGTTTCGGCACTCCCTCTGCCACCAATACGAAAGGGATTTCTTGGATGAAAGTGAAAAAAATTGTTTATTTAACAAGCAGAGCGCCCATAGGGCAGGGGAAAAAATGAAAGACTGTTAAGATATTAAACCTCCTCAATGCAGAGAAAGCTGGTGGATTTAGAGTTCTTTCTGTAGCTCGGTTTGTCCCGAGGTCCAGGGCTGGGATGTGGTGTCCCCACAGGTCCCCGGTGTCCGATGATCTGGTTCTGAGATCACAGCTAAACCCAACAGTCCCAGGAGAAGCCAGAGAAATCACTGGAGAATGCTGTTACAGGACCAGGAAAAACTTCTTGCCTCAGCTAACAAAAAAGAAGCTACCTAAAAATAGGAATGTACTCTCTCCCGCTGAGAGCAGGGCTGAGCAACACGGGGGAGGTGAGCTCACACAGCGCTGAGGAATTTCCCCTGGCTTCTCTCCCTGCTCTCCTGGGCCCAGCTTAAAGCTACAGGACCCATTTCTGGGCATAAAGCAGATGATAGAGGAATGCAGTATTAGCATAAAATCACCCCAAGACACTCTCATTTTGATGGACTAAAATCTGTTCAGTTTTTCAAACACTGTACCCTACTTAAACACACACACAAAAAAAATTAAACTCCATGCTACTGTGTTTTCAAGAACCCACAGAAATAAAACACTAATAAAGGAAAGACGTGACCTTGTAGGATGGACAGTAATTAAAGGCACACTCAAAAAATTGATTTTATATCAGTTAGCCAGAGGATATTTTTACGGGATTTTTATTATTTTCATCAGAATTTTTTGGAAACTATTTTGTTACATACATACTGACAGAAAATGGTAGTTTCCCCAAAATTAATTTTTTTGTGGGAACATATGAGATTGAACATAATTTTAATTGGTAAAATGATGTCAGTTTCAGCAGAACCAGTAGCCTTGTGCTAAATAAGTTCATGTCAAATCCAGAACTGAATACCTGCCTCAGTCAGAAGTGATACCCAAATTCAGCCATTTCGCTTGTAGTGAGACCTATTTCTTTTTTGAGGAGGAAGTAATGAAATCTCAGTCACTCCTATCAGAACTGCTCTACTTCATATAAGTATTCTTTGGGAGAAAGGGAACAAAAGGAGCCTCTACAGACTTACTTTGAAGTGTCTTATCGCAATCAGAAGAACTTGGTTCTGTCATCTGAACTGAGTAACATCACCAAGGCATTTTCTTGCTTTCTTTAAAAGAAGAACCACACAGCTATTTCAAAGGTTTCAGAAGTGCTTGAAACTATTTATACTATAGCTCTGTTTGATGGTGAGGGAAAATAATTTCCCATCTTCACCTCTCGCTCTCTTGCCAATATCATATTTTTTCTTGTTTAAATATTTACAGCTAACTGAACAAACAATCTACGCTAGCTGATGTTTTGACCAGCTGTTTGATATGGGAACCGATGAGCACGTAATTATGTATTTCATAATATTTTTTCATCATTGCTATAATTATTTTAATTTCACTTTCATCTTTATTTCAATTATATTTAGTTACACACATAAATGTAAGTGGTCCCTGGTCTTCAATAATTTGTTTTCCTCTATGTCTTCATAAACACTGTTTTTTCATTGAGCTATCAAAACAAGCTCAGCATGTCATTTGTGCTTTTAACAGATAGAATGTGCAGATGGTATTTCTCACGTGCATTTTATTTCAAATTCATGTGCTATTATTTTGTATTCCCTTTTTTATCCTTTCGCACTTTTTTAATGTGCAAAAAAATATTCTCAGCCAAGATATCATGCTATCAAAATACCGCTTCCCTTCCCCTCCTTCCCTTTGATCTGAAATACAGAGACCAGTGTAGGGAATTAATAGTGCTGACCACTCTTCTTCCACCAGTTTTCAACTTCGTGACTACCATTCTAGTCCATTCTTGAGATTAGTGCTTGAGGACAGTCCAAGCAAATCTGCAACAGGAATGCAGTGTAGCTTCTGCCTTAACTTTCTTCAAAATTCCCTAATACAACACATTTTAATTATACAAACCTGTTCTGAAATATTTGTATTTTAATTTTTTTTTATTAATTTTTCAAGCTCAATTTGCATTTCTGACCTTGAACACCAGTTAGTGGTCAGTAAATTGAGGACTCTTTCATCTGCCAGAATCAGGACTAATCTATGATTGTCCTAGATCCACTAGGACATAATCTAAGTACTACTGATATTACTCTCTAGGTCTACTATTCAGCTTCTCAACCTATAGGGCAGTGTTTTGGATGCTTGTAAACTGCTTCTGCTGTTCCTTAGGTAAGTATATAAAATCCACCTTTTCTGTAGCTTAATTGTATAAAATCCATTCCCAAAGCTCACTATACTGATACTACACTCTATTATATTTGAAAGTTTTATTTGGTGGCAGGAATGTCTAAGCATAGAGAACTAAAATATAGTGTTAACTGAGTGCTCCAATTTATTTTCGTCAAGACTCTAGTCCAAGAACTGAGTCGATTCAATGTAAGGAAGGGGAGAGGGTTGCCTCTCTGACTTTAACAGTATTTGTGAAATGACTAATAGGAAGATTGCAGAAAGGCAAAGAAACGGCAGAAAGGAAAGAAAGAAGATATAGGGGTGAAATAAGGTATCTACAACTGAGTACATGCAGGAATCAGGAGGTAAGACATGAAGCAGCATAGTTTTGGAGTTCAAAGCTATCAGTCTAGGAAACTGGAGATTGTAAAGACTGGTTTTTCAATGGGGCATCAAACAGATAATAAATGTAATAGAATTTGAAAAATAAATTTAAAAATTATCAAATTTTAAAATTTAACAAATGCAAATATTTTAATGAAAACTTTTATTTGACATAAAATGTTTCACAATATATTGAGGGTTTTTTTGTTGTTGGTTTTTTTTTGTTTTTTTTTCATTAGAAGTCATAGAAAACTCATGGACTCACAGGTATCTTTGGTTTAGGAAGGAGTAGGATATTATTTGTTATGATTATTGTCTTTTCCTAGGTGTCAATTACATAGTAAAAGATGAATCTCCTATTAGGAAACAGGCAAATAGAAGTCTGTATCTTATAAAAAAAAAATTAGAAACAAGTTTGAAACAGAAGTCAGCAATGCTTCTATATGAATAAAAGTTTGGAATAATAAGTATTTAAAACATGGCTTATGGAGCTAATTCAAGCAAAGGTGTAGCTGGGAATGATGTGCATCAATAAGAAATCAGAGCTGCTAATAAGGGGCAGCTCATCCATTATTGAAATTGATGTCTCAGAAATGTAAATAAAGACATCTCAAAATAAAGACAACTCAAAATAAAACCTCACAATTTAGTACATACTGACAGGGATGTGTAACTCTAAAACAGTTACAGTGTTTTCAGACTGGAAGCACATGAATTGGATTTGTGTTTGTTTGATTTTTTTAACACAGTACAATTTCAGGGAAATACATGCAATAGACACAGAAATCAAGGCCAATTTGCTGAATCAGATACATTGTCAATTACCTCTTAAATCAATAAGTCTATCCAAATAATAGAATTCTTTTTTTGTATAAAAATAGGTCTTGTTTCCAAACATATATTTATAGAAGCCAGTAACTTTTTGCTGAATCAATGCATTTTCATTTACATCAATGCACTTATTTTTCAGCTCCAGATTTTTCAGTCAGAAGTACTTGCCCATCCAATGCATATTTCCAGACAACACATATCCATTCAAGCTAACCCAATACAGCTGCATCTGCTATTCTGCTATGAATAAATACAATGTTTTTCTATGGAATTGAATTCATATTATTGAAAACAACATACCTGAAACTATCACACTTTACATTAAATCAGCATGGTGCAACTGCAACCAAGATTTGTCATTTATTTTTCAGCTTCTACTGAATGCATACTCACATATTGAATAGGCAGTGTTTTGCCGGTCAAAACTTAGAGCTAGTTGAATATATATATTCAGGTATTTTCCAAGTGGAGCTCAAATGCTTGCAATAGTAATGGAAAACCAGGTCTCATTACTCAAGCAATTTTTCTTTGCTGTAACTTCCAATTCTTAGGATTGACAGGTGAAGGGCAAAAGATTCTAGAGACCAACTCCTCAAAATCTCATTACAACCTCTTCTCTACTTGCTGAGCGTAAGTTGCCAGTAGTGAAAAAGTGATTGTTTTGGGTACAGATCCAGAAAAGATAAATAGAGGTCCCTTTTATTGCTATTTACACTATAGATCACCAGAGAGAAACTTTATCCACATGAAACTAGGATTTTAATTTTTAATTTTTTTTACTTCAAAGTAAACATGAGGGTGTGAAGAGGTAAGATACTTTGTTGTAGCTGCCTTCCTGCATCAGCACTTTTTTTTACTATTCTTTCATGATTCCTACACTTGTGTTTCATTCTGTCTACCATGAAAATATTTTCTGCTATTCAGTTCTGAAGATGAAAGACAGATGAGCACTTTTTCAGGCCAAGTCACTTATCAGTTATCTTTGTTGGTAAAATATTGGTGTTTGCAGAAATATTTGGCAGTGCTACATATTTTGCCCTTCCCTCTCTCCTTCAGAACTTAAAAAGCTGATGAAGAAAGAAGTGTAGTAACAAAATTGGTTTCTATGAAATCTGTTTCCAATTAACAATTAATTAGGATGACTATTTTAAGTGTATGTAGTATAACTAGAAAGAGAGCATTTTCTATGCATAGTATTTACCAAAAATATTTTCATGCTGCTCAAAAGATTTTTATCTGACAGTGGCAAATAAAGTAAAATGAGAATAGTGACAGCTACAAAAGAAGAAATGGATTTCATGTTAACTTTTACTCAATAAATTATTTTCTTTTCCTTAAGCATAGAACCCACCAAAACTGACTGTTTGAGAAGTCTATTAGCAATTCAGTACAATAAGCCATGAAAATTTCCTCAAAATTCTTGTATTGTAACAGATTAAAATATCAGTCACATATGCATGGACCTACTTCTATCTTTGCAGCCTTTCTATAGTGGAGAGTAACATCCAGGGAAAGAAACCCACAATTACGTTTTCAGATTAGGATTTGTGTTTTCATTATAATGTTTGACCTTAGGCTGCAGATATTTATTCAATACAATTTCTTATAACTACCATACCAAATGTAACCTTAATGATACTCCACAGCTCTGCGATGCAAATTATAATCTGTTCATGATTCCTATTTGTGCAAATGAAGCCTAATTAAGTCTTTTCTATTCAGGGAAACATTACACATTAAAAGAGGATTTTTTTATTGGAAAAGCAAGGTCAATATAAACAATTAAAAAGAATTTGTTGCTGAGCACTCTGAAAATGTAATTTCAAATGCTTTTATTGGATTCAATTTAGGGGTTCCCCACTGGTTAATTTTTGAAGCACATTTATGAGAACTGCAAACTTCACTGTGTCCTGAAATCTACTTCATTAAATTAAAAGTGAACTAGACTTACTTTAATAAACTATTGCAAATAGCCTTTTGTTCCATAAATCTAAATTTTTTTCTTAGAGCAATCTTTTCTGCATTTGACCTGAGTGTACACATTTGTCAGTAACAAATGTACACTGCACGGTAAAGACTGACAAAAACTATTTTAAGGTACTGTCCAGAGAAAATGGAGGCCTAACACTTCAATTTTGAGCAACCTTTCTGAGGAACTCCATCAAATCTGTAAATATTTTCATAGATTGAATTTCACTGATAATTTTATTAAATTTCTTAGAATAATATTTATTTTCTCTATATCCTATATATATTATTTGGACTTTTGATAAAGCTTTTCTGTACCCAGATATGGTAACATTACGAATGGAATAAAAACACACAGTAGAGAAATGGAAGTAAGGAATCTAATATTCAACTTCCCTGACTGGACTGCAACATAATTTGGACTGTGGATGATTGCTACAATATGGTTACCAAAATATTAACAGAAGTAATGACATTAAATGTCACTGCCTTTTTTAAGTTTTGACTTTTTAAAATTGCGTTTGCAGCATATATGACATTGTAGTTATAAATGTTTATGCTAATGAAGGTTTCAACAACAGATTTTCTGATAGTGATTATAATGGCATCGTGGCTTTAGCACTTCTGAATAGTACAATTGATGTAAATTCATAAATCTAATGATAACAAAACCCTTCAATGATCTGTAATAGTCCCTTTCCCTTCCTTCACCCTATCCCCCATCCCTGTGACCTGATGGGCAACGCACTGCAAATGTTGGAATTGTGTCCGAAAATGCCCCACCACTAAGGGAAAGACACTGATAAATACTTTTTTTTTAAACTGTCCTCTATATAACTCCATTCAGAGAAGGCCTTCAGAAAAGCTTTCCTTTTCATCCCTCCCTACCTCTCTTCCTTCTGCCTTCAGCTCTTTCCATCCTTTTTTCTCTCTTTCTGTAATCTCCTCATTTTCTTTTTCTCTATTTCACTCTCTGTCTTTCTCATGTGGCACCATCAGGAAGAAGGTTATGTTTATCAGATACTAAATAATGTCTTCTGTATTCAAAGTCTTTGATATTAAGAACATATATATATATAGTCAATATCCACGTTGAATTTTACATATATTAATATATAACATGTTAATATAGTAATATATTTATATTCATATGTTAGCATTTATCATTATTAATCAGTGCAGAGTTTGATCGCATGCATGGAAAACGGTTCCTAATTCTACTGGTAATACACAAGAAAAAAGTTGGAATGCAATTACTTATTTCAACATCTCATTTGCTCTTCCATGCTAAATAGGAAATTACTTGTGTAGATAGCAGTGACATGTACTTACTACAGTTCTGAAAATGAAAGCTTTAATAATGAGAAGTTGTGAGGGTATACTCCAGCCCTACCATGGTATTGTCTGCCTTGAAAGTTCTAACTTTTTTTTATTCTGATTCATCTATGGATTCCTAACAGAAATGTTTATTCCTTGTGGGCTTCCTGTGCCGCAGAGGTGATATTACACCAGCCCACATTTTAACATCAGAAATGAAGAAAAAGAAATATACACATTTAAAAGGTAAACAGGTTTAGAACTTTTGAGGTATAAGTTCAGCTTCTTTGTAATCAGTGATTTAGCCTTTTTAATCCTTGTGCAAATCTGTTGCTTTGCATTCAAATTTCTCTACTGCTGATCTAAGCTTTCTTACAAGAAATGGCTTACTTTGTATTGCACTCTCCTCCCCCTTTCATGCCTTCAGGCTTGCAAACACAGTTACAGTTTTCTTTTCCCTGTCCATCTGAGGAGGAGAAATGATAGAGCAGCTTGGTGGACACCTGGCAATAGCCAAAGTCAACCCATCACAATCACTGTCAGAGTAAAGGATTTCTGTTATATTTAATCTAAATATATCAATTTTAAACCATTACCCCTTGTTCTGTCACTATGGGTCTCTCTGAGTCTTTTTTATAAGATCCCTTTAAGTATTGAAAGGCTGCACCAAGTTCTCCTTGGGGTCTTCTCCCCTCCAGGCAGAACAGCCACAACTCACGCAGCCTTTTTCCATAGGAGAGGTGTTCTAGTCCTCTGAACTATCAAGTAAATCAATCTGCAATTTCCAAATGTAAACTACTGAGACTGGGGTAAGGCTGAAGTGAAGCTGCTATTTTTTCTTTTCATACCAAGAATCATCTCACTATAAGTTCAGCATAGTTAGGTACTTTTCTTCAAACATCTGTCAAGAGCATTCATTGTAATTGAATAATTATCTTTCAGGTGATTTTTTTTTTTTTGTAATTGATATTGAGAGATAGTATCATTTGTTTCAAATACAAAGTTTAAAACTGAAAGCATTTAGTGCTCAAAAACATCAAATTTCATAGTAAATACCACATAAATATTTTTATCATATGATTTTAGGCTAGGGCTTGGAAATGTTGCTACCACAAGTATACATCTTTTATACATGCATTTGCTGTATAAGTAGTGATAAGCTAGAGTTAAACTGTAATCTCTGCCTCTTAACTGAACTTCACATGGCTAAAAATTGAAAAATGAAATTTTCTCTTCTGTGACAACAACAACAACAACAACAACGAAAAAAGCAATTATAATTTCTGCCCGCGCAATATTTTACATAAATCTCATTATGGCATCTGGACAGCTATTACTCTGGTTATTCAAAAACCTTGATGAGCTCTCTTTTTAAAGATGATCTAGCATCTATTTTTAGTATAGCACAAAAGCACACTTTCAGGATGTAATTTTAATATGTTGTTGTCATTCCTTTCACATTTTTAGTACAAATCACTAAAAAACATGTGCCATGAGCCTCATCTCAAACCTATTTTAGTTAATGGAAAGAATCTCTCTGGCTCTAATGTATTTGGACCCATTCCTTTTTCATTTGGGTAGATTGCTAAACTCATCCCTTTTTCAAGAGTTTGGGAAAAAGAAAGTGTTTCCAAGACTGGGTCTGCATTTTATGTTTTGGTTTGCTTCTTTTGTTTTACTTCAAGGAGGAATGGGAAAATGCCTTTCTGGGGAAATCTAGTGAGTGTTTTTCAGTTTCACTAGTATTTGGAAAGGTGATAGTCAAAGATATTCAACGAATTCATCCTTTTACATATAGGTACACACACAAATACAAAAACTCAGGTGCACATATGCACATGATGTGTCTAAGTTTTTATCATATGAAAGAAAGCATTACGTGTTCTTCTGTTCACCTCTAAGGAATGAACAGTATTAAAATTTCTAGAGCACCCAATCACAGTTACTTTAGATATGCAGACTATCCATCTACAGTTATGAAAAAAATATTATATAATTATGACCTTATGTATATTACCCGGAAAGAAGTTAAGTCAGATCTCATGGACATAGGAATAGGATACTAAAACTTTGGGGGGGAAAAAAAAAAAGTATAGTTCGTTGTTTTTCCTGGATAAGAACACCTATTTGAAACTTTCCAAAAACTAATTTGTTTTCTGTATTTTATCTCAAAATGAAAAGGAGAATAGAATAATCCCTCTGAGATAGTTAAAAAGGTGTTTTGACAGTGCAGCATATGCAACCAAGCCTTGCCAATGGCTGTCATATCAACATATGCCCAGTGTTTCCTTGGTACAAACTGTTCCTGGCAGCTGCAGGCAATGTTATTACTATTAGAGCCATTTTATATTTATGTCCTTACTTGTTTTGAAGTGCAAGTAGAACTGGTAAGTGATATGGAAAAAATAATAATAAAGATTGTGTGTGCAAGAATGTGTAAGAGGCCTCTTTATTCCAATTACTCCTATGAGAAACATGCACAATAACAGATTGAATAGCCCTATTTCAGGCACTTTTCCACCTTTGGCCAGTGCAAGCACTCCAGAGGATGTGCTAGAAAATGAGAAGGGAATAAGTTCTGTCTTTCAGAGAACAGCACACTTAAAGAATGAAAATTCTAAAAAGGAGGTAAAAACCACTGGTCACTCTAAGGGTAGAATAGCATCCTCCACATACTGGGAAGGTCTAGATACTGAGAAGTTACACTGAAAGGGTGTTAGCCACCAAGCTAACTGCATTCACTGACAGTTCTGTAAACAAAAGTCCTTCAGCACCTACAAATGTCCATGACTAAAGACAGTCTGAATGTATACATGAGAAACACATCTGTGCTAAGAAGCTAAATGGAGTATTGGCTTTGTGGTAATAACTACTGAGTTAGAAACTTCACAGCTCCTTTTGGGTTCCTTCTACTAAATCTCTAGACTGCTCTTGCAAATTCCTTCACACATGAAGGCAAGTGCCACAACCTAGAGTCAGACTAACATTTATGCTTAAGGGATTAGTTTTATTCATTTATTGAATTTGTTATGGGTGTAGAACTTGCTATTTATGCTGAATCATGGCATTACTTTTTAGAAAAATGCACCAATATTCATCAGGAAAGCAATAAAATAAAGAAAGTAGAATAAAAATTTAAACCATTTATAATCTCTTTCCAGGAAGAAAGAATCACTGAATTTTGTCTGTAGCATAGCATGGATCTGTCTGTTCAGCAACTATCATATTTACAGTGTTGGAGTCTTCATTGATCCAGTTAATAATTAGTATTTAAACAAGCTCTTTGATTTGGTGACAGTTGTGCAAAATAAAAGGCAACTGACAACAGAAGTAGATACTTTTTATTATGCTACCTGGTGATAGGTTATGAACTTCTTAGCAAGCAGTAGAAACAAAGAAAAATTACCTCAGTGGGAGAGTTGTGATTTCCTTGAAATGTGTTTGCATATGCTGCAGATGGTAGGGGAAAAAACCCAGCCAGCACATGCTGATAAGTCTGCTGGAATGATATTGGCACTATTCAGACCAGTAGATAAAACACTGGTCCTACACCCTAGATAGAGAGAATTCCTCTCTCTATGCATTGTGATCCTATCTGTCTAGGTAGCATAAGTTGCTGTATTCCATGTTTGACAGATATATGTATTTAAATGTGTTAGACTGTAAATGGCTCTTAAGAAAAATTACTTTTCTGTTACAAGCTGGTTTTCCTCATCAGCATTTTCTGGACCCTCCAAGGTCCACCTTAAAAGAATATATGAGGAAAAAAACCAGACACAATTGCAGTTTTAATGATTATAAAGATTTTAATGATTTATAAAGATTATAATGATTTCAGATCGGGTAAAAAATGTATTTCGATGTTAATACAATGAATATTCTCAAGAAAGACATAGATCTCAATTTTTCCATATCACAGCATCAGAGACCAGTTCAGGTGGAGAATGTGATGTGTCCTAAGCATACAAGGTTTAATTATACCACAAAAATGGTTGTGTGCATTATCTGCATTTGAGGAAACCAGTAAATTTTCTGGTTTTTGTTTAAAGCCAAGATTTGAGGAGATACCTGTACAGTGTCACAAAAATAGCAGGGATGGCTGAGCTGAATTCTTGTGAGAAGGCACCTAGTGTCCCTGTCCTTCATCCATGACTTTTCTTTCAACCTCAACTTTCAGAAGAATGCTCCTTTTCTCTTATATCACATAATTCTCCACTACTTTCAGAAATGAGGTGTAATAGGATTGAGTTAGTGTTCTAGCAGAAAACTATTACTTAAGATATGAATTTTTAAACAATAGTTGTTTCTGTGCTACTCTTTTCATTAGTTTGGATTTACATACTTATACAGTGTATTTCAAAAGGTTTTTTAAAGACAGATACTGTGTTCAACAGTAATTTATGTAGCAGCCATTAGAAATACATCTTTGTGACAAAGCTTTATCTAGTGGCTGTGTTCTTGGTTTTAAGAAATTTCAAAAAAAATTGACTTCAATGAAACCTTTAAAAAACTGTATTCATTTTAGTGTTTTGTGGGACATATGTGTGATATTATCTAATATGTATGGTAGAACAACAGTGGTATTTTACACTGCCTGAGGTAGTGACTGAACTACCTCGTATAACAACAGGTCAGGCATGTCATCAATGTTGTTCTCATGCTAATTTACTATAAGTGAAAGCAGATTACATGGAAAAGTGGGAACTACAGCTAATAAGGAGGTACTGGTTTGCCTCAGAATCTACAGTTTTGTATTTTATATCCTATACTGCAAAGACTACAGCTTACAACATAGTGAAAATAAATTTAAGAAGAAAACTTTTGATGACGAAGGTTAAGTTGGATCACAAACAAAAAAAAACAAAAAGAGAGGTTCTCTATATTATATGATTTAAAAAGTTAAGGATGTATATCCTGCATTTGTATATTGCTATTTTATAGCAATACAATACCAGAAGCAATATAGGTATATAGAGAGAGATGAAAATAGATCCCTTGTCTTTTAGAAATGCTCACATATTTCCAGAACTAAAATTGTTTATGGGAAAATGTAACTGTTTTAACATTAATAACTTAGTACTGTAAAATAATTAAATAGCACATTTATTATTCTAAAATTATTTAAATTTATACATTCTTGTTTCAAAAGTAAGGAAATTTAATGATTCTCTCTTTTTTTTTTAAATAAAAACGTATTTGATACTCTGGATTAAAAAGCACCAAAGGGATCATTTATTCTTCTTCTTCACAGACAAAGACATTTAGAAAGTCATTTTTTTTACAATACAGATTGATAACTTTTTAAAACAATACAGCTTATTTTAGCTCTGCTGAAATCTTAGAGGGAATTTAACAAGCGCTGCACAGAAAAGTGATGCTTTGCTTGTTTTAGTTAAAAAATAACATCTGCCTTTGCCTTTCTAGCAACAGGATCTGTTCACATAACCATTGGAGCCAATTTAAGAAAAAGGCAGTCTGCCACTCATCGCTGTTTAAATCAATTTATAGGTGCTATTATCATGGGAACTAATCAATGTACACATTTATTCTTAAAATTGGCACCGGTGGCAGACATCCAAGAATATACTTCAAATATCTTTTTTAAGGATACACCTTTGCTGTTTTGTGTATTTTATACGTAAATACAGTAAAATAATTCCCATCCAAAAAAGACTGAAAATGGTGCATATAGTTTATAGCTATTTGGAGAAACATTGACTGCAAATCTTCAATGAATCGTGCACTGTTTAACAATGGACCCTTTTTAGAATGCAAAAGGTCTGTTGTACAAGTCCATAAATAAAACAGGTGCCTACCATTTGGAATGAATGATGACATGGCAGCCCCACAATGCTGAATAAAGTTATTGTAGTGGGCTGACACTGGCTGCATGCCAGGTACCCACCAAAGCCATTCTATCATTCCTCTCTGCAGCTGGACAGGGGAGAGAAAATATAACGAAGGGTTCATGAGTTAAGGACAGGGAGAGATCACACCAAATACTGTCATGGGCAAAACAGGCTAGATATGAATTGAATTTATTACTAACAAAATCAGAGCAGGATAATGAGATGGAAAATAAGCTCTTAAAAACACCTTCCCCCTGCCCCTCCCTCTTTCTCAGCTCCACCTCCTCCCCCAGAGGCACAGTGAGAAAGGGAATGGGGATTATGGTCAGTTCATCACAAGTTATTTCTCCTGCTGCTCAGGGAGAGCAGCTGTTCCCCTGCTGCACTGTGAGGTCCCTCCCACGGGAGACAGTTCTCCATGGACTTCTCCAATGTGAGTCCATCCCACAGGCAACAGCACCCCTCAAACTGCTGCAATATTGGTCACTCTTCCACGGGGAGCAGTCCTTGGAGTCTTTGGCGTTGCCAAGGATTGGCTCTGCCAGACATGGAGGAAGCTTCTGACAGCTTCTAAGAAAAGCCACCCCTGTAGCTCCTCTGCTACCAAATCTTAGCCATGCAAACCCAATACAGTTACTAACTCCCAAACGATTAACAGCAGTAGTATTCACAAAAACAAAAACTTAGATTCTCTAAGTTATTCCACAGTTAAAAGGATCTCAAAGGATTCACAAAAGATATACGCCCCCAAGTCTACTTTATGTTTCTCTTTTGCTGATTCCTGATGCTCCCCTTCTGAAATTGTGGCATTCAATAATGCTGTAAAGTTGGGATTAAAAAAACTCCAGATTTTCTTCGTTTAATTAAATCTTTTATTTTTCTAGCAATGCTGCTAGGATTTTTAAACTATGCTCTGGAATATAAGCATCCGCTTCCTCCTCTATCCAATTTTTCATGTTTTATAGGCAGGACATGCAGTGTTTTGTCCCATTATTTTTTCTGCCTGTTTATCAAAGGCTTCTTTTTTGGTACTTTATCAGAAGCTGGTCGTCTGTCTGGATTACTGACCTAATACTGTAATCCATCAAGTTTTTACCTTCCCCTGCATATGCACAAAGTGCTTTTCAGCAGACAGTCAAAAAATGACAAGACTGGATTTTCGTGTTTAGAGAAGCTTTAATAATAACAATACTAACAACAAGAACAACTTTTAAGGTAATGCAATTTTATCACCTGCTCATGGTTTTCTGAGAAAGCCATTTTTGGAAATTTAAATAGAATGGAAATAAGGGTTTTTTTCCAAATTTAACTTACTTAGGTGTGTCAGAGAAAAAAACAACACCAGCAAAAGTTAACTGCTAGGCTATAGTCCATTCCATTTAATTTACACACTCAGCTGAAACATTGATAGCAGACTTCTTCAGGTGAGACGTCAGACACACAAAGTTAATTTTGTAGCAAGTACACAAATCTCAGCTGCAGGTGAAGCAAAATAGCTTTACATATATATTTAAATGCCAAGGATGTTGATCAGACTAATTGGCAATTTTAAATCTTTATTTTTAATCTGTACAGTAGGAATTCATCTTAAATTAACAGGAGGAAAAATACTGGAGGTGAAGAAGCCTGGATGCCAGTAGGAAATTAAAGGGGTAACAGCAAAGAGTGTCTTAAAGAGTGTCAGCAAAGAGTGTTTAATGTCTACTAATCTGATATACTCCTAGAAGGAAAAAAACCAACCTAAAGTAGCATAGTGTCAAGATGAATTAAGTTAGAATAGTCTGAAAGACTTCACTGAGTTTAGAAGTGACTTGCTTTAATCAAGACTAATATATTGCTGATTAATTCCTTAATTGTAGAAGTTTTTGTAAGAGTAAGGCTATTAGTTCTGCATCTAGGAATGCCAAGTTAGCTCTTCTGAGTATTTGTTTAGGAAGATAACTTTTTTTCCTCCTAAGGTTTCCTTTGTGCAATATTTAAAATTATTGCACCCCATTACAAAGTAAGATCCATTTCAGTAATATAATTTTTGCATGATTCTAATAATTCAAGGTTAATATTGACAGATTCAAAAGAAGTTTACTGTGTGTTTCCAAAAGCTCAACGTTTTATTCTGGGGTTTTAGGTGTAAATTTAAAGCATTTCATGAGAATTTGAGCTCATGAAGAATCTAGAACTGACACTATTTTTTTCTTTCAGTTCTTTCAGTGTAAAGAAGGAACTGAATAGATCAAATTGTTGCTTGATGTCCAGGAAGCAGGATACTGGAAAAATTATCTAAACAGCATTCCATAATGGCAATTCCAGTGTAATGCTAAGAAGAAGAACAGAAATCTGTTATAGAAGTTATCAAGACTGAAAAAGAAGTAAAGGAGATAATATAAGATATAAAGAGTGAGAGATGGTTTAACACTGTTTCAAACAACTATGACACTTACATTAGAAGATGATTCACACTTTGTTCAGGAACCAAAAATTATTTTAATGTAAAGTGACACCTGGCCTTGTCATTCCCAACGTTTAAGCACCTTAGTCTGAGAGTGCAGATAATAAACACACAGGTATGTAGCTAGGTTCTCAGTGTATCCCCAAGCAATAGTACACAAAGAAAAAGAATAACACTTGCATGATTCCTGGCCAGCAGGGTGCCAAAACCAGTCTCCTGGAAAATCTGACTAAGGAGACCTGCTGTCATCCCTGGTAGATGCAATTGCTGAACAGCGATGGCAACTTTTTGGGTGAAATGTTGGGAGATAGTGGCCATATGACCAGTTAGGCATGGTAATGGGAGACAGAAGCAGATGACTTAGAACTATTCCTGTTAGATGATCTAAGTTATTGCAGTGTCACTTTTCTGTTTTGCTTTTATAGTCATACCTACTGTCTTGCTGGTCATGGTTAACTTATGTAAACTTTGCAGCAGATTCTAAATATTATTTTCCTGTATGTGATTATTTGAAAATAGCTGCTCAAATTCTCTTCTATTTCCAGACAGAAAGTGTGAACAGATTTAAAATATTTTCAAATTACTAATAAAGTCTTTACTGCTTATTTTAACTGCAGGTTTTTTGTTTATTCTACATCACTTCCCCTCAGCCTGTCTTAAACACTATATGACAGCCAGAGAAATGCTGAAACTGAAAACACAAATGTGAGGAGTTAAAAATTTTTATTCCCACCCACCACTGATTCATTTTGGAAAATATTTGGCTAGGGTCGCATTTGCAGATTTTGACTCCTTGAAGAAGCTGAACAGGGACACCAGGGGAAAAAGCCAGAGAAAGCTAGAAACCAGTTTGGAAATGTTCCTAGAAATGTCTGTCCTGAGTACAGCTCTCCATCAGAATCTCCCAGCAACAACTGAACACTTTATGAATAAATTACTGTAATGAGCAGGCAGAAATCTGTAGTGTTAGATTAGTTTCTTTAATACTGGAAATGTCTTTATTAGCCCAAGAGTGGATCTAATGTCAAATTTAGTGTCAAATGAGTGCTATTAGAGTCACAGTTTTTGTAGCAGACTCAAGAATACTCATCTCATTTTCTTACAGTGCATGCTGTAATATAGATGTTTTCTTCATATGGGTATTGAAAAATGTCTGCTAAGCATAAAACTTAGGGATGCATGTACATTTTAAGAGATGGCTTACTGTACTGTAGGTCTTAGTTACCCTATTTAGGTGAGAGAAGTACTTTTTCCTGATATTATCTACCTTTCTGGTAAAAAGACAAATAACCTTCAAACTTTGATGTAACATTTCAGAGGAATATGTTTTTTCACTTGTACTTGTCATAGCCCTGAGAGCACCACTAGTCCTGACTTGCCCTGCTAAGCCCCACAGGGGCTCCCTCCCACCCTGGACAGAGCACAGGGCTCTGTTTCAGCCCAGGACGGAGCCAGCAGTCCCTGCCCCAGCCATTTCGCATGGATGTTGGTCTCCAGCCCTGTCTAAAGTGTCAGCAAAGAAAGTGCTGTGTTGGTTTGTGCTTCCAGCCTTGTCTGCAGTTAGTGAGTGTATGTTTAGAGTGGTGATATGCATTCAGTCGTACTGCTGCTGGGACCTGGGGAGAGAGAATTTCAGCATTCTGGCTGTATGGGCCTGGAGGGTGAGAAAACCCCTGCTCTAGCATTGAGCAACTCTGGCTCCAGTGGGCCTGGAAGAAGCAATCCCATGTCCCCAGAGACCACTGTATTCAGCTTTTTTTAACACAGCTGATGTTTTATCTTTATCCATGTCATGCTGTTGCTGTCCTGACTTCACATAAGAGTTTTAATTTCAGGTATTTAATGCTGTTTGCCTGTTGGTGCAAACAGCTGGGAATTCAGTGTTTGGTTGAAAAAAGTGCTTGGTGATGGTAGTGGGTGAACTGCATGTCCCAATAGAGGTGCCTGTTCCTCCTGTGCCTCCTGCTGACTTGCTTACAGCCATTTGCAGACTTCCCTGCAGCCCTAAGATTTCACACACACCTCCAAGATTTCATGACACCTTTTAATGCTGAAATTTACCTCTTGAAGCATCCTCCTGTAAAAGGTAATATTTGGGAAGAGAAGAAAAATATCTTCATTTCAGAGAACTCATCTTCCAGCCTTTCAAAATGAAGATTTATTTTGTATCTTTGAGTTTTGCAAAATCTTGACCTGGCTTCACATTTGTATTCATGAATTTATTGTCTTCTTTTTTAAGCAGTGCGCTGCCATCAGACAGAAGATATTCCAGGCTGTCTTCAGCTTCACTGGGGCCACTTGAATTTTAAAAAGCTGCATGTACTTATTTTTCTTACTGCATCAAGTGCATCAGACACATTTTAAAATCTTTCTTTGTTACAAAAGATTACATGGGATCTTTTCAGAAAACCACATCTGTGGTTGGTAACAGCCTTAAAATATGTCCTGCCAGAGCCCAAAGGCTGACAGATCCTTGTTAACAAATCCAGGTTTAGGCCTCAGTCATCCCCAAGGTCAGGGGAGTAAGATTAGGGCTGACAGTGGCAGGAAGGGCATTCCAAACTCTCATCTAAACGAGTCAGTTTTTCTGACTCTTATTGAGGTTTCTTAATGCAATATGTACCCAAACATAGGCCAACTCAGAGAGGAACAAGTTTTTCACACAACAGTGTTTTACTCAGTTATCCAAATACATACTTGGAAATTTGGACTTCAGTTGCCAGTTGTCTCTGTAGCATCCGACTAACTTCCCTGTACTCCACACACACAGTATTACTTCTTCCTGATATCATTCCACTTGCTTGTCTTTCTGCTCAAACTTGTCTGAGAGTAAACAGAGATATTCCTCATATCAATGTTAAAGAGTCTGCATTCAGCTTTATTTCCTTGCAAAAAATGTAGATGGTCCTGAAATATACCTCTTCCTGATAAGTTTTTGCAAATGTGTCTCTGGAAGTCAGTGTAGCAGTGACATGACCACTACCAATTGTCTGCTGGATGTGTGTAGAGGCAAGTGGAAGTATATTTTTGGAAATCATTAGCAAGCATGGGATAGCTGGAGCACACTGTCACAACAGTTGTCTGACTCCAAACAGACACTGAAGCCTCCAAAGGGTAAAAATGTGGTTGGGTCAACTTCAGCAGGCACTTGTGCCTTACTATGGCAAACAGTACAGGCACTAGCAAGCATGGCCACGCTCACATCAGGCATTGAATAAAGTGATTTTTGGCATGAACAGTAACTGGCAGAATTTTTAATTTACATCTGCTCCTTTGAAATTAATTGTTGCTAAACTTCTATGTAAAAAGAAACACAAATCTTGCAAAATACTAATCACAAAGAAATAAAAGACTTTTCACTGGTTTTCAGATAACTCTTGACTTCCTTCTGTCTGAAAGGAAATCAGAATTCAGGAACACTTTGTTGCTAAATGTACTGTTACTAAAAGAGCTTTTGTGAGACGTCTTTCCTTTGAAAGACAGGTAGAGAATCTTCTAAATTAAGTTATCAGCTCCCCTATTTTTTTTTCTAATGTTTTTCATCCAGCCTAAATTTTGTAATATTCTGGTTTAGATTTTTCCTGGTTTTGAAGATGCTATTAAGTAATAAAAGCTGAGGTACAGTAGAAAATGTAGTTCAAGAGTGTTTATGCAATATATTATTTTACCTTTTCCTTTTTTCCTTATTTCAATGCTGATGATAACTTTGCACATCTAGTGTGGTTCATTTGCAGCTAGATGAGGCACTGTCAAATGATCCTGCTGCAATCACACAGAACTTACACAATAAGAATCTGGCCATCTTTATCCTATTTTTTTTCACATTGGCCTATTGCTCAGCTTTTCAAACACCCAGAAATGCTTTTATCTGATGACATTACACAGTGAGTGTCACAAAAGAAAATAGAGAAATACATTAGAACCTGTGACTGCAAAGGTTATGTTAGGAATATGTTGGAACAAGTCAACAGCTGTGATGGGAAAAAACAACATATCAGTACTCTTCTTATATTTTAAATTTCCTTTGGTTCCATGAATTTCACTCTTTCATAACTTCTATTAAAAATGCATAAACTTTTTGATTAGTTTGTAACAATGTGGAACCAAACACCTGGATATGACAGAATTTAATTTTGCTGCAGAAGAGCCATTCCCTTGATGCAGTGGCTGGGATCACCCAGTCAAAGCCAGAGTAAAGGTTAGGAAATACATCACAGTCAGTCTGGCAGGAGGCATTTGATAACACCACAAATAACCTTATCCTTGCAATGATTTAAAAACAGGAGGGAGGGTAAAAAAATGAAACAGGAAGCTTTTCCAGAGCACGAGAACTCCTTTCAAGAAACCCTTTTTTCACTTTTCTGCACCAATGCCTTTCAGTTATTAACTTTTTTCCCTGCTTAATGAATGCAGACTTTCTGGAGGAAAAGACAAACAAATAACAAGACTTTCCAAAATGAAACCTCCTTGATGCTTTGAGTTAAAAATAATTAGATCCTAAAACACAGTCTTCTCAGTCATGTACAGAGAGTGATATATATAAATTGATTTTGATAGCACTAACAGTGAGGTAAGCGAAAAAACCATAATGATAAAAAATGCTTTCCTTAAAAATGTTACTAATAGTAACAATACAGGTCTTAAATACTACATTAGCAGTTCCACTGAGAAACTTAATGATTTTTCCCACCTATGTTTTAGAAATATGTTTTTTGGGAAGACAAAACTCACGTTATGGGACATAGCGACAGACACAGTGTGGTTCTGCTGGCCAGGGCAATATAAAAATAACACTGTAGATTTAGGTAGAAATCACTGGTGTTACAAGATCATTTAGACTGAAGAGTCAAAGATTAGGTTTCATGCCAGCCCTGTTGCTCCCTTCTTTGTTGTCAACTGCAGATTTTTAATCACACTACCCAAGCAACTGCCACTGAGTCAAATGACATTTTAATTGCTTAAAATCTGCCATTTTGAAAACATTCTTCAAAATATATTTGCTTCATGGCATAGATTTGTTAACCTTGCCTTAAGGATCAGAAACCTTAAGGGAAGATCTTCAAAAAAAGGCTTTGGCATAATTTTTTGGACATTTTAATTGATTTCTTGATATGAAATTTAGCCTTAACATTGCAGTAACATAGATATGTGCCTTTAATTAAATGAAAGCTTTCAATTTCTTCAGATGGCCATGAAAGACAAATACAGTTTCATGTGACTTATTTCCCAAAGTAGCAATACTGCTTGTTTCTCTCTGAGTTGCAAAAATAATATTACAGAGAACATCATGAATAATGCAAGAAGTCTGATTTAACACCAGGATTATTTCTGGCATTCAGTATCTGTGAATAGCATATTAATAGCATATATCAGATTTTATGATTGAATGATAGAAATAACGAACTGGCGCCGAGCCTTTGTGATTACTCGCCAAAAATGGGATCTGCTCACTAAATTGAATAAATTTTATGTCTAAGTCTAAGCAATTCAGTGATTTGGACTGCAGGCTAGAACACTGGCTTTTGCTTTATTTTTTCAACTGTTATGTGAATTTACATGAGAGTGGTAATTGTGATGGTCATAAGGAAGTAAAATTTTGGTAATTTAACAACTATGCACTGTGTAAATGTAAAATAAATCTATGCCATAAAAATGACATGCGACATTAAGAAGAATGTGATGAATCCTGTAGCAGAAATAAAGCAATATTCTGTCTTTACCATCCCAACAACATCATTTTCAGGTATTGGTTTAGCAGGGAGAACTCAAGACTTGTAGAGCTGTTTCAAGTTTCTCAGCAGTATAAATAACAAAACAGATTACCAGAAGAGGAGCCCTGGAAAACAAAATTTGCTGTTGCTGTTTTTCCTTCAGTCCACACACATAAATGTCTTTCCTTGGCAGCAGCCAGCCTGGCTTTTCCTCTTGTACAGGAGGAGAACAAACCATCTCTGTTCTGCTGATCACTGCAGCCTGGTGTCCAGAGTACCAGAATAACTCCCTCATTTATCCAGAAATGAAAGTAGTTTAAGGATAAAGCCAATATTCCTTAAATCCGTTAACTCCACCCCTTTTTAAAATCCTCTCTCAGCCATTTGCACCCAGCAAAGCTGAAATATGAGCCTGATTTGTAAAGACAGATATATACGGAAATGAAAACCTATTAGATCAAGGTGTTTTATGGCACTGCAGTATTTTTCTCATAGAAAACAGGTGAGTTACCTGTGAATTTTTGGAACTGAAGTGTAGCAGATGCAGTTCCCACAAATGTCACTTTGTCTGACACGACCTTTGCTTTGAATACTCTTTTCAAGCACTCTTCAGTCCTGAAATAGTATCATAAATGCAGAGATAAATCTCTTTAAAATGTAAAGGTTCCTACTAAACTCTGCAGCAAATACAAACATGAACACTGCAGTACAGATCAATAGATGCAAATAGCTAATCTTAATTAGTAAGCTGTTGTGGCATTTGATTTTGTATCCTAGAAAGGAACTAAAATCTCAACAGGAATTCTTATTTAGGACCCCTGTTATAATTAGCAGCTTTTAATGTCAGAGATTATATCTGCATCTGTATTAGGGTGACTTTTTTATTTGCAATCATTTTTGCTGATTGAAGAAAGAAACAAAGACATAGTACTGCCTACTCTTCTACCTTTACTCCCATAATATTTAAAAAGTGGGAATAATGAAATACACTGCAGCAATCTAGTCTGAAGGGCTAGGCATTCTTTCCCATCCCTGTGAAATATTTTGTTAGACCATTTCTCTCTAAACCTGATTCCTGTTCCATTAGGCACAGATAAATAGCTGCTTTCAGCCACAACAAGCTAGTTTCACTAAGCACAACTATGGAATAAAATACTCCATGTATTCTCCCAGTTATGCAAGGAAATCATGATTCTAAACAGAAAATGCCCCTGCTTTGTTTATGTGGTTCTTTTATTTTGCTTTTTGCATTTATGATGTCGTATTCTAGTTACTGTAAACCTTAGAATTTTTTCTTCTAAAAGGTGTTAGAAAATAAGAAGGCATTGTGTGCTTTAGTGCACTTTACTTATGGGGAAAAGCCAACAAAGAATAACAAAGAATAAAACCTCTGTATCTGAACTTGAAGAATATAATGTTGTGGGCAGCTTCTTATGACTGAAAGCACAAAGTAGTAAAAGCCTTTGTTCTTTGATTTGCAGCTGAAATACTTTTTCCTGTCTCTTCTTTTGGGAAATAGGATGGAAATTGTAATTCTCCACTGGCTAGTCCAGTTTCCAGTGACCATTTTATTGCAAGCTATATTTAATTTGCCTGTGAGAGACTACATTCCCGTTTTTCAAAATGTGAATAGGAATCTCCTATACAGTGAAAAGCTGTAAGTGCAATACCTTAAAACTTATACCTGTAAAGTCCAGTCTGAAGGTCACTGTGTTGCCAGCACATACACATTTAAAATCTTTAGAACTCAGCTTTCATTTTTTTTTCTCAGAGATTGCAAAGGCCACTTCTCTGAAATCCTTTCCTTCTTCATAAGTCAGAGCTCTGTTCACTTTCTTCAATTGCTAATTGATTCTGACACTTCCTTTCGAGTTGTAATTGCTTTCTGTAGCTTTACACAGGTCCACCTCGCTTTTTTTTTCAGGGGGTTATCATGGTTTAACCCCAGCCAGCAACTAAATACCACACAGCTACTTGCTTACCACCCTGTCACAGCATTGGAAGGAGAATCAATAAAAGGTAAAACCCATGGATTGAGATAAGAACAGTTTAATAATTGAAATAAAGTAAATTTATAAAATAATAATAACCACAGCAATAAAAAACAATAATATCAACATCAATAATAATAAAACAATATCAAACAATAACAATAATTAAGTATAACAGTAATGAAAAGAGAGACAACAAAAAGGGAGAGGAATAAAAGCCAAGACAGACAACTTATGCCCAACTTAATTGCTCACAACGCTGACTGATGCCCAGTCTGTCCCTGAGCAGCAAACAGCCCCTTCTGAACAACTTCCCCCAGTTAATATACTGAGCATGGCATTCTATGATATGGAATATCCTTTTGGCCAGTTTGGGTCAGCTGTCCTGGCTTGGGCCCTTTCTGGCTTCTTGTGCAGCTCTGCACTAGCAGAAGCATAAGACACAAAAAAGTCCTTGACTTAAGGTAAGCATCACTCACTCAGCAGCAACTAAAACATCAGTGTGTTATCAACATTATTCTCATCCTAAATCTAGCACTGTACCAGCTACTAGGAAGAAAATTAACTCTATCCCATGAAACCAGGACAGGAAAAACAGAGATAAATCCATCCAATCTGTCCTCACAGTTTAAAGTACGAATCCAAAAGTGATGAGAATAGCAAGCCATTGCTACAAGATATATTCAGGTTCCAATGAAAATACTTCATAAAAGGAGACACAGGCTTCAGAGTGCTACTTGTCCTTTCACAGATCCCAATTTTAGACTTTGTACACTTCTGCACAGTCAAAAATCAGAACACTGATTTTCAACACTTAGTAGAGCTCTGCAAAAACTGTAGGAGTATAACTGTGTGTTATACAAGTAAAATATGAGTCAATGGTCTTTATTATTATTATTACTATTATTATTAATTATGTGAGAAAAATATCTCTAGATATTTATGAACATTCTATGTCCTTATATAATTACTGAGAATATTAAGTTCCTCTCAGGTAAATTGTAAAAGGACAGTTTTCACAACATGCTCAGCTCTTAACATTTTAGCAAGCATGTTTTAAGCTTGTGATGCTGTTTCCCAAACCATCCAAAAAGATGTAAAACACTGTGATATGTTTGGTTGTTGCCAGCAGCTGCTCTGTGTGGGAAACGTAGAATCTTATTTAATACCTCCTCAGAGATGGCAAACAGATGGTTTAATGCACTCTTGAAATGTTTGTGCTAGAGATTCAATTATTTTTGTTCAGTTAACAGCCTATTACTACTCTCAGGATAAAATGATGCAACATTCCTGATCTTAAGGCCATAGACTAGCACAGGCTAACATTTAAACATTGTTATACAGTTTGATTAAAAAGGTATTAAAAAGGTATTACTGTACCTTCTACTTTTGTTTAAGATTTCCAGATCTCTGAGATCGAGTCCAACCTTTGAACATGACCATGTCAACTAGAACACAGCACTAAATGGCAGAATCAGTCTTCATAAACATCTCCAGGGTTGGTGAATCCACCACTTCCCTGAGCAGCCCATTCCAATTTTTACTCCCCCCTTCTGAGAAGAATTTCTTCGTAATACCTATCCTGAACTTTCCCTTGCAGAACTTGAGACTATGTCCTCTTGTCCTATTGCTGGTTGCCTGGGAGAAGAGGCCAAGCCCCACCTGGCTACAGCCACCCTTCAGGTAGTTCTAAAGTGAGAAGGTCACCCCTGAGCCTCCTTTGCTCCAGGCTAAACAACTCCCTCAGTTGCTCTTGAAAGGATTTCTTCTTCTTTTTTCCTTTCCCTCCCCCTGAGTGTCCTTCCTAGGAAGGAGCAGTGTCTGATAAATAGACAGGGCCCAGCATGTTGCTCAGCTTCACACCCCTCAGGAACTGCCACAGCATTTCTTCACATATTTTATCACTTTAACAGGGTCCTGTAGTTGTTCAGGGGTGAACTTCCAAACCATTGTGGGAAAGAAGTCAGCCAAAAATTGGCCCATGTTCTCACATTCCATGCCACTTATGACTATTCACCCTTAGAGAAGATGTCCGAATAATCTCCCTAGAAATCTCTTTCTTGATTCTAAACATGATGTAGACTGCGCTGAGGAGACCTGGCAGACTTAGAGACAAGAACATGCTTTCCTTAACATCCAAAGGGAATTCAGAAGTCTCAAATGCTGTTGTAACAGGCCTGAAGGAGGAAAAGAAGGTCAAAGGTTGAGGAAAATTATCCTCCCCTGTTTCCTGCACAGGCTGAATTCCCAGAGGTAGCACTCAAGGCCAAGGCAGGAGAGCAACACTGAACACACATTCCAGATGACCCTCATTGCCCTTTATGTTGTCATGCCATAAAATTATATCCCCCAGTACATCAACAAAGCAATACTGATCCCTCTGCCTGAAAAGCGAGCTCTGAAAAAGAGCACTGTGATGGGCACATGGTGCATATACTGAAATATATAGGGGGTTAGGTACCACACCCACATGAACCAAGCAGCGTTGTAACTAGAGGCTGCCTATGTAATCTAAATGCTTAGATCAAATTTGTTTCCAAACTGCTCTGGGCAGATCTGTTGTTATCTCAACCCTTGGTGCCACAACACAGCGCCAGTTACAGCTGTCATGGCTTAGGAATGGTATTCCCCAATTCAGTGCCCTCTCTGACACTCTCCCAAGCCAGACATTGATCACATGTTCCCCCTGCCTTCCCTCTGTCTTCTTGCTCCAGGGATGGAGTTGAGAACTGGAGACACAAACAGTGGAAATCATGGATTGAGACAGGAACAAGTTACTGGAAACAGCAATGAGATAAGAAAATGAACAGCAACAATATTAATAATAAGTTGTATAAAGGGAGACTGTTTTTATGTACAAAATGCTCACTGAACCTGACACAATGTGGCATGACCCCAGTCAGCAGCACCCCACACCACCCCAGTCTGCCATCCTTGCTCCACTGGAAAGTGATACCCTTCTTGGAAGCAAAGTCCTTTCCCCCACCCCAGCAATGACAAAACATAGTTTCAAATAACATGCCCATAGTCACACCCCTTCATCTATTGCAAAAAATTAACTTTGTCCTGGCTGAAACCAGAACAAACATCTTACCTAAATCTGTCTTCTTTCATTCTAAAGCCATTAATGCTTGTGCTATCAACACATGCTCATGTAAAAAGCTCCTCTCAGCTTTCTTCTAGCCTCATTTAGGTACTAGGCTGCTTTAAGGTCTCCCTGGAGCCTTCTCTTCTCCAGGTAGAAGAAAACCCACTCTGCCTGTCTACAGAGGAAAGGTGCTCCTTTGATCACTGTGGCCCTTCTCTGGACTCACTCATGGTCTTCTTATGATGGGGCACCCAAGGCTGAATGCTTTGACTCCAGGTGGGTCTCGCTAAAGTGGAGGAACCACAAAGTGGAGAGAATTAACTCCCTCAACCCACTGGTCACACTCCTTTTTATGCACCATAGGATATGGCTGGCGTTCTGGTCTGCAAGTGCATGTTGCCTGGTCATGTCAAACTTCTCATTTGCCAAACAGCATGCTGCCTATTCTGTTTGTTTCAATTTACTTTGGGAGGGAGGGTGAAGTAATTTGATTGCTCCAAAACAACAATAAACATGACAATATTTTACATAAGTGCTTAACATGCAGAAAAAATCCCCAATAAAACATGAATTAAAATAAAGTAAGCATGAAATTTCAGAATGATTTGGAGAGAACACAGAGCACTCAACCTTCTTTAAGCTACTTATTATAAATCATTTATTAGAAGTCATATAAGTCTGTACATGAGTTGTATGTATAATAACTCAGTGTGAATATTTTCAGATTTCAGAAATAGCTAGAAAACACAAGATACATTCAATGGACAATAAAGCAATATTAATGCAAATGCTCTTTTACTCTACTATATTTTTTCACTCAGTGGTCTATTTCTTTTTTAGAAACATGGCTATTTGCCTCAATGATGGAAACAGGGAGTGTTGCTTTCTCCCAAGTTAGACACAAAATATGTCCTTTCCAATCCATGCTCAGAATATCAGAACTGACTCACCAAAATCCTGTACCCAAGGCTCTGTTGGGTTATGACTTGAATAGCTAAAGACAACTTTTTCTAGAAAAATTAAGAAAAAAAAAAAAATCACTTACTGTAATGGGATTACTTCTTCACTGAAAATCTATAGACAGGGAAAATATTTTAAGAATACAGAGAGTTAAACATTGCAAAAAACATTGCTGCTTCTTTGTTATCGAATGAGAGAGCTAGGTAGATTGTAAAGGCATTTGGTTTGGTATGAAATGAAAAATTTCATGGAAATTTCCTATCTTTAACTTTGATATAAAACATTTTTCCTCCTTCTGCTGTCTCTTTTTTTTGCAAGCTTAATGAAAATAAATTCAAATAAATAAAATTAAGAGAAGAAAATAACCCCAAAACCTCCCCACACATTCTTTTCACAGAAAACTCAGTAAAATTCCATCAATTGGATTTGACAGTGGTTCATTATTTCATCTCTATGTGAGTGGGTTTTATTTATTTTTTTTTCCCAAATGAATTTAGCTTTGCTCTGGGTGACTTGAAATTTTTTATGAGGAGTACCTAGAAGAAATGATAGTAAGACTCAAACTAAGAACAAGAATTAAAGGAATGAAAGGAGAGAAGAAATAAAAATCTTATTTTCTATTGGAAACTTTTATCTATAGTCTATTGGAAGAATATAGTTATTAACAAGAATTATTCTCCATGTGAGTAAACAAAGAAGAGTATTTGTTATTGTTTACAATAGCATGTTCATTAGCTTACATAAACTAGAGACTTTATAAGCCTCTTCAAATCAAACATTTTTTACCAGGTATTTTAATTGCTGATGCCTAGGCAACCATGAAATAAATTACAAGTTGCCCTTGCATGAATTAAACCTGGTATGAGACTTGCCACAAACAAAAGAAATATTTCTCTGCTGGATTTCTTTCTGCATCATTTACTCCCTGCAGTTTAGAGTAGATTAATGTGTTCAGAGACTGATTGCCGTAATTACTCTGCCCTGCTGCTCTTCTATATTATGCAAACAAATGCACATGATGAAAGAGAGAAAATGGACAAGAATAGAGAGTCTTAGGCTCTCCCGATATACAACTTAAAACAACAGATCATGAATAAAAGCTCAAACTTTGAGCTAAACTTGAGTGCATTTCACAAAGATGATACATATCATTAGTTCTTTTTTCATGTTTGTTTCAATGACTTTTTATGTAAAAATTTTACATTAAAATTGTTTTTTAGTTCATTCTCCTAATTTAGCAACTTTGGAACTGTGACAGATTTTCAGTGTTGGTAAGCTAAAGTTCTTTTGAAAAACTGCTTCCAAATATTTGTTTGCCAGTAGCAGTCATCAATGGAAACAATTCACTTATATTTCAGTTACAGGAAATGACCATCATAAATAGCTTAGTTTTGCTTTTTTATTCCAAAAAAAAGAGTAAAATAGGCCTTTTTTTTTTTTTTTAATATGAAAGGAGGCTGTAAGATGAATCAGGAAGTTTTGGCTGGCAATCTGATAATTCCTACCAGTTGCATGGTGACAATTTGTATACACTAATGTGTGTCTAAAATTTACACATTCATGCACACTAATGAAATCACTCATACCTTTTTCTGACTACACTTTACCCTTCTAGCACACTGTAAGATATCTGGTCAAAGAGTCCCATTTCAGGAAAAAGGCTCAACCCGGTGACCTCCAGAGGTCTTTTTCTACCAATGTTCTTGTGGCCTTATGAACCCAGTCTTCCTAGAAATCGAGAGAAACTCACACTGTCTTCTATAAACCCACAATTCAAAACCATCATGTAAGTGTTCCTGCATTGGCCAAATGGATTAAAATCTATTGCTGGTTATGGTTTGCATAAATGTGATAGTTATGGCAGAGAAGTTGACAAGATGTATTCTTAGTACTGTGTTGTTTTTTTTCTCCTACCCTCCTATTTTTTTTTAGTTTTGTGAATACTAATAAAGATATGCATAGAATGGGGATTGCTGTACTTTCCTTTTTTTGTTGCTTCTACTTATTTCCCTAGGTAATTATCAAGAAGTGAGGTTTAGTGGTTTTTTTGTAATCTATATTAAACATCCTGTAATTGTAAATTCTCCTGTTTCCATTATAGAGGAGACCTCCTTTTTAGGAGGAACTAAAAAGATCTCACAGCATTGACACTATATCAGGGATTAATTCCAAACTTACAAATGCTAGAAAAGTCTCTTTCCTTAATTTCCTTTCCAAATACTTTTCACGATTTTTGTGTGCTATCAGTGAAATGTCTACTAAATGCTGTTTTGTATTGAGCTTAAGTATTTTTTATTTCCATTACAGTAATGATCTTTTAAAAATTTATATACAATATTGTATATGTAAATATATAGTATATATTATGTATATAATAATACATACAAGTATTATATAACTATATAGATATATAGACATATAGATATAAATACGGAGCAAACTAAGAGATTAAATGTCATTCAAGAAAGAAAGAAAGAAAATTTTAAAAAAAGGAAAACTTATCCTTGAAGCAGGATACTGAGAAATGGCAAACTTGGTTTTCTGCCACAATGAGTCGTGTGCTAAAGTCATTGGCAGTCAGCACCATCTCAGGTAAGAATCCATATCGTGCCTTATAGGATTAGAAGAACACTGTGTTTTATGTAGCTGCTTACTTTGAAGGAATTATATCTTACTTAAATTTGTCTCGTCTTTCTCATGCTTTAAAGTCCAACATCAGATTACCTTCTCATGTGTCTAGATATATTTATGGAAAATGTGGCAAATTAAGCTCAAGTTTTCTACTATATTTTTAAAATTATCTGATGATGCTTGCTTCATTATTGTACTAAGAAAATAATAATAAATAAAAAAAATAGACAGAAACACTAAAAACAAAAAAAGGAAACCACAAAAAAAATCAAAAACTCAGAAACCAAACATAAACAAATAAACAAAATAAAAACCAAACCAAAGACAAGTAGAGACTTTCTATGAGGCTGTTAGTCTGATGAATGTGGCTCAGCCTGTAAATGCAAAATGAATATTTGGGGGACAGGTCTCAGGAAAAACATCTGTTCTCAGAAATCCATAGATATTGCAGGGCTAGAATGATTCTAGTAGATATTTTCAAAGGTGAAAGCCATATAATCCAGTGGCCAATAAAGGCATTGAATAAATGAACTGGACTTATTTTGCCTGTTCTATTTTCTCTGCTTCATAGCCCAAATTCTATTTGCACATAAAAATAACCCTTTTTATCTTTTTCAGTATCTGTCACTAGGAAGATTGCTATTCGAAGTTCACCTATCATGAAACTTGCATCTCAACCAGAATAACATTTTGTTCAATCAGACTGCAAACAGGTTCATGTGAGTTCAGTTAATTTGCAAACAAATGCTAGAATTATATTTTTCAGGTTTTATGTGCTTTTGGATATTGTTACTATGGTTACTAAAACCATAGCATGATTTTTATGGTTATGAAAATCCAACTTTTATTGCATTAAGCTTCCACTTAAGACAAGCTCTTTGCAGTTAATCAGGCTGGAGCAGTACCTCGTTTATACCACTGAGGTCTTCCCCGCTTTCCCTGACCCCTGTCTCAGGCTGTCCTGCCATTCTTGCAGTCATACTCGTGACTCATCTATGTTAATCATTTGTTTCTCATGGCTTGGGAAACATTTATGCGTGTTCTGTCTTGTACCAGAACTTTTCACCCTTGATTGTATTATCACTTAGTAAAGGTGAATCAGTTCAGCAGGGAGATGTTCAGAAGTCATTTCTTCCTTGCCTTTATCTATTAATTACAGCCTGCCATCTCAGATTTTGTAAGTGACAGCGTAAAAGATCCCAGTCTGTTCTAGTGCATCCTTAAATAAATTTTACTTCAGCAGCAGTTGAAAAGCTCACATAGGATGCTGGAGCATCAGGAAATAATTTCTCTTGAATTCTATTTATGAGGGCTTAAACAGTTAAAATCCTAAATTTAACAAATTTAGACTGATATTCACATCCTCACTTATGACTTCTCAGAAGATGAGTAACAAGGAAAACAGTCTCAAACTATCTTTCACATTTAATGAACTAGATGTGCACACCTGCTCCATTATACTCTAGTGAAGCCGTATTCTTTGATGAAGACCAGAAACAAGGGAAATTTAGCTTATTTAAATGAATGGTGAAAGCAGAATTTCAGAAAAAGGCTTTCCTCTTTCACTTTAGCAAGCTTACTTATGCCCATTGCTCTGAATAATGATGTTCCCTTACCTTCCTTCAGTAAGTAAAGGAAAAGGTATTTTACAATTCTATGCCAAATTAGAATATTGATGGGAGCAATTGTAGACCTGAACATCACAATGCCTACACTTCTTTCTTAGATACCTTCCTATCTCTTGTTTCTTAAGAAGATAGTAAGTACAACTACTGTTTGCCTTTTACCGAAGTTGAGTAACAGTAGAAGTCCAGATACAAATCACTGGATATTGATAACCACCTGTATCAGTTTGACTGCAGTCAACAACTAAGCCTCACAGAGCTGCTCACTCCCCCTCCCCCACTGGGATTGGGGAGATGATAAGAAGGGTAAAAGTAAGAAAACTTGTGGGTTAAAATAAAAATCACTCATAATGGTGACTTAGGAAGACAGACACCATCATTCCGAATGTCGCCTCCTCCCTCCTTCTTACCCCAGCTTTATGTGCTAAGCTAAGGGCATGTGGTGTGAGATATCCCTCTGAACAGCTGGGGCCACCTGTCTCAGCTGTGTCCCCCCCCAAATTCACTGTACATCCCCAGCCTGTGCTGGTGGGCTGGGGTGAGAAACAGAAATGGACTTGGCTCCTTGTAAACACTGGTTAGTAATAGCTAAAGCATCCCTGTGTTATCAACACTGTTTCTAACACCATCTAAAACCCAGACCCATGGAGCTACATTGAAGAAAATTTGTATCCCAGCCAAAACCAGCTCACCATTACTGTATTGGTTTGAAAACAAACCAGTGGGAGATCGCAAATCAGGATTAAATTTTAACAGGAAAAAAATAAAAATAAGTGAAATAATACAAGGAAAAAGCACTGACAAAGTCAGATACAACCTGACACCCTGCTAGGGTGGTGGTAGCAGTCCAAATGAAGTAGCTCACTTGAAGCAGTGGTCCGCTGGAAGGTGTGGCCTCCAGCTGAAGGTGTAGTGATAGCTCTTGTCCCCTGGGAACCCAGCAAACAGGGCTCCCTTAGGCAGTTCCAAGGCCAGGTTATATCCAGGTGGGAATGCTTGGCTCCTCCCTCCTGGGCGGAGCATCTCACAATAGGATGAGATAAGTCCATGAGTCATGCAGCGGTTTCTTGCTGGCCATTGTCTGTTATCAGGGGTGGGTCATAGCAGGAGATAACAGCTAATGGCCCACAGCTGGTGGTAATAGAATACATCTCTATTGTAACCTAGGACAATTACCTACCCTTGCAGATTTACCTTGGATTTGTCACAGCATGGCAGATCATATATTTGTATCTTAACCAGAGGAACCACTCTCCTGTTTTTTGGGACCACTGCTTTCTTTGGAACCCTGAAAACTATGTGCAGGTATTGCATCAAAGAAAAAGACCCTACATTAAATTAAAAAGAATACAGAACAGAAAAGGATGGAATGTCTGTAAATAAACCTGAAATTAACTAAAGAAAAACAAAGAAACAAAAAATCCTGCAAGAAAACTTCAAGTGAAGCTAGTGACCAATGGCACACTTTTCAAAGAGAACATCTAGTTTTGTCTTTTTCTTGCCTCTGATAACAAGTATTTTCCCAGAGCTGATCATAAGATTTATCACCATATCTTTAGTTACTATGCCTGTTAACATTTCTGTTTTATTATGTATGAAACACAACAGCAAAATTTTGTTTAGTTACGAAATACTAAGTATTTGGTCAAGAATGATTCCAGGCCAGTAAAACAAAGTATCATGACAAATGATGAAGAAATAACAAAACCTCAGCCGTGGAGGGTTTTTTTTTGAGAAGTTACAATTAGTTGATTATTTCATCACCTTTTTTTTCCCTTAATGCCTGTGACCAGATACAGCATGAATACCTCCTGCATCTTGGTAGAAAAGGATGATATTGCGTAGTCTTGTTTCTAATTTTCTGGATTTGGTCTTGGAAATACTTTTTTGCAACTCCCAGGCTCTTTAAATGTTGCCTTTTGAGAATTAAACTGACTTTTTAATATGAAAAACATTTGCTGCTAATCTCAGAAATGTCAGTGATGAGTGCCTGTAGACCTGGAAAGCTGCAAAGACACAACAAACACATTATCATGAGGGGATGACTGTTCTCTCCTTGAAATGCCTTATGTAGAACAATCAATATCTTGTTAAACTAACATATTTTTCTCAATTTTCTTCTCTCATTTATGTGTATACACAGAGGGAGGATTAATTCACATAAACTCTGTCTAATGTAAATTATTTTCTCTGTTTTCTATTGTTTGGTCTTTTACCCAAACTAAAATCAGGTTTACAGACTGTGGAATAGAATGTAGCTTTGCTTAATGATACAATAGCTAATCCATATACTTTTATTTTTTTAATTGCTTTCACCTAATTTTTTAACCCTAGGCAGGTTAAAAGTAATGTGTTTTTAAAAGCATTCACTATTTAATTATAGGGCACTTTTTAAACTTTTTATTGCTGTTAAATGTGTTTTCTTAAGATATCTTGATATTATTTTTACCTCCCATTAAATTATTTTCATTTATTCAGACAGTTTTACTCTCATTATAACAAATTTATGAATTAATAGACATGACTCAACAGTGGTTCAGCATCCTGTAAAGGTTAAAGAGGTTTAATATGTTCCTGTCAAAGACACATCACCTTGAAGTAAATCAGACTTTATAAACTCAACATTTTTTACCTCATTGGCTTCCAAAAAGGGAATAGACAAGGGGGAATTATTTTCCACGACTTTTCAGTAAATGCCCTCTAGGCAATGTAGGGAAAAAATCAAAATGCTTAATTATAAAACTTCTAAAAATAACGGGTTTTATAAATATAGACATTAACAGTCTTTGCATGGGAACCAGAGAAACACTCTGTTTTGTCTTATGATCATTTATGATTCTGCATGTGAACTTTAATTAAAATTTGTAACTACCCAACGCTTAGTAGAAGTTCCTTCAAACTTAAAACTTTAGCTTTGTGGTTATACTTTCTGTGTTTATCCCCATATTAGTCTACAATTATTTTGCGTTAGTTTAATATTCCTTGTTTGTTAGAAATTTATTACTGTACTGTTTCCTTTTAGTTTAAATACTTCGTTTTGTGGTATCTTTTAGATGCTTAAATATTTACTCAGGTGTTTAGAAAATTGTGTTTCCTTTTGTCTGATCTTACTCTACGTGAAAGATTGACATCCTCCAACCTATGTTCAGTTTTCTGTGACCCACCACTTAAATTTGCTGTATCCATGCTACCTGGACATTATTCCTTTGACAAACAACAAAAGTACCTTTACATTAGATCATAATTATTCTAATTTTCTAAAATGCTGTGAGCATCAAGCAGCTTAATACTATGAATTTTATTTGCTCAGAGGCCAAATAGTCATCTGTTTTCATCTTCCTGTTCATAAATGCTGTATTCCTATTCCTTTATAAAATATTTGGGGTTTTATTTTTCTAACTGGTGAGTTTTGCAGCATATCAAACAACACTAAAAAGGCTAGTCCATATGGAATTTTGTGATGCAAGGAAACAGGGTGATTTAAATTTTTTTTCATTAAATGCCATAAAATATAGCTCCCCCAGGGTATAAGGAATGACTAAAATATTTTTTACAGTTCAAGAGGTTGCAATATAGCAAAGGGTAACAGTAGTGTTTCAGAGAGGCTACAAAACATTCTATAGCTGAAAAGCACTGACTTAAATATTACCTAACTTTCACATGCTGCTTGCACAATTTATATGCTGCTACTGTACTGCACAATTGAGAACTTACAGGATTTTATACCAAATTTGATTTTTTTAATCTACTTGCTTTTACCCAACTGCCAGAACACCTTCTTTTTATATGCTCTGAATCTATAGATATCCAATAAAAAAGCCTTTCATATATAAATCCTCCTTCAAACAGAAAATTTTTGTAACACTGCACTTTTCTGAGTACAAAATGATCACTTTATGGATGTAAAATCCATCAGAAGTCATAGACTGTTTAGAAGGAAGCCAGTGCTTGTGACAGCGAATACATGCAGACTAGAAAAGTAGGGACAGGATGTCCCACTATAGGTACTCCATGGCAATTGAAATGTTGTAGTCTCTTTTCCCATAAAATTTGAAGAATGACTGCTATAGATTACCAATTTCACATCCTCTTCCCTCATAAATGACTAATGATAACGGATTTAATGCTTCTGAGTAAGAAACTCAGTGCAAATTGTAACCAGAAATTTCTGTATTCGTGATTAAGCCAACATCCTTAGTCATTATTCTTTTCTTTTCCAAGAAAGATCTGGGTTTTTCTCACTAAATTTCATTCTTTAAAAAAAAATATTTCTTCTAATAACTGAAATTAGATTAACTTCAGAAATATCTTTAACACTCCCTTCCAAAATCTTTTCCTTTCATACAATCTTTTTGACAAAAAATACCTGTGAAAGTCATTCCACAAGATTTGTTTGCTTTCCAAAATGAGATAAAAAGGGTCTGCTGCAATGAAGATAGACATAAATATTATTAAAAAGAAAAGTATTAAGGATTTTTTTTTTTTTTTTAAATTAACAGCATTTTTTAAAGTGTTAGGTTTTGGAGTACTCTTGTATTTTTAATAAATAGATTTTGTTAAACTCTGAACTTTATGTGAAAATTCTCCTGACTTTTCTTCAGTTTAATAATGTCTTCTGACATTGAAAATATTGTCGAATATAGAGGCTTGCACTGTATATTCTCTACGCTTATTTTTAATCTTTTCTCCTCCATATTTATTCTTTCCCTGTATGAGAGTCAGATCATTCAAATGTTTAAATTGTTTTTATCCAGAAGAGTTAAAGAATTATCTCCAGGGAAAAATACAAATTTGATATTAATATGAACTTCTCTTGTTTATTTTTTACTGTGCTGCTTTCTCCTTTTAAAAAATACTGTTGTCTTTTTAACTACACATACTACATACATAATTGCATTACATATCAAAATACCTGAGAGAGAAGAGAGAAACATATAACTGAATTTTGTGTGCTTGCTTGCTACAGTTGGGCCAAGTTCCTTTTAAAATTATCAAAGATGCTTCAGCTGGAAGACTAGAATGAGGTTCAGTATAGACTGAAATGATATCAAAAATACAAGTATCACCTTACCAGATTTAAGGCAGTGAAACTACTTTTGTGATATCTGCCGTTAGCTTTAATACATATAGAGTTTTTGTGTTTTTATTGTTTGATCTAACCTAGTAGAAGTTTGGTTTCACTGTAAAACATTGCTTTTAGGAAAAACTTTCCAAAGATACAGGAAAAGTCTAAAGATGGTAATTACACACTTTGCAACCCATGTTTCCTCATTTCTTTCTATGGGTAGGGACCCTGATCCTTATTAAATCTCCATTAGAGCAACTGAATATTGCTGTAGATTTTTTTTTTTTTAATCTAACATTAAGAGGGAGCATATAGTGACTTAATTGCTCTGGACTTTTCATAGTCACTTTTCCAAAGAGATAATATCCTATATAGTTGGTGATCTGACTTTACGGTGAAGGTGTGTAAATGAGATTAAGTTAAATCTGAACACAAGCCTCCATTGATGGCTGGAGGACAGCACTTTAGGAGTGCATTAATGCACTTTTTTTCCTTTTGGAAGCAGGAGGGGAACCTCTTTGGCCACAGCTGAAAATTATGCCTTTTTCATGATGCAGCTATACATACAGCATAAGGTGATCTGCAGGTACCTTCCTGGGCCTGATGTGGCACCATGAGAAGTCAGTTAAAGAAATTCCAGTGACTATGAATGACACAAGCCTACAGTGTGTTACTTGGGAGTGAGTTTCCCATTTAGACAAGTATGCAAAATATCTGTTCTTCCACCAGTTCAGATTCTCTCAAGAGCCGAATACACATCATGCCTTTTCCAATGTTTTTGTCAGACTGTCAGATTACATTACCAAATGAAAAATTGACTCTTCTGGTGTAAAACTAGTAAGTGACAGCATAATTCCAGCTTTGTGCTGTAAGGTGAGAACTCTACAGAGCAGGCCAGAAACGTGATTACACAAAGAAATTCACTGATGGGCTTTCAAATTAAGCTTTTCAAATGTCATAATCTGATATAAATTTATAAGAACAGGTTTAATATAGATAAAAATAGTTTTACTTTAGCTCAGCCCTTTTGAATCAAGAACAGATGCTGTTGTATGGATTGTTTTTTTAACCTGGTATAGTTCTGAAATTATAGATGTGCACTATTGTGCAGAGTTACACCAATAGCTGTGTTTATGCTCAGTGTCATATTCAGAGACATTCGAGAGCATTGCAGAAGACAGTTTCATATGTTTAACAATAACAAAAATGTGTGTTTAGCTACATCAGGAACAGCAGAACTGAAAAGGGGCTGCTTCCATCTCTGTGATTCAAGTGAATATCTTCATTAGAGTTGGTAATGTTATAATGTCAGATATAAACATCCCTCTGAGAGGTTGTTTGACTCTTGAGCTTCAACATAGTGTGCTTACCTATACAGCTGGCTCACACTTGAATTTGCATCTTCGTCCTATGAAAATTTCTAATTCATTGGTTCAGCAGAGTGACTGCTCTGTGCTGGGGTCTGTTTCTCAATAACTTCTCTTTCCTGAGAGAGAAGGACGTATATGGGCTAGATTATTCTAGCTTAATATGTTCTCTTATTTAAGTCAACGTTTGGTATTCTGCCATTTCAGACATCAGTGTCCTCTGAGTGAGTTTGATTGTCCTTTCAGACAGCTCTGGGTATTTCAGGTGCCTTTTAATAATGGATAAAAATGTGTGAACTACTTTCTGCAACGGGGCATAACAAATATAGTAACTTCTGACAAGCTATGACAATGTACAACATATTATCTGTTCCTTGCACTCAAGTAAAAATCTGCATCCCTACAGAGAGGCAAGTTAGATACCTCACAATAGCTGCCTATGTGCAAGACAGTTGGTGAATATTCTGTGATATAAAACACGTTAGTGGTAGAGGAAGAATGACCTATCATATATTTATTGTAGACCAGAATATATAGAGACGTAGCTGGTAGTTTGACAGCGTACAGCCAAGGTAATTTGGGTTCTTATTAAAGGTTTTTTGTTTGTCAATGAAGACTGTATTAAGTCTTCCATAATAATTGCTTATGTATGAGGTTTGCTGTGTTATTATGAAGTGATCATGACATTAGGATTACAATATAAAAGGAAAAAAAATTCTCACACTGTTGAATACTGTATAAAAATTTTTGAAAGCTAGATTGCATGTCAGAATTCTACATGAATAGATTAACCCTAAAAGCCACAGTTAAGATTTATTTTTTCCAGGCCTAATTGACTACAAATATCTATTTTTTTCAGATTAGTTAGCATTTGTAAAGTAATTCTGCATGTGAATTTGCAAACCAGGTTGTCTCCTGTACAAAAGCAGAATATACATATGTGTATAAGTAAAAATGAGTAGAATATTTTCAGAGCTAAAAGATATGAATACTTTTAATGAATATTGACCATTTTTCTTTTCTGCATTCATTGTAAAACTATTCAGAAGAAAACTGAAAAACTTTGCATAAGACTACACTTCTGTGAAAACTACTTTTTAAATTATATCTGAACAGGTATGCTATTAGATATTCTTGATTTTAGGGGAAGAAATTAAGACTCACCCGTCAAAGTTTTTAGAACAGGCATTTCATACCTTTTTCCTACGATTTGGTTTATTCATCTGATTTATTTAATACTAGTTAGCAAACTATGCTCAGATTTTAATGTCTTTGACAGAGCTGACTTGATACAGTAAGTAAATAAATAAAGCTCCATTCTTTGTTATTAGAGCTATTTAAAATGTAAGAATGCAGGCAATGATTCTCAGGATTTAGCCGGACTACAAAATAATTTGGGAGCATGATTTTTGTTGTTTTCTCTGGTGATATATTTGCTATTCTTTAGGGTTAAGAATGGATTCTTCATTTCAACAGCTATTTTTAGTGTTCTTTGTATTACTGATCACCAAAGGCAGATTTAGTTTTAACTCTTCATTTACTTTATATTTAAGGGTCTTAAGCCATTCATGACTCAGGAGATAACTAAAACCTTTGGTGTATTTTGGTGCACCATGTTTGCATTAGTCTCCAAGAAATAGAAGAAGTTTATATTGCAGTAGCTTATTTTAACTCACTGGACAGAGAGTGACTTGGCTTCTCCTCTTCTTTTCTGAAAAAAAACCCCCAAAAAACCAAAAATCCCAACAACTTACAAATACATAAATCAGTTCTTGAAGATCAGACAAAAGACAAGAAAATAGTTACATTTCCATAAAGAATATTTCTGGTTTATTTTTTGGTTTTTTATTAAATGCAGAGTTCACTTCTTGAAATTAAGGCATACATAGTAAAAGTTATACTGGAGATACTTCAGAATGATTTGAAAAAAAGCCTTTAAAATGTGCTATTTTGATATGATATGCTATCCTTCTTTCACCTATCATGCTATCTAACTGCACTCAGTTCCTTCAGTCTTCATGTCTGCTATATAAGGTATTTCAGAAGGAATACAAGCTGTCCACTCTATTTTTCATCTATTTTGATAAAGTAAAAAAGAGGAATAAAAATTACAACGGGAAGTATTTTGAAATTGTGTTTTAGAATGCAGGTTTTCCTATGTTAAGGAAAACATCCTGTCTAATTAATTTGATTTTGCTTTTTAAACAGCATATCCATGCTCCGGCTTCTATGCTTTTCAAATCTCTTGAAGTACCTACAACAAAAAATTTGCAGATGATTTTACGGGCTGTGCTGTAGCTCTGATCCTCAGATCAGATGCTAGCAGCTTCACTTGAGCAAAATCTTTTCCCATTTATTTCCACTTCTGTGATTAATATCTATTCTTCTCTTGCTGCATTAAGTCTGATCAGATTTTAATTCAAAGCTTGTCATTTTTTTAGGTGGCTTTTGGAAACACTTACTGATGCATTTATTTCGTGAGCTATTAAATGTTTGCCTCCTTTTTTATAAGGGTAATTGCACAGATGTTCCAATCTGGCTGCTCTTCAAGACATTAAGAGTGACCTCTGGTTCAAGGAGGAAATGCAGGTTGTAAGCAGGAAGATACAGTCTTAATTAGTGCATCTATAACTCCAGCCACAAGACCAATAATTAAATCAGTCTGATCCAATTACTGTTTCGATCAGATTCAGATTTTATAGTTTGTTGTGTAATACTGTAACAATCTTACTTCTTTTAAGCATCTAAATAGCATCTTATAAGTGAAATGCTGTGTTCATTGTACTGTGAGAGAGCACTAGGAATGTTGTTAAATGCTTGGTGTAGTACAGCAGGATGAAAAGGGCTGTGTTTGACAATCTCAGAGTCTTTTAGAGGTTTCATCACTATTTGCCAAGGTGGAGTTTAGGTGGGACAACAACACCACCAGCATCCCACTTTCCAGCCATACATAACCAGGAAATACTCATCAGGGTGGGATTTTTTATAGCTGTGCAGTGATTTCTGTCCAAAGATTTCTGTCTATTATAGCTCACATGCATGCGCATGCATCTGCACACACACACACATCTGATCAACCCTGCCCTGCCAAGAATCACTTTCCTGTGGCTGAGACTGTATTCTCAGTAGTGGCTTATGGTGATATTTTATTCCTAAGCTTCTGCTGCTGTTGTATGCTGTCATATGTATGAAGCATATGTATGCTTCTCTTATTCCATACAAAAATCACCATCTCAACATTGTTGCAGGGCCTTTTGAGGACTATTTTATTTTCAGTGTGTTGAAATCCACCACATTTGTGAGAGGGAAAAAAAAAAAAGGCAAAACAAGAAACCTCTAAAAGATTATATGTAATGTTGGGGAGAAAAATTTTTGCGTAATGCTTCATTTGTCAACAGTACCTTGAGGACTTTCCCTGTGCTGAACTCAATATTTCAGTTGAATAAGACAAATACCTGTCTCTACTGGTCAAAACTAATGTTTTGAAGAAAGTGGCAATTAGTATATCATCAGTAGGTTTTCTTAACAATGACATATTTTGCTCGATGATGTTGCAGATATATTCTTTTAGCATACTACTTTTTCAAGTAAGTAATTTAAATATGAGTGTGAGTATGAGACCAAATAAATATACAATGAAGGAAACAAAAAAGCTGGCGGTTTTAACCATTTGATTTTATCACATAAAGGCTTTACTTCTCAGCTCGCAGGCAAACCCCCATGCTTTTTGGGGGACAGTTTTTTTTGGACTAAGACCTTTGAATAATTTGGAAAAAAAAATACAGTGGTCTTATTATCAAAAGACTAAATTTTGTATTATAGCTAAGATTTATTTTTGTCTGTATTTTATTTAGGAAAATGAAAACATTTTCCAAAGGTGACATTCACAAAAGAAAAAATATTTTTTCCAGGACAATTTTTAGTCTAATGATAAAAAACTTTTTATTAGAGGAACTTTATTTGAAAAAAAAGCCACTTAACAAAAAGTTTTTAATAAAAAAACTCCAAGGAAAATTATGAAGAAGGAATTAATAGTTTCAAATTTGATGAGCTATTTATTTTTAGGCATATTTAGACTTCCCATCTTTAAACGCAGGCTAGAAGAGTAATTGTGAAACAACTGACAGATGCTTCCCTAATTGCCACTATAAGAGAAGAAACCTATGGTTACTGTTGTCAAATTATAAAACTTAATTGCTAGGTTGGGCCTTAATAATGGTAAGTCAATGTTTAAGTCTTTGTGATGCACAAAAGCAGCTTCACTACTGAAATAAACACAATTTCCCCACAAAGCCACAATGTTTTTAAAATAATGTAAGAACTGAGAATTAAAAAAGTCTTGATAATGTTGAAGGCAATAGATAGGGGTTTTCAAAATGAGACCAATCCCATTATTCTTCATTTGGCTAATGTAAATTGTACAAATTACGCATTTTTCTCTTTATGGTACTTCTGCCATGATGAGACTCAGAGCTTTGCAACTATTCCACAGGTAGGACAAACTGTTATGTGCGAGCACACAAAGGATGTGAAACATAGTCTGAGGCATGTATAATTCTGTCTGGTTTTGGTTTTAATATCAGTGCAGAATTGAATTGCCTTCAGGTGCCCAAACTACTTCTTTTCACATAGGCACACCATATTTATCAAACATAGAAGACCATCTGTCCTGGGCCATCTTTAGACAGATGTCACTGTTGTGGGTGTCAGGGCACAGTAAATTAATGCCATAACTTTCTAGTTGTCTCTGTGCCAAAGACTCGAAGAACTTGGCTGCTGAGGGCAGCTGCAGGACAAAAGTGCCAGGGACTAACACAGACCAGAGAAGAAACAGTTGCCCAAGGAAGCCAAGGACACATCACTGCCACCACTCTTCTTGTGCCTGTTTTCCAAACTGTTGTAGAAGAACCTTTCCCCATATTTTTCCGAGCTGCATGGTAATGTCTGCCAGGATGTAGCTGTCCTTAAATCAGTGGTGTACAAAATGTAAATACTTTTCCAATTCTCTTGGATTTTGAGACTGCAGGAGGAAGCAAGGTTATAATTTCAGGCATTTTCTTGCAGTTCTGAAAACTAAAGTCATTTATGTACTGTATGTACCTGTATGTTTTTATGTATACATAACTTTTGTTAAGGTGATTAATTTTTGATTAATTTTAAATCATTATTTTGCCTAAGTAATTGTTTTCAAAATAATTACTAGTCACCAGCAGCTGTTATTTTATTTAAACACTAGGACTACAAGATTTAAAAGGAAATCATATGCTTTAGCATTTTAAAGCATCATAGACAAATAGTTCACAAATAGGACTTTCATACAACATACTTTAGACACTGGTTTACAGTGATTTTCACTAGTTATTCGCTGGAGGTCTTTTAAGAGTCATCTTAATACCTCGGTGTAACACTGATCTAACAGAGATGTCCTGAGAGCTAATAGACTCTTTATAGGTAGACAGTACCTATTAAATTATAGTAAAAGTATTTTCTAGCCTCACATTTAATAGAAAGTATCCAGGACAAAGAGAAGCAAAGCTTTTGATAGCCACTGGTCTCCTTTCTGCCCAAATTATCTCATGCTCTGTAGATTCTCTTTCTAAACCAGACAATTGAGCAATTACCTGGTTCTGCTTAAACTTTCAATAGCTTCAAAAGGCTAAAATCCTCTCAGAATGACAGCCCATGTACAAAGGTGAGCAGTACTCATGTGCATTAAGAGCTGATCAAGCAGTAAAGAAAAAGTTACACCTAGGCAGCAGTTAATGGTGATTTTCTTACAATATTGTCACTTTATAGTATGCACATCAGCTCCCATTTAGTCGAACACTTATGCCAGACCAAGTTATTACTTTGAATAGACAAAAAAATTTTCAAAATCAGAATCTCCTGCAGATTAGGAAGTAGCTGTGGTCATTCAGTGTCCTTCAGACTTGTTTTCCTTCAATGATACCATGACAATCTCTTTTTTCCCCTCTTTCTGTTGCACATATTCTACACAGTGTTAGATGCTGAACAGAAGCACTTATATCAGGAGAGAAATTAGGCTGGGCTCTTTAATGCAAATCATGAAAAATAAGTACATCCTTGCTTTGGCTATAAAGGGAATTCCAGGCTGCTTTTCTTTCAAGTTAGATAACTCCTTCAATAGCAGTTCCCACCAGACTTCCCCTATATACACAGAGAGACTTCTCCCAATAGAAACTCTTGTCTCCAGAATCATTAATAATTTCTTCCTACAGATTGGAAGGAGTTAGTGCAACAAAAGGAAATTTACTCATAGTCAGATGGCTACCACACATGGAATATAAGATCCAACTGTTGTTATTGTGCCTGTGAGGATATAGCACTTGTTATGATCTTCATTTAATCACCTTGCTTTTTGCCTTCTGCTCATCATATTTCCCAAGGCTGTTAACTTCTTTCTTTATTCCATTGCTAATTCTAATCCAGTTTACCAAAAAAAAAGAAAAAAAAATTAATGTGTACTCCTAATAGTTACAAGCCCTTTCTTACATCATTTCAGAAGAAAAAGTGGGACTCACTATCTCAAGGAAGCCAATTTATAAACTTTCACCCTGCCAAAGCTTATACATCTGTTTAATGTTTTGCTAACAACGATATTGAAGAGAATGTAACTACTGCCACTAAGTTAGACACATGCATAAGTTTTAGCAGGCTAAGGGCATAATTAAATATGTATTATTTCTCTTTTTTCATTTAGTCTTAATAAGAAAGTTGGAGAATTTTAAAATACCATTATCTATATCTTGTCTTGCTGAATTTCTATTGTCATGGTGCAATTTTAATAAACCTAGTGATGTCTATTGATGATGTAAATTGAACATTTTATTAGATTGCTGTCTTTTACAATTAATCTATCTTTTTAAATTCTGTTTTTCTTTAAGAATCAGAAATATAATATAAAATATCTCAACTGATGAAGTAGCTAGATAACTTTTAAATATTACTGGTATGAATGTATGCAAAGATTGTTGTAGTACTAGTAGAAAAATACATCACTATTTACCTCTTTTAATTTCTGAAAGAAATCCTAAAAAATATTGAGGGAACACTGATGATTTCCATGAGTGAAATCTGTTACTAGACCTACTACTAAAATTTACTACTACAATTTTTGCGGAGATATTTCCCTAGAATAGCCACAGTGCTATAAAAACTAAGTCACTAGAAAGTAATCAAGGTAAGAATGATCACTTATTTCCAATAGTATCTTTCATATGGAAGATAATTTATAGGTTTTAGAATGATTTGTCTTTATGGAAAATCTGAGTGAAGGTCATCCTGAGGTTATTTGCCTTCATCTGTTCCTCATATCAAAAGCAATTAGTTCTGATAGGATAGATATTACGTAATAGAAAAATAAGTCAGTGGAGTAATAATTATTAGAATATGGTGAAGAAGAAAGTATCTCCTCATCATCTTTTGAGAACAAAACAATTAAGGACAGCATTTCTATAGTTTAACATTTGTCATTACTGTGTGATTAATTCAATTATCGTTATTAAAACTCCCATTAATTTAACAATACTTTAAAATTGTTATATTTATACTTGTTGACAGATTATTACTGCTAAAATGGCACAACACTTAATGCTATTATTCATCTCTTTATGATGACAAAAATCAAAACAAAGTAAATAGGAGACTGGCAAGCTCATTAAAAGGATCTTTTTTAATAGAGAATTAGATTATATAATATCATATCTATCTGGTTCTCATAAATATTATTCTAGGAGCAATTCAGTAAAAACAAAAATGTGAAAGATGTTATTCAGGTTATTCTCTTTCCATTTGCACTTGCTGTGGAATCATATTGGATGTTTATACAATGTTCGTAGAAACAGAAAGAAAATGCTGATGAGAACAATTAATTAATCTGTAAGAAGACAGGGAATATAAAATTTCTCAAAACATGAATTATAGGATTTTAATAAGCTGCTTTCAGTAGGGCGTATGAAAGAAAAGCACCCAAAGTCCGAAATGTGTTATCTAAAATGCACAGTGGAAATATTTATTATATTTCTTGAGGAAAAATTTTTTTTCCATTTGTTTCAAGTAATACTAAAAAAATAAACTGCAAAAGTTTTCCATAATGTCTGGAGTCTCAAGATGACTCTTAACTAAATGCTGCAGATGACTCATACTGCCATTTGAAGTATATGTCCGTATAAAGAGAAGCCCAATCATGAAAATGTTTATTGCCTTGCACAGAAAAAAAGCAAGATTTTGTTTTTTGCATTTTTTTGCCTCTGAAGAAAGAGGCTGATAATTAAAATATGTTTTCAGTGTAACTACAATGGCATGCACACAACATGGCAATGATAAAATAACATCTACAATATATTTTTTTCAAACTAATAATGTAAGGGAAATTATACTAATCAAGATAAATTAATATCTCAACACAGTGTTTAAATATAAACACAAAAGGTGGTATCCAATCTGCATGTAAATAAGTATTTGATTGTTGAGAAAATAATTAATATTTCCATAGGTTAAATAGGTGCTTGAAGTCATTAAAAACATAGACATATTTGTAAATAAAGATATTTTAAAGACTGGATAAACCTCTCCAAGTAATATTCCAAAAAATTTCAACACTTCACTTCATTAGTTTTTAATTTTAAAGTCAATGTTTAAATTGAAAGTCACAGTAGGAACATTTTCTTATTTATTCTCCATTAATAATTATTCTGGGGTAATCGTTAAGGCAACAGGACTGGAACACCTATCAGATACCAACTTCCAAAAGAAGCTAGAAATATTAACATGTAATTTCTGCCGTTGTTTCAAACCAAAAGGGCACAATTATAGTTAAGTGTTGGAGTCACAAATAATACCTACAGAAGGCAGAATGCTTTTTGTTTCCTTTATTTCAAATTTTTATTTTTCTCCTTTGTAACTTGAACTCAAATACCTTAAATCCTGGTATTAGCTGTTCTTTTCCCAGACTTAAGACTAGTAAGTTTAACTGAAACAGTTAAGGACCAAATGAACTACTTACAATTCCTTCTGTTTTAAACTTTTCTCAAATTACTACCCTTATCTAATAGGATATTATGAGGAAAAAAGAAGACCTCTTTATTTCCTCTTCGGTTGAGGACAGTCAGCAGTGGAGAATGTTGTCCTGAGAGGCATCCATCCTTCAGAGGATTTTATTCCTCAACTGGACTAAGACCTGAATGGCCTCGTCTGACCCAACAGGCAGCCCATTTTCTGGCAGAGGAGTAGCCTAGAGATCTCCCAGGGTCCATTCCATTACCTGCAAAATACTCATAAGTACAACATCTCTGTGTCACGTGAGAGAATAAAGTGTAACTTGTACAAAATTTGAGTAATTTATCCTCATTGACAAAGACCTTTTGGATTTAGTGGGGTATCCTTTCAAATTACACGAGGTGAATAAATAAGAATGGGAATGTTTTGGATATTTGATCTGTTCATTTGCTGTCACATGTGGAATTGATCGCTTAAGCTCTCAATGGAGTAAAACCCCAACTTTTAAAATGTCTTTTAAAACCTTGTGCTTCTGTTTGTGTTTTCTGAGGAGAATATTAATGTGCATGAATGTACAAGATTCTATGGAAAGATTAGCATGAAAGAACTCCATAGGAAACTAAGATTACATTTTCCTTGCTCAGTAAACATCTGTTGTAAAAATATGTCCTAAACAAAGTCTTCCTGGAATCAAACAAGAGCCTTAGGACATCTCTGACTTCAATACTTTCAGGTTTCTTACAAGTTAAGTACATTGCATCAGGATTTAATGTATTAGTTCATTAAATTCTAAATTCAAATAAATGGACTGGGCTAGTTAAGGAAAGGATCAACTATGACCTTGAACACTGACCATAAGGTAAAGAATAGCTGAGCTTAGAAATATGAGCAGGATAATTCAGGTGCTTGAGGCTGGTTTGGTCTCTTATTTTTCTGTGTCCACAAACACACTGAGCACTGAATTTCGTTATATTCCAATAGCTGAAGAACAGCCATTTTGGATCTTTTTCATTATAACAATAACACCCAACAGCCACAAAAAAATTAAAAATACAAAATTGGCTGTTATTTGATTTAAGGGTCAGTCAATTCTTTTTGTCCTGACTCTTCCCTCCTTACTGCCCCATGCCTTGGCACATATATCCAGTTTGTTTCTGCATCACAAATTGCATAGCTGGATTTCTTCCAGGTATCAGAGAATATAAGGTTCAGCAGCTTGGGTGCCATATGAAACTGAGGGCTTCTCTAGGTTTTGCTGTAGAAGATAGGGATGTCCAACAGAGGTCTCCCAAACGTTAGGAACAGGTAATGCATAGTCCTAAATATTATATATTCCTCTGCCCCCAGCAGAACATATAGATGTAAAGCATGTTTTACTCTCAAAATTGCTGTCAGTACACACAACACATTTTGGATGGAACTTGAGAAATAGTTTATGGCTGTTTCTGTGCAGCATCTTGTAGTCATTAAAGCAACATCAGGAAAAGTGATTATAGCTGGCCTAATTTGCAGTGTTTGTGTCACATGCATTAGATGCAAGAGTGAATCATTTAAGCTGCTGCAGCCATTTTCTACAAGATGGTTAGATTGTTTCAATGGCCATCAATCTAGGCACAACTTATTTCTGCTGAGGTAAAGTATACCTCATAGGCCAAGATAAACTCATATCATTTAAGGTGAGACCTAGACATTTAAAAATTACTACTCCTTCCATGTCATGTTAGTACTTTTGATTGCTCTGGCAAATAAACTAAGAGATATTATATACTGAGCTGCAGTCAGAACAATACATATATAGATGTTGTAGGCTTCTGTGCTTCATTAAAATCCTAACACACTCTTGGGATGCTCCTTTCCTATACTATTTTGTTCAAAGGACTCCTTTCCTATACTATTTTGTTCAAAGGACAATATTAATAAGATCTTAATATATAATTATAAATAATTAATAATATTAATAGTAATATTAATTGATAATATTAAATTTTTCCTTTACTATGAAAATATTGGCTACCTCCATAAGCACCTCCGTATTGTCAAATATTTCACAGCTACCCTGAAGCTGCAAGCATTTCTTGATGTTTTTACAAAGCATTTTCACCATTTGTTTTCTTAATAAATAAAATTCATAATTTGTCTCTAAGGCAGATTCAAACAGGATCTTTAGAAGATTTACAAGTCTTTTTTATTATATTGCACAAGTAGTCTATTGTCTGAGAAACACAAAACACCCGGAAGGTTCCTAGTCTTTTTCTTCCTTTTACATATGTGCAGAGATTCTTTCTAATTTCTATCATGATTTATTGGAAGAAGTCCTTGTACAGACTAATTGCGAAGCAATTTTTGTTATTCCACTGAAAACTGGAAGGATATAATTTGATTTCCGAGAAATGAAATCATAGAATATCTCAACTTGTAAGATACATAAGCGTCATGAAATCCAACTCCCTGCTCCTCACAGGACTACTCAAAAATAAACCATATAATGAACATTTTCACCCAGAGACTCCTTGAACTCTAAGAGGCTGAAAAACTAAAAACTAAAAAAACCCAAACAAGCAAGCAAACAAAACCAATTAAAAACTATTTTATGTTAGTCAAAATATAGCAAGTTGATGCTTTAGTGGGAAGCCTGAAAACTTTGGTATAATCAGTCCCATATTTTTTTTACACTACTCTCACATTTTACCTATAGATATTTTTTGACAGCACATTTCACAAAGAAACAAGTTGTGTTTGCTATCATATTGAAGTTGTAAGAGAACTTGAATAATATTTAAAAGTTATTTGCTTCTCACTGATAAGCATTTATTCTAAGTTTCCCATCCTGTTCCTATTTTCTGTTCTTTTTCTAGTCCCCTCTATCCATCTTGTAATTAAACATGTATACTTAACCTGTTCAATAGATCTTTTATTTAAGAGATTAATGATTTTTTTTTTTTTTTTTGTTATTAAAAGATCAGTCATGAGCTGAAGAGACAGAAGGAGTTGATATGAAACTCCTTCTGTGTTACATTTGTTTGAAGAGGTGTGCATAGTTCTGGGCAAAGGAATTGTACCAGAGAGATGTTTTAAGGACCCTGGAGGCTGAGAATTAATGAGAATGCTAAATGCCTGTGTGGGTATTAGTGTGGTATGAAACTGGGTTATTTTGCATTTCTGCATGATTAGAGGGATATTTTTTATTTTTGTATACCCAACTGATAGAGGAACACTGGCCTATTGACCTTGGAGACAGAGGCAGTCCTGGATGAAATGTGTCTCACCCAACTCTAGCTGCCTGAAAAATGGGCCTCTAGTCAAACCCATTTGTCTAGGCCTCTTCTCCCTCCCCTTTTAGTCAATAGAGAAATAGATTCTGCCACAGAAAATTCATGCCCTTATCTGAGACACACAACCAAGATGAGCTGGATTACCGTCTGGGAGTTGCATCTTACTCTTGAATAGGGAGGATGCATTTTGAACTCTGAGCAGCCATTTAAGTTTTAGATGGCTAGCTGAGCTGAAACACACTCTTTACATACACTTGTACATCAGATTTCTGAGAGAAAATTAAGACTTGGCAAAGCCATTCTATACACTGGAAGCAAATACTCCTAACGTATGTTAAAAAGAAAACTGCATTTGCATGGACTGTATTTTCCAGCCTTTCATCTGATGTTGTGTCAGTGATCCACTGGGTCCAAAGAGTCAGCAATTCTCAACCCCATAAGAGGAGGCTGAGGAGCAGAAGGACAGAATGGACATCTAAGAAAGCTCTAAGTGCTTGAACAGTGAATTCAGAGTGAACGAACAGATTTATCAGCACTACTGGAACGGAGAACTGTGTTGTTGCAGGTCAGCTACATCAGAATTAGTGAAAGAGGTAAACTAATAACGAACCATGAAATGGAGTAGAATTATGCTAGTCAATACTTTGCAAAAAGCTGAACAGAATTTGAATCTACCTTGCTAAATTGTATGTCTCTATGTGTGGAAACATTAGGCCAGGAAAGAAAGGGTTCAGATCTCAAGCTTTACAAATTTAAAAGTCAATAGAATTAAAAATTGCACTCCAAGGTTTTGCTTGAGCATGATGTTTGTATCTTGTTAATATGTTTTTAAAAAATCGAATATAATCACTTTCTTAAAATTCTAAATTCTTTTTACTTCTAATTGTCTTCTGAACAACATGAAATTTCTATGAGTATATTTTCAGGAGCATCTTGGTTGTTAACAATGTTATCTACAATTTTGAAATGACTTAGTTTAAATTCCCTCCAGTGAAATTCCAGAAATGTCAGCCTTTATAGTAAGCTCTACTTTGAAGTTAACTTTTCAGTTGTATGTGAATACAAATGCTTTATTTATTGTCTTCTAAGCAAAGAAGCAGCAGGAATGTCGTAGCATTTTTGGGTGCTTTCATGTTGCCTTCTGTAAAGAGATGAATCTGACATCTAACATTACATGAACTCAGTTATGTATTTCTATTGACCAGCAGATCTTTGTGTGCACCCAGTGTTGCACAGATTCAGTTTGTCCTTGAATCAGTCACTGTAAGTCAGTTTGCCAGAAGAGACAGATGGATAAAACAGATATATAAAATGGAAGGAGAGAATATACAAAAGCTATAATAAATTTTGCTAAAATTTCCCTCTCAGCACAGGTAGACACTAAGAGAAGACTGAGCTCAAGAGCCATAGGCAAGTGGCACTAATAAATTACAAGATTAGTTAGTGGGTTTGTACAGAGAAATCATAATATCCTGTTTTTTTTGACTTTTCTTATTTTCATAAAATTGGTAGAACTTGCAGTATTCAGTTTGTGTGTCTAGGTTTTGGTAACAGGAGGCTGCATGATGAACTCTGTAAAAAGATGTCAAGGGCCACCCCATGTCAGATGCAGCCAGATCCAGCTGGCTCCACAACTGACTCAGGACACAGCAGTCAAAATTATTTTCATAAAAGGACAAACCACGGCATGGCAGAAAGAACAGTAAGAAGGGAAAGTGTGACAGAAAATACTGGAGACACCAAGATCAGTGAAGAAGGAGGTGCTCCAGGCACTAGAGCAGAGATTCCCTGAAGCCTCTGGAGAGGAGGACAGTGGAGAGCAGATATTCACTCAGCAGTTCAGGGAGCGTCACACTCCAGAGTAAACTGGGTACTACTGCCTACAGAGACAACTCATGCAGGAGCAGGGAAAAAGTGTGAAGAGAATGGAGCATCAAAATGGAGTTGTAATGGACTGACCTCAACCTCCATTCCTCATGCCTCTGTGCCCCCTGCCAGAGGGATGAGGCAGAAGAGCCAGGAATTAAAGAATGAGAATAAGCCTGGGAAAGGGTGAGGGAAAAATATTGGTTTAACATTTTTGTCCACATTTTGTAGTATCCAACTCTCTTTTAGTTGGTAATAAATTAGATAAATCTTCTACATGTTAAATACATTTTGCCTGTGATAGTAACTGGTATGGGATCACCATCTTTATCCCATAAGCTTTTACATCTTATTTATTTATAAGATATTTATTTATACATCTGCCCTGTTGAGGACAGGGAGTGAGAGGGCGGTTGTATGGGCACGTGACTGCTGGTCAAGATTAAAGCACTACTTTGGTATATCTTCAAACTTCTACACTGAAGAGAAATTTCTTAGGTTCAAGTCATTTCAATAAATAACTGCATTTACATATTGTGTAAATTGTATCATGACATGTTCTTGAACTTTCCCTTAACCTACAATGCTTTTTTTTCATTTAATGCATCTAAATAATTGGGACTGCATTTCATCCTGTGGAAATAGAAGAATTCATAACTTTATCACATTTAACTCATGTACCTGTAGTTCTGGTGGACAAGTTTAATGGCATTTATGGGTGTTACCTTGTGGAGAATGGGGACTGTTTGCTGCAGAACAAAGGCAAGAGACCAAGGGAAGCAGTTATTCCCCTCTGAGGGGGACACATAAGGCCACAACTAGACTACTATATCCACTGCATCCCACTCTCCCCAGCCCTCTTCTTCCCCCAGGTAATTTTGAAATAGTGGAGCTTTCTGTGAGGGACCATAAAGATATTGTGTCCTTGTGGGAAAAAAGGCCGATGGTATCCTGGGTTGCATTAGGAAGACCATTGCCAGCAGGACGAGGGAGGTGATCCTCCTACTCGGCCCTGGTGATGCCATATCTGGAGTTTTGTGTCCAGTTCTGGGCTCCTCAGTACAAGAGAGACATGGAGATCCTGGAGATGGTCCAGTAGAGGACAACAAAGATGATTCAGAGACTGGGGCATCTCTCTTACAAGGAAAGGCTGAGGGAGATGGGCCTATTCAATCTCGAGGAGAAATTATTGAGAGGGGACCTCATCAGCGGCTATCAGTATTTGAAGGAAGGATGTCAAAAGGATGGAGCCAGGCTCTGCTCAGTGGTGCTGGGCAACAGGACAAGAGGCAATGGGCAGAAACTGAGGCACGGGAAGTTCCAACTGAAAATGAGGAAGAGCTTCTTTACATGCACGTGACTATGCACTGCAACAGGTTGCCCAGAGAGGTTGTGGAGTCTCCCTCACTGGAGATATTCACAAACCATCTGGATGCAGTTCTCCACCACATGCTCTGGGATGACCCAGCTTGAGCAGGGAGGTTTTACCAGATGACCCCACTGTATTCGCTCCCAAACTGATCTGTTCTGTGATTATGTAATATATGACTTCTGGAGTATATGCCTTACAAGGGATACTGAGATACTACTGAAGTTTGTTTAGCCTGGAGAGGAGGAAATTTAATTTGGGTCTAATTGCTACGTTTCTCTAAATAAAAGTGGTTTGTTGACATCTAAATTTTTTCTGGAAATGCATGATGAAATCATAAGAGCCAAAATTTACAATAAGGTTGGAAGAAAAAAAGTCCTGAATTTCCACAAGTCATTTGACTTTTGAATACATTTTCATTAGGTTTACATATATATAAATAAAGGCATGTACATATACACAACTTCCAGTGAAGTCTGTGTTAGATATTGTCTCTGTCTCTATAAAATAATAGAAACATAAAATAATTTAGATTGGTAAGGATCTCTGGAGACCAAGTTGTTCATCTCCCTCACTGGAAGCAGGACCAAAGCAGATCTTTGTGAACCACATATAAATCTACTTTATTTAGAGCAAGAGGAATGTTCACCACTATATAACTTATTACTACACTGCAGATATTGCAGGTATCTATTGCAATTATTTAAATACAAAGCAGGTATCCATACCTAAACAGGTAGGTTTGTTCAGGAAAACTTAATATGTTAAGAATAAAAATTTAGTATCTGCAAATCCAGTAATTTTACTGAGAAATTTGCTTATCTGATCAGTGTCAGGACTACAGATAAACACAAGTCAGTTGACATTAAAAATGCATGTCAGATGAAGTGTATGAAAAGACAGTGTGCTGGCTGTTGCTTTTGCTTTGTTTCAGGATTATAAATTAAACTCTTTTTAGGAAATATTGCTGAACTGTTTCTTAGAGGGAAAGGTAGTTCAAACATTACTACCTCCATTTGGAGGAAAGATTTCTTTACCTCTAAATCAGAGTGAAATTTGCATTTGCCCTATGGGTCTGATGTGAAAATATTCATGCCATTACTACTTTGTACTCTATTGTATATGATCTTTCATGATCATTTCTTTATGATGCTCTGCTATTTTACAAGAGTCAGTTTCAGCAAACAAATCTGCAATTTTCTAACATAAATTTTGAATGGTTCTTCATAACATTTAAATATTCTTATTCCAGTGTGTTCATAGCTTTAGTGATTATGATTAGACTGCCACTTTTCTACCAGTATATGTGTATTCTTTCCTTAGAATGTGTATTTAGAACACCAGTTTAATGCTTAACAGTAAAAATATCTCATATTTGAATAAAATGTACAGCATAGATTTCCTGGAACTGAGTGTATTTTAGACATTGCTAATAACTCTCAATGAATTTATCATAGTAGAAATCTGCTTCTCAAAAGCTCAAACAGTAGAAGGATCTTACATTTACCAAATGGTATAATTCATGTCAGTGTGTATTTGAATTTGTTAATTTATGACAGATAAAATTTAGCAAAGACTTTTTTTTGTCTCTAAAAATCAGGTAGGTGTAAAACAGTATCTTTCTGTAGTTGAACCCATGGGAAACTGTAGAAAACCCATTTTATTAAACAAAACCCAAAAAGTTCAAAAGTTTCAGTGGGAATGTATATCTTTGTATGAACAGGATCAGAGAGGAAAAAAAAGAAAAGGAAAAAAAATTGGGTGTACAACTTTTTTAATTTTTGTAACTCCCAATGACTGTTCCTACTTAAATCATACTTTCAAGCTCACTTTAGCAGTCAGTTGTTTTTTTGTGCCTTTAAAAGCAATACTGTCTACTTTGCCCACTTTACAACCCATTGGAAGGATGGCCCTGAACCCAACCAGTGTCTAAATATTGTATCATTAGGATCTCTGGGGTAAAGAGATTCCTACAGGAGCAGGTGGCTCGATCTGGACATCTTGTGCTGGAATTCAACTGTGTCCGTGTTGGCACCCACATTGGATCCCATCACTCTTGATTTCCTTCAGCAGCCGTTGTGTGAATTGACACATATGGGTAACCAAGGGCAACCATCAAACCGCAGCCAAAAAGCAGAGGGTAGATTTACTTCATTACCTTGTTAACAATTCCAGGCGGCAGAGACGCAGGGGGACACAGACTCCGTTCGGCGCAGTTCATCCTAGTGGACAGCGACGGAGGTGGGGCTCGCTGCCTGCCTCACTATAATGAAAGGCTTCACACGTCTGTGTGAGTGTGCTATCTTCTCCACAGGATTTCTACTTCTCAAAACAGGTAGAGGATGAACAATATTAGGCATAATAAATGTGGTTTTCCCACACTGACATTTTTAGCATTCCCAGCTGCAAGGTCACTTTGAACAAAATTATTCCTTCCTCCTCTTCTGTGTTTAACCCTTTTCTCCCAACAGTGAGTGAACAGGAGCAAGTGTTCTTCAAACATGATTCATTTCACCTTAAATACTTAAAACTTGGTTAGAAGAAACAAGTCCTTGAAGTCTCTCTTGCTCTCTGGGGGAAGCAAGGCTACTAGATTTGATACTACATCTGCATTCAGACAACAGAAGTTGATTTGTATTACCCTCCCTGATGTTTTGTGACAATTTTGACATACAGCTACATGTATACTGTACTTTATCTAGAGGGTTTGATTGGGTAGGCACACATCAAATTCTTCCGAGCTGAATTTGTTTCAGTATGAAATCTAAGAAAGAAGGTACTACAGTTTGTAGGGAATTGCTCTAGCAATTTTTGTCATTTTCACACTTCTTATTGAAGCAAGAACTGAAGGAGACAGGGAAAAAAACAATCAGTTTGGGATGGGTGGGAAGTGCTTAATTCATTTGCACTGTGAATGGAAATGAATAGTTATACTGATTCAGCACCTTTTTTTTTAATATATCTCACTTCAGTCTTTACAGTAAAAGACAGATAATGGTAGCTAAATGTCATCAAAAGATTTGTTTAAAATTTCTGTTCTTACTCTTTAGAAGAACATGGCTGGTTGCATCTGAAAACATAAATGAAATACCAATTAGGCATTATGTTTCTCTACATCAAGCAAGTAATGTTACCTTATAGGATTATACGATTGAAATTGAGGGGAAAAACTTCCCCAAATTCCATGATGTCCTCCTTCCGCTCTTTGACAAGATTTGTGTTGTACAGATTGATCTTTTGGCAAGCAGCAATTGTCTTAAGTAATTTCATTACAGAGGTGCAGACACAGGGACGGTTTGGATTAAGACAACATTTTACAGTGAAGTATCTGCTTTGTTGACAAAATTAACAGCTCACTGTCAAGTCAGCAGTACCAACTGAGTACATTGCCAAGTAAAAGGCTTTCAACTCTTGTTTTCCAGAAGCCACACATATCACTAAATGCAATGTACACGGGTACAAGGAAATCTATCCTGTTTATTTTACTGTAATTAGCTTATACTGGTTGTTGTGAAGTATCACACTGCCCTTGGGAACAAAGTATAATAGTCCAAATTCAATGTACATCATCTATGTCTAGTGAAAGCATATTTCACCTACTGATCCTGCAGTGGTATTAGCACTCATGAAACTATATGTTCTTGACCAAGGAATAGAGGGAGCTGAAAACTAACACACCAAAAATAAATTAGCAATAAACAACATAAATTTTCAGCTCAGTGAACTTCTTTGTCTCCATAACTCTTGTTCAACCTGGTGAATGTCACTGTGAACACAGTATCTGCGTGGACAGAAGGGAAATAGCGTGACATAAAGTTGAAGGCAGGAAGATGCATAGGTTAGCAGCAGCACAGAGCTACATGTTCCTCAGTAAGCTGTGACCTGAGCCAGACACCTATCCTATTCTTTTTCCTGGTATTCTGAAACCATGGAGAAATAAATTTTGAAGCACATCTAATTTGCTACATTAAAGTGGTAATGTTGCTATATTAAAGGCTCACTTTTGCATCAGGCATTATCAAGAACTGTGCTAGCTGATTGCCATCTGAGGGACTGGCAGTGAGCTGCTGACGTACTCCAGCTGTTGCCCCACTGCAGCTCAGACTTAGTGTCTGAGCTTCTGTTGATGTCTAAGGACTCCAGAAGCTGAAATAGAACCATGGGTCTTAAGAACATATCAAGAATAAGTTTTGAAAAAGTTCGTTAGACTTCGGTTAAGGATCATGAGAGGATGTGAAAGTACAATAGATATCTAGGTTTCTTCAGGCTTAGACCCCCAGGGAACAAGTCATTAACCTGTTTTGTTAGATCCACTGTTATTCACATAGCACTGTCACGTAGTGTTGATTTTTCTAGTAACAGGAGGTAAGTTTTGTAATGAGTTTGCAAGGTCTCAAGACTGAGGGTTAGTTGTAACAGTATTTTTTTCTATTTCTATGGCTACTTTGATTTACTTTTGTTTAACTTTGTATGATACCATCATGGCTTTACAAGTCTAACAATGTTGTACAAATACAGGTATGTTAAAATGGTAGAGGGCTTGAGAAATGATACCCTGCACAGCCTTACAAAACATCAGGAGAAGAGACAGAAGACAAAAGTGTATGTTTATAAATTTCCATTATAGTTTTTTGCTGCTAAAAAGTCATAATGTATTCTTTCAATTTCTGAAATAATTACAACTTGACTAATTATGATTCTTGGATTAGGCTGTTAAGACATCAATTATGCTAACAATAAATTATTGATTTTATATGTAGGGCATGATTTCTTTTTTCATATACAAAATTTTGAGCATGAAACTATTTATTCTATTCTAATTGCCTATGAATCCAAAATTTCCATGGAGGAAATGAATAATTCTCCAAAGCTGGAATGAACTGCACTTGCTAACTTTCCAGTAACAACCATTAAGCATTGAAACAGTCTACTTTTCTGCAGAATAAAGATGGTAAGATCAATCGTACCTATATTATTCACTCACAAATAGATCAATTTCTTTATGCTCGGTCATTACTGCAATGTGTTCCTCTCCAATACTGTTAAGGCATATTGAACCAAATTGGAAAAAGGATAAAGAAAAATAAATCAAATCTGTTGAGGGCCCTGACCCTATGTTGACGCATATAAATTATCTTAGGAATTTAACTGCATGTATGAGACTATACGTGTATCTATTGTATATGGATATAGAGAATATATGCATAAATGTGTATTTTTAGTCTCCCCGTCCGCCTTTTTTTTTTTTTTAATACTGCTTCGGTTTTCTTCCTGACTTGAATTTTTTGCCTCAGAGAAGACTAGATTGCATTTTTTCTCTTAGGAAAGAAATGGTTCCTGGATAGACTGTAACAAGAACAGACAAAAAAGTCAGTGAAAATGCATGAAATATTACAAATTTCTCTCTTTTCCAAAGAAACACATTTTAATGAAGTATCTACATGCCCTTGAAAACAAGGGTATGAGTTCCAGTTTTTTGGCTCCTCCACCTTTATATATTTTCCTGGCTCCTCTCTGCTTCTTTAAAAAGGTCCCTGCTTGTCTTTGTCAGAAGAATCACTATCTCAGTGTTTGTTGGGAAAAAGACTCTGAATGCAAAGTAATTGGTGTTGGGGGTTAGGTTTCTTAAGGGAATCTTCTTCCCATTTTCTTTACATTTCTTTCTGTCATAGAAATGGCAAATGGGCCTTGCTTAAGAGACAAAAGATATAGCCAATGCCTTGGTGTACCGTTAGAATGGTTCTGGGAAAGGCAGGGAAGCAGTGTGGTGTTTGGCAGGGTCTTAGCTGGGGTCTTTGCCCAGCTTGGAGGGCAGACAGTTGTGGGTTTTGGTGCTGGACTTTCTCCTGTCCAGAGGACTTGCTGCTATTGCTGAGCCTTCCCTGCAGTTTCTCCTTACCGTTGGTGGGCTGCTGCTCATGGAAGCGGCCATTGGACTGGGACATTTCGACACCCGCCCTTGCTGGGAGAGACCCTCACCATCTGCATGGGTACCTCAGGGGAAAACTGGGCCCCCCACCTCCTCCCTGTCTCCGGATGGAGCACTTCCCAGCTGCTTACTGGAGCCTTGGCTGCTGCTGCCATTGCCAGGACACCACACAGGACATGTGAGAGCTGGGGAAATCCAAACCCCCACCACACACACACACCCCCCTTCTGTCTCCCCAAGGCTGCCATTACCCTTGGGGAGCCTCAGCCTGCCCTTGGGCCTCCCTCAGGAGCCACCTGGGCCCTCATTGCCCCTGCAGGCCATGGGGGAGTCACTGCAGCCCCTCTGCCTCACCAGGAGCCCTCATTGCCCCTGCAGCCATGGAGGTGTCACTGCAGCCCCTCTGCCTCGCCAGGAGCCCTCATTGCCCCTGCAGCCCGGGGGTGTCACTGCAGCCCCTCTGCCTCAATGCGAGAATAAATAGTTTCATGAGAGAAAGAGAATAAATAGTTTCAGGCTCATTGCCCCTGCAGCCATGGGGGTGTCACTGCAGCCCCTCTGCCTCAATGCGAGAATAAATAGTTTCATGAGAGAAAGAGAATAAATAGTTTCATGCTCATTGCCCCTGCAGCCCGGGGGTGTCACTGCAGCCCCTCTGCCTCACCAGGAGCCCTCAGTGCCCCTGCAGCCATGGGGGTGTCACTGCAGCCCCTCTGCCTCGCCAGGAGCCCTCACCGCCCCCTGCCGGTTTCGATCGTAACTATACCAAAGGGGAAATGGCTTGTTGGGCAAGAAAAAGGCTGTTATTGGGTTTTCTGGATTTTTGTTGGTTGTAGTGTTGTTGTTTGTCTGTACATATGTATATATATATTCTAGTAAAGAACTGTTATTCTTTTTCCCATATCTTTGCCTGAAAGCCCCATAAATTCAAGGTTATATTAATTTCGAGGAAGGGGGTTATCTTTTCCATTCCAGGATGGTTCCTGCCTTCCTTGGCAGACACCTGTTTTTCAAGCCAGGACCCTTGGCTACTGTCTGTAACAGGGCTTTCTGAAATTTGGACCCATTCTTGCATATGCAGAAGCTAATTTGAGGATTAAAAGATTATGAAATAAGCATACTATGTGGCAAATGGAACAGACTCTTCTGTCTTCAAAATTTTGTACTTTTGTGCTTTTCTACAGTCTTTTAACTTATGAATCCTGATGCCATTAATTTCAAGCTATATTTAAAAGTATTTCAACAATCATAATTTTGAAGAAAGCTTTGTAGCACCAACTGAAACTCTAAACATTTAGAAGATATCTCTTTTTATCAAAACAATAAATTGATATTAGTTCTTTTGGTTATTATTTATGATGACTAACTTCTCTTTCTGTATGCCTTTAAGTGTCAGTACTTCCTGTCTTTGGATATTTGCTCAAAAACAGGTTTTTGCATGCATGATAGCACTATTTTCTGTTTCTTGAATATAATCTTTATTAACTTGCCAATTTATTTTCAATCTTGTATTGGAGTCAAAATGATACATGACCAGAAGATTTTAATACAGTAAAATCTATGATAAGTCACAGAGCACTTTACTAAGTTAAATTGCATGAATGTCTTTTTCTTTTAAAGATATTTTGGATCTGGAAATTTTTTTGCACTCATGACAGGTTTTCCTTTCAGATGAAAAAAGATTATAAATTTGGTAATAACAACTGAAATTGATGCTCCATATCAACTTTCTTTTTTTTTTCTACCAACAAAAATTCATTGTCTTTAAGACTTTAGGATCATAATTAGCTATATGGCATGAGAAAATACCTGGTTAATGCAAAGACTACTATTTATGAGAGATCAAAAAGGAGTTAGAATATACTGTGTTTCCACCATATGCAATTAACTTGAAATTATGATAATAGCAACCACACTTTAAGTGGCTGCTATGGTGTGTCACAGAACAGCTTATTTGCTGGTAACTAATTACGGGAAAGACATATGTTCTCATGGAAACAAAGAGTAAGTAGTAAAAAATAAAAATAAACTATGCTTAAGCCTCTACTTAGCAAAAAATCCTAATAATATTGGTTATCACCTTTAATACGACTTTTTATAACCCTTAAAAATATTGTATTGTGCTTATGTAACAAGGGGCCTATGCAGGGGTGACCTCTGTGAAAAGAGATCACGGACTGTCTCCATGTCAGACAAAACCAGTTCCAACCAATCCCCACTGTTGCCCAAAGCTGAAACCATCAGTGGTTCTGGGGGTGCCTCTGTAATAACATAATTAAGAAATACTAAAAAGCAGTATGCAGCAGCTGTGAGGGATGAGTGAGAAAACGTCAGGGAAGCGTTCCTGCAGAGACCGAGATCAGAGGAGGAGGACTTCCTCCCCCACACGCCTGAACAGAGATTCCCCTAGAGCCCATGGAAAAGAGCATGGTGAAGCAGTCTCTCTGCAGCCCATCTAGGACCATGTCAGAGGGAATTTTCCCCTTGCAGCCCATGCAAGACACCACAGCACAGTAGCAGCACAGCTGTGCCCTGAAAAAAGCTGCAAACCACAGAGAGCCCACACTGGAGCAGTGTCATGGCAAAATCTGCACCACATGCAGAAGTAGGTTTTTCTGGAAGGAAATATGGCCCATGGAGGAACCCACACTGGATTAGACTGTTCCTGAAGGATTGCTCCCCAAGGAAAGGGCCCACGCTGGAGAAGCTCACAAAGGTCTAGATCCTTTGGGAGGGACCAAATGCTGGAGTTCAAGAAGAGTGTGAGGAAGAAGGAATAGTAGAAGTGAAATGTTAGGTACTGGTTGCAACCCCAGTGATATTCAGGAACACTATTTGGTCAAATAAAGGCAATTCTCACTAAAGACTACTTTTGAAGAGTACAAATATACTTAAATTTTAAGAATCTCATAATTGAATTTTTATAGAATTTCTTTTAAACACTAATTTGAAATTAATATTTAATTTTGGCCTTGAGCAGATAATTGCAATACTGAAAACTTAGACATGCAAATATAAAAAAATTTAATCTTAATAAGGAACACAGTCTCCAGCAAGATTACATTCCTTGTGATATAAATAAGAATGATACTTGAAAGTTATACAGGAGAGTGTATAGCTAATTAGGGAAATACTGATGTGTGTTGCAGTTCTCAGGATAGATTTTTTACATTCTCCTTCAATCCATACATGATTTTGTGAAGTAGAGAGTGAGTATTGGTGAATTTAGTCCATACATCCAGATTAGATTTTCACAATTGGGCCCTGGTTGAATGATTTTAAAGTGACACTTTAATGGAGAGACCTGTGAACTAACCTGAGCTCTATAACTACATCTGAAAGGATCAAATGGCTGCGTATTTTTTACATCTTTCTTACAAATAAAATGTTTCAATTAAGCTACATTTATAAGATGAAGAAAATGTTTGAACACTCTAGAAACCTCCACCATCCATTAAGTCTTGGCTATTCTGACTCCAGATCCTGAGTGCTAGTCTTCAAGTTGCAGTGCATTTGCATTTGTTTCTAAGTGGCAATCAAAGTGGAAGGCATGCACTGAATATAAAAAATCTAAGGCTGCCTGTTTTATCACACTTTGCCACAAAAAAGGGGGATCAACAAGCACTGAGGTGTGGAATTTCAGAACTTCTCATGAAATAACCTGTTCATTTCTGGTCTTTGATGGTTTGAGGGGGTTGGGATTTGGTTGTTGGGGTTTTTTTATTTTTTTTTTTAAACAAATCAATATAATTTTCATTTTACACTTCTGCAATATCTCTAGTACTTTCCTAGTACTTAAGAGTTCTGGGTACGCATAGTTCCCGTTGAAGGAGTACGCCAGCTGTGTAATGAATCACTGGCAATTTACATCATGATAAGGAAGAATCTGAGATCACAGGATTTTTCTGCTTCTAGTAATTTATTCAAAATAGCTTAATGACAGATATAGCAAAGTCTTTGGGAACAGAACAAAATCCTAAGATTTTTAATGCAGTTCCCATTGCAAGTATTATTTTCAATAATATCAGCTCCTTAGAGTATTTTGTTTAATAAACCAGAGAAAGAATAATGTCTTAATCTTATGGAAACTCTCAGATGCCTTCCAGACCATATTTAAAATAAATAATGTTTAAATCTGTAACTGAAGCTGCAAATATTGTTGAATGATCAAACTGTTTGATTACTGGAATTTTAAATCCTGCACAGGAATAACGTATTTGGGCAGTCATTGGTAGCCACAATCTTGCTCTTTCCCTTATAAAAATTGTTTGCTATTTACATTAGTATTCAGGCTTTCTCAGAAAGCATGAAAACATTGTCAAGAAACAATAGAAGTGGAAAGGGTCTTAAGAAAATAACTGAGTGTTATAGATATTTGAAAAATAAGATGGTGCATACATGACAAAGAGCAACTAAGTATGACCTTTATTACGGTGCTGGTAAGGAGCTCAAATTTTATTCAAATAATGCAAAAACATCTGAAAAGAGATTTGTATAAATACTAGATTTTTTTTTTTAATTGCAATATAATATGAATACAATAAATGCAAGCAGTCAATATTTTCTGAGGAAGAGAAGAAAAGATGAAAATGTATTTCAAAAGGTGTATTTATAAAATTACTTATTTCTTTCTTTAAAGCTGGACTACTGAACAAAAACAACAATGAACATGCTGGAAAACAAACTTCCTAAATAATTAAACTAGATAGTAGCAATTTTTTAAATTGTTATTAAACTAGATAGTAGCTAGTAGTAGGTAGCATTTCCTTCTCTAAATTATTTTAGTTAGAGTATCTTGTATCAGTATTTTTTGCACAATGCATGTTTCTCCTACAGGAATACTCTCATTCCTACAATTTTTCAGTTTCTCCAGATGACATCCATCTCCTTTACTGCAGATGCGGACAGTTTGCTATAAACTGAAAAGGTACTGAATGGAAAATAAAACAAACAAAAAACAACTACACCAAAGCCCAAACCATAAACAGCATTGCCATTGTTGCAGAAACACTTAATTTCAAATTATAGGCTTAAATCAGTAATAAAAATAACACAGTAGCCACCATCATATGTGAGTAAGGTTACATATAAGCATAATTTCATAACAGCACACAATTAAAATTATTAATACTTGCTATTTCAATATTAGGTATTTCTTGAATTGGTGCAGGTTCTTGAATCTGCTTAAAGTAATAACATAATTGCAGAAATATTTGTTCTAGTCCTTATATGTGTGTATAAATATATATTAAAACCATATCAAATCAATCAAAGTCTATGTAACCTGCATTGCTATTTCTCAGTAGTGTACACCTAGTAAAGGTCATGAGTATACTTGTCCAGTGTGCAGGAATGCCCACAATTCTGATTCTTATGCTTAAGATGCCCTTTTTACCAAGATCCTTCAGAAACTTTTGGTTTTTAATCTTGAGATCTGGTGAAAGCAAATACAGTGGTTTATTACTTTAATCAACCGAAAAGATTTTAATGTACCTCAGCGACAGTACTTAGAAAGGTTGCTTATGAATGTAACACAAGTGATCCTTTTCATGCTGCTCCTAGCTCTTTGCATCCTTGACCTATATTTAATGTGATGCATATCCAAATAATAATGTTGGCAATTATCTTTTTTTACTTGCAAACACCATATTATTTAGAGCTTCAGTGAAGTGACAAGACACACATAACATCCTCCTTGCAATGCTACCTGCCAAAAAAGATGAATGATGGAAGGAAAAAGAAGCAGATTTATTTTACCCTGATTGACAAACAGGAATAAGCTGACAAGGTGTGTCACTGACAGGGCTACATATCCTCAGAAACATAAACACATCTCTTAATTTTTATATGCTTGAATTAATTTTATTTTTATTTCTGTCTCTCTTTCTTGTGTCTGGGGCATATGTACTTCTGGCACTTCTACAAAGAAATTATTTTGCTAATGATTTGACAGACAATTTGAAATAAATGACATCAAATTTACAAGTGGTATTTCAGGTGCTTTAATTTTTTTTTTTTTTTGACTTGTTAAAGTAAAACATTTACTTACACACATCATTAAATATGTTGCAAATTCTCAAAATGCTTATGTTTTTCATTGTTGCTTCTTTTTCACCTTGTATTGAAATATCACCTCTTTTTATTACTTTGTATGAAAGAGCTGTTTTTCTTTGAGTAGTAACACAAAGATTTTCTAGACCTAGGGATAGGTGTGGTTATGCTGCAGCTCATAAATTCACCATTAGATTGGACATGTAGATGTGTACTCATTTTTCACTCTGTCTGCAGACTGGCCCTGTGGCTGTGAGCTACAACCCTTAATCAAGATTTATTTTCATTGTACTGCATTAGGAAGACCATGTAACAATTGACTCTGAGACAAGTATTCTTCATATTTTTATCTGTCTTTACACACACATATTTTATATATATAAAATGTGTGTGTGTGTGTATGTATGCATCTCCTTGTAATTGTTATCTATAGTCATTAAGTACCATCCCACACAGGTTTTTTTCTCACAGAATTTAATATTCTAGTAGTCTTTCCGTGGTGAATAGTATGTAAGTACCTTAGTGGATTTACAGAAAGACTTCAATGTCAAGTATGCATAGACTCCTATGCATATGCATATTATAACTAAGAGAAAGATACCCTGATACTTCTAAATTTACTATGAGTGAAAAGGTTTTGCATCTTGACAAAAGGTGCTTTGTCTACACATGTAAGAAAATAGTTTTTCATAATAGCATAATGTCATGGAATCATAGAATTTTTGAAAGCTGGAAGAACCATTGGGTTGGAAAGGATCTGTAGCAGCCTAGAAGACAGGCTTTTCCAGAAAGGTCTAGAAGAATGAGATGTGCACGATAACTAATTTGCATAGGAACTTATCTCCAGGGTGAAAAAAACTTATCTACAAACAGGTGCCCCCAAAAAACCCAGGTGCCTGCCCACCCCCAAGACCCTGGACACCACATCAACTGGATCAATGTTGGAGTCAGGAATGAGTGATCTTCCTTTCTTCTTTTTCTCCTCTTGTCGCTGTTCTCACTGAGGACAGGCAGAGAAACGACACAGAGTCCAGGCTCAGGGATAAATGGAAGTGATTTAATAATTTTCCAAAGGCTTTTATATGTTAGCTTGCAAAACTGTGTTAAATGGCATAAGGTAATTGGTCCTTTGGCCATCCACCCCTTGAGGGAATTGGCCAAATTCTAAGACACCCATTTCTAAATATTTATCTAGTTAGAACCATAACAATACTGCAAAACAACCTGCAGGTGCAAGACATTTACAAAATCATAACATTGTTTTAAATAATTTTCATGGTAAAGACAAAGCTCTCACAAAATGCTGCAGAGGGCTGAAGAAATTTCCTGCTGAAGCTTTTTCAGCATCCACATCCTCTCTATTCTCTCCCTCTCTCTAATCTCTCTCTTCTCTTTCCCCCATCCTTTTCTCAAAATGCACCGCTGTGTGCTTATACCAGAACATAGGGGACTAATTTACACCAATTTCCATGCCAACTGTATAATTTACTAATAAAACTCTGAACTTTTTGTGGACCCTGACTTCTGTTGTTCCTTTGGCATGTATCAATCTTGGGTGCTCCCTTCTTCTTAAGGGCTGAACACCACAGGAACTGAAAGATCATCTAGTTGAACACACACAAACACACACACACCACTGAGGGCAGGGGTGCCACCCACTAGGACAGGTTGCTCAGGGCCCCTTCCAACGCTATCTTGAACAATGAGTCATGAGTTAATACTTTGTACCAGAGCATTATCATATAATATAGGGATAAAAAGTAGAAAATCAATTTGGACATAAGAATAAAGCAGAAATCAGCAAGTATACAGCACAAAATCTAAATACCAAGTAAGAAGTAAAAGAAAAATATTCTGAAAATAGAAACAAACCCCAAAGATTATGGAGGAAGTTTAAATACAAAACAATAGAAAATAATAAACATATTGCATGGAATCTAAGATAAAAAGAGAGAAGAGTTACTAATGGGGAAAAATTTTCTGAGTTTTGAATCCTTGCCTATTTTATCATCTTTTTTTTTCTTATTTTATGTTTAAAATAAAATGGGCCAATTCCATTTTCATGCATGTTTTGAAACAGCCTAATATCTTTAAATAAGAATAACAGGAGCATATCCAATTCCATACATACAGTCCCTCTGTGATGTAATTATATAGCAGCTGTATACCGTACTGATCTAGGAGAAAGTTTATACACTGAAACCCTTAAAAATTAAACAAGAAAAACCCCACAACCAACCACCCAGAATTTGATAAAGACACAAAAGTTAATCCGTCAAAACCCAGGCCCAGAGTCATCCATATTCTTTGAAAGAGAACCCTCCTCATATCGCCATAGAATAATTAGCAGTTTGTCCAGCACTTTTCTTAGTGGGAAGATCACAGCTCACAAAGCCATTAATAGCATGCTCTGCAGCTCATGAGCTTTCCCTAGAGGCCTTGCATCAAAGCGCTGAGCAAGCTTAATGATACAAAGTTTGAGATTTGAAGAAATCATAGCTTCAGCTATTCTGGTTTCAGGTTGTACAGCAAAAATACACCTGAATAGATACACAATAAAAAAAGGAGAATTAAATACACATTTAATCATGTAACTTTGCTAACACAGTAAAAAAAAAAAAAAATCTATATTTGGAACATTTGCTTATCAAATCCATACTATGTTTACTTTGGCTTTGTAAAACTTTCTAGACTAGACTGTCTAGAATTTTCCAGGATTTAGATCAGATCCTTAACCCAGTAAACTCTGTGTAACTGTTGCCACTAATACCAGCTCAGTATCTGTTCTCCAACACTTGGATGCATTATTTTAAAGTGTTAGAAAAAAACTTAACTACAACTTTTAATAGGCATCACTACTTTTTTCAAGTTTAATGAAAAAATATTGAATATGAGACATGGTAAGGAAAATAAAACAAAACCTATCAAGAAGACCTGTCTTTTTTTGTCTTTTTTTTTTCAACTGGGGAGAGGTTTGAGGTTGCTCTTTGTTGATTTTTTTCTTTTTTTTTCTTTTTGGAGGAGATTTTACAGAATGACAGATTCTGCCATAATTGGATTACTTTTTCAATGAATTTATACTTGTTCCTGAAGATTTTTTTTTGTTCCATGCACAATCTGTTGTACCATTTTGGTTTCAATTGAAAAACATAAAAATAATAATTTTAAGGAGTCAGTGTTTTACATGTACGTGTCTAATTATATATATTTAGAAGAGTGCCTAGCCAGTTTTCTGAGCCAATGAAAATTTCCAGTCAAATTATTAGTCAGTCTATCCCAAACTTAGACGTATTGGTACCATAAGGCTTTAGGGTGTCTCAGAGCAAGGGGAGAATAAGGATACACCCAGACCTTGTACATATAATTTCACTTATATATATGATGAATGAGGCAGAATTCAAATTTTGAGAACAGTTAGCTTGGAGTACAGGAGTCCATCACTTTGGGTAGGATCCATGTTGCCCAACTTTTGTAGTCTAAAATGTAGCAGTTGTGCCAAAGCCCTTTATTTAGACTTTCGGTATAATCTATGTGACAGCCAAAAGCAAACATATCATCCAAATTTTGAGACTGGTTTTTCTGCAGATGGAGACTCCTTGTCATAAGAAAATCAGCTGAGCTAAATAACGTACTTCATAAAACTCCCTGGAGGATGGAATGATCCTCTGATTGCATGTTCTTGCAGCTTCTGCCTTTGAGAAGGGGTTCTTCATCAATTTGGCAGTCCATTTGGATCAACCAGAGGTCTCCATGTGCATCATCTCTCCAGCAGCAATTTTGTTAGGGCAGTTTATGAGATTTTCCATTCATGAAAATTGTAAAGAATCATGTATTATTTTATATAGCTGGCATGAAATTTAATTGCCTTTTAAATACAGATCAGTAGAGATTCAAAAATTCTACAACTGGAAGTATTTTCTACTTTATACCTTGAGGTAGGAAATTAGAAATCAGAATTTTGAAAAAGGTCAACAATGCACATACTTAAAACAATGCTTGAATTTTCTTTTCAAAGCACAGAGCAATGTGGTCGCATAAGACTTTTATCCTCTGCAAGCCCTGGGCTAAACATTCAAGTTGAGAAACTTGAATTGTGTTGATATAAAGTTACATTTATTTTTAGGAACAACGCTCTCTTCAGGGCATTAAAATCTTGGCTGTGATGGCAAATGCACCCTTATCTGATGTTGATAAAGACATACAAGTGCTTTTATTTTCCTAATGCATGGTGAAGTTTTTCTGGTTCATCCACAGTTCTGCTATCCTAGGGGACACAGCCAGAAGCATGCTGAACTACTGGAGCAGCACTGGGCTAAGAGTCTTGCTGCCTGCAATACATGGTGAAGGCTAGTCCTTGTTCTCTCTTTAAAGAGTATTAGAAAAGAAAACAGCGTATTCCTTTGGATTTGAATGGAAAAAGAAAGATCTAGAGCAAACCCCACAATATTTAACCTTTCAACATAGAAAATAACATGAAAAATTAAAACAGGAACTTTTAAAAAAATTGTTTAAGTGTAAAAAAATAAGTACATTTCAGAGTAGTTTAGTTTGAAAGATATTATGAAGCTAGTTTCTAATAAAATGGCTGACTGGGATTTTTGAGGCAAGTCATAAACACACTTGGTTTACATCCAAAATAACAACAAAAAAATTGTAATGAAGTTATCATTAACTGATATTTGGAAGATATTGCACTTGCTACTCAGTTCATTTCAGACTATCTTTATAATTAAGAGCTTCCTTTAATAAAATTTAAAGATGTGTTAGGATGCAATAATAACTTTAATTTACATTTTATAATCACCCAAGGATAATTTTGTTCTTGACTGTTGTGTTTTTCAAGCAAAGATAACAACAAAAATCTAAAGCAGTTTTCCAACCCCATAGAACCGGAGCAGACAGCTGGCCTTGGTGATAGATGGCAACAGTTGCTGAATAATAGGTAGATGCAGTGTGGTTTATGGGAGCTGCTTGCGAGGCAAGAAAGGCCTGCGTTTCCCTTCAGCGCTGGGACATTCAGATGACAAAAGACATGAATTCTGATGCCACAAAATACACAAAAGTTGAGGAAAATCTCTACTGAGCATCTGTGACTGAGAGCCCACAATGCAGTGTGTTTGCAGAAGAATATGAAGTTAAAAAAGAGATCCTTCTATTGAAACACAGTGACAGAATGACTTTTTTGGTTTTATATCAATACTCAGTACTTATCTTTTTCCTAAGACCTTCTTTAAGTATTCTTCTAATCTGTTCCAAGTGATATTTATGCTCTGTGCATATAAACCAGGATTCATCTGACTTAAAATTAGTTTTCCAGAAACCTGTAGATTTACACAGACAATTATGTCAGGATTGATTTGTTGGTGAAAAAACAAAGTGTCCTTAAGCCATTTGAAAAAGCTTAGGGTATCCTTGTCATCTCCACAGTTCTGGCAGATCCAAGACACAATAAAATCTAGGGGACCTAGAGCCCTGCCTAGGTATCAGCAATAAGCCCCACAGGGCTCAGAGTGACATTACAAGTCTGTCTTTAGGCAACTAAATCTAGATCCAGATTTCACAGCTGGTGAATAGGGTGATTTCATTTCCAGAAATTTATTTATTCCATATAGTTTGGGCACCTATTTTAGGATGACATACATTTCTGGAGATGTTTATTTCTTTGTTAATGAAACTGGTTGACAATTTAAGACTAAGGTTTTGATTCAACCCAGTACTAGACATCTCAGCATAGTCTTCTACCTCCTTGCTGAAGCATAAGATACTGACAAGATAATACCCAATCTTGACACGATAACACCTCACCTTGAGGTGGAGTGACGCAGTGCATGGGGCTCGGTGGGGAGTTCACTACGTTTTCCCTGAAGCATCCCTAGCAAGAGATCACTCAGGTGGTGCAGTTTAGCACTCTAGCAAGCTTACCCCTTCCCCCATGCGGCTGTTTAGGGGCGGATATCACACACACACAAGCCAGACAGCTCAGCATTACCAGAGGCACAGAGTCAGGAGGGCTCTCCCACATGGCATTTCCACGGACGAGGTTCATCTCAGTCTCGCTGCAAAGGGAGACCAAAGATGAGAAAGGACAAACAATGGGGGATCCAGCATTTTGTACTGGAGCCGAACCAATGATCCGAGGACACAGGGGCGGTACAACGGCAGGGTGATATAACATCAACCTATGGGGAGAAGGGAGGGGTGGAGCGAGGAGCCAGTCCAAGTGCACCACAGCACAGGCAGATGGGAGAGGCAGTTTTCCTTGTACCCTGAGTCTGGTGAATTATTTATACTTTGCTAACCCACCAGCGAGCGGTCTCTGGTTCTTCGACCTTCACTACAACAGTCGAGGCCACTAAGACCTCTTAATGCAGTCAGAGCTGTGACTTTTGATGGCAAAAATGAGCTTTTCTGGTTTGTGTATAGGTTCCAAGAATGAGGAATTTTCTAGTCCTGCTGATCACAATGAAATTGAGAATAATTTAGGTGAATGTACATAGGGGTTTATTTAGGAAAAGTATGCCAAACTCTACTAACTATATTGATTAATTTGCATTTGTTAAAATGGGTGTTTAGATATGTGCTTCACACATACATAGGTTCTACTGCTTATACTGAAATACAGATAAATAAAAATAGATCTCAACTTTGCTTTAAATGTTGAGCATATTATAGATCTGCTATTGTACTGCTATGAAGCAGATTAGGAATTACATCTAAATTCTGGTTCTTGTAATTGTTAGGTGTTACCTGAGCTCTACATCAGCTTTTTGTTTTTGACAGGTGGTTCTGAAAAACTTCAACTTTTGATTCAGATAACTGCAAGGAAAGCAAAGCATTATTGTTTCTAGTAGTGACACTATTCCACTAGTTGTAGATGCTGAGTGAAACAATATTCCACTCAACAAATTCTAAAATTCCTCTCCAGATTACAAAGCCAAGGCCAAGACCTTGTCAGTGCATTTCCAGTAAATTGAATCACCAGCTGCTCCAGAAGTATTCACATGTTAGTGGCTTTTCCCGATATTTGGCAAGACAAATTCAAGTCAATATAACATTTAAAGTAAAAGGGCCCAACTAAAATCCAAATAAAATAATGTTATTTGTCATAAATTTTCCAGCATTACAATGATGGTTGAAAGAAACCACTTCCTCCCCTGACCTTACGATACCAGCTGATTTTCTGTGTCCTGTTCATGAGTGAGTGAATCCCTCCAAGACCCTCAGTGGTGGAAGACGTTGAAAAATGATACATATGTTAAGGTTTCTCAGGGTTTACAGGTTTGACAGCAAGGCAAGCAATGCTGTGGTTTTGTCTGTTCATCTTAAATCCAACTTGATTGATGCCAGAATAGATTAAAATGCAATCAAAAATATTTGGTCACAACAAGAAAAATAAACAATGCAGAGGTTTAAATACTAATACTAATAATAAAAATAAACAAAAAAGACGCAGACCAAAAATACCCAACTCGAAGTGACACAGTTGTATGTAAAGTGACACAATATGTATGCACAGCAGTCTTAAATTAATATTACATCAGGAAGATTTAATTTACCTTATCTCCCTAATTTACCATTGTTCTCCTGCTAGAGGTGGTACTAAAGGTTTCATAATTTCCTTTATAGATTATGAAAAAGTTAGATCTGACCACCAGATTACACATTTGGCCTTGCCTCCTAGCTACAGAATCCAACAGAAAACACTTTATGTAACGCTTTATGAAAGTTATGTACAAAATACACCTTAAAAAGAATTAACTTTATAAAACTTCTAGATCACAAATATTTAAATTGTCCAGGAATCTTTGATATGTCTTTCAAAACTTATCCTATTTCTTCTTTTTCCAGGTGATAATTGATCTTGAGAGGCTTGAGAGGTGGGCCCTTGTGAACCTCATGAAGTTCAGTGAGGCGAACTACAAGGTCCTGTGCCTGGTTCTGGGCAATCAGTCTCCAATGTCAATACAGACTGGAGCTGAATGAATAAAGAGCAGCCCTGAGGAAGGGGACTTGGGGATAATGGTGGATGAAAAATTGGACATGAAACAGCGTGATGTGTTTGCATCCCAAAACCAACCATATCCTGAGTTGCATAAAAAGAAGTGTGGCCAGCAAGTCAAGGCAGGTGATTCTTTCCTTCTGCTGTGCTTTAATGAGACCCTCTCTAGAGTGCTGTGCCCAGGTCTGGTATTCACAGCTCAAGATAGGCATGGCCCCTCTCCTATGAACACAAGCTGAGAGAGTTGGGGTCGTTTAGCCAGGAAAAGAGAAGGCTTCAGGGAAGATTTACTGCAGCCTCTCAGTATATAAAGGGGGCTTATAAGACAAAGAGGGACCTCTTGGAAAGGACTGTAGTGACAGGACAAGGGTCAACAGTTTTAAACTAAAAGAGAGAAGGGTTAGATTGGACCACCCAAACCATTCCAGAATTCTACGAGTTTATGACAATCTTGTAACTTACTTGATTGTAATGAAAGGATTTTCCTCTGTTAGATATGAAAAAAATATTTTTGTTTTAGATTTAGGAAACCATTTAAGCATTGCCAAAGTATTCAATGGCATTTTAGATGTACTCATGATGTTCACAAATATTTAACAGATGAGTAATTTCAAGAAGACAAGTTAGGTGCAGGAAAGGCTGAGTGATAGGTCAGGGGGTTTTACAGTTGCTTTTAAAGGAAAGAGTAAAGTTTAAGCACTAAACATAGTCTCCTGCACTTAACATTAAAACCATTTTCCTTAAAGAGAGATTAAAACTCCATTACTCTTGCTGTTGCTTTATATATTCTGTTTTAGAATACTTTTGTGGATTTTTTTTTCTTTTCCTTATGTCCTCTATCAGCATGGTTATTAAAAAAAACATGTATTGTTAATTTCTCCCTTGCATGTTCAATATTATAGTAATTTATCATATCAATGTGTATGTTGATTTAGGCACGTAGTCAAACCACTTCCAGTGAGGGAACCTTGGAATGCCTTTTAATGCCATTGCAAGGGGGCTTCATGTGACTATTGAAAACTACCTTTTTTTCTCTTAAAAGTAGCCCACAGATCTCTTACTGATATAAGGAAAACAAGTGGAAATTTATGATTACATAAGAAAATAAAAGCATTTTGATTTCGAATATTTCAGGATATTTTAAAATAGTGCTCAGTAGATGTCAGAAATGTACACACAGACCTATTTTGCACAGAATAAAGCACATTGAATTGTCATTATGTACTGGCACATATCTGCATATACTTAAAAACACATCATGGTATTACCACTGCCTATTAGTGTCACTTTGGACACTAATATCTGTTACGCTAAATGACAGTTTGGATTTCAGTGTTTGCAAAAAAGGAAAATGATACTTGGATTCTACCTGGGAATGGAAGTTATGTTGATTTTGAGGCCTTCTTCATGGAAATACATGTGAAAACACTGCGATACATCTGGCTGGTTTTCAGCCAAAACATCAGACAGAATATCTAGTGCCTGCTCCAGTGCCTGGGAAAAAGGCCACTTCATGGCACAGGCCATTCCTCGTGGTGTCGTTGACAGTCCTGTCTCTGTCATCTCACTCCAAAAACCACAGTAAAATTATACAAGATGTTAGTACAAATGCATCTTTACTTCCATTCAGCAGCTGGGTTTGTATTTCTACTGGATGGACAATGAGGCAGAGCAATGTTGTGAGTAAACCTTGCCTCCTTTCTGACCATCTTGACTCATCTGCTGTGTTCTCCTGATATCATATTAAAGATACCTATGTCCACATAAGATAACATCTCATTCATAACATTTTCTAAAGTCTGCTCAGTCTCATGGGTTTGTTTGTATTGATTTATTGAACTCTGGATAACAACACTGCCTTTCAGATGTGCAGTGAATAAGTCATTAGAGGTATTGCTTTGTGCTTGGACTAAGTCCCTCAGAAACACTAATGGGAGATGGAAAAGTCACTTAGGTTATTACTCAAATCCCATTAAAAAACACTGAGTGACATATTTAGTTGTCAGAATTAGTAGATGACTGATTCATAGGTTGCAATTATTTATCTGAAGTGCAATTTATCCTGATTGCTACAGAGTCTCGTGTTTTTGAGATTACTTAGTCATTCACCAGTACCCCCATGTGATCATATAAAGTATATGGCCACCTTATTCAAATTTACTGAGTGAAATTATAGAAATGATCCCAAATAAATTGGAAAAGGCAAATAGAAAACAACTTTTCATGTGTGTATGTTGTCACATATTTCCAGAATTTCCCTTGCAGTCAATAGAAATAACAGTGTGTATGCTGATGAAAACACGATAGTCAAACCTGTATACAACTGCGTCTACATACAATAAATGTGAATTTTGCAAGAAATAAAACAGTTCTATCAAAAGACTTGCTTTTTTCTCTTTTAGAGTTATGTTTGACAGCTTTGTTCCTAAAGTGTCACAGCTGAAACCACTGAATTTTGATTAAAATACTTTGATTCAGACCTATATTTTTAGTTAGGAGAGATAAAAAAGAGGCAGGATTATATATATTATATCTATCTTTGTTAGATCAATCCACTCCTATGTAAGAAAACCGTTGACAGTGATTGTGTGTTGACTATTTTGGCCTTGGAGTAAAAAAATGAGTGTTATAAAAATCCAGTTCAGTTTTTGAGGAATACACGTGAATCACAAACAACAAACAAATAAATAGTTTATTTATACTCCTGCCTATATATGTTATATATAATAAATGAATGTAAAATAGGAAACTATATAAGGGATAAGCAGAGATGATATAAGTACACATATGGATATAGATATAGACATCTTTTTTTTCAGATATAAGGAAGGAATAAAAAAAGGGGTCTGTTCATAAACTAACCAGAAAACTGTTGTCTCCTTCTGTTGGATTTTTTATTATTTCAAACCCGATTTTACATGTAAGCTATAGCTAGCATTTTGTCTCTGCGTATATTATTTCACAGGCACTATGGTACTGAAGCAGCAAAACTGACACCTAGACAGCATAGTATTAGAATGTGTAATCATTTCTAGAAAGCTGTGTATGGTATGTCACAGCACAGTCAACTTGCATTAGCTTAGTAAATCTGTACTGCATCACTGAACATTAGCTCCAGTTCATCCATTATAGTGCAGAGATTGCTTATTGTGTTCCCAGGGCTCTTTTATATGAAAGAGCAATAGTGCTGTCTGCCAAAATGGTCTTGCCCTGTCAGAGTAGTTTTAATTGAGCTGAGCCGTAGGACCCTGCCCAGTGCTGTTATGGGAGCTGAGAGCCATTTGGTGAATAGCACTCTATGAGATTATGGCTGTTAAGAGTATAATGGACAGTTACTGTAATATCCTACCCAACTAGAACACTATAAACATGTCCATAGGTAGTCATTTTACTTAGTTATCCTGTTTCCTAAAACAGTATGGGTCTGAAGCTTTGTGTCTATCTTTATGTGAAAATTATGGTTTATATTGGCAACAAGTGTTATCCATTCCGTGGTCATGGGAGGGAGACAGAAGAGGCCATCTTTAGAAAGGAAAATTTTACTATTTAAATTCCTTCTGCATCTTTAGATCAACCATTTTACCCAAACAGAATGAAAACTAATGATATTTAAATATTTTATGTATTTTTCCAATGATAATATGTTAATGATTCAATGGAAAAACTAGTTGACAAGGAAAGTATTTTATTTTTAAGCTTATGAGAGACGATTGTAAATAATGACATATATTAACAGCTGTAAATAGGCACTAAATAATTTACCTTTTCAGTTGTTTTATTTGAGTAGTTCTGATATTTAAACATATGTTACTTAATTTAAATAATTGCTTTCTGGTTTCCGATTGATTTACAGGGTAGCGTATAAGATGAACAGCATGTCTGGAAAGAAACCAAGGAATAACTATTTCCTTTCAAGCTTATGCACATTTGTGTATGGGGAAAAAAAAAATCATGAGTCATCAAAATGAAATTAGAAATGCAAGTTCTTTCTGGGGATGTTGGACAGAGGACATACACAGAAATGCCCTTAATTTCATATCACTGACAAATCACCACAGATCAAGCAAATAGAAATGGTAGTTTCTTATGATGATGATGGTGGTGACTTGTGCAACCCCATTAATTCCATCTAATAGGTTTCTCTTTTTCAGGCAGAAATCTAAGAATATGAGGCTCATTGTGCTTCCATCCTGTATAGATGATCGAATGCATTTGCCTAGCAAAGACATGCTGGAGAAACACCAGTTTGCAATACAATGGCATTGTGAAGACCAGGACCCAGAGCTATTTTTTCGGAGATAAAAAAAAACCCAAAAAAACCAAAACCAAGTGCAGGCTTAGACAGGTTGGGACAATCTTTAATGAATGCACTCCTTATAGTGAGTGGACAGGAAAATAGATCTAAAAGGAAAAATTTTTCTAATGTTATTTTTAACTTCCTATAAGGTTAGAGTGAATTGCTGTCCAGAAATGGGTATTTCTTTTGAAAAGGTTTTTAACTATGTATATAGAGTATTTTCAAATGTGGAAGAAACATTAACAACCAGCCAAAGATAGATACACTTTTTATCTTCTTTACGTATTTTTATATGATCTAAAACAAAGCATGTTTGTTCTTTCATGAGATGTAGATTATTCCTTATATCTGAACTGGAAACCCCAGTTTCTGCAATGTATAAGCATGTGAGAAAAGCATTTACACTATAAATATACCTTCGTTAAGTCACAAAATAAAAATGATTTCAAAATTGGGTAGTCTACCTCTTCATGTAACCTACCTCTTCATCTGTTGAAATGAAGAGAAGCCATAAAGCGATCAGTTTGTTCCAATGCTTCCTGGCCAATGGAGAAGACAGTCCTATGCTACTGCCCTCCCACACTCCACTTCATTCTTCCCATCTCATTTTGTCTATGTGTTGCATCTCATGTTATAATCCTCAGTGGATCAATAGAGCTAAATGAATTGTTAAAAAAGTAAGCTTTTTTTCTCTTTGTCTTCCTATTTATAGTTTCCTCTCTTTATCAGTTCTTCCTTCCCCTTCTCCCTCCCTTCTTTCCTCACTTTCTCTCATTCTAGTTATTTTTCTTAGGGCTAAAAAGGAGTTAGCTGCCACAGCTAGTGTTGAGGATTGTATGGGCATATCTCTGATAAAGATTACCACTGTAACAAAAGACCACAAACTCAGTGGCAGTATGATATTTGACTGACTGCTCAGTCTCAGCAGCACTTGCCCTGACCAATCTAGACCTGACCCTTGCAGCTGGAGGGGCCATGATTGTAGCCTGTGCACATCTAGAACATGATGGACTTGGAATGACCTGTAGGAGCACTTGCCATCCCTGCAGAAAACTTGTAAAATGAAAGCAAGCAGTGTGAAGTCACTTTTGGAAAGGGTATGTGAAACCTACTCTTAATCACTTTTTCATCACTAGGGAATCTGTAGATTGTAGCTGAGCCACTCTGTAGGGAGAAAAGGCATATCACTCTAGGTCAAAAGTGACATGCCAGCTGGATGGAGGAAATTAAGACATTGTGTACCAGCTATTTTGTCTGCCTATTTTTATCCAAGCTCCATCAGTCTCTTCCAACTGCCTCTAAAATGGATAGCTAGAAGCTTCCATGCTTCAAGACTCTACTCTTAATTAAATGTAAATTTGGCTGATGAAGGAAGGTGGTGTTAAATAGTATCTTGTGAGTAATTTCATCATCAATGGAGAATTTGAAAAGTGTTCCAAATAACACTACAAACAGCCAGGATATGAAAATTCCATTTTATTTCAACTGTCTTAGGTAAATTATCATGCATTTTACAAGCCAGAATTTTTGGGAGAAAGGACTGTGCTTTCCTTACAAATTATATATGCAAAGGGGCTTAGACAGAAACACTTCAGTTGTAGTGACAGAATATTTTGTTTTGTCTCTTACAAGTACAAACAATAAAAAATACAGTATATTCTGTAATAACATTTTGTAACATTCTCTTCCATAGCTTTGACACTAACAAATTAAAATAATTTTCTCATTTCAATTGTTTTAATAACTCGTGCTTCAATTTTGAAACCAAAATGGAAATTAAAGGAAATGAAATATCATTGCAAAAGCTGATTACATATTGTACCAGGGACTTCACAGAAATAAAATTAATATAAAATAAGCTGTTAGGTTGTCACACCTCCCACAGACAAATAGCAGGGAGACATTTTGGACCTATATAGACCCTTTTCTACTCAAAAGAAGAAACTGTTGTAGTCTTGAATATCACTGAATGACATCTGTTGAAACATATAACTAAGAGTTGCCCTTTCTTTGCAACAGGAAAAAAAAAAAGACTGAAGTTTAAAAAGAATCCTGGAAAAGTTTACCACCAACTATTTTCATACAGCATAATAATAAGTAGGACTATATAATACAAGAATACTAGTATATTCAATTTCAGGAAATTAACTCTGAGTGAATTAAAAAAGCCTGTGAGCAAAGTGAGATGCACTAAAATAAATTGGAAGAACTTTGGAAAATATTCAAAACTGCACCTTGAATTCTGAAGGAAGTACATAAGAGTCAATATGAAACTATGAAAAATTCCATGAATTATTAACAATGAAAAGGAATGTGAAGCTAGAGAAGAAGAAGTAAAAAAAGCAAAGAGGCATATTCAGGATTAATGGACATCTCTTGATAAGAGCTATGTTGATAAGAGTTTAAATTTAAAAGGCAGTCATAATAATTCTTACTTAAAACCTGTTAAATCCTGTAACCGTGGTTTGATCTGAAACTCAGTGTGGCTAGCTTAATTTTTCTAGTACCTTGAGTGGGTGGATGACAGACAGAAATTTTCCTTTCTCGTTTATTGTGAAGGGTATTTAACACTTCAACAGCATTTGCGAAACAGAGATTAGAACAAAATATTCTTCTGACTGCTTGCAAGCCTATTCGTTCTCGTAAGTGACAATGAGATTTAAGTCTTCTCAAAATAAGTGAACAATGGCTGTGCTTTTTTTTTTTTACTTCTTTTTTTAAAAGAATTCCACAAAACCCCCCCTAACATGGAAACAAGGCTTTAAAATTATATTTGTAACACCCTGTGTTGATCAAGTTAAGTGTGAGCTGTAGAAACAGGATCTAGATGGAGGAATTGTGGGTCTAGTAAGGCCCTATATTATGGATTAAGTAATAGGTTTAAACTGAGTCTTTCGGTAACAGTATCTGTCTGGTATACTATTTGGCAAATTTTTTTTTATAAAATCAGAGCTATTTTAAATAAGACAACTTTGAGAAAGAGCCATTCCAAGGAGAAGTTGACCATGATGAAGAGTTGTCCCACAGGGAGGACAAGAGAGACCAAGATCTCTCCCAAGGGGTTAAAGACAATGACAATAAGCTTTTCAAAGGGGAAGATGAACATGACAAAGAGTTGTCCCAATGGAAAGACTGCAACATCTAAGAGTTGGCCCGAGGGGAGGATGACCTCAGCTACATCTGGGACAACCTCTTGGGCATGGTGAATGATGAGGCCCCTCATATAGGTCCCAAGGAGGGTGCCCAGATGTCCCAGCAGTGTGACTACAGAGACAGCAGAAGAGGCAACTGTTGACCTGCACAGCACATCTCCTGCCCCAGCAGGTCCCACAGACACCAAGCTGGCAGCTGCTACCCTGGCTGGAGGTCCTGAGGGAGAGGAGCTCCCAAGGGGGAAAAGGCAGCAGCTACTTCTGCCTTCAGCAAGCAGGTGACAGCAGCAGGGGCAGAGAGCCAGGTTGCTGCCCTGCACAGCCCCTGTTGCCCACACAGCCCCTCATCTCCCCAGCTGGAAATCCAAGTCCTCAGCAGGCAGTGGTCTCTCTGCAAGAAAGGGTCCTCCCACTTCAGGCGGGAGCTTTGGGCTCTGCACGGGCTGTTTCTGTGGTCCTGCATGGTGGGATGGCCAGAGGATTAGTGCCCCCCACTGCCAGTATCAGACAGGTCCCCAGGGATGGCACCCTGAGGGAGCAACACATGGTGGGTTTGCTGTGAGCATGTTAATAAACAATGCTGATTTTCCAAATGTGCTCATCTGTGCCTGGTCCATCTCAGGAGCAAGACAGGTGCAGGCCAGGCACCAGAGATTTGAAACTCAATAGCTGTATGGATGCCGTGGCCAAGACGGATGCCACTTACCATGTTAACCATGACACCCAGTTTTCACTGTGCAAGTGAATTCCCCTACAAGGACAAGGGTGGTTGATTTGGAGGTGTCCCTGGTTTCCATTTCCTTTGAAATAAAAAGTAACTTTTTCTCTTATTTGGCCTGATCCGTTTTTATAATGCTTTTGGAAATTTTAGGATCATATAAATTCTATGGACAGTAAAATACTTCCTTTTTAAAGGGAGAAAAAAAATAAAGGAAATTAATTGTCATCATTTTTTGGCAGTGAAAAGTGCACTAAACAATAACATCACCACCAGTGTGGAGGGGAATTCATCAATTCTAAGTATAAGCATTGAAAAAATAAACTAAATTTTTTAATCTCCAGTTGAGCACCATGAAGCAGAAATTCCTTTTCAACAACTTGAAGACTGGAATAGGGGATGTCTGCACAGCTGTTACTAATACCTTTCCTTGAAAACCTGCCTCATGGCAGGGCTTTTCCTTGTCTCCATGGGGCAGGGTTTGTCTCACCACAGTGGGAACATTACCTGCAGCTGCAGCTCTCTGTGGCCCTCACCTGAGTGGAATGGAGGTGTGTAGTGTGGGAGTTGCAGGTCCTTCCACTCTGGCATGACCTGTCAGGTGGTGTTGCCTGGTCATCCCAAAAGCAGCTCATCCTGGGGACTGTGTGGGGAGAAAACCTTCAAGTCATGTTGAGATGGGGCAAGAGGGAGCAAGAAGGAGCATTGCCAGATTGGAGGGTGGTGAGTCACTGGCACAGGTTGCCCAGAGAATTTGTGGCTGTCCCATCCCTGGAACTATTCAAGGCTAGGTTGAACAGGGCTTGAAGCAACCTGGTCTAGTAGAAGATGTGCCTGTCCATGGCATGGGGTAGGACGAAATGACCTTTAAGGTCCCCTCCAATCCAAACCATCCTGTGAGACTATGAACAGCAGGGGCATCAAGTTGGCCAAGCCCCCAGACCAGCACTGGGGTTCCACATGCAGCTTTATCTCTTTCTCCTCTGTTACACCACAAGACCCCTCCCATGCAGCAGCCCTCACAGCTGGGACATGTGTTAATCCACTGGATGGACATCATGTTTCACTGACTATCTGGATCCATACATAGCTTATAATATTTCTGAGGGTGGCTGAAACTTCTGACCATTTGAAAGGGAAAGAACAATGAGATTTGAAATGGATTGTTCATTTAAAATATAGGAAGACTTGACCTTTTGGTAGCAGGGGGGCTACAGTGGTGGCCTCTATGAGAAGAGATGAGGGGCTGCCCCTCTGTTGGACAGAGCCAGTCCCAAACAGCTCTAAAATAAAATTGCTGCTGGTCAAAGCTGAGATTATCAGTGATACTGGTGGTTGCCTCTGTGGTAACATATTTATGAAGTTGTAAAAAAACCCACAGAACCCCACACCTACACAGCAGCTGTGAGAGAGGAGTGAAAAAATGTCATAAAACATTCTTGCAGACACCAGAGTCAGAGAAGGAGGAGGTGATCCCCTATGTGTCAGAGCAAATTCTCCTGCAACATGAAGAAGGTGAGGCAAGCTGTCTCCCTGCAGCCCTGAGGATCACAGCAGAGCAGATCCATCCTGCAGCCCACGCAGGATTCCATGCCAGAGGAGGTAGATATGCCTTGTGTTATGATCCAGTTATTAAGGGGGGCCTCTGCCTGAATTAAGGTGCACACAAGGTCATATTTAATAGTATCAATTTTATTTAACAATAAATGTGAAGAAAAGAGAGAGAGAGCGAGAGAGAGAGAGAGAGAGAAAGATAAATAGGAAGAAGGGCCAGGGAGGGAGAGAAAGAGAAAAAAAGAGAGATACATTAAGCAAAAGATATCACCACCACATGAACTTCTGCCATGTCCTGCTGGTCCTTCTTCACCCTGGTCTGATCGGTGGTAGGGGTCCCAGAGTATTCTACTGGAGGTGCCACTTTACAGTACAAGTCCCAAGTATCCATGAGGCATAGGTGCTGTTCCTATAACTTGGGATGGCATTTGTGTAAGCAGCTGCTTCCTTTATCACAGTTTGCCACAGGAATTTTATGTCCAGCAAGGTCACTCAGATCTGCCTCACCAGGCCTGGAATCTTCCTGTTGTTGCTGTCTGCACTTCTCACAAGTTTCCAAGTCTGCAAAGTGGAATTATATTCAGTGTGCTAATTCCAAATCTTAAATCTTCACCTTCATTTAGGTTTGGTATTAACACCTTCCTGTTTGCCATATGTGCTTAAGTTCCTGTTGTGGTGGATTATCTTATGGGTACTTCCTTTTTTGACAGTCTTTGAGAGTTTGTTGTGCTCTTTAAGTCCTTACACTTTGACAGAAACTGCAGTCCATAAAGACCCAATGATGGAGTTTGCTTCTGACAGGAGCTGTAGCCTTTGGAGAGGAATACTTGCATGAGCAGGATTTTTGGCAGGAGCTGTGACCCTGTAGAAGATCAGTCTGATCTGAAAGAGTGAAGCTGGTGGAAAGGACCCACACTGGAGCAGTTCATGAAGAACTGTATCCCATAGAAAGAATCACATGCTGGGCAAGGGGACGTGTATAGGGAGGAAGAAGAAGCAGATGTGAACTGGCAGCTGCTCTTATTTCCTGATACGCTGTGTCGCTCATGGGGATGAACATAGAAGAGTTGGGAATGAAGGAGCAAAATTGAGCCTGGGAATAAGGAGAGGTAGGGGGAAGCTTCAATTTTGGTTTCATTTCTCATACCCTACTCTATTTTTAATTGACAATGAATTAAATTTATTTCCCCAAATTTGAATTTGTCATGCCTGTGAGAAATCTCCCTGTCCTTTTGTTGTCTTGTTTTCTTCCCCTGTCCTAGTGAGAAGAACTTAGAGAACAGCTTAGTGGGCATCTAGCAGCCAGTCAAGGTTAACCCATCACAGTGTCCGTGTGGCAAAGTAGCAAGGGCGATAGTCTGGATGTCCAGAGAAGCAATATGCAAGATCTGAATCCCCTGCAAGGAGCAAACCTACCTAACAGTAATCAGGTCAGCACATGGAGGCCTGCCCGCAGCAGGGAGTCACCCACTGCCACACTGCTGTTTTCTCCTAACATCATCTCCCTGCCTCTGCTACCACAGAGGTGTCCATTTGCAATCCAGTGAAGACAGTCTTTGCCTGTCCCTCCTGGAGCTTTGAGCTCTTTTGTTTGCATGGGCTCAGAGAAGATCCCATAAATTTTCTTTACATATCCCTTGATGCTGTGCCATCTGCCCTTTCCATAGCTCCTTGCCCTGTTGACAGGCCCAGGTCCCAGAGCCAGGGACAGCACCTCTGCCAGCCCCAGCTCTGTGAGATGCCTCAGGCAGCCCTGCAGCCCCAGTTTTGGGCAGCCCTGTCCTCTCTCCAGTACAGCTATGCCATGCCTGCTGTATTTGCTGCAGTCTGTGGGGACTGTGCCCAGTGACACATCAGCCCTGTTACTGCTCAGTCCTGTGCTGCCTTCAGCAGCATCTCCAGCTCTTTTCCATGCCCGCATAGTGATATATCTGTTAGCTGTCTGTTTGCTCTGTTTTTATCACCTTCTTATACCTTAAATCAAAGGACTCTCTAAGTCAGACCTGTAAATCTCAAATCTTTGCTACAGTCTGTGAAAGAGACTATTTTTTTACTTTATTACTGAATCCAAGATTCATTCTCCTACTTCTATTTGCATATGTAAGGATGTAAAATGTTTCACTTTGAATGATTGCACTGTATTGAATTTGGGCTCAGGCTTTCCTGGAGCAATACATTCCCATTTATAAAAATCCATTTGATCCAGTTCATTCTGCATTTAATGCCAGTTCCTATCTTCAAAATATAATCTGCTACGTTTGTAGAAATCACTGTTTCAGGCCATTATAATTTACATGTGCTTTTAGGATATATGGTTTTGTCCCTGTTCTATACAAGTTCTGAAATAAATCAGGAGATACACAGCCAGTATAAAATAATTTTACTCTTTTGAAAAGAAATTAAAACTACTCTTGTAACACCATGAATACTATAACTAGATTTATATTGCTTGCATTATCATTGCTTCATCATTATTTCTATTATTATTCCTTTTGGTTACAATGGATGAGGGGAAAATGAAACAGAATGTCTTATAACCTTACGGCATAATAGTGATTCTTGTACAAAATTAATAAACATGTCTCTTAGCACTGGCAATCTCATAGATTGTATATCTATTAAATATGCTTAGTAGTATTATTACACATATATTTCACCATTTTTTCTGCATAAATGTAGTACTTTTTCCTTAACTGGTAAGTTAAGCTAAATGAAATATTTTCACATCTTCCCTAGCAATATACTAATCCCACATTTTTAAAAATATTTCATGGGAATATCGTCATTACATCAACATTTATTAAGAGAACATTTCAAAAATAGTTTTTTTCCAATGAAATTTAAACAAATATAGTGAAAAGGTAAAGTAGGCAATTTTGAAGTATTTTGTTGGGCACTAACCATTTTCTCCTGTGTAGATTATAAACCTTTAATCCTGAATTGTACCCAAGCAACATTTTAAAATGGGGATCTTCAGAGGGAAACAGATTTCCAGCAATTTTGCCTTCTTTAAAAATATGCAGCAGATTAAAAAAAAAAAAAATAGAGGTAACTCCCAAAACATGGATATTTGTCTTCCTATTTTCAGATAAATTATACGATAAACTGAGGAGTGAGAAGCCTGTTTACACACAATGAAGCACGTAAAAGCAGTGTAATCTAAATGGAAGAAATTGATTTTTAGTATTGATTGAGCCCATTGATTTTCATCCTGACAAAAGAAAATAGCCTCACTGAATACAGTCAACAGGAAATGAGGTGTCTTCTCTGAAGTATATACTACAATGATCTGATAAACACATAATCTGTTCAACAAGCAGATGCCAACACCTACACTACAAAAAGGAACCCAAACAGTGCCCCAATAATTACAATGGACATACTGTACTTCATTACTCACTGCCACCATCGTAACTGCACCTTTTTATGTTGAGAAGAGAGATAAATATGATTTAAATGAAGAGCACTTCACATCATGGTGAGCAAATAGTACATTTTTTTGTATACAATATAGTCAATGATTTATTGGTTGTAGGTTTCTGGGATTTTTTATTATTATTTTTAATGTTTTAGTTCTGTCAGGTGAGAAGACTTTCCAGAAGCCTATAACATAGGTTTTGAAGCAGCACATGCATTTGTCTAATTTAGAAGCAGTGCAACAAATGCATTTGACCAATTTAGGACCAGTGTAAGGTAGCAAACACCTACAAAGACTAACGCTGTCACAAAAGGAAGCCATCAACTTTTAGAAGACCTAGGAAATGCAATCCAACGTTATGCTGTGTTAACATTGTGTTAGTGTTGGTATTTGTTTGCCAATATGTAGATGTCTAAGTCAGTTCTGTCTTTAGCAGGAATTTGAGGTGACAGTCCTTTTATTCTTTTGCTTTACAGTCCCCTCGTTACAGCACTTGTGTGTTGGTTTGATGATTACTGCACTGTATTAAGAGCTGCAGGAGACAAAGAACTGGCAAACAAGTGCAAACATCTTTGAGTCTTATTTGAGGTACCAGCATTGCTTTATTTAAATATTCTGTTATTCTTTTAATGAAAAGCTCAAGGTGGCAGTCATACGCTGAAACAGTCCTTGTGAACCCACTTTACTGCCATGATAAAAAAAAATGCCTTTTAACATTTCTTTCTTCTGAGATACATAAAAAATGATCTAATATCCTTGTTAGATTTCTAATTCTGACCTTGTTAACAACACTGTTCATGAGTAAAAAGAAAAGAGGCACTTCATGAGTAAAAAATAAGCTCTTTTTAGAGACGCTCTAGCTGTCATTATTAGGCTTAATATACAACTGCAATAACAAAAAAATCAACTAACAAACCATAAAAAGAAAAGAAACATCACTCCCCAAAAAGAAAACAGCACCAGAACATAGTGTGATCCATCTACCAAAATACATATAATTTCCATGGCTACCAAATGAGATGGATACTATGGGGGTTTTATCACGACTTGAGGTGTTTTAACTGTACACATGGTAGATTTTTAGTTGTTTTTGTTTATTTCAGGATCGTCAGCAATAGGCATCCTGTTAAATTTAAATACGGGTTAGAATGTAATTAGTCACAAGGGATTTTTTTCATATTGGATATTTTGTGAAGATTTGTTGTCTCTTTTTTATGTAGACATATGATCTTTCACTAGCATGAAATTACACCTAATGATATGTTTACATATCAAAATCTCCAATTTTTTCCCTATCTTGATCAGAACACAGTAGAAAGGTCAAACAAGTTTCCAGTTGTCTATTTCAAAAAACAAACTGAAGTCCAGTTCCTTAACAACTGAGTTAGTAGGGATGCCCCAGTCCCAAAAAAGTCTTCTAGCTAGAGACGCAGGAAATTGACATGATTTAGCAAGGTTAACACGGGTCTTTAAAACAGATCAGGATGGTTTTGTCACCTTTTTGTTATCTGACCAGGAATCAGTGAAAAGGTCTTAGTCTGTGACCGACACATTTTATGGGTATTTAGTGAAATAATAGTATTTTAAAACAAGCAAACAACATCCTGCCACTCTCCCCCACCCCCAACCCTGAATGGAATAGATTTGTGTTCAAGCTGGAGTCATCCCCTGTCACAGGTTTCTTCTAAAACTGACCTAAAGAGATAGCAAGGTTTCTAGTGTCTATTCCACTACATTTAGTCCCTTCCACAAATAATCCCGGGTTCAATTTCACTTAAATTAGGTCACAGTTTCTCTAATAGTCTTGTCTTTTATTTTAATTTCTTATAATTTCAATTTTAAGCTCATAATATCCTCAAATAGATAATGAGCTACCATTAGAGAAATGGTCAAGGCCCAATGCATATTTTATGAATGAAGGATTACTTTTCCTAGCCTGTGATCATTAAATGAATATGCACACAGTTTTAGTTGTGAACCTTCAATACCCATATAAAAAGTAAGAGAACTATTACAGTAATAATTTGATACCAATTTCATTATAAATTTTAAATTATTATCAGATCGCTATTATCACTAATGGATTTAGATTATCCACTACTAAGTTTGAGCCCAAGTATGAGGTGCTGCACAAAATACCTAAGTGCCATTAAGTACAAAAGTAAACACATAAAATTAGAAATTTAATCAATTGAAATAGACTTTGTAGACATTTGGAGGGAAATTCTGTGGGCCTCTGTTGGTTCCTAGGGTCCTAGATTAATATCTGTACATGGTACTGTATGGTGTTACCCTAATGGAGCTACTATTTAAAGGATAGCTCAGTAATCTCCATTATGGTATTCTCACAGCATTTGATCCAATTTATTTGCAGTCAGAAAAACTAGTCAACTTTCTGGCTTCTAGGAAATCCTCAGGAAATAACCTAAAATCTTAGACATAACAGTGAATGGTCTTTTGATAGCATGACATACTCTGTTGCACCAGGTAGGAAGGCAAGTCATTGCTACTGCAGAATGGTCTCCACTCCAAGATCAGCTAAAACCAACAAGACTGGCAAAATTTTCAGTATTCTTAATTTTCCATGGATGCTTAGGAAAACCCTTTCCTTACTCTGGGATTTATTTTCATCATTCTTTATAATTTCCTTGATATTATTGCCTGGTGTTGAAATGAATTATTTTCCAATGGACTGTATGGCATCAGTTTTTTAAAGAGCTCTGGATCATAACCTTGATTCAAAATGTGGAATTTACCTCTGTGAAAATATATTGTGTTTACTTCTTTGGTTTCTTGTAAGGATAGGGATCAGATATTCAAGATTAGTTTCAGGTGCAGGCTTTTTCAGTATCAAATGCAAAATCAGGAAATATATAGAGAAATAGATTTTAATATATAAGATTAAACATAGAATCTGTAACAGATTTATGTTAAAGACATATGAGTTCCAGATGAACTAAAGAGATTGTCTTACTTCTGTTGAGTACAAGTCCATACCAAGGCTGGGGACGGGGGGGTGGGAAAGGAAGAGAAGGCTTGAATTTAATTTGAATATAAACTAATGCCCTTGTTCAGCTTCATTTAAAATCAGTTAGCATTTCCAGCTCCCAACTTTAACAGAATGTCAATAATTCATTAAAATTAAATTACAATCACAATATTTTAATTTAGGCGAATTAAGGGAATAAACACACAATCTGTTAATCAAAACTAATGTCACTCTCCTTTCTTTTGCAAAATTCTCCACATGAACAAAATTTGAAAAAAAATATTGTAATATGTCTAAGAATTTTGGAAATTTTCCAAATACTAGCAGTTTGTGGTACATTTACCAGTTTCAGATATGGCAGGTGGCAAGAATATGTTCTTAGACTTTTCAAATAATTATTCAATTATAAAATTGATCTGTTTTCTACTGGCTTAATGTACAATCTAACTCATAGTTATATGGGTGCCTCTGAAACTCACATAATAAAGGTTAAATAATAATTCTACCTAATGAATGTCCAATTGTTCTGTATAACATATTGTCTATAGACTGTTTTACAGTGAAGAAATCCTAGGGGGTTTTGTTTGCATATTTGATTGTCTATTTTTTTCAGATACTTTCTACAAAGAGTAAAAGAGAGTGGTTGATCCATACTGCAGAATTCTGCACATGCATCAGAATACAGAGTTCTACATTAACACATAGGCTGTGAATTTTTCATTACACTATATTGCCAAATTCAATTATTAGCATATGCTGTAAAATAAACCTCACAAATAAAACATTTAGAGGTAAAAACGTGATGCTGGAACTAGTGTTGTGCAACTTCTCATTTTAGCTCCAAATTCCTATTGTGAAGTCATTGAGATTCTGCAATCACTACAGTATGAAGGCTTGTGCTATGTGGAGACTTTTTATCCAAGCTGGCAAGAAGCACATCATTCATAAACAATTCCAGGCAGCAGAATTGCTGCTGTTACTTAAAAAAAAGTTCCACCATTTCTTCAAAGGGTTTTCATTTTTGCAAAGGAACAGGTTTAAAAAAAAATATCAGTTGCAAGCACAAAAAAAACCCCACTTCTTCATTAAAAAAAAAAAAAAATAGGGCTATCTTGTCCATTACCATTGGAAATAACCACAATTAAACTACAGGGAAATTGTTTAAGTGTGGAACAATTGATCTGGCAAGTTTGTTACTATGATTCAGTCTGTTAGAAAGGGAGTTCTTAAATGTAAAATACTAGAATAACAAGGACAGAGGGAGAAGAGAAGAAAGGGTATAATTAGAAGTCTAGCCATTTTGAAGAAAGAAGACATATTTTAGATGTTCCCCCCCAAGTGAAATTCATTCACAAAAATATATTCTGTGGAACTTAAATATGTAAACTAAGAATACAACTGGTTTGATCTTTCCTGAAAGAATGATCATCATACAGGTAGAGATGATCTTGACCTTATGAGACTTTGGACTCCTTTGAAGGTTTCCATTGCTTCTAAAGATTATCTAAGAGTCTGAGCCATATGAGATACAATATACAGGAGTGCACATCTGCTTACATACACATACCTTCATTTGATTTAAGGTGCTTGAACCTGTAAGCGTAAAATCCTGTGAAAATCTTTAATGGCTCACATTAGACTGACCATCATTTTTCTCTGTTGAGGAACTGAAAGTGCTACTTGACTTCTGTCAAATAACTTGATTGTAGATTTGTTCTCAAAGATGATTAAATGTTTTAGGGAAGGCAAGGTTTGTGAGCTAAAATAAAGTTGATTTTTTTTTTTTTCTGAGATACAGTTTAGAGAGGGATTATTGTGAAAAAAATTAAGACATAAGAGAAAAATAAAGATTAGGCATCTTTTTATATGGCATATATAATAGAAATCTGCAGCATTGGCACAGTACTAGCAGTTAATTTAGACCATAGTTGTGTGCATTAAGATGTACCAGTTTATCTGAAAAAAATATCCACTTTTTTTTGTCTGGTTGTTTTTTTATTTTTTTACCAAATAAATTTCGGTTTGAAATGAAAACAGATGAAATGTTGAAATGAAACTAGATGAAGAAAATGTACCAAAGATATAAGGTATTTTATAACACACTTAAAAAACTATCTTGTGCATTTATGTATTATAAGTTAATAATTCAACTTCTGGTCCTTATTGAAGCTAATAATGTATAATTTGTTACCTGTGGGTAATGCATTTTATGCAGGAATATTCATAAAAGACTTCTCATGTATTAACATGTAACTTACATTACTAATACAAGATTTTTAGAATTTACCTCTACTTCTACTTATTCATCAAATATAGATCAAAGAAGCTCGTATTCTTTTTACTTAATATGTGTATAGTCCACCTGAATTAAGCAGGCATAGTCACAAAAACAAAGTTGTACACACGTATGCTTACATAGAATTGAAGAAATGTTCAATTATAGATTTTAAAAATTTTTATTACTAGTTAAAATATCTTATTTAGCAGTTCTTTTCCCAAGAAGTTAATGCAACCCATTTGATATGTTATCAAGCTTCTTTTGGCCTACAAAATACCTTCAGAGTGCTTTAGACAGCGGTTTCAGGGTGGGGGAGGGGCACAGTTGTTTTAGTTGGGGTTTCATATTTTGGTTCAGTTTCTTTTGATTTGGGTTTTCTCTATTTTCCCTGGAAATAGCAGATCTTAAATTATAACTTTTTTCTTGACAATAATATGATGGCCCATAATTTGATATTACTTTGCATATCAAATAACCTGCCTGATGCCCTTTAGAGGAATTCCATTAATTGGAAAGATTGGGATACCTAAATCTCAGGCTAAAACAGTTTCATGCTGCTATGACAAGTCATAATGTAGAATCATAGAATGGTGTGGGTTGGAGGGGACCCTAGAGATCATCTAGTTCCAACTCCTCCCTTGTCCGCCATGAACAAGGACACGATCACAACCTACATCTCAACCTAAATTACAAAATTCTTCAGGGAAACCATGTAGGAATATATCTGACATACACCTTGCTATCACAATAATTGCAAAAGATAAACACAGCTTTTGTATTAGTATCTTTTCTAAAAAGCAAATTGAATTAAAAAATACTTTCTCTGGGCTTTTTCCCCCTTTTAAAACCATATTTAAACAGTAGAATTGCAGGTATCTATGCCATTGATGGTTTAATGTGCTAGCTGTGAATAATTTACCTAAATATGGTTAGAGATGAAAGCAACATGCTTGCACTCTTGGATCCACATCATGTTGTATTCTGCTAGTGTCAGCCTCTAGGTTCTCCTTGCCAAGAGCAATTCTTTCTTTTTCTTTTTTCTTTCCTTTTTTTTCCCCTTTGGTTTGAGAACATGGGTAGTACAAGCTATCAATTCTTCACAGGTACTGAGCAAACTGCCTCTAAAATGTTCTTTTAATAACTTCTTCAGGGAAAATAGCCTTTCAGTCAAGGATACCTCTAATTGTGTTGGATTTACTTGACATTTTCCTAGGATCTTAAGAAATGATGAGGAAACTGAATTTGACAGTAAAGTGAAATTTTTGACATTCACTTGGTCTCTAGTGAAGTTAAAATACTGCTATTAAAGAGCTACTACCTCCCAGGATGCTGCAATTATTTTTCTCAACATTTTTTATTTGCTGAATAAGAGATGCAGATATCCTTCTCTTACAAATCTTCTAGCAACAAATTGTTCCTTTTTATTACAGAGAGGAATCATAAGTAACACCGACCAGACAATGGGAAGATGAGACATTGCTGAATTGCTGAAGCAAATGAATAGAATTAATCTTGAAATTATTCTCTGAAGGGAACAATCAGGTAACTTTTGAACAAGCATCTGTTTCACAGTATGCAGTTTCTAGTAAAATTGTGTAATTTATAAAGTATTCCAAATTGCTTTTTCCAGTCTACTTTAAAGTTCAAGGTTGCAGGACTAATATGCAAGGAGAAATTCTTGTCACTGCTTGGTTTGAGATTCATTCTGTGGCATACACAAGCACAGATTTAAGACAGAACTTAATGTAAAGTCAGGTTACTTTTATTTAAAGTTATCAAACCAATTGCCATCACTATTTTAATTTTCAATAAAGGCTAATGAGCAATTACTCATATATTTTATTTCTCCAATTTCTTCCAATGCTACTGTTTTTCTTCCATTTTTTGTCATTGTCTCAGGGTATGACAGGAACATTCATATAGATGACTCATAGACCTAGGAGTCAAAATTATTTTAACCATGTAGCTGTGTAAAATGTTTCCTCCAAAGTAAGTTTATGCACAAACCACATCAGAGGACTTACATTTATGGGACTTCTCCCCACTGTGCAGGTTCAGATGGTCCTGTAAAGCACATTTCTGAGAGAACTTTTTCCCACATATCTTATACTGGAATGGTTTGATGTCTGCATGCACTTTAATGCCACATTACACTGCTCCTTTGCGTAAATGCCATGTCCCAGAGTAGACACATGAAATATTTTGTGTATCTTTCAGTGATTGGCATAATTTTCTAGACGCTGAAGTACTGTCATATATCTATATTTCATAAGTGTACTGATGTTTACATCTGACATCACCATTTATATACATTAGCAAATAATGGAGAAACCTCAGGGTATAAATCAGCATTCCCTAAAGTAAATATCCAGTGAGATCCAATTCCTGGCTCTGCTATCTTTATGCGTGGAAGGTAGTTACACAGTGAGACCTGAATACTCAGTTAGCATTCAAAATGTCCAAGGGTTTAAAGATATATATTTACTTATTTTCAAAAACTCTCTAGAATATTTTTATTTTATTTTTTTAACAAAGGCTGAACAAAATGTTTGCTTTGCCAATATATTTGTTTGAGAAACAGGAATTCCATGTATTTTCAACAAGACTGCACACTTTTAAAAGATTAAGAATGGTGGAAAAGACACATTTTCTTATTTAGAAGACAATAGAGCAAGTTGCTACTTGTGATGAGCAAGGCCAGCTCCAGAGAGGGCAATGTGGCTATTCCCACTTACCTCTGCTGAATATGCATGTGTTCCTGCCACTACTATCAGCGAAACTGAGCATGTACAGATGAGGAAAACTCATGCTCATATTACTTATTCACAATATTTTGGTTTTTTGCTATTTAGTATGTATCTTCACTTTGGAAAATAAGATTATATGCTTCATGAATGATAAAATGCCTGAATGGAAAACCAGAGTAGCTCTTATTTCATTTCACCACCTGAAGAAGGCTCTTTTTCTAAATATATGGAAAATGTTCCCAGTGATAAAGGGAAGAGTTCTAATAATTAAAGAAATTTGTATCAAAGATGGTAGGATAATGTTAAAGTAGGAAACATTTTGAAATATTAGTATGTTATGACAATGTGAAGACATAAACATTGAAAAAGCTGGTTTGGTTATTGTGCAAGCTCCATCACCAAACCTATTTCTAATACATCAGGCAAACACCTGCCAAGAATGACAGGGTGTTTTCTTTGGATAGAGAGATGAAATAGATACCATCTGAAGGTCCCTAGGCAATTGCAAATGTAAATTTAGGAGCAGTTCTCTTGTCACATTTTAAGCAATTTTGTGATTTATAGCTCATTTCAAAGTAATTTTTAAAAAATTGTATGGCTTTAAAGATCAAACTGGAACAAAAACGTTATAGAACACTTGTGAAAGCACTCTTGGATTTATCATAAAATCTTTTTTTAAAAATTAAACTCTTAATTGAAACAGTGTTTTGTGTTTATGAACAGATTTTAATTTGGAAATAAATAGGAATTTCCTGTGATTTTAAATAGTTTATCTACTATTTTAAAACCTTAGACAAAGAAGAAAAATCCTGTGGAGGTTTTTAGATTTGGAGTAATTTGGAAGTTTTATCAACTAGAAAGTAAACATATTTATAATCTATCTTAAATTAGCATACAGTCAAACCAAAGAATGTTTTAACATGATGTTGTAAATAAAAATGAGTTCTTGTTTTCAGTTTCTAGGATTTTAACTTTTTATTCTATCACTGCACATTGGCCCATTGCAATACTTTAATTTGTGTGAGGATGACTAATTCATGCTTCAGGAGTTGTGCCCATTAAAAGTAAAGAATGGCAATTTATCTCTTGTTTAGAAAGTTCTGGTGGATATTCCTGTTACTAGATGATTAATTGCCTTAAAGCATCCTCTGTGGAGGAACTCAGCTTCTGGGAAGCTCCTTCCCAAGAAAACAAATACTAACTTATATGTGGTATTCCAAACTGTAGCCAAGTAGCCTGAGTAGTCATCATAGTCTTTTAGCAATAGGATTTGGCTTGGATATAGGCAATGGTTCTAAGTCCTTAACAAAAAGATTTGAAGCCATATCTCCAGTGCCTATCTAGGTTCCATGGAGGAGTATTTCAGAGAATAATATTGTTCAACTTCTTACTGAAAGTATTTTGTAGCAGAAATACACAAAGACTTGAGTCAGAGGATATTTTATATAAATTTAATTCAGTTTTAAAGCTAATCATTTGGTAATAAAGTTCCATGACTTTCTGTTTGGTCCAGGTTTTTGGAACTGCTTCTCTTACTAGAATGTGAATAGTTGAGGTTTTTGAGATGGAAGAAACAAAGTCTATGGTTGCTGCTGTCACCCTTTTTTCAGATACTGCACTGAGTATCTAACCTAAGAGACTGCAATTTGTTGAAGAAAGGCTACTGTTGTGTTTCAGTTCTTAGTCTAAAATCTGGCATTTCATACAGAGTGTATCCATCACTACCTCTGAAACTTAAAACCAAGACCTGAAACAAGTATCAGAAACAGGATGAAAACCCTGAACTACATCTCCATAATTTCCAAATATAGTAGGTATCCCCAAACTACTTTTCATGCATATTTTGCAATCCTGAGACCCTCTGCCATTCAACTTTTTTCCTATCAGACTGGAGGGGACCATTCCTGAATATCACTGCCAAAAGATAAATATATGTACAATGCCACTTAAAAAAAAAAACAAAACAAACCACTATTTGTCCTTGGTGGTGTGTTATTGTTGTTGCCAACAGTTTATACCTGTTTTCTTCATTTATATGGTTTTGTGCTTTGCAAAGATATATGCTTTACTCTTTCTTATTTTTTATTACCCTACCCATCTTCAATAAGAAGTACCATCATTTATTACTAGATATGCAAAGACAGAACATCATTTACTCCTGACAGAACTCCAGTTGCTAGGAATGAATAAACCACTGGTGTGGGATTCTATCAAACGACAATATTTAATAGGAGGAACATTATGTCACTGTAATGACTCCCTTCAGCTTCAACAAATTCAAGTCCACTTGGAACAAAATGATTCAAGAGTAATTGTACATTGCAATCCTGTTGCAATATATTGAACTGCATGTGCACAGAATTTTTCATGACAGCAACAGGACTACATCCAGTCTCCAGAGGCAACTGGTATCAGCCACCAGTTAAAAACAGTTGGAAGAAACCAACATAACCCTGGCTTTCTTATGACAATGCCTTAGTGTAAAGCAAACTGCGCATGTTCTGTCTACAATGTATAAAAGTGGTTCATAGTGCAGATATTTACTTTCCTTATTTGTTTTATGAAAATATGTCTGAGGAGATGCAAAATCTGCTGTGAAAAAACACACATTGGTTAGCCTGGTGGACTGCTTTTGCACAATTGTGTAGAATACTCAATAAGTCTCCATAATTTTGTATTTTTTCTTACTAAGTGAAATTATATTTTGTTTTTTTCAGGGGGCAGAAATACACGAAGTACTCAAGACAGTCTTATCTGTCAGTCATTGGTATTGCTCCTGCTGGTAAGAAAGATATTACAGGTTTTCTGTTTCTTTTTTCCTAATTCTCATGATTTAGAGACTGCCGGCTGAAGTTTCATGTAGAACTGTGAAAGAGAAGAGGCTTCAGGCTTAGGAAGAGGATTATCGTTTTCTCCAAAATCTCTCACAGAGGAAGTTTTCAGTCAGATTTTCTTTTGTACAATGTATGGCCTCATTGCCAATGTAAACTTCTGCCTATGTAAGCCTCTGGTCTGAAGCAACTTTAAAAGAGAGTCTGTGTATGAAAAATTGAGAAGAAAACAGAAAAAACCAACCAAACAAACAATAAGGATTATTTTTTCTCACAACATATTTTTTAAAAAGTCTCTTTTTGTGAAATGAAAAATCAAAGTGTTGTATAAACCCATATTTTAATCTTATCAGTATCAAAGTATTAAATAATGTTTATGCATTTATAGATAAGAGTCTATTACACTTTAAATATAATCCTTATTTTCAAATCCTAATAGCAATTATTAACCCAGAATTCCAGTTCTTCATCTACTTACTTATTTTCATGGAAAAACAGAACTGATTATTTGGAGATTGATTTGCTGTGCAGAGTTACTGAGTCTAATTTATACCAGTACATGGCTTGATCACAAAGTGCTCACTGTGGTTATACTTTTGCCATGAGATTAATGATTTAATATTTAAGCCTGTAATTGGCCACCTGGATCACACGTTTTGCAATTGTTGCTTGGATGACCTCACCTTCTGTGGGGGAATTTCACTTAATTATCTGAAAAAAAGTAAGAGTGCAATTAAATCAAGAGCACCTGTAGGACTGAGTTTCATCTTCTGAAAACACACACAAAAAAAGCCATTTCCTTTTGTGGTGTAAAATGAATGTTGATATGGAAGTTTATTTCATTAAATCAGTCTATTTGCAGCAGAACGATTTTCATTATTTTAAAAGTATATTAGTAATGTAATCTGTGACAAAGAATACATTCTATTTTCCATGACTACATGAAAAATAGTCAATTTGACAAAGAAAATATAAAGTTACTGACTTTTCAATAAAATTGCAACTAGCATATTACCTTAAGAACAGATATTCTATGTTTCTATGAAACTTTGAGATATGAGCCTAAAATTTGCCCTTATAGACTATCATAACACAGGTACATAAACACACTTTAGAAAATATATATTTCATATTCTCATCTTAACATGATATTTTGGTATCATATGCTTAGACAACTATTATTTTCTGTAGATTTCAAATTTTCAGGAATTAAAAAAAACCAGCAATGTTGTCTAGCTATGCTTTTTCCATATGGTATGTAAATTACAAGGCAAAAATTCTTGTCCTCTTGAAATCAACAATAATTTTTCTATTGATGTGAGTAGGAAAAGAATACATACAATATTTAAAAATTAATTTCTAATTTTAGCCATCTAGACCTATTTTTTTTTTCAATCAGGCTGAAGTAACTATTAGATTAGACCTAACAATCATACCGCCTTCTGTTTTCTTTGCGCTAATGTATAGGCTAAATCTCATAAAAAAAAATTGCAACTTGGTTGCACACCAACAGTGAAGTTTCAGAGTGCCTAAAGTATCTTTCTCCTACACTTAAGAAAACATACTTTGTTCTGCATTAAAAGTCAGTTGTCTGCTTGTCTGAATATTCTATCGCTAACCTAATTTTCCTACTTTGTTACCAGAGATGATTTTCCTATTGTATTTCCCACTAACAAGAAGTACTAACTGCAATTGTTAAAAGCCCTTATTTGAGATCCTTTCACAAAAAGTTGTAAGTTTATAGAGGATGCAATAATTCAGTCTGTAGCCTTCCTTATAATCTTTTACTGTGTTGTAAGAGACTATATAGGTCATGAAATCAAAGTCTTAATACCATAAAATTGACGGATGTCAGTACAAAGGTTGCAATAGTGACATAGAGACAATTGCAGATGACTAAATACAGATTTCCCAAACCAAATATGTTTGGTTCAATGTATTTTCTACTACTTCTGAGTCATAACACATTAATTTATGACAGTGATCCACAGAGCCTTCTGGCCATTGCTGCCTACCCTAACTTAGAAGGAGTACAGCTGATAGAAACTGCTGGAAAGTGTGTAAAAATAATGAAGAGGCTTCAGACACTGCATTTTCCATAAATTAATTCCCTGTAATCCATATGTGTTTTCTACAGTTCAACAAATCCTTTAAAGATGAAAGCTTTAATTTAAAATCAAATAGAATGACAATTGCCCATTTTCTTGTTGACCAGAAATCTCTATTGATTTTTTTTCCCTTCAGCTGTTAGTTTCTTCAAAATAAAATAATAACTTATGTTTGTTGAATTCCAATTAGATCCAACAAAGAGAATTTACCAGGGGAGATATCTGAGAAACCCCATACATCTTTATGATACAGGCTCATTTGAATACCTCTGTTTGCATTGTCTGCTTACATTAAACCTGCCCTCTGGGTAAGATGAAAATAAGAAATACAAATATGCATTAAGTTTTATGTCACTGACTTACTTTTTTTATCATTTCAATAGACATTTCAAATGGAATTTTACACAACAGAATAAGACATCTTTCACGCAGGTGTTAGATAGATAGAAATTCCATGTCCAAAAGGGATGTATCAACTATACAGGGATTTGGGTTCAGTTTGGGACTTTTTTTTTCTGATGAGACTTATAAACACTGCTTGTCTTCTTACATAATCCTGTTTTTTGCTGAAATTCAAAGAATTCCAAGCTTTGCTCTTTCTCTGTTGCATTTATGATCATGAGGATGTTTTGGTAAGACCTTCCACAGATTTTAGCAACAGTTAGTAATGGTACAAATGAATTAAAGCCCAGGCTTTCACAATCTCATCCCCAACTCTTACCTCGACATTACATCAGCTATGTATGCTGATCTATATATTAACTCCAATACAGAAAAATGTACTTGGTGTCCCACAATTTCTGTTCACGAACACCTACATACAGAATTAATCTCTTGGGTTTTTATGATACCTTTGCATAGTAGTGAGGGAAGAAAATATATGCTGTGTGAGTTGGTTACAAAAGTTGCACGTTTGACGCTCCCAAAGAAATTAAGTTTTGCTGATAAATAATATCATTGCACTCACCTTGCTGTTTTTTCTAAATTTGTCTGCAACTTATTTGAATTGGAAGTAAAGGAGCCTTTTCCCTCTAAACAAGCCTACACTAAAATTAGTTTGTTTAGGCACCACATTCAGCATCAGAGAGAAGACTCCAGCTCTCATATGAGCATCTGAATGAGGACGGGTGTTGTAGTTTAGACATGGTATTCCCCAGCTTAGTGGTCCCACTGAAACACCCCAATGATATACTTCTTCCCCCTGCAGTAGGAGGGAGAGGAGAATGGGAGGAAAAAAAAGGTAAATATCACAGATGGAGATAAAAACAATTTACTAGAAATACCGGTGAAGTAAGAAACTGAACAATACGAACAACAATGCTTAAAATGTACAAGTGAGTGATTCACTCACAATTACTCACCACACAGGACTCTGTGCTACCCAACTGCACACTTTGGCAAACCAGAAGAAACTCAAGTCCCCTTCATCCTCCCTGTGCATGGCATGAGGTTGTATCAAATATGCCCACCATTGTGCCCATGCCCCTCCTGGCTTCTGCAAATTCTAACCCTGTCCTGGACAAAACCAGAGCAACAGGTATTTCTTACTGGATATTTCCTACAACTTCATGTATGAACATTTCAAAATGTATGCATGTATTTCAGATGGTCCGCCTTCTTTAATGGTCCAGCCATTCCTCTCCTCATTTATACTTGTGCCTGATGTTACTCCATTCTAGATGCAGAATCCAGCATTTGGACTTCTTAAATTTCAACCTATTAATCATTGTTTGGTAGTTCAATCTATCTTTAAGGGTGGTCAGACCACCAGTTTCCCAGAGAGGTTTAGGAGTTTCCATCTCTGGAGGTGTTCAAAACCCAGCTGGACACAGCTCCGGACAAGCTGCTCCTCATGACCCTGTTTAAGCAGTGAAGCTGAACTAGATGATCTCAAGCTGTGCTTTCTCACCTAAACTAGAATCTCGGCTTTATACTAAAATCTATGGACACAATGAACTGGAAGCATTGGCCAGCTTCCAGAGCTGATATCTTTGGTATTAGGGAGACTTGGTGGAATGAGTCCCATGGCTAAAGTGCTGGGATGGTGGGGGTCTATTGTCTGCTCGGGCAGGATAGACAGGACGGGGGAGGTGGAGGTCTCGCACTGTACTTAGTGGAGAGGTTTGATTGTACAGACATTATAGTTAGTGATTATGTAATTGAGAGCATCTGGGTGTACATTAGTGAAATGGGGAGCAAAGGAGAATTTTAGAGGGTGTCCACTACAGACTGCCCTGCCAAAGTGTAAGCACTGATGAATTTTTCTACACTCAATTAGAGTACAGAAATCTCTGGATCTGTGGTGCTCGTTCTTCAGGAAGATTTCAACTTTCCAGACATAACCAGAAATATCATGCTTCTTGAAAAGCCAATCTTGGAAATTCTTTAAGTTTGTTAAAGATGACTTCTTGTCAAAAGTACCCAGGGAGTCAACCAGGAAATAAGATTTTTTAGGACATGTTATTTGTAAATAGAGAAGGACTCAAGGAGAATGTGATGGTAGGTGTCTGTCTTGGCCATGGTGATCATGAAATGATCACATTCATTAGAGTACCCCAGGAGTTTGTTTTTGAGAGCTTAGGAGTCCATGAGTGCTGTTCAGCCTTTAGGAAATACTTAGAACCATGGGAGCAGGCAATTTCACTGCCTTTAGTCAAGCAGTTGGGGCAGAAGACCAGCTTGGCTCAACAGGGAATTCCTCATGGAGCTCAAGAGGAAAACAAAATTGCATTATCTCTGGAAGTGAAGTTGAACTTCATGGGAAAATAATACAACTGTGGTTGATATATACAGGGAGCAGACATGAAAGGCCAAAGATCAGTTAGATTTGAAACTGGTCAATGTTTTGTCAGAAAACAAGAAGAAATTGTAAAGTATGTTAATAGCAAGAGTAAGTAATTTTTTCTTTTTTTTTTTTTCCCGTGTTCAGAGGGGCTCTCCTGTATTTCAGTTTGTGGCTATTGTCTCTTGTTCACTGGGCACCACTGAAGAGACCCTCAGCGCCATTTCTTTTCCACACTCCATTACATATTTATATGCATGGATGGGATTTCCCTTTAGTACTCTCTAAGCTGAACCGTCCAGCTTGCTCAGCCTCTCATTATACGAAAGATACTCTCCTTAATGGAGTCCAGCCTTCATCCTTGTAGAACTGTTTAATCCAGTACTGTAAATGTATTAAAATATACATTTTTTCCCCAAGGAAGCATCCAATTGCCAAAATTGTATCATCTCCTTAGCTGTCTTATTTTTCTGCTTAATCAAGAGCTTCACTTTCATAAGGACAGGATTTATGACTAATGTGCGCAAGAAGGTTATGAAAAACAAGGGTTCAAGGCAGGGAGTAATGGAAACTGGCTAAAAATCTTTGATATATTTCATTTCCTTTGTGTTCTGGCCACTGTGTTATTAAAAAAAGTTAGCTGCCAGATATTCAATAAACACTTATCTGATGTTAATGAAGAACATTTGCATTTTTTATATATTCTCTGTGCTTTCAGGGAATAGACAGACTACATCTAGTCAAGTGAATTGTGTTACCTTCTTGAGGTGCATAAATTTCTTCTACAGCTAACAGATTAATGAGAACTCCTAATTCAAACCTTGTTGGCTCACTACACATGCCCAGCTTTTTATGGTTTACCAATTTTGTACTCACTTAAGTGGCTATATGCAAAAAAAAATTAATTTTCCCAAGTTCATGTCTGTTTTGTCCACAACAGATGTGATAAGCAATTTCTTGCATTTATCTTGACCCACAAATCTTGTCATTCTTTTTATTTTTTCCTCTTTGTCCTTCCTTCCCATGAAGGAGGGGAAGTGAGTGAGTTTCTGGGTAGGAGTTTGTCTGGTAGCCAAAGCTCATCCATCACGGCATGAAACTCCATGGAAGCAAAGGATATTTTCCTTAGTAACTCAATTCCCCTGTCTAGAAAAGAGATAACTTTGGGGAGATACCCATATAAGCTTCACCAAAAGAGAGTGTTTGGATTTAATGTCATTACTTTATGCGGGCTTTATAATTTCTGATTAAGTGGCATAGTTTTTTATATTATTTTATTTATTTTCTGTTAGAGAACTGCATTTAAAGAAAAGGAGAATAATCGTTTGAAGAATGTAGTGTTAACATATAAATCAACATACTGGTAGAGAGATTTGTACAAAAATTTTAAAAGCAATCTTTTAACAGTTATAATAAGGAGGTTTACAATGAATTTTACAAGAAAAAAAAAAACCAAAAAAACAAACCACAAAAGAAAACAAAAACCAACCAACCAAAAAATCGAGGGTGTAAATACAGAATTTTAAACAGAATTAGCTGTGATATTCGTGTAACTGGGAAAAAATCAATATGGAAATCTGTAGCACAACATGCTTTTCCAAGTCTCTCCATCTGTCTTAAAATTTGATTTCTATAGGTGTAGGAGGCCCTTACTATGGTTCCTGTTGGTACTTCCAAATTCCTCTGCTCTTGAATTTGATTTTCACAAAATTTGACAAGCATGCAAAGTTACTGCATTACAAAGAGAGTGAGAGGAAGGACCCTGTAGAATTGGAGCCCCATGAAATAAGGTTGTTCTATAGTCTATTAATAGTGTTAGCAAAAAAAGGTGAAAACCAAGAAACTCAATTTCACTCATCTCGTGGATTCACTGAAAGCTCTGTGATTGATCAGAAGGATTCATATAACTCTGATGTGAATGGAAAGGGAAACACTACAGGTCATATCCTATGGATCAAAAGCTTGTCTGGAGCAAACTTTCACACCATTTGTCTTGGTTTGAGACAAGTTTAGCGCTGGAAGGAATGTCTCCTCCTCAGAAGACAGGCTTCAGCACTCCTTTCCCCACCAATACAAAAGGAATTTCCTGGATGAAAGTGAAAAAAACTATTTATTTAACAAGCAGTTAACAAATGAGTAATGTTAGATAATAAACCTCCCTGATGCTGAGAAAGCTGGTGGATTCAGAGTTCTTTTCTGTAGCTGGCTCAGCCCCTCCTGAGGTCTGAGGCTGGGATGCAGCATCCCCACAGCCTCCCTGCCTGTTCACAGGGCCCAGTGATATGGTTCTTGGATCACAGCTAGACCAAACAGTTCCAGAAGAAGAGGAAGAAGTTCTAGAGGATTTTGGTGTGCCAATATGGGAAAATTTCTTGCCTCGGCTAACAGGCTGGCTAAAAGCAGGAAGGTGCTCCCTGGGCTCTGCAGCGGTGAGAATGCAGGGGACTGTGTGTGAGCTCTTGAACACAAACCCCACTGAAGAATTTGCCTGGCTTCTGTCCCCCTCTCCTGGACCCAGCTAAGCTATGGGACCCATTTCTGGGCATAAAGCAGATCATAGGGAAATGCCTTATTATCATAATATCACCCCAAGACGCCATTTGAAAGAGATGCTTAGCCCTGGTGTTAGCCAGGGGACATTGGGAGTGTGTGACTGGAAAAAAGAGAACTGTGCAGCCCCATATTCTTCAGAAATGCAAATGGAAAAGGTCAGAACAGACAAATACCAAGCCTGCAAGGTCACTGGACCTTGGCCTTGAATCAGGGAATGACATTAGAAAAAGGAAAGGTTTAAATGCACAAACTGTTCACACAGGACTGTCTTATAGTAAGCAAGATATTTCAGATAGGTTCACTACAAAGTTTAAGGTAACCAATGGAAATGGATCATCAGGCAATCTGGGTATAACCAGTGGAACAACTGAAGGATGTGGCAGTCCAAGACATTGGTTTAGATCAAATTGCTATTTACAGCTCCATTAATCAAAGATTTGTCTGAAATTTTAGGTGTTAAAATAGGTCCCATATCATTGTTCAAGCACAGAGCTCCAGTTAAGCAGGGAGATTTGAAGAAATATTACATTAAGCTTAGAGCAAGATGGTCAGCAACCCAGGAAAAGACTGAGATAAAGAATTCCTAGTCATCCTTGTATCTTTATGTCTTTTCTTGCAACAGGTACATTTTGTTCTTATATGGCAAAAACTGGCTTATATACAAGACTCTTAGCAAAGGGGGAGTGGTAGAAAAGCAGCAGATGAATAGCAGAGTATCTTAGTTTAAAACAATTATGCAGGGTGGAGACTCTAAAATGAGTTACCTCCTTTTTTAGTTTTAACCATTCCCCTTTCACCAATAAGGACAGACAGAGGTGAGAAGATATAAGTGAAAAAAATAACAGTTTACTAAAAAGAAAACAACAACAACAAGGATAACAGCAAAACCTACCAGATACGAAGGTGCTGAGACACATGGTTCCCTGGGAACAAAGGAAACAAAAAGATGCCAAAAGATGGCAGGGAAGTCCCCTCCCTACTCCCAAGATGGTGGCCAACATAGCAGCCTATGTGGCCCAGAGGACAAACACAAGATGGCAGAGACGCCCCGTACTCTGGACCATGTGGCTGAGAGAGAGAACAAAGAAAAACAGCATGGCAGCTGAGCCTCTGAGGTTCCACAACTCCTTCCTCCCTCAGACAACAACCAATGTGGAACAGGGACAAAACAAAAACATGGAAGAATTATATTTTGTCCAAAATGAGTCAATGCTGCCAGGACTCTGGAAGAAACTTCCTGGATGTTGTAGCACTGACCCTCCTCAGCAGCTGGAACTTGCAGAGAGAGAGTCCAAGTTCCCAGCATGGTGCAAAGGCTGTGTACAGCAGCTGGAACTGGTGAAGTGGGTTTCTCCTCAGCCCCCCAACAAATGGCAGGTGGCAGCAGCAGTGAAGGAATTGCAAAATTCTCCAAAGCCTGGGGAGAACAGAAGAGCTTCTGCCTTGTGCCACCTCAGCTTCTCAAGTTGTGACTTGGAGACCTGCCCAAAGCAACCCCCTCGGGAGCCCAGAGAGAACAAAAGAGCTTGCCACATGTGCCTTCCCTATTTTTAAAGAGACACCACACCTCCTCCTTCATGTGAACCAGGGTAACACTCCAGTTCTGCTTCCAGCCCTAAGTCTTTAAGGGACAGAAAACAGGCTGGATGATGTAGAAAAAATACGGAATACATATTTTTGGGTCACCCAGGCCACCTAGGACACAGACATAAATAGAAATGTCTATCTAGCTAAACCCCTAACTAGATTTAAACAAACAAATAAACAAAAAGAAAAAAAGACACGCAAAGGAGATCTGGAAGATAGGTAAGCCATAGCATATAGGAATTCAAGGTATATACAAGCATTGCAGTGAAATCTTCCTTGGGCTTCCTAGGAGATGGCAAGGCACCATTGCATCTCTGGATAAAAGCCAGCTCTATAGTGTGTCAGACAGAATTAGAAAAACCAAGAACCAACCAGCCTTGAAAGACAGCGTTTCATATAAAGATCTGGAAAAGTGCATAGGGATTTTGACAGGGCTTTACAGGGTCTCACAATGAATCCTTATAAGCAGCAGTGCATTTACTGCTTCAGCTAGAGGGTTTGGAGCACATGGCATATCAGGAAATCGGTGAGAACTGGGTTTAGTCAGCCTGAAGAAGCATGAGCTAAGGGGACATCGACTTGTTTCCTTTTACTACATAATGAATGCTCATAGAAAACACAGATAAAAATTTTTTCAGAGGTTCACAGCAAAAGACTTGGAGGCAAAAAAAGATGCAGTAAGGGAAATTCTATTTGAAAATAAAGAAATTAATCTTCATGATGATGCCAGCCAAATACTGGAATGGGCTGTCCAGATGGGATATGGAATCTTCACCCTTGGAGGTACTGAAAACTCAGCAGTATAAGGTACTGAACAACCTCATCTGTCTCTATAGCTGGAACAAAATTTGAAGCTGTCACTGCCTTGGCTTCCAAAGGTCCCCCCCAAATTTAATCTGTCTGTGTTTCTCAGAAACACAAGGGTAAAAAGGTGAAGATGCAAAGAAAGTATAGTCAGGAATTATTTATGTTGAAATAAGTAAGAAATAAACAAACTCAATGTAGAAATTCCTAGCTGTAAAAAAACCTAACTAATTCTTAACCCTGAGATGAGCTCAGTTGGTTAGAGCACAGTGCTAATAACACCAAGGTCAGGGTTCAATCCCCATATGGGCCATTCATTTAAGAGCTGGAGTTGATGATCCTTGTGGGTCTCTTCCAGCTGGGAATATTCTGTCATTCCATGTCTACACATCTCAGAGTACCTTTTAAAGGAGTTGTTTAACCCACTTACAGGATAGATTTTTATGTCAAGATAGACCTTTAAATTTTATTTTAGTGGAGCTCAAGTAACATCAGTATTCTTTATCTACAATTCCTAATCTTTAAGGCAAGATTCCTGAGGACTAAAGAGTACTTTGGAAGTATTAATGACTACATCTGTAAGACAGCTCTGTAAAGAAGGTGGTGTTAACCTTTGCAAGCCAAAGCTTCCCCTCCTTCCATATGCATCTCCATAGCCCACCACTTGTAATACTGCAGCATGCCTTTCACTTCTATTTTGTAAACCCACACCCTCCCTCTCTTTGTCTCCTGTTGCAGTGCTGCATGCCTGTATCAAAAGTGCTCATGCCTTCATATCCCTGTACTCGCATAAAGCTTAGTGGATAACAGTAGCAATTGCTAATAATTTAAACAGCCAATAAGATTAAATAGTCAATAAGAATTCTTCACATAAAATTTACACACAAAGCTTAGTATCCTGTGAGAATATGCAATCTCTGCACCATCTCAAAGCATTTTTTAATCAATGCCATCAGCGAAGAGGATCCCCAGAAAAAACCCGCACTTATATGAGGATCATAGTACATGTGTTTCCAGGAGGACATTGCAGAACATTTTCCTTTCTATCTCTTTTGTTTGAGTTGTTGGAGGTTTTGCCATTGGCTTGGTTTAGTTTTGGATTTTGGGGATTTTTTTGGGCTGGTTGGTTTGGGGTTGTTTTGTTTTGTAAGTTTTTGGTGGGGTTTTTTTGGTTGGTTGGTTTTTTATTTGTTTTTTTTATCTTTGTGTTTTGTTTTGCTTTGGCATTCTGGGAGGGGGAGGCAGGGGACTGGACAGGGAGGCCATCCCCAAAACTAACCTAGGCTGTTTGGTTCAATGCCTGCCATCAGCTATAGATATTTTTGGTCCTCTCCATATCTCCTTTTCTGTAACAGTAAGAAATAAATCCATGTTGCAGTAGCAAATACGGGAGGAGCTTGTCAACTGTCTTTAACATTTTATAATTATTATATGAGAAAGAGACTATTAAGATTAGCTCAAACAGATGAATTTAATGTCCTTAACACATATGTTAGTCTATCTTGAGTAATGATAAACTTTCTAGAAGCTTGTCCCATACCCTGATTTTCCTTAGAGCTGTGCATTTATTATTTAACATGAAATAAAAAAACCCTTTTTTTTTGTAGTCTTTCGCCTGACCTCTTTCTGAAATAAATTTCAGTAACAAATGGCAAAATTTTTAATTCAAAAGTTTTATGCTCTTAATGAGTTCTTCAGAGTTTAAGAGTGAAAATCTTCATTGCCACCTTTATGGCTAAAAAAGAGATTCACCCAGTCAGCATTGGGATAATAATACATACCAGATTGAGTATTGAGAACATAAGACACCCCACAAAAATATGTGCTAAAATATTATTCTCTTCTTGTATGGAAATCAATAACAATTAGAACTGAAAGGATATGTTTGGGGCTTTTTTAAATTAATGATCAAAGGGACTTATTTTTATAGATGGCCTATAAAGCTGCAATGGAAAATAACACCACAGTTTCAGGAAATGTAGTGTAGAGACTAATTATTCTTATTTACCAGCCATCCATTTATGTCTCATCTTGCATAATGTTTTATAGATTGAATATTTGCCTTGTGTTTTTTATAAGAGGTACTGCTTTCCACTTCGCTTTCCGTAAATTGGACTATTCTCTTTTGACATCTTCAAAGTTTATTGCTATTGAATCCTTACACTAATAACCTGGAGAGTTTTTGTCTGCTTGGGGTTTTTTTAGACTGTAAGGTACATTAGGAATATCTCATACTCAAAACTGAAGCGTTTCTGATTCTCTTTGTAGAGAGGAGGATACTTGGAACACCTGTTACTGGGATGGATTGCTTAGCCATGGACTGTTTTCACACTCCTGAAGTAAACATATTTCCACCAGAAAGATTTTTACAGATTTTGATGTAGAAAAAATATTCCCCTGGACTCTTAAAAGCAGCATTTCTGGGGCCCTTGCAGGCCCTTCCTATTACACAGTTTATTACATAGCTTGGTAGCTTAGAGAAACTGTGGCACCCAATACCTTCAGGCATTCTACCTACCTGCAAGAGCTTTAAGAAAGCTCAGGAATCCTGCACCAGTCTGGAAACATCACAGCTCCTGGCAGCTGGCCTGATAATTGAGAGAAAAAGTTGCATGGTTTCCACAGAACTGCTCTTTCCCATGAGCTTATTTCAAAAACATACACATATGTTGATCATCCTATACATACATATATTTATTTATACATTATATTAACTTATATTTTATAAGGATGATTATTTCATGTCCACCTATGTTATTTGTTTCTGTCAAATGACATCTCTTGCATATAGACAAATCTAACACAGTAGAAAAGCAGATTTTTAAATTTACGCACACACTCAAATCGGAGAGACCCCACACTGATGAGATTAACTCTTAAAGCATGTCTGTTTGTGCTAGTTTGAAAACAAACCAGTGGGAGGCACTAAGTCAGAATAACAATTTAATAGGGAAATCAAAAAAACAAAGGTAGTCAAACAGTGAGTTAAACCAACAGAGTCAGAATACAACCTAATACCCTCTTAGTCAGGGTGGCAATAGCAGTCCAATACGACAGTGGCTGCAGTCCTCCTGAAGGGATGGCTTCTGTCAAAGCAGTGGTCCACTAGAAGGGTCTGCTCTTCCTCAGAAGGTCTGGTGGTGGCTATGCAGCTCCTGTCCTCTGGGAATCCAGTGGAAAGGCTCCCCGTGGTGTTCAGAAACCCAGATTTATCTAGGCCGGAATGCTTGGTTCCTCCCTCTGGGCGGAGCCTCTCACAGTGGGATGATGAGCCATGAGGCCAGGTGTTGGTGGGCCATTAACAGAACAATAGTCTGGAGGGAGGAGGCAAGGAAACACTGCCCCACCTGGTTTCAACAGCTCATGAGGATGGTAATGGAATACACTGCAACCCAGGGCACTGTTCTTGAAAAGTGCTGTGGGTTTTCTACCCCTATATGTAACGATTTTCAAGAACTGCTGTATGACTTTTACAGGTTATAGTTCAGTGGTCTTATCTCTGCCAAAAATGCCATTAAAGCCTCAGGCAATTGTATCTGCTCTTAACTTTATCTTTTCTAGCATTGGCATAACTCAGCTCAACCTCTCTTCCATTCTGTGCTGCCAAATCAGAGCTCCGTGTCCCCTTTCCCTTCATTTGTCCGTACTGATGCTAGTGCATTAGAGTGCTCTCCAGATGAGCCTGGACTCTCTTCAAGCTCTGTGATTCATTAAATTCTAAGATGTCAGCATGAGCCACACCGAACATGAGGCACATCTGCTGAATAATCACATTTTAAGCTCAACTATGTGAACTTGCTTTGGGCTATTGCAAAGCATGGCACTTGATTATGATTAATGGGAATAGAAAGGGTTGTCTAGATGATACTATTGTAGTTGAGATACACAAGTACACTCATGGACTTTTTAGTGTAGTCAGTCAATAGGGAACAGAGAAAAGAATGCTGGATACAGAATGGTTATTTCAGCCTGGAAATTCAACCCACATCATTTTGCTTTAATGTCTCTCATTTCTGCATTCCAGAAAATCTGCTTCCAAATTGGTTTTATCAACACAGGTCAAAATGTCAGACCGTATGAAACAAAACACTATGTAGTCAAGGCTCTTTAGCACGAAATAAGCCAAGTTAACCAACAACAGCTTATATCAGTCCTATTGGCTTCTCATACTCTAGTGGCTGAGTCCACTGTTTAAAATGACTGTTTAAGTGAGTTTTCCCCCAAAAGTACAATTCTAAAGTGTATAATCCATGCATTCAGGGCACTTTAGAAGCTGGTGCTCTGGCTGTTAAATCAGTTATCACACAGATGTTGAAATAATAGGGTGAACATTTGAAAAGAAACAGTACTGCTAGAAGCTGAAAAAATCAATAGAAAGGTTACAAAATGCAATGTTGTGGGGTTTTTTTTCCAAATCTGAATGTCTCAATATATTAAAAAAAAAAAAAAAAAAAAAAAGCAATGGGGTAATTTAAGCATTCAAATTATTTTACAATTTTATATGTAAACAAATGTAAATGAATTTGGCAACATTTTATTTTTAAATTATATTAGGGCATCTGCTGGACTCTGCACACATTTCTAAGACATCATTTGTATTTTTGTTCTATTGAGAAGAGTCAAAAAATGTAATTTAGCCTGGAGCATGTGTTTAACTGTTCCAGTTCAGTGGGAAGTTTTAGGTTTGGAAACTAAATTAGATTTTGGGAAATATAAAGTCCAAATACTGAACATAACAGATGATCATCTTTCTGTGGTGCACAGCTATATGGTAAGAAAAGCTCTGAAAAGAATACTCTAAAAGTTTCTCTATATTTCAAACCAAAAAAGGCCAAGTGTGATTAGTATTACCAACTCTGTCTATATCAAACCACAACCAAAAAAACTCTTGGATAATTTACTGGAGCTGTTGGTTAATCATGGAAACATAATGTATTGAAACTGTATTTATACTGTTTGCATAGGTAGGTTGTTTATTATTTATTCCTTGGTTGAATTTTGTCAGAGATCTCAAAATCATTTGGTAGAATAGTATTTTCTAGAGGGGCTTACTAGGAAACATCTCTATGGAAATTGCACAGTTGATCTAAAATGCATTACCAACTTCCAACCTCTCTTCATCAGAAATTAAACCAACTTCTTTCACCTGCCTGTTCACATATTAAATATCCTGGAGAAGTTCTGCAGAGAGATAGAGGTTTTTTTATCACTGACTCATACAACTTCCTAAGACATTGGACCAGAAGCTTTCAGGTAATTTCTGAAAAAACTTTGAAAATAAAAATCAGCAAGTGAAGAATGAAAATTGTCTGCTTCCTACTACTCTTTCTAGAGGGTGTTGTATGGTCTCAGATGAGATACCTATGCGAAAAAACATCAGATTGTATGGTACCCAAAGTTTAATATTGACTTACTGATGACTCACTGGAAATTGTGGTGAAATTTATATTCTGCAATCTAAATAAAAACATTTAAGTGCATAATTGAGGAAACATTAAAGGCTTGATATGGTGAAGGTTTTCAATCGTATAGTCAATCTGATGGAACAATGGAATGTTCTCATATGGCTGTCTCATAAGCCCTGAATCTCTAGTTAAAATATCAGTCAAGAATTTAGTCAGTTCCCTCTTTGAGTTCTTCACCCAACCACTATAGGCCTGAGCAAAAACATCCTCTGCAATGCAGCTGTGTATCTGAAGGGGAAATAAAATTTTTTATAAAATATTAAAAGTTGTTAAATACTAAAATGCATTTGTTTCAGCAGAGAGGCTCAAACTATCACAGAGAATGTAATTTTAAAATAATACAAGGATTCATAGATATAATTTGTTTGGTAAGGGTTAATTTGTTTATTTGTTTCCCCAGAAAGTATTCTCCTAAATTAAATACAGGGTTCTTGCAAGACCTAAGGAAAAGGACATCTATGTTCATGTGCAGAAGAATATATCTGCTGAAAACGCTTACGATGAATAACAGTTATAAGATGAGGAAGAAATCTTTTCCACAGGAAAATTCCTTGGCATGCATACCTCCAGTCTAAAATATAGTAAGAAAATAAAAAGTAATGACTATAATTCCAAACAAGCCTTGACTTGAAATAGTGGGGGTTTTAAGGTTGATTAAAATGTTCCATTGATGATGAATGAAACAATTTGTTCATTTTTTCTTTGTACTGATGATCCCTGAAACTTAATCCTACAGTTTCAGCCATTTCAGAATTATTAAGCCCAGAGAAGTGTAGTCATGCAGAAAGTGGAATTCTAGAAGTTAATAACTTATAAGTGGTTTTAAGATTAAGAATTATATTTGCATAAATCAGTAATTATATGAGATAGTTAAATGTTATATAAAATTTTAAGGGATTACTCTTTCTTTGCTGTGGAATTGTCAAGTGTGTACATTAGTTATGAAATACAGCCTAAGCATTGAGAGTCTCACTAAAACTTCTGATTCTTGACTCCAAAAACTTCAGCATCTTTCCTATTTTTAGAAAGAAGCAGGATAGTGTAGGTATGGCCTAATTTCATTGGTCTATCTTGTTTGAAAAATCATGGCAAATAGACAAAGTCCCCAGTGACTGGAGAAAGGCAGTGTCACACACGTTTTTGAAAAGGATAATAAGGAGGACCCTGGGTACTACTGACCAGTCAGCTTTACCTCCGTGTCCTCTGAGAACATTTGTGTCCTCCGAGGAATAGATCCTTCTGTAAGATACACCAAAACATATGGAAGACAGGGAAGTGATCGGAGACAGCCAATGGCTTTACCAAGGGCAAATCATACCCAGCTAATTCAGTGGCCCTCTCTGAGCCTTAAATATTTGGAGTATTTTCCAGGTTTTGGATGCAAGTGCTTATCCTAGGTGGCTCCTACCTGTGTTTCAGGATGGATTTTCACACCATTGACTTGGATGACCTTTTTTCCAATTGGAAGATGACATGGTAAGAAAAAGGGCAAAATCGTGCATTCAGTAGTTCACTTGAACTACATTGACTGGGAACCAAATCTTGGGATACAAAATTATGTGCATATGACCCACAGTTAGGGAACATCCTTAGAAGTTACTGGCAAACTCATGACAGTAATTACCATCATACCTTCAAAATATTAGACTTTTAAGATCCATTTTTCAGAGGAAAAAATTGGGTTTAAGTAAAAGTTTCAAAGAAAATGTAGGATTTCTTCTATTAGAAGTCAGCAGACATTAGTGTAGTTCCACTGGAAATTAACTTGGCCCATTGTGCTTTTCCCTGGCTTAAAAGCTAGACTACTAAAAGCCAATAGGTCTATTTTTGATCAGAATCAGACTTTGAATCTCATACATTTCTGTTAACTTCAATGGATTTACTGTATTTTTGTATAATGGAGATTAGAATTTGTCTTGTGGTCTGAATGTAATTTAAAAGAATTATGCAGAAAGACAAGGCAAGTAAAGCTCCTGTCAAAAGGTTAGAAAAATCAATAGGCAGAGCAGAAAATAAAGTAGTAAAAAGGGTATTAAAACCCTCAAAAGTTAAAATGTCATTTTGATATGGAAGAGAGGAATTTTGCTGAGAAACTGTGTTATGTAGCACAAGCTATCTCTATGAATAGGCAATCAGCCTCATGCCTCTTGGAAGAGCGTTGTGCACAGTTGTGTAACATAGACCTTTTTTGCACTCTTGGTGTAACTTTGGCCCTTCAGAATTAATCATTCTCTTTTGATATGCAAAAGTGCTGAAAAGACACTGCAAGGTTCCCTTTCCACTAAAATGTAAGTTGTCTTTGCTGACCATGTATGACAGTCATGTCCTTTTGCTTAGATGAAATCAGATATTCTTCATTTATTTTCCTATCTGTAGTTGCAAGTGATTTTTTATTACAGTTAAAGATATTAATGTATTATATGGAAAGTTCTATTATGAAATTATTTTCTCAGAATATGTTTCATTATAAATCATCTAATGATTACCCAAAACAACCATCTTAAACTTTCAAAATTTTTTACATATTTTCCTAAATATTTATGAAAGTGCATCCTTATTTCAAATAAGTTTTTTTTCCAGTATTTTCAAATAGATTTAAATTAAGTATCCGAATTTAAATGCAATCAATGCCTTAAAAATATTAGTAACAAAATGCATGTGACATTAATTTTTAGTTACACTTATCCTGCCTGGACTGATAAATACAGTTTTTATTTCTGTAAGCTTAACATAATTATCATATTAATTCCTTATTGTATAAATCTCAGGTTTCAGATAAAATTTAAATCTTTATCTCACTTTTATATGAGACTGTCTCTTTTTAAACCTAATAGCTGGCAGGAGATTCTGGTACTTACAGCACTGTCTTAATGTAAGTATTATTCCCCTTTTTTGTTTGAAAAAGAATAGAACCCTCTCTACCCTCTGAGAGCTCTAGAATTCAACAGGATTAATTGTAGCTGTTTTAAGTCCTGAATGATCTTCACTTTGGGTAAATTATATCACCTAGGGGAAAGCCTCTATATACAAGGACAACATATCATTGGAACAGGTCATGAGTTCCCATCATGGAACCTTCAGGAACTCTTCAAGTTAAGAAATCTAAAATCCATTGCTAGTGGCAAGGATTGTCCTCTGAAATACATAAATTCTAGTTTTCAATATATCTATTAAAATAACACAGGACTGTGTGCCAAGAAGACTTTAGGGCTAGCAATCAGGGAATTTTTCTGGAAGCACTTAATTTAATGAAAAAGGTTCTTATGGGATACATTGCACGGCTGCCATGTATCACTAAATTTTTTGTGGCTTTTTTTTTGAATTTTGATGAAATTGGCCTTATTGTTGATCACACTTACTACCAACATGTTCAAAGATGGCTCCATTGTTACTTCTAAACATATTCTGAACGCCGAACAGAAGGTCAAATATCACTTTATCTGAAGTAGTTGCCAGAAATGTCACTTGCAGTCTTGTGAAAACATTGAAAATTTCATAATGAAAAGGTCATAACATGTTATCAGACACCTTGCAGAGGGAACTAAACCCAATTAAATTCAAGTTTAAAACAGAGATGGATTGAATAGTAATAGTACCATATCCAAGGATATGCAGATTTCCAATACCAAACATTAAGTAACAATCTTAAATAAAAATTAATATATAGACTGTTGTGGTTTTCCTTCCAATCATAAAGTTCTTATTTATGTCAAAAAAGAAAGACACTAAAGAATCTGATTCATGGAATACTAATTTGGAAGGGACCTCAAGGATCACCTGCTTCATCCTTTGTTGTGAAAAGTAGTCTAGAGAAGATGGCCCAGCACCCCAGCTGAATATTATTTGTTCAATGCTGGGGAAGAGTCCAGTGTTGGGGAAGATGAAATAATGTCTGAATCTAAATGTACTTTATCTGACATTGAGCAAAGAGGAGTTGTAGATCCTGCAGTTTTATTCTCAAAAACAACCAGCAAAATCTGGCCTGCACCTGACTTTAAAGATATTCACTCATTGCATCAAATTAAAAAAACTAATCTGATTACAAATAATTGCATTTTTGCATATAATACTTCCCCATCCTATAAACTCATTCCACATTTATCAGTAAACTACCCCCCCCAGACCAACAAACTAAAGTATATGTTATATTGTTTTGCTTATCTTCTAACAGATTCTTTCTAAGATTCTGAGGTAAAAGTTTAAAAATAAATATTTCTTATAAGTACAGCTTGACACTGTTGTGAAGAATGTAAAATATTCACAAAGGAAATGCATATTAGTGGAGTCACAATTTCCTTAATCACTAATTAAAATTTGCTGTGTCAATGGGGCATACATTTGGTTTATACACCAGTTTTGACTGATATATAACAGGCAGGAGTATAACTATTGTATGTACCAGTTTCATACTTTTTTTTTTTTACATACCTTGGAAAAAAATATCTCATGCCATGGACATTAGTAATGCGATACAGAAATCAGAGTTCAAATCTGCACTGGTCATCTAAAGTTTTTACTTTTATCAGCATTGTCACTGAGGTCAATACACAGTCCTATTTACAGGCACACTAACTTTGAATAATGAATATAAAGTATTGGTCTATATTGGTTTTTCTTGCTTAATAACATGATGTGTTATTAAGCTGAACTATATATTCATAGGTAGAGTATATATACTATTGAACACCAGAGAGGCTTCAAATACCTCCTGCCCTGACTGCTACAGGACAGTGAAGTGTCTGCAGTTATAACAATATAGAGCCACTCTCCCTTTTCCTCTTTTATTTGCAAATTGCATTAAAATATTTTCTGTGACTGCTCTATATTTTACTACACAAATTGATTTTTTTTTACACATGTTCAAACACACATATATTCAGAAGAAAAGCTAAAAAATATTTCCAAAATTGAAAATCTGAGCAGATTTTTCCATTTAGGTGTAGAAAAGGAACTTTGATATCAGAGGAGAGTAAGTTTAGAATTTTCTCTCGACCATCTCCTTCTTCCTTCCTCTATATCAATATATAAATCTCAATGTGTGTGTAGACGTGTGCAGAAAATGAATTATGTTTGTTTTAGGAAGAGGTGTACAGCCTGAGGACTGTGCCCGAAAATGAGGAAGAAAAATATCTAGCTTCACAGATCTACAATTTCTGGTTTTCCTTTCATGAGTGCTTACAGAGGAACAGAATCCATTTCAAAAGAGAACAGTCAGCCTTGTTTATGTTTAGAGAACTGTTACACTTTTCTAATGAAATACCATCAAGTAAATAATAAGAAAATAAAATAATGAATAACAGAACAAAAAATCCATATAGCAAACCAAAACTCTTTACAGCAGAAAGTGTTCTACATTTAGATTTTTTTGAAAAAACATATTAAAAAATCTACATTTTATTCCTTTCTCAATGTTTGCTTTTACCGTTACATTGCCTATATATTGTTTAATCTTATAACCTTTACATAAAATGTTTTTTCCATAAACTCAGCACCTATTCAAACATGCAAAAAATAACTTACATAGCTTTCTGTCAGTAGAACATAATAATGAAATGCTCAGCACTACTTGTTTCCTTGAAATAACTCATGGATAAGCTGATCAGTGTCCTCAGATTTATTGGAAATACAGAATTATATAGTGTAAAAGAGATTTTGTGATTTTTCAGATGTCATTGGTATTTTGGGGTATTATCAGTACTTCTTTGAATCCTGCTTCTGTCTCCAGTATGGACCATCTTTTAAAATTTACCTGACTTATCTTTTAGCTTACAAACAAAATCAAAAAAATAATCTCATCACTACTTATTTCATTTTATTTACCATTATTCATCTAGTGAAAGCCAAAACCACACCTCCTTGAAAAACAAAATTCCATTTTAGAGATAATGAAACCTGTTCCTTCTAACTACAGAAATTTCCTGGCCAGAAGTGGTCAAGTATATTTGGTGGTTTATGTATTTATACATATGTATTTATATGTTGTATATGTATATGATGTATTTATATATGTATATGATGTATTTAATTCTCTAAAATACTTATCATCATTAAGATTGATTTTCCTTAAATGTAAACTGCAAATGTGACCATTTTCATCTAAACTGGAAGAGTAGCAAGACACAAAATTTTCCCTAGATTTTGTTATGGAGCTACATCTAGAGAATGGAAAAGTTTAGTCAGCATTGTAGAGAGCTGTACTCTGAGATGCAGAAATTCATGGTATCCAACATAGTTTCTCTCTTTTTTAGTCATTACAGGTACATTTTTCTGTGTTCCCAGTATTCAAAAGCATAAAGTGCACAGCTATGTCATCTGTTTTCTTCCCATGGTTTGCAATTGTTCTGTAGTGGGGATGGGGGGGTGAGGTGAGACTGAGCTGGTGCAGGGGGCTTCTATGGATCTCAGTAAGAAAGACCTGGCAAAAATGGCTTAGTAGCATAAGTGCTTTAATAAGACAGAATAAGTGAAGGAATACAGTTAGTGAATAAACCTTCTTTCCCTATGGGCACCTTTTTGAGTAGCATTGGACAGGGCCCATTTGGATTTTTTTCTGCTGCTCAGCAAAGACAAGAGCAGATCCTAACCACGGGGTGAAGCTCTCCGTTTCGGTCCTTTGAGCTACTATCCAATTCCCTCATAAGGAAACTATTCTAAAGAATGTCCTCACAAGGAAACTATTCTAAAGAATGTCCTCACAAGGACTTGTTGCTGCACAGGCCACACAGGTGACATACTTTCACCTTGCCCAGCAACGTGAGCAGCACAGCACGGGCGTGTGCCCTCTCACGTTGATTGCCACATACTGCCTACCTTTCCCAAATCTAAGTTACAGACTACCTTATTTGCATACTAGCTTCTCAAGCCCTAAATGTGAGTCCAAGTAGAGTAGACATGTCCACTGGCTCCTCAAATACTGTATCTTCCACAGTGCTCCTCATCCACACTACCAATTTCTTTTTTCTTCAGTAGAAGATGCATAGTGTGATTATTAATTACTGAATTTTTCACAAACTGTAGTACATAGTAATTACAGATGTTATAAATTAACCATGTGGTCCTACTCCACAATTAAAAAATTAAGGCTGTAAAAAACCTCTACTCAGTAAAAGAGATGTTCACAATAAATAGCATTCTTTCCTTTTGGAGTCTCTCACTCAACAGCTCTCTAAAGCAGTATTTGAAACCATTGCACTGGGGAAATTCTCTGGTGCAGTTTGAATATGGAAATAGATAAAGGTTTGCTGGAAAGGAAGAGTAAGGCAGCCTTTAGTATGCTGTCCAGTGTAAGGTTCTGTCGCCCTGGTTTTCACAGTGCTCCATGTTTTTACTTTTGTAGTAGAAGTTCTCATGCTCTTTCTATAAACATAGCTCTTGTTTTCTAACCAGCTAAGAATGTTTACTGAACTTTTAGATAGTTGTTCATTCCTTTCTCCAAGGCGGAGAAAGGTGATAGACTGTGTTCCTATCCTGTAAAATGCTAGAGGTGTTAACCTCATCCACCAATGTATGATTGTTTTAGAAGAGGTATAAAAGTGTGATAATAAAGGTGGGCAGGGCCCTTTTCGCTCTGCTCGATGGTCTGACCTGCTGCTACCTGCTGTTTGAGTCTGCGTGTTCACGTCCGACACTGCGACAAGGTTCATTCTTATATACTGCCCTGCTTGTCTTTTCACCTCCCAAGAAGTAGAGCTCTGCTGGTGGGAAATCATGGAAGTCTCCTGAGACTGCCTACAAGGACAAAGAGATCATTTAGTCAACTTGCAAATTACATTCTGCAAAAACATTGTTCCTACTTTCATTCAGTTAAAAAGATCTTCACATTCTACCTTGAAATACTGCTAAATTTTCTTCTGCTTCGCTACAATGGAGTGGTAAAAGTAAAAACTCAAAATGTCTATCTCTTCTAATAGAACAGAAGGTCACATGGAAAAGGAATTTCATTAGAGTGTACCAATCTGTATTGAAATGTATGGGACTATGAAAAAAACATATAAATTTTGTACAAAATACAAGAAATATTTTCTTGTTATGCATATGCCTCTCTCAAATATTATAAGTCCAAGTCTTCTGTGCACACATGCTCTCAAACAGAGTGGCTCAAAAACTGTGATAAGATTATAGGTATTATAATGGTGAATAGCTGACCCTGTAACAAAGAATGTTAATTATCTGCATCCTATATAAAAGAGCATATAAACTTCAGTAGGAAATTTTGGAAAATTCCTCAGAAGTAAAAAGGATTTGAAATGAGGGTTGACAGTGCAAAATGAAAGTAATGAACCCCTTGAATTAATAAAAAGATTAGTTTTGAATATCATTTAGGAAAACAAAAACTTGAACTAATTTAATCAAGAAATAACAACAGGCCCCAAGGAACACCATCAGAATTCCAGAATTACCTACAAAAGTAAATCAGTATAGAAAATCTGATAAAATCTCGGTTATTAATAAATTAGCTTATTTATGTCAGAACAGAATTAATTTCATGTATCCTGCAGTTGCTGGTAATAAAACCAGGCCTTCAATGATTCAGTACCTTCCACTTGTTTTGGCTTTGAAGGTGTGGTGTGGGCCATAATACCAATTTATATTCGGTGTAGGGATTCTTGCCTACTTTCTGTATGAATCAATGAGTAAATAGACCACAAAAGTTTTTTTCAGTTTGCTGGCCAATTGAGCTAACAGTGATCCTCATTCAGGGTGCTGAGGACCATGTGCTGGAGAAAGCTAAACCCTGAGAAACTATCTGCAAATCTTCATATAGTTATTTTCCGGAATATACTGGGTTAAGATGCGCTCATCAGTTATCCACTTAAAGCTGTGGCAGATTGTGGTCAGCTGTTATACATCCACAAAATTCCCACCGTAAAGAAAGAGAGTTTTGATATAAACAAGCAAATCTACAACTGAAAAAAAAGTCCAAGTCTATGAAAAATCTGACAAGTCTATTTGGAAGCACTGAATTTTGAGACTTTTATTTTCTCAAAATCTTGGGCTTATAAGACTTCACAATTCTATATCTACAGCAAGGAGAATTCAGCTGAATGGAAATAAAAGATATGAGAATTAAACCTGTGAAGAATCAGTACAGATGATTCATATTCATGCACACCTACAAGAATTTTTGTAGAAAAAGAATAATTAAAAAATTTGCAGTGCAGATTTTTGAAAGTTGTTTTAAAGAACGATGTGATAAGAAAAATGTTATTTACACAGTATTAATGAATACAGGCCTAAACCGCATACAAAGGTTATTTTACATTGCCTTTCCTTGATTAAAATGTAGAAAAAATTGTTGTTGTAAAGCCAGATTAGACTTCATGCATTTATTTTACAACATGAAGCAGAATTCTAATAAGAAACATGGCAAATCCAAGAGACTTGCATATAAAAATACAGTATAAATTACTCCTTCATCTGAATACATCCTCAGGGTCAACACACACTATTATCCAGTGCTTCTTTATTATGCAGTTCTCTACCATTATTCAATATTGTCCATAATACTTCTACTATTTCTATTATCACTATAAAAGTAAAGATTGGATTCTATTTTTAGTTCTCATCTTGAATTGCTTTTTGAGTCTGGAAAAGGTGCCTATCTTTATTTCTTTTAAGAGAAAAAATGATTATGAATAATGGCTTCCTTTGAATGCTGCCTTTCTTTTGAATAATGCTCTGCAGGTGAAACAGCTTCATGGCTTGACCTAAAGTCTACTGAGTTCAATAAGAAGCTTTTTACTGACTTCAATGAGTTTTGGGTCAAAATACTTATGTAAAAATGAATAATACTGAGCAACCCACTTTTTATTTTGGGAAATGCCACCAAATTTTTCTTTGAAATTCAATTCATAGTACTGTTTTATTAACCCCTTCAAGTGTTAATATTTCAAGTTTTAGATTCTGAATTGAAAGCCATATGTAACTGGCCACAGTACAGGGAAAAAAAAAAAAATGATATGTCCTAAAAGATTATTTGAAATATCAACTAAATTTAAATTGACCAATTTGGTACTGTCACTAACACGTAATCAAGAAAACCACTAAAATTTGGGGTTTTTTACTGGAGTGAAATAAATTACAAAGGGAAAAAATGGAATGGTATTGTGTTTTGGCACACATTGACAAGTTAGCTTTCTGAAGGGCAGGACAGATTGATTTCAACTGAAGAATTCTCACTAGATTGTGTTACTTTCCTGGTTTTCTTGTATCACTGAGATCAGAATTACCCCAACAGACTTGTCAGGATTATAATACTCTCTTACATGTTCTCATGCCTCTCTTCAGCTGTAGTTGCTCAGATTTCCCCCCTCTTCTTAAATAGGTTATCCCAGAGGTGCTGCCACTGCCAGTGATGGGCTCAGCCTCAGCCAGTGAAGGATCTATATTGGATCCAGCTGGTATTAGCTCTGTCAGATAAGGGGGAAGCTTCTGGCAGCTTCTTACCCCTGCAGCTCCACTGCTACAAAAAAAAAAAAAAAAAAACAACAACAAACAAACCCAAAAAAACCAAACCAAGCCAAAACCACAAATCCAAAAAAGGTGACACCTGTGCTATTTTATCCTTTAACTGAACGTCTTCAGTTATTGTGAGTTTAAAAAAGAGAGCATATATAAGTAAAATGCTAAAAAGTGACCAAGCTGGTTATGAAAGAAACAAGCAAACAGAAATTAAATGGGCTGGATTTAAATGGTGTAAGTTCACTGGAAGTTAAGACTCCGGATCATCAAAAAAAAAAAAAATCCCAAAATCTAACAAAAACCAGATCTGTCATGTTTAAAATGTCAGCTATTTTTCTATTTACCTTGTGGGTAATGCCTTTCGATGCATAGTACAAGCAACGGAATTTGATTCCTAATTTTCAGAAATGTTGTAAACAAAGAACTTTTGTACTTTTAGAAGCAGATTTATTGAATAAACATGGTATAAATCAGTAATCTGAAATATATTTACTTCCTGAAGGAGATCAGCAGCAGCTGTTTCTGTTTCTCTCATTTCACTTTAACAAGGACAACAAGAGTTCTAGCAAAGTTGATCAACTGAAGCTGTCATGAATTTACCCTTTTCATCCTCAAAATAGGTATGTACTAATCTACTTTTATTTTAGTTAAATATCCAGGGTTTTTTTTTCTTATTTGTATGAATTTTTGGTTGACATCAGCACAAACACAAACAATTACAGTTGTAGAATCTGTAAAAGAAACTGTGTGAGGCACTGCATAAAATATCTGAACTATCTGAATGAAGCATTCTGTTCTATGAGGGAGAACTGTTATTTAAAATCTGTACCTTTTTTTTATATAAAATTAAAAAATAAAAATTGGTCGCTGAATGTGGAAATTAACATTTGATGGCAGTTTGAATAAAAGCAGCAGAAAAAAACTAGGGGAAGATGTGTGGTGCCTCTGACTGAGCCCTGTGTTGATTCCAAACTGCAGTTTCCAGACTGCAGATGCTAAAAAGGTAGAAGCAGAGAAATTCTTCAGCCTTTTCTCAATATTCTGTGAGAACACTGCTTTCACATGCAGACTAGATGAAAACAGCAAGGACGGTTTTGTAAACTATCTTTATCTGTGCACCTGGGTTCTGTTTTGCAGAATTGTTATGGGACACATTGGAAAAAAATATTTTTCAGTGGGTGTTGTGGGTTCTAGCCAACCGCTACGAGAGGCAGATGATCAATGACCAATGCTCTTATGTCATGCTAGAGAACTGGGGTATAAAAATGGGTCTGTAGAGGAATAAATGGCTCATGCCATTCTTTTCCTGGACTTGGACTGTGTTGTTTTTCGCTGTTCTCGGTACAACAGCGACATCAGAGAAGTCCCAAAAACATTCCTGTGTGTGGCCAAACAGCTGGAGGCTGGCATGTTTGAAAACTTACCTGACTATCTGTCTGAACAGAATAAATGCATAGGAGCTTACTGGGCATAATGTTATGCTCAAGAGAGCTAAGTAGTAAAGGCAGGAAACTTTTTTACCTTTTTGACTGGTTTTGTATTAAAAGCACAATTCTAAGATACTGAGGCAGAGGAATGGAAGTGAATTTAAGAGAAAATTAAAGAAAAGCTACTGAAATAAGTTTAATAGCAACTATGACATGGTCTAGTGCTGGAGATATCTCAGACCCATAAGAGATTAAAGTCCCAAGGGAGTGTAAAGTTAAAATTTCATACTGCTTCAGTTATTAATAGAATCTTCTCTTCAGAGCTGACATAATTTGTAAAGCACATTAGGTTTTTGCACCATATTTATACAACAACAAAACCATTGAAAATAACAAACAAACATATTTTATTAGGGTAAGGAGAAAACTAAAAAAAGAAATAACTTCTTAGTATGTCTGGATCATTTCCACAGTACTGCCATATGGCAGATTCATCTAATGTGCAGCAAAGCTGCAATAATTTGTGATTGTTTTAGGCAAATCTGGCAACTGTTTACTAAAGATAACAGAATCTAACCTTTTAGTGGATCTGGTGCTATACTCTCAGCATGCACAATCTTCCAATGGTCCTACGTATTTCAGGGGTGGAAAGTAGTTCAAGTGGTTTACAAAGATCAGAGATCATTTTTCTCAATGGCCATAGCCAAAGAATGACTGGAGCTTCCTTTCTGCTTTCTTTGATATGAAGAAAGGTAGGTAAAAGATGTGTAAGTGTAAGCTTGAATACACAACTGAGGAAAGAAGAGGTCACTAAGTTACCAAATGCAATGAAATCACAAAATATGGCTGCTAGGTCTGTAAGTGTACACTGTACCTTGAAAATGCTTATATAAGAATAAACAAATAAAAAACTATAACTCAGCAGTGGTCTTGCATAACAAACCAGCTCTGAGGTACTTATAACTATTTACATAATAAAGATTCATCCTGACTCATACTATTAATTACTTTATAAGAATCTAGTTCTGTCATAGTTCAAACCAGAAATCTCTCCTTTTCTAGTCTTGTATTCTTGCTGGTGGTAGAGCTAACACTCTTCTGACCAAGAAAATGAGGCAAATTTTAGAAGCAAACTTTTCAGAAAAACTAAACCAGGGTAACAAAATACTTTCTGAAAATGATGATTGTGTTAATGCAAGGAATGTAGCAACATCACATGACATGAATCTTTAATTCAGAATTATTTTCCAGAATATACTGGGTTGAGATGCACTCATGAGTTATCCACTTAAAGCTGTGGAAAATTGTGGTCAGTTCTTATATAGCAACTCCAGAATTCAGAATGTTTTAGGCAATAATTCAGAATTATTACATATTTTGTGGGCATTATAAAACAACAAAATCCTTGCAGTGCATTTCTTTGCCAGTCTTCCAGAAATGTTACAATACAACCAAGGTTTGCAGATTTTAAGGAATAGCAGAGCAAATTAAAAAAAAAAAAGGGTCCAGTTTTCTTGATATTTGTGCTTCTATATTCAAGCTTTCATGATACTTCCATGTAGAACATAAAAACCCCAATATTTTAGACTGCTTTTGTTTTGTTTATGTCACAGTCTCCATGTGAAAAAGACTATTAATTTCTATTTATAGTATAGATAGTATTTATAGTACAGAAGTATTGATACCTCAACATATATAATTGACAATGATTCCTATTATTATTTAGTATCTATCAGTACAGTATTAAGGGACAGATTTAAGATGCCTAGGAAGTGGACTTCCAGTTTGAAAATATCATAACATTTCTCTGCTGTGGCCCAGTGTAGTTGAGCATCCAGTGTACAAGAAGTCTGATGCATGCAGTATAAAGATGTTCTGCACAAAGTCTGCTCACTTGCTTCTTCCCAGTTTTGCAGACTATGAATCAGTTATCAAATAGAATACTATTTTGCTAGACCAGTTATTTTCAAACTTTTTTTCTTTCTTTTTCAAATTTGCAGGTAGATAAAATATTTCCACTGGAGAAGCAGACCTTTGAATAGCAAATTTTAAGTCAGTCAAAAATAAGCTTATTTTTCAGTCGCCTTTCATATTTCTCTTGGTGTTACCTGATTAATGCTGCAATTCAGAAACTAAACACTTAAACCCACTGTAGCTGGTGTTGTAGAGAAGCTGAAGAAAAATCTACCCTTAACAAAGATATAGTAAATTCTGCATTAAATTGAGCAAGGTGATAAAGACATACGAGTTAAGAGAATCATAAAGTCATAAGGCAATAACAGGGGTCTATTTGTGGGTCACTGCATTCACCTTCAGGACAGTAGCTGTTCTGAAGATTCTGTTTTCTGGTGAAATAATGGATTTCAAGAGGGATTTCAAGCAGATCAATGGTGTTGCTTTGTGAGTATTTGTGGGAAATCCTCACAGCCAGAGTAAAATAACAGAAATATATTAAAATTTGTTTACTTTTTGTTTACAACACACACTGTATTATAATGTAATTGTTTCAGCAGTGTGTCTTCTAGTAGCAATAATGGTTCTAGTATTTTTTATTGAGTGTTTGTCATTTAAACACTAATTCAATTGCCTTTGCAAATATTTGCTTTCTAGCTGTTACCAGGAAGCTCAGCACAATGCACCTTTTGAATCAAATCAGACAATCCATATCATTTCACTCAGTGTCTTCCGCAGGATTACTTGGAGAAGTAAGCCTTAGGTGAGGAATTTAACAGTCTAGGGACTCTGTCTTATTAAAAATCCTCCGTTTGCTTTTGTCTAAAAAAACCCTAATGTCTGAGCTTCAGATTGAACTAAATAAAGTCACTAATTTTTTTTCTGTTTCTTAGGATGTTGAGCATATACTTTGATAGCATGTTTCAACCACTGCTTTGTTTTTCATATCACAGCTTCTACAACCAGGCATTTGTGTGAGGTTAATAATCATCACAGAATGCAATTCTAAGATGTTCTGCTAGTGTGCATATTGGCAAATGACAAGCCTGTATGCAGATGTTTGTAGATGTTCTGCAGTTTCCTTAAGTACCAGAACAAACCCAGACTCTGTGATCACCTGCCGTGCTAATCCTAATTATCTTCATAATAGCAACACCTTGATGTTCAACTTCTTAAATCAATGTGTGACATCTTGCCTCCATATTCATCAGCCATATAGTTTAGAATTAGGAATTAGAATTTTTTTCCCCTGTCCTTATGCCTAACAATGAAACCTAATTTCTCATTTGGACTTCTCTTTTTATTGTCCAAAAACTGCAATTTATTTAGATTTTCCCTCCTAGATTGAAGCACCTGTCTGATTGCACCTTTACTCCTCATTGAGAAATATATCTGAATTACAACTTAGCGGTAAAGTTCACATGTAATACTCTTGACATTATAAAGTACTGTGAAACATCAGCATTCATAAGTTCGCTGACTTACCTTCCTAAACCTAAGTACAGTGTCTTGCCAAGAAGTACAGAATAATTTAGTTGGCAAAGATTTCCAAGATTAGCGAGTGCAACCATTGATGGGTCACTGCCTTGTCAGCTAGACCATAGCACAAATGGCTCCATCCAGATGTTTCTTGAAGACCTCCAAGGATGGTGACAGCCTGGGGGTAGCCTGTTCATTAGGAATCAAATTCCATTGCTTAACGACCCTTTTCATGAAGAAATTCAGTCTGATCTCCAACCTGAATTTCCCCTGGCACAGCTTGAGGCTATGTCCTCTTGTCCTGTCACTGGCTGCCTGGGAGAAGAGGCAAATCCTCACCTGGCTACAGCCTCCTTCAAGGTAGCTTTAGAGAGCCATAAGGCCTCCCCTGAACCTCCTTTCCTCTAGGCTAAATAACCCCAGTTCCTACAGCTGCTCCTAATATGACTTAATCTCTAGGCCCTTCACGAGCCCCCTTGCCCTCCTCTGGACATGCTTCAGCGCCTCAATGTCTTTGTTGAAGGGGCCAAAACTGCCTCCCTCACTGAACTGTGACTTCACCAGGGCTGAGTACAGAAGTTCTTAATTGAAAGATCTGTCACAAAAAAAGGTCATAAACTCATAGAAACACTCTGCAAACCAGGGTAATTTTGTACAGAAATAATCTGTACAAAATAAAATAAAAAAGGTGAAAGAAAAGAAATAAAAGGTGTTACTTTGTTCTGTTGATGCCATGATGATTTTTGTCTTTTCTTTTATACCCCTGTTATACCTTTTTACAACTTCTGTATTCTTGGTACTTTTTGCCTACATTCTTGGACTTGTTTGTTAAGCTAAGAGACTAAACATTTTAAAAGCTTCATAGTTAAGGTGCCAGGGTGCCCAAACCCCAAAGTCCTCTCCAGAACACATTTTGTAAACTAAGATAAAACCATCCAGGAGAAGGTTCCTTGGGAGGGGGGGCTCATTTAAGCCTCTCATTGAAGAACATTTAATAAATATGCTAATTAGTAAGACCTGAAATGTAAAACCAGATCTAGGAGAGAAAGGTCTTTGCGGTGGTGATGATGGGCTGCACAAAAGTGTATTCGACCTGTTCGTGGTGCACCTAAGGATCCTTACAATAAATACCAAGGTAAAACCCTTTTTCCCCTTCTAACCGTGTTCACCTCTTAATTTTTAAGACTAAAAAAGACATCATTGTGGTATGATACTTAGTGTCAGGCTTATTACTTTGCAATTACCAGAATAGATATCTGTGCACCCCGATAGCATTTTACATTCATTTTTTCTCTTAGTGCTTCCATTACAGAGATATTTAAAAAAACAAACAAACAAAAGTCAGATCTTTGGTATTTGCCTGTCATCATATGGGGAAAAGCCTTGGATATCTTTTTTTTCTTTATGAGCTTGTTTGAAAGTATTCAAACTAACAACCCTAGGCAGGCCCATTAATACCTTTACAGGAGTTAACTGGCACAGTGGAGCAAATGACCTAGTTTAATTCAGAATTCAATGTTAATTCATGATGCCTTCATTGCTCTGTGTTTGGGACAACTAATTAATCAAACTCAGGTTAGGTTGTTGAAATGAACTGCCTAAATAGGATTTAAACTGATTATAATTTTTAAAATAGAATCTCATTACCTGAGTAGATTTGACAGAATGTTTATGTCTATGTTTGAATTGCTAATGTACAATTAGAAAAGTAATCATGTAAAGTATTAGAACACTATGTGCTCTGAGAATTATTTATTACTCCTTGAGTAGCCTCTCTGATACAAGGATAATTTTCCACTAATAAATGAAAAAAAAAAAGCAGAATTTCAGTATCACATTTACAATACCTCTTAATTAATCAACATACAACACATATTGAACTACTTTGAAGAAAATTCAAAATGCATTGCTAAAATGGAAAAGAAATGGAAAAGATACAAACTGCAAAGGAATCGAATCTTTTTTGCTACAAGGTCTAGTTTTTTTGCTGATGTGTTTGGAAGCAATAGTTGCTCAAGCATATGTATCATAAGGATCTCTCAGAATTATGTGACCATGTTTTGAACCACATATATGTACCCACCACCACACACAGACAGAGAGATCATGATGGGTGGGATGAGAATTCCACCATCTTGTGTTTTGTTCTGGTGGTGCATCCTTGCTCTCCCCACTTCTCTTCAGGTCTGCACTATTATCTCAGGAGCTCCTGATTAGCCCTGACTGAACCAGCTGAGCCACCAAGTGAAGCACTCCTTGACAGAACCACTTCATCGCTGAAGTGTCCCTTGACTGTGCCAGGTGGTCTTGCATGATAAAGGTGGGAATGATTCTGACCATAACAGGAACATCAACTGCCTGACCAAGGTGAGGAATAAAGAATAAGCAGTTATCCTTCTTAGACCTGCTAAATCATTCACCTGAATTGTATAGCCCAAGTGAAATGGTGCTGTTGCTACAAGACATTTTGAAAAATATTAATTTTAGCCTGAGTGGAACACTACCATTGGTAAAAAATATCTTGTAGTTACCAACTTGTGTTATGGCCAGGATGGAAACTGACTGATGACTAGAGACAATTATCTTGTGACCCTATAAACAGTGGTTTTAAGGGAAGCCCTTTGAGTTCTCCTGGAATGTAGCAGGCTACACCAGCATCTCCCCCTAAGCAGGATACCTCTTGGAGCTCTAAAGTTTGTGATATTCAGAAGGCCATCACTGATGATGAGGCCTAGGTTGATATTCCCCCCCTCACCATTCCTCAAGGTGCCTGTTCAGAAATGTTAAGGGATTTGAAGTATTTCTCTGAACCTGAGTGGAATTTAATAGGCACCTTTACACACATAAATGTAGATATATACATCTCTTTGTCTGCATATGTGCATTGATTAAGGTATGATGTTATTGTGAATCTATAATTAAGTAATTTTTGTAAATCTAGTAGACCCTATTGAATCACTTTATAAATATTAAGTTAGTCAATGATTAAGTGCTGCTAAACCCTTTTGTGTCCTTATCTTTTGTAATCATATCCTTTGCACCTTTACCCTTTTGCATTCCTTGTCTTCTCATAAATCATTCTAAATTGATTCTAATCCAATTTTCTTATGTATGCTTCATCTATGTAATAAGTAATAGAATGAGCCTTGCCATTAAACTCTATTAAATTCATACTTTCACAATTCATATTAAAACCTTCTTTTTGCCTGTACCTTTGATGATGATTCTTTAAGTGACCTAAGCACTCATTCACAACATGTATGAAGCAGTGGATGTAATCAAATTTAGTTTGATTTGTGATATGCTGTGATATTCATGGAGGATGTAGCAGAAACCTGAGCTAAAAATACTTTCAGATAAAGCTAACCTGGCAGATGTATTCCAGTGGCACAAATAGCTGCAAATATCCACTCAGTCCATGGTACAAGAGCAGTCCACAGAGTGAATTCAACACAAAGGCCTTCCTGAATCACTTGGATGTTAAGCCCTCAGCACCAGCCATTACCTGCTTTGCTTTACAGATGGACACTTCTTGCCAATATAGACACAACTATTCTTGTTCTGCAGTCAGTCAATAGACTTCACACACAAATGTTCAGCTTCCCCTTGGGTCAGCAGTCACGATTGGCAGTGATGAGAGAAAGCATTCAATGGGTACGTCTGTATTGGTAAGGACCATTTTCTATATTATTAAACTGTAAGAAGAATCCCTACTATAGCTTTCTTGCAGGCCAAAGAGCATTTCCCAAGGCTTTGAGAATATGTTTCAGGATTTAGCTCAAAACTCTTGATGTTTGGTTTTGAGGTGCAAGGCTGGTTTGAGGGCAAAGGCAAAGAGACAAGTGCATTCCATAGCATGAATACATACATTCCCATTCCAGGTGGTCTCAGTGCCTGTTACAAGGACACAGTTTTTCCTAAGGCCCCCAGTGAGGGTCTGTGACTGCATTTGACAGGAATTTTTTAAAAGAATTTTTTTATCCAGATATATAATGTAGAAAAAAAATCATTGTGATTTCTCCTCTGTTTCCATGCTTATATGGCTCCCCTCCTTCAGAACTTCTGTCAACTTCACAGAAAAAATCTTTTTGTTACATGTGGATGATGTGATTGCCAAATTTTTTATTGTATTTGCTGAAGACAATTTTCTGGTAGATGCTACAATCTTGACATGATTTAAGGAAAAAAAATGAGTGAAAGGATTCTTCTTCCCACAATGTCTTCCCATTTCTTCTTTGAAATCTACTAATTCACATGTGATTTACTAATTCACAGATCCTTCACGTGAATTTTAGGTGCAAATCATTTCCCCAGCTCCTTTGGTCAGAAGTGTAACCCTGTCATAATTAAGGAGATAAAAGTTATTGTTCACTGTTTGCAAATAATACAACATGTTTACGTTTAAAAACTAACCAACCAAACTGCACATCCTTCAAGGTTATATAAAGACCACATGCTAGAACTAGCATTCTGTCTCACATTTTAGATGCACTAATGTTTTGTTTTTAGTTGATGGACTCCATGAACCAGTTTTAGCTAGAATTTTCCTTGTGGAAAGCATTAAAAGTTTTACTGCTATTGGATATTTTAGTAAAAATACAGCCTGTAAGATTGTCTTGGGAAACCTAACTCTGATAATAAATCTAACATAAGCTCCTAAAAAGAAATAAAATGACATCAATATCTGACATAGCTGACCAGTCCCACACCACAAAACCAATATCATATTGATACACTGAACTAAAGAAATCTCCACTTGGAACTTATTTAATAAACATAATTCTCTTGCATCCCAAGATTTTAGTATTAAAATTACTTATGGTTCATATAGTAAAAGGATGAAAGGATTTAACTATTGGTTAATTCTTCTCCTTATTTGCATATTCCCATCTTTTTGCTTTTGTTTTCCATCTTCTCCGCCAGTTAAACCATAAAAACATTCAATAAAATTCTGTGTGTGAACTAGTTTTTTACACATTTAAGTTTTTCAGAAAAGGATTTAATAAGGATAGATATCTTCTATCCTAGGCAAACAGCAGAGACAAGTTATTAATCTGCATACACCATGTAGATTCCAAATATATTTGGTCTATGAATACAAAACAGTGTCCTCAAAAAGATTTAATTTTGTGTCTTAGCATTGCTTTTAATTCCAATCTAAATTCTTTATTACAAATTTAACCTTGTTGATATTGTGATTGTGGTTTTGGACATTTATTTTCAATTAATTATTAGGAATCAATCTGTAAATAGTAATTCTAAGGAATGCATTTCCAGCAGTTAACATGCAAGCAGTAGAAATCAGAAGATAAAGGTCTTTAAAAAAATGCCTTAAGCCCTTTTATTTTGTTCCTACTTTAATAATAACGATAAAAATAGATATTGTTATTATAAATCTCTGTTCATTTACTCAAGGCTTCCAGTGTTTCAGCCATTCTAAATTTGGCCTGAGATATAAAGACAAAGATTTTAGGTCAGTAATAGTACTGGTTTTCTGTTTAAAGTAAACCTTTATTTTCTAATGCCTTTTTTTTCCCATAATATTTCTTCTCATTGACTGACATAACATAAATGATTTCCTGATGGTACATTTACAATAAATAATATATTTGGGTATCATTATTTTCATCAACACTACAATAAAACTTGAATGACACAATAATGAAATCAAATAATGACCAGGAAAAGAAAAGAAATCCTAGTCTCAATTACACAGTGTTAGATATCTGTCTTCTAGTAGATAATGAGAACTGTCATTGACCTTATTCAAGTCACTTCTCACGATTAAGGTACTTTTTCATTTAACAGGTTGGGTCAATTCACAAGATTTAATATTGACTTAGATGTCTGTTCTTATTGGCAAATGAATAAGCTCTTCACTGCTAAAACTGACAATAGAACTGCTTGGATTCCTCCAATTTCAGATTTAGAACCCTTCAATTACCATTTCTTACTACTTTCACTAGACTGAATTGTGGTGTTTGTTTAAAACCTCAATTTCATTTGAAAATGTATCTATTCTTTCCTGCCATTCTTAAACTGCCATGTACATTTACTTCAGTATTTAGTGTAAGATATGAAAACTGGTAATGCACAAATATGGCCTTCATATGGCCAACTTAGTTTCTGTTTTATCCTAGTGTGCAGAAATCCTCTAAGTGAACAAAACACCAAGTCCAGTTAGCAGTGAAATACCTTTTACTGTCTTGGATTTTGGAAAGCTGAACCAAAAACCTGATGAAAAAGTACAAATTTGTGAAGCTTTCCTACATTTTCCAGTCACCTGCCACAATCATTGGTCAAATAGGGAAAAATGTATTTGGAAACATAGTCAAATGCACAGATTCACACCCTTTCTGTAGTCCCAGAGCCTTTCAGTTCAATGTTTTTAATATTTGCATAAGAGTATCCAAGATAAATAAACTACCAATCGAGCAATACAGTGCTGTGTGTATTTTTCAGTTTAAAAGAAGCAAAGATTGTGCAAAAGATCAAATAAGGAATACTCTAAGTGCAAAGGAGTATTTTCCAGAGAGCATAACTGAACAATTTTTCTGTTCTTTAAGAATGGTCATACTGGTGAGTCCTTCCTACCGTGGACAGCAATGCCATAGTGAGAAAGATCAAAGGAGTTGAATTGTGTGACTCTCTATAGAAGCAAAAGTTAAGCACATGTTTGCAGAATTCAGTGCATGAGTTGTTCACCTACTGGCTGCTTCTAGCATCTAACTTAAAGGCAGTTCTCAGATCCTAAAGTTAGAAGTTAATGTTCCTCATTTAGTGAACAGGAAGAAAAAAACTAAGGAAAAGATGATGCATCCAGAAAATGAACTTAGTAATAAAGGCAGGTGCTTAAATTTAGACTGTAAAATCTCTCTGCCATTTTACAACATTTTATTATTGAGTTTAAATTAGTTTTTTGAGTCTAGTTATCTACATAGCTACAAGAACAAACTTTGCTGGCAGCTGAACAAACCACAGGCAATCTGAAGTATATAGTCAAAAGAAATTTTTCTTAAAGGAGAGGGTTTACTTCAGAAACCTGTAGCTTAATCTCTCTGTCACCTATTTGTCTTAATCTCTTCCACAAATATCTTAACATTATTTGTTCTAATACTTCAGAAGATGTATTCTTGGTGTTACAATGTCTTGCTTTAAGACAATTTACACTCACAAATGTGAAAAATGTGAAGTATATTCAATGAACAACAACAACAAATATTTCTGAAAGTTTTTAATGTTTAAGTCTTTATAGATGATTAGGACAATGAACTAAAAAGGAAATTGATGTGCTGACTATTCGGCTAGTTTTGTTTCTGCTGTTAAGGGAAAAAAAAAGATAAAACAGTGCTCTTAGCACATAATGTTTCAAAATATGATGAAGACATTTTATATAAATTAACATAACTTCTTATTCCCTGCTATTTGTTATTTCTGTGGATATGAGTGTTTCATATAAATGGCTTTTAAAGACTCATTTGATTGTCAATATAGAGATAAATAAAGCAAAATTAGTGCAGCACACACATGTTTCTGCAAGCAGTTTATCCAGCTGACAGATAAACAATGGCTGAGATACCCTTAAATTGCACATGCCGGGTGAAGCATCTCACTATCCTGCTCAGCCTCCGAGCAGCCTGGGCCAAACTTCAGTATTCACCATCCCACTATGTAATCTTGTGGGTGGTTTTTGGTTCAAAGCACAGGTGCACAATTCGGGTAGGAAATGGTCCCTCATCTCACTTGCTCTAGATGCATGGAAGAAAATGAGTAGGAAGGACACCTACGTCAGATTATGCATGTATTCAAGACAAAGTTGTTCTAAACCAGCTCCCTTTTAAGATTGTTGTGGGCAGCATTAAAAAAATGATGGCCTGCATTCATGTAAGACAAGGACAGATGTTTTGTTGGGACTTGGAGGCTGGTTCTCTGCTCTTCTTGCAATCTCGTTAATAGGATATTTTCATTACTACCGAAAGGGCATAGGCTTTGTGTCAATCTAAGAATGTAGGTCTTGGTTCAGCCCTTGACTTTAAAGTCTTGGCCTGAACTGATTTTAGGAAGTTTTGAGATAAACCTACTGTAAAACCAGCTTTTCCTAAGCATTGTGCAGCATCTCTATGGGCAGGGATTGATATTTGTCCCCATTCAGTTATTGTCTCTGCCAGAAGAGACTTGTGACACATAGTCTATGTCTCTTCATAGACATGCAGATAATTTCACATTAGGTTACTAGCACACCCCCTAAGACATACCTCATGTTCTCTGTTTAGCTTATCAGAATGTCAGTATCTCAAATAAAGAGAAGCTGAGCATATGAAGGTGAAGATGACCTTGGCTCTGAAGCATCTCAGAGCCAAGGTCTGTTTTGGGCTATATAAAACAACTACATTTCAATACTATTTAACAAAAATTCTTATTTCAAATAAAACATGCAGGATATTTTCTGTGAGCTTTAGGTCAAAATTGAATATTTTATTGGAATTTTCTGTTGAAAAACTTTTCTCTCTAACTGTATAAAACTTGAGCTTTGTTTTTTAAAGATAAACATAAGTTTCACTGGCCTTGATATTTTCCTCTTGGATCAAACAGCTCATTGATAAGAACAGTTTTAAAATAAGACTTTGGAAAAGATTGGGATATGCTTATATAATGCCAAATTGCAAAAGAAACGCCAAAACAATTTTTTAAGTAATGGAAAATAAGGATGGAAAGAACAGATGGTGGTCTTCAAATTCATCTTTCTGGCACAAGAGGAATTGAGCTATTCTTTAATAAAGAATGAAAAGAAAGAAAGTTAAAGAAATCATTAAATATAAATTTAGAAAATTAAGTATAAAAATAAAGTATCAAAATAACTCAGGTTTTGAAAGAAAAAATTCTGAAATTTGAGTCCATAACTTTACTTTTTTCCCATTTTCTAATTTCACAAGTCAGTAATAAGGTGTAAACCTGCTGATTCCTAGAGCAGTGAAAAATGGGAAAAAAAAATATTTTAATAACTTTTATGTAAACATTAATGAAATTAGAGAATCTGTGAAATATTTTATTGGAATGTATTGAGGCAAAGATATTAATGAAATAATGGCATGTTATTTTTATCACAGACTAACATAAGGGAAGGCAGACAGGGCACAATTCAAGCATTTTGAATTGTAACTTCATGTTATATAGGAGCATTTACAGTACCTAATGCATCAATGCTCAAAAACAGGTAAGGCAATGAAGTTCACATATCCAGCCAATGGCTAATTTGATTATTTGATTAAAAGTCAGTTTTAACAAGGTTTCCATTCTTTTTGCTGTCCCTTGAGGACTACTGTTCAATTTTAAATTAAGATTTTATTGTGCTACGTGTTTTTTACAGTGTTATTAGATTAATTAGCTGATCTTGTTTACTTAGGCTGACCTTTTGTTTTGGATTCAATATTGTGTTCTGTGTCTAGAAACTCCAATTGTAATTTCAAAGTGAATATGCCTCTTCTTTTTAAAAGTAGTTCTTTACACATATTTAATCTATACTAATTGTGTTTCTTAGTGAAGTCAGACGTTCTTCTAATCAGTTATTTATCATGGTCTACAGCTGTGGTTACCAAAGCTGTTGCCTCCCTAGTCAAGTGGAAAAGCAAATTAAAATGTTATAGTTCACATATATGAGATTCAGAGTCTTTTAACAAAGTTCCTTTTAGCAATTCAGAAAAGCTTTATTTTCTTCCCACCATTAAAGAGTGTGCCATTGCTCAGCTGATTTAGAGGCAATTAAGTACAAAAATATTAAAGCTATATCAGTAACACTATTTGTACTTCCACTGCTAATGCTTAAAAATAGACATCCAATTCCATGATAGTTGTAAACTTTATTTTCTCTTAAAACATACATGCAATAAGAGTACAATTGCATTTTTTTTTTTTTCATACATAAGAGGTAGACAACCAATGACAGGACTGAAGGTAGGACATGGTCTTGTGGGAGGTGCTCCACTCACTTGTCAAGTAACAGGGGATGTGGGGACATAGTTTTGATCACATTGAATTATATCTCTTACACGTGCCAAAAGACTGTTCCTTCTGCCTTTCCTGTGGATATTTAAAAATTAAGTCTGTTTTGTCTATTTATTTTCACCATTTTGGTAAGACGTAGTAAAAGATTTAAATTGTAGCTGGCACTATTTTCAGTAAATTAAATTTAAATTATAGCTGGCAGGTTTTTTTGGTAAAGTAATAGGTATATTGGAGTTGTCTTTTGTTCCACCTTTCATTGTCTGGACACAATACAGGAGTAATTCTGCCTAATAACTGTCACAAAAAATGGTTTGCAGTGTGCCAAGAGCCCCCTACTTCATTGAAGATCACAGAAATCAAAATTACTGAAAAGTTCTAAGGCAACAAGAAAAAATGTAGTCTTTTCTCCCCCCATTTTTGAAAAGACAATTTTGAATACAGGAGGAAGAAGAACAAATAGACAATGTAAAAGAGAAAAAAAATGGCAATCTTATTTATCTTGAATAGTAAAAATAGGAAGCCTTCCCTTTTTCCCCTAGATTCCGAAGGAAAGCAAAAATGAGTGCTGTTCATACAGCTCCTCGTGATACTAACTGTTCATGTCAAAATAGCTAAAGTATCATAAACAAAGATAAAAAAGAGGCAAAAGTACAAAGAAGTAGAGAAGATGAAAGAAACATCAACATAACTGATTTGGTGCTCTGTGGCTGTGTAGAGATCATATTGTAATACCCATTCCTATAACTTGCTGAGAACATGCTATGACTGAGACTGTCATTACCCTGCAGCATATCACCAGATTAACAAGAAAGAAAATCCATCACTAATCTAGACATAGGATCAACATCTGTGAAATCTGACAGAAAAATGTAGTATGGAACCCAGTTAATTTAATACAGGATGATTTGGTCTCATATTACAGTAACAGAGAAGACAATATCTATCTTAAAATTTTGTAGTGCAAACTTTTTTTTAAAATCCCTTTGAATGGCACAACTATCTGCTGGTTCTTACTGTTGTCAGGTCAGCAGTAAGTTTCTGAATTCACCTCTTAGGTTCTAACAGGGAATTTATACTTTTGGTGAACAACTGGAACAACCAAAAATTATTTTTGACCTTAAATGGACATACCAAAACACTTCCAAGATGCTCTGGATCATAAAATATTGCACAGCCTTGCCAAAAGAGGTGGACATTAATAGTAGTTTATAGAATCATAGGATTGTTTAGCTTGGTAAAGACCTTTAAGATCATCAAGCCTAACCATTAACCCAACACTGCCAAGTCCACCACTAAACCATGTCCCTAAGCACCACATCTACATGTTTTTATATGCCTCCAGGAACAGTGAATCAAGCAATTCCCTGGGCAGCCTGTTCCAATGTTTGACAATCCTATTGGTAAAAAAGTTTTTCCAAATATCCAATATAAACCTCCCTTGGTGCAAGTTGAGGCTGTTTCTTCTTGTCTTACACTACACTCAGGCTATTGATCCCACCACGTTTTTGGGGAAGCAGCTCTAATTCCTTTGTGACCGTTCTCAGGTGCTTCATGGTTTTTAACACATCAATCACTCTTGCGTTTTGCTGCCACCTGGATCCCCATCCCTGACCCTCACAGAGAGAGCAGGCTGAACCACCTCGCACGCACAAATTGGATGAATAACAAGAAGTGGGAGATCCCCATGTAGTAACTACTTGAACAGCGCTGTTGTTTTGGGTTTGGTTGTCATTTGTTATTTTTTGTTGGTTGGTTAGCATGTGCTTTTAGAGGGACAGAGGCATGGAAATCATGTTTATTATTTAATCATGCTTGAATTTCATTAAAGGTTTCTTTTAAGTTCTGCTTTTACTAATTTGCCTACTATGCAGGAGTTCCGTTGACTTTTATGCACAAGTGAAGAGGCCAAGGTTTACCTCACCACACTTCCTCTTTATTTCCCCAGGAATTTAGAACACTGAAAAAGATCTGTTCAGTTAAATGTACTTTGGTGTGAAAAGTGCACTGTTTTCATAAACACCTGCTGAACCCAGTAAGGACAAAAGCTAATTTATGTAGTAGTAGTAGTATTTTATTTTATTTATTTCTTTTTTTTTTTTTTTCAGAGTGTGCTTTTAGGTAATATATTTTGCTCATTTTCTGAAAGTACAACTAAACAAAAGTTTTGAACAAGCAGAGTAATGGTTTGCCCTTTTATGGAATACCTTCTATCTGTTAGATTTGTCAACAGATTTTATTTTCTCCTTTTTTAGCTTAGTACTCACACAAGACAGAAAATTAAGATAAGGGCCATGTAAAAATGCCATAATCCACAGCCTTTAAGTTACTAATATATGTAGCTTCTTTAAGTAGCAGCACAAGCCTCCCAAAAAACCCAACAAACTGAAATGCTTACTCACAAAATCAATTTTTTTGTTGTGCTAATCCTTGGACTGAACAAATTAAAAAAAGAAAAATTTCTTAATCTTAAAAATAGGAATGGGTAAATTAATATAAAATCTTGATTAAAAGTAGTAGTAGTAGTAATAATAATACTAATAATGGTAATGATGAAACAGTGAAATAGTTCTCTGCTGTGTAATGAACACATGGTTTTTTTTGTCCATGCATTAATTCAGTGCATATTTGAGGGTGTGTTCATGCTTAAATCAGCCTCTCATCTGGTTTTCAATGTTTAAAATTCACTTTTAACAGCTAATTAAGTATTTCAAACAACATACACACGCCAGCACCCTGTTACGATTGGTCTACTGGTTTGATTTATAATTGAACTTCATTTGATGTACTCAGTGGTTTGAGTCACTGATATCTACATACAGCAGTGACTATTGCAATGTATTATGTAATTATATACAACAATAATTTAATGTACTTCACTCCTTTTATTTCTTTACAATTTCTTGCTGAAGTAAACAAACTACGTCCTTTACATAAAGAACTTGATTTATAAATAACTACTGACATTCCTTGTAGTCTCTTAATAGACCAATTTACCAATGAGTCAGAACAGGCCCTTGAACTTAGTGCTTGTACAAAGTTTTTAGGAGGCTGAATGTAAACTTTTCTGCAATAGTGTTATTTATCCATTTGTGAAATCCAGTTATGTCTTTCAGTACCTGCCAGTCTGGCTGTGGTGCAATACACAGGTCGATGGAAAAATATTATTTTAAAGAGGCATATCCAGCAGGTACTATTTAAATATTTAGGGTACACCACTACTGGTGAGAGAATTAATTGCTACAGACCTTTTTCCACAGCAACTAAAATTTAAAGCATTGCTATTACTTGTCTTTACTTTATTAAAACCCTTCTCACTCAATTTCTGTCCTTCCTGGCTTGCCTATTTTTACCTCATGTACTTCCAATTCAGGCTTTGAATGATAAATAATGAGTAATTTGGAAACAATGAGAACCGGACAAAGTAAACATGATCATGATGTGGGGATGGATAGACATTTAATGACTGATGTACTACAGCCGGGCCAGCTTCTTCTGCAGTTCCCTCCCACTCCAGCTATGACAGTTCTTTTATAGCACTTGAGTACTTATGAGAGAAAAGAATAAAATGGAATTAAATTTCTTTTCTCACAAGGGGAGTTTGCAAGACAAAAGCAGTTCAGTAGCCTGCCATTCAAATTGTTTATCTTCCAAAATTATTTCAGTGATCTCACTCTTAAATTTTGCATATAAGCATTCTATAAGCACATTGATACTGAAGGAATTCCAGCTGTTTAATACTAATATTCAGTTCACCACGGACTGAATCTTTATACATGTTCTTAAAATGCAGAGATATCCAGACCTTCAGCTGTGTTATCTTCCCATTAAAACAATCATCAGTAAATTCTAAACTCCTAGTTAATGATTTTTTTCTCTTTGACTATTAATATAAAAATTTTGCCATTTTTTCCCTTTTATATGTCATGAGGGGAAGAGTGATCTGGCTTTCCTTGTCAATGAAAAGAAAAAGTGATTTTTTTAAAAAAAAAGAAGAAAAAAAGCTGCTTTTAGCTTCCTTTAGGGGGTACCGCAGCCTTATTTTTACTGTCATCTCCCAAAGGCCTTCAGCAATTTTCCACAAAGGCTTTTTAGAAAAGTAGTAAAAAGTAGTCTTGTCTGGTTCTGTCACATTTATGACTTCACTTGTTGTTTGATTTCTCTTTTAACCTTTTGTATTATGGCTTTTGTTTCAGCTTGTGACAAGGCAGAGAGAAGAAAAAGAGATAAGAGTTTGGGTTGCAACTCTTCTGAGCATTGTGAGAATTGAACTCAATGCATGAGGGTGTTATTAAGAATACTTTTGGATTGATTAATGTTTTTTTATTTATAGTCTGCTGAAAGAATTCAGCAGGAAATTAAGCAAAACTGGTGATTTTTCACTCAGAGTTTCCAGGTGGGAAATAAAGCACAAGATAAAATTGGAATTGTTACTTCACCTGACCCTACCAAAAACAGAAATCAAAATATGGATTATGAACAGAAGACAGAAAGTTTCACTAAATTTATTTATTTATTTATTTATTTTTAGATGATAGCATGAGACAATGCTAGAAGCCCTATTTCAGTTTCTTTTTGATAGGACTGTGATAGCAAAATTATTACCATTCTTCATATAGATATTAATTCAGCAAATCATTTATGTACATTAAAATTTTCCTTTTTAAGGAGAATAAGACTTAAATTCAAACTCCCTCCCACCTCCCTTTTCAGTCAGGGACACAAAGATAAAGTTAATTTCTAATGAAAATACTGACAGGTGTTATTTCTTTAGGTAATAAAAGGTTATAACACAAATTATTCAATCACACTTCTCCTGAATGCTTATTTAGCATGCCAAGAGTTTCTCGTCATAAAGCTAAGTGCCCCAAAATTTAGCCACTTAAAAATAAACTTTGAAATATTCACCTCTAGTCATTGCCAATGTGCTCTCCCATCCTAAAGCATGAATTTTTCTCAGGTGCCCATATGCAGACCCTTAGAGCCACCCAAGGTACTGCTGAGTGTGAGATGTCGGTGAGTCTCTGGCTGTGCCACAACCTCTGGGCACCTCCTTGCACAGCATCTAGAGATACTTTGTCCAGAAAGAGCATCTCAGTGAACCAGATGCCTGTTTGTAGGCAGCTGGACTACAGGCTACCTCTATCTCACATATCCTGTATTAATTGCCACCAATGAGTCTATATATTTGTGCATTGTCTAAAGCTGAATGATAGATAACTCAATTATCTTGAATATTGTACTGTATTATTGAAGTTGTAATATATCCTTGTGATTTATAAATCTAATTATTGAATTGGACTTCGAAGTACTGCTTACATCTGAGTAATCAAATAGGAGTCAACAAGGTAGAATAAAACTCAGTTCTTTTTCTGACTAGCTTTAAAATTAGAGACTAAGAAAAATACCTTAAATCAGAGATTTGAACCTTATACATGGTCTTCAATGAACAGTTTCAGCACATTTTAATAATACTTCTTTAAACATATACAGAGAGTGAAAAAGTTTGTTTGTCTAGTCTCCAAATCCAACTAAATGCACATATAAAATTACTTTTTACCTCCTCTAGTGTAGCAAGCAATAGACTTCAGTGATATTCTAAGGTGAATTGACTTCTCCTATTTGTAATATATCTCTTATTTCTTTCCAAAATAAATGAAATCAATTATATAATTTTAAACTGTAAAACTTCAGGGAAACAGGCTCTATTTAAAACCTTTCTTTCATCATTATGTTCTGTAGGTTTTTTTGATAACATCATTTTTTGCCTCAGGTAAGTATAAAATATGAAACCTTTCAGCAGACTGGTTCAGAATACAATTTAATGGGCAAATTTATCAAGAAGAAATGGAATCACACATACATGAATCAGAGCTCCATCCAACATGGTCTCGAATACTTCCAGGGATGGGGCATCCACAACTTCTCTGGTCAACCTGTTCCAGGGTCTCACCACCCTCACAGTCAAGAATTTTTTCTTCCCATCCAGTCTAAATCTATTCTCTTTAATTTGAATTCATTCACCTTTATCCTGTCACCTCATGCTCTTGTAAGTAGTCTTGTGCCGTCTTTCCTGTAAGTTCCCTTCCGGTACTGGAAGGCTGCAATTAGGTCACTGTGGCAGGACGTTCCCTGCCACAGGAGGGCTTATCTGTTCTGCCTATCAGGTGGTGATATAACTCAGGGCTTCTTCCCCCTCACATGAATTTGCTAATTGGTGAAATATCGCAAGCCAGATATCTGTCTGGTAGTGAGTTATTTCTGGCACCATGGCGGTGGCATTCCCAGCTGACAATAAACCTGTTGCCTTGAGAGCAAGATTGAAGGAAGATGAGCTTGAATTTCTGATTGACAGACACTTCACTGTACAAACTATAAAAGCTACACAAAACTTTCACAAAACAGAAGTCTTCTGCACATTCCCTAGAAACGTGTGGGGCTTTTCCCCAGAGTCAGGACACCGCTTCGTGGTTGGTCTCTTGGGAGCTGAGTAAAAGGAATATGTGTACCCCATCATCAATTTGGTGGTAAGTTACATTGACTCCTGATCTACCCTATTTCTTTGCTATCTATAATATAGGTACCTTTATGTTGTGTACTGTTTTATGTAATCAACTAGTAGTTGTTGGTTTTAACAAGTGTAGTAAGTAACTCTGTTTAAGGCCATTTTTCCTGTCTATTCAATAAATATCTCATTTTACAATAGACCTGATCAGCCATTCTTGAGACCTTATGAGCCGAAGTGGTTTAGGTGTGGGTCACCTGAATAAAGCTGCTGCCAAAAATCTGAACCTAAGTCAGGGCTTGTCTAATGCTTTCACTCGATCCATAGCAGTCACCCCAAAGCCTTCCTTTTTCCAGGCTGAACAAACTCAGTTCTCTCAGGCTTTCCTCATAGGAGAGGTACTCTATCCCTCTGATCACTTTTGTGGCCCCCTCTGGACTTGCTCCAACAGACTGATGTCCTTAATGTGCTGGGGATGCCAGAGCTGGATGCAGTACTCCAGCTGGGATCTCACTTGAGCAGAGAGGTAGAGGCTGCTCCCTTGCCCTGCTGGCCACGCTGCTTTGGATGCAGCCCAGGATTTGGTTGGTTTTCTGGGCTATGAGTGCTCATTGCTGGGTCATGTCCAGCCTCTTACCCACTTGCACTGCCAGGTCCTTCTCAGCAGAGCTGCTCTCGATCTGTTCATCTCCCAGCCTGTGTTGATACTGGGGTGCAGGTGCAGTACCTTGCACTCGGTCTTATTAAACTTCATGAGATTCCTACTTCTTGATCCTGTCCAGCTCCCTCTGGATGGCATCCTGTCCTTCAATTGTGTCAACCACACCACTCAGCTTGGTGTCATCTTCAAATTTGCTGAGGGTGCACTTAACCACTCTGTCTATGTGATTAATGAAATTATGAAATAACACTGGTCCCAATACAGAGCCTTTAGGGACACTACTCATCACTGATGTCCACTGAAAATCTGAGACATTGATCACTACCCTCTGGATGCAACTGTCCAACCGATTCCTAATACATCTAACAGCCTACCTGTCAAATCCAACTCTCCAGTTTGGAGAGAAGGATGTTGTAGGGGACCATGTCAAAGGTTTTACAGAAGTCCAGATAAATGACATCTGTAGCTCTTCCCTTATCCACTGATTCAGTTATTCCATCACAGAAAGCACTTAGGTTGGCCACACAAGATTTGCCCTTGGTGAAGCTGTGCTGGCTGTGTCAAATCACCTCCCTGTGCTCCATGTGTGTTAGCATAGCTTCTAGGAGGATCTGTTCCTTGATCTTCCCAGGCACAGAGGTTCAAGATGATATGGGAGAAGCAAATAAGTTAAATATTTCTGTACTATCTTTTGTAGTTTTTAGGACACTTACCATGATCTTGTACTTTCCCAGTTAATAAATTATCTTGTGAGAAAACATCTCTCTTTTCCCCTGAGAAATTAGGCAGTTAATGCAGCTTTGGGGACTTTCATGAACTGTGATATAGAATAATGGAGTAGTTTAGGTTGGAAAAGACCTTTAAGATCATCAAGTTCAATTGTTAACCCAGCACTGCAAAGTCCAGCACTAAACTGTGTTCCTAAGTACCGCATCTGCATGTCTTGGAAAAACCTCTAGGGACGGTGACTCCACCGCTGCCCTGGGCAGCCTGTTCCAATGCTTACAAACCCCTTCTGTGAAGAAAGGATTTTTAGTATTCAATCAAAATCTCCCATTACAACTTGAGGCCATGTCCTTTTGTCCTGTCACTTGTTACAGAGAGAAGAGACTGACCCCCACTTCCTTTCAGGAGGTTGTAGAGAGCAATAAGGTCTCTCCTGAGTCTCCTTTATTCTAGGCTAAACAACCCAACCTCCCTCAGTTGCTCTGCATTAGATTTATGCTCCAGCCTTTCACCAGTTTTGTTGCCCTCTTCTGGACACACTCCAGCACCTCAATGTCCTTCTTGTGAGGAGCTTAAAGCTGAACACAGGATTCGGGGTGCGGCCTCACCAGTGTCAAGAATAGGGGGATGATCACTGCCTTGGTCCTGCTGGCCACACTATGCTGATATAAGACAAGATGCTGTTTGCCTTATGGGCCACCTGGGCATGTATTTTCTTCCCACAAGTTGCACTTCTGGTCTGTTTCAGGAGGACTGAATCTGTTAACCAAGTGTAGAAAGTGCTACCCCCCTTCAGGGTCTGTCTTAGCGGAGTATGACAATATAAGCCGGCAAGAAGTGATTTCTATGAGAAAGAATTTCAAGACAGAGAGACAAGAAAAAATGAAGGAATAATATTAATAAAACAATCTATTAGTTAATGTTTTGAGTTAGCCATAATGTGTACCATAACTAGTCTCTTTTTCCTAACACTGATAATACTATATAATGTGGTTTTCAGTATGTAAAACAAACAAATTAAAACCAAAGCAAGACCAAGGGAAAAAAACAAACAAACAAGGGGAAGAATCCAACAGCCAAAGAGGAAGCATCTTAGGAAGCAGGGATTACAATTCAGATGTTCTTGTTTGTAGATTAATACATTTACCAAAAAATAAAATTCTACTTACACATATCCATTCGCTTTCTGGATCTATGATGCTTCTACAGCAGAACAATGCAGAAGATGCTTTAATTTGTATCTATACAAATTAGATCATGACCCATTCTCATTCCCCAAAGATAGAGAGAGCACAAAACAGCTTTTACTTTCTGTTAGATCTGCAATTATAATATCCTATGAAAAGTAAAAGCTTAATTAGCACACAGTAATTGCAAGGCTTTGAGACTATCTAAAATTCTCGATAAATTCCTTCTTCTGCTCAGACTTTTGGTGATACTTATATTTTTATTGTGGTTTTTTCTTTGCTAACTCTATGACACAGGTCTCTTCTGCATAACAGGCAGAAATTATGGTTCATTGTTGTGTGCTGTCAAAGCTTTAGCAACCTTTTCACCTGAGACTACTCTGGGGGATCAGTAGCTATGACCAATTAGAACAACATAGTTTATTTATCAGAGCTTGTTCTGAAACATTGTTATAGCAAACAAAATGAATGATATCATGCATATTGAAACTTTGGGGTTTGAATTTTATAAAATTTTTAGAGCTCTCCACAGAATCAAATTCCTTATTTTCATGCATTGCAAATTATGGCCATGTGGCCATGAAGAGATAAAAAGGGATAAAAATCCTTCCTTGCCAGTGATCAGGAAAATGGCTACAATTTGATTTGATTGTTGTTGTTGTTTTGTTCAGCATTAGCTTAAACTTCATGGTAGTAGGTAGTAAACAGAGTAAAGACTCTGAATTATACAGGTGAGTTAATTAGGAGCTGGTAGGCAGTAGGTTTGAACAGATGCTGTATTTGCAATTCACTCTGGCAGATACAGGTGTGGAAAGGGTACTTGCAGATTACAGGTATTCATTTTCTGTAACTACATGAGATATATGCTATGTTCTGCTTCTGCCCTATCCTATCAACTTACTACAGTAATTTGCATTCCTGACTACATTTTGTGCTAAAAATAGCAAGTCCCAGGACAGAGAAAGACTGTAGAGAGACTTGACAATTGGTTAGATCTGATTATTATATTAAAATGTTAAAATTCACCTCATTACACAGAGTACTTGCCTCAATTATTTATCCCATTAACCTGAGGCTAAAGATGCTGCATATGATACCAGCTTTTCTAGAGGCTAATCTCAATGGATTTTTGTCAAGGTTAAAGGCTTGTTGCTGTATTGACTGCAGAAATGCCGCTATTATCAAGAACCTGCCGCATTTTTCCCTTTTATTAAAATTAAATTTAAGCTTCAGAGTATAGTATTTAGAGGAAATGTCGCCATAATTTGTTTGGTTACAATTTTAAGTATTTTTAAATGCTCATATTATGAAGTCACCATAGAGGACAATTTAGGCAGTGGAGATAGAAGACTAGTGAGGATGTTCCAAGGGTTTGTTGAGAAGTGCCGATGTTACCCTGTTGTTATTTTGTCAAAATTATGTTTGCCTGCTCCTGTGAGAACTTTGGCTCAGGATTCACATACCTCATTATGCATTTTTTCCATTTTTCAACCCTACTTTCACCATCCTAGTACTCTAATTTCTTTGCAACTTTCTCCTACCAGATAAACATCCCACTGCAAAGACTTTTTCCTCACAGGTCCCAGTTTTGCTGCATTTGCCTCCAATTTTGGTACTTCTAGTATATCTGGAGAACATCAGCCTGATATTTTATTACTGACAAGGTTGCCAAGAATTGTTGGCCTTGCATGGCCCTGCTCCCTAAAGCTCCTCTCCAGTTTTCTGTGAATTTGGAGCCTTTCTCCCTTAAGAGCTCCCCTCTTCCTGCATTTGCAATCTATTCCTAATAGAAATCTCTGTAATTTTAGTCAGTTTATCACACCATGTTTGTCACTGCCAGTAGTTTTCCATGCCTTATTTACCCCAAGTAAGGGCCTAGTCAATTAATAAATCATTTTCCTGCAGTGCTGCTAAACTCTAAATTAAAATTCCACTCAATAGAAGTACTGAGCCACTTTTGTGATCAAAAGTCACTTAAATTTAGAAAACAATATAAAAGTAATAAACACCTTTCACCTATTGCTTTATATGGGATGAGACGCTGGGAAAAAATTCTACACACATTTGAAATAGTATGCATCTGTTCCTTTCAAAATAGCAGATAAGCAGACAGAAGAATAAAGAGAAGAAATGGAAGACAGCAGAAAGACAACTAGAAGATTAAGAAAGCTAAGAAGACGTAGGAAAGATAGGAATAAGAATGTGTTGATGCTTTAGGTTTCAACTTTTATATTTTCCAAATCCTGTACTTCCTAGCGTGTAAATCTGAAGTGCCTTGTGGCCTGTTAGCTACCATTCTCTCATGCTAGTTAGAGGTAACAAGCCACTCTAGGTTTGCTCTCCAAGAACACCTAGATTCTCCCAGGCCCCAAAATATGTAAACTAAGACCTCTGAAGAAGAGGCCAGCTTGGGGTAGTTACATAATTAACTGGGGTTGTAACTGGAGAATTGATCCTGATATGCAAATGGCCCAAACTTATAAAAGTGTGAAGAACTTGTTATCCAGGGTCCATCTTGGGTGTAGCCTTTTGACTGCCTAGGGTGTATCTTTGAAGGCCCTTCAAATAAATACCTCCTTTTATTCCCTTTTTCTTATCTAGTCTCTGTTTTTAGGTGGCCATCTCAGGTATCACTTTCTGCTCCAGAGTTAGGAAAAACACTTCCTAGTTTGCCACTAGTTGTATGATAAATCAGATTAGTCCACTTTTTGCCTGCAAGTTACAAATCAAGGTTCTTCTGTGCAGTTAAGGATTTCTTCCATGGCTCTCTTGTCTTACTGAATAATTCAAGTTCCTTTATTTAACAAGGCTTTTCTTGTAGCAAAGTACAGAAATCATTCCAAAAGGTGGTGGCTTGATTAAATTATCCTCTGCTAATTTGTTTATAACAAGGACAGAAAAAGTGTCTATCAGGCTATGGTGGTCAAAGGCTGATCCACATGCACCGGGTGGGGGAGCAGCCCCTTCCCACTGCCACGGGATCCCCAGGGGAGCCTCAGGGCTGGCCCACACCCATGTCGAGTAGGAAAGGCTCCTTGGGTTGGGGCACTGTGTGGGAATGGGGGACAGAAGGGGCCCTTGGAGTGTAAACTGGAGCCAGCCAGTCCTTGTGCACAGCTGTGCCTGTGCCACACTGGTCCTGTCTCCTCTAATTAAACTCCACTTGTGATAGCCTTCCTGGGTGAGGGGCAGGAAATCAAATAGACATAAGGAAAGGGGAACTATTTTACTTCCAAGCTGGAAATAATCTATTCAGACATTCCAAAATAGTGGACTTACTTTATTTCTAAAGATGTAAGCATTTGCTTTATACTAAAATATAGAATATTACCTTTGTATCATAATAACCATAACACTGTCTTATATGCTGCACTCTTTATTCATGTTCTAACAGCTTAGAAATACAATAAAATGGATTTAAAATGTATTTGTGAAATAAAAATCACTATTAAAGGATTACAAATAAACAATACAAATCCATTTTAAAAAACGCTGAAGTTTTATCTGAGTAAATGCTAAACCATTTTAAGAACTTAAAATATTTTCTTGCCCAATTCTGTTTTAATTATTGAATAATTGAATCCATTGATCTTGTATATTCCAACCTGCATGACGTTGTTTCTAAACAATAAAATGAAGTCTATAGAGTTCATTTTGAAAGAAAAATATATTTTCTTAATTTTTAATATAAAATGAGATGATTTATAATATTTATTCACAGGCCATAAGAGCCTGAACCAAAAGCTATTGAAGGCATATGACTGTATCAGTTGATTTCAGCAGGTTTTCAATCAAGTCTTCAACAAGAAAAAATGATTGTAGTGCCTGATTGAAATATGAGTCAGGTATCCCTCAATGATTTATGATAGAATCTGAATACGACTTGAAAAACTTAGAATATTTTAAGTAGAGGCTTATTCTATAAAAAGCTAATTTGGTACTAAATTCAAAAGCATTGCAAAATGTCTGAATCAAAGAAGCAATTACTAGATGTGAGAAGCAAACTATCTACAAGATAAAAGTTGGAAATATCAGGGTGAGGTTCAGTTCTGCATTCAGACACATAAACGTGAACTTGTGTCTGTGTGAGGTGGGTGATCCTGTTATAGTAAGCAGAGAAATTGTCACTGCTGTCAGTAAGGTAGAGACCGCTTTCTTAAATGTAATCACATGCCTGGCCTCCTTCTGCTTCTACAGAAGAGCTTGGGTGTCCTGTGGGTCATGTATTGCATCTCTCAATGCTCCCTTCATTTATCACTCTTCTGGACATTCCCTGTGTTTATGCAGCAGCATCACACTCTTATTAGAGCTTACAGGTCTTGCAAAATACCCAATGCAGCTGTTAGCTAGAAAAGTAGTTGAATAGGTCTCTGGACTCCAAAGACAGATTTGCCTGTGTTGCCATTTGAAACCTACAGGGTAGCTTAGAAAATATTTTACAAGCTATCTCCCATTCTGAAAGAAATTTAATACTGATGTGTTCTGTGTTAATGTGGTTATTTAGATGTTTCATTAATGAGTGCTCCAATGTAGAGGGATGTTCTTGTTTGTTTATTTCCTTTTGAAAAGATGGATCTGGCACTTCTGTCTGTGCAACAGCTAAGCACTAAATGGGAGGAATGCACATAATGCTTATGATAAGATAAATGCAACACATTTCTACATTGCAAAAGTTTCACTTAGGTTAATGCTATAATGAGTAAAAATTCTGGCTGTCAATCAAGGCTTGACTAAAGCAATCACAAAATGGCAAAAAGCCATTGCTTCTTATAGGTGCATATGGTTCATTGCACCAAAGATAAATGGTACAATGAATAAAATATGATAGCCAAGATACTTGTCCAGACAATTGTGCATATAGTAGATGTGAAAGTGTTTAATTGAAGTCTAAGGTTTTCTGATAAACACACTCAGGAAATAATTTATTATGTTCCTGAAAGGGAAAATAAGACACGAGGGGAAATTTCCATGTACTAAAACTCAAGTACAGAGTTCTTTTTTTTCAGATCTGTCTTTATTATTCCAGATAGACACTCTACTAAAACTGGAGAGATGCTGAAGCTGGAATTTTATTAATATGTGATCTGAATACAAACTGCCATTCTTAAATAAGGGATTGAGTCTGTCTGCACACTGGTACTCTCTGAGAACAGATACAGCTGATGAGTTTATCTTGCAATGTAGGGTGATTGTGTAGTTGCACTTAATTATCTGGCTGAAAAAGTATTATTTTTCATACTGTAAAACATAATACTTACAAAATAAAGAGGTTCAGGCTCCAAGAGGTTTCTGTAGAATGGCACACTTCAGCTAACAATCTGGAAAAAGAAAGGGGGTGTCTCTAAAATTTAGAGAATGCATTAATTTTTAAGTTGTAATTTACACAGATCATCTAACTGGAAGTGATAAAATTTCAAAATGGTTTTCTTTTATACTTCTAAAAATTTTAAATTAGATACTGTATTTTAAAAATTGAAAACTTTCAGAGGTTGTTTGAAAAAACAGGGCTGATTATTTTATTTTATTTTATTTTATTTTATTTTATTTTAGTTGCTGGCAGGTAGTATATTCTAGCAAGACACTATAGCAAAATGTTATTAACTTTAAGTTTGGCTATCAAAATCTTTCATTTTCTTTTATCACTTGGTTTGTTAGTAACACAAATTCCAAACACATTTATAGGTAATTTTTTTCTTGTACATTTGAACCAAATTCATCTGCCTGCATATTAAACATGGGAATAGAACAGAAGCACTTTAGTCTCTCACTCCAGAGTTGCCAAGATTTCCATCTTTCAGCTATTTTTTGAATGAATTCTTTCAAGATATTTCGATTAAGATCTTTCTGTTCTTCCAGCTTCTGTCCCACTAGTGTTAATTTGACATAATTCTTTATAGTCTCTCCCTTGGTCCTAATCTAAAATACCTTTTATGTTACGGCACCAATAAACACATCTCTATAGCCCAAAATGAACTAGAAAGTTCTCTTAAGTCCTCTTACTCTTTTGACAAAAACAAGTAGTTCCAGTCTCATCTTTCACTTGAAATGGTGCTGATAAAATTTAAAAATAATCCAAACCAATACAAAACATAAATAACATGGGAACGAGGAGTGCGAGGAAGAAAAAAAAAGTAGTTTGAGTGCTATTCTAACATCAGAACTAAGGAAGAAAAGAATATGAGGGATAAAATTATCTGTGATTCCAGCCAAGCTCTTCTGTTCCATAAATCCTGTGTAACAAAATTCAGTTGAGATCCTTGGGCCAGTTTGTGTAGCTGGGATTCACATGATACAAATACATGAACACAGGCTGGACAGAGAAGGGAATGAGAGCAGCCCTGAGGAGATCTTGGGCGTGTTCTTTGATAAGAAACTCAACATGACTCAGCAATGGACACTTCACAGCCCAGAAAACCAACTGTGTCCTGGGCTGCACCAAAAGCAGCGTGGGTAGCTGATCAAAGGAAATGATTCTGCCCCTTTATCCATCAGAAGAGCCATTGCGATGATGTCATCCTCATACAGAAAAGACATAAATACTTTCACTATCCAGCTTTTGAGATTTTAAAATTTGCAGCTGTTATATTTTAAGCTCATCTATTTTCTCCTCCAACATAGATTATTCAATAACTTTGACTAATTTGTTTCATTTTCTCTGCATTATTTTGTTAAAAAATGATACTAATAAGATATTTTATTTCCATCACTTGCATGAAGCTGTGCTGTGAAAATTAATTTAATCTAAATGTATTAAAATTGTGACTTGAAATACTCGAAGACTCAAATGCAACTTTTGTTTTCCCCTAAATTACTCTTGGTGCCTTAGTATCCATTATTTACTTTCAAGACATAATCACGAGGCAGCAATCACTACGAATCCTTGTTTAATTTCACTTGCAAATTCTTTGTAGTTTGACACAGAAAGAGAAACGTTTCTTTTTCTTGAAGTCATCAATAGATTTCAATAGCTAGGCTGTAGTATGCATTAGTCAGTAATGTGATAATCCATTGAGTTATTATCATTATTTTAAAATGAGTTTTAGACAAATAATGAAACAGTTTAAAAAGCTAAAAAAAGTCAAAAGGTTTTGTCAGGCTGTTTTACTTCTTGGAGTTAATTTCGAATTGCTAGACTGTGTGAAAAAAGTGCATATAAGTAGCCATTTCTGGTGTAATATTTTTATTATATTCACTTATTTGTTTGATGTTGTCTACTTAGAAGATGCCCTTTGCTATAAACTCTTTATAATAGATAAACTTTTTATTAAAAAGTGCAAAATGTACATAGGCTGAGCATTCTGACATTCCCCTTATACATTATGAGATCTCTGGGGAAAGAAATATAGAAGGTGCTAATAAATCAGAAAACAAACATTGAGAAGGTCACAAAAGAACATTTTACAATTGTGATTGCTAGAATATATGAGGCATTTAAATTTGAATTCTACATTCATATGACAATGCCTGTAATGAGAACAGAAAATACTATGAGTCTAATCTATTCTCCTGGCAATTTAAATATTTCTGTTACCCAGTTGTTATCTTGTAGTTCTTCTCCAATTCCATAAACAGGGAAGGTCATAAAGATAGTGAAAATGCATTACAGAATTTAAACTTCTGACATTTTCCTAAACTGGCAGACTAAGAGAACACATGGATAACATGATATGGCTTTCTTTAAAGGAAAAAATTTGGAATAATAGTTAACCCATCCATTATTTTTGTGAAGTTTTTGCTTCTCTGTTCATTTCAGATCATGTTACCAAAACATGTAGTTCATTTAGCATTTTATAATTAATATATAAAAACCCCCATAACTTTTCTGTGATGGTTCTCTTTATATGCTGAGGCCAGAAATCTAAGAGTTAATTTGTTGCTGTTTTAATGGACACATCTTGCTTACCCAGGCTTTAAAGTATTTTAAATCTAGAGGTTAAGTCTCAGCTTATAAATCTTCAATGAACTGGGATTAGATCCCATATTAATACTTGGCAAATTGGTCGTCTCAACTAACATGTTGCTTTGCTTCTGAGACAATTTTATTAATTGAGTTTCATATATTTGAATATCTATAAACTCGGAGGAATTTTTAAATGATATCCATTAGCAACATCATGGATTTTTGCACTAACATAATGAAACTAAATAAAGAGATATAAATTACAGTCCCAACATATCATACAAGTTCAGCAACAATCATCTCTTCAGGGTCTGATCTTGTCCATCACCACTTACATCTCAGTAAGTACAGTCTGTTTCTGAACATGGTTGTTACGTGCTTACAAACAATGAGCTATTTATGCAGAGAGCAGTTGTTGCTATCCAGCTGTTTGCGAGACAGGGTCTGACCTGCAGAAGTTGCTGTGTTCTGATCACTGTTATTGTGGAGATAGATAATTTTGAGATAAATATACATGAACATGAGGTTGTATATATTCAAGCAGAATTTTTGTTCCTCTCTAAGCCAAACTATTTATACCTCACTGAGAAGGTTAACACACTATCAAAATCTTCTTTATAATGACATATTAACTACAGGCGTACTCTGAAACATTTACATGGCTCGGTTTTCTTTTACCGAAGTTCTCATCTAGTCTGAACTGGGATTGTTTTACATAGATTCGTGGATTTTTCTCTCATGTTTTATTGGGTTTTTTTATTATTATTTTTTATTATGGTGACTTTTTTAAAAGCATTTATCAATTCTATTTCTGAATTCATCAGGCTTAGTGACCAGCACATTTGTAAGAGGAGCTACTCTGCAGCAAAGGGATGAATTTCCTCATTAATATTGTGACGGTACTAGCTGCCTGCATTTTCTTGTTGTCCAAATCCAAATTTCTGAGAAAGTGGGAGACAACATGGATGTCCGTCACTGTAATATTAGTACCAATTAATTAATTCCAAGAACACCTAAACCCAAATCTCCAATACATTTGACATGTGAGGGTTTTTCTGTTATCTGAAATACTAGTTAGAGCTGGAACTACTTCTAAACTATGTGTTTCCTTCTCTTTGCACCTGGATTCCAGTCCAACAAAAATTTACACAAAAGAAATAAGTTTACATGCATTATTATACAGCTTCCCTTATACCATCTAGTTTTCAGTGTCAGAACTGTAAAGTATAATTTCACTATTTAAAAAACAATACAAAAGACCCCACCCACTCTAATAAGCTTTCACCATTTCTTTAGCATTTACTACCTTCAGTATTTTTTTTCATATTCATTTCAGAGAGAGAAATTTATTCTTTATATATACTAAAGTTTAGGGTTTTGATTTTTTTGTTTTTATTTTGAAAATACAGACTTTTGTAGACAAACATCTTTGCACTTTCAGGATGGTTGGTCTTATCTTCACTCAACTCAAAACTTGGATTTTATACATAAAATTCCCTTTGGGATAAATCCTACCAAAGCAGTATCAGTGATGTGACAGAATGTTAAGTGCACAATACAATTGCTTAGTGTAAATGTATTCTAAGCTATTATTTGAGGACAGCTTTAAGTCTGTGTTTCATTGCCCACAGGGCATGGATAGAGTAAAATCTAACCAAACACCGGGGAAACTCTGTTCTTCAGAAGGTCTGAGTGACAGAGATTGGATTCACAGTAAACCCAACTTTGACATAAATATCCAGGTTGGATTCCAATTAGAGTGACTTTGCAATCCCATTTGCAAAATTTTCCCTTTGATTTCTTTTTTTTTGTTGTTCCTTTGCAAATGTAATTGTGGGTAGAAGTGTTTCATGTGACTGATGACTATCAAATTGTCCCTGCTAACAATAATACAGCTTTGAAAAATATTAAATGTTGGACCCTCATGTCAAGATGCCATGATGAATTGGAACATTATGTTTATATGATTTTATTTCTTTTTTACTAAAAGGCTAAATTTTTTCCTGTCCCATCTGTAAACCACAGTTTCAAAACATTGCTTTTAAGATCTGAAAGGTAAAAACAAAATACTGATACATTTCTTAAAAAGTTCCTGAAATATTCACATTTCATTTTCCTATAAAATCTGCATCACTTACAGGCACACAGTAAGTGATTGGGGTCAAGAGTTTTATGGGTATTCATTTGGGCTGACATCAGGAGTTTGACTAAGCAGCATTACTTGTGGATAATGTGGTTATTTAACATTCATTTCAATAAAATCCTCCATGCAATATATATGACACCCATAGGAAACCTAGAGAACAGAGCATAGATATTAGCACTGTAATTTCTTTGATATGCCAGTGTAAGTTATTTGGTCACCCAGATAAGTTTTTTGAATTATCTGTCACTCTTCTGTCTTTGTTTCATGCCATTTTGAGACGTGTTGGTAGGTCTGCTAGGCAATTGCATGCTGAAAGTTTAGGCTGATGCTTTCAAAATGCAGTACCTTGTCAGGTAATAAAAGATTCATAAAACAGCATATTTATAATACTTTGTTACTACTACTTTAATGAAGAAAAAAGCAGAACAAGGAATAATAGAAAAGATGATATAAAAGTGACTCTTGCTTTTGTGAAATTTTTTTTTTATTCAATTATTGAAAGAAAAATGAAGCTGCAGGAATGTTCAATGCATTTCTTTTTCCTTCAAAGTTCTCTCAAGTTCTTCTATTTTCTTATAAGATTGAACAGAGAATAATCAGCCTCCTTCTTAAATACAGATTTCATGTACTGAAACACTAAAGAAGTGCAGAGTCTTAAGATAAGTACATAATTGCCCATGAGAGATTCATGTAGGAGGGTTTCCTTGTTAGGTATACCATCTAGCTTCCTGTCATTACAATTTATGCCTTGTTTCATATTTGATCATAAGCTCTCAGGGAGAAAACCTATTTTCAAAATATATGCATATGATATGAAGCAAAGCAATCTGTGGGCGTGATGAAACACTGGATTTCATGAAATATTTCCACAGATAGTTAACTTTTAAAAAATTAGATTTCCTAACATAATATAAAGTGACAAAGCTAAACAAAAAAGCAAACAAAACTGTTAATTGAAATAGGTAAATTTTTCTATTGCGTTAAAGAATACACTTGTTTTGGAAGCAAAACTATTTGGAGACTTTTTATGCTACTTATATATATTGCATATGTTTAGGAAAAAACATGGGTTTGTTTAAATGCTTTTCTATGAGATAACTTATTAAGCTTCCCAATGGCCTACAAACAGACTGATGTTTATAGTTTCAATAGTCTCATCACTGTCAGAATATATGAAGGATCAGAAAATCCCTTCCTTGTGGTATAGTTATAGGAAAAAAATACAGGACAAAAAGGAATTGCATCATTTTTACAGATGTAAGAGTGTATGTTTTGCAGTCCTTGTCAGTATGAATCTTTTTGCTTTTGCTTTTCTAGATACAGAAGTCTATCTTTCTTTTTATTTCCCTTTTTTTTTCTTTTGTACAATCAGTTACTTTTCAGAGCACAAAAATCGTAAAAAAATAATGAAGTGGTACCTCAAAGGATGTCATTTTGATGTGCTGCGAGGAGGACAGATTGTTCATTAGCTTCATATTCAATACTATTCTTCCTTTTCTTTCAAAGTGTACCCATGATGCTCATAGCAATCAGTGCTGGAATGAACTTCACTCTCCTGCTTCCATGTTGAGACAGGCTCTGCATAGAAAGATGTGTACTTTCCTTTTTATCTCTTGTGTAGATCTCTGACACTATTTAAAGTATTTGAAAGAACAGTTGTTGCTTATTATACAATGTGATAATTGCATTAGTTGCAGTTTTAGGTGATGACTAAAAAAATTTTTGCCGAATAAATATTATTGCGTAAGAAGAAGATATTGGGCAGAAAGCAAAAGCTATTTATAGTCACCTTGAACCTCATTTTCAAGTACATTTTTATATATTTTTTCAGTACCAAATGCCTTTACAATTAAGAGGTTCATTATCTTCACTAAATTCTGTCCAGTACTAATCAAGTTTGTTTTTTTTTAATGAGATACACATTTGACCATTTTTCCTTCAGCAGATATCATCAGTTAAATGAGTTGTTCTTACTGGATGTATGAGCTTGTTGTCATCTCGTGCTTATGCAATTCTTCCCCCATGACTAAAATCTTTTCCAGAGAAGACACTGTAAACTTGATATTCAGTAACTCTTGGTTCCTATTGCCTTCCACATTTCTCCAATCTGATGCAGCCCACAAAGAGCAACGAGTTTGGAATTCTGGATAGACATAATGAAAGAGAGTTTCAAAACGCTGCTAGGAAAAATACATCTTTTCACTGTGAAATTTCTAAAGGTAGATTTTTAGGACAGCAGTAGTGCTGTTATAAGCAGACTGAATCAGAAAGGAAGATTCTCTGAAGACATACTTTCATTTTCTGTATGAAATCTATGAAGTGTTTGTAGATTTGACTGAGTTTACAGTGAGATATTTTGAACACTTGAAAATTGTTATCTAAAGTTCACTCCCATTAAACTTAAAGAGAAAAAAGTTTAGCATTTCTTGTAGGCAGTGAGCCAATAGATATGCTCAGTTCATCTGTCTCTAACAGTCCTTGTTTAGCTATACTAATAGTGAGATGAAAAAAGAAAAAAGAGCAAATTCTTCCTCCACTTTACTACCTAACCATTGGAAGAAAGCCCTGACAATCATGGAAATTTAATTTAGTCACAAGATTGCTGCAGTATTATAGACATTACCTAAATAACCAAAAATTTTCCCTGTTTTATCACCTTTGTAAGACTCTGAGTGACCAAATGTGTCCTTTCAAAATTTATAATGTCCTAAGTATTTGAGAGAAAAAGAAAAATGCCAGTAGTGGTAATGTCAAATACGTATCCTCAGAGCTGTAAAGTGGTAAGATGTACTGTACTAAATTAGTTCTGTAAAAGCATCTTTGTATTCCTGTGTACTAAGATCACCTTTACCAGAGTCTGGTTGGTGGTTATGGTAATATGGAAGTGAGGAACAGCAGAACAGGAAAGCAACATGTCCCTTGGAGTAGGAAATTAATCTCACTGAATATGCATACTTACATCAGAGCTGCTTCTGCTAGGATATTTTTCTGAAAAATTGAGAAAGTAAAGTACTTTAAATGCTTCATTCATCTTACCCTGACATAGATGTCTAAAACAGGTCAGATTAATACCTGATGGGTGTCTGTTGAGCATAAACACAAAGGTGAAATGATATAGGCTTCTCTATTTAGACACTGAGGAGATTCCTCAAAAAAAGAAACAAAGAAAAAAAAGACCATAACCATAAGCAGGTTAATTTGAGATAATGGTATATTTCACTCTCATATTGCTAGCATGAGTCCTGCTTTACTATATCCTAATTTGATCCCTCAACACACATTTTTTCCAGCAGTTATGATCTTGATATTTTGAGGGAGCATTGCCCAGCAGTCTCAGCTTTGATTTTGGTTATGTTATGTTATGTCTGTTTCGATTCTTTTTATAAATCACTTTATGTTTGCTGGTTCTCCATTCCCCATTCATTATTTCTCCTTTGTTAGCGAGTGAACAGCAGCTCTACTAAATGTTAATAGCTGTGTATTTCTCTTTTCTTTCTTTCCCTCAGTGAGTACTGCAAACAAATGTAACACATTCTGCCAGTGGCATTGGGGAGGACAGGAGCTGAACAAGATCCCATGAAGTATTCTCTTTGGAACAGATTGGAGCTCTGAAATCAATATATTTTATGAAGCAATAATACTGAAAAGAATTCCCTCCACAACTGAGCTCAGGCTTCTTTTAAGTCTGAAAAAGTGGTGCTTTTTTTTCCATATGAAATGTTATCTTTCTGTATCAAAACATTCTCTTGAGAACAGAACATGTGCGGGGTAACAAGGATCCATGAAGCACAATGAGATTTTCACTGCAAAACAAAGTTCATTTCAATTTCTTGAGGAAATAGAGTGAAAAGAACAGCAGCCTTTTGTCACCACTGCAATATCAGGAAAACAGTTTACAAGAAATTCACAAAAAGTTAATTAGCTAGAGTGGGAGTGATTTTGACACTTACCTGATATAAATCACACTATATGAATGCATGAAATCTAGATTTGATCTAGAAATCTTAAATAGTGATGGGCCACAGTTTTACTGATTTGAAGTAAAAAAATGTTCATGGTGTTCAAATTATTACACATCACAATAATATATGTATTAGTTTTGACAGTCATTTGTGACTAGAAGCTAAACAAAGATATTTCCATCTGCATAAAACAGCCAGGATGTAGGGCTTAGAAAGATCTTTTACTAGCTATGAATGGTCCAGACCCACAGAGAAGGCTTTTATTCATTGGAAAAAGGACCAAAAGTAAACATAATGATCTGATATGAATTATTAAATACTTTCTTTGAGTTCAAGCTTTGTGTGCTGCAGCAGAGTTTTCTAAGTAACAGATTTCAATGCACTGGAAAATGGGGGATATGGAGATTTTTTGTTTGATTTTCTTTTGAGGGGGAATATTTTTTTTTTTAATCAGTTTGAAAATTCCTGTTTTATGCAAGATAGGTAATGGTACAACAGACAGGACAGGTTCTCTCCTTCCATGTACTCCTACCTCTCTTTATGAAACCCAAGCCTACAGGAAGGGCAAATAGGACTATAGTTTAATTTTAATTTCAAAATACCTCTTATTAGGGATATAATAATGTGTGTGATAATTGTAAGAGGGAATTTTGAATACTAAATGTTAGTACTTTTAAAGAGCACAGAAACTGAAATTATATTGTTCTAACATGAAAATGAGATTAATTCAAACAGACATGAATTCTGTAAATATTTCTAAAATGTTTCTGTGCTCCTAAGATTTCAGTAAAGTAATTTGTTTCATTAGCAGCACAGCAAGGAAAAGCAGATGACTTTCAGTTTTGCGTCCTTTGCTACCTGTCACCCTTTCCTCATAGCAAGGGTAACACTAATTCTCCCTTCTACTGTCACTAGAAATTCTCTCCACCAAAGAAAAGACAACAAATGGTACAATTTGGAGAGAGTTATGTGCATTTGTCTGGCCAGGAAAAGAAGCTCTCCTTTTGACACAGCCAGGAAAAAATACACATAAATTGCATTTTCTCTGGTTTCTTCCTCAGTGAAGGCACAAATCTGAGACTCTTCTCCAAGATGCCACAAATTTTCAGTAAGGTTATAGGGACTCAATTGCCTTTGGTACATCATTACATCTTATAAATAGTTTGATTTGTCTACAGTTTATCACAGGGGGGATCCATAGACAAAATGGATAGATGCACAGTGGTATTAAATCTGCCCAGTTTCTACACCGTTTGCTAAAATTACATTTTTATCTTAAAATTAATACATAAGCATCTATAAGTGAAATTTGTAAATAAACTATCTTTTTAATTTAGGGAGTTGTCATTAGTCTGTCAGGAAACAATTATTCATTATGCAGATCAGTTCTGACTCAAGTCAGACCATTTGACAATATTGCCAGTGATGCAACAGATTCCTTGGCAAAGCTTCTTATTGTCAGAAAGGTTTTCAAGCTTGTGTTGATTTTGGCCTTCTCCTCCATGTGCTCTTTTGGCATGAGAGACTTGCAGGACTGATCTCAGGTCCCCACACTAGTTTGTCACTGCTGAAGCAGCACATTTGCACAACAACAATGAAATGCTGTTTCCATTCCCTTTCTTGGATTTGTTCCTCCTTTTTTTCATTTTTGCTTTTCTTCTTTTTCTTTCAAACTGTGGAGCATTGGCATTGTCTATACAAATTTTTATAATACTTTCCCTGAAACACCTTATGTTCCATATTAATTCAGATATTGACCTTGGAGATGGTCCATTTCCTATGTTCCAATTCTTTTCTTGATGAACCAACAGGACTGAATAATTCATTCTCACAGGAGAAAAAGAGGGTAAAAAAAAGTCCTCACCTAACAATTGCTCTTTGACATGGAAAGAATGCCAAAAGACAAGAGATTACACTGGTACATCCCAAAGGATTACTCTAGAGAAAAGAACGTTATTAATGTAACAACAGAAGAGGTCACATTCATTCTAGCAGACCAAATACAATGATTGAGACCAACTCCTTGTACTGGATTTTGGCCTAAAAGTAGTACTGTTTACTTAAGAGAATAGGTTAGTGTTTGCATTGTCATTTAGATGAAAAGTCAAAACAAGGTCACTTGCTTTGTTCAGCCTGGAGAAGAGAAGACTGAGGAGAGACCTCACTGCAGTTACAACTTCCCCATGAGGGGAAGAGGAGGGGCAGACACTGCTCTCCTCTCTGGTGCCCAGTTACAGGACCCAAGGGAATGGCCTGAGGTTGTGTCAGGGGAGGTTTAGGTTGGGTATTAGAAAAAGATTCTTCACCCAGAGGGTGGTTGGGCACTGGAACAGCTCCCCAGGGAAGTGGTCACAGCACCAAGCCTGACAGAGTTCAAGAAGCATTTGGGAAATGCTCTTAGGAACATGGTGTGGTTTTTTGGGCTGTCCTGTGCAAGGCCAGGAGTTGGGCTTTGATGATCTTTGTGGGTCCCTTTCAGCTCAGGATATTCTATGATTCTACGAAACATTTGATTTCTGGGCAAGCAATGGCACTGCACACACAACACACACACACACATCTATTTATAAGAATGAATGTTTGTATATGAAAGCTGTTGAAATCACACAGTTTTATCCTATCAAACAGTTTTTTATTTATCACTAGCATAATTCAACACAAAAGTGTGCTGACTGAATTATCTGGAACAACCTGAGCAGTTGAAACCATCTTGCTGTTGTTTTGAGAGAACCATATTCCTTACAACATTGATACCAATGAACAATGACTACCAAAACCCCCCAAAAAATAAAGTGCCTGGAGCAGCAGTCCTTAAATAAGAGAGAAATAAGTAAATGTCTTGGGGTGACTCTATGATGTGTATCCCCTATCACGGCTCTACGCCAGAAAATTAGTTTTGTGCCTTTAAACTGAGCTTAAGAGGGGAGGAAAAAAAATGAACTTTTCAAAGCAAGTTCCCAAGGACACGGAGATAGGGACAGCTCTGCGGTCTCCAGCGGCGGCAGCACGGGGAGAGCTCCCTGCCTGTCTCTTCAGCCAGTTTTTTGGTTTTTTTCGTTTTTTTTTTTCCTCCAGCGTGTTTCCTAGGACTTTGGTGGGTTTTTTTCTTTTTTTCCCTCTTCTGGACTGTTTCAACAACATCAGAACACATCGGGAGAACTTCTCTTCAGGCCCGGAGGGGGCCTAAGGCCACCCCCCACGCCAGCTCTGAGAAGGAGAGACCACACCTACAAGAGGACTCTAATTTCTTCCCAGGTTTTCTCATTATAGTGGGGGGTTTCACTATTTAGTATTATTATCCCTTTCCTGTGTGTTTGTTAATAAATAGGTTTTATCTCCTTCACTTACCTTTGAGGAATTTCTTTCCCGAACCTGGTGGGGGGAAGGGCGGTTGTAACCTGATTTTCTCCCAGAGGATATATAGCTAGATTTTGGCCAAAACCGGCACAGTAAAATTCAAGTCCTTCAAGGACTCATTCCCAGATCCAAGAGTTATAGCATTATCTTGGCTAATATCTCTCATAACAAAGTTGCCCTAGGGCTAGCCCAGAACCCAAGGAGAGAACTAGTGCTAATGCAGCATGGATGATCATTGTAATGCTTGAGATGGTTCACTCTCCAAGCCTCTATTTACTTCGTAAGGATTCATGAAAAGGAAGAAGAAGAACAATCTCTTCTGGCTAAAAATAGTGGGAAAACATAACTAAATACAAGCTAGTGAATACTGAGAAACCAGGGAACTGCTGACAAAAGTCACCTTCTGTATCTATGAGAATTAAAGCATGGCTGGACTCATCATGGGAATACAGGTTTGCACAGCCTACCATCTTGGCGTTGTTAGGCTGGTTCTCTTTCCCCAGCATAACTTTGGGGAAACTCTAGCAGCATATGATTAGACTGGAATGTGATTTCTTTTTTCATATTCTACATTTCTGTGATTTCAAAAGTATTTATCTTAAGATAGAAACCATAAAAGAATACATAAACACTGAAGTTAATTTTGGCTCTAATGAATTCAAATACTTCAATTAGATAGCACTGAAAACTTTTTATTTTATTTTGACCTTTTTACCTAGTAGTTTTTTCCTGACTATCATGTAATTTAATTTATTTTATGTCCATAAAATACAATGGTATTTCACCAATTTTACTTCAGACCATATGAAAAGCCTGTATTTTGCATCCCTCACCCCCTCCTACCTCCTGCCTGTCTGGTTTTTCCTGACTAAAATTGAATACAAAATATATTTGATAGAGTGGAATATCTGTATTAATCAAATTATACAATCCAATCATAATTATGGCAATATTTACTAGTTGAATTATACCTCTAATTCTCATAATTACTATTCAGTATGCATTGCACCAAATGTACAGAAGAAATATGGCATTTTTGTTTCATTATATGTGATTCAAGGTATGGGGTTTGTGATAAAACTCAGAGAAATAATTAGATAAGAGTGGGCTGAGCAACACTGCCTGAAAAAGTTTGTAAATGAGCAGTGCAGAGATTTATGATTTCCACACACATTGCAGATCACTGAAGTAAGATAGATGAATATCCAAAACATCATACTGTCAGCACATGACATGTTAAGCCAGAAGAATATGTGAGTATGAAAACTGTAATGTACCTTAGGATATAAATTATGGTTCATATAACTGGGGGAAAAAAGTCCAAATATACAATCACTTTCAATCTCTAAGCACTGTTAAATGAGATACACTCCATCGTAATGCTAGAAAAACGTTCTGTCTTACCTCTTGATATATTTACAATCTTGAATTGGGTAATCTGAATAGTTCCAGTGAGCATGTAAGGATGTCATATGAATAATTGATCATAGAAAAAATAGGAATAAATAATTTTTACCTTAAAAAAACCCCAACCAGCCAACCAGCCAACCAACCAACCAACCAAATTCCCACCCCCCCCCCCCAAAAAAAAAACACAAAAAACCCAAACAGGCAAAAGAAACCCCCAAGAAAACCTCAAAAGACATTTACTTGTAACTTCCAGCTGAGCTGTAAAGAAACAATTTTTCCCCACCTGTTTTCTTCCCTTATTCTGAAAGATTTAAGTGATCACACATCTTCATAAGTTCTTCTGGTTTTACTCATTTAGCACTTTCTTTGTGTTTGCACTCAGGAAAGGCTTTGTTCTGTTCCAACAACTTACAAAAGAGGAACTTGCATGTGGAAAGGTGGATGCAAGAGCAGAAGCTACTTCATATCCCTGCCCCAGTTCCAAACAGTATTGAAGATGTAGATGGATCCTCAATATAGGCATAATGAACTTTTATCACATAACCTAATATTAAAATATTTTCCACAAACAGACCTGGACTGCATTAATGCCTGCATCTGCTTTCACCAGCCAGTGTCTTTCACTTGTTTCAAAGGGGTTTGGCTTATCATTTCAGCTTTTCCAGACAGCTGGAGCAGTGCAGACTTGATTTTGGCAAGAGAAACTCATGAAGTCGAACAACCCTAATCTGGGTTAGGGCAGTCCCATACATGAGTACAGACTGGGGGAAGAATCACTGAAAGCAGTCCTAAGGAGAAGAACTTGGGGGTTCTGGTGGACGAAAAGCTGGACATGAGCTGGCAATGTGCATTTGCAGCCCAGAAAAGTAATTGTGCCCTGGGCTGCATCCAAAGCAGCATGGCCAGCAGGGCAAGGGAGGGGATCTGCCCCTCTGCTCTACTCTTGTGAGATCACACCTGGAATACTGTGTCCAGCTCTGGGGTTGCCAATAAAAGAAAGAAGTGGGACCTATTAGAGCCAGTCTAGAGGAAGGTCACAAAGATGATCAGAGGGCTCAAGCACCTCTCCAAAGAAAACAGGCTGAGAGCTGGTGTTGTTCAGTCTGGAGAAGAAAATGTTCCAGAAGCACCTCATTTCAATCTTTCAGTACTAAAAGGAAGTTTATAAAGAAGAGGGATAGTGACTCTACACACTGGCAGACAGCAACAGGACAAGGGTGAACCATTTTAAACTAAAAGTGGGGAGATTAACATTAGATGTTAAGGAGAAATTCTTCACTGTGAGGGTGGTAAGGCACTGGAACAGGTTTCCCAGAGAAGCTGTGGGTGCCCCATTCCTGGAGTGTCCATGGTCAGATTGGATGGAGTTCTGAACTCTACCCCAGCTGAAACCAGCACAATGGCGAAGGTAATTAAGCATGTACAATATTTTCCAGAGAGGTTTGTGAGGTCCCCATCCACAGACGTATTCAAAACCCAACCATACAAGGGCTGAGGATTCTGCCCCTTATTTAGTACTGACCCTATTTTGTGCACAAGGCTGGGTTGTGGAACAGAAGCCTTCAGAGAACCCTTCCTTCTGCATTATTGTATGATCCTGTAAGATGGCGAGGGAAGATGACAGAATATCTAGTCCTGTGATATTGAGGTATTTCTTAATAATATTCTGAATAATATTTTTGAAGTACTGTAGGCAAAATTATAACATACAGACTTTCATGAAATGCACAGTTTAGAATAATCGATATAGAAAAAAATGTTTTTTAAGAACATGCAAACAGAATTTTGTAAATCAACTATTTTATCCTCTCACATTTTAATGTTTGTGTTAACATTTCTCTGCTGGCTTATCACTGACTATTAGTATTTTTGGAAAAGAAGACTGTAAGAAAATCAAATTAATTAAAAGTTTAGAACAAAATTTCAAAAATGTGCAGTTAAAAGAGAGGATAAAGAGTGGTTGTAAATCCTAAAATATTGATCACCTTCATCATTTGATAAACTTTTTCCGTACATGAAATGAAAGAACCAAAGATTTCTGTGGAAGAAAATAAGGAGTATTTTGCAATGTAGAACTAGCTAAGTGACTTTGATATCTGTATTTCCTAACTCTAATTATCTTATCTATATAATATAATATTCTAATGTGATTGTTACCAGTGAAATATTATTAAGGTTATGAAAATAGCCAAAGCAAGAAAACTTATGTGCAGCAACTTTATGAGATTATTTATTAATAGTAGTATTTAATTTTATTACAATTCTGCAAGGAAAAAGAGACAAACTCAAATTTATGCAATGTGGAAAAAAATCTAATTAAGTTTCTGCTCCAAGTATATAATTTAAACAAGCAGGACAGAGACTTGAAAATCAAAAAATGTTCTTTCCAAGACACATCAAAAACCTGCCTAAAGCTATTTAAAGACACTGGACAAATTCCATTATTTGGCAAATAATCTGCCATGAGGCTGTCCAATAGAAATCTCAGCTTTTTTCAGGACATCATCCTATTTGAAAATTGCATACCATTAAGTCTTATATATTTCCTTCTTATTTTTAGAAGGTCTAAACAATTTTTTTATTAAGCATATTTTTGATATCAATCTACTTGAACGATATATGTATGTATATATTTAATGTTTCTTATAAACTATACTTTAAAAAGTGGATAAGAGTAAAAAATCTATATGCATGTAAATAAAGACACAGTCAGTTGACAGTACCTTACTTCTCAGTTTTGAAATACTGCACTGCTGTTTGGACCTAGAGAAGTTAACTGAGAGCATATTGATTAGGATAGCTTTCATAGGAAACAGATTAAAAACCATGTTGAAATAACTAAAATGGATTTCAGAAGCAGAAACTCTACCTCTGTGGGTGAAGGGCTAGACAGGTGCTGAAGTAGGGGTTCTTTGAGTGACATCAGTAACAGTACCTAAATCTTCCTTTGTGTTTGGCTTGACTTCTAAAAATTCCAGATTATTTATTATGAAAATTTATGTGAGGATTGTCTCTTTAGCAGAGAAATAAAAATAGACACATATACATACATATACAGACATGTTTAAATAAGATATATGCTATTTAAAAATGAGTGTGTTTTTTTTAAAGAATTCACTCACCCATCATTTTGAGATGAACTGATAAAATGCAGAAAACATGTCCTTCATTATTTCCCAGAAGAAAGATGAGATAGATTTAGCATACTGAATTAGACACCACTTAAGGACACACTCTTTTACAAATTGAATAGATCCAGTTTTGAAATATGCGAAAAATTTTATTAGGAACACTTACTGAATATTTCTTTTGTCAGCTAAAAATATTACCTTTAGCACAGTATATTTCAAGTAATTTTGTATTTTAATAACAGACTAGTACCAGATCATATTACATTCATATATCTATTTGCAAAGTGCTAAGACATACAACAATAATTTTGTGTCTCTGTTACTGTTCTGCACCTTGTCCATATACAATATGCTCCTCTAATGAAAATAAATCACTCATGATTGGAACCCACTATTTTCTGGGCTTATCAGACTCATGTTCAAGTAATGCTCTCCGTGTCTATATGGATACTTCGACATTGTTTCTATTCCATGTACAGTTTGATTTCGAAGTGCATTATTTTTGGTAAAACAGAAGCTTGAGCTATAAAGTTCTCAGGGATAGAAGAGCTTTTGCATACCTTTGTATCTCAAGCATGTGCATTATTTTATTTCTTCTTCCACTATTTCCAATGAGATGCAAAAGTTTTCTGTTAATTTGTACTGTTTGCAGAGCCTAGCACTTGTGCATGGATTCAGAGGCACTGCTTAATGTACAAGGGAAACAGAAGCTAAGGTTCAGTCAAATTCTTGCTTCTCTGCAGAGGTGGTGTGTAGATGTTGAGGAGCTGACAGTGGGGAGAGCTGCAGGGTGGCCCCTCTGTTAAGAGATCAGGGCTACCCTGTGCTGGACACAGCTGATTTCAGCCAGCTCCAATGGACCCATCACAGGGCACAGCTGAGCCTCTCAGCCATTTATGGGCATCTCTGGGAAAACATGGGTAAGAAGTGGCAAAAGATGCAGTAGAGGTGGAGAGGAGTGATAAAAACCACCCTGTAGATACCAGTGTCAGAGAAGAAGTGGGAAGAGGTGCTACAGAGGCAGGAGCAGAAGTTTCACTGCAGCTGGTGGAGACACCTTGGTGAAGCTGGTATATCTCTGCAGCCCTTGGAGAGAGCCATGCCAGAGCAGATATCCACACTGCAATCTCTGGAGGATCTCAGTGAAGAGCAGCTGGGTATTTCCTGAAGGAGCTGTGGTCACTGAAGGACCCGTGCTGCTGCAGGGGAAGTGTGAGAAGGAATGAATGGCAGAGAGGAGCTATTTTTAACTGACTGTAACCACCCCCATTCCTCATCCCTCTCAGTGTAGCTTGAGGTGCAGGGAGAGATAGAAGAGTTGGGAATGAAGGAATGGAATAAAGTCTGAGTGTGAGGGGAAGGCATAATTTTAATTTTTCTTTCCTATATTTTTTCTTACTCTCCAATTAAATAAATTTTCATCAAGATAATCCTGTTCTACCTGTGATGGTCATGGGTTAATGATCTTACTGTCTTTAACTGAGGTTCTCTTGTTTGAGGAGGAGGAGGAGTGAGAGAGCAGCTGTGTGGGTGCCTGGCAGCCAGGCAAGCTCAATGCACCACAGATGAGGAAATGGTCGTGTGCATATATTTTGCCTATTTAAAGGTTGTGAACAGTCTCTTTCAGCATGGTAATAATTGCACACAATGAGTTTTTTATGTTTAAGCTTTTCATGCCAAAAAAAAAAAAATCACCTGCTTTGTATTTACACAGAACTTTACAAAACTGGACCCTTGTCTTGACTGATTTTTAGCACAGCTCCATTTATCATGAATAATATTTTATCTGATAATCTTCATAAAATTCTACTATTTCATCTAGTTAGCACAAATGACCTATATATGTGTGTGTGTATATATATGTGTTCTTCAGGTGCTTGGTTGTGTGCCAGTACATTATTAAAATCAAATGGAGGCAAGAAAAGCCAACATTATTGTTAGATGGCTGTTTTTTTATGAAGTCCTCGATCAAGTTACAGGTAAGATCAGTGAGAGATTGATTACTGATTGGAAAGTTTTTGTAAGAATGGGTAAAATATCTTAGCCTGCATTTGTCACAATAATGCATGTTTACATGTCTATTGTTCTTTCTTAATCACAGCTGCAATACTAAAATGACATTACACAACTCCTGTTTTAAATGAAGTTATCATATGCCGCATTGAACATATATATATTGCTGTATTTTTCATACATTAACATGAAATTTTATATATTTTTAATAAATCATTGATTTTCACCTAGTGGGGAATATTTTGTTCATTGGTATTGCTTTTTAATAAGCAATCTTTGAAAATTAGAGATTTTTCTTTCAATACTTTAGGTGGCAGTGGAAACTTTTGTAGCAGGAATACAACATCCACAACGTTGTGAGAAACACCAGGGAAAGGAACCTGTTTCCAGCTGAAAAACTCATTTTTTCTGAGAATATAAACTGTCTGCTTGTTTCTCATGTTTTGCTTCTAAATTCTTTCTTGAACTAAATGCAAACTGGATAAGTGTGTGTATATATATATATGTATATACATACATACATAAGAATCATTCTAACTTCCTTATACATAGGTTCCCATTTTTTTTTCAATACATTTCTGTGATATGTTACATATATTTTTCTGAAGAGAAATTTACAAGCTATTTTGGATTTAAGAAAATTCAATTCTATTCTTCAGTATATAGTCAATATAATGTGCTCTGAATGACAAAATTGTAGCATTTATACTACTCGCTACTACATAGAACTTTTCCAGTGTACTCGGAGATTCTTCTTCCAAGTGCCATTGCCTATATATTGCCTTTGTACATATGCTTACAGATGCAAAGAGGACAGCATCATGCTTTTAAATTTGAAAAGTGTGGTCCAAATGAAACAATTCTGCTTTATGCTAAATATGAATTTGTCAAAAGAATCTAGATATAAAAAGATGGAATATAGAGATACATAATCTAGATGTAGCCCAAGTCTGCTATGCAGCTGCATGACTAAAGCTGTGTTATCTAATGAGGAAGTGAATGTATCTGTATATAATTGTAACACCAGTGACAGTAGAGGTCAACCAATCTCACAGGTCTCCCACGAAATATGGTTGTCTTTATTGTAGATTGGATCACTCAGAACTTTGGTTTGGTTCAGAGTTATTCAGAACACTTGCTAATACATTTTTAAAAAGTAATTGTTGACACTTTATTGTGAAAGCTATGACATTAAAGGGGACTTAGGGGATCATAGGGAATAGTTACATATTCATTTAATACTTCCATAAGTTCCTGGGTGAGTAAGCTGATGAGATCCTTTTATTAATAACAAGACAGTTTCTGTCTGCACAGTCATATATTATTTGACCTGTAGAATGACAGCCTTACAAAAAATAAAATTTAAAAGATAACCTCATCCTGGCCTGTGAAGGCTCAAGCACTATTTTAATGGAAAGCCAACAAAAAAAAGGATTAGCTAGAAAAAAGTCTATAAGAAAAAATCTTTCAGAAAACACAAAAACCAGAGTTTTTAAATCATCCTTTGGTGAAGACGATTTCCATCTGCAAAATATTACATACCTGTTGATTTCCTATATTGTATCACATCAAGGTACTGGCACTAAACTCACTGAGACATTTTCAGTATCCATACTGAGCAAAATATAATACAATACTGTCAGTATACATAAAAATGTATTTCTTCCTTTCCAGTGAAAATACATCTTAAAAATGAATTATTATTCATATTCCATATTAAAATAAGGAAAATAGTTTAAGGTCAAATAATATAGCTACCTTTGTGAGACCTGCTAAGAATTTTTTCTGCTTGAGGATCCACTGTGAAGGGGGCCTCCTGCACCGAAGCAAAACTATGCTACAAAGTGTTGGATAACATATTAGAAAGTAATCATTAAAAGCAATAATACTTATTGTACATTAGAAGAAATAAGCCTGCTAATTTATCATGGAGTCACATTACATTTGTTACCTGAAAAAGTGACTGATTGCTTCAGGCTTAATTTGAAAATCTCTGATAGCATTCAGCATGAACCCCATGTTTTCCTGATTTTTTTTTGGCAGATAATGTACCTCTTCATGTCCCTTTCTTGTTGCCCTTAACATCCCTTGATAGCTTCAGGTCCAGGTGAGCTTTGGCTTTCTTAACTCAATTACTGCCCTCAGAAAATGTTCATTTATTGCCCCTGCCCCCAGTCACCTGATCCTACTTCCAGCATTCTTCACTTTGATGTACGAGTTTAGTCAGGAACACATTGTGTATACACTGGGGCCACTTGCCACCTTGCCTTGACTTCCTGCTCTTTGAGGTAGCCTGTTTTTGAGATGGAAGGAGGTATCATCTAGCTCTCTGGGACCCTATTTTCTCCATGGTTGTATTCCTTGGGGTTCTCCCAAGGAGGCTGCTTCTCTCCTGAACTGCAAGGCTGTGACTGTGATTTAGCCCTGCTCTCTCCTCACAGGAACCTGAAGTCCTCTAGGAACTATGTTTTATTTTAGTGTAGAGAGATATATTTGATAAAATTTTGGTGACAAAGGAAATATGTAAACATCTGGAGACATTTTCTATAATGTGACCATAGGAAGAGTGTTTAATAATACGCAAGAACAGAAATACGTGATAAGGATTACAAAATATAATGTACAGTTAATTAATTATTTGATCTGACTTTTTTTTTTGCCAAGATATAAAATACACAGCTATGAATCAGTACAAATGTACATAGAACTACTTCAATCATACTTGGATTCTAATCTTTCCAGCTATTCCAACTCTAATACAAAGAAATAATATGTCCCAAACACCTCAATAAGCAGGTACTTTGAAAAATTTAAAGAATGTAACGATTTGATACAACTATGTAACATCCCATTGTTCTCCATGTTGTATGCTTCATCATGAAAAAAGAATAACATTAAGGTATTTGAGAGATTATTCTTAGAAAATAAGTTCTTGAAGGGGAATTGGAATATTAATTCAGGCAAAAAGATGTAAAAACAAATAGAGAAGAAAATCACTATGTTTCAGCTACACCAGCTGGAATGCAAACTGTAGTGGTGTCTAAGTGGAATTTTTACATTAATTAATTCTTTGGACTATTTGTCCATTCAACAAATACTGAAGAGAAGCACTTAATATAAACAATACACACAATTAACAAAGTATTCAAGAAAACTTCATGAGGACATGTTTTCAGACATACAGGTATCTATTAACAGAATAGATTGAATATATATTGACAGAATGGCCATATAAAGTGGCCATGAAGTACTTCTGCATATTACATTACCAACCAAAGCATCTTCCTAATTTCTTTGTATTGTCATACAAAATGAACTCCATATTTGAAAATGTTTAAAGCTGTGAAAAAACGTAGCATTAATAGCATTTACTTTAAAGCATCTTTAGTCCCACTGACTTTTATAGTTTTCAGAATCTCTAAGGTAAGCACATACTTAAATTGAGCTGCTTCCTGAATCCCAGTGGAGATCCCTTAGCAAAAATAAAAAACCAACCAACCAACCAAAAAAAAACCCAAAAAAACCAACAGAAAACCCAAACAAAACCAAAAAAACCCAAACCCACAAAAACCCTCTAAAAACAACAATGTCAGTTTGGGACTGGAAAAGCGTGAGGGGAAAAAAAAGATCTAAAAATTTATTAGTTTCCTTTTGCTTCCTATAGATATTGATACATTAATCTTGATAAGATAAACAAAGCAATGAAAGACTGAAACTGAATTTCTTTCAGTGCTTTTACCTTACCTTGTAATACCTTTTTTATTGGCCACTCTTAAAACCTGAATACATTGTTTTGCTATCTCAGAGTCCAGTGCATTCTCTGAAGACTTGCAATGAAATCCTCAAAAGGATAAAGTGAAGATTTTTGGTATTTTTTAGTGATGTTGCTAAGAAATTGTTTGGGTAATTAGAAATTTTTCATGGAAATTTATTTTACATTAAAATGCTAAAATCATAATCCATACTATAATCATATTAAATTTTATTTAGTAATTTGTATTTCTGAATTATTGGTTGACTAATCCTAAAGGTCTAATTCAACTTCTGCTGTATACACTTGAAATCAGCGTGAGTTTAAACGGCATAGTGAATTCAACAAGAAATCTTGATTTCCAAACATGCTTGGAGGTCTATCTAGTAGTCTACCCAAACAGAGAGAGTAATTTTTTCTCTCATTTTTAAATTTGGTGTAAAGTTTTGTGTTATCTTGTCACCGAAAGTCTTCTTTCTCCTCTTTCTGCCTTTCTTTCTCAACATCTTGCCTCCTCTGCTTCTGCTGACAGATCTTCTCTTTTATAGTCTATTTAGCTTTAACCTGACAATTATCTTTCTAAAAAAAAAAAGTCATTCTGGTGTCTGAGAAAAATTATGTTTATCTGTGGGTAATTTCACTGTGTTAATTAATAGGTGAATCATCTCCTGAAAAAGTCATGTAGCTGTTCATGGTTTTGTTTTGCTGTGGGTTTTTTTTTCCAAACAACACAGCCATTTCTGCACAATGAATTTCCCAGTTTAGGAAATATGAGTAATTGAGGTGCTTCAGAGCTTATCTTGATAGAGTTCTAGAAGTTGCATATTGAAGGGTTACTATTCAGCGTATTCTGTTCTATAAAGACAATTTAAATTGCTATATAATGAAAACATATTTATAATACTGTTATGTGAACATAGCTTAAAAAATTACCTATATAAACTGCTATGTGATGAGAAAATATGAACAACAGAGGTTGAACTGGTTGAATAAGAACTTTCAGAGTTCCACTTCTTTAAATTGATAGTTACTCCTCTCAGAAATGACCCTTCATTTCGAACTATTTGGATATTTTTGGTGTGCTACACCATCTCTTTTTGAACCCTTGCATTATAAGGCATTATGAGGCAGTATCATAGTCTTACTGTATTTTTTTTTTTTAGAGCAATTTTATATTTTATGTTTCACTGTTTAAACAGTGGTTTGTCTTGGCCAAAAATATTGTATGTAAAATCAGCAAACAATTTTTAAAAGAGACTGTAGCTATAAGTCTTTCTGAACAAGTGATTGAATCCTCTTTTATACTGATTTATATTTTTCAGGCATTATGTATTTTGGGTAAACTAGAATCTATTTTATTGAGAAGACTTTCCAAGTGGAAGTGAGTTAATCCTGTACTTTGACTGTTATGATAGTTTGTTTTTTTAATAAAAAGTACAAGTCTGAGATGTCAAGGAAATACCTAGCAGAGAAAGGAAAAATTGGGACTCGGTGTCTCAACAGTTGTGTTATTAAAAGCAAAACAGTTCTCTTGTAACTCACGTTTAAGTTCTAAGGTCACATACAGAAGAGAATTTTTCAGCAGCTGCAATATTTTCTTGTCGATATTTATATAAATATTCAGGATTTCCTTAAACAAGGTAGATTAGTCAAGGTGCCTGGACAATCTACATATTTTATATTAAAAAAACACAAAAAAAACCAAGTTATCTCAGACATTTATTCTTAGACAAATTTCAGGTTAATCAAGTACATGAAATGGCTAATGCTTTTTGACATGAAATCTCCCAGACTATCAGAAAACTGAAGTTACTAGCTGAAGTTAATAAAACACTAACTTCACATAATGCACCGCCCTATGCTGAGCATTGGGTTCATAGCTGAATTGTGCAATTTCTGTCAATTACTAAAAAGTGTTATTATTTAAAAAGTACAACACATACTGTGCCAAAGCTGATGAGTCCATCAACATTCCCAACAGCTGAGAACTAAACACTACACCATCTGCTTGCTGAAATAAGATGGCATACTAAAATGTTCTGGTGGAATACAAATTAAATGCCAATTCTGATTGTTGTTCCTAATAGTCAGGGGATTTTTTATTATTTTAATGCAGTTTGGTCCTGATATTACAGATCATCTTTGTAAGAGAAAAAGATCTTTTGAAAGCACCCCATTTTACCATACCTGTGAGAGTAGAATAGACAGAGATTTACTGAATCTTTTTATGTACTTGATTTCCCTTTCCTTTCAGACAATCAAATATAGGAATGTAGTATATAAAAGCAAGTCATAATCAAATTAGCTGGCACAGATAACTGTTTTAATAGTAACAAAAAGAAAGCATTAAGACTGATAGAAGAAAGTCAATTCCCTTCTGATGAGAATTATGAAATGCTTTTGGGTTTGATTAGTTTTCTGAGAAAAGAAATAGCTAGCAACAGATAAAATGAGAACATGTTACTGCCAGAGCTGCCTGTTCTGCATATATGCATTATACATTACACACTATATTGAAAAATTATGTTAAAAGAATGTCAAAGTTCGAAAGTTAAGGATTTCAGAATTAAGGATGACAGCATTCTCGATCTGCCTGCGCAAATATAATTTGATACAGTCTTTGCATACACAATTAGATAATATTTTAGCCCTCAACTCCTATCTCTTTCAGTGAATATTAATTTTGATACAGCCGTTGCAGAGAACTTCCTTTTCTATTGGTATACACATTTAGTCTGCAGCCATTGGACAAAGCAGCTCATGCTTTTCATCTTCCAAATACTGTTTATATCCCAAATCTCTAGTAACCTATGCACTGCCTCTTCTATGCCCAGTTTATGAACTGCCAACAGAAAGTGATCTTTATAGACAGTACCATGATTTTTTCAAAACAACCTTTACAACAATGTATGAACTTTAGAAAACTGAATTCATACTAAAGAACTTGATTTCTCCAAAGGAACTGCTCCATTTTTTCTACAGATATTTTGTCCTCAAAACAGATTGAATTTTCTATGAAGATATCAGGTATTTTTTTTCCTTTTTTTTTTTCCAATGGAAAACACATCTAAGATCATTGAGCCCAACCTGTAGCCTACACTGCCAAGGCCACCACTAAAGCATGTCCCTAAGCGCCACATCTACACATTTTTTGAACACTCCCAGGGACAATGATTCCACCACTTCCCTGGGCAGAATGTTCCAATGTTTGACCACCCTTCCAGTGAAGAATTTTTTCCTAATATCCAGTCTAAACCTCCCCTGGTAGCTTAATGGCTGGACTCAATATCATTAGACTTTCCCAACCTTAATGGTTCTATAGGTTGTTGGGTCTTTTTTTCATCAGTGTTTCATTTTGGCCTACTTTCCATGACATGTGGATCCCCATCACTTGTTTCAAGATATAACTGATCAATAAAAATGAGTAAGTAATGAAACAGAAAACCCCCCAAACCACTAAAACCCACAAAAACCAGCCCCCTCCTCTCCCCTCCTCCCTGTAACATTTCTGGACAAGTTATACTTCTTTTTTTTTTTCTTTTTTTTTATGTATGCCTCCTGTATCTAACCTGAAAATATCTCCATATACAGTTGCACCTGCTTGTATATTCAAGCCTCATGGATACAATAGTACAATAGTATCTGTGGTCATCAGATAAGATCTCTAATGCCAAAATCAGGCAATATACACAAAAGATCTATTAATCATGATCATTCAGTTATTGTAATTATCCCAGATGAGAAGCAATAAAAACATTGTTAGAATATGCTATATAAACATATTACATTTGAGCAATACTTGTGCCTTGTACCTTGTGCCCTCTACATGGGTTGATGCTTCAATTATATAGTAACACAAAACAGTTACAAATGGGTAACTTAGCTGAACAATTTTTATTGGTGTGTTACTTATTCTTCACAGGAATAAAACAAGAAAAAAAAAATAACAAAAGAAACTTGTCTACTGTATTTTTCACTTTCATTTAAATAATAAGGCTGCATTGTGAGACTAATTTTGACTTTAAATTACAGAAATTACAGAACACACAGACTAAAAATACCTTTCCTTCTTTGTATCAGCAACAAAATGAACCTCAGTTCAAATTCTTGTTATTAAAGTATTTTATATAAAAGGATTCCTTTAATACTGTGGGAAGTATACATTTTTAACACACTTTTTAAGGAGGAAAATATTTTGAAATTACATGAGGTTATTAAGAAGAAAATATACAATCTTTATTATAATGTTCCAGGAAAGTAAATAATGAATTCAATTAAAAATTACATAGAATGGTTTTAATGAGCCTATAAAATTATAAAATACTTTTTTGGTTATGCTGATCAATAGATGGTGTTTTCTCACAGTTTAACATAGTTTACCAAAGATATAATAAGCATATTTGTTTTGTTTCAAAAAATCTGAACGGCTCCATTTAATCTAAGGAAAGTTATTCTAAACCTTATTATGTTCTTCCAAGAAATAACAGATTGAATACACCTTTGAATAACCATATTCAGTACATTTTCTCCAAAAGAACATTCTTCCTTAGTCACGACAGTAACAGCACTTTCACTTAAGTCTAAGGCTCTCCAATATTTGAGTAAAAGATTTCTCATTCAAGATATCTCCTCCTGACTGTTTTGGGGTTTTTTGTTTTGCTGGTTTGTTTTGTTGTTTTTTTTTTTTTTTTTAATATAATATTTTAGTTACTAAAATTATTTGCCTGAATATTGTTATTTGCTACCTTCCATTCAAATCAATTAAGGACTTATTTTTGTAAAATATAAATTAAAATGTAATACCTCTATTTGTAATATTATTTTTATTTCAGAAGAAAACTGCAGTCAGCGAGTAATTTGTGATTTTCCTGGTTTGCTGAAATAGTGACATCTTTTTGGATTTAGAATGAGAATAATGTTTTGACACACTAACATTCTGGCTGTTGCTGAGCAGTGCTTACCCTGAGTCAAGGACTTTTCAGTTTTCCATGCTCTGCAAGTGAGCAGGTACACATGAAGCTGGAAGGGAGCATGGCCAGGACAGCTGCCCCAACCTCTGCAAAGGGTTATTCCACACTGCAGAACATCATGCCCAGTATATAAAATGGGAGGAGTTGGGTGGGAGGGGCCAATTGCTGCTCAGGGTGCATCAGTGACTGGGCATCAGTCAGCAGGTGGTGAGTAACTGTATTGTGCATCTCTTCTCTTCCTTGGGTTTTATTACTTTCCCTCTCTCCTTTTCATTACAGTTATTAATATTGCCGTTATCATTAGTAGTAGTAGTACCAGCATTATATTTTATTCTGTTCTTATCTCAAGCCCCATCGTTTGCTTCTTTTTCCCAGTTCTCCTTTCCGCAGGGGTTGGAAGAGATGTGAGTGAGGAAGCGGCGGTGTGATACTGATTTGCTGGCTGGGGTTAAACCACAACAGTGATCTTACAGTTCTACCTTATTGCATATGTCTTTGTTTAAGACAATATAAAGAGGGGAACACCCTAAAATGAGTAACCTCCCTTTAGTTCAACTAATCCTTTTTGACAAATAAGGAACTAATATAAGTAGATATAAGTAAAAACCATAACTGTTTACTAAGAAAAAAACCAAAAATAACAGTAAATAATCACTAGATGTAAAACTGACAAATCTCACAAATCACACAAAGAGAACCCCAAAATGGGGGGGTACCACCCCATCCCGAGATGGCAGCCCCCACTGCCAACTGCATGTAGGGAGACAAAGGGAAAATAGCGTCAGCACTCTGCCCTAAGATATCACTCCCCAGTCAACTGCGTGGTCCAGGAGACAAAGGGAAAAAAAAGCTGACAGACAAAAAGACCCCTCCCAGGAAGGTAGGGGCTTACGGAGCAGTTCTAGTGGCAGATGAGAAGTGCCAGCACGAGTGGGGTCAGCTCCTCCTGCTGCTGGCTCCTCCTGCTGCCCCCGGACTCCACCAGTGTCCGTGCTGCTTGTGGGAGTGTTTTGGGGCAGAAACCGGTCTGTCAGCAGCGATGCGGGGTGACCCAGCCTCAGGGACCGGCTCGCTTTTCGCTGCCGATAGGTTTTGCAAGGTTCATTCCAGAGCAGTTTTTGTGAAATGCGGTTCTTCCAATTGGCTACTGTTGCAAGCCAGGAAAAAACAGCCATCCAAAGCGGAGCCCCTGCCTACCGCAAACACTGCCAAGGAAAAGGGAAATTGGCTTGGGTTTCCCAAACTTTTGAAGGGACTGGAACCTCCCGATGGTCCCACAATTCTGGGTCTGGCCGTGCTGGGTCTTAAAGAGACAGTAAAATTTTTTGGGCACAGCGAGAGATGGCATACAATAAAGTTTTGGGTTACCCTCGACAGCATACTATAAATCTATTTACATAGAGGTGTGGTAGATATTAATGCTACTGTTCTTCATTGCAATGTCACTAGTATCTGAAAATATAGTAGAAAATAATGCTGTCAAAATTATGCTGTCAACTGTTTTGAAATTAAATAGATAACTTGAGAAAATTTTCTAAAAACTACCACTTTTGAAATACTACAATGACCCGGACTTGTATACAAGCCCTAATAGTCTCAAATAAGTTTATTATCAGTCCCCTCTCAACTTGACTTCGTAATTACCCTGCAGCAAGCTGTGGCTTTAACATTATAATTTCAGTATAAGGATAAAATTCAGGTTTGTCCTATAGATATAGCTTCTGTCTAGCTGGTGATCAGGGGGCTGTGTGTGAGTGCATAAGCAGCACACTTGGGTATGATTTTCCTGGTTGCTGAGGAATCACACAGCAAGTCTCTGTGAAGATAAGGTAATGCATTGACTTGTGATTGATGGAAGTCCTATTCATTTTACAACAAAGTGTTTCACTCACAGAATACCCAGGTAGGAATCTCAGTCAGTTCTGGAGATCATAAATGAAAATGCCAGAGTAAAAAAAGATAATAAAAGTGAGATTTTTGATTTAAATATTTCCAAGTGACATTTTAAAGTGATTTTTATTTGAAATATATTTACATTTGCTGCTCATGGAAACGTTTTAATTAGTGATGTGTGAACTCCTCATTTGTCTCCCTGAGGACTGTTACTCAAAGAAGAGTTAATGTAGATTTAAAAAAACACAATAATTTTTAAAAACTTATTATTTCTCTTCATGGCATAAGAAGAAAAGTGGTTGAAAAGGTGCAACCAGGTGAAAAATTTGGTTTCCACACCTATAAATTGCTCTGGGAAAAGCCATTCTTGAATTTGTGTAACTTTCCTTTAAATTAAAGATCTTTCTCCTTTATTTACACATCATATCACTTGTTGAAGAAAAGCTCATAGACTTCAAAGTCATATTTAGAAAAACTAAACCTCCTATTTATGTAAACAAACATTTGTGTAAGTTTAAATCAGTGTTGCAATTTTGGAAGACATTTTAAGCCCATTTGCTAAGGATATAAGGGTTATTTTTCTATATTTTTGTATATGCTTGTCTACGTATATGTTACCTATACTGGCCCTTGGACTAATCTTTTATTCTCCTCCTGGGCCACCAGCCACCTCTCTAGGAAGATTATTACAGGGTTTGACCACCCTCTTTGTGAAGAAATGCTTCCTAAAATCCAGTCTAAACCTCCCGTCGTGCAACTTTGAGCCATTCCCATGCATCCTATCGCATCCCAGGCTGAACAGCTCAGCACATCCCTCTCCATTTCCCTTTCCCAGGAAGCTGGAGAGAGCAATGACATACCTCAGCCTCATTTCCTCCAAGCTACACAAACTCGGAGTCCTCAGGCCTCCTAGGACATGCCTACCTGCCTCTTCACCAGCTTTGTTGCCTTCCTTTGGATACCTCTGATGCCTTTTCTGGTCTTAAAAATCAAGAGGCGAACACGGTTAGAAGGGGAAAAAGGGTTTTACCTTGGTATTTATTGTAAGGATCCTTAGGTGCACCACAAACAGGTCGAATACACTTTTGTGCACCCCCCCATTGCCACCGCAAAAGTCCCCTCTTCTAGATCTGGTCTTACATTCTAGGTCTTACTAATTAGCATATTTATTAAATATTTCTCAATGAGAGGCTCAAATGAGCACCCCCCCCCCCCCCAAGGAACCTTCCCCTGGATGGTTTTATCTTAGTTTACAAAATGTGTTCTTGAGAGGACCTTGGGGTCTGGGCACCCTGGCACCTTAACTATGAAGCCTCTAAAATGTTTAGTCTCTTAGCTTAACAAACAAGTCCAAGAATGTAGGCAAAAAAGCACCAAGAACACAGAAGTTGCAGAAAGGTATAACAGGGGTATAAAAGAAAAGACAAAATTCATCATGGCATCACCTCCTCATTAAATTGTGTGGCCCAGAACTGTGCACAGCACTCAAGTTGAGGTGTCACGAACACTGAGTGCAGTGAGATAATCACATCTTCTGAGTTGCTGGTGATGCTGTGTTTGATGCACCCCAGGATGGGTCTTGCCCTCTTGGCTGCCCAGGCTCCCTGGTGGCTCCTGCTGAGCCTGCTGTTGACCAGCACTTCCAGTTCCCTTTTAGCAGGGTTGCTCTCCAGCTGCTCCTCTCCCAGTTCTACTTGTATCCAGCATTATTCCATCCCAGGTCCAGAATTTGACACTTAGACTTATTATATGTTATCCCATTAATCATTGCTTAATGATCCTATCCATACAACACCTCCCAGTTTGGTGTAATCTTGCTAATGGTGTGTTCAGCTCCTGCATCCAGATTGCTGATAGAAATATTGACCAAAACTGTCTCTAAAATCAAACCTTGAACACCACTGCTAGCTGGTTCCAGCCAGATGTAGTGCTGCTCACTACAACACTTTGACCTCTGCCCTTTAGCCAATTCTTCACCCACGAGTCACTCATTTAGCAGAACTAGAAAAATTTAAAATGTAGGTTGTATTTAACACCAAATAATTTACAGATCAGTTTTTACTGTAAAAAGTAAATTTTTTGTCTTTGTTTAAATCTAAATTGTAAATTATCATTCTGTGTAATCATCACAAGGATTGCAATATTTTACTTTTTAATGTACCATCTTAATATATAAATATTTAGGAATATGTTAGAGCTAGTGAGAGAGCCAGAGATAGAGATAGTCAGATAAATGCATTCCACAAGTTATTTACACAGCTTTGAGAAAAATACCTGTTTTGAAAACTTGTTTTTTCTCTTCATTGCTCTTCTGTGTTACTTACAAAGAACAAAGAGGGGATCTTTCCTGTTATTTCCTTTCTTTATTATTTCTCTTATCATGATCCTAATCTATCTGTGAATACAGTATACCTATTACCTTCTTAAAATTTCCTACTTTGTGAATTTCTGTAGATTTGCTCTAGATCTAGTAAGAATATTACAGGAAGCGTGTGTCTTTAACTTACATATTAAATTATTAGCATGTTCACAGCATTTTAAATGGAAATAAAAGCTTTCATACCTGCATTTTCTGTCCTATCTCGTAAAGTGTATCAAGGAAATTCTATCTTAGAGCAACCAGTTTAGGGACCAACAACTTTCCTCTAAAAGTTTTCTCTGTTTGTGTGTCTCTTAGATGTTGTTTTAGTTGAAAATGTGGACCATGTGATCAAGCAGTAATCAAGACATTCCATGCAGTTTGGAAAAGTCTCACCAGGAAGCCTTGTGAAGCCAATACACTTACACAATTGCTCTGCTCTTTCATGCTGTCTAAAAGAAGGCCAAACTGGCTCTTGAGCCACATCCAGATCACAAGATTTTTAATTACATCCTTCTGGGTACTATGGGAACTTCTGGACCATTCAAATCTACTTCTGGAGGAGGAAGGGAAGCAACAATGGTTAATACAATGTAATGCCCAGGATCTGTAGATACAACCTGCCCAAACAGGTTTTCTCATTTTCCAGAGGCCATCCCTTTCTCAGTGTTTATGCCTTTTTGTGCAGAGCAAAAAGACAGCAAAATCCATATCAGTTTAAGAAACTGGCTGCATTAAAAATATATATTTTTAGAAAAAAACCCCAAACAATTATTTAGATTAAGAACAACGTAAAGACCACATTTCCAATTTGGGGACCTATCCTGGACTGAGTAAAGCTTGTGTTTTGAATTGTGTTTATTAATCCTTAAACCCCACTACTGAAATCTACAAAGAAAGAAAACTGCAAAATTATGTGATTATATCAAATATGTGTATATAGTAAATATACTTAATTCTTCTTTTATACAAAGGAAAATGCATAAATTATCTAATCAGGATGTACCTTTTTTTTTTTTTTAATAATGAAAGGTCTCATTTACTGATGTGAAATATTTCTTTTTGAAGAACAGAGTTGAATTTTTATTATTATGTATTTCTCTTTCCATGTGGTCACTTATGTTCAAATCAATGGTCTGACTGAACACAAGTGGATGCAGGCATACTGCAGACGAATACAAGCAAAAGGAGACTTGTACACATGGCAGCTGCTGCTTATGGATTAATGAAAATCAAAACTGTTAAGATCTAAGACTGATACCATTGCTGCTAGCATGGCCCAGGAGAAGAAGTACAGCTGTATGAAAAATCTCACAGTGCTGGGGAAAATCAAAAATACAGGCTCAAAACATAAGTTACCCAAACAAAGTAGATTTCTTGGGTCCATTGAAAGTATGTGACATCTTCCACATATTTTTGTAATAAACCTGGAAAAATGTGGACTATGGTAATGAATCTGTAGCTAAATGCAGAAGTAAGGAAATGTCAAATAGAAAATATGTAAATTTAGTTATTTAGGAAAGTCCCTTCCAACCCAAGACATTCTGTGATTCTATGGTTTTTTGAATTTATCGTAAAAAGCTAAAATTAAATGGGCAATGGTCCATATCAGGACACTCTTACAGATGTGACTATCCAATAAAGAGCACAACAAGGATAAAATGCCAATGCAGTAGTGGAGCCAGCTCCTGCTGTAATTATTCTGAATATAGCTGGAAATGGACACTGAGGAGGTGGCATTATATCTATCAGAACAGGACACTTGAAAACCTGGGGAAAGAATACGGAGAGGCAGGCAGGCATAAGTCAGAAGCCATCATGATAGTAGCAGAAAAATTTTAGGGGCTTGTTTTGACATTACTGTAGAAAACCATTTAGCTCATTCTACTTATGAAAAGAAAATATTTGTTTTTTATGTAGAACAGGAAATTGAAAGGGCATGCTACTGAAAATAGCAAATAGGTTTGGTTTTGTTTTCAGTTTGAATTTTGTATGTTTTTTAAACATCCAGCATGGCAAATATAGATGACAATTTGACAATTTCCATGTAAGCCATGAAAAAAAAAAAACTAAAATCAAATCAAGGGATTAATTACCTATCTGTGTAGATAGGCTTTCAATCATCCATCTCATAGGAGCAAAAAGTGGTTTCTATATATCTTGGCTTCAACATTCCACAGCTGAATAATGTATTGTGTTTGTGTGGCCAGGTTTTGGTGGCAGGGTGGCTACAGGGGTGGCTTCTGTGGGAAGCTGCCAGAAGCTTCCCCCATGTCTGCCAGGCTCAAAGCCAACTGGCTCCAGAATGGACCCACCACTGACCAACACCGAGCCAATCAGCAATGGTGATGGAGCCTCTGGGATAACAGATTTAGGAGGGGCAAAAGACCTGGGCAACTGCAGCTGAACAGAGAGGACTGGGAATATGTGAAAGAGACAGTCCTGCAGACAGTGAGGCTAGTGAAGAAGGAGGGGCAGGAACTCCAAGTGTGAGAGCAGAGATTCTTCTGCAGCCCATGGGGGGCCTCACACCAGAGCAAGTGTACATGTGAGGGAGGCTGTGACCTTTTGGGAAGCCCACACTGAACCAGGGATAGACTGTGAGGAGTCCTCCCTTTGAGGGGGAAGGAGCTGACTACAGGTCCCATTCCCCATCTCCCTGCACTGCTGGGGTGGAGAGGGGAAGGTGGAGAATTTGGGAGTAAAGATGAGTCTAGGAGAAGGGAGGTGGGGGAGGAAGGTGTTCTAAGATTTATTTGATTTCTTATTCTACTGTGATTTGATTGGTAATAAATTCAGTTAATTTCCCCAGAAATTACATAAAATTACAAACAAAAACTTCCATTTCTTCCCTTTAGAAAGAAAATTTACTTCTGTTAGATCATGACCTTAGTTCACTAATATTCCTAGGAAAAGCATGGTGACCTACCTGATTGTCCATGCTTGCCTGAATTGTCACTGTGTTATTGTATGTTATTCTTCTATTGAAGAAGTGGGATGGTGGTGGACTGTACTGTTTTTAGGTAATGACATTATACCAGACAAGCAGAATGATTGGTTTACTCTGACCTTATTCTGAAAAACTTCTTGCTGCAAAAGAGAACTCTTTCTGTATCATGCATCAAAAATGGATGATAGATTAATACAGAGTGTCTGAATGAATGCAGGTGGACTTCCCTTGGTCAGAAATTTCATAAACTTCTCACGTTTCTAAGAAATGAAATCTCAGTCTTTTTATGAGTGAAAAATATAAGAAGAAAAAGATCTCTGACCAAGTAGCTATTATTCTGTGGAGCAGGAACTTGCTAGTTTCATTCAATACATACCAGGCATTTTCCTTGTAAAACTGCTTAGGGTTAGTGCTGAAATCCCCACAACTCTTTAGCATGATAGAATATTTATTTTCTATGTAAATTTCTAGTATCATCATATCTATTCTTTTTGCCTATTAAGTGTGCAGAAAATGATCTATGATGTAAGTCATGCTTTCTATAATAATTTTTGTGCTTGAATGATTGGTAAGAATGCTTATACAGTTTTGTACTGAGTTTACTGTTCTGAGAATCAGGGTAATAGCACACTTCACAGAGGCATTTGCATCAATTGAGCTGTTCAGGGCAAGCTCGGCTGCTCTCCATAAAATAGAAGCATATGTATTCCTAATTTTACCCCTTTTCATAGATCCACTGAAGCTTTTGTCTTGTTCCTAGAGAGATATCCAGTCATGCTGATCTTGAAATAAGCCATAAATTTCTCTGGCATATGATTTTGTGTCATATTCTTCTATAGTGCTTTTGCAAATTCCCAAATCATAGTTATTTCTTACTTCAGGGCAATACTTGATCCATGCATTAAAGCAGCTTTCTGTTTATACTGATGCTATGTGAGAGGCTTTTGAAGGCACTAATTTTATGCTATTATAGAGTAGCAAAAGCAGGCTATTCTTTCAGCAGCTTTGAATTTAGAGCATCGAGCCAAGTTACCATTCAATCAGGGTGCGGACATAGATATTAAAATGGGACATGGGATCCCCTAGCACAGATCTGTGAGCAGGGAAGAATTATTGTTTAAGTGTGCAGCAAGTCAGAAAGAACACCTCATGAAGTAAATCCTCACTGAAAACAGACCATTAATTGTGTTCAATATCAATGACTTTGAGGCATTATTGGCTAACTACTGTCCACAGGACAAGCACTAGCACATCTTTGGAAAGAGGTATTTCGGTGATATATTGGAGTTAGTAAAGCTGAAGAAGCACTAATTTTTTCATCCTGATACAACCAGTGAGATGCCTGAAAGTTTGCTGAACAATGCCGAATGAAGTTAAAGACTCAAACTGCATGCTAATGGAACGGTGAGAGCTCAGGTCATGAAGAGGCAGACACAATCTGTCATTTTTATATTTGTTTATTGCAACAAACAAAAACAGTCATTGAAAGAAACATAACAATTTTTTAGGGAAAAATTAATATGACCAAAAATTTTAATAGAATTCAGGGAGATAATAAGGGTAATTACTCACAAAGCACACACAAACACCCCCGCTCCCATCCCCCAAGATTAAAACTGAAGAGAAATTACCCTTCTCTTTCCCATAAAAGGAAGGAGTAGATGAAAGGTCATTTGTTGAGAGGACACCATTTCAATAATTTCTGTGAGGAATGGAATGTAACATTATGTCACATGCCACTGCTGATAAAAATAGAAACAGGTGAAATTTATAGGTAGAATGATCCAGTTGAAATGTAGCAAGGTCCTCTCACACATACAGGGTTGTTTCTGTAGTTCTCTAAAAATCTACGTTGGCATATGATGCACTTTAGTGAGTGAATATGAAATGAATGATAAACGTTTCCTTCAGTCTATAGGCAAGCCTTTGTTGCACTATATTCAACTTACTGCCTGATATCCTGTGGGAAATTACATGAGCATGTGAAACGATCCTATAATTACTTGAATCAAAAATTATTTGAGCTTCTTCTTAGCTAGAGACATTGTTTTAAGCTCACTAAGCTCACGGAGAGAAGTCAGTCAAACATCAATTAATGCCTGAAAATTGCTATATAAAGGATGTCTCTTGAATTTCCTGAAAAATACGAAGATGAAAGACATTGAATTTCTATAAAATTAATGCAATGGACATATGTAAGTTTGAATCCTAAAGTTTTGAAGAAGTATTCGATCACAGAGGGCTCTTTATGACCACTGCTCTCTGTTCTTTCCAACTGAAAGTAAGACATGGAACATGTCAGACTCATGTTCTGTGTTTACCTGTGGCTGGAAAGCTGCCCAGGAGAAAAAGTCCTGGAAGTGTTGGTCAACAACTGTCTGAACATGAACATGAGCCAACCATGTGCCCAGGTGGCCAGGAAGGCCAGTGATATTCTGGCTTGTGTCAGAAATAGTGTGGCCAGGAGGGTGAGGGCGGTGGTCATCCCCCTTGTAGCCAGCACTGTTGAGGTCACACTTTGGATGCTGTGTTCAATTTTGGGTCCCTCATTCCAAAAAAAAAGACACTGAGTTGCTGGAGCATGGCCAGAGAAGGGCAACAGGGCTGGTGAAGTGTCTGGAGCGCAAATCCTATAAGGGAGCTAGGGTTGTTTAGCCCAGAAGAAAGGAGGCTCGGGGGGCACCTTGTCACTCTCTACAACTGTCTGAAAGGAGGTTTTAGCAAGAGGAGGTTGGTCTTTTTCCCCAAGTAACAAATGATACAACAAGAGAAAATACTGTCAAGTTGCACCAGGGAGGTTTAGATTGGATATGAGGAATAAATTCTTCAATGAAACAAATGGAGGTCTAGCATTTGAATACGCTGCCAAGGGAAATGGTGGAATCATCATCCCTGTGAGTGTTCAAAAGGCACGTTTATGTGTTTTGGGGATGGGGTTTAGGGGTTAACATGGAGGTGCTGGGTTAATAGTTGGACTCAATGATCTTAGAGGTCTCTTCCAAATTTAAGCATTCTATGGTTCTATGAAAAGTTAGGTGCTTCACTATGTTTAGTTATGCCAGCTAAGCCTGTTTGGAGAAAGGCTGCTCCTGTCTGTGAGCCAAGAGAGGTGGGGGTTTTTGGTGGGCGAGATAATTGAGTATGTGACTGCAAAGGAGTTCACGTCAGTATAACTTACATCAAAGTTATGGACTTGGAGCAGGTACTAATTGTAGGCAGTAGCTGCTCTAAGTTAGGAGTACAATTTTTTTTATTAACAATTCTATCTGCCACAACCACTCTGGAAAATCTTTAAAGGCTAGACCTAGTCTGAATCATGAGATTTCTAACTGATAATAAAAAATCCCCATTACTGTTTGTCGCCTTTTGTAATGTGATTTCATCACTGCTTACTTACTAGAAGGGGTACAAGAGAAATGAAACCCTAAGCGACAAATCAAATTAAAATACAGCATACACAGTATACAACATGAAATCAACCACACAACTTTCTTTATTGGCAGCTGTAGAATTAATTATCAAGGGCGTGTGTGATTTTTCTGTTGATTGTTTGCGTTCCATTTTTTTTGCCTGTGGCTTGTCTGTGTGTGTGTGTGTCATGGGGGAACATTTCAATTGGTAAAGAAGGAACATGAATTAACAGGGGAATGCTAGCTAAGATAGAGTTCAGTGTTGTACTGAAACAAGAAACAAGTTGTACTGAGAAAGATTCTCTTGTGTGTGTGTGTGGACCGTTTCTGACTCTCCTTTTTAAATTAAATATGACTCAATTAAAAAATTCTGCATTTTTTCTGGTTTTGTTTTTTTTTTCATTGCTTCTTATAGAGAGAAATATTTTGTGAATTTATTAATGCAAGTGGTTTAAAATTGTATTTTTCAGTTAATAAAAGTATTTTCAACTAAAAAAAAATAATAGGAAAGAAATTAAAAGAATAGAAAGAGAAACAAAAGTTAACCCAAAGCCTGAACTATCTTGAGGGTATGTTTTCTATATGGATATTCAAATGATAAATACACTATGCATCTTTATAATTTTTATCTTTATAATGTGTAAGAAATATCATATGGAAGATGTGATACTTTAAACTCACAAAGAACTAAGTATTCCACTGTATAAGGAAACTGCTTGGATATATTTTTACTGAAATAATTTTGATTAGGGTCAAAGTAATTCAGCAAGAAGCAGAGACACAAAATATTTTCCTTTCCTTGTAAAAATTACTCTTGGTTAAACAGCTGGCTAAAATTGTGAAATTAATAATCCACACCTGTTCAACAAAAATGGTTCTTGAAACAAGTAATTACTCTGTAGCTCCAATCTGAGTCATGGGTGAATGCAAATGAAAACTTATGCTGATGAGATTCTGATTGGTTTGCATGGTTTAATTTTTTTTTTTTTAATTAAATTCTTTAAAAAACACCATTGTGGCAGGATATGTCTACCCCCTCTCTACCACAGATGGTTGGTGCATATGCAAGAGATAGCCCAGGCGGGCCACAGGCACAGCATGGGGTCATCTCTGGAGCCAAAAGGGCTCAGGCCCCCAGCTAAGAATCAACACCTTAGTCTGGAAAGAAAATGTGGGAAGGGATGAAAGAAATATTCTTGACCAAATGACACAGTTCTTATGTCTATAAAAGCCCACACAATCATCAAAGAGGCAGAAGTCTCTTACACACTCCTCAGAAAGGTGTGAGAAGATTTATCCCTGGAGCCTTGGACCAGCTCCAGGTCCCTTTCTCTGGGATTTGAGAGAAAGGAATTTGATGTCTACCCCTTCAAGAACTGATGGTAAGAAACATTGGATCCTAAGTTATACTATTTCTTAGCTAGCTGTAAATTTAATGGTACCTTTAACTCTGCGTGTACATACTAGTATTCCCTTTTTGTCTTATCCCTGCGTAGTAATAGTCTGTTTTAAGTCTTATGTCAGTTAGTTTTATCTATAATATCTAATAATTTATCTATCAATAAATAATTCATTTTATAATACACCGAATCATCCATTATTAAAGAACTTGGGAATAAGAGTGCATCTTGGGGTGCTGGCCACCTCAATACAGCTACTGCCTGCTGCCAGGGGCCTGGGCAAAGGCAAGGGCTGATTTAAACCTACATCATTCATTTATAACAACCATTAATTAGGATTGAATATAAATTTACTCTACAGAATACTTATTTATTTTATATAATGAAATTGCATTTGTTTTTCAAATAATAAAATGTTATTTTATCTATCAAAACAAACTAAAAAGATACTAGGATTATTCTCTAGGAATGCAATTACACTCTCTCATCTTCTAAAAGAAGATGATTTTATGCAAAATGCTTATTCAGAAGTGGCAAGCTTCCTCTGCTTTGGTACACACATAGTTGTGACAAGAAGTTCTTTAGAAGTCTACTGACAAGTCGAGACAAAAAACCTATGTGAGATCCTACCTTAAAAATTTAACAGTATGCCCAACCAAGTTCCAGCTCGGAGGAATACAGTTTGACTCAAATTCAATTATAGAGATGTAGTTTTTGAATGTGACTAAATGGCTAAATACTGCATACGTAATTTATTCACTAAAAAAAAATATAAGAATGTCATGCATTTCTTGTCAGCTTTGAAGTTTTAAGTCAGAAGCCTGACATTTATTGTTTTTTCCATTTCCTTCCTTCCTTCCTTCCTTCCTTCCTTCCTTCCTTCCTTCCTTCCTTCCTTCCTTCCTTCCTTCCTTCCTTCCTTCCTTCCTTCCTTCCTCCCTCCATCCCTCCCTTCCTCCATCCTCTTCCTCCCTCCTCTTCCTCTCTCTCTTCCTCTCCTCCTCTCTTTCTTTCTCTCTTCTTTCCTTTTGTATCTTCTTGACTTTTCTCTCCTTTTATTTTTTCCCTTGCGTTTCTTCTTGAAGTGAACATTTGAAATGGGATAAACATTCTTTTCTTTCTACTGGGACCAGATTTCACCCTGAAACATAAGGAGTTCTCAAAACATTTTAATTTTCACCTTGTCAATCTGTAGAGTCTAAATACCCAGAGTTAAAAAAATAGCATTACTGAAAGTCAGAGGGGTTGAAGGATGTTGGGATGTGGTGTTGAAAGCTAGAATCTGCTAATGATTCTTCCATATACTTAATACATGAACTTGAATAACTGCAGCTGGATCTGATCTCTTTGTGTGGTTCCTAAACTTAAGGATCTGAACTGTACGTTGTTGACACTTATGGTTACTTTTCAGAGTATAACTAGGTGTCCAGCTTAGCACAACGACATTACATGGTTTTGTCCTATATTTACCGTATGTGAACCTGTGACTTTCACAGATGAGCTGTCTTCAATACTACAGTTTTGGTGTGCTTTTTCACCATAAGGGTATATAAAACAAGGAAAGCTTTACACCACAATCCTTTTGATCCTGAAACTCATGCCTCACAGATTCACAGAACGGTTGGGGTTGGACAGGATGGCTGGAATTCATCTAGTCCAATCCCTCTGCTAAAGCAAGTTTACCTGGAGCAAGTTGCACAGGATCACGTCCATGTATGTTTGGAACATTGCCAGGGGAGGAGACTCCACACTGTCTCTGGGCACCCTGTTCTGCTGCTCAGTCACCCTTGAAATTTTTTCCTCATATTCAGATGGAACTTCCTGTGTTTTAGTTTGTGCCTGTTGCCCCTTGTCCTGTTTCTGGGCACCACTGTAAAAATCCTCTTGACATCCACTTTTAAAGCATTTGTATGCATTGATAAGATCCCCTCTCAGTCATCTCTTCTCCAGGCTAAACAGGCCTAGCTTTCCTCATAAGTGAGTGCTTCAGTCTCCTAATGATCTTTGTAGCCCTCTGCTGGACCTGCCTTGTCTTTTGTGAATTAGGGAGCCCAGAAACGGACACAGGATTCCAGAAGTGGCGTCACCACCTCCCTTGGGCCTGTTGGCTACACACTTCCTAAGGCAACCCAGGATACCCTTGGCCTTTTTTTTGCAACAAGGTTGCATTGGTGGCTCATGGTTAACTTCTTGTCCACCAGGACTCCCACGTGCTTCTCCTCCAAGCTGTTTTCCAGCAGGTCAAGGCCCAAACTGTACTGGTGCATGGGGTTATTACTTCCTGGATCCTTGTATTTGTCTTTGTTTAACTTCATTATGTTTCTTCTCTCTGCCCAAGTCTTCAGCTTGTCCAGATATTGCTGAATGGCAGCACAGCCTTGTGGTGTATAAGGTACTCCTCCTAGTTTGTATCACCATTGCTGAAGGTACCCTCTACCCCTTTATCCAGGCCATTGATAAATTAATTGAACAAGACCAAACCCAGTGCTGACCCCTGGAAAACATCATCACCTACAGACATCCAGCTAGACCATGACACTGATCACAACCCTCTGAGCTCTGCCATTCAGACAGTTCTCAATCTACATCAATGCTCACTTATCTAACACGATCCCTGAGCTTACCTATGAGGATGTTATGGGAAACAGTGTCAGTAGTCTTCTTGAAGTCAAGGTAGACAACATCTACTGCTCTCCAGTCATCTATGCTGCCAGCCATTCCATCACTGAAGTCTATCAGAGTAGTCAAGCAGGATTTCTCCTTAGTGAACTCACGTGAACTACCTGATAACCTTTGTTTCCTCTACAGGCTTAGAGATCACATTCAGGATGAGTTGTTCCATCACCTTTCCAGGGATGGAGATTGGCTGGTCTGTTATTTCCTGGGTCATACTTCTTGACCTTCCTTAAGAATTGAGTAAAATTAGCTTTCTTCCAGTCCTCAGGCAGCTTTCCCATTCTCCACAACCCTTCAAAGATGACAGAGAGCAGCTTAGCAATAACATCTGCTATCTCCCTCAGCACTCCTAAGTGTATCTCATTAAAGCCCATGGATTTTTCTAAAAGAACTCTAATCTGATGTGCTTTGACCAAGGAAAAGCCTTCCTTTCTCCAGACTTTCTACTCTTGCCTCTAGGGGCTGAGATTCCTAAGGGCTGACCTTAGGAATGGAAAAATGAATCAAAGAAAGCATTCAGTAGCTCAGCGTTTGCTGTATTCATCAACAGGGTACCCACCCCATCCAGCAGTGGGACCACATTTTCCCTAGTCTTTCCTTTGCTACTGATGTACTTGAAGAATCCTTTCTTGTTGTTCTTGACATCCCTTACCACATTTGATTCCAAACTGACTTTATCCTTCCTCGTTGCATCCCTGAATACTCTGATAATGTTCCTATATTCCTCCCAAGTTGCCTGTACTAGTCTTGAGCTTGAAGGAAACAATGCTTAAAAATTGGGTAGAGCATCATGAGACCCACCTTTCTTGGGCCCCTTCATACTCTACCAAGCAAATATCTGAAGAGGCCAACATCTTCTCTCCTGAAAATCCAGTGTAAGAAGCTTGCTATGTGCTTTCCTTACCAATCTAAGTGTAGCGGGTTGAATTTGGTTCCCCGTACGGGCCACCAATTCGTGTAGCAGTTTAAGGGTTAAACTGTGGGCACTAGCCCTCCCCGATGTCCTTGCAGTGAGATAAGCTGTTAGGAGGAAAAGCAAAAGCAGGCACACAACTTGAAAGAAGGAAAAAAAAAGTTTAATTAACACCCAGATGTTAAAACAACAGAACAAACTTTTCAGAGCCATCCTCACTTTCTCCCCTTTCCCAAAATCAGGGTCACAGTCCTAGGAAAAGGGGCAGAAAAGTGGGTTTCCCTCTAGCCTGACGTGGCTACACAAACTGCTACTCTTTACCTTTTTTTCCATGAGCCCTTTCGCAGCTCTCACGACTGCTAAAAACTAGGCTTTTCACATGGGGCTAATTACTAGTTTAAGAATGAACCAGTTTTCTTTTTGGACTTGAACATTTAGGCTTTCTCTCGCTGCCAGGCTACAGAAATAAGCCTCTCCCTGCTTTTATGTATACAGCCTGGCATAGGCACTCTAGCCATTTTACAAGCCACTCGAGAAAAAGAAAATGCCCATTCCGCCATGTTCTTAACATGGATTAAGGAGACAAACAGTCTGCGATATCCCAGTTTATACCACGCAAGGCAGGAGGATATTTAAGTTCCCCGCGCCGAGTCCACGCAGTGCAGCCTTGCAGCTCCGTCCCACGTGACCCCGCCTTCTCCTTCTCTCTGGCTCTGAAGCCGCCATGTTGCCGGGTGTTTTCTCTGCCTCTTTGCTGCGCTGCAGTCTGGAGAGGGGTGTCCTTTCCTCTATTTCGCTGCGAAGTTTACTGGCTGCTCTGCAGGCTCTGGTTCAGACGACCTCAGCCCTGGAGCCGGCAGCCACCCCCTGCGGCTGAGGGGAACAGCTCCCCCCCCACTGTAAATCTGAGTCCGTGCTGCAGCAAAAATCCCCAGGGGGCAGAAGGCAGGAGCCCTGTCCCCAGCCGCGCAGGCCGGGGGAAGGGGGGCCACCCCTCCGTCTCTGCCGTCCCCGCTCCGAGCCGGAACGGAAGCCCAGGGGCCCCCCGAACTTTGCCCCCCTCCTCACCAGGAGAAGGAGGGGAGGAGGCAGGAGGCAGGGGCGCCCCATCCCCGGGCCCACAGGCTCTAGGAACGGGGCCGACCCCTCTCCATTTCACTCCCGGCCCTGCACCCACCTGAGCTGGGAAACTGCGTCTCCTAAAAACTCCCGCCTTCCGTGGGGGTTAAATATGTAAAATTTCGAGAAGCGCATTGGCCCAGAGGGCTGTCTGTCAAGTTTTGACTAACCCACGACACTAAGGATCTTGAACTCCTCCATTTCATGGTCACTGCTACCAAGGCTGCCCTTAAACTTCCCATTCCCCACCACGCCTCCTTTTTGGTGTAAACAAGGTTCAGCATAACACCTCTCCTTGTGGACTCCTGTATCTCTTGGAGAACAAGTTCTCATCAACAAATTCCAGGAACCTCATGGATTTTTAATGCCCTGTTGTGTTGTCCCTCCAACAGATTTCAGGGTAGTTGAAATTGTCCATGTGAATCAGACCTTGTGAATGTGAGGCTGCTGCAGTCTGTCCATAGAGGGCCTCATCAGCTCAACTCAAGAGGAACTTGTCAGGGAATATTTTTAAATTTTGAAAATTTTTAAAAGCATGTCAGATTTTTGACATCGTGAGAGATGAAAAAAAGTATAAGAACACAAGAACAAATTATTGCTGGTTAGAAGGTAAATGCTGGAATTCTATAATCGGCTCCATCCAACTGGTTTCCTGGAGCCTCCTTTCTCTCTGGCTGTCATGCCTGCTTCATAGTGTCTGTTTTATGTTTGCTCTTGGTGCTCTGTTGGTTGACCAATTTGAAAGATAAATGAAGTATTAAAGAAGCAAGAGCAGCTGAGCCACTGGCTTCATCAGAGTGCTCAGGGACCATCTTCAGCTTTTGATAAGACTGCCACAGCTTGTGATTGCATCTCATAACTGTTTCTTAGTTACCAGTCACAATCAAATTCAGAATGCAGGGACTGTGGGAAAGCCAGATAATGACCTTGGCAAGTGTCTAGGAACAGAACTGAGAAATTATTTACAGCACTTGCCTTCAAGGGATAATTTGGCAATAGAACTACAAAGCAGGTTTCTATGGGCAATGCTGAAATTAGTAATAGACTTTTAAATATTAAAGCCCCCTAAAAATAACCGCAGATGGAATAAGGGAGAAAAACCTCTGGGACCTATTTTCCACCTCAGCTGGCAACATACAATTTTTGGTTTAATAACAAAAGACATCTTATTAAATTATATTAGAGCAAGTCTGTTGCTTAGTGCAACAGTGTCAGGCTGGTAGTGTTGCTAATACCTACTGTAGCCACACATTCTGCTATGAAAAGCTAGCCAATATTTCAGTACAAATGACATGCATGTATTAACTCACAGTGTTCTCAGAGCATCTAATTAAATTTAATATTTGTAAAAAATGCCTTCAAAGATTTTATAATATTCTTGTATATCCATTATACATATCTGTATAGATATTCAAAGATCACCACTTCAAATCTGTATTTAGGAATGAAAGGCCACAAATAATTAAATGTGATTTAATGTGATGATTATTTGGGTCCTCAGAATGCAAGGACTGGTGTGTACAACAAACATAGTTTCAAACCATACTTATTCAGTTTATAATAAATTGATTTTTCAAGCGTTAAAAAAATATGTTTTAATACTGCAATGGGAAAAATTATTAATCACCAACATCATTATAATATTACTAAATTGAATGTCCAGGACAAATATCTCCAATGTTCTATTTCATACCAGACTAAATATTCTCATTCATAGTTTGTCAATAAACTATATGAAAAAGCTGAACATCCAAATAAACCATGTTGACTCTATTGTTTTTCAAATAAGCTAACTTTATGAAAAAATGGGTACTAGTTACCTAGTGTTATACTGAGTTTACAAATACCTCTGGCATATCAGATGTTAGAAAATTTGCATCGCAGAACACTGAATCTGAAACTGACAAATAAAAGGTACTATAATCCACAAATAGTGTAAGAAAATATATTCTGCTCATATTCAAACTTTGTTATAGACTGTGAAGATGCTAGAAGATCATCAATTTCCCATAAGAAAATGGTCTTATAAACATGGTTGTAAGAATCATCCCCTTCTGTCAGGATTAATATCATCCCTTCTGACCTTGTTCTGAAAAGCTTTACAGTGTGTGGCTGGGGGACTTTGGCTCTAATGAGGCAAAAATTCTCTGAAACAAACTTATGTACCTTTTTCATCAATCTTTATACTTTAACCTACCCTCTGTTCAGGCAAATGTGGTAAAAATTTTAATGAGTAACATACATCTGAAAGAATCAAAACTTGCTGCTTCTGCCTACTGAAACCACCTTTAAGAGGATTTTCAAGGGAAAGCACTTGTATCTTAGATTTTCTTTTTTTCATCATCAGGAAGAACTGAATTTAACTGGGACAGTGTTGTGGTTTAACTCTAGCTAGTAACCAAGTACCATTCAGCTGCATCCCCCACCAGTAGGATTGGGAAGAGAGTGGGAAGGGCAAAACTTGTGTAAACTTGTGGATTGAGTTAGAGACAGTTTAATAGGGAAAGCTAAAGCTGTGCACACAAGCAAAGCAAGGAATTAATTCACTCCTTCCCATGGATTCAGGGAATGTGTTCAGCAATCTCCAGGAGAGCAGGGACCCATGACATGTAATGGTGACTTGGGAAGACAAACACCATCACTCCAAAGATCCCCCACTTCCTCCTCCTTCTCCCCACTTTATATACTGAACATGATGTCATATGGTCTGGGATATCCCTTTGGTCACTTGGGGTCACCTGTCCTGGCTGTGTTTCCTCCCAACCTCCCATGCAACCCCAGCCTCCTTGCCAGTATAGCAGTAGGTAAAGCAGAAAAAGCCCTGGCTCTGTGTAAGCTCTTCTCAACAAAAACAAAAACATCTCTATATTATAATCCTTTATATTCAGCACAAATTCAAAACTGAGCCCCATACCAGCCACTGCAAAGAAAAATAACTCTACTCCAGCTCAAACCAGTACAGACAAGTCATTCAACAAGCACTGCATTTCTGAACTGATCAAAGTATGTATTTATTATAGGAACTCCCTTTTTTTTTCTCCCTGTTCATCTTCCTTATGGACCAGTTGTGAGCTGTAATTATTTTCTCATTAGCTGTAATTGCTTGAAGGATTTCTAATATGTATTAAGACAGACTGAGAGGATTTATTATCTTATCATGCTGGGTCACCTCCTATGTGCTGCCATTTATTCACATGGTATGATTACCCTTCTGCAATCCAGTACCTCACCATCCTTCCAGACTACAAAATACAAGCAGGCTTTGCAAAGAATAGTTCTAAGTAATGGGTGCTGAAGAATATGAAGGAAGGAGTGGTTGTGCTATTGCTCAAGCTTACTTATTCCATTTTTTTTCATGTGTTGTTAGCACACTCATCTATTCTCTTTCCTCTCACTAACGTTGCTATTGCTAGTGTTACTATGTTTGACTCCAGTATTTCTTGAAAGTAGGTATCCCTGGTCTTCTCTGTGTAGCTTCTGACTAGGACCCAGCAGGACATTCAGCTGATGTAGTAAACATCACAGTGCTGCAGTGCCAGTCTGTGGCCTCCAAGCACATAATTGTTATGGCGAATCACCAAAAATCAGAACTGTGTTCCCTGAAAATCACGATACTGTCCTAAAAAAAGGCATTTCTTCAACAGCCAAATCTGTTCCTTACTTCTTTCTTGATTTTCTAATCTTTAAGTTAAATTTGTTCAAATATTGATCTTTTTTTCCAGCCCAAAGTGGAAAATTGTAAACTACTGTAAATTAACAGGGTTATATGGATTTCAGGAAAATTTCACAATTAATATTGGGTATTTGTAAGGACAAAACCATGACATGCTGCTGTATGTTGTGCGTACAGGTTCTCACCTAGACAAAAGCAAAACAAACTAAAACAAACAAACAATCATACAAAACAGTAGAAAAATTGGATGCTAGGGAACCTCGAGGCTGAATTTAATCATAAGGACTCTCTATCCTGCACAACCTTCATTCAACTTTGCCTTGTCAAAGTCTGCTAGTAATTTCATGCTTATGTGGTGGGATTATGAATATGGTCATTCATCTGTGAATATCAGGGATTCAGGTGAATTAAAAGCTCTTCCACAAACATTCATACAACAAAACAGCTGTACAAATGTCCATGATGAAATTCAGATTGAAAAGAGTACAAGGGTAGAGCTTAATTTCACAGCTCATTGAAGTCTTTGAGAGCCTTTAAAGTGAATCCAATGGGTTTGTTCAAAGAATGAAGTATTATACAAGAGTACTCAAATATGTCCCAAAGGCTGTAGAACTTTACTTACATTAGAATGATAAGTAGATAGACGTGACTTAGATTTGTAGAACAGCTAAGTGAGGTTATGGACATGAGCAGGTTACCCTGAAATAACTAATTTTGATGTATTAGCTATTCCACAGTACTAGGCGTTTTGAAAATACTCTTCCTGAAGTAAACAAAACACTGTATGACATGGTATATGCCCTGAGTGAAATGAGGTTAAACTTGTTCTAGAATAGACAGAAGACAAATACACTACTGAGAAGTATCTATTTCAGTTGTCCCAAAAAATATCTTCTTGGATCATGAGGTCTTATTTTGAGGCTTTCGTATTCTAGTACTTTATAGCTCAGCAATGTCAAGTAACTAGATCAAATTTACCATTACTGAGATTGAGGATGAAGAAAGCACCTGAAACAATTACGAAACTGAGATTCAAGCTTTTATAAAACATTGAAGAATTTTAAAATCAACCTGGCATTTGGCTAACAAAGCAGAAGACAGAAATGGAACTAAGGCAACACACATTCATTTAACTATAAGTGGATGCTGTGTTATAAATCAAGAGGAGCAGGGTTCACCAGTCCAATGTGTTATTATCACCTTAGCATATTTGTTCAAAGTTCAGTCATGACTGCTGCAGGAGTAAATTTTTTTTTTCCAGAAAGCAGTAATTGGAAAATTGCTCTATATTTTAGCAGCCTGTATTATAGGACTTTTAAAAATATGTTATTAGTGAAGTTTTTAATGTTAATTTCCATTTATATTACATTTGTTCTGCTTCTGTTCCAGAAATCTATTGAATAGGTGCCTATGGGCCATCACTATGTTTTAAATATGGATAAGAATATACATAAGAGTATCTGAAAAAAAAGAGGAAAAAATTTGATTGCAAGTGAAATTTGCCATCCATTTTTGAAATTACTGCTTTGTGTTACAGATTTCTGGAATTAGAATATGGCTGATAAATTATTCCCTTGTATAGGTTTCAGTACCATTTCTTAATCTCATTTTCAGATTCAGACTGCAGAAAAGGCATTTTGTACAAATAAAAAAACCAACTTACATAGAAAATATATGTATACATGCTTACATGTGTATGTACACTATACATGCTGAAGAGATATGATATTTTAATTTATTTTCCTGTAAACCATTTACTAAGAATATTATCTGGTAATCGTATGATGTATGACAGTGGTTGCAAACATTTTCTTTTAGCAATAAAAATCAATTTTGAGTTTAATTATGTGTTAATAGTAGTGGATGCTACTCACATGATGTTTGCAAGATGGATGCCTCTAACAGTTCTGCTTTCTTGTATTAATAGCTTACTGTTGTGTTAAGGCTATTGGAATTTAGCATAAAATAAATCCCCTTCATTTGCATCCCAAGGGATATGTAAGTTAATATGTTAACGGGGCTTAATGAGGGTCCTGGTCAACATTTATAGTTGACAAAAAGAGGTAGAATAAACACTTAGGTCCTCCTTCACATCCTGAGATGGCAGTAAAGGCTCTCTGACCTTCATGAGCGGGTCTTTGTACACATCCTTACCTCCTTAATGAAGCAGTTTTATAATAAGGCTTTCTTTTCAGGGTGAAGGGAGTGGGGCTGCTGGCTGGTACTGAGGCTCAGTGTTCTTATGGGCCTCACTGGAACAGCATCAAGGGGGGAGACATCCTCTTCTCTCCAGTCTTTGCTCAGTTATTAAGCCCTTCCTGAGGCAGGTGCAAGATAAGCAAGGGGCCCAGTTCCTGTTTTTCCCAACCACCCTCACAAATTCTTCAGCTTTTTAAAGCAACACAGGACAATTCTGACCACTTACCCCACTATTGCAAACAGGTGTTTGCAAAGTCGCTTGTAACTTGCAAACAGAATGCTACTTGTAAGTAAATTCCTTCAGGGCCACTTTTTCTCTGTGAGCCGTTGAAATAATTGATGAAAATTTGAGACCTATTATGTTATGATCTGTGATTTAGCTAAAGAAAATAAATTGATTAATTTCTTGGGTGCACTAACAGACCACAGGTTTTTAATCAGATGACGCATTTGGTACCATTTTGTTGAACAAGGTTTTCCATTTAAGTGTAGCTGTATGTCAGCAAAAAGATACTTTTGATTCATTATATTTTTAAGTGTAGCCTTATCAAACCTAAGGAACTGTCAAAAGAATCTTGAGGTTAAAGAAATGAGTGTTAGAGAAGACTGTAAGATAACCTGGCAACCAATTTGATCTCATTCCTGTCAGTGTAGTTGCAATATTCCACTAAAACCCAATGTCTCTGTAATAATAATGTAATGGGATAAGAACAGCCCTTTTAGAAATGCAGGAAGAAATAAAGGAGAGATAAAAAAGAAAGGGGAAACACCACTGCCCCACTCCCAACACTTCCCTAATGCCATTCAGTTGGTGGCAAATCATTTGCAAAAAAAAAGAAAAAAAAGTTTTCTTTGACAGTTATATCTTGGTGTTTAGAAAACAGCTTAAAATAACAGGAATTTTAGTGAATAAGGGAAAAATTGTTGGCATATTGAGATATGTGAATACTGTGGATCCAGTTTACAGTTGTGTCACATTTAAAACTTGACTATTCTGTATCCAAGTAATTATTTCTCTCAAGCTTACTTTGGGTATAAACACATATAAGTTATGTCACATATGTAGGGTGACATAGGTCTTATGCAGTAATTCTGCCTTTTATCCGTAAGATAGACATTCAGAAGAAAGAAAGAAAGAAAGAAAGAAAGAAAGAAAGAAAGAAAGAAAGAAAGAAAGAAAGAAAGAAAGAAAGAAAGAAAGAAAGAAAGAAAGAAAGAAAGAAAGAAAGAAAGAAAGAAAGAGAAAGGAAGGAGGAAAGAAAGAAAGCAATAGATAAGAATAAAAAATAAAAGAAAATATTTTTTTAAGATCCTGCTTGGGTAGCTGTGTAATACAAGATGGATGGCAATTTTCAAACAGGAATCTGGTTACTAATAAGAATCTGAATTTCTTTTTTTTTTATGCTTGTGCAGAACCGGCCAAGAAAATTCAAAATACCTGCTACATAAAATAAGTATTATTTTTCCTATAGATTTGATCAAAGCAACATTATATATGAGTTTATAAATGGTTAAAAATGTAAGCATTTCTCTTCTATATCATATTCATGAAAGACATATTTCTCAGAGATTTATGATATGTGTGTATTATTTAGTGAGTTTTGTTTTAGGAGCTATGAAACATTCACAGTCACCATGGTAAGGATCTAAAATGTGATTGTATCTTCTGAGAAATAAATCACTGACTACGTATGTTTTAACAAAATTTTAAGAAAGATTCCTACTCAACACATTTATATTGTAGACAGTTCTACTTCTTTTGATTTAATTCAAGAACAAGTGGTGGTGGTGCTGTTGGTCTTTTGATATCAAAATAAAAATAACTATTAATTGCTGCAGATTTGATTTTAAAAAATCAAATATTAAAGTGATAGGGAGTAACGCTTAATTGCAGTACATTGATAACATTTAAAATATTTTTATTGTTATTCTTAAAATTTAAGATACCATTACAGAAGGAACAGAAGCCAAATTGTTAAAAAGACAAAATTACAGGTACACTGAACTTGAACAGACTTTGAAGAGACTTCAGTGCATTAAATAGAAATGCTTCAGAGAAGGCTTACAGCAGTTTTCCTTTGTGCATTTTCAGTGATTTTGGTGGAACAGGGCTGAGGGGAATTTGAGAACAGGGCAAAGAAATAGACAGGTAGAATTGAGGCCCATAACAATTGCAACATTTGCTTTTATATGGGCTTGGAAGAGGAGAGAGATCATGATCAGGGAGATCATGTATTTGGGTTTTGTAGGGGTTTTGTTTGATTTGGGTTTTTCTGCATCAGGCTAAGTTTTCTCATGTTCCACTGGGCATGATATTCTATGGTATGGAATACCCTCTTGGTCAGTTCATGTCATCTGTCTCAGCTGTTCTCCCTCCCAATCTGGCTTTTTGCCTACCTCCGCACTGGCAGAGCGTGAGAGATCCTTGACTTATGACAAACTTGACTTGGCAAAAACCCATAATATCAGTGTGTTATCAACACCATTTGCAGTACAAATCCAAAACACAACATTTTAACAGCTACTGAGAAGAAATTAACTCTACCCTAGTTCAAACCAGGACAGTATTTCATGCTTTCTGCAGTCATAAAACCCGAAGTTTTGTTTAGGGCAGTTTAGTTCTGTACTTGTTTATGTGTTTCTATTCTTTTTTTTTTTTTTTCATTAGCAACAGATGGTATTCAGAATACTAATTCTTCAAAAGAGATATTGCAAAAATTGACAGTTACTCAAAATTAATTACTAAAATGGTCAATGTTAAGGTTTCACTTTTCATGTTAAAAAAAAATATAATAAAATAAATTACTACAAAATACTGTGAAATATCTATTAAATATGTAGTCATTTCTGTTGCCCTGACTTTGCATGTCATGAGTTCATCTTGAACTCTGGATGAATTAAAATGAACAAAAATTCTCCTGGCAAGATTCAGTTCAAACTGAGATATGATCAGCTACATGAGAAATGGAGATTTATAGAAACTTTATTTAGTTTCATTGAAGACTTAGTAATCCTCAATTCAAATGAATTGAAGTTTGTAATGCATGCACAAACCTGTGATGTCTTGACTGGCTTGATGCCAGGTGCCCACCAAAGCTGCTTGGCTACTCCCCTCCTCTGCTGGACAGGGGAGAGAAAATATAGTGAAAAGCTCCTCATTTGGGATAAGGACAGGGAGAGTCAGCAGTCACTTTCACAGACAAAACAGACTCAGCTTGGGGAAAATTCATTTAATTTATTAACAATCAAATCAGAGTAGCAGAGTGAGAAATAAATGAAAAATCTTAAAGCACCTTTCCTTCCCCCCACCATTTTTCCCCGGCTTAGTATTACTCCTGAATTCCCTACTTACTCCCCATCAGAGGCACAGGAGGACAGGGAATGAGGGTTGAAGTCAGTTCATCACATTTTGTCTCTGCCACTCCTTCCTCTTTGTGGGGAGGACACCTCACAGTCTTCCCTGCTCCAGCATGGGGTTCCTATGAAGTCTTCAAAGAACAGCTCCGGTGTGGGTCCCCTGTTGGGTCACAGGTCCTGCCAGCAAACCTGCTCCAGCTTGGACTCCTCTCTCCATAGGGCCTTGTGTCCTGCCAGGAGCCCTCCTTCAGCTCCCGTGGGATAACAGCCCACTTCAGACATCCACCTGCTCTGGCATGGGGTCTTACAGCAGCTGCCTGTGGATCTCTGCTCGACCGTGGAACTCCTTGGGCTGCGGGGGCACAGCTGCCTCATCGTGGTCTGCACCACAGGCTGCAGGGGAATCTCTGCTCCAGAGCCTGGAGCACCTCCTGCCCCTCCTTCTGCACCCACCTTGGTGTGTCTGCAGGGCTGCTGCTGTCACATATTCTCACTTCTCTCTCTGCCTGCCGTTGCTGTAACACAACTTTTCCCCCCTCTTAAATCTGTTATCCCAGAGGTACTCCCACTGCTGCTGATGGGCTCAGAGTTGGCTGGAAGTGGGTTCATGTTGGAGCCAGCTGCCTTTGGATCTGTTGGACATGGGAGAAGCCTCTAGAAGCTGGCACAGAAATCACCCATGTAGCACCACCACTACCAAAACCTTTCCATGCAGACTCAATATATTATGTCAGAATACCTGCAAACTATATTTTTAAATATTCACATATATGTTTTCAAAAGAAATAGAGCCACAAGGTCTTACTGTTACACAGGTCTTCCTTCCTGAATATTTAAAAAGCTAATATTTGTGCAGTCAGACTCATCACAGAGTACATGTTTGTATCACTATTTTAGAACACAAAGTTTTCAATGCATTATTTTAAAAACAGTCAAAACTTTTTCAGTTCAATTTTCAAGAAAATAATACAGTTTTTGGTCAAAAGCATAAATGGCACATAAAATAATTATATCATGATTTAAAACCTGAAGGGGTTTGGAGATATCTACTATTTTTAAATATCCTGATATAAAAAGGTTAATATAAGCATAATCTATGATATATATTTCTTTATAATAGAAAAAAGCTAAATGATTTTGCCTAAATTGCAAAAATAATGCCAAACTGCAAAAATAATGCTATTTCTAAAATTGTCATTCATATGAGAAAAATAAACAAGAAAACTTTAAATATGTAAATTGAAATTTCATGCTAATTAAAGTCCCTTGCTATGAAAAAATAACTAAAAATAAAATCCCAATTATGCTTAATTTAACAAATCATATAAATTAGCATTCCTCAAAACATCAGTGGAGACCATAAAAATATGATAGACACAATATTAAATTTTATGCTACACATTTGCTTGAAATTCAAGCCTTGAAAGAAAATAGTATCTTTTTCTTGTCTGGATTTCACACCATTACAGTAATTCTACTCACTGATGCTTGTCATTACTTACTTACAGTATCTGGCAACTTTCAGTATTGAAATGCATATGTGTTCCAAGAGAACTTTCAATTTTCCTTTATTTTGCCTCTTCTTCATCAAACGTTTGCCTCATTAACCCCAAAACATTTAATATGTAGTGCAAACATCTATCAGACTTTCAAAAATGTCACATAAACTGTCATCCTCATGCCCCAAATCTGCTTGCTAGTTCTCATCCCAGAATTTCTGAAATTTAACCCAAACCAGACAGCCCCCAGCTCCTTTGCCACACACACCACATAGACTGAGCCAAAGATCTAAAAGTTTCATGACAGTTTCTTCTCTCCCCTACACCCACCTTAGGGGATTTAGTGCCTCATATAGGAACATGACAATGAGATTAAGGAAAAATAATATTTCAGAACAGCACCAAGGTGAAGAGTTCTAGTCCTTCATGTTATAATGTTGTCAGGCCAGCAAGGGAAGAAGTTACAACTTCTGCTGCTGTGGCAACAAGGTCCTTAATAAGGCAAATTTTTTGCTGAAAAAATAAAAAACTTGAAAGGAAAACTAGTAATTCCTTTAAAAATAATTTGCACAATTAACCAAGTACCATCTTCGGTTACTGAAACAGCATTTCCTTCCTGTGTAGCTTACTAAAGCAAAAAGTACCTTAACCATGAATGTGTTTATTTCCCAAGTATTCTTTTTCCATGAAATGAGATTGCAGTTTCTTATATACTAATATTTTTTTGGGTAAAGTCTACTCTGTTTTATTATTAAGTCTGTCACTGTCACAACACTGTCAAGCAAAGTCCCTTCTTTTTTTTTCATTTTGCATTATACCTTTCAAACTCAGTAATCTACTTATTAATTTAAATACTCCTCTCTTTTGTGTAGGTTAACATCTACAACATCATTTTATGTAACTACTGTTATTTATCTCAGGAATACAGCTGTTCTGCTGTCTTTCTATAATATCATTAGTCCAATAGTGAAGATTATTTCAGTTTTTCACATCTATTTGTTCATCAACTTTTCACCTTCTCTGTAATTATCAAATATTGTTTTTAGAAATTAGGTTTATATGACTATGAAACTCATGTTTTACAGATGAAATCTGGCCCCTCTGTCCAGATTTCCTTCTTTTACTCCACTCACATTGCTTTTCTCTCAGGCTTTCCATTTCAGTGATATGATTCTGATGTTTTGCTACAAAACCAACATTTTTCTAAAATGTAGTGGTATGAGAAACAGATGACAAGAATCAGCTGACTTACCCTCTTTTCCATCTGAAGATTAGACAACTAGATATGAGCTGAGTGCTGCATCTTTCTGCCCATCATCTGATAGGAATTTTTTGTCAACAACCAATGTTTAGGCATCTCATTTAAGGTCAAAAATAGGAGAGATGATAGGGATTTGGTGACTGAATGTTATGGTAATGAGTCAGTTTTTAAACAGTAAAGTTTTGGTTATTCTATGGTGTCTAGACTCACCACAGTGAGGAAGAGACGAGAATTTCTAGAAGGCTCCCCAGTTCTGTTTTCTCTGAATCTAACTTTTGTTGCTACTTTAAGGACAGCACTGTTGGCCCAGTGAGTCTAAAGCTCACGGCTTGAGGTGTCTCTATTTGTTTTTATTCAAGTTTTTTTGCATGGAAAAAACATATATAGGGAGGTTTCTAATAAATTATTATGTCTTCCATTTATGAGTGAACTGCCACTTATTTTTAGATATTTTGTGGCCTTTCCTCTTCCTTGTTACAATAATCCTACCAGTGTAAGCCCAAATACATGAAACTTTTAAAAAACTTCATTTTAAAATTGTATACCTCTTAATTTAACAAGATAGCTAACTTTAAAATTGTTTTTATAAAAGATTACCTGTAGTATCCTTATAGTGAATCTGGAGTAAAATAATTAGTAGTTTTGTGCTTTGTTCTTGGAATGGGAAGCCATCTATAATCTCCCAAGTCTTTGGATGTCATAGTACAATTATCTGCACTTCTAAAATTAAATTTGTCTAGTATTTTCTTTGTTGAATAATTAAGTATTCTAACTGAATGGAACTGGGTTGTTTACTCAGCTCTTTCTATTTGCATCTCTATAAAATATATTGCCACTCACCCTTAGCGTTTTGGCAGATAAGTAAAGCATTAGGCACTTCTTGGAAATCTATTAGCACTTGCATTCTGTAACACATTATGTCTCCCTTTGGGTTAAATTGACAAGGTTCTTTGATATTATATAGAAAGGTACAAAATGAAAAGGTCAAAAAATCTGACTTATCTATGTACCTGTTATAATGAATTCTGATCAATTAAGTCAAGTTACTTTCCTATTATTTAGCCAGTGAGATTTGAAGTGACACAACTAAAATAATTCTGTTCATTCTGCCCTGTTTTTTTTTCACTTAAATTATGCTAACAATTATATACTTCATACCATTCCTCAGGCAGTTACCTTAGTTTTATATTAATTCCAAAATCTCAATGTTCACAAGGTAGTTTTCTATTAAGACCTAGATAAATGGTGCAACAATGGAACAGCTATCTTCACAGTTAGATCCAAATTGCAAATAACATAGCAGGGTCATTAAAATGTGCTCAATCTTATGGAATATAATAAATAGGGCATCACAGTTTTCCAGAGGAGCAACCCAAAACTCCATCATTGCATCAATGCAATGATTATATTAGCTAAGGAGAAGTTCTTCCTCAGAAAATCAGTGTAGCAGATGAAACTGTGATGAAAATACGCATTTCAAAGGGACACAGTAATTTTTCCAACTGATTTTTTGAGATATGGAAGTCATCTTTCTTGAACAAAAGTTGAAACACTGTGTAATGCATTATATCATATGTATACATTATATAATATGTATAAAAAGCAATGTCACATATATAATATATAACAGTATGCATTTTTCAGAGAAGTGTCAGGGGGAGATGTATTCTGGTCTCTCTGGCACTGTTAAAATATACACACATGCATGCATACTTTAATACACTTTTTTTTTTCTGAACTTGGTCTGAATCCCATTCATTTTTTATTTGGAATGCTGTTTTCTCCTTGTGTAAAGGCAATGGTTTAATACCTTTTTACAATGCTGTGAAGATGAACAGGTTAACGAGAGAAAGTATGACAGGCACTTTGACAAAATTAGCAACCTATGGCAAATAGGTGCCATTTGGCTTCTTGGACAGTCAAAAAGTAACTGAAGAGGGTGCTGGTTTGCATTGACCCACCTACAGTAAGCCCAGGAGCTTATTCTGCACAGTACTGTGGCCCTTGTACTTATCCTGGACAGAGCTGTAACACCTGCTGCCTACCCCTGATGTCCACTGCAACTCTGCTCACAGAATGAGAGCAGATGGTCAGTGTGTGCAGAGCGTATTCTCGATAGCTCGGAGCCACTGAACAGGAGCTGTGCTTGTGTACTGCTGCTTTGTCTGGGCTTTCTGAGCAGCAGGCAGACAGCTGGAGTTCCTGTCCCAACAGAGGTAGGCAGAACCCCAAAATCCCAGATAAACGATCCCATTCCCATATCATCTGTGAAGGCAAAAAATCAAACTGAATCTGAAACACAGAAAACAGTGGTAAGAGGAAGATTAAAGTCTTTTTAGTTCCCTGGTAAATCCATGTATTTAAAATAATGTCATTGATTTGTCTAGTGCCTATTGGGTAAATCAAATCATTTGAATCATTAAAGACTAAATTTCACTACATTGGAAACTAAAAAAGTATTAACTCCTGCACAGCTTCAGTAGACCATGAAAGAAAACAAAGAAAATAAAAAATTAATAATAATATATGTAAAAATGGGGCTTTGGGAGTGCTGTGGAATGGGTGAGAGAAAGTGGAGTTGGAGAAGGCAGTGTAAGTCGGTCATCACAGAGCATTACTGATATTTTTGTACCTCTGTGGAAGATAAATTTGGGGTTTGTGAAAAGAAATGAGGCTTTAAAAGCACACACACAAAGTTAGGCAAACATTTTCTGGGATGTTTACTTGGCTGTGTTTATGCACCCTTTTAAATGGCATTCCAGCAGATATTATATAGAATGAGTTGTCTGCAAATGATGTTTTCTCAAAGGCAAATGTTAATGAAATTGAATTTTAAGCCATTGCAACATTTAAGAAATCTGGGTCCATGAAAAGTCATTTATGCAGCTATAAGGCAGAAGCAACCTATGTATTCAAGCAAAAGCAAAAAACCACAGTTTTACTTCAGATAATCCAACACTCACAGAACCTATGATATAATCAAAAGACAAAGAATTATTGCTGGAGTTTGCTTGGAGCATAAATGTCAACACAGAATGTATGTACTAAACATTGAGAGCTATCCATGCACAAAGTGTTGACACAGAAGATAAAGTCTTTGAGTAAACTCCTACCTAGAGTTTGTTTAGATCGAAATGCAGCACAGATCTGACAGCCATTTCCTTCCTGCCAGGAAGAAATGTAGCAACAATTGCAGGTTTTAATGCAGTAGCAAAGGCTTTATGTTCTTAAAGAAAAAAACCCAAAACCAACAAAGCAACAGAGTGTATCAGATTCTTAAGGAAAAAAAAGAAGGGTGTATCTCCTTTGGAAAAATGGGCACATAACTCAGGAAACGTTCAAGGATATTGTTAGGTCATGTAGAAAGGAAATTCGAAAGGTGAACGCCCAGTTGAAATTTAATCTGGCCACTTCTGTAAAGTATAATATAAAGGATTTTTATAAATGCATTGAAAACAAAATGGGACCAAAGAAAACCTCCATTCTTTATTGGAAAGGGTGAGGAAGATAGTCACCAAAGATAAGGAAAAGGGTGAGGTACTTGACACATTGTCTCAGTCTTCAACAGTAAGACAGGTTACCTCAGGACAGTGGCCTCCTGGGCTGGTAGACAGGGATGTGGGGCAGAATAAACCCCTGTAATCCGTGAGGAGGTAGTTAGTGACCTGCTGAGCCACCAAGATGCAAACAAGTCTATGGGACTGGATGGGATTCATCCTACACTGATGAGGGAGCTGGCTACCTCAATTCTGGGAACATGTATACAAATACAGTACAAGACAGGGGGAAATATCTTTGGTTAATACTTAATTGATCACTTTTGATTCTTGCCCTCCGTCTTCATTTTCAAAATCTTGTTTTAAGATTTAGATTCCTTCTATCTTTTTCATGGACAACTCATCACTTTTTTAGTTCCACTAACAGAACTCTTCCTGGTGCCACACTGTAAAGGGAATTACTGAAATTATCAAGGTATTTCAAAGCCCAAACTTGATATTACAGCAGGGTATTGAAACATTGCACTGTCACACAATGATTGAAAGCTGCTTACTCCTGACAAGCATTGTATTATGTTTCATTTCTACACAAATTGGATAAAACATTAAATTCCTTAGTGTTATATAAAGCATCATATCTTGAGGATTAATAAGAACATGGTAGGTATAAAAATGCTATCTTTTAACATATTTCAACCTGAAGCACTAAGGGTGTTTAAAAGTATTTCTGTAGATTGAATCAAATAGGTTTAGGCAGTTTGTTAACTGTTATTAACATTGTTGAAAAAGTATATTAATATATTAATAACATAATCAGAAAGATATTTTATATACACATACACAACTTGAGATATATATATACATAGATATAAATGCATTTATGTATTTTTTCTTTTTTACTATTGCTGTGCAACATCAATTTCAAAGTCTCCTGAGAAAGTCAGAAATGCTAAAGTAAAAATGTTAAGTAAGAACATAGCCAAAAATGTTTTAAGACTATACTAAGACATACTTGGAAAAACATGAGTCCATGTCTTGCAACATCTTAATAGGCCAATAATTTCAATAGTTCCCAGATAAACAAGCTACCTATACAAAATACGGTCAAGAAATGTACAGGTCAACAGATAAAATATATGTTAACAGAATGGATGTGTTATGAAACAAAAACAAAAACAAAAACAAAAACAAAAACAAAAACAAAAACAAAAACAAAAACAAAAACAAAAACAAAAACAAAAACAAAAACAAAAACAAAAACAAAAACAAAAACAAAAACAAAAACAAACAAAACCAAAAACAAAACCAAAACCAAAAACAAAAACAAAACCAAAATCCACTGTGTCTTTTGTAGAAGTTAACTTCATACAGATCTCCTTGTCAATGTAGAGTTGCCATGAAATTGACTGTAAGTTAATGACATTGATGGAGCGGCTTCAGGCTTTGCTATCTAAGGCTGTAGCTAACCTTGCTGATCTGTGCAATTTCCCCTTTTCTTCAGAATGAAGTTCCCAGATTATCTCATAGGTGGGCAGAGGTGGTCACATAAATTTTGTGCTGCACTGCTATCTATAGAAGTACTGCTATACTATCATTAAAGGGTCGTTTAAGACTACTGCTTCTGCCTCATCATGTACACTTAAAACCTGGTTGTAATTTTTGTGGAAGGCACACCTGCGAGAGTAATCATACATGCACTAGCCCTCTTTTTCATCACAATGCCCCATTTGGACTGTTTGGGGAAAGCATGCATCTCAATAGCCCTTTTTTTCCATTTTATAATTGAAGCTTTATTTTCTTTGTTTCAATCTCAGTAAATGACATGAACTTTCCAGACTGGTAAAATTACCTAACTGGATCTTTAGTAAATATATATATATATATATATAAATAAAAATATTACGTGATTAAAATAAACCTTCCATTATACAGATAAGAACCTGGTGTGTAGGCAACACAGCTTTATTATCTGCCTGAGCAGAAGCTAAAGATAGGGAATAGTACTAGTATTATGAAACTGAGTTATTAAATAATGGTCAAAATTACAAATAGATAATCCAACATGGAAGCTCTTAGAAACACTTTCAAATTATATACTAAATGAAGGTATTTTAATGAGAGACTTCAATATTAAATGAGGACTCCACAGGAATCACAAGTGTGTCTTTTATTATCAGTGCTATAAAAAATACTAATCAAATTCTTGATGATGAGACACTTAAAGTTCTACCTACTTTTAACAAATTAATTCTAAACATTTAATTTTAACTGAAGTGGAAACAGATGCTTTCATTTAGGACTAGGTATTAAAAATAAATTATTACATTCTTCTTTAAGGATTCAACTTGTTTTATTGGATGATATGTTCTTTATTCCAGCAACTTTTAAAATATAGCTAATTAGGGACCACAGGAAAGGCATAATTTAAAGGAATGCTTCTTTTGAACTAGAAATTATAGTGAAGAGGTGTTTCTGTCTGTATAGATCTACTGTGGTTTTTTTTCTTTCATTTTTGTTTTCCCTCTTAGAAGATGAAAACTATAGCTTAGCTATATGTGCAAGTGAGAGAATATAGAGGAAAATAGCACAGATTTGAAAAAAGTTTTTCTACTATCATTTCACTCTTGTTGTGTGAACACTATACTTGTTATTATAATTTATGGGATTATAATTTATGGGATCCCAAAATTCTTTTACTAAGAAAGCTTAAAAGTTTGCAGGGTAAAAAATTTGAAACAACTTGGCCTGGTAGTTGAAAAATTGACATAAAATGTCTGAATGCAAAAATACTTACTCTGGTACATAAGTGTGTGTATATAAAATGGATTCTATAGCTAAAACTTTATTCTTACAATATTAGTGTGTCAACAAACGTGAGCAATTCAATTTTTACAACAGCAGTTTCTGCTTTTCAGTTAGAAAATAGCGATATAGTAGCAAGCCTCAAAAGTTTCATTAATTTAGGTTTTTTTTGATGTTCATTCTCATCAGCCTCAGTAGACATTGACCCAGACTTGTGTAAACTTTCATTATGGTAATTTCATTTACACTGAAAAGAGTTTAATTCTGTGTGTTATCCCCTTGATATGAATTGGACTACAAAGGAATGTGTGTTTACTGAAAGTATAAAGCCTGAGGATCTACCCCATCATTGATGTTATTTTCTTAGAATACTATCAATGAATAGATTTCATTTACATGAAATCCCTATCCATATTATCTGAACTGTTTATGACATCTAACATCAAGAAATGTTTCATCATTAAATATTCAACACTGAATATGTTTTATTAATTCAGTCTTACAAAAAGTCATAGCAGGCTAAGAAATATTGCAACAGTTACACCTTGAATATGGTATGACTTGATCCTGGCCTCAAAAGCTTGTTCTTTTCCTACTCCAAATTATCAGATATCTGTGAACCCAGAATGACTTCTAAGGTGGGCTGTACCTATGAATTGTTTTCTTGACCAAAAAAAAAAGTAATAATTATTGACAATGCAAATAAAAATATTGTTGACACTTTAGAACTCTAATAAATGTATGTGTGTATGTCTCTATCAGATTCTGTTTGGGATAATCTCTATCCCCCTAGACTAAATTTCAAGATATAGATATATGCTCAGTGTTATTGTAAAGAACATAGTTTAACAAACTTTAAAGTAAAACGAATTTAAAAGAAGCAGCTCTCCTTAGGCTTAAAAAATACATGTATGTATTAACTCAGTGCTGAATAGACTATATCTCTTTCTCAGGGATTAGTACACAGGCAGGATATAATTAATACATTGAATATGTGAAACTAGTGATTTTATATCTCACAGGTTTTTCCAAACTATGGAGCCAATCAGTTCTGTGGTGTTTCAGATCATGGACCTGTGTTTCTATGCTAAAAAAGAGTAGTCCTCAGAAAGAATCTTTCCCCAGCCGACATCTCTGACAATCAGTATTCACAGTCAGATTTAGGGGACAGGAAACACCCTTTGGTCGCATGTCCTATCTGAAGGAAGAGAAAATAGAATTAATTTAGTGATACACATCTAGAAAGGAAATTTGCTGCTAGTCTTCAGCACAATCATGTGGAACTGAATTCACATCCACTACCTTGACATGCCTAGGTTACAGCACAGTCACCACAGAATTATAATCAATTATCTAAGTCACCCCATTGACATATTTTCCCACAGCTGATTACAAAGTTAATGTAGTTTTGCTGAATATACTCTGAGCTTGAGTGTCTCAAGTCTGTCAGCTTTGGTTTCTGTTCTTTCCAGAGTGGTAAAAAAATGCAAAAGTGATCTCTGCTTTGAAGAAGAACTTAGAAATGCTTAGAACAATGTAAAACCTATATTTTGGCTCAAGTTTCTCCCTCCTGATGTTTTTTCACTCACATAATTTGAAAGTATTCAGTTCATTTAGGCTGAAGGTTTTTTTTTCTCTGCAGTTCTTCTCTACTTCTAGCATTTTATTTATGGCTTTTCATTTTTTTCTCTCCTTGATAATTAGGCAGCACTTCTATATACCGACATCCGTACATCAAACAGAAGTAAAATCACTGATAATTTTGCCAGTGACATCCTACCCCAACACAAGAGGGTTTTTGAGGGTGTTTTTTTTTTTTTTTTTTGATTTTGGGGTTTTTTTGGATTGTGGTTTGTTTTGGTTTTGGGGTTTTTTTTTCAGTACTACCCCTTTTCACTACATTCATGCCCAGAAATGAGAAGGTCACTTGTTATTCAGGTGTTTTCTACCTCTTCACAGCTCTCCAGGAACACCAGAGGTTAAGGCTCCAATCTACAGATCTCTGTCCCTGGGCTGCATAAGAGGTCTGATTGCTTCTTTATAGCATGAAAGCATAACTCCAAAAGGGCATGCATATGAATTCAATGCACTAAAATACAGAATATCTTTATCCCACTCAGCACATACAGAGCCTTGTTGTCTGTAGAGCTTACAACATCATAGAACTTTCTTTTTTTTTTTTTTATTGGAGGATAGACTTAGGATAGTTCATCTGAACTAGCCTGTGCTAGGCTTCATTCTACCTGACTACTCATCTACTCTTCTTAGGACATATTCATATGGAGAAGACAACTCCATCATTTCTACCCAAAATTTTCTGAAGTGGGAAAGCTATTTTGCCAGCAGTCTTATTTCATTTTCTTCTCTGAGCATTTCCTATAAGTATATTCAATTTTATCCGCCTGTTACATTTCATCAGTCTCACTGTTCCTTTTCTCTCTTTTTATGCCCCATTTTATAATAATTTTCAGTCACAACTCAGGGGATTGTGAGCTTTCTTTTCCTCATTGATTAACTGGCTCTACCATTCAGACTCAATACCTTGAAAAACATTTTTTTTCTCTTCAGTCTAGACTTTTGTGTAGTTTGCAAACTGTCCTAGGTTACAATATAGATGTATTCTATTACCACCAGCTGTGGGCCATTAGCTGTTAGCTCCTGCTATGACCCATCCCTGAAAACAGACAATGGCCAGCAAGAAACCACTGCATGACTCATGGACTTATCTCATCCTATTGTGAGATGCTCCGCCCAGGAGGGAGGAGCCAAGCATTCCCACCTGGATATAGCCTGGCCTTGGCGCTGCCTAAGGGAGCCCTGTCTACTGGGTTCCCAGGGGACAAGAGCTATCACTAGACCTTCAGCTGGAGACCAGACCTTCCATAGGATCACTGCTTCAACTGAGCTACTTCATCTGGGCTGCTACCACCACCCTAACAGGGTGTCAGGTTGTATCTGACTTTGGCAGTGCTTTTTCCTTGTATTATTTCACTTATTTTAAATTGTTTTTCCTATTAAATTTTAATCCTGACTTGAGATCTCCCACTGGTTTGTGTTCAAACCAATACACAAACAAATTTTGGCCTGTGCTTGGAAACTTTGTAGGAAAGTATGAAGGGACCTTTTTGCCACATTGTGAATCTCTGATGAGCAGCTCACTGACTGATCTTTAAACACTTGTCCTTTCTCTAGAGAAGGGATTCTTCAGCATTTCATCTGATTTTGTGATTCAAGCACTGCTCGTTTTGCAACCACTGCTTTCTTTTAACAATATCACAGACTTGTCCTGATGTTGTTTCTATGGTAACCTGTCGTCCTTACAATTTGTTTGACCAGGGAGCCTACAATGTAGTTCAATTGTGCAACTGTGACTTAAAAACAGCAGGTGACATTTTAAAACAAAAACAGCAAGTTCCAGAAAAATCTCTACCTCCTATCCTCTAGATTTTTGAGTGGCAATAATTTTTTTCATTTATGAAAAGTGTGACATAAAAAAAGGAAGGAAAACATACACAGCAAAACAACCACTACCATGACACTATTGGAATAAAACTTGAGAAAACACTGAAGAGTATATGTATATTACTTTCTGATTTTCTAATCTCTGGGGTTTCACCTTGAATTGAAGTCATTTTAGGAACAGCAAAGAAAATCCTATTCTCTGGTATTACATGATATGTAATATAATATAGTACATCCAAATACAGCATAATATAAAATTATATAATAGGGCCAGAAAGTTCATATACAAATTAATGACTCAGGGCATCTTGTAACTCACAGTGAAAAGAATTATATTTTACAGTGTGCTAATAAAAATGCTAAAATTGCATTTTTATAAAGGATTTTCTTTTTCCTTTGTTTGTTTTTAGCACTGGGAAAAGAAATTTTGTGTTAGGAATGCTTAGGACCAGAGTCATTCAGAACAGGAAAATGAAATTGACCCATATTGCATCATGCTGGCTTTCATGCCGGGGTATTCAGCATCTCTACAGTTTTCTCTTGAGAGGCCGTAATGGGGAAATTAGTACAGTTAAAGTGACTCCCAGTTGCTTCTTCAGCTGTGTTGGAGTCACATTCTTTCCTGTAACTCCTATCATATTCTTCTTAACTTACACCCTTCATGAGTTACCTGATGGATAAAACCACATGGTCAAGTGACTCACAAATCTTCCTGGGCATACTGGCTGCATGAGCAAAATTTTTATTGAGATCTGTTTTATGCTTAATCAAATATAAAATTTTCCTTTTCTGGAACACATAGTAGAAGTAAAAACAATTAGGCTTTGCCAAGTGGTCTGAAATTAACTTTCCCTGTATTTAGCTTTTTTACAGGAAATAAAGAGATTTTGATGAAAAATAAAAAATCTTTTATTCCCTCACAAAATGACTCCATCTCCTTTTTGATGCTGAAACACTACTTATCTGGAAAACAGAGAAAATGTCTTGCATGGGACATTCCTGAAATTTCACCTTCTTCAGATTTTGATAAGGAAAATCCAACCATGAGATAGATACAATTTGAAATGTATAAAAGCTCTGAAATCTTTTAAATTAAAACTAAGCATGCCACACTGACCTTAACTGAGGCATTGCATGCTAAAGAAAATTTACCTGAGTTTTGATTGCTCAGTCCTGTTCTGTGAGCAAATTTACCAACACCATATACTTGATATAAAACTGTTTCAGATCAGATCAACAGAAACTGTTTGTTTAAATAAAAATAATTATCTTAATTCTTATGTCTGTGCTGATATTCTCTGGAAAAAAAGCAGATGTAAAATGAATTTTGCTTATGTTCTCACATGCAAATACATGACATACTCTAAGGAGAAGCTGTATGCCCTAAGTTTCTCATAGCTGGCTTCAGCATTGGTCCAGATTACTGCAGTACTAGAAAAAAAGAGATGCGTTCCTACCATCTAGATTTAGCATCTACAACATGTTGTTGCCTCTGACACTCTAAACTGGATCAGAGACATACTGAAACATGCCACATCTCCTGATAAAATAGAAAACATGAGATGAATTGCTGAAAATTGTGAAGAAACTTTTTCAGAGTCCATACCCAATGTATGAGATTTTTCCATCAGCAAAGAAGTCATATTTTTCATGCTAAGACATATGATAAAACACACAGCACAAAACAAAGCAAAAGCAATTTCATTAAGAAAATATATAATGACAGAAGATATGATTTCATGATAGGACCATTTCAAGGAATAACACATACAGAAAAGGACTCTGTAGTATTGATGAGAATGTTTTTTTAAAAACAAGGATTATTTTTCCTTACAAAGTATGCAATTATTCTGGAACTGTAGTAGTTCTTTAATGAGCTGCTTAAAGAGAAAAAGAATAAAAAAAAATCCTAAACCAAATCATAGAATAACAATAACGAAGGAAAACAAGCAATGAGGGATACACAGATCAGGTATTCAGGAAAAGACAGACACACATACCTACATACGTGTGCATACATAATCATTATATCTGTTTTGGTATTATGACTACATATATGCACATATTTTTATAATATTAAATAGCTTTTGACAACATAATACTCTAATTGTGACAACATAATAGTCAAAGCAATTAATATAACCCTGCTTTAATTTTGTGTCTTATTTGGTGTATTTGTGAAATTTAGGCAGAGGATAAAATAAACCTCTAGCATTCTGTTTCTGAATAGAGCTGAGTCTCAGGACAGGCTAAATTTAAATGGTCATCAAAGAAGCACAGCTTTTTTTTCATTTTAAGATGTAAGTATGTGTAGTTATACTGAGTAGGAGGACAGTGTTTTGCTTGAAAAATTAAAGAAGTATTTGGGAACTAGAAAATACAGAAAACAGAACCAAACTCTCCGTAAATTTGGAAATATCATTTTAAAATACATCACACATGAATTTCATTTTGAAAAGTTATCTGAATCATTCAATTAAAAAAAAAAAAGTCAATGCTGAAGCCAATAAGTGCTTTAGGTGTAAGTATGTTTTTCATGCACAACCTTTTTGATCAGCTATTTTTGTGAGTATCTCTTCTCCAAATTCTATTTCAGAGATACATCAGTAATATTGATTGTGTTTAATTCCTGGTAGGTTATTCTAAAACCATACTACATTCTTTCTCTGCCTTTCTTTCTGCCACTTGGAATTCCTTCATTCCTTTTGCTTTGCTTTGTCTTGCTTTTCCAAGAAATTAAAAGGGAGTTAGAGATGGAAGGTGGTCAGTAAGGGCTTCAGGTGTTGGGATATATATTTGAAAAAATAACTAAAGATGTTCTGCAAGTATTTCCTACAAATGAGAAGAATTCCCTGCTTACTATTGAAAAGATTTAACTAAATTTAAGCAAAAAAGGGGTATCTTGAATGACATTGAATGATGAAGTAGGTTAATGAATGTCCTGTCCCATGTTTTTCAGGTCTAAAGCAATTTTATTAAACTATTAGAACAAAGTGAGTGGCACATGCATTTAGAAGCAAAGTGAATTGATGAATACCTAATCATGTACTGCTGCTTTATATCACAAAAAAGGAACCTTCATTTAATTGTATTCAATATTTGAACATATCATGAGGCTATTTTTCTTTTTTTCTTGAAAGACAAATATCTTTTCATAGTTTTCTGGCTTTAGATAGTTATTATCCCTTAATATTTGATTCTATACAGAAAAAATCTAAAAGAAGAAAAAAACCCAAACATTTGTCAAAATGTAAGGTTTCACATATTTTAAATTTGGAATTTAATTTAAGGTTAAGGTCTTATTTTGATTGGATGCTATAAAGTGAATTCGCTGACATTTTATTTCAAAGGAATTTTACTGTGTGTTAATATTTTCTATAATAGAAAAATATCATTATTCAAAAAATATTTCTTATTTAGAATTGAAAATAAAGGTAAATTTTCTTTACAGAAGACCCGGGTTGTTTTGGAAATATTATATGCCAAAGGACAAAGGTGCATGGATTAGCAGGCTTAAAGTGAGTAAAGAGTAACATCGTTATTAACTTGTGCATTAATACTTAATCCAAGTTAACAGAAAGGTTAGATCATGCTCTCCCTGGACTCCTTGCCCAGCCAGCCTTACTCAGGGCTCCATGCATTCTGAGTTTCTTTAATAAAATTTTTTACTGGGATGAAGTACTTATTGTTCCTTAAATGGGCATTTTTTCCCTCTGCTTCTACGTTTGTGATTGCATATCATTATCACATTGTAGACAACTGGAGAGGAAACACAGCAGAAATTCACTCAGTTCCATGTTCTTCAGTTAGAACAACAATATAGAGACCTTTAAAAACCTAAAATATGGGTATTAAAGCCTTTTTAAACAATGTACTACACAATTCTGTCCACAATCTTCTTTCCCAAAATCATTGTTTCTCACAGTGGTTTAAAATAGCACAGCCAAAAAATTTTTGCTTTCTTTTCTGGAAAACGTTACTGTATTTAAGGGTTAGGATTAGGGTTAGGGTGGATGGGGATGGGTGGGGACTTAACAAAACATTATTTTCTTTCTTCAGCCTTCTGCTTTCAAGGCTAAGTGACAAGTCTTTCTTTTTAGCAGACCTTACTTCGTTATTTCTAATGACATCTGCTGAACTACTTCATTTTTTTTTAGTTGATCTGTATCTTTGTTGACATGTTGTTCCAAATATTAGGTATGTCTTCCACTTAAGATCTTTTGGGCAGAATAGGAAAATGCTTTGAAAGTCTCAAAAAACCATTCCCTAGACATTTTTTTTTCTTGGCCTTTTTTTTCTTAGGAGCATTGTTTATTGGTAATTGATATTCAGCCTACACTTCTGTATAGGCACAAGACCTTGTGATGCCGATGCTTTTCCCTATGAGGCATTTATTTTTGCTATCAACCACAACTTCAGACTCTGCACAAATCCTTAGTGGGATTTATGATATTTGTTTAGAAATTTTACTTACTTGACCAATTATTTTAGTAGTAAGAGTACTTGCAGGCCTCACATTCTCCCTTCCCCTTGCCCTATTCCTTTTCCAGAGGATCATCCCTAGCTTTGAATATGGATACTCTGTACTGCATCTAGATATTAATGAGAACATTAAACAATAAGAGATCCCAAAGGTACCAACTAAGGAGTTAGAATATGGATCTTTGTAAGATGTTCCTTTTTGGACACATTTTAATGAGGTCTTCATTACCTCTTCCACAATTTCGTATAATCTGAAATTCTCTTTATTACTTATAAGAATACTACATACAACCGGATAGGTTGTAAATGAGTAAATTATCTTAGCAAATATGGTAAGTAATTAAGCATATTTTAATATCATTTTTTCTTGACATTTCTAAATTTTATAATTATTGAACTTGGATTTAAAAAATTATCTGATGAGGAACGTGTGTTTATTAATTTGCCATGTATAGGAAATGCAAATGTCTGCTCTTCGTTTCTTTTGGCCCTGTTTCACCTTCATTTGAAGTTGGACAGTATTTTCATGCTTTACTTATCTTCAATAATCCCACCTGGCTTCTACGGATCCCTAAACTTAAAAGTCAAGTGGCTCTAATTTACTTTAGACAGATCTCTCACTACACAAGAATGATCTTTATTCGGCTTACTAAACTGAAGAAATGTACCTAATGATTTTTTTTAATTGATTCTTTTTCTCATTCTAGGTTAACCACATGTAAACATTTCAACAACATTACTTTTTCTACTTGGATAATCACAAGCTTTTGCTGTTCTGGGGGCATTTATTTTACAGTGAATACTGATGCTAAATAACATTGTAAACTTCATATTGGCCATTTTTAGCTTTTAGTATCTGTTAAGCATGTTATGTCTTCCACTCATAAAACTGTACTTTGAGAATGTTTTCCTTTTACTGCCTTACATTTGATTCATTGTAAGTCTTTGAGTCTTATCCTCCTAATTTTACTTCTACATGTTATAGGAATTCTTACATAGTAAACTCCAATAATGTGAAATAATTTTTACATTTTATATCCCTTTGACACGTTTCAGGTCAATTAAGAGCACATGAATGAGCTATTGTTCTTTTCCTGCATTTCTGTGCTTTCTTTTCAGCCTCTCTTATCAACATTTGCACACTTAATAATAATATTATTTTAAAATATGTAATTTACAAATATTGTTTTCTCTATTACTTTATTCCCAAAGAGTTTCATAGAGTTTGTTATTTTTAGTCTATTGTTAAAAGTGCTGTTCTAATCTACAGCTACTCTAGGTCTCCTTTCCCTTGCTGAGAATGAAGAACTCTCTTATTCTACGTTTACAGTCATATACCTCTCCTTTGACCCAGTGGAAATTTTCCTTCTTGTCAGAACCAAATGGAGAGTCTGTTGCTCTCTACTGTCTGTATCAAAATTTTTTTTACCAATTCATTACAAGAAATTACTGGATAATCTATTATTTATATTGGTTTTGTAACTACATGAATGTAAATTGGGAGCCCTGTTACTTTAACGTTATTCTGTTTATCTGACTTTTTTCTTGTGGAAACAAGTTGCTTATCATTTCTCTTAAAAGGACAATAAAAGAAATTCCTCTTAGCCTTCAGATTCCCTGTTCAAGAAAATTGGCATCTGACTGCATTCAGACTTCTGAGCTAATGCACAATATCCAAAGACCTCAGTCCATTATCCTGAATTGCACATTGTCTTTTCAGTAATGACTAATATTTGCATATTTTATTTATAATAAATGTATTATAAATACTAAATTAAAAAATTCAAAGGAAGTATCCATTAGCTTTCTCATTATTAGCCCTATATTGATCACTGGTTTCCTACAAAGTATATTTTGTCTGCATGACTCTCAAGACCACATGCAGATCAATTGTATGAATTTAAAGCAGAAGTATTTGTAGAGTAAATAACAAAAGTATGGTAACAGGAGATCTATGCAGAAGATTAATTTTATATATTACTAAGTACTATTTGAAAATTATATTTCTCCCTGGATGTTGCCTGATTGTTCTCAATGGCTGCACATGAAATTTCAGCCTGAATAACTGAAAGGAGTTTTTTTCTCTTGGGGACAGTCTTTATCACAAAAAACAACTCAAGAACGGAAGGGACCAAGAATGAAAGTTGCCAGTATTGTTCATTTCATTTTTCATTAAAGCTTCAAGGTATTTACCTAGAAAGAAGACTTGATCTAGCATCAGTTATAGAAGATTTCTCTTTATATTTTGCATGAGATTGTACAAAATACATTCAGGCACTGGTCCATGAACTTTTTTTTTCCCCTAGGAAAATTAAAAAATTTTGAAATGTATGTGTGATTGCAAGGGTTACATGTCATAGCATGATAAACAAATATTTTAGAATATGTTTAATCCAGAGAAAACACCTTTTCATTTTTGAAACCAAATCTCCATGAGGCTGTTACTGTGCTGTGTAGCAAAACAGAACAGAAGAAGGTTTATTTCAGTCTTAATATCTCTGCAGCTTTGACAGACATTAAAGAACCATGAGGTACTGAATCAGGTTAAGAAAAAATTCCACCTTTAAGCATTTATTTAATCTCAGCAGATGAACTTTCATGAGTCACAAATAGTAACAACAATTCTGACAGAACTAATTTTAAATAAATTGGGGTATTTTGTATGGAAATGAGAAAGAGGTTTAATCAAAAGAAAGAGCCCCTCTTTCTTGTATGTTTATACTCACTGGTTGATTTTTTTTTAAACAGAAATGCATCTTAGTAACTAAACTTAGCAAATTGCATAAAATATATCGAATCTATCTCATCACATCTTACAGTGATGATATTATTACATCAGCACAATCACAAAGTGATCTCTCTGAACTAAAGAACACAAAACCAAGTAAAAATGATGCAAAACAAACTGATTTAAATGAGCTGTTGATTTACAACAATGAAGTCCTCCTATAAGGCTATAATATTGTATATGCCATTGAAAGAATATGTACTTACAGCCAGAACCAAGAAATCCAATAAATTTGTTGCTATATTAGATAATGTGAACACTATGGTTGCTGTTTTCAGAGAAAAAAAAGATAATTAAATTGCATTATGAAGTGAAAGATTTATTGATGTTAGTACAGTGAGAGGCTAGACAGGAAGGAATAATCACTGTTTCAATTTGCATGAGCAAAAAGTAGTGCAGATGTGTGAAAAGAATTATTTAGTCTTCTTTTCATTAAAAAAGCTATTTTCAGGGGAAATTGCTGAAGTAGGCACTGTAAGTAATTATTTTGATTTACACAGCAATTTACACATATTAGTTAGCATTACCAAAAATATATTTATTTGTAATAGCTAAGAATAGGGCTCTGAAAGAAGCATTCTAATTGTATTCCCCAGTTGTTGAAACTATTGCTTGTAGTTGTTTGTTATGTAGTTTTCATTGTAATTCATAGAATCCTTCTTAAAAGTAGTTGCTTTTCTTTGTGTTTCATAACCATCCTTCTGAAAGATTGTCCCAGAGCTTTATAGGTATATATAGGTTATGGATAGACTATTATGACTATTATTATTTTTCAATCATGTTGCAGTGATAACTTTTTAGCATAGATAACCTAGGGATAGAAAATCAGACAAAGGGATTTTATCCTCCCTTGTGTTTATCTTGCTGTTATATTTATGGACAGAATTCCATTTTCCTTGATTAAATTGGCTGAGGTATTTTAGTTGCTTAATGTGACAGAGTTCACATTACATCTATTTTTATTACCCTGAATCAGCAATGTCATTTGTATCCTTTAGCCTTGCTGTGCTTTGCCATGATTTGCTTTGCTTTCTCCTTCCGAGGGAATATTCTGTTTCAAAGGTGTTTCCCACATCTTCGTTAGTGTTTCAAGATCATTACTAGCTTACTCAGCTATGATGGTCACCATACTTACAATTCAAAGCCTGCCTGTCACTCATCTCCTTTCAAGATGACACTGACCTTTAGTGTCATTCGTTTGCCTTTCCTCAGAGAAAAGTATTTCTTCAATCTTAGTTCCTGTGTATTTCTAGTTTAAATTATATTTTCATATGAACCATGGCTGCAGTGGGTCTGGCTGGGGTTTGGCTGGTATGAAGTTAACTGTTTTTCATAGAAACCCTTAGGATGCTCTGATTTGGAGTTTTGACTGAGTGTGGGTAATGCATCCATGTTTCATCTAATGCTGAGCAGTGCTTGCACAGGGTCATGGCTTTCTGTGGTTCTCTCTGCCTGCCCCCCAGAGTGAGTACGTGGGAAGTTGGGAGGCAACACAGACAGAACAGCTGACCCAAGAGAGCTGACCTGAACTTGCTCAGCAACAACTACTGAGAGAGTTGGGGCTTTCTTCCAAGTTAGCCATTACTCAGCCTGGCTGGGCATCGATTTTCATGCGGGAGGTGTTGAGTAATTGCCTTGCACCACTTCCCCCCACCTCCCATTTCCTTCACTTATTAAACTATCTTATCTCAAATCATGAGTGCTTATTTTTCTCTTCTGCACTTTCTATTCTCTCCCCCTTACCACTGAGGGAAGAGGGAAAGTGAGTGACTGTGCAGGTGCTTAGTCGCTGGATGGAGCAACCCATAATATTTCATAGAAGTTCTAAAACTTTCAAAATTCCTTCTCTGCACCAAAGTAGTTATCTAATAACATTATATGAGTTGCCCCGTTGTGATCTATGTTTGATAAAGGAAGATTGCATTTTATTTAACTTTTCTTTATCTCCAAACGTTTGTTCTCTCTAATTTGAGATCAAGTGCTCAGTTTTGTGTTTTCATGCATAGTTATTTCCTTCTCTCTCTTCTTCCACAGTCTAAACTCTTGGTGTACCCCTAGCATGATATAATTTAAAAATATTTCTCAGCGTACCTGGAATTTAAGCACAACTCCCTGTAGAACATGTACACATAAAAGAAAATGTTAATGGCCTTAATTCATAAATGTAAGAGGACCAAAATTTTCTACCATGAGAAACTGGTCAAAGGACTGACACCGGACGTATGGCATACTTCAGTAGGACATCAACAGCATGAAAGCAGTCCCTTGTATCTGTCAGAACTGGTTGCTGCAATATTTTGTCACAAAATGGTGAGTTTTCAAATGCAGCTACTGGAAAAAAAAAATACATATATCTATATATACAAAGTATAGCATCTGGGCCTTTTTTGGCAAGTCACATCCTATATAACATTAAAAGCAGGAAGATAGTTGAAGGCAATTTACATTTATTAGTGGGATCATATTACACAGAATGAATTCAATATTAGTTTTGTGTTCATATGTAGACAAAATTAATCACTATTAAAAAGACAAAGTTATTATTCACTGAGCGTGGAAATTATCTGAACTTTTTCTAAACTAAGAAGAAAATCTATATTGATAGTAATTATGCTAAGGGAAAGAAAGTGTAAAATGGACAAAAGATCTAATGTATCTTGTCTTAAATAGTAGTTAATCGTGAAAGCTCAGGGAAAATTTACAGAGAAGAACAAGTAAAAGTAGTACCCCCACTGTATTCTCTTACTGTTTGGCAATTTACAACTCGAGAATTTTCTGAACTAGCTGAATAACCATGATTTTTTCTGTGTCCTTCTGAATTTATGCCAGCATTTAGTGTTCACAGCTTTCCACAGCAAGGGTCCCACAGATCAGCTAAGTATTGCATAAAAAGTAATTTTCATTCACATGTTTTGAAATTACCTTCTGCTAGTTTCTTGTGAGATGCACACTACCAGTACAGGAATAAGTGTTGAACAATCACTCTTTATCAATTTTCTGGTATGATCAGCTCCATGGGTATCTCAGATTTCCACTATTAATCACCTGTTTTTCCTTTGGAGAAAATTCTTTCAGTTGATCCTTTCATTAAATCTATGTCTTATCACTTTTCTCCAGACTTTTTACATTTTTACTTTAGTAAAAGGTATGAGACGTGAGTTTTGACCACCCATATTATTCAAACATGAGTGAGCAATGGGAATTGTGTTCTACCTTCAGTCACGTAGTACAATTTAACTGTCAGAAGAAGTAGAAGGTTGTCTCTCTCTCATACAGACACATACTTCCTATATTTAGTAAATATATAGAACAGCTGCTTATTAGTGTAGGAAAGCTACAAATGTTCCTGACAGTTATTTCCTTAATACTTTAAAGAATTATTCATTTTTATATTTTTTCAAAGAAGTTTTGCAATATTCATTGCTGATCACAGGTCCTTGAAAATGGGTTAGAAATAATGCCCAGGCAGGTAAATTGTTTTTACTTGCCCTGAAGAGAATCCATTAAATTATTACATGACCTCTTAAAACCATCATGTTTAGGTTTTTGCCTTTTTTGTGTTCTCAAGCTAAAAATAATCACTGAAAAGACCAAAATAAAATGCTAAAATAAACATTCTTCCTCTGCCACACTTTGCACTGGAAGCCACTCAATCAGTTGTGCTTCCTTAGACAAATGGCAATACATTGGTATTGGCATTAGTAAGATAATGATGAGTTATTTATTTGGACTCCTTATGAACAACTTTATCCTGTGTAGATTTTAAATGCTATACTATTTTCTCTGTTCATAAGACTGCTTACAGGTCTTAAATTATAAAATGTTGAGAAACTTTTTTTATTAAGATGATAGCTGTTTTTCAAAGATTATTTAACTCATTATTTCAAAATTTCTCTTTCTAAATGAGTGCAGTTTGATCTTTTTTCTTGAGGAGTTGGTTTTGGTGAGAGCTGTAAAATAGGATTATTCATTGATTAGATACAAAAAGCAATGTATTAAAATGGAGTTATACTTGAAATTGTAATGTAGTATATATTCAGTTTGGTATTAAGAAGATCTTTCAGTGACTTTCAGGCAACATGACTTTTACACATGTTTTGATGTAATTGTTAATGTTGCCTCTAAAGTTTTAAGAACAAGTAAAAGAGCATCTAACTTCCTTACAAGGGCTAAACTGAACTAAGCGACAAAGAGAAACTTACACAGATAATTAGTACTGTTCAGTTTCTCAGCTGAATAATTAGTATAGAGAGACTGACTAGAAGCATATAATGGTATCCAGTAGATCCTACTCTAGGAACCTGCACAAATGTATTCACAGTGATGAAACATTCTGTTATAACTACCACTCACTGACCTGAATTAGATTGATATTCCCTTTAAACTGGTAAACGGCAAAGAGGGCCCTTTAGCTGACATTAAAGATCAAATTCCATAGTGGCAATACAGTTTGAAAGCTATTTTAACTATAGACAACTAATCAATGAATATTGCAATAATTTGTTGGACTTCACCTCTGTTATGAATGGATGTGGGGGTTTAAATAAGTCCTCGCCTATTGCCTATTGCCCCTCCAGCAGCAAGCAGTAGCTTTACTGAGGTGGCCAGCACCCCTAAACCCACTCTTATTTGCAAGTTCTTTAATAATGGCTGATTCAGTCAATTATAGAATGAATTATTTATTTTATGGACACAAAACTAACAGACATAAGACTTAAACTACTACTACACAGGAAAAAGGACAAAAAGAGACAACTAGTTAAATACATGTGGGGTTAAAGGTACCATTAATTTTACAGCTAGTGAAGAAATAATATAACTTAGGATCCAATGTTTCTTACCATCCAATTCCTGATGGAGCACACATCAAAGTCCTTTTCCTCAATTCCCAGGAAAGTAACCACGGAATTTGTGTCCAAACTCCAGGAATGAAATTTCACATGCTTTCAGGGTGTGTGCGTAGAAGGCTTCTGCCTCTGTGATAATTGTGTCAGCTTTTATAAACATAAGAACCGTGTCTTTTGGTAAAGAATATTTATTTTTCTTTTATCTCTTCCTACATTTGTTCTCTAGACTAAGATGTTGATTCTTAGCTGGGGGCCTGAGCCCTTTTGGCTCCAGAGATGACCCCATGCTGTGCCTGTGACCCGCCTGGGCTATCTCTTGCATATGCACCAACCATCTGTGGTAGAGAGGAGGTAGACATGTCCTGCCACAACCTCTCAAGAGAAGTTTGATATATCTCCACTTTTTACAGATCTTCTACTGAAATCTTCTCAATATCTGTATATCACATAGAAATATGACTTTCTGTCTATAAATATGCATACACTTATAACACATAAGTATCTAAAGTTCCAAGAATTATTTTGTTTACTTATAAGGGTCTGCCTTTAGCACAGCAAAAAAATTTATTTAGCAGTTCTGGTTTTTAACTTTTAATAGAATTTTAATTGAACAACAACATACTTTTCTGTTAAAATAGGAAGATGAATTCAACTCAATTGTGGCTCTAACAGTGGTGTTAAGGAGAGGCCTCAAGAAAAGCTACAAAATATTTAGGCAGGAAATGTGGAAAGCAAAGCATTTAGGTTTGAGCTTCTAAATGAATGGAAACAGACACGGACGATACTGAGAGGCACTTGGGAGGGTCTGGGGATGTGATTTTTGGGTTGGTGTTTTTTAACATTTTGGAAGAATTTGGGTTTGTTTTTTTAGCCATTTTGTTTGTTATGTGGTTTTTTTCAACAGCAGTGTTTTTATTTTTGTTTTATAATAGATACTCTTTTTTCAGACTTCATCTGTAGGTGATATACAGACAGCAGATTTCTCATTTCTTCATTCTGAATGATAGTGGCTTGATTCAAAATGGGATAAAAGCCTTGGGTCCAACTGCATTATATTTAAGTAGCTTACCATCTCTGGAGAATGGTGATAATAAAGAGATAAATATTTTAATTCTTTAATTTCTATAATTGTATATAGCCTTTTTATTTTTATTTTAAAGGCAAATCACATCTATTGGTCACCTGAAAACATCTATCTCAGTATAAAAGGATCTATATGGATTTTCTTCTAGTACTGTGAATTTAACTGGTTAAAAGTCTTTTCTACTTCATCACTGCATTTGTCATTAGATATGGCGTTCTCCATCAGATCATTTAGACCCTTATTTTAAATTGGTACAAAATTTAAATTGGTAATCTTTTTTAAATTTACTTAGGACATAAAAAAATTTAATTGTCTTAAGTTTTATATACATTGATTATATTTTGTTCAGATTTCCAGTTTCTGTAATTCTTGTATTGCTATTTCCTGTTCTTTGAAAAGGCAACATTTAAAGGCAAACAGAAAAGTTACAATGTAACTTTTTCCATAATTATGAGATCAAACTTATCTTCCTTTCTCTTATGCTTGCCATATTTTTGATTTTATGTGTGAGAGGTCACTGAGGTTGAGCTAAATTTCTTCTGTCTGTTACAATAACGGTGGTTTTGTATCTGCAAAAAGTTTGGCATGGGAATAGTGGTTGACGCAGATATTTAGGTCCCACACCTAATATCTGACCGTGTCTTAAGGACAGAAAAGATAATTTGTTTTTTACCCTTGACTGAATAAATTCATTCAGAGTGTGCAATACATGAGGTGGTTATACTGTTCTGCAGACAATCAGCAATGCTTTGATCATGAAACAAGTTGATAACATCACCACCTGTTTTGCCAACTTTCAGTTTTCCTAGTATTTCAGGCTGCTGTTTCTGGGAATTTGCCAACAAAAGTGAATCCTTCCCCCCTATTTCCTCTTACATGAATGGGATTATTTTTCAGAGAATACTATTGACACATAAGCATTTGGATGTACATTGTGCCTGTCATGGGCACTCCAGAAAGCTTTTGAAAGCAATATCCTCGGTGAATATAAATACCAGTGTAATGGTATAATTTGCAAATTATGTGCTATGAGACCTCATGGACCTGTCTGTGGACAGAAAGTTCCTGAAGTGGATAACCTTGGCAATTTTACTTGCCGTGAATAGGTTGATGCTATGGTTTCATCCCAGCCGGCAACCAAGTGCCACACAGCCACTTGCTCACTTCCCCACCAGCAGGATCATGGAGACAACTGAAAAGAGAAAAGAGAACTTGTACATTGAGATAAAGACACTTAAATAGGAAAAGCAAAAGTTGTGCACACAAGCAAAGAAAAACAAAGAATTAATTCACTGATTCCCATGGACAGGCAGGTGTTCAGTCACCTCCAGGAGTGCCCATTGTGTGTAACAGTGACTTGGGAAGACAAATGCCACTCCCTACTTCTTCCTTCTTCTCCCCAGTTTATATACTGACCCTGATGTCATAGAGTCTGTGTGTATTGGTTTGAAAATAAAGCAGTGGGAGATTGCAAGTTAGGATTAAAATTTAATAGGAAGAAAAATTAAAAATAAGTGAAATAATACAAGGAAAAAAAGCACTAACAAAGTCAGATACAACCTGACTTTTTAGTCAGGTTAGGGTGGTGGTAGCAGTCCAGATGAAGTAGCTCAGTTGAAGCAGTGATCCTGTGCAAGGTCTGGTCTCCAGCTGAAGGTGCAGTGGCAGCTCTTGTCCCTTGGAAATCCAGCAGACAGAGCTCCCTTAGGCAGCTCCAAGGCCAGGCTATATCCAGGTGGGAATGCTTGGCTCCTCCCTCCTGGGCGGAGCATCTCACAATAGGATGAGATAAGTCCATGAGTCATGCAGTGGTTTCTTGCTGGCCATTGCCTGTTGTCAGGGGTGGGTCATAGCAGGAGATAACAGCTAATGGCCCACAGCTGGTGGTAATAGAATACATCTATATTGTAACCTAGGACAGTCTGGAATATCCTTTGGGTCAGTTTGGGTCACCTGCCCTGGCTGAGTCTCCTCCCAACCTCCCAATCTCCTTGAAAGTGTGGCTGTAAGTAAAGAAGAAAAAGCTTTATGTCTGTGTAAGCCCTGCTCAGCAATAACAAAAACATCTCTATATTTAATCAACCCTGTTGTTGATAATTTGTTCGGCACAAATCCAAACCCAGCCCCATACCAGCTACAGTGAAGAAATTTAACTCTACCCCAACCAAAACCAACACAAATGACAAATAGGAAAAAGTGATTTTATGACGTTAGAAGTAGAGGAGCAAAAAATGATCAACAGGATTTTAAAAATCTTCAAATCAATATTGGGAGGGCAAGTAATTTCCATGTTTGATGAAGACATGGGGCATAGAAGGGTTTAAAATGGGGGCAGAAGATATAATCCTTTTCATATTTGAAATAAAATTATTAGCAGTAACAGACCATTGAATGGCATTTTAAAATATATTGTCACAGCTTGTGATGTCCTTACTATGTAAGTGTAGCCTTACAACTTGTAGTCTTGTTTATAGCTTGTGAAACATTTCTGAAGCCACATTTCCTGATATACTCTAATTAAAATATTTTTGCCTCTGCGATATCTAGGAAATTCTAAAGCAGGGTGATTTACAGAGTACTTAAAAAACTTTCTGGAAGAAATATTTTAAAAAATCACGTACTATACATCACATACTGCTGTCACTCCTTTAAACCCCAGCGCGAACTACAGAGAATTTATGTAAAATCACCAGAAGACTATGCCTAATGTAGATGAGACAGTCTGTTTCTCCATCTCACAGTCACTTTATGTTTGGAGAGGTTTCAGACAGAGATAGACTGTGAAGTAGAATGGTCTGTACTATAGGCTATAATCAATGTAAAATTGTATTAAAATTTTATATATCTTCCTAAATAAACTCTGATATTCAATAATAGAAATCCTAACAGGAAAAGACTAGAACAGCCCACTGATCCAAAACAATAAGTTTTAGGATTCATCATCAGAAAGTCCTTCCTTTAGAAAGAAGAATACAACTCCACTGAAGCTGCACTCAGAGAATTCTTAATTTACAAAGAGACACTACTGTACCATTTGGGGGGGAAGTTAAACAATTATTTGCCACCAAACAAAACAAAAATACACACAAAATAAGTTACGTTTTTTAAGCAACTTAATTAGGAAAGCATATGGTTAAAAAGTTTAGAAGAAATTAATTTCATGCATACCTTTCCCCTTTGTGCTGCACATCAAAAATATTCTGATAATGTTTATTGAAACGAAACAACTGTCTAAACAACAGCACATATTTTCTCCTAAGATTAGCCTGTGCAGTACAGCTGAGAAAATCCCACTGCCTCTGCAATTTTTTGGTGTGGATCTAGCCCCATTAGGAGGAACCACTTCTCCCGGTTCCCATGGGACATAACCCCAGATAGCCTGAGATCACATGCTGAGTAAACAATAATTTCACAATTATATATATTGCAGATTATGTACAGAGGACCCTGCTGAGACAGTTGTCCTGAAACAAAAAAGACAACTCCTAAAATTACACACACTTTGGTTCTGATCCACCTGGTTCAACAAGCTAAGAAGCTGTTTGGTTTCATGTATAGTCACAGTTGATGCAAAATATTCATTCTTTAAAAACACTTCTGCACAGGGGATGAGATTTTTCTTAAAGCTTGTGAGACCACCACCAAGACTGAAACTTCTCCCCAAATGATTTATGTTATTCATATATTTGATGCTTTATCAAGATATCCATTTTTGACACTTCTCCTAAGTTTTGACTTTTACTACACAAAATCTCTTCTGATATGGTCAGGTAGAGCCATCTAGTAGCTGGAGAGTAAACACAACATTGTGTAATGGCCTAGTGCTTAGTCTCCTGAAATCCAGTAAAAGGATGGGGGTTCTTGAAGGAAAAATTCATAAATTTGACAAAGAATTTAAGGTTTTACGTAACAGTCTGTGTAACTCTGTAGCTGTTATAACATGAGACCTATTAAAAGCACTTGAATGGATGAAGTAGGAATCCTATTTTGCTGCAAGAAAGTTGAAAATGTCAGCTCTAAATATTAATGGTTTCTTATCCTTTTTAGTATTTACTTTGTTTTAGTTCATAATGCAGTTCCAACCAGGAACAGATTGAAAGCTACTCCATGTGTATTTTTGTTATTTTCTGCCTTTTAAAATGAGAATTTACTTTCCCAGATTTCAGCAATTTCCCAGCTCATCATAAAATGATGTTCCACTTCTTTCTTTTTCACAGGACGATGACTGAGAAAAGAGAGGTGGCAAATACTCGGTGCTGGCTAATCAGATCTAACCTGCAGCTGAGCTGATCATTAATTTTGGGCAGTAGCAGAGGACTAATATTTAAGGGAATCCTATGGTGAGCTGTAGCTGCAAAGAAATCACATTTTCAGCATATTGTGCTCAACGTGGATATGTTTCACAATATATCACAGTGAGCACAGCTGCATAGTATGACCAGTTTTTACTATGCTTTTGTGATGAGGGGACTGTTATGTCAGTCACATAAATTTTTGGCATAGAAAATAACTCTTTCCGCTCATGAGAAAGTTTCATTTGCTTGAATTTTTGTGATCAAATCAAAAGTTTCGTTAGCAGATGCATTCCAAATATTTGGTATAAAAATATATTTTTATGTTTAAAGTCTGATCCAAAAAAAGAAAATCTGTGGGTTTTTAAAATTTTTTTTTGGTCTTCTTGCATTCTTATGCTCTTGAGGATCAGGGGGTTGTATGGGGTTGTCTTAACATCCCCTTATGTATTTTGTGATAGGTTTCCTCTTCTTATTGATATCTCTAGATCTTAAAAAAGCATCCATAGTATCCTTTAGTAAGAGAAAAGTTTCATTCTTTGTTCTTTGGCTCCAGAGTATGATTAGAATTTTATGAGTGTTGTACTACTAAAACCTCAGACACTATTTCTGATCTCCGGGGCCTTCCTGACTGACTTGCTCTGTCAGTCAGGGCAGGGTTTCCCAAGTCTTTACTTGAGCTTTACTAAGAGCTCAGTTTTACAAAACTGCACTAAACAATCTGCCTGAAGCTTAGAAATTTTAAGTGTGTTATTTGCATCATTATTTATTTACTTTTTTTGGTCATTTTACAATCTGCTTTCAATCCATCTATTCTTGTACAAATTCAGTTCAGGATACAAATTATGATGAAACCCCCAAATAATTAAATAGATAATACTCTTGACATTTTTCTGTAAGGTCCATTAACAGTAATGAATACATCAGATACCATAATTCTTACACGGGTATTGTATTCTCTCTGTAAATGATTAATAGCACAAAATGTATATGAAGCTGTGTCCAATGAGACCTGCTGAAATTCACATAGTTAATAATGCTTATGTTTGTCATTATGTATAAATGTGATGGGTACCTTGCCTATGCACTAAACTCTGACCACCTGCTGTCTCACTCCCACTCCCCAACAAGACAGAGGGATAAAATAGGATGAAAAAGCTTGTGGGTCAAGATTTATGAGAGAGAGAGATCAGAATTATGATCATGGGCAAAACGGACTCATCTTGGGGAAAAGTTGAACAGAGTTGTGGAGGAGTGGTGCTCCTCAGAGCTGGGCATTGGGATCAGCACTGTTTAACATCTTTGTCAGCAATATGAACAGTGGGATTGAGGGCACCTTCAGCATGTTTATTGACAGCTGTGTGGTGGGGTTGACACACTGGAGGGAAGGGATGGTATCCAGAGGGACCTGGACAGGCTTGAGAGGCGAGCCTGTGTGGACCTTGTGAAGTTCAAAAAGTCCAAGTGCAAGGTCCTGTACGTGGGTTTGCCAACTCCAAGCACAAACACAGGCTGGACAGAGAATGAATTGAAAGCAGCTCTGAAGAGAAAAATTGGGAGTATTGGCTGACAAGAAGCTCAACATGACCTGGCATTGTGCACTTGCAGCCCAGAATGCCAACTATATTCTGAGCTGCTTCAAAAGCAGCATGTCCAGGAGGTCGAAAATGGTGATTCAGTACCTCTACTTTAGCTCTGGGGTCCTCAACACAAGACAGATGTGAACCTGATGGAGCAAGTTCACAGGAGGGACATAGAGGTGATCAGAGGTCTGGAGGACCTCTTCTATGAAGACAGGTTGAGAGAGTTGGTTTGTTCAGCCCGGAGAAGAGAAGCTTCTGGAAAGACCTTATAGCACCTTCCAGGACCTAAAGGGGGCTACAAGAGCTGGAGAGGGATTTTTTACAAGGACATGTAAGGGTTAATGGCTTTAAACTGACAGAGAGCAGGTTTAGATTAGCTATGAGGAAGAAAGTCTTAACTATGAGGGTGGTGAGGCACTGGAACATGTTGCCTGGATGAGCTGTGGATCCCTGGAAGTGTTCAAGGCCAGGTTGGATGGGGCTTTGAGCAACCTGATCACAGGAAGGTATCCCTGCCTGTGGCATGGGGTTTGGAAGTAAATGATCTTCAGGATCCCTTCTAACCCAAACCATTCTATGATTCTAAGATTCTGTGTATTGGGCATCTCACATTGCTCCCAGGCATCTCGGTTGAACAAAGCTCTTCTGTTTAGTCAGGTGATGTGTAAGTCTGTCATAAGCAGTCTTGGTACCTACAGCAGCTGATACATGTGCTCTATCTTGTGTACCTATTTTAGGATGAAATGGATAATCATCCAGAGGTATTTAATGGTTTCTATTGATTAAAATGGGGACATCAGTCTTGATCACTGGGGAGAGTGGAAATCGCAAGTACAATTTTCCTGAATTGTTCCCACATTTATTCCTTTTTGATTTACCCTGCTAACAAGACAAAGTCCTTTATTGTGTCAGGCCTAGAGTAATACCTTTAAATATTGTATTTAAAAACAATTGCTCTCAGAAGTTATGCAGTGCCAAAAGACCCCCAAACTCTGCCTATCTACTTCTGTTATTGTCTGAAAAGGGAGAAGAAAGAAAATATCAAAAGCACAAAGATCTCAGTTGGTGATCTGGAGCAATAACAAACACATTATACCTAAGCAGGAAAAAGCAACGTTTCATTCACTAGTTTCCAAAATTGTATGTTAAGAATTTTGAACTTTCTTTTTCCCTGGTTTAATTGAAGACAAAATATTAACAGATAAGTCCATGAGATAATATATGGGGTTTTTTAATCCTTAACCAACAGGCATTTCTTACTGAAAAACTACAACACAGCAAAGTTTCTGATCAATCCTTGCAGTGCAATGCCCTCCACTGTGAACAAATAAATGGTACGTGTGAAAGATAATTAGATAGTGGCTTGGAAATAATATTATATCATCATAGCAGAGTCACAGGTCATGCCCATACTGTGCAACAGAGGGAAGTGCAGACTTTCTTAACTGGCCCTGACTGATTCAGCTCTGCAGCAAGCAGCAGGAGAGTTAAACCCAAGCTGTATTCTGTTTGGGCTGATTAATCATGCTAACAGGGATATAGTGTTACTGGGACTGAATCATAAAAACATGCTGGGTGTTATGCTGCTCCATGGAGAAATGATTGCTTGAGCCAATGAGAATTAATATCTCTATCAAAATACCATATTCTGCAGCACAGTCTTTGTAAGTTTCAAAGGGGACTCTTGCCAGGATTTGTTTTATTGCAACAAAATAGGTTTGGGTTGGTTTTTCTTTTTCAGGAGGAATTATATGGGTGTTCTTATTAAAATAAATTAAGGGAATCTCTTAACTGGAAGTGAATTTTGGCATAATACAATCATTGTTTCTGCAAATTTTAGTGTTTCTTGTGATAATGTGATTTTAGTTTGCTTTGAATTAACTGTCTTCTGATGTTGCCATAAAACCTCTTAGATTTCAGGGCTTTAATATGACATACTATTCACAAACAAGTGAAAACATTTCATGTAGGCATAGAATCATAGAATTTTTGCAAAAATTTTTACTTTTGGTAAAGTAAAATCATATAGTGCAACCTTTCACTGACATCACCTTGCCAATAGACCATAGTGTTAAGTGCCGTGTTCAGTCATACCTCAAATACTTCCAGAAAAGGTGACCATCTTCCTTGATGAGCCACTACAAAGCTTAACCACCCTTTCAGTGAAAAAATTTCTCCTAATATCTAATCAAAACCTACCCTGGTACAGGTTGAGAACATTTCCTCTCATTTAGTCACTTGTTACCTGGGAGAAGAAACCAATATCCAGTTCACTACTTCATCTTTTCAGGTATTTGCAGTGAGTGATATTCTCCAGGCTAAATAACTCCAGAGGCCTCAGCTGCTCTTCCTAAGACTTACACTCTGGAGACTTCACTGGCTTTGCTGCTCTTCTTTCAACACAATCCAGAGCCTCAATGTCTTTCTTGCAGTGAGGGGCCCAAAAAATGAACAAAGTATTTGAGGCATGACCTCACCAGTACCAAGTACAAGGGGATGATCACTGCCCTTGTCTGCTGGTCACACTATTACTGATACAAGCCAGCCTGCCATTGGCCTTCTTGGCCACCTGGGCATACGCTGGCTTGTGTTCAGCTGCTCATGTTCATCTGGCTGTCGACCAGCACTCCCAGGTCCTTTTCTGCTGGGCCACTTTCCAGCCACTCTGTCCCCAGCCTGCAGCTCCACATAGTGTTGTTGTGACCCAAGTGCAGGACCTGGACTCGGCCCACTGATCCAACCTGTCCAGAAATCTCTGCAGAGCCTTCCTGCCCTCCAACAGGTTGACACTCCCACCCAACTTGATGTTGTGTGCAAAATGACTGCAGACTTCGATACTCTCATGCAGGAAGTTGATATTTAATGGGACTGGCCCCAATACTGGGTCCTGGGGAACACATTTGTGACCAGACACTAACTGGATTTAACTCCATTCACCACAACTCTTTGGGTGAAGTTCCCACTTTTCCCAAGAATACTGTTTTTTTGAAGACCATGAAGTGGGAAAGACAATCATTTTCTATCTTGCCAAGACAAGTCTATGCATGTAAAAGTTTCAAACAAACTCCATACTAAATTCCTGAGTCAGAGCAGAACTGTTTTACAGCAATTCAAATACTGATTCTCATGCATTACCAATTCCTTTATCTCCCCCTATCTTGTAGATGTTTTGGAAACAGGATTGGACAGACAGGCAGGTGATTGCAGTCTTGTGTCCTAAGCAGAGTCATTTAATAGTGATAATAAAGGGAAATGGTGAGCTTGTGAGCTTGTGCAATACTACTCTTTAGACAATGCCAGATGTGTGCAAAGAACACTAAATTTTCCTTGTGCCATAATATTTGTTTCAGTTTCTTCAGTAGAATAAAAATGATACATATTTTATGGGCTTATAAATGTAAAACTTTCATAAAGTACATTCAGTAAGTTGCCAAATAAATCAGGAACATATTTTAAAAATGTATGAACAGTTGCCTACTTTCATATATAAATTCAGTTTAAAAAATCTGTATATGTCAATATAGTAACTGAATTAAAGCTGTATATCTAACCTACAGTCCTCCTAGCTTTTCTGTAAATCTTCTCCATTGCCAGAATAACAAACCTTTAGATGAAAACTTATGATAATGGAGACTTCTTTCTACAGTAACTTTTTTTCACTCTGACAGTAGCCACAAATTGACATACAAGGTCTGAAAATACCACCTATATCAATATTTAATGAACTGTTATTGCTGACTTCTTTTGCTTGATGTGCAGTAAAAAGAAAGGTTTCTATTGTAATTTTCAACCTGTATCCACATTTATAAATACAACGGAACAGAAGGGAAGGGAAGGGAAGGGAAGGGAAGGGAAGGGAAGGGAAGGGAAGGGAAGGGAAGGGAAGGGAAGGGAAGGGAAGGGAAGGGAAGGGAAGGGAGGGAAGGGAAGGGAAGGGAAGGGAAGGGAAGGGAAGGGAAGGGAAGGGAAGGGAAGGGAAGGGAAGGGAAGGGAAGGGAAGGGAAGGGAAGGGAAACCAAAGGAGGAACCAAACGTAAAAGGAGAAATCCATTTTACATATAAAGCTGTTGCCAAGTCCACGTTATTTTGCTCTTAGATTCAGTTTTCTAGTTCTGTCTTGCATTCACAATGCCTATTCACAAAGCCTAGCTAAAATGTTCCCAGCTATGGAGATAGTTTTCATGTATGCAAGTAATTGTTATCGGCATCAAAGAGAGCTACACAGTCATCAAAAGGAGTAAAGGCTGTATTTAGGGCTCATTTATTCTTTTTGTACATGGCAAATTTCTACATCCTTTGCCATAGCTTGAGAGCATTCCCTACAGGGATGGGGACATAAGACCACATTGTAATCCTGAGACTGCTTAAGTAATGGGCTTATCCAGAGTGTATGCTGAGAATGGTGTTCTATGTATTGCCATCTGACACTATTCAGGTGTCAGGGGATCCATTTCCTTCTCTTTCTCTGGAATAATGACAAGAAAGATCCAGCTTTTTCCAAAAAAAAAGCATGATAAGGTGTCCTTGAGGGCTTCTTCTAATGGTTGGTACAATGGTTTATATTACTCAAGTAGGGCAAAGTTATTCAGATGACAGCATTATCCATACCTTACAAATGTGTAAGGACAGCAGGGAATATTTTCTCTTCTTGCTCTAGCCCTAGCACAAGTGAAGTATATAAGTTTAAAATACGTAGCTCAGCTCTTCACCATTGGAAAAATGCTTATGTTGTTAGGATTCCCAGCAACTTCAGGCTGAAGAAAGATGAGATAATTCAGATGTCTAAATTGCTATGAAGGGCACTGTGGTTGACAATCACCAAGATGTGAATGCAACTATTGCCCTCTTCCTCTGAGTCCTACTCACATATCTTTGTGAATATCTTCATAATTCTGGATAGCTCCAATGCTACTGGAAGTTTTATTGCTCATAATAAACAGTACCTTATAATACAGATCATCCTACTGAAGTTAAAAGTATTTTTGTTAATGGTGCAAAATCATAATGAGATTTTACCCCATACTGTCCCTAAAATCAAAATAAAAAGCGATTGTTTTGAAAGAACTTTAGTGAGGTGAAAATTTTGACAGGTTGCAGAACTCAAACGACTGTATTTAGTTCTATGAAGCCAAGCTGACTCTTTGCAGAAAAGAACCTGGGATCCCAGTGGACAAGTTAAACATGAATCTGCAGTGTAGCTTTGCAGAGGAGAAACTCAGCCTGAGCACCACAAGATGAACCAGTTAGAATAATTCCATCAGGTTCAGGGTGGTGGCTTCTCCCTTCCATTCAGCACTCAGGAGAGTAGTTTTGGGTTCCCCAATACAAGAAGGATATTGATATACTGGAGCAAATCCAGCCAAGGATCACCAGAATGCTCAGGGGCTGGAGAACATGATGTGTGAGGAGAAGCTGAGAGGTGGGTCTAAGACAGGAAGAGATATAATTATGTTTCAGCTACTCAGTGCTAGAGCAAAGTGGGGAAAGATTTGCAGATGCAGAGTCCTCCTGAAGTTGCACAGTGATAGGACAAGAGGCAATGGGCACACACGATGCCATATAGGAAATTTTAATTAGATCTGGAGATGTTTTTACCATGAGGGTGGTCTAACACCATGACAGGCTGCTGAAGTAACTGGGGAACCTCCACCCTTGAAGATGCTCACAACTCAACTGATCAGAGCTCTGAGCAGCCTGATCTATGCAAGCCCTTCTCTGAGCAGGTGGATGGACCAGATGTTCTCCACACGATCACTTCAATCTAACATATTCTAAAATTATATGATTATATGATTATATGAAAACTTTCAGGTGTGGAAGTTATCTAGTGCTATTTCTGTGACATGTCATCTATCAAACAAGTCATTTATTTAGAGAATTTTATCAAATTGGTCAAGCATGACTTCCCCTTACTGAATTCATGCTGACAATCCTTGATGATTTTCTTGCATTCATATGTCTGTAAATGGCTTCCAGGATTAGCTGCTTCATGAAACGTTGCATGTATCAATTACATTCCTAAGTTAGTTAAATGAATACATAAATTAATCACATACAGTTGCAATGTATGCAAAATTGTATTTGGTTGAACTCCTTTGAGAGATAAGATCATTGAAAATTTATCATTTAATTCTAAAATTTAAGGTTGCAGATGTACTAGATAAATCCTTATCCTACAATATATTGAGGCACAAATTTACGCAACACATCTCTAAGAAAAATATCAGTTAATAAATCATCTGGTGTACAATATGCAATTCAATCATAGGTTGGCATAGAAACTAGGTTCAGCATTCTCCCTAGCAGAGAGAAAGCAGTACAAAATCTTTAATGCTTGCAAGCTGTTATTCTTAACTGCCTTATACTCTCAAAACTGAGGTTTACTGTCCAGAGACACTTATAGAAAACTAAGCTAAATAAATCAAGATGACTGTAATTGTTACCATGAATCCTTACTGGTCTCTTTCCAAAATAACTATAAAATGTTGCAATTGAGGGTTTGGCTTTACTGTATATTTTGTCTACATTATTACTTCAATCCAAATACCAAAATCCCCTGTTTAGCTTCAGAAATCCTTCAGAGTTGAGTTAATTTGATCAATAGTGGTAAAGTGAATGTTGCTGCTGCTCAGGATGATATTACTTAGGGGACTACAGAAAAACTTCTCATTCTTTATATGTTATGTGATTTTTTGCAGTGATTTCACTCACTCTGCTTTTATCGAGTTTCAGTAACTTAAATGTGACAATACGATCCAACCTCTGTAGTGCAGACAGATTGAGCCTAAAAAAATGGATGTGCTGTCACATTGAGGGAGGTAGCATTACATACGTAAATATCACCATTGGAGATGGTGTTTGGAGACCAAACCCCACATTTATTACAATCCTGTAGCCAGCACAAGATAGATAAATAAATCAAGTTAGATAAATTCGGTCTTCAGTTTGTAGAAAAATTCTTCCAGTTGTCAGTAATGAGAATTGTAGAACAATAAAGAAGTACAATGGTAGACCATATTTAATGAAATTAATAGATTTATCTTACTAGTCATAGCTAGGTATTATTTTTCAAGTATATATTTTTATTATGTCCAGACTGAATAAGTCTAAATTACTATGATTGCAGCTTCAGAGATCGAGCTCTGTTATACATATGTAAAAACTCTTCTAAAAATTAAAGTGGAATAGAATAGATTACTTTTAAAAATTTCAAAAATCAACAATGTTTTGTATTAGTAGGTTTACAATTTCTTACCTCAAATGTTAAATACTTATTAAAATAATGATGATTTTTAGATCAGGTGACAATAATGTGATTTTCTTGTAACAAAACTAAATTAGTATACATCTCTCTATATAGATGAATATATATATTATATATTATTTATATGGACTTACAGAAACATTTTTCCATGTTTAAAATAGGAGTTAACAGTGACCAGAGTGCATATTAGAAAAAGGGAGAGATGGAGAGTGGTAAGTGGTAGAAGCTTAATTTCTGCTTTAATATGAAAATATTTCTAACCCTGTGCATCTCTATTCCTTGGTCTGAAAGCACTGAAACTGGAGAGAAGTTGTAAAAGGAAATGTTATCATATTGAGACATGAGGGTGTAACAATAACACAGTAAATAGTAATGCTTTTCCATTCCATTATAAAAAATCTTTTTAATGAGAATTACTTTATATTATTTTCAAGTGGAAAATAATTATTTATGTTTCTGTGAACATATTTAGGAAAGCAGTTTGATTATGTATTTTAAATTATTCAATTATGTGAAATGGAGAAAAAAAAGAAACTGTTTAATCTGATTTTTTTTTTCCTTTCCAGTTGAGTCCATATTTTCACCTTTTGATGGACACAGCCTTGATTGCTGGAGTTGGTTCAATGTTATAGATACTGTGCAGTACCTAACTCCAGAATTCAAGGTTCTGCCAAACGAAGGATTAAATGGTATCTACACATAAAATCTTTGCTCTTTCACTGCTTTTATTAACAAAAGTGATGTTATATATAATGCAATGTAAAAGTCTTTGAATTATTAATGGCCCAGAAAAATCAAATAGTGTATACTTTATCTGTAGAGTAAAGGAGAAGGAAGCTAAGAGGAAATAATTGCATCTTCAGAAAGCTCAGCTGTGATTTCTCCAGGGAAATGGCTGAAGGCATGGCTTTTCCCACCTTATGTAGTAGTTTAATGCTCTTAATAAGACGTTATAATGAAAGAAACATTATTATGAGAGAAAGTTAAGAAAATTTGATATATTCTCTTGAGGATGTTTCTTATATTGATATTTTTTGGACTGTGACAGACAAAACACTGATAGTTTATAAATCTTATTACTTTAGGATGTACAAGGTTTGCCTCAAGCCACAACAGTGATTCTCAAAATGATAGGAAACATTTAATCAGACAAAAGATGGTCTATCTATGCTGAAACAAAATATGTAGTTAAGTTTAGAATGAGTGGAGTACTGGAGTCCACACATCTTCCTTGAACCATGAGGCAACACAGAAAGCAGAATTTCCTTTTATTACTTTCAGAGGTGATTACCTATAGTCTTAGGGTAAAAATCTATTATTAAGTCACAGTCCTTTCGCGTTTCATGTTGTTTCAGGAGGGTATCTATATTCCATAAGGGTAGTTTCTTCATTACATGTATTTACATTAAGTAAATTCTACACAAATAATGTAGGAATACAAGCACAACACAGGGTATTTTGGTATTTTGTACACATTTGAAATCCCTGAAGCCTAGCTTAATCATGGTTGCAATGACTCAAAGTCTCTCAAGGGCTTCTGTGAACTGTCTAGTTATGGTGGTCAGAGAAAAGATAAAAGCAGGACAGTTGGGAAAAGAGGTAGGAAGAAACATTCCCATTGTCAGAGAAACTTACTATGAAAGTAAAGGGTAATATTGGCAACAACTATTAAGATCTCTCACTTGAAGTTCTACCTATCTTATTCCGTTTTCCATTTGGATAGATTTTTGGCTTATTCACATTACTTCAACTGTCATGTAATGTTATTTGTCTAACAACTTGTTTGCACTCAGAGATTAGCCTAATTCTTTAGCAGAGATCACCTTGTTACATTAGTTTTCCTTAGAGCATCCTTTTCAATTTGTCGTAATTTAACCCGAGCCAGAAACTAAGCCCTACCAAGTTGCTCAGTCATTCCCCCTCAATGAGATGGAGGAGAGAATTGGAAGGGTAAAAGTGAGAAAACTCATGAGTGGAGACAAAGATAGTTTATTAGGCAAGGCAAAATCCACACATGGAAGCCAAGCAAAACAAGGAATTAATTCACCACTTCCTGTGGGCAGGCAGGTGTTCAGCCATTTCCAAAAAGCCAGGTTCCATCACACATAACAGTGCTTAGGAAGACAAACACCACCACTCCTGCTTCCTCCAGCATTATATGCTGAGCATGATGTGATATGGTCTGGGCTGTTCCTTTGGGATCAGCTGTCCTGGATGTGTCTCCTCTGAACTCATGCACCCCCAGTCCCTGCACTGGTGGGTGGGGTGAGATGCAGAAGAGACCTTGGGTCTGCGGGAACACTGCTCAGCAATAATGAAAACATCCCTGTGTTATCAACACTATTTCCAGCACATATCCAAAACACAGCTCCGTAACAGCTACCATGAAGAAAATTAACTCGATCATAGTCAAAACCAGCACAAAATTCTAGATGAATAAGAAGGTGCTCTGAACACCAGATTTTGTTGCATTCAGACGGGCTATGAATTACAATATCAGTACACATGTAAACCTCAAATTTTCATGAAAATATATCTCATTGTTTTCTCCTAAGTGGACTGAAAGGAAACCAAATCAGAGCCAGCCTTTACTAAATTGCCTTTGTTTACTGACTATGGTTGTGACAAATAAGCTCATAATACTTTTCTCACTGATGGCAATAAAAAGTAATATATCAAAGTCAGTGGGACTTGAGAAGAATAAAGAAAGGTAGAGTTCATTGCAAAGTCCTTGAAACAAGTGGAAATATTTATGTTGTCCTCAGAAGGAAATGGCACATGTACGACAATACAGGAAAATCCCTGTTTAAATGTCTTGGCTTCTCATCCTCTAGAATCAATTCAGAAAGATAGTTTTGCCACTACATGAAGAATATGATCAATAACTCTTTATGCTGAGTAAGTGAGCAGGATGATGAAACATTCTTAAATGGTTCAGAGAGTACTTGTGCTAGGCATGCAGCTGAGATCCCACTTGACACTGGAATGGAAGTCTTTAAGCCTCGCAGGAGTTTTCCATCAAATGCAATAGGTTTTATCTCAGGCCTTGGAAAAGAAACAGAGGACTTTTTTTTCATTTTGTAAATGTGTGTGTGCATATATCTCACATCAATATCCTTCATTCTATTAGAAAGTAACAACATTAAAAAAAAAAAGCATTGGGGAAGGGATAAAAAGAGAACACTTAACTATAAAATATATTCATTAGCAAAGACTGAACATCTAGAATCCAGGAAATATATGTGGGAATTACACTATAAGCCACTGTACATAGCCTATGCCATGCACCTTTTTTTTGCCTTTTCTGATTTCACTTTTCTCTGAGTTGTTATCTAGTATTTGATATCCAAGAGAAACAAATATATGTGGACATTTTATCTTTTCTGTGCTTCTCAGAACTTAAGGCATTTATGAAAGTCTTCATCTGTGATGAATTCCAAAATCTATTTAGGTCAACCACAACAGCATGGTCCTAAAATACAAAAATTAAAAAAATTATCTAATACCTCACATATTTGGCAAAGGGGTACCCATACACCTCCTCGTTCCAATGCTACAATCAGCTTTTGAAATACTAATATTAAATCTATAAGAATAGATCCTTTCAGATTAAAAAGAAGAAAGAGCTAAAGTGGTACTTCACTTTTTCTTACAAAAGAGCTCAGTGATAAAGATTCTCAGCAGATTATGAGGACCTACTGTGCTAAGCTGTTTCCTTCTCCAAAAATGCTTTCTTTCCAGGGGTCTCCTTTACATTTCAATAAACTCATTCTAAGTAATATACTTGATTGCATTTTTTATATCTAAAATATGGTCTAGAGTTTATATTGTATGTTCTTTAACTCAAATTCAATTTGTTATATAAACAGAATTTATGTAACTGATTAACTGGCATCAAATTAGGTCAAACACTGTTGACACAGTTTGGAGCTGTAATTGGTTTCTCTAATTGGTAACTATAAACCAGAATGTAATCAGCTCAGAATAAGTACACTCTGTGCCATTAACCAGTAAAGTTTGGGATCTCTTGGGAAAGCTTTGGGAGTACGCTTCAAACAGGATTAAAAGTCTATCAGCTTCTGTTTTGCTGTTTTGAAATTTATTTTGTAGAGCCAGCCACGAGAAGTATAATAACACATTTTTGTTAAACAGCAAGCAATAATGTTAACACCTCTACCTTGATGTGGAAGCCTCCACCTTAAAGAACAGATTTGAACATTATATCCTTTTCCTTACTGCAACTGAAAAATCAGATTTCAGATATAGTATTCCTGACTGAAATGTGATAAAATTATGTGTATCCTTTAAACAGTTCTATCTCTAGTTAATAAAGTTATTCAGAGGAACAGAAAAATCAGGGAATTTTAAGCCTTAAAAGCTTTACGTAATATCATAAAAAAAAAAAAATCTGCCATCTTGTTTGGGATGATCAAGTATATCTTCTGCTCTCAGGACAAAACCCACAGAAAAAATTTGTGACCACTTCCAGTGACTGGAGTCAGACTGATATTAATTTGCAAAACCTCATTGTCTAAAAGTAACATTGTCCATATGACTACTAATTGAGGCTATACTATTTCTTTGCACAAATCATAAATTCTATGGATATGCAAATAAGACTAGAAGGAAGCTCAAGGGGTCATCTACTCTGTCTCAAAAGTAGATTCTGCAAAAGCATTGGTGTGTTTTGCCTACATTTTTCTAGTACTCTCAAAACAAAAGATTACACAATGTTCTTTAAAATATCTGGGCTTTATTATGCTTTTCTTTCCATTCCCTTCCTTTCCCTTGATTTATGAACTTAATCATTTCATGACATTACATTTTCTTTCACCTTCTCAGTGAGTTCTTTCCAACTTCAGAGTCAATCTAGAGCACATTTGTGATTTGATTGTAGTGCCTTTGTATCAATTATTAAGAGTGTCTTTCAAACAGGAGTGGGGTGAGAATTTACCATTATAAACTCAGCCCAAATATAGCAAACAAGCTCTGAGATACCTCATAGAATTATAGAATCACAGATCTTAAAGATCATCTGGTTCAAACTCCCATGCCTTGGTCAGGGACCCCTTCCACTAGACCAGCTTGGTCAAAGACCCATCCAACCTGACCTTGAGTATTTCCAGGGTTGGGGAGTCCACAACTTCTCTCATAAACTTCTTCTTTTCCTCTCCCTCATGACCCTCACAGAAAAGGATTTCTGCCCAATATCTGCTCTACACCTGCCCTCTTTCAGTTTAAAGCCATTACCCCTTTTCCTATCACTATCTGTCCTTGTAAAAACTCCCTCTCCAGCTTTCTTGTAGTCCCCCTCCAAGTACTGAAAGGCATAATATTAATGTACAGTTACAGAAGTTATTTTCATGTTGATGTATTTTTGGTGGTCAGTTGTGTCAGACCCTTCTTGAAGTTCAGGATTTAAGTAACAAATGAATGAGAGACTATACATTCTAGAGTAGCACAGCAACATTTTACTACAAGCCTGGGTCAACCTAGTTTAGAGAGTAGTTGTCACGCAAAGAGAAACACTAACTTAAAGTAGTGTCTGACAAGGTGTCTGGGGTTGAAGTTATACTTGGGGAGTTTTTTTCTCTCTTATTAGTCTGTTCTTATAAGACAATAAATGTGTAGATACCTGTATAGAGATTAATCAAACTCAAGAGTATGTGTATGTCCAGTGGTACTCTGTAAGCATTTTGTTGTAATTAGACCACAGTGAAACATCTTGTTCTGGGCTACTCATTAAATCATGGCTATCAGTTGAATTTAAATTTCTTGGGGTTTGGGGTTTTTTTGGTAAAATCATTCCAAAATTGATAGAAGGAAAATATTGCTAATAATCAGTATTTTTCAAGTGATGATAACATTATCTGTGTGTGAATATTAAGTAACTTTAGTATTGTATGCTCAAGGTTAAATATTTTTGAAACTTCCCAGTTTTCAGAAAAGAGTGAAGTCTTCCTTATCAAATCAGGCCTTTTATGAGCAGAATAAGAGCCTGTACTTTTCTTTTTGAAAAGAGTAGTTCTTGTAAACCAGCACATAAGTATATTCATTAATATTTTAAGTTTAAATTATTTATAATTCTTTGATTCAGGGTGTAAATTTATACAGATTTTCCAGTCTATGTGGCACAGAAACAAAATGCAATCAAGACAAAAAAAGAAGGTCATAAGGGACTCTGAGAGATCATCCAATCCACTGAAAAAGACCAGCAGAAAATTGAAATGTGTTGAAAATTTGTCTGTAGAGCTTTTCACATTATGTACAGCCTTCTATTAATTATTTCATTTCTCTATCAGAAATGCATCAAGTCCTATGAAATATAAGGATGAGGTTTTTTTCCTTTTTTTCAACATCTTAAGAACGAGTAAAAGAAAGATCTTGACCTGAATTATGACACATTGTCTCTCTTTAAATAAAAAAATTTTGAATATTGAAGCATCATGCCATATCTAACAAATCAAATATGCCTTCAGTGTTAAGCCTCAGTAGATTTATTTGTTCATTTCAGTTTGCCTGCAGTCCTTTATGTTACAGAGTGCTTAAATCCTAGAATGTACCATATCTTGGAGTGGATAAACTGAACATTCAAATTCCCTTTATCTTCTTTACATAATACTAATTTGTTTGCTCTCAGCTCTAAATCAAGAAAGAACAGTGAAATATTAATAATGCCCATATTATTCACCATGTAAAACGTATACACCTAACAGGCATTTGAAGTGCTGAATACAACAGATACATTTCCTTAGTGCCGTTTCCTTTTACTGCTGCGTCTGCTTCAGTTCATGCATATGCAATTATCTCTAGACAGGAGCTTTCTGATAATCAGTGGTCTGACAGGGTGTTGCACTCACAGCGAAGACAAAATGAAAGGGTCACAGCCTCACTAGGTAGTGTCTACAGGGACTTTTTATTTTTTTTTTAAGGTATCATTGTCAATACCTTTATAAGGCCATTAATAATTTCACTTTAAGGATTGCCTCAAAGGGAACCTCCAGATCACATTTTTCTTAACAATAATAATTATGCAGTTATGGGCATAACCAGATCTTCAACACCAATTAAGCAAAACGTGCATGTGCTATGAGTTAAGAACCTCATGAGGTCTCATTGAAAAATGAGCAATAAAAAACCAAAACCCGAACAAAAACAAGACAAGAGACTAATTTTTAAATGAGCAATAAAATGCCTTAGTACAATGGAACTCCTTTTAATCATAGCTGTAACATTGCTTAACAATTTGGTCTGATTATGCAGGATTAGGTTGCTTATTACCTGCTTCATATTGAACATCTTCATGCATGTCCTTTCTGTTATTTTATGTTTTTCAATTAACAGTATAGAAATAGCCCTGCTTGAAATCAAGACTCACATAACTCAAAATTCTATTAGAATTTTGAATTCAAATTGTGTCTACTGGAGACATGATACTTGGAAGATGATAAAAGAATTCCACGCCAAGAAAACAGTAGAGAAATATGACCATACCATAAGTCTGAAAACTGTAAGAGTGTCATCTTTGCCACAGCAGCAAGTGAACAGGTATTTAGGAGTGAGGTAATGGTAAAAGGAATAGGAACCCAGGTGACATGCTGATGAATGGGAAGACATTTCTTTCAAAGTTATAAATCTTGTGTCACTGCCAACTTCAGCTTTTATATGCAGGGAACCCTCCCTAAGAAAAGAGGACAGCTGGACAATAGTTCATCTGACAAAGTGAGGAGATATCATCTCTGAAAGTAAGTTTCCTAGTTCAAACAGCAGAGCTTTTAATGATACTTGATAAAGGAAAGTGGATAAAGAGAAAAGAAGGTATGGAAACACAGTAAAGAACTCATACTCCTTATGTGAAAATAGAATGACCAGGGATCCATTTCAAGTATTGTAATACAGATGCATGAGTATGGAAAACAATAGGAATTAAAAATTGATTAATTGTGCAGAGTTATGATATCAGTGGGGTTAGAGAGTTTTCATGAGATAGTACAAATGGTTGGAGTGCTGCACTGGATGGACACTGGCTCCATTAAAAGATGCATTAAAAGAGCATGCAAGCTAGCAGCAAGAATTGTGGCATTTCATAAAGATTAGTTGAAGAGCAATGGTAAAGTTAGGGAGGAAGACTCATCTTGCAGATGTGGAGTCTTCCTGAAGATGCACAGTCATAGGACGAGAAGAAATAGACACACAAGTTGCCATATGCAAAATCCAATTACATCTGGAGATGTGTTACTTTGAGGGTGGTCAAGCAGCATGAGAGGCTGCAGTAGATGTGGAACCTCAACCCCTGAAGATGCTCACAACTCAACTGGTCAGAGCTGCAAGCAGCCTGAGCTATCCTGGCCCTTCTCTGAGCAGACAGAAGGACTAGATGACATCTAAAGTGCCATTGCAACCTGTGTTATTCTATGGTTCTGCAATTATTAAGAATTTAGATAGATATGATTTTTGATAAATAATAGTGCTGTTTGCCAAGGTGTCCTAGGTTACAATAGAGATGTATTCTATTACCACCAGCTGTGGGCCATTAGCTGTTATCTCCTGCTATGACCCACCCCTGATAACAGACAATGGCCAGCAAGAAACCACTGCATGGCTCATGGACTTATCTCATCCTATTGTGAGATGCTCCACCCAGGAGGGAGGAGCCAAGCATTCCCACCTGGATATAACCTGGCCTTGGAACTGCATAAGGGAGCTCTGTCTGCTGGGTTCCCAGAGGGTAAGAGCCACCACTGGACCTTCAGCTGGAGACCAGGCCTTCCATAGGATCACCACTTCAACTGAGCTACTTTACTTGGACTGCTACCACCACCCTAACAGGGTGTCAGGTTGTATCTGACTTTGTCAGTGTCTTTTTTTTTCTTTCCCTTGTATTATTTAACGGATTTTTAATTGTTTTCCTATTAAATTTTAACCCTGACTTGTGATCTCCCACTGGTTTATTTTCAAACCAATATACGAGGAAACAGTTCAGTAAGGTTCTGAGGTTACCACTTTTCTACTTTATGTAACTGCAGGTTGATCAGTAGTGGTTCCAATGATGTTTTTTAACAATAGAGGAAAATGCATATACAATACAATAACTTATTTCTTACTACCTGCTTTTACTTTTTCCCATCTTATTATTTCCAAACTCTCACTTTGGATATAAACAAAAAACATATACATATCTTTATTTAAATGAAAACCTCATTTGTGCATCTCTACAGCCTCAGAGATTTGACATTGAACTGAAAGGAAAGTAACTCTGGTAGAAAGTAAATGTAGAAATGTCAAATTAAATATAATGACTGAAAATGTAAATAATAAACAACCCCTGCCAGTTGCAGCCCACAACAGAATAAAAGAAAGAGTAAAGAAAATTCTTTAGTTCTACGTAATCTAGTCCAAAGCCTTGCTCTCTCCTTTTGAATAGATATTAGCAAATAATAGTTCCTGAAATATTTCTTGTAATTTGTGTATCCTTTTTGATGCAAGCTTCTATTCTTAATTTTATAAATCAAATAGTTCAACTGCTTTCATTCTTCTCTTCTGAGAGAATCTTATCAGATCAATAATCATGTTCCATGCCTCTCCTCAGTTATTCTGTACCTCACTTCTGCCTAAGTAGAATGAGATATCCTCAGTATAAGGTTACAATCCATTCAGTGCAGTTTGCCGTCTTTATAAATTTTGAATAACTTCTTCCTGTTTAGCAACTATTCTAATCTCCACAAATTTTCTTCCAAGTTATTTCATATTAATTAAGAAAAGCATAACTACTTTCTGATTGTTTTTCTGCTCTGTGTTTATGTATAGAAGATTTTCCTTATTTCTATTTATTATCTAAGTTTTGATGGAAAGTCTCACAAATATTTTAAGTTATTTTACTGAAAGTGAGTTTAAATAGGTCAGTAATGTACTGAAGTATAAATAAACTATAATTATTAGCTACATATAAAGGTATTAGTACCCAAGCCACTTTAAAGCAAGGTTTTAGAGAGTAGAAATTAAAGAGTTCTGGAATGTAGCTCTGTAAATACAAAATACAAGTTTTAGTTTTCATATATCTGTCAATTCTTCAATAACTCTAGCTGAAATACCTGACTTCTAGATAATACCAAGATTTGGAATTCTTACTGGGTCATTTTCATGAGAATGTACTCCTATTTTTTCTGGGTTTTAGGTTATGGGCTAAGTGTTATCCTTTCACAGTTTGGCCACAAAAATAGATCTAAAAAATATTGCATTTGCGTTCAGATTCTTCCAGAGAAATTATAATGTGCTGTGTTTCCGTGCTGTTTGTCTGTAACTGTAGATGTCATTGGTGACTTTAGCACTCCTCCTTCTGTGATAGATATTTCTCTGTGCAGACAATTAATATTAAAATTTTGCTATCAGTCCTGGGAGGTATAGTGCTTCATTTTCCCCTTCAGTCAGGCCAGCAACAAATGGAAATTGTATCTAGGAAATTTTTTTTGGTCTGTTTTCTTTCATCATTACCATATGGCTTCACCAGTAAAAACCTGTTGAAGGGTTTCATATTTCATCTTAACTGATCACTCAGACAACAACTGATCTCAGACATCCTGATCTGGGAAGCATTTTTACGTACTGATTATAGATTTGTTCAAATCAAAGACAAATTAGGTTGTCTCTTTCTATTTGTAAATGCCCAGGTTTTACAGAAGATAAGAAACTGAAGATAAGACACATGGATTTTATTTGTTGTATTTTCCCCAGTAATTATTTGGACCTGAAAGTTTTCTGCAGAGAAGTTCTAATAGCTGGTATCTGATGAAAGGCATTTTTCCTCTCTTCCCAGACTGTAATTTTATTACTTGTCAATTTGTTGGCAGCTAACACAGTTGACTCGATAACTTGATATAACTCTCGAGTTCTAGGCCAACACACACAATATCTATCTTCTAATAATTTTGCAGCAATTTGGGGTTAGAATCATCAAGGTTGGAAGCGACCTTTAAGATCATCAAGTCCAACCACCAACCCAAGCACTGCCACTGTAACTTCCAGACCAGTAAAGCTTATCACCCAGCACCATGTCCAGATGCCTCTTAAACACCTCCAGGGGTGGTGACTCTACCATCTGCCTGGGTAACCTATTCCAAAGCCTGACCACCCTAACAGTGAAATTTCATTTTCTAATAGATGGTTATATATAACTGAAGGTTATATGCCTTTAGAATGTAATTAAAGTTTAGGTGCCTTTAGAATGATTTCTTGGTCTCCAGCTGGTTTTTGGATAAATCTACCTGTTCCATGATAATTCGTGATAGGAACAGGCCTTTTTTCTGGTACCCCCTCTTTAGGATTGAAAGACTTATTTTTCAAGACAAGCTTTTCCAGTGATTACTTATCTTATATTCAGTCATCCTTGGTTCTTTAGAACTGGAGCTATTCCAAAACCTTTTCTATTACTATACTTCATGACTAACTATCAATGTGATCCAAAGCCTCTAAAGAATTTTTTTAAAGCTTCAGATCAGTTCTTAGCATGTTATGTTGAATTCTTGAGTTTCACAGTGTCTGCAGCTCATTTTTTGTTTTCATCAGTATAAAGATTTGCTGCTGTTCTTGGCACAAAGTAATTGAATTGAGAACCACAAAGTAAAGTGCAATTGATTATGTACTTAAATTTGACAGGTTTTTGGATACCTATGTTGCGGTTCTGAGATAAACATAATATTTAAAATATGAAACATGATAAAAATCAATATTTAACCTTAATAATCATCAATAACATAGAAAGTACATCTGTTCAAGCATATGTGCAATTAAATGTGAAAAAATTTCATAGCAAATAAATTTGCATTTTTTGTGTATGGTACATCATAAAACTTATTTTATTGTTTTCTAATATATTAGGAGAAGATAACAGGGTATTGTTAACAGATAAAGTAACTGGTCACAAATGTAGCTGGGAAAATAAATACCATATAATCCTTAAAAGTATTTATAAACAAAAAAATATATGTAATTATCAGAAGGAATTTTTTTGCAATTTTAAAGTCACACTGGATATTACTTGAACTCATATTGAGGAGGTGGAATAGATTCTTACAGTTTTCAATAAGTATTTGGCTTGAGCTAGTGATACTACATTAGAAACACTGAAAAAACATTGAAAGTATGAATGTGGTACTTGAAGCTGAGATTCATTTCACTTTACATCAGGTATCTAAAAATTAAAGATCTCACCTCAACTGCAGTGACTCCACAGACACTAAAGAGGATCCTCATCTCACTGATCAGAAGCATCTTTTAGGATAAAGTAAATTACTTTCTAAAGGAGCTTATACTATCATGTGAAAAGAGAATACAAGTGAATAACTCGGCTGCTTTAAGACAGCAAGTTTTAAAATGAGGAAAAAATAAGATAAAACAATTCTTCTTCTAGAACCACAGAAAAAAATATACATATGACATCACCTAAATTTATTTAAGGTACTAATTTAATAGTTTTGCCTCAGTATGTCAACAATATGTAATTGTAGTACATCAGGTATTTTATAACATTGCAATATCATTCTAACCTTCCTCAGGCTTTTACTGTGGATGAAAGAAATGTTAGAATAGTAGGTTTTGGCAGCTTATTACCTCTTATGGCTTTCTTTAGCCTTATTACTGGATGCAGCGTGGGCCAGTTCCCTTTTTTTCCTCTGGAATGGTATAGCACATGGAGGTTTTAATTCTGCTTATCTGTTAAACTTATGTCTGACTGTCAGATCTTTAACCCATTTACTGAATTAAGAATAATGATAAATAGCTGATTATCTTGACCAAGAACAATACAGAATTTGTATAAAAACTCTAACTCTCTAGTGGCCATAGGTAGACCTTAGAGTAGTGTCTACAAGGGACCAAACTAAGCAGAATTGAAAGCCAAAGTGTAGTTAACAAAAAGAATCCAATACCTGTCCAGCTGAATTTACTTCACTATTCCTCTAAAGGAAGCAAATAAAACAATTTTTTGTGTAAGACAAGAAATTTGCCAACATATTCAAAATTCAACATTTACCACTGAAGCTGTCAGTTATATACTACAAAAGTAAATATGTCTTGTGCTTAATTCGTTTTGACAATGTATATTCAAATCTTTTTTTCTAACTGTAAAAGTTTTCATTCACAAAACCCTCAGGAATAAAAAAATCAGTTATATGAGTACTTGATAGGACAACATTTAAAGAAATATCATTTAAAATTCTGTATCTTTATTAGAAAAATAGTCTTTTATTACCACAATGTCTAAAACTAGCATGTAAATTAAATTTTGGGACAAATAAGTGAAAGCAGTGAAAAAGATATAGAGGGAAGATACTGTGGAAAGTGAATTAAAATGGGAAAGGAAATTAGCTGTGGCACTGCAAACCACAGGGGCTTTTGTGCTGTGTGTAGCTTTGTCACTTGCACTGCCAATGCTGTATTTGCAGAGCTCACATTCTCAGCAGAATGTCTGCCATTGATGTATTGCAGAAAGGCTATCTTACTAAATACATATAAATACATCATTTCTGAGACTAAATGGTGTTAATACAATGCAATAAAAGGGATTAATCTTTACCCAGATTATGTTAGCTAAAAAATAGGACTATAAAAATTGATTACATGAGATTTCTACTTTACAGAGGGAAATAAAATCTGTAAAATGTCCTCTGCTAGGAGCAAATAAACCAAAGGTGGTCAAGTAATGAATTAGGTGATATTTTTGAGAGGATCAAAATGAAGTGTATTGATAAATATTAGAGTATTTTAAGGTGGTCTTTTCAAAAGATGGGCATAGGAGCTGCTTTCTTTCTGTTTCTTAGTCTTAACTGTAGTTGAATCTCTCTGTTTCTAGAGGATGCTCTTCTGAAGCCCTTAGAGTGAGAGTGTCAATCTCCCTGGAAGATTTATTAATGAATCCATTTTATTTGGTTAAACAGGCGCATTTCTTCGAGTGTGCCAGAATCATGACACTGCTTTTGTTCCTACCAAACATTTCAGCTAAAAGAACAAAAATGCACTGGAATAAAGTCAAAGAAACCAATGGGAACAAGAAAATAATAAGGAAGAATCATACTTGATGCTTCCCTTTTCCTGGGCAAATTCCATTCAAGATTCTGGTCTATCAGAAAGCGAAGTGTAGGAACGTTTTAGGCATGATGCTCTCACAAGATAGAACTGCTCTTTCAGATAAAGATAAAAAACATTGTGTAAATAAATACTAGAAATAGCCTGGCAAATAATTTACTGATAGAATTCTCCATTCAGATCAAGTGGATTATAGACGAAGTGTTTCAAGGACCCTAACTGAACAATGAATATCAATTTCTCTCAGTTTTGAAAATGCTACTTTCTTATTCAGGCATTTGAAACATTGATTCAATGTCAGAGAAATAAACAATTCAGTATCAATATCAGGAATATCTTACAAATTTAAAAAAAGAACTAATTTCTTCCATTTGGAAAATGAAACACAAATATGTGGGAGGAATGACAAAAAATTATTAATACAGATGAAATAGATTATGTCTTTGGACATAGAAAATAGACTAGAATAGAACAGAAGAATATCTCAGCTGAAAGAGAACTACAACAATCATCCAGTGCCTGTCCAATTCAGGGCGTACCAAAAGATAAAGCATGTTGTTAAGGGCATTGTCCAAATGCCTCTTAAACGCTTACAGGCTTGGGACATTGATCAGCTATTTAGGAAGCCTGTTCCAGGGTATGACCACCCTATCTGTAAAGAAATGCTTCCTAACATTCAGCCTAAACCTCCCCTGGTACAGCTTGTGCTGCATGTGTCCTCTCCCTGGATCCCAGGGAGAAGAGCTCAGCACCTCCCTCTGCACTTCCCCTCCTTAGGAAGCTACAGGAAGCACTGAGGTCACCCCTCAGCCTGCTCCTCTCTTAACTAGACAGGCCCAAAGTCCTCAGCTGCTCCTCATCACATAAATCAAAACAGATCTCCTTGTACCTTACTCAAATTGTGTTTAACATGTATATCCTGTAATCACATGATATATATGAGATAAATAAGATGTTGAAAACATGAGAAACATTGTATTTATTATGTATTTGTGGAACACCTCTGCATTTTTTCTAATGATAGCTATTTTTATGTTGGAATGAATACCATTCATTTCACTATTCCACTCCACAAATTAACTTGCTTAAAAATACATATTTTCCCTAAACTATGAAATTCTTAACCTTAAAAGGAAACCTGTAATAACTTATAAAGATCAATACTTCATTTGGGACTACCATTTCATATTGAAATGGTCCAAAACAAGCTTCCAAATCTTGTTCAGTTCCATTTGTGCTATTAGCTTTGTCTTCACCTACTGTGATCACTCTAGAGTTGCTATTAAATATTTAATCATAATAATGTTATTAATATCTGACTGGAATTCAGAATTGTAGGAGAAAATACCTATTATACAGTGACATTTATGTGTATGCACTAAAGGCTAAATGTTAAGAAGGTACTTGGTCTTTGTCTGGGAATGATTGATTATCATGTTATCACATCCTGTCTGAATTAGACAAGCTCATGTTCTACTGCACAGAGCAAAATTTTCTGTCTTTGAGATGTGTATTTAATATCCATGTGCTCTAGAATTTGTTTGTTTCTACAGACAATATAAGTTACATGTGAAGTCAATTAAACTAAATTTATCTAAATTTATGTATTTTAAGTACACTTGTTATTGTAAATCCATTATTTAAATTTATATTAAAATATTTTTGCTTACCACTAAGTAACTTCTCCTAACTCCCCACACATTTTTTCCCTTCTTATTGTGTACAGTAAGAATAACATTTGAATAAAGTTTAGTAGTATAATTTAACTTATACCAACCTGAAAGTGCAAGGTCTTGGAATTTATGTGGGCTTACATTGGTTTGAAACAGTTTTACCTAGCAATGGTTTAGTAGTCATGTGACTGTTATCCAGCCTATTCTTCCTCAAGGTCAGAAAAACCTTATATAGTCTGATAAACCTAAGCAGTTGTTGCATAACAAAAACCAGCTATCTGATGTCATATGCCCTAGTGTGCAACCCTTTATCAGGAAACATATGAATGAAAAATGTTTTAAGCCCCAAGAACAAGTAGGAAAAACTCTCACTACGAGCATCAAAACTGCTTGCTGCAAACTCAAGATGCTTAAGACTGGCTGAGACAATTTGTCTCTACTCTGAGCATTGATACTGCTGGCCTTAGGATGCAGGAGAACCAGAAACATCTTTCTCTCCATAAAACCACTGCAAATTCCTGTTTCCACAGCACTTGGCCAACTTAGTACCAAGGAGTCAAGGCCCATCTCTACAATGGCAAAAGTGCGCAGTTTTGCCTGAGATTGCTGAAACAGAACTGTGAGAAAATCTTTCAAAGAACAAGAAAATAATATTACAAGCACCAGGAAAACTTTATAATAATTAATAATTATTATTATTATTAATTATAATCATTAATCATTCAGAGCATCAAAAGCAAAGACTCCAAAAAACTCCAACATGAAAATATATAAAACCCTCAAGGGAAAATAAAACCATCAAAAAACCCAATGACAACATAACAAACAAAGAAGCAAACCTCCCCAAAATAAACAACAAAACAAAAATACCCAAAACAAACCCAAACAAAAAACCTACCCAACAATACAAGTATAGATAATATAGCAAGGAGCTATCAAATTATTTGTTCAACAGTTCTGGCTTATTATTAATTATGCAAGTAACAAGTATATTGTTATAAGATTCTCGAAAAAATATCTTACTGAACTGAAATACAAGACAACGTTGTTGGAGTCACTGTCCCCATTCATGGAGGACAACAAGGAATAAAAAGGTACTAATGAGGACAAGGAGCAAGGAGGACTAGGGTAAGGACAAAACGTCAAAGACAGAAGTCAGAAAGTATGGATGACATTTGCAAGGATGAGGTAAAACAAACAAATAAACCAAACTCCCAAACCCCAAAATCAGAACAGCTAAGACAGGAATAGGAGTGAAAACCTTAGGAGTGCAACTGCCATCAAATAGCACAGAGAAAAAGAAAAATCACCACCAAGTCAACAAGTGATGGATTTTATATACAAAGAATAAAGCACCAGTCAGGCTAACAGGCTGGTTCTTTGTCTCCTGACTGACTCTTGTCAGGCAACTAACTGCAGCTCAATTGCCTGGACCTGACATGGACTGACAGCTGCCATGTTTGATGTTTCATGCTTCAGAAACCCCAAGTGATTCTTGCTACACATTTTTATTTTACTTTCCCTTGTATTCCCTGTTTTAGAATAAATATAATCTCTGAATGAAGCTTTTTTTCTCATGATTGAGACATTTAAAATGTTTTTCTTTCCTCTGAATTATCTAGTGCCTACGATGGTATAAGTTCAGGACTAGGATTCTAATTCCATCCAACCAGTTTTTTTCTCTCCCCTCTGACTACATAGTATTTATACAAAATATCTTGTGAAACAAACACAGACAAACCTCAACCAGCTGTCTTATCTCATTTAAATAGTCAATGAGCTGATGAAGTACTGAAGGCAGCAGAAGAAACTTAACAGCTAAAAGCAAGTTGATCAGGGAATAATATTTCCATAGAATGCAAGATAAAGGGGGGAGAGAAGGAGATAATTTGTTGCATTGCATTTAGTTATGAAAAAAATAGTTTTTTTTGTTTGTTTTTTTTGTATAAAGAAGCAAATGTTTCAAAACTGAAGCTCTGGAAAGTTTACAGGCTGAAAAAAATTCAGGTTTATTCTTTCTGCAACTGTATAATGGCTTCAGAATTGGAGGAGTTTTTAAAAAAGATGGAATAGAAATTAAAGTTAAGTAGTACAAATAAAACAGAAAAGAAACCCAGTCCCATATAAAAAACCACAATATCGTTTGTAGCCCCATTCCATCATTCAGGTATGGCTAGAGTGAAAGGGTAGTTTAGAAGAATTACACTCTTGTGTAAATGTTGCTGAGCCTAAACAACAGATTAAATTTTGCTGGTCTGATCCCAAATATGGTGATTGTTCATTTTTTATAACTTGCAAGTTGAATAATTTGTTTAATCTCTTTTTTTTTTTTTTTTCCACATCTCTATAATATTTTTTAAAAGGACAAGAACAGAGTTGCTGCATTTTGTAGACTAAAAATGTTGACTATATAATACCATCATTTCCATGAAAAGAAAACTCAGGAAAAAGTCACACCTGAGAACCATGGTCATATTCAGATGTGCAAGTATCCTCTTGCTTGTAACAAAGTCATTCTAGGGGAATATCAGATGCTACTATCTAAAATGGAAGATTACAAAAATAATTATCTCAAGATCATTCTTTCCTAGATATTGGTACTGGCAATAATTATAAACTTCAGAAGCTGATCAAATCTGGGGCCTTGTTCAAATTCTTTTGTAGTAGTACTGCCAAGGAGACAGACTGTGTAAGTGTCCACTGCAACTGTGGGTTCTGGGACAGGTATTTCTATAAAAAAGCTCTTTAAACAAAAACTTTCTTTAAAACTTTAGAAGGTAATGACACATGACATATTTGTAAACAGTTCAGTGTTATTATGGCTATAATCTATCTTTAAAAGGCTTCATCCAGAATGTTTCTCTAAATTATTTGAAAAAGTGGTCTGAGAAATTAATGGGGGGAGTTATCCAGGAGCTGGATGCCGTCATGAAAATGAAGCTACAATATTTATTTTCATTTGGACATTAAAATCAATGACTATACTTTCTGTCTTACTAGAAAAGCTTTAGAAGGAAGTAAGAGCCAATAGTTCTTAAAAGAAAAAATACTGTATTTTTGAAAAGTTGTGTTATAAAAATCTGCACAAACTCTTACAAAAGGTTGTGCAAAAATTGTTCTATTTTTCTCCCACAAAAATGATAGTAAATTATTAATGTCTGGATCTCTGAAATAGTACACAGAATATTTAAATTAATTCCTTTAAAAATTATGCTATAAAATAAATTAATTACTTTTGCTCATTTTGTTCAAATAAAATAAATGATTTCTAACTCCATAACTCCATTAACTCCAACTTCTGACTCTCTATGTTGTTTTCTTCTTATGACTGAAACCAGCACAACTAAGGAGCTGATGGGGAAAAAGGAGAAAAGTTTGTTGTTTTCCTCTAAACCACACTGAATTCAAAGGCCAACAAAGTCAATAGAAATCTTTCCATTACCTACAGTGAGCTTTTGATCATGCCACAACTTTAGACTTCAAAGGATAGCTCCCTCTCATCCTTTAAGGTTTTTCCCTCTTTTAGGCATCATAACTTTGCTTCCCTCTATGCCTCCTTTTTTGTATTTCTTTCAGAAAATCTTGGCCCAATTTTCCTTCTTTATTACAGAATATTTTACGGAAAACCCAGCTGAAAAACAGCAAAATAACTCTATGCAGATGAAGAGGCAGACAATTTTTTGTGAGAGACCAAAAACCCATCTATACTCTGTTGTCCACAAGAGATTTAAAACTTCTGCTTGTCCTGAATACCATCTTTGGTGTTTATATCTGAAAACAGATGTTTATATAAGAAAGAGACATTTGTGAATTCCACTAGACTCAGCTACCCCTATTTGTCTGAAATATTGGTATTTTCATTTAGAAAGAAAGTGGTACTCTCTAGGATAATTGCATAAAAAGTAGGAGATTTTTATTATTCCCCCTTCAATTTATTTTTTATACTTTATTTTATTTCTGTGTTAATGAATACTTCAATGTAACATGAAGTTCATCATCATAAAGTGAAAGTATATCATCCCAGACAGATGGCTTGAAGTATGACAAGTATTTTGTAAGTATGACACTTCTTACAAAATAGGAGTAACTGAGAACAAGGGGAGGGAGATATCATGATAGAAATAATAATTTTCAAAAAAATCTGTCCTTGTCAATAAATGTAGTGGTAACACTCTTTAATTTACTTTCTTTCTGCTAAAATGAGTGACTAGAAGGTATATACTTTTATATGTGGTTTGGGTTCAAGTAGAATGAAAGCTAGATTTAGAAAGAGCTATTTTAAGCACACCTGTTGGTAGTGCACGGAGACAAAGGAATAACTTTTTAGTATAAGATGCTGTCAAGGAAACTTAAAAAAACCCTTAAAAAATACATGAGTCCTTATCCAAAACGACTTTCTGCTGTACTCAGGTATCAGTTAATGCATTAGCAGTACAAAGCTATCAATTATTTTCACAGCCTTCCTGCCTGTACTTTACAGAGGACACTTTTAGCAAAAAGGAAAATCTATAAAAATAGTTACAGAGTTCTTTCAGATGTCTGTGAGCAAGTCAAATTCAGATCTTTGATGATTATGAAAGATGTGGTATTTAAGTAGGACATATTGTGAAGTTAATGACTAATTAGAGGTCTCAGCACCATTAAAACTTGAACAAGTTTCGTTTTCTGAGCCAAAATATGCCCATTAATTTTAACAGTAAGTTTGTTTCTTTTAACGATGAGAGTATTATAAAAGGTATTGTTTTCTTCCACCAAATAATTTAAATCATTAAGCTATATTTTTTTATGTCAGAATAGAAGCCATTATGGGAATTTTAAATGTAAAAATATAACTATTATTTTTGTATCAGTTATGTCTATAATTTCACCACAAGGATAAGTTTTTGGAATGACAGCATGCAATGCAGTGTAGGATTAAGGGAAAAGAATCAGATCCCTCAGGCACATTTAGGTGTCTCTCTTACCCAACAAAGTGAATTAAGCATGTACGTGCTTTTGAAGACCTGTTTCTTAACAGATCTTACCCTGATAAGTGAGATGAGGAAAGGAGCAGATGTGGAACTGCTTTTCTCTGCCTCAGTATTATATACTGAATGGAGGAAACCAAATCTTTTGTCTACTCTCATAAATCAGTGATGTAAGGGATGTCCAGATACAGTTTATTCTCAACAATTTGTACATATGCCTTTTAGAGAAAAGCTCTCTAACAAGTTATTAGCTACACTAATTGTCTTGCAGTTGAATGAACACATCTTGACTAAGCACCACAGAAAGGAAACTTGGAAAAAATTTAAATGAGCCATAGTCACCTACCTGTCTAGAAGAATCTAGAAGGTCAGCCTCAGATTTTATTGGCATTTGATCATTTGAAAAAATATCCTAATATCTACATTTATTTACACTTCTAAGGGTTTTTAAAGAAAAAAATAAAGGTGACAGGTTGACTTTATATTTTGAATTTAATTTTAAAAAATGCTATGTATTGACAGAAATTCTGAGTATAACTTCCTTACTGTGATTTAGTCCATCTAATTTAGTCCCTATTGATTTGAAAGTCTTCACTTTGATCTTCATACATATTACACTAAATTAATTAAAATCAACTAAATACGTGTTTATTGAAAAGAAAATTCACATTTATAAGAAAAAGAGCAAATACTCTGCAAAACATGTGAAAGATGGATAGTTTAGTGGCTGCAGCAGCTACAAAACTGCATTCCCAAAAAGCTATGCTAGAAGCCTTCAATTGAAGTAATCAATGAAAGTAAAAGTCCTCAAAGTTCATGAGAAATAGTAAATTTGATTGAGGGAAACCACAGGTCCAGTCAATATGAGGTAAACTTGGGTCCTCAAACTGTCAAGACATCCACACTTTTAGTTTAAAGTTTCTCATGTAAGGGAAATGTAAATAAATGCTGTCTTCTCCTAAGTGATTCACATAGAGGAGTCCTGATAGAATAAAGAATGAAGAGGAAAGGACACTTTTTTCAGCCTTCTGAAACTGTAATTTGAATCCCGCCTAGCTCCCTGTTGTATAGCTAGAGTGTTATCAGTTATGAAATCACTTAATAAGAGTGCTTTATTCTTAATGACTGAGAATTAAGCAAGGCTGCTAGAGTTTGCTGCAATAGCTATATTGATTTAGAAGGATAACTGGAAGCCTTATGTGAGAGAAATAAAAGTCTCTCGTGAAAAGAGGTCTTGCAGTTGAGACCATATAATACTGGTATGAGTTTCAATTTTGTGAATGTTCACACTCCTGCAAATTAGACACATGTGACATAGAACTGATATATTTTGGAACGAAGGAGGCATTTTGGACAAAGGACAGTTATTCCTTGATGATGGTGAAGACAGTGAAAAGAGTATAAATTGTAAGTGTGATAACAAAGTAAACAATAAACCACTAGAAATATCAAAACTGGTTTCAGCAATTTAATATCTAGGGAATAAACAGGAGATACTGCCAATCTGCAGCAATATATGATTTTCACTGTTTGTTGTAGAAATATTTTACACTTTTAATGTTCATATGGAAGGAAAATTTCATGTACTGAGGGAAGGAAGAGAGAAGGTGAAAGAGAGGCTTAAAATCTTATTGCTGTAGCCAGTATTCAATATTCAAAAGCTTATACCTTGGTAAAGTTAAAACCAATTTTGTCTGAAAGCAAGGTACTTCCTTTAAATGAGAATTATTTCCATGCCAAATTCCATCTCAAAGCTCTCATCTATTTCAGCTCTAGGGCTGCTTATAAAGAGGTTACAGGCTTCTTCCCTGTCCCTCCTGCTCGGTAATGGTAATAACAGACTTTCTTCACTCTCCCTGCATTTGAATATTACAGACCTACTTTTGCTCAGACTTTCTAAACAGCTGAACATCCATGCAAAATAAACAAGAAAAAATTCTAAACTGAACTAATTTATGACTACCTACAGCTAACAACAAAAGCAGAAAAACCTTGTATTCTCTTCCTACAAGAAGAGAAAATTATCTCCCCAGATGTTTTCATCAGCACTTGAAAAAAAGCCCTGTTTTTCTTTCAATGGCATTAATTGATTTAATTTTTTTTTAAATTAAGCAAAGCATAAAAATAAATGATTCAAAAAAGAGTAAAGGAATTAGAAATGCTATGTGGGGGTGGCAGAGGGATTTAATTCTTACATCCATGGAGAAAAGAAATGATAAAGACATACATGTTTAAAAGCAAAATTTCCAGGCAAAATACTGCAGCTGACCCATTTGCCTATGTAAGTTGTTCCTACCTTATCTTCACCTAATGTTATGTTCATTATGCTTCCACAGACTAGGCACATTCACACATCTTCTCACATCCATAGAAACTGATTCAATCTGCAATCAATGGATCACAAATTTTAAAATTAGTTGTCTTTAAAATAATTTTAGTGTCATCTACTTTATTTAGAAAATAAAATTTAAAAAACCTCACACCTTCCAACTATTTTCCATTAGAACTTAAACATAAGCAAGCATTATTTCTTTAAACACAGAGGAAAACTTCATATTAAAATGTGCTTAAACACTTGAGTTTTGCAATTTTTATAGCAAAGTATCTTATACTGCATATCTCATTTAAAGCATCTTTACTTCAAAGCAAAGGCTGCTTTTGAAATAACTGCCTCTTTTGAGTCTAAGTTATGATCACTAATATCAGTTACCAGATTCAAATTTAGTGTCTAGCCAATGATTCTTTAACTTAATTTTAATTGGGATAGTAAGCACTTATCAAATACAGAATTGATGAATCTAAAAAATCTTATGATTTGTATAGACCAGTCAAGTAATACTTTTCCAGTTCTTGATGAACATTCCAAAGGTTCTGGGGAATGTCATTTAATGGTGGTGCCAGGTATTGACTGAAGACTTTTACAGTGTAGATTTTTTCCTATGTTAATTAATGCTATCTTAAGCTGAACAAGAGACCTGACCGGTATTTTCCCTTGCCTTGTGTGTTGTTGGCTACTTTTCATTAGTGATGGAGACACTCTTAAGACACCAACTTAGATTACTATTTGTTAGACAGGTAAAGTCAGATAAGGTGAATCTCACACACTGTGCCCATAACTCAGTTGGAATATTTGTTTAAACTAAATCTACAAAATGATCTCATTAATCATATTTTCTTATGAATTATTCATACAATGCTTCATGTGATCTAATTATGAAATATCTACAACTTAGTCTAAATCAAGCTAGGTGTAATTATACTTTACTGGATTACAGGCAATTAGTTTTATTATTACTGCAATCAACAGTACAAATGCAGAAAAAACAGTTTTTAGATCTGCTATATTAACTGCATTTAAAATGAGGGGAAAACTCTTAAAGGCTTGTTTTCGAATTATATCTCTACAAATTCATAATAAGTGATTAGAATAAGTGAACGCAATACTTATGATTCAGAAAATAAGTTACAAGTAAAACTAAAAAATAGCTATGACAGTAAACCTGTTATCAATCAAAGAGAGGATAGTAATTAGTTACCATGGAGATACAAATTGCTTAATTTTACATACCAAATAGAAATGTTTCTTCTCAATATTTTTTTTCAATAGTTCTGTCTCAATTTCTCTACTTGCCTGCTATGTATTTGTGTTTGGTTTGTGTGGCCAGGTTTTGGTAGCAGGGGAGCAGCAAGAGTGGCTTCTGTGAGAAGCTGCCAGAAGCTTCCTCTATGTCTGGCAGAGCCAGGGCCAGCTGGCTGCAACACAGACATGCTGCTGACCAAGGGTGGACCAATTAGAAATAATAAGAACTCTGTGTTAACACATTTAAGAGGGGGAAAAAAAGTTATTGTGAAAATGTAATTGTAGCCAGAAAAGAGGGGAGTTAGAATATCTGAGAGGAACAACTCTGCAGACATCAAGGTCGGTGGAGAAGCAGAGCAAGGAGGTGCTCCAGGTGCTGGAGCTGAGATTCCTCTGCAGCCTGAGGTGAAGCCCATGGTGAGGCAGCTGTTCCTGTGCAGCCCATGGAGGGCAACAGGGATGCAGAGACCCACCTGTATGCCATGGAGGAGACCCACGCCAGAGCAGGTGGATGCCTGAGAGGTGGCTGTGACCCCGTGGGGGCCTGTGCTGGAGCAGGGTCCTGGTGAGGACCTGCAGGCAGAGAAGAGCCTGCACTGGAGCAGGTTTCCTGGTAGGACTTGTGACCCTGTTGTGGGCCCATGCTGGAGCAGCCTGTCTTTGAAAGACTGCGCTCCATGGAAGAGTGACCCATGTTGCAGCAGTTTATGGAGGACTATTGCTCATGAGTTGGACTCATATTGGAGAAGTTCATGGAGAACTGTCTCTAGCTGGAAGGATTCCACACTGGAGCAGGGGAAGGACTCCTCTCACTGAGCACTGGTAGAAACAATGAGTGATGAACTGACCATAACCTCCATTCCCTGTCTCCCTGAGCTGCTGAGGGGGGAGTTAGATCTGGGAAGGAGGGAGGGGTAGGGGGTAAAGGTGTTTCTAAGGCCTTATTTTACTTCTTATTTTCCTGCTCTGATTGTGTTACTAATAAATTCAATTAATATCTCTAATTCAAATCTGTTTTATCTGTGATGGTATTTGATGAGTGAACTCTCTGCGTCTTTATCGCAGCTTGTGAACCCTTGCTTTTATCTTTTCTCCCCTGTCCAGTTTCAGAGGGGAGTGAGAAAGAGGCTTTGGTGGGTGCCTGGCATTCAGCCAGGGTCAACACACTAACAGTATTGAAGACAAATGGGATAACCTTCTATGAGCACTGGGAGTGGGTTAGGCTTGTCTAGCTCCCCTAGGACACGTTAAGCAGGCTTAGATGCTAGAATAAGATGTGCTAGTACAAGTCTGAAACCTTTTGACTGCCTTCCCTGCCTGCCACGGGCATTCAGTCGCCTGCATACCATGGGCCCAAGGCTAAGATCTGATACACACAACTTTGCAACCTTGGCTCAGACAGCTGATAAAATTGAGGAGTTCTGAGAAACAGGCATCAGAAGGCCTGCAGAAAGGTTAGAAGAATTAAAATTGGTACGATTCCTGTCTAATATTTGTATCAATTACTTGTAGGAGGTGATTGACTTGCACCTTCTGTAATTTCACAGATGAAACTACATTGGTGGGGGTGTTGATTTGTTGGAAGGCTTTGAAAAGGGATCTTGATAGGTTGAATAGATGGGCCAAAGCCAATGGCATGAGGTTCAGCAAGGCTAATGTTGGGTCCTACCCTTTGCAATGCTCCAGGCTGGGGAAGAGTTGCTGGAAAGCTGCTCAGTGGAAAAAGACCTGGGGATGCTCTTTGACAGTCAGCTGGACGTGAGCTAGCGTGTGCCCAAGTGGGCAAGAAGGCCAATGGCATCCTGGCCTGTTTCAAACGTAGTGTGTCCAGCAGGACCAGGGCAGTGATTGTCCCCTTGTACTCGGCCCTGCTGAGGCCATACCTCAAATCCTTTGTCCATTTTTGCACCCCTCGCTACAGGAAGGACATTGAGGCGATGGAGCATGTTCAGACAAGGGCAAAGAAGCTGATGAAGGGTCTAGGGAGTAAGTCATCATCCCTGGAAGTGTTCAAGAAACAACTGGACGTGGGACTTAGTGCTATGGTTTTGTCGACATGGTGGTATTTGGTCAAAGATGGGACTTGATCTTGGAGATCTTTTCCAACCTTACTGATTCTATGAGAGAACTCGTGGAGATGGAATCATTAGTAGATTAGGATCAAGAGGAAAAGCAAGAGCAAGAAAAGGTCTTTAAAAGGAAAAGAAAAAGCAGGAAAAGCAGGAAATCTTTAAAAGGAAAAGAACAAAATACTTAATTTGCGTGCTGTTGAAGCACACCACTAAGCACCCATGTCAGCAGAGCTGGTGGCAGCTGACTGCTCCACAGCACTGTTGAAAGGCAGAGTCCAAGACTCACAGTGGTTGAACCTTCTGCTTGGACTGATGCTGCTACACCAGCAAAAGTGTGTAAGGTGACTTGTGCAGGTGGAGAATCTTGATGTTTTGCTTCATACCTTGCTGGAGCCCGTATAACTTTCATGTCAGCCATGTGTGCTGTGTCTATTCTGCTAATAGACAGTCTTTGTGCATGGCCTTAACAATGGGAGGCAAAAATGATGAGCACTTTGACAGAGAAAATGAAGATCCAGATTCATGACGTATTTGTAGTAAATAATAGCTGAAAACTTGAAACCAAGGGATTGTGGTGGAAAGTGGTATTACAGTTCATTTTTGTCAAGTTTGGAGGAAAGCAGAAGACAAGAAATTAAATATAAACTCTGTGACTTGCTAGTGTCAAGACATGTTCAACTTAGAACTTCAGTAGATATCACAAAAATATAGCCCAGTCCCCAGTCCAACAACAATCAATACTAAGAAAAAAGACAATAAAATTTTTTTCTACTTCAGGCTAAGGAATGGAGGGGTGTTATTATTTAATTTATTTATAGGCAATTAAAATATGACATTATGGAAAGAATGAAAAAAAGCATTGCTATAGAGGTCTAGACCTGTAAAACAGCAGTACCAAAACTCTGCTGGACTCGGGGTCACACTGGGTTTACATAACAAAGTTTTGGTATTGCAGCAATGGCTTCAGTGAAAAGAGAGCAGAAACTATTGAGATTATTGAGAAGACCAGAAACCAGAAACATGTGTCAGACAGAGCAAATTTCAGCTGTGTCCAAGGTGGACCAGACCCACTGGACCAATGCTGGTAGTCCCCCTGTGAAACATTATTTAAGAAAGGATAAATAGTGTTGAGTGGCAACTGGGAGAGAGGAGTGAGAAATACGTGAGGGAAACAGACTTGAAGAAAACCACATCAGGGAAGAAAGAGGGGAGAAGATGCTCCAGGTGCTAGAACAAAGATTGCTGTGCAGCCTGTGGAGAAGACCGTGGTGATGAGGTTGTCCCCTTTTAACCCATGGAGAGGCCACATCAGAGTAGATTCACACTGCATCCCATGGAGAACTCCACAGTGAAGTAGTTGGATATGCTCTGAAGGCAGCTGCCAAGAGAAGCCCTAAATCTATGACTGTCAGAAAGGGTAATTTTCTTTGCTTTGCTGATAAGCAATAGCCAATAGAGAAAATGAATAAAGGGTAATTTTTTAAAGCATATTGATTAAAGTAACTCATTGACATACTGACAAAAGACAAACCTGCAGAACTGCTAACAGAGTAATAATCAAACATCTGAAATATTTAAAGACAAGAAGGGCCCAGGGGGTATGGATGGGGGAAGAAGAGAGATAGAGAACAGAGAAATATCTGGATTATTGTCTCTGGCTATAATCAAACACTTGGAGTTTTCTTTCCCTACCTTCAGAGCACAGGGACAAAGGAATCAGAAAAAAAGAAAATTACTGCACATTTTTTTTTAAATAAGTTATTAAACATGAGCAAGTCTTTTGGTGGAACGACTTTATTTTATTCTTTTTATTAATTGTATCTAAATTGTTGCAGTAATCTTTTCCTTTGTTTGTTTATACCTCTACATTTACATGTAGATAAAATCACAGGGATGCAATCCACTGTCTGGGCACTGCTAGAGAAGTTTTAGAAAAAAAGAGAGTAATAAACAAAACTAATTAAATGTAAGGGTATCATTCATTCTTAATAGGAACCACAAATACTAGCGCATCTTTCTGGTACCATGTATGCTGTGCTGAGTGAGGTTCTCTATCAGCAGTTTTCTGAAATAATGCAATTAAGGATGTAGAGGTAGTACTGAGATCACATAATCTCTTGAGATTTCCCTCAGTCCCTGAAGATTTTTTTGGTGACCTAGAAGTATACCCGAGATTTTTACAAGAGTCTATAGAGAACTCAAACTTTCAAGTTCAGATTTCCAATTCTTCAGCATTTCTGAAGTGCTGAAGTACTTTAATTTCTTCTATTTCACCTGTTCCCCCATTTTTATGTACTTTTTTTTTTCCTTGAGGTGTATGACTTTCATTTATTTAAAGGATTTGCAGAACTTTCTTGATAGAGGAAGAGACAGATTTATGAGTGCTGACTAAATTATAGATAAAGTGAATACATTTTACAGATGTAAAATATTTCCTGATATCAGTTTAGAAACTACCTACTGGTTACTTAGACTTAGTTGTAATAAAATCTCAAAGACTGCAATACACTGGCAAGTAGTGAGATAATTTCTGTCACTTGAATGTAAAATAGTCAGAACTACAAATATCCTTCTTTTTGGGGAAGACCTTACAAGAAAAATAGTAATATGAATTTGAAGTACAATCCTACAGATAGAAAAAAGTGCTTTCCATAGTGCTTTCCAAAGTGTTTTTTTGTTCTGGAAACTTGTTTAATCCCAAGTTTTTATTTTGCCAGTATTCCATAACTATGATCTTGGGATAAAATAGGAACAGAAAAAATTGCTGGAAAAGGTATAGAGGTGAAACTAAACCAGCTAGAAAAATAGAAAAGTTTTATCCTCGCTTTTTGCTTCAGAAACTATATAAGAAAACTATTTATTTAAATTCTTCAATATTTTATAAATATTTTTATGATATACACATTGAATTCAAAAGTAAAGAAATTTGACAAAGATTAAAAAGTGGTTTCTGTGTGGTTTTTTTAGAAACATTTCATATGCATGTGAATATAACAAAACTTTTCCTGTTACCAAAATTCAATATTATACATAAAGAAATTTCTAGGTAAAACAGCAATAGAAATTAAGGGGAAAAATCCTGTGTATAAAATTTCTATTTTCAACATTTGTCTTAGTACAAAATTGTGCAGTTTATAAAACTTTGATATGAAACAAATTGGAAAACTGAAACAGTAAAGCACAATTTGATATTTTTGAGTGCAACTTAAGCGTGTGTGTATGTGTGTGTGCATATGGGTTTTGTAATAAATGAATGCCATGACCAACTTTTTAATCACTAATATTCCTTCAAGGATTCAAGAAAGACAGGACTTCAAAGTGTTGCCAGAGCATCATGAGATTTGTCTTCACAGGATTCCACTTGACTTCATAGCCTCTCATCTCTAGCTGACATTACAAATGACTCATTAATTTAGTGCCAGGAATTCATGCAGTATATGTAACAAAGGATGAAGCGGTATCTTTTCAGGTAAGTAAAAAAAAAAAGGTGCAATCTGAATCAATGTTAGAGGGAGAACAATAGTAGATTAGTTATGCTGCTGTCAATTATAACCAAAATTTGCATTTCAGAAACTAACATGCAAGGAAATATGCCCATGGCAGTTGTACTCTACTATAATTTAATTTGTCTTCCCCCATATAAAAAGCACTGCAATGCTATGCTATGCTATGCTATGCAAGCAAAGTCTTGCTCAGCTAATAGCTAATCTTCTGTCCTCGGCACTGAATTTTAGCTCAGTCAGAGCACTGCTCACAAACGCTGAAGAACAAAGGTGAAGGTTATTATTTCAGGGTGATGAAGCAAGTAAATAGTGGTGGAAGATCTGCAATCTACTGTTACATAACATACACTGTTCCCCCAGGTCACATGATACATACTGTTACTATCTCTTAAAAATATTGCTTCTCTTCTGCTTAAGGCATTGCAGGATTATTACTTCTTCCAGAAGCCACAGAAGTTGCGAGCTTCCCATCATATTTAGATGCTTGGTCCTTGCCATTTCCACCTTTGGAATTTGGGGATATACAATTAATTAGAATGTTGGTTTCCAGACTCAGAATTTGTCCTATGAAGTTGCATCTTAATTCCTTCAGGATTCTAGTGATGCATGTTTTAGATTTTAGGCATTTCTTATGCCAGTGTGGGCTTCCCATGGGGTCCCAGCCTCCTCTGGTCATCCACCAGCTCCAGCGCTGGTCCTACACAGGTTGCAGCAGCTCTCTCTTCCACTGTGGACCTCCATGGGCTGCAAGGGCACAGCTGCCTCATCATGGGCTGTCTGCACCACAGGCTGCAGGGGAATCTCTGCCTGGGCGCCAGGAGCACCTTGTGCCCCTCCTTCTTTGCTGGGTTGGGTGTAGGCTGGGCTGCTGCTCTTGCATAGTATCACTCCTCTCTCCCAGTTTCTGTTGTGCAGCAGTTTCACCACCTTCTTAAATACATTTTCCTAGAGGTGCTCCCACCATTGCTGATGTCCTTGGCCTTGGCCAGTAGTAGGTACAGCTTGTACCCAGAGGGGTCGGCTCTGTCAGACATGGGGCAAGCTTCTCACAGAAGCCACCCCCTGAAGCTCCTCTGCAACCAAAACCTTGTCACTTAAATCCAATACCACTAAATGAGTGTCAAAACTGATAATTTGCTGTAGTTTTCAAAATTCAAATGTTTTTAGAGGATTGTTTACATAGAGTGTATGTCATAGGCTCATGAGAATCTCATAGGTAGGATACATTAGGAAAGCTTGGCTCTCCATGTGAAAGTCAATGTCTACTATATGCTTAAGAAAACAGGAGATTGTGATATTTATATTCTCTGGTACATTACAGACAGTTTCCATAGCAGTTGTCAAAGTAAATTTATTCAAGTACAGTGGAAAAAAAAAGTCTGTGTCTTAGCCTCAACATTCACACTTAAGTAAAGTCTTTTTCTTCTGAGATTCTAATTCTCTATGCAAACTGATAAAGAGAGAAAATCTAATAAAAACCATCAATAAATATGGTCAATAGAGCTGATCAAGAATAATTTCTGGTTTTAGGGATATGCTTCATTTTAGAAAAATATCTGAACATCATGAAAGACGGTATTTAATTCCAAGATTTAGGAAGCTGATCTCTCCAAAATATTTTAGCATTTCATCATTAAGTCATAACTAATTTTAATCTCAAGGAAGGATTGTTTCCTCAGTGCACTTTGCTTGAATGATCAAATTAATAGGATGGAAGAATCTGTAGCTGAAAAAAATATTATAACAAAATTGAAGTACATCACTCAGGACCTCAGAATGTAATCTTTTGTAACTCTTGGGAAAAAGATATTTTATACAGTTGCTAATTTGTGTTTATAAAATATGTTCACTCCAGAAAAAACCATTACAACTGAAGGATATGCATTGTTGCTCATTTTGCCAAGTTAGATATATGTAGCAATTAAGGTTTTGTTCACAAGTTTGTTGGCTTTTTATGTTTCCTGCTGTATGATTACAAGCTGTTAAATCCAGCAGAGTTTCTTGAGCATACAGAAGAAAGTGTTCAAAAGCTTGAAGCAATCTCTTTTAGCAAAATAATATGAAAATACAATAAAGCAGTGTAATTCTCAGGAAATTCCATGTTGTTCTTTTTGTGACCGATCAGCAGATATATAAACAAACAAGAGAGAAGAGGGAAAGGAACTGTAGGTTACAAGGGGAAAGAATAAAGAAGATGAGCTCTCCAGGCAAGAAACTTCGACAAAGAATCTTACATAAAAGTGATTTCGGGAAGGTTGACAGTGGAAGAGGACAAAGTAATTCTGCAGGGAATTCACTTTTATAGGCTATTTGGTAAATTAATTGGTGTTATCTGTTTAAATAGAAGTTTATGCTGCTCATTAGAACCAAAAAAACTGAAGAAAACAGACCTTTGACAAATAATGGTGGTGCCAAGCAGTAGGACAAGAGGCAATGGGCAGAAACTGATGCACAGAAAGTTTCACCCGAATATGAAGAACAACTTCCTTACTGTGCGTGTGACCATGCACTGGAACAGGTTGCCTAGAGGGGTTGTGGAGATATTGAAGAACAATCTGGGCACTATCCTACTGAACCAGATGTCTCCACCAGTGGTCCCTTTCAACCTTACACATTCTATGATTCTGTCCTTTAGGTCCCACTCTCAATATGTAAAGTGACCAGTCTAGCTAAGCTTGCTGAAACATCACACAGTTCAGTTATCTATGTGAAATTTTATGATGTGAAATTTTTTCCTGATACATTATGTTCCTGCCATTCCCATACTCTCCTGCTCCCTAGAGCATTTCTTGTGAGTATTCATTTGTTGTTCACACTCCATGACAAGAAAAATTGCTGGGATACATGTATCAATTTGCAAGAAGGGAAAAAAATATCCAGTAGGATAGGATTTTTGATAAAGTGACTTTTAGTGAGCCTGGCCTTTATTTACAAGATAATGGGTCATAGCAATAAATTATGAATTTTGTAAAAAAAAAAATCTGAAAATATTTTAATACAAATCTGTCTATTGTTGTTTATCTTTCTGTTGTGTTTCATTTTGTGATGGCAAAGTGTACATTATAGCTGTTCTGTATCAAAGAAAAAGCTTATTTGTTTCAGATGTTCAACAAGATTTTTCTTCAAGTTTGAACTATTAGATGGAGAAAACATTCTCCATTTTTAGAAGCAGGGAAAGATAAGAATTATCTGTTTATAAGATATGGATCTGGCCTTTATGTCTTATAGCACTACTGAAAATACTGCGTACGTTAATCTTTAGGGATCGTGAAGCTCTGATAACATGGAATGCACTAGTATAACCCCAACGCTAACTAATAATCATCTTAATTAAGTTTTAAAATACCTTATAATAATATTTTAAAATGTTTATATGAAGCCAGTCAAATGGAAGTAGGAACTCAATAGATGTATCTTTCTTTAACCTCTGTCAGGCAAAATGATTCGTCTTTAGTCAATGATTAGTTCCTCCCTTAGAAAGAACCTAACTCTCAGGTAAACAAGATGTATATTCAAAAACAAAAGACAAGTTTGTGTATTCTTTGACCATATTAATATTGCTCCTCCCTCGAGACATAAGCCCACTCAACAAACCTCACCCAGTGCAAATTGAACTAGGCTCTATATTCACCCTTGCAAATTGTGCAAAAGCTAATCTGCTACCAAGTTCTGTCTGTAAGTATGTCTCATTATAACTTAATTCTAAATATGCAACTATTAACAGGATCCTGATATTATTAATAATAACCCAAAAATCTTTAATATAAGCATATTTCAAAAGTAAAAATAAGAAAAAGTCAGTCTGGAAATGGAAATGGATTTCCAGTTGTAATGCACTTATTTACATTGGATTCTGTAAAAATTTTGGCAAATACCTTTAGAAATGACAAGGCTTTTTACTTTATCCCATGCTCTTTGTTATGTCCATCCTTGGTAGTAAATACTCTTTAATAAATGTTATAAAATAAATCCTATTAAATAGAACACAGAATGATAACATTTCTAACGTATCATACATAAATTAGTTATAATTACTACTTGAAAAACATATTTTACATTATACCCTTTAGCATTGGAAAAAAAACATAAAGACAATATTTTTAATGCACTTATTGCTCTTACTTAAAAGTGTTCTGATGATAATTGCAAAGTATAACAAAGTAGTTTACTTAGAGTATAGTTTTCCAAACTATCTTCCTAGAATTATCTTCTTTTAAGCTGGTATCTAAAGAACACATACATTGTGAAATTTTGTTACCTAAAACCCATGATCAGATCTTTAAATATAGACATAGTAAATATCAGATGCCTGGCTATAAAAAGTGAACAGTAACAGCAACAACAAAGGTCCTCAGGGTTTTGTGACCGGGGTGCTCTCGGACTGAAGGGACTTAAAATAACACTTTTCACTTTCCACGAGAGGTTTTTATCCCAAACCTATGGGCTATTTCTGGAGAAAGCCAGAACAAGTAGATCTATTTCTGCAAAAAGAACTACTGTAGGTAAAAAGTATAAATCTTTCAGTAAACGGAAAGCACACAGAAAGAATTTTAAGCCCTGATAGGTTGAGACATGGAGAAACAAGTCTGCTCAAATGTGTCTCTATTTCACATAGAAGACCCAAATAGCAGTAATAATGGCCTTCAAATTATAGGAACAAGAAGTTGTGCTGTACAATGAAATTTAAACTAAAGAGCATTGAAATAATTTACACAAGTAGAACCAACCACAAGTTCTAGTTTATGAGCTTAGAAGTACAGAAATCAAAACTGTAGGGGACTTGGGAATTCAAAAATTTCAAAATTAGTGGAATATAAACTATTTAGTTTGAATTTTTGGGATACATTGACACTGCCTAAACATATTCTCTTTTCCACCCCACCCCCCCCAAACACTGGGAATTGAATAAAGATGATGAGACTATCAGTTTTGAATGTACAGCATGCCCAGACATGATGGATATAAAATATTCTGAACATAAAAAAGTACTTTGTTTCCAGCAGAAAAAGTGAATTGAAGGAGTATAGCAGCCTTCATAGCTCCAAGTATGTCAAGTGAATATTTCCAAAGTCAACAAGGTAAATACAAGGCAAGTCCTGATAATACAGTAGGCCAGGTTTAGATGGTAAGTACTCCATAGATCTCCAAGATTAACAACACTCAGTGGTTATAAAATCTATCCAAGCTGAAGCTTTCACTAAAATTACTTCCTTTTACACCTGCTTCCACTTCAAACTTCATTTAGTCAAGGCAGCCTCTACCGTTCCCCTCAAGTGCTCATCCTATTTCTGAGAATAGCTTTCAATAGGAGGGAGAATGTTGAGAAATATTTGATTATAGGGATTCTCTACAGAAAGTTGAGTCTTCAAAATATAAGAATTTCTTATGGTTTAACCCCAGATGGCAACTAAGTACCACACAGATACTTACTCCACCCCACACTCCAAAGGAATTGGGAGGAGAATAAAAAAACCCCAACTAATATCCGTGGGTTGAGATAAAAGCTTAATTTTAATTAAGGGAAAAGTAAGAGAAATAGAAATCGTAAAGGTCTTTGTAAAGGAATTTTTTTCCTTCCTTTCTGAATGTCAGAATTCTGGCCATACTGGTAAAATAAAAATTATGAGTGCATATATATAATACATATATGGCAATATAAAAAAAAAAAATATATATATGCACATATATCTATATATTTATAAAATTCTGTCAGATATCAAAAGAAAATATAAAACTATATTATAGATTGTGGTTAGTTGCAATATGTTGTTAGTAGCATGTAATTTCAGCTGCACATTTTAAAAACCAGATCTCATTTTCACCTTTGGATAAAGACATTATCAGAAATGATTGCAATATCTAATAAGTGTGCTCTAGAAATTTCATCCACTAGCCTCTAAAGGCCCTGCAGAACAAGGTAGATCATATGCAGTTTCATATTGCAGGGTGTAGTATAATATAGAGAAACATAGTTTGCACAGTCAGTCTCTTTCTCGACTCTAGCAACATACTTTTCCCAACTGATCTCAGCCTAACCCATTGATAGGAATACTAGAAATTCAGATAGTGACTTAAAATAACTTACTGAATATTTTTCCATAGCAATTTGAAGTTAGGATAGAAAAAATAGATTAAAATCTCTTTGCATATTATTATCTAAACCCCCTGATTTTTCTAACTTATCAAGGTGTAATTTTCTTTTTTTTAATTAATTTAAACTTTATATTTTAAATACATATATTCCTATGAGAATTTAAAATTCATTGTTCATTTTCCTAAACCAGAGTTATTCAGTCACATTTGTCTTACATATCCTTCCCAAATAAAATGTGTTGACTTCTCAGCAGTTTTAAACCAAAGAGTTGTTCACTTTGATGATTATAATTAGTCACTGAAGTATTTCAGACATTTTCAATGAAGTGGTATTTATTTTACAACTCTCGCTTTGAAGAAAAATTTTTAAATTGCATGTGATTAATAGAGATTCCCATTGTTACCAATACTACATCATAGAATAATAATTGGGATAGATTTTGTGCTTTCTTAAACATATAATGGCTGTCCTTCTTTCCTGTGATGAAATTTGACCAAGTAGATTATACATTCCAGTATCATATCAGCAGGAGGAAGAAAATTTCCCTGGATATGACCCCAAAAGCAAAAACCCACCAGTAGTTTTATATATAAATTCTTTTCATACAGGAAAAAAATTTACACAAACAAGAAAAGTTCAGAATTTCATTTCCCCATGTAACTTTAGTTTTAATTTGTTTGCTTGTGAAATGCTTTATGCTGAACGAGTCTAGGTTCTTTTGGAAAGGTGTATCATACTTAGTGTTTTGTAAAGGAAAATTCCAAGTTATTCACACAAAGACGTTTTTTCCTGTTCTTTACTCTGAATTGTGATCTTAAATAGTTGAAATAATAATAAACAATAAATAATAAATAATAATAAATTGTTAAATAATTTTTAAAATAAATTTTAAAAGTTTTTCTTGTGCTTTAAGTTGGTTATCTTTTCTTTTTCCCTGAGCTGAAGAGTCATTGAAGAGTCTGCTCCACAACATTGTCAAAATTTGAACTCTCAGCCTCCAAGAAGCTATCTCTTGGTCTGTATCCCAAATACATAGAGAAAATTATTTAAATAGACAACATGCCCATACATTTGGACTACTAGATACCATTGTCCCTCTTAGGACATGGACTGTCATCATCCTGCAGAAGGAAATAATGAAGCAACTCTTCCATTTTATATGCCACTCTGGTGAAAGATCTATAGCTGGAATACGTGTTCTATTCTTTCATCACTCTTTATAGCTCTTGTTATTTCAGGGTGGTGCAGGGTATGTCCACTGCCCATGCTTTAGCAGCAATATAAGCCTGTGTTTAGACTGTTTGCATTGTCATCCTTCCAAAATTTCCCCAAAGAGAAAAAGTCAACTTTGTAAAACAGTGACAGTTTGTACCCTGGGGAAAAAGGAAATGGAATTTTTTAGGCCAGTAAATTTAACCATTTTGCAATACCATTCCCTCAGCTGAATCTCAAAGATTCATAGCAACACTACTGTGCAGTTCCTTGCAAATACAGAAAAATATTTCAACTGGGATGGATCAGGAAACCAAAATGTAAGGATTTCAACGTATTCTGGCCAGGACATTCAAAACAACTTTTCTAAATTCTTTTGCAATGACTTATATGCTATAAAAACATGGCTTCATTTGATTTAGAATGGTTATGGAATTAGGTCTATTATCTCATTGCCACATGTCCTTAAGGACTCACAATTTCAAGGATTTTTCAGGTCACCTTATAGAAAATAAAAACAGAAAGTAAGTGTTTTAAACTGTGTCACTGGATTGGATAAGATACAAATGAATGCATGTTTGAAAAGTGAACTAACAGTCTTATTGTCTGGACAGTTCCAGTGATTAAATACCAATTTTTTATACAGTACGCCAGCTGCAGATTACAGAAGTAATACTGTCATGCTTAACTGTACTTATTAATCTGCCAGAGACAATAATTTGAATATCAACAAACTGGAAATGTTTGGTCAGTTGTTGAACTTGGTGCATCAGTTTACTGCCAAATTTTAGACAAACATGCTGTAAATTAATAGGGGCTTAAGATGAAAGTCAGACTATGGAGTTGAGAGCACAGAAAACTGAAATTTCAGGTATCAGTCTGTGAATTGCCAGTACTGGGATGTGGAAATGTTATCTGTAAGGGGCAGGTCAAGTGTTCAAGATCTAGCTCTGGAATGGTGATTCTAGCTTAGACTAGCTTAAGCAAATAAAAATTAGAGTTATGATTTTAAGGCGTTATTCTTTATCTAGGAAAACTTAGAGTCACAGAGAGAAGCCTCATGACCGAAGGTCAAAAGGGGCAAATATTGCAGAGGAACACATGAGCAGAAATAAAGCAGTAAAAGCACACCTGATTGGAATGAAGGTTAAATTTCATCTTTCTCCCCAGATGAATGATGGTATTTCACTTTCTTTGACTGATAAAAGTCACAAGAGTGACAATTTTTCTACTATTAATGCATTTTGCCAAAGAGTGTAGAAAAATACATAGCAGATAAGATTTCTGGTTTGGAGAACTTTCCCGTACACTTTCCACCAGGTTAAGGCCTGTTTTGTTTTACTTTTTTTCTACTGAATGTTTTAGAAAAGAAAACAGAAAAGAAATTCTTTGGTCAAGAATTATGCCCATATGAAATAAACCATAACTGGAAAATAATTAAGTTAGGAGTGAGAAAAAGTTGGGTACAGTTTCATAGATATAATATCATATGTATCTAATATGAAATTGATCAGTCAAATACTGTAGATCACTGTGAGGTTCATCTCTTCTAAACAGCTTTTAAAATACCTCTTTAGAATTCAAATCTAATCCAAATCTTTTTCTGGCAGCCATACAGTTTGTGAACCATGACCTAAAATAACTGTTCTGGAAGCTGTGCCAATACTTTCCATTTGCAGAATCTCAGATATATCAGGGAAAGAAATAGCTGCTGGTTTATCTGACAGGTTTTTCCAGGTGACACAGTTCAATCTGAAAAAATGGGTTTTAAAAATGAATTATCAAAAAAAGAAAAAAGAATTGGCAGAATTGAAAAACAAGACTGTAAAGACTGCACGGAGGTAAAAGCCCAGAACACACATGAATTTACCTGTCATATGAAATTATATTTTCTGTGATACTGTGCAAGATATACTGTAGATCTATAATTGTAAGCACTTAATTAAAATTGACTTAAAGGAAAGCCATAATTAAATTAATTTTTCACAGAGATGCATTCAAGTTATTTGGTCCTGTATAGGAAAGAGGGGGTATTCCTCTATTTATTCAGCCTTCTTCTTTAAGCAAGTAATTATTTTAAATCATCTATTTTAATAGTAAATTCATTGTGATATAAATACAAGACCTTGCTGAGCAGTGCTGCCTGTAGTCTATCATGAGTTAGACAAATGTAAACTAAAGCCACTTCTATTAATTAAGGAGGCATAATTTGAAAATTGCAGGAGGCTGTCCATGATTCATGGATAGAAATTAGGAGTATTAACTTCTAAAAAATATTTCCAAGATCTTTGACATCTTGAAAGTCATTCTGCATAGCATAGTTTTATACACACAATCATAATTCATGTTGCATAGAATTTCCTTACAGGATCTTCAATTCCAACACATATTCTTAAAAAAACTCCAAAACAGAGGACAGCAATAATGCAAAAACTGTGTGGAGATTCTATTAGAAAGGCAAATTCAGTCTTTATTTTCCTATTCTCACTCAGCAATTCGCAACAGACACAGGTATAAAGACAGTGTTAAATAGGTACATTCTCTGATTGTAATAAAGAACCTGTTTCAGCACATGACATTTGTGGCAGAATTTGCCACATCAGCATCTCATGCAAAAATAAAAATGGATTTTTTCTCAGTTATATTGATTATATTATTGTGATTGATTTATTATTCACTTATGGGAGGGTATCGCATCATGATTTTTGTCTTGCCTGAAAAGAATAGCTTTAGACAGCTCACTTTCCACAGAATTCTTCATTTTCAGTTGGTGTGATATTGCACAGCCTATATTATGTGTTCTTAAGAAAGCCAGCATGAAGATTTATTTTCCATCAGTTTTTTATATTGACCACAGGCCATAGCTATGCTCATCATCAGTGCATTTCACGTTCACATCCCACAGGAGCTTCCTTCTCAAATGCACCAAGCCATTTGTCTTCATTCTGTGGTTGAAATCTATCGTGAATCTCTTGTCTGTGTTCTCTAACGCAGCTTGACCAGGCTGGCTGTGACATAACTAGTACATCAAATCAGGAAGATTTGACATTTTATTAAAATATGTCTATATTGCATTTAGAATATGCAAAAAGAAGGGGGAAAAGTGGGGAAAAGTGGGGAAAAGGAGAAAGAGAGAAAAGGATTTTTTTTAATGATTTATGGTGGAATTTTAGTATTTTGAAAATGAACATTACTATTCTCCAACTCTCAGACTGATCTTATGTTTCAACTGTTCAATGTTCCATGATGTTTAAACCTGTTTAAGTCCAAAAGTAAAACTTACTGATTTTGGAAAGTTCTCATGTCCATTTTGTCATTATCCCACTTGCACAAATCCTCTATAGCACATTTGATTTCAGTTACGGTTAGCACATTTACACTTCTGGTACTGCCCACAGAATTTGTGTTTTCATATTTCTTTTCAATTTCTTCTTACTGCTTCCACTTATTTCAAAGAATTAGCGTATTTTTCCTGTCATAGAGGTAATTTGCAAATTTGAATAAGGAAAATGAAAGAGGGTGCTTTTCTCTAATTTCTTTTAGTTTTTTATTAGCTGAATGCTACACTTGAAATATTTCCTATCATATTACAGAAAATATTAATTGCTGTTTTTTCTTTATATTTCTTAGAAGACAAACCAGCTAATTATGCCTGTTCTGCTGTCTGACATTGTATTAAGCTAACTTTTCTGAGTACAATCACACAACAGGATAGTGATGACCCACCATGGACCTAGGCCCATGTTTACACTCCAGTTATACAATATAATATCAAATTTCTTGACTGATCAAAATCCCACCAGGTATTTTGAAATATTATCACACAGAATTTACTGTCCCGTCAGAAATGGCATGGTGTAAATACCAAAAATACTTTTTTTTCATTATGTGGTAGAAGAGTTTCTACAGATTCAAACTCTTTCATCCTTACTTATACTTTGCGTTTTAAAACCTGCATGTTTTCCATGCCATTCTGCAAACACTCATTGCTGCTTCTCTAAGTCTAAAATTTAATACACTGGACTACCTTTATTTTTCAATTTTATTTTTTCTGATTTAATGATCACTAAGCCCACTGCAGTGCTTGAAACAGCTATGGTACTTTGGCAGATATATTTATTCAAAGTAGACATATTCTCCAAAGCTTTAAGAACATAGTAAATTATGTAAAACAGAAAGGTATTTATATAAAAAAAAATAAACATTTAACAAAAAACCTCACAACAAAACCAATTTTTAAAAAAGTGTCAAACCCATGCACAAAGGAAAGAGATATGATCAAGATCTATAAAAGGTAGGAAAAGCAAAGTTTTTCATCTACATGTAGAAAAGTATTTATTAATTAAAATTATTTCAATGAGGAAGTAGTGTACAACCTCTTATTACCTTCATGCTGTGTAGTAGAATACTAAACTACATTCAGCAACTGGAAACTACCTCAGGCAGAAAAGCCTGCCCTTTATGCCGTAAAAGTGTGTCCCTGTCCCATTCCCTCCAACAGGAAACCTGGGCACTTGCTGTAAACATCTGCATTCTACAGCACTGACAATTTAGCTGACATGAAGTGTTTAGATTAGGCAGATAAATTCCTATTCTGGTAGACTGAGCCATCTGTGGTATTTGCTAGGAAGTGGTAGGCAGATGCTGACACTGTCAGGACTGAAACTGGTGTTCCACAGCAACACCAGGATCTATCCCTCTAGATGCTCCTCAGCCAAACTGGGAAAGCACCCAATCCCCTATGGTGATGCCCAACATCCCAGACAGGTGCTGAAACAAAAAAAATTGATTGAAGTAATTTTGAGGTGCTCAAGACTAGACTTGTGATTCAAAAACTGCATTTGGAGGCTGCTCTTAGGTTATATACTTAAAGCCTATTCACCATAATCACAAAGGTATGGAAAAGACAAGACAGAAGAGGAACACCAATAACCTTGTGCAAACAGACCACCCTGACTTGGCCACTCCTGAAGTTGTCAAAGGGGGATCAACCAGCCTTGTGCCCACCTGTGAAATCTACTTGGAGGAGTCTGACAAATTCTCCCTAAAATCTCTTTTAGGCTTCAAATTATTGCCTAACAAGGTACAGGGCATACTAGGGGAGGTTGGAAAAAAGTATTTTGGGACCATGCAAAAGATATTTCTAGGGATATTATAGAAACAAATGCAGTAAAAGGAGGGATAAGAGTGGGAAAACAGGGGAAAGAAGATAAAGGGGCTGGTGAGATGAGAGCAGGGGGTGGTGCCCAGCCATGTCTGCACCAGCCCGTGCAATCTCTCCTTGCCCTTCTAAATAAACCCAGTCTGTGAGGGTTTCATGGACAAGGGCTTCCCATTGCACATGCCTATGTGAGAGGGATGAGCACCCACTCTGCCACTGTGCTGAGTGCATAAGCCAGGAGCTGGGTGCTGACACCAGGAGACACTGGGGTGTGTGTGTTTTTCCTTGGGTTACCTTAATTTTCTCTGTGTATGTGTATGAATGTGTCATTCACAAACAAACTTCAAGCAGTAGCAGCTGGCACAAGAGGTCTGAATTCCAGCTACAGCGGAGGGAAAAGATATGGAAACAAAGGCTCTTCAAGTCAGATACAGCAGAGACCTCAGAGCAGAGCTGGTACCTGAGAAACTGCAAGCCTGCTTCAGTTTCTGGGGAGACTGTAGGTCTAGAGGAGCTCCTGAAGACAGTTTTTTCTGTTTGTAAATGTGTGTTACAAGAACAGCTGGAGTGGAGCTGCAGTCTCAGAGGTTCACATATCCCAGGTGCCACCAACTGGGCAGAGTAGGGGTAGCTGCTGGGGTGACTGGCTGCTGGGACCCTTCCCCATGAAGGTGAGAGTAACTCAGGTTCTTGTCAATAGATCCCTTGGGGCGGATTACAGTGAAAATACTTTGAATGATTAGTGTTTTTTAAATATATATATATACATATATATATATATATAGCAGGTTTTTTGGAACAATTTGGTTGCAATGGAAAGCAGGTATGTAGCTGTTCTGGTTATTATTATCTATAGTAATATAGCATTATGAAGGCATAAAAATATGACTTTTAAAAATGTTTAGGAAAAGAAAGAAAGAGAAAAGAAGGATTAGAGTACAAAGACACACAATCACCACCCATGGATCTGCAATGAGGCTGAACTGTTGAAGCTTAGATGACAATTGGCTGAAGTGATGGCCTTGATCCATCTTGATCTGTTGTGGGGAGAGGAAGAAGCCCACAAAACACAAAGTCCAATGGGTTAAAATATGCTCAAGCTGGGTAGGAAGGCCTCAGTAGCTCCCTTGTGTGAGAGGGAAGTTTTACACTGCCTCTTGCAAGAGACTCTGGATCTGTTGCAATGCTTTTGGGTCATGTGCAATCCTCTGGTGGAAGGGCCTAAGGAGTGGGTCTGGGGGGAGCTTTGGGGGTCTTTGTGGGTTTATGATCCCTTCTTAGCTCCTCCCCATTCAGCACAATTAAACTAGTAATGCCCCATTGGACCTTCCCCAGGGGGAGAGCAGGACTTTTACAACTGGGCAAATTGTATAAGGAAGGTCAACTAGCACTAAAAGAAGCACCATCCCCCTTTCAGGATTTGCCTCTTATCAGCCTCAAAGCTGGGTTTGTAGCATCCAGGTGGTGAAAGTTAATCTCCTCTGTCTTATGCAGACTAGCCATTACACTCCCAAAAACTCACCTCCTCCTTTGAGGGATGCAAACCTGGCCTCAACAAAGCACCCTGGGATCTCCACAAATGGGAAATATTTTGAGTCATTAATCATTAATAGTTAAGTCTCTCACACCAAGCATCCAAAGATGAAGAATCCACATTATGTATAAATACAAGCATGCTCTAGCACAGGACGTCAGTCCTGATCAGCTGAAAAAGAAGGAACAATTTCAGGAATTCACCTTTGTGAGAAGGCTGTGCCATCCATATGTGCCAATCCATGTGGCTCTGTGTGTGCATGTGCAGCTTTGCACATCTGTGTATATGCATGTGTGTGAACACATTTACTGGAAACACTATTCCCAGTGTGCACATTATTTACTGGAAACTTACGATCAGCCTCACTGCTGGTTAAACCTAGGGACACAAAGCCAAACCAGCCTCAGAATTACCAGAAAAAGAAGAAAAAGATAATTCAGTTGTTGTTCGTATTCTTTCCCTTACCTTAAGAACATTCAAAGATGCTTCCTTCCCTTTTTAAGGTGTTCTACTGTGACTGTTAGGTGTGTTATGGTTGAGTACTTGTGGGAAAAAAATATAATATTCTATGGAAATTAGGTAGGGAATGCAAGGTATGTGTCTCTGTCCCAGGGATGTGATCTGTGGGTAGAACAAACAAAAGAAAAAATTCATTCTTTATATAAAATAATAAACTAAAATGTATAGGTCTGACTGTGAAAAATAATTTCAGAACTTTACAGAACTCATTTTACATATGAGGTAAATCAATAACTCTTTGCTGTATATTCATAATGGAGTTATTTAACAAGCATACTAATGAGTTAGTGCAACTCAGTTTGGAATATTCTTCTGTATTCATAAAGAAATGTCTATCTGGAAACCTTTTAGACTTCTTATGTTCCTTAAGAAAATTTCCATTTAGTGACAGTTTCCAACAAGGTACTGTCAAGGCCCCCAAAAAGGAAATAAAGAATCAATCACCAATGCACAGCACCATAGTAACTTCATCAGTTACTTAGGACATTGCACCACAATCATGTAATACTTCATTTTACTGTATTACTGTAATATGAGTACAAATTACTCATATTACCGAGTAATACTTCAGGTGGCTGACCGAATTACAAAGTGTTGTTGTTTCACCCCAAGCCCCAAGCTGCTGCTTATTCACTCCACTACCAGTAGGACTGGTGAGACCATTGGAAGGGTAAAAGCTGGAAAACTCGTGAATTGAGGTAAAGACATTTGATAAGAAATGCAAAGGCCACACACACAAGCAAAGGAAAACAAGGAATTAAGTCACTGCTTCCCATGGGAAGGCAGGTGTTCAGCCATCTCTGGGAGAACAGGGCCCCATCACATGTAATGGTTGCTTGGGAAGACAAACACCATCATTCCAAACATCCTCCACTTCCTCCTTCTTCTCCCCACTTTATACACTGAGCATGATGCCATATAGTCTGGGATATCCTTTTCATCAGTTGGGGTCACCTGTCCCAACAGTGTCTCCTCTCAACCTCCCATGCATGCACAACTTCCTCACCAGTGTGGCATTACAAAAAGCAGACAAGACCTTAGCTCTGTGTAAGCCTTGCTCAGCAATAACAAAAATATCTTTATATTCTCAATCCTGTGTTCCATACAAATGCAAAACATAGCCCCATACCAGACACTGTAAAGAAAATTAACCCTACCCCAGCCAAAAAACAGCACACAGAGCTAATGAAAGCATTTTCACTCTGTAGCTCAATTATGCACACATTAGAGTTATTTTTCCTTTCTAATTATCTCTTTGGAGCTGTGTGTCATAAAACTTATCTGATATGGTACAGTTTGCAAAATATAGCTAATTATTATTTTCATAGGCAAGTTAAGTTTAAAAGTTTGTCTGCAATTAATAAAAATAAATTAGGAATGATGAAAAACAGAATTATGAAACTTAGCTAAATATTACTTTCAACTCTCTGCCATAATCAGAAATATTTAAACAGAAAACAGAACTCCCTAAACAAATGTTGTTATACACTGCTCTTTAATTCCAGCAAGTGTAAACCAATAAAAAAGTGTTCTGAAGACAGCATTGGACAAAATGATGAAACCTGTTTTCTCTCTGCAATGGCTGTCTAACCATTGAATATAAATCAAAATCAATAATTACTTCATGTAAACTACTTTGAGAGCAGGGCTTGAGCATCCAATCTTCTTTTTGAATGATGTCAAAACTTCCCAAAGTCATACCAGATACTAGACTCACCGAGTATAATGTTGTCTCTTTTATATAAAAAAAATATGCAAATATCAGGATTGAGTCCTTAATCCTGCAACATTCTGACAAGTTTAGGGGAAATTCTCTCTGCTTGAAGGTATTTAATAATTCATAGAATAACACACACGTTTTCTTCCGACTATAATAATGGTTTCTAATATTTTTTTATTTTCCTGAAACAGGGCAGGGACTAATCTAGTCTAAGATATTGTTCCAGTCTACTCCGTAAAGTAAGATACTATGAAAATATTCTCTCCTGGAAATAATGTCTGGCAAGCTATCCCTATTTGTGACATTCACTGCTGTAAAACATAACAGAAAATTTTTTTTCAAGTTTACTTAGAAACAAGCAATATATGTAGATAAATAAATATTTTAAATCAATTAAATAATTCTCATTTTAATTGCACATTTTTATTCTTGGAATTTAGGTAGATTTTGAATCTAATTCATCTAGATTGATTACATATTTCTTTCAAATAGATGAATAAATATATTTTGTACACTATGTTATTTCAAGCAGTATCCCTGAAATAAATATTTAATTTTTACAAGACCAACAAACAAAATACTTTAGATTTTTCATATTTAGATGTAATCTAATCTTTTAGAAAGATACCTATAGGTTATATGGGAAAATTGTGTCTGTTCCAAACCCAGTGAACAGATTTAAAAAATTATCCATTCTTTCCAATGTTTCTCAGAAAAGTAGCAATGAATGCAATTTATAAACATGAATTTTACAGGCTTTTTTAAAGAACAATAGCTTAATCACTTAAATGCGAGACCAGACCAGATTCAATTGCATTAATTTTTTTTCTTAGTAAAATGCACAAAGATTTTCAAAATTATGAGGTAACAGTAAAAACCTTTAAGGATTAAATTCAGGAATGCAGTTTGCCAGTTCATGCAACACAATAACTATGTGCGATGTTCTCATAATAAATCTAATAATATGGTAACATGGTTCTTCTTACTGTTGTCATTAACAATATATATCAAAAATATCATAAACAATTCTCTTTATAATTGTGTTGACAAGCAGCTGAAAAATAAGAAATTTTCTTAAACTGAAAAATCACCCATGCTTTAGACTGATACAGGATATTATAGTTAACCTAATATCCCAAATGATGGCATAATAATGCTACTTTTCATATGCATTAAGTCTGAGTACACATGTAAGAGAAGCCTAATAATTTAAGAGACATGCATCAAATAAAGATTACAAAGACAGAGGTGTCTAAATGTGGCTTATAAATGTGACATACAAGCATTCCACTCATGCATAACAGTAAGCAGAGCAATATTCCAGATCTTCCCTTTTTGATTGTGTGGGTTTTCTGGGTTTGTTTTTTTTTTGGTTTTTAAAATAATTTCAGGAATTCTGGTGTAACATATCATGATAGATTATTTGAACAAGTTAAAAGGGTGTGGTAAATACAAACGAAAATTTAACCCAAAGCAAATTCTATTATACGTAAGATATAGGAATTATATGTGGCTTAGCACTTTACAAATAATGTGTTCATAATTCTCATCCTTACGCTTCCTCAGTACTTTACTGAAAAATGCAAGTCTCCAGTTTCATATAATACCTCAGTTTAATGGACTGAACACTGCAAGTACTCCCCTTGGAAAATGTAAGTATAATTGCTTGTTATTGTTATGTTTATGAGTTGATAATTCATCAGGCACTGAGTTGATAGATGCTCTGCACAATATTTTTGGTTTTCTATGCACTAATTAGGAGTAAGAAATCCTCCCCTAAAATGTGGCTTTCAAAAGGCTTGAAAGGAGTAATTTTTAGAAGTAATATACAATCTATTTACTTGACGGACCTGAATGGCTGTTTTACCAGTGTTTTTTCATTATTTAGCAGTGATATCTACACTATGATTCAGCTGTAAGAATTTAACCATTCTTTGTAAATATTTCAGTCACATAGCAATATGTTATTTCTAGAATGTTCCATTAGGTTGATTGTCTTCTGACAGCAGCAATCAGTAATACTCAGCATTATCTTTCAGATTAATAAATGCCTGCGGTTCTCTTGGTATTATAAAGGCCCATTTAAGCCCTACTTTTATGTGTTTCTAAACAGATTTTGGCCAAATCATTTTCAATTCAATCACTGAAGCTTCACACTAATAATATAAAACATTAAGAAAATCAGTCACTGTGTTTCTAGTTTAGGTGATATTGTATCCTGATACAGGTGATTTTTATTGGTCTAAAAAAATCCACAATGTAACAAGCACTTTGGTCAGCCATTAAACTTTGTTATTTTATGACTTTTAGAGACCAGATTTCTGATATGTGACCATAAACTTTACATTACCTGATTTTTTCAAAACCATTTTACTCCCCTTGATGGAGACTGAGAAACAGTTTTCTGCATGTACATTCTAATTTTGGAAAAAACACCTTCAAAAATATCTGATGAGTTTTGGAATAGATCCTCTACTCTCTACATATGCAAATAATAATTAAGATACATTAAAAAAAAAGCTGCATATTTGACAAGTTAGATACATGACAATGTTGAAAAATACTTCCTCTTTTGTTTCTACAATGAGAATGGGTGTGTAATGATACATTTTTTAGGTGCTAGTGTAAATTCTGGGAGTTCCATAGTCCAAAAACCATGCTAACAAGAAACAACATGAGATATTTCAATGATTCAATGATTCATTCAGAAAATTACCCAAAATTCTGAAAGTGAACCTATATTTTATGAAACACTGTTACTTGGAGCTTTTTCCTTTCCATTCTATATGAGCTGACAATGGGCATAAGAATATCATAGGAAAATACTTGCTTTATTTTAGTCTTGTAAAATACCAGGCTACTTAGTCATTGGAAAAAAATGTCGAACCTGCACCCATGGCACTATTAGCACCATGCTCTCCTCCACTGAGCTGATCTCAGTTGTTAATACCATACCTTAAAAAATAAAACCAGCAGCAGGCAGTGCTGGCTTCTGGTAACAGGGGCACTGATGTCCCCAGGTACAGCAAGTGATGATCCAGGGCCTGGGGCCAGCCAGGGGCAAGAGGAGATGGGACTGGAGACCAAGACCTGAAATATTGCTGGGGGAAGGGATGGGCGGCTGGGCTGAAATGGAGTCCTGGGCCATGAGCAGGGGTGGGGAGAAGCTCTGGGTGGGCTGGACAGGGACAGTAAGACCCAGCTGTTTTGGGTTATTTTGTACCTACAAGAGCATTAGCCACTTAGCAAGAATAAATTAAATACATCATTTATGACCTTGTCTGTGTTGTCAACTGGATTAAGTTATTGATTAATGTATTTGAGAAGAGTCTTGAAAAAAAGGTTATTTTTCTGTATGTTACTAGCATGATATATATGATAATAAAGAAAAAAAATACTAAAATTCAGTATTCCAAGATGTGCATAAATTAGAGTTGCATAGAAATACCACTTGTGCTGCTGCTTATGCTACTATGTGTTTAGAATACTAAGTGTTAATTAGATGTATAACTAAAATACTTTAACTAATATAACTAAAATAATTTTAAAGTGATTCGTTATGAATAATAGAAAAAAAAGTGGAAAATTTTCAAAGCTCTAGGTTTACTGCTAATTTTAGGAATTCTGTACAGACACTGTTGATGCAACATAGCAGACACATGTACTTACATTTCTTCATCTCAGTGAAAAATAAGGAAATTTTAAAAACCTAGGGAAATGCCCTTGTCTTCCGATAGAAGAGACAATATTTTCAGGACAGAACAAATGATGTACCAAGTTCTTTTGTCCTCCTACAGCTCAGTACATCTATGGCTGAGAAACACCCCGAAACTTTGAGGATCAGGTTACCTTTGTCACTTCTACACTTCCCAGAAAATCTGCACTTGTCCAGGTACTCTGCACAGACAGGCAAAACCAAAGCTCAACATACATATCTAGCACATTTCATAAACTGCTTTCTACAGTTTATAGAAGAAAATTTGAAGGAAAGACCTATTAGAAAACATTATATTATTTATCTTTTATTCACAATTCTCCTTTAAGCAACCTCTGAAGAAAACCATTTTATAAAATGAGGCAGAATGGAGAAGTGCAGCTCATCTTTTTCTGTCAAATGCAAAACATGAAATTAAGTAATCTTGATTTTAATTTCCATAAGATGTAAAAATGAATGTACTAGGTTAGACAGAAGATTAATCCAGCCCAACAAAATGATTCCAACAACGTTGTCCAATATTTAAGGACTAAGAAAGAATATTGGGAGGAGGAAAGCAAAAACATTTTTTTTTTCTTAATGAGGATATTAACAAGTTCACAGCAAGGTCCTGCTCTGGAAGCTCTTGAGCCAATAATATTTGTATTGATATTCCCATGCAATATCCCTGGCTGGATTGATATTCTATATTGTGCAGTTAGCAGATTTTTCAACATGAAGAATATGGATTCCAGAATTCTGTAATGACTTATCATGCTACTCATCGTCTGCGTTCTGTGGAGGGCTTCCTCTTTTGAATCTGCAGCTTGCTAATGTCTTTGAAGAATTCTGCACTTGAGGAGAAAGTGATCAATTTTAAGTGCTCAATTTCTTAATGACATACATGGTCTTATGCTTATCATATCTTCTCTCAATTTGAATACTGGAGAATACTTTTAATTCAGCTATTCCCTTACAGTGACTCTACCTTTAATTGTTTTAGCTCTTCCTCTCTGTACCTGACCCAGATGTGTTACATACATTGTGACTAGCATATTCAAATTGAGGACACATAACATAAAAATCTTGTTTCAATATTTCTGATAGTCTCTTAACAGTTTTTGTCATTTCTTCCCTCCCATTTCTTTCTTTTTTTGAACATTATATGACAAGTTGATGCATTTTCACAGAACGCTCTTTGATAACTTCAGGATATCATTCATGAATAATAATTTTCTGCTTAGAAACATAATCAGATGCAAAAAAATAAGAATATTATATCTTCTGTACATTATTTTTACATTCTTTTTGTGCTTAATTTCATCAACATTTCATTTCTGAGCCCTTCCACACTGCTAGGACTCTTCACTCCTTCTTAGTCTACTTGTGTCCATACTTCCATTCATAACATTTTCACCAAACATTGTCCATAGAAAAAGTTACGAATATCCATTTAAAAGTACTTTCATAGATTAAAAAACCCTATATATTTTCTGCATGAGAGTCTTTGTCTGAGCAAGACTTTTCCAGGTTAAAACTGAGAATTAAGTGGAGCACAAAATTTCAGATTAAGGGAATGTTCCTTGGTTGAGCTTGTTCTGTGAATCTAATCCATAAGACTTTTTTTTTTGGAGTTTAAAATCAGATTTAAGCATTTTGGGGGAATTTTGTTAAAAAATTGATTTTCTTAATTAATGGCTCCTTTATTTTTTTTAATGGAAACATTTACATGGAGTTTAATTTTTAGTTCAATTCATTTTTCTTATATTTTGTGGAAAAAAAAAGTTTTTAATCACTGTGGAGGGAGGTGGGAGTAAGAGACACTAGAATAATCTCGTAAATTTAGGTTACCTGAGAACCTGAAGGATTAAAATTCTTCATTAGTGTTTCAAGCTCAGGATACACTTCTGTCATTCATTTTTCATTCGGAGTAGAATACTCCAGTATGGGTCTTTGCACTGAGATATTAATGATACAAGTGCCTGTTGCACCTTGCCTTGCAAGCTGCCCACTTGCACATGCTTGCAAGTGCAGACATAGTTAATTCTTACAGGAAATCCATCCCTTACTTACACAGACTAGATTATGAAGCCAAATGAACCTTGCAAAGGAAAATTCTGATTATAAACACTGAACAACATTCAAAACAATCTTTACATAGAGCAAAACTCTGGGAACATATCCCCCTTTCCCTCTTCCCTCAGAAAACATATTGCCAAGTGGGAGGATGCACTCTCCAGAAAGGTAACCTGTGTGCCTGCAAAGTTGTACAACAAGCTTATCTTTTCAGGGGCACCTCTGGTAAATGTATTCCAACATTGTTGATGAGTACAAACTGTATGAATTAATATTAAAATATGAATTACTGCTGCACTGAATATGAATCAGCATATTTACTGAATTTGCTAAAAGAAGATTTGCTTGGATGAAGGTGTCTGATGAATTGAAAATGAAGCTTCTTCATTATAGCCCAGTGCATTGCAACTGGCTTATGCACCCCTGCAGAAATTCAGCTTATATTTCCCTATACCATTGCAGAATGAGAAAAACACTCTTTTCAAACTGTCATTTTATTAAAAGAATTATACTTGAGACTCTCCAAGAAAAATATAATAACAACCGGCACTTTCTGTTCTCTGAAGTATTCATGAGTCTTTGTCAAGGGAGCTAGCTTTCTCATCCACATGCTGTTGCAGCTTGTTTTCTGTTTATTTGAAATCTTGTAGTGTCTTGAGCATCACCAGGGAAATCAAGGTCCTTGTCAGATGTGTTGAAGCCCTGATGATAAAAGCTGATGATTGGATGTGACTGAGCTTGAGCACAGTCAAAGGCTGTCTCAAGATAAACATCTGATGCTAAAAGACTTGAAAGATGAAACTGGTGATGTCCTTACTCTAATTTTGGGAAAGATAAAGCAGAGAATACATTGAAAAAAAAAAAAAAAATCATCTCTCAAAACCTCCATTACAGGGATGCAGAAGTACACAAGAGATATGTATGTTCTCAGAAAGATATTCATTAATATTCACTGCAAAATCTTACACATGTCAAAAGATGTCAGATCTTGGATAATAAAAGAGTGATTATTAAACACTTTTAGCAAAAGAAATAGATCTGACCAGAAAAAAAAAAAAGAAAATAATAAAATGACTTTCAAATATAAATTTATGCTGATTCCTTTTTTAAAAAAAAGAAAATTAAAGATAAATGTTTACATTTTTTGGCCTTGCATCAAAGAAAAAAAGTAGAAGTTTCAATACTAGAAATCATTTGAATTATGTCAAAGATTTGTAAAAAATCATCAGGGACATAACTAGAGCTTTACAGTTTAATGGCCTGAGATCTTATCAGTTACCACCACTCACAGCTCAAAATTGTGTTTGTATCTTGCTGATTTTGAAAAATTCCATGTTAATCAGAGAGTTTGTCCCAGTGTGAATGACTGTCCTTGCAAGTTACAAAGAGCTGTATCAATGACCTTCTCATACACCTCCAGCACCTGACCCTATTCTAGAGGGTTTCATAGAATTTTTTTTGGTGGTAATTACCTGCTTTCAAAACTCAGATATTTTTCAATGTTATCTGACTTCCAGAACACCTTAGTGCAAAAATCAAACACTTGTTTTTGTGCTGTTGGATTTTCTTTAATAGTGTTCAGATATGTTAATATTTTCTGTAATTACCAGTTGAAATTCAGGTAGTCTAAATTACAATGAGTTTCTCCCTTTCTGACAGAAACATTTTCTGGCTTGCCATTTTCTTCCTGGTCTCTTTTAATCTATTGTTATGAATGGATGTGGGGGTTTAAATCAGTCCCCGCCTATTGCCCAGGCCTCCAGCAGCAGGCAGTAGCTTTACTGAGGTGGCCAGCACCCCTAAACCCACTCTTATTTGCAAGTTCTTTAATAATGGCTGATTCAGTCAAGTACAGAATGAATTATTTATTTTATGGACACAAAACTAACAGACATAAGACTTAAAACAAACTACTACTACACAGGAATAAGGACAAAAAGAGACAACTAGTTCAATACACGTGGGGTTAAAGGTACCATTAATTTTACAGCTAGTGAAGAAATAATACAACTTAGGATCCAATGCTCCCTACCATCCGATTCCTGATGGAGCACACATCGAAATCCTTTCCCTCAATTCCCAGGAAAGCAACCACGGAATTTGCGTCCAAACTCCAGGAATGAAATTTCACATGCTTTCAGGGTGTGTGCGTAGAAGGCTTTTTTAGACATAAGAACCGTGTCTTTTGGTCAAGAATATTTATTTTCTTTTATCTCTTCCTACATTTGTTCTCTAGACTAAGATGTTGATTCTTAGCTGGGGGCCTGAGCCCTTTTGGCTCCAGAGATGACCCCATGCTGTGCCTGTGACCCGCCTGGGCTATCTCTTGCATATGCACCAACCATCTGTGGTAGAGAGGGGATATACATGTCCTGCCACATATATGATGAAAAGATATAAAGTAGAAAAAGTTCAGGTAACATAAAGTCCTGTGGTAAAAAGAAGAGAAAACTGCTGTGAGCTTGTTGTAAAAAATATCAGATAGCCTTTCCTTCCATGTATGTATGTACACCTTGTTTAGAAAATGCTTAATGAAATTTCTTTCCATAATGTCATGGTATAACCCCAGGTGGCAACTAAGCCATAATTTTTAGTTTATTATGTACCTGAAATCAAATTTCCTCAATAGAAGAGGAAAAGAAAAAGAAAACAACTCACTTCTTCAAGACTGAGTGAAAAGGAAACCTATTTAAAAACAAAAAGTTCAGCCTAAGAGTCTGACTTGAAAAGAGTAGGATCCTTTACTGAACTGCTGACTTATTTTCAAGCAGGAAATTGTCCTTTCTGCTTAGAAAATATTCCATTCTGTTAGGAAATGATTATGGTCTGAGGCTAAGCAGTTCCTGAGTATGTGGAAAATGCATTATCAGATTACCAAAGTGAATATTACCTATTCTTTGTTTACTTCATTTTATCCAAAAAAAAAAAATGTTACACCTTCACTTTGTTAGAGACAACTAGCAGTAATATTTCAAAACATTATGTCAGGGCAATCTGTAGACATGTTTTATTTCTAAGACTATAAATTATATTATTCTCTACTTAGAACGATGATCTCAACACAGAATAATAGCAACAGTTTTATTTCCAATTTGTTTGCATGTCTCAAGTTTTCCCTCTGCTACCCAGTCCTGACACACTAAACAATTTACAGTTAGAATAGTTAATGTAGTGCAGTACGTTAAATATCTAGCATTTTTTACTTCTTGAGGAAAATCCCCCATAGAGGATTCCTTTTGTTATGTGTTAATCTTTTCATTCACTGATTTTTGCTGATATAGACAATATTATTCAAGTGACCAGAAAGTGAACACATTCTGAAGCATATGGTGCCACAATCATTGTTCATATTTCAAAAGCCTTCACATAGATGCATGCTGCTTCTTCTCATGAATGACTGCACCTAAATGTTTTCCTAATGTTGTCTTTCCCTACTTGAGTAAGTCTAGTCTTCCACATGGAATTTCTACTAAGCCAGGCTTAACACTGTAGAAGAGGTTTGAGGGTTTTAGCATACAAAAGTCTTATATGATGACATTGTAATATTTCCAAGGGTTTAGAAATTGGTCTAAAATAGATTTTTGAGATGACTGCCTAAACTCATGGAGATAAATGATAACTAAAGTTATGAAGAGGTTCCAGGAAATGTTAGAATTTAGTTTACACACCTGAAGTTCTCTGAAATTTTAGATTAATTAGTATTTTATTTGAGCAATTAAATAGGGATGTATTGAATTGTATTTTATTCACACTAAGAACATTTTAGAAAGAAGCTGAGTTCTGGCAGAAAATCAAATTTTGAAGGTAGGGAGAAATTTTAGTATCACATTCTCATATATATAACCACATCTGAAAAAACAGCATTTTGGATAAAAATTTTGTTATATAATGACTGCCACTGTTTTAGATCCAAATATAATTATTCATTAACATTTAATCATATAAGCCTTCATACACTCCGAAATATGTTAAAAGAAGATGCGTAACCCTTTAATATGACCTTGAGCTGATAAAACCTCTGTTTCTGTGATAAATGCAAGTTTGCATTTATAGCGTGGCTGCACTTTCAGTTGTCAGTAAAACAGTTTTATGAAAGTTCAAATGAAAAAAATGCAACATCTTGAAGACTTGCCTAATATTTCATTTATAGTACGTAGAAGATACATAGCTGGAGCAGTTTTATATGTAAGTCATATATCATCCACATAAAAGCGCTGTTGGCTATTCATGTAACTATCAACATAAGAGGACATATCCAAGGTGAAGTGGAAAATCTCTCTAGTCATACCAGTTTATACACTGTAGATGCTTCTTTCAGGAACTGACAGGCCTAGTGACGAGTTTGGCATTTAAGAATATTCATCAATTCCTTTTTCAAGGTATTCAAGGGCATGAAATTGAGCTAGTAACATGCAAATCCTATGAAGTTTCTAATATGAAAGTATGTATTATCTTTGCTGAAAATTTTAATATTTATTTTAGGGAGGAGAAAGGGAAAGAAAATTACTCTTTTTTTTAATATATCAGGATTCACTCAGTGAAGTGTGGCATCACTTCTCATTACAACCTTAATAACATCTTAGGTGGAATACAAAGTTATTTAACACTGCTTTTGATGACAGACAGGCTTACAAAAAACTATAATATGTCCTTGTATCTCTGCAGTACAACACCTACCTTGAAGAAAAAAAGAAGCTATTAACTCACCTTCTGAATTACTTAGGAAATAATTCTGTTTACAGTTGATATAGTGAGTAGGTAACTAAAAGGCATGTGGCTTCAATAACAAAGGATTATATTTCTTCTCTGTAGGCAGAGCCACATCTTTTCACCAGAAATAAAAAAAAAAAAAAAATAGTATTCTGAAATATCTCTAAGGGTTGTGAAAGAATGAGTGTGGCTACTTTATTGTGTGGCTTTAATTTTCACTCAAGAGTCTACAGTGGGAAGTAAATAACAGTCTCCCATGCTGCCATTTTCAGTATCTTAAGTCCCGGAAGGGAATTTCTTTCCTAAAGAGAGAAAAGTAGCCAACTGGGTTTGCACTATCTAGCCATCAATTCCCAGGGGAAACCAGGGAATGAGAAAGAAAGTATACATTCCTTTTGCATGAATAGTATGGGGGAAAAAAGAAAAATCCTTAATGAGAGTTGAAACTGTGATCTTGTTCATTTCACTGCATCTGCAAGCACCCATCCTAGTGTAATGAACTACAGACTATTCCTTTTGAAGAGGTATAAATGTGTTTTTCAGGATTGGAAAGCAAGTAAATTCAGGAAATTAGGTGGTCTGTAAGTTTATCTAACACCTTGTTTAGAAAATGCTTCATGAAATTACTTTCCATAATGTCATGGTATAACCCCAGGTGGCAACTAAGTGGTGTCCAGCCGCCCACTGCCACCCCCATCTCCCTTTGTTCGCTAGAGCTCAAAGCTTAATCTTTGAATTGAGTACCTATTAATATTGAACATCTCAACCAAGGTATCTAAAAGTCAAATTGAATGTCTACAAACACATGCAAATACAGGGTCTAGTTATTTATTTATGTTTTTGTGACTGAAATAGATGGATCTTCCGTTATCAGGAATACTGAGAAGCATTTTACTGCACAGGAATTCTAATTGTGTCTTTCAGCACAAACAAAGGCAGCAGAACTGGATTTAGAAGCTGGAAGTCTAAAGGCTACCCCACAGAGAACTATTTTTAATTTACAGAAATCCTTGGACTCAGTTAGCTTAAAAATAAACACCTGCAAGAAGCTCATTGAATTTACTAGGAAAGTAACTAAATAGAATCCCTTCATCCTAGCATAATGAGCTCCATATCAAGTTACCCTAGTTTTATATGACAGTGCAATATATTAATTGCTTCAGTGTTTATTTATCCTTGCAGGGCACAGGGAAGAAAAATAAAATTTCCTTACCATGCAATTTCAGATTTACCAGGAAAATACCTCTTCCTAAAAATAACATATCAAATGAATGATTTTGTTATTAATGAAAAAAAACCTTGGAAAACTTCCAGTTTCGTATTATGCTTATGGAATTTTCCTACACATGAAATATTTAGGTACACAATTCTGAAACTCCATCACAAATCTACACAAAAAAAGCTATTGCATGCTATAGAACACCATAAACATTTTGTGCTTTGTAAACAGCTCTATTCTTTATCTGTAAAAACACTTATTTTAATTTCTTAAACATTTATCATACCTGTCTCAATTCAAAAGACACAAATTTGCATGTATGCAGAAAAATAATTGAAATTCCAGAAACTGGTCAATAAAAATTGTTTTATAAAAAACAAGAACAAAAAACACTCTGAAAAGGTTTTCCTTTTACTCAAGTGGGTTTTATGTAAATTCAAAGGTAAAAAATTGCTACAAGAAATACACAGTCCTAGTAAAACTTGTTAAATCTAAAATAGGGACTAGAAGAATTATAAAGCATACAAAAGGTACAAAACACAGTTTTGTATCATTTAATGGGTGGCTCAGATGAGCACTTTTAAGCTTTTGTTTTTTGTCACTTAATCCTTTCTTGGGAATGCCGTAATCACACAAATGGCACAAGCACACTTACATCCCAAATAAAAAGTATAGTGAAAATATAAAAAAACCTGAGTTTGAAGGGACCGTAAGAATCACCAAAGTCCAACTCCTGGTCCTGCACAGAATGACCCCTGTGCCAGAGATCCTTATTAAGGAAGACTAAAACTGGTGTCAATTTATTTACCTATAGAGCAAACAAATATGACCAAGTCCAAGAAATAGAAATGCCATTCCTATTTTGTTATTTTATTCTGAGTTTCAGAATGTGACTGAAAGTAGTATTTACTATTGCCTACTTAAATCTTTATTTAAATAAAAAATGCTTATTTCCTCTGAGGCCTTTATATTTTACAATGCTGATATAGACAACAGTGAAAAAATTCAGTTTAATATTTTATTCTACCAAATTTCATTATAATATGCTTCAAATTAACTGATCTATTTTTCCTGAAAACAAGTGGAGAAAAGGTACTAAAAAATTCCATTTCAACTTTTTCAGAAGATGCTAGTCCATTTCTAAAAAGCATTTAATTTTAGATACTTCTAGTTTAACTTAAACACAAGAATTTGAGGGGTGGGAAGGGTTATTTAGTGAAGTAAAAAATCTTTTTTGTGCACAATCATGGCATACAAAAGTCTTCTTCAAGTGTTTCCATAATCCCTACAATACTGAAATGAAAAATTTGGATCCTGTGAAACAAAAAGAAATTACCGTTGTTATTTTTTAAGTGAAGAACTGATGCATGGAGTGATTTCAGCCAAGTACTTCCATTAGTTCCAGGTGTTCTGAATGATACCACTAGCAGCTAATTTCCCACATGACTTAAGCGTGTATATTCCAGCAAAACTTTCTTTCTCAGGGCTTCCAATTTTTCTAGTAATCAGGGTTCTGAGCTTCAACACAGGCACCCAAAAATGAGAAAAATGCCACTAAGGACCATGTGTAAAAAGTCTGTGTTTTAGTCAATTAAAAGTTTTTATCCAATAAAATGTGAATTGTCTATCATCTAGTAAGAATTCCATACTAGATGGCAAAGATATTATCTAGTAGTCCAAACTAGAATTCAACTGTCTTGATAAAGATATTCCCTTTTTTCCCCCTTTCTAATAATCTCACTCCTACAAATATATAGATGGTCCAACTCCTTTGGTGGCTGCCACTCCACTGCTGAACACAGCACTGAAATATTTGGTTATAATTATCTCAATATTTCTGAAGCATCAGAGCCCTGTAATTTACAAATCTTCTAGCTCTTCAGACTTTTAACTGAGAAGTTCTGGATAGACTCTGATGTTTCTCTTTTACTCTTCTTTATGAACACTTGAATTCCCTTTATTTGTATAGCTATATTAATCCTTTCTACAATTACAGAACTTGAAAAACATTTAAAAATTAGTCAGTTGATTTTTCATCTATCTACAAGTAAATTGAAAAAGTATGGGACTTTAGGCATGTTCACTGGTAATCTTGATAATATGCTTAAGGAGTGACATTATGAAAAGAAGCAGACAGTACTCTTTCTTAGACTTCAAAATCCAAGCCTGGGCTATGAGTCTATGAGCTGATCTGGTGAAAGATGAGCCCCTGTTTGGGCTATGAAGATGGGGAAAGACTTTCCTCTTAAAGTGCAGTGTTACTTCTCACTGACTCTTCTAAATTCCATCTCTAACTGAAGGAGAATATTCTGCCAAGAATAGAAATGTGTTGTCTTATTAGCAGAACCTAAATGTGTGTGACAAAATAAGTTGGGTGAATGTGACATAAAATTGTCAACTTTTACTTAATATTTATGAATAAAATGAAATATATTCCTTGCCATTGGATAACACCCCTTAGCAGAGGGAATTAAATCTTTAAATCTTCAAAAGATTTCACTAAATGATGGATCTCTTGAATGGAGTATTTTCACTTAGCTGAAAGACGAAATAATTTTTAAAATTGTAAGGTTTTAACAGGGTTAAAAACAGAAGAGCTAAATGTATATGAGATGTCACCATGACAAAAAACAATTTTCTCAAAAGCAGTTATAAAGAATGAAATCTGCTGTTAAATTGCATAAACTTGTCACGCACTATCACTTTAAAACACAGCTTGCATCTGAATTTGACATTAGGATGACATTGAAATTTATAGGCCAAAAAGGAACAGCTGTATCCATTAAAGCAAACAGGTACAGCCGAATTCTTTATACTGCAACTAAGAGGAAAAACACCCACTGGTGCTGTATAAAGTGGCTGTTTCTTTGAAGCTAATAAAGTGCAAAACTTTCTGTGTTGCTCTATAAACCCTCACCGAGGCATTTGACAGTCATAAGAATTAGTGGCTGGATTTAAGGAACATGAAGCACCACTGAGAGGAGAATTCTGCCAAGTACTAAAGGAGTTCAAAAATAGCTTGATATGACTAATTATGCATAACTGAGTTTTGCTATGATTGCTATCTACTCACTATTTGTTATGTTATACGTGGCTGTGCTATACTGGGATTTTTCACAAGGCCTCAGTATATACAACCTCAAATTGATGAATAGTTTTGATATTTTCCAGGAGAATGATTGTAAAGTAGAAGTTATTCAGGCCTTCATTGATCTCTGAGATGTAGTCATATCAGCCATATGCAAGATCTAAATTAAATAACTTTTAATGCAAGACCTAAATTAAATGTCAACTCCTTTGTAAGCCCTTAAAAATGTGTGGCCCAGTCACAGGTTCTGCTGAAGATAGCTGAAGCCCAGGTTCTGCTCATAGCTGAATGTACACAACTCAGTGGAGACCCTGAGGTCAGCGTGCCTTACTTGAGCAAAGAGCAAAGGCATTGACATTGACAGACTTTGCAAGACACAGTCTTTTCTCTCATAAAATTGAAATTTGGCTGTGTATTGGTTTGAAAACAAGCAGTAGGAGACCACAAGTCAGGATTAAAATTTAATAGGAAAAAAAATTAAAAATAAGTGAAATAATACAAGGAACAAAACAAAAAGCACTGACAAAGTAAGATACAACCTGACACCCTGTTAGGGTAGTGGTAGCAGTCCAGATGAAGTAGCTCAGTTGAAGGTCTGGTCTCCAGCTGAAAGTCCAGTAGTAACTCTTGTCCTCTGGGAACCCAGCAGACAGGGCTAACTTACGCAGTTCCAAGGCCAGGCTATATCCAGGTGGGAATGCTTGGCTCCTGCCTCCTGGGCGGAGCATCTCACAATAGGATGAGCTAAGTCCATGAGTCCTGCAGTGGTTTCTTGATGGCTATTGTCTGTTATCAGGGGTGGGTCATAGCAGGAGATAACAGCTGATGGCCCACAGCTGGTGGTAATAGAATACATCTATATTGTAACCTAGGGCAGGCTGTGTCAACATGGGGATTTAAAGCTGATCCTCATTCTGAATTGGCAGTCTTCTACTGAGTCCAGGTGACCAATTTGGAAAGTTTGAAATTACAAGTATCTTCCTATAAAAGACACAGTTTTCTAAGCAAATCACAGTGCGGGCAAGCTGTAATTCATTTCCTTCTCTGCTCTTTAGCTAAAAAACATTTTCTATTCTAAAAAGTTCATATTAAAACTATCTAATAAATATAAATTTTTATTACTATTTATATTATTATGTATGAGTTTGCTATTTCATATATGTAGGTGTATAAATAGTGTATATGCATATAACTTGCATATATTAATTTTTTGTTACTCAAAGCTTTTTTGGCAAAATAGCCCTGAATGCTAATGTTTTCCAGAATTGGTGGGTTTCCTCTAGAGAACTGTTGTTTCCCTCTACATAGCTAATATCCCTGTATGTATAGAGAATCTGTAACCTGTGCTTGCACAATTATAATGAAGTCTGATGGTTTAATTGGGCCTATCAATTTGCATAAAAATTTACGTAGCTTTCCTGTGGCCTTTTTCCCAGTTTGATCTATTTTAGTATCTTAATTTTCAAGAGCATTTCTCCTTCCTTAAAATTCACATCTGATAACACCAATAAACACTTTGAGCCACTCTTTTAATTCCTTTCATTTATCTTCAATAAACTGTAGGAAGACACAGACACACACAAAAGGATGCTTCAAATACAGCCATCTCAGCTCCACAAATGAAATTTCTAAATAAAGCTTCCAGTCACCAAAACTGAGTCTGAATAATTGAGGACACCGTTCAGTCTCTTAGTAAAAATCTTCTGCTTAGCTGAATAATTTTTTGTGACTGCAGGATTATAGAAAGTTGCAAAAGCCAAAATAACATGTGCAACCAACCCAGAGAGCCTAAGTGTTCATCCTAATGTACCCCATGACTCGATAATTACAGTTCAGGGATGAGCACAATAAACAGAAGCTTCCTAAATCTTAAACAGCCAACTCATCAAAGCCCAGCTGTCCTTGAAGCAATGGAGTTTTACAAGGTTCACAAATTCACAAACACTTGGGAAACATCTATGTTTTTTTGATTTTTTCCCTTGGTAAAAGAGTAGTGAGATCAAAAATCTCTTCAACTCTTAATTAAGTAATCTGACCCTGCAAGGCTTCTTGACTGTCCAGACTTCTTATATGAATCAATTTTCTCTTCTAACAGGTTCTGTACAACGTTCTTAGTGTTGACTGAAGCACTGCTAAAAGAAACGGAAAAAGCCTGACATCCTAATTAACACATTTTCAGGAAGGATTAACTACTCACCCTTTGATGTTTCTTAGACAGAGAAAAATTTTTAAAAACAAAACAAAACCAAAAAAAACCCAAACAAACAAAAAAAACCCAACCAAAACCAAAACCAAAAAAAACCCACAAATGAACAAACAAACAAAAAAACCCAAAAATCAAACAAACCAAAATCAAAACCCCAAACAAAAAAACCCCATGAACCAAAACCAAACAACACAGATGCTTTCATCCCTAGGGTAGCATGGTAGGAAGTTTTATTCATATCCAGCTGCTACCACCACTCTCCTGTACCATTCTTTTGATACAGATGGATTCTTTCTACTAGAAAAAGAGTAGGACATGCCACACAACCCATTGAGTCTTCTACTGCTCTGATCTACTTTTCTTTTTTGGATAAGCTTTTATATTCAATCCAAAAATAAAATTCAAATACAAAAATAAAGGTTTCTTGAAATACAGTCCTGTGTGGCTTTGAAATACAAAAAGGGTCTCAGTTCTTCCATGTTAGAAAATGCTTTTCTCCTTGTCTCTTTTTCAAAAAGGTCTTCCACTTGTCTTCAAGCCGACTCCTCTCCTATGAGGTACCAACAGTGATGGGTATGGTTTATTTTCTGGTCCCAGTCAGAGTGACCCAGGCAAGGCTTCGATAATGACTCGAGGCAGCCTGGAAACACAAACCTGCAATCTGCAGCCCTTGCCCCTCCAACAGCCCTCCTACTTGCTTACCTCCTTTTCTCTGTCCTATTGTCCTTCCAGATAAACATCCAGTGTTTGTTTTTTGGGGATTTTTTTATCTACAAGGATGCACTACTGGCTCATATTCAGCTCGGTGTGCAGCAGGACTGCCAGGCCCTCTTCTGCAAAGCTGTTTTACAGCTAGTAAGACCCCAGCATGGATAGGCACATAGAGTTATTCCTTCTCAGCTGCAGGACTTAGCACATTCCTCTTGATGAACTTTCTGAGATGCCTGCTTGCCCACTTCTCCAAGCTGGAAAGGTGCCTCCAAATGGTGGTATAACCCATTTTCACACCACTATGTAGGCAGTCACAGCCTTGCACAATGTTACTGATATAGTTGCCTAGGCACTGCCTTTCTTACATGATCATACTCTGTGAAGATTCCCCTGGGCTCCTCTCCATTTTTCCATTGGGTCTGGCTGTTTCTCATAACTTGTCTCTGGACCTGCAAGATCCAGCCCTCTCTGATGGTGCTACCTGCAACATTCATCACTTTGTTACTCAGTTGTTATTCAGCATAAATATGATCAGTATTTTTTCTGTTCTCAGCTGTCTTTTTCAACATCTTCTTCAGTTGTCTAAACTTCATTCCAAAGCCTAGTCAACAGAGTAGTTGCTGGTAGTTCTAACATTACACGTCTTTGAAAATGCATGCAACACACACTTTCAAATCCCATCATTTATGTACTGTAGTTCCAGATAATGTTACACAGCATTTTAAGTTTTCATATATTTAGTCATCTGATTGTTACAGAAGAAAAAATGGTTCTGATTTCAATATTGAAGATTTCCATAACATTACATGGTTAAAAAAAAAATAAATAAATTACAAGAGTGTGGAGGACATTCTGTTCTGTTCTGTTCTGTTCAAAGCTATCTCATAGAATACCAAATGAAGTGTACTCAAATGATCGATAAAATATGCAAATTATTGTGATGGAGAATGTTGTTTTTACGTTAACACAGTATAATTTATTTTCTAAACACAATCTTGTTATTGATTAGATGTGGAATTTATTCCACTCTTTTAAATTTAAATTATGTCAGAAAAGAACCAGTGACTTATAAGAAAACAGTGTTGGATTTTTAAAATTAATCTTAAGACATTTGTCCCTACTGGAAGCAACCCACTACTAGCAGTATACAGAGAATGATTTGAATGCCAATTACATACCATTTCCTGCAAAATAATATACTGAAGGCAAATCAACATTTAGATCACATTATCTGCAATGTAAATGAGAAAGAAAAAAATATAGTCAAGTATGGTTAGCAATGTATTAGGTTTTGAAGACCTTTTTCATTTTTTATTAATTTATTTATTTATACCACTGAGTCAGGAAACTCTGCTTCAAAGGGACAAACTGTCGGATATAAAAATCTGTTTAAAATTAATAATTTTGCATCCACAGTGATTTTAAGTACATGATATATTACACAGTTGGACCAAATGCATATTTAGTCACTATCAACATCTCTAAAATATCCAAGAAAATCAGCTCCATGACACTTTTTTCTATTCTGATACCTTTTAATAGCTTGTTAATTTTCTCTGTGGAGGCACAAGTCTGTTGCCCTTCCCTGGACACACTCCAGCATCTCAGTATCTTCCTTGTAGAGAGTGGTCCAGAATTGAATATAGCACTCAAGGTGATGCCTTAGGTTTTAACTTACATATTTTTCAAATCCTGTACTGCCTAGTGTGTAACTCTGAGGTTTCTTGTAGCCTGTTAATTTCTGCTCTCCAGGCTTTGCCTTCAAGGACACCTAGACAGTCCTAGGCCCAAAAAGTATAAACCAAGAGCCTTTGAGAGGGGGGGAAAGCTGAAGGGAAATTACATCATTAAACTGAAGCTTTGATTAAACGGAAGGTTGAATTAACACTGATATGCAAATGAACCAAGCCTATAAAAGTGTGAAAAACTCGTGACCTGCCATCCATCTTGGGGTCCATCTTGGCAGTAGCCTCTGGCTCCCCAGGGTGTACCTTTGAAGGCCTTTCAAATAAATACCTACTTTTATTGCCTTATTCCTGTCTAGTCTCTGTTTTTGGTGGCAAAGGCACCTAAAGGCATCAAAGGTATGGCCTTGACAGTGCTAAGGACAAGGGGACAATCACTGCCCTGGTCCTGCTGGCCACACTATTTCTGATAGAAGCCAGGAGGCCATTGGCTTTCTTGGCCACCTGGGCTTCTGCTGGATCATGTTCAGCCAGCTGCCAACAAGCACCGCAGAGCCTTTTCCTCTGAGTGGCGTTCCAGACACTCTGCCTCCAGCCTGTAGTGCTTCATGGGTTGCTGCGCCCCAAGTGCAGGACCCGGCACTGCACCTTATTGAACCTCTGCAACTGGCTTCAGCCCACTGATCCAGATTGTCCAGATCCCCTTGCAGAGCCTTCCTTCCCTCCTGCAGATAAATACTCTTATCCTGTAAGAGACTGGAGACAAGTGAAATATGTGGGGGGAAAGAGGGGACGCACACACGCACAGACACACACACTTCTGTTGTTTTGAGCCAGTAATCATTTTCTCCAGTCTCTCACTTGCTGTTGGCAGCAAACTTACTCAGAGGGCACTCAATCCCCTCATCCAGATCATTCATAAAGATGTTAAACAGGACTGACTTCAATACTGAGCCCTGGAGGACAACACTCATGACTGGCTGCCAGCTGGATGTAACTCCATTTAGCACCACTCTCTGGGTCCAGTCATCCAGACATTTTTTTTATCCAGAGAAGAGTGCACCCATCCAAGCCATGAGCAGCCAGTTTCTCCACAAGAGTGCTGTAGAGACAGTGTCAAATGCTTTACTGAAGTCCAGATACACAACATGCACAGATTTTCCCTCCATCCACTAAGGGTGCCATCTTGCCATAGAAGAATATCAGGTTCAGAGTGTCTATGAATTGGACTTTATTGTTTTCAATGGCCTTTTTGGATTTTACACATTTTGGATTTTACACAGTTTTTTCTTTCACTTTACTCCTTTGTTGATTTTGCATTCCTAAAATGCACATGCCAGTTTCATATAATTCTTCTCACTTGTGAGATGCATCAGTTGAATGAAAATTTATACAGTAGTTGCAGTTTACCATTATATTCACTACTGACCATTTCTTCTGTGTGGTGTTGTAATATACTTCCACTGTCTGCATGTCCACTTCTGTGACAACCATTCAAGCTGTTAGGAAGAAATTGATAATCTGTGTGTGAATTTCTGATGACAAGCAGCCAATAATTAATTCTCTTTGGTTTTTTTTTTTCCCACCTGACCTCAGGGTGGGATGTTTACTCAAATATTTACTGTTGCAAAGACTGTGGCAACATCCTATTGTATTTTCCTCTGAATAGCTCAACCCAACCCTCTTTTTCTCAGTTATTGGCAGCAGTCTGACAAGTCTTAAGGAAAAATGAAAGGGTGTCCATAATATTGTGAATTTGTCACCAGGACTTATTGTACTATTAGCAAGCTGGTAACAAAAAAACTTGCTTAACATCTGGGAATCTGCCATTTTTATCATATACAATAAAATAGGTCTTTCCTGCTGGGTTTTAGTGGTAGGAAGACTACTACAAACTAGGACCTCATTGCTTGATACATCGTTAATCCAAATTTACGTAATTCCCCCAGAGATAGGGACAATGGAATTATTGAAGCCACTGATTGTAGTAACTGTTGAGATTCTAATCTTTCAACCTGAAGGAAGAAAAAAAAATTCTGATGTCACAATAACTCTTATTAAAGCCTGAATATTTCTTTTAATATGACCAACACTAAAAGAGAAATTTTTGAAATGAGAAGATATCACCATCTGCCATTAATGTCTAAAGAATGCTGCCAAGTTATATAAATTTGAGACCCCTTCTTTATTTGGCTTCATCAGCTGTCAGAAGGGAAAAACTAAATTGTCCTTAGCAGACTCCAACATTAATTGGTTTTCTCTGGGTGGACACAGCAAGAGGCAAATTACTTCATTCAAAACTATGCAAACAACTAACATTTAAATCTTGACAAAAAATGTTTGTTTCTATTTATGTCTTGTTTATTTTGGGGGGTTTTCTTATTTGGTTGGTTGGGTTTTTTTATTGTTTTCATTGAAATCCTTTCATCAGAAAGCACATTTTTGGCCCAGTAAGGCATTGCACACCGTTTTCTTGCCTGGAAGATCTGGACTTCTGCTACTGTAATAGAAAGACAGGAAGAAAACTCAGATTCACTACATGTCCTATGGGAAAAACTGAGAAAGTACCTGTTTTCAGAAGCTTAGTCATGGCTCAAATAATTTAATTGACATATATTTAGGTGAGACATCAAATTAATTAGGGTGTTTTACTCAATAATTGGTTCACAGTTAACTACTTTAAGCAAAACTTAAGCCATGAGTTTTGCAGGGAATAGCACAATTATGCTACTACTCCAAATTCATATCAACAGACATCTCAAACTCAGAAATAAAACAAAAATAATTAAGAAAAGGAGAGATGTTTTATGATACATAACTTTTCCTTTTTGTAATATAAGTTAGGTATTAGATTTAGAGACAAAGGAGTTCATCCATATAATACCCTTAGTCCTATGGAGTTTTAAATATGTAAAAGAGTTCTAGCTTGCTAAGAAAGGAAAAATAAAACCCTTAATTTATCGGGGCAGTGAAACACTGTGATGATATACAAGGAAACAACTTTAGAATGTATTGGTCCTCTTAGCACCATATAATTACAAAACCCCCCTGTTTCTTCAAAGGAAAGCTGATTATCTCTTGCTTCATGCTCAATATGATATGTATCTTAGGAAAAACAATACAATTAAGCAGTGGCCTTCTACTCTCTGTACCCAGTTCATCTGCATGGAAATGTGCAGACAGAAACTCAGTCAAGACCAAAAATACCAGCTTGTGGTTGTACCAGCAAAATATTCAGTATGTGAGTATTGCTAAACAGCATATTTAGTTACTCCTTCAGAGCTATTTATGTTTTTTTCTAACAATTCTTGCTTTATTCTTTTATTCACTTCGATCAAATTAGAGAAAAAATATTTGTAAGTAAGACAAAGAATAGTATCATCAAGTAGAACACAGAACATAATGTAGGATTTTTAAGGTTACATAAACCCTAGGGAATAGTCTGAGGTTGTATCAGGGTAGATTTAGGTTGGGTATTAGAAAAACGGTCTTCAACCAGAGGGTGTTTGAGCACTGGAACAAGGTCCCCAGGGAAGTGGTCACCGCACCAGCCTGTCAAAGCTCAAGAAGTGTTTGGACAATACTGTAGGGCACGTGGTGTGACTCTTGGATGCAGTGCTGTATTTCCCCACATCTTTCTCTTATTAAATTGTCTGCCTTTTCCACATTGTCCCCCCTTCCCTGCCCCTAGTCCTGGGCTCACCCTCAGGTTCTCCCTATTGGTTCCAGTGCCCCAGCTCCACCCATGTACTGCCCCTGCACCCTGAGAAAATCCCAAGCTTGCCACGGCTGCCTTTGCCTGGGTCAGGCCGGCTGTGGGGTTCGTAGCCCCGCGTGGTACAGCGATGTCGGCTGGAGTGGTCAGGGCTGGTTGACCCCGTCCCCTCCGGCCAGATAGCCATTCGCAGCAGGCAGTTCTTGGCTGTGGCAGGGCAGCAGCGAGAGCAAAGATGAGAGAATGGACACCGCTTGGCTTTAGTCTGAGTTTATTTCTTCTGCCCCGGGGGCAGAGAGATGTTAGCTCGAAGGGAGCCGGAGCGAGTGAGGGTTACTCGTCCCTAGGGACTGGCTTTTAAGGGTTTTACAAACTGAGGTAGATATCAGGAGATGACCAATAAAGGGCAAGGATACATGACAAAAGATCCAATAGTAACATCTCAGGGGAGGAACATCTTATCACTAACAAATAACAGCATAGATAGAGGGAATTTCAAACCACACTAGCTTGCCAGAGCCTGTAATCATTGGTAGGTCTTGTAACAGGGGAAAGAGACTTGGTGTGAGTGACAGTCTCAGGGGTGTGGGCTTCTAGTCCTCGGAGTTTTCCTTTGATCTGTCCTCAGGGACAGAATCGTTCCATGAGAAATTGACCCACTCAGAATTATCCACACTAGCAATGGTCTCCAGGATAGCAACACAAGCTCCCTGACCATGGGGTCTCTGTCTCTGTCGGGAAACCGGCTTGTCATCATGGAAAATAAAAGTTCCCCTGAGATGGCTATGCAGGGACCCTTCTGCCTCCTTTATCGCCACCGTGTTGCGGAGCCCAGCTGGCCGGAGCAGGAGCGCGGCTGCCCAAAAGGGCTGCGGGAGAGCGGAGCCGCCGCTCCATCCCAAGCAGCCGCTCCATCCCAAGCAGCCGCTCTATCCCAAGCAGCCGCTCCATCCCAAGCAGCCGCTCCGTCCCAAGCAGCCGCTCCATCCCAAGCAGCCGCTCCATCCCAAGCAGCTGCTCCATCCCAAGCAGCCGCTCCATCCCAAGCAGCTGCTCCATCCCAAGCAGCCGCTCCATCCCAAGCAGCTGCTCCGTCCCAAGCAGCCCCGCACCTGCGCTCTCTGGGAAGGTTGCGGCTTGGCAATCCAACGCAGGGAACAAACCAGGCAACGCAACACTTGGGAATGGTCCTGTGCAGTGCTGGACTCGATGATCCTTCTGGGTCCCTTCCAACTCAGCATATTCTGTGATACTGTGATTAACTACTCTAAAAACAATAGTTACTGTAGATGGAACTAGACATTGATCTCACAATAACTTTCCGAGAAAAACTAATCTCAGATTGATTTTAGTTATTTCTGTTGACATTTTTTCTACAGATGTTTGCTAACAAATGAGACAAAACATAATCAGATCAGAAAGCATTACAAATATATGTACATATGAAAAACATCAGTGAGCAAATTTCAGTTACTGCTCTTAATGTTTGACTCACTTAGCCATTAAAAATTTCTTATGCTCTTCAGTTTCTAATGGGATTAGTTTTCTTAGTAGCACGGAATATGTAATGAAAATGTAACTATTTGAAAGTAGTTCCAAGATTAATTCAGACTTTATACATTTCACATTGCATGGAAATGGATAATAGGTGGTATACTCATTGACAGCAAGAATCAATATCTAATTACCTACAGCACATTCCAGCAAGTCAGTATAGATGAGAACCTGAAGCATTTATTTCTAAGACAATCCCAAGGGTAGATTCAATAACGTTCTAAAAATTACTTCTGAAAGTCATTTGCATACTTATTTTATAAAGGTTTCCTTTCTTTACCCTGGTAATATTTTTGTAATTTTTCCTTGATGACTTTTTTCTGAAAGTTGCACTTGTAACAATCACAACTGTTTTCTCTGAAATCAGACTATTGAGATGTATCTAGTCTGTGTAAAATTACGCATTAATTTTAGAGAGTAAAGCCATCAAAATTTGTATTTTGCACACTGACTAATTTGCATAAGAATTTACTAAAGAGAAAACCACCCATGCAACACTACTATTGGTATACTTTCTTGCATGTTACAACACATGCTCAAGTCACCAAAGGGATGCAATTGATACAGTAACAGGAGAGCAGGACTTGATGCTGACAAACCTCTGACATAATTCCAGGTTCTCTAGAGAGCTTCTTAACTTGTGCTACATTAAGTTGCAATTTTTGTGAGAATGCTTTTTAAATTTTTTTAAATTTTGTGAAATACCCATTTCTTTGGAAAACACCAAACAGAATGTCTAACATTTTCTAACGTTTTTAACATTTTAGTTTAAAACCTTGGTATTACACTTCGGGAACATGGAGGATATTGTCATTTTTACTCTTTTACTCTCAGGTATTGCAGGAAGAACATGGCTCTCCCCTGATTCTACAGCCAAATTGTCTTTGTGGTAACTAAACAGTGAGAGGAAAAGAACTTGGGTAGTCAACCCCTAGCAGTGCTCCAGGTAACTGATAAAAATATCACAGATACAGAGATGGGAAAAACCTACAAAATGACTGTTGTGGTTTAGGAACAACACTCCCTCTCCCCTCCTCCCACTCCCTCATGTGAGAGAAACAAAAGGCAGAGATTATGGGTTGGGATAAGAACAATTTACTGGTAACAACAATGAGATAAGAAAACAAACAGTAACAGCAACAATATCAATAGCAAAAGTATACAAAAATAGGGTGATTTACATACAAAAATTGCTCACGGAGCCTGAACTGCCATAGCACAACCATGAGACACTGAACAAAATGGTGAACGGACCCTTCATGGTGACACCTTTCTTTTGAAAGCCATGGCCCCCTCCTTCCCAGAAGTGAGAATCCCTTATTTCTCCCTCCAGTAGATGGTATAGAATAACAACCCAGACATGTCCGCAGGGCTCCAGGCTTCACACCCTCATGGCTTCTGAGAAAAAGGAACTGTCTTGGCTGAAAACCAGGACAGTTACGAAAAATAAATTTTTTAAATTGAATTATATAGTGATGTTCATCTCTGCAAACTGCTCTCTTTGAGAATAAGCAAACAAAAAAAAAGGAAAATTGTTTCTCATTAAATGAGGTCAATTAATCTCTTTCTGAACAACAGAAAAATATTTAAAAGAAAAGAAAAAGGAAAAGATAGATTGGGGATTTTTTCTGAACACAATCTGTATCTCTTAAGAAAGAAATGTCAGTTTCAGCAGAAATGGCAAATACTGGAGTTCTCTCTTTTAGTGTTCCCTTGTTTCATTTGTGTGATTTCCCATCTGGTATTAAATTATGCTAAAATATAAAGTCTACTTCTGTCACTGTGAATTTAGATTAAATGAATGTAAATGCTTTAAAAAATAAAATGAATGCATAACATCAGAATATTGATTCATTCTAAGACTATTCTTTCTAAGACTTCTAAAATATACATAATTGTGGTCATAAATTCCTTTTTCCTGCACAGTACTCTGTTCCTGTCATTGCTAGCTGTATGAAAACCCTGCAATTAGTCTACTTGTTATAAACTGTGTGAATTTAAGTCTGTGTCTTTTTAATTTGATTGAAAGGTGTTCTTTTACAGCAGGTTAATTTAATCAAAAAGAAGTGCAAAGAAAATTTCTCCTTCCTGCACTGTTATTTCACTTTAGAAATATTTATCTTTTGATTGCTTAGAATTGAATTAATCTAATGGGTCAATGCAATTGGGATGATGGTGTAATCATACACTGGAAAAAAACTTGCCAGTAACATTAATTCAATGCCCAGGTATAAAAACAAAATTAAAATAACCAAACAAAACTACAAAAACCCAAACACATGCAATATTTCTGCTGAAGATTCTAGGTAGGACTCTGACTATAATAACTGCAGCTTTTTCTGTGAAGACTTTTAAAATCATTTATGAAAACAAAGGAAAAGCTCAAGCAAGATGATTATGCAGCAAAAGAATCATGTAAATGACAGCAATGTTTTTGCAAATCTATGTTGCAAAAAAACAACCAACCAAAAAAAAATCCTTAAAAAAATATGTTTGAACCTCTATGAAACTTACATTTCAGTTAATTTAAAGTTGCATTACAGTAAAAACTACTTTCATCTATTTTATGTTCTAAAATTAATTCTATGTTTGAAAAGTTTTATTATTAATATACTTCTCGTTCTCACAGAAGTCACTGTCTTTGGTCAGTTCAGGTCATCTGTCCTGCCCATGTTCCCTTCTGGGTTTTTCAGCAGTTCTGCATGGGCAGAACACGAGAAACTGAGAAGTCCTTGATTTGGGGTGAGCACTGTTCAGCATCAGCCAAGACATTGTCATGATCTGGTTATTAAAGTTCTACAAAATGCCTCTGCCCTAATTAAGGTGCAAGCAAGACCATATGCCAGCGACAATAGCATGGGTTTCATTTGATAGTAAATCAAATGAGAGAGAGAGAGGGAGAAGGAAAGAAAGGAAGGAAAGGAAGGAAAGAAAGGAAGGAAAGGAAGGAAAGAAAGGGAAGGAAGGAAGGAAGGAAGGAAGGAAGGAAGGAAGGAAGGAAGGAAGGAAGGAAGGAAGGAAGGAAGAAAGAAAGAAAGAAAGAAAGAAAGAAAGAAAGAAAGAAAGAAAGAAAGAAAGAAAGAAAGAAAGAAAGAAAGAAAGAAAGAAAGAAGGAAAGAAAGAAAGAAAGAAAGAAAGAAAGAAAGAAAGAAAGAAAGAAAGAAAGAAAAGAAAAAGAAAGAAAGAAAGAAAGAAAGAAAGAAAGAAAGAAAGAAAGAAAGAAAGAAAGAAAGAAAGAAAGAAAGAAAGAAAGAAAGAAAGAAAGAAAGAAAGAAAGAAAGAAAGAAAGGGAGAAAGAAAGAAAGAAAGAAAGAAAGAAAAGAAAGAAAGAAAGAAAGAAAGAAAGAAAGAAAGAAAGAAAGAAAGAAAGAAAGAAAGAAAGAAAGAAAGAAAGAAAGAAAGAAAGAAAGAAAGAAAGAAAGAAAGAAAGAGAGAGAGAGAGAAGATAGGTGGGGGGGACAGAAAGAGGGCGATAGAGACAGAATAAGGAAGATATCACCACTCCCTGGATCCCAACCATGTTCTATTGATCCTCTCCAGCTGGTCTTCTTGGTGGTGAAGGTCCCCCCAAAAAGCATAGAGTTCAATGGGTTAATATGGCTCAGGCTAGGTAGGAAAACCCAGGCACCTCCCTGGGGGGCAGGACTTTGCCATTGTCTCTTACAACAGACTCCAGGTTTGTTGCATCACATATAGTCCTGTGGTGCAAAGCCTCAGGAATGACTCGAGGGGCATTTTGGGGGGTCTTTGATGGATTATGACACCCCCTCAGCTGCCTTTGACGGGAACGTCCCATGGGTGTGGCCTGTGGGGTTGGGGGTTCCGCAGCTGGGCCAGTTGTGTAAGGGAGGATGGGTGTTCACTGCCTCTGACCAGAGGTTACACCCAAAACCTCCTCCCCCTCCTGCCTCATTGTGGGGAGGGGAGTCTTTGTAAACCTGGCTTCTGTGGGCTGTGGTCTCCCTGACCCCAAACTCAGCCAGGGAAGAATCTCTGCTGTGTTTGGCTTTCTTGTGGATGCATTCATCTCCTTCCTCCTTGTTAGTTTTTTCCTAGGCCTGAGATGATTAAGTAATGGGTTTTCCCTTTATCTAATCTTAGTGGTTTAACTTTCAGTCCAAAGCCCCAGTCAGGTATCTTCAGGGAGGTTTCTTTGGTTGTAGCTTCTTTATACAGTTTTTGTTATAATGAGCAGAACTTTATATTAATGTTTGAGGCATGAGCTATTTCAGTCTCTGACAGACATCAACATTAGCAACGTTATCAACGTTATTTTCAGCTTAAATCTAAAAACACAGCACTGTACCAGCTACTAAGAAGAAAATTAACTCTGTCAAAGGCAAAACCACTACAAGTGTCCACAAAGTCCAGAATGGAAGAACAAGGATCAAACTAATACAAATTTATATGAAATGGACCTTCCAATTTTTTAGTTGCATTTGTTAACAGAGACATCCTGGTTTATATACTTATGATACAAAAAAGAGGAAATAATAAGAACTGTGTCTTTAGCTGCTGTGTAGACAGTTTCATTTATGCCTCAGGGGTACCAATCTGTTGGCAAGGACAAGTAAGAATACCAATGCTCCATTCTTTCTGAATCCCCACAATCTAGGAAAATACAAACCTTTGCCAAAGAGGAGCATGCAGGAGCTTTGCCAGTGCAAGGTGTTCCAGAGATGCAGTTAATGAGCTCATCGTCTACATATTGGCTACATGCTGTCAGGAACAGCTCTGATGTCTCTCTGGGCAGCAAAACCAGGATATAATCCTATGGGGAAATCCTCATAGCAAATTGCTTGAACAGCTATAACCACAATGTTCTTCATGTGCTTTCTGCCACCAGAGCCTTTAAGCTCAAAATAACTCTGGCGTCCACTAATAGAAATGCTCTGGTGATCTATTTTTGTATAACATATTCCCAGTTATGGATTTTAGACAAAGATTTATTTATTATTTTCTTAGTCAGGAACTAGCTTGTTTCAAAATTAAGAAATAACCACATTAATTTTATTGTTCTCAAAGTTGATCTCTAGGCCAATTTGTTAGTGTTTAATGGGTTTGAGGCATATATTTAGTTGGGAATTGGAGCTCTTTTTATGAACTGGAGTAATTAATTTGAGATACCCTGAGGATTTTATCTCTTGCAGTACACTGCTTTAGGTATAGATTCGGAAAGAATTACATCTATTGGAGGAAAATGCCTAAGGGAATTCTGTGCAAATAAACAAACCTGTCTTCTCTGCATCCCTACTTCTTTTTTATGCATGATGCATTGTATTGCTTGAGAAAATAACATTTATTCAGTGGACAGGGTTATCTGTGAAGTATAATGCTACTGTCAAATTTTATGCTTCTACTAGATAATAATTCTAATTGTTTGTGAGCAGGTCTTCATCAAGCTTTTTTCCTTATGTCTTTCTTATTTCCCCTCATGTATGCAAAATTTTAACTATCTTGCTACCTCAGGACTAAACCCAGTTTTCCCTGAGAACTCTGCTTTACATCCCAAAATATTTTGTGTGACAAAGTTTAGACTAAATTAGAAAAAAAAAAAAAAAAAGTGCAAAAAAAAAAGGTTAAAATTGTAATTAAATTTTACTGTTTTCCCAAAACTGGATTTTTGCAGGATGATTTTGAGTATTTCAATCAACTACTCTTTCTCAAGTTATTAAACACAGCTGCTGCTCTACTAGCCTTTTATTTCCCTTTCCTCTCCTTTCTTCTTCTTTTCCTTTTCCCATGTATTTTCATTTTAATTTTCTCTTTTCTTTTTCTTTTCTTTTGGTCTTTTGCTCTTCTTTTTTTTTTTTTTTTTTTTTTTTTCCCTGGATGGTCTTACCTGGAGGTACAAAGATTCAGGATAAGGGTCTCAAAATACAAACTGTTATGAAAGTCCATGTTATTTAGTTCACTCTGTGTTAGAAAAAGTTAGAATCTAAAATATAGTATGAATAGTTAGACTACTACCATGAAGTGGTCCAAACACAGTTTCAATCAACTCGAGAATAACTGCTCTTTCAGTGTCCCAGATAAAACTTCTCAGTCTAGTACTTTGGACACTCTAAGGATCTCAAAAGCCATCTAGTCTTCATACGCAAGCAGGCAACTGGACTTGATTAAAATGGCATCATTTCAGCTAGTAGAATTCAATGTTTTGGACAAATCTAATAAAAAGGGCTTTTTTTCCTGTTTTTATTCTCTTTAACAGTAAAATACTGAATGTAGGTGAAAATATTTTTTTTAAAAGATAGGTCAATACTATATGCAAAAAGGAAGTAGGTTATACCATTGATACAATTGTTGATATTCTTAGTTCATGAATTTGCATCTCATGCTTTTCAGAAGACTAAATAAATTTTTAAAATTCTTCTAATTTTTTAAAAAATTAATTAGATGGGGGGATCTAAACAGTCTGCAAGTGTGTTAAAAAATACACAAAAAATATAAAAGCTATAGACAAGTATTATGATACGGTTTAAACCCAGAAAAGCAAAGAAAGCTAAGTCTCCGTGCATAAACCGGAAAGAATTTAGAAGGTTCAAAATATTCCCAAAAGCGAGATAAAAACCAAACGAGATTAAATGTTGATGCCAAAATTGATGTATTATTTAATAGTAGAGAGGCAAAGAGAAGGAAAGAGAAAAGAAACAAAGAAATAGAGAAAGAAGTGTGTGTGGCGGGACAGGGAGAGGTGACGGGGTTAGGTGGAAGCACATCACCCATCCGAGGGGTCCCAATGATGTCTTGTTGCTCCCCTCCATCTGGTCTGCTGGTGGGGAGGGTCCCCTGTTGCCACTATGGCCACGCTGCCACACACCATGCCACCACATGCCAAAGAGTAGAGAATCCCATGGATATATATACACTTTGGGCCAGGTGGGAATGCCCACGTGTCTCCTCCTGCAGCGGCTAGCTTGACACACTGTCCCTTGCAACACTGAGGGTCTGTGCATCACCTCTGGTGCTCTGGTGCCAGGGTCTGGGGACTCCTTTGAGGGGGACCCTTTGATGGGCCATGTCACCCCCTTCTGCTGTGGATAAGCTTCCCCCCTTCCCGAGTGAGGACCCCTCCGCTGGGCTCCTCTGCACAGTGGCGGATGGGTGGTCACTGCGCCTCTGACCAGAGGCTTTTCCAAGATGCCCAAAGCCTCTTCTCCCTCCACCCTTTGGTGCAGGGTCTGTGCGAGTCTGGCAGCTGATAGCCCTGGGGCTGTGGTCTCCACCTTGGAGGTGTTAAGCCTGTGCTTTGTGAATGTCCCCAGCCCTGAGCTGATACTTTATCTTATTTTCATCAGTGAGCAGTATAAGGCCTCAGGCAGGGCCCCATTCAGGGTGCGGTGGTCTTCTCTGAAGCTTTTGTAATACAGTTTTAAAAGTCCTTAATGAAAATATATAAGTCATAAACTATAATATTTCAGTCTCTGACAATAAGGCAGGTGAATATTTAAATGCCCAGATGTATGAATGAAATGGAGCTTACTGGCCTGAATCTTAGTATCTACAAATGCACTAACAGGTCAGTAAAATACAAACAGTTATTTGCTGTGGTTTGCTTTGGGGAATTTTGTTATTTGGGTCTTTTTCCCTTCACAATAAGCCTAGAGGAACAAGGACTGTTGCCCTGTGGTGAGGACAATTTCTTCAGTGTAGGAAAAGAGACCTTGGAAAGTTCAAGCTAAACTGAGGCTTGAGAACATCTCAGACATCCCTGTAGAATTTTAAGTGCATCAATTGTTACATATCTTGGAATTATAAATGTAGTATTAATGCAACATATTTCAGCTTTTGTGTCCTAACTAATGCAAAATATATGGTCATTCTGGAGCACATAGAAAATTTGAAATATTATGATAGACAGTAAAATATTTTGAGGTATGATCATCTAAGTTTTAGAGCAAGCCTAGCCTCAAAAATATACTAACATTTGATCTTAAAATTAGCATAAAATTATTTGGTATTTTCTGCACACAATTATATAGCAATTATTTGGTCTCTGCATCATGCCTGAACCTTAATATTAATTTTAAACTGAATACCCTTAGGATATTTACAAGATGGGAAGTGTTTGAGAGTTTGAACAGTGTACATGTTATACATGTACTTACATATATACATTGTGCCATCTGTCTCAGCTGTAGAAACCCTCACGCTCTCAGAATAATGTCAAAACTTTCTTGAGTTCAGTTCACTCCTGCTTTAATTTGATAGTCTAATCATGAAAACCTTTTACTGCATTTAGAATTAGTTCCTTGAATTTCTAAAAAGCCATAAATAAAAATTCTGAAATACCATGTTTAATAGTGAGTAGTAAGTGATGATCTAACAGCCTTGATCCTCTTATAATGCATTGTAGCAGTAATGCTTTAAAAATACAATAAGAGAGAAAGCTCTCAGCTATTTGTAAGGTTAAATATTTTCAGCACTGCCTTTCTTTACCATTTTTTCTTCCTATTTTTTGTTTTCACCTAAGGTGAATCCACCCTTCCACATGACTGGAGCAAGGTGTCATTCACCTCATTATTTACACTGCTATATCTTTTATGTTGAGCAGAATGTTACTTTGTGAGCAGACGGAAGATAAATTTTGAGTCCTTTGACAGAGATATCTGTGAAGAGATCTTAGACTTCATTGACCACCCTTCAGTTTATGGAATTCACAGGATTACTGTGAATTTCTGGTATTAAAATATGAAGCAAAATTCTTTGACAGTCTTTGAGGTACAAAAGGTGCAGGGACTCTAGTACATGTACTGAACTGTACTGAGTTTTCCTGAAAAGATAAAATGGACACATCCATTATTAATACATCTCACACTGTACTCCAGCTGAGCAACTTTTCCAATTAGCTGATATTCAACCAAGTGCTACAATAAGATATTTGATCTGGTTTGCATATGTTGTGACATGCCTTTCTTTTTTTATTAACTAGACGATACTGAAATAGGTAAAAGACAGTTAGGGAAAAACAAGGAAAAATGGCACTTGTTTCCTCATTGCTGGAAGCAGACAGAGTAAAAAAAAAACCCAACTCCTGAAACACTGCAAGAAGAGAGAATTACAATGCAGACAGAAAGAGACTGCAGAAGACTAATGTGTGATAATATATAGGATGTAAAGCAGACTAAATGAGCATCAAAGTATCACAAACAAGCAAACAAACAGAAAAAAAAAAAACAAATTAATCAAACGAAACCTCAGAGAAGTCCTTAAGTGAGCACAAGAGAAAAATAACTAAAGATTAAATGAATTTTAAAATTTGGATTCAGGTCAAGAAATTCAAAACTGCTTGAAAATCGTCTTATTAAGAGCTGTCTCCTCTGGTCTGCCTGTGAAGGAACACTGTTCTATAAATGAAACTTTCACATTCAACCTTATTTAGTAGAATATGGTGAAAGGAGAATTGTCATAGAATCATACAATGTTTTGTGTTGGAAAGGGCCTTTAAGATGCTCTAATTCCAACTCCCCTGTCACACGAAGAAGGGACACCTTCCACTACACCAGCCAGATGTGGCCCCATTCACTCCAACCCCTTGAGCCCTGACCTTACACCAGTCTTCACCCAGTGCACAGTGAACCTGCTTGGATAACATCTCCAGAAAGACGCTGAAAGGAACAGTATCAAAAGTCTTACTAAAATCCAGAAAATCTACATCTACTGCCATCCCTCCATCCAATAGGTGGGTGACTTTATCACAGAAAGGTCTCAAATTATTTAAAAAGGTCTTTCCCTTTGGAACCCACATTCACTGTGCGTGATGATTGCATTATTCTTTAAATGACTTTCAGTAGCACCCAGTATAACACATTCCACAATTTTTCCAGAAAATAAAGTTAAAATAACAGGTCTGTAGTTACCCATGTCTTCCTTCATGCTTTTTTCATGTATTGGAATAACACTGTCTGTCTTCCAGTTAGCAGGGACCTCCCCAGAGTCCCAGGAACTTTGGTAGATGATTGAGAGGGGTTTATTCATAACACCCACTAGCTCCACACCCTTCAGTACTACGGGATGATTTCCATAGGGCCCTGTCGGTATTGTGAAGATTCAGCTGATAAAGCTGTTCCCTTACAATTTCAGTGTCCACAAAAGGAAAGCCAGTGTTTGCACACTGGTGGTTCCAACTTAGGGACCTGGGCAGCCCAAAGTCTATCAGTAGGTAAAGACTGAGGCAAAAAAAGCATTGAATGTCCCCTTTTTCTTCATCTCTATTAGTCAGATGACTATCTTCATTGAGATAAGTCTGAATTTATTTATTTATGTCAGTGCATGGACTTGATATAATGTTTTATAGATGGGAGACAATTACTTAAAATTTTCTATTCTTTCTTGTCTGTCATTTCAATTTTGATGAAGCAAAATGTATAGCCAGACCTCTTTAACTGTTTCCAAAGGTATGATTATATTGGTAGATGGAAGAGCAATTGTAACAGCTTTCTTTTTCTGACAGAAATTCTCCCCAGAACTGCCAAGCTGTAAATAGGTACATGGTCATTTCAGCTAAAAATTCAGAAGGCTGTCAAATACACAGTTAGCTACATCATTGACTTCTGAACTACTGACTCATTACAGTTACAGCATAGCAGTTTCTATGTTCAATTTCTTATTTTGTCTTTGACCTTTACCTGGTGTTCCAGAGCTAAGAAAAGAAAAAGGTTTCTCTAGCCCTTTCCTAAGAGTACTCTCATTCTAGGTATATGATGAAGTTAGATAGTCAGTTGATACAAACCCTTATATCTCCATTTACTTACTGAATCTTTGGTGATTAATGCAGCTGAAGACAAAGTATAGTAATTTGGACAGGTATGTATTATCTAACAAACTTGATAGAAATGCATTTGTGCAGTAAAGTTTGTCAGCGAACACTTAACCACCTGGATTGTGCAAATAAGGGTACAAGTAGGCATATGCAGTAATACACAACAAGGAGACATTAATTTTAAAGAAAAGACCTACATGCTATGCTACTGACACTTGTACAATTGGCATCATCAATGTATAATATATATCTTATTTCTGTAGTGTTTTTCTTGAGATTCAATAGTATACAATAAAAGTATGTGAAGACTCTTCTTTTCCCACTCACTTTCTCGCCCTTTTTTAAAGACTCAAACCTCTTTTATATTCAGCTTGAATGTCTACTTCTAATACTGTTCTAGAGCACAACAATTTACAGGGAATTGAAAAAGCAATTTTCTTTGGACAGCTAGCTATTCTCCCTAATTTTCACCTGCCAAACTCTTTTCTATGAATGTTGACTCAATCAGATAAAATGCAGGCTTTAAAGATGTTTGATTAGCTGCCTGGCTTACCTTTAGCTACTCACTTTGCATGTAAAATGTCTACACACCCACCGTTCTTCACTTTCCACTCTTCACTGACAAAGCTTTCCCCAGAGCTGCAGTGAGCAATGTCGGCATGAGCTAAGACAATAAGCACTCTTCATTTATGGACTGCTGATAACTGCTGGCTTATTAAATGAAACAAGAATTAAGCAATAGCAAAAGCAATACGTATATTACTTACAATGCACACGTTCATTATTTTTATATGTTAGTCCAGTTCTTTGCATCAATTCATTTGAAATCACTACAACAATGACTGAAGAACATTTTACGTATCTCTCCTGTTGTACTACAACATACTTCCCAAAAAATGAAAGCCGAGTGGTGTATCACTTATAAAATAAGATTCACTTCCCATACACTTAAGGATTTTGCCATCATGAGTTACACTGAATAGCCTCTTCTTTTGTAAACAATTCTCATGATCACAGTGGAATGACTTAATCAAGTAGACTGTTTAAAATATTAGAATAAATGACTCAATAATTTTCACATGGAATATAAAAAGAAACTGAGGATCTTAATACCTCTAGAAAGTTGCCTAATTTTTATGGCACTAACTGGAAAAAATATTACCTGCTTATATTCTTAGCTGTTAGCTATTATAAAATTTTGAAAAAAACATTTTGAGTTTATAGAATGTGGGCAAACTGTTAATGTGAAAATGACGAATGTGAACTTGTGTATATATGATTGTAATTGGACATGTTTTAGACATTGAAAGCTAAGTTTGATCAGATGAAAGCAGAGCTAAAATTAACTAGATAACTGAAGGACCTGAAGAGCTCATAAACTAAAATTTAATTAAATAAAATTGGTGGCACCCAATTAAAGTAATTGTGCTCTGTCTAGGAGCTGCTTTGAGTCTCTGAAATACTATATCGGTAGACACATTCAAATCACCTTTGTAAAACTATTATGCATTCATTCAAAGCATTGCCTTACTGCTTCCCTGTGTTTCATGACCAAATTAATATATATGTTTTCCTACCCTCTGCATCACTTCTAGTGCCCCAGTGTAACTATAATTATTATCTTTAAAGTTATTTGAAAAAGAAAGAAAAAAATATGTTGCAACTGTCAGCATAAGCTGACAGATAGTAACTGAGATTTCATAAGGGAATCTCAGAGACTCTGTGGAGCTTGCTTTTTTTTTACTTAATCAATAAATAATTCTGATACTATATACAGTATTTTGTATTGCAGAAGAGAAAAAAATATTAAATTCCTGTCATAAGCTTATTTTAAACTCCACCGTTATGGCTTCATTTTGCCTGAATGGAGCGTTATTAAAGAAACGCACTAATTTAAAGATTGGAAGTCTAGTTGCAAACTTAAATTTGTCAAACATTTAATAAATATTTTTCCACTTTTTCCTGGATCCTGAATAAGTCTTCCACATCTACTCCAATTTTAATTTCACTTAATTTATTTTTCCCCATTCATGGTATTTCAGATGAGAGATATCATATTGCCTCTTCACTATCATTTCTCTAATGTCAAAACTGAAGTCCTTTTCAATTTATTTTTCTATTTCTTTCACTGACTATTTTTATTGGATTTCTCTGTAGCCATTTCAGACTTTCTGGAATGTGTGGGAATAAGAATAGCCATGGATTTGCAAGATGCAGTTTCACTATTGCCTTGTATATATAATTAATACTACTGTGGTTTGACTCTGTATGCTGTAGTATGTTCACTCTAGGATTAAATTTACCACTTCATGGCAAGAAAAACACAGGAAGTTTTGTAGTTTGTTCCTCTGTCTCTGTCTCTGTCTCTCTATCCCTCTCTCTCTCTGCATCTCTCTGATTAGCTACAGATCTGTTTAATGCTGTGACTTGACTAAATTATGCTGAAATAACTCTGCCATGAAAGGATGGTTTTCATCTCAGTTAATGCAAAACACATCTAAGTCTTCTCTCTTCAAATTTAAAAGTCAGATTTTGTATTATTCACTCAAAAAAAAATCAGAAATTGTAACTTTTTTTTTTAATGAGTGCTCTTTTCAAAACAAAAACCCTTCTTTGACATCAATTTCCACATGCTCCTATATGGAACATGCTCTCCTAAAATAGTGATATTCAAAAAGACCGTAAGATTTATCTGACCAAATAGAGGCCCTTCTAATTTACAGCTATTTTGTTAATTAAATTCCATTTATAAGAAGAAAAATTCATTTCCAAAGCTGAATTTTATCTCTTTCTTAACTAGACATGTTAAGCAGACCATGTAAAACTGTTTTCATAACACACCCTTCCAGACAGTAAAAAGTATTGTCATCATAGACACTGTTGGAGCAAGGCAGTTAGGTTTCGTAATGTACACTGATCATGTAAATGTGTATTTCATGGCATCAAATTACTTCTGAAGCAATTCCATATTATCTGTAGCTATATATATTTTGGGTCATTATTGTCAAAAAAACTACTGCATTCATATTGTTGTAAGTAGAGCCAGAACACTTTGACTAGATTTGATTTAGACACTGTTAGGGGGTTCTCCTGTTTACTACTCAATTTGATCTTATGGGGTTATTTTATAAATATAGTTTCTTACTATAAGCAAATCAAAATTGTCTTCCACCTAAAGTGAGTGTGTGAGGGGGAAGCAAAAGGGTCAAAGCTACCAGTTGTACCTAAATACTTAACAAAGCTTTTTGATTTTTTGCTGGAAGTTGAACACAAGTTCAAAAAAAAAAAAAATTTTTGCACTTGACTGTCTTGTAAAAGAATAACAAAATCAAACTATGTGTCTGTGAGTGCCTAGCAGTGTGCATAGTGTGCAAGATAAATAAGTTTTGCTTTTGGTGAGGTTTTTGGTCAATTGTTCATATAGGTTTTTCCCCCTAGGGGTTATCTGAATAGATGCATTCCATTATGTCAGATAAAATAATTTCATTTTTTTCTCTAGAAATATTTTTCAGTAGAGTTAACCTGACAGTAGCAGTTTACTTCTGTGGTATTTCTGTTCTATTATTATGTCCACTCAATCATTATTTTCTTTGAAAACTATACAGCTATTGGAATAAGAGTGAAAAAGATTCATCTTCTCATGAATGAAAGTGTCAGATTTTAGCCCTCCTCTGTTTTCAGGACGTCTGTCATGGTATTTTCTTTTTTTTTACTTTTTTACCTGTTGATTAGTTATGCAAAAGACTAATGTTTGATTTCAGAAGGTTGTTTCAAGAATTACCTGCAAATAAGCTATCCAAAGTCTGTTGAAATTAACAAAATACTAGAAGTTCATAAGAGCCTGAAGTAGGTCTCTATGATTGGGAATGAAAATGATGGCATTTTCCCCCTTTTCTTTGTATTTCTTCTGGGTTTTTTTGAGAAGGCTGAGTTTTGTTGGTTTTGTTTTGGTTTGGATTTTTTGTTATGTTTTCTTTTGTTGGGTTTTTTAAGGGAATAGTCTGACTACTAGAAATATATTTCCTGCTCCTTAACACAGTGCTGTCTGGTTTAAGACAACTTTGCATGTGCCATTTTACCAGAAGGTCTAATTTATTAAAAAAAAATAAACAAACCCAACAACTAATCTACTGATCCTGACTGGGATAAAGTTCAACTTCTTCACAGAGGACAGTATGTTGGACATTTGTGGTGAAAACATTTTTGATAACATCGGGATGATTTAGCTACTGCTGGACGGTTCATGCACAGTGTCGAGGTCCTGCAGCCTGGAGAAGGGTCTAGGGAGACCTTTTAACAACACCTAAAGCCTTATTTCAATACCTAAAGGAGGCCTACAACACAGCTGAAGAGCGAGTTTTTATAAGGGTATACAGTGATAGAACAAGGTCTGATGGCTTTAAATTGAAAGAGGAGAGGTTTAGATTAAAAAGAAATAATTTACTGTGAGCATGGTGAGACACTGGAACAGGTTTTCCAGAGAATCTCTGGATACCCCATCCCTAGCAGTGTTCAAGGCCAGCTTGGATGGAGTACTGAGCAACCTGGTCTAGTGGGAGGTGTCCCTGCCCTTGGCAGGGAATTTGGAACTAGGTGATCTTTAAGGTCCCTTCCAACCCGAAGCATTCAATGATGCTATAATTCTTTCTTGCCTGTCATGATGCCCTGTCAGTGAGTAGACTGGGGATACACACAGTTGGAGTCATTTACTCAACTGACCAAAAGGATTTCCCATAGCTCATTGTTCTCATCATTACAAATGGAGAAAGAATAGGAAAGTAGGGTACACACTTCATGGCATTTGTCTTGCTAAGTAACTGCTGTGTATAGTAGAGCCCAACTTTCCTGGAGATGGCCAAACATCTCTGTGGATGGGAAGCAGTGAATGAGTTCCTTGTTTAGCATTGTTTGGGCGGGTTTTTTGTTTACCTATTAATCTGCCTTTATCTTAATCCCCGAGGCTTTTTACTTTAAACCTTCTGATTCTCTTCCCTATTCCACCAGAAGGAAGTGAGTGTCTGGGTGGTGCTGATCTGCCCACCAGGGTTTAACTATGACAAGTAAAAAAGTATGCAATACAAATTTAAATTAGCTTGAAATTGTCATCTTTATTTCACTTTGGAACCAAAGGCAATATTTGAAAATAAGTTTTGTCACCAGAAATTAACCCAAAATTAGGATGGATAAATGCAGGACAAGATTCTATTTCTCTCCTGAACTTTCTTGCTGAATGAACTTTCTAAGTGCTTCCTCCTGCTGCGTATTTCTCTTGAAATCTTATCTATTTTTCAGCTGGGATATCCTTCCACTGCAGACATTGTACAGATTGTTACTCTTCATTGGCAGAAGATAGCAAGATATTAAGAGATCTCTCCTAATAAGAATCCTGCAGGTAGCACAGTTTAGAATCATGGACTACTGAGAAAAAACAGAGGAAATGTCTGAAGCCTAATGTATCTAAACCAGGGAAATCCAATTTTTCCACCATTCCAATAATGAGATATTAAATGAATTTTTGTCTTTATTAAACCTTTAAAAATTCTACACTAAAATAAAATCTTTTTATATTCTATTTATACCGTCTCTAAATATAGTAGCATGAATAATAGTAGAATTCAATTAACAGTCATATCTTTATGTTTTAGAGCTTAGAAAAGCTAATGAACCAAATTTAACACATTGGTTTGTGCTGGTTGAGTTTATGAATTATATACCTGAATCACAAAGTTGGTTTTATGGAGAGTATTAAAGGGAACCTTAAGATTATAATCTAGATATCATTTGCATTCAAATTTTTCAAACCATTGTGTTTCCACAATTGCCACTGAGTGAGAAGGGCATGCCTCTAGAGTTTTCCAGCAAAACATATTGGTATTGAGTATTAGGAGCACACATCACAAGGTACAGATAATTTGTCCCTTTGGATAACCTTCTAGGGTTCTGGTCCGATGGCTAACTGGACGAATCTGGTTGAATTTAACAGCTTCCAACACAAAGAAGCATATGAAGATTTTTAATTCTAAAGAAGAATTAGGTTACGTTATGGGTGTCCCATCCCTAAAAGTGTTCAAGGCAAGGTTGGACGCAGCTTTGAACAATCTGGTCTACTGAAAGGTCTCCCTGCCCATGGCAGCAAGGTTGGAACTCGAAGATCTTTAAGGTCACTTCCAAACTAGGCCATTCTAGGATTCTGTGGTTCTACGATACTATGAAGATGTAGAAAAGAAAGGGGACATCACTTAATATACACTTAGCAGAGATAACTCCTCGGGAACTCTCATCAGACCAGGGAATGAAGTCACCCTGAAAGACAACTCCGGGTAAAAATGGGCTGCCTTATATTTTGGCAGTACCTGAGAGTCATCTTCTCTTATGGTAAGTATTTAGCATAAATCAGATTAATTCTGCTGTAAAAGTTCATGCTTCTGTCCTTATCCATAAAAGGAACCTGAGAGACTGACTGAAACCCAAGTGTCTAAAACTAGACAAAATCCCTAACTTTAGTTAAAACAAATCTTCAAAGGCTAAAGTTAAAGTATTACAATTCCTGCACCTCACACAGAGGGAAAATCCTCTTGTGGTAGTTGTATATAACTTCAAACTGACAAAAGAATGCAGAAAACAAATACACATTAAAATCATTAATTTTTACCATCATATTCCTAATTTTTTCTAATGTTGGTAGTAGTGCATTTTTCAGGGCCAATTTATTATTTTGGATTTCAAAGAAATGCTGCAGAAAGTAAGAGAAATTAACAATTAACAGTCATGTGGTTTTTCTGCTACCAAAAAAATTTTGAGAAACCTGAAATAGATACAAGAGGACTATCCTAAAGAAACTTTTGCATGTTTTATATATCTTCTGAATGATGATTTTGTGCAAGGACAAAGTTGAGAAGTATCAAGGTTGTGGGTGAAAAGCTGAGGTATTAATTATATATTCTAGACCATTCTGTTGCAATCTGATAGATGGCAGGTGGTGTTCTGTCCCAGTGTTCTTCAGTTGAGAGTTTTATACCAAGTTTCTCTTTCCACATGCTTGCACTCCCTCAGTATGCTTTATTTATTAAGAATACTGTATGAAATTAATTAGTTTTTTCCACTTTACCGACTTAGAGATTATGCTGGTAAAGTTTGCTAATTGTAAGAAGAAGCCCCAGGTGTTTTAGCAATCTTTTTTTTGGCTGCCAAGGCAACAAGCAGAAGACTTGGAGTTGGCAGCATGATTACATCAGCTCATATCAAAAAACTGCTATATCAAGAGCAAATAAACATGCTTGTATTCTGCCTTGTATGTGGTGGATAACTACATTAAATCAATCTCAACTGTCTGTCAAAGTCAAATTTATTAAAGCCCAACACTGCAACTGAACTGAATTTTTGAAATCAATATGACGGATGGCTAACAGCATGAGGTTTGCACTTGCATTTACATTTTGAAAGACTGACCTTTTCCACTGTCTTTGATTTTTCTTTAATGGGCACCCTTCCGAAACTTGAAAAGCAAGAATGAATGGCTTCTTAACATTATAGAAGCAATACAAACACTATGCTGTTTCTTCCAGAATTTTATAAACCACAAACGAAAGCAGCAACATAAAACAGCAAAAATAAACCCTCCATTTCTCAACCTGTCAGCTACATAAAAAAGGCCCATTAAAGCAGAGTAAGTGGCATACACAAGGGCAGCTGCTGCTACAGGAAAACTTCATTGCAAATATACGGTAAGCAAGAGACATTTCATTTTTATTAATTTAAAAATATATCTAGAAACCCTGCCAGATCAATCAAACTGACTCTCTAGCCCATGACTTCCAAGCAACTGTACCTTGTTGGCTCCAAAATGCCATAAGATTATTTGACTTAGAGCTAACTTTCCTTCAGTGCTTGAATATTTAAAAGAAGGAATGTTTTCAGGGCTTGGAGAAGATGAGCTTTTAAAAAATTAAAAGGCTTCTGTCTTTTCTTTTTTTTTTAACATTTTGAAAATACCATCCACTCAAAGTAGAATTGTGTGATTTTATTAGATGTTTTTCTCCCCATAGATTATTTTATTTTGGAGATCTGAAAAATGTATGATCTCCAGTCACCTATGTCTCTTTATCAAGCATGAGGAAAAGGGAAGCCGTAACAACTCATGGAAAACAAGAAATTAAAACCTCCCATGATTAAGAAAGAGCTACAAGTCTGAACCTTGTAATGATGTAGCTATAGGACATTATATTTTATTTAGTTGTGTAACCACATTCAGCAATTTTTGCCCAAAGACACTTATTCCTGCTTCTGCAGTACAGTTGACAACATTTCTTATTGGAATACTGTAGCTGTTAAATGTACATTTAATTAAAACATTTCAGATAGGGAAAACAACTGTGTAAAAATAATTTAGAATAACTAGATTGATATGATATCTCTCAGAAAATTATTGAATATATGCTAATTGATTTTTCTTAATTGAAAATAAAATCATTTTTCTAACTGTCAATCTTGGAGTTTGTTTTCCATATAACAGAAAGTCTACCAATAGTCTCAGGGCTTATTGACAAAAAAATTACTTAAGGCTTTAATTTATTTAACTATGAATCCAACATACATGAAATAATGTGTAGTTTGTTTCATATTCCTGAAGAATGTGGTGTTCTGTTTTTGAAATAGCTAAATTGGGGAGTATAAAGAAAAATATAAAAATAAAACCACATTAAGTCACAATGGAAATCTTCTAAATAGAATTTATAAAATACTAATCAAAAGACATTTGTCCTTTCTGTTATTATACACTTTTGTTTCCTAAAACATATTAACTAATGAGTATAAACCAAAGAAAATTTAAGCTTATAATAAAAACAGAAATAAAATAGCAACTTTGTCAGCATGTTTATTCATAAAGCCCTACTACAAATGATTAATACTGAGGGGAAAGAAAAATTAACTGAACGTAGACTATGAACTAAAGAAGTACCACCCCCATAAAAGTTTGCAACTTTGTAAATGGTTCTAGGTGGTCTTGCATGAACAAAGGGACTGGACCAGTTGCCCCCCAACAGCTCTTCCAATCTCTGGCAACCTGTCATTCTGTGATTCTGGTGAATCTAGTCTCTTCATTATAGAGAAAAAACTCTTTTTTTTTTTTTTTTTTTTTTTCCAATTGTCTGTGGCTAATCCACTGAGGGAAAAGAAACAATGCTATGTGATCTGGGTAGGGATTACATCATGCCTAAAAGAAAATGATACAGATTTTATAAGTGTAATTCAGAAGCAGGCAGTGAGTCAAGCTATAGCTGAGCAATTCTGAATACAGAAATAAATCAAAAGCTGCTCAGAGACAATTTATAAATAAAAGATTATATATGCCAAGTGTATTATACACTGTGAACAGTTTGCCCAGTTCCTTCTACAAGTGAGTCTAAGCTGCTGTTTAAACGTATTTTAATAACATAACATGCCTCCTGGAGCATGTCTACATGCAAAATAATATCTTTGCTAAAATAAAGCTTTTAAATTTCAAATGTGGCAACTGAACTTCTTTTCTCAGAGTAGGTAAGAAGAGCTTCTAAATATCAAATGCATATATGATGAATAATGCTGCATATTGGGATAGTACTGAATACCAGATAACACAATAGCAAATAGCAATATATTCTTATCCAGCTGTTGAAAGCAATTCATTGTTTTTATGATTTCACAGTACCCCTCTAGGTGCTTCACACACAAAAAAAAGAAAGCAGAAGTGATGCTTTCCTTGGATGCTTAAACATCACAGGTTAAGACAGTGATATGTAATTTAGCACGTTGTGATAAATATTGAGTCTTTTCTATTAATGCTTGAAGAGTTTTTTGGGGAGTAATGTATTCTCCTAAGTCATAATGTCCCCACCAACCTTCTTCTGCTCTAGAGAATGACTTGAATTGCTACAAATATCCATCTGTTGCAATGTACTTTTATCCACACAATGGCTGTCTCGGGGCTGACGAAGTCACCATGTTCCTGACCAACTCCTACACAGCTGTGGGAGGTAGGATACAGCCAGTTTGCACTGCCTGCCACCTCCATGCTGTGGAATCTGTGGGACTGCACTTTCAGAAAAGACTAAAGGGCAGGTACTACTCCTCTCATCCACTTACTGCCACTTGTTTTCACCACTCCCAATGATGGCAGTGGTCTGTCCACAAATGGTAGTGGAAAAGATGGTAATATGCACACGTCAAACACTAGAGATGCAGGTAAATGGCTGGTCATTTTTGTCATAAGTGTAAGTGGACAAACAACTCAAATGCTGCTTTTACAGTGTAGAGTTTCAGCACAATTTTGTTACATTTTAGTGTGCATTTTAGGGCCAGGTTATGAAGGGGAGGTGATGGTGACTGAGAACTCAAGACTTTTCAGAATGAGGCAACAGTTGAATAAACTGGACTGTTGATAAAGCATGTGAAGTATAGTGAGTAAATGGAAGTGGGGGACAAAATAGGCCTGGAATGCCAACTTTCAGTGCACTGGGAAGAGTATGTTGAAAAAAGGAATGAAAAGTATGTCATACAACACTGAAAGCCAAACAAAAGTTTCCTATAACTTTTTTTATTTGTCAGTGCACATTTTCTTCTACTTTTTGGCCTTTAGGATCTTAGATTTCTTTTTTGAGTGGCTTTGTTTCATATGTTTCCAGAGATACAACTTTGGCAGAAAATCCACTGATATTTAGGACCACTGCTCAGTGGTAATATATTGCTAAATAAGTCCTGCCATCTAAAGTCTTTAGACACCTAGTGCATTCATTTTGATAACAGATAGGCATTCAAGGGTTCAAGTTTGTGTGTTTCAACAAATATTGTTTCAACTGTAGTTTCACTTGGATAAATGGTACCATACAAGGATTTTTATTACTGTAGTTGTAATGGTTAAAAAAAAATTGCCCTATCTGACATACTTATAGAAGTAAAATCTTGTAAGTGCAGACCAAGCCCTTGCCTGTAGGAAACTAAGACGGAAGACTATGTCTTCCTTGAAAGCACTGTGTAAATTTACAACAGTAGATAAATGATGCAATTGGAAAAGTATTTTTTTTATAGATTTCTCTGAGAGTAATGTAGGCTGGCTGTGAAAGCAGTACTTTTAGAGGCTGAGAAGCTCATAAAGGGAGATGGTGGAGCTATAGGCCATTAATATAAGCAAGCAAGCATCCAGTAAAATGTGATGCAAATGAAATATGAGTTGCCTAGGAAGGCTTTAATCAGGTTGATGTAATAGCAGAGATTTTGTGTAAAAGTAGGAACATGCTTTTGGACTTACTGACTTATTTTTCTTTTTTATTATTTTTTCCAGCTGGCTTACCCTTCTATCAAAATAAATTAAAGAAAAAAAAAAAAACACTAAAACAAAACCCAAAGAAATATGGATGTTAGTGCCCAAGTGCAAGCAGTGAACTATAAAAAGAAAATGCCTTGAAATTTGGCTTCTCAGCAGATTCAGATACTGTACCCATTAGAAGTGAATGTTCAGAAAAGGTGTCACTCTCTATAGTGCTGATCCATTGTAAAAAAGATGGATAATTTGAAGTCAATCAGCCACCACTTTTCAGCGAAGAAATCAGAAGATCTGCCATTTTTGACATTCTATCCTACAGAAAGTTCACCAGCATTACAGAAGTCTTAATATCCACATGTCATTACTAAGAGGAGATTTGAGAGACGTGTGAATTCTCAGATAGTATTTGTGAACATTTCATTCTGTTTAAAAAGTATAATTTTCTAACTGCCTGCAGATTTGGATGGTTAAACAAAAAGAGAAATATATTCTTCATTTTACTATTAGGCTGCACTGTTGATCTTCATAAGATAATGCTGATAAAATTTTCACAGATCTGTTGCATAAGGAGAGGAATTACTTGCCTTCAGTATCAATACTAGCTTCTCCAAAAGGAATTTTTTTACATAGGGCATGGTTTTCCTCTCAGAGAAATTTTATTATGATTGCTATTGTTGCTGCTATTATTATTAACTTGTATCTGAATATCTTTTACTTTGCCTTCTATATGCCTAACACTATGTAGTATTTAAGAATATGCTTCTCTGCATTGTGTGGCATTTAAGCAAAATTATTGGGTTTTGCAACAGTAAAGAAAATTCTTGCCATGAATAGCATGTAAGTTTTTATGTGCAACTTTTACAACTGAATCTCAGTATAGATGATTACAGAAAAAAAGTGAACAAGTTCACCTGGTAAAACATGCAAACCTGCAAGATGGCAAAAAGGCATGAACTGCACCCCACTTACACCCTTGCCCTTCACGGAGGGTTTTAAGAACAGATTCCACCTCCTTGCTGGTCACTATTTCATCTGCATGACCTTTTCTTTCAAGACAAGATCTCCTTGGTTTGTAGCCTCTTTAAAGCAACAAGTAGTTTTTGGCCTAGTCAAGAAGTCAATGTGTAACTTAATGCTTCCTAAATCAATTCTTTGTATCACAGACTGGATGGATGTATGAAAAAAATAACATCCTTTCATTTTCTCAGAACAAAAGGGTTTAGAGGGTGCCTGTATATGTTTTTGTTACTGGCCAGAATATGAAAAAATCCAGTTAAGGGGCTTTCCATTGAGAATGCTTTCCAGCATCTGACTGGCAGAAATTAAAATTAGTAAACTTACATTCACATTTTCCTGTGTGTATAAATGGGTGCTTTCCACATGCCACTAGTTATAGCCTCAATAAATATGAATAGGATTTTGGGGCTAGAATTAAACAACATCCATTAAGTCTTCAACATTGTAAACATAACCAATTTTTTTTTATGCCTCTCTCTAAGAGGACTTGAACTATCAATACAATTTCATATAAAAATCTTTGTTAGAGTTCTAATTTCAGTGGGGTGTGGAAGAATTTTTTCAGGACTTCTCAGTTTTGAAAATTCTTCAAAATATTTTCATTAGCTTAACTTTGGTGTAGACTTGCTGATACAAGTGTCTGGTGTTCATATTCTGTACTAGTTTGAAAAAAAACCAGTGGGAGGCACAAAGTCAGAATAACAATTTAACAGGGAAATTTAAAAAAATAAAGGCAGAAAACAGTGGTTTAAACTGACACCTGTTAGTCAGGGTGGCAGTAGCAGTCCAATAGATAATGCTGGCTGCAGTCCTCCTGAAGTGGTGGCTGTGGTTCTGTCAAAGCAGTGATCCTGTAGAAGGGTCTGCTCTTCCTCAGAAGGTCCAGTGGTGACTATGCAGCTCCTGTCCTCTAGGAATCCAGTGGAAAGGGCATCTGTGGTGTTTGGAACCTCAGATTATATGCAGGATGGAATGATTGGTTCCTCCCTCTGGGTGGAGCCTCTCACAATGGGATGATGAGTCATGAGGCCAGGTGTTGATGGGCTCATTAACAGAAGATAGCCCGGAGGCAAGGATACGCTGCCCCACCTGGTTTCAAACAGCTCATGAGGATGGTAACAGAATACACTGCAACTCAGGATATACTCATAATAAATTTGTGATGATTTTCCAAAATTGAGCCTATGGAGATGCAGTTTTGTCAATTTGCATGCAAATGCTCTTTCGATAACTTTAAAAGGCAAATAAAAATATCCTCCATTCTTGTTTAGCAGAAATACACTCATTCTGTAGGAGAATCTACAACTACACAAAAATCTATCCAGAAAGCAGCTATCCAAAGAGGAGGAAGATGTACCGCACGTGAGGAAAAAAAATTTGAAGAAAATTGTTGTTCAAAAAAAGGTAAAAAAACACCAGGAAGACTGCAAGGTCAAGTTTGAGAAAAAATAACAAATAAAAGAGGGGAAAACTTTGAAGAAATCTACTATAATGTGATGCAAGCATAGTTTTCAGAGCAACCATAATTGGCGCATGTTGCATAATTTTTAATGGCTCTTTTTATTAATATTTACTACGTGACCCATGAAAAGTGCATTTAATTATATGAATGCTGTAATGAAACTAGTTTCAAATAGATGCTTGTGGAATACTGCACATAATGTTAATCAGAAATATTTTTTTACTCTGAAAAGCTTGGAAAAAAAAGCAGTAGGGATTGCATGTTGGGCATTCATCCACCAATTGATTTTTTGTTTTCTTTAAAGTCTGTAGTAAAATTAAAGCACCACAAATTACCTACAGTCAATTTCCAGTTAAGATCATGTGGCAGACTTTGTTTAGATGACTTTTAACATTCTTACCAAGAGAAGTGATATTGAAAAATGAATTTTTCACAAGTGCCCAATAAGATAGTTTGTTACATATTTTCCTCAATATTTAATATCAAATACCAGCCACACAATCATATGAATGAACTAAATTAGATTTATAGATGCTTTAATATGATTTTATATTATTTTTACCTGAACTTTAAAGTGTCTAAAATACAACAGAAATAAAAATTGAACTAAATCAAGGCCAAAATAGTCTTGACTCTATTATTTTACAGCTTACCTGTGAAAAATGGTTTTCAGGTTTTTAGAATTTTTTTCTCAGTCTTTTGAGTCTGATGCTTGCTACCTGCTGTCACCTGGAAAAAAGAATACATCCCTTACTTGCTTCTTGCTGCTTTGAATTTCTATAGCCTTCTCTGATTCCTGAAGCTAGAGCTTGAGACCCATCCCTGCAATAACTGAAAATTCATTAGCGCTCAAACAGTTATGAAATCTTCCTGTAGGCTACTGTTTGACAATGAGAACTTCAGATATTATGAATGCTTTCTTCACTCTGCGAAAATAGAACTTGACACTATGTATATGTTTTTAAAATTCTCAAGTTGTCACTTATTGGACAAACTCAAAGTATTGCAAAGGTTTCTTCAAAAAAGAAAAATAACTTTTCTACTTTATCTGACATGTGTCAAAAAAAGAATAACCAGTATACTAACATAAGGTTGCTGATTGTGTACCTACCTTGTATATGACAATATTACAAATGCAACTTCAGCCACCAAACATCAAGAAGATTCCAATCTTTCATCTCAAGTCTCTGAAGAGGAGAAGTATATTGCATAGTCAGATGGGTACTTGCCTAACTAGCTGGGAAGTGCACCATTTGTGATATGACACGACATTGAACTTCAGCACATGTAGACAGTGTTCCACAAAGTACCCAGAGGCTTAAAAACATTTCTATCCCATTTAATGAGAGTGTGTTTACTATGTTGTATCCAAAATTACATAGTTAATTTTGGTATTTCATAGTCTTCTTTTTCATTAATATGGATGACTGTGAAAGATGTTATTATTCTATGTATTTTCCGAGGTTATTATGATAGCTCATGAAATCTGTGTTTAATAATTCCTTAATATCTACTCTGTGCTGCTTCTGAGCCAAATCAGCTGCTCCTGTAACTTCCTAAAAGTTTCTGTATGGTTAGTACATTACATTTTGTCAAGGGAAGGTCTATTTCATTTAAAAATAACTATTTCATTTACATTTATATAGTTCTACTCAAATCAGATGACTTCTAATGAAAAATTCAGAATTCTATGGATAGCAAATTTTCCTGCTGAACATTTTGCAGAAAGAAAATATTTTCAATTATTTGCTTTTAGTTTTTAAATAGTTGACTTCCTCTTTTTTTCTTTTTTCCTTACCTTTCTTCAGAAACTATAATGCAGTAAGTCAGAAAAGAAAAATAATGTGTGCAGGTTTCCCTAAAAGCATCTTTCTAATGGTATGACCTACTCACCTATGCTAGGAAAGTTTCAATGGTCTTTTTGAAATGCATAATTAAACACCTGCTATTGTTTGCAAGCCAAATGCTTCAACAGTAATATTCCTACTGTTATGCTTTTCCAATGTAGTCGGAAAATGAAGAGGGTAGAATCCATTTAAAAGTATAAAATGTTTCTACAATATTTTCCATAATAACAAAGAGAACCTCCTCCTCAAATAAGTTTAATTTAATTTTATCATCTGAAAAGTAAGGGAGTAATCTTGCCTTCATAACAGGTAAAGTACTTGGAAAACTGACTTCAAGAGGACCCATGATATTTTTAGCATGCTGAGAAAACTCACTTAATACCTAACTAAAGTTATTCTGCCTGCTAAAAATCAGTCATTGACAAGAGGATTTGATTATAGGAATTCATTTTTAAAAATCATTTTTAAAAATAGGAGTCTCATTTTAAAAGCTTTTTAATTTTAAATTATAGGAAAATGTCTAAAAAATTATCACAGGTAAGACCATACTTTTTAACAAATTAAATTAGTTTAGGAAATTGCTAAATTATTTACAGCAGTCAATGGGTTGCACTTATCTTGAGAATTTTGATACCATTTTAGTGTACATTCAAACACTAAAATAATTTTTAAGTGGAATCCCGTAAAAATTATTGTTAAATATTGGTTAGGTCAATGCTTCCTATTAGAATAGAATAATTCTGAAGTACAGTAAATGGATAGTACTGTAAAAACACCTTAAATATTATTTTGCTTTGTAAAGTAGACAGAAATTTCTAACTGTCTGGTTTTTTTAACTAGGGTGATATAATTCAAACATAATTTCTACTGCTTTATTGGCCTGTAATAACATCTGCTATTCAAATTGATTTAGATTGTAACTTGTCTAGAAGAGACTCTAAATGGTTCTAAACAAGACATCAGATAATAACTTTGATAATACACTGGGAATGTGAAGGAATGTGGGGGTGTCTTCCTACGTGTATATTTGAGCTGGTGTGTACCAATGTCCTCAAATCTTTCCCTATCAAATAGAAGGAAACTTTTGACCATCCACCAAGGGCTGGTGGGGTTAACATTTAACTTGGGCATTACAACAAATGTTAGACTATCAGCTCAAAATGCCTAAAAGACAGATGATGTGATTGCCTATAAAGCTGCTTAAAAGATGCTGGCATTTGGAGTGTGTCCAGCGTGCAATACAGAATCACTGCGACATAACCATCTCTCTCCTTTACAGACAAAGGTTACGGACCCTGTGATATAACTTCATGAGGGATAGACAGGAAGGATGCAGGGGAACATCTGAACACATGCACGACTCTAGGCAGCATCTCTTTCACTGTGAGTCTCTTGGAGGATGGGGACCATTGGGCCACAGGGAAATGGTGACTTAAAATATCATCACTCCTCCATTCTCTGTGATATGGTGCTCCATTTCTGCACTGTACACACAGAAATTTCCCTGTGGCCCAATGCAAACCACCAAAACATTTCAAAGAAAATTTTAACAAAATTTAGCCTACTCTTTAAATAGAAGACACAGACTTTACAAACATTTATATAACTTTGATACAGTAAAAGCTACTACTAGAGTTTGTTGGCAGAGCTGGTAGTGGCTATGCTGAAGCTCCAGTCTTTTTGAAAAGCTTTTCAAAAACCAAGGGACAAAGATTTGCAGTATCACATGTTTGGAAAGACTGTTAAAAAGTCTTGGAAAGGTAAGATCATAGACTATATTGAGTAGTTTCTAAAAAAACCCAGAAACTAAAAGTTGGAAAAGAGAAAAGTATCTGTGCTGTATTAGATATTTGTTGATCATGATCATGATTTAGCCAATGAGAGGCTAAACAATCTCTACCCCTAGAAAAAATGCAGTGATTCTATCAAAAAATGATGAACTAAAAGCCTCATTGTCTTTTGAATAAGGAATTCTAGAAAAAAATGGAAGGCATTGATTCCCTTTTAGCTGAAACTGGAATTTTAAAATACCAATTGTCTACAGCAGAAAAACTTGGCAAATATCTGCAAAAAACATGACATCCTGTTAACAAGCCAATTACCCTCTCCAGGAATGGCTAGTCAAATCCATTGTGAGGATTCTGAAACCTGGTATGGGAGCATTTGGAATGATAGTGAAGAGAATTTTACTGTGGCCTCTGCCCCTCTCCCTTATGCTTTCCCTTTACAACCATTAATTAAGACTGAAGTTGGTAACGGGGAGGGGGGAAGGAAATTCGTAAGGCAGTGTGTACAATTCCCTGGTCTCCTTCAGAACTGCTGAAATTGCAAGTTTTCCAGGCATTCAGAAGAGTCTGAGATGGAATATGTGTGGCGAGTCTCTCTGACCAGGGGAGACTGGATTTCATGGAGTAAAGGAAAAAGCAGGAGGTTATTGAGGTCATGGCATGTTGTAACCACAAGTCCCAGAGATCATGATTCTTCTTTAGCTGCATGGGTGGTATACTGGGCAGGAGGAATAAATCTGCAGGACAGGGGAGACCTGCTGGTCATTAAAACTACTGGATTCTCTCTCACAGCTTCTGTGCAGAAAGCAGCTTGTACTCAGGCTATGTATGAGAGAGGAAGGTTTACGAGGTCTCTTATGTTAGCACCTATCAACACAGCCAGATTAACCCTTCTCATTCAGGGTCTTCCAGACAGTCTCAAGACTTCTGTAGCAAACTTTTAGGATGGAATATGGGAGGTTCATGTCCAAAACACCACAGCTCTTAAGCATCAAGAGGGATGTGTGCAGCCTATGGATTTAGCTACCTGGAGTGGATTTGTGTAGGAAATAGTGAGTTACGGATGCTTGATGGGATGGGTTGGATTGTTATTGTTAAAGCTCCTGATAATCCCACAACAACATTTTCTGTCTGGCTTTCCGAGGAAAAAGGGTTTATTAAGGTTGAAATGCTTGTGGAGGATGCCCATACAAGCCTCTTGGAATTTAATTTACTTTGTGGGCAAACCGGGAAACTCCCAAATGGAACTTTATGAAGTGAGAGGCACTAGGTTGCCAGGGATACAAACAGAATGTGAAATAATGTGGGACAATTTTCATAAATCTATTAGAGGCATCAATACCATTGTCTTCTACTAAAGTTACTAATGCAAAACAGTTACCCCTGGTATCCAGGGTGCTGCCAATAGCAGCACTTACAGGGACTGAAAAAGTGTTGACAGATTGGGAAAAAAAAGAGCCATCACTAAAAGGATGCATTCATCTTATAATTCACCAGTGTGGCCAGTAAATGCCAACTGGGGAGCGGCATTTTACAGTTGATTACCAACAATTAAATGCTAATGCACCTGTAACTGCTGCAGTTCCAAATAGTGCTGAGACGGTGACACTGATACAGGGAGTTGCTCATGCTTGGATGCCTGCTCTAGACTTTAAGGACATGTTTTTCGTAAGTCCTTTACTTGAACAGAATGAAGTGTAGTTTGTCATTACACAGTAAGAAATCTGATAGACCTTTAACAGGCTTCCTCAGTGGTGCAAGCATTCACTCATGATTACTCATTGCTGCGCTTGCTGAATTTTTACTGATGGTCTCACACCAGATGTGAAACTGCCGAAACACAGATGATATTAGAAATGGAGGAGATTCCCAGAAAAAGGTGAGGGAAGTAGTAGCAGCAGTATGGGAAGCATTAAATGAAGCAGAATTTGAAATGTCACTTGAAATATGTCAAAGACTAAGTAAAGAAGTAAAAATTTAGGGTATTCAGTGGACAGAAGGCAGCACAGTTGTTCCTCTAGACAATTTAAGAAAAATAGAATGAATACAGATACTCCAACCTAAGAAAGAATCACAACAGTTAATGAGGATTTTATTGGAAAAAACTTACCTGGATTTTCTATCATAGCTCAGCCACATTAGGTCACACCGGCAAGGAAGCACTTTATTTTGCAGCACAGGGCAAAGGATAGCCCCTAAACAGGAAGAGTTGTGAAACTACTCTTACAGAATGCCCTCAGTGTAGAATAAAATTACAATTAGATCACCGTGCTAAAGATCACCCCTGCAGAGCAGTAAAGAGAAAACCTTGTGGACTACTTGGCAAATTGATTTTATCAGGTCACTCAGACACTCTGCAAGATACTGATACATCCTCAAAGATGTATTAGTAATCTCTGAGCAACTCATGGCAACTAAAGGTCAAAGGCTGATCCTGATTCTCAAGTCAATTACTCCTTCCTAATACCATTCAAACTGATAGTGGGTCACACTTCTCATATATGGAGGTACAAGAATGGGTCCAACTGGAAGGAATTCAGTGTGTATTCCACACCCCATATTACCACGACAAAAATGTAATCAGACAAAGGGCAAATTACTTATTGAAAAGGAGCCTTGAGCCACACATGACCCAGTAGGACACTTGGCTTTCCAAAGTACTTTACCAACTAAATATTTGGTGTGGGCACAACAAGCATTCTTTGCAACACCTGAATCAGGTATTTCACCTTCCATTGAAGGGAAGTATCCTATAGCATTGCAGCCAGCCTGTTATGGTAAATTTACCACAAATCAGAACCATGCCTATGACTCCAACTAAACCTCATGGACCACTTGCTTGGGAATCTACTGATGGTAGATGGTAAAAATCATAGAGTTAGAATATGGTGGATTTTTCCTTCTTTTCAGTGGGGAATCAGTCTGGGCAACCCCCGCTGAGACTTAATATTTTACTTTCTCAGGAATGGTACCAGGAATGATGCCAGCTCATCTCCACTGAATCTCAAGTTAGGCACTAAAGGACTGCTTATCCTTCTCATAGAAGAAATCAACACCAGGATGAAACAAACTGGGCACATAAATCAACAAGCCCAAACCACTGGGTAGAAAACCCCACTTCTTCTACCTGTAATGATAACTGTGGTGCAGGTCATCACTACTCTTAATCCCAAATGCATTTCTATTAAAATCATTAATGAAGCAAGCTGTAATTGTACAAATTGAGGATCCCTGCCTAATAACATGAATTTGACAGTGGGTAATACAACCATAATATGTGAAACAATCTCTAAGCAACAACAGGGAAATTAAAATTACTTAAGTTTCCAACATCCCTTCAGAAGTGGAATAGATGTTACAAGGCCAGCAGTTGTACAGCGAGCATTACAGTGAATATGGAGAGGGAAGTAGTGTGCAAATGGAGGTTATGAGTTGTAACTGTGATGATGCCTACTGGCACAGCAAAACTTAAATCCTCAAAATCCATCCCACTATCTCCAAGGCTCTTGATAAGACTCTTCGAATCTCATCTCAACAGATTTCTAAAAGTAGACCCATTTCCATCAAATAGAAAAGTCAGCAACAAGTGCTATTTAATCTTCCACGGTCCTTTAAATGAGTGGAATTATCAATGCAGATTAAAATCTCTGCAAGTAAACCTGTTAACATCCTATGCAAGGTGGCTATCATGGTTGCATGGACAGACCCTCACCTCTCCAAAACAATCAAGGAGAGATGTGACTAGTATCCCGGGGATAGGATTACGAATATTAAAATGGTATGAATGCTGAAATCCTAGCAAACAAAATAAATGACATGTATAAAGGTCCATTCAGGTTGTGACTGACTACTTGGCATGAATTTAAAAAATACTTATTATGATGCAGAAGATGAGTAAATTAAAATAGCTCCTCAGTAGGTTCTTTTCTGTGGAACATGGGGTTATATTTGTTAAAAAGGGTAAGGTTTCTGCTGACTAGCAGGCCGTGAGGGAAGGCCCGGCCACAGGCGGGATGGTCGGAGGCCGGGTGAGGGCCGAGAGGCAGCTGCGAGTCAGGAGAGAGTCGGCTGAGCGACAGTTGGCAGTGAGGCTGTGATTGGCTGGAGGAGTGCGGGGACGGCATATAAACGGGAAGCTGATTGGGTGATAGGACACGCGGACAGCAGCACCGCAGCTGTGCCAGCCAATGGGTGCCCTTCTGCTGTTAAGTTCAGTTTGGTTTCGGCTGTGTTCGGTTGAGATTAAGGGTATAAAAAGGGGGTGATTTTTTTGGCAATAAACGGCTCCTCTTTGGACATGCAAGGGGGTCTGTCGTCTTTGTTCCCCATTGGTACATTTTTCTTATCTTGGGAAAAAAAAAATAGAATCATTAATAGCTGCAAAACCAAATTTTTACACAAAGAATTTAGCTTAACCTAGATCCCAAAAATCCTGACTGGTGATGTTTTGCTATTGTGTGAGTGGCATGTGGTGCAGAAGTAATTTAATGTGCAATTCTTCTCAGCAGTAACTCATTCTTGACACGACATTTATAACATCAGAAAACATAAACAAGAGAAAAAGAAAAAAGGCAAATAATTCCACTTAGATAGTTTGTACCGTCATTTTGACTCATCATCCACAATACATTTGTTACCTGTAAAGGAGATGAAAATCTTTGCTGTCTGTGAGGTTTAAAGAGTACTTAGACAGCATTTAATTGAAAAGATTATACAAAAGCATTCATAGAATGACGGATGCTTCACCCTAGAGAACTCATGACTCTGACTGGGATATTTTTACAGCTCTGAAACAAACATTTTGTAACCTTTCATTTTGTGGGATTCCAGAAGAAGTTGAAGATTGTAAAGCTGTGCTAGAAAAATCTCAGTAAGAGATTTTTCTTTAATTGGAATGCATATCGCTATTGTAATATCACAGCATATTGTTATTGTTGATGATGATTAGAAAAGAAAGATTTATATATTTATTTTTCATAAAAGCAGTATGAACTAATGGCTATGAAAGCCGCACATACACATGCAGGCTTTAACGTGCAAGATGGCCTGGAAGTTCAAAACATAATTTTTTTAAATATTGGGCTACAGGTTTTAATTTCAAAATATGTAGAAAAATATGGACTCAAATTGTGTAAGGTGTATATAATCTTGGAGCAGAGACTCAGCAAAATGAATTATTGGACTTTAATTTCTCCTTTACAGGAAGGTGTAACTGTGGGAGGATGATTATAGCATGACATCAGCAGCCTCTTCCTTTGGGCTCAAGACAGATTGAGGTTCGCACCCACTGTGGTACAGTTACCTCATGAAATCCCCTAGTTATTCCACATAGAACACTGTGAATAATCAAAAACTGCAGGACAACCCTGTCAAAGCTGTGTTTTAATATATAGAAATGCCATGGCATTAAAATTTTGGTAGTAAGGGTAAAATTCAGATACAGTCAGAGACAGCAGAGGGCCTGACTGGTGCAACATTTGAGATATCCAGTGATAACCAAGTGAGGATAAGAGATGTAACACTCAGCTGTGTTTGCCTGGATGACATCAGGGTATCTTAAAAGGCACCAGGTGATTACCTTTAGGCAACCAGGTGGATCCCTATCTATTCACATGATTTCTCATAATGGTCAATAGAAATCTTGTCAATAGCATCGGTGGACTTTTATTGAGCTTAAACTGAGGTGTCTAGGACTTCTTGAAATTTTTAATAAACTCGGAGTTAACTATAGTGGCACAAAAACCACTAGAGTTCTCTGCCTGTTTGAAACACTCTCATGTAATTAAAGAAAGTAGATGATGGCATGAACTGATATGAGTTATAACTCCACCCTGGCGTATTGGAGAGCTCTGGGGTCCCAAGCACAAGAAGGACATGGACTGTTGGAACAAGTCCAGGGGAAGGTAATGAATTTTTATTGTTGTTGTTGTTGTTGTTATCCACTTGCATGACTAAAATAATATTTTCATTCCTGCCCAGACAAATTTAAAAAATAGCATTTTTTTTTCTGAACTGAATTAAACAGCTTTTGTTCAGTCCAATGCTGACCTGCATTTGTCTGTATTAGATGTTGCTTTACCAGATTTCTGGTTCTGATTGTATTGTACCATTTATTCTATCCTTTAGATGAAAATTCCAGGTTAACTGATTATCTCATGGAGTACAATAGTACTTGCTCTGCACAAAATATTAATATCTATCTCTGGAGTCCCATAGATGTAGAACTTGTTGGAGATATCATGTATCTGCGAGTTTCTCACATGTAGAAGATAGATTTGGTGCAAGAAATCCAAGAGAATATTAAACATCTCCAAAGAAAAACAATTCCCAAGTGAAAGAAGAAATACCTTTGAATTCTTTTCCAGCATTTGACTTGTCATTGCACAGATTAATTATTTTTATTTAATTTCTATCTTTGTATTTTAAGTACTTACCATTAAAAAATATAAATGCATCATAAAGATCTATGAGATCAGTTCTGGTTGAACCAAGAAAAAAGTTTTGAAATACAGAAAAAAAAAAATTATAGTTTTAAAATCAGTTTACTTTTATTTTTCCTTTTGTAGTAATCACAAAGTTTAAACTACCTATGACTTAGTATAATTATTTTTAACTTTAAATTTAAGTGGATTTTTCTGTACATGTAAGTTGCATCACTGTTTCATTAGAAATTGAACATGGCAATCTAAAGGAAGATGATATAGCCTACTACTAAAAATATAAATTTAAAAAATATAGGATTATTATAAGGCAAATTTATCTTCCAGCAAAATTATTGTCCTGATGCAACTATTTTCATTAAAATATCTTAAGAAAATAAATGAAAATCTCAACAGAATGGCACGGCACATCAGGTACAAAATTATATTGACATACTGAGCAGGGGTAGACTTAAAATAATTAGTTATTTTAGGCAACAAAAATCTGAAAATGATCCTACTAATACAGAGAAAACTGAATTATTGTTAAACTTAAATAAGAATTGACATTCCTAAAGTAAGCAGTAGGAAATGTTTTGGAGGAAAGAAGCCTAGAATTATAAGACACAATGCTTTCTTAAAAGATAGTAATTACACAATTAACAATGTGAAGATTAAAGTAGCCCTACAGAGAGATTATAAATCGTGCTGAACTTCAACATAGAGATCGCATCTGTGTTCATAATACAGCACTAAAACTTACTTATATCAACTAGGACATCAAGGCATCTCTATGAGATCACTGTGTTCCTGTCACCCATTCTGATACTATCAGTTTCAGTCAATTTTTTGTTCCCTTTTAAAAAGATAAAAAGTAATTATATGGTCTTAGAATTAAATTTTCTATCAAAATAACAGAAGAACTTCTGCATTTTCCTAATCTTTTTGATTAGTGTTATCACAGGTAACAATATTGCTTTTTTTCATTGTTATTAGCAATCTTACACGGAATAGATTCACACCTTTTCTAATTCATTTATTTCAGTAAGGCACTTTGATAGTGCTATCACTTATCTCTAAGGGTGAACATATCTCATTTCTCATGGGGCTTTTCCAATCATTGGAGTTGTTAATAGTATTTTGGGGTTTTTTTGTCAGCTAGTTTAGTGAACTTCTTTCACTTTGGATACTCATTTTTCTTCCTTAGTTTTTCATCAGGGACTTCAATTAATGTCAAGGCAGAAAAGAAAAAGAAACCAATGGCATATGGTCTGCTTCTTTACAGATTAGATATTAACCAGACACTGCATGCAAACACCACTGTAACAGAGAGGGTACAAAAGGTTATATATGTAATAAGGTGTCCTGTCCTTCCTCTTTGTCATTCATGTATTTATATAGAAAACAGTAATTAGTGTAAATGCAAAATTAACTAATCTGTAGTTTTCTAGGCTCTCTAGTTATTTCCTTTTATAAGATTAGTTGTAAATTGCTTCAGAATGTGAACGAATGAGCCACCTTTTCATTTATTTGTAAAAGTGCTTGACTTGGAATTTGCATTTGTTTCTCAACCTGCATTTATCAAATGAATGTTTTCATTACTTTTGTAGAGAAAATTCTCTTTTCTACTACTTCAATATTTGGCTTAATTGTGTATGTATTTATTTCATTTTGATTTCAGAATGCATTTTTATTCTGTTCTTATTTCTCATATGATACATAATTTAGAAAACTATTTTCATTTAGTATCATTCTTCTATTCTGATAGCTCAATGATGACACTGACTCATTATTTTTTTCTGCTCATGATAGAAGTTCTTATTTCTCTTCCCCACCTTCGCATCAACTAATGAATGGTTTGAGTGCTTTCTGACAAAGTTCTGCTTCAATTTCTAGTTAGTATAGAAAGGTTTTGTTATACTGAAAATCATTCTCAAGGGCAAAGAGTCCGACTCTTTTACCTTGAGAAGCTCAAAACCAGATATAGCTTCTATTGGAGAAGTCCAATCCATCAAGCATGAAAACTGAACTCAGTATAGCACAAGTCATTTTCTACCTTGTCAGAGTAAAAAAGTGGCACAAGATAGTCACATGTCTACATAAATCTTCACTCATTGAGAGAAGAGGAACAAAAATACCAAGTAATTAATCAGTTCTGAAGGATGTGTCCTCTTCCTTATCAGTAAAATACCTATAATGTCTTTTAATTAGACAAACACATATGCAAGTGAATGTTTCCCAAAAACAGCTGTCTAGAAGCAAGCAAAGAGATTGGTTATCTGTGTTAGGACATCATACTTTGGAGCTCAATGTTTTTGAAAAGAAATTTCTCAACCACTGACTTATTTGACTGTGAACATAACTAGAATATCATTTAGAATAAAGGAATACACAGTGTCCTCTCTCCTCTCAAGTTGGAAAGAATCCAAATGTCATAATCTAGAACATATAAATAGGACATAGGATCAACCTATAGAGAGTTGTTTTGTTTTCTTTTTCAGAAAGTCACTATAATAAACCAAATACAGAACACAAATTGAAAGAAAACCTAACAACACAAAACCAAAAAAAAAGACCAAACCAAAACTACAAAAAACACCCTCATGTTTCAGAGCAATTTAGATCAAGGTCACAAGGTTTCGTATTTTTTATGTCGGTTGATGGGGATCTGTAGAGTTCCTTAATCATAGTTAGGAACCAAGGCTACTTACAAAAATACAACTTGACTTGTCACATTACCTGGCAGAATTCACTGCTGTTGTTGGCTAGCATTCACAAACCTGCTAGATTGCTGGAAGTCCTGCAACTAATGAGACTTAGCTCAACGTTATGTCCCTAAGGCATCAAGCTAATATTTTCAAGTTTCAGAATAGTGATTGCAACGCTCTGCCTTGCTCCTAGAAAGCTTTATTCAGTATCTACTGCTACACAGGAAAAATGAAAAGATGAAGGTATTGATCAATGAAACAAAATGTTGTCACAAACATAAAAAGAACCAAAACCATCTTGGTAGTTCTAACTGCTTTTGGAACTCTCTTATGGTATTTGGGAAATGAGCCTCAGATTCTTGTAATTCTTAACTTGAAGCCTAGGCCTCAGCATACTGCTTTCATTATTAAGAATAAACATTCTTATTCCTAAAACATCTCCCTAAAGTGTAACATGATTTTGGTGCATGATTCAAAGGAAAAGTTTGCACTTTGGAATTCCACAAAAAAAAAAAAAAAAAAAAAAAAAAAAAAAAAAAAAAAAAAAAAAAAAAAAAAAAAAAAAACAAAAAAAAAAACCTGAAAATTTTGAAAAAAATATGTCTTAATCTGACTATCATACTGGAAGTTTTAGATTAGTATCTTCCAAAAGTCTTGGAATATAATTCATCCAAGTTAGATGAGGTGAAATACAGAAAGGCATATATGGGGTTTGCTTCATGACGAATGATAATTAAGAGTTGAAAGGGTCTTCGCAGAGAACCTGCAGAAGGAAGACCTTTCATCTACTGTTCATAAATCAAGGCTACCTAAGGACCATAGGAAGGCAAAAGCTCCAAGGAAAAGAGAAAATTAAAGTTGTTGGCAGTAGGAAAAATGCTCTAGTACCTGCAGCTGTTCACTTGGAAAAGAAGTTCAGAGTCCAGTAAATGGAGCTGGTGCTGTGAATACTGAGCAATGAGCTTCAATGACTGTTGACTCCTTCCTTCAGGATGAAGAATTATCTGTCTGCCAGCCAGACACAATATAAGAGATAATAATGACAAATTATGACTAAGAAGTTCAAACTGGACATGAGGGAAAAAAACCCCAAAACTAATCTGGACTACCCAGAGAAGCTGTGTTTGCTCTCATCCAGTTTTGGCAATAGTTGTACTTTGAGGTTACTGCTGGACTTGATGACTTCCAGAAGTCCTTTCCAATCAGCATTTATATTATTCTGTAATATTCTACTTCTGCTGTCACTCTGTAGCTGTGCAAGTCTCCTTGAAGTCCCGTGTCAGTCCTGCCAGGCCCACAGTATGCTTCAGATACGTTGTGGAATCCAAATTCATGCTAGAAGATTGTGTTTTACAAAATCGTAGTCCTTGATCATAAATCCAGTCCTGTATTAATACTAGGGCTATATCTGATAAGCTTTTTTTTTTTTTGATAATTCACGTGTCAAAATTTCCACACAGTTAAATAATACGAAACCTTTAACCCTTGGAGACTACAAAGTGAGGTGAACTTTATCACAAGGGAGAGCCTTATGTGACACCAATTTTTCACAGAAGCAACCATGGCACTGAAACCTGACAGTTGATTCATGTCTCTGAAGTTCTTTAGCGCCTTCTGCCCAGAAAATACATTGCAGTTCAAATGTTATCACAACATTTTGTGACAGTGGATCAGTTAGTATAGGTATAGAATGGAAAACCTATGTTAAGGAATTAATAAGCCCTTGTTTGATGCAACCTATATATTTTATTAATTAAAATTAATAAGGCAATAATACCAAATCAGTACTTAGCATTTGCAGCTCTCGCATTTCTCACTCATGGAATTTCCATTACCCTTGGGTGCTGTGTATGGCTACAGCAGCAGTGCAGCAGTCCCACTGCCTACAGCTATCCTGACACGTGGCCTGGGGGTGGCACCCGTGCTGGATCAAACCCCTGACAAGTATTTCTCTCTTATTTCCTTCAGTGCTATTGGGTAAATCTCCACTAAGCATATGGGAACTCAAACATCTGGAGATATTTATTCTGCCTGAAAATAGATTATTACCGATGATGCAGGTTTCATGTCTTACCTGGCAAAAACTGTCTTTGATGACCAAAGATACATGTATTTGGGGACAGTCTTGAAGTAACATAGTGGAATGAAGAGATTACATCGCCTAACTGTGTATGTAGCACTGTAATTGTATCCATCCTTTCTACAGTGAAGACCTTATGGTATTTCTACACTGTGTGAAGGAAGTCTGCTCTTTAGCACATGTGGTAAGTTGTTATATAGGCAAATGCAGATGTAAAATAGTCTAGAAATATGCTACCAAGCAGAGTAATTTAATTTTCCAATAGAAAAGTTAAAAGGAGCTTATTTTCTGCATAAACCCAAACAATTATTCTGCAAGGCTGACATTTCTTCAGAAGGGCTGAAGAATCAAAAAACACTTCTAATCATAAACCTCCACATTGTACTGAACCAAAATTATTTTAGACTAATTGACATTTTCTTTCTCAGCTTTCAGTGGTTTTTTTCCCCATCATTAAATCAAAAACACTAATCATTAAGGTGAAGTAAGTTGCCCTTCCATCTAAAAATCAGAATGAAAAAGCCCAAATATTTCAATAAGGTAAGCAGGGTAAGCATATTTCCAGTTTCTAATGTGTTACGGAAATGTATAGGGAATGACATCCAGTGAAAGAGATGGTAATGATTAGTCTTACTTGTTCCACATATGTTATTGAAGTGGTGTTGGATGATGACAACTCCTATTCAGCACCATTTTGGGCTGCATTTGAGTTAGTAATCTGGAGGCAAAGTATTGTAAAAACAGTTTAGCAATTTAAGATACACAACTCCACAAACAAAATATATCGTGTAATCAGTAAGATAACACATATAGTAATGGACAATTCATGTGCTGATTGTTTAATTTTTCTCCTAGAGGAAAAAGAGTTTTCTGGGTATTACCATCCAAAACTTACTTAGTCACTTCTTTCTGATAATGCTTTTACATGAATGTGTCTTAAGGATATATTGGTGTTGCTGAACCCTGGTCATCAGCTAAACACCACACAGATGCTTGCTTGCCCGCAGCCCCAGGAATGAAGAAGAGAATCAGAAGGGTAAAAGAGTAAAACTGTGAAAAGTCATGGGTTGAAATAAAAGTTCAATACAGAAAAAAATTTGCCAGACCAAAAATCCCCAAAGAAAAACAAAGCCAGTATAAAGTAACACATCCTCAGGCAAACTCCTTTAATATAATTTAATTTACAAATGGTATATATCATACATGGTTATAAATAATCTACAACATACATATATAATATGTCAGATTATTTTTATTTATATTTAATATAACAATGTATTAATATTTGATATAATTATATGCTTATTCAAATTTTTAATTATTTATTTAACATTTAAAAATTAGATATATTTTATATGCAATGATACATAAAGAAACAGTATTTTTCAATTACATTTGATTGTAATTCATTGTATTTGTAAAATTTCTAAAACATATTGATACACATGTTCTTAAAGACTCTCTTTCACTTAAGTGTGAAGAACAAAGAGATGATCTAATAAGATTTTCTCTTGTAATAGATGCTATCGTCCTAATCTGTTTCTATTTAACTTGCCTAGTTTTGCTCATTTATTCAGTTCAAAGGGAGATGGTCAACTCCTAGGGTTGTTTGCTTCCTGAAGTAACACCTCCAATGCAGACTCTCTTATTAAATAGAGAAAAACCACTAGTAGAGACAAAATCACTATAACAAGAAAATGTCCACAAAATCCTTTTCTATTTAAGGAGCACTATCCATCACTTGAATATAATAATGTCCAAAGAAGGCTAGGTGAATATGTGAACTGAGATGTTTGCTTTAATTACATTAAATCATTTTCAGCATCACTGCTTTAGTGAGTCCACAGCCCAAGAGCACTATAGATGTCTCAAATGAGCATTCAGAATTTACATCCATGCAATTCAGAATTATCTGTGGAAAAGCTGGGTTAAGTTATTTAGGTGATGAGTCCAAATATAAGAACCTGTACTTTAGATATATTAATCTGATCTGACAAATGTATGGTCTCAATTTAGTTTAGTGAAAGGCAGAATTTGCAGTTGGAGCTTTTCTGCTCAAGAAATGCATTTTATATTATATTTTGGATCATTGCAGAAAATTATTTATTTCACTATACAAGATAGGTAAATAATTTCTAGATTCTTATGGTTGTAATTGGATTTTTCCCTAAATGCCTTTTAAATTCATATATTAAATTAAATTATTGAAAGTATTTCAGAAACATATTTAATTTTATTCTGTTTTCACAAATACAATATTTCCATTAAAATGTAGTAAAAGAGTAGTAAAAAGCCCATTAAAATGTAATTTCTTGCCTTTGTAATGCATCTATTAACATTCCAATTACCATAACATTTTTACATAAGTCATAGCTGTCTCCTCTATTAAAGGCTGAATCCTTATCCTAGAGATAGTATTTGTCTAACACTTCACAATTTAAAAATTGGGGGTTTCTTTCTTCACAAAGCTAATAGAGTATTTTTTTGTACATTGGCTTACACTGGCTGAATTAAAACCAAAAATAATTAAAAACTTTATTTCATGTTCTGCAATTCATATTTACATATCTTAATAGCAGAAAATTTACAAACCAGTGCAGCTAGCAACTTCCTTGGTCATCACTGCTGTTATCTTAATGTATTTGAAATAAGGTCAATGAGCTCAGTTTTGCCTACACTTCAAAATGTGTGCACACAGCATTTGATTAGACAAAAGTTTGAAGTATTCTCCAGGTGAAAAGAAGAGAAACTGCATGCTCCACTAGACCTTACAGGCAGAATAACACTACAAGATACGTAGACTGACTTTTTTGGCCCAGTGTGATCAAATAAAAGGTCTAGATAAGGAAAATATATAGCAAGGTATTATAGAATTTGTTTCTTAGAAGTCTTAAGGACACACAATCCCAAATGTTAGAGACATTAACTAAGGGGATACTGACTGTTTTATAAAAATACATTATAATATATATTTTATCTGAAATAAAAATTTAACTCATGGGAAAAAAATGGTATGCATTAGTCATATTGTGGACAAACTGCATCTACTTGTGCTCCTGGGCAACCAAAATTCATGTAAGTACATGTAAGTTGTCGGGGCCCTGGTGGGTGCAATCAGCTTGCAACCTATGTATAGGAAACTTTCGTGACTGCAAAGTCCTTGTACGTGCAGTTTTTAAGGGCACCTCGACCTGGAGGAAGAAGCAAGATGGTAAACAAGGCCATAAAACATATAGGAGGATGACAGAAGAATGTACAGGATCAAAGGAGCTGAACATCTGGAGAAACAACGATCCGATAAGAACATTACTGATTTCCTGCATTGAAGTGAACCAATCAGAAAGACTGTAACATACGCAAGGCAGAACACGTAGCCAAATTAACCAATGTCATGTAACCACGTAGTGCTAAGCTTTATGTGATTTTGTATAAAATAGGAGAGAACAAAGAATAAACGTCTCAGTTCCAAATCATATTGATTTGCTGTCTGAGTCCTGCCTCTACCCTCCTCAGTAAGTGACACCTTATCAAAATCTGGCGAAAAAGCCCTAGTGATTTCATTAGTTGTGACTTAGCCCCAAACATAACTAGATTGGAATTCATATATAAGCCTCTACACCTGACTTAAACTTGTGTACATTCACCCACCACATACCATATAGCCCTGCATGTCTGGAACACAGCTGTATTAAGGATTTGGGGAAATTTGTATTTTGAATTTTTCACTTTTTCTTTTTTTGATTTCTTCATTTAGTTATTAGTATCTCAGGTGAAAAACACTGGGAAATTTTGATTCTTTTTAGAATCCAGCCTCATCAGCACTTCATTCTTCAAGAAAAAGACCAAAATGGCCTGTGCTGAGGTATATCCTGTCTTCACTAAACTAAGAAATTGGCACCCAAGTTAGTCCATTTATAACTACCTCAGGTGTTATTTCATTATAATCCAGTCACTTACTGTAGACAGGTGTGTGAGTACATGTTGCTGTTTGAGTATGTCCATTCTTTACATTTTTTTTGTCTTGTAAACATACAGAGATACCTATTTTTGTTTTATTTATTTCATTTATAAATTATCTAAACATACTTGTTAATACATCTGCCTCTTTAAAAACAACACTGTTCTTTAAAGAATTTGTTACATTTTTTCAGTATAAGGATCAGATGCTACAGGTTTAAAATGTAGCAGTAACTACATTAACAAGGTGTAGCTAAATACGTATACTGTTTGTGTTTTTATATAAGGGTTTTGTCCAAGGCTTCTACACTATTTATAAAATATTGTTGCTAATGACACCTGTTGCTACAGTTATCTTACTGAAGTAAAAGAAAGCGTGTGGGAAACTGACTGTGGATTAAAAGATAATGGTACAGAAATTATAGGGAAAAATACAGTTGTTCTTGCCTGGATATACACAGTCAGTATAGCCAACCTTCCACACACAGTACAATCTAAGCAGAGGAGACACTGGGGCCAGGCTCTGTCAAAATCAACTGCAGGAAAATAACTCTCCGTGGACTGATGCATGTCCCAATTGCAAGGTTGTCTCGAGTACTATATTAATATATCTGCCCTCAAAGTATGAAACCCCTCACTAAGTAGCATGTGTCAATAAAGTCTCTTAAACTCCACCTAAATGTAAAAAAAAATAGTATAAAAGTGAGTTAAGAAGGGGGACAAGTCAAGGAAGGCTTCAGAGTAAATTCTGGGATCAGTCAATGAGCTAAATTTGTCATCTCCTCTCTGGTGACACCTGGGCAAGAGCTGTACTCTATGCAAGATGAATGATTACCTTGAGCTAGCTTTTGTTAAGGATTACAGCTTGCTAGTGTATTGCTTTGAATAGGTATATTGATTTGAATACATTTTTGCAGTCAGATATTATCACCAGCAATCCTCGAACCTTAACCTGTGTCTTGGGGTGACTTTATGATGTGTATCCCCTATCACTGCTCTATTGCCCAGAAATTAATTTTGTGCCTTTTCTGTGCCTTTAAACTGAGCCTGAGAGGGGAGAGAGAAAAAAAAAACCCAGCTAACTCTTCAAAGCAATTGTTCAAGGACACAGATACACTCCTCGGCTCCTGCTGCAGCAGCAAGGGGGGAGGAAACACCCTTGGTGCTTTTCAGCCAGCTTTTTGGCTCCTTTGCTCCAGAAAGAGAGAGAGACGGAGAATTGAACTTTGTTTTCTTGGGACTTTGGTTTTTCCCTTCTTCTCTTCTGGACTGTTTCAACAACATCAGAACACATCAGGAGAATTTTCCACCAAGGCCTTGGAGGTGGAGGGCCCACCCCAACCCAGCTCCGAAGAGGAGAGAGACCACACCTACAGAAGGACTCTAAAAATCTTCCCAGGTTTTCTCTCTATAGCAAGAGGTTTTATTATTTAGCATTATTATTCTTTTCCTGTGTGTTATTTAATAAATAGGTTTTATCTCTTTCACTTTCCTTCGAGGAAAAAGTTTTTTTCCCAAACCTGGTGGGGGAAGGGTGATTGCAACCTGCTTTCTATCTGTATTGGCTTGAAAACAAACCAGTGGGAGATCTCAAGTCAGGGTTAAAATTTAATAGGAAAAAAAATTAAAAATACGTGAAATAATACAAGGAAAAAGCACTGCCAAAGTCAGATACAACCTGACACCCTGTTAGGGTGGTGGTAACAGTCCAAATAAAGTAGTTCAGTTGAAGCAGTGATCCTGTGGAAGGTCTGGTCTCCAGCTGAAGGTCCAGTGGTAGCTCTTGTCCCCTGGGAACCCAACAGACAGGGCTAACTTAGGCAGTTCCAAGGCCAGGTTATATCCAGGTGGGAATGCTTGGCTCCTCCCTCCTGGGCGGAGCATCTCACAATAGGATGAGATAAGTCCATGAGTCATGCTGTGGTTTCTTGCTGGCCATTGTCTGTTATCAGGGGTGGGTCATAGCAGGAGATAACAGCTGATGGCCCACAGCTGGTGGTAATAGAATACATCTATATTGTAACCTAGGACAACTATGAGAGGATATTTTCCTCTAAACTTGTCCAAACCGGGACAACCTTTCACAATTTTATTAATAAAGCATTATTCTGTAAACTCTTAATGTGAGTCCTTTAAGGGCACTGGCAGTCGGTGACGGTGGGTAAACGTGGAGACCCAGGAGGGGGTCTCTCTGTTGGGTGTGTGACCCAGAACAAGTTAGTCAAACCAACCTCTGACCCAGTAAACTGCTCAGTGAAGGGTCCCCAGAACGGGATGCTGAAAGGCTTGTCAGGCACAAGGGTCTCAGCATTCCTGGGGTGCTGAAACACTAGTCAAATACTAAAGCTTTGAGTAAATTTCCCCTTTTCCCATGACAAAATATGTGACAGCACATAGTTAAGAGAGCAGATGCATTCATTATGTGCATAGTTTTTAAAAAATCTTTTAAACCTATTTTACAGGTAGAAGAGTATATAAATCAGAGGCCAGAAAATAAAGCAATAAACATAGTTCTCTGCTGCAAAAGATGTTGAGTCTTAGTTTTCCTGGTAGATTATCAAAAATCTCAAGAGAAAAAGGGACTTAAAAATGGATGATCAGAGAAAATAGGCTATCTTTTTACTTAATTTAAAATGATATGGTGATATTTTGGTTTAAAGCCTACCCAAAAGCATCTCTTATACAAATGACACCATGACCATGTCTGCCCTTCTCTAACCCGCTAGATGGTTCTGTTGTCTGATGGGAAAAGAAAGCATAGATAATTGGGGTTACACAAAAGTACTTTAGACACGTGCAGGGAAGAAACAAGGATGTACAGGTGAACTCATAGCAGTTTTTCAGACTTATAACACAATGTGATGACCAGAATGTAATAGCAATGCAAGTAGCAACAGTTTACAGGAAAAAAAAGGTCTAAACATTTAAGCTGGAGTGATGTGACAAATAAACCATTGAGTGTATTCCATGGTTCTGTGATTCTTCGTTGTTTTATAGAGTACTGACATTAGGCTGAAACCATTAATTGCTATCTGGATCCAAATGCAGCAGGATCTTGAAATAATCAAGATTTTATTAAGAGACATAGTGAACAGCACAAACAAATCAAGATTAATATTATTCCTAAAGCCTCTCTGTCTCCTGTTTTTCATAACTCTCTTGGCTGATTGAGAATGAATATCAATATGACAAACAGGGTGGTGGCAGCTGCAAAAACTGACATAGAATAAGGATGTAGTAAAGAAAAGTTGTGACAAATACGCAGTGACTATGCCAAAAATATTACACAGTCTAATGCTAAGTTTGTATTAAATCTTTAAAAGGTACCTCAAGATTTCTGAAGCTAAGAAATAATAAAAGAAAAATATCTTCATAATTTTTGACCTTCCTTCTTAATTAATCAAATAATCAAATAATAGATTTTGCAGTCTTCATGAAAACATTTTGATTAAAATGTTTGGATACATGTTGTATTAAGTATGACAGATGAAAATCTATAGGGAGGCACACCAAAGCTTAAATGCCGTAATTGACATGATGATGATGATAGAAAGAGCAGTTTAAGAATGTTTTATCCGAGGTATCACTAGGCCAAGCTCCCCACTTTGAAAATCCAAATAATATTTTGATATACATAACAGAGGCAATTCCTGTTTGTATGGCATTCATCCAACTGCATTTAAAATAACACTGTAAAAAATGGGATGTTAATGTATACAATGGCAATAGAAGAAAGAATCTATTGCTTCATCACCAGTGCCTTTTCAATTTTTATCTACTATATTCCCATGGGAAGCAAAATCCCATATGCATGATTTATACTGTCCTATATAATTTACTTATCTACATCTGCAGCTTGTAGATATCTGTGTTAATAAATATGATGATGATAATGATGAAGAAATTTAGCCATTTTAACCCACTTTTTTCTCCTGCTTGAATCCTCAGTGAAGTTGAAATGAAAAGTATGTGACAATGCCACAATTTCCAATAGCAACAGCTTGTGCTTTCATAAACAAAGGATTCTGAATCAATCCAAGTTACAAGCAGATGGACAATTTGGCTCAGTTAGCAAAAAACTGCTTTTTGATCAAAAAGACATTGAGTACTCTTTTTCTCAACAGCCTTTCCTTCCTAAAATGAAAGTTCATGGAAAGTGTCTCTTAATTGTCCATGGCCTAGTAAAAGACTAAATTATTGACAGTTAGACAGCTAGTTAAAATGAAAAACAAACAAACAAAAACCAAACCCACAACTAAATGCTTTGCACTTCTACATCATGATTTTATGCAGTTCTGTGACAACAACAGTTATGTGACATATAGCAAATACCTTGCCTTTAGCAATGGACAACAATGGACACTGTGTGACACTAAATTTTCATAATATGTATGTATATTAAAAGATTCAGAAATAATAAGACAGACTAAGAAAGATTGACAACATTTTAATACTTCCAATTGCTTCATAAGATCTCATTAATACTTTAAACATCTAAGCACTGATTAAGTTTTGTTGGGTTTTTTTCCTTAAGAAACCATTGCATCCATTATCTCTGACCAAAATCAACTTTAGGTTAATTACAAATTTGTTTAATTGAGCAATAAAATGTTTAGAATTATACTGTGTATCTAAGGTGATGATTTTGCTTATATTATTACACTGATAATTTTTTGTACTTCTCATTCTGTTGAATTTAGTTAATTTTTGGGTTTAAAGCAAAGCATACACAAAAGATTGTATATGTTCTTTGATAATAAATGTCTTGTAAAAATGCCAGTGTAAAAGCAGACAATTTTTAATCATTAAGAGCACCTTCTTCCTTGTGAATTTAACTGATATGAAATTATTTAATTAACTTGAGATATTTTCTTTGTAAAAACTACCCCGTGTATTAGTTTTGTCAGTGTAAATCCCTGACTTAAGATAAAATGTCACAAAGACCATCACTTGGAGAGTTGTGACAATCATAAGCAAATTTTAAACAAATATACTGTTATTATCTGTATGATCTTATAGCTAAATGCATCTTTAAAAAATTCTGCAACAAAGAACAATGTCTAATGTCCCAAAATCAAATTATTCATGCCATTCTGCCTTCATTGCTGAAAATACACAAATTTATTTCATCCATATCTACTGAATATTGCACATTATTTTGTGGATTATATGGAAATGGAAGAGTTTAAGAATTTCCAAGTAATTAAAACACTGTTTATTTAAACATATTACTTTTCACTCTGCCAATTTTTTCTGAAACCAACCAACAAAACTCTAGGCTGGAGTTGAAGACAGACAAAATAAAGGAAAAATGAGGGAATGACATTGCATAAATTATATGAACTACACATTCATCAATAACACCTTTTCTTACCTTTCTATCAACTCACAATCAAGTACAAATAGAAAAAGACATATATGCTGGACAGGAGTGTGATTATTAAACTTTGGACAAGACTTAATGATACTGTGCCTTCAGAGCAGACCCGTGAATGAGAGGTGGACACACCAGTGACCCTATCTTGGCTGTCATTCATACATGACATGGAGGGTTCTGTATTTTTCTGCAATGAGGCTTCTCACAAGACCAACAATGCCTTTTTTTTTACTTTTGAAATTAATTCCATTAACAGTGGTGACAAAATTTGTAGATGCAAATTATTCCATAACAGTATACTATTTTATTCCTCAGAGTTTGGTACATAGACAGCATATGAATCATTCTTTTTCAGTAGTGTGGGAAGTAAAATGGAAAATGTAAAAATACACAGTGTTTACAAAGTGCAAGTGCTCAAATAAAAAAAAAATTGAAAACCTCTTCAGTGATGATGTGTGATTTTAGTTTCAATAAATGGAAACACTTTAATTTTGAACAATAAAAGAAAAATACAAACAAAGTTTATTTGTGATGTTAGGGTAACAGTGCATGGTCTCCTTGTGAGGTAAATGAGGCTTTATGCAGCCTGAAAGTTTTTTAGGAAGGCACAGAAATACAGCCAAAGAATAATATTCTTTTATATTCTCTTTGCTCCATATCTTTGCAAGCTATTGCTCACATTTATTTGCCTACAATTTTGAAAACTGCATTACATTCAATTAATTTTTAAACTCTGTACTGCCCTCCTGCTGAAGCAAGGGTAGAAAAGAAGGGTAGCACATACCGTAATGTGTTCTCTTTCTTCTTTGCAACAACTGATAAGAAATATGACAAAAAAAAGAAATATAAAATGAAACAATTTTCTATTCCCCCATGACAGGATAAATGCTATGGAAATCAAAACAAGCTTTGGCTTGAAAACTTCATTAATGAAGAATAAAGGAGACCCTTTCCAAAGGATGGGGGTAACCATTCAGTGTGAAGCACTGCATCTTGCCAGGTGTTGAAAACAGAGATGAGGACAACCACTTTGTTGGACATAAATATGAGAGTTTGCATGTGACTCTGATTGCTGCACGGTTTTTCTGTTGAGTCTTATAACATGCACATTGTGATGAGGAGCATAATTATCAAAGAAGCTGTTTGAAATTATTATTTTGAGTATTTATTCAGAAATTACAATACTAATAAAGAGAGGCCCACATACCTTGAGAGAGAAAGTATAATCGTGTATAACTGTGATTGAGGGAAAGGTAAGCAAAGGAAAGAATACATGATAAAAAGAATAGCAATTAGCAATTTAGACAGTAATGTTTAATTGAACATGAGTTTAATTTAAATCCTTTAGACAGTGCCTCAACCATAACCTTTTTGGGGCCTGATGAAAACTTGTTTTTTGAAGAGATTTAGTTCAAGCCCTTATATTGTCTATGTGACTCTTTGCCCACCTGTTGAACTAACAGCAATTGCAGCTAGTTCTGATGCTCAAACAAATTTTCATATAATACAATTTAGGCTTACTTTTATGAGGCAAAGGTTGAAGAAAATAAAACCATTTATTCACTTATTGAAACTTATTATGATTTGCAGGCATAAAAATGAAATAAGTAGAATTTGGAGCCTATTTTTTGAGATAAGTAACATCTCATTTTGTTTGTGGCAGAAGGTTTCAGCAGGATTTGTTGGAAAGCACACTAATAATATCAGCCACACAAAATTCTGGCCCAGTATTGAAAACAGAGGGTTCCATAGATTTTCCTGGCAAAGTGTTTGTCCATTTTTACACAGCATAAAACTGCATTATTTTGATTAGAAAATAGAATAAAGAACAGATTAAATTAGAGCAACAGTATTGTTTCAGTTTAATTTAGATTCTGGCTTAGAGAGTAAATGCTGAAAAATTTGCAGTTGAAAGTCCGGACTTAGCCAGAGCCACAATATGAGTATAAAATATATAATATATAGCATTTTTATAGTATCTTTCTGGCATTTTAGTTTCTAAATGTTAATTCAAGGAAACATTCAGTGTATAAATGCATGTAAGTTCAAGAATTCAGAAATAACTGAAGAAATGATAATGCTGCAAAACAGTGAGTTCCCATGGAAATCATCTGTTCTGAGATCCCCTGGTGATACCAAGTTCCACCCCTCTCATAAGAGCAACAGTGACTTGAAAGTTCGAATACTGTAACCTCTACGGACTTCCAGGAACTGTGTATATCTCTCTAGTTATTCACAAATGAAATAGTGAGAAGGATTTTAGATGTCATTTTGGAAGAAATAGAATAGAAATAATTATTCATGTTAAACCAAAATAATCCCATATGTTTTGTCTAAATCTATAATTTTTATACTTAAAATTGCTCTCTGATAGAAGTTATATGTTGGAAAATATAACACTCTTGTAAGAAATGAAAGCTTTAACATAAAGAAAAATATCCTTGTTTTATTTTTTTGGCTGCTGCATCACAAGAAGTTATCATATATTCATTTTTTTATTCAGACATTGGACTATAAAGTAATCTAATACTCAAAGGCAGTCTCATGAAAATTGATAGTATTTTTCCCTACAAAATGCATACAAAAAAGAAAGATTTTTTTGTTTCATGGCTTTATTATTTGCTTCTTTGTGTTCCGACAGAAATCATATTAAACATCTTCTATGATTTGTGGTCAGCAAACATGCTAACAACTTGCAGTGTGCTATCAACAGTATCTATTTTAAAGCAATTTTGCCTCACAAAGTCATTCACAAACAATTTACTTGAGATAGACAAACATAATCATTAACACTCTGAAGCCACTGGGACCTAGGTCAGACCTGGTAAAAACAGCTGCTTCATAATGATATCCAATTTCCATGTAAATCCTGTTCAGAGAAATTCATAAATCACAAGTTGCTATCAGGCCATGGTAAACCTCCCTTTCAAATCATAGCCCTATGGAGATTATTTGGAAGCATATTATACAACCATCTGAAGGGTCAGGTGTTGCCAACTGGAGCATTAAAAACTCATTTATACCTGTTTACAGCTAGCTGCTATCAAAGGCCCACAAGGTGGGAAGCAGAAATATAATGTACCCATAATTTTTTCAAGTCACCTTTGACTCCCAATGTTCAAATGAAACAAGAAACCTAGTGCCTCTAAACCACAGACAGACAGTCTAGGAGAGGAATTCAGGGAGCTAAGTATAAAGTGACAGTTAAGATGCTTTGGGGTATCCTGCCTCACCCTGAGCTGCTGGTCAAGAAAAACTCCAGTGTTCCAGTGTCCCACAGTCCTTTATCTCACTCTCCAGCCCTAAGCTTGTGGTGTGTGTCTTGCATCATCTAAAATGGTACTAGTCAATGATATTTAGGCATCTCCATTGTTCTTTCATTGTACCTTAAGGATAAACAAATTTTCCTCAATTTACTACTAATCTGCAGATATGGTGTGTGTCTAGAATATTATTTATGAACAAACAATCTTTCTTTCCATCTGTTCAGTAAATGTACAGATCACATTTACAGTAAAGTGAAGTATTTAAGTATGAGAGTAATACTATAAGAAAAAACAACAACCCAGCCAGCACAAGAGTTCTTGGTGTCAAGATAGATACCTGAGGAAAGGTGAAGAAACACCAACTATATCAGAAGGTATAATTTCTGCATTCTCCTGTATGCTTATCTCCTAGTAAAATTATATGTTCAACACCTTCTAAAAAAAAAAAAAACCACCATATAAATATATTTTACTCCCATATCTACCAACCAGAATAAAAATGATCTAAAGTACAGCAGCAGCAGGCTGTCCCAATGTGCCAAAATATGAACCAGTGGGAAAGACCGGTCTGGCTGAACAAGTTTGGTTCAAGATCAGCGAAAAAGGAGAGTTTATGAACTTTGGAAGAAGGTGGACACCACTCATGAGTAATATAAGGAGAGGTTATGCCAGGACACAACTAGAAGAGCCAAACTCAACTAGAACTCAATCTGAGTATTGCCATAAAAGACAATAAAATTATTTTCTCTAAGTATATTAACAACAAAAGGAGGGTTAAGGAGAATCTCCATTCTTTACTGGATGCTGTGAGAAACATAAAGACAAAGGATGGGTAAAAGGCAGAGGTACTTTATTTCTTCTTTCCCTCAGTCATTGGTAGTAAGATCAGTTGTTGGGTTACCCAGTTCCCTGAATTGGATGACAGGAATGGGAGCAGAAGGAAGCCCCCATAATCCAAGAGGAAACGGTTGGTGACCTGCTACACCTTTTAGACATACACAAGCTTATGGAACCAGATGGGACCCACCCAAGGTTACTGATGGAGCTGGTGGAAGAACTCACCAAGCCACTTTCTGCCATCTACCAGCAGTCCTGGTTAACCAGGGAGATCCTGGTTGTCTGGAGGTTAACAAATGTGAGACTCATCTGCAGTAAGTTCTGGAAGGAGGATCTGAGGAACAGGCCTATCAGTCTGACCTCTGGGGAAGGTTATGGAGTGGATCATCTTGAGTGCCACTGTGGATGTTGTCTACCTAGACTGCAGAAAAGTCTTTGACACCATTTTCCACAGCATTCTCCAGTAAAAACTGGCTGCCCATGGCTTGGACAGGTGGATTCTTCACTGGTTAAAAAACTGTCTGAACTGCTGAGTCCTGAGAGTGGTGGTCAATGGAGTTAAATCCAGCTGACAAATAGTCACTAGTGGTATTCCTCAGGGCTCGGTATTGGGGCCAGACATGTTTAACATCTTTACCAATAATCTAGATGAGAGAATTGAGTGCATCCTCAGTCTGCAGATGGAAACAGGTTGGGTGGGAATGTTGATCTGCTTGAAGGCAGGAAGTCTCTGCAAAGGGATCTGGACAGACTGGATTGATGGGCTGAGACAAACTGCACAAGGTTCAACAAGGTTAAGTGTCAGGTCCTGCACTTAGCTCACAACCCCATGCATTGCTATAGGCTAGGGGAAGAGTGGCTGGAAAGTTGCCCAGTATAAAGGCCCTTGTGGGTGTTAGTCAATAGCCACCCGAACATAAGCCAGTGTGTGCCCAGATGGCCAAGAAGGCCAAAGGCCTCCTGGCCTGTATCAGAAATATTGTGGCCAGCAGGACCAGGGCAGTGATTGTCCTCTTTTACTCAGCACTTGTGAGGCTGCACCTCGAGTTCTATGTTCATTTCTAGGCCTCTCACTTCAAGAAAGAGATTGAGGTGCTGGATCATGTTCCGAGAAGGGAATCAGAGATGGTCTGTAGCACAGGTCTAATGAGGAGCAACTGAGGGAACTGGGACTGTTTAGCTGAAAGAAAAGGAGGCTCAGGGGAGATCTTTTAACGCTCTACAACTACCTGAGAGAAGTGTGTAGTGAGGTGGGAATCATTCTCTTTTCTCAGGTTAAAGCTGACAAGACAAGGAGAAATGGCCTCAGGTTACACCAGAGGAGGTTTAGATTGGCTATTAGGGAAAATTTCTTCATCAAAAGGATTGTCAAACATTAAAACAGGCTGCTCATGCAAGTGGTTGAGTCACTATCCCTGGAAATATTTAAAAGAGGTAGAGATGTGGCTCTTAGGAAGATAGTTTAGCAGTGGACTTGGCAGTGTCAGGTTTACAGCTGGACTTAATGATCTCAGAGGTCTTTTCAAACCTGTGATTCTGTGATTATATGATTCTAAAAGTTGTGTGGATTCTTTCACTGTTGCTGACTCCATGGAAGTAGACAAATCAAATCAAAGTAAAAACAGCTCCCTTTTTGTAAATTTAATTGAAGTGTCTGAGCTTCTAAATATATGCAAAACCCATTCAGATTCCGTCAGTAAAGTTTTATATGAGAAGGCAATGCCTGAGGTTGTTTCTTTCAGTATCCAACTATATGTGCAGTAATATTTGTAGATACAGCACTACATTTATATATTGCAATGAAAAGCTTTTGAAATGCATAGCAATTTGGTGCTATCCTGCAATCTTTGTATATAAATTTTCTTCTGGTCTTAGCCAAGAAATCCCATTAACCTCAGTGTCAGCAGACGTTTAAAAAGCAGAAAATTGTTACTCAACTATATTTCTTTGTACAACAGACACAAATTGTTTAAACATTTTTAATCAGTCTATTTTTCTATCTGGTATTGAATAGCTTTCATATAATATACTATTCAGTAATGAAGAAAAGTATGAAAATCTTATTTCAGCTGTTAAAAATGTGCCCACTAATATTCCATGTAAACTTTTAGGAAATCTTTGGAGGTAACAGATGATGAAAAGGGAGTTTGTTTGGCAAGTTTAGTAGTGCAGATCATTATACTAATTACAGTCCAGTACAACCAGGCTAATTACAAATTAGTAATTGACAAAACTGTTGTTAATGATAGGGGTTGTGCTTTCAGCCTATTTTTTGTTTGTTTTTTGTTGTTTCGGGCTTTTTTTATAAATGAAAATATGAATGCTTTAGGGTTTGATTTTTTTATATGTTAAATCCTTCTTTGAGAAGCTCTTTGCTTTTTGAACTAAACAGTTCTTACTAAGAATATAAATTAAAATATATAAGTCTTTCACTATTAAATTTATGTGAATGACTAGATATATACCTCAGTGCTTTATCATGTTACTCAAAAAATTAATCTCACAATAGCTAATCAGCTGATTAATGGAAGCTGACATTAAAACACAAAAGCAATCAAAAAGACCTGTTATTTCTGGATCAATTCAGCTATTAGAATTAATGAATAAATGAATATAAAGCATTTTAGAAAATATTAATTCAAATAGACTTCAGGAAAGCCAGGATTACATGACTCATAGATGGCAGACATTCAGATTAATATTAAAATTTTGCTGAATTCTGAAGAATGAAAATGACTGGACAGAACCCAGTGAGTTTTGATTAAATAACGGATAATGATGCTTCACTATTTCTTCACATCACTGACAATGTATCATCCTTAGCAACTTAAAAAAACACAAACAAAACCCAACAGTCTACATCTAATTAAACTCTTCACTATTTATAAAAAATTAAAGCTAAACTATTGCATCTAAACTAAGGTTTTGTAACCTGGTAATAGAGGCATAATCAAAATGATTGAATGCTTCCAATGCATTTAGCCCACTTAGTGGAATGACACAAACTGTGGGATTGAGCACACCCTCAGCAAGTTTGCTTGTGGCAGGCACAAAGCTGATCAAGTGCAGTTGGTTTGCCTGAGGGAAGGGACATCGTGTGAAAGGGTCTTGACAGCCTTGAGAACTGGGACTATGAGAAACCGATGAAGTTCAGCAAGACCAAATACAGAGTCCTACACAAGCGTATGGGCAATCTCCAACTGTGATTCTCCTTTTCTCACTTCGCTCTTGTGAGACCACAGCTGTAGTACTTCATGCAGCTCTGGAGCTCCACAGCAAAAGAAAGACATGGACCTGTCAAAGTGGGTCCAGAGAGAGACTATGAAAATGGTCTTAGGGCTGGAACAGCTCTCCTGTGAAAAAAGGCTGAAAGAGTTGGAATGTTCAGTCTGGAGAAGAGACGGCTCCAGTGAGACCTTTCTGTGGCCTTCTAATGTATAAAGGGGGCTTATAAAAAGATGGAGAGAGACTTTGTACAAAGGCCTGGAATACTTGGAAAAGGGGAAGTGATTTGAAATGTAAAGAGAGTAGATTCAGGTCACCCAGAAAAGTTGTGGTTGGCTCATCCCTGGGAGTATTCAAGGACAGGTTTGATGGGACTTTGAACAACCTAATCTACTTAAAGATGTCCCTGGTCATAGGCACTGGGGTTGGAACTAGATATCTTTAAAGATCCCTTCCAATCTAAACCATTCTATAATTCTATGATTCCATTATCCTATGATTCTACAATTATATGACATATCTGATGAAGTTCACACTGAAAAACACACAGAACAAATATAAGTAATCAGGAACTTAACCTATAAAATCTGCAATCTATCTGTCACGTTTTGAAGTTTCAGACAACCCTGGGCATGTGAAATGGCACCAGACATCTGTGATTACACAACTGAATAACATGGTGATGTGCTGGTGCTGACACCTGTGTTGTAAACATAAACTTATGTATCTCAGCCTGAAGGTAAATACTAATTAAAAAATTGGCAGTTTTAGCAATGAATATGAGCCAGACCAGTGAGTGAAACCACTAGTACAGGTATTCTATGATTCATTTCTGAAACTGCAGAAAATGCTGTTCTTGTTTCATTATCACATTTACGTGTTTTTTACTGTATTCTTTAATACATTTAAATTTATCCTTTAGCTCCCTCTTTTTCATGACTTCTTCCCTTCCTATTGTCACTTGCTATTTAGTGTCACTAACAGTTTTTGGGGTTTTTTTCCCTGATGTATAGGTTTCTTTTTCTTTTTAATTAAGTTTAGAAGACAAAAATCTCAGAAAAATAGCATGTTTGTTTTTTTCCAGTTGTGTCTGGTTGTCCTCTCTCTTCCCTCATCTATTTTGTTTATAAGCTTCTCACAGCAGTAAAAAAATATTATTGCACCTACACAGTGAGTAACATTTTTGTCTTGGTATTTAAACACTATATTATTTAGTATAAATTCTAGGCTCTAGAATTATTGAATGTACTATATAATCTTAACAGGCATTTGAGGTAATGCTTTAAAAAATAGACTATGTTTTAGTGTGCTATTCAAAATAGGGGTTTTATGCCAATTTTGACTTAAATGTATGATCATAAGTTGATAGTAAGCAATATGCAGAGGAGGAAAGTAGAACATTATAAAATACATTGACTGGAATTTTTATTCTAATTAATTCAGTTTTCTTATTTATTTTGAGTTCTAGTGTATTTACTGTTTCTGATTTATATACCATGAATCAGATCAGAGGTAAATTTCATTAAAACAGTTCCATGACTAATTTACTTCTGAAATTTTAAGCAAATATTGACAATGGTAGTTAGTCAGCAGTCCAATAAAATCCTTTGTTTTTTTCAAGAAAGATAACTCTTTTCCTCTGCTCAGACAAGGCACCATTAAGAAACCAACACAATTTCTATTTTCACTTGGTGCGTATTATATTCTACAGAAGTGATGTTATTTTTCACCTTGTTCAGTTACTCTTATATTACTTCATGCAATCTATAAAATAGGTTTTGTTACTTTTCTGTCATGTCTTTCATCAATCTATTTGGTAGGTTCAGTTTTTCTGAGCTCAGAATTTCTAAGATTAGAATTGAAGATTTTGATCCACAGAGGATCAAAAAATTTAGGTGACATTAAAACACCTAGCTTTCATATTAGGTGCTTACTTTCAGCATCTGCATACTCAAAATTAATGTCCTGATATTCTGGTAGGTATCTGAGTTTAGGTTTCTGAAGTAGTATGTTAAAGACCCTTAGGATCCCCTGGTCTACCATGACCATGTTAAACAGCTAAGAGTGACAGTGTCTTCTAAGTCCCATTCACATTTAGCATGTAAAAATATTTCTTTTTCTAGGTTGCCTCAAACTTGATCATGTTGCCACATATCCAGCCTCTGCCTCAAGTGCTACTACAGATTCACCTTTCACCAATTAATTGAGCCCTATATGGCTATTTTTAGAAGACATGAGCCATTTTTCAGACTCTATTTGTATGGACTACATAGTCACCACCAATAGTAAGAGATTTCATAGTTATCTGACACACAGCATCTACCTTACAGACACATAAATGCTGGTTGTAAATGTTTTAATGTTTTACCTTTTTTATATCCTGTAATTAAAAGGTTGCTGTTTTTTGATTTAGATCTATTACATTTTAGCAAATTAGGTAATAATATACAGCAGACATGATTATTAATTCAATTAATGAAATTATTGTATGCTATGTACACTATGTAAGAGAGTCTAAACAATTTAAAGCACTCTGAAAAACATTGATCTCTTAGGTCACCTGCACCAGAGTATACCTAGGTAAATATAATATTTCATGGAATTTAGGACATTAAAAAAAAAATGTACTGGTATATGGTATTGCTTCTTTTTCCTCTACTGCTGCCTATTCTCACATCTGCTATTCAGCAGGTTGTTCTCTTTGTTGCATTTGTAGAACATTTTGGGGAAAGAGGGTCGGAGAATGATATTAAAATTAAGGAATACTGGTGAAAATATCCCAGTGGATTAAATAATCAATCTTTATTCCTTGGTAATACTATTACCTATGCTTTCTGCTACCAATGCATTTATCAACAGCAATTTCTGAATGTTGTTCTGTCACCACAATCAATAAATCACCCTATTTGTGCATCTAGGATTGTTATGGGACCAGACTTACCATGTAGAAATCCTGTTTGTGCATCTGGTACCTTACTAGACTTATAGTATCAAATTGGTTACTGCAAAATATTGTCTGTGAAGGTCTCCCAGGGATTCAGACAGACAGATAATGTACCGACCAACATGGGGAAGCCTAGTGGCCCCCAGGCCTGCTGCATTTGCAGATAACCCAGAAAGCAAGGAGGTTTCCCTTTCCTAAATTTTTCCATGATGGTAGACCATCCCCTCTAACACTGAGATATGGGTGCAAAATATTTTCCTCTTTTGTGTTTATTCAAGAATTCAAGGATAATTTCAGATTAGAAATTCAACATAATCTGTATTGATACTGCCCAAGGGACAAAATGTAAGATGTTATGCCTTAATGGAAACATAAAATGTTTAAAGGATATAGGTAATGTCAGGATGGATGATAATTTTATGCACCAGACAGGTGAAAAATGTAAAATAAAAAAGTATAAGAACAGTTCAGGTTGAGAGCACACAGTTAGAGGGAAAAGGTTTTCACAGAATGAATAATAAGCTTTCACAATGGTTTCACAGTCCTGCTGAGCAAGAAGATGATTTAAAGATACTGAAATCACTTAGGAAAGGAGAGACTACTTACCTTGAAGTTTGGCTTTTCTGAGGATCCCCTACCTAATCCTGAGTCCCATAGAAGAAAAATTTGGCAGTTGTCATACCTTTGGTTGTCCACAAAGCATTGATGGGAACTCACATCAACCTCCAAATACAGCTGTCAGGTTTGTGGAGTGGAGGGAGATGAACCAGCAAACCTAAACCACAGTTTCAATTCTAACTTTAACTGTAGGTCAATACACAATGCTATCTCAGCATGATATTTTCCGAAACAGCATAGGATCTTCTTTAAAGCTGCTTTTATTGTTGATGAAGATTACTGGAGAGATTAACTGTAAAAGACTGCTCTAAATTAAAAAGTATAACTGTAAAAACTGCTGCATAAAGACAGAGAAACAATTAAATGTTGAAATTATGGAAATAAAATAGTTCTACATATGTATATAAATAAGCTATAAAAACCAGAATACTGTCTTGTTTTCTCTCTTTAAATATATGATAGGTGCACACACTACTTATACATTCAGTGCAAATGCTTATACCTGTATTAAAAAAAGCAAGTTCAACATACATTTTGAGTTCTTTAATTTCAGCTTGATAACCTTTCCTTTGAAGGGCTGTTCTTTACAATGCTGTCTGGTAAAAAATGCAAATGGTGAAATTAAATTAAGTGTCTTGAGGCAGGCAGAGATCCAAATCAGGCCATTCTGCTCCTGCTAAGTGACTCCTGTGGTATTCTGCTAGCTTTGTGTTTGAAACAGACTGTTTTGGTCTGGGAGATGGAAACAGAAAACAGTTCAGACACTTTCTTTTAGAGATAATGGTGCCAGGGAAAGAAAGTCAATGAATGGCAGTAAAAACTGTACATGGATGTGCACATAAGGTTTTGTACACTGTAAGCTGAAACACTGAAGTGACTGCTGAGGTTTTGTAGAAGCATCCTTATTGAGAAGGGATTTGAGGCTTAGCAGAAATCCTGGTAGGTTATTAAGATAGAGATAGGCTGCTGCACAGAATACAGAATCCTGAAAACATCCACAGCATCATCTTGATTTTGTAGCATCTGGCTCACATCACGAATGCCTTGAGCGCTGTCATTCTGTGAACTGAATACCTAGTGTCAGGAAAATGGCCTTGAAGAAACAAATACTCACCATGTCAGAATGAAGAGGAGTGTGAAACAGGAATAGAAAAATGTGAAATATTAAGACAGTCAGTATACAAATGCATGCATCTAATTTTGACAACTTTAAATAAATTGCAGTAAACTTTGGGATTACCTGAAGGTAAGACTGATAAATCCTAAGAAGTGTAGGAATAATTGTTCCCTGTCAGGTATCTTTAACATTTAACTTCAGTAGTATTGGGGTATTTCTTTAAGCTCCTTATGTTGTACACAACTGTACAACATTGTTTTTGGTAACAGACTTGCATATCAAAAAAAAAAGTTTGGACTGTAATTCCTTAGACTAGCAGAAGAAACTGGATATGTCTTTGCCATGGGCTGATACCTTGGCTGTGTAACACACCTTGTTCTCTGCAGAGAAAGGAACAAGCAAAATTTGGCAATTGACTTTCCTGGCTTCTGGAAGTAGTTCAGATGTTTGCAATTTGTGAGTTTCTGGGACCAGACTAGATTAGATCACTGTTATTTGATACTGGCAGCATATCTGCGGCTGCTAGCTCAGGATACTGTGTTCTGACCAGAATTCTCCCTAGGAGAGTAAAGCTAGGAAAAAAAAAGGGAAATAATTTTTTTTTTCTCTTCTCTCCCTCTTCAGTTACTTGTTCGAATCAGATTGCAGATGAATTTGTGTAAAGGTCACATGGTTTCCCATCTTCTAATAATTTCTCTTAAAAAATCGAAATAAAACCAAACACTAAAAAAGAAAACTGAACCCAAGAAAGCAAACAAACAAAACTACAACAAAAACAACGAAGAGATTCAGACTTCCTCTAATTAAAAATAAAGACAATCAAACAATTGAAGCCATTTATACAAACCTACATCCTGTCAAAATAAGAATTGGTTTTATTGGTAAAAAATAAAATAGCTACACTGAAAACTTCCCCTGTCGAAAATAAATAACCACAGATATACCTTCAGCTTTGGTTGAATTTATAGTTCTATTAACTATATATACAGAAATTTTCTTCAGCTTTCAAGATGAGTAGGTTGAAGGTTGTAGCACAATCACAACATAATTCACAATTCAAGTAATTGGTATCAAGATGGGCTTCTTACATATCCGGCCCGTGGTATCTCTGTGCTATTACTAATTTCCTATCTTTTCTGGGTGGGGTTGTTTTTATCTTTTTTTCCTTTTTCCTCTTTTCTTCTCCTCAGTATTCCAGAGATACATAGATCTGTGAATCTAAATTTGCCAATGGTTTAGCCTTTCCAGTACACTGTACTATTTGACAAGCACAAAAAAACATCCACCCACATATGAAAACTGGGTTTTGTAGTAACTTGAGTCTCTCCTAAATGTGATCAAAAGGTTTTATGGCATTATTTCTACACTCAGTATTGTTTTAAAACTTTTTGAGTTAAAATTGGAGAGAGTTTAAAAGGGAGAACATTCAATAAGCAGTTGAGTTTGGTCTGGCTGGGATAATATTCCTCACAGCAGCCCTCACAGTGCTGTGTTTTGCATTAATATCTAGAAGGGAGCAAATAAGATACCAGTGTTTTTGCAACTGCTGGGCAGTGCTCAACAGCATCAGGGCTGTCTCTCCAACATTCCCCCCTTACCCACAGGCTGTGTGTGAACAAGATTTTGGGAGGGTATGTGGCCAGTAGAGTTGACTCAAACTGACCAAAGGGACGTTCCATTCCATATGATATCTGCTCAGATATAAAAGCTAAGAGAAAGAAGTAGGAAGGGTAGGAGCACTCATTATTTATGTTTATCTTCTGGAGAAACCAGTATGTATACTGAAGCCTTACTTCCTGAAGAGCAGACTGACACCAGCTGTTGATGGGAGGTAGAAAGTAAATCTATTGTTTTCCTTTGTTTCTGCGTGTGCAAACTTTGCTTCCACTTTATTAAACTGCCTTTACTTTGACCCATGATTTTTTTTATCTTAATTCTTCCATCCTGTCCTGCTGAGGAGGGGCATGATAGAGCAGCTTGGTAGTCACCTGGCATCCAGCCAAAATCAATCCACCAGAGCCATGTTTTATAATAAAAACAAGAGTGTAAATGAAACATCAAACACGCCTTTCAGCTCCTCCAGCTGCTGTTGCCACTGAAGCTTCTGTCATTGCAGAGACCACAGGAGAGACTGGGACAGGGAGACAGAGCTGGCAGCAATCAGAAAAAATGCACTGCTGCAATGACCATGCAGAAGCACCTTCAAGACCTTCAGTATCAAACTCTTACTTCAGCTTCGGATAAAAAAAACATGAGGATGTTTTAAGCACTTGGCAGATCTTTCCTTTTATAGATTTTAATCTTACTGTATTTTTGAAATAGGCTGTTGGAAGAAAAAGTGCAATAAAAGAGTGTATATTAACTTCTACTTTTTATTGTTGAAACTCCTAAATGCTGGGATCTTCACTGCATTTAGCATTTCACAGAAATATAATAAAAGATAGCTGCTGCCACAAAGACATTTATAGTCTGAACTATAAGACACAACAGCCTGGGAATTGGCAAAGGTGTATGAACTCATTTTAAGGTAAGTTGCTTTGTCCACAGTGTCTGGGTGTAATGAACCATCAGCAGTATTCAGCACACACTGCGCTCAGAAATCCAGGTGTTCAACATCATCACTGGCATTTCTATATTTCATTGCCTTTGACAGCAGATTGATGATGGTGGTGGAATCACTGCGGTACCAGAACTGCTTCTCTGTTTTTTATCCAACCCTTACCCTCAGCCCAGCTTTGCATCCAATATCACCTTCATCTCCTAGGTAAATGTGTACAGTCCAGTACTGTGTACCTCAGGAGAGTGGGGTAGACAAGGCAGGAAGATGATATATGGGAGCAGCCGGTGGACTTTCTATCCATTCTCCTTGGTGGAATCAGAGAATATGCTACTGTTGTGAGGCAAAGCCGTTGACTGAGAAGGGCCAAATGTGAGGAAGAAACAGGGTTCCTTGCTGTTTGGCTGTGGATTAGCTGCATGTTCTGAAGTAATTAGTCAGGTAATTAATCATGGGCAATATTGCAGTGATTGTCAGGACAGGTTTGACTCAAACTTAGATCATTCTCAGCGTGAAGCCGTGCTTTGGGTATTTAGTCCTACCTTGCTGACAGCTTAGTCATCTTTGTATCACACACAGAGTACACGTGCTCCAGTTCTGTCTTCCCATATGAGGAGTGATATTTTATCTGATTTTCCTTGGTAAAAGTGTCACATTTGCTGGTTTTAAACTAAGATATTTCTCAAGAAGTTCAGACAATTTTGGATTGTCCCATACTGATGCCTTATTCTGGCAGTGACAAATTTTCTGTGACAAATGAGCTTTGTGTCATGCATTTTCCAATGATTATTGAATGTGGATATTCACCCTGGCTCATACTATAAACTGAACAAGATAAAAATGCATTTACACTATTTTTTAAATTTGGAACTATATTTTAGTTTTTGCATAAATCCATTTGTGATTTCTGTATGTTCAACTAGCAGAGTGGTTTTGTTGCAAGCTAAGTTTCTTCCTTTTTAGAGGAAACAGCCTGTCAATCCTTTTCAGCTGTATCCCAAATATGTATTTTTATTCCCTCCTGGCAGGTATTTGTACAGATTTCTAAGATCTCCCTGAGTCTTCTCTTCTCGATGCCGAACAGCCCCACTCTTTCAGCCTGGCTCCTCCTGTGAGATGCCCCAGGTGATTTATCATCCTTGTAGCCCTTAGCTGCACACACTTCAGTTTTCCAATGTCCTTCCTGTACTGGGGAGTCCAGGACTGAAGCCAGCAGTCCAGATGTGTCTCCTTGGGGCTGAGCAGAGGGGAAGAAATGCTTTTCTCAGCCTGCAGGGAGCACTGTGCCTGTGGCAGCCCAGGAGGCATTTGGCTGCCTTTCCCAGGAAGGCACGTTTCTGGCTTGTGTTCAACATATAATCCACCATCCACAGGTTTCTCTCTGCAGAGTTCTTTTCCAGACAGCTCCAGCTTTTGCCGGAGCAAGATGTCATTCCTCCTCCAGGGCAGGACATGACATTTCCTTTTGCAATCATTATGGCATCATTATTAATTTCTGTGTAAAATTCTGTGTAACTAGTTATGTTTCTGAATAATTTTTATACTAGCCAGTCTTAAGTTTCTTTGTTTTACTCTTCACTAGATTAAAGAGATTTTATTCACTCATAATAACATCTACCATACTGATTATTTAATATAGGTTTTCAGATTGATGATTTCCTAAAGAGGAATCATCAATACCTTTTTATTTAACTGTAAATTTTCTTTATGGTAATACCACATTTTCTTTAGAATGTGTAGAAATAAATCCTTTAGGCATGAAAACAAAACACATTTTTTATCTCTAGAAACTTCTATAGATTATAAACTATTTTTTACACACAATGTATATTTCCCAGAATTATAGATATCCCATAAAATGTACAGCATGGCTTTCTCATTTTTAGCCCTTTAAAATAATATATATACATACCTAACAACATTATTGTGCAGTTTACAAGCCTGGTACCCTGAGGTAGTATATTATCACTTGGTTTGAACACATACCAAGCTTTTCCTTTCCTTTGTAGTTTAAGTGCAGGGGTTCTACAGTCTTAACTTCACCAAGTTTTTGTCATCCTTCCTGAGAGCTATCTAGGGCTGCTTTTTTTATTCCTCAGGGAAAGAGAATTACTGCCAACAGTTTTTCTTTTCTTATCTTGACCTGGTGGCTGAGTGGCTTCTGTGATGTTGTCTGGTGCCTTTCATCTGCACTCCTGCTGTGTGAGCAATGCTGAGCCTCGGCTTCAGCATCTCTCCCCAGTCAGTTGCTTCTGTTCTTTTAGCTGAGTGAGGATAATTACTTCACTGGGATACAGTTAGCTCCCACTGAAGTCAAGGGAGCTAATAGAATCTCAAATAGCTAATAGAAAAACGGTTTTGTTTCATGTGGGGTTAAATACGATGAGGTTGGTTCAGTGTGATATCCATTTCAAATCATAGTCCCATGACCAAACTCAGCTTCTGTGATAGAATTCTTATTTTATTTGGACAGCATGTTCCTAAGATTGCATTTTCTGATAGTACTACAGTTTGATATAAAAAATCATTTAGATGTGCGTTTATTGGAGGTTCATTATTGCTTAAAAAATAATAGTGGAACCCACACACACACACTTTTATTTTTCTTTTACAGATTTCTAGTCGGGACTGTCATAATATAATTTCATTCAAGTGTTTCAAACTTCTCATCTGAAATTAATAATCCTGACAACGTCAAAATTTTAATATAATGTAAACCGCATAAATATATGACACCTGTCAATGTAATTTTTCCTCAGTTCTTTTCTCCATGTGAAGACTAGGAATAGTGTCCAAATGGAATTGCATAGTCATTTACATTGAAGAAGTATTTAAGTTCATCAGGTTAACCCAGCACTGCCAACACCTTGTCCCTTCTTTGAAATACCTCCAGGGATGGTGACTCCACCCACCATTTTCTGGGCTGCCTGTTCCAGTGCTTGAAAACCTTTTTGATGAAGAAATTTTTCCTAATATCCGACATAAACCTTCCCTGGTGCAACTGAAGGCCATTTCTTCTTGTCTTGCCACTTGTTTCTTGGGAGAAGGGCCTGACCCCCATCTCTCAACACTCTCCTTTCAGGTAATGGTAGGGAGTAACAAGGTTCACCTGAGATTTCTTTTCTCCAGATTGAACAACTCCAGTTCTCCCAGCCACTCCTTATAAGGCCCTTCACCAGCTTTGTTGCTCTTGTTTGGACATGCTCCAGCATGATATAGCCAAACCTGATATAACATTGTATATAGTTTGTCCCAAATGTGATATTTACATTATAGCCTAGTTACTGTAATTAAAAATAGATTTGGAAGAAAAAGGAACCTGGAAGCAGTAAATTTTAGTCATTGTTAGAGCCATATCTATAACTGTATAAATCATTCTTTTAATGCCTGGGAAAAATGCAGCCAGATGGTGTCTTTCATGTGCCAAGTTAAGACCAGAAGCAATATTTGACCAGTACCCTTTGGACTCAGCATTAAAAGTGAAAGTTTAGCTGTGAACCTCTGACACAGCTAGTACTACATCATAAAATTGCTGTAATATGTTTGTTGAATTTAATGTAATGTGGCACTAAACTGGCAAAAAATGACCTTGTTCAGTAGGCAGTAGATTTGATTTAATCTATGAGACAATGACAGGGAAGCGGATGCAAACATTAGAGATCCTTTTACTCATTTTAGTCCCCATGAAAGATGAATTTTACTGTAGAATCAGAAAGTACATACTAAAGCACCTCAAGGAATGGGGGATGTCTCATCTACTGGCTGCATTAGGACTTACCATCCCCTTTTCACGCTCTGTGCATCAGCCAGAAGAGCAATATTCAGAGCCATTAACATGATCAATAATGGCAGGGAAAGTCACTTCCTATTAACATTTGCCTCACCATACTTAGGTTTCTTGTGCCTGTAAATAGTTCTCTTTCTACTGACAAGTTGGTTTGGCATGAATAGTTTCAGGGAATCTTAGCTTTGCCAGCATGACTTCTTCTAAAGTTAAATGTGTTCATCTGAACACTTTCTTTTTTTTTCAGGTCACTCATTCACTGCCTTTGCCTTATTTTTTTTCCTTCTAATTTCCTTGATTTTTTTCTTTATCTCCTAAAAGTATATAATCTTTAAGCAAAAATTTGAGACATTTTCTTCTGTTACACTAACACCACTTCAGCCGATACTATGGGTCATGTGAAAAAGTTTCTGTAACCTAACACATTACACTTGCTTAGGGGCAAATAAAAATAAGTACATTTCTCACTGTGACACCCAATATCACTTGACTAAAAATTAGATTCCTTGTTCTGTGTTGGAATATATAATACTGAGTAAGACACCCACATTGCCTATAGTTACTGGTGAAAAATCATTCTTTTGAGAAAGGGTTCATTGCAAAACCCAGTGTGCAACAGAAATGCTTCAACTGTCAATAGAAAATGTTAAACATGCTAAACAAACTAAAGCCATGCTTGTGTGATAGTCTTCTCAGTAACCATATATACAAAAAATAGTAGACCTATAGGTATGTCTTCTATGTTAGATCAAAAGCTCAAAAGCATGTAGTGAATCTAGCTGGATGTTCATCTGAATCTGGTACGTCTTTGAACTCTTCCCACACATCCTGGTTTCGGGAAGAAGAAAACAGATCCCTCTCCACTTCCTCTCCTCTGTGGCTGTAGAGAGCAATGAGGTCACCCCTCAGCCTTCTTCTCTTCAAACTAAACAATCACAGATTCCTCAGCTCTCCTCATAGAACATTCCTTCCAGCCCTTTCACCAGCTTTGTTGTCCTCCCCTGAATGCATTCAGGGACGTTCATCCTTCTTAAATTGTGGATCTCGTAGCATTTGACTTGCAGAGTTCAAGTCAAATTTACTAAGTAGATTCAAGAAGTATTTTCAGTGATATATTCACTGCGGTGGCGGCGGGGGGTGGTGTTGTAAGAGGCTATCATGATAAGACAGAACAAAATCAAAAGCCCATTCTTAAGCATTGCTTTTATTCTTGTAAAAAATAAACTGACAAAGTTATGTTTATCTATACAGACAGATACTCTGCAGTATGAAAACAATATGATTGGCTGTCTTATACACTCTGCATTAGTGTGCGTATAGAATGTGAATGCTAAAATAAGCTTATCTTCTTTATTTTTAACTGACTTAAAGAACTCTATGAGTAAAAACCGATTCCTGCAGCACACATATTTATACGTACTTTATTAAGTAAAATGTTTCTGAAGAAAGACATTCAAGATATAATTGTCTTTCATAGACTGCAGAGCAACAACAGCATATTCTGAAATTTTTGAAGATGGTGCATTATTATTCAAACGAAATATGCTTTTGGTAGAATTTGATCTCATTTAAATTCTAAAAATAATGGGTTTTGTCTTTTGGTGTTATTAATGATTTTATTTGAAAAAAAAATAAATTCAAGTAAAACCAAAAGAAGAGAAGTTTCACAGAAAAGATCAGCAAAAGTTAAATGAACTAATCAGAAGATAAACTGGTTTAAGAATCTACTCGATTAAGAATATTAAAATAGAGTCCAAATGTTTCAAAGAGTAGATAAGGAATTTATTTTTTCAACTCAATTTGATTTTAAACAGACAATTTAATCTTGGTGTTTCTGTTGGGGTTTATTTTTGTTTGGTTCATTCGGTTTGGTTTGGTTTGGTTTGCTTTTGACTTGAAATAGCAGTACAGTATGAAACAAAGATGTGCCAGCTAAACCTGGAATATTTAATTTAACAACTCTGAGTTTCATAAAAACTCAGTAAGCATGAACACTGATTGTACTGAAACTGCATTCAAAAGTGGAGCGAAGGTAAAGGTTGCTTTTGGTCTCTTAGTGGCTTAAGTTGTCAAGGGTAACCAGGTGTGATTTCCAGCTCTTTAAGGGAACTACAACTTTATTTATATATCCTGACTCTCAAGCTGCATGACCTCTACTACTATGATTACTGAGCCTCTTGTGTCTGAAAGAAGAGCCAGGAAGAGAAGGCGTAGCTGGTTTATGCCAAATAATGTATCCTCCAACAGTTGTGCTAAGCATATATTTCACATTCTGCTTATGCCACAGGAAGAACTGGAATTCATGAGTGTAAAGGAAAGCTGCATCAAGTCTATACCGCTGACAAAGTACTAAAATGATAGGATCAAAGATAAAGTTCAAATTAAAGATATATTTTAACAAGGACTTCTACAAATACTATACCCTACAAAATAACTATTGAATGGTATCTTCATGGTCTAAGCAGAGAATATGTATATTTTTAGGAACATTATTTCAAGCTGAACAACTTTTGCATGTGGTTGTACACACATGCAAACAATGTGAGTGTTTGTATATGTACATATGCATGTTTTTTTAAAAAGAAGCCTGGTCTAATTATCACAAAATTATCACACTAGATTTTTGAGACATCTGGTTAATTTATTGGCAAACCTGAAGACTGTTTCTTTGTGCATTGTGCTGAGTAGTCTAAGTTAGGTTGTATTTACAATGAACAGAAAACATCAGGTAGGACACAATAATTTCGCAATTCCTCTTATTTCAAGGACATGGCATTTTGTTCACTGTTTCTCTGAATAACTTGTTATATAGATATTTATACCCCTGAGCTGGTTTTCACAACATTTTTCTCCAAGCATCACCCTGCTGCTGTGTGTTAGACACTTAGCTCTTTAAGATGTAAGAGGCATTGCCACTAGTGTTTCAGGCATATATCTGTGTCACACGATTGTATGTCATCAACACTTTGCCAGTATCTTTAGAGCCTGTGTCCTCCTAAAAAAAGCATCTCCTGGAACAAGTCTTCTTTTTCATGGAAACCAAGCATCAGTAAAGCAAAATGCCTGTTATTTCATTTCTATTTAATACAATACAAAAGTTATATTTATTTTATCTCTAAACACTTCTTTCTACAGAGAACCAATAAATATTTGAAACACTTTGGAAAACTTACTGAACTCTTATAGTCAAAATATTGATTTGCACCATTGCTTACTCAAACCTTTTGCATTTTTATAGGCATCATGCTTGCTGCTCATGATAAATAAGTCTGATTATTATTCATTCTCATTGTTTTTTTTAATTCCCTTTTCTACTGAGAGTAGTTGTGGTTCTCTTTGATTGTTTATTCAGTAAGAACACTTATTACTTAAAGAACTTGATTCTATTTTCCCTGAATAAGTCTTTGAGGATATATAGCTTGGGTTGACAGTAGAACTATAAACAGTGTCTATTATCACTGTCTTAACCATTAAAATTTAAGCATCCAGGAGGGAAAATTGAAAAAAGTGTTGTTTGCAATTTTTATTTTTTATAGTATTACTGTGAAAAACTTTCTATTCTTACATGCCTTTGTTAGAATTCATTATCATGTATGAGATATATTCTTTATATTCAACCAGACAATTTTTTAGGACTGAAACCACATGGGACCCAATTGATGAGGGATTGGATTCCCTCATTAAGTCTAGTCCCTACCTTCTTCAATAACAGGCAATGAAAAAATAAATATATATTAAGAGAATCCATACAGTATTTACAAAGTATTCATGAACACACTATAATTCTACGCACTTCATAAGAAATATAGTTACCAAAGAGAAAAGCTGTGTATATGATATGATCCATTTTAAAAAACCCTAAAGAATGGGTTGACATAGGGAAATATTTTTTTTTTATTATTGCTATTATTATTCTTATTATTATTACTGCTAAATATAAAATAGTTCTAAGAAATAATTATTTTTAAAATAATTCCAGGAAATCCAGAATGTGTCCTATTTGTATCTGTGATTAATTTTCAGTGTTTTGAAGGAAGGAAGGGAAATACTTGTTTTAGTGTGAATCAGATTTTCTGTGCTTGTAAGAAGGAAAGTAGAAGAAAATTATCATTCTTGATTTGGTACATCCTTATTAAATACAATAAATTTTTTCTCTGGACTTCATTTTAGGATATTTAAACATAGAAATATACAAAATGTTCTTAGATGCTTTACCCACTTTTACAAAAAATCTTTTACTTAAATCTTTCCCAATCACGAGTATCAAAACACAGGTGTAGAGTGGAATTACTGCTGTGTGGTATGAGAATGAGAACACTAGTTACTGAATCCTCATTGTGTTTCCCACATCTTAGCTGATTTTATCCAGTGTTCAGTGATACCAATATCACCCAGTGAGGTTTTTTTTCTCATATTCTGAGGAGGGCCACTAGATTTGTTCCATATAGTTTTCTATTCCATTTGTTTTGTAGCAGGCATATGGAAAATATAATAACATGAACTTCTAATAATATGAATTTCTAGCTAAGCTGAATGCCTCTTAGTCTTCACAATTTATCACAAAATGCTGGATGATGGGTCAATTCTGATTTCTTTCACAATGATTTCAAATCTGGTTCTCAAATAAGTATTCATTTTTTTAATTCTCTGAAGTGCTGACATTTGAGCTTCTATCAGATTAAAAGCACATTAAAAGTGAGAAGAAGCGTGTTCTACTTTATGTTGTCTTTTTTCTTGAGTTCTGAATCTTTTGCATTTTTTTTTCATTTTAACATATATTATTATAATTCCTATGTTGTTGTATAATATAATGACAAAAAATACTTCAAAAAATAATGAATGGGCTCCTTTCTGATCCTGCATTTTCTCTTCTTGTTGTTTTGCTGCCGTGAAGGCCCATGTATTCTAGAATACAATGACAAAAAAGCTTTAAATATAAATACATCAGTGTTATATTATGAACTATTTCATACTGATAGTGTTACTTTTTTGGCTTTACTAGTTAAATTATACTCGGTGCCATAAAATAATAAGTCTAGTTGAAACTCCTAATAATTCAGGGTAAATATAACTCCAAAATAATTTAAGAAATATACTATGGATGTTCTGCAAGAAAAATATGTTATATGTTAAAATTCTGGATTGTGTAACCTTAAATATCATTCTTTAAACAGTAGGGCATTTTCACCAGTTTAACCAGTAACAAGGTGGACTGAAACAGCTGTGTTTCCAATAATTCTATATTTGCCTTTTAGCTCAGGTCTATGCTTTTATAACTGGGTAAATATTGGATGATTATAAATCTATCTGGTTTTCGAAGAAGAGTAATCTACTCTTACCTACATTGGCTTACAAATAAAATTTTTGAAATAAACCTTTTTCAAGTTAGTTTTATAAGATTTCCAGACTATAAAGCCTCACCTCTTTCTCATGAAATAAAATCATTTAAATTTATTATTGTTTCGTCTACTAGATATTTTCTTGCTAGCCCATGTTCTATTAATTCATTTGACCATCTAAAAACTACAGTTAATCCTTGTGAAATATAAAATCACATATAATCACACGTTTTTTAAATTATTTTTCATCTATCTTGAAATCGGCTTGTCATGCATCAAAATATCTGTCTACTATAGTGCCTGAAGTGTCTACTTCAACTTCCTTATAAGGAGTTTTTAATGGTTTTTTTTAGAATATGCCTCAATGAACAGTGATTACAGACACCAATGCTGGATAGTAGTAGAGTTCAAAAACGATATGAAGAAAAATAATTTTTTGTGTGTATTTTAAAATTCAAACCACTTAAAGTATTTCTAACATTAGAAAGAAGTTAGAAGAAACAAGTTTTTTCTGTAGTTCTACCATCTATCTCTGACAAAGAGCAGCTTTCGGACCTACTATCTGACCTATTGATTCAATTACAGAAATATTTTCACCTCTTGTCCTAATATACATCATGAAGGTGAGTTAGAAATTCTACACAGAATTTTTTTTTTATTAACTTGTAATTATATAACTTTAATGAGATAGTGACTAGCAAAAAGGTTTAATGAGGAAGAAATATTCAAAATAAATTATCTGATACTCTTTTTAGTTTGCAATCAAAAAGCACTTCCACTGTAGTTTAGACACCGTGAAACTATGTTAGAATGGGTCTCTGCATATCTGCATTTATTAATCTTTGTTGTTTCTAGATATATTCCTTTTACTCTAAACACATCCTTTTCTCTCTGCATGAAAAGAACTTGTAGAAGATTCTTATGAATTAATTACTTATCTGATCATATTCCAAAGTGCTTGTCTTTCTGCAGTTTCATCTTTTACTCTGAAATTCAATCTAAGTATTGTATTCACATATTTGTAATATATTTGATTTTCTGAGTAGCTCCTAAATATTCAACAATCTTTCAAGTAATAATAAACAGACTGGAGCAATTTGGTAATTAGGTTTTGGTAAAAAGACTGTTTACATTTTCCATTAACAAGTCAAGAAAGAACATGTAAACATTTTCTGGTGACTAAATACTTCACACCTCTGTTTGCAGCAACATCAGTCTTCTAAAGTTAGTAACTAGAGCAGATCTCTCACTTCCAGGTATAGAGCTCATAATCAGTACATAAGGTATGAAAATTAATCAGGATATCAAATAATTTTCAGAAACTTTTAGCCCATGCGGAAAATGATAAATGGATTTTATAGCACAGAATATTAAATTCCCCCAAGACTGTGTTTCTTTTATTGATGAATACTAAAAGACAGTAAAACCCAATGCAAGACTGAGCTATAGACAGGAGTTAAAAAAGTTAATAGACAAAATTATCTGAGAGGAAGAAAAAGTCACCAACAAAATACCCTCAATATTTTTTTCCTGTACCCTTAGTCTAAATCAGGGGAAAAAAAAAAAAAGAGAGAGAAAGAGAAAAGAAGAAAATAAAACACAAGAAAACAAAGCAAAGCAAAAACTCATGGAGGAAGGCAAGGAAGAAAATAGAAAACCAATTCTCTTTGAAGTTCAAATAATTTCACATAAAAAGATTCTTCCACTCTTTATTTCTCCTATCTTTGCAGATGGTCTGTCTTTAGTATCTGTTTTGGTAGAATAGGTAGGATACTCCTCTTCACTCCCACTTGTAGGAACCATTGCTTTCTGTGTGTGATAATTGCTATGGGTTTAGCGGTGCTGAAAAGGAGTGAAAAACAGTGTGACCAAAATGTCTATTCATTTTCAATAATAAAATTTCTTTGGAATGTTTTAATGCACTTTTTGCCTACATGAACAAGTATAATCACACCAACAGATCTTGTTATTTAAGAGGAGTACTATAAACATGGATATGGCTGTGAGGGACTATGCTCCAGTTAAAATAGGTACATTTGAAAAACTCAGGTGTGTTTAAGCTGATGAACAGGTGAAATATGTTACAAAAATAAATTAAATTATAACAAAAAAACCCTTTACATACATTATATTACTCCAAAACACAAGTAAACAGAACACTAAGATTTTTTAGGGACTTTTTGATTGTTAGCTGGAAAATGTTTAGAAAAAAGGGTTGCTTAATGTTTCAAATGCATTCAGAAAAAAACCCAAGCAAAATAAAAAATAACAAGATGAATACTTAATAGGATGAGCAACTTTTTTCACTTCAAGTTACAGAATCAGAGTGCAATCATTTGTGTAAAATGTTCATTTTTTATTAGTAGCACCAAATTTTATTATACTTACTGTACACAGAAGTAATTCTTGAATTCAAAAGTCCTGACAAAAGTGGTCTTGGAATCAAGAATCAGTGATAGGGAAACCTTGCAAAACGCATGATTGTGGAAAAGGTTGGAAATCTTTGGGTTTGAGTTCTCCCCAGTCTGCAGTTATGATGCAGCTTCACTGGGGGTAGGGTGGGGCAGAAACCAAAGCAAAAAACAAGAAATAAATAGAATGTACAAGAGATATTTGATGTCTTTCCTCACTTGTGGCATGCCTGAAATCATTATGTTTTGTGTTGAACTTGCTGTTATGTAGACACCACATTCATTAAGTCTGGTGTGCAATTAAGATGATGAAAAGGATTCAGTGAGGGCATGTTAGTTTGTTAATACTGAAGGACCAAGTAGTGTTTATGAAGGAGCCAATCAACAGTACAAATGGAAAATATAATTTCAGTTCCTTTCATTCATCTTTCCTAAGAATGTGCAAAAGAAATCTTGAACTGTATCAGTTTTGTTCTCCTTCTTCTGATGTTATCCCACTAGTCCCAGTGAACTCCCAAATTAGCAAGGCCTGGAAGCGTTTAAAGATATAATGTCTAATTTTCAGGTACTCGAAAATAAATATTTTATAGTTTCATCAAATCTGTAGGCTGAACTGTATGAAGGCCCAAGATATTAACTAGAAAGCTAAATGTCCATTAAATTATACTCCATTTAGAAACATTCAAGTAGGAGGCAAAGTCCAAGGTTATATTCAAAATAGGTTCAACACTGAATTAAGGTTGCTCAGGCCTTTGTCCAGCCGTTTAAAAAATGTCTGAGGACAGATATTCATACAGCCTGTTCCAATGGTTAATAAAACTCATACTGAACATTCCGACACCACACCACCTCTTATAAACAGCTGGAACACCAACTTATTGTCTTCTATTCCTCCGCCAGGCCCCACTGGTTCTGGATCCATGGCTTCTTGAAAGCAGTGGGTGATGACTGTAAGGCCCACTACCCAAAATATCCTTCCTCCAACCCAGCTTGCCCAGCCTTTCCTGGCAGGGCCAGTTCTCCATTTCCAATTACCTTAGGGGACCTTGGTTTGACTCAGATGAGTTTATCCTTTTGAACAGTCCTGTGGACTTTTAAGGATCAAAATGCTCAAGATGAACATTAACTGATCTTCTACCGTCACTGGAAAGTTCTCCTTCCAGAACCCTATTTCTGGGAAAAAAGACCTGGAAAAAGTTTGTAATAAAGGCTGAGGCAAAGAAGACAACAAGCACCTCAGCCTTACCTACATCCACTGTCAAAAGGTCACCTACCCCCTTTACATGAGGACTCAGTGCCTCATCTGGAGCACATCTTCTCTCACCCTAACGGAGGTGACATCACGTGTCTCTCAAGCACGGTGTGAGTCAAGGCCTTTCTGTTCTGAGTTTCTGGGCCCCTTCACAGTCACTGCCAGCCACAAATGTTGTGTTGCATGCACTCTTGCTTACTAGTGAAACACCTGTCAGCCCTGGAGCTGGGCAGGAGCCTGATGCGCTCTGTCAAAAGTCAGCTATACTATATGGATATCCACCCTTTTCAGTCAAGAGTCATTCTCCTAGCAGGGAACAGCTGACAAAAATCTGGTCTGCAGAAACACTACGGAGCTTCCAGAGGCAATTGCAAAGAGAAATCATGGTTTTTGGGGGAAAAAAGAAAGGGAATAGGTAAGTAAATAAATAAAGAAACCCCAAAAACTGCAGGGGTTGGTCATGGTGTGATGTAAAAAAGAAAAAAAAAAGTTAATTCAACCCTATGATTGGACTCTCCCAGTCCTCAATGAAATAAAAATCCGGAAGAAAAAATAAAACAAGAATAAACACCTCACAAATTGCTACAAGTGAGAAAAGTGTTAAGCCAGTGGAAAATAAAGCAAAACAGAACAAAACAAAAAACAGGAGGTTGCATTAGGTTTGTGTGTCAAGGTTTTGGTAGTGGAGCACAGGATGACATCTATGAGAAGCTTCTAGGAGGTTCCCTTATGTCCACAGCCTCTCTAACTAAATATCTAAAGAAACCCCGTAAAAGATTAAATAGGTAGATAAAGAAACAACTGCGCACAAGTTTAAAAAAAATCAACAAAACAACATAACAAACCAAAACCAAAGACCCCAACCCAACAAGTGAATTTGCTTGAATTTTACGGGAGGAAACCTGAAAAACAAACAAAAAAGCCACCCATAAAAATGCACCTAAATAAATAGTAAAAAAACCCTAAAAATACCCCTCATACAAACTCACTAAAAAAACCCACACACACAAAAAAGAAAAAAACATCAAAAAAACCCAAAGCCCAAGCCAAAAACAAAGAAAAGAGAAAAGAAGAAAAATCAAGAAAAGGAAATTGAAATAATAAGGGAGTTCTCCACAACAACCACCCATGCATATTTCACATAAACAAAGGAACAAATAAAAGAAGCTTCCCAAGTCAGAAAAGTACAAATGGTAAAAAATGGCTACCACAAATACCTGTATGTCTCAAAAATATCTTTCATCTGCGTGGTTGCAGCATTCTGCACAGCAGGGAGCAGATAAAGGTGCTGGCAGAGAATGAAATAGCAGTGCTGAATCACGTTTCTTGTGTAAGTGTGTTTACAGGTTTCTTAAAACCTTAAAAGAATTCGTAAGAGAGAAGACCATAAATCTCCTATAAAATGTCTCACCTTGTTCCACAGTAAGGGGATAAACTTGGACAAAGTGTTTTTAACACGTGTCTGCTAGGAATTTGCTATGCTTCTGTAACAATTCCAAACTCATCCAGAATTTCTCATCTAAATAAATAAATCCTGTCATGGATTTATCTCACCTAATTTTGTTGGGATAACTCCATTGCCTAAACTTTTATTTCCCATGACATTTTAGGCACTGTAGGGTCTGTCTGGCTTCTAGGTGTACCTCAACAACAAAATTGGTTTCTTCCAGGTAACGTGTAATATCTGCCCATCCAAACACGGGCATCTCAGGGCAGGGGCTGGAGTCTGGAGGTCAGGTGGAGGCAGTGCAGGTTAAATTGTTTTTCAAAGAACAGCCTTAGATTCTTATATTTTGGCAAATGAATTATGCACAGAAGTCTATAGTGGGTCTACACCTACCTCCTGGAAGGTTAGCTCAGTGTTTCATTTAGAGGGAATGGAGAGAAACTGGACACTACTCATGTGAACTATTTTGAATATCTGCTTTATGAGATTCCACAGAAGTGCTTGTTTCTTCACTGACTGTAAAGCAGTTACAAACTAAAGTGTATAAATCATCTATAGGCATTTAAAGATAGGTGAGATAACTTTTCAAGTGAATTTCATGATCTCTGCCTGGCAGTACTTACACATATTCTGTACCACATTTCTTACACCTAAAAAACCCCAGATAAGCCCCATTTCAGTAGATACAAAGACAACTCCTACATGGAAATCCTGTAGATTGTTTTCATAAGAATATGATGACTGTTTTCCCAGAAGATGAGGAGAAGAAATTTCTAATACATTTTTCAACTGTGCTCTGGAAAGTTCTGAAATTATAGAAGTCTCTGTGACTTCTGTGCTGTTCAGTCTAGCTTATCAAACTGAAGATTTTGTCACAGGTTACAGAGGTTATGATGAACTCCTAATTGAACTAACAGATCATTCTCAAACTCAAAAATATACAAAGCAGCTTTTGAAGTGAATGGGCTGGCTGCAACACTCTGATCTGCCTGCATTTTATCAGGGAAAAAATAATGATGTCAAAACCTGTGGTGAATCTTCTTTAAGAAACATCATTTATTCACAGGTCACACAGACAGCAACAAATTTTTAATGCATCTGTGAATAAATAAAGGAGTACCCTGTAAGCAACACATCATAATTTGTTGTAGACTTGGAAGAGGCAATGGAAAGTCTGCCCTATAGTCATGCCCTGGTTATTTGAAATCCACAGTAAAAGCAAATAAAAACTACAGGAACAGAGAAGCGAGATAACATTTCTTCTTCCTTACTTATATCTGGAAAGTTGCTGACATTTGTGTGGCTGGCTACTCTAGGTTTAATCATCAGTGAATTTAAAACCCATAGATGCATCTGTTTCAGAAAACTTCAATAACTTTTTGTTAGTTGTTTCCACTGATATATGTTTAAGGCATTAATTTCCCAAAAAAATCTCTATATGGATATTCCTGGCAGAGTTTTCTTCAAAACAGTAGATTTTAATGCTTAAATTCACAGTATGTCCTAGCTATTTCATATATTATATTGCTATTTGTGTTTGAACAACACTGAAACTTTATTCTTTCCTACAAGAAATGTGAAATTCCTGGCAAAATTTTGACCTCTTCCTCATATATTTTTAGAATAATTTTTTGCTGATAACAGCCTATATCAGAAAGTTTCAGCAAACAAACAGATGAACAACAAAAACAAATTCATTAAAAAACCCAGGCAATCCTGGGTTAAAATCCAAGGTTAAAACCTTGGCTTCTCCTTAGAGTGACCCAAAATATTTTCCTCACTCAGGAATAAATACTGAATCGACATGATAAAACTCCCCTTTTAGCCTAGGAAACAGAAGTTCATGAATAATGATCACCTACTGATCTAATTAAGTCTCATTCAAGGGATATATCCTAGTGAAAGGGGAATGAAAGTTGTCTCAGAGAGAACAAGGGGAGAACTGTTAAGCAGTAAAAGATAAACTGACGTGAAAAAGCAAGTTATATGGTAGTATCAGCTTAGTATTTTTCATAAATCAGCAATAATAATTTTAAATGACAAGAAAATGTTATTTTTTAGAATTTTAAACAATACACATCAATCAAAAAATACTACTGAATAGGAGCAAAAAGACAGCTAAATCCATTAGCTAAAAGGCATGTGTACAAAAAGTGGGACCTTAGAAAGAATTGGTATCTTTAGAACCATAAGCCTCAAAAAACTTCCCTAGATGTCACATAAAAACGTCCTTAGTTTCATACAGTGTCTGCTAACAAGTACTTTGTTCCCACAGTGTTTTCCAGAATCATTCAGCTTATCTTCCTTGATAAAGTTGATCTGACTGGTTTCAGCCAATCTAGCAGATCAGTTTCTGACAAAAGCCAATGGCAGCTCTGAATACACTTGTTTAACACTGTACCCTGTTCATTCAGATCCCAGTTCAGGTTTTTTCTCTGGATGAAGACAATTAAATTCACACCTCTCATCCCAGATGAATGGCATCCACCAGAGGGAGGAGCAACAGAATGTAGAGTCATCCTAAGGTATAAACCAACAGTCTCAAAGAGGCTGTATGTTAATCTCCAGGAGGACTAATGCCAGATATGTTAAATCTATTCTGCAAGTCGGTATCGCATATCTGCCGAGTCCAACTCTCCTAATTTTTGGTACAGGCACATGCAATCTGTCAGAATATGTATTTCAAGAGCAAGGTTAGGATAGCCTGCCCAAAAGAAAATGCAGCTAGGACACTTCTGTGTGTGCAAAACACTCTAACCTTCTAACACTGTAAATGGAAGCATGCACAGCTTCCTCATGGGGCTATTTTACTTGACACTATGTCAGAAACCATCAAGCAGTTCTCCCTAATAAATGCTGAGACCACCCCCTAGGGGTTTTAGTTACTGCTTTTCCTGAGATAGTTCTGTATTTTAATATTTTGCAATTCAGATTATATTGTATTAAAGAATATTTTCTGTAGAGAAATTATCCCACAAGTGTGAATGGAAATCCATCCTAGTTTCCTTCATAGATGGGTGCATTAAAGATAAGGGTGAAGTGTCACATTCACCCTTGACTTTTTTCTTAAGAATCTAAAATTTTCAAGCTACATGACCCTTTCATATTGCAGCTGAAGTTACCTTTTCCCACAAGAGATGATAGCATGCTTATAGTTTCTTTCTTGCAGGGGTTTAGTGACACCTAGGTACCCACAAAATATTCCTAAGGTGTGTATGGAAGGTGATTAAGGGAGTTCAAGCAAGTAATATAATTGTGCATGAATAATTTATATTGGGTATAATTTATATTTTATAAACCAGTAAAGGTTTTGAACTAAGAATATATTACCTGAGCAAATAAATGTGTCTTGAAATGAAATTCTGCTTTCCCTGAACAGGAAGGAGGCATTCCTTGTTTTGCAACAATGCTCAAAAAAAAGCCTCTCTGAGAGCCACCAGGGTATTTTGCTACTGGCCAAGGTCTAAGTTCAGCTGGTTCTTGCTTTGGTATAATAGATAGTTACTTACCTTTGGACCCTTGTGTTGGAAGTTAGGCGAGTACATAGAGTCGACGCCTAAAAGGTGAGGACTAGAATCAGTATGAAAATGGTTAGGGTCTAAATCTATTGCTGCATTTTACACATGCTTCCTTCTCTTAAAGAAAAGTAAAACAAGAATGCTGTTGTGCTGGATTCTGACAGCTTTTCACAGTTTGAAATACCATAGTTCATAAGGCAAGTTAAAAGAAGAGATGACTGTCAATATAAATGCATGAAAAAATCTATTTCTAATTTTACTTTAATGAAAGAGTAAGTAGATCCAATATACACAATCAGAGTGATAATCTTGTGTATTTATAGCAAGCTATCTGAAAATAAATATAATGTCTTAAGCCATGCCAGTATTTTTTCCCCCTGCATTAAAATAAAAAGTCTTATTTAAACACAGGATGTCTTTTCAGATGAGCGCCCTTCAGGCCTATGTGACCAACTGCAAGAATTCAGTATGGGCAGAGGACTCTAGCAGCTCCAAGCGTCCACATCCTGTCTTCCCACCTGGCCTTTATACAGAGCAGTGGTAGAATTTGTGGGTATGTTTCCACAAATTGGAATGTTTTCACTGTTTACTACTTTCTAAGTTAAATCATTGGCAAAAACCACCATTGGGTTGTTGGGGCACTTTTTTTATGTATCTCTAAACTAATATAAACTATTATCATTATTATTGTTATTATATTTGTGTTAGCTGTAGTTACATAGATTATTACCAGCTTTTGGTCTCCTATGCCCAAGGTTCTGTACAAATTAATGTTGTTTGGAGTTTCATTTGTGCTTCTTTGTTTCTTTACAGGGCATGCCTAGAAAATGTAGTCTACTGCTTTTGGATAAGCCTGACCTATAATCATTTTCTGTGTTTTGTCTCTTTTACCAACCCATATCAGAGCCTCCTTGTAGGTTAAAGCTGGGCAGATGCAGTCAAGGTCTTACTGCTCTCAGTAATGTGCTTCTGAGTAATCTTCCTTCCGTGAAATCTCAGAATAGGCCAAGAATAGTATAAAAAACATTCTTTCATACTCCTTTTGTTGTTATCCCTTTAGTTCCAACTAAATAGAGAAACACTCAGAAAACATTTCCTGGTTATATAAAAGCTTAATTTGAAGTTCAGCAGTGGTGAAGAAATAATTTTGTGTGTTTTCTTTGTTTTAATGTGAGCCAATTTGTGTTTAGTTATAAGGGCCACCAAAGTTCTGTTTGTTCACTGTGTCAATTCTGAAAAGTGTTCTAAGGACCAAAGAAGGTTCTTATACATAACTGCCAGCAAGAAAAACCGGGGGGGTCTGGCTTCTACAAACATCATCAAAGTTCAGTAAGCACTCCACATTTATGGCCAAAAAAGATATGTCTGATTACTCTATATGGTAAAGGAATGCAGACTCAACTCAGCATCCAAATCTTATAAAAAAATAAAATCTGTAGAATCCAGGCAGATTAGTCTCACTGGAAGTCCAGCTAAAATACACAGGTTACTCTTTGTGGAAAACTCTAAGTACTGTGTTTTTTCTTGAATTTCACACCTGGATCAATTTGGAATAACTGAAAAAGGTTGTGAAAAATGCTTTCATATATTTTAGAGAAGTAAATTTAAATAAAAAACTTGGATATAGTTATTACTTCAAGGCCAGGAAAAAAGCAAACAAGGTAGCAAAGTAAATAACTAATCTCGGTAAAATGCTGAAATTTTCAAAGCAGTGTATAAATACTAATTCTTATATCAATAAATGATGGATGAGCACATTGTTTTTACTACCTCACTTTAATTTATTTCCTGTAATAATCTTCAATTTTTAGTCTAAAATTGTTTTGTTAAGCTTTGAAGAAGGAGCACAGGATTTAACCCCTATTGGGAGACTGAGTTTTCTGGCCTAAGTGACATATTGCTTTAATTTGCTAGAGCCCAAGTATGATTTGTCATGCACGCCATGTAGCTATCCAACACATGTTGAGGCAGAGCAAAGCTTGGATTTCCATTACTTAGCGTACAAAAGAAGACTCCAATTACATTATTTGTAGCTTACAGTAGGATAAATATATTAAAGATGCTGAATCATACATTGCAAAATAAGTTCTTTCTTAAAAAAAAAGAAAGAAACACAACAAAATTCAGGTAATCAAGTCATTCTTGAATGATGATTTAAGTTTAAATGTCAGTTATTATCATGTTCTTTTTGTCAGAAAACTACAATTTACCTGTTCCTTAACTATTTTTGTTATGGAGATGGCTACAAGCAGGTGACCTGTTTAAAAGAAAATTATTTATTTTAAAATACTCTCATAATTGTGGAGAAAACCCAGCAGAGGTCCACTGAATAAAAGGATGCAAATAACTCATATCAGGGAAAGGCATTGCCCTTTTTTGAAATGGAATTGTCTGAGAATATATCATACTTGGCAGAGGGAGGTTAAGGGAATACCCTGAGGTTCATTTTAAAAACAGATATCAAGTTTTTTCTGAAGAAGAGTAGTAAATATGAAATGTAGTTGATATTTGTTAGAATATATTCAGTAAAAGAGACACTATTTGCAAAGATGTGTCCTGAAGCATTTTCATGGATATACTATGAAGCAACTAACAAATGAAGGATTCATGGAGAATCATTAGCAAATTTGTTCAAGAAAGAATTCCCAAACAGCTGCATGTTTGAAAGCAGTGGAGGGACAATAATTCCTCACCTTAATTCTAGCAGTGACACAGATGTTCAGCTAAGCTCAGAGTATAAATTCAGGTATGTTATTATTGCTGTTATTACCTGCATCTCACAGTTTTATAATCAGTTCATACTGGGAAAATCAATGTTATCTGTCAACACACACATTTTTCCTATAAAACCAACCAGCAGTCTCTTAAGCCTCCTTTTGATAGGCAATCTCTATCTTAAATCTCTGTCCTGCTAAAAATATTTAATTGCAACCAAAGTTTTAAATCACTCATCACACCTAATTTGGGTGCAATTCCTACATAGGTTGAGATATCTTTCTTTTGCTGCTTGAGGTAACATAATCTAATTACTATTGAGTCAAAGCCTGTGAGATTTAAATCATTCACCTTAGCCTTTCATCTTATCTGATCATCTTTACTCAATATTTTAGAGTTCTGTCGGCAAGTAGCAATTTATTTACTTTTCAGTGAGATAATGCTTTCTTTTTCCCTTGCCCTCTTGCCCCCTCTGTTTTGTTATCTCACTCTGCCTCATTGTTTTTCACCTCTTCTTGTGTCTCATTTTATTTATGGCATCTTCTGTAGGGGCAGAGACATTAAACCCAAAGCTAGGAACTGTGTGCTTTCAAAGTTATTTTAAATGTGTTTTTACAGAGAGAAGCTGCAAAGATGAACTGTCTTTCTCCCCAATAGAAACAAAATTCCTCAGCCATGCTAGATGACAATGATAAAAAATTGCAAAAAGAGGAAAGCTATTTGCAAGAAAACTTCTGGCAGGAAGACAAGTCTCCTCCTGTGATTCATATCTTCAAGGAAACCAAATAAATCCAGCAATGAGACAGGATTCTCTCCACAGGAGACATTAGGATATTAGCAATGCTATAGTGGCATGTAGTACATCAATTTATAGCTATTAAAGACTTCTAAAAATATGGATATTTAGGTCTCTCATAGTAAAGAATATGCTGAAGTTAATTTTATATTTAGAAGAATGTGAAAAGATTTTCCTTTTTTGTGTGTATTAAAAATACACACCTAAGGTAATAAGATTCAAATCACACTCAAAGCAATCTCTTTTGCATAGATATTGTACTAAAGACAAAACACCATAAATTAAACTCTTAATAAACTACCACTTCACCAAAAGCACAAGACGTCTTCAGCTATTATAAGACAGAATTTTCCTAGGCTACTGAAAATTGCTACTGAGCATCCTGTTGGCTTTTTTTCTTCCCAGTATTTTTCAGACAACCTATAAGATTGATAAGGGAAATGACATCTATAAGAGTAGGGAAAAAAAAGTCTATTTGAGTGCAATGTGAAGACATGCCCTGCAGATTCTTTCAGAATACTAATGTGGCTCCTGATCACATGTTCTGATTCTCAAATAAGGAGTGCTTCTCCAGTAAGGAGCAGCAATTTGGTTTTTTTCATCTATGAACATACTTTGTGGCACCTCTCCAGCTGTTACATTTACTGTCCATCTAAATCTTTTACAGCCCTGAGAAATCCCTTTGTTTTTGCATCCAGGTGTCAAGATGATGAATTGTCCTTCATCATTCACCTCACATAGCTGGAGGCTATTAATCCAGAAGTAAGGTTTACCTGTCTTGTAAGCAGTAAGAACTAAAAATTCTGAAAACCTGTAAAGGCAGTAAAGGCACTGTCTCCTTGTATTTTTTGTTACTATGTCTTGACAGTAATGCAAATCCACTACTATGAAGCCACAGTGAGTTCTCAAAGGCCAAATTAATTAATGCATTAAAGGAAGTCATACTGGATTTATTATTATTCTTAATGGATATGTAGCATAAATTGCTTAACAGAAAGCTCTATTTTTCCTTGACAATTTATTGTAACACAAGTGCTGTGAAAAATTATCACAACATATTATATTTTCTCTCTTCTTTTATGTAGTAACATTGGATAATTTAGTTTGGAAGGGAGCTTAGATAGCCATAGTTCAACTAAAGTGGGAGCAGTTCTAGGGGCAGAACAAATTGCTCAGGGCTTTGTTCATCTAGGCCTTGAAAGTCTCCAAGATTGTAGCATTACAGGGAGAAGAGGTGGATAATGATGTTGGATTGAAAGGATGGATAACACACCACTTTTTGAGGGCTGGGATGTTCCAGTGTTACATTATCTTTATGGTGGTGCTTTTCACCCTTATATCTAAACAAATAATCTCTATATTAATGCATGAATTACCTTTCATTCTTTCACCATAAATCTCAAAGACAAATCCATCTCAATTATAACTTTACAGATGAGGAGCTGCTGTTGGGTAGTCCCCAAACCATCCCTTCTCCAGGTTGAATAAGCCCAGCTCCCTCAGCCTCTCTTCATGAGACGTGTACTGGAGCTGTTTGATGGTTTCCAGCTAATCTAAGTAAAATTTGTCAACATCCATCTTGCATTGGTGGGCTCTGAACTGGATACTGCATTTGAGATGCAGTCTAACCTGTGATATGTAGAAGTGGGTAATAACATGAAAGGGGAGTTGAGTGCTCCTGTTGCTAACACTCAGGGTGCTGTTTTCTTTACTGCCCATCCATGCTGCTGATGCCTCAACCCCAAGTCCCTTTTTTAACAGAGGTCCTTCCCAGTCAGTCACTCCTCAGTCTGTTTCCATACAACTAGCTAATCCATCCCCCATTCCTCCTGCAGATCTGTTATAAAGATAACAGAAGTCAAAGGATATGCTTCTGAGGAGCTCCACTTGTAAATATAGACTTCCAAGTATTGATAAAGTCAGGTAGATGACATCCATGTCTCTCTCATTATGTGCAGATCCAGTCATTTCATCATGGAAAGCAGTGAGGTTTAGGTGTGGTTTAGCCTTGGTACATGCATGCTAACTCTTCCCTGTCGCCTTCTCCTTCATGTGCTCAGAAATGTGCTCCAAGAGTATTTTCTCAGGTACTGAAAGTGAGAATGACCAGCCTGTATTTTCCCAGGCTGACCTTCTTGTCCTTTTCTGAAGATGTGTAGAATATGTGTCCAGCTCCAGCCACCAGGAATGCATCCTGAAAGGTATGACCTTTCAAAGACAGAAAAATGTACCTTTCAGTTATATCTACCAGCTCAGTCTGCAACTTCAGGTTCATCCTACTTGGTACACACGCACGGGTGTAGCATTCTGAGGAAATTAATTCAGCCACTTGATTGCAACTATCATCATGATTTTTTTTTTCTCTCTCTCTGTTTTTCAGTTGGAAATTTATCATCTGTTCTGATGGAACTAAATAAAGAAGGAAATCCTAATCTGAAGTTCCATAAATGTAGAATTTATTTCTTCATATCCAAGCTAGGTAAAACAGTTACATAAAAGGATAATCATGGTAAGTTGTATTCATTACATTAAGGATCAAGCAAAGATTCCATTTTCCCAAACATTTTAAAATGAAGGCACAGTCCTGTCCTGAAGAGGGAAAATATGTGTTTTACAAGGTAACTATCAGCAGGATATAAAAAAAAGAGCACAAAATATGTTGCTGTATAAATTGCATGTAGAGATCACAAACCTGTACTAGATGTCGTAAGGATCTATGATGAAAGATAATGTAGAGAAAATAATGCTTTCCTTCTCCTCAGTATAAAGATGTTTGTATAGATGTGTATCAAATACTTGTGCAGATACACAGGTGTTGGGTCTATTTACATTAAACTTTAAATATGAAATGCTATAATGACAAAAGAGTTGCTGATGCATAAACCATCTTGGATTAGAATAAAATACATCCATCTTTTCAGTATTTTCAGGTTCAGTGGTTCACAAACACAGCTACTCCAAACACTTAAGTTTGGCTATGTGGACTGCTCATGCCTTTTCTGTCTGTGACACTTCTTTTCTGCTCTACATAAACATCATTTGTATTCTAATGGTTAGAACAAGTCCCTAATTGTTGGAAACTTCTGAAGATCAATGTTATCACGTGGTTTTGAGTTTCTGTATGAAATATATATATACTCTGCTGTGGTTACCATGCATATGCATGAGCATATTATTTTTTTCTCGTACTGTATTTTGAAAAAAGAACAAGAAACATCTGTGATGAATCCCATCCCACAGGTTACTAACTGCAGGTATAAATTGACCTAGAAATAATCCTATATCATATAAGACTCTGAGACACAAATATTAGAATATATTTACAGTGTTACCTTTATACAACCATATACATCTCTGTGTGTATATATGATTAGATAATGTATATTTCCATATGAGTGCACACACATATGCATTTTGACTTTTTCTTCTTTTTAAGCTCTCTAGACAGATGAAGAAACGTACATGTTCTATTTAATTGCTGCGTAACTGAACCTTCTGAATTCTATTTACTGTATTCTTGATTTTGATTTCAATAACTGAACAAGAGATATGATTCCAACTAAGCTCTCCACAGGCTTTGATGAAAAAATTGTACTGCAGTTTCTTTATAGAGATGAAGAGAAAATTAAAAAAAAAAAAAAAAAAAGAAAAAACTTCTATGTTGTTTCTACCTAAATTGGCTAATGTCTTCCTCATGATGTATATGAGATCCATGTGGAGAAGGCAAAATTCAATGATTCCTGAGGCAACTGGGTTGGTTTGTTGTTTCACTGACTTATCAATCCATAATGCTGAAGAGAGCAGGGAACATGGGATTATAATCAAATAACTTTGTTCCTTATAAATAAAAGTGTTAATTAGCATTTTAATTGTGGGACTTGTCCACTGTGGATGGCATCGTATATTGTTCTCAGCAGCACAGCACTGTTTTATTTTGAAGTGCCCAATAAGTTAGTATTAAATTTAATTACTTCTCATTATGCTTATTAGTATATTGGAAAGAAATGAACAAAAGATATGGACAGTTCAGGGCAAAACATATTCTTCCCTCTTGTAGAACAGCAAGCTTCTCATACATTTGACATACATACTGATAGAACCCAGGAAGTGTTCTGGTCTTCAGGTGAAACATGTTGTCTTCCTTCTTTACATAGGACTTTGAAAGTACTATGCTTTTCCAGAGAGGGTCTAATTCATGTCTCAAAAACTTCATCTCAGAATTCTGACTCAAATCAAAGAGTCAAAATAAATTCATTCAAAGTACCTTTCCCTTAAGTCATGCATCTAGATATAGTGTTTCATGAGGATCTACGCTGAGAAATTACACCAAACAATACTCCTTAGCAGAAATCATCCACAAAGTGTGGGTGGGGTTTTTTGTTTGATTGCTTTGGTGATTTTTCAATTATTATTTTTCCCCATCTAATGAGATCTTACAATAGAAATGCAAAGAATATAGAAAAAAAGGACAGAATGTATTCTCCCAACAGCTGAGGTTATGTTGTTGACAGGAGGTTGGGGTCATTTATAATAAAGTATCTAATTATCTACAAGGTAAAACCTAAAGTTATTATCAAATAAAACATATCTAAATCCATTGCACTTAGTAGGCTTTGGTGTATAAGTAAGGGTCCTGCTTCCTTTCATTGAGATGTGTTCGCCTCAGGCTGTGTTGGTACATATTTCAAGAATTGTAACAGCACTCCCTTCCCACAAACAGATTGCAGTCAAATTAATCTACAAAATCTATGAATGATGAAGATAAACAAATGTAAACCTTGTCCCATCTTGATTGCAATGAACTTCACTGTAGTGACCCCATGCTAACAGCTATGGCATAAGTTTGTGAAAGAGATGTAATTGGAATTCATGGGGGCTCTTAGACCACTGAATGGTTCAGTAACCCTGGCATTAATTTATAAATTGCTTTTGCTTTCAAAATACCATGAACAGAAGAAAGACTATTCAAGTAGCTTAGGGAATACTGCTGCCTTCACCTCCACTCTTTATTTAAAACTATCTGACCTTGCTGTGTTGAGAACCTGCCATTAACGCCAGTAAAGACCTATCTGAGAAAGGACAACAAGGATAAAACCTGTTATATAATTGTGAGGCGAAAAAGTGCTAATTTTTCTCTGAAAATAAATTTCTGTTAGACTGTAGCAACCTTCATTCAATTCCTTTAGGCTGTACAATAATAAACCAATTTCTTATTGGAATGTTAAAAGAAAAGATATCTTGCAGTTACTTACATGTTACAGACAGAAATTAAAAAAGACACATGTATGGAAAAGCACTGATTAAAACAAAGAAAAGTTTGGGAAAGACATCAAGGAAGTCATCAATCCATGTGAGGTTAGATGCAGCATCCCTGGAAACTTTGTTTACTTATGAAAAAGTCTCTGTCCATTACTGGAAAAAAACCCAAAATAACATAAATGAGGGAATAAAAGTAGAATGGAGATATAGTCTGAAAGGAACCTCTGCAGGTCATCTAGCCAGCCTTGTTTAACACACAGTTAATTTCAGTGTTAGAACAGGTTACTCAAGGCCTTGTCCAGTCAAGACTTACATCACAGGATTTCCCTAGATACTTCTAGACTAGGACTTCCCTGGATTTTTCTCTGGTTTTATGAAAAAAGTAATTTTCTGTATCTTTTATCACTGCATTCCCCATCCTGCTAAGCTTTAGCCTAATTTCTTTACTTTGCTGCCAATGTCTTTACAGGTGTCCTTCTTGCAGTCTCTCCCACTCCATACCAAATCTAACTTCTTCTCTTCACACCTGCTGAAAACCTGAAGTTTCTGTGTTCCTCTTACATGGCACACCTCAGATTTCATTTTCCATTAATTTCTTTTTTACATCTCAACCAAGTCAGAAGTTCTCTGTACAGCCTACCTTCTGCTATTCCTGTTCAACTTTTGCATATCAGAATGGTCGTTTTCTGTGCTCTAATGAGGGTGTCCAGGAAGATCAGACATGTTTCCTGTGTCCTTTCACCCTCCAGGAAGCCTCCCATGGGATTTCAACCACTGGTTCTCTGGAAAACCTGCAGCTCTTCTGGGATTTTAATTGTATTTGCCCACCTCATTTCTACCTTCCCGTAGTTGACATGGCTGTAGATGATGCTGATAGTAACTACTGCTAACCAGCAGAAATATTTTCTTAGTCATCTCACTGAGTTTCTGTATCAAGAAACTGTAATTAGCACAACCCAGATATATGCCACACTGCTTGCACCCAACCATTTTACCCACTCAGTAAATGTCAAAATGGTGATGTGATAATAATGAAACTTTCACTGGTAGGTGAAAAACAAATTCCTCCTCTTTTTGGAGGGACTTGTCAAGATATCACTGACACTATTATGTCCTCTAGTTTGAAGTCACCAGCCTTGGATCAGCTCACAACATTTACTAAGACAAAGATCCATTCATTCAGATAACTTTCCGGTGTAAGAAATAACCCCCACTTCCCAGGTTTTCTGCCACCTGTATCCATCAATGGTAGCACTTCAGTTATTTGAGCTCTATTATCTTGGCTTTTTGGAAGCTGTTCCTTCCTGGTTGTCACCAGGGCACTATGCCCTTTATGTAAGTGCACATCTGCAGTGGAAAAATGCCTTCTCATTTAGCCAGAAGTGACAACTTCCATCCTCTGTCTCTGCTATGTGTTTCCATCAACACATAGATGTTGGCCAACTCTTTCTATGCAATGTTATGGAGTTCATCATCTGTAAATAAAGGTAAATATTCTGTATGTAATCAATCTGGAAATTTAAAATAGGAAATAAATGTAATTTTAATTCTAATTTAAAGCTTTACGCCAATAAAACAAGGAATCAAAAATAGTCAAATCCACAAAAAGCAAAATAATTTGAGAAGCTTTCTTGGACCATAAGAACACATGCACACAATGCTATCTCATAGTACCACATGTACACTATGTGGTACTATGTGTCATAACATGTAGTTAAGAGATTATTTAAAAGGCAAGGTCAGTGGATTTCATTTCTGAAATAATCAGATTAATATGCTTGTCATATATGGAAGTAGAAACAAACTTCTGATTAGACGATAATATAGAGTAGTCATATATGAACTCTAATTGAAACAGATATAGATAATTATCTGGTACATAATGAACATTATAAAATGTTGCAGAAAATTTCCCATCCCTGAAAGCAATTCTGTCCTTCTTGGACATACGACTGAAGAAACATAACATCACTACTGCTATTTTACTTATAGAACATTTAAACATGTTTTCTTATTGTACAATCTTACATTTTTACATCTGAGATCTATTTCTATTGTTTTGGTTTTATTCTATTGTTATATGGTTACAATTTTCTATGGAGGTGGGAAGGTATTTGATCAGGTCAATCAGAGCTCTATTTGATTATGCGTCTTCATTTTTAATGTGCAAGACAGGGTATGGAGCAGGTACAAAGCAATTTGACAATTAATTTCATGCTGGATGTCAAGATGAATACATATCTAGAATTGCCAAAGAAAATGTCTACTCAAAAACACCACTATATTAATGTGTATAAATGGAAGTCAGACTCACAAGATTTATCAAGTCATTCATTCACCTCGCTCAGCCCTGAATGGTTTTTGGTGGAGTCTTTTGTTCTGTAACATAAACAGAAATAAGTCAAAAGAAGATAACAGAATGTCATTAAACATGCCATAAAACAAAATAGCAAAATACATGGGCTTTTTTTAGTTTGAAGGGATGCTCGTCATCTAATGTGCTTTAGCTACTTCAAACTGAAAAGTAATAGTCTCTTTTCTGTGTAAAGTGGATTGCCTGAAAAGATGTATTTCCTCCTGGAGGCCAGGTTAGACAGAAATCAGTCATCAGTGATAAAAAACCCCAACTGCTACAGCTTTGTCATCAGGAGTGACTGTTCCAAGTTTCCTCCAGCCCTATGTGTCAGCCTCTGAGGATGTTCTGACCCTGGAGCCAGATCAGTCTCCACCATCCCATTACCACGGTTTTGCTATGTAATTACAGGGCTCTGTCCCAAGCCTAGTCCTCATCCCCATCCCAGCTCTGCTCCCTTGCTGAATGCTACAGGGCAGAGCTCTGCTCAAAGGAGAACACGGCCTTGCTGACCACATAGTCACCCTCTGCTCCTCACTCCCTCCTGCAGGACAGCCAGCCTTCATTAGTTGAATGTCACCATCACTGAAATGGAGAAATGTTCCTATGGCTTTGGAAATGTCTCATCAGTAAATATAACATTTTTTTATGCTACTATGCTAAGTCAAAAAGGAGGACATGGTATCTCTTAGGTAGATGGAGATCTCTCAGGTGTCAAACAGCTGTCAATTTTTTATTTTCTAAAGACCACAGGCTGAAGATTAAATGATCTGGAGGTTTACTTTAACGAACACCAGAAGAAGCTAACAACATAACTGCCAGAAATCTGTCAGTCCTAATTATTCTATTTTGTGAAGAGTCAGAAACCAGTGCAAAATTTTCATAAATATCTTCTAAAGATACTTGTTCTGATACAGCATTCATTAACAATACATGTAAATGAAGATGTAAAAATACATTGTCCTTCATTCCTGGCTTTTTAGATGCCTATTATTTATTTCCCAGGGATCTCACCTGGCTAAGACGTAGGAATAATCTTACGTGTGCATGCAGCCAAACAGGCTTCTTTCCCATATCCTTTGCTGGAAAGGAAAAAAAAACCTGCTGTCTAGGCTATTCTTCAGCTGCCATGTAATTTGTGGGATACAGATAGCTTGTAATTTCCAAATCATTTCATGAATATGAAGGAAGTCCTTCATAAATAGGGTATGGTATATAACATTTCATATAGCCTATAAATAAGTTAAATATAAAGGTAAAGTATATTAGGCAAATGTAAATCAAATGGATATAAATGATTTGGTCTTTAGCTGGATGCTGCATGCAAAGTGAATTGAAAGTCTAAACTGGAGTGAATAAGCATGACTGCATTATTATTGGTGTTAAGCTGCAAGGCAGCCATAATAAATGTCTTGAGTTTCCACTCTCAGTTCCGTTATTTGCCTGACCATCGAAGATTAAATTTGAGAGGATTTTTTCCACTTCAATTATCTTTCTGTGGAGATTGTTTCAGGTCTTAAATAAGAGTATCATGTTATACCTGCAAGCACTGTCACTTGGTAGTGATAAGCATAACCTATCTCTTGACAAGATTATAGAATAATTTCCTAAGGGAATGATTGGAAGACCAAGTTCTTGAGGTATTTAAAACTAAAATATGCTGGACCAAATTCTGAAAAATACACTGACTGCTAAGTGTAAACCTTAACTTACAAGAAAATAAGATACCTGCCCATAAATTTATCAAATTACTGATAAAATTGTAGTAACTCCTTTCTAATTATACATCTGTTTTGGTTTTGTGGATAAGGCAAAATGTCCAAGTGCTAGCACAGAAACACATAATCACTGGATGATTATATGCAGGTGCTTTTATTGAGAGCTTTGGGAATCAGGGATTCAGACCCAAATCATGATTCCGACATGGATTCGGGATGGATGCATTTTATACCCTTTCCTTACATAACTGTTGTATAATCATATGTTAATCATTAACTTGATATTGCTCTATTGTGAATATTGTTTCCACCCAAGCATGAGTTTAAGCCCCCTCCCCACAACGTTTCCCATGATTGTTGTTCCTTTCTCATGATTCTTGTTGGGATTAAATAATTATTTTTAACTATATTTACTAAGCAATCATTGCATTTAACTTCATCATCTACCATACAGGTACAGGTACATCTACACCAGGTACAGGTTCACATGATTTTAGCAAAGGCATTGCCCACTCCCGTTCCCAGGCCTACTTTAACTACCACGATTTTTAGAAACATTTTAACCCTATGCTATCACCAGAAGTATTATTTGAGTATGCTCTTCTATATTTACATTTATTCATTTGTGAAGAAATAGGATATTTATTTAAAAAGGTAGTGAAAAAATTTACACGTCCTCTGCATAACTGTTATATATTTTCTGAAATTAAATGGGATATATGAAATACCTGTACTGCAGGCTTTGAAACATTTATTGTGTAATCAGATCAATCATAGGATGTACTGTGCTGAAAAGCATTACCTCCAGCCTTCAACCACCAAAAATGTGAAGAAAAGCAACCTAATGCATGTTAAAAAAGAGTAAGGATTTTTAAAGGGTAATTTGTTCCACATAACTATTTGGATAGTTACTGTTATTCTTCTATGAATATGAGAGTAGTGTCTATATCTGTAATTGATTATTTCAAAAAACCCTGATTTATAGAATATTGTTGTTGGCAGTTGAATAATGCCTTTTCTAAATTAAAATTTATCACAGGGATTATTTCACCATGGCGAGAACCTCCTTTGCTATTTAGGTCTTCCGTAGGAGGTTAATATTTTATACTCATTTTGTATGAATGAGATTAAATACAGAAAGTAGCATATACAGCATAACGCAACAAAGACATTTCCTTTCTTGCCTGACATACTTGGAATTCTTCCGTGGAACTTTATGTCCAATAAATTTATAATTAAAGCATTACTTGTCCTCTGTGTTATTTATATTTCTCAGAGGGAATACGTTTATAGTTTTGTGCTTTTAGCAGTAGAGAGCACTCTGTATTTTCACATTTGGTTGATGTCTTTTAGGTGAGAAATATTTGAACAGATATAGTCCCTTGCAATAATGGCTTCTGAGAAAAATAATTACTTCTTTTTTTTCATATTTTTTTTCTAAAATTTATTTATTTTCCAGGATCATTTACTTTTGAAATGGTACCTATTTTTCACAGGAAAAAAAACCAAAACCAACTGATTTTAGGGGGAAATATCAAGGACTAGAGGATAAATTTCTGTCTTCAGTATTGTCATTGAGTGATCATATACATTTGAAGTTCATCACATTCTGTAGAAATTTTCAGATCTTGTGTTTCAGTATGTGCATACCAATAGATATTTTTTCCCAGTGGTACAGTCTGTCTGTAATTGCTAATAACAGGTGTAACATATATGGTTATTAGTTATTATTTACTTCTTTTCATACATTTGTGCTTTAGGAAATACACAATTTACTCAATTTCAGTGACTGGAGGCTGCATTTTTTTAACCACACGCAATCTATAATTTGGAGATTCAATAATGTCAGACAAAGTCCCATGACTGGAATTTGTTTTATTTTTCATTTGAAGATGTAGATATTCTCTTGAAGCAAGAGTCTGCCTTTTTTAAAAAGTGCTGAAGTTTTGTAGCTAACTCAAAATCCAGGAGAGAGGATTTTTGGTCCTGTTTATAATTTGGCCTTGTGTTTTCCCTTTGAGAAAAACGTTGTTTTGAATGACAACGTTTTACAGATGGATAACACAGTTAGTCTGTGCAAGTTGTCAGTTTCCAAACCCCAATATTTGCATTGTAAAATGCTGTAATGTATTGAACTAATTGTTGTCCTCGGATAAAAAGTCAGAACTTTAATTGTTGTTTCTCACTTGAATGATACATTATTTTTGTGGCTTAATGATGTTAAAATCTCCATAACTTCACCTTAAAAGGAAGCCATGAAGAGTAGAGATATCATTATTTCAGGCAAACAACATAAACATTTCATGTTTTTAAAAGATGCAATTAATTATACCAGGTAGTATAGCCTGAAATAAAAATGTGCATATAGGTGTTTCCTGCTTCCAGCCAGGACAGGGTTAATATTTGCAGTATCTGGGACAAGGTATGGATAGGACACAGAGGCTTTTTTTTGCCACCTCACATCATTGCTGGAGATGGGGGAAGGACCTCTCTCTCTTTCAGGGAGAAGGAATTCTTTCCAACTGAGCAAGAGTGGTGTAAATGGTGGTTGGCTAATGCTGGTCCCAAGCTGGAGAGAGAAGTAGGGTGGCACTGGTCCCAGGATGGAGGAAGCATTCAGGAGGGGAAGGGGAAGGAAAGGGGGAGAGCAAATGACACATAATTTATAGTTTCAGTGGGAACACTAAATTGGGAGTACTATTCCTAAACCACAACAAGAAATAAAAGAAAAACACATTAAAAGGCAACAATCTGAAAATTGTCTGGTCCATAGAAGGATTTCCTTTAAAATTATATTTTTCTTTACTTATTCATGATCTTTTTTTTCCTTTAGTTCATTTATGCAGAAAAAAAAAAAAATTGACTAAGACTGATTCTAATTGTGGCTGTCCCTCAATCATCAAAGAACCAAAAATTTTAAACAAATGCATGACCTCAAGGAATACAAAGTTACAAAGTGAGCACCAAGGGTAGTTATACTAGTAGCTTTCTTGCAAAGCTGTCATTGATTGATTGTCTTTCTGTATATCTCTTGGCAAAAATCAATGTTTTCCTTTAAGTAAAGCAGTCTTTGGAGAAAGACAATACATGTTTTGAATATTTTAAGGCTCCACCTAGCTGATGGGCATCACCACAAATGAAAACTTGTTGTTAAATTCCTGATCTGTAAGACAAAATTTTGGGTTGTGAAAGTAAATGTCATTTTAAATTACTGTTGCTATTAAATTTGTATTGAGTATTAAATGTGTACGTGCCTATGTAAAGACATTTTTCACTGTTTTGAAAAGAATTGGGATGTGATTGGACCACGAAGTTAGTTTACTGTCTTGTGAAGCCCTGAAATATTTCCTGCTCCAAAGAAGACTAATGACCTCCCTGCCTAGAACTTCACCACTTGCTGATTCAGTTAGCAGTTTTATGGCTATTGTTTGTTTTCTTTGAGTTTTTGCAAGGTATGTATTTTAATAGAATGATATCCTTATGGAACATTGACAAAAATTCAAAAAGATATTGATATATATGCCAAAATACGGTAGAGCAATATGTATGCCAACCTTTCAGAAATAATAGAAAAAAAGCAGTAGCTTGAGAACACAGATTGGTAAGAGTAACATGACCATTCCCTGCATGTTATTAAAATTAAAAGCGATGGAATTTAAACAAATAAATAATTTTCAATCTGCTCCTTGGTTACTAAAAACACATTACCTTGTTGTTTTAGCACTGGAAAAATATTTATCCTAGGATTACATTTATAGCTGAGAGTCAACTAAAACTAAAGTGGGATATTTGAAATATGTTTGTGTATTAGGGGTAGAAGACTTGAATGATGAAATTATGGTTAAGTACTGTTAAAGAAGCAGAAAGAAAAGTAAAGCTATAACTAGTCCTGCAATATCATAATGTGCAATTTGTTGACATCAGATCTTATTTTTGGTGCTTTATTTTTTGCCCTATTATCTTGTTTCTGGCAATATGATACATTAAAGTACTGCATGATTATCACCATGTATATAATCATAACTTGAAAATGGCGAGGCATGGTTTGAGCTAAAACTAAAAATTTTTTTCCCTTCTATAAAAGGACTCCTGTTGGGTACATTTTGAGTAATACACTTTCCTTATATGTGAATCCAATTATTAGCATTTCTTGTTAGACTAATTAATATTTTAAGAATATAATCAAAATATGAGTGACTCACTACAAAAATACAAACAACCAAAATACAAACAACCAGTTCTACAATGAATTATTACTAATACAAACTAGACCACCAACAAAGCTGCTGTTTTCCTTTGATGTTAAATTTTCATTCTTCCTCCTTATTTTGACATTGATTCATATGTGTTCTATCTTCTTTGCTGGGAGGACTAAGGGGTTTTCTTCCTCAGTCTTCAGTTTTCTCGGGGCTGCTTTGATGCATTTCAACTTGATATTTTTTTAATAGAACATGCTCTTCTTCCTCTGATTTGTTTACAGTAATAGTAATTTTAAAAAGCCTTATTTTTGAGTCTATTTTGTAATATGTGTACCTAAACTTTTGTAATTTTTTTTTTACTGAAATATTTTGCTAAGCAGTTTACTTCATTTTAGGTCATTTATATTCTTCTAAGGTTTAGAATCTTAAAGTTTCTTGGAATTGCTCACAATTTTTCCAAAAATCACCATTATGGTTCAAGTTTCCTCTAACAGGATGTGCCGGTTTTGGCCAAGATCCAGCAATATATCCTCTGGGAGAAAGGCAGGCCACAACCACCCTTCCCCCCACCAGGCTCGGGAAAAAAAAATTCCTCAAAGGAAAGTGAAGGAGATAAACCCTATTTTATTAACAAACACACAGGAAAAGGACAATGATACTAAATAGCAAAACCCCTCACTATAACGAGAAAACCTGGGAAGAAATTAGAGTCCTCTTGTAGGTGTGGTCCCTCCTTCTCGGAGCTGCCGTGGGGGGTGGCCTTCGGCCCCCTCCGGGCCTGAAGAGAAGTTCTCCTGATGTATTCTGATGTTGTTGAAACAGTCCAGAAGAGGGGAAAAAAAGAAAAAAACCCACCAAAGTCCTAGGAAACACACCGGAGAAAAAAGGGAAGGAGGGAAAAAAACCCCCCAAAAACTGGCTGAAGAGACAGGCAGGGTGCTCTCTCTCCGTGCTACCGCCACTGGAGAACGCAGAGCCGTCTCTATCTCTGTGTCCTTGGGAACTTGCTTTGAAAAGTTCCTTTTTTTTCTTCCCCTCTTAAGCTCAGTTTAAAGGCACAGAACTAATTTTCTGGCATAGAGCCGTGATAGGGGATACACATCATAGAGTCACCCCAAGACACAGGAGGAGACCTAAATTATCTTACAAAATACATGTGCTTCACTTAACTTCAATGTAGTTCAGTCCTTTGTTGGATAATGAAAAAATTTGTCATTTATCAAGTCTCATGATTTAATATGCCTTTTATAGCAGTCAAAAAGCCTTTTGACTTGAATGATCATGACAAATTCACAAAATTAATTAATTTACTATTAAATAAAAATCCCTGAGAAGCTATTACATTACATTAAACGGCATTTACATGCATAATGTTGACATGCAATTATATTGGAAAATAAACTGCTTTTCAGGTTAGGGGGTTTTTGTGTTTAAAGTGTTCAGGAAAATTCAAAGAGAGAAGCTATCAATTATCACTGTCTATAAGACTGTGTAAATGTAGCCAAACAAACTATAGAAATAAAAGGGTTTCCGTATTCAAAGTAGTCACTTCATGTATAAGTAGTCTTAATATATTTTCCCAGGAAGATGCGTTAAGAGCTGTGAGGTTTATGCAGGCAGTCGAGATTCAACCCTTTTAAATTAAATAGTAAGTTGGAAACCACTGAAAATTAGAAGTGTCTGGAATAAAATTTATTTTTATACTGACTTAAAAAAGAAAGTCATATACTTTCATTTTTAGTAGCAGTTATTTTAGGGCATAAGACTGAGCATCACTTTTCCAGCAAGGAATGCTGCTGAAACATTAAAATACAGTTAGACACTATATGGAGTTTACATAACTGAAATCTCGTGAACAGGTTCAGTTTCAGTGTAGGTTTACAACCTCATTAATAAATACTGATAGTCATCAGAACGCATTAAAAATTATTCTATTCAGTTGCATAGAAAAGTGAGAAAACTTTCCACTTCTTCCCTCTTTTATATTAATCTGGTTAATCTCTTCCTTCTTTACACATTGGAATTCCCTTGGCTTTTAGGGATAGACGTAGATGTGTCTGTCCACTTGCCCTCATACAGACCACTAAAACTCTCTGAAACGCTGCAGTGAAACACCCTTGCAGGAATGGATACCCTGACACATGATATGCACCAAAATCTGGCCCCTTTGGAGGGGTGGGTAATGGAACATGAAGTGGAGTACAAAATGACATCATAAATGACAAAATGAGTTTGCACAAGGACAATGAGGTTGAGCTCATTCTATCCAGGACAGTGCTGTGCTTTATCTGTAGCCAGCTGAATTTTCCTATTGCCCATGTTGCATCAACTGAAAGTAGAAGGCAGTCTCAAAGATAAAAATACCTATATTTTAAATGTCTGCAGGTAAGCTACACACTGAATAAATGGAAATATATTTATCTCACCCTCTGGCAGCTACTTGAGTATGATTATCTGAATGGTAACCAGAGGCACAGGGTCTAGTTGGACGCCTCTCACTAGCAGTATCCTCCAATGTTCAATATTGGGCCCAGTGTTGTTTAATTTATTCATCAGTAACTTGGATGAGAGGGCAGATGCCTCCTCAGCAAGTTCAGTGACAACACAAAGCAGTGAGGAGTGGCCGACACCCCAGAGTGCTGGGCAGCCCTTCAGAAGGGCCTCAACAGGCTGGAGAGATGGGCAGAGAAGAACTGCCTGAAATTCAGCAAAGGCAAATGCAGAGTCCTGCACCTGGGGAAGAACAACCCCCTGCACCAGGACAGGGTGGGGTTGACCTGTAAAGCAGCTCTGTGGAGAAGGATCTGGGGGTCCTGGTGGACAACAAGCTGTCCATGAGCCAGCAGTGTGTCCTTGTGACTAGGTGAGCTGATGATGACCTTGGGGTATTTTAGGAAGAGCATTGCCATCAGGGAGGTGATCCTGCCCCTCTGCTCAGCCCTGGTGAGGCCATATCTGGAGTGCTGTGCCCAGTTCTGGACTCTCTGGGACAAGAGAGAAACGGAGCTCCTGGAGCAGGTCCAGTGGAGGGCAAAAAAGATTGAGGGACAGGAGCATCTCTGTCATGAGGAAAGGCTTGGAGAGCTGGGCCTCTTCAGTCTCAACAAGAGACAACTGAGAGAGGACCTGATCAATTATGTATCTCAAATGAGGGTGTCAAGAGCTAAGAGCCAGGTTCTGCTCAGTGATGCCAAGCAATAAGACAAGAGGCAATGGGCAGAAACTAATGCATAGGAAGCTCCACCTGGATATGAGGAAAAACGTCTTTACTGAGCATGCGAACATGCAATGGAACAGACTGTAAAAAAAAAACCCTTCACAAGGCTCACTGCCATGTGTCTAGAGTCTGTAGGCATAAAGAGGGATGCCTTGAGAGGGTTATCTTTTTCCTGTTTTAAAACTGTTCTTCAAGACAGATATGTTGAAAGATTCAGTTTCTGGGCATGCTTTGATCTATTGCATTTTGTGGGGCAGCAAAAGAATGTCCAATATCTAAAATTACATGAGAAGAATCCTTACATAGAATTTTTGCACTGAACACTTTTTTTCTTGAGAAATTATAAATTAATGACAGATGGATAATTAAAAAATCATTTCATGATTGTTTACTAGTTTAATATCTGTTATGTAATAGTTAAAACATTTCAGATAGAGTGAAGGAAAGCACTTTGAGGTTGTTGGAATATGACAAGAATGGACATGAAGAATTGTCTTCAGGCATTATAAGCAATCATAGACTTTTCAGAAGTGGATCAGATTTCATCTCAGAACTATTTATCGGCCTTCATACTCTGTCATATAGGAAGGCTGTTTCACAATATTAGTACTTTGACAGCTGGAAAATATCAGTTTCTCTCTCAGCTACACTCATGATCAGTTTATAGCAACCTAGCAAGTGTTGTTTAGCTTGATTCTTCTTCCCTTCTTTCTTTGTAATATCAGTTTGACACAATATATTTTGGTGTTTCATCCTAGCATACTTTTTCATATTGAAATCTCAGTGATTCAATAGTAATCAACATATTCAGGGTTTTCTACTTCCTCTTTGATTATTACTGACTTTTTTGGTTTAAAACAATTTTTTTTCTTATTAATCTTTACACTTTGTACTTTTACATATTGTAGATATTGACTTGTACTTTTTCTTACTCAGTTTAGTCATTCTATTACTACAATTCTTAGTGTCATCATTTTTTTTGGTAACATTTAGATCTTCCAAAGTAACAATAACTGCTAGTTTTGTATCATATCCATCAGATTCATCAGCGGTTAATTAAGAAATGCATCTTTGAGGCATAGGATTTTCTTATTTTTCTCCCTCCTCCTTTCAGTACAATTTCAGTTGTTTTCCCATGTATTAGCTGTGAGATAACAGCAGTTTTCTATTCTTGCCCCTCCACTCTTATTGCTGTGGGATGATAATTTTGACCTAGACAAATTCTAATCATTTTGTTGATGCAGAAATCAGTAAAACATATTTTCATTGAAAGTTAATGTTTCTGAAATTGCATCTGAAATTGAAGAGCAAAAGGTTTCAGTTTGTTTGCAAGGAAGAGTTAAAAACCCCGAGCTATAGAACAATCTAATTTAATAAGAAAAGTTCTTGTTCTGTTTTTCATGGTGGGGTACAGTTCTGTCCAGGACATGTGATACCCATAGGGCAAAAATTTCCAAGATTTTTCATAAATATATTGTGAATCTGAGGACCCAAACTAGTCCTTTCAATAAGAAAACAGGATTATGAAAGACAAATAAGGATAAGCAAGGCTGACAAGCATTTAATAAGTTTAACTATAGCAAATTATTAAAAGCTTTAAAAGTTTCTATAATCTAGAAGAAGACTTGATCACAGAGTTATTTTAAGTATATAGTTCTTGAAAATCAATTTAGTTCACTCTCTAATAGCTGTTTGAGTATGATTTGCGGAATTGTTCTTTCTCCATCAGATAAGATTCATTTGCCCATAAATAGCTATCTCGTACTGTTTTCCAAATCTAATATTGTTTTCCACTCAAACTTACAAAGTGTCCAAAATACAGAAAAAAAATGGTTAACTTACAAAGTGTCCAAAATACAGAAAAAAAATAGTTAACGAGCATTTTAAATAGTTCTTAAATTTCTAGCCATTTTTCATTTTATTTAATGGTCATGAGTGGAATGGATGAATGCAGTATTAACCAAAACTATATATGGCAGTTTGCTAGCACAATCAGAGAAGAAATATCTGTCCACAATTCTACAAAATGTAGGTGTTAATTGTCATAGTTCGTCTGAATCATGGTCTTATAAGTATTCCCAAGTAAAGAGATGTGAGATAATGTAGAATCACTGTTAACATCTGACCACGACAAGTAATGAAAAAATTTCTTTAAAGCTTGTTTGTATCCAAAGATACCTTGGCACCAAGGTCTGAAACAAGATTTGTACTTTAGCATACCCTTTTAAATCCCTACATCTCAAAAAATTTGTTCACATACTTTACTTTTCAAGTATTTTTTTTTGTTTGTTTATAGATTGAAGACCTTCAAAGACCTACCCATAAAAATAGCAGTTGAGGAGCTGAAGGGACACCACTGCCCCACACCCCCCATCAGAGAAATAATTTTTATCTTAGTAATCAGATGTCAATTTTCCATTTATAGGTATCTTCCCAAGCAAATTCTTCGCTGTCCTGCTAAACTTTACAACTCACAGCATGGTCTAAGCTGCTTTATTGAGGACTGTAGAGATACATTCCAGAGAGAAACAGGAAAAATATTTGTGGTCACATCTAAACCATCCTTTCTTTGGGAAAGCGTTTGAAATTTTTGACCCGAAAATATCAGGGAAGGTGTTCTGGATAGGAACATCAGAGATGCTGCAAAAATCCATTCCTCTTGAAGCTGTCAGGTGCAACAGATACCGTGAAATATTTGGAAAAGAAATCTGTAGTACTATGAAACAAAAACAGCATTCATCAATTTATTTTTCTGCATCAACTTCTATACATCTCAGAAATGACACTATTTTTCATTGTTCCATCAAAGATGATAATGGAATAATAAATTCAGCCACTGATGCTAAATACTTACACAATGGAATCTGCCAAAATCCTGAATTAGCTGAGCTAACATCTACTAAACTTCTGGTGTGAGATAAATTTCTTAAAATATAAATGAATATAACTCTGAATATGCTTGGAATAAGTCTATTTTGTATATTCTTCCTTAGTCAGACAAATGTTTCTACTTAAAATTGAACCATAGTCACACAATACCACTCACAGTCTTGTTTAAGATGCTCAGTGATAAATAAGATGCTTAAGCTTCATTCATTGCTATTTTTCTCCTGCTTGAGCTCTGTTCATTGTGCGCTTTTAGAACTCTTTGAGAGTAGGTGATAGTCATGCATTCTGTGCGAAAAGATAAAGCTGTATATCTCTTAATACAAGACAGTTTCGCTTGCAATGTGTATATTGTGTCCCTTACTGAATTATACAATCTTTATAGATTAATGTGTGAGAAGCTGATTTATTTCTCTATGGTTATGTCACAATGAACTAGTAATTTCATTTGGATTACAACTTCATCTCTCAGTAGCCTCTCAATAGTGTTTCCTTTATATCAGTAATAAGGTGCAGTGTAATAAATTAATACACTTTTTATGCAATACCCTTAGCTGTGTCCTGTTTACAGTATTTTACACAATCAATTATTGATCAGATCTTGATTTACTTAACTAACCATCAGCTACAGCAACTGCAGGCAAAACGATGGAGTGAAGGCATTGGTACCTCTTGTGACAGCCATGGGTGGTTCCACCACAGCTGCTGAGAGGTAACTGACCACTGAGGAGATGAGACATCTAAAGATAAGACACCTTATTCCTCCCCAGCACCAGTTGTCACATTTTCACCCTGCCTTTTGTCAGGGATTCAGGAAACAGAATTCAGGTTTTGGCAGTGCCTGATGGACAAACAAAAATGGCAACTTTTTCCAACTCCTGACTTCTACCAGAGCATTGCACTCATAGAAGCTGTAAAATGTGTTCTAATAACTATCATGGTTATCTTGAATATCCTTGATATAATAACTAAAATTACACCCCTGAGAATGTGGCAAAAGATATTAGAGTGACTAACAGAGATTAAGATTTCTGCATAGGCATATAAATTAAACTGACACATGACAAATGCGACTATGAAAGCATTCAGAATTCACAGAAAAGAGTGACTGCCAAGATAGAAATATACAGTAAAGCAATCAAATTCCATGGCAAGCACAGGAGACTCTCAATTAATACCTAAACACCTATAATAGCTACATATTTGGCCTAGCACACTTCATCTGTAATTATGAGCACCTCAAGACCCTTACAGGGCACCAAAAAAGAAATGTTGAGGTTTAACCCTGGCGAGCAGCTCATCTCCACACAGCAACTTGCTCAGTTTCCTGTAGCAGGATGGGAAGAGAAGGTTTTGGATGAAATTCGAAGGTCTAAAAATTTTCCAAATCCTGTGCACCATCAGTGTACATTTTCATTGATACAAAATCAAGTATCCAAATTTAAAGAAACGGTAGTAAATCAAGTGTAGAGGTAACCTCAGTTAAAAGTTTCCATGTTAGAAAAATGAACCCTGTTCCCAGAACCCTGTTAGAATTAATCGAGTGTCTGACTGAAACTTTACTGAAAGGAACATTTGCATAAACACACAAAGCATAAAAAGTCAAGCCAAACAAATGTTTTTTGAATACTAGACACAAATCTTTGTGATTATAATATATTATTATTAAATTATTTTTGCTTTGTATAAATTTCTGTGAAGGCTTCCTAACAGGTGTGGTTGAGCACGTTAAATAGAAAACTACTGAAACAAATAAAAATGTTGAATGTATTTTATTTTATTTTATTTTATATTTTACTTATTTTTATTTTATTTTATTTTCTCTACAGGATCTGAACTATATAACCATAACATCATTTTCATCAGAGTTCAACTATACAGAAATGATACTGACAGATGTGGAGTATCTGTCACCAACACTGAAAAATAATAAATTACAGGAACATTTAGTTCTATTTTAGTTGAGTATTCTTGATGAGATTTTTTTTACTGTGAAAATTTCGTTCTTATTCAAAATTCATTTTTCTTTCCTTTCCCTGTAAGAAGTAACTTATGTGGCCCTGTTCATTATCTACTGAAAGAAATTATGTTTTCCCTTTGCTGGTAAAAGGCTAATTATTTCTTGTCTCCTGCTCCTTCTTTAGCCTTTCTGAGAAACTAATTTTATAGCAAATCTGCCAAATACCATGCTGCCTTAGAAAACATTCATTGTTATTTACATTATACAGCTTGTTTGCTTGTTAGCTACTGGGTTGTGTGGATTTTTTGAGCTCTAGTTACAAAACACACCTACAAGAACTTGTCCCACAAAATCCCTAAGTAAATTTTTATTTGACAAGACAGCCTATACACTTGACTGCTAACAATGCTCTTCTCAGTGCAATTAAAGTTTGTATTGTTAAAACCTGGGTCTTAGGTTTAGAATATAAATCTAATAATTACTGAAAAATCTACAAGAAATATTACTTTTTTTCTGGGATAATGTGATAGCCAAACAGTAAATAATTTTCTTGGTGAAAAAAGTGTCACAAGAGGCTTCAGTAATTTTATTTTTTTGTATAGTTCAACTGATAATATGATCTTTTCTCAATTTTATATTTTAAGGGGCATCTACAGATGCATCTAGGGTGACTTGGACTGACTTTTTACCTCCCCTCACTTTATTGACCTTCATTTCTACTGTTAACAGCTATGTTTAGGAAGTCATAATGACATATGTGGTTATGTAATAGAAAATGTGACATCCAGATATCTGGTAAATATGAAAAATACCCTACTTTCTGTGCAATGTACCCATAGGAAATAACGTATGTACAGTCCCTAGAAAAATTTGCAGTCAGAATTGTGTGTGATTGTACTTAGAGCACAAAAACTTCCTTTTAGAAGACTGTTTCCAGCTACATATAAAATTGTATCAATATTTAATTATTCAGGATCTGATTTTCCATGCATGATATCTTCTCAGGTTCAATTTAGTAAAGTGCAGGGAAAAGAGGTTGAACTACTTCCAAGAACAAAATAAGCAAACAAATTATGTACAAGCAGAATACATCAAATGAATCTAGCTCTTATCATGACTTGGAACAGGAGTAGGAATTGTTGCAGAGATACCTTACTAGAATCGATCATTTGCTCTGCTGGTGACCTCTCCCTTCAGGTATTTATATACACATGAGATTCCCCATGAATCTTCTCTTCTCCAGGATAAAGAGTCTCAGCTGCTTCATTTTTTCTTTACAGGAGTGATGTTCCAGTCCTTTTATCATATCAGAGACCATTTATTGGAGTCTCACCTCTAGCTGCATCTCCCTCTTGTACTGAGAAGCCCAGAACTGTAACTTTTGCCACTTCTCACATGGTCATCTGTCCCATCCAGCAATTTCTCAGGTCATGTCCAACAGTTTTGCATGCCAGCTTGTACTCTGGCAAGGGTTATAATCCTCCACCTCTACCATATCTGGTGTCATTTCAGTACTACAGTGTATCCAAAACACCTATATGAGACTAACGATTAATCTTCTAGATGAGTAAGTCTCAACTGATCAATAGATTTCCTCAATCAGCTGAACTGCTGTTCAGATTCCATGAACAATTTAACTTGGTGATTTGATTCACTTGCCTAATCAGAGGCACATATTATAGTATCCTGTGAGATTCCCTAATATATGCACAGCATCTGTGTTACCTGGCAAATTCAGCAGAGAAGTAAGGTGAGACAGAATAGCTAAGCCATTCTTGAACAGTACCAGTAAGCCAGAAAAAAAGGCACCTTAAAAGGCGTTTTAAATAGATTAATGGCAGTTTAATTTATATTTTATTTACATTATTCACATTTACAGCTGAACTTACACTCTCCCCAAGTTTTGTACAATTGCCTTATTTACTTCTAAATCTGTATCTTAATCTTGACCCAAATTCTGCCTGAAGAGTAGGATTGAGACTCCTAAACAGAGGTACATATCACCATTCTGGATGCAAAATATTCTGACTTGTCTCTACTTGTTGCTCCAGAAGGATTCTGATCTACCTTAGATCTTGTATTACATTTGTACAAATGTCTGGTTGGAGTTAACGAGGTAATTAGATTCAAATTTTTACATGAAAGCCTCAAATATGCCAATTTCACACTCATAATACAGTGTTTTACATCAGTGTCATGTCCTTTGTTTCTCTTCTTCAAAAAATAACTTACATTGCAGCTAATAATGTACTAATTTTTCACCAGCCATAAAATTTGCCTTTAAAATACATGCATGAATATTTTTCTAAATGAGTAATTCCTCTCAAATGCTCTTTTTTCCCTCTTTTTTTTTTTTTTTTTTTTTTTGTATTTTCCATTATACTAGTCCCTACTTAATTATAATGACTTTTTTCATCCAGGGGTTACACAGACAATATTGGAATTAATGTCCATTTAAGAAATTATTTCAGTGTACATTGAATTATCTGAACCAATATATTTTCTCATTTAACATACATAGCTGCAAGAGCTTCAATTTTGTACCTATACAATGAAAGGAAAGGATTACTGTGCCACAAGTCAAATTCAGCAGACAAAACTCTTGAAGGTTTAGGCATATAAGGCAGTAGTCTGAACTACTAGTTCAGCAATCAGAGTTTTTTGAGGGAATTCCCTTGAGTACATCCCATAACCTGCAGCAACTTGTATAGAAGGCAGAACTGCAGCAGTTCTGTGCCATGACATGTCTTTTAACCGAAATCTCTAGTGATATGTTCATAATTAAGCAATCAAATTCCACTCATAAATCTGGGCAGTTAAATTTTTTCTTAGGTTTTTGGATACTTTTATACAACAGCAAAAGCATTAGAGCTGCCTTAGATGTATTTGACTTAATGATACAGGTTTGCATTAAATTTATATAAATTTAAGTTTGATCAGTGCTTTAGTCTCTAAATTGGCTGTACACCTGACAGTTCTGAAACTGAGTGTTAGAAGCTGAGTGTTAATATGTCACTGAGATTTAACTAATGTGTCTTAACTTTCATTAGACTGTGCGTACTGACTATCAAATTTAGAGATTTTAACTGGCTAATATACAGCTTGAAGAGCAAGTTTACATATTCCTGAAATCTATCACATAGAGATACTTGGATTTTCAGTGACAAATATAGACATTTACAGTGTGACATATGTTTAGCTAATCTGGTCATTTAGAATGTCTTTACAGTTAAAAGGACACATATCACATAATTAATTTCATCCAGATGTCATAACTTGAAAGACATATGAAATGTGCCTCAAAGGAGTCTCTCTCCATTGACTAGCTCAGGTTACTGCTACTCTCCATTGAATACTCAGCATACCCAGGCCTCAATTCATTTTTATGCAAAGGCATCTCTGCCTTTTAAAGTAGTCCAAGTTATTCAAGCAGTTGGATTATGCCAGCAGATGTGATCCTACTTCTGCATTGCTATGTATCAGCAGTTGAAGACAAAGCTGTGAAATTCTGAAACAGTTAAAACAGATGTCCTTATATTTAGGTAACTAAATTGTTCCACTTGAACGAGAGTCAAATTCTGATTTAGACTAGTTCCGATATCAGCAATGTAGATATGTATGTGTAAAGTATAGATGTAGAATCCATTTTGTTGCCTATCTTTAGATGACCAATGGCGTGTGAAACACCCTACAATGCAAGTTGATTGTCAGATGCCTCTTAGAAGGGACTCACAGTTCCCCTTAGCCTCAGATCATAGATGATATCCTGAAGATATGCTGAGATTCTGCAACCTCTCAGATGGTGTAAACGCCTTTGCTGCTTAAGGAAAGATTGCTGTCTGCCTGTTCTGTGATGAGTTTACCTGATGGAGAACCCCTAGGTTCCCTGAGGAAAATCCTCCCACAGGTTCCACATCTACCTCGCCACAGCCTGGGAGTTTCAACATCCTTGGTAACTGCTGTTTGACAACAATTAAAAGATTTGGACCATATTTAGCTTGTTTGATGATCTCAAGAAGAAAATAAACAGCAAATGGGTATAAAATGTTGTAGGAAAATAATAGAAAATGCATTTTCTGACATTGTATACAAATAATCAAGGAAGCTCATCTATGTGATCAGGCAGGACAATAGAGCAGAATGCATTAGGTTACATTATTTCTTCAGAGTGGGTGCTTTTAAATCAGAAAGTTATGAAATTTAAAAAAACCCAATACTACAGAACTTAAATTTTCATAATTTTGAGCAGTTGATTGTCTTAAAAACCTATTTTAAGGATTGAAAATAACACCAACAAACCAAACTGAACTGAACTGTTTCAATGATTTAAGAAAACAGTTAAAAAAAGATTTTGTAATATGTATTCTAGATAAACAATGACCAAAGAAGCACAGTTTATAAGGGTAGTTCATCTTATTCACAGATTGTAAACAAGAAATGAATAGAGTTGTTAAAGTTGATATACGTAAGCATAATTCAATATAATCAGACAAAATGAGAAATTAAAATTAAGACTGAATGAGGAAATATTTGCTAACACTCAGATCTATTAGACAGATTCCCAAGGGAAATTAAAGGAAAATGAATGTTGGAGTGGTTTAAAATCCGGTTGGACAAAGCAGTGTAGGTAAACCAGAATTAAGGTAACCCCAGTGTATCCTAATATATTCAAATGCAAACAATTTTGTGAGCAAAAAAATTTAAGAAGCACTAAGGTAGTTAGATGTGTCCTTCACATCGATATCCAGGGAAGCACTGGTTCTGGCATTCCATAATCACTTCCTTATTTCAATTAATCAATTTTTTTATGCCACCAATTTATAAATTCCATACTTGAAAGAAAATCATGAGGCAATTTTGAAGTAAAAAAGCTTAATCACAAACACCTGTTTACCTCATAAATGTAAATCTAATTTAACGACACAAATTTAAACTGGGTAATATCTTTAATAATATCAGATTTCAGCATTTCTATAATGCAATTAGAATTGTAAGTTCTGAATGTAACAGGAGAAGCAATTAACAGAAATTTTATTCTTTCTTCTAACAAAACAGAGCTGAATTTTGATTTGGGCAAAAGCAAAAAACAAAAAAACAACAACAAAAAAACCCACCCCATACCAAATCACAGATTAAATACATAATTTATTTATTATAAAGTACTCTATCTATACAAAACACATGAATTTTTTTTTATTTTGTTCCCTCATAACAGTTGTAGCAGACCTTTATAAACTACCAAATAGATGCTAAAGAAAAGTCTATTGGTTCATAAAGTCTCTCTATTAATAACAGAGAAAATTAATTTTCCATTTTGTTATCCTGTTTAACATGAATTTCCCAAATATGCGTACAAATGAATAGTAACCTTTCTTCTTAATGTCAGGATTTCTGTTTGCATATCCATAGATATCCTCATAGCAAGTCATTTAATAAAGTGGCAATTTTCCATATGATAAATAAATCTAAGATACTCTTCAATAGCAAGAGTATTTCCATTTCCAAATTTGCTGATGCGTATTCATACTTACAAAAAATATTTCTATTCAATTAAAATATATTTATTTAAATTCAGTAATGAGACACAGGTGAGAAAGTAATGAGAGAACTAAAAGACTGTTGTTTCTCATGTATTCTAAAATAAAAATAATTCCACATAGAAAGCATTTAAAAATAAGCAAGATATGATTGCATTCTACTTAGATACTGCTTGAAAATGATTAATAGTTGTACTGTTCTGTAATGAAAAAAATATTCTAAACAACTGAGAAACAATGAACAAGGGAACTGTAAAAGCATGATCTGAAATTATAGATAATTGTCTGGAAAAGCCATGGAAATTTTATCCATATGTTTTGATGGACAGGAAGTGTTAAAAAAGAAACAAAGCTTTAGGGTTTTTGAATCCTGAACTTATATCCAGAAATGTCTTTCAGAAAAGACTGATCTGCATAGATTTTTTTTCTGCTGACTTTTTCTAGTTTTAGACAAAAAATGAACTCTGCAGAGATATTCAGAAGCCTATACTGTAATTTAAATCCTAGTGAGCAATCCCTTAAAATAAATCTTATTTAATTATTCATTACCTGGGAATTAATGGGAATCTAAATTTCTGCCTGTAATATTATAGTTTTTCTATTGTTTATAATGTTTCTATTGTTTTGACTGCTTGTTTTGGCTCTCACATCAGAAATAAGTATATACAAATTCTCAGGAGAAGGCATTTGTTGAATACAGATCTTCCATTTCTAAAGTAAATATTATGACAGTGTAAGTGTTAGATAAAAGTCAAACAGCAACACTTTTTTCCCTTTTATAGATGTTCTTTAAAGAATGAACAACTTCTGTTAATTTTTAGGTATTTATGGAAGCTTTAGTTATTCAACTAGATGAGCAGGTTTCAGCTTCCCAAATATACCTACTTTGAGGCAAGTACAAAAACAAAAAATTACAAAAATCTGTTCTGCCTCTTCTCTTTGGTGTCTCTGATTGGCTAACTGTGCTCTATTGGCCCTATGGGATCCACCCAAGAGTACTGATGGAGCAGGCAGTAGAACTTGCTGAGCTACTTAAGTAATTTACCAGCAGTCCTGACTAACCAGAGAGTCCCAGATGACTGGAAGTTGGTGACTATGACACCCATCTGCAAAACAAGTTGGAAGGAGGGTCCATATAGCTACAGGCTTATCAGCCTGACCTCAGTGCCAGGGAAAACAGTGGAGCAGATCATCTTGGGTGCCATCGTGTGGCATATGCAGGACAACCAGGCAATTAGACCCAGCCAGAACATGTTTGTGAAAGGCGAGCCCTGCTTGACCAACTTGATCTTGTATGACAAAATTACAGGCTTAGTGGACGAAGGAAAGGCTGTTGTCTACCTAGACTTTGGTAAAGCCTTTGACACTGTCTTCCTCAGCATTCTCCTGGAGAAACTGTCTTCTCATGGCTTGGATGGATGCACTACGGTGAAAGATTGGCTGGATGTCTGGGCTCAGAGAGTGGTGGTGAATGGTGTTACATCCAGCTGTGGGGCAGTCACAAGATGGGTTCCCCAGGGCTCAGTATTTTGGACAAACATATTTAATATCTTTATCTGTGATCTGGATGAGGGGATTGAGTGCCCACTCAGCCAGTTTACAGATGATACCAAGAAGGGTGGCAGTGTTGAACCACTGGAGGGTAGGAAACCTCTGCAGAGGGATTTGGACAGGCTGGATTTGTTGTCAGAGAGCAACAGTATGAGTTCAACGAGGCCAAGTGTCAGGTCCTGCACTTGGGTCACAACCACCCCATGCAATGCTACAGGCTAGGGAAGAGTGGCTGGAAAGCTATTTATGAGGCTGTAACTGACAATAAAGAATAAATATCAAGCTCACATATGAATTCCTACATCACTGAAGGCAACTAAACAGAAATCCCAAACCCTTGTAGTCAGTTCAGTTTTCTCTAGGACTAGTAGCTTCATCCCATCTGCTGCTCTGCAACATGCAGGCTTCTTCTGAGGTCTCTTGTGAGTATCTTGTGATGACTGACTGAAGTGGAACATGTTCAAGCAACTGAATCTTGTCGTTTGCATCTCCTTTATATTTTGAGGCAAGAGAAAATGGCCTCGAGCTGCACAGTGGGGGTTCAAGTTGGACATCAGGAAGAATTTCTTCACTGAAAGGGTGGTCAGACATTGGAATGAGCTGCCCAGCAAGGTGGTGGAGTCACCATCCCTGGAAGAGTTCAAGAAATGGCTGGACATAGCACTTATTGCCATGGTCTAGTTGACATGGTGGTGTTCAGTCAAGGGCTGAACTTGATGATACTGGAGTCTTTTCCAATCTTAATGATTGCATGATTATATGATTAAAAATATAAGACACTAAAGGACTCAGTGTACTGATAATTTGGTTATCCAAATAAATAAATATTTAAATTTAAAATAAAGTGTAACTAAAACTAAGTAGGTTTATATCTAAATTCTAAATATACAGTAGAAGGTCTTGAACTTGGTGGAAGCAGTCAGTCTGGCTTATAAAACTATTCCATCTTTAAAGCTCATGAAATGCCTGTTTTCAAGAACAATGATGGAAATAGTGTACTGGGGTTATGGATACATGATCCTCTTCTGATTTTATAAAAGCATAGCCCCTCTAACCAAAGGGTTATTATTCTTCTCTTTCTACCTGATAAATGAAATAGGATTAAAAAGATTGAAAAAGCATAAAAGAATATAAATTCCTTTCCCCTGTATTCTAATATTCTCTCTAATAGTCTTTGAAATTCTAATCATCTTCATGCCTCTAAGACAGAGTTAGGTAGAAGAAATCACATAAAAGAAATTATAAGTCACATGAGACAGTGTCAAACCTCCTCAGTATGCATTCCTGGGCTAAAATAACCCTTCAGGCATCTGGTAAAGAAAGTATGCTTTCCATCACACTTTGTAAATCTCATCAAGCAATTAGGAATACTCCAAATTTACAATAATTGCAATTCAAAGGAAACATAGAAGCAAAATCTTCAGAACCCAAAATTTCGTGGTAATGGATGGGAGGTGAAAAGACATCATGGATGTTCTCAGTTTAGTTAGATGGGAAAGACTATTTCTGATAATAAAATAGGCAGCAATATGAAACTTACTGAAAAGATTCATAATTGGAGTAAAGGTGAGGCTGGATTAGGAAACACAAATTCCTGTATCAACTTAATTGTGTTCCAATGTGGTGAAGGCAAACTACACTCTGTGCCACATTAATTAGCAAAAGTGTACATGGAATATTGTGGGTAGTGATTATTCAGAATTGGTGAGGCCACATATAAGATACTGTTCTGTTCTCCCTATACAAGAGAGGTGTGACAAACTGGAATAAATCCAATGCAGGCCACCAAGATGCTTAGAGGGATGAAGTTCTTGCAGTGTGTGAGGAGAGACAGAGACAAAGAACTGGTCCTGCTCTACTTTGAGAAGGAGAGATTAAAGGGAGATTGCTTTCTACAACAATTTAACAAAGGACTGCAAATAAAACAGATTCAGATGCTGATTGTATGATTCTAATCGGGAAGGGCTTAAACTGAGCTGTGGGTGTTTTTTATTTTTATTTTGTTTTTCAGAAGAAAAATAGTGAATACTTAAAAAAATTAAAATGTTTGTAATCAGTAAATTTTATATAAAAATGTGATTCCTTGCTGTTAGAGGGACCACATATCCAGTAGCTTTCCTAAGATTAGAGAAGACACATCATAGTTTTCCAGTCTCTGTTGTGGTGCAAATGGTTTCACTATAGCTAACACTGATTTATACTTAAGCTAGAAAAACCCACATATTTTCATAAACATATATGATATTGATTTATGGAAATAGAAAAGTGCAGTGGCTGAGCAGGCTGAGGTCTCAGGCTCACTTGTTATTATTCATGGGAAGAAAGGGACTATTTTACTTTGCCATGGAAGGTGAACAGAGCTGGTGAATACAAACCATCTGTAGCTTTACTTTCAATATTAATGTAAAGGCTCTTCATCAGATCTGTTATTCATGGACGAGTTTCATCAGCAGAACTTCTCCAAGGAAAACTGGGTACATGGCACAATGGCTCACAGTTTGGAAGATATGAAACCAGGACACAATACATGGATTTAATATCAAAGAATGAGACTATGCTCCACATTGTTTGCTTCCTGTTGCCTTTAAAATAAGTGTGCATGTGTGTGTCTGTATACAAAGTTTTGTTTTGGGTCTTTTTGGGCTTTTTTTTTTTTTTTGTTGGGTTGGGGGGTGGTTTGCTTTGTTTTGTTTTTTTTTGTTTGGGGTTTTTTTTGTTTATTTGGTTTTTAGTTTTTGGGGTAATTTTTGAAGAGTATCTGCTCTTTTTGGAAATTTGCTATGATTTTGGAACTGTGCACAATTAAAGCATATTGTGGAAAACGTGTTGTGAGCATTTTTTCTCAGTGCAATTTAAAAAAATAGTGTAATTTAGTAAAATTTCCTTAAACATTTCAATTGTGCGGCACAGACATTTACAGTCCTTGTTCTTCTCTGTAGCTTTTTCTTTCAAATACTTTGAAAAGCAAGACACTGTTGCTTGTGGGAAATTAGGAGACATTTTTCATTTTATTGGAGAATTGGCTTGCAAGCTTGTCCTTAGGTAAAATATTTTCAACTATTTATCCTTAGACATGCAAATATCAGTGAACATTGTGTATTAGAAAGGAAAAACAAACACCAATGCAAATAGTGGTATATGACACTGTGCCATACAGTGGGATTTTATTTTCCATTTCACTTTCCTGAACTGCCCTTCTTTGCTGTTCCCTTTGACTTATTCCATTATTAATGAAAGGGATATTTTATTCTAAAATATTTTTAATATTAATTATCTTTCTTGACTTCTAATACTTGCAATGAAGGTCTCAGCTCTATAAACTTAAAACTAATCCATGTTAAATTCAGGTAAGCTACTCTGAAATATTCAGTTTATATTTTGGTTGATATTCAATAAATCTGGATTCAGAATCAAGGATTCTATTACACTCTTGTTTTGTTTTGTTTTTTCACACCTTAGGTAGACTCTATAGTATTTTCTTGTTTATTTTAAATTTTTCTATGTATTCAAGAGTTTTGACTTACCATTTTTGATATATAGTTCAAGGATAAAATGTCTATATACTGATGAACTAAATTTTTTTAATATTATGATTGATTTTTCCCCATTAAAGTCTATTTTTAAATCCATAAAATATTCAATTTCAGTGTTTCAGGACCATTTCTAAATGATCCCAGACAAAACCCCAAGAAACCCATTTATGACAATGAAATCTAAAACCCTCTAAAATTTTGCTCCATAAACAATCAGTAAAATCTTCACAGTTGTCATTAATTCTTTGAAGCAAGTTAGAAAATAAATGGGAAAATATGCAGTTCTTAGTGAGAGAGGAAAATTGAGGACTTGGACTTGTTGCAGGTATGTATAAATAGTTTGACTTAATCTTTTAATTTTCTGAATGTACATCTTGTGCACTCTGACACTTAGTACATAGGTAAATACAGTTGCATGCATATACCCTAATCAACTGATATTTTCTTACATTATTTCCCATATGTCTTTCCTTGCAGATTTTCCTAGCATTTCATGTCTTTAGTGTGAATCTAGGAACAGGGGGTTTTTGTGTTTCAAAAAAATTCTGTCCAGGCTCATTTAGCTCAGATTCTGTCTTGAGTACATCATAAACAACTTAGACCATTAAGGCAATTTTAATCCTCAAGGGAAGCAGTGAAGCATAATTTTCTTGTTCTTTAGTAAGTTCTACCTAGTGAGATACAACATAAATTTCTTTTAATTGCCACTTTATATGTAGCATGAATATCACAGCTGAAAACAGTTCTTAAAAATAAATTGAGATCATATATCAGCTAGACAACTTGTTTCAGAAAAATCTTGTTCCAGAGTTCTCATTTTTTTCTAATTCTTCAAAGCTAAAAAAAAAAAATAAAGGCAAATTAGGTTTTAGTAGATAAAAAAGTGAATTAACCTGAATATCCTCAAGGGTTCTTTGAGATACTATTTTACCTCTAAGAAACTCGTTTGTTTGGGGTTTTTTAACTGTCAGATTTTTGAGGAATAACTGTCCTAAGTTAGGCCTGGGTGCTATGCTGCAGCACATGTGTGGCACACCCTTTGAGCTTTAAGAGATAAATAGACTGATAGTCATGTGGAAGTGCACCAGCTTTCCTCTTGTTCCTTCTCTCCCCATTACACATTTGTAGAAAGGATGGGTGACTGATATCTGTGGTTTTGAAAGAATACAGCCCATATAAAAAAGTGAAGAAGAAGTGAAAACATTTGTTCTTTTACATACTTAGACTTCAGTGCAACAATCACTAAGAGATGTTAGCATCCTGGTCTTGATCAAAACAGCTATAATACTTTGGTCTGAGGAAATTTTAGTGAACTTCATTGACACAAGTGACTTTATAAGATAAAAAAAATCAGAAACATATTATATGGATTTATTGAAGTTTCTTCACACAATTCTTTCTTCTAAAAAAAAAAGAAAGTGAAAATATTTTCAAAGGGAGATGTTAGTAATTTGTCCTATAAATAATCTTGTATAGTGTAGACTGAGTTGATGAATGATGTGAGTATGTAGGAATATTTCAATTTAGCAAATACAAGTCGCTAAATAATTCTAAGTTCCAGGATATGGCACTTAAATAGAAAATTCTACAGATTTTTTCCTTTAGTTGTCATTGAAGCAGAGAAAGCAAGTTTCAGAATAATGCTTATGAAAATATGAATGCAGAAACAACATGTACTTATCAAGTCAGAATGACCTAAAATAAACCATTCCAGAAAGTATTCCAGATGCTACAGCAGTAGCTACTCATTTGAGTAACAACAAAAATCTTTGCCCGCTGTGTAGAAATATATTTAGAATGTATATAGTCTAATTTAATGAATTTTAAAGTTCATGTTATTTTGAATGATTTGTCCCTAACTGTTTGTGATAGATTCCTTTTATCCTCACCACCCCCCTCCCCCACCACTTCAAACAGTGATGTACCAAGAATTTTTAAGCTGGATATTAAATTAAGTGACCAAACAAGAATTTAATTTATAATTAATGGTAAAGTTGTTCTGTGCTAATTTCATTACAGTATATTTTTAGATAAATATTGGGAGGTTATTTTGTTAAGTAGGCTCTTTCTTGCTAATTTTCTAGCTCAGACATATTTTTTCACATCAGCAACTTCACAAATACCCTTGAGGGACCTTAATTTCCTTTATCTTTTTTGACAAATAGCAGTTCTTTTTCCTCCCATATCCTAGTGATTATTCTCAGACAAAAGCATAAAACTTTCTGAACAAGACAATACCATGATGTTTAGGTGGTTGTCTAACCTCATAGTTATTTTGAACACTGATAAGTTATTTTATGCTTTAACCTGCTTAAAGCCTAAGGAGAGAGCTTTCTTTTACATAAATCTAGGGTCAGGTTAGAATATGCACTGTAAGAACCCTTTGATGCTGTAGTTCAACCCTCATAATTAGAAAAGGATATGATGAGTAACAATAAACAGAGTATGTGTGGCAACAGAAACTGGAAACTCAAAGTACCTTACTTATACATCATCCATTTCATGTTTCCGTGTCATGTTTGCATATTCACAGCTGGCTTAACTCAGATGTTACCAGTCTAAATACTTCCTCTAATTACCTTTGGTAAGAACATAAGTCTTCATTTAGAACAGAATCAACCAAGAAGGGAAGGGAAGGGGAGGGGAGGGGATGAGAGGAGATGAGAGGAGACAAGAGGAGACTAGATAGAAAAGAAAATAACTTATTTATAGAGACACAAAGATTACTCTCAAGTTTGTGAATTAAACAACAATTAGAACATTTTTCAGGACTTTTTCCCATTTTACAGACTCCAGTGAAGTGAGTAGAGGTTGCATATCAGAATGAAGAGAGTCATAGGCTTCCTATTTTGAACTTCTCTATTGGAGAACCTCAAACTTCTTTTTTTCAGTAGTCCTTAGTAAGATGGTTGTAACAGTCATTAATGTTTGTGTAGAAGTATAAGATCCTGAATAAATACGAGATACTTTAACAGAGAAAATGCAGAAGAAAAGCATGGTCCAAAGACTGAAATGTTTCCATGGAAAAGGTACAGGAGTGTTGGGTGGAGCTCTGTTGCCACTATTTTTGGTAGCTTTGCAGCAGTGATGGACTGCATGTGAGAGCAGACAGTCTGAGCCTGAAGCCTGGCATTCTGAATTCAGGAGTGAAATGCAAAATTAGAGCTAAGTCTCAAACTACTTTTACACTCATTAAATTCCAAATGGGTCATTTTTAATAATGAGATTTTGCAGCTATTTAGTCACTGATCATTTTGCCAGTTTTAATTAATTCCAATTTCAAAGACAAAGTTCCGAATATGCATGGAAAAATTATAAATTAGGCTTGCCTTCACTGGTTTAGAGCAATAGTTTATATTTCAATGGTTATAGAAAATTAGTCCTCCCTCAAAAAGTTTAGAGTAGGATGTAGGATGAAGACATGATCCAGGGTGAATCTGTGTGTTTTCCCCTAGAGATGATTGATACTTTCATTTTATTTTGTGGATGCTCTCAGCATTCCAGGATTAGCCCTTTACTTTGACCTTCTTCCCGTGTGTTGTGAATACTCTGTTGAGAAACAGAAACAGAGATGGAACACCATACATGATATTATGTCACTTATATCTGATTTTACAATAGTTGCCTTCTTGCCCATGATGGCTGTAATGAATTACTATTGTCAATATTTTCTACAGCCCAGTCTGCCAAATAAATTACCTCAAAGATTAGCCCAAGAATCTACAGTTACTCAGCAAACAAAGAAAATTTTTTCAACCAACCAGCCTGGCAATCAAAGAAAGAAGACTCTGGCTTTACAGGGTAATTTCTACAGCTAGTGGATACACACTTCTCTTCCAGAAAAATAATAAAAAAAAAAAAGGGCATTGACCTATGTGAAGGAAAAATCCTCTTTTTTATCTTGGACAAGGACAGTGATCCTCTGTGTTCCAGGAAAGACAAGATTAGGATATTGATAGAAATTTCTCTGTCTGTGACTTCCTTTAAGAGTTTCTATCCTTTCAGACTGCAAAGATAGCTTTGATAAACACATTCTGAACTTTCTGAGTATGTGAATTCAGAGGCATCACCCAACATGCTTATCTCTTGCCTGAATATACTTTCAAATTTCAACTATAATGGTAAGTTACATTCCCATGTCTCGAAACACAAAAATTATTGCACACAGACTGAAGAGAATTAAAAGTAATGGATGAAAGGATAGAAATCCCACTTGGTGCCTGGAGGAATAAAATCTCATCTTGAATGTGTTTTGTTTACTACTGCTATCCTTACATACATAGTTTTGGTAGTACTTATACTATCTCACTGTACAAGATAATTCTTGCACATCAAGTGAGATATGGCTTTCCTCTAAGGAGTTCCAAAATCTAATTTGTATAGATTAAAAGTACTTAAAGCTATAAATATGATAATGTGACAAGGAAGTACTACATCAATTTCATTCAGAAAGGTGGATTTTTAAAAGAATTTTAAATACAGAATTTTTTTTCTTACTTTGTTTTTGTCTTTCAGTACCATGACCTACATTGAAAAATCAGATATTTCCTTGCTTCCTTCAGGGGTTTTATTCCAGTACAGCACAACGCAGTCCAAGGAAAAAACTTACACAATATGAATCTTAAATGTGTTAAATTCTACTCTCAACAGAGTTTCTATTGCTGAGCTTTGCTTCTGTTGAACAGAGAACAGCAGTGTCCCCATTTCTAACTCATGGCTGTGCACAATATGTCCTGAAGTTCTTTTTATATGTGTGGGCAGGAAAAAAGACAGTGAGTATCTTCTAAGGAATGTCACATACTCTTTCCTGTGGACCAATCTGTCTTCCCTTGATGGTATCTAAAAAAACCCCTACTCACCTAACTTTCTGGTGTCTTTCTAATGTTTCGCTCCCAGAGAAACACTTCTCTTGTAAAAAGTATAAGCATACCTTTTCAAACTATAGAGATTAATAAAATTAGAAAAGTGGTGAGATGTCATTGTCTTCTGAAACCATATGAATATTGACAGAAGAAGAATCTTATTTAAAAATGTTGGGAGTTTTTAAGATCAGGAATAAAGGCCAGATAGGTTGAGGTATGTATTAAAAAAATATTTTGTGTCTCCTCTTAAAAAGAAAAGATAATATTTTGCTATTGATGGGATTTAGGAGACTACACGTTGCATCATTTTATTTCCTGTTTACAGAGTATTTAGAATGTCTGGCACATTTGGAAGGGTGTAGCAGGATGTCCCCCCTCTCTCATGGCTGGGGCATTTGGAAGAGATGACTCAAGCCAGACTAATAGCCCAGCAAGGAGCCAGAGAGCTCAGCAGGAGGTCACCTCCAGGCCCCTGGAAGTCTGAGACCAAGCCCTGAGTACACACCTTAAGTCTGGAAAGCAAATGTGGGAAGAGATGAAATAAATATTTTGGACCAAAAGACACAGTTCTTATGTCTATAAAAGTCCACATAATTATCACAGAGGCAGAAGTCTCTTACACACTCCTCTGGAATGTGTGAGAAGATTTCTCCCCAAAGCTGGATGAAGTTTTGAGGCTACTTTTCCAGAAATTGAGGGAAAGGACTTTGATGTGTACCCCATCAAGAATTGGATGGTAAGAAACATGGAATCCTAAGTTTTACTATTTCTTAGCTAACTGTAATTTTAATGGTACCGTTAACTCCATGTGTATATACAAGTATCTTCTTTTGTTTTATCCCTGTGTAGTAATAATCTATTTTAAGACTTGTCTGATAGTTTTGTGTCTATTAATAAATAATTCATTTTATAATAGACCAAATCAGCCATTATTAAAGAACTTGTAGATTTTGGGGTGCTGGTCACCTCAATAATGTGACTGCCTGCTGCCAGAGGCCTGGGCAACAAACAGGAGCTGATTTAAACTTACATCATCCATTCATAACAGAGGGTCACGGTATTTTCTTTCTCAAGAGGTCATGGCAATATCATTTTTTGGGCTGGAGAAGTAGCATCACTGTAATGCCTAATAGTGTGAAAGAAAATTTATAGAAATGGTGGCTATGAAAATATGCTTTAAAACTGAAAATAATACCTTTACAGCATACACATCTGAAAGACAGTTGTTACATACTCTCAGTATTTGTAACAGTAAAGTAGTAATCTAGGAAATAAATCACAAGGCATTTATGTTATTTTTGACAATCCTCTAATCCTGGCATGCATCTTTGCCTTCAGCCATCCTGTAATATTCATTTGGAAAAATGCCAACAACCTAATTCCTACAACCATTCATAATATTGTTAACATGCATTGATTTTTAAAGTGCTTGTTACTCAGCCCTCAAAAAAGTTATCACCTGAAAGAAAGAATGGTCCAGAGGTCTTAAGTTAAGCCCAGAATTTTATTTGACTTCTCTGTTAAAGGTCTGTTCACACGATCTTCCTGAAATGGACTATACCCCACAAAGAGTGGGGCTCATTTGCTTTAACAAATGAGCCAAACCTCTTAACAGAATTTTGTAGTTCAGACTCAGCCATAGAAGTGTAGAATCCTTAGGAAAGAGCTGGTACTTTGCTTTATGGTCCAGAAAACAGTTTAGTTGTGTCAGTTTGAATGATAGACATATCCAGAATTTGAACTACTGTAAGCAGATTTACTTACATGATTTTTAAATCTGCAATAACTTTGGGCCTATTGACCCAAACAGCTGAGGGAGATTAAAATGTTAATGATAACAAATAATGAAAACAATTATATTTTACTGTCTTACATTATTATATTGGGGAAAGCTACTTAGACATCCTAAATTTGTGTCTAGTCTGTATAATAGCAGTCTTTTCATTCAGAAGTAATATAAACCCAGCCTAACTCTATTAGGAAATAACAGACTGAAGCAACAGGTCACATGCTGGGGTGATGGAAGAATAAATTTAATTCTAAGATTTAAAATAGCTGATGTGAACATAAGGCACTGATTATACATGTTTTTTTGTGAAAGACAATGGTCATAAAGAGGTTAGGAGGAGCATAGGTTAGGAGAAAGGCCTAGAGGATATGTAACTGATTGGGAAAAACAAGAAGAGATTTTTGGAAAAGGTGGATAAAATTATACTTAGAAAAACAAATTCTACTGTTTTCAGTTTTCACTTTCTTTTTAAGGAGTTAATTTACATCCACTTCATAACTTTTAAACTGTTAGTTTTATCTTTCTTCTTCTTTACTTCTTTGCTTTTTCTTATATTGTGTAATCCTGGAGCCAGAGATTTGGTACAGTTGTACCAATAAAACTGTAATATTACTAATTCTATATGTACTGAAAATAGATGTGGAATAAAAATGGCAAGTAATTATCATATTATGACTACATTATAAATCATGATATGGGTAAAAGTATAATGAAAAGAGAGAACTGGGAAAAGATATAATCTTTTAAACCTTTTTCTTTTAACTGAATGTTGGAAATTCCAATTTTAAATTTGTATAGATGTATATAGGAAGAATTTAATATGGAATATTCAGTCCAAATTCTGGTTCTGCAGGCTTATCTGTCAAAAGATCATCCTTTTTCCTCCTTAGAAATCTGCAAAAGACTTGTACTCCCCCAGTTGCAAACACACACATGCATGCACATATACACATCTTATTGCTGTTTTCTTAGGATGTTTGCTTTGTATACTAGAGAAAATGAAAACTATTTTGTGATAACTTTTCTGTAATTCTTCAGCTACTATTACACGAGACTTCTGCTGCTCCATGAAAAATGATGCAACAAAAAAAATACAGATGTCCTCTTAATTTTTGTTCATCATATGTGAGGGGCATTTACTAGAACTTCACCTAGTCTACTAGTTTCTGAAATACTTACTCTGTTTGTAATTATTATATGTCTTTCTCTGTTCACTGATGGCATGCAAACACAACCTCAACTGGTCATTTGTTTCCTATTTTTTAAAACCCCCAGAAATATCCCAAAAGAAGGAGTGTTGTGTGAACATGGTTGCTTTGAATGGTAATACAGCAGCTGCCTTAGGTAACATTCCTCTGGAGATGCTGCCTGCTGAGATGCTGTCTTCACTGGAAAGGTGGCATAGTTTATTCTGGGTGGATTAACAGCTAGAATCTGTCAGGCTTTCAGGGCTAATGGCTTTAGAAGAAGGATATAAATTCCTGGCTTTGTGTTATCAGGAAATGTCATTCAAATTTCTAATATTATCTGCCCACACCCTTGTGGCTGCAGCATAAACAGATATCCAGGTTCTCCTAGGCACTCTGTCCTTCAGGCCAGTTACCTGAGCTGCCATGCAGACAGGACATAGGTCCCACAGCAAAACATTTTAATTCACTAAAAAGGTTTGAGTTCATCTGGTTGTTAGCAAATCTACTACCAAAAAAGTAGTGCCATTTTAACTGAAATTTTAATATAGCAAATTCATTTTCAGCACGTTACAAAGTACCTTTGAATAAAACACTATTTTTGAAACACATATAAGAAGCATTAGAGGAAATACTTTCTTTTTTTATTATTAACAACTGCTATTATTAATTAATAACAATGTTAATGAGCATCTTAAAATACGTAAGGAGATGGCCGTATTTCAAATGCAGTGAAACTTGGGACGTGTTATATCAGATCATTGCCAGCATCATTTATTTCTCCAAAACACAAGTGGGATACGGCTGTCTGGGAAATAATAACAGTAGTAATATTTTTCCTTTTTTTCTTTTTTTTTCCTTTTTCACAGTATTAATTACTGAGGAAATCAAATTTCTGTTTGAAACACACTACAGGAAGATATATGCAACATACTTAGAAATTCAAATGTGGTTTGTTATTAGTGGAATGTAGTTCTCACTAGAGAAACCAGTTTGTTCATAAACTGTTCCCAAAATCTTGTTTATGCCCAAACATAAAACACATTTAAGGTATAAAGCTAAGAATTTCATTATTATTATTATCATCATTATTATTAAATATTAAAAATCTAATTGAAAAATAATTTTTAGTCTAGATCTAATTATTACAGAAAAAAGGCAAATAGTAATACTTAAAGTATTTCCCTACAGAGAAGATCTCAATAGCAATAATCATACCATTAAAATTGTAACTTACATATTTATAGTTATCATTCCTTTTTCTTGAGGTTATGCTCACCTTTTCATTGCTCTCCCAGGTCTTAAAGCTGCTCCCAGGTTTCAGCTGCTGGAGTGGGAAGCAAACACACTTCTGGAGTTCATCAGATAATATATCCTGTTGATGTACATGTTTTCTTCCACACTTTAGGATCAACTTGCTGTCACTTTCATGTGTTTGTTAACAGTTTTTTACTGCACTGGTCTCTATACCATGCCTGACTTTTGTATATTTTATTTCTTCTTTGTTACCCTTAAACAAATTTTTTTTCCACCTTTGTTTACATTTCTTCAACTGACATTTTATGAATTACTTCTGTCTGTGAGCTTTCCAGTGCCAGACTTATACCCCATGTTTTATCACTCCACGTCTGTACTCCTCTACCCTACACACTTGTCTCAGCTTGTCGTACATATCAGGGCAGTATTTCTATATACCACCTCATTGTGTTAAGCATTGCAAATATCACTCATAGATTAATGCTTATTATGCCTGTAAAACTCTGGTATCTTTATAAAAATAAACAAGAATAAAACAAATGAGCCACAGACATTTGTTCAAGTAGAGAAATTAGCATCAAACATACACCAAGAAAAAAAAACTGCAGGCATATAAATTTCAGACAGATCAAACCTAACAAGACTCAGTCCTGAGGACTTGCAAAGGTAGTACAGCACCTATGGCCTGTCATTAGCAGTGACAATATTACAGGGCTACATGACAAACAGACTATGTGTCACTAAATTTCAATTTAACTCCTTATAGGACAGAAATATAACTTTTTCAGGACTTCTTCTGTATGGAGAATTTTACACTATGAGAACCTAGCCTATCTTAAGATAACTTCAATATCATGTTTCTTTTTAGGAATTCTTAAGCAGATAGGTACTCTTTTTTTACCAAATGAAGGAAAAAGCCAATGGGAGAAATAATTCACCATTGGTGAAAACTAGAAAATCGTCAGGAAAAATTGCACAGCTTTTGATTATTCCAAAAGAGAAAGCTGATAAAGTAAAGCAAAAGGACTCAGGTACCTCAACAGATGACACATATAGTAGTTACTCCATTGCTGTAAAACTATTTTCAATGTCCAAGGTATCACTTCTGAGGTATGGTAACTGAGGTAAGGTATACACCTAAACTTCTGTTAGATTTTAAAAAATGGTAAGAGATTTCTGAATTTTTTTTTTCACCATGGTTTTAAAACCTCCAAAGACTATTTGTCCAGGTAGATAATGGGCAGAGTTTGCTAGCCTGTTAGATATGTTTAATAAGAAGATGGTCATACATTACTAATTTTTTTAACTTTCACAGGGAAATGACAATGGGACCTGAAAATAGCAAAGCTGTACATATAATTGACTTAGACATCCGTACCTCCCATGGCAAAAAGCAGTGCATAAAATATTTAGGAAAAAAAGATTAGGATATGAAATACTTTGGATTGGGTTCTTAACTGAGTAACTGAATTCATATCAGAGTGAAATAGAAATTGTATACAGATAGAGCAGGGATAAAGACATAAGCTCCCTGCAACTGTGATTGATGGGAGACTTCAGCCATGCTGCACAGTGCAGAGGATGAAGAAGATGGAAATAATTCTCACACATACATTTAATAGAAAAGATGAAAGAAGATAGAAAAAAAGGTGTCTGAGTAAAAATGGACACAGCTGAAAACTGTAAATATAGAGTGAGTTTTGACTGGCCAAAGTTGCGCCCAGAAAATTTTAAAATGTGCACCATCCTGTTGATGGAATAGGGATTTCTTTCCACTGAATTTAGTGACAGATTGCACTGATGTGCAGGCAAAAATAAGTGAGACAGTCCTTGGTATTTTCTCCTTCATTATTTTTTCTTTTTTGTGTAAATTCTCTACAAGTGATACTGGTCATGAAGTAACTCTTCAAAAGGTAGCATTCCTAGCCAATGCATCGTATAGATTTTCTGAATACCAGACAAATATTTGTGATTTATTACCTATTAAAAAGTCAGCTGACCTTTTCCCCTTGTAGGAATAAGCTCAAAAATCATCCCATTAGTAACTTTAGTTACATACATTTTAATTAATTCTGAAGTGTCTTGTGGAACTGAAGCATTAATACAGTACTTTTATATTTTAGAACCTGGATAGCAAAAGTACCCCTTGTAATTGTGAAGTCTTGTGCTGTTAAATCGGTGGAACATTAGAGCTCTTAGATCATCCAACACAGACATTTAAAGTCCCAGACAAGCATAGTTTATCCATACATTTCTCAAATATTTTAATATTAGTTAGACTTCTTAATCCATTTGAACTGCTATAATATTCCTTTAATTTCCATCCTAAATATGTATTCACAGACATAGTAGCTTTTTCCTGTATCAACTTTGTTTGAGTGTAGCTCTTCACTCACACTTTTGTGAAAAGGAATATTAAAAAATACTGCTAAAACTAATTGGATGTTCAAATTATATAAATACTGAACTAAACTCAACTCCATATTCATTATTTTTATTTTTCTCTCTCCATCTCTTTTTTAATCTCTGCTCCATTTAGGCAGACAATTTACTTTATTATTAATTAACACATACTGCGGGCAAAAATCTCAGTATATTTATCTATGAATTGTCTTAGATGTGGGATTATAACCAGAAGTGAGTTTGGAATAGAATTTTACTTTAGAAAGGATAAACTACTGATTCTCATCCTTAAAGTACAATTTAAACCTTTTTGCTAGTAACAGATTTTTTTTTCTTTTTATTCTTTCACAGGAAAAAAGGAAAATCTGTAGTGATTCAAATATTTTTAATGGAAGTGTGAACAGATGAGCCATGCCTCATCTGCAGTGGCTACCTGATTAATGTAGGATGGGTTGTTTATAATTTTATTCCTGTGGATATGGTTTTTGGAAGAAAGACTATTCTAATCTTTCTTGTCCAGGCAGATAAATTTATAAATAACAGTGTCTGGAACAAAAATAACTCAGCCTTAATGAACTAGGGAGTTACAACAAAGGATAGGTTATTTGTAAGCATTTCAGAGTTTTGGAAGAGTTAGCTTTCTGTTGTGCCTTTAATTTACTAAAAATTTTCTTATATTTGTGCTGATATCTGATATTCAAGACATTATTCTTACACTTTCCATATGTAAAAACCCAATTTTAAATCGTATTGAGTTTTTAAGTCTAACAGAAAGGGAAAGAACATCTGATCACCAAGTAGACCAATATTTTATGACTTAATTGATCACAATCATTTACGATTATCTCTCATTCATTGCTACCATATAATATAGAAGACAGAAGTTATGTTTATAGCGTTGAATGAAAATCACCATTTTATTTGACAGAAGATATATAGTGATTTTTTTTTGTTCCATTTTTTTGGTTTTGTTTCTTTGGTTTTGGGTTTGTTTATAATTTCTGCTACTGCAACAAGAAAAATGGAGGAAGGGGAACTGCACATGAATTTTGAAAGCAGTTAAAGACCTTTTCCAATCACCACTATTATAGACTGTCCATTGGCATTGAGAAAGTCTAGACCTGTGTGTCCATTGATCAATATTGGAGTTTTCAAGCTTTTCAGACTTTTCAGGGGGGTTTTTTTCAGCTCAATGGTGATGTAAAAATGAAATAAATTCCAGGAAATATTAGCTGTAGTAAACTGGGATTTTATGAAGTATCTGCTAGGCTGTTGGGCTGTATATGAAATTATTTAATTGTAATAGCTTATTTTAGAAAAACAAAAATATCCCTTCACAGTTAAAGTCTTTTGTTGATATCAGTCAGTGGACCATGCTTTTATTTTTCACCATTTAACTGGTGAAAATCTGTTAAATAAAATCTGGTAAGTAATTATTTGTTTTCTTTCTTTTTCAATTCCCACAAGAAATAAATAGGTTATTTGGAAGAAAGATGAGGTCAGTATTTGGCTAGCCCCAAGGATAAATGCCTGCTCTTGCTTCAGTTGAAATAGATGAAGATATTCAATTAGTGTTGTTATGTTGGTTCTTTTTTAAAGAGGCCTAGCAAATAAAAAGTATTCTACTTTTACTTCCCCAGATACAAGACTGAGATTATTAAAAGTTCTTAAACTTCTTTTATAATGCTAATTCTCACCAAGGTTTGTAAAGTTTTTTCCTTGCAATAGATTTGCTATAGATTTATACTAGTTTTTGAAAAAACTGCAAATACCATGATTCATTATATCAAAATAGCATTTTAAATTTCAGATGTCTAATTTTTTGAAGGATAATTGAAATTGATGCTTTAAAAAAAAAAAGGTAAAAAAAAGAAAGATGGAATATATGAAAGAATGAAGAAGACAATTTAAAAGAGAGATAAATATGTGCTAACACACAGTTTATAACATGCCATGCCTGAAAGAGTATGCAGGTAGAGAATATTCCCCTATTTACATTAGAATGGGAAGAAGTCATAGGAATATTCATAATCATGAAGAAAAATTATAACAGAAACAAAACAAGCAACCCCCTCCCAACTATTTCAAAAATAAGGAAGGAAAATACACTCATCCCAATATTCATATAGTTATGAAATGGAACCATAATATCAATGAAACTTTTTCAGGATGAGTGAAAAGTTGTTAAAAAACACCAGTAACCTCACATTAAAAGGATAGTTAGAGTTCTCAGTGAAAATTAAAAGAATACAGATTTTTTTCTTGGGGAGAAGAATTTTCATTAATGCAGTTTTCATTTGATATTTTCATTAAAAACATACATCATGGAAGATGTGCTGTGCACATTAAATGCACAGATTAGGATCCTCCAGTGCCCTGAGTCTACATTCAATCAGAGTTCTGTATTCAGCATGGAGCATCATACCACCAGATTAGCTGTTGATCAACTTAAGAGTGCTCAGAGGAAACATGAACAGAAAAAAAAATCAAAGACTTTGTAAGAAAGAATGAATAAACTGACACTTCTTGTAAAAGAGATTGTATGACAAAGCACAAAGCACTAAAAAAAAGGTGGAAAATCATGTGCAATTTTATGTTAAAGGTATAATACATAAATAATGACTTGTAATAGTCAGCAACCGTAGGAAGAATCAGGTAATTTGTGTTAAAAAGTCATCCAATTTTTCTAAAATGGTGCTAAATATCACAACAAACAGCCCCCCCAAAAAACACTGACAGTTGAAATACTTGTTACTTATTTAGCAATCCAAGTAATTTTCAAATTAATTATGTGTAAGATAATAAGATCTTCTGCAGAATCATGCTTAAGTCAAAGTCAGGGAATGGAAAAATTTCCCACTGATTTCCACAAAGGAAAAACTTGTTTCCTCATTTGTCTATTGTTGGTGTCTTTTGTCAAGTAAGGAGAAGATAAAGGTTATAAAACCCTGATAATAATCTTCCAGAGGCCATTTGGATAACTCAAAACCACTATAAAATAACACTACACAGTTATTTGTGAGTGATATGAGAAAAGTTGCTATTCATAACTGCAAATTGCATGCAAATGAGGGAACCAAGTGCAGAAGTACTTTGGTTAAATCTGTATTGCTTTTCAGGAATCAGTTAATATGCAACTAAGGTAATTTATGCAACTGAAACCAGGCTATATCCCTAGGCATTTTCTTTCAAAGAATTATCAAAAGCATCGTGACATGGGCTGTAATATTTATGACAATACAGATTATAGTATAATGCAATTTTTTAAAATGGAACATTTCATAACCCAAGTTGAGAGAAAGGAATACACACCTATTTAAAGATACTTCAGGCCCTGAAAATGATTCTGCTATTTAGCCAGCTCGTATTTTTCAGTTGTGCTTTAAAATACAGAGCAAATATAATTACAAATATAAATGGAAATTTTCCTTTGTTAAGAACATTGCTACAGTATTTAATTACATTACAGCTTACAAAATCCTGTTTAGAGCATCCAAGTTTTCCCTTTCTGAACTTCTCCCAAAGCACTGGTCTCAGGAGAGTTCTACTCAGCTTTATTTTTAATCTGTCATAATTTTAGATTTCTCTAGTTTTTGTGCAGGAGTTAAGTTTGCCCTAACAACCTTCTGTCTTTTAATTGTCTTAATATATGATGAAGTGTTAGAAATCCCTATGAAATCAGTATCTTGATAACAATGTAAGTTTTTAGCATAGTTGCCACCATTTGAAGCAATACATGATCTCTATGTAGTATGTTGAGCATCCAACATGTTGGGGTTTTTTAAAAATTGTTATAGTTCTACAGTATGGCACAAATTATGTTGAAATACTGTGCAATAACTTTATGCATATTTATAAACATGTTTATATGTACATAAAGCTCACAAGGAAAAAGCTCTAAGGTAAATTTATACTTCTGCTACCATTAATCAGACCCTTCAGAAGGAAACATCCAATTACTGTTCAGCCAGTTCTCTTTGGGACCTATTTCTTTTGATCTCTTATAGCAGCCTCTTTCCATTCCAGTGCCCATTTCCACATCCTCCCTGGATTATTTTCCACATCAAAGGATGTCTTTCTTGCCTCTGTAGATTTCTCAATTTTGATCTCTCCACAGTCATCATGAGAGAGAGAAAGAAGAAAAACTAATACTAATTATAAACTATGTCAACCTCTATTGTATGCAGAATGCTGAAAGCTGTATCAGCTAAAATCCTAAATTTGGTTTACCAAAACTTTTGATGCCAAGAGAATTGCAATGAGAAGAAATAAGATTACTTATTATGAATCTGTCATTTCCCCTCCATATTTAACCAAACAGTGGTAATTGTTGTTCAATTTACAAGTCACTGTCATGAGGAGGAAATCTAATAGACAGTTTCATCTCTAATGCTTTATTAAATAAAACTGGTTCATGCTTATTAGCTGACAAGTATGGAGTTGCTGTATTTTGATCAGCTGATTCATTTTGATAGAATGTAATTTAGGGAATTGGAAAAATATAAAATAGCCTATATTTTTAGGGAGAAGTGTACAAAGGAACAAAAATAGCTATTGTACTCTCGTTGCATTATGTTGTGGTTTCACTCCAGCTGGCAGCCAAGCCACACACAGCCACTTACTCACTCCCCCACCACCAGGATCAGGGGGAGAATTGGAAGAGTAAAAGCTAGAAAACCTGTGGGCTGGATTCACTTGGGAGACTCCTGGAATGCATGGAGGATAACTTCTTCAGATAGGTAACACCCCTACTAGAAGGAACAGGATAGTGACCCTGAGGGTCACCAATGTAAGTGACCTATCTGTGGGCTCAAGGTTTAAAGCAGCCTGGACTGCAGTGATCACACACTGGTGGAGTTCACAGTCCAGAGGGCCATGGGTCAGACAAACAATAAAGTCAGGACCCCTTGCAGCTCATCAAGGATATACTCAACAGGACTGTCTGGGAAAGAACCCTAAGGAGCAAGAAGGCAGAACAGAGATGGCAGATTTTTAAGGACTCCTTCCATAGAGCAAAAGAGGTAGTGATCCCCAGGTGCAAGATATTGGTTATTAAGATTTTCACAGGCTTTCTTCCTCCAAGCTGTTGATGAATTAAATGATCAATAAAACTCTAGAAATCTTTAATAATAGTATGACTAGGTTAACACTTTAAATAAAAAAAAAAAATAAAAACAAAATAAAAGCAAATCCTGCATCTCCTCCTGCCAACATATAAGATTACCTGAGTTACTAAACTATTGTACGGAACTTTAGATTGAATTCAAGGAACATATTAATGTTTTATAAAATCCTCCCAAGACAATAAAGATTTTATCTGCATTAAATTTGAAATAAGAGAACATGTATTTAAGCTTTAATATGAAAACATGAATTTGTACCTGTAATGTCCTCTTTCTAATAGAGACTATATGTTAACTGTTTGAGGAGTAGTTTTTGAAAGTATTAGTCAAAACAATATTTACAATAAAATTTCTGGCTACATATCTTGTAAATTAAAGATGAAAAAGTTCTCTTGTACTGACCTCTTTGTTTGCTTTATTGAGAATAGGATTATTTTCCACAGTTAAAATTCAATATATTATATTGCATATTAGTTTACAGCTCAGTGGATTGACCTAAGTAGATTTGATGCTCAGGTCCATTACGAGATTGAAATGCATGATACCCTCTAGCAAGAAAACAAGAAAGAAGTTAGAAATAAGCAAGAATTACAACAAATATCAGCCCAAAATGCGCATTAAAATGCTACTCTGACTTGTGCAGGTGGTGTATGGTGACATTGTCACTTCTATGAGACCAAGGCTTGAGGTCCCTCTCTTTAAAATGGGCAAGCGTGCAAGGAATAAAAATGAGACCTCGGTGGAAGTATAGGGCACCAGGATTTACCCCTACAGACTGCAAGGAGTGGCTGGAAGAAGTTATGGGTAAAAGGTTCTCCTTTCTCAAAAAAAAAAAAGCTAGCATTTTTCCTAGGAATAAGAAAAGTAGTTTTTCTATAAAAGTTTTGACTTTTATAGAAAAGTCACCAAGCTGCACTCCTTGGTGCAGCTCATGTGTGATAAAAACAAAAGCCTGAGAAGTGGAAACTTTCCACACCGTGGCTTCCTTACTCCTTGTATGTGTGAAATTCCTTCCCTGGAAATGGAAATGTTAGTGAGGAGGGCTAGTGCACATCTTTATGATGTCTTGGTGAAGGATCTCAAGAGGAACAGTACTGAGACTGAATATAAATAAATCCAAAACTCCTGTTCCAAACTCTACAACTTGAAGCAAAATACTGTCTGAATACTAACCGTGGAGGCCTTCTTCTAGTAGCCACACAGCACATGAGAATCTGGCAACAGGCTGGAGCTTCATTTTTCTCTTAAGCACTTCTGATACCTTTCAGCTTGCACTACATTTCCATAAACAGTGGCTTCCAGTGCAGGCCAAAAAGTATTAAAATCCATTTCTGTGGAACATTATTGTCTTTCATGGCACCAGATAATAGAGTTTGGAAAAGAAAAAAGAGTTTTGAAGCATCCTGTCACAGAATCACAGAATCACAGGATCAGCTAGTCTGGAAAAGACCCCTGTGATCATGGAATCCAACCTATGACCGAACATCACCATGTGTCAACTAGACCATGGCCTAAATTCCTAATCCAGTCCTTCCTTAAATACCCCCTGTGGTGATGACTCTGCCATCTCCCCGGGCAGTTCATTCCAATGTTTAATCACTCTTTCCATGAAAAAATTCCTGCCAATGTCCGACCTAAACCTCCCATGGTGCAGCTTGAGACTGTGTCCTTTCATCCTGTCCATTGTTGCCTGGGAGAAGAGGCTGATCCCCACCCGGCTACAGCCTCCGTTCAGGTAGTTGTAGAGTAAGGTCACCCATAAGCCTCCTGTTTTTTTTCAGGCTAGAAAACCACAACTATCAGCTGCTCCACAGAGGATTTACTCTCTAGAGGCTTCACCATCTTTGTCACCCTTTTCTGGACTTGCTCTGGCACAAAAATGTCCTTGAATTGATGGCCCCAGAACTGGACACAGTACTTGAGATAACACAGCACATTATGTTTATTTTTATGTAAATATATCAACATGTTTTTACTTTGTATATCCTTTTTTTCCACAATTTCATCAAAATTTGTAGACTTCCCACTTTTAACTGTTTAGAAATTCTGACCACAATTCTTTAGAATTAAAATTATTATTTGATTGCTTGAATTCACTTTTCCATCCTGTAGTCAAAAGATTCTAGCCCTAGTCTATCTCCATAACTTTTGCACTTTCTGGACTGCACTTTCATGTTGTCAGAAAATTAAAAGCCTAGTCAAAACATATTTTTATCATCAAGACTCCCTTTTTGTTGTGAAGACCCTTGCTTCAGGCAGATTCTGATATGCTTTATTAAATGTCATTAGGTGCTCTGCAAACACACTAACCATATGTACAAAGAATTTCTGAAAGCTTGGTCAGAGTTTTATTACATGAATGCAATATTTTATAAAAAACTGAACACCCCATGAATTATCTTTTCTAAATTGCTCTCCAGGAATGTGCCAGAGAATCACAAATCTTGTAGTCCAGTGGAGGCAAAGATACCACAGATCGGTATCCTTAGGTCCAGCAAGTGTAATCCCACTAGGCACAAACACATGCAATGCACATATAAGGGTGAATACACACCCAGCCATACAGAATAAGACAAACAGGAGCAGTCAGCGCTCAAACACAGACAGCACCAATGGCTTCATCTTGTTCCCCTCCCTGTCTAATCAGACTAAAGGTCTGTTAATGGGAATATACACATGTGTACACATAGGTGCAGTGTGGATCCCTCTAGCAACAAACACTCACTAGCTGCCCTGGAACCCAGTCTCCTCTCCACCTCAGGGTCCCTAGGGTCACTGTACAAAGGAATAAAATGGAGCAGGGCACAATTGGGGCACCCCCATCTGTCGTCATTCCTCTATCCTCCTTTCTCTGTGAACCTTAATATTTCTGCCAGATGTACTAGCAAAATGTACAGAACATATATTTTATTGTGATTTTTTTTTTTTAATAAGGCTGAAGGACCTAACCCTCTGGTTTATTAGGAATATTGAGGGAACGTAAGTCCGCATTTTAAAATACAGCTTTATTTATTAAAATGTTAAAAACATTAGAAAATGGCAATACAGGGCTAAAATAAATGAAAACTATAAATTTAAAAGATATTTTAGCAGGCAATAATAATATTCCTTCAATCTACTTAATGTTTTTAATGTTACTTATTAAATATTATTTTTAAGTTTTAAAAGAGTACACTTCCAAATGAAGCCATCATCCACCACCAACACACACACCACCCCTCCAAGTTAGAAATATATTTCACAATACTATCGTGAAATACTATTTTTCTTTAGATATAATACTCTTATCAGGCTTGGAGTCTGACATTGACTGGTTCTTTCAGGAACTGCTTTAGAAAAGTGCTGTGAACACTGCTGTTTGAATTGTTCCTATTAATTCTGGTAGGCTTCGGATTGTGACCATAGAATTTTCATTATTACCATAAGTTTGCTATTTGATGAAGGAATTCTGTGGACAGCTTACAAAAGCAACCAATGTGTGTGTCACTCACTATGTGTGGAATTGTCCAAAGGATTGCAAAAGACTGACAAGTAGTGACTGTGCCACAATGAAGACTCTCATTTAATCTATTATAGATTATTGTTACATATATTCTGGCACAGTGATGAAAAATAATTTTTTTTTTAATCTCCTCATAATTTATAAACCTTCCTCTTATTCTCTTACTTTATCCCTTTACCATCATCTCCTCAATGAAATGAAAGACCTTTTTTGCCTATTTGTTTTATTTTTTTTACTCTGTCCCCATCCTTTATACTAATCTGTCTTTTTTCTCCTTGTGCTCTATTTCATTTTTACACCTCCTTTATAAATATTCTATGAATTTTTTCCTTTTCTCCCATCTGAAACAGCAATTTTTAAGCTATAAGTTTCCAGCACAACCATTGGAAAGTGAATGCAATTGCTATTCTTTCACAACAAAAATCACAGACCACTTACATAATTTCGGGGTTTTAATCAAGACATGCAAGTCCATACACCCTTGATCTACAGAAACTAAAACTCACCATTTGCAGACATACTGTACCTCCATGTTTCAGCAACAGACACACAAGTGTCAAAGACTAACAGAAACCACAGAATAAGATTAAGAATTATTCTACTATTTCTAACAACAACATCAACTAATGAACATCATTTTCAAAATTGTTCAGCAGGATATCAAAGTAGATTGGCACTTTTTCTAAATCCTATGTGCACCAAAGTCTTCTTTAAATCAGGTTGTGCTGCCAACAGAAATCCTTGTATTTATTCCACAAATGTCAACGTTTTAGGATACTTATTGTCATTTAGTTTTACATTGTCAATTATTCTGCCTGTTGCACAATGCTGGGCAAAGTATTTAACAGCCATCCCATCATTACATATTCAAGACTGAAAATGAAATATGGGAAATAGTTTGTGCAATACTTCCTAATATTGAGATATTGAGAACTGTTCTTCTGCAATGGAATACTTAAATTACAGAGAAAGCATGCAATAAATGTAGCAGCATGATGATTCTCTGATTCATTTTCTTGAAGGTGAACATGTTTTTAATATATTATTGAAGAAAAAACCAAACAAACAGAAACCCCATAACTTGCAAATATTTTTGATTCCTCAACAGACCATATCCTATTGCTATTAGGACTCTGAGTATTTCCCATGTGCTGGAGATTGACTGGTGGTTCAGTGAAAATAAATGATCTTTTTTCTTTTCATTTTTTATGTCATTTTGAGCATTAGTTGTCCATCTCTTCCATTGTTAAGCTGTTGGCAAATTAATATAGACAACATGGTAAATAATAGTAGTCTTTGTACTGTTCCTTAATTATTAAGATAATAACTTATTTCTCTGTTGTTCTCAAACCTCTAATTGAAATGCCACTGTTTTCTTACCTTCAGAGTGGCCAAAATTTTATCCTTTGTTTTTTTTTCTGAGTACCTAATAATGAGAAATACCTTGTAAAAACTATTACTTCCTCTTCATTTTGATTCTTATGAAATAATGAAAAAAGAAAAGTGTAAGTTTAAAACAGATCTCAAAAGTTGTTGTTCCACAATTAATGTTGTGGAAGTGCTAAAGACTTCCTTTTTGTAAGCATGATGCTTCAAGTTAGAAAAAAATGAAGGACTGAGACAATCTAGCTGTCTTAATAAGTACAAATGTGGAAAGAAAGGGAAAAAAAATGTGCTTTCTAAATGAGGAACTGAGACAAACATGGATTCTTCCCTCCAATTTCAGACATCTAAAGAGTAGACCTACATCAAAGATAATTGCCTAGACTCCTGTGGGAAACTGCTTTGACCTAAATGGCTTCAATTTCGATCTCTTTAGCTCATAATGTTGCAGTCTTCTTTCACTTCCTAACCTTCCACCTACATGCCCTTACACACCATGGTAACTACATCTTACCCTCATGTTCCAAAGTCTGCTTAACCATCTTGTTTTGTAATTCCTGCTAGTAGAAGGAAACTCTTGATGACTGTTTAAAATAGCATTAACAAAGTATCCATAAGCATTTCACAATAATGCTCATAGCTTTAAAAGTAACGCTTTTACTTAAATTTCAGAAACTGGGATGGATAAGCAGTCCTATATAAATGGGACTTAAAATTGACTGGACTGATTGGCAGCCCTCAGTAAGCAGAGATACACCAAGATGGAGCCCAACAATGAACTGATGCTGAATAATAGGGACAAATTTAAATGCCAGTGTTAATCCAGAGAGACTCTGCTGGAAGAAATATATTGAACTTCAGTTCAACAGAAGGAATTCTTATAATTTCCCTTTTCATATTTCTGGGGAAGACGTACCTTGAACAAAATCTCTTCCCCCTGCCCAGGCTGATATAAGAATGATGTTGAATGTCCAGACTCAGTTACTGTGGTAGTTAAGAACCTGAGCATGTGATGTTAAAGAAGAGGGTTACTTAGCTCAGTGAGCAGAGGGGACAATGCAAAACCTACCTAAATCTTCTTGAAGAAACAAAATGATGAAACCAAACTGTTCTTGTTAATGACAAGCAAAACAAAAATGGGCAATTTTTGTGGTTTTTGTGGTTTGCATTGAACAGTAGGAAACAAAAAATTCTTCACTGGAAGATGAGTGAAGAAGTGCTGAAAAGTCTAGCCAGGGAGATTGTGGAGATGCACATCATTCAAGGTCATAGTCCTGGCTAGAGAGTCTTGGCCATAAGTACTCATCTAAACAGTCTAGCAAAAATTGGAGCCTTGGTTAGACTTTTATGTGGGTGAACTGATCTTGAGTGGCAATCATTAGTGACAGTACTCTTTCAGGCAGAAAGTAGGACTCAGAGATATCCTGAAGCTTCTTTCCATGATCATTTATATGCTTCTATTATTTTAGGATTATTTTATTTGTTATTACTTTTTGCAAAACTATTACTCATTTTAATGTAACCTTTCACCACAAATAGTTGCACCTTCACCTTCATGTATGAAATATATGGTGTTCCTCATAAGGGGAGAAAGAGCACAAGAGAGAATTAAAGGTAGAATATGCAAGTCCTTCACAGGTGGAAAAACTATTCTATATATTATTTTTTGGAAGAAAAACAACAGAGCAGAGGTGACAGAAAAACATTGTCCAAAGGAACTGCAGTTTGATTAACCTAATACCAGAGTAACTGAACAGTTATTTAGGAGTTTTTACTAAAAATAATGAAAGTTAAAAATTACTGCTAATGCTTTCAGAAATATCTAATGAAAATTAAGCCTCATCAAGTACCTTTTTTTCCTTCTATTTATTTGTTTCTGGACAGATTATAAAGGTGTATAATAAAGTGTGATGACATAAAATGCATCTAATTAGGAATATATTGTAATTTTACATATATCTATTCAATTGAGTTAATCAGTACTTTTAGGTTAAAAATAGCCTTGCTGACAGATCTCCAAATGCAGTCGTTGGAGCAGAAAACTGCTCTTTTCTCTTTCCCAATGCTTTCACTACTACCCAGTTTATAAAATGTCTCTGCAATAAAATTTTCATGTGACACACATTTATAGGCCAGTAAATAAAAAACAGTTATAAATTTTATGGAGTGATCCAAACTATTCCAATAAATGAGCAGCGTTGAGCCAAACATATTTTAGTAGAAGAATCTTAATATAATAACACTTTTGGTGGAAAGAACATAAACAATGTTTTTAGGACAGGGAACTTCAGGCAAGGTTAACAACAACTCAGAGAATAATTTGAGGGTGTTCATAAATGGCCATTTTGCCACAAATTCTATGGTCAGTGTTGTAGATGGTTTAAAGGTTACTGTAGTCCTTCAGAGACTAACTTTTTTTTTAATTGAGAGGAAGAGAGTTGGAAAGCTTGTTTCTACAATGTTGTGTCTGATTCAGATTACAAAACTTCAACAAGTATAGAAGACTGTCAACAGACGAAACATAAGAAGTATTTCAATACCAGGAGAAGGCCTTAGCTGTGAGACTTGAAGGCTTCAGTCTGATCATTTTGGGAAAGAGAAGTGTGTGAAATGTAACTTGGTCACTATGCACAATGTATAAGCAATCACAATCCTTTTTTAAGTCTTGCAGATAAAAGGATGATATGATCCAATGCCTTGAATTTAAGGTTAGATAAAATTAAGCTGTAAAGAAGATATGATTTCCTAGCAGTGAAGATAATTAAACATTGAAACCCTCACCACAGGTGGTTGTCGATAAGCCAAGAACTGGAATTTAAAATGAGATCAGATAGCTTTCAAGAAACACAATTTTGACTTTTGGAATCATTCTGCAATATGCATACACAGAAGGTAACTTTTGATGATCATAGATTTACTTTCGGTATTGATGTTTGAACATAGGTTTGCACATGAAGTGAATAGAATGTTATAATTAAATACATTGAAAAGGCATTAGGACACAAATATTTAACTGCATGCAGTGCTCTCTTCTAATCTGATCCAGGAAGAGAGTGTCTACTGCTGTTACATCTAAAATCTATTTAGTTAGCTTAGTATCCTATCCTTAAGTGGAAAAACATGGTTTTACTTTTTATGAGAGCTTGTTTATAAGCTGAGCAGGTTTATAAACTCCTCAAAGAATAGATGTTCTATACAGCTAAAGTACATGGTATGTGTGTTCCGTAACAGTAAGAAAATATAGGTCAGAGACTAAATATGTCATTGTTGCAACTCTTCTGATTCATCCAATAACAATTATTATTTAATGAAGTTTATCTCATTAGAGGAAGTATGCTTTCTCTGACCTTTTTCTGGCTTACATACCTGTAGAAACCCTACTTATTATTCTTTACATTCTTTGACAAGTTCAGATCCAGATGCACCTTTGCCTTTGAGACCCAATCCCCCACAACCAGGCAGCATCCCTATAGTCTTCCCAGGGCACCTGCCCCTCTTCCACTGCCTGTGCAATTCCCTCTGCCCCTTAGCTTAGACAGCAGGCCTTGATTCAGCCGTGCTGGTCTTTTGCCTTCCTTTCCTGATTTCTTACCCCTGGGAACCTAGAGCTCATATACTCTATGAAAAGTTCAGCCAATATGAGAGGTCTGTCTACAGGAAATTAAGTTCAATTCTTCTTTATTAATCTAGAAAATGGAATCTTTGATCCACCATGGACTTTGATCTAAGGACTTGTTTGCGTTGCGTATTTTGTCCCTTTTTTATCTCCTACATTTTTTTTCTTAAACAATGAAACACTCAGCAAAGTTACCTCCAGAGGCTGTGACAAAATGTAGACAATCAAATACAAATTTTCTTGACTTTCAGCTTTGAATTCGTATGTATATATTTTTGGTCCTTATTTGTGTTAGACTCTTTTCAGTGTAAATCTCAACTGATTTTGCTTTCACTTTTGATAAGGTGGATAATGATCAAGAATATTCATTCTTCTCAATTTGTACTTTTGGCAAGCAGGATGCTTTTAGTGACTCACAGTAAATGTGGGTGCAATTTTACCCCATTACAAGTTTCTAAAAGTTAAGATGTTCAGGGCATGATAAGGATCTCAATTCCCTGTGAGTGATGGAGAGAACCAAGTGATGCTCCAGTTCATTCAAATCAGGGTGATCGTTTTATTCTTTTAGTCACATTTTCAAACCTGAAATGTCCTGAAGATGGCTATACATTCTCTCAAGCTTAAAATGCATCCACAAAGACACAGAGTTCATTGTTTTTTATGGAGATAAGAACTTTTGACAAACTCTGACATTTGCTGAATAGCACATTTTAATTTTAAGTCACACACTGTTATTCTATAACTGAATTAAATCTGAAGTAATGTATCTGGCAGGCTGCCCAGGGTTTCTGAATATTGATAAACATTAGACTTTAGCTAGATTGGTTTTTCTTCCCATAAACTGATAGCTTTTTTACTGAAATCCTAATTCAGAGAAAAAGACAGCATACTAACAATCATATAAACAGGTTGGCATTGACAGAGAACAGTAGGACAAACAAAATGGGTACAAGGAAAAAAAGGAATTAAGAATGATAGTAGTTTTCAGAGTCATTAGAATATCTTAATGTTTAGTGGTATTATCATACACATCTGGGGGTTTTTAGTTGGCTTTAGTTTTAAGAATTTTGAGGTCAGATCTGTGAAAGGAAGATGGACAAGAGAATGTTATCTTAGGCAATAATGGGTAAAAATTTGCAAACTGTGTGAAGCTAAGAAAGCACAAAACTTTTATATGCTAATGTGACATCTTAGTTGCATAAGTAGCAAGTAAATATTTGATAAATGTAAATATTTTGGGACAATAGTCTTGATGTTAATAAATGCCCAGTATTGTGTAACTAAAGTTGACTGTCCCATAGATTATGTATTTTTGTCTTAACTTAGGTCAAAGTTTCAGTGATCTGAAGATTTAAAAATTACTGACTGATAAGGTGACAATTTCTACTTGATTTCTTACGCAATGTTTCCTAGTAAATGGCTCAGACAACAATCCATTATTCTTACTATCAAAGGTTAATGAATTAGCAAAAAAATATATTGACTCTGAATAATGGTATCAAAATTATTCAGTAAAGAGAAAATCATAGGAAGTGATGATAATGAATAAAGTTGTTCATGGCCATTAAAAGATAAAATAAACAATTTTTTTATACATATGAGCAGAAGATGTACTGAGATATAATCCTAATAACAAAAAATATATGAAAATAATCTAGATTGACCTAGATTTACAAAAATTGTTTCAGGGAGGAGAAAAAAGAAAAAAAAAATCTATATGCTTCAGTGAAACTATTTGGTTGAATGTACAGACTAAACACAGATATGATGCAAATAAAGTGATTAGAATCAACTACCAGTATGCTGCATGGTAGGTCAGATTCATCTTATCCTTTTCAGCAAAATGTAATCATATGAAGATGACTTCCTGAGCTAATTGCTGCTCAGGGAAATGAATCATGTTTTTCTTTAAGGGTTCATAAAAAGCCATGAAGATAAAATGTGAGGCCATTTTTCAAAGAGTCAGTCTCAGTCTAGATGTTGAGCACTTCTGGAAACCATGTATGAGTCATAAGGTTTTGATCATCTTTACCCAAGTTTTGATGCATATTTGGCATCCTGAGATTTGAATGTATTTTGTAATGGTGGCATGTACTGTGTGTACTACACATCTAAACCAATATAATGGCTGGGTAAGGGGAACCTAGAAAGAGATTTAGTATTTTTGTGATTAGAATTCTGTATACTTAAGTTTGACAAGTTACTGTGGGGTACTATGGGACTGGCTTTAACATATTATTCTCAGCACAGTCAAGCTATAATTCTCAATTCTGCCAGCTGAGGCTGTGTTTGCAATCTAAACTCCATGTTTTGTAGTTAGTTTTCTAAAGGAATCCAAATCAAATTAGGTGTCTCCTGCATAGATTTTGGTATCTCATTTCCCTTGAATGAAACACTTTCTCTTGCTGTGTTAGGAAGCCTCCTCTAAACCTACATCAACCTTCTAAAAGACAAAGAAATTTGCTTAAAAGAAAATATAAGGTAGAGTGTTTTTCCCCAAACATTTTTTTTAAATATTGTATACACAGTCTGAAGCATTATACCAGCATGTGTGATCTTTGACTCTTCCATAATGCTAAAGATGTATCTCAGAAACTATAGGACACAGAATTATTTTGCTTTAGAAAAAAAAAATAGAAAATAATTTACAAATCTACATTTCAACTTACAGTTGCTCACATGTTGTCAAGAAATTTTGATTAGCAAATCTATTGTTGTCATGGTCTTGTTGAATGAAGAATATGTGTTCACTACCCAGTTAAATAGAGTTTTTGTCTAGGTATTAGTGAAAGAGTATACAAAGATGTCTGGGTTACAGAGAAGGGAGAGAAGTTTAGTGCTGTGTGGAAGGTGCACCAGAAGGTGAGGGGGAAGGGCAGTGGCTTATTTGGAGTTTAATATCCTTCAGGTGTTAAAACCAGCATGTCTGATTGGAGCCCAATGTGGGTCTCAAGAGAGAGGTCAAGATAAAAATTTTGATCAAAGCATTTCTGTTTCAGGTACAGAACACTTGCTTCACATCAGTGGCCTGATCTAATTACCTTGTGGCAGAAGAAGTTCTGAAAAGTCATAATATACACAGATAAATTGAAGCCATCTCATGTCTCAACTTAGTAAGGACTGTCACTGGTTTAAACAAAATGCCCTATGCATTCATGTGCTTTGTGCATTCTATGACTTGTATATTGTGATAAACTATGAAACTAACTCACTTCTAAAATGCCCAGTTACACATACCTAATGCAAATTATACACGAAGGCCACATAAAACAATATTGGCAAAGTTTCACGAAAACAGGGTGATAAGCACTAGCAGCAATATACATATAAAATGAGACAGAATGGGGCAGATCTAGAGGTGTGGATAACAAGGGCTCCAGCTGTCATTCTTGAAGGAAAGATTTGCTCATTTAAAAAAATGTAAGATTTTAAAAATAGCATTGTATTGTGTGATGGATTTGCAAACTCTGTCATTTAGGAGGGATGGAGAAATGTTTTGCTGCCAGGTCATAACATTTCACCACTGCCAGAACTACTTCATCACGCTGATCTCTGCTGTACAGGACACAGTACTATGTGTACAAGTCCTCTAATGTAGTCCTTTCTATGGGATACACTTCTGCAGGAATTTCTCCAGAAAGGGTCCTTTCCAAAAGGAACAGTCCTTCAGGAACAGATTTATCCAGTGTGGGTACCCCATGGGACTAAGTTCCTGACAGAAAACTTGCCCCTGCATAGGCTTTCCATGACCTGCCTTGTGGATGTCTGCTCTGGTGTGGTTATTCATGGACTCCAGGAAAACAGCCTGCTTCACCATGGTCTTCTTCTTGGGCGTGAGGGGAACGTTTGTTTTTATGCCTAGAGCACCTCCTCCCCTCCTTCACTGACCAAAGTTTCTGCTGGGCTGTTTCTCTCAGATTTTTCATTTTCTTGCACAGCTACTGCACAGTGTTTTTTTACCCTTTCTTAGATATGTTATCAGAAATATGACAACAGCATTGCTGGTGGGATAAGCTTTGGCCAGTGGTGGCTCTGTTTGGGATCCACCTGGAATGGTCTGTGCCCAACATGCGGGTATCTCATAGTCTCTTCTCACACAGGACACTCCTGCAGCTCTTGCTACCAAAACCTTGCCATATAAACCCAGTACAGGACTGAAATAAATGTTTTTTAATAATGAATATCAGTAGTTGTATTGGTTTGAAAACAAATCAGTGAGAGATCGTAAGTCAGGGTTAAAATGTAATAGGAAAAAATTAAAAATAAGTGAAATAATACAAGAAAAAAGCACTGACAAAGTCAGATACAACCTGACACCCTGTTAGGGTGGTGGTAGCAGCCCAGATGAAGTAGCTCAGTTGAAGCAGTGATCCTATGGAAGGTCTGGTCTCCAGCTGAAGGTCCAGTGATAGCTCTTGTCCTCATGGGGACCTAGTAGACAGGGCCCCCTTAGGCAGCTCCAAGGCCAGGTTATACCCAGGTGGGAATGCTTGTCTCCTCCCTCCTGGGTGGAGCATCTCACAATAGGATGAGATAAGTCCATGAGCCATGCAGTGGTTTCTTGCTGGCCATTGTCTGTTATCAGGGGTGGGTCACAGCAGGAGATAACAGCTAATGGCCCACAGCTGGTGGTAACAGAATACATCTATATTGTAACCTGGGACAGTAATCTATCCTGAATAAAATCAAGATGCAAAGAATATTAGAGTACTAAGAAGCAAAAGTGTTTTGAAGTTCCTCTACCTCACTGTATTCTTCACAGTCCAGTTCCTCATAAAAGATAAAGAAATCTGAAAAGATTTGCACAGTCTGGCTCAGTTCTGCTGTCACTGAGCTCGTTTCTACAACTTGCTCAGGCTTGTGCATGTTGTGTTGAAGAAATCCGGGATCAGTGGGAAAGTTTTACTTTGCTTCCCTTGCATAAAGCTCATAAGACTCTGTCTTTCTTCAGACAAAACCTAAGGAGTGAAAAGCTTTTATAAATTCCCATGGGTCAGATTTTAGTATGAATTTTCTAGAGAAACACATGATATCAGAAATTATCTTCAGGGCAGAATTGTAGTTTCAAAAATATATATTAAACAAATGCTGTTAATAAATAGTAGAGCCCAGTTATTCCACAGTGTTGTGGCACGTTCCTTTATCAAATAGTTACTACAATAAAACATGATACATTTTTAGACATTGTGTGGGTAAATATCAAAACTGTAATAGAGAAGCTGTACAAAAAGAAGTTTGGAAAATGTGGTTAGACCTTGGTCAAGAAGAAGAGATATGTTGCAAAAGATTTCAGATTAACTGGGGGGAAAAAAAGGAGGAAAAATATTAAAAAGAGAGACATTAATGAAACAACTGGATAAGGGATTGAAGGATATAATTAATAGACAATATGATTCAGTCAAAGATTCAGTGATCACTTGCAGCTAACATTCCAAGAAAGGGAAAAGTTTGCAAGGTCACCTATTCTCAGGGAGCTGCATTTTGACTGGAATCAGTGCACAGAAGGCTTACAAAATAATAAGGATAATGGAGAGTTATCTTGATGGCAGAAATAAAAGCTTTGGCTCATTAAACCTGGAAAATTAAGGTCCAATTCTTACATGACTGTTCAAGCTAAATACATCGCGTGGGGGATGGTGTCTGGAAAAGCAGAAAAGATAAACACTAGGAAGATAAGTGAACTATTTAAACTAAAATTAATAAGAACAAATGGGTATCAACTGGCCATGAATAAACGTAGAATAAAAATTAAATGCCTTATTTACTATCAGAGTAGTTATGGAAGTTCTCTAATGGATGGAGATTTCTTCAACTATTGTTAAGAAGCTTGCTTAGTTTATAAATTGCATTGTATAATATGCTTGCTCATGAAAGAAGAGGACTACATCCAGCATCTCAGGAAGACTTCTTCAGTTCAGCATCCCAACCTCTTGACAGGAGAGCAGTTCACAGTACCAAAAGCTCACTCCCACCCCACCCCCAGCATACAGTGTAAAATAGGGACTTCATCCTCTTTCCCAAAGCATGTACACATCTCCCTGGAGCTAGTAAATAGTGTGCATCACAAGTGCTGTTAATACATTCGTAATATTCCTACCTGAATTAATTGCCTTAAATCTCACTGAAACTCATTTTTCTTTGCATCTTTTATAGCTGAGCTATCACGTTACATGGTAGGTAAGCTGCCTTTAAGTTGATGTGGACTAAGTTTTCTTCTGTAGCTCTGTGTAAAACCTAGCATATACTTGTTACAAATTCCAAAAAATAAATGAAGAATTAACAAATTCACAGTCTGTATGTAAAAGATGAAGTAAAATTAAAATCACGTTTGTCCACTGTAAGTGAATTTTAAGTCTGTTGTGGAAAACCCATAGAATTACTGCCAGTACTGGAAAATAATTTTGTGTTTTATGGATCCGGAGTTGGTTCTCAAATTGTACATAGACTTCTAAAAATGGGATGAAATTTCACAACTCAAAAAGCTGGATTCTGCACCTAGGACAGAGAAATGATGTGCCCAGGGTTCCATCCCATAGTAATAAATGTGCATACAGTTTGTAACAAACAAAGAAAATTATATTCATAAGCATTGCAAAGGCAAGACAGCATCACAGAAGAGGAATAACTCAGGGATCCCTGAATGATTAGAATCAGGTTTACTTATTATACCTCAATATATTTAACTTTAATATTGGAGCAAGTCCAGAGTAGTGCCATGAAGTTTATAAGTGCACTGAAAGCCCTCCCCTACAGAGACAGGCTAAGAAAGATGGGGTGCTTCAGCCTGGAGAAGAGAAGGTTGTGTGGAAACCTCATAGCATCTTCCAGTATCTGAAGGTGACGTATAGGGAAGCCAGAGAGGGACTCTTCATCGGGAACCGTAGTGACAGGACAAGGAGTAAAATACAAACTGAATCAGGGGAAATTTAGGTAAGATATTAGGAAGAAATTCTTTATTATGAGGGTGATGAATACTGCAACATGTTGCTCAGGGAGGTTGTGGGTTCCCCAACCCTGTCAGTGTTCAAGGCCAGGTAGGATAAGGCCTTGAGCAACCTGGTCTAGTGTGAGGTATCCCTGCTCATGGCAGGGGGGTTGGGACTATATGACCTTTAAGGTCCGTTCCAACCCCTTAATATGTTATGATTCATTCTATATATACTTGCACGTTTTTTTGAAAGTAAATATCAGCTTAGGTTCCATGAGCTAATTTAGATCTATCAGGCAACTCTTCTAACACTAAGCTGGGAGTGTGTGTTGATCTGTTGGAGGGTAGGAGGACTCTGCAGAGAGACCTGGAATGGTTGGATAGATTGGCTGAGTCCAATAGGATGAAGTTTAACCAGTCCAAGTGCCAAGTCCTGCATTTTGGCCGCAATAACCCCCTGCAACGCTATAGGCTGGGGACAGAGTGGCTGGAGAGTGCCCAGGCAGAAAGAGACTTGGGAGTACTCGTTGACAGCCGACTCAACATGAGTCAGCAGTGTGCCCAGGTGGCCAAAAAGGCCAATGGTATCCTGGCCTGTATCAGGAATAGTGTGGCCAGCAGGAGCAGGGAAGTCATCCTTCCCCTATACTCGGCACTGGTGAGGCCGCACCTTGAGTGCTGTGTCCAGTTCTGGGCCCCTCAGTTCAGGAAGGACGTGGAGACACTTGAGCGTGTCCAGAGGAGGGCGACAAGGCTGGTGAGGGGCTTGGAACACAAGCCCTATGAGGAACGGCTGAGGGAGCTGGGGTTGTTTAGCCTGGAGAAAAGGAGACTCAGAGGCGACCTTATCACTCTCTACAACTTCTTGAAAGGTGGTTGTAGTTAGGTGAGGGTTGGTCTCTTTTTCCGGGCAACAACTGACAGAACAAGAGGACACAGTCTTAAGTTGCGCCAAGGGAAATATAGGTTGGATATTAGGAGAAACTTTTTTACAGAAAGATTGATAAAATATTGGAATGGTTTACTTGGGGAGGTGGTGGAATCACCATCCCTGGACGTGTTTAAAAAGAGATTGGATGTAGCACTCAGTGCCATGGTTTAGTTTAGTTGAGGTGTTAGGACAGAGGTTGCACTCGATGATCTTGGACGTCTCTTCCAACCTGGTAATTCTGTGATTCTGTGATTCTGTAATGTTTTTTTTTAATCTTCAAGGGATATTTTCTATTAGTCTAGAAGTCACAGAATTTCAGGAGACTTTTCTTATGGAGTAAATACTAATACAGAAAGAGAGAAACTAAATACTACAAATCCTTGTACTTTTCAGTGTAAAACCCCAGAGTCTACCTTTAGGGGAGAAGAGACTTGGCAAATAGTATTTCTTCTAGTTCTCGGCAGAAGTGATCATGACCTTGGGGCAGACATTTATTTTTCCCTACCTGAGCATCCCTAACCATTGAATAAGAGATTCTGTTTATCCCCTTTTCTGCAATCATGAAGACTGAATTCCAAATAAAGCACTGCATGAGGGTATACAGTATGATAAATCATGCATGAGTGTTATTGCTTGGGAACTTGATTATTTATATATTTGCATATTCTTTTTTTCTTGGTCTTTTTTAAAGTAGTCTAAATGTTTACATTTTCTTTTTAATTTTAAGGAATTTGCAGCTGGAAACTGAAAAATGGCAGAAGATCCATTATAGAAAGCAATGAAAGACATTTCATTGTAGGCAAATAGAAATGTTATCACCACAGTAATGTAATAAAGAAAATAATCCTTTACTAGCCCTAACAAACAACTTTTAATATAACCAAACACTTGATTATACATTCACTGAGACTCTCCTGTTTGTTCAACAACTAACTTGTAATGGCATGTGGATTATAATTAAAGCTGGCAAACGGTCTGCTGTGCAAATAACAACTGTAGTTGCCATAGGAAGATTTGAAAATGTGGTGAGAAGAATATACCATAAAAAATAGGCATTATGATGATTATACTGTGTTGTCATGTTTTGAGCCATCACTCTTTGATTTGACCAAGTTTTCTTATGAAGGTAAATTTAAAAAACCTCAATAATCAAAAAAGGAAGCAATTTTCTCCTTTTAGGGTTTTAAAGAATAATTCAGTACAACCTTATTTTCTTTTTCTAAACTTTGGTTATATATGTTTTTTTCAATTTTTATTATAGCTCAACTTTAATTGGACTCACAAATTTCTGAATACTGCTACAGACACTAAAAATTCAAATACAGCAAAAGTAATAAATTTCTTGCTTTACAAGAGGAACTCTAAAGGTATTTTCATGTATATAGATACATTAATTTTTTTCTTTTTGGTGTCAGAATTGTGCTTTCAAAGAAAATCCTTCAATTAATTCCACTCATCATGGCTGAAATAAAATTAAAAGATGCACCAAAAAGTACTGTTTAATGCTCCAGTTGCTAAAGGACATTCAGTCTATGGGATCAGACCAGAGCTATCACAAAATTTCTGCTATGAAATGCCTGTGTCAGTCTGCAGCATCACCAAAATTGCCTCAAAACACAAATTGTCTGCAGCCAGCAAGACTTTGTCACAGGTTAGCCATTCTCAGAATACATCACTCTGAACAAAAGTGCAATGCTCTGATAGAACTTTTCCCCTTTCCTGCTTGCAGAAGAGCAGAATAGCTATCTGTTTCTTTGTCAGGATTAATACAATCATTTCAGATTCTTGTGTGAAGTAATTTGAAGCAGTACAGTACAGGAAACTACTTTTCTACTTTATTAAAAAAAATTGAATTATTTCAGAAATTTTTTCCAAAGATTCAAGAACATTGCTAAAAATATGATGGTTTTATTATATTTCAATTCATGGGGTCTTAGCATACTGACCCACAAATTGGGTTTTCAATTTATTTCTGTTCAGTTTCAGCTGAGTATTTGCTGGCATTTCTAAGACACAGAGTTAAGTGTAATCTCCCCTTCAAACCTTAGTGTTGGAGCCAGAACTTCCTCTACTCTGCAATACTACTCTTAGAGTTGGTGCATGTGACTTGCCTTTGAGAAATTGCAAAACTCTTTTTCTTTTGAAGTGCTGGTACTGCCAATTAGCAAATGTTGTCCTTGTTGACCAATAGGTAACTGATTGTAGTTCTTTCCAGTAACAGAAATCATCTTCTCTCTAAGAGGAATCATATTCATGTTCTCCACTTCCCAAGAACATATCCAAATTATCCATATATTGTAGTCAGGAAGTAATTTATAAGTGATACTGGACATCTTTTGTCTGTCAAACTTTTGTGGCCAGCGTTCTGGGTTTTGAGGTTTTTTAAAATTTTCTGATGCTATGTATGGGTAAGTTTCAGATACCAGTTTTGAACTTCGTTACTTAACATTCTTTGGGCCTGTTTGTGAAATATCCATGGTATCCTTAGGATATTTAAGACTCCAATGTTTAGCTTTATTCTTGGCTGGGATAGAGGAGTAACTTCTCCTCATGTAGCTTGTATGGTGTTATGATTTGGATTTGTCAAGAAACAGTGTTGATAGCACAGGGATGTTTTCATTATTTAATTATTTAGTGCTTATAGGGCATCAAGGCCTTTCCTACTTCTCATGTTGCCCCACCACTGTACATGCCGGGGGTGCACAAGGATTTCAGAGGAAACACATCTGTGACAGGTGACACAAACTGAAGCTGGGGGAAGAAGGAGGAAGGGATGCTTGGAGTGGCGGCGTTTTCTTTCCAAGTAACTTACACATGATGGAGCCTGGCTTTCCTGCTTGCCCGTGAGAAGAGGCGAATAAATTCCTTGGTTTAGTTTGCTTGCATGCACAGCTCTTATTAATTTCTTAAACTGGCTTTACCTCTGCCCTTGAGTTTTTCCACTTTTACTCTTTGGATTCTCTCCCCTATCCCACTTGGGGAAGTGAGCAAGTGTCTGTGTGGTGCTGAGCTGCCCATCAGCACTAAACCACGTTAGGCAGTTGTGTTCCTTAGTGCTCAGTAAAGAGGTTTGCTGTAGAATACCCAGCATGACTTCCAGTTGGTTTGGGTCTGATTTTTTTTTTTTTTGGTGTTTTCAGGACAGCTATCCAGGGAAGCACAAAATTGCAACTGCAGAAACAGATGGTCACATGATGAAAAGTAGTTACTGAAACCTAATATAATACCGAGTACATTTTAAATGTAAATCCTGATAGTGTTAAATAGTGGTGCCAGCTGTTTCAGCCTGCAGACTGCACTTATTGGTGTACCCTGGGAATCAGCAGGTGCTGCTTGCTCTGCTAGTATCAAATTATGAACACAAAGTTTTAAATGGACATTTCAGCTGTCTATTGCTCTGGGACTAGAACTATATGAGAAAATGAAATACGAAAACCTGAAGCAGGAGATATGTTAATGGAAAGTTTTAGTTTTACTAAATTAAAATAAGAATTTGGAGTTCAATCCCTTTCCCATTCATTTTTTCCCCAACCTTTTCTACTGCATATTTATCTGTGCATATTTTTATATGTAAATATGATCACTTTTTGCAATAATCAAATGTAAATTGCTACATATAGGTTGCTATGTTTTTCTATAAAATCCACAGTCACAACTGCCACTGTTCTACAAATTCTGTTATGGTGAGTTGACCCTGTCTGGATGCCAGGTGACTACCAAGCTGCTCTATCACTCCCCTCCACAACTGGATAAGGGAGAGAAAATGTAATGAAAGGTTCATGAGTTGAGATAAGGACAGGGAGAAATCACAAACCGATTACTATCAATGGCAAAACACGCTTTAATTGAATTTATTACCAATTGGAATCAGAGCAGACTTAAAACACCTTCTCCCCACCCCTCCCTCCTTCTTGGGCTCCACCTCCTCTCCTCCAGCAGTGTAGGAAGACAGAGAATGGGGGTTATAGTCAGTTCATCACGGATCGTTTCTGCCTCTGCCCAGGGAGAAGAGTATTTTCTCTGCTCCAATGTAGAGTTCCTCCCATGGGAGACAGTTCTCCATTAACTTCTCCAAGGTGAGTTCTTTCCACAGGCTACAGTTCACAAACTGCTGCTATGTGGGTCACATTTCCACAGGGTGCAGTCCTTCTAAAACAGCCTGCTCCAGCATGGGTCCCCCAGGGGATCGCAAGTCCTACTAAGAAACCTGCTCCAGCATGGGCTCCCCTCTCCACAGGTTTGCAGGTCCCTGCCTGAAGCCTGCTCCAGTGCAGGCTACCCATGGGGTCACAGCCTTCTTTTGGGCATCCACCTGCTCTGGTGTGGGTCTCCTGCATGGCTGCTGGTGGATCTCTGCATCCCTGTGGACCTCCATTGGCTGTGGGGGCACAGCTGCTTCACCATAGACTACAGGGTAATCTCAGGGGGTGCTGGTGCACCTCCTTCTCCACTGACCTTGGTGTCCGTAGAGCTGTTCATCTGACATATTCTCACCTTGTTCTTCTCTGAGAACAATTAGTTATGCACTGTATCTTTTGGTTTTCTCCTTAAATATGTGTCTTGGTTCCAGACAGGATGGACTTAAATTTTGTGGTAGCCAGAAGGGGGCATGGCTAAGACCTGGAGTTTATTCTATACAAGCTCACATCATTTTCCAGAGGTGGGGAAAGGTCTCCCTTCTGGGTCACATAGTGTGGCAGAGGGAGCAGTCAGGCATTGTCAGGGGTTTTCCATGAGGGATAAGCAATAGTGTGTAAAACATTCACCTTTTTTCTTGTACACTCTATCATTAGCATTGTTGCTGTTACCGTTCATTTTCTTGTTTCACTATGTTTTCAGCGAATTGTTTTCATCTCAACCAGTGATTTTTATCTTTTGTGCATCCGATTTTTCTCTTCAGCCCACTGCAGCAGGAGGGCGAGCAGGAGGCAGAGTGATCAAGTGGCACATGGTTTGGAGTGTTTCAGTGGGAACTAAAAACTGAGGAATATGTTTCCTAAAATATGACAATATTTTATCACAGAGGTACCTCTGCCATCTCTGATTGGCTCGGCCTTGGACAGCAAAGGATTTGTCATGGAACCAGCTGGCATTGGCTCTGTCAAAGAGAAAGCTTCTGCCAGCTTCTCACAGAAGCCACCCCTGTAGCACCACGCCCACTACCAAAACCTGGAGACACAAACCAAATATATTCTACTTCTCAACCACACAAAAAAGCCCTGGCCCATGACTTATGATAAACGTGACTCAGTAAAACGCAAAACATCCCTGTGTTACCAACATTTTTATCACCTTGATCCAAAACATAGCACTGTATCAGCTACTGAGAAGAAATTAATTCTATCCCAGCCGAAAGCAGGACAATGGTAAAAAGAAAATCTGTATTGTCTTAGTCTGATCTAATTTTCACACATTTTAATGTATGTTAATACATCAAGGTGTAGTAAAAGCCACACAGGTGCTACCCAGGAGCATGACAGCATGTAAATAACTATATTAGGCCAAACAGAAAAAAAAATCAGAAACAAAATCCCAAACATCCCAAAACCCCATCAAAATTTCTCATTGAGGAAGGTGTTGTCATTGAAACTAATAATTCAAGTTGATTCTAAACAACAGTGTTGAGACTTTATTTTGTATTTTCTAACAGTATCTTATAGCTGCTTATAGTAGCTCAATTTTTTTCTTAGGAACCATGAAGAATTCACTAGAGTACAAGGAGAGGAATCAAACCCTGAAACTTCTGTCTTAATGATTGTTACAGAATAGTAATGCACTTTTCAGTGAAAGATAAAATTTTATTGTCCTAGGTTACAATATAGATGTATGCTATTACCACCAGCTGTGGGCCATTAGCTGTTATCTCCTGCTATGACCCACCCCTGATAACAGACAATGGCCAGCAAGAAACCACTGCAGGACTCATGGACTTATCTCATCCTATTGTGAGATGCTCCACCCAGGAGGGAGGAGCCAAGCATTCCCCACCTGGATATAACCTGGCCTTGGAGCTGCCTAAGGGAGCCCTGTCTACTGGGTTCCCAGAGGATAAGAGCCACCACTTCAGCTGGAGAACAGACCTTCCACAGGATCACTGCTTCAACTGAGCTACTTCATTTGGACTGCTACCACCACCCTAACAGGGTGTCAGGTTGTATCTGACTTTGTCAGTGCTTTTTTTTTTTTTTTTCCCCTTTCCCTTATATTATTTCACTTATTTGTAATTTTTTTTCCTATTACATTTTAACCCTGACTTACGATCTCCCTCTGGTTTGTTTTCAAACCAATACATTTATATATGTGCCTCTTTTTGAAGAAATATGGATTTCTTAAATATCATACAGAATGACTTCTTTTACCCAGGGACAAAAAAGAAAAATTGTACCTATGAACCTTACAGTTTTGCAATGACTACTTTTGGGATGCATAGGGAAAAAAATCCCAGAATACAAATTCAACTCTTTCTCAGTCATTGTTTAAGCGGCTTGCCTAGTGTCATAACAATTTTGTCTCATTCTTTATGACTCCACTGCTCTTGTCAATCACATTTAAGCACACTACAATAGTGTCAGCTTTTATTTTTAGAACCTTCATGCCCTGAAGTAGTGTATGCTCCAAATATTGCATGCAGTTCCCTGGTGACACTGTTCTGAGAATCAAAAAACAGATCAACCTTGGATTCATCTGGAGGTGATGAGGAGGTTCTGGTAGCACTGTGTTTCTACTTAGATATGAATGTTTTCTTATTTGTCTGATTATTCTTTCAGGCACTTAAATATGAAAAAATGCATTTTTGGAGGGATGGAAGATATTTTTAAATATAGACTGAATTTGACTAAAATAGGTCCAGTTAAAATAAAAATAATAAAAATATCAATACACTTGTGCTGAAGGAAATTTTCCAGAAATATAGAAACCTTGTGACATCCAAATGAAACTTTTGAAGTTGAATTAGCCTTTTTCTTGCTGTAGACATAATTAATTTAATAATAGGAAAAATGCAGAAGTGGAAAAACTTCATTACTTCCTTTATGAAAAAGAATCAGAAATGTCACTTCATTCCATCAGTGATATGTGACATCAAGACAGTATGTGTAAATATGCTTTGCAAAGATTTGTGTGTGTGCATGTTTTCATTTGTTCAAGTTACGGAAGTACATTTGGTTTGACCAGAACTATTTCCTGTCATTTGATTACCCTAAACACTACAGTGTTTGCTCAACTTTATAACCAGTAATTTTTTTGCACAATGAAAGGAAGCATTTTCTCAACAGACATCATTGACAATCCATATTTGGAAATGTTTTATTTATTGTTTCTTTGCTTAGAATTAGCAAATGGTTAATTAAAGTCATAAAAAGAATGATTGTGGGAAAAGAGATTGACTTATTTTCTTTAAACAAAAACCATCTGTTATGCCATAGAGTTAACAGTAACACCACTTTTTCTTCTCCACACTGCAAGGCTGTCATCATCCCTTGTTTTCAGGAAGAGGACGGTCTTCCCTAAAGAAAACAACAGTCACAATCTATTTGTGGTTTGGTTGGCAAGATTCTCTAGTCAAAGTTGACCCAGATTGGGCATATCAACTCTTTTAGCAGGACCAAGTGGTTTATTATAGAAGGCTCTTGAAACTTGTAGGTTTTACACAATCTGATCCTAGACTGGAGAAGTTAATGGTGTTTTACCAATATAGATTTTATTTTCCCTACACAAGTAATTTCTTTTTCTGAAGAAACACAAAGCAAAAAAAAAAAAAAAAGAGGACTAAAAAAAACCCTGAAATATTTGTCTCTACATATTCTAGTATGACGACCTCTGAACCATTGTTTCCTTTCATTATTTCATACTATTTATCAAGTGAAATTCTCATTGAAACATACATTTAAGGCATATATTTGAGCTCAAACATCTTTGTGAAAGTAAAGTACGTGCTATAGATTGTATTAAATGCCTCTAAAATCAATTGAAAAAGACCTAGGAATTACCATTTTCATTGACTGGTATGGCTCTATGACCTTATTTTCTCAGAATTTGTAACTAAAGCAGTATAGTATCTAGAAAATCAAAGAAGGCTCTCTGAATATTTTTGCAACTTCTTATTTTCACTGGAAACTTTGAAATATGGTTATTTCATTTATTTTCTTCTCATTATTTTACATTGTTGACTAGTTTTATCTCTGATTCATGTGTTTCATTTTGATGGCTAGATACCTGAATGAAATTTCTGCCTAACGAGACCGTTTTCATTTTTACTGTAGATATTGTCAAATAAAACATTAATATTGAATTTTACATTATGTTCTTTCCCCTTCCCCCCTTGAATGAAAACTTGAAAGAACCCATTCTTAATTTTGAATATTTTGGGGATTTTTTAAAATTATCCTCACTTTCTTGTTCTCATGTCAGTTTTCTTCCTTTCTTCTTCCTCCTACATTGTGAGCAAATTTAGTATAAAAGCTGAAATGGAAAGCTATTATAAAATAATGTTACCATAGCAGCAAAAAGTAGTTTCAGTTTCTCACCTACAGCAAAAATAAAAGGTGAGTTGTGCAGGATTCTTATCAACTACAGAGAAGGTAATCAGACAAAATCAATCTTCATCAATAATGAATGAGCTGCTCACACAAAGACAAATCTGTGGTGGTAAAGAAACCATCCTATTATTTTCTGGAAAACTAGAAGGTGTTTGAAATAGTAACAAAGGTACTGCAGAACTTGCAGATAAAACATTCTTATTTTTAATATCTGATATTAGCAAAAAGATTATTGATACTTTTGTGAATTCATCATTTGTATAACAAACTTGTTGTAGCACCACGGAGGGGTATCATATTCATCATATGCTAATGTATCCATCAAGATATTGAAAGGGTTTTTTTTTTTATCTTTTCTTGACATTTTACATGTATAGCATCAGTGACTGGGGATATATCTGGAACAAAGCAACATAACAGGCTTTGGTTTTAATATACTCTAAGAAATATTTATTCTGCTCACAGAGTTCATTTCTGAAATTCAGATATTAAATTCCAGCCTAGAACTATCACCCAAACAAAGATAAATAATGAGATATTACTGGGTAAGTGCAGGTACATTTTGAGTGCCATGTGAATTAAAATCAACTTATAAATAGGTGATGAACTAGCTGTGAAAAACAGCATATATATATATATATATATACGAATGAATATATTATCTATCCCTTCTGGAAGTTTCTACTGTGATTGTGATGTGAAAACTATAATATATCTTATATATCTTCAGTGGTCAAAGAGAGCCCATATAGAGGTAACATTTTTAATGAGTGTCCATTTTGAAGGGAATCACTGGATTTAATCTATTTGTATCAATTGCAGATATTTGACAGTGCAGGAATTACTGTACTGGATTCCATGTGTCTAGAATTTCGTCTTTGATCTGCGGAGTGTAAATAAGGCCCAAGTATTGTCATTAAGAAGTTTTAAACAGGTGTGTGGTGACTCAATAAACATTACTTAGAGATAAAAACATATGTCTTTTTGCTATATAAAGCAGAAACAAAATCATACATTTTGTTCATAGTTCAGAAAGATTCAAGGAAAGTAGATTCAATTATTCAACACCTTCATGCTAGAGTTCTTTGTAAAGGTGATGGGTTGGGTAATTATCCTCTTTGAGGTTCTTGGTAGAAAAATAATCGTTCAGCCCATCATTAATTTGCTTTCTGAAGATCACATATTTTCATTTGCAGCTCTAACCTGTGTCGTGGTTTCCCCCCAGCTGGTCAACACCACAGGGCTGCTGACTGACTGCCCAACCAGCAGGACCAGGGAGAGAACTGGAAGGGCAAAAGTTAGACAAGCTGTGGGCTGAGGTAAAGACAGTTTAATAGGGAAAGCAAAACCCATGCACACAAGCAAAGAAAAACAAGAAGTCACTGATCCCCACAGGCAGGCAGGTGTTCAGCCTTCTCCAGTAGAGCAGGGCCTCATCACATGTAATGGCTGTTTGGGAAGACAAATGCCATCACTCCTTCTTCTCCCCAGTTTATACATCGAGCATGATGTCCTATGGTCTGGAATATCCCTTTGGTCACATGTCCTGGCTGTGTCTCCTCCCAGCCTCCCATGCATCCCCATCTTCTGCCCCAGTAGGGCAGTATGAGAAGCAGAAAAGGCCTTGGCTCTGTGTTAGCCCTGCTCAGCAGTAACAAAAACATTTTTATATTGTTGACCTTGTGTTCAGCACAAATCCAAAACACAGCCCCATACCAACCACAGTGAAAAAAAAATTAACTCTACCACAGCTGAAGCCAACACAACAGCAATTAAATTTTTTACTTATCCCTGTGACTGGGCACTGAGGAAGAATTGCTGCTAAATTAGGGTTGCCAGAATTTAAGGATAGTCTTACAGAAAGATGTAACAAAAAACTAATTTTCCATTCATTCTACTGAGTTAGTGATGGAGTATTTTGGTATTTGTTTAGTTTTGTTTTGTTTTCTTCTTCTACTTCCACTTGGTCAAAATAGGCTATCTTAAATATGGGAACATAGGAAATGGTGGTTACAAAACTCCTCTGGGATCAAATAATCTTACTCATTTCAAACAACCGTGTCATATCATCCCATTCACACTGAAATCAATCTCCGTTTTAGAACAAGAAGAGCTGTTAGCCCCTGATCCTTCTCCCATCTCCCATTCATACTTATTTTAGAGTCTTGCTTTTTCCCAGAAAAAAAAGAAATCACAGAAACTTGTTACTACCAGCAATGTTATTCTTGCTTGGTAAACAATATTAGTAGAGATACTAATTTTAACTACATAAAAACAAATCCAAACCAGTTTCATTACAGGAAGGATAGATGAGATATCTGTCTTAGAGATTATTTCCTCATGGACGCATGTTTCTGTGATTTTCTAGAAAGGTATAATTGAAAAAAAACATTAAAAATACAAATACAGTACTGTAATGATAATGAAAATTGCAAATTCTTTGTTCTTTCGAGCTCCTAGGATTCCTTTAAATATGTTGCTCCTCCAGTTTCTTTTGAAGTCTTGCCTCATTTTTTTTTTCCTGTGGTAAACACGTCCTCAATTTCTAAATATGGGCTTTTAACAAAAACAACTCCAAAAATTAACTGCCTGTCCATTCCCTTCTCTGCCATTTTTACATGCATTCTCCCTTTCATCTTCAGATCCACTGACTAAATCTTTGCCCTGACTTTCTCTGTATTGAAGCTCTCTTTCATATCCTCTCTTATCTGACATCTTCTCTCTTGGGTTATCATCCATCTCAGCTTGTCTGGCATTTCTTTCTGGATGGTTCACTGTCAGCTCAATGTGAGTATGCTAGAGACAGAAGTGCCCATTACTTTTCCCATCTTTTTTGCATTTATCATACACCTGGAAATCATAGAGCCTCTGTCTATTCTACATACTCAGCATTACGTAAAAATTAACAACTATGTCTTAATTTTATTTAAGTATTAAAAAAATCTCCTTAAAAGAAAAATAAAATTGTTTTCCTACACGCTGATATTTTCTAATACTCAGTGTACTGCTCTAAGGCAGCCCTTCAGGCATTCTGAAATGAAGATTACTAAATTTTTCTTGGCTGTTTAGCCCCATTTCATGAAATTTCTGACTCATCTTTCATTTCTGTAGGTAGCTTCTCATTATTACCTTCTAAGTCCTTCACAGTTTCATTGTGTTTTCATATTAGATTTGTCCTTCTTTACCATTCTCCTGTTTTCTATCTAAATAATATAATTTTTTTTGCCTATTTTCCCAAACTGTCAGTTTTTCCAGAGTATTATCCTAGCCTTTCCCATTATTATATAACGGAAAAAAGTAGATGACAGGTCTTTCAACCTGCTTCCAAGAATTAGACTTTGAACAGGTTGATATTTGTGATTTCAAATTTGTTCTGGTTATATGATGTTAGTTTAATCCTTTTTCTCTCCCTGCTTAAACTATCTTGGATTGAATATTTCAAAATGCTGTCAGTCTAAATTACAAAAAATTGAGAGCTTTGTTTATATTAATATTTCCATATTTCATTAGAATCACTAATTTATAACTACCTGCTAGTGCAATGTAGTAATACATGAAAAGACTTCTAATAAATTTCTGCTTCAGAAAAGTCCTTTACGTCAAAGAAAAATCTAAATAGTGTATTTTCTAAATATTTTTTAAACTAGCTGGAAAAATGCTGTAAGAGATGTACTCCTTCAACTTAAGATATCATGCGTTATAGAGAAGGATTTTGTCTTTCACCAACTTTCAAATAATTTTATTGTAAAACACCCTCTATTTCTTCTGTCTGATCTTTCATACTGGACTGACAGCACAATAATATGATTCAACACTATTAAATACAACATACAGATTGTAAGTTTTAAATTTTTATATCATAGCTCAGATATTTGGACTTGGATATTTTCCTGTAGCTCAAGTTAACCATCCTTCTTTAAAAAAAACCTGATGATTTTGAATGGTGCCATTGTTATTACGTAGTTATAAAAGCAAATTTATGACAAGAAAATTTTCATATATTTACTGGGAATACACTTCCCAGTCTAGATTCACTGGTTTACTCATGCTTTTTACTTCAAAATTGAATTCCCAGTAATGTTTTTGCTAATGTTATTTACTTAGAGTAGTAGCATGATAAATAACACTGAATAGTAGGAATTACCATGTCCTTCCCAGCTCAGTCACTGGTAATTCCGTTATCCCTTATGTTCTCTAAATCCTCACATGTTTCCTTGGAAGAGGATGGCAATAGATCCTTTATAAAATCTAATTCATCTGACACACTGTTGTGGTTTAGCCATGCCAAAAACTAAGCCCCACACAGACATTTGCTCACGGCCTGCCACAGGGATGGGAGACAGAATCAGAGGGGTAAAAGTGAGAAAACTCATGGGCTGAGTTAAAGACAGATTAAGAAGTGAAAGCTGCAAAAGCACACACTAGCAAAGCAAAACAGGGAATTCTTTCACTGCTTCCCATGAGTGGGCAGGTGTTCAGCCATCTTCAAGAAAGCCGGGCTCCATCACACACAGTGGTCACTTGGGAAGACAAATGCTATCACTTGAAAGGCCCCCTTCCCCTTCCCCCTTCTTCTCCCAGCTCTATATGTTGAGCATGATGCCATATGGTGTGGGAAATCCCCCTGGTCAGTTAGGGTCAGCTGTCCTGGCTGTGTCCCTTCTCATCTTCTTTTGCACTTTTGCTTTGTCTTCCAACAGTATTTAGACTTGAACGGTACTGTAGGGAGGCTTTTCTTTGTAATGTCAAAAACCTAATGCACATAATTGCAGTATACATTTAAACTAGTACTGAATATAAATATTAGTAGTAGATCAAATAATCACTGCAGAGATGCAGAAATATTATGATATTTTAAAATCCTTTAGAAAAGCATGTAAAGCAACACTAAAAATTGAACTAATTTCTAGCACAACACTGTAGCTCATTTCTCCATACAATTAGCTTCATAACCAGAAACCAGCAGGCACATAGTTATATGGGGAATTGTAGTCATCATTCTTTTATTTCATCCTTTTTTTCCTGTTTTCTGTTTTTCTTTTCCGATTAATAATGCTGTTACCATTATTATAATTTCTTGATACTCAAGTATGGATAATCAGAATTTAACAAAGTGGTGTAAGCTTTACTTTAATGAGAACAAAGAGAATGTTTTGCCTAGAAGTAATTTTAATGCAGAAGTTTTACCATTGGCAACAATGACCATGAAATTCAGAATGAATTTAGGTCCTAAGACGAGCTCTTCTGATTTTAAATCCTAATGTCAAAGAGAAAAGATATAGAATCAGAGAATCAATCGCAGAATGGTTTGGATTGGACCTCGTACAGGGTTGTTCCTGTCTGGATGCCAGACACCCACCAAAGCTTCTCTCTCACACTCCTTTGCAGCTGGACAGGGGAGAGAAAATATAACATAGAGTTCATGAGTTGAGACAAGGACAGGGAGAGAACACTCACCAAATACTGTCACAGGAAAAACAGACTTGAATTAGAGGTATTAATTGAATTTATTACAAAAAAATCAGAGCAGGATAATAAGAAGTAAAAACAGACCTTAAAAACACCTTACCCCTACCCCTCTCTCCTCATCTCTGCATCCTCCCTGCCAGCAGTGCAGGGAGAGAGGGAATGGAGGTTATGGTCAGTTTATCACAGGTTGTTTCTGCTGCTGCTCAGGGAAGAGAGTCTTTTCCCTGCTCCAGTGTGGGGTCTCCATGAACTTCTCCAATGTGAGCCTATCTCATGGGCAACAGTTCTCTGTGAACTGCTCCAGCACAGGTGACTCTCCCATGAGGTGCAGTCCTTCAAGAACAGCTTGCTCCAAAGTGGGCCCCCAACAGGGTCACAAGTCCTACCAGGAAACCATGCTCCGGCATGGGCTCCTCTCTCCATGGGTCTACAGGTCCCTGCCAGGACCCTGCTCCAGCATGGAGCTCACATGGGGTCACAGCCACCTCTCAGGCATCCACCTGCTCCTACGTGGGTCTCCTCCATGGGATACAGGTGGGTCTCTGCATCCTTATGGACCTCCATGGGCTGCAGGGGCTCAGCTGCCTCACCATGGCCTTCTCCATGGACTGCAGAGGAATCTCTGCTCTGGTGCCTGGAGCATCTCCTGCCCTTCTTTCTCCCCTGACCTTGGTGCCTGCAGAGTTATTCCTTTCACATGTTCTCACTCCGCTGTTCTCTGGCTGCAATTGCATCAACACAATAACATTTTTCCCCTCTTCTTAATTAAATATGTTATTGCAGAGGTGTTACCACTATTTCTTATTGGCCCCGTCTTGGCCAATGGCACATTTGTCTTGGAGCTGGCTGGAATTGTCTGTCCTGAATACGGAAGAAGCTTCTGTCAGCTCATGACAGAAGCCACCCCATGTAGCCCCTGCCAATACCGAAACCTGGTCTACTCCCTTGCTATGGGCAGCAACATTTATTACTGCATCACTGTCCTATCTGATTTTGAACACTTCAAGGAATGGGGAAATTTCTTCCTTATATTTCATTCCATTATTTGTAGATATAATATCTTGATATTTGGATGAATACTGTGACATTAGAAAAAGGATATTTCTTTTATCCAAATCCTAACTGAACAACTCCTACCTTTTCCTCCACTACAGGATTTTGTGCTCTCCCCTTTTTACCCCTTTTATAAGGAAAGGACTTTTTCAGCATCAAAAAAACTCCAAATATGGTCCTTAAAAATGTTAGCTGCTGACCTAAATAAATTATTGTTTTTCATACATCTTTCAGCATTTCATGTAGACTATTTTGTGTATGTTCTTCTGAACAACATATAATTTAAGTGCCTACTTTAAATATGTCTGTTTAACATGACCATTACAACACTTACAAGCTTACAATAATTTCAGTGTATTAAAAAATTTGAAAACAGATTTAATGAAACATTAATTTTTATTAAAAATTCCCTATTTTTGTGAGTAGCTTCTCACATATTTGGCCGATTTATTGTGTTTGTATAATGTGTCATTACAACAAAAAATGTTGAGAATTATATGCAAATAATTTACTCAAATTTATATCCTTGATTATCCATGAGGAAGTTCCATGCTAGCAATAATCTGAAACCATGTCTTTATAGCAGTCTTTATTACTGTAAGCAGATGCAATTGCATTCTTTACCTTTTCTACCTTTTAACACACAGTAATTTTTAGGATATATCAGATTCTCACTACTGACCATTACTGAAAATAAATCAGTTACATTTAACACCAGAAACTTAGGAATCTAATGCTCATTACTACTCACTAACCCTTTGTACAGCACCATATTTTCAGTTCTACACATTTACAACTACTTTTTCTTGACTTCAACCACGCAATCAGATTCCAGGATTTTGAAGACTGCAGCTGACCAAAACTACTGCAAATTTAGGAAAGCAGTGAAATACATAAGTAGTTCTCTCTGATATTCAGAGTTGTTCTTTTGCAAATAATATTTTTGGTATTATTTTATTTTAACAAATATATGGTCAGTCAAATGTAAACCTTAATTTAAAATACAAGTGTCCTTATTTAAATACAAGACACCGTCCCCACTGGCATTATTCCATATATCTCTACTTCTAAATAAACCTGAATAATATTTTCTTGGTTATTAACTTTATAAATATAGGAAAACACAGTTTTAGATAGACCAAATAGATAGCAGTCAAACTTTAAAAATAACCTTGTTCAAAACATTGGAAAAGCTAAAATATCTTTAGAGGAAAAAAAAAATAGATACACCTATACAAAATTATGTTTTCCAGGCAAGATTCATAGAAAACAGAAAGAAAAAGTAATAAGAAAAATAATTCTGACTTTCTTTAGGAAAACAAATTTTTTAAACTGAATTTATTGAGGTAGTTGCTGTCTAATCTAAGTCTTCAGAAGACAATTAATCTCATTTATTAAATTACTGCCTCAATTTGTAAGATCTAGATTATTCTTAACACATTCACCCACTTCTCATGGTCTTTGGTGGATTTATTCTTTCTCATATTACATTTTTGAAAGAAATTGAGGTAGGTGTGACCTTTCGCAGGCAAGTATCTGAAGTGATATAAAGTCGCAAAATTATAGACTCACTTTGTTTGATTCACTGCATGGTAGAAATGTGGGTAAAATACTATGTATTTAAAAGGAAGACTGACATATCAAGAAGAAAGTTTCATTTGAGTATTTTTTTTCTTAGAAAGAAAAAAACCCCAACAATTTGCAAAATTTATATATGCTTTACTTTCCCCTATATCTCTGCACAGAGATATAGAAAAATATTAGTAGTTTTTAGTTATTAAACTTTTTGTATGTATGAAGAATCAGTGAAGGATTTATTTGTGCAACATTTTGGCACATATCACATGCTGTCAGTGATGTACTTGGAGACATTTGCGTATTTCTAGGAAAAACAAAACTGCGTCTTTTTTTTTTCCCCTGCTTTCTAATTCAGTGAGAGAAAGTTCATATATGGCATTAATAGTAAGAAGGGACTTAAAAAGCTAATGTCTCAAAAATTGATCTGAATGTGCAGGTAAGTGAGGGACATACAGGATCAATTTTAAGCATCAGGTCAATTTTATTAACAATTATCAAGAATTATGTGCTCTCATTCATCCTAACATCCTGGACATTTAATTAGTTCCAGTGTACAGGAACACACTTCCACCACCTAATCAATAAAGTATGGCATATCATCTTTTGTTTAATTTCCTCAGGGGTCAATTAATTCTTTCATATTCTTCACCCTGGACAGACTAAAACCTCAGTTCTTCTCCCTTCTTCAGAGCAAAATCTCCTGTTTTCATGTGCTTTTGAAATGGACTATTTAACACTTTTCTGCTTCAGTAATTGAGCAAAATGAATTAATATTTTTTGTCCAATCACCATCCTTTGTGTTTTTTTGCCAAAAATGTGATTCCACAGTGCTTCAGACAATGATGACCAGGTTGGAGTTGTGGTTGGTGTACCCAATTCCCACTTCTATATAAGTATTTGCTTGAAAAAATCAGGGAAGAAAAATCAGTATATCAGACCAGGAAATCTTTAATTATGAATCTTGAGGATATCCAAGTTGATGTTTGCACTATGGACATGATAAAATAGCCAAGTAGCACACAATCATTAGTTATGGTAGAAGGCTTTATGTCTCTCATGGTTAATTAAATATAAATGGAACAGTCTGCAATTGCTTTATGATATGCTTCCTAGGAATTAAGTGGTAACTCCAGTAATTATGGTTATTACTGGTGGTATAAAGTGTCTGATCTCTTCATAGTCACGTAGAAAAGTTTTGCAAACTCCATTTTACAGAAGATGAAAAGAAACAGAAGGTAATTCTATGTTATGTGTATCAAGGATTCCTTATATAGTATAGAATTAGTATGATAAAAACTTGGTATTATAAAACCTCTTACAGCAAGTCTACACTAGTCAGCATTTTCTGGGGTTTTGCTCATTTGTTTGTTTTGCTCTTTTTTTTTTTGCATATACCTGCAGTTAGGTTCTTGCTAGTGAACAAGTATATGGACGTATGGATGTTTGTTTCTATAGGTAGGGTTTTTTGTGATTTTCAAGAGAATTGCCTATTCAGAGATTTTCACTTGTACCTTCAATCTTCAACTTCAAGACTATTGTAGAATAATAGAATGGTTTGGGTTGGAAGTGACCTTTAGAGGTCCTCCAGTCCAACCTCCTTCCCATGGGTAGGAACACATTCTACAAGGCCAGGTTTCCCAAAGACCAATCTGACCTTGAATATTTCGGGGGATGAAGCATCCACAGCTTCCCTGGTCAAACAGTTCCAATGCTTCACCAACCATGTAACATAATATTTATTCCTTATATCTAGCCTAAATTTACTCTCTTATTTTAAAAAAAAACCATTATCCCTTGCCTTATAACAGTCCATGCTAAAAAGCTCGTGCCCTTTTTTTTTTACAAGCCCCCTTTCAGTACTGAAAGGCTACAATAAGGTCTCCCCAGATCCTTCTCATCTCCAGGATGAGCAATCTCAACTCTCAGACTTTATTCACCAGAGAGGTGTTCTAGCTCTCTGACCACCTGTGCACTAGAGCAGTGGAGTCTTTTGCAGTAGCTGAACATTTGAAAATCTACAAAACTTGAAGTACCTACAAAATAATACTCTGGAAGAAAAAAGCAAAACAGAATGAATAAACAACCAATCCACAACCCCTTACAGTATATGTTAGTTGAAGCATCTCATATTACCATTGCCTCATTTACAAAACTGAAGTAACTTTTTTATTACTCCTCAAACTGGTAAGCAACAGGTCTCAGACAAATGTGCAATAGAAAAATAGATGTCATATTTAAAAAATACTTTATCTCTGGAGAATTTCTGTCTAACTTCCTGAAATGTAGGAGTTAACCTCATTCTGATTTTGCTGTTTCACCTTGCTGTGGATGTTTACATTACTAAAAACTGCTTAACACTGAAAATCAGAATTCTCCAATCTATGTGAAGTTCTGCAAACAAATTTGGGGGGGGAAATCATATTTCCAAACACAGGCAAGTAGTGATGAGCAATTACAATTCAATCGTAATATTTTTATGTTTTCTTGCTATCTGCTTTTTTTGTCATTTGGTGACTTCTTTCTTCAATTCCTCCTGAGCAGTTAAAATAGCTTTTTAAATGATAAACCACATTATTATTGTTTTTCAATTCTACTTATTGATAATCATTATAATAAAAATTATATGCAATACTTGGATAATGCAAAGAAACATGAACTATATGTTGCAGAACCAAACTAGTATTTTCTTATTTTCAGTAAAACAGAAATGGGCTTCAAATTTCACCTGGGTGTATTGGCAACACAAAGGTAAACAGAAGTTTTCTGACACAGTCATATTGCTGTAACATGAAGGAACTACTGGAAGGCAGAACAGTTTTTGCTCTGAGTAAAATACAGATAGTGTGTTTTTTGTATCTTCTCATTTTACAAAGAGCCAAAAAAAAAAAAAAAGAACACAGGAAGATGATTGGATAATGGGTGGCTGCAGGTCTGCTTCTCTTCAAATAAATGGAGCTCTGGTGAAAATAGTTAAAATTTTGCTATCAGACCCAAATATACAATTAATGGTATCACAGCTGCTCAAACAACCCATACAATATTTTTTAATTAACTATGTGGGGTGGTTTGATTTTAGTATACTGCACCAAACAGTTTGGAGCTGTCAAATAACTTCGATGGTTGTACATCTACGTGAAGAGAAAAATTCACAGACATACTTTCAGCATCTTTTGGAAGTTAAAGTTAACAACATAGCTGCAAGTACTTGGTCTGGACATTGTTGATAAAGTAGATAAATGCAGTATATATAATTATGTTCCAAGAATAGAATGTAGAATACCCATAGCAATTCAACTAGCTCCTGACAGATTTCTATTTTAAAATCTAATCTGTGGGTACCAGGCACCTGGATGAAGCACACATTAAATCTCATACAATATCACTGTATGTCTTATTCTATCAAATGGATGTTTCATGTTGAGACTGAATTAATTGAATATTATTTGCTTTCTTCCATGAGTTTTTGCTTCATGTGTTACTGATGTATTCCACTGAAATTATATTGAATAATGTAATCAAGAGGCCAAAAAATAATTTAGCTATGACAAGAAAAAATTTGTCGAGTGGATTTACATAAGACATATATTTATACCAAGCTGTTCTTTTCTTACTTGCTATCAACTCAGCCACATGAAAATAAAACATGAACAGCATCAACAAATTTGATGTATTTTCAATGCTACTCTAAAAAGTTAATAGTTACAATTACATGCTACCTGGATGGCATTTATACATTTCTGAAAATTGCTTCTTGACAAGTTAAACACCAGTTTCATTTTACATTGGGTTACATTACTTTGTGTACATAAAGCTTTCCAGAGATAAGGCATATCTAACATTTTTGCATTACTCTTCAACATGGTAGCAAACCACTTCCTCCTGAAGAAGAGGAAGTTGTCTGTGAAGCCTTATCTATATATGTATCTGTATTGTGAAAACAAGGACTCTCTCCATAACCCAATGCATAACATAAAGTACAGAGAACAAAAGAGTTCAATATTAATTTTCTTTAACTTCAATATATAACATCAACTCTAGACAGGAGGAGAGCAGACTTCAGGCTGTTCAGGGAACTAGTAAGTCCCCTGTGTAAAATGTTTTTGCAGGTTCTGGCATACATTAGTGCTGGTCACTTTTTAAACTTCACATCCTAAGGATACAGGAGCAGGCAATTCCTAAATGTTGCAAATCAAGCAGAGGAGGCAGAAGGCTGGATTGGCTGAAAAAGATTTTTCTGTTGGAAATAAGATGGAAAAGGAAAATGCATGTTCAGTGTAAGTAAGGTCTCAGACAAATGTGCAAGTGGAAGTTATGTGGGAAGAACACAAAGATGATGCTTGCCACTGTAAGGAGAAACTTCATGTGGCCAAAGCTCAACTGGAGATTAAGCTGGACAGAAATGTTGGGGACAGTGAAAAGAGTTTTTTTCAAATATTTTAATGGCAAAAGGCAGTGTGAAAATAACTTCGTCTCTTTACAGGATGAGGATGGCCATCTCATAAACAGGGACATGGACAAGGCAGAGGTGTGTTTCACCGTCTTTGCCTCTGTCTTCAATACGGATGATGGACCAAGGGGATCTCAGTGTCCTGTGAGAATGACCAACCTCCAGCTGACCCTGAACTTGTGCAGGATCTGTGTTACCACCATTTGTGACTGGCCCTGCCTTGGCCAGGGGCACACCTGTTTTGGAGCCAGCTGGCATTGGCTCTGCTGGACATGGAGGAAGCATCTGGTGGCTGCTCACAGAAGCCACCCTTGTAGCATCCCCAAAACCTGGTCATACAAACCCAATATATGTACAATTCTAGATTAAAAGCAGGCTTGTCGTGCTACACCCTTTAATCTGGTTTTTCAACCTGTCCTAGAGCTGTAAGGAGAAAGAACTTTTCTCCTCCACTTTTCCAGTGTATTTCCTATTTCTTCATCATCACTTCCATTTTTCTCATGCTAAGTGCATAAATACGATATCCTGACAATCTGTCTGAGGTTCTTTAGTTCACACTGGTAGCCACCATTTAGTTCTGCTTGCAATATGCCTTCTCCTACATTGTATCCAATATGGCATTCTGTTTCTGCACAAGCTTAGAAAAATCTTAATTCAGGCCTCTGCTATTGGGAAAAAACTGAAGGCAAGGGTTATCAAATGATGAATAAACTCTGAAATGGGTCATTCATGTCAATTAAATTAAAACATTACAAATTAATAATATCTGTTAATGTCTTGGAGGGGGAAGTTTCAGTGGTACTTCAGAGTTTTTCTGAGTGGACAGGTATCCATCATCAGCTATGCTAAGAAACCTAGGAAAGCTGAGACAGTGAAGTGTACATAATCTTGTTTTGAGAGTCAAGCTATACAGGAAAGCTAACAAAGAGCTAATTCTAGGAAAATTATTCATAAGAAATCAATTTATGTGAAAGCTAAAGAAGAAATAAATACGCTTTCTTGGCCAAATATGAAGAATTCTGGTAACCCAGAAGCCATGAACTGAGCAATAATAATTGATATTCCAGTCATAAACTAAAAAGAGCATGTACAGTACATTTATTCACTTTGCAGCTTTCAAGATAGTTATTGTACCACTGTTACCTTATTTAAAGCCTGAATTTGTTTAGCTTCAGCTTCCTGTCAACAAATCTAATTACATTTTCCATGTCTGATAAAATAATGTTTTCCAACTAGCATTCTTTAAGTGCTTGAAAACTGTCATTGAACCACCTGAAAACTTTTATTAACAAGAAATTAGATCAGAATCTCTGGGTTTAGATCTCAGGAAAAAAAAAAACAGCAACCTTGTCAATAATCCCTATGACTGTTTCTTTGCATCTTTAATTTTTGATAGCTATTTAGAATTGGAGATTTTAGAAGCAAAAGGAGTGATCCCATGTTGTTCATATATGGAAGTACTGACTTTTTCTTTCTTTGAAGTTACATTTTTAGTCCTATTGGACCAAAAATTGGATAATAATGTCACAGGTAGCTTGTGTTTTGTTGATTTTCCTAATGACCACAAGTCTTCTGTAAGTCACTGTTTTCAGAGATAAGGTTGCTGTACAGAAATGATAGCTTGTAATTAATTAATTTTTCTTGCAATTGTATTGGTAGAAACCTTGTTCCACTGCAAAAGGCTTACTAAATAACTCAGAGAACTATACAATAATTTTTTCCTTATTGCTGAACACCTTGAGTCGTCTCCAAATAAAATGTGTGGATTATTTTCTTTCATGTCATTGTTAAGAATAATAAATGAATGTTTAAGAACCAAGAATCAAGATCTTCTAAAATGTCATGTCTCTATGTACATTTACATTAAGATGCGAGTAATTTTGTAATTTTTATTCCCCATAAGAAATGTCATTTTAAATTCCATTCTATCATTTGCTGAGATTTGTGTGATTTGTAACAGATCAAGAACCTTGTGATAATGAAAGTGAAGCACATAAAAACTAATACTAGTGCCAAAAAAGAAAAAAAAAGTAGTTTTATCAAAAATATTATCAAAATAATTCTAAAGGATGTTGGTTATTTCTTTTCCATATACTACACTCACTGAAATAATTTTCATTACTGTTCTTCACTTATTTGTTCATATTTTTCTTTGTAGGGTGTTCCTTTTTTTGTCCAAGGTCAATATTCTGATGGCTCAATAGCTAAGATGCATCTGTAAGCATTTTCAAACAGTGCCACATTAGCTGTCTTCCAGCTCTAGAACATTTCAAATGTCTCATGACTTACTGAAAACCAATTCACTTGGTTCTTTTGAAGGTCTGAAATGATAATTGTCTCACCAGTAAAAATGTAGCGAGGCAAGATGTCACATGCAATCATGGCAGACCATATAGTAAAACCTAGAGGGTTATTTGCTGAGGTTTTTGTTTGGTTAGTTGGTTAGGTTTGTTTTGCTGGGTTTTTCCTACAAAATGGATTAATTTATTTTCCAGGAACTGAAAAGAATGTGATCTAAGAGAAACTGTGCCAAAAAGAAAAAATGCACATATATCAAAACATAGTAGTTGATTCAGACTTCTAGAGTGAATTACTTGCCTCATAATTAGTATATGTTCTGCTACTGATGCCCATCAAGACAGGATTATACTCCTCTTCTTTGTACCGTAAGATTTTGATGTGTAAGACGGTTTGCTTCTCAGAAATTCACAGAGGAGGGTTTTTTAGCACTTTTACACATTCTTTATTCTCCAACCTGTAAAATTATTTGTCTGGGGAGTTGTAGAAAGCCTAGGAAAAAGCTGCATTTATTTAATAATTGAATTGTTTCATAAGACTACTAGTGTAATAGTAGTTATTATTGAGTATATTATTGAGTATTATTATCGAGTATAACTACTAATAGTAGTTATAATCAACCAGCTTTCTGTAGCTGGCAGTATTTAGTCATTATTTATCTAATCTAATATAGCTACTTTGACAAAAATCAGTCAATAACTATCGCTAAACCCAGTTTTATTTAATATACAAATATATTTGATTAATAAGTTTCATACAGAAGCTGTGTGAGATTGTTACTAAACACATACAGAGAAATAGAATACCCTATCTTAAACTAAACAGCTAATTAGCCACAACTTGTAAAAAACTAAAAAATTAAAAATAAATAAAAGAAGGATGTTCTTCTAAATCTGTCATTTCCTTGAAAGCAGAATAGGATGTGAAATTATAAAAGAGCATAATATTTTTGCATTTAATATCTTGTTTGCTTGCAGGGTCATGAAAAACCCTATATTTAGAGACTGAGGTGAGTGGAAGATTTCTTAATGGAATTGAAGGTCACAACAGATGATTTAGTAGTTTTATTGCCACTGGGAAGAGAGCTCAGTGTAATGTCAAAATGAAACAGCAGTACAAGTGAAAACAAAAGCAATTATAACATACATGATTTAGGGTCATGTTCCTGTGCTACATTTCAATTCAGTTAAACTAAGCAGTCCTTGGATAGTATTTGTTCCAAACCTAAAATTCCCTAAGGCTAGTCTGACAAGCCTAGAAAGAAATCAATTCATAAGTAAATGATAGCTTAAACAAAAAGTTCAAAATTGGATAAAAGGTGTGTAATTGAATTATATTAATTCAAAGCTACATTGTCATAAGAAAAATTCTTCATATATTCACTAAACTATAATCTTGTTAAGGTCAAGATAAACATATATAATTACTTTCTCACTTTGAAATAATGCTTCACTTAAAAAATCCAAGTATGACCAAATTGGAAAGTTTTGCTTTCAGCAACATTAATTCCTACTGGTTTCTAAGTAATTTTCTTAAAATCATCATCCAAAAATAATTTTGAAAAAGTGAAAACTCATCCTGTCCCTTGAACAGACTATGAATATCTCAGGATATTTGGAATCTGGACAGAGCCAGGTTCCAAAACTTCATAAAGAGGTATATACATTTTCAGAGCTAATCCTTAGGAAACACCTTGGTGATTGTCACATTTAAATTACATTAAGGTAAATGAGATTTTAAGTATGTATGTTGTACATCATACATCTGCAGAGAGATTATCACAGTATAATCTAAACTTAATTTTGAAATTTCCTTTACAGAAACGAAGAAAACATTGGACTTTTTATATGAATATTTAAAAGATGAAAGATTCCTTATGCTCTGACCTTCTTTTTCCATGCACTGTTGAGGAACACCAGACAACCAGCTTCATCTAGATCACTAACATTTAATGACAGCTAAAACCAGGTGATTGTCAGCCTTAGTGGGTGGCAGAAGAAAAGGTATTGAATATTCTAGTTTTGTTCTATCAAATGACTTATTTTTCATAGACTGATGAATAAATATTATTTGCTTCCATTTCTAAATATATTATTTTTATACAAAATGCCTTTGACCAACAAGGCAGGACGAGGAATTAGCAACATTGCTTTTACTTACTCCTTTTCTTTTCGGTATCTTGAATCAAGTGGGTCTCTTCTGGCAAACCTCCATCTTCATCCTTTTCTTCTTTGCATTATTTTTCTAAAAGCCATGTATTGCTTCTATCAATGAATCTCTGCTGGAAGTTACTATTAAATATATGAGACTTTCCAGAGAGCAAAAGAACTTGCAGAATTAACAAAACACAGCTACTGAAATGAAAAACTATATCAATTCATTTAGTATGCATCAATACTATTGGAAGAATTTTCAGCAGGGATGTTGATTTGGCCTATGAAGACAGTGTTACATTAATTCTATAAGAAACATTAAATTCTATAAGAAACAAATAAACAAAAAGAATGCAGCTTCTCCAAGTGGTTTGTGACTCTTGAACGCTTCTGCCGCTTTTTAACCACTAAATTTATGCCATAAGTAATAAATTAAACAGTGTCATAGAACTTGGCACTGGCAAAATATATTTAAACTGCAGATCCTAGTACACTTTTTTTCCATTAAAACTGCTCTCCCCAACAAGCCTTGTGCACAGTTTGGGAGATAGGCCAGGAGCTGCTCTCAGTAGGCAGTTTACTGAAGCCACACTTTTCAGGGGTCTGAGAGCTTAATGGCATGGCTGTGGGCCAGTCTGACAAAAGGCTGTGGTGCCAATGAATGGCTCCAGAAAATTTATAGTTATTACTGCAACAATCTAACCTTAAAAACCTTAACTAAAATTATAATTTGTGAGGAACTTCACAGAGCATGTGATTAGAAAGAAAAATAAAATCCTAACACTAAAGGGAAAGAAAGAAAAAGCATTTTGTACATTGAACAAAAATTATCATAAAAGACCATGTTTAGAGAAGCATAAAGAATGAGAGAATTGATCCAACCGATTGTTTCCTGTCAAGTCCAGCACCCCTTCACAGAGGTATTTGTTTTTGTAGTGGCTCGGAAGAATGTAGAGCAGCTTTTATTGGGTTATATAATTTGATGTATGTATATATATAAATTTGCATATGGTATTACAATGACAAGATCTTTGTTTTATAACATTTATCAGATAGTTAAAATCATATCTTAACAAGAGGAAACAAGAGGAAAAACTGAGAAAGATAGCTATAGAGAAACAGAGGAAAGAAAAATCACATTATGAGAAGTTCTATTAATTTCTTATATTTTGAATTGGACCGTCTATTAAAATAATATAAATAGGACAGGGAAGTAGTTAAGAATGCGAAGCATAAAGATACAGCAGATTAAAAAGCAAATCCAAGAAGATGTGTGGTAAGATTAAAGGCTTCTCTTGTAAAAATCTTCAAAGGGAGTCCAAATTATTAGCAGATGCAGTAAAGATATGCCTGCATTTGGAAGGTTGGAGTATGTAGATCAACAGAGAAGTAATCTGTGCCTGGAGATTACTGTTGAACAAGATGGCTTTGAGAGAGAGCATGCAATAACTCATTAAAAATCTCAGGCTATTAAAAGGCCACCAGTAGAACTAAGGTGATTTTTTTTCAGGGTATCAGCATTCTGTGAAGGAGGCAGAAATGGCATAATCCAAAATACTATTTAATTGAGAAATTAGAGTTTCTGTTCTAATTGCTGTTGTCCTTAGGTGTGTCTGTTGAGGAGGAGGAGAAGGGGAAGTACAAATTCTTTTTCCTCCACCCATAACATAGAATGTGAGTGAATTTTCCATAATCACCTTATTGACATCTCTGAATGAGCATTGTCATTCTCCACTAGAAACACTAAAAAAAATTGGTGGATTATAATGAAATAGCACATTTTCTGCCAGGCCTGAAAATAGGTTAAGGGTACAAAAAAAGTGTGTATGGTGCTGGAGTAAAAGAGAATTTGGTGGCAGAGAAACTGGATGAGAAGTTACCTGTATTTTCATCAAGAAGGTTATACTCAGGAAAGAGAAGACTTTTTTAAAACATTGGAGGAGTCTGCTTAGAGTTCAGCCTGCTTTGAGGTAGAACTGACCATCCCTCTGTTCATCAAAGGACACTGAAGACTTTCATCTCTAAAACATAGGTATGTGAAAAAGCTTAAGTAAAAAAGGCTGTCTCAGTTAATTTTCATGCTAATTCATGCATCTTTACAGATTTGATGATTTCAGTTCTAGCTATTCCCTTTGAATTATCAATCTTCAAAGGTTTTTTCCTGGAGTTAGCTAGCTCTTCACCAGATGTTTGCACATACATAGTGTAGTATAAAACAAAGAAACCAGAAACGGTAGTTCCACCATGAATGTTTGTGGTCCCAGGTAGATAAAGACTATTCCTTCTTCAATGCTTTCCAAATACAAGAAATCTGTGAGTTTCATGTTTGTCTTCAAACCAGTTCAGCCAAAAATATAGCATTTAGAATGAAATAAAATTAATAGGATCCATATTAACTATCTTCTGGGTAGTATTCAAGGAATTTAATTTTTTTTTCTCCTTAAGAATCAAAATTGACAAACTTTATTATGACACACCAGCCTATTAATTCCTCAGGTCCAGGCTTTGTCAAAGCAGCTAATGCTTGGCTGTCTTGCTTCTTTTATATGTCCTGTTTTGTTATGTTGAACCATGAATAGCTAATTTGATTAACTAGATGATTTTTATATTGACTCATATGACACTCTGAAAACAAAAAAGTAGCTGATTAGTTGAAATTTCATTCAGATCAAGAGGCAAATATGTGGATGATTTCTGAAGAGCAGGCTTCTTGGTAATCTTTTAATCACAGATATATGCTCTTAACTAAAGATAAGAAACAGGGAGTATTCTCTTGATCCAGTTACTCACCTGACTGGCCTTGATCTGCTACTGGAATTTCAGGTAGAGTTATTCTGCTCATGCCTATATTTAACTACTTGCTTGTACTTGAACCTAGAGCTTGTGTTAGGCTCAACCAGAACTTTTGTGAGCCAAATAAAAGAAAACCAAAAGCTTCATTCCTTGTAATAGTCAAATATACACAGAAAGCTTTTAAGATACATAAATAGAAATAGCTTAAAAAGAAATTGTTTACAGATGTAGTCATTTGAAAGCAGAACTGAAAAAATAAGGCTTGAATGATTTTCAAGAACAGTCAGCAGAGAAAATTCCTATCTAAAAGCTCTGACATAATCAAGCAATAGAGATTGCAAGACTGCATGAGCACCTGACGTTGGGCATTAAAAGCCAAAATATTAAATTGCTGAAACCCCAAGAAGCCTGTGTCATCTTGTTAAGTGCTGGATTTGTAACTATTTTAAAGATAAATCTGCTAGAGTCTGTGTGAAACCACTTGGAATATTTTTCCATCAAAATGCAAGGTTTCAAACTAGCCCAGACATGCAGTTTAAAACAGTATATTCCTGAAGTGGTAATTGGAACAGCTGTGAAAGCCAGTGTGCAAGATTCGAGCTGAGAAGGGCTAGCAGAACAAAAGATAGAAACAAGAAAGATTAAAACAGATCTTGACAGATGGGACTTTTTTATACAATGAATCATAAACAAACAAGGAGAGGCTTGCAGAAATGATTGAAAGAAATAATATGATAATATCTATCCAAAGAAGGTGTAATCTTTTAGTAATCAAGTATCTAAAAAATTGTAAGAAGAGTAAAAACAAAACCAATATTTTAAAAAAAGGAAAAAAAAGTGCTTAGTGGATAAGAATTTCTTGAACTGAATATTAAACATATTTTCCTCCAGTGTGATATAAATTGGTGCCATTTTGAAGCAATTTCATAACAATCAAAATGGAATTAGAAAATAAAATAACAAAACAGAACCTGCCACTGTGTTGGCAATAACAGTTGAGTTCTCATTTCAGTTGACACTGTCAGATAGTACAGCAAGCTTCAAGACACAAGTGTTATGTTTGGTTCTTATCTACTGTACAGGGAAGATTTATTTACAGTGAAATACTACATTTCATATTTTTAAATAATGATCAGAGTTAAGTTTTTAAGTAAGGGCAGAGAAAATGTCACATTTCAGGTTTAACAGTCATATTTATGACAGAGTGAAATAAAACTGGATTTGATCTACAATAAAGATTTGCACTTGAGAATTCACACGTTGCATTTTCAGTGGCAGGTTCATGTGGCATTTTTCAAGATCACTTTATTAAAGACTTCTTTTTTGTGTCTTTGTGACTAAGTACAGAATAAAAGTTAAGCTAAATTTGATCATTGACCTTTTGCAGTTCTTGTCTTAGTTCTGTTTAAAAGCAATGGAGATAAACAGAGAACACATTTTCTTTATTTTCTATACTATTTGAGTAATTTTTCATTAATGTCCTTTCTTTATTATTTCTTTACAAAACTCCATTTCAAATAACAACTCATTAATTTTAAGTTTTTCCCATACACATTAATTATAAATAATGTTCAGAGTCCATGAACATTTAGGAACATAAATATATATTTTATATAAATTCAATGGTCCTCTCTTTTTTACAGGAAGGCCTCAAAAAAAAAACAAACCAACCCCTCAAAAACAGCACTGGGAATTTAGAGAACAAGACTGAGTTATTCAATCAAAGCTACATCTTATTTCCTTCATGTAAATATATGTGTGTGTGTGCATGTGTGTGTGTGTTTTCTTAAGCTAGCACTAGAAATATTACTGAAAAAAATATATTATTTTTAATCTACAATTATTTGCAGTTTTGTCTTCTACATGCACAGCTGAGCTATAATTATTTTAATTACTTGAAATAAGTGTAATGCACATAAAGATAGAAGTAGTGAGAAAAACTTGAAATAATTTGCTTGTATAATATATTGAAAATTTTCTGAATATAGGAAGTAAAATTGATTTTATACAACATAGAACTTGCTGAGAATATTAATCCTGACTATACAGTAAACCTGATGCAATCAATGGAAGTAAAACACTTTATAAGATAAGAAACTATGTAATTCCAGTGGATTATATCCTCTGTTATTAAGCTTCATACTTAAAAATTGTTATGACACATTTGCATTACTGCTCCATTTGTCTGAGTTACTTTACTTTTTAACCCAAATTTTCATTGTCTTCTATTATTGGACTGAAGAGTCAACCTCTACAACAATCTCTGAGCATTGTCAAAAAAACTTATCTGAATTTTATGACTATTAAAAGTGTTTGTTAGATTTTTTTTCTCTGTATCTACTGGAAAAGAAATACATCAATTATAAATTCTTTCTTTCATGGGAGATAGAGCAATCTATGAAACTTTTATAAAATTTGCCTGAAGAATGTCACAGCTAAACATAATATAAAAAGAGAGATATATTTTTTCTTGCTGTTTTTATACACTTTATTGCAAAGAAAATACAAGGTTGTTATCAAGACTTAAAGGAAGTATGTGCTATGTCATTATTAGGTTTGAATTTTAAGAATAGTGTAAAAAGTAATCTTCAACATACTATTCATACATTGTTGATATGTCCTATGATAATGAGAAAAAAATGAATGTAAAAAAAATGAGTGAACTTATCCAGAGATTTTTGAACTTCAAAAAAATTGTTCTAAATACAAACAGTAATTAGAAAAAATATATTCTTACTTTATCACTCAAAACTAATTTTTTACAATTTCATCATCACTGTCTTTGACATGAAAATTTTTGTTAGTAAATCTGCCTAATTCAATTTTTTTCAAACCGTTCATTACCATTTGGATTATAATAAGAATAGAAAAGGAAAAGCAAGTCTAAAAAATGAAATTTTCTTTTTTTCCTAAGGAGAGACTTATCCGTCAGAATATAAATTGCATATTAAAATTTACATCAAAATATAATCACATTTTAAAAGAGTTAAAAGAGAAATTCTGCAATCAGAGCTGGTATTAATGAAGTTTTTTTGTAGCAAAAACCTACTCTTCATCAGATTTCCATCACTTGTGTACCTCTAAGGAAAACAAAAACTACAGGAAACAGATATAGGCTTAAACACGATGATGTATGATATGGGGCATCAGTATGCTTTCATAACACTATAAAGTATTTTTCTCAACTTTGAACTGAGCCTGAAATTGCTTAGTTAACCAGTTAGCTATAAAAATTTGCTCATACTTACAAGATATTTCACTTGAAAGTGAAACATTATGAAGCATTACAGTTGCCAGTGAAAGAATGCTTACGATGGAACACGTATGTTTATCTAGAACAAGTCTTGTCACTTGCCAGGGGGATATGACACTCCACAGCATTAGTGTACCAAGAGCTAATAGACAGACATTTCCTGAGAACACAGTTAAACAGCATGATTAGAGTTAATTGCAAGTGCAGATGGGAAGTTATACATAAGGTCCTGTCATTCAGACTTGTTATTATATCAGTGTTTATTGACACTTTTAAATAAGTTCAGGTAGAATTGTGCTTTAAACAGAGGTATGATTCCATTAAGAGGTGGCATCATAGGATTCTTCCAAACATCACTGGGGAATGCTGTTGCACCTGTTAAAATCCAAAGGCAAATATTTCCTGAGAAAAAGGAAGAGCTTTAAACTTGAAAAATATTTTCTTTAAAATTTAAATAACTCTTTCTCTGAACAAGACCTATTATGAAAACTCTGAGACAGAAGAGAAAATAGATGTTATTATTTGCCTTGAGTAAGCACTACAACGAGTCCTCAATATTGTTTAAAGAGGCATTAGGCTGTGGAATTTATGAATTAAATCTTGGTTACTGTGCAGGGATTTCCTGAAAATGTAGCTAATTGCACAATTAGATCTGAACATTTCCTCAAATGGATCCAAATTGTTTGTCCATAAAACCTAATTTCTTAAAGAATTTCTCATCAATATTAAGTAACTGTATCATGACCAAGTAGTACAAACATGATATTAATCTTGAGTGCCACATTCATATATCATTTAATGTAAAGTATCAACTTGATTATAAATTAGTATCTACCAGAACCCACTCAGTCTGCACCTGAAAGGCGCTGACAGACATTTTCTAAGTTTGTTTTGTAAATCAGCCATAGACTTCAAGCACATGGGTAGAACAAAAAATAAACAGCTGGGTTAGGTAACACTTTAGTGCCTTCTAGCATAAGCAGTTCTACTGAAATAAGATTATAAAAGCATTCTTTCTTTTTCCCAAAATGGGGGATGTTCTAGAGAACAAAATATTGAGGAGATGAAACAATATGTTTTATTATATGTTTTTCAACATAAGGATTTTCTTTCATAGCCAGAGACTACATGAACTTTTCACTTCTTCAGCACTGTTATTGACAGTGTGGATTATTGTGCCAACTTTGATATTAGTATAAAGCTTACAAAACAGTCAGTTAACTTGTTATTATTTAGGATTTGAGGTTTCTGCAATGTTTTTAGCAATACGCCAGAAGGCTTTGTAGGAATTTTTGCAAGAGTTTTCTTTAGTCTTCATAATGATTTAAAAATCTAGATAAGAAAACAGTTTGAAATTAATTTTTCATAAAGCCTGAAGCAATTTCAGCTTACAGTTGTCCTTCTTAGTCATGATGTTACTTGAACTAATTCTTTGTCCAAGAACTACATTCTACTTATTTACTATATATACATTTTTCATGCAGACAAGCTCTCTTGAAAAATATGGATTTTTTTTACAGCTGCACATTTAGGAATCAGATTTCGCAAAGATTTGAATTTGGTCAGCAGTACCTGTGGGTGCAATGGAGAAAATTCTTGCCCCGTGAGAAAAAAGATTAGGCTGATGATGGGGAAGAAATGCTTCAAAGTGGAGGCAGGTAAGAGATCTTCATTGGAAAAGCTTTTCCATGTTTGTGAATGTAGGAAGGCAGAGAGGTCCAGGTTACAGATGAGGACAACAGGAATTTTCTGCTATTCCATTTTCATGTCATTTGTCATTCTTCAATGAGGAAATATTTTCACTGTGCTAAGAGCCAAAGACAATTAACACATAAAGCACCAGCCCATGTTGCCCTGACATGTGGTCAATCCCAGTGGAATCCTGAAACTAGAGGACTAAATCTTGTGAGAGAAATAAACTGTAATCTGGCTGCTGTATATAGAGATTCTTCCTCATTTCTGCTTGGGCATGTGCTTTGGCAAAGTCCAAAAATTTATGTGAAGTCCCACAGGTAGGTCAACATTTCCACCAATTTAACTGCTTATACATCTAGTAATTTTAGCATGGACTTTTATTCTGGATGTATATTTAAGACAATATTGTGCTGACAGTATTGGTAGGTAATTTCCACAATTTGTGATACTCAGAAGAATAAATATGAAATATAAAGGAAAGAAACAATCGTCATGGGCAGCTGGAATTTTGTTTGCTATTAGCACCTTTACTGAGCAGCCACTAGGACCAGTGGAAATGTGTGAACTGTAAACATGTACTTAACCTCAAACAAGTTTAGCCTTGTCCTGCATGCTAAGAGATATGATTAAAGGACTGCGGGAAACATTGACCTTAGTTAACTGCATATGTGTGGCATGTATTTGAGCATTGTCCTCAATGTAGAAAACTAGATACTTGTGTGGCATGTCATAACTAACCTAATTAGATGTTTCTAGTGGGTCAAGGAAAATTAAAACATGAAAATTCCTGCTTCTCTACATTCACAACAGTAGGAGCTGGAAGTGACTCAGGTTAACAATTAAGATGTCTTCAATCAAGCCAAACCAAGCATGCCTTCAGTTTCTGTAGTCACAGATTCATCTTACTTTGGATTGAACTGATTTTTAAAGGTCATTTGGAGATATATATAATTAATTCTAATATATGTTACTCTTACATATATATGTCTTTATTAAAAAATATATATGGAGCTTTCATTTACAATAGTTAAATATGCTAAGAAAACAGGAGTTTCCATTAGTTACTGCATTTTTCACTCCTTCAGGGCCTAAAGAGAATGTTCAGCTCTGTGCTCATGGTGTTTACTATTTCAGAATTAATTAAAACACTTATATTGTAAACCACAAGGCACAGATATATAGTTTCAATTTTGATAGGGATTTGGATTACTTTCAGGGCTCGCTTTCCTGCTGTAATATCTGAACACTTCAGTTTAATCTAAAACATTAAATGTGCTTGCCCACCGACCTAAAAGGTAGAGAAGCATGCCTAGGAAGTAAGGAAAGGAAGTATTGCAGAATGCCACACTGCTTACCTAAACAGCCTGAGAGTACAGGACTCCCTAACTATACATGATAGGATCCATCTGTCACTTCCCTACTGTCAGTGGATTTTTATTCTATTTTTTTAACTATTTTTCCTATTATTTTGTTGGCTTCAAAATTACCATTTGTACAATGCCAGTTATGTAAAACTTACTACAGGACAACAGTAATGTGTGTCTAATAATTTTTTTTAACATAGAATCAGAGAAAACAATCCTCTGTATAATTTTTTTTCACTTATACAACTCCCACCCATCAGATATGCTAAAGACATGGACTTCTCTAAGGAGATTTTCTTTAAAATTCTATTAATCATCAGAGGACTTAAATACTCAGTAAGAAATACCTAACTAATAAATTTATGGTCAAGTTTCAGTAACATTTTCAGCTTTACATGGCCATTCTTGACTCATGTAGTTTGTTTCACCTGTACAAATGACAGCTATTCACTGAAAATATAATCATAACTATTTGGACTGTGATAGTTGGCCATTGAGGTTGCTTACAGTATCAGAGCAATGCCTTATAACAGTTGTAGGCTGTTTAAAAAGGAATTATGAACCTTACAGACCTGAATGCAATGACTGACAATTTCTTTTAGAGCTCAAGAAGGATCAAAAGATGAATATATGTTTTTGTTTGAAGGTTTCAAGCTTGGGAAGATGGGGTGCAAGGAGCTGGGGTGGCAGAAAAGACAAAATATTTGTACATAACCTTTTTTCATGTGAATTAGAAACAAATGCCAGATAAACTTATATCTGGTACATTATAATTCAAGCAATATTTTATACATTTAACAGTAAGAGTAACAGTAAGGAATGAAAGTTCTTTAACTATTGTTTCTTAACTTTATAGAGTTTATTTTTCCTCCTTTGCTTTCTCAGGGTATTTTCAGAGTGTAAACAAACTGGAACAATAACTTGAAGCAGTTATGAATTTCAATATCATTACAGAAACAAGATAGGGATAGATTAACTATGCATGTCTTCTCTGTAGTAGATTCAAGTAAAATCAAATCCAAAATATTCTTTAAAATGTTGCAAGAGCTGAAGCCTTTTCAAGATGGACAATGCAAGACAAAAAGAAAAGTGACAGTATACTGCCTTTCCAGAATTATCTGTAGAGGTTATTTTAATGTTATAGCAAAATTGAATGAATGTCTTATATACCAAATCATGTAAGCTTATAATACAGTGATTTCTTTTTAAACAACCCCATAAAATAAATAGGAGATTTTTTTGATTGCTTTCAAAACTTTGTGCATATTTTGTCTGAGACTGCTATTATAAACCAATTACTGCTACTGAAATGGATATTGGGATATTCAAATATCTCTCTGCAGGCAGAGTAAAAAGATTTGGTGCACCTGCGGTTTTAACTAAATCACTCAGTGGTTTGTCTTCACTGAGATTTTTTTCACAAGAGAATTGAAGGGATAAATTAATCTGAATGAAAACAGTTCTCAAATATCAAGCATAATTTTCTACATTGTTGTGGTTAGATGTCTTTGAAGGTACTACAGTAATAGGGATGTACCCACAGAGAGACACAGTGTCATATTCTACTACAAATTACTCAGGAAAAAAATGTCTAGCATAGATAGTAATAAAAAAAGGAAAGTGCAAAGAAGAAAACAACAGGATATATTTTGTTCCTTAGGATATTATTTTTCGTAAGGGTCCCATATAGAGACACTGTTAAAGAATGTACAGTTTTAAATCAAAATTTTGAGATTCTTACAGAAGCTGAGAAATGGCAAAGCTCTTCAAGCCTAATAAAAAATATTTATACACTAGGAAATACTAGAATTATGTAGATTAAAAATTGATAGGTAATTTATATCACTTGTACTTAAGAGTTCTTTTAAAATCTTGATGGTCCCTGGCTGTGCTTGCTGGAGGTATAAATCAATGGATGCATACATGCTGGGCAGTGCCACCCAAGTTACTGATCAGAAAGGAGACCTGTTTTTAACTGCAGGTCACAAACTCTGACCAGTCAGATGTAGCATATCATGAGGTGCTTTCTCCACATAATGCTTTCTCCACACAGCTCCTCCCCCAAGTCATTCTGCAAAGAAACATGCATTAATAAATATAAAAATAATGTTTTCCATGGTCTTTCCTTAACCAAATTCAAAATCCTCTGGTTTTGCCTCTCCATTTTTTGAACAGCTGTATTACTGAAGGTCTGGTATTTGACAACTTCCATGTGACAGCCTAGATTTTGATTATCTGCAATCAAATACTGTGCATTAAAGTTCTTGGGGTTTTCCTCTACTTTAGCTAAGAACTAAAATAATATATTGATTGTTGTTTTGGATTTTGTTTGGTTTGGTTTGGGGTTTTAGCTTTTTCTTCATTTTGTCTTTTCTCTGAATTACATGCAACAAAGGCTCTAGGAAACTCATGAAATAGAGCAAAACACATTTCTTTCATTACAAAGAATAGGCTAGCAAGCTGCAGACAGTGAAGCTGTTCAAAAGGTGATAAAATCAGGAAACAGACTAACTTCTTTATCAGAGTGCAACAAGGTGCTTCAGTCTGCTGAGGTTCCCTCTATGCTGCCAGCTCTATGTATTTCAGACAGAGTAGATGTTTTAGTGGTAGTCCATCTTACTCTTTTGAGTGAAGATCAACTGACTTGCTGGCTTTGTGGAATTCTTGGAAAATAACCACTGTTCATGCAGAATCGTCTTCGTGTGAAATACTGAACATGTAATGGGAAGATGATTTAAGAAAGCCAAATAAGGCTCAGGATGTGTAATAGCAATGTATAATACTATTTCTGGTTGTGTCAATATTGACAGCTCTGCTGTTCTTCATCACTGAGACCCAAAACCTTTGAACTGCTAAATCCAGTGACTAAGGATTGTTTCTGCCATATAGCATTCTGGGTCTCAAATTTGCATCCAAACTTGGTATCATTTGTAAATAATCATTTTAGCATGGTATTAGCAGTGGTTACAATTTCTGCAGATGGTGGCTATGGCTGTTAATCTCCATGATCAATGCTGAACCTAAAATAAGGACTGTACTACATTTTAGCAAGCATTCTGATACAGAATTTATTTGAAAGCTGAAGTCAGTGATATGAATTAAGCCACAGCATATGCCAAACTGCCTTTGGCTTCTAGGTTTGGTTTGTTTGGAGTTTCTTTTCTGTGTAGTTTGCTGGTGAGAGGAAGGGTGTTGTTTAATTATTAGTTTTAAAATTTTATCAGGAACTATTGGTCAAGAGATTAGCTTTTCTGTGTATGCAGTAGATGTTTGCATAGGAAGATCAGCTGTTTATAAAAAATCTGGTTTCTTCTATTACTTTCTTTATTGGCTTATAAGGCTTCACTGCACTTGCTAATGTACTGTTTGGACACAGGCATTTCTTACTTATGCTACATTATGAATCCTTCACTTTGGGTGAACCTTTCACATTCAGAAAGTGCTGATGTGCCTTGACTTCCAGACAGGCAAGGGCACAGTGGAGTGCTGCCTTGCCAGACTGCACAGCTGCACTGGTAGCTACTGCCAGCTCCACAGTAACTTCAGTGTAAATAAAGCAGTCTCTGAGTAGTTTGAATTTGCTGCTCAACGTGACAGTAGCTGAGTACTGGAGAGGCATTTGAGCAGTTGTCAGCCCTGGAAGGCACACCTGTTTTTTCAATGTTTGAGACTTTTTCCGTTCTCTGTATTATTTTTAGAGTCGTGAGGTTCGCAGTTTCTTGGATTCATGTATTTCTCATGGATCATTTATATGTGCCAGACTTTTGCTCTCTGTTAAACTTCCTCTCTCATATAAAGCATGATATAAATGATTTTGAAACTTCAGTAACTCCTGTTAAGTTTTGGTTCACATCAGGATTGGATTCTGAGTGGAAACTCTAAAACTAGATCTCTTCTATTTCTTTTCCTATTTATTGTGAATTCTCTTCATAAATTAAAAGTTCTGTTAATGAATTTATGAGGTATTTTATTCCAAATTATATCAAATTATATTTTTCTTCTCTGTTTGCAATTTTTCCATGTAATTGTAAAGAAATTAGTGCATCTCTGCTACCATTGTTACACTTTGTTATTTATTTCTAACTCTGGCTTTACAAAGTAATGAAATTGGAACATGAGAATATTGTATACGTATACACCTCTTTATTTAAAGTAGAAATCTGTATATTATCTTAATATATGCATGGCGAAAAAAACTAGACACAAAAATCTGTGAATATCTTGCTTCTGTGTCATGCCATTCAAATGGCAAAGGAAAAATAACCAATTCATTTCTGGCAGAAAAGATTAAAGAAAATTAATAACTCAATGAAGCTAAGACAAGGTAAGTTTGCTACATGTCAAAATGTTGAAAATATAAAGCCACAGAAATGGCAGCTTAATCTGCAATAGATACAAGAAAAAAACCAAGGTAATATATAAAAGAAGCTAATCAATACTGCAGTAAACCATGACAGAGGTATGGGTTGGTACAGATAGAGCTGGAAATACAGAAGAGCTCTAAAGAATCAACAAAAGGATGCAGTGAGCAACTGTATATGAAAACTAAGGAATATGAAAAATTTACATGAGAAGGCATTATTATAATCTATAAAAGTTAAGAAACAACATAATATGTCAGACTACTCTCTAGACATGCTTGCTAGACTGCACTCAAGCTGTGCAAATCTTATGTGAAGATTGATGTGTCAAAGGGGTAGCTTTGATATATTTAGCTGTTGGGGAGTCTCATAGAAATGTTTCTCACAGACTGGTATGTGAGAGTATGTTTTTGCAGGGGTGCATGTGTGTGTGCGTGTAAGGCAACAGAGTTTTCAAAGACTACTACACAAAACAAAACCAGTCTAGATTATTCATGATCAAGATAATAATGTAAAGATTTGGGGATTTTGCTGATTTTCTCTAAACTGATAGGGACTAGCATGACTACTTTGGCTCAAACTGAAATGAGACATATTGGAGAAAGTTTCTTTGTAAGATTTCCTCTCCCCATCCCATTTTCTGAGACACATTAACTAAATATTCTCTCCTCCTTAGTACTCTAAGCAGTGAATAAAACATACTGGTCCTTTTATTTTATGATATTTTTCTCTTAAACATCAATGACATAATGCTGCTGTCACTAACAATACCATGTATTATTAATAAGACATAGACAGAAAAAAAAGTAAGATTTTAATGAGTTTTTTGAGGATATGACAGGGATGGGCCCTGCTATCTTCAAGGTAAAATCCACTATATGTAATGGCATGAGGCACCACATGCAAAAAACTCATTAAAAGAGCAAAAAGTTAGAAGAATGAAATGCAACAACAAGATTTATAGTACTGTAATTACCTTACCTACTTAATGCTTCAGAACATGGATAAATGTCCTGACCCTTTGGGAGCAAAGTAAACGGCACTATATAAATCATTGTCATTAAGCTATTAAAAATTATGGGTGGTTTTGCAGTTCCCCTTTGTACTATTTGAAATTGAAGGAATTCCTCTTTTGGTTAGCTGGGTTTGTTTGGTTGTTTTGTTTTTGTTTTTGTTTTTGTTTTTTTGGTGTGTGTGTGAAGGCAGAAGACATTTCTTCTCACTTGGAATGATGTTTCAAACAATAAAAGGTCAATTTGCTAGCTTCATTTTTTTTTTTCTGTGTAAACTAAGCTTTTAATTGTAATAAAATGCACCCTATTTCTCTCCAAAATCCTGTTAATCTTTTATTTTAATGTTATAATCCCATCTAAACTCTGGCTTGCTTCAGCACAAAATTTAACTTTTTACTTTTCCCTCTCTTCAGTAGTGATAAGTCAAAGAATAACTTTTGAAAGGAAGAGTTATCACTCACCATCTAATGTTAATGGAAGATATGTTTGAGGAAAAGAGTTCTACCTCCCTACAAGAGTTGGAAAATTGGGTCTGACAGGCTCTTTATTTTAACTGTTGTGGGTTTTGTTTATGGGATTTTTGTTTGTTTGCTTGTTTGGGGTTTTCTGTTTTGTTTTGGTTTTTTCCTTTGAAATCTCTTCATGTAGAATAGTCTATGAGTAGCAACATCTTACTCTTATAACAAAAAACAGTGGTACTCAGTTTTATTGGCTTATTTTTCTTCTATCCATTCTTGGCATACAGGTCAATATCCCCAAAATACTTGTATCTCAATCAGCAATATTCTTCTGAAGTTCTTTACTGATTTTATCCATTGACATAATGTAAACTATTTGCACAGAATATGTTAATGGTGTGTTACTATAGAATCTGTACCAGTTTGGTAGTCTGTAGCCAACTGTCTTTTTTAAATCATCTTAAATATAGTACTTTAATTGTCTTCACTCTTGGGTTGTCAGAACTGAAAAAAGGATTTTCCAAATATCCCAGCTGCATCTTGTAATAGCAATTTTTACCCTATAGTTTCCATTTCTTGAAGGATAAAAAGGTTTACCATGTAACTAGAAGCTCAAATATAGATAAATACATAAAAATAAAATGTGGGCTATATCTCAGTACTCTGGCAAAATAAGCTGAGTAAATCAGTATTGGTTTTAACAATCCAGTCAGATGGATAATTTTATAAAGAAACAATATATCTTGATGGCTTAGTATTGTAGTAATTCCTAAATTAATGACCTTGCTGTTCCATAAAATTTTACTGTATTCAGGATTTAAATATAGGGCCACCAATGCCAGCATTTATTACTAATAACTGAAAAATGTAATACCAAGTGAATGTTCAGCAATCTTTCTGCTGGAACTTAATGAGGGTGAGATGCTAGATACTAAGTAAATTCTTTGATGCTTGCTGAGAGGTAAGAAACAAGAATGGAGAGAAACACTAACCTCTCAGCAATCATAAATCTGTCTCTAAATATTTGTAAACCTGAGACTTAAATTCATAGTTTGAACCTCAAATACATCGATCTCAGTCTTCCCCTGAAGTTCAAACAATAGCCTTTTATTTCAAAATAAGATGAAGAGAGATTCTGGAGTTTACACTTTTCTCATGAGAATACTACTCCAAGAAATAAGAAACCCTGCAAAGTTACCTTTCTGTGGGTATAAGATCATGAGATGGCTTCCCTTAACTTCAAACTTATCTTTGCTCTGACACTCAGATCTTCCTTGGAGATAGAACATGTATCAGACTAAGAAAGGCACACCATGCAAGTTCCTCAAGTCTGGCAGGAACGCATCAATCATGCAGATACACACGTGTGTGGTTATCACAACAGCAGCATTATGACAGGTTCTATGGCCATGCTCAGTTCATCCTTGCAGTCTATGTCACTGATTTAAATTGACATCCCAAAGGGGGACACGGAGATATTTCTGTCGTGCAGGAAGAACTTATGTTCCCAAAATAACTAGCATCCAATGAAATTAATTTTTGTCATAAAATTAATATTTTTCTAAACCTTAAATATTTAAGGAAAAATCTGAAAATTTTTCCTTAGAAATCAGTAGCTAAATATTATATACTACAGTTTTCCTTACCATTTTTTATTTTCAGTCATATTTAAAATGTCTGTGTATATCAATTAATACAGGCAAATCTACAGTTGTCAAAGTAAAATATTGGCAAGAACCAACTTTCCACTTTCTGAATGCTATTGATTAATTTGTTTCTATCTCAATCTCTTCTTCTTCTTTTATTATTTTTTTATCCCTTATATAAATCACATAAGGTCACATAAATGTAGTACCTTTTAAAATTGAGTGACCAGTGCTTGCAATTGGTGAATGGACATGCACGTGTGACCATCTAAACAAAAACTAATAAAATTTCTCAACCATATCATCTTTCATCCTTTATATTCCACATTTTGTAAAACAAAAGAAGATGCAATCCATTAAGTTGTTTAACCTATGGAAAGTGTGTATGTGTAAGACTCACTGGGAGAAAAATGTGGAAAGCTATACAGACGTAAACTTACTGCATAAGAATGCCTGGCTTGGCCTTGGAAACTACAATACTTTTCTTCTGGAAGGCAGAATGAGTGGAAGACATAAGTGTGTAGCTTTTTGACACTCATATTCTAATCTGAGACTAGAAAAGCCTGTATGCAACCATGGGTGAGACCCTGCTCCTTGCTTCAGAAGCTTTGCTCTGGTAGAATATAGAAAACATGGTAATGCAATACATAAAATCAAGTATGGGTATGTTTGATAGACAGTGCTGAGATGTATACTCAGAGTGATCTGATAACTGGGATCCCTTGGGCAATCTATTGGACAAAAAAAGGTTTCTTTTTCTTGTGAAATCTTTACAATTGTCTGCTTCTTATAGCATAAATATTAATAAATGCTGAGACGGACAGGAAACACAAACACTTGTTTAGAAATGGATGCTTTGTTTCCATTTTTGTCTAAATTTTGAAACATTTTGATCACAACAAAAATATTAGCATATTAAAAAAATCAGTTTCTAGCATTTCTTTTTAGAGTGTTTGGATTCAGATTCTCAGATTTATTTGACAAACCTAAAACTCCAAAACACCCAATCATTACAATCTAATCATTCTTTACTAATTGAACAGCATAATTCATCAGAAGCATATTTCCTGGAAAAAAAAAAATGCATAAAAGACACCATTTTCTTTTCAAAATGTCCCAGAATATCTTTTCTTAAAAAGTGCTTCTTCCTATTTCACACCAAAAATCAAGTCAAAAGCAAAAAATGAAATATGGAGTTTGCTGGGGAGTAATCCTTAGCAAAAATAGTCTTCAAGGTGCAGTTCATCAAGATTTTACAGGGAGTAACTATTCAGCTGATTGTTTAAAACCAACCATTTCACAGAAGCTTTTTCTCTGAAAGGCTAATTGTTTGCAGTAGAATTGCCTCAGTTAACTACTTCTTGTGGCTTTTCACTGCTTCTTTAACAGTGTGATAAATTTAACAGAGATTGTGAATGCTATGAAACTGACAATAAGAAACTGCTTAATAACTTTCTCTTGATATTTTTAACTGAAATGTAGCTTCAGTGACTTAGAAACATTCTCATTAGAACAAAAAAAAATGAACATGAATTTTCAGTCACTAAAAATGATGAGTTTTCTTCACAGTTCATAAAATATCTCCATCCAATCTTTAATACTAGTTATTTAATTTATTTATTATTCATCTTCTGTGTTTATCATTAGTTTTAATTCTTGCTATAAATGGGAGTGACAGTGCAGGAAATGAGGGGTGAATAGGCAAGAGGAAGAGAGCTTAACTGTGGTTCTTAGCACTATCAACTAATGGCAGGATATGAAATATTTCAAGAAATAAAAGGAAATTATTCCCACTCATCTTTTCTTTATTCCAGAAATTCTCTCTTGTAAAGGAAGTTACAGTCAAATATGAAGACATCCCAAAAAAATAAAACCACAAATAAATAGAAATCCCAAATAAGAAAGCAAAAAAAAAATAAACTAAAACAGCAAAACAAAATGAAACAAAAAAATACCCAGATAGAAACTGAAACAAGTTAAAACTCTGGTCGTCTTCTTCCCCGCAAAAGCAAAATGAAAAAAGAACTCAAAAATAACAAACCCACTAAAAAATCCATCTTCCAGAACCTCAAACACTAAGATATTCTATCTTTTGTTATAGATTAGGAGGAGCTACCTGACATGAGAGAGTTTGTAATATCTTTTTCATACTGTGGGGTTTTATTCTGGTTCATAGACATTCCTTATCATTGAACGTTCATTTTTCTTGATGAGAAGAGACAATGGCACTACTGGGAAAAATTTCTCTCCAGGGCTGTCTCTTTAGAGTTATCCAAGAAGATCACAGAACAGGCCAAAGTCTGCCCTCCTATTCTTGGTTTTTTTCTTTTTTTCTTTTTTTGTCTCCTATCAGGATCCCAAACTCTGTCATTTCATGGTCACCACAGCAAAGCTGCATCCAGCCTTCCCATCCCCACCCAGTTCATTCTGGTGTGTAACTATCATTGGGTCCAGCAGAGCAATTCCCTCCTCAGCTCTGCAGTCACCTGTGCCAGGATGTTGACATCAATGAACTCTAGAAATTTTCTGGCTTATTTTTGTCATGCCGTGCTGTTCTTCCAACAGATATGGGACCCGGGCCTGCAGGCACAAGGCTTCTTCCAATTATTGAAGAAGGCCTCACCAACTTCTACCTCCTGACTGGTAGGTCTGTAGCAAACACTTTCACAATGTTGCCCATGCTGTTCTGCCCATTAATCCCAATCAACAAGCTCTTAGCTTGCTCATCACCCATCCTAAGGCAGAGGTCCACACATTCTCACTGTTCTCTCACAAAAGGGGCAAAATCCCCTCCTTGCCATTCCAGCCCATCCTTCCCAAAGGACTGCATCCATTCATGGCAGCATGCCAGTTATGTGAACTATGTCACCAGGGTAGCATGATCTTCTTTCATACAGACCTCTAATTCTTCCTGTTTACAAAAGTCATTCTGTAAGTTTGAAAAGGAAAAGTTTCTATTCCCAAACAATATTTTTTAAAAGCACTTTCCTAATCATTCTTTATGAGCATGTAGAAGATACAGACTCAAGTTCCTGCTTTTTTTAATTTGGAACAAACTACGAAATTAATTCACATATCGTTGTAAGATATTTAGCACTTTTTACCTTTGCTAACAAATGCTGTCATCTGTATGAAGTGCCTCATGTGGAGCTCCAGTCCAGAAGCCAGGTATCACATTTTAAATTGTTTGATCTCCAGCTCCTTATACAATAATAAAACTTTTAGATTCAGAACACGCCTCCTTTTTACCATGCTGCTAGATATAACCATGGAAGGAAAACCTGTTTGTGTCATTATTAAAGAGTGCACAAAAGTTATCAGAAGAACAGGACTTGGATACCTTGGGACAGATGAGAACTCAAACCATCTAAGAATCGAGTCCTCAGAGAAAACACAAGTGAAAGCTGGTTCTTAGTGCTGCAGTCAGCTCCAGCAGGTCAGCCACAAGATTATTTTTGTTTGGTAGCTTCTTCTGTAAATGTGTGGTTCCAAAATGGGTAGCTGGATTCTCTTAACCTCTAGTTAAGGCAAAGCGTCAAGTCTAAGTATTTGATGTTTCCCCTGTATTTACCTTTAGAATGATGGAAACTTCTGAAATCAGCTGAACTTTAAAAACATTTAATAAATTGTAATATTTATTGGGAGTGACTAAAATAAAAGTCAAAGCATGCATATTTTTGTGAGGAATACAGTCAAAGATATACATAAGATATTAACATTATCCCTTTGCTGGTTTTATGCAGCAGATTTAAAAAAAAAAAAATCCAAAACCCTCTGAATATTGTTTTTTAGTAGGTTTTCCAGTATTCTGTCTTCAGGGCCCAAAGACAGACATCCCAATGCCACTGGAGCTGGTAAAACAGCTGAGCAGGAATACAGTTATGACTGTTTTTCATAGGGGTGTAAAGCTGAACATAGCTGGTCAATAGTTGAGAGAGATGGTAAAGATGTTGGTCAAAAGCAAGAAACAAAAGAAAAGTCAGAAAGAGGGCTGAATAATTAGCTTTAGATATTTGTTGTTGTTATCATTATTGTCCTTCTTCCTCTTCTTTCTTTTATTGTTATTATTCTTGTTGTAATTGGTTCTATATTTTTGTAATACTCAATGCTTTCGAGAGACTGGAATGCTAATGGCTCAAATGATCTGGGTGCAAACTGATGATGTGCAAAGTAACTGCCCAGCTGTAGAGGGGACCTGGCACCTCAAGCTACAAACTGGGTGTTGAACAAGATAAGGGAAGGAGCTGATAAGAGGCAGATTATGCTCTTTAACATTGCTGAAGTCCTTGCTCAAATGGTTCAGCTGTGAAAACTCCTTTTTGAGTTGAGAAATACTGGGACATTCACAGGTAGCCTGAAGGCATTTATCCCTGCTCATGGGCTATAATGGACCATAAATTATTCAACCGCTGACATAAGAGGCAGCTGTAACATCTTATATCATCAAAGACTCCTGAAGTGTCCCGTGATGGGAAGTATTACATCATCCACTGTAAAACTCCCTGCCCTAGGGAAAGTATCTGCATGTTCCCTTAACCTGAGTGAATATAAACCCTGTGGATGGTGTATTTTGGTTTCCCTCATGGGATCAAGACTGTGACTGTCACTTTGACCAACAGACATTGAAATTGCAACAACAAAATCTTGTCATGTAATCCACGGGTGGTGGGATCTTTCTACTCTTTTCCTCCTCTGTTTTCTTAAATGATATTTTTATGCTTTTATATTTCCATATTACTATAGATAGCAAAATGGCTACATACCTGCTTTCCATTGCAAACAAATTGTTCTAAAATAAAACCTACATATAAATATTTGCAAACACCAAAGACTCAGTGTTGCTTCCCTCTTATCTGCCCTAAGGGATCTCTAAACAAGAATCTGGGTTACTTTTCCTTTCTGGGGTGGGTCATAGCATTATTATTATAAACTCTATTGGAAATCTGATCTTGAAATTTTTAATTTTTTTTTTTCCTCCAAAGTAGACCTGTCCTAAGAAGCCTATTTTCAGGCTGAAAAGGGCAGCATCTTTTCTATGTGTCTGCCTATGTCTCTTTTGTGTTTCTCTGCAAGTGCTAGAAATTCCTGTATCAGAAGTAATTTCTACCGAAAAGGTCAGCAAAATCAGTACACCTTTGCAATGTTTTATGCTTTCATGAAATGTATAGTTTGATGAAAATGTGTAATCCACCTGTAATATGAATATCTTTGTTTTACTGCTCACAGAATCTCAGAAAGCTTCCACTACCACCGGAGAGTTGTTACTGGTGCTCAAAGAACTACTTTACTCAAAGTCAAGGTTGGGAGTTAGGTGTGACTCCTTTTGCATTGCTGTTTATGGCTTATAGATGACAAGAACACTTAAAATAGATATATCTGCCACAAAAATCTTGCAATAACCAAAATTTCTAAACAGACAAAATATTAATTTTCCATGGTCTGGGAAGGGCAATGCTACCTGTTATTAGGTCTCAGCCTTATGCTTTTTGTACTAATAGAAATTTTGTTCCAACTCACAACACATTTGTCTCATTCCAGCCAGAGACTCAGATACCCCTGATTTTATAGCCTTTTTTGTTTGTTTCTGGAGGAGTCAGAGCTTTTTCAGAACTTGTCAAAATCTATAGCACTCTCTTCCAGTCAAGGTAACCAACATATTTTTTCAGCTTTCTTAATTTTTGTGAAAGTTTCTCTCTTGGGAGATGCCTAAAGAAGAAATATAAGATGACAAGTGCTAGTTGCATCACTTAGTGTGACATGCACTGATATGATGGAGACACAGGGCAAAAGATTCTGCATAGATCAGATGCAGGTTCCTGAACGGGCCAAAACAAAATCTTAACAATTATTTACATTGGCTCATGCTTCCAAATATTATTTTTTCCTACTAGGAGAACAGCTGGAAGACATTTTTAGACTAAGATTTAGCAACAGCCCTGACATTTCTAGGTTTTCTATATAGCTTGTGCTTAAAGACAGTCTCTAGTATGGGTAATTCACACAAATTTGTTCATTGCTGTGGTGCTCTGATAGCAACTTTGATGGATTCTGACAACTTCCTACATCCCTTTTGTCATCTCTATAGCATCTTCTTTATCTTCCATTATCTGAGAGTTAAACCACTGTACTAGTTTGAAAAAAAATCAGTGAGAGATCACAAGTCAGAACTATAATTTATTAGGAAAATTAAAATAAATGCAATAGTATAAGAACACTGACAGAGTCAGGATACAACCTGACACCCTGTTGGTCAGGGTGGTGGTAGCAGTCCAGATGAAGTGTTTCTGTTGAAGCTGTGATCCTGTAGAAGGGCTGGTCTTCCCCTGAAGGTTCAAGTGGTAGCACTTGTCCTCTGGGAAGCCAGTAGGTAGGGCTGAGTGTGGTGGTGTTCCAAACCTCTGATTATATCCCTGTAGGAATGCTTGATTCCTCCCCCTGGGTGGAGCATCTCATAATGGGATGATGTAATTTTATGCGTCAGACAGTGAGGCTGGATGGTCCATTAACAGAAGATATCCCCTGGAGGGAATTACCAGGGGCGTGTCACGGAAGAGATGAAGAACACTGCCCCGCCTGTTTTAAACAGATGGGGATAGATAACTTTTGGTTACATCTTACATTGTAACCTAAAACAACCACACGATTTTATTTTTTTCTTTCTTGTTTGCAAATGTAGATGTTAAAAATAGTGTTAATACATTTTATACTGTTTTCAGCAGGCCTCTGAATGGACAAGCACATATTTTCTTGCCCACTTTTCTTTCTCAATTCCTCTTTACCATCCTAATCACTGGTCTTGTTAAAAAGGACTTTAAGCTTGTGGAATTACTTCAAGTTCATTTATAAAAGTCATGGAAGCTCGGTATAGGTTAGTGCAAGATTCTAATTCACGTATCTTCATATTGTAGTCCATTTCTCTGTCGTTACCATGAGGTTTACAAGCAGACACATTTAGAGAGAGTAATATGCGGAGAAATACTACAAAGGGCTTATGATTTTTATTAATGAACCCCAAACTCCTTATGATTTTTTTCCTGATAAAGAGGTGATAAGTAAAAAACTACTGCAAAGAGGTTTTTGTTTTATTTTCCAGATTTCTCACTAGCTTTAATATAGATAGTTACAACATAAAAACTAGAAGGTTTCTCCTGAGGGATAACATGTATACTGACAGCTGAATACAACTAGTTTGCATTTTAAAATATAAGGTTCTGGATTATCAAAGCCTGTATGAAGACAGAATTTAAAATATTTAAACAATAATCTTAAGTTTCTTCTTCACACCAAACAAATTTGAAGTTATCACTATTAAAAGCTCAGAAACGTCACTTGAAATACACAATTACTGCTTCCCCATCCATAAACTGTATTTCTAGCAAAATTATCAAAGCTGTATGGTCTGTTGGTCTCATAAGGGCTCTTGGGCAGCTTGTGGAACCAGCTCAACTGAGGATACGTGGTTCTGCTTCTGGCATGACTAATGCAGTTGGGAAATATGCCAGGCATCAGGCTCTTGAGGGAGGAGGGAAGAAGAAGAGAAAGCTAGAAAGAGCCTGGAGGGGAAGATCCAAGCAAATGAGCCAGCAGGCTTCACCGGAACACCATTTGACATTTGCAGGGCTGTAATGTTAGAAGCCTGCAGCAATACTGAAGCCCTGCTGCTCTAAGGGGCAACTTTACTGCAAAGCAAGCAGTGAACCCCATGGGAACAGGGTTGAAACGTGGACATGAAAATGAGCAAGCATAACACATCAATCCTTGTGTTGCACAGAGATATAAAGCAGTACAGGAATGGAAGCAACAGTGAGGGACACTTTTTTCTCTTGTAAAGAAAATGTAAGGGATTTCATCTGACAGAAAATGCAGGTAGCCTTTTGTGATGGGAAACAAAACTAAAAAAAAAAATCTTAGCCAGACAATTTCCCTGTGAATTTCCTTCTGAAGCATCAATTAATGCAGAGAAACAACTGCCAGCAGTAGTTGCTCTAAGTCTGGATTCTTTAATTTAAAATAACCTGGCAAATTAAGGTCACTGATGTTGCTAGGAAAGATGCCATGCAATTTCTCTCTCTAAGCTACCTCGGTGCATATCAAATACAATTCTCCTTTTCAGTGAAATGATAATTTTATAGCAAGCTGCCAGCCTCAATGTCAAAGGGGTTTGGTTGGTGATTGCCCAATTTGAACCATCACTGTTTGTTTTCTCTCTCTTTTTTCTTCCCTCTTCTGTATCTGCTCCTGAAATGCCACCTACCTTGGGAAAACAGATCTTTATTTATAGTGCAGCAAAGATATTAAGGCTGCTAAACTGAGTGAGTTCTTTAAGGTTCATGGCCAAAAAGGCTGACAAAGCTGTGACTGTTTTCCTCCCCTAGAGGAAGGAAAAGAAATAGGGGGAAAAAAAGGGAAAAAAAACTGACCCCAAACCTGTATCTTTTGTTCTAGAAGATGACAAAAACTGCAGTACTGATCACTGACAGTAATTTCTTTCTAGTGTACTGCATGAGAAAATGAATGAGAAATGAATTATATGATCTTGTGACAACTGGCTTTCTACGTGGCTGGGAGGTAGCATTAAAGGCTGTACGATTTCAGAGGAGTTAAACAGTTGCTCAGCTGCAATGCAGGTAATTTGAATGAATTATTCTACTTTCAATATGCGGTGTGTAGGCATGCTCCTTCGCCTGAACTGGTCAAAGTTACAGTGTTACAAAGGGTATCATTTCATAATCCAAATCTGTTACAGGGAACACTGGCTAAAAACAATTTGCATTTTACAGATTTTTTAGGAGCTTTACACAGATAGTGATCACCAGAATACTCTGTTCCTCAGCTAGAAAGGCATTTCCATATCCTATACAACAGGTATTACCCTCTGTTTAGCCAGTTCATGCTGTCTCTTAGCCAGACATGGCTGGCTAGGATATGCATAGTACTCTGCATATGCATAGCAGTAAATGTGATAAGTACACCTGAGGGGTTGTTTATGTTGCGTGCACAAGAGGGTTTTTTTCCATGTTTTATTTTTGGATTTTTATATTATGGGACAGTAAGACTCAAGTTCCATTACTTTCTACAAATAAAGCTATTAATAAACTGTCTTCTCACATTCTCCATAGAATATCCATAGCATTATAGGTCATTTGGGTGTGTTCCAATTTACAGGGATTAAAGACAATGATAAGAAAATGAAATCACAAAATATAAACATCTAACTCATTACCATATTCCTGGAAAACCGGAAAGAAAAAAGTTGGGTGTGTTTAAAACTGCAGTTTACTGCAGGAAAAAAACATCTTTAATATCAGTTTTATCTTATTTTTGTTAAATAAAATGTTTTTGTGTAACTAGCACTAGTAAATAAAAAAAAGAGCTATGGTTATTACTCTCTTTGGGAAACATGTATCTATATTTGCTGTCTTTAACCTAAGATTTTCATTATGCTCATATTTATACCAATGCTGTGCAAGGAAGAGATAACAAAGAAAATTGTTTGTAACTTCTGGGGTTTTTTTATTGCTAACATTTCAAAATCACCCTGAGAATTGACCTTCAATAGAAGGAACTGCCCTGTATTAATTTATCAAATTTCTACAAAGGGTAGGGTCTTCCCTAAACCTTGCCTTTTGAATGTAACTGCATTGTTTTGGCATGGCCTGGTTTTAGGTAGCAGGAGGGTGCAAATATGGCTCCTGTGAGGAAGCTGCTGGAAGCTTCCCACCACGTCCAGCAGAGCCAGTGGCTGATGGCTCTCAAGATGGACATGCTGCTGGCCAAAACTGGGCCAATGAGAGAAGTTGGCAATGCCTCTGTGATGACATATTTAAGAAGAAAACCAAAACAAAAATCACAAGGTTTTGGCTTCTATTCAGAGAAGAAGAGGAGGTGAGAACATGTGAAGAAAAACAAAATGGCGACACCAAGGTCACTGGAGGGGGAGGAAGGAGGGGGAGGAGGTGCTCCAGGCCCCAGAGCCGAGGTTCCTCTGCAGGCCATGGTGAAGACCATGGTGGACACCATGGTGAAACAGGTTGTTCCCCTGCAGCCCATGGGTCCTCTTGGGATGCAGGGATCCACCCACAGCCTATGGGGGAGATGCCTGTGCTGGAGCAGGTGGATGCCTGGAGGAGGCTGTGATCCAGTGGAAGAGAGATGGCCCTTGCTTCCAGGCTGGAGCAGCCTGTCCTTGGAGGGCTGCACGCCGTGGAAAGAGAGAGCCACGGTGCAGCAGTTTTGGGAGGGCTGTGTGCCCATGGCAGGGGCTCACACTGCAGCAGGGGCGGTGTGGCTGCTGCTCCTGAGAGCGGACACACATTGGAGAGGTTCATGGAGAACTGTCTCCCGTGGGAGGGACCCCATGGCCTCTCAGGGGAAGGACTCCTCTTCCAGAGCAGTGGAAGGAAATCTCAGTGATGGACTGACCAAACCCCCCATGTCCTGTCTCCCTGCACTGTCAGTGGGAAGGAGGAAGGGGCTGGAGGGGTAAGGTGTTCTAAGGGCTTATTTTATGTCTCATTATCCTCCTCTGATTCTGTTAGCAATAAATTCACTTCATAACTTAAGTTGAGCCTGTTTCCCCCTTGAAGTGTTTCTCCCGGTCCTTAGCTCACTCATGAAGTGTTCGTTAATTTTTTTCCTTTTCCCTCCTCTGCCCAGCTGGGGCAGGGGAGCGTGAGCGAGCAGCTCTCCTGGGTGCCTGGCGTTGGGCCAGTGTCAAACCAGAACAGTAACATTCATATAAATGCACCTTGCCTAACCCTCTGTTTTGTTACGTTAATCAATGAATTGAAGTTAGTATGAGAAATTTCCTGCCTACCTCTGAATGTTTTTGTTATTTAAAATATTGTTGCCTACAGGCACTGAGTAGAAAGCACTTTACAAGGCTTGTAAATGGGAGAAATGTTTTTCTTCTTAAATCAATACCTGGAAGCCTGATTTTTTTTTTTTTTTTTTTTTTTTTTTTTTTTTTTTTTTTATCAGTGCAAACTATCTTTTGGTCAGGTATTGCAGTGGGTGATGTGAGACATCACACATAGTTCCATCAGTCATGTCAAGAGATGGGCTTGTCACATAATTGAATGAAACGGCAAGACAGAAAAAAATGCAGAAAAGAAAATGATGAACGTTGATCTGCTGTGGAAGGGCACCTCAGGCTATGACAAAAATAGACTTTGTTTTATGCCACTGGCAATGAATACTGCAGTGTTCATTGTTTGTGGAAAAGGATTTTACTGATGATGAAACCAAACTGAACACTGAGATCTCTCTGCAGAACCTTGAAGGCATTTTAGGCAACTTTGCTGGCACAGGCCACAGTTCAAAAGAGGAGGACAAAATGTATCTATGAGAAGAATCCAGCAAAGAAGCAGTCTTTAAATTTCTGAGTTTTTCTCAACATGGCCATCAGTTTAACCTTGACCAATTATAGCACAGACAAAAATACCAGAGAAGTAGTTTTTATTACTACAACTTCTATTCCAGCTTAGAGTACATTTACATAGCATAGGGGTGCTCCTTCCCACTGAGTTCATAATAATACACCATGTGCATAGCTGTGATAGCAATGGTGTAATGACATTTTTGTGTTGTGTTTTTTCTTGTTTTTAATTACTCAGCAAGAGTTAGACTTGGAATTTACTCTTGGTCTTACAACCCATCTCCAGTGGTAATTAAATAGAATGGGTGGAGGGAACAGTAACCTTTCCACAAATATCAACAAGCAGCTTTCAATGTATGTGGTTAGGTTTTGTCTAATGACTACATATTGGTCAAATATGCACCAACTATAACACCATGAATCTGGATATTCTAATATCTACATAAACATCCAGTTCCTTTTAGAAACTCAGTACAATCTTGGCTTCCACAGCAACATACCACACTGTCTCATCCAGCACGTTTTCTGCCAGTGCATTTTACTTTGATTTTTAATTGCTCACAGGTTTACAGAACAAACAAAAAATTACACATATAACCAAGTAGATAAATGTCTTTGATCTGCACGAAAAATACACAGATTTTTTTTGCCGTGTTTTGGTAGGTCTTTTCAGTGTGACAGTTTCTACATGCTACTGTTGGTGTTAGAAGATTAAGTGAAACCAAGTAGTGATATTGCACATATGATAGCTACTTGTCTGTTATGAGGGAAATACAGAACAATTAAAAAATTGTGCATTTTTAGAATCAGATACATACTTGTGACATTGCTGGAGCTGATAAATATATCCCCTCCACTGGATATTACTGCCCCTCAGTTAAAATTTAGGGTTCCTAAGGTCTCACTCTACAGGTGGTCTGTAAAAATCCAATTTACTTTCTAAGAAAGGGGAATTGGTGCTAAAATCCTGAAATACAGTTTTTATCATGTGTTACCTCATCAAGTAAGTTTTTTGTGAGGGTTTTTTTTTTGTTTATTTGTTTTGGTTTTGTTGTTGTTGTTTTGGTTTGGTTTTTTTTTGTTTTTGTTGGTTGTTTGTGGTTTTTTTAGCATGGTATTAAAGATTATGCATTTCCTGTGCTGGGATGCTGCACAATAATAAGAAAGTGCTGAAGGTTGCAAGTCTCATAAGATAACATTCAAGGGTTTGGCAGGACAGGCAAAAATAAGGGTCTGTTGTGGTGTCATGCTTAGTCCTATTAGGAAATGACCATAGCAAATTATCTTCAAACCTTCCTTGCAGTTGTCTCAAACACAGAAGTTTGATTTACTCCAGAAGGCATAGCAAAAGTAAATTAAATGTGTCTGTGCTAGTGCTCCGGTTCAGATCAGGAGGGAACTTTTGAAGCATATAATCCAAAGATGCCTTTGAATGTGCCATATTTCCCATTGCAGAATAGCTCTGGGTACAAGCATCATGATTATTGAGGAACTAGTAGTGAATCAGGAAACTAAGATACTTGCTGCTGTGATAAACCAATGCACACATTGGTTATTCATTGCAATAAAGTAACTTTCATACAAATTATTTTTTTTTTAAAAATCCCTTTTTTTCCCCATAACAGAAACAGCTGAGAGAACAATGCATTTTCAAGAAAACAATGCATTTTCAAGAATCCATATGGGGCACTTTTTGTCATTTCCTTGGGTACGTGTCATCATTTACTTTCTTTAAACTATTTTTACTTACCTTTATAACACTAACTTTAAAAGGAAAGAAAACAAAACTGTCATAAATTATTGTTCTTGTGATTGTTTTTGTGAAGATTCTGGGATTTACTCTGGCATGCCCATGTAGTTGGAGACATGGAAGAACAACAAAATATAGAAATAAGCAGGGCTTTTGTGTTGTGGATTGTTAGTAAACACAGCTGAGCCCAGCTGCACCCACCTAATTCCTTCACATTGCCTACATGTCTAATGGAAAGCAGAGCAAACTGACAAGCTATATAGAATGTTAAGTTTTAGTCTCTCTCTTGAATTTACTAAATAGAATACATTTGTCAGGTAAAACCTTATACTTTCTAACTGCATGATAAACTTGGCCTATTTTTAATTCACATCTCTATCATCCAAAGTGATTGCCATCAGGACACTGAGGGTACCTCCCTAGATCTCCCTTGTCTAGGGGTTTAGTTGTCTGAGTTTGAGGACAGTTCCGATGTTTGTAGCTGTGTAGCTTTGAACCAGAATGCTGTGGGGGAAAAAAGCCAAACCAACGACTGTGAGAGAGAGCTCTAAAAGGATCCTTGCTGAGGGCCCTCATGGTTTTGGCTGGAGGTACTCTTAAGCTCAGACACGCACACTGTGTCTTGCTGAGCCATGTTACAGGGATGCCCACTCTTGGCAACATCTTGCTGGTGTCGACCTGACCCCTGATACTGATCCTGCAGAAGGGAGTTTCATCCACACCAGACATTTTTAACATCAACAAAAGCTTTCTGAGTTTTCTCATGTGTTAGGCACGACAACATGTATGCCAGTATAAAATACAATGACACAAATCACTGAAACAAAAAGTATGTAAAGAAAGAAGAAATTGTTCTCTGCCTTCCTATGGAGATTCCCACAAACTAGAACGCACTATAGGTGCCATTGCACAAACTTTACAAGGAATGATGTTCTAGAGGACATTATCTTTAAAAAGCATGTTTAAACTGACTACCTGCATAGCTTCTCTCTTCTCTTAAAAAGAAATGTTTTTATCTACAATTTTAATCTATTGCATTTAAGTTTTGTTTCACTACTTTTTAGCAATAAGAGCCAATAAAGAGTATTTATTTATTTACTTCATTCTCATGAAATCTAAGAAACTAAACTACAGGTTTTCTCTTATCTATTTCTCTTATATCTCTCTTCTATTAACTACAATGGCAACTACGGTCCATTTTAGTGGTACAGATACTCTAACACAAAGAAAATTAACTTTTGATTAAAAAAGTGTATGAAAATTGCTATTGCTGATATTTTAGTTATGATTCAAGGTTATTGTTTCAGTCTTCCACAACACTTTTTTAATAATTAAAATGCACTCAATATTTTTATTTCACAAAAACAAACAATTGTGTGTTTATATCTTGACATTGTCATACATTCTCAATTTGTATTTTCCTTTTGTCTAACGACAAGAAGACGGAACTGAACAGAATCGGTTTTTATGGCATCTCTTAAAAATATTCATATTAACATCCTTAATATAATAGTTTGCATCAGTTTCGGAAAAAATAAGTGATTCATTAAAGATGCTAGGGCCTCCATTACGACTTGGTAATTTTCTTATAATTCAAAACATGGCATATTAAACAATGATCTTTAAACAACAGCTAAATAAATTATCGCTCGTTTCAAGCTCCTTAATACTTCAGGGGATCTGCAAATTAAACTAATCCCTCACCACACAATGTATCACCAATTCACTTTTGATATGACATTCATGTTAGTTTTTTCTCATCTTCAGTGTTTCATAAGCACAGTCAAAACAGGAATGCTCAGTAGTTTTTTTTTCTTATCTCTAACATACAATATTAGAAACACAAATTCGTGTGCAGAAATACTACATACTCCAATTCATCTTCTTTAAGCTGTATTACTTTCCTTGATGGTTTCATGCCAAGTTGATGTCTTTCATCCAGATAAACAATTACAAAGCAATTTTTAGAAAATGAAGGAAAATCAAGCACTGTCATATTTACTCATTTTATGATTCATCATTTGACTGATCTGTTATATTTTCTGTTACATAAAATCATTTTTATTTGCAAGATATTTCTAAATGGTGAACTGAAGGGTTTCTCCCCCCTCTCTTCAATATTCAGTATAATTATTGTTGTTTTAGAAAAGGGCAGAAGCAAGGCCATGGAATGCTATGAAAGATCAGATTAAATGTTCAGATAATTTGGAATCTACTTCTATCCTAACATGAGCACTGGGTGCTTTAGGTAATATCTCCCCCAGGCTTAACAAAGGAGATAGTGTTGGTCCAAAGAGGTACCAGTGTACATCCAAAATAAGTTTTGGTAAATTACACTATTCAAATATTATATGTGTAGTTGGTTTCATGCCAAAGTTTCTGAAATAATGCAAAAAAAGTTTTTTACCTACTTATTTGGCTCCAATACTAGTATTACTAAATGTAATGCATAACCCACTTAGAAAACAAGTTGGAAAAAAAAGGGTAAATAGTGAAGAACCAACCACATGACAACAGTGTGAATATTTGATCTACTCTTTCACATCACTGAACACAACACACAAATCTTTCTTACATGTTTACAAAAGCCTTTGTATTTTTTCTCATATAGATACTGAATAATAAAATGTATAAATGCAAAGGTGTGTTTGCTTGCTTCAGATTGGAAATTCAGTAAGATAGCGCTGTCTTAACTGGTACACAAATTTGATAATTGAGCTTGCTTTTATGCTAAATGCATACAAAAAAAGTTTTTATTATTTTGAAACACACTAGAATCTTCAAAAAATACTTTATTTTTTCCCAATGAAATGTGGGATTCCTCACCCATGAAAATTAGAGTTCATGTTTGCAGTAACAGCACTATGTTAATCACACTGCCTTGGAAAATCTACTAATATGTTTGCTAATAACTTGTCTGATCTTCCTGAAACCAGATATTTCCATGCCTTTTCCTGGTCTTAAAGTCAAGAATTAAACACAGTTAGAAGGGAAAAGGGATTTTGCCTCTATATTAATTTTAAGGATCCTGAGGTGCACCACATCTAGGTGGAATGCGCCAAAATGCACACTGCAATGTATACACCCAATAGATCGGGTATAACATTATAGGTCTTACTAATTAGCATATCTATCAAAAATTCCCCAATGAGAGGCTTGAATGAGCCCCCTCCCCAAGGAACCTTCCCCTGGATGGTTCTATCTTAGTTTACAAAATGTGTTCTGGAGAGGACCTTGGTGTCTGGGGCTTTCTGTTCTCTAACTATGATGCTTCTAAGATGTTTAGTCTCCTAGCTTGACAAATAAGTCCAAGAATGTAGGCAAAAAAACATTGAGAATACAAAAGCTATAAAAAGGTATATAAAAGAGATATAAAAGAAAAGGCAAAAAATCGTCATGGCATCTCATGAATGTTCAGGAATACTGATTTTTGTCCTTATGCGTTGGACACACACAGGCAGGACAGCTGATCCCAACTGAACAAAGGGATATCCCACACCATATGGCCTCATGCTTGGCATATAAAGCTGGGGGAAGAAGAAGGAAGAGGGGAGACATTTGGAGTCATGGCGTTTGGCTTCCCAAGTTACCATTATTCATCATGCTCATCATACCATTATTCATCCTGCTCTCCAGGAGATGGCTGTACAAACACCTGCCTGCCCATGGGAAGCCTTGAATTAATTCCCTGTTTTTCTTTGCTTCTGTGTGCGGCTTTTGCTTCACCTCTAGATGGTCTTTATCTCAATCCATGAGTTTTCTCACTTCTACTCCTGCAATTCTTTCCCCCATCCCACCAATAAGTTGTGGCAGGGTGTGAGAGAGCAGCTGTGTGGGGCTGGGTTGCTAGTTCAGGTTTAACCATGACACATTACAAGTAATTCTCAAAATCAGCCTAAAACCTGTGACCCCAGCATTAAAAAAAGTTCATACTTTCAAAAGGAAGATAAAGGAGCATAAAACTTTGCATATGGATTTAAGGGAATGAAAAATAGGAATAAAGCCCTATCCTTCTGTAATCAGAAGCTGGTATCAGGCAGACTTGTTCTAAATTTGGAGGGAATATTTGTTCTGTCCCAAACCTGCTGTATGTGACTTCTTTTGCCAGGCACTTTTGGGTATTGTTGCATTCAGTCTTAGTCACACCAAGATTTCAAGTCAGATAAACAGGAAATAAAAGCCAAAAATGTATTGAGGTAGGTATTAAAACACAATTCCCTTTTATAATGCTCAGTTTTCTGTATCTGGTTCTTCAGAGAGACATAGATACAATGAATATGTTCAATGAAACTTGCTGCAGTCCAGAACATACCTAGCTATGGCTTCACCTGTGCTGTTAGTTATAGTCAACTTTGATGATTCATCACATGATTAATTGTGTGATTTCTGTACAAGCTTAATTTGGTTTCCCAGAGAAAGTATCTTTACTCATTAATTTGGTAATCATGCTATTCTTAGATGTATTTTTTTCTAGACAGCTTGCTTGTATCTCATGGAGAATACCTTTTCTTAGTTGTTCCATATGTATGCCACAAATCAGGATGTATTTGTTTACAGATGCATATAACATCCTTTCAAAACATCATCTTCTGCAGGTTCTCTTGTAAATGTGATTCAAAATAGCTCCAATGTATATTTAGTCATGTATAAAATAGGCTTCCAGCACTTCTCAGGATCTTTTGATATTCAGTTTACAAGAGTAGGTAGATAGAAGTATATATGTAGGCATAACTAGATAAATAATAGTAACATGTTCAAGAAAAAATATATATGCATATATGCACTCTGTGAATATTTGTAATACGTTTCTAACTAATCATAAATACTGTCTTCATAGATAAGTATGGTAAAATAAGTGGCAACTAGACATTTTAACTTGAATTTATTTGATTCTCTTCAGCCTGCAATATGATGATATGCGTGGTCAGGATCATTAGACAAACTTTGAGTTTCAAGGGACATGCAGGATCAGGAATTCATCAACATAGAAGAAACAGGCAGGCTGTATTTACTGCAAATTAGGCTTCTAAAGGCAGATCAAACAAGGATAAATGAGTTTAGGAAAGTGAATTCAGAGCAGAACCAGAATCTGGGATGAACATGCATGTGGTCAAGACAGGAATGAGATGAATGATTGCAACTGCACCCTAAACACTGAGCAGCCAAGGATAGAATTGTGTCAAAAAAGCAATACTAACCCCACTGACCAGCTCTGAAAGCAGGCCATGGCTACATGGGATACTGACAGCTTCAGGGAGCTGGGTGCAGAGGCATCATCCAGCTGAGGATGCAGGAAGAACAACTTCCATGTTCTCTGGTTTTTCAATCTAAACCTTCCCCATACATCCCAAATGCTACCCATAGAAGTCAAGATTTCTTTCCTTTTTTGGTGTGTTTAGAAAGTACAAGCCCTGAGAAAAGCTTTCTCACATATGCAGCATTTATACAGCTTTCCTCTTTTCTACTGAACAGAAATGGGGAGGATTTTACTTTTCTTTGAGTTCCTATATGTCCATGAGATTGCTTGAAGAAAGCCAATGCAATTTTAGAAGAATATAAAATAACAAAAGCATGGAATTTAGAGAAACAAAAGACTAAGATTACAAATGCCTTTTTTTTTTCATATAATTGAAAGGCTGAAGAGCAAAGTTAAGCATGAAGAAACTATCCCTTGTATCACAGCAATATGAAAAATTATGTAAAAAGCAGCCAGATTGAGCATACCTGCATCAAAGTGTCAAAATGCAGTGTGTCCCTTTTGACCATGTGCTGTCCATCACAGTCTGAAAATAATTTTGATATGCATCTTGAACAGTAAGGAAACTTGTACCATTCTGTGGTTTTATAGATTTTTTTTTTTTTTGCCCCGTAACAGAAAAAAAAAAAAGTAGAAAATGATCTGGTGTTTAAGCACCTAACATTTGTGTTAATATTTGGTGGCAAATAAGTAACTAGGAAAACGCTGGAACTGAACAAATATATGTAGAAAAGAACAACTCTTCTCTGTTGTGTGCGTGCTTGTATGTGTGTGCAAAATTTTTAGAGTAGTAAAACAATATCTTCAAACCAAGGAAGCAGCGATTTTTTACAAAAATCTTTATGACATTCTATATGTACAGTTTAGAATTTGAAGCATTTTGATAAGATAATCTGAAAATACCTTCCAACATGGATTGAGCAATTCATTGAGTAGGAGCAAACTAAACAGAAAAAGAAGAAACATTTAAAACATTTCAAATTAATAAAAATACTTAACATAGATCCAAAATTATTTATCTTTGAGAATTTTTCTTATATAAATACTGAAAGGATATATGATCTCTATATTGTAGTGGTCCCAGCTAGAAAACTATTGCACATTGAGGAGTTAGTACTCCAATAACAAGCTGGCGTAAGTGCCAGCATGTCCTGTACCCTGCACATTTCATTTGGTTTTCAGGACTGTGCCACACTGGGATGAGCTTAGCCAGATAATGACAACAAAAGATCTTGGGGGTGTCATCCAGTTGGCATTACCAGTGATACCAACATGTCCTTGTCTTCATCTTGAAGGAAATTAATATGAATTCCTTGTATGCAATGATACATTTAAGAAAAAGATCACCTTTAAAATATGGCAATACAGGTGACCCAAGGAATGGTTATGTTTAGAGCATGCTGTGGCCTGATTGGAAGTGTATCCAGTTTTGTACTATCTTGTCATTTCCACCCTCAGAAAGGATTTAAGATTTGTAGAATAAAAGAACTAGTGCACCTCTTTTTGTGCAACATGTATGAACTAAAGGTCCATTATTTGAGAAGTTCTAGTAGCAAAATATCTATCCAGAGTGCCAGACAATTCCCAAAACAGCTCTATCAACCAGCTGATTTTTTTGTTTCTCTTTTAAGAAATGCATTTTTTGAACACACACATCTGTTCATTATTTTTTTTGGAAGTTCTTACTTGTTATGTTCCTTATAAGAAAAGTATTAGGAGTCTGTATCTCAGGACAAGACATGAACCTTTTCAAGTGGGTCCAGAGAAGGACCACAAAAGTGATCAGAGACATGGAACATCTCTCCTACGAGAACAAGCTGAGAGAATTGGGGCTGTTTGTCCTGAAGATCAGAAGACTCTGGAGACACCTCATTATGGCCTTACAATAATTAAAGAGGAACTAAAAGAAAGAGAGGGACATATTTTTTTTAGTTGGGCTTGTTGCAACAGGACAAGGGGAAATGATTTTAGACTAAAGGAGGGTAGATTCAGGGGGTACATATAAGGAAGAAAATTTTTATCATGAGGATGGAAATACACTGGAACAGGTTACCTGGACATGTGGTATATGCCCCATCCCTGGAATCATTCAAAGTCAGTTTGGATCTTCATCTGGGTGTAGCTGAAGATTTCCCTGCTCACATAAGGGAAGGCTGGACTGGAAGACTCTTAATAGTCCCTTTCAACCCAAACCATTCTATGATTCTACAAAAAGTCACTTACTAGAGCTAAAATTGTAAAGAAAGAGCATGGTGTTGAAAATAATGCATCCCTTCAGATTCTGGGAACCCCAAAATCAGCAGCATTGAAGGACTGTCAGTCAAGGTGCAGCTTGACTTGTGATAAGATTAGTTGACATTTTGGTCTTTTGAGCTGTTACAAGATTTCTTCAAAGGGTCAACTCTAGTCATCATTTTTGCTGTCCAACAGAAAGGAAGTTCACCTGAGAACTTGCTCCTGCACTGTTAGATAAAGGCAAAGACACACAGGTGGCTTAATCTCCAATACTAAGCAGAACCTGCCTATACCAAGGAGATAGTCAATTGTGTTCTGCAGTGAGGGATGTGAGCAGCACAGCACACTCCTGAGCCTGCTCAGGTTACCTGTTATGTGGACCACTATCTCCTCCATGAACAGCTGGCACCCCATCAGTGTCACTATATCTGTTCATACTGCATGAAACTAAGAGATCTTCTCACCATTCAACTCCATTCAACTGTCCTTTTCCACCTCAATGCTCACCAAATGGTCCATTCAAAATTGAAATGTTCCAAAATTGAAATGTCCGAAAGCATAATATTGAAAAGCAGTAAGAGAGGGGACCTCATGACAATCTTAATTCTGTGTATTTTACATTTTCCGCATCCTCATTTAGGTCAAATATTTTAATAAAAAACCCGAGGTTTGGTGGAACAAAAATACTATTATTGTATTAACTCTGCTGAGATTATAGTTTTTACTGTCTTCATATGAAGTTGTTGTTCAATCTTAACATTTTGTTTCTTAGAACTAGAACATGAACTTAGAAAAATAATTATTAATATGCAAGCTTGAAAATTGCAACTACCATTTTGAAGCACGGAATTTGCATAAAATGTTTTCTTTCAAGTGTTTAGTTCTTAAAGCTATTTCATATAACATGTAAACCATTACTGAAGTAAAATTACATTTCAAAGTGGTACACAGTGATCTAGCTGCTTAGCTGTCACTGGCATTAATAAGAGTCACACAGCACTACTTGGAAAGTTTATTGCTGTGTCTCCGTTAGTCACATCATAGAGGGAAAATCCCATACCAGCTTTTTTTATTAAAAGTGCATTTTAATACTTCATTTAAATACTCCATTTAAATATTTTATACTTATCTATCAATTACTGTGAAGAGACCCTCCCTCAAGCAATTATTTTCTATGAAATTTCATATCTATTCACATGAGCTATGCCTTTACACTTAGGGGAAAGCCCAAGGTAAAATTCTAATATCACTTGTGATAGAAGAGGTAACTGTAGCTATTTTATGATTTACTAGTTTTCTAGTAACAGCCATCTGCAGTGATTTAATTGCTTTTGCAATTAAAATTTGCTTACTCAAGCAAAGTTTGTTTTTGTTACGTCATTATGTATAGAAGATAGATATTAAGCATCCTGGTTCTGTGAACAGTCAGGAAACTTGAAACAGAAGAGTGAGCTGATTACAAAACAATGAGGATGATGTTTGGGTACGCCTCTGGCACGTGATTTTTTTTCTGACTTACCTCATTTATAAACAGCAGGAAGACAGTGGATCTAAGTCTGTTAATGGAAATGTAAAAGCTATTGAGATCCCATGATTACTTCAAGCACTTAGACACTTGAGAGGGGTAGGCAATATTTTTCATTAAAAATTTAAAATAAAAATGCCACCAAAACTATATGTCTTTCTTCACTTTTACCTTGCATTTTCCTCACTGTTTTTGGTGAAAAGCCAACAACAAAATCTGCAGTGAACCAGTGGACAAAGTGAAAAATTACTTTTCTTAGGGAATACCATGTTCATCAGTTTTGTAACCATTTTCTAGTGACTCACAATTACTGTATCCTCTTGGAAAGCTATTTTAAACTAGTTACTTCCTCAGTATTGGCTAAACACGTACGTTCTTTTCAGTTTCTAGTGCAATAGGTTATTTGCCCTTAATCACTAGGTTAAAATAATGTCTTGATATACAGCAGTACAGATACATATGTTTTGTGTAATTTCCTAGATCTTGACAACTGCCCCCATATTTTCTTACTCTTATTTGACATTTCTAAACAACATTTTCAAAACAAGCTTTGACAAAACTAGCATTTTGAATGATTGGCTGGTAGAAATAGGGTTACTACTTCAGAGAGTTAAAATACATATATCTCTCTGCTTAGAACAGGCTTCAAAATGCTTTTGAGATGGATATGGCTGCTGAATGAAAAATGTTTCAACACCAGTTCAGACAGTACTTATTGAATAAAACATATTCCTGTAAAATAAATAAATATAGTGCTTACATCAATCCAGAAAAAGAAGGATTGAATGTTGTAAATAGTTGTATTGATTTAGTTTGGTGTTAGCTCAGATACCAATGATAGTAACTGTAGGTCGATTGGGTACTTAAATTAATATATTTTTGGCTGTGAGCACTTTTTCATCAAAAAAAAAAAAAAGCTGTATCATATGGCATTAAATAATTTATCAGTATCTCCTGTCACTGGTTGTCAAGACTTTGTCCAAGAAGGCATTCAGTATGTTGCAGTCATACACAAAGTTCAATAGATTTGAATATTTTTAGTAAATTTTAGTTCTGTTTCATGAAAATGTTATATTCTGAGGGGCTTTGAATCAATGTTTCCCTGTAAGATCACTTGCACCTCCAGATCACACCACCTAGATGATAATTTTATCACTTGCCAAGGAGGAGATGGTTTCAAGAAAAATATGTAACTTAATTATTACCTACATGAATACATACGTGGATAAAAATGCAGAGAGTTGAGACTGTGGAAATAATAATTTTTTTCTTTTTTTTTTTTTTCAACCATACAACCCATACATCACATAAGTAAAAGTAATTCCCCTTGAGATCAAATCCTCAGAAAATCTGCATCAGAGGAGACGACACAAGCAATAAAATGTAATATCTGGGGAAGGGCCTCCTTACGATGGTAACATGGGTTTCTCATATGTATACACAGCACAGTCTTGTTAAATTTTGACACATTCCTTTTTACAAATAAGTAGAGTTTACACATAGTAAAAGATCTTCATTAAATTGTAAGACAAACAAAAAATAATTAGGCCATCACTGCATTTACTTTGCCATAGGTTTGTATAAGCCCTACTGCTTCAGTGGCAGAATTATTCATTTCTAAATACACAGAATAGTTTCCACTATGAAATATGTCATAAACATTTTCACATTCTGATTAATAAAGAAGATCCTGTAAAGACAAATCTTAAAGCAAAATTTAAATACACATTCGAAGCAAAGAAACAGAGTAATTTCCATCTTCAGTCTTGAAAATCCTAAAGACAAAAGTAATTTGTTGGTTTTTTTTTTTGCTGTCATTACCACTGAGTCAGGAAACGAAGATGTTTGGAGACACGTAGCATTCATTAGATTTCTGTCCAGAAAAGTTTTAGTTAATACAGCATTGTATTTACAGAGTATTTCAATAATATTCACACTCGCAATGTGAGTCATTCTTATAATTTATAATACTTAGAAAAACCTGAAAGATGCATGGCAAATCTCTCGTGGGTTCAGGTTTAGAACAAAGACCCTGCCTCTCAGAACTGCATTACTGGTAGGTCTTAGGCGACCAGATACTCTTTGTAAAACATGCCAGTGATAACTCTAAAAATATTGCTGGTCAGAAGGGATTATATAGCAAACAAGAGATTCATTTTCTTTAAACACTTTCTGGAAAGGAAATACTAATCCTATTTCATAGTTCTTTAGCCCCATTGTTAAAATCTTCAGTAAGAAAACTACCAGTGAGTAACTTCAAACCATGGAAAGTAGAATCACATAATGTATTTATAATCTCATAAAAACAAATCCACCAACTGCCAACATTAATGAAAGTCAAAAGACAATTTTAAGAAACTGTGATCACTTTAAAATAAGGAAGACATTGGTTAGGTGTCTAGAATTTGATTCTTTACAGTAGCTGCTTACCTACTATCCAAATACATAGAGAATCAAAGGATAATAAGTTGACCCATCTGGTTCCTTGAAAATGTAGGTCAGGTGTTCACTGCCTGAAGAAATTACCTGCTAGGTGACTCAGGTTGCATGGAGCATTAGCCCATCCACTGGCTGCTCATATATCACTGTCATATACTGGAAAGAATGTGGCAAAACACAATAAAAGTGAGGAAAGTAATTACAGAGGAGGACAAAAAGAAGACATCTACTTTAATTAAGCTACAAAGAAGTGTACTGGTTGTATATATATATATTTTCAGGAAAGTGGATTTGACATAAAAAAGCATCCTTTGGTGCAAAATTCCTATCAGTGTCCACAAGATTATAATCTAAACTAAACTGTATTGAAAAAATAAGTGTACCACAATGTGATAGAAGCACATGTTTACTGGGGTAATACTATAATAAGAAAGCAATAAGAATTATCCTATTGTTACAAGAATTTTGTTCTAATTTTGTAATACAATTGTAATAGATTGTTAAAATCTATAGTTTAAAAACCCATCTGATCTTAGCAAAGAATGGACACTTCAACAAGTAATGATATTATTAGTAATCTTGTTAGAAAATGTGCTTATATTTTTGTGGTCTTAGTATGGCAATTATTTATGTTAAAATTAATCACATCTCCACTCAAATTATAGTAAAATAGAAAATCTGGAGTCCTGAATTGAGTGAAGGAAGGTGTTAAAACTATTATGGGCTCAAAGGATTTTAAGCTTTACCATATTGCTTCATATTTTTCTGAATTAAAGATTCTTCCTCTGAAAAGTGACACTTTAATTAAATAATTGCTGAACCTGAACAAATGATCTTTGATAACTTACACTTAATTTCCCTACACCTGTCACTGAAAAGCTTTGTTTATGTAATTTTTACCCTGAAAAATATTGCTCTAAGTTTCAAGTAGTTTGATTGTTTTGTAAAGATTTGTAGAATGCCAGAATGAAGAGTACAAAGAAGAAATGCAAAACCACATGGAAAAAAATACAGAATATAAACTCACAGAATGGGTGGGAAGGGACCTTTAAAGGTGTCATGGTTTATCTCCAGCCAGCCACCCAAGTACCACACAGCTGCTCATTCACTCCCTCACCTGTGGGATTGGGAAGAAAATAGGAAGGGTAAAAGCAAATAAACTTGTGATTTCCTGACAACAAAGACAAAACATACTTTTATATATTGCATCGCTTTTCAGTCAAACCTGAACCATTCAATTTCATTTCAAATTGAGGAAACAAATGCATCCATGACATTTGTATCCTGAGTCTAAACACCATGGGTTTATAAATGTTATTGGCTGATCTACATTACAGATAATATTATATATATATATGTATAAGCCCTTTGCAGTGGATTTTAGTCTCCTGCTCTGCCTGTTTCATATAGATGTCAGCAAAAAATATGTATTTTACTAACTTTTATAAAAAAGCACATGCAAAACAGGAAAATTGAAGTTGTCATTTAGGATATACAGAAGTGGAAGTTTGAGAATGCCTGGATGACACAAATTTATCCTACTTTTCTAGGGTTCTGCATGGCTTTATATGAAAAGTGAAACTGATCATGTAGAACTGAACGGGTAGCTCTTAAGAGAAGAGAGAATGAAAGCACTACTTCAAACAGTGGAAACTACAAGGCCAACTAAAATAAAAGGAAATTACCAACAGTAGTAACACTATGTTTTTGTTTTCTTAAATTAACTTCACAACAAACTGATCCTAATTAAAATACTTTGATTCAGGAATAATGTCGCAGAAACCTACTCTAAAAATGATATAAAATCAGACTAACTGAGGGTGGAACATGTTTAAAGTACATAGCCTTCTCTTGAAGAAAGCAGGAGAATAATTTTACCTTCTATTATCTTCATGTCATTATGTCAGGAATCACAATTAAAGAACAAAAATATGATTTTTAGGAAGTTCGGGGTTAAATTTATTTGTTTCAGCCTCCACCTAAAACCAGTATATTATATATAAAGCTGCAGTTTTTGTTATGAGTTCCTAATTTTGTCTCATGTTTTCACGCAGAAATATTAGTTAAGTACTTCTATAAACATTTGAGTATCTTTAATATTATATAATTTATCTATTACATCCAAAGCAAATAATTTATTTAGACCACTCCCCTTCTTTGAAGCACGAAACACTGAATGACGAAAAAGGACTCACTTTTATGTATGTAAATATTTCCCTGAAGTGAAAACAAAAAGACAAAAATATTTTTATTGTCTCCTTTTTTTTTTTTTTTTTTTTTTTTTTTTTCTCACAGATGACATGCTTTTTGCTTCCACAAGGAATTAATTTCATGGACAAAACTACAACACAATTACTCAGTGCTTTCAGAAGTTATTAATGGTATTGAACCAATTCCTTCTAATTAGAGGGAGGGTGTCCCCTACCATCTCTGCGGTTCATTGCAGTAAGAGAACCTCTTATGACTTTAATTAGAAAAGAAATATTAAGAGAAGTAAGAGAAGTAACAGGATAAAAGCCTTCTAATTTTTCCAATCCCACTTATTCTTTCCATGCTGTCACTAAAATAGACCCTCTATTTTCATGTATTTTAGGTCAAATGGAGGATGCTAGGAGTTTAAGCTAGTGATTTCAAACTGTCTTTAAAATACTAAGAAACACAATTGCTTTGTAAGGCAGACTCCACAATCTGGAAACATAAAAACTGTGTTGCAAAGAAAAGCAATTTGCTCAAAAGACAATCTGAACCACTTTCAAGGTTAGGACAATGTAGCAATGATAAACATGCTATTTATAGCTTATTTGAACTTATTTGCTGTGGTTCACACAGCAGAATTTTTAGTAAAGTAAAAAGAAAAAAGGTTGAACACTGAACAGGTAAGAAAAAAATTACAACAGAAAATTTTGAAGAAGGCTGTTTTATTCAGTGCTTTCATAGCCATTCACAAAAGGGGGACTTAGACCCATGCATGTCATAACTTTAATTTCAAGAACAGTTGGATTTCAAAGCAAGGTTATGAAGACAAGGTTATGTGATACGCATTGTTTTGTAGACCAGGCCTTAAGACTTGAAAAACAAAATTTGGAAATATGATCTGGCTACTGTTATCTTTGATGGTAAGTGATTATATTTTCCATATTTATAGGTGACACAGGAGATTTTGTATTATTGTAGAAAAGGAAAAAGCAATTTTTATTAAAAAGTAAAAAAGAAGAGTGCAAATAATTATAAATGGATTAGTGCAACTTTATTCTTTCCTTAGATTCTGGGAAATTGTATTTAAAATATATTTCTAAGTGCCTAGAAGAGATATAACCAGATTTTAGCATGTATTTTTTTGGTGAGTATATCTTGTAAAACAAAAGCTATATGCTCTTTTAAAATAATAAAAAATATATGCAAAAGATGAGTATGAAATATCACTGTCCTCATGCCAGACCTGCGTCTGCCCAAGATATATATTTTAAACTTAGAAACATAGTGGTTAATAAATTTATAATGCTTGTAAAGGGAATATCTGTTCTTAGGTACCATCAAAACATAGAAATCAACATGTAGAAATATAGGCTGAAAGATATCTACATAGGTAGCAATAATCACAGGTTTATGATCAGGCACATTAAGTCTGTTACAGTATATAATGATTTTACATAAAAGGAAAAAACCTGATATAGAATCTCTGAAACAAAATCTTTCATAGTCTTGCTTTACTATACAACTTTTCGTTACCATTGAAAATTGTGCTGGGTGGTATTTAACATAACTCAGTATGGACATGCTTATATAAAAGAGGAAGTCAGCTGGACATTGTGATGAAATTTACCTCAATTTTAGGGCCAGTTCAGTTCAAAACATTTATCAATAATCTGGATGTAGGAGCTGAATGCACTTAAGCCTGCTGATGATATCAAATTGGGATGTGCTGATGACTGTTGAGGGACAAGAAGCTTTAAAGAGGGATTGAAATTGTTTGGAGCAGTGGCCAATCATCAAGGGTCTGAAATTTAAGAAGTCCAAATGATGGATTCTGCAGCTAGAGTAGAGTAACGTCAGGCACAAGTATAAATAGGGACAGGAGTGGCTGGAGAGAAGCCCTGAAGAAAGGAATCTGTGGTTGCTGGCCAACAGCAGGCTCAGCAGGGTGCCCTGGTAGCCAACAGGGCACACCACATCCTGGAGTGCATCAAACACAGCACCAGCAGCTGCTCAAAAGAGGTGATTATCCCATTGTATTCAGCCTCACCATGGGTCCTGTGGGCAGTTCCGAGCCCCACAATTTAACAAGGATGTGAAAGTTCTTGAATGTATCCAGAGAAAAACAACAAAGATGTTGAAAGGACTGGAAAGAATGTACTATGAGGAGCAGATAAGAAATTTTCATTTGTCTAGTTTGGAGAAAAGGAGGCTGGAGGGCAACTTCATTGCTCTCTTCAACTTCCTGCAGAGGGAAAGTGGAGAAAGAGAGAGAGGTACTGGTTTCTTCTCCCTGGAGTGCCCTGACAGGAATTATTCAAAGCTGCACTGGAGAAGGTTTAGATTGGACATTAGAAAGCATTTCTTTTTTGTGAGAGTGGTCAAACCCTGGAACAGGCTTCCTAGAGAGATGGTCGATTCTCTGAACTGATCAGTCCTTAGGAGGCATTTGGTCTTTAGAATATGAGACATGTTCTTAACAACATGCTTTAACTTTTGATCTTATGCCTCATGGTTTTGTATAGAACTTAGCAGTTTGACATAGCAGTAGCAATGCTGACTCATGCAAATTCATTTATATAGCTCCTGCATCAGACAGTCAGATCAGATCTGTAGCAAACCAGCTTGGTCCACAAGCAGAGAGATACATGCATTCCCAGTTCACGTGAACCTGTCTTTTGACAGGCTTGCACAGATCTTAGTGTAACTTCTCCACATTCACTGCAGTATGCCCTTAGTGCTTTCATACATACATTATATTAGTATTTGTTAATAATTATACATATATTACATGAAAATATTTTTACATTTTAAGTGCAAATATGTTATCCACCTATTTACTAATAGTAAAAATACACAGAGGAGAAAGGATGAATGGAAGAATATTTGTGTTATTTAAAGCAAGTAGCATCTTTGGCAATATCTCTCAGACTGGACAAATAGAAATATCTGTATAGAGTAAAGCAGTTGACAGGGAAGACATGATGTCAATATTCACTTAAGAATATATTTTTTTTTGCTTTAGGCAAAGTACAATCTAGTACATACCCTGAATGCCCATTTGGAGCTGAAGTGTTCCTGAATTGAACCTTCCAGAGTACCTAAAAGTATACAGCTGATGTCCTCTGGGACTACTGACCAAAGCACAATAACTGAAGACAAATGAGAGGTTCAAGTAAAAGACACAGCCCTGATGCCACCTAAAATTGTATTTAACAGTCATTTTTATCTGCATTCCTTATCTTTGTAAAGAAATCCTGGCCACAGTTTACGTAAGTCTCACCATGAGTGTATAATGCACCAAGCTGATAACTTTGCAGTGCTTCCAATGTAATCACTCTCTTTTCATCATTTTGTTCTAATCGGGCTTTAGATCTTGTTGCTGTTTTTTTCTGGCTGAGTTTTAGCTGGGTTTTCCCCCACCCCATGAATTGCATGACAGAAAGTCAAGGAATCCAATATCTGTACTGCAATACCAGCTAAATGGTAAGATTCATTGATTTACATAGTATCAATTTTTATGAATTACTCCAGTAGCCAGTTTGTAAAACAAATGTCCATACCTGTTATAGATTGCATTTATATATGCAGATTTTTACAAAAGTAAGTCACTATGAAGCTCTTTTCACCTTTGCCTTTAGTCTTTTCTAGAAGAAGGTTCCCTATGCTATCAGTATCAGTAAAATATGAGAAATTTAAAAGTAGCATAGACATGTTATATTAAAAGTAGAAATTACTTTGCACATTTAGTCAAGCGTATATGGTACTGATACTGCCCTTGAGAACTCAGAGATATAAACATAAATCTCAAAAAATCCCTCTCCAAAACATGCAAAACCAGAAAATATGAGGAGGAAGAAATTTCAATTACTTGTTAAAAGTGTGAATAAGCTCCTGATTAAACACCTAGATCTAGGTGTGTATAGATTATCTAGGTGCCATTATACTTGACATGCTAGAAGAAAGTAGATGGTTTCTGAGGAGCTGAAGTACATATCTACATTTGGTGAGCTATATGGCTCTATTTGTAGACACCTAAATTTAGGTCAGTAGAGTTGAAATACCACATTAATATAATTTTTGTTGGTATAATACTTAAAGCTGTGAATCATATTTTGATCTTCCATAACATATTCTCTTTGGAGGGTGACTCTTACACTGATATAACAACTTCTAATTCAATCGCAATGAATTCAGTTTCAGTGGGTCATATCCCACTAGGCATGAACAATTTTTTTTAAGGATCCTGTCTAATTCCTGGAAATTTAAATATGTTACTTTTTGGTTTTTAACTAAGTCAGTAAAATATAGTGTTAAGGAGAGGATCTAGGACTGGGGAATCCCAAGCTAATGTCTAGAATTAAGTGTAGATAATGATTGAGTGTTTCCTGTTAAACTTATTTCCAAATATAAGCTGATCACAGTGGTGGTGCTGCAGTACTCTTGATTTAGTAGCCTATGAATTACATCCTCAGCTGTATTTTTTTTCCTGGGGTTGGTCACACACTGTTGATTTGCCATTTTCTAAGGAGAAAGAAAAAATAAGTTTGACTAACACAGTAAATAATTACGGAATATGTAGCAAGAACAGCTACACCATACATGTGTCATACTTGAATAAAGAATGCTGCTGAACCATTCTGATTGTATGATTACATGACTGCTTTGGTCACAACTGCATGTTCTATAATCAAGCAAACATACAATTTCCTCCCTCTGTTAATCTGATTGTTCTCTTAAATTTTTTCTCTCATTCATTTTCATTTGAGCCTATTTTCATTGTCTCTTGGGCTCTATTCCTCTATTTTTTTCCAGACTTTTCCCTTCCCTACAAACACATCCTTTCGTATTCTTTTATATATATACACTTACATAATAGTCTAATATTTATTTTCATATAGATCTTCACATACAGATAAAGACAACCCAGAACTCCCTACATCATTTTCTTCTCCTTTCATAACTTGTAAGACCGCAGGTAAGAGGAGAGGGCACAGCTATTCAGCCTTGTAGTATCAGTACAATGGTCCACGGTACAGGAAAGGTCCCAAAGAGTGAAGGTCATCGTAGGTTTGCCTGATTTTGTTTCTATAATGAGCACTGCCAGACCTACGGGAAGTACGTAAAAACCAGGACATAACTAGATAATTCTTATGCTGAGAGTTTTGGGGTTTGTTTTTTCCTGATTTATGTTTTCAGCAATGACAGTTCAAGTGAAAAGATTACTTCTAGAAACACATTTGGCTGAACATTTCTGGAACCAACAAAAAAATAAAGGCATTATTATCTACCTTTTTTATATGAATAATCAGTGTGACAGTCTGCACTTGTCAATGAGCAAGCAAGTCCTTTTCCCAAACCTATTAAATGCTCTGGTTTCTTTATATCCAACATTAGAAAAGAGTTCTCTACAAAGCTGTTGTGCTGGAAAAATGTCATCAGGTGACAGTAATGGCATCTTTTAAGGTACATTAGCATAGAGGACAGAAAAATCCATTCATGTATGAAGGGACAATTAGAATGTGAGCACTACCACTATTTCTGAATCAAACTGAAAAACATAAATACTTAAGGAAGGAAAACTGCTGAGAAGAGGATAAAGGTTTCACAGGAAGTTAAAAATCACTTAATTACTAATTAGTTTTTTTTAAAAAGTGCTCTGAAAGAGGAGATAATTATACTGATAAAACTTGAAGTTTTATTAGAATGACTGTTTTCAAATTAAATGTAGAAAAACACAGCTGAGTAAACCTGAGTATTTCCTTAATTTGTCTTTGCATTCATAGTACTGAGTTTCTGTTTGTTTTTTTGCATTTTTTCATGTGACACTGTATAAAATTAGCCATGCCTGAAACCATTTCTAGGAGATAATGCTGTATCTGAGAAGTGAATGGCAAATATTCCTGGATTCCTTTCTGCAGCTAAACAGCAAGTTCATCATACAATTATACCAGCATTCATTTGATGGCATCTACAGGAAAAGCAGATACAGGTAAGTTTGCCTATACTTTGTGTTAGACAGATATCTGGAAATCTTATAACAGTGATAAAAATTTTAGAACTGCCCTGACCCATTTTCAGTCCAGACCAATCAAACCCTGCAGAGATGTATGGGAATAGTATTATATTTTAACATAACTAAGGTTTCAGCTATTAAAAAAACCACCAAAAAAACACCAAAAAACCCACAAACCAAACTCCCCCCCCCCACCCCCACCAAAACCCCACCCAAACCCACAAATCAAAAACCTAGTTCTTTTACTCTCAAATTTGGACATTTCATCCTACTCAAAGATAAAAATATCTTTAAAAGCAGCAAAAATAGTGCTTAATTAACTATATCAGTTTAGCATTATATCATTACAAAATCTCAGTACTAGGAATTAATTTTCCTCATTCTAATATTACATAGTACAAAGCACCAGATAACATCTACAATGTGATAAAAACTTTGCTACATACTTACATTTTTGTTTCTCCAGCACATAAGCATGAATTCAGATGAGGTCTGACTCTTAACAGATGTATATTAAGTGCTAACTTTCTAAATTATAGCAACTCGGAGAAATAGAAGAAAACTGATTAATTACATATTAAAATTTCACCTTGTTTAGAAAATTCTTACCTTTTTTCAATTTGGTGCTTATCAATGACAATAACCTTTCTTTGTAATAATTTAAAAGGCCACATAGCAGAGACTCCACTAATCTTCTTCTGTTATTGAGTAATACAAGTGCTTCAAGCAGCAATCTTCCTCCCTATCCTCCTTCTTTTCTCCTCACTTTCTGGCTACCAAGTAATTAACAGGAGGGAAAGAACAGTGTTAATTAATTAATCTCTCAGAGAATTTGTGAAATGTGACTAGAACTATTAGAAAAATATGGGATTTTTTTGAGCAAGTCATTAATAAGACTCTAGAGAAAGGACCAAAGTAATATCCAAAGATACCCCTAAATAAAGGAGCTTTAAGCTAGAGCATCACAAATATGAGTCATTAACTCCTTCAGTATATGAGAACTGATTCCTACTAGTTTACTGGGTATTAAAAATAGTGCATATAGAAACTAGAAGGGTATTTCAGAATCCTGATGATGTCATAAACCCTTACTTTTTGTGTTGTGATGTGTGGTATTTTAAAACTCTCAACTATTCAGATGGCGCCATGCTAACTGAGACTACCTTCCTACCTGATACATGCAAACTTCACTATCTTGCATCCTTTATTTCTGATTGGCCTACAATCAATCCAGATTTCAAATTTCTGTCTTTCTCCTCTACCTCTAAATTCTCTGCTTAGAAAAATTAAGATGTATTCTTCAGCATTGAAAATGTACTTCAGAAAGATTAGAGCTCAAATTACAAATGATTTGGAGGTGTGTAAAATTATTAGGATTCTTAAAAAATTTTTATAAGTACTTTAGTTTGAAAGTGGGATAAGGCAATATGAAGTGATTTAAAATTACTGGATCACTTCTTCTAATTTGTGAGATTTGTAGTTTCCCAACTCAAAATTGGTGGGCTTTTTTTTTTAATGCATAGTGAACTATGAATGGAATTTTAAATGTTTGATCACCCAAGACTAGATGAAGTGAAGATCAAATATCAGGAGTCTAAAGGAACTACTGTACTAATGAGAGTGTTTCAATGGACTATTAACCTGCTTTCTCTGATGATTCTTTCTACTATGATCTATGTGGCCAGATCTTTGATCTCGCATTGATTTTTGACCCATTGATTCTTCTGACCCTTTAATGACATAGCAATGACAAAAACTTTAGCAGTAAATTACGAGTATCCTTTTTTTCTTTCCATAGTACTTTTTCCCACAATTATCACAAACTCTTTCTGCTTGTTGTTTTGAAACTACCTGTCATAGTAATATCCAAAGAGTGAAACAAAGAAGAAAGATGAGAAGCCAGTTTCATGATCTCCTAAACCTTCACATGTTTCTGGAAAAGGACAGCAGAAATCTGTTTCTCTTTCAATTCACCTAGATTTCTCTTTTTGTTTTCACTGGAAGTCAAAACCAACATTGTTGTTTTGCAGATAGACACACACACAACCTATTTGAAATGTTTCATAGATAGCCTAAAGAAGGTGGGCAAAATATAGGTTGTAGAGTCTTTTTTCCTAATTGTCTCTTGTTGGGTTTTTTATTAATACTATTTTTCTGTTTCTGTTTTATTTTTATTTTGCTTGGTCTATGTTTTTCTTTAATCTGGATACTGTTTGTAGGTACTTCTGGAAATCTTTAGGGACCTCTGCAGCCAGCAATTTCTACTAGCTGTTTCCTGAAGATAACTTGATTAAAAAAGAACAGCAGTAGTCTGTAACAGACAGCTGAGAGAGGAACATCAGGCTGCTCTTCATGTGCTTTGAGAAGAAACAGTTTAGCTGATATGCAGGAGTGCAGGTAACACAGACATCAACTGTCACCAGGGCAGAGGATTGAAGAGGGTCTAGAAGTTCTGTGCCAGACAGTTTGGGACTCTGTGACTGAAGTGGTGATGGAGTGTGGCCATTTCTCCATCCTTTGCCAGTTGTAGAAAGTACCAGTTGCAGAAAGTACCAGTTGCAAACTGGAGTCCCTGACTCTGAAGGAGCTGCAGAGGGTGCTTGGGGCTTGGTGCACCAGGGCTTGGGGCTGCGGGGGTGCCTGGTGCCCCTCCGGCCCAGGGATGACAGCAGGAGGCACAGGAGAAGGAGAGGGCAGGCTGCATTGCATGAGGATGCTGAACAGGACACTGACAGTTTTCACAGACACTCTGTAGAGGAGAAAACTTTTGGCCACACAATCCGAGGAAGAAGGAAGACCTTAATGGCAAAACAAGACTCCAAAGATGTGGGAAACTGGAAGCTTGTGGTGACAAGAAAAAACTTCACCAACCACATCATCACCACTGGCCTAATTGCTAAGGAACACGAACAAGCCCAATTGAGGCAGGCCTCTGAGCCAGCATGGCATGGACTGACCATTAACACTGAAAGGAAGCAGTGGGTGGCAATGGTTGGCGGTTCCCTTCTGCAAGTAATGGAAGCACCTCTGGTTTGTCTAGGGAGACTATCCAGGAAGATTTGTTGCTTGCAGTGAGGCAAATTCTGCTGCTGAAATCCTCCTGGCCTTTGGAGATAAATCTTGCTGTTCATCTGCAGGTGAACAAGCAAAACTTGGTTATCAGCTGGCTGTTGCTGGTGCTACAGGCAGGACTTTGGTTATTTTACCATGTTCCCATATTTCAGAAAAAAGAACTGCTAACAAGATAGAAATCCTGCTTAAAAAATAACATTAAAGAAAGTGACAGAAATCAGAACTACTAGCCAGTGAGAATTCTGTTTTGTTTCACAAAAAAAAAAAAAAATTATTGAGATACATTCTGTACATTACAGATACACTGAAATTGTTGGTATGTTTCTATAAGCATAATATAAAGCAGTTGGTAACTTATATTGTTTTACTCCCCAAATCATTAAAATAATGAATTAATAATAAATATCTGCTTTTATCATAAAAATGCACTTGAAAAAAAAAGAACTACAAATAAATAAATAAGCGTTGAATACCTTATAAGAATATTAATTGAAATGTCATAGAAATATGATTCTGTCAGCATTCTTTTTAGTTAGTATGTACCGATATTTGCTGGCAAAAAATTGTGCTACAAATAAACTTTCTATGGATGAGCAGTAGTCTCTGGCTAGGAAAAAGAGTCATTGCCTTTACTCTAACACAGTCTCACACATTCTGGGTAGCAGCAGAGCCCCAGTGATGAACTGAGCAGACAAGGAAGTCGAAGAGCTTTCCCAGCTTCCCCTCCTCCCTTTACTACTAAATGAAAGATTTATGTCTCCCTTAAGAATTGTATCGTTTTTCATAGAGAAAATAACAAACTCTAACATAGACTAGAGAAAACAATGTTATCAGAAGCTGCAGTTATTCCTGAATTTAAAGAACTGCAACATGAAGTCTGAATCTGCAATCCTTATTCAAACTGTATACTGGCTACTGCGAAATTGTGATCATATTAAGATAATTTGTATTTAAACTTGTTGCTTCACAATATCTTAGTGTTTCTGTAAGAGTATGCAACATGTAAGAAGTAGAAAGTGAGAAAGTAAGTAAACAGGCAGAAGTAATTAAGAAAACAGGAAAAAAAATGTTTTTTGAGGAAGAAAAGTGACTGATTAGCCAGTGACATGAAGAAAAGAAATCCAATTGACAGACTTAGATTATACAGTACAGTTTAATTTGACTATATGGACATATCTTCTTCCTTAATTAAATCATTGAAAGTATTTCTGGTAGCATTTGTACATTGTTGTTGCTAGAGAAAGTGATGAAAACTAAATAACAAAGCAAATTATCCAAGGATTCAAGTGTTTCATTCATGGTGGAAGAGACATTTGGGAAGTGAGAAGTATCTGAGAGTAGTATGAAAGTCTTTATTGAAATTCAGAGTTATTACAAAAAATATGGTGACATTTGCCTACAGTATAATTAGGTATAGGCAAAATATTTCAGACAGTACATCCTGATCATCCTAATTTTAATTCCCCCCCAAAACACTTTTGGTTTCTGTTTATGGGGAAAACATTAATCTACAATCTTTCATCTACAAGTAAATTTAAATCTTATGATCTAGTGAATATCTGAAGTAAAAAATATATTTTTAATTATAAAAAATTAAGAATAAGACAATAAAAATGCACTGAGATTAAAATAAAATTAACAAATAAAAACAAAAAACAAACAAAAAGAAACCTCCCAGAAAAACACCACCAAAACCCCCCAATCCATAATTTAGCTCGAAAGAAAAACAGTTAAACAAAGCTGCAAAGCTCAGCTCTAAAAAAAGTTTAAATTAAAAATATTAAGGGTAACCTGCAGAAATTAAGTTTGTCAGCAGATAAAGAAGTCAAAAATGTATAGAATTAAAAATATAGCTTGGTGTAATTTCATACAGACATTTAAGAAACCCATGTAATTCTGAAAACTAGTGAAATACAGGTAAAAATACATTAAATATTATGTTTCTTCTTAAAGTATTATATTTGTATATTAGAAAAAAATGTCTCTACATAGCAAGTCTCTTTTGGAAAACCTTGATAACCATTTTATACTTCCTTATTTTCAATTTAAAATGGAGTTAGGAACGTAAAGTATTCATATATTGGTCTCCGTCTCAGCAAAAAAAAATTAATATTGTTTTCGATATAATTCACATTTAGTGAACTTTTTATCCCCACATCAAAAAATTTTATAAAGCCTGAAATAAATTATTTGACTATAGCTAAAAACTGAACTTAACAGAGAGCTAGTAAATTGTAATTTTATTAAGTTATATAGGATAATAATTATAGTAATAGTAATAATAATTATTTTTATATGAGAAATATGAATTTTAAAATGTTCTTTTAAAAGTTGTTTTTCTGGTTTTTGCAGTGGCTGAGTCTCATATCCTGCTTTATGGTTATTGACACACCATGATCTTCTGATCTTTCAAAGTGAAGTTTCATTTTTGTCACCACTATTTTCAAAAGTGTAATTTCTGAAATAAAAGCACTAGTACATACTCAGATACGATCAAGAAGTGCCTGGCACATGTCTATTGGCATTCCCCTCGGGAAAACATCCCTTGTCTGCCCTTTCCCAACTTTCTACCAAGTACAACAGACCACAACCTCCTGTGCTGGATGAGCAGAGCAGCCTTCCTGCCCTCATTGTCCAGACAGACCACAGCCAGTGACTGTTACTGAGAGCTTCATTTCCAAAAACTGCCCCTTAGTGGTGTTGCCCAAATTTATCTTCAGTTCATCTGCATGATCTTGGAGCTGCAAATAAATGGAAAAATCTAGGCTTAGGGAAGAATAGGGTAATATATAAAAATCACGCCATTATTTAAGGATGCTAGGTATTTACTGTCTCAGGAAACCACAAACATCTAAATTGTAAGGAATAACTTTCTTTATTCTCAGCTCTTCAGATTTCTTTGGTGAACAGATTTTTGCCATGTCTTTTGTGAGTTGCTTTTTACACTCTCACAATGCAATTAATTTAGTTAATTGTAGAATGTAGAGGCCTTTTATATACTTTAATTTAGTTGCTCTCTGACTCCCCCCTAACCAAAAAACACAAAACATTTAATTGATTCATCATAGGAATTATCAGCAAAGACAGTTTTATATGTGTGTATTACTTCACAAAGTATAGTAATATTCAGAGTTGTTCTTATTCAGCAAAATCAGGGGAGTATCTATTTACTCAGACTAAAAAATTTAACACACAATTTAAATATTAATGAATAATGGTTTCACTAAGTCAACAGATTTTTTGCAAATGTCCTCATTTGTAGTGGATGAATTTAGATTATTTCCTTTCCGCTTCGTGAGCAGTTACTGACTTTGACTTCATGTCTTATAATACATACGATTATCAGTTTATTCTTCTGATGATCTGAGCAGCCTTTTACAATCCTTCTTCTGTTCTTGCATACCACCTTGTTGCTCAAAGACATGAAATGCTTGTTCCAGCTGAATGTTTAAAGTGTTTTACATGACATTTACATTTAATGAAATGTTGTATTACATGAATTACAAGCAAAAAGCATTAGGAAATACAAATGCGAATCTTAACTCCCAACAACAGACAACAGCTACCTAACCACTTAGTACAACATGCAAAATGGCACTTGTGCCCCAGGCATTCAGCAGAAGAATTGAAGTACGAAAATTAAAGAGAAGTGCAAAACACCCCACCTTGCTTCAATGATTTTTGTTCTTGAGAACCAAAAGAAAACCTGATGATTAAAGGTTTCAATCGTATATTTACAATCCCTACAACCTTGCCTGAGCATCTAAGTCATACCTAAACCCCTTTGTTTATTATCTCTCTCTAGCTACAAGACTCTTGCATACTTAGGGTTTTGGGGTTTTCTTCCATCAAAGTGGATTTTTCAGAACATATTTTTGATGACTTTAAACTGAAATTTCCCATGTCTAGACAAGTCCATTATAACAGTAATTTTCTGTTTCCTGGGTTATGCTGGAAAGAAAATTGAGGTAATGCAAATATTTAAACCACAATGAAGTCCATGTCTGCATTATATTTTTATACTTTCTGACCATTTTTTAAATTTTCCAAATCCAGATCTGCCTTAATCCAAAATCCATTGACTGCAATAGCTTATCACTGTTTCCAAATGAAAAGATTCAGAAGCTCAAATGTGTTATAAAGTTAGACACAGCACAGTTAATATGAATATATGTCTTTTGGATGAATAAATGTTTGACTTAGAGCCCAGCACAGGACTACTTATAAAATGTTATGTAGATGTATCTTCAGAAATAAAAACCTGTGACAGGGGGTGTTGTAGACAAAGTGGGAGCTTCAGACAAAATTTATTAGAGAAGCCCTACTGTTGAGTCACAACGTGCAGAAAGAACCCCCATGCTTACCAAACTGCTTCTCAGAGGGGAGCCCAGGTGTTACTGGATCCCTCAGAATTTGGTAAGAGTTTGTGTCTAAAGATTAAATAGGTGCAGTTGAACCTTTATACAAATTTGTCCTGGGGGATTAAGGATGGCAAACCATATGTATAGACGTATATATATATTAATTCACATGATTTATTATAACAATTAGACAAAATTATCAGAATTATTTACTACACAGTACAGGAACTATAACAACTATGACAATACAGTGCTCTATGAATTCATATTGAAGCAATTATACTAAAGCAATTGTATAAATGCTAGCAAAAACACTTACTAAGTAGTGATTAATGTTACCCATGCCAGCTGTGGGCAAATCTCTTTCACTCAGCCTCAAGGAGTAACCTTGAGGAGTGTCCCCACTCAAGGGAGGAATCTGCACACAGTCCAAGGAGGGATATTAGTAGACCCTGATGTTAAAATTTGGGATTGATTTTTTGTAATATAGAATAATTGACTGCCAGTCATATGTCTCCAGACCAGTTGTGTCAGCTCAACAGCTTTCGATAAGTTATGAGAAATACCACTTTTTTCTGGTTTATCCAGGTATTTTATCAGGTCTACCACTTCTTCACGTTACCATAAGGCTGTTTAACTTTGGGATTGATAAGTCAGACTGGTTTCAGCATTTTTCAAAACCAAAAGCAACATGATACCCCCTTCTTCATTCACCACTGATAACTTTGCAAATAGGGCATTAAGTTGCTTTACCCCATTACAGGCATCCTGCTACAGGAGGGTCATAAACATAGCCTTTGGAAAAGGAGTATTTCCTATACATAACTCTAAAATGACACATCCAATAGTTATCAAATAGGAGCAGCGCATAAAATCTATTCTTTTTCTTCTTTAGACACTAAATCTTTATCTTGCCCTTGGATATAATTTCTAAATTTAAAAAAATAAAATTTTTGAAATAACTGTATATTTGTTTACCACTAGAGGCATCCTCACTGAACTATAACTAGGTTGTTTTTTCCTAGGATTGCTATTTGAATTCTCCTCATCTGAGTCTCAATTATTTTGTCTTTAGCTATATTCTTCATAGAGTACATTCTTGTAAGACTTTCCAGTTAAGTTAAGCAGGGACTTGAGTAGTCATGAATGGCTAACCAAGAATGACAAAAAAATCTTGAGAAACACCTATATAAATTTCCATAGTGACACACATCTAGAAACACGATAAACAAACATCCAGGACTATCTCCACTATGAAAACTAAAGCACAAAGGCAATTAACACATCTCATACCATCAAGATTTACATATCACAAGATAAATCAATGTTATTTTCATTTTCACCTCAAATTAATTATTGTTAATATCTCAAAAGTTTGTTTTTGGGGTTTTTTTTAATACTTTTTTTCTTCCAGATTAAAAAATAAAAAAGTTATAATGTGGAGAAAAATCCCAAGCACATCTCTACAGATCATAGATGCGAGTATTGAGAAATAAAAATAAGCTTTTTTATTGGTTTTTATTATTAAGCTTTGGATAATCCTTAATACAAATAGAAGTCTGTTGGAGATAAGCTTACCACACTTTCTCTAGTGACTTTTAGTCCTTGTGCTCAGAGGAAGGCATGCCTGAATCAGTTCTGCCCTTGCAGGCTTCCCCTACTGAGTTCTGAGTACATATCTGACAGACGTTCTTGCTCTCACAGAAGGGGGTTGCACTGTGAAACTCCTTGTTCTTCGACCTGGTCTCAGCACTAAGATTCTGCTTTAATGGCAGGGATCAGCCCACTCCATCTCACATCTGCCTTTGTGGTAACTCTGTGGCTATGCTGCAGTCTCAAAACAGTGCCTTATGTTATGCAACACTCTATGACACAATTTATAGTTTCACCATGGCACAAATTGCTACAAGAAGTCATGGAAGTTAATAATTTCAATTGGTTTAATAAGCTGTCAGGCCACTGACAGCTATCAAGTGCAAAGAGGAAGACTATGGAAGAGAAAGTCTCTTGAGCCATAGATGACTAGACAGAGTGGGTAGTTTCACCATATACTCCTAGTGTTTTCAATTACCATTTGCCCCAGAATATACTATTGGCTGCGGTTCTATGCAAAATACTGAGCTGGAGACATTAATTCTTGTCAAAATATCATTCTGATGTCATATAACTTCCAACATCAGTTAGGGTTGATTTTTTGGTAGTGCAAATATTCTTTCCAGTGATCCTTGCATAATACTGCTTAAATTCCTGCTTTTTCGTTAAATTTTGTTTAATTTTTACACTTCAAACCAAGCAAAGACCTTCAAAATCTATGAATCATGTTCATTTTATAATACCATAATAAAACACTAGATTACAGTTGTCACTGATATGTTTAGCTCATCTCCAGATTCAACTCTGCTTCCACTGGAGAGAAAAAGAAAAAAGGAAAATTAAGTTGATAAGGTAAGAAGTTTTATTTTTCTATGTCTGAATATACACTGGATAATATCATACCATATCCTATCATATCTTATCATATATCATATCATATCTTCATATCATATCATACCATATCATATTACTGAATGATATAATCTAGCCAAATTTGTATTTTAAAAAAATTTAGAAAAAGAAAATATTGTCTATTTACCTGGTCATACAGTAAATATTGTAGTGCCCTGCAATTAGGAAGGTCCCTTCTTCTTTACCTTCTAAGGCTCTACAAAGGTGGCCCAAAGCAGTTGGGGACTCTTTTGTGCTGCCCTCAATGGCATGACAATACATCAAGCCATGCTGACAAGAGTGGAACAGAGCCCAAAGAAGAATTAATCCTCCTGTGGCAAAGACTGCATGCAGACTTATTTTCTGGGATGTGAAGATTGACTACTCACTTTCTTATCACTGTCTACATGCTTAGCTTCTTCTATGATAACTGAAATTGTAGTGAATAGCTGTCATCTTGCAATAGCTGTTGCTTGGTGTTATCCTGAAACTCACTTGGGGTATGCATGGGTTCGTAAGAGCTGGAAAGCACTCCAGGTACTATCCAGTAGAAATATTATGTTCCACACATCGAGATTGTAAGTCACATCAGAAGCAAGACAGTAATTTCTGTTCATTTCCATCATGAATCAGATGGGCAGTTTTCAGGCATATTTATATGGCACAAAAAGCTTCAGGACTCTTGTTGAGTATCACATACAAATAACTAAAAACTACCACGTATTGAGCAGGGTTGAGCCTCTACCCATTTTTTAATTTTTACATCTGGGATATGAATGAAAATAAGGTCTTAATTACAAAATTGTCACTCATCCTGCCTCTAACATGTTTTATTTGAACTACACATATAAATGTGATAAATGTGCAATATGTCCCAAGCAATTAAGTATTAGCTGTTTGAAAAGAGCAGGGTGGTACTTAGTGATCTTATTATGAAGCAAGCCTCTTGTGTCACAACTAAATGACAAAAGTAGTGATTATAGACTTGTTATAAACAGAAGATGCCTCTGGATAAAATAAATTTATTTGTGCTGCTTATGTAACCAGGTGTGCTTCACCAATCAGTAAACTAACACTGACACCTTGTCAGGGCAAGATGATAATAATTAATAGTGCACAGTTAGAATTCCAATAGCACATTATATGCATTTGGGGAAATAAGATAAAAGAAAATGTCACTAATTTATAGTCTGTAAAAGCTTTAGCAACTTAAAGCTGCCTGTTAATACATTAATTTCCTTCATGGAAGAGTTGAAAAATTGCCTTGAAACACTTCCAGATCAGAATAGTGAGTGTAATCATGGAATAAATTTAGTTTCTGTCTGCTGTATTCTAGCATTTCTGTCTGCTATATTCTAGCAAAGACACTTGTTCTGAAATAGAGCTATAAATATTGGTAAAAGTATTATGCACTGGCGAGGGAGTGAGGTCAGAGTAGGCCAGTGCAGGGCCTTTGCTGGATCTCACCAAGAATGGTCCAAGGTACTCTAAATCACAGGTTGTATTAATTGCATACATATTCTTAAGAAAGTTTTTCTTATGTTTCTCTGAGTAGGAGCCCCATTAAAGCAAACATGGCCTGTTCAAGATCACCAACTTCTTGAATGGAGTATCTTTCACACATCTCTGAGTACAGGGTGGGTAAGTTGGAGGGTTGCATTTCAGTGAAATTCACAATACTGACTTTCCAAGGAGAAAGAAATTATAGTGGCATCAGGATACTGCATTTTATAAACAAGAATAAACTTCACTTCCACTCAAATATGTTTTTTCAGGCTTGTTGGATGAGAGAGAGTCAAATGAGATGATAAAGTTGTATTTAATTTAATCATCCACTATTTAATAAATGAACACAACTTAATGCATTATAAATATTGATGTTGGACTGCTTATTTTAATTATAAAAGATGAGGAATATAAACTCGCTGAGCAAAATATCAGTCTTGATCTTCCGTTATTGAATGTTCATCCCATTGCTAATGTGTAGAAACAGCTTTATTGTACTCTGTTATTTTATGAAAGCAAGAATTTAAAAGTAATATAAAAAGGGCTGAGGAAAAAGCAACAATTATGCAGTTTGCTGCTATAAATTCTGAATTTTTGAAACATGAGATTCCTAAACGGAAGACAAAAAATATTTCTGTCCTCCCAAATGTATAAACACTTACAGAAACTCTTTGAAACTAATGAAAAGGTCATATTTTATCCAACAGTAGCTGGTTTAGGCCATCAGAGATTTATCTGACTTAAAGACTAGTTTTAGACACCAAACATCACAAACAGTTTAAAACAAGGTGCAATTATTCCAGCCCACTTGTGGAAGGAGAAGGAAGTGATAAATGAACTCTGCTTGCACTAGATCTTGTAACATAACCACTTTTCTCTAAAGAGAAGTGGTTATTTCTAGCTCTAGCTTCCACTTCAGTTAAACCAAGACCTGTACTGACAAGGGGCAGTGGTTTTAAATTAAAAATGGGTAGATTTAGATTGGATATAAGCTAGACTGTTTTTTTTGTTTTTTAAGGTGAGGGTAGTGAAACAGGCTGTCCACAAATGTGGATGCCTCATTCCTGGAAGTGTTCAAGACTGGACAGGGCTTTGAGCAACCTGATGTAGTGAAACATACCCTTGTCCATGGCAGACAAGATTAACTTTGAATGTTCCTTCCAATCCACACCATTCTATGATTTCTTTAATCTGGTTAGGTAGTAACAACTTTTAACCTAATTATATTGAGCAGTTTTCCTGGTTTCTTAATAGAATAAATATGGTAGACTCTGCTTAAATAAAATCTATCATAGCTTTTGGTCAATCTCCTGTCAACAGGAAAACTGAGTAAAAATAAGGATATTGTGGTACTACATTTGCATTTATGTAAAAAAAAAAAAGAGAAAATCAAACCATCCAGCAGTAAAAGAGGTAAACTTCTTGACTGGCGTAATATATATTAGACAAATGAAAAATCTTGATGCAATTTCTTTTAATATTTCAGACCAATAAAGAGTATTTTTCCTGTGGTTTATAGTAAATTCTTTCTCTTACTATCTTTTGTTTCTCTCGGTTTTCTATATATTGACTAGGATAAAACAGATAGCAAACCATTAATAAAGAATTAATTGAACTGTGAAATCCCCTAATTGAATCAGTTCCACTATGTTTTCTCCCAACTTGAATAGCTTATTAAGGTTCATGCAGTTTTGTAACTGACTGCAAGAGATCTCTGACAACTTTGATGTAAGTTCACCTCAGTACTCTCAGTTGAATTTCTCTTGGGTATATAGTTGTAGGTTAACGTCAGAACCTAACATCACACTTCAGACAATGAAGAACAGCCTGTCATACACGCTTGCTAAACTTGGGGTATATAATGCATAAAGAAGTATTATAAAACATACTGAGAAGCAGCAATATATACAAAATTTCTGCATCCTGTCTGAAATGTACCTCTCCAGAATAGTTGTCCAGTACAGAGGTGGCACAGAGCCAGAAATGAGTGACTCAAGGAAACAAGAATCAGGATTCAGAGCAACTGGCAGGGCAGAGGAAGGAGATAGATCTTCCTCCTTCCTGTGAATTTCTATTTATCAGAAAATAATTAACATTCAAGTATTTGATTACTCTCCAATCACTTACTAAGCTCATTGTCAATTGTGGTGATTTACTTGCATCAGTAGACCAAATCAGAGGTCTAACATGGTCAGAATTAATTTCCATCCAATACTGTCTGACCTGGTATGGCAAAGGTAGACTCAGTTTAAACACAAGCCTTTCTAGAGACTATTAACCACAGCCTCCTCAAGAGCTGGAGCAGAACACCAACAGGTAAGCCTTTCCTGGACATTCACTATTTATTTCCTGCAGATATGTGAAGAGGAGTTTGCGAGGTGTCGCTGTTTTCTCATTATTGGAGACAGGATGGCAGGAAAGAGTACTGTCCTTTCAGGTCTGAGAAATCCCAATGCATGGCACCACTCCCAAATGTCATCCATTTCACAGCCCTGGTTCTACAGTTGCCCAGTTTCAGTCTTGAATGTGCTCTCTGAAGACTGGGTGGTAGGATGGGCCATCAGGTGTTGGCAGGGAACCCTTGTGTTAGCCACAACACTTTGGTGTGAAAGAGTAATTTTTTTCCCTGTAATGAACTGAAAGGCCAAGCTGACAGAGAGGACACAGCCTTTGAGAATTAACAGTGACAGAAGACAAAAAATAAAATTAAAAAAAAAAATCAGAGTGTTGCTTTACTCTTACCAGTAGAGTGGTAGAAAATTTCATCTAGAGTTTCTGCTTTAGCTTCTCTGAGAAAAAATCATGGTACTTGCCAATTCCTCCAAAATCAAGGTTTGATTATAGCAGCTGCAGAACACAACCATGTAGAATACAAATCCAAACAACCCAAGTAGTTTATTTAAAGCTTGTTTGTCAAAGAAACCAAGCCCTAACTTAGACCAGCCAAAGAAATTCAGAGGCTAATTAAAACTGTTCACTTCTAAATTAAATCCTGAGTGGAATTTCAAATTATATGACTTCAGAAAGCAACATGAACAAGAAACTAACAATTCTAAAGAAAAACTCATTGAGGAAAATGTGTCTGCGTTAGTTAGCTTTGCATTCACAGCTGAAGGAAAAGATTAATTTTTTATTACTCATTTTGCCCTTTACCTCTCCCAAGTACTATCCTTATCTCAAAACCTCATCTGGTTTTTGGGCACCAAAAAGAATCTAGTGGTTTGACCCTGGCTGAATGCCAAACACCCACCACAGCCATTCTACCATTCCTTCCACAACTGGAAAAGCGAGACAAATTATAATGAAAGGTTCATTAGGTAAGACAAGAACCAAGAGAGATCACTCACCAATTACCATCATGCACAAAACAGACTCAGCTTGTGGACATGAACTGAATTTATTACCAATTGGAATCAGAGCAGGATAATGAGAAGTAAAATAAATCTTAAAACCACATACCATCCTTCCCAAGGTCTACCTCCTCCCCCAGTGGCACATGGAGACAGGGAATGGGGGTTATGTTCAGTTCTTATGTTGTTCCTGCCACTGCTTGGGGAGGAGATCTTTTTCCTGCTCCAGCATGGGGTGCCTCCCACGGGAGACAGTTCTCCATGAACTTCTCCAATGTGGGTCACTCTTCCATGAGATGCAGTCCTTCAAGGGCAGCCTTCTCCAATGTGGATCACCTATAGGGTTGCAAGTCCTACAAGGAAAACTGCTCCAGTGTGGGCTCCTCTCTCCCTGAGTCCACAAGTTCTTGCATGGAGTCTGTTCCAACATGGGTCTCCCACGGGCTCACAGCCTCAGCTCTGGTGTAGGTCTCCTTCATGGGCTGAGGGTGGATCTCTGCACACCTGTGGACCTCCATGGGCTGCAGGAGCACAGCTGCTTCACCACGGGCTTCACCACAGGCTGCAGAGGAATCCCAGCTCCAGCACCTCTAGCACCTCTAGCACTTCCTCCCACTCCTTCCTCACTGACCTTGGTTTCTGCAGAGTTGCTCCTCTTACATGCTCTCACTCTGTGCTTCTCTGGCTGCAATTATATCTGCACAGTAACTTTTTTTCCTTCTTAAATATCACAGAGGCATTACTATCATTCCTGATTGGCTTGACCTTGGCCAGTGGTACACCCATCCTGGAACCTGCTGCCATTGGCTCATATGGGGGAAGCCTCTGGCAACTTCTCACAGAAGCCACCCCTATGACTCCCTCACTTCCAGAACCTGTTCACACAAATCCAATACACATGTATTTCATGAACATCTGCAATGGACTTTCTAATTAATTTTCTCCATCCCATCACCATTTCTCCTCAAAGGTATTCGAAGATACAGGCTATAGGAACATAAACACAAGTGTTTAGATATCAGCTCCCATTGTAAATAGTGGAATGATAATTAATTAGTTAATCTCGTCAAGGCAGCTGTCCATCTGTTCAAGCATAAGCACCTTCAGGATGATGTGAAGGCTTCTTCTGTTCTACTCACTGCTTTATGTTAACTGCAATATACTGTGTTGGCTATGTCTTACTTAGACATCTAAACATAGATGTCCACACTTTAGTATTGAATTCTTCCCTTATTGTGAAAAAATGTCTGGGTTTGTAGAAACTAAAAATTATGCACTGTTCTGGGGAAGGACTTAAATGTATGTGAGATGAGAACATTACACCTCAACTCTGTCAAGAGAAATTATTTTAACACTGAAATTGAAAGTTAAATCAGGTGTGTATACCTACCCTTGATAGCATAGGATTAAAATGTTTCTAAAAACCGTGGTAGTTAAAGTAGGCCTTGGGAACAGGAGTGGGCATTGCCTTTGCTAAAATCATGTGAACCTGTACCTGGTGTACCCACCTGTATGGTAGATGATGAAGTTAAATGTGATGATTGCTTAGTAAATATAATTAAAAATAATTATTTAATCACAACAAGAATCATGAGAAAGGAGCAACAATCATGAGAAACGTTGTGGGGAGGGGGGCTTAAACTCATGCTTGGGTGAAAACAATATTCACAATAGAACAATATCAAGTTAATGGTTAACATATGATTATACAACAGTTATGTAAGGAAAGGGTATAAAATGCATCCATCCTGAATCCATGTCAGAATCCTGATTTGGGTCTGAATCCCTGATTCCCAGAGCTCTCAATAAAAGCACCTGCATATAATCATCCAGTGATTATGTGTTTCTACACTAACACCCCGAGCAAACTCTATAAGGAATGGCCAATCATCTCTGCTACCTTCTAAGCTTAATCTTGCTTTAGGTTATTTCTGGCAAAATAACACAGTTTCTACCAAATGGATGAAGGTTGTATCTGTTTTATCCTGAAACAGCCAAAACCTCCCACATGGAAAAAATGTAGGGCAGATAAAATTTAGTCTGGTTTATACAATAAACTACCACTCTGCGACAGTCATATAAAAGCTGAGAGTGAGTTCCTGCTCCAATTTTACTTATAGACAAGAAATTACTCATGCAGTCCCTTGCTTGCTTGCTTTCTTAAAAGTCTAAACAGCTTTCAAAGTCCAGAATTTATTCATAAGAATAGGAAGACACTTCATTTCAATATTTAGGGCCTAAAAATATTCTGTTTGGGAAGGCATTAAAATGTTTTTATAATTCTAAACAGTAATCCCTGGAAAGGTTACATCTAGACACCTAGCATGAAGTACAGTGACATTCACTTAACTATATTTGCATCCTCTCTAACCATAAATTATATGAAGATTGTAATAGATGATAGACAGATGACATGCAATATTTCAGGACACATTAACGGGACTATAATGAGAGTCATCTTTAGTAGTTCCTTGTTCCACAGGGATATAGAGGATACTCTTTGTTTAATTAGACAAGACTCTGGACAGGGTGATATGTCTCCATTGTGTGATTATTCTGTCCCTCTTTTTGGATTTTCTGGGATAAGGGATCAAAAGCATAGGCACCCTCAAAAAAAACCTTTGCACAATAAAATGGAGATTCTCTATTCCTCTTGAAATGATAGGAAAACCATTTAAACTGGCTTATTAAAGAGTTGAAACAAAATACAGACAAGGACCTGGCATGTATTCTGTAGAGTTTTCCTGAAACTAATTAGCCACATCAAATTTCTTTCTAATGTTATCTACGTCTGAATCTCAAATTTAGTTTCAGTAAAAAGCACAAGCATGAAAAGGATAAAACTTTGGTTCAAACTGCAATCAAACCATCTATGTAGCTAAAGCTGTCATATTTCCTAGACAGTTTTCTCAAACACATCAAGGATCATTCCCTCTGGGAGAAAAAAAAAGAAGCAATCATTCTTTTCTCCCTCTGGTATTTGTCTTCTGTCTTCCTTTGCTCCCATGGCTGACTTTACACATGTAATCTAATAATGTAATTTAGAGTAATTCATATTAATCTGATGAGAATAATATTTTTGAATGGAACAAGATTTTTTTAGTCTGTTCCAGGTGTTGTGTGAATTAAAAAGGTCACAGAAAGATCAATCTCTCCTTGCCAAAAAAAGCTCCAAAGCCACTCCTGCAAAGCTTCTCAGAAAATTTTCTTATTCATTCAATCCTGTCAAGTTAGGTTTTTATTATTATTTGGTTTGTAGCTTCCTTATTTTTGTAATATATTTTTGAAATAATGGAAAACTGCAGAAAATGGAACACAGAAGGGAATTTGACAAAAACTCTTCTTACCATGCGTATAATAATTTTGTTAAATAAAACCAGTATTCATCTGTCATTGACAATAAATATAAATATATTAAAAAAGATACAAATATATTTATATATGTACTCCCCTGCAGACTTGAAGTGTATATCAGATAAAGCAAAGAGCATGCACTGAATATCTGTAATACTGAGAATAAGAGCTGGACAGGCTCTCTGAGTCTGTCAGAGAGAGACTTGAGAGAGAACAATCTGCCAAGACATTTTCACCTTCCATCTGCTCTAAGAAAATCTCTATATATGTACACAGTCTCACTGGAGATGCATTACCAAAAGCCCTGTCTAAGGAGAGAATGAACTTCTCCATGTGATATTTTTATCAACAGAACAGAATAGAAAGAATACACAGAAGGGCAAGAGTGCTTTGTTTATGTATTTTTTGTTTGAAGAGTCTGTCTACACATATTGTTTAATCAAAGCCTTCTGCACAAGCCTTTACTTGACAGTTCCTAAGGAATGAAAGTGACAGCATAAATATAAAAACACATTGTTATTTTAATCACCATAGAATAAAGTATTGCACAACTACTCATGCTCAAAGTCAAGTCCAGTTTCTCATGTCAGTTTAACAAAATTACAGCTCAAAACACTGAGTGTTGCTCTGAAGCATGGATCACAGGGTTTCTCTGCTACATGTCTTTACCATTGTTATTTCTACTACATTCACATCTATTGTCTCTATAAAAACTTTTTCTGTTTCATATCTGTTGGGCAGGCCTGGATTCCACAAACGGTTCTCTCTGCCTGCTTTCTATTTTGCAACTTCACTTCTTCAGACCTACAGACAGAAAACTCCTACAAGACTACACAGACTGACACATTCTTCTCTTCGTTACTGAAACAGAATACATTGTTCTTTAGTTTTTCTTAAATTCAGAGTCCTTTTCTTTGATTAAAGAATAGGTGGAAGTTAAACTGCTTCTTATAAAGATTTCTTATGGTCAGATGCTAAAAGTGCAGAATACTAGTTTAAAAACTAACTGCTTGGTAAGAAGCACCAATTTTATTACTGCTAGGTCCCTCAGAAAGTACTAAATGTATTATAATATTCATTTGATTGATCTGACAATACAAAATTTCTCCAAAATTTCTCCAAAAGTTTTGAATCCAAATAGTTTCATGATTTTTTTGAACCTAACATGTAGGAAAAGAAAGCATCTCTCAAAAGCAAAACAGTACATTTTATCTTTGCATTTTTTTGCCTTCCCATTATACATATTCCCTTTCCCAGTGACAATAACTGTTTCCTCTGTCAATGGAGTATCAAACACCAGCATAGTTAAAATGCTTAATAGCTACTTTTCTTTTTTTCCATTATTCTGGGACCAATTAATTTTTTCTAGGGTTGCACACACCAACTTATATTGTGTGTAATTTTTCATTCTTTGATATTCATATCAAAGTAGATATTAAGTAGAAAGAGAAGTTACTGAAAAATGTAAGCAATACATCCCTAGATATAAGAGTTTCTGAAAATAGGGAAGTCATTAAGGTGAAATTAATATTTGTGCCAGAGTCCCCAACAATACCCAAAGGCCTTGATGTGAAGTGCGAATTACCATGCTCAACAGCACTTTTAAGTACAGTGCAGAAGTAGCAGCTTCTTGTATTTATCTTCTGTTCTGTAACATCTGCTTTCAGTTAAAAAGCCAAGGTGAAAAAGGTCTGCTTTAGATTGGAGATATACATTTCACACCACTAGTTTTTTTCCCCTGACTACGTTATACAGGCATGAGAGGACTTCTGACTTGATTCTTCAGCATCACATAATGTAAAGCAAGTTCCTCTCACATGTTTTTACTCTGCTCTTCTCTGGCCACAATTGCTTCTGTGCAATAACTTCTTTTCATTCTTAAATACATTATCCTAGAGATGCTTCCACTGTCTCTGATGGGCTCAACCCTGGCCAGCAGCAGGTCCATCTTGGACTCAGCTGGCACTGGTTCTGTCAGACATGGAGTAAGCTTCAGACAGCTTCTCAGAGAAGCCACTCTTCCACCAAAACCCAATACACAGTCCCAGAGGTAAATGCAGCACTCCAAAACCCAATACACAGTCCCAGAGCAAGATGCAGCACTCCAAGTGGGGTCTCACCTAAACACAGTAGAGGGGCAGAATCACCTCCCTTGACCTCCTGGCCACAATTCTGGGCTTTCTGGGCTGCAAGTGCACATTGAGAGGTCATGTTGTACTTTTTGTCAACCAAATCAACGTAATTTTTCTTTTTCTGTGAAAACTTTGCCCCTTTATTTTTTTTTGTTACAGAGTAAACAGGAAAGGGAATCTTGAAACTGCATATCATGAAAATTGTCACACCACCTGAGACCCTATCCTGTCTTAGAAATAGACAGTGAAAGATTGAATTTACTCAAAATTCTGTCTAATTTCATGGACTACTTTTGCTATTCTGATAGAATTCTATTTAAGTGTTCTGACATCACAATGGCTGCTTAAGCAAGTTTGTTACATGTTCTTCCACCCTTCTACTTCTTTTGTGGGCATCTAAGGCTGAAAGTTGTCATTCTACTTTCTCAAAATTCTTGCTGGTATCTATTCTCTCCATACATTGCCCCTCAAGAAGAACAAATGATGTAATTGGACTGCTTTTTTTTTCTTCAAGGTTCTGTCCAAATGTTAATTCAGAGAAGTTATCTGAAGGAAATGATATATAAATAATTTCTTCTCCTCCGTTGTATGCAGACTTCCAGTTTCATGGAACATGGCTTTTTTCAATAACTTGGTATTTTTAGGACTTTACTGTGCCATGACTAATAATTAAAATGGAAAACATTTCTAATTTGTTACTGTATCAGGTACAATGAAATTATGTTCAAAGGGATAATTTTCCATACCTTATTTGCTTCTCTTTTCTTTTGGAGAACATATAAGAACAGTCCAGTGTACTGAAATGAATTATCCTATTAAGATTTCAATCCAAGTTAAGTATATTTCTGCATTTATTTTGTCTTCAGATTTTTTGATCATCCTAAAATTCTGGATCGGAAATGCATTAAAGATATTTACCTACAAAGACAAAGAACTATTAAGATAGAAAATAGAGACTGCATTTTGGAGAAGTCATGATTCTAATTATACAAGTGAAAAATATCTAGGACCAGATCAATAAACAGGAATGCTTCATTCCTTTTTACTGGACAAACCCAAGAGTCTTTTTGTGAACATAAACACCCAGAAGATAATGTTTTCCAGGCGAGAAAACTTACAGCTGCAAGTATGCAATATCTGAATTTAACATAGCTTTTCCTGCTTTAACATTCTGGAGAGAAAAGAGAGCCGGGGGGAGTGACCTAAAAAGGGATTGCTCCTTTTGGTTGAATCCATTTAGGTCATCTGTGACATCCATTTTTAAAAATATTCAGAATATGACCTGATCTTGTAAAATGAACAGAGAAAATAATCTAGAAGAATTTCATGGAGAAAGTCATGAACAAGATGTTTTTTGTTGCAACCATTTTACAAATATCTAAAGAAATGCTCTTACTCCACATCCCAAATGACATATACATAATACAAAGCTATCAACTTTGTGTTGCTTTTTTTTTCCTGTGTTGAAGCAGAAAGGAAGAACATGTCTGAATTGCACAGGGTGGGGGGGGCTGCTGTAAAATTCACGTGTAAGAAGATTTTGCAGTATCTAAAAATTTTTGGTTTTCCTCAGTATATGTTCAGGAAGATAGTTAAATGTTCAATCAATTTGGATCCAGTCTACAGTCTTTTCAAACTGCATGCTGTTTGATCATATGTAGAATTCTGGTTTTCAAGACAACTATAAGGCCATCCAAGAAGATGAAAGTTTATCTTTTAAGGGTAGTCTAAATGCAGCTGAACAAAAGACAGTCCAAATTGTTACACAGTTTGGTGAAAAAAAAGAGAAAAAAATGTCATATAATTATTTAGATGCCATTTAAGTAAAACTGATCTGGCCTTAATTACTGATTTGTTGATTTTTACATGCAGAGAATATGCTGAAGACACTGTGCACAATTACAGCACGTTATCCTCATATTAAGGATTGAAATATCCCTCTTGGGGTCAGAATATTAAAGCATTAATCTAGAATTAATCAAGAACATAAACTCCCACTAATGGACTTAGACACAAAGTAGCGCAACCACTATATTTAAGAAGTGCATGGGTTCACCCTTAGAACATTTTTATTTAGTTATCTCCATTTTGATTTATTCCTGAATCTTTAAGTGCAGGAGGTTGAAAACGTTGGCCAGGACTCATCAGTCCATCCATATCTCTATTATTTCACTGCAAATTAGTCACTAGCTGACATAATGTAACTTTTGTATATTCTTTCTCTTCCTGACACCTGAAGTGAAATGGTCTATGCGAAGTTACAGTTTCAAGAGAAGTAGAGGAGGATGGAATCAATGACTTTCGAGGTCTTTTCTAACCTTAACGATTCTATGTCAGCTCTCTTTCCTCTCTCCTGTCCCCTCCTCCCCCCTACACATCATATATCAGTTAATTTTTTTGATGGCTCACATCTTACAGTGTAAAAGTCTACAGGAAATGAAGTGCCGCGTTTCTAATATCTGAAAAGCTCATTTGGTTCAGTTGTAAGGTAACAGATTAAGTTCATAGCTCTGTAGTTATACAGAAAATCCAGTTAAAGCATCAGCATCCACTGTTTAAAACTGGGGTCCTGAGAGCTGTGCCCTTCAAATTATATGGCAAAATGAGTCAAAGAATCACTTTGAAGTGCTGCTCAGTGTACCAGTTGTTCTTGGTCTGAAATTGTCAGTCTTCAAAGCAAGGGCAGACTCAGAGGACAGCACAGGTAGGTAGAACTGAGAATATCTCTGTCCCATAGTGCCACTGAGACACAGATACAGCTTTAGGCTGGTACAGCCTATGTCTTTGGTGACTGTTCTTTATTATATAATAGCCTGATTTTTCAGTAATATCCTTCATACAATGCATTCATGTCCTTTCACTGGACTCCCTTTACTAAATCCATGTCTTTTTTCTGCTGGGAGTCCAGCCCTGGTCCCAGCACTCCAGACATGTCTCCACATGGCTGAACAAAGCAGGAGCTGCTCTTTGAGTTGTTGGCCACACTGCCTAATGTAGCCCTCGAGGTTCTTGGCAGCTTTTGCTGCAAGGGCTTATTCCTGGGTGATGGGAAGGTTGGTGATCACCAGGAACTCCAGATCCCTCCTCTGCATCTTTTTCCAGGCACGCCTGCTCCACCCCTAACATGTAATGGTGCATGAAGTTGTTACTTAGTGGAGCAGAAAGTAATAGAATGTAGGAACAGCAGAATAAATTCTCATTACATAGCAAATATATCATGTACCATGATTATGTGGAGCATAATTTAATAATTTTATCTGTGTGTGAAAGGGAGAGCAGCATATCTACTGACAGATAAAGGGTATTACTAAATTTATACTTAAAGAGGTGCAAAAAGACATTAAAATGGGGAAAACTCACCCATAAATGTTGAGTCAGACAAAATTAGCAACTGCATTCAAGAAAATATAAAGAGTAATCCTAAAATATCGCAAACAAATTGAACTTCCTAATACCAAAATACTGTCCCATTCTGAACAAATTAGTTCTCCATTCTCTCTGGAGAACAGGTTATTATCTTGAAAACACCGAAATAAATGAGGTGACAAACAACAGTATTTGTATTAATAAAGTCAACAGAGAGCTCAACTGCAGCCTAAAACATTATCAGTGACAGGGCTGAAGGGAAGATTAATAGAGCTAAAATCACTGGTACAAAAAAGCAATCATCCCACCATTCTCAATAAAAATATATATTCAAATATTATCAAAGAAGATAAAGAATTTGACATTTTTACATATGGATCTACAAATCTAAATAGCAATAAAAAGTAAAAAGACTTTTGAAAATTAAATACACAAGTCATAGGTAGAGAAAAAAACAAACTCAACCAGGCATTCTGTTTATATGTGATTTTGCAATCTGGCAGTGATGAAAAGATTAAAATATTTAGAACAGAATTCAGGAGAAAATCCTTCATGAGCTATAATCTCCTGTTTTCAATTTAGTAAAAGCAAATGGACCCAAATCCAGTGAAATGCTTGAAATATTTTCCATGATGCTATTTAAAGTGTCAACTAATAGAAGCTCTGAGATTACCTTTAAGAATTTGTATGAAAATGTGTGAACAGCATTTTTCAGTTGCCTTGCACTTTAAACTTATCCTAGCAGAGGGCAGTGATGTTATACACTACATAATGCATTCAATCAGAACGGTGAAAGAGGTCAGATTTGATGCCAGATGTCTAATCTATCTCAATTATCTAATTTTAAACCCTCTTGGCACAAAGCAAGGGAAAATAAATTTTCTATTTACCATTAATTTTCCCACTGAGCACAGCCTGTTGATAAAGAAAGCAAACATAAAAACAGTCTAAATGGATAATAACCTGGCACCATTGATCTAGTTTTGAAGGTTAATTAATCATACACTTGCCTTCAAGAAAGTGTTATATTACAATGAATCGTATTTCTTACTGACTTTATCGGCTGGGTACTTGCACCCTCAGCACCCACAGCCAAGGCAAAGATTTGACTTTCAAAAGCTCCTTAGAAGCTCAGGTTAACAGTATGCAAAATATCTACAGTTCAGCTCAAATATTTATCATTGCATATCCTGTATTATTTATAGCACAGACCAGAGTAGGCAGAGCAAACTGGAACATACATGTAAATTCTTTCCTCAGTGTAGTGCACTGGAAGGGAGTTGATGGTCTGCTATAGAACAATTACTCTCATTTCAGTGGCAATAAATCAGTGAAATGAGAAATAATAATTTCTATCCATTATGCTACATCAGAGATTTATTCTGAAGTCATGAACAAGGAAAAGCTCGCAGTGTATTGACTCAAATTACTTCTAGACATGAATTGGATTTTGTTCTCTCTAAAAAAAAAAAAAGTATTTACTAGTTAAAGCAGGATGATGTATATTATTTCCTCACATAAGTGATGACAAAGGATAACATTTATCTAGATAGCTCAAGTATACTCATAGTCTATGCCACAGTCAAATAAAGAAGATAGGAGAGTATTTTGACACTTACTGTATTTGACAGACATACAAGACCATCAAACATCAAAAAAGTCACCTAAGACCTGGACTTGATTTAAAGATGTGAGAGTGGCACACACCCTACAACTAATGCAAACATGCTGCAGATTGCACTTCTCAGACCTTGTTCAGATCAGCTGAAAGTGTGCCACATTTCAATAAATCCTTCTTGATCAGGATTATAAAAACCATATTTATTTAATAACAATTTGCACACCCACTTCTTCATCCTTCCTTCATTCTAGATTTTATTTTTCCCCATGTGTATAGCATAGGGACATGTCTTAATAAAATCTTTATAACACAAAATCCTTTAATGCTTTTTTTAATGTTACTCTGAAATTACTTGGGAGGATCATATAAATGAGTCTTTTACAGTCACATGCCTACAGATGCACCCAGTGAGTTGCTCTGAGTTATATTTATCCCGTTGCCTTTGCCCGCTCTCTAGGAGAGTGTAGCTGATGGTTTTATTTACATGAAATGACTTAATCATCCTTTTTACTTTTTAACCATATCCTTCCTGAACAAATCTCTTGAAAATTGCCATTACTGTTAATGCCATTTCACCTCAGCACCTCCTAATCCTTACAGTATGATTTAGATGTATGGTGCATCACCAGTCGACCTAGAACATTCTTGTTCCTCCTACTGCATGACAATAAGGGTCACTGACCCTACTAGATGGTGTTTATTCAGCTTGCAACCTCTTTCAGATTTAATAGGTAATCCTTCATCCAAAAGTAAACAGCCCTTCAAAGGCCTCAGATAGATCTGCAAAGTGTTTGTTGTCAGCATTGCTGCATTCCATTTCATTTATGACCTTTTACAGTGAAAAACTGACTTCATATTCTTCTAAAGGCTATGGTAATAATGGAAGGAGAAACCAGACACGAGATCTTGAGCAAGTATAAAGTGCATTTACAAGTAATAAATTAAAGGGAAGTGTAACACTTACTTTTCCTGCCAAAATACACTTAAATAAAAAAGTTGAACAAACTTCTGTGTTAAACACATTTGTTCCTTATCAAATACAGCATAGGTCCAGAGAGACTTCTTTCTTATATTAGAAATATGTTTACACACTCAATAATAATCTAAGAGTCTAAAATGGTTAACAATAGGAGGAAAATAATTATACATCTATTTGCTACTTAATTAACACCACACAAACTAATTTTCTCATGATCTTTGCAAATTAGATATAGCTCTGATATCTCTAATCTTGCCCATTGACTGCAAGTAGGGTGACTTGTTTTCGCTTTTTCTCTGGTCTCTACTGTTTTCAGATAGTTATAGTTAAGGGAAATATTTCAAACATTCTTCTATTGTATTCTGATTAATTTTTCAATATTACTGATAATCTTGTCCTCCAAACATATAAATTTTAAAAAGCATAGAAAATTACAATAAAGCAATAAATTTATTTTAGTGTGGTATTTAATTAAAGTGAATGGTAATTCATTAACTTTTGCATTAAGTTTAATCAGCTGACATGAAACTCACATGGAACATCAGCCACTGATTCCTTCATATTTATCTGACATATTACAGATATTACAAAGAGAGAGAGCAAGTATTTTATCATGATGGCCTTACTAAGGCTTGGCCTTACTAAGATATAACACAGAACACAGGTCTGCGTCCTTATACTTAAATATAACACAGGAGCAAAATGCTGAACAATGCCTAAATCTGATGTTCATGGTTCTAAGCAATGTGCCATTTAGGGGTTCCAGAGGAACTCATTATCCTGAGTAACCCTTTTTTTTTTTTCTAGCCTAGATATTAATTTTAAAAATACACTTATTTTTAATTTTTTAATGAATTTTTTTTGAATGTACCAAACACTAAGGTGCTTCAGTTCTGCTGCCTGAACTACAGGCTGTGGTGACAATCGTTTTCTGTATCTTGAAGTGTAACATTGTTGCCCAAAATCATGACTACTCAGCTGGGCTGAAAAATGTGCAGGATTTGTGAGGAAAAAGATGCACTCAGGCAGACACACATGTTCAACTGCAGCATCACATAGAGCCTCAAAGGACCATCAGGCAGGTCCCAGGTCCCCCAAGGACACTCTGAAAACATGAGGGGCAGGAGGAAGGGAAAGCTGGAGCCCACACCTAGCAGGCAACCTGAGAGCCCATGCCTGGCTCCCACCATCCTGCAGTGCTTCTGCAACCACAGCTCCCACGGTGGCCATCTCCCACCCCTCTTCCTTCTGCTGGAGGTCTCCTGTTACGGCATGGACTTTCTAGGCAGCTTGGGCTGCATGTAGCTTCTTGCTGGGCTGTTGTTATGCTGCTGCTAATTTATCGGTTTTTTTCACTTGTCTAGTACTTATTTCTTCGTTAACTTTTGAAGCAGTTCTTTCACAGCTGTCAAGGCTCATCCCTTCAGTGACCGACTGGCAAGTAGTGATTTTTTCCCCCAAACTGTGCCCATATCACTATTATCTTACACTTAAACTGTGTATCATAACAAGAGATACCTGATACCAAACTCCAGTTCACACAGGCCAGTATTCTAGCGACGTGACTGACCAAGGCTAAAGTAGCATGCGTTTAGCATTCAGCAAAGTTAGCACAACTTTAACCACTGGTCTGCTACTAGCAATGGCAATACTGATTTTCTTGGTCACCATGATGCAGCAATAGACACAGGGTGACCTTTCCACTAAATGAAGGACCATGCAGAAATGCTAGCTAACTACCAGTAGGGTTCATTTCTGCATTAGCACTGGACAGCTGCATAGTTCAGATGGCTGAGGCTAGAAATCCCTGCACTGCATATCATTGTGCAATAGTTATATCTGTCATAAGGTGTAAAGGATATCAGATACCCTCCTACAGATATTGAAATAAATGCCTGCCTTGAATCAAATAGCTGTAACTTCCAATTGTGTCACAAAACCATCAATTCCCTCTAAAGAAAGAATGAGAACTAGAGTTTCTGCAGGTAGCTCTAGAATGTAATTATATAATTCATTATATCATATAGCATATTTTTGGATGTTAGAAAAGCCATGAATACACATAATATCAGGACTCTACTTACCCATAGATCCACTGTGAATGAGCACACATTATGTTTCTAAAATTTAATTAACCCAGTTAAAAATATATGTATATATTAGAAAATACATATATTATACAATGTAGTATTCAATTATTTTTTAATTAAAAGAAACAAGAAACTGGTTAATTGGAGAAAATTATCAACTATTATTTCCCAGTATGGACAATGCCAGAAAGCAATTTAAATGTCTTCCTGCACGTGGGTTTCCATTGCTTGAGATTTTCACAGGCAGTAAAAGCCAAAAGAAAAATAAAAAAGCAACCCTTTTTGGGACTATTCATATTTACACTCACTGTTGTTCTGTTTCCAGTCAAGAAAAACTGGTTATATAAACAACAAAAGGACACAGTACATTGAAGTGATACCTAACTCAAGAGATTTCAGAGTTTACACATACAATAGAATTATCATTATGCATAGCTGTATCTAAAAGCTTTATTCAAAACTTTATTCAGACCTTTAACATAGCAGAATTTATAAATGAATGTGACAATGATTATTGGTTTGGAACACTTGTTTTCTTATCTCTCCCTAACATGGTATAAATTATACACTGTGAAATACTTGTTAAATCACCTTCAAGGTATAATAATAAGATGAGATTTATCAACATGACAGTAAACTAATTTCAAATTGATTTATGGGAGTTCAGTACATTACGAAATGTTTGTACTACATAACCACTTTATCAAGGCAAGCAATGAAGCTTATTTTCTAGCATTTATACCAGAACTGTTATTTTTTACTGTATTATTTTTACAGGAACTGTTCCTGTGATCAAAGATTAATATTTACCTTGTATATATCTCATACTTTATTCACAGAATATCAATCTTTCCTAGTTACCACAGAAGGTGTAGCTTTACTCGGAGCTTTAGATCACCCTTCATTTTACCCATTCTTTGATACTGGCCACAATGGAGTCCCTGTAGCCACTGAGACCACAAAGAGAAAGTCCAATTCAGAATTCAGCTAAATATATCTATTAAAAAAAAAAAAAAAGCCATTTTCAAGAAGGATATTCTTGACAGTGTCCATATCCACCACAGAACACTTCCTCTGCCTCCTTAGCACAGCTGCCTACAGTGGTACTGAGTTAGCTACTGATGGAAAAATATCTTCACTGTTAAAGCTTTCCACCTGCTTTTCTGTACCTAACCCATCACCCCAGCTGCGGACATTTTTTTTTCTTCTAAACATATTCAGAAGAGAGGAGCAGAATTACATTGTCCCTGGAATTTAAATTTGAATATTAAAAAATCTTTGTGGATTGGCCTCTAGAGTTCTAGGAAGTAGTCTGCAGACTTGAGTAGGAATATTAAGATGTGATTTAGTGAAGGTAGTGAAGGTGTAGATCTTTAATATGCTTTCACACCTGCTACTGTTAATTAATTGAACATTCTCCTACTGTATTTATGTGTATTATAATATTTTACATATAACATTCTTCTGCTAAATTTGCTGTCAGCATTCATTATGGAGCTAGAGTAGTGACCAAGTAAAAGATCAAGTAAATTTAATTTCAGGTACTTTAGAGAAGGAATTATTTACTGGCATGGTACATTTTTTCTCTCTTTTTCTATTTTCTTTTTTCAAAAATTTCAACATTCAACAGACTGATTAATTAATTAATATCAAGCTCACTGCTGACTAACAACAGCTTGTATGCATGAAGTACTAATGAAACTGAAAACAAATTACTAGTTTATCTCATTGGAGTGGTTGTGACACTATTCAAGCCCTATCCATAGAAAATTGGTACTTTATATATAAGAGAGAATTTTCATTAAGGGCTAAGATTTTTCCCCAGTTAATTATGCTGTCATTAGTTATGTATGGGATTAGCCACACACTTTTCCTCCTTGCCTGCTAAATTGCTGTATCATTTTCTTTTATCCTTTATCTACTGAAAAATAAAAGATTCATCTAGAATATCCATTTATGTATGTTTGAGCAATTATATGTACAGTATATCTTACTTAGAAAAGTACCTTTTGACTTCTGTGAATACTCAAACTGGGTTTTTATTTGTATGGAAACTTTGATTCATCTTAGGGCTTTATCATTTATTATGAGGAATGAATTTAAGTGTCTGTGTCATACTCTGGCAGTACAACTACAAGAATCTGAAGAAATTCAGATGACCAAGTCGAGATGCCTACTTTGGATTAAGCTTTCCTATCCCACTGTCTCCATTGACTAGAGCCTATTATTGTAGCCTAGATGTCAAGTTCACTTGTAGACAAGACAATTTAAGTGTTCAGCTACAGAGCTGAAGCCCTCCCTTTCTGATAAACCTGTGTTTCTCCAAAGGCTTGAGGACCTGAAGTAATGAATGTTTTGAAGAGCTCACTGTCTGTTTCCTACTTTAAAAACATTGAGTATCCACATGTTAAATATCCTATTTCATTCATTATTAAAGGCTGTGCTAGCACTATGAAACTGTCATGTCCCTGAGGGCACCAACAGTCCTAAATGTTCTTGCCCAGACCCCCAGAACTCCCCCCACCCTTCCCAGCACCCAGTACTCCACATCAACCCCCAGGGACCACTGGGTCCTGCCCCAGAAATGCCACACGTCCTCACAGCTCTGCCCTTCTGTATATTGCTTTCATCTGTACAGAAATTATTCTCCTTGATATAACTATTATAATATATAAATATATAATAAATATAAAATAAATATATAATATTCAATATTTTCATATCTAACCCATTCATGGAACCCTACCAGAACCTCTCTCTTAAATACTCAGCATCCGGCAGGTCTCAGGAGACAAATGCTACTTTCTCTATATGAAGAAAAAATCCTTCCTGGCTGAGGGAAAAAAACATGAAAAAATATGATTACTCTGTGATGACAGGTTATGTCAAATTTGTTAATAAGCAGAACTTCAAAATTATACAGAACTTGGTTTTATTATTTTTACCTGAAAGAAAAAAATGGTCCCTGGTACCTTACTCCTTTAAAGCTGTTTATTAAAAGACTATCTTGCACTAAAGTAAAATTTGATTCAAGTTAAAGTTACTAAAAAAATTTAATGTTCATGTGTTTTTTATACTTGGACATTATCATAAAATCTGCTGCTGCATAAGCATAAAATGTATCACTTATTGTGTTATACCAGATTCACTACAGAATTTATTATTAAAATACACAAAAAAATAGTGCTTACTCAATGTATTATATTACATTATAATAATTACTATATAATAAAGATGAAAATTTCAAATTTATATATATATATATATTCAGAATTCACTTATATTCCTGAACTGCAAGAATAATAAAGGCATTTTCTCATAATGCAGTTGAACTGAATTTGATGATATATTTTAGAAGCCAAGCTTTAGATAAAAATAATGCAGACTATTATGACAGAACTTACCATAAAAATACATTAATGACAAAACATTGCAAAAATACTAATATAAATTTAGTATTTTTTATAAATAAATGTTATCATGCTCCTTCTCTATTTCACCCACCCAGGATAGGAAAAGTGTCATGATGTCATTTAAAAGACAGTTAGTAAATTATATTAGAATTATTCCTCCATTTATGCACCTCATTGAAAAGAAGTTGTGCAACATGAAATCTGCCCAATATATTATTACTTTATATATATGTAGAGTATAATTTATATAATTTAAATTAAATATCTGTCTCTTTTCTTTAGGTAATACAATCTACAAATTATACAATTCTTTTACTCTTCAGAGCTGATTTCAGATCACAAACTGTAATGAAGGTGATATAAATGGAGAAGAAGAACATTATATATGCACATCTCTCATGACATAATAGTACTGAAACAAATTAAGAACTCAGTGGAGGAAAAGACCAGCCTTTGAGAAAGCCATAAAAGTACTAGTGTAAGTGTGATTGAAAATAAAGAAATAGCCGATATTATACAACAGAGATATAAATAGGGTAGAAACAGTAGTTTTAAAAATCAGTGTAAGAGATATGACATTCCTGTTTCCAGTAAATACAGTGGTTATAAATATTTTACCATAAACTCCTACATTTATAGCCAATAAAACAAAACACAGAGAATTCTATCGTATGTAAAAACTACAAGTGAAGATGGAAAAAAAACCCAGGAAACATATTTTATGTCTTTCTGTTTTGTTTTTTTTTAGAAAGCCTTCTAAATTAATGGGGTTTTTTTAAACTTTAGTATTACCTTTCTTTATTGCTTTAATTATTAGTTATTATAAACCTATTTCTGTTAGTGCAACGTCTTATGATACAAATCACATGCACAAAAGTTGTGGGTTTTGAAATGTAATTTTGGATGGAAAGTCTATTTGTTGTTTCATATCTACATATTTACGGAATCAATGCATATTACAAACACATACAACGCGTAACACAGAATTGAAGTTACATATTGTTTAGTATTTTTTTTCTTCAAGTAGCATGTATTTTTTTTCTTCAAGGAAGCACCTTGCTCAAATATAATTCAATAAATAAAGTGTATTACTACTCAAATTGTGTTCCTCCAGGTGAGGAACAAAACATAGAACACAACTTGAGAAAAAATGTCCATTACCAGGAAACACAATTAGCAGTAAAACTAGCCAGCAACTTGAAGTACTGATAAAAGTAGTTTATCCCATCAGAGTATTCCTTGATGAAGGGTAATTTGGCAATAAAGTTTAAAGAAGTTATTTCAAAAAACGATTCTATATAAAATACACATTTTTCTGAATATGCACAGGTATACAGGATTTTTTCCATTGCTTGAATATTCTCTGGAATATGGAAAAGGGATACTAGTTTCTATGAGATTTTCACTTTGTCTGGATTCTTGCACTGGAAAGAAAATGGCAGACCCTTGAGGTACTGCATGTTGTTTTGGTTTGAGTACAGTTCTTATCTGCAGGATTTTAAATTATTTATGTTCCTATCATATTGGTGGAATCACACTACAGCAGTATTCTCTTGTCCTGAGAATTTGCAATTTATAACCCCTCTCTTAATGAGTACATTATCCATGCCTGGCCCTGAGAATTCCTCTATTATATGTCACAGTAAGTATTTAAAATTATTTATTTGCTCTTTATGTTACATTTATAAAACTTTCTTTACATGCACTCAAGAAATAACACTTATTCCTCGTCCTGGTTTTAGCCAGCACAGGGTTAATTTTTGCCGTGGCCAGGATGGGGCATGGTTGGGATCCAGAGATTGTTCTATACTACCTCATGTCATTGCCAGGGACAGGGGAGGGAAGTCTTTTCCAGGTTGAGGTAGCATGGGATGCGCAGGTAATGATGAACATTTGCATATGAATCCCCCACATCTCTTACACATTTTTGTTATTAATATTGTTGCTGCTACTGTTCATTTTCTTATCGCATTGCTGTTTCCTAGAAATCGTTCTTATCTCAACCTGCAATCAATACCTTTACTGTCTCCAATTCCCCTTTCCATCCCTCTGCAGAGGGAGGGGCAGAGGGAGAGGGGGAGTGACCAAACAGCATGTGTTTTGGAGTGGTTTCAGTGGGAATATTAAATTGAAGAATACCTTTCCTAACCATAAGAATCCTAAAAGAACAAAAAATGGTACCTGTTTTACCGCAGTAGTGGCTTTTGTAGTCTCTCAGCTACACATTTTAGACATAGAATGAGGAGGAAAAAACTGGCGAGAGTAGTAAAAAAGTGACTTTGCTCGTGATTACCCATCTTGGTTATTCAATTAATGGGGACAGGTAAAATGAGAAACACAGAAAACTGGCTCTGAGGATGTGAGCTCTCTGAGATGCAACCAAAACCTACTGTGTGGAGGTTTTGTTCAGTTCATGTGGTCTGTTTTCCTGCACTCGCCTGATGATCTCCAAAGTTTCTTGCTTTCTGTGTACTGACTTTTCAATGGAATTGTCATTTCAGTTGATGAATTCATGAAAGATGAAGTAAAGGTGTCCTCCCTGGTTACCTGAGATGACTCCTGCTAAGGCACCAATGTCCTTTTTAAAGAATCAAGATCAGTGCCAGTAAATAAAGAATGTCATTACAGAAAGAAAACAGAGAAAGTAGGCTTCTGAGCCAGAGGACCTTGAAGCCATACCCCAAAAGAAAGATAAGGAAAGCAAGAGTCTTTTTTTTTTTCTTTTCAGTTAGTTTTTGTCTTTCATTGCATCTTGATCACTGTGTATGTATATACCTGTCTCCTTCTTGCAAATGATACTAGATTTCTAACAGAAATTTATGATTATAACATAAACCACTAATGTAGTACTATTCAGATGGCAGCATATATCTTCTGCATTTGCATATGTTCAATTCCTGTTTTGATAACAAGGAAAGACAGAGTTATTAAAACTGTAAAGCTTTGCAGAAAAAAAGAAAAAGAGCACAGAAAGGTGTTGCTTTTTGAGTCAGTGCAAGCATAGGATTAGGATGAAATAAATGTAGAAAACATCGTAAATTTTGTTTTCCCAGAATGGATTCTATGCAGGTCATAGGTACAAAATGGATGTCTCACATTAGCTTGCATTCTGTATGAGGAGTGTCTCCCTTTCCCCTCTAACAGTGAGCTCTCTAAAATAAGACAGCCTATCGTATATAACCTTGCCAAAGGCAGAGCCTAGCTAGTTAGAACAAGGCAGAGGATTGAAAAGTGCTTGGTTTTCAGAGAATAATGCACAGCTCTAGGTGAGCAATACGTAGTTGGTTAGTTGGCTTTATCCCAGCCATTTTCTTATACATTTTTTTCATTTAGTAATTCATGCTTAATAGCAGAGTTAAAAAAGTCTAGATCTAGTCTACATGTTTTATAAATTTCACTGATATATTAATAAAAACCTCTTTAATTAAAAGAAAACATGTATTCTAATTTTTAAGCAATATTGTATATAATTTCTTTGGATATGATAAACTTTTCCTCCACAAGCTCTAACTGAAATGAACCCATCCCTTTTCTCTATTGCATTCAGTGATCTATACACATACTGGATGTAGTCCAATTCAAACACATTTAAAGGATTAAAATAAAAATTGGTTTGAGGATTTAAACATCAATGAATTATGACAAAGCTTACAGAGATCCTCTGATCATACTGGAAGCCAATACCTAAGCGCTGAGCATGCTTTGGGGCTCAAAATGAGTCTCAGCTGGCTGACTGATTTTAAGGATTAAGTAAAACTTGGTGTACAGACCCCTCTATAAAATACCACGAAGGACCAAGATTAAGATTTGTGATGTCTAACATGACACTAGAATGTGTCCATATCTCTAAAGCAAGTCTTTTTGTTATAATCAAAGGTAAAAAATAGGCACTGTTGGAATCTTTTAGAACTACCTGACTGGTCTGAGATTGGCACTTTAAGATCAGACCTGCTGAATCCCAGAAATATCTGCTTTTTTTCACTAGCATTGCAAATACCCCATAATCATCATTCTTAAAAGATGCCTGATCTATTTAAGTGGACTGCCAGTTTTTATACTTATAAATTGCCACAGTTTCCTACTGTTTTTACTAACAAGAACAAATACTAACTGTTAGCTTTTAAATTATGAACATGCAGATAGGAAAATTGCTGAAATAAACTTTTATCCTCGAAAACAGGTTTCCCAGTAAGGCTGTGGACCATTTGGCCCTGGAGATTTTTCGAACTCAACCACATGAGCTGAGCTTTGACATTTATCCTGGTTTGAGCAGGTTGGATTAGATGACCTTCAAAGATCACTCCAACCAAACACTTTCTATGGTTCTAAGAATAATAATGTCAGTTCCATTAAAAAGAACCCATGGGTGTTTGATTAATGCAGAGCAAAAACGCTGAAATTACTTTTGCTGCATAAATATTTTTTATAAAACAGAGTATTTATGTATATTTCAGTTTCCTTAATGCATGAAACATTGTACTCTTAGCAAAATGAGAAATTGATAAACTCATGATTTTAAGTACAGAATGTGGCATAGAATGAGATTAGAAATATGCTAATTAAGTCAATTGTGTTCAAAGGCTTTCTACAGTGTGTTGAATGTAATTTGAAAAGGAAACTTTTGGCCTTTGTTCTTTTCTGTGAGTCCCATGAAAAGAAGAAATGATTTTCATATAGGTTTTTATTCTTTTAGTAGGGGCAGAAGAGGAAGGATTTGGATGAAGATTGTAGGATTGGTGAAATTTCCGTATTTGACAATGTAGTATTAAAATTTCCAGATAGTATATATTAAGAAGTGTTTTATTCCCAATCTCTAAAAAACATTTGCCAATTAATATTTAATGTTCCTTTGTATTTCTGGAACATCAGGAATCCAATAATAATAAAAAATTATCATTATTTTGAAAGAGACAAGGCAGAAGTATTAACTCGTTTTTTGCCTCTGTTTTCAACATGGATGAAAGATCAAAAGGGTCTCAGTGCCCTGAGCTGGAGGACCATGACTGAGAAAATTATCAACTCTCAACTGACTCTGAAATTGTGGGGGATCTGCTGCTCCAGCTGGATCCCTAAAAAAATATGGGGCCTGATGGGATTCATTCAAGAAGCCTCAAAGAACTGGCTGATGTCATCACAAAACCTCTCTCGATGATTTTTGAGCCATCTTGGGAATCCGGAGAGGTCACAGCTGACTGGAACCTGCCAAACATCCCAATTTTCAAGAAGGGCAAGAAGGAGGACTCAAGAAACTACAAGCCTGTCAATCTCACTTCAGTTCCTGGTAAAATAATGGAAAAGGTTATTCTGAGAGGCATTGGAAAACACCTGAAAAACAATGCAGTCATTGGTCACAGCCAGCATGGATTAATGACAGGAAAGTCCTACTTATCAAACCTGATTTCCTTTTATAACAGGGTAACCCAGATCAAGGGAAACAGGTTGATGTGACTTTTTTGGATTTCAGTAAAGCTTTCAGTGCTCTCACAAGATCCTTCTGGAAAAACTATGCAACACACAGGTGGATAAACACATCCTGTGATGGGTGAGCAACTGGCTTATGGGTCAAACACAAAGGGTTATAGTGGAGGGTGACATCAGACGGGTGACTTGTCACTAGAGGGGTTCCACAGGGCTCCATCCTTGGCCCTGTGCTTAACATCTTCACAAATGACCTTGATGCAGGACTGGAAGGGATATAAACAAGTTCACAGACAATACAAAACGGGGAGCTGTTGACTCCCTTGAAGGCAGACAGGCCCTGCAGGGAGACCTTGAAAAAGTAGAGGGCTGGTTTATTATAAACTGCATGAATTTTAACAAGGGAAAGTGCCAGATTCTGCACCTTGGATGAGGTAACTCTGGATGTACAGACTGGGGAATGAGAGGCTGGAAAGCAGTGCCAGGAAAGGGACTTGGAGGTCCTGGTCAATGAAAAGCTGAACATGAGCCAGCAGTGCCCTGGCAGCCAGGAGGGCCAACCCTGTCCTGGGGAGCATCAGGCACAGCATCACCAGCCGGGCAAGGGAGGGATTGTCCTGCTCTGCTCTGCACTGGGGCAGCCTCACCTCGAGGGCTGGGGGCAGTTTTGGGTGCCACAATATAAGGAAGACATTAAACTATTAGACAGTGTCCAACGGAGGGCAACAAAGATGTTGAAGGGCCTTGAGGGGAAGGCATACAGGAGTAGCTGAGGTCACTTGGTCTGTTCAGCCTGGGGAAGAGGAGACTGAGGAGAGGCCTCATTGCAGTTACAGCTTCCTCATGATGGGAAGAGGAGGGGCAGGCACTATTCTCTCTAGTGACCAGCGACAGGACACAAGGGGATGGCCCAAAGTGGTGTCAGGAGAGGCTTTGCTTGGATATTAGACAAAGGTTCTTCCCCCAGAGGGTGGTTGGGCACCGGAACAGTCTCCCCAGGGAAGTAGTGACAGCATCAAGCCTGACAGAGCTCAAGAAATATTTGGACAATAGTCTGGAGCACATGATGGGGGGATGGTGCTGTGCAGAACCAGGAGCTGGACTCACTGATCCTTGAAGATCCCTTCCAAGTCAGCATATCTTGAGTTTCTGTGAAAGAGATTGTAGCTATTAAATCTGTCAATTTTTCACTTACACTTCCAAAATATTAACACCTTGTTTCTGAATTTTTTATCAGAAAGTTACATTTGCTTGAATGGATTATATTAATAATTAACCTAGTTTAAGACAGTAGCAAACAATGATGAGAAGCCACATCCTGATTAAATATTATAATGTCTTTAGAGATAGATATTCCTATCTCTTCAATCACTTCTTGTTACAAAATATTCAAAAATGGAAATCTAGGACTTGATTTAGCCTGTCTAAATATAGGTATTTAGTATCATCCTGGGAAAGCTGCTGAAAGAAGGTGGGAAGTGTGGAATTTCAATTGGTAAATTTGCCACTGGTAATCCTGTGCTGGAAAGCTTCAGTGAGGAGAACGCAACAGAAATTGTGGAAAGACTCTGACTATTGGTTGAAGATGAAATTTATTTGCATCCAACTTTTTTTTTCCCATCCCATTTCTGAAAGAGAATGGGGGGAGCAGGACAGGGGGTGGTGGGGAAGAAGATCTATATACATAAATAATCCCCTTTTGATAACCAAAATATATGTCTGAATCCAATAGGTAGGACTGGAGCACTTTTAATGAGTAACATATTGCAAATAAATTCAACACAACAGAATTTCTAAGTAGACAATCATATTCAATAAGGTAATGCTGTTCTGGGTCTTAATGAGCATACACTGGTGATTACCAAATAATGTTAGGGATTCTTGCCATATGGAAGTTATCTCCAGTGTTTACTATGACTTCACCCAGCTGTCACTGCAAAGTGGCCAGCAGTAGAATTACTCTCTTTTCAATCTGTTGGGGAACTTCAAAGGCAAGATACCATCAACATGGATTAATTTTTTTCAATATTACACCACATACAGGTAAGAAACTGTTGCAGTTTCCTTACCTCTTACATAAAACTTCTCTGCATATACACTAAGATGATCTATGTAATCTCTCCGTGGCAGCACATTTTGTTCTTACATAGCACTTTTTGTGAATAGATCCAAGAGGAGAGCTCTTTCATCATGAGAGAATTAATGAAATGCATTTAATCAGGACTATTTTGCTGCTACAAGCAGAGGCATAGATTTTCAGTATGTGAAAATATCATCCAAGACAATATACGCATTTAATCCCTGGTTTCAGAGATATTTAAAGGTCGTGTGTCTTTGTCGGCAAAATTTAGTTTTGTGGTAAGATCACAACAGTTTCACATTTGAATAAGAGAGGCCACAGGAAGGAAGTTAATGTGGAGTGGTAGTTCTGCAATAGTTTGGGAACAGTGAGTGGAGTGGTAGTTCTGCACTAGTTTGGGAACAGTGAGTAGGAGTGCTCTGGAGGCAAATGCAGATACAATTAGAAAGGAGTCAGTGGCAGTTTTGCAGGTGTTAAGGTATTAGGGATAATGATGCCTTAAGAGGCCTCCCAGAAACAGAGACTAGACAGGAGTAAGGGAATAAAGGTAGGTATTTATTTGAAAGGCCTTCAAAGGTACACCCTGGGGAGCCAGAGGCTACTGCCAAGATGGACCCCAAGATGGACAACAGATCACGAGTTCTTCACACTTTTATAGGTTTGGTTCATTTGCATATCACAGTTAATTCTCCAATTAAAGCCCCAGTCTAATGATGTAATTCCCCTCAGCTTGCCCACCACTTAAAGAGTCTTTGGTTTACACATTTTGGGCCTAGAAGAGCCTGGCTGTCCTTGAAGACAAAGCCTGGAGAGGCTTTGTTATGTCTACCTAGCACGAGAGAGCAGAAATTACAGGCTACAAGGAACTTCAGAGTTGTACTCTAAGCAGTACAAAATTTGGAAAATATAAAAGTTAAAACCTAAGGCATCATTTCCCCCCTTTAGAGGCTTGACAAGGCTTTAAGGCATCAATAGTGCACCTTAAGTAGTGTCAGGGGACTGAAAAAATTAGGATGAGTTGATGCAGCTTCATGACTCATAGGAACCCATAGTTAGCAGAGTGGACTTTTTTAATCCTGCTCTCTTCTTTTACATCTTGTGTCCTTACTTGGCAATCTGTCTACGCTGTGGCTTGCTACTGTGACCTCCTGCTTACTTTGCCTGCTGCTGTGAGCTGCTTTGAGCCTTGCCCTGGAAACTGTATTTATAATAAAAGAAGGCATTGCTGTAATGGGGAAACCCACAGAAGTCAGAAGACAGGGTGATTTGAAAAGAAAAGCTACAAGAAAAAATCAGGAAATCTACAAAATATAGAGACTGTGGAACTGCTAAACAAATTCAGACGTCTACTTAATTGTTTTTGCTCTATCATTAGATCAGAATATGAGACAGGATCACGCTGGCAGCATATTTTCTGAGAGCTATCTATTACTGGGAACACAGTGCTTGCTCTGTAAAGGTCTGCAGGTGGGTAACAGAGCCCTGGCCTGAGGTTGGGCCGTCTGAACTGCCATGAGTGTCTGGGCGGAACATGCAAAATTGCTGGGCATGACAAATAACAGAGCAAGTGCGTAACAAAATTATAGATAGTGCTATAAAGAATGAAGAAATTTCACAGATGGTTAGAGGAAATTATGTGAAAGTCAGCCAAACTTCACAAGTATTTGGAGAAGAGGTTTAAGGATCTTTTGGAAAACAATGTCTTGCAGAGGCAGTGGTGCCTAAGTTACTGTATCAGCAAAAAATGCATGAAGAAATCATTGTATCACAGTATGTAGCCATAACAAACGCTTTCATCACAAGCAGGGTGAAAAATTGGCTTGTGAATGATATGCAACTTCTATTGGTTCTTTTACTGCAGATGGATAGACAAATTACAGACTGTTAGGGTGAAGTTCAAAAAAATGATATATATAAAAAGATCCTTAGATTGCTACTTTCTTCCCCAGGCAGTAATGTTTCCAAACAACAGTTTTTTAATTTGTTAATTCTCTCTTTCTTTCTCTCTTTCTCTCTCTTTATTTCCCTCTTTTCTTTTGTATTTCTTTTTTTTCAAGTTGAAGGAAGGGATCCTTTTTTTCAGGGTGTGTTTTTTTTTTTTTCTTAAAAAGTATAAATAACTTATCAATAGTTATTTCACAGACCTGCAAATGTTTCAAATCTCTTCGTACAACACAAACTACATAACCAGGATGTTTGCAACATAACAGAATTACATGTTATAGTAAAAAAATAAATTAACAAACTCCCTAAAATCAGTAAATATCCTAACATGGTAGTAATCCTCAAGATTGTATTTCTACAGAAAATTGAAAGGAAAGAAATTGTGGTATAATCAACTTTTCTTATTTTCAGAGAAAAAAAAAATAAAGATTATTTTGATTGAAAAATTGTAGTTGAGTTTTATCCAGGGAAAGGAGAAATTAGAAATCTCTCACTGGAAGATATGAGAAGTGTAATACTTCTTCTTCTCTTCTATCTTCTGTTTTGTCCCTGCCCTCCAAAAGAAGCAAATGAGATAAGGAAAGCAAAAATGAAAGAGAAAAAAATAATACTGTTCTTACTATTGATGCATGAAAATAATGGAGGACATATTCAGACAAAAAAAAATTCCAAATTTCACTGATGTATTTATGGAACTTCTTTCATCTTAATGAACTTTGAGTTGATAAAATTTTCACTACCACTGGTAATGCATCTAGAAACTGCAACTAGGGTAAAAAAAACTTTCTTACTTTTCTGAAATGTTTTCTTCTTCACCAATCCTCTCTTGTAAAGCCACATCATTCTCTATGATCGTCATTTTGAATACATAAGAAATTAATTTCCATCGTAGGTTATAAAATGTCTACTTCTTTTTTCAGGCTGATCTTCAAAATGGAGTTATTAGCTGGAAAGAGATCAATAATTTCAGGTCACTGGCGTTTGAAAATTTTTCTCAGGTGACTGATGATCAATAGGTCAGAGAAGAACCTGTTCTATTATAAATGTAAAAGGTTAATGTTATCCTCAAAACCCCAATTCAGTTAATTTAAGACAAACATTATTTTCTAAAGGTTAGGAAAAATGCATCTTTTACACAGTAAATTTATCACAGAATACCATGGACCAAAACAATGACGTTTCAACTGGTAAAAGTATTTTTGTTTTGCAACAGAGAAGACAGTATTTTTTACACTGCTGGTGAAGTTTTATTTCACAGTATTTCTGTGCATCATTGCTCTTCACATAAACTAATTGTTTGAAGGATTTTGTCAATTGAAAAATAAGTAGACACTGGCTTGGGGAATACCTGAAGGGGCACAGCGTCGTTCCTGCAGACATCCCTGGGTGGGCAGCTGCAGCTCTCCTGGGTTGGCTCCTCTGCTCTGGGAGCAAACCCCAAGATGACAGGAGTGTCAGTGGAGGCAAAGAAGAGGGAGAGGCTTTTTGTATAGGTTCCACATGTAACATTTATCCCAAATACAAGCCAAAAACCCAGGGACAAAAAACAGCTTGAGGGTAGGGTCCAGGGTTCTTATACTCCATGAATTAGGGGTGGAGAGAAGGGAAACAACCGATCAGATAGCACAAAATGGGATGGGCAAACAGGGAAATATCCAATGGGGATAACTGGAGGAGGGACCTATAACAGTGAACCAATAGGGTACCAAATTGGGAAGAACTTTCCAGAACTAATGCATAGCCAAACAGGGGGAATACATGGGTATAGTCTTATACATAAAATTGGGTGGGAGTACACTCACCAATCAGTATCGAAGATGTAGATTATGAACACAAGGGTCTGTGTTCATAAGGAACTCACCCTAACCTTGGGGAATGTGCTATACCTTGATGCCTGTCGATCACGGTGGCTGCAACCACATGCACTGCAGCATCAAGTCAGGTTCCCTAAGCTCCATCCTAATAAAATGACAAAAGATCTTGATTGTTGTTCTTGTTACCATTGCATTCTTGCTAAGCCTACATTTAATAACTATAGGCATTATGTACAATACCATTTCCTTTATTTTTCTCCTGCAATGAAATTCTGGAAGGTAAGAATACTCTGAATCTGGTCCTGACCAACCTCCTTGTAACATTAAATTTTGATATTTCCTCTGGTTTTAAGCTTGAAGAACTTTGGATCAGGCTTTTCTTTGTGGTCTTTTCTAATCAACTAATCTTAAATCTCTTCTTCCTCCTCATAGGATATGTTGTTTAGCTGTAAGTGAAACTGAATATGGGAATGAACAAATGGAGTGTGTCACCATGATAGATGATACCTCTCACTTGTTGTGTGTTTGCAGATTTGTGGATTTTGATGATGGTATTACTGCACCCCGAACTGCACACAACTGCTGCCTTGTTCTTTTATCACCTCAGGCATCACCTGAATAGATTCAAACCTATTATAATCCTTCTATCATAAAATAGAAGAAAATAAAATAAAATTACGTTGTTAGATTACTTGAAAAAAGGACACTTGGGAATTTATTTCTATAGGAGAAGAAGAATATATTAAAGAATTTTTTTGGAGGAAGAATCTTAAAATTCAGCTGCTTTCATTATTACATAAGAGAGGGTCTGTTTACCTCTGCAGAATAAACAGCAGTTCTATTTCCATGGCAAATTGTATCATCATAAGAAGATAACCCTGGTTCTTAGTGTTTTGAGTGCTACAGAGGCGATTTTTAGGGCTAGTTTACGGCTAGCCTCCTCAGGAGCATGTTGGCACGTACAAGCTTCATAACACTTTGCACAGATTGATTCTATGTCCCACAGAATATTTTTTGTGACTCCTGTGAATAGTGTGCTCATTATAAAATGAATCAAAGGTTAAGATTTCATTATTGTTGGATACACATGAAATATTGTTTTAAGAGAATCTTGTTTTCAGATTATGTATGTGTGTATAGATATATGCATATATGTATTTGTTTAAATGCATTAATGAGCTGTACAAACAACATAGATTTTTTAAGAGAGGGCCTAACAATTTTTAGTAAATCTCACACAATTTCATTCATCTGCCAAGGTTTGAATTTGGTTGTGTAGTAATAAATAATGTTCTACCTCACCTTCATGAAAAACACCTACTCAGACCCATCCGCTTCAGTTACCTTTCACGCATTTTGAAGTAGGTACACTAAGCTCTCTCCTTGCCATTTAGTCTCATTTCTCTTATGGCTGACTACTCACAGAAATCCAAAGTTTAGGCTGAATGTCCTTTCTCAAGGACATCTGATACTTACTTTGTTCACAAAGACAGTTCAGTGATGAAAAATGAAAACTGCCAATGTGGGGAGGTCAAAAGAAATATACTGCAAACTTGAGAGCATGTTTAGAGATAATGTTAAAACTAGTTTAGGCCTAAGTACATGAAATAAAAGATCAGGTTATATTTCTACTTATTTTTACATACTCACATTCATCTGTGTCAGAAAATACACTTGTAACTTCTCTGACTTTCACTACAGCGTGCAGTATGTTTCAAGACAAAGTCTTGATGCAAAATGAAATATTGTTTTACAAGAATATATATAAATGCACACAAGTATATGCACAAGCACGCAGGTAGCCCTAAAAACTAATGCCACATTTTAAACAGGAACAAAGGACAAATGCATTATAAAATTGTTAACAGTACACGAATAGAAGTATTCATCAAAATATTAAAGTCTGAAGTCTGGGATTCTCAATTCACTCTTACAGAATGACAAATAAGATTTTCTTATGTGGAGCAGATTGCAATGACCAGCAAAACTGAGTTTGAAGGAGACCATCTGTGGCATTTTAGCCAAGTAAGATTGTATTGCCATAGCTAATAACAGGCTACTAACAAAATTTGCAAGGCCTCAGGAGTGAAACTTGTCAGGCATGGTTTGCCTGAACTTTCCTTGATGTTTCTGGAGCTTTGATCTCATTTGCTTTATCTCCAACAGGTTTTTCTTTTTAAAGATTGGGTAGCTAGGACTACCATTTATTTTATTTTTCATTATATTTGTATAGAAAAAGTGTAATAGTAACAATAAGTAGTTCTTCTGTGCCAATGAAATGTTTATAAATATGTTAATGATACAGTGTAGAGAGAAATAGGCTTAGCTTGACAGTAGAGAATTTGAAAAATGTAGAAACAAGGTACAGCATAGAAAAGTACATCAGAGGATGATAAGGAACACAGGCTGACACTGGAGGTGTTTGGTTACAGAAATGCAGATCTAGAAGACTGACAAAAGTTTGGAAGTAAGAAAGTTAATAAAGAATAAGCGTTTAACATTAAATGCACCATACATATATAATAAATTCAATCAGACAGTGATGTTAAAAATCAGTGAAGAGACAGTACGTTGTGGAACTTTGTTTGAAAACAGACTCCAGTAAAAACAAAAGGGAAATGAGGAAAGGAAGAAAAAAAAACAGGCAGAAGAACAAATATATCACTATTTCACTCTTTGCAGTGCAAGTGCAGGACCTAGAGCACGGATGACCTGCTTCAACCATTATCTATACCCAGCCCTAGCTCCCGTGCACTCTTGCTTGCTTGAGTAACATGGGTGCTGTCAATCTCAGAGTACAAAGGGGTATTGAAATAGGGGACCATTACATATAATAATTTTAACTTCATTATTATTATTATTGCTACAATTATTATGGCTGTGGGGTTTTTTTATGTAATAGCATTATAGTCCAGATTGAAATTTGAACTAATAAAATTTCTGTGATTAAATTCTTAAGGTTTACATGATACTAAAAAGTCAGATATTTGGGGTTACATATAACGTATATTTTCTTTTTGCTCGTACCAATACTTTCTGCATAATTTGTGCCTTCAATTCCCCTGTCCAGCACACTGCGGGGAGGGGTAGAGAGAAGCAGTGCATGTGGAAATACTAAATGGAGAATACTATTCCTAAACCACAACAGTGGGGTGCCCAGGAAGACCAGCAACTGCCCCCTCTAGAATGCTAAAGACTATCTGTAGGTCCTCTGCTGTATCTCTCAGTTGCATGTCTGCCTCCATAACTTCAACAGCAAAAGATACCAATGTTTATGTTACTACACCATTCCAAAGTGTCTGACTTCCAGAGTACCATACAGAGAAAAGTAAGTGTTCTATTTCCATTTCCCAAAGTTGCTTAAATTTTGTTATTTCAAATTAAATGTTATAGCGCTACTTGGATGAGAAGTATGGATATGAGTTGCAAAGTAATCACACAATTGTTTAAAGTGGTACTTCTTATTAAAATAATTGTATCTATTTGTTGGTCAAACCCTTAGCACTGGATCAATATATTGGATCAAACCCCAAATACTCAGCAACTTATGTTCTTGTACTTTAGGCCAGTCAATTAAATTAAAATGCTCCCACTATGTATGATTAAAAGCCCTCTGCAGAGACTGAATGTGGTTACTGCCTGGAGCTGACATTCTTGAATATGGTATGGGTATTCCTTTGTTTTCTTATTCCATTTATTGATGTGATACATATTTTAGCTGCTGAGTACCTTAGAACTTACATACTTAAGGTGATTTTGTGTTCTCCACTAGAGGGGACCTCTCCGCAGACAGAATCTCCACAGTGTTGTGTGAAAATCCATCTGAGGACTGTTTGATTCTTCATGAAAGTGGGATGTCCAGCATCTGAAAGGATGGTGACAATTACTTGCTACCTATATTCTTTCTTCATCTTGGTTAAACAGCTATTTTATTATGCCATTTGTTGTCCAGCCTTTTCATACTCAGAGCCAAAAAGAAACTGACATCATCTCTCTCTTCCCTCACCCCAGCAAAGGACATCCTGTTTATTGAATTTTAACTTATTTGTGTTTACTTACAAAAAGAGAAGGCATTGGAAAAGTGACCTTGTCGCATACCAAGACCTCTCTGATTAATTTTAAAATTTTCTGTTATCTGTATGCATGTATATGATACAACTAGATGACATCCATGATATTGTCACCATATGCCTTCTCAAGTATAGAAAGTAAGACAGAATTGTAATAAACATTTTACATTCTTTTAGCTCAGAAACTCAACCAGTCATTTTTGAACTTTAATAGGACCTTTTTCTCGTATAGTACAAGAAAGATAACTCTATGTGCATCAAATGAGTGGATTATGACTCTTCAACAGTTAAAGTTCATCTCTGCAATTAAATCAACTCTGACAGAAACAGCAGATTTGGAAAAAGGTCATACATGAGTGCTGAGAGGCTGCAATCCAAAGCATCTGAGATAAACAGCAAATGAACTGACTAAGGGCTTGTAAATCTAATCCTTCCTGTATATTTGCTGACAAAGACACGGTGTTATGGCAAGGAAATTTTTAAATAAATTTAGAAAAGGAGCTGAATTACATGGGGTGTTACTTGCATTGCAGACACTTAGTGGAAATCTTGTTTGTCTGTGATAAAAGTTCTATCATATTTTTCTTTCTACTTTTTAAAAAGTGTTTCCAAATATTAATGAAGCTGGAAATGGATCTTAATGTATTCAGGAAAACAAAGAACAGGTTTTATGGAAGATAGCACCTTAAATGAGAAAAGATTAAATGTAAGATTTCATTTTAAATAAATGTGCAAGTTAAAAATGGGGGCACAATTGGGCATTGAAAAACCTGGTATATTAAATCAAACTGCAGTAACGTGGTCTTCAACAATATGGGCTCAAATTTTTTTTTTTTTTAATTGAATTAATTTTCATTTTATAATTATAGTTTTCATTACTCATTGAAGCTCTTGCAGCAGAATTCAGAAGAAAACAAAGGGACATATTTCTCAACTTTCAAAAATGAAGAATCCTGCAAAAGATTTATGTGGTCAGGTAAATCAGTAACAATGGGCACAAGAACTAATACGAGAGAGTTCTGGGGGAACTAGCATGCAAAACTGCTGAAGAATATACAGCCTCATTTCATCCAGTGTTTTGCAGAAGATAGATAAACCATTATGCAGGAATATATCTAGAATATAAATAATACATAAAGAAATTTTGCATACTGATGATATATAGTGTGTGGATTCGTTAAACATACAAAAGAATCTAGCATCCTGTAAAAAGACAATATTAGAAAAAAAATGTTCAATTTTAGAACAAATCTGCACTGAGATACAGTTAAAAAGGAAATCAGCAGCACCTGAGGTAAATGTTGTTTGGTTTTTCCCTTGCCACATTTGTACCACCTAAATATTTCCTGAAAAGTTAAACTTGTTCATTGTGTGGAGTGGTATGAATTTTTGCCACTGTGGCCAAGAGAGAAAAGATGTTTTGTGATACAACTTCAGCAGCTCTGCTGGAATACATTAATGGACTGACATTTCATTATGTGTTAGCTGACTCAGCATTTCAGTTTTTATAGCACTTTTTCATTACCATTTATTTTATCTGTGAATAATGTGTCTCAATGAAACATGCTCAAACAAACTGTCAATATTTAATAGAGATTTATTTTGCCCTGAAAGTACAACACTGTGTGATGAACCTGATCTTCTCATACTTCCTGAATTTTGTAGCCAAAAATATACTAAGGCTTAAAATTACTATCAGATTTTGTTAATGTCATCTAATATTATTCAATCTTTTCTCAGCCAGTGATATGGTTCAAGAGAAGATGGGTGACCAGTCTAGCTCTGATCAGAATCTGTCTTAAAATAATACAAAAAAAACCCCTCAATGATAAAAAATAAGAGGAGCAATAGACAAAGAGAAGAAGTATGTATCCCTTTTCTTTCTCTCCTCCCCAACACCCCCCCAAGTGTAGTAATGAATTGGACTTGTTAAGCATAAATGGGGACTATGAATGTGTTGTTCAGCTTACTGTATTTTCATTCCTTTCTTTTGATCATTTTCCTCAATTCCTTAATAAGGGATAAATAGCCTTAGATGAAACCTTAAGCCGCTATTATCCTTTGACTGAAACATCTGAGTGCCCAATATCAATCATACCAAATAAACAAACTTGTGACAGCTCTTGGGGAAAGTAATGCAGAGGTTATTCTTTGTGTTATTTTCTGTTTGATTTGGTATTTTCAGTAGTTAATTTTTCTAATAAAAAAAATGAAATTAAAAACGCCAATAACATTTTTCATATAAAATCAATAAAACTAAAAAAACCTCATTATCTAATGGATATTAAAGTAACCCCAACTGTGTAATTTTTAATGTAGTTTTGTAATTATATCCTCATAAAAGGTGTATTTCTTACAACTTTTGAATCTTTTCAGAATGAGCTATTTTCATTTAAAGCATAAGCTTGAAAATAACAGCTATTTTTGTCATGTACCTTGAAATTAGATTGCTTCTAGACTCCTCTTTTCAACCAGTCCAAGAGAATCAAGGTCTTCCTGTGAAACAAAGAAGGAACAACATATCACAGAATCAAAGAATGGCTTGGATTGGAAAAGACCTTAAAGGTCATGTCATTCCAATGCCCCTGCCTTGGGCAGCGACACTAGATCAGGTACCTTGGAGCCCCATCCAACCTTGCCTAGATCTGTGTTCAACCTGCCCAGCATGGAACAGCAGGCCCTTCCACAAGACAGATATGGAATGCTGGAGAGGCTAAGCAGAGATGAGTAAAAAAGGTAAGAATTTGACAATGTATTTATGTATGTGTAGCATATTCTGTGAGTTATGATGCGTTACAGTAGGTTTTAAAGTAGTTGTTACAAAGTGCAATAAGAAATGTTACTGCTACATCTTTTTGAAGTTAGGGCAACTAAGACTTTAAAACTTTTAATGCATTAACAGTTTGGAAATCATTCACTGCCTATTTTTATGAACACTGTGCTGAACACTTTGCTTTTCTAGCTAATAAGAGATTAAAATTATTCTCTTATGAATTCCTCCTGAAAAAAAAAGGCCCTTAATATCATTCATTTGGAGATTCTGTGCTCTGTGTCTTATTTCTAATTTACCTCTATTTAATTTAATTTTCAATATGTTAGCGTAACATCAAATCAAGTCAAAATGCATCTTATTTTTTTCCATCTCAGATCCATTGCCTTTATATCACCAATGATTCAGAAAAATAAAAGCTTAAAATAGGCCTCAGCAGGTGTCATAATTTTGCTTCATTACCTGATAAATACAATTTTAAGAGCCATTAACAAAATATTTTCTTTTAGAAAATAGAAAAAGAAATTTTTTATTATTTTAATATCTGAAGAAATACAGAAAACAATGGATTAATTTGGAATACTTGGAAAATTATATTTAATGTTACTATTTTTTGAAGATAAAACTGGTTTCATTACAAGTGTTGCTCATATTATTTATAATGAACAATTGGTTGGTATTTAATTTCATGCCAGTGCATAAAAAGTAGAAATTTTCAAAAATGCTTAGAAATATTCATTGAATGCTTTAAAGAAATTTTGAATCACTACTTTATTAAATTCAGAAGGCAGCCATTCCAGAGATAAGACTTCTCAGAGCTTGTTTGTACAGACCTAATTCTCCTATGTGTTCAGTTACATAATCAGATGTTTGTTTTAGCTTTTCTTAAGAGTCCTTAATGGTGCTTCAAGATGAAGGAGCAAATATGGGCAGATGTAATTAGTCTCAAATAAATATTTTTGTCCAACTTGGGTCATCATTTCGGGAGAATGTACAGAGACTATAAAGCATCTAAATTTTCAGTTAGTAAGAATTATGACTAGTCAGAAAGACAACTTTAACTTCAATGCATGCAGGATAGTAGTGGATAGATTGAATATCCTTTACCTGATTGAACTCCACCCCTTGGGTATTTTACACTAAGAATGTATTTCTTCAGTATACCAGTCCACCAATTAGGGCAGTTTGTCAGACTGGAAAAAGCCAAAATTAAGGCTCCAATACAAAACACTGACATCTGTTTACAGTTTACTTTTGCTAATAAATAAAAGGCAAAGTGCTTAGCTATAAAATTGAAAGGTATAATTATATGAACCTTGTCTCACAGCCGTGTTGGAAGTTGTGCTCTGTCAGGCAGGGCACATTGTTTGCCAAACTGTATGGAAGAGGAAATCACAGGGCAAGCAGCTGTAATTGGAAACCACTTTTTGCACTTTAAACTGTTCATTTGATAAACACATATGCCTTAAATATTCATCACTGATGCTTCTAGTTGGAAAACACTTGCAAACATTCAAACAGGCTTTAATGATTGTACCTAATTTGCCATGTAACAGGCTGCAGAAACAAGAGTCCTTATACAGTAGTGTATTCAAAGCAACATCTTTATAATAATTTAATTTTCTGAAATTATCTGGACACATTGGTGGTTACTGTCATTTGTATTAGACTGGGGACAGAGTGTTCAACAAAGTTTTATCACTGATGAAGTGAGTTTGAAATAAGTTTGTCTAAGGACAAACAGTGCAAATGTGGATCTACTTAGAGGAGAGTGGGCAAATAGGGTTGTCAGAAAGTATTTGTAAGGAAAGTTCTTCTAGCATAGAGAGTTGAAAGCCATTTTATGTGCCAGAAAGGGAAGGAAAACCTGCTGTATAAAGAACTAAATTAAGATTTCTTGGTAAAGTAGTTCTAAACTTGCCTATAGATGCACAATAATTTTCACTGTAATGTCTTTGCTGTATTGTCCCTATTTCATACTTCCCTAATTATTTATTTTGACAGAGGTAAGAGCTTAAACAAGAGGAAGCAATGGTCTGTAAAGTTACAGAATGTAGTTTTATTAATTTTAAGTGATAATGAACACAATTTATCAGGAATACTTGAGTGAAATCCTCAGATAAAGGGGCCATCTGCGAGACGTTGCCTGAGCCTTATATGAAATAGTATTCACTGGCAATCACTGTGTTATGGGCCTTCTCAATAATATTACCTGTGAGTCTTTGATTGTTCTTACGTCTTAGCCAGAAGATACAGCAATATGACTTCATTTACTTTTTACATCTAGTCTGTCCAGTGCTATCTCTTAACCTAAATTTCAGCCTACAGAATGCTATGGAGAAGTTAATGCGTAAATGAAGTGGTTTTCTTGTACATTATATTGTAAAGCTGAATATAATTTCAATCCTCAAAACTACCAATAAGTTGGGTCCAAAATACTGTGAAACATGTGATTTAAACTTGTAGTTAGCAACATCACTATTATGAAGGCTTTGTAATCCCTGTATTTTGTAATACAATGAGTCAGGTGGGTTAGTTCTGGTTTTCTTTCCTGGTTTTTCATGGAGAAAAAGAAGATGTGGAATAATATTTACTACCTTTTTTTGTTTTTCTCTACCTCTTCCCTTCTCACTTCTTTCCTTACATAAAGGAATTATTTCCATTCTCATTCAGGATTTACAGATCAAAAGGAGGTAAAATGAGGAAACTGATAAAAAAAACCAGGAACTGAAGAACTCATTTCCTTTGAAAATCAATACAACTTACTCACTAGAGCTTTTCTAAAAACCTCCGTCCATATCTCTTAGGATCAAAATAATCTAGAATAAAGTATTCAAATCCTATTTAAAGCCCTTTAGATTTATGGGCCCTAGACCCCTATTTGCTGAAGAAAAAAACAAAGTAAAAAAAAAAAAGTAGTACTGTCATTGCAGTAATGTATTCAGCAACATCACTATGTAAGAGAAAAACAGGGCAGCATTGTTAACTATCACTTTCATAAGAATTACACCCAGAAATACTTTTAACGATAATACTCATAGATCATTTATAACGTCCCCTTTCTTCTTAGCAGAGAAAATATGTGTCAAACCAGTAAACATGATGATTTTTGATATTATCAACTGATGACATGGGGCAAATATCTTGTGAATATAAAATCCTCTGGTCCAGAATAATAATGCAGTCATATTTCTATAGATTGGATTATCAGGTTAAATAACGAAACATCCAGTTTTGGAGGATTTGACTGATAGTTCCTTTCATTCTGGAGACTCTTCTAAAAATCATCTATTACTGCCTACAATAGGGGGTTGCAAAAGACATGGCTAATGATGCTGAAATAATCTGAGGATATTTAGGTGAATTTTATTTGTCTCGGTATGTTAGTTTCTGCGCTGAATCCAGTTATTAAAATCAGAACTTCACATCCTCTAATACAGCCAGAGTATTGTATATACTCTATATAGTACCAGCTACTGTATATATACTACAATAGTACTCGCTACTACTGGCTACTATGACATAATATTTGGCTAATGATGCTTGGGTTAATTAGACAAATCATTTTTGTTTCTTAACATACTATTTTCAAAGAAATATAAATGTTATCCTTTACATTTATCAGTAAATAAATGGCAGCCATTCAGTCACATGAGTAGTTGGCAATGATTCTATGTTGTACAGCTAGAAATAGCAAATGTTTTTCCTCTCTTCATTCAGAGCATTACACAGTCAGATTAGTGGCTAAATAGCACTGGTTTTCGTTTCCCTAAGTGGCCTTGGAAAGCAGAGCCTGTAATTTAGTAACAGCTGCAAGAAATTAGCTGAAAACAATCTACTACAGGCATAGACAATTCATATTACAAAACAAACAAATACAAGCAATTCACCCAATCAGAAACCTCATCCCCCATGTTTATTCAAACTGCTTATTCAGATGGTTTTGACATTGTTCCCCTGGGTGATGAAAAGTGAGAAGCCTGTGTCCATAACAAGTAATTTATACATTTTTACAATACATATAAACCCATTATATCATCCTTTTTTGGGGGGGTGTGGGTGGGAGGCAGGGAATAACTTAAGAAAATATTCTTGCAATTATATGTAAAATTATACTGTTCTTTAGTGCCAGCACTGTATCAAGTTATTTCAGATGCCTATTTTAGTAATAAATAAAGATTTTATTCCCTTCTGATCTTGTTAGCTTTTCAGGTTAATTTCATTTGGAGAGTTTACTGAGGTATAACCTTGTTGAGGGATGTTCTTCTATGTTCCATTTTTTAAAAAATTCAAAGCCAATAGAGTTAATCAAAATTGTTTCCAAAGTTAAACTGTAAAAAGCTGCTTTGACCAAAAGGAGCAGATTTGCAGAAATATGTTTATTTGGTTCAAATTTTCTCAGATCATTACTTTTAAACAGAATGTAACTTTAAAAAAAAAAGAAAACGTTATAAAAAAAAAATTCATATCTTAAATTATTCTGTTTCCAGGGTTCATTCATTTTATTATTTGGATTTTTTTTTCTTTGGGATTTTTTTGGTAGGGTTTTTTTTTTTTTTTTTCTTTTTCAAGAAGTCTTCATGTTTTGGGGGTTTAATTGGTGCTTTAAGAGGAAGAAGAACTGAAAATTTTCATACTTAATTACTTCGTTAATGCAAAGAATTCTAAGAACTGTAAAGAAAATATTTTGGGCTATTTTTTTACAAATATTTTTCAAGTTCTGTAACTGTATCAAAGACCATGGGTTTGCCTGAATATTACCACTGTTCATTTGCAGTTACTGGAGCTAAAAATGGAATAATCTTTCCCTTTTAAAAATAAAACAGAAGCATGGTCTTAGTGAAACTATATCAGTTTCTATCAAGTTCCTAGTAACAATTAATTCCAGTGGAAAAATGAGAGACTTTAGTCCAGTATGACAAAATAACAATTTAAAGATACTTTGATAAATTTCTGATTCCTACACCTGACATGCGCTTCAACCTATGGTTTAGTTGGATTTTAAAAATTTAGTTTGTATCTTAGAAAAATGATTAATTGAAGGAAGAGCATATAAAAGAAAACATGGAATCAAATAGAATCCAAGGAGCTATGTACATAAAAATTATTTAAATTCTATTAATTTCAAAAGTTAACACAGTATCTTTAGTGTACCAAATAAGGTATAAAAATTACATTAGTATAATTGTTTATAAGATTTTTTTAGTACTGAGTAGCCGTACCTGAATCCTGGAGCATATGTCAACTCTCCTACACTTTAAAAAAAAAAAAAATCCCCTCTTGCCACTATCTTGGATTTTCCATAGAAAACAAACACTGATGTTCTAACTTCTATTCTAGGCAGAACTGATAAAAATGGCAGTTGTCTAAATTTACATTAGCAATTTCTTGCACAAAGAAAGAAGTTTCTGTCTTTCTGCAGTAGTTTCTTGTGCTAAAAGATGTACAAACCATGTACAGAATTTGTAATTCTGTCATATACCTCTGTATTGGTTTGGCACAGCCTGGTTTTAGGTAGCAGGAGGGCCGCAAAGATGGCTCCTGTGAGGAAGCTGCTGGAAGCTTCCCAACATGTCCAGCAGAGCCAATGGCTGATGGCTCTTGAAGTGTTTCTCCCAGTCCTTGTCTCACTAATGAAGCCTTTGTTAACTTTTTTTCCCTTTTCCCTCCTCTCCCCAGCTGGGGCAGGGGAAGGTGAGCAAGCAGCTCTCGTGGGTGCCTGGCGTTGGGCCAGTGTCAAACCACGACAACCTCATTTAAAATCTAAATATTCTGACCAGAGTGAATCTTCATGAGGGGTTTCTGTTCAGCTGCCCATGTACAAGAATCTAAAGCCATGTGTAATATGTGACATGGAGAAAAATGAAGACAAGGCAGGGTACCCAAGGGCATCTCGGATGGGTCTAAATAGCTTTGAGCAAGTGAATCAGGTACAGAAATCCCACCTCTACAGTCATCAAATATAAATGTTGTAATAGCATGACTGTTCCTTCCATAAGAATATCTCAGAACGCGATCCCAGTTTTCTCTCAAGTGTAAGCAAAGGAAATGGGTAGAAATATTTGAATGTTATTTTTCTTTGTTTCATTGTTGCCATTATGTGCTGCCTTGTTTTACTTCATTCTTTATTGTGGCATGGAATTTTAATTGTACTGTCATTAATTCAAAGGCATAAAAGCCCCAAGAAAAATGTACATGGCATAATGCCCAGAATGTAAATACTCTGGTTTTGGACAGGCTTGTAAGTATCCAGGAATGGAAGCAAAAGGGAAAAGAACCCCATATTTAGTGTTCTTTCTAACATAACATCTGAGTGTTTTTCTTTGGATGTGAGGGGTGACTGAATGATTCATATTCTGGTAAAATAATCAGATCTAATTGCAGATCCTTAGAGCAGGATTTCACAAACTCTTGTATGCCTCCCTGTGCTACAAAGTGAAATAGAAAAGCTTAAGTATCTATTTTGCTTGCATAATGATCAATTTTTTTTATTATGAACAGAAGTAATAAACCCACTTCTTCCTATGCCGCCCCTGACCATCTGGTATTTTTTATGCCTCATCCAGAAGAGCATGACCCACAGTTTTTGGAAGCATAATCATAAACACGTGTCTCTCTTTGATTAGAGTGTATTTTGTTTTTATTGATGGCAGGTTTTAAATTGACTGTACCAATGAAACCATGTTTTCCGAGAGATTTTTACCACTGAGGTTGGTGTTGCTTGATTGTACGACCTTCAGCTGCAGAAATCCATCTGACATATTGTAACTATATTAAGCAAATGAAAACAATGGTTCAAGTAAATGAAGATCAGTACAAAATGTAATGGAGAAGCATTTTTTAATAATTTGGTGCTTTCTTATGCTTTTTTTTAAGCTTTTAAATGACAAAGGCACTGTTTAGTTCATTGTTTAACAAGTCAAAATCAGAAGGTCAAGCTGCTGTAATTGCATATTTTAACTAACACAATTCCTTTGGCTTTTATGGTATGATTAAATTACACATTAAAATAATTTAATGTGCTTGAAAGCTTGATTTTTATATGTTTAATTGTTGAAGTGTTTGCAGTAATGGCTTAATCTTGTATTCATGGATGTTTAAAATGGACATAGATGTTTAAGATGAGATTTCTCTCCATCATTGCTGCAGTATTTATTTTTCAAAGGAAGGCTACATATAAGTTTTAAAAACACAGTCAAAACATTGATCTGTTACAATTAGATTACTTTCATTGTCTATATAATTTTAATATCTCTGAAGAATTAGTGAAATGTTTGCTATAATATTCACCTACCTTTGGTTAATTTTCCTATTATTTAAAAACACTAGAAAGAAGTTATATGAAGCTTACTAGGTTTGCCCAATTTCCTTTTCTTTCTTCCAACTCTTTTTTTCCCACTGCGTTCCAATTTTTCATAAGACATTAAAAATTGTTTTTTACACGGAATATTCCTTTGTATATATATACAGAACTATTGGATCCCTGTTACTCTACTTTCTGTTGCAGCATATACTAATACTCTGCAGTAAGTGCATTTATCACCAGTAATCCTGAACCTGTTCTCCTGTTGTTTCAATAAACAAATCCGGATCCACAAATCTGGATTGTGTAAATCCTTATTGAATGCAATCAAACCCATCGTATTAGATTAAAAAACTGCACTATTTGTACATCTGTTCTCATTATAACTCTAAATTGGCTATAATCAGAAATTAAACCCAGCCACAACCCGCCCCTCTGATCTCTGAGGACCACCTGGAACAAAAGCGGGGTTGTTTTCTGCTAAATTCCTATACCATGAATGCAGCACCAATTGATTTCTGTATTTTTCCTCTTTTTTTTTTATATTATGATAAAAAGTGAATATCAACTTTCTATTTACTTTCTTCAAATGATTCACAATGTTATGGACCTCCATCTTCTCTTCCAAGGATTATTTCTTTTTAAACTCAGAAATACTTTTCCCACAGTGCCGCTTCATAGGTAAGTCATTTCATGCTTCTGAGCATCCTTTTCATCCTTCTCAGAACTTTATACAAACCTGCTGGACTTTTGTTTTTCTTCTGAGATGGCTAATTAACACATTTTATTCAGCATGGAGTATACCATCCATTTCTATGACAGCATTTTTTTTCTTTTTTTATTTTCATTCTATACACCTTCACTCTTATTATTTTACAAGATATTTGCCTATTTAGAATTATTTTAAGGTGAGTTTTGAGAATGGTAATCCCTAGTTCAAAGACTATCATTCTGTCTCTTCAGTTAGGGTAATAGTTACATGTGTGCTTTCCACTGAATTTATGAGCACTGAATTATCTCTGATATTTTCTATCACTGAATACAATGAGTTCCTTGTGCAATATTTTGCATTCACCTCTATTTTTCACTTTGAAAAATGCTTCTCAACTGTAATATTTGGCAGGTCATTTTTCACTCTCTTATATAAATACAGTGAATATCACAGGTCACTGCATAGACCCTTCTGGGACCCCAAGGGCTAGCTCTTTACAATGAAGAATACAAACATCCATTTCTGTACTTTTTTTTTCCCTTTATTTTGCTGTTTTATTTGTTGTCTCTACGCATAAATGATCATCCATGGAAGAATTTTCCTTGGTTTTCTTGTCTTTAGGAACCTTTCTGAAGGATTATTTTTTTATTATTTTCTCTCTTCTTTCCATAATCAATTCTGTTTCCATTTTATATTTTTCTCTATCTTCCTTTCTTGCTGAGTTTTATTTTACTTTCCAGCCCACTTTGTCTTTTTTCTGAATATTTACTCTGCCTCTTTTAACTTTTTGCGTCCTTTATGATGTTTCTTTAAAAATATCCTCTCTTTTATGTTTAAAGCTATATATCTCTTTTTCATTATTTTCTATATTATCTATTTTTATTTTATTTTTCCTCATACTTTTGATAAATAACATTTTTATATGCTTCTTTTTGAAATCCATGCATATTCAAATCCTAGAGTCATAAAATATCTCAAGATGGAAAGGACCCTAAGTTCAAACATAATACAATGTATGCACTTTGATATATACATGTGGATTCATGAAATCTGTAAAACTTCTTTTCTTCTTCTATCTATTATCACCAAATGCCTTCCACTTCGGATTCTGTCATTTTCATTGGAATCTCTGTCCTTACTTATATATGTGAAATAAATCTTTAAAAAATCTTCTTAAGACTCCTATTGAGCAAAGTATATATTTGTCCCTTAGAAATTACTATAAATTTATTCCTGATAAATGCCCTATATACTGAAATCCCTGTGGGAAGTCTATATGCTATCCTTGTAAGATCTATTCATTAAACTCTTCTGCTTGCTGCAAACAGAAGCAAGTATGATGAGCCATCTGGAAATGCCTTTCTTTCAGTGAAATTGGCATTGTGGCATTAATTTTTGAATTTAGGCACTAAGTTCTCTTTCTATAGTCTATGAATCTGAATCTTTCATTTATAGCCCTTTACTCTATGACCTGTGTCAGTTTTCCACAACTTTTCAATAGCTATTTCACATACATTGATGCATATTATACAATAAAATTACACACATAAGAGAAACTGAAAATTCAATCTCTAATGTAGATTTGAGATGAGGTAGTTTTCCCAAAACCAACTATGTTTTGCCTGTGATGGTAACAGGAATATAATCCCTCTGTTTTACCTAGAAAGATGTGTTTTCTGTCTTATTGTCTTTTCTGAGTGGGTGCACATCTGGCAGTAGGCCAAGATCAACACACCATAGCAGTTAAGGCTTGATTATGGAGCTTACTGAATATAAGAAGAAAAAAATAAGGAAAAAAATCACTTTATTTGGGACCAGAGATGATATTATTTAGTTTACCCAGCCAAAGAGCATATTTTGCTACAGTACTTCTTCAGTACTTCCTTAAACTCGTTGAATTTTACTTTCATTTGACAGTGTTACTATGGTGAAATAAAAGAATCCTGAGTTGAAAGGTCAAAAAAACATGGAAGAACCCAGTTCAATAATATGAAACTGAATAGTGGAATTTTACTGCAGATCTGATTTTGTGCTGTGAAACTGAATCTGAAGCTTTGAGTTTCTAATTTTGGGCACACAATACAAAAGTGACCTTTATCCCTGTATTGGACTTTTTCCCCTTCAAAATGTTATTAATCATGTTAATAATTTTAAATTGCATTTTTAAAAATATTATAACATCTATTTCTGACATACTTCTTATATTTACCTCTACTGTTCCTACATTACAATAATTATTTTTCATTCTTGTGTGGTGTATAAGTCAGTTTTGAGCTGATTTTCTGTAACGAATTTGCTATAAAATATCCATACAAATAAATATTTTCCTATTAAATATGACTCAGATGCTTGTTTGGGGCAAAAGATATGGAGCAATCACATTCAGTCACTACTGTTAATTTGGACCCAATGAAACCTTGTGGTTCAAGAATATTCTTCACCAAGTAGGTACCAAAGTGCTCTACAAAGCAGAGAAGGATCATTCAGTCCTGTTTTAATGGTATTACTTATTGTGCCCATTTTTAAAGAGATTAGAGAGAGCTGGTTGTGCACATGTACACATTCATTTACCTATGTATCTGAGATTTCCTTACACACTCATTTCCTTTGGAAGATAATTTATTTCAGTTTAGAATTAGTGATGGGTTTTTTTCTCATTTTTAAGACATTATCTTTGGTAAATGGTCTATTTTGGCAGTAGATTTGCATGGCTAGTCTTATCTTGCATATTATATATGTGTTAATACTTGGGAATGTAATGCACAATTAGGGTAAACCTCTTTTTGTTTTCCTTTTTGTTTTTCTTTATGTTAGTTTATTTAGAGTTTCTATACAACTTCTCACTATAAGATGGGATGCAATGGATGGAGCAGAAGAATATATTAAAACCATAATTTATGCGCTAAATGTATTACAAAATATGATGACTCTATTATTTCTATGACCCTTTCACATCTCTTCTCTCTCATGTATTTTCTTGCCTCAAATTACATCCTTCCTTAGATCACTCAAGCTCTTCAAAATAAGATTATTATATGTCTGAATATCAGATATGCCATGAGCCTGAAATAGATAATGAAGCACCTGAAGGTTAATTAAATGTCCCACATAGGTGAAAAATAATGGTGTTATGAGGTGATAAATAACATTCATTAACATCTTGTAATCCAAAACTTTGACTATTGTGAAAAAAATGAAGAGCCTGTGAATTCACGTCTATTGCTAATCTCAACTTCCTTACACTAGTCCAACCACTAAGTGCATTGGCTCTTTCATTGTAGCTCTAAATTTCATTTTCTGCTTCATATGTCAGGCTTTAAAGTCCATTATTAACTGCTTCTGTTTATGTCTAATCAAAGCAGGACAGTACTTACTGAGGCATTATTGTCAGTAAATACCCATCTCTCCATAAGTGCTCTTCTGGTAGTGCCTAACCCTCAGAATATAATTCCTCTTGGCTTCTGAATTGGAGGAATATGAATAATCAAACAGCTGGCTCTTGTTGGAATGAAAGGTCTGCAGCAAGCTACGTTGTAATGTCACGTTGTGCTGCTGCCCTTGTGCTGTGAGGTTACCCACAGCTATATGCATATCTACAACTCTGTAAGGGGAATGGGAACAAAACCACTGACCTTTTTGTTTAAAACAGAAGTGAAAAATTACTAATTTGTATTCCCCTGAATCAATTTAAGCCTGGGGATTCATTTGTTATTAGTTGTTGCTAAATGTTATTATTGTACAGAGGGAAAGAAAGAAAACCCAACCAGCAAAACACATTAAGTAACTGCATGATTTTTGAAACTGTAAAGTACTGCTTTTTCCTGCTCACATTGCATAAATCAGTAAAATTTAAAAAATGCTGAGTCCTGAATGAATAGAAGTAATCTAAATTACCAGTTCTGAAAATTAGTTTCTAGCTCTATTCATGAGAAAAAAAAAATGAATATTTAAAGTGGTTGTTATATTTACATAATTTCTTTAATATAATACATTTTGTTTTGCTTTTCAATAAATAAGTTTTAGCCAGTCTTGACAGTTGAATGAGTGGCTTTGGAGAATGTGTTTTAACTATAAACTACTAATACATGATACAAAAAGTGAGCCCAGTGTTACAGATCTGAGCTGAGTATTCTATAGGAGGCACAGAGTTGAATCATGCTGCAGTACATATTCATATTCAGTACATACACATCACAGAAAAGGATATCTAATAAAAAGCATTTAAACCATCTTTGAGAAGAAACTTTGCTGCTAAGTAGATGTAACAGACAACAGGTAAAATCTAGGAATTAGAACTGAGTGTAAATCTGGGGGAAGTATATCTGAAATGCCATTAAAATAAGCCTAAAAATTGTTTAAAAAGAGCAACCAAAACAAACAAAAACTTGATGGATCTCATTTAAAGCATAAGATGATGAAATCAGTGTCACTATTAGATTACTTACCTTATGCATCTTATAGCTAAGTTGCTTGTTGCTGAAAACAGAACTGACTGGGCAACAGTTTTATGTTTTAATTTTTTTTTTTATACTGCAATCTGAATTTACTTTTATTCTCCATGTAATATTTTCAATGTCATTTAAACAAAAACTTTTGACAAAACAAAACCAGGTTTTTGTTACATAATTACCAACATATTTGTCAATTAATTTAAAATATTTACAGAAAATAATTAGAAATTCCAGACTTTTTCTAACTTTTGAAAAAGCAGTAATGTCACCATCAACCTTTGGTCTTATAAAAGGTTTGCTTCCAATTATTTTTATTTTTATGAAAACTCTGGCCATCTGTAGATGACATAGATTTTTTTTGTGGTAGTTCAGACAAAAACTCCCATTTACTGAAAGCAGAGTATTCATTCTATGTAAATCTTTTAAAAGAAAATATTTTTTATAAACTAAACACATTTGAAACACCCAATCATTTCCACTGAAGTCACACATTTTTTCTCTTCTGACTTGTATCTAACAAGCTGACAACATTTTAAAAATGACACATTGTAGGACATTTAGAGCCCTAAAGTGGGTTACTTTTATGTGCAGTATCCCCAGAGCTGCATCTTGTCTCCAGACCATCATAGGTCAATTCAGCAACAGACAAGCTGAATTTTTAAGGTCAATTTTTAGGTTGTTATCACCTATCATTGATGTAACCCAGCTGAAATAAACATTACGTTTTCAATACTAGGAAGCACCAGCTCATATGAAATTATTAAAAAAAAAAAAAAACAAAAAGAACATTTGAACATTTTCTGGTTTAAAATAGAATCAACTTTAAGGCTCCTTCTGTTTTAAATATATTTTTTTTTCCCTAATTAAATTATTGTACATTTCCAGCCTCAAATATTGGCAGTTAGTCAAATGGCTATTTTGTGTCATGGTGCCTCATTCATTGGCCTTAAATCCATAAAGAAACTATAAATGGAACAACATTTAAAACACTTCACTTACTCAGAGGTGAATTTTCAGTGTCCCTCTGAGAAGGAACAGTAAATTTGATTCATTAAGTTAATTATGTGTATATGTAAAGCATTTTCCAAAATGATTTCTAAAATATACACAAGGTCATAACAGGCCTTTTTATTTAGGCATTAAGTTTAAAAACCCCAATCCTTAAAAAAAAAAATCACCTTATCATGTAAACATTCCTATATTATATATTATATATTCACATGCGCTTTATTCACCTTTTGCATTTCCATAATAAACCCAAGCATGCTATTCACCCATGCAGTATATATATAGCAATTCCATCTAGTGCATTTTTTACTTTAGTAATAAAAAGCCTGTTTATGTCTTCATCATAACTTCTAAAGCCAATTACGACTACATCTCTTGAAAATTTACTCTTGTATGGTAGTTAATCTGCTTCAGTTTCTAGCTCAAGAACAAACCAGGTTTCAACAATGCAGCTACAAAAAGAAGCTCAGCAGCTTTCTTACGTCAAACAAGCTTGTTTTCTTTGAATACTTTACCAGTATAATAAGAGCACATGCTATAACCATAAGGCAGAATTTTGTCATTTATAAGGATTACTATTTGCTATGTCATTGCTGCCTTTTTGCAGGAATTTATCATATTCAGTAATCTGATCATACTCTTAACAGGATGAGATGCAGCTCTATTAATAAAGCTGAAAAGTAGGTGTGAAATAAGGTTTTAACATAAGGGAGGTAAAACTTTAATTTCAAGTCTCAGGAGTCTAGTAAAGGGAGTAACAGCTGGAGTATCTGAAAAGATACTGGGTACTGCTACACACAGACTGCTTCTGGGTAGCTTGGCCAGAATCTCTTGCATTATCCTGTTTATAAAGTAACCTATACTGAATGGTGCCAAAAAAGACAAAACATCTTCCTTTTACTTTTATCTTTGTAGTTTGTGTCTTACAAGATATTCCACTCTTTCTAGGAAAAAAAAAAAAAAAAAGTGTGTGGGGAAGAATTCTTTGCATACAGACAGGAAAATTATGGATGAACTTCAGCCTGATATCACCCTGGGAAGTTTTGCTTAACCTAGAAAGTCCTTAAATACACCCATTAAACGCAATGTGAAAATATCGGCAAAGAAAGTGATGTAAATTTTGAAATAAGCTTAAGACATTTTTAATTTAAGACTGTTTGTTTCAGAATCTCTTCAAAGGCTTAGGAGCACCCTGTGATGCCCCAAAAATTTAACAGAAAAAGCCAAAAGTACTCAAAAGTACATTCAAGGGTAAAAGGACTTAGCATGTTATGAGTGGTGATAAAACAGTGACCTTGGGGAGAACCTATTCAAGGTATCATGGAGAAATATGAAAGAGGGTTGAAGACAAGATGACTGTTCATGATGAGCTCAATTATATAAACTCCCAAGATAGACTGATGCTCCTAAATAGAAAAGAAATTAAGCGAAAAAACAAAAAAGCAACAATAAAAAACCCCACACCCGAACCAGCAAACAAACCAACCAATCTGAAAGAATCAGAAATACTCAGATGACACTGAAACAGTGAAACAGACAACAGGTACAACTTATTTTTAGCTCTATGTAGCAATTCTGTCTAGAATTTAGCTTTATATTCCCTTTGACCTCAAGTGGTGCCATGCCCCTGAAAGGCCTAATCCCTCTTTTGTGTGCATGTGGAGAGGGTTGTTACAGATTAAGTGTCTGGAAGAACCCCACGATGTGTTACCACCAACCAGAATGCTGTTTTCAGGGTTATGACACTGATCTGTTTCTTTCAGGTTTAAGGCAATATTAATTCATAGAATGTTTTTTCATTATTTTTTTCATAGAAAAGAAGAAAACATTTTTAAAATATGTTGATTGGAATTCTATTTAAATGAGATAACTGACATCCTTAACTCTATTTTCTTATCCACTATGCCCAGCCACACTCAATTTTTGCCAAAGAAATACATTCATCAACTTCTCTCATGCAAATTTTCTGCTCTGTGTGAGTTTCTGCCTTTGTCATCTTGAATTTGATTCTTAGCATTTGACCTAGGGCAGCTGGAATAATGGCTTTAAAATCATTCTGACATAGTTCCTGGAAATGACATGCTGTTGCTGGCTGAATCAAAGGAAAATGGCTGACCAGTAATTAAATCATTTCACCTGTGACTTTTCTCACTAGACAGTGTAAAAGTATTGGTAACAGTAAATGAGCCTGCAGATTACACTATAGGCTTGTCACTAACACAATTTGCTGGGTTGTTTGTTTGTTTTTGGTGAGTTTTTTTGCAGTGTTGGTGAAGAGAGGGATTAAAGATAACTATCTAAAATCACTCATATATATTATAGAAGGATTTCTGGCCCACATATTACCACTGCAAAGGCAGTGAATAGTATATGAGATTTTGAACAACGCTGCAACTCTTCAAACCCTTCTGCAATTATGTATGGGGAAATTCCATTTTCTACCTCTGGTTATATAAGTATTGGTTTATAAAAGCTCATGCAATCTGTGACAGGCAATAAGACCACTTTAAGGTTATAAATGAGATTCCTGTATAAGCTAGTGCAAAGCTGGCATAGCATACTGTTCTGCAATACAGCTGGGATAGTAATGATTCTCTACAGCAATGTTTTGTTAGCTGCTCTATGATGAAATTATGCTCAAAATGTAAAAATAACAGTGTGGCAGTGTCTATAAAAACAAGCTTCTCTCACCTCTATATTACTCAAAGTAGTTGCTTTGCACTGCATTTAATCACAAGTCAGGATCTCTCATGAGCTGCACATCAGTCCATACTGTCTCAGAAACACTTTTCTGCATGTAGGTTGGCATAAAATGCAAGTTTCCAGACGTAGAGCCATTTCATAAGGAAATGCTCTTCTAGAAACTTCATTTCTCTCTACAAATTCCCGAGAAGGGGAGGTGGGGAGGGAGGTGCTGAACTCTTCCACCTGAGATCAAGGACTCATGACAATGGCTCAGAAATGCATTGGGGGAGGTTCAGAGTTGACATTATGAAACGTTTCTTTACTGAGAGGATGGTCAAATACTGGTTACAGACTTCCTAGAGTGGCAGTCAATGTCTCAAAACTATAAGTGTCTGAGGCATTTGAGCAAGGCCTTTAACAACATATTTTAACTTTTGGTCAGCCCCAAAATAGTCAAGCATTTGGACTAGATGATCATTATATCACCACTTCCAACTGAAATATTCTATTCTATTCTATTCTATTCTATTCTATTCTATTCTATTCTATTCTATTCTATTCTATTCTATTCTATTCTATTCTATTCTATTTTTTTTTTTTTTGTTAGTCTAATGCATGCTTCAGATGGTCAAGTCAAAACAATTGAGTGGACAAGTCAGAAACAAGCTAGAGGTAGAAGTGGAGTAAATACTATTTTTCTTAAATAAGAATTGCCAATGAGAAATATCAATGTGGAAGCATTGTACAGCTATGTCATTTTAATGCAGATAATTGGTCACGTGTAGGAGCAGATTTGATCCCTGTTCCAGATAACATGAGTTATGAATCTGAAAGGGATAAAGGCCATCTTTGGGAAAAAGAGAAATGGCACTTATTCCTATTATACCTGTTTGGTTCTGATGAAAGATGGTTCCATTTGCCTTGTTGAAATTTCTGATGATATTATGTAGATTTGCCTCACATGTATGCACGAGATTATGTCTCCTTTCTAAATTCTTTTTTCCTGCCTTTCTTGATGTCTCCTGCCCTTTTTTGATCATCATTTTCCTCCAAGACACTATCACCTTCTTCTGATCTAAAGCAACATGGTTTCAAGAATAATTTTCTCTTTATTTTCATTTTTACAGAATCCCAGAATCACAGAGTAGACTAGGTTGGAAAAGAACTTTGAGATCATCTAGTCCAACCCACGACCTAACATTACCTTATCAGTTAAACCATGGCAATTTTTAATGTCTTCTGTCCCATTTATGACAAACCCATCGTCTTGAACAATCAATCCCTATGCCCTTTGTCAGAAAGTGAATTTCTATCTCCTCAGTGGTAATTTTAACTTGAAGAAGGAATGTCTTCATAGCAAGATGTTCTCTTCCCCTAGAAGTGTTGTAGAGGCAAGTATCACAAAAGAACAGCAGGAAATAAGCTCAATGAGTTTGTGAGGATCAGGTTCTCTCTGATGAAATTTAAGAAATATGTTGACTTTTTGAATAATAATATAGGTTCAGAAACCAAACAAGAAGGAAGTATTTTCCTTTATTACGACACCTGTAGCAAATATTATTATAGCTTATTATGACAAATGGTAGTTTCAACAGATGTCTTTTGCCCAAAATATTAGCAAATGAATGTCAGAACAGCCTTGAGTCTGTTGCAATTTTTGACTTGAAGATGAAAGGTTGACTTGACTGGTCAGGCTCAATTAGCTCTGAAACAAGGTGTCATGAACAGTGAAATAGGTACTTTTGTCATCCAGAAGAAAAATATATATTCTTTTTCTTTTCTGGATATAGCTCAAATGCAGGCCAAAGGAACTTCTGAAGAAAGTCTTTCTGGTTGCTTGCTGCAGTGCACTTGACCACAATGTTACTAGATATTTGACACGAGCACCACTAGAAGGCCACAAATTTTGCAAAAATTTGTTTCTAAGGACTGAGACAGAGGACTTAGTGCTTACTGACTTACTGCCAGTGAAAATTATGAAGGTGTAGTATTTTGATTTTTCCCATCATGTCTATAGCATGCAATTTGAAGAGAAGAGTGTGAGGAAGAGTAGAAATGAAAGAATCAGAAAGTAAATCTGTATAAATAGGCTAAATATTATCTCAAGTTGTGACGTCTCTGTAGACTCTTCTGTTAATAAATATCTAGTTCAATTTCAAATGCATTGAGTCCCATGGATAAGATAGATATTACAAGCTTACTTGCACTTGTCACGAAAATATAAGTACTCAGCTCACCCAAATCAACCAGGCTTTTTTTTTTCTTTAGTGAGAAGACATTCTGTATACCTCAAAGATAAAGTTGCAAATCAATGGGTAAAATTTATTTTTTGTGAAAACATATATCTTAAGTTCAAGTGAAAATACATAGGATTTGCATATATACTCTTCTGTCACCCTCCAATAGACTCTGCTATAAACTCTGGTTCAATGTATGTCAGTGTGCAATACTGAAAACATAAACTCCAATATGCTTGTGCTTCCCTGTGTCTGGCTTTGTGGTAATGACATTGGCTTCTGCAGCAGTTGTGAATTTTTAATGTAAGTTATATCTTCTTGCAAGATACTAATGTAGCCTATGCAGCTAAAGAGTCATTATATTGCTTATTATTATGTGCATGCTAATGTTGTTTTCTATCAAGTTATAGTTGCTTTTCATTAAACAACAGAGAAAGGTCACTCTAAAGGTTATACCAGCTTTGCTGTGACAGTATTTAAGCTGCAGTGCAAGTTTCCCTGATGTCCTGGGAGACTGTAAAATATATTGTTGTATTTTCATCTACTAATTGCTCCTTCAAGTGACCTGGTTGTAGAGAAAGTATCTCAGCTTTTATTACAGATACAGACAGATATGTTTCTCTGCATACTGCAGAGAAGGGTAAACATGGGATGAATAAAAAAACTGACAAACAGCAAACAAAAAAAACCCAAACAAAGGCACAGGTTGTCACAGGCAACCTTGGGACTATAAATAGCTCACAACTGCTGGGCTAGAGAAATTCAGTCTCGGAACCTGGACAAGAAAAAAGAACAAGTTTCTGATGTACATGAAAAATATATAGCAGATTAAGATGTAACATGGCTTTGCATAAACTTGTGTGCATAATGATTTTAACTGTTGTTATTATTGACAATACATACTTTGCTTTCATTATAAGGCATGTTGGGTTTTTTCCTTAACAACATTTAGAATACAAAACTAAGAGATCTGAGTTTGTTGACTATTATGCAAATTGTGATGCAAAAAAAATTGAATGAGAGGGGATACGGAAATTATTAACTGAGATGAAGCACCTAGGCATGTAAGGCACATAATCACTACAGTTTCTTTAATATATAAAAAGACAAGCATAATCTGTAATACAGAGAAAAAAAATAGGCAATTAGATAGATAAAATACAATTGTTTTTGTAACTTCATTGGCCAAAGTTTCTTTACACAAGAGAAAGCACTATACCAAGTTTACCTGTTGCCATTCTTGCTCTGATTTTGTCTTGTTATGGAATAGTAAATTTCAGACTGAAGCAAAATCTAAATATGAAAGAAAATCTTCAGCCTAAAACAGAAGGGAAAAAAAACCCCAGATTTACTTGATACAGACTCGGTTCTCTGGATAGATGACTCCATATATGATTTTACAGTACCTGAACCAAAAGACTACCATCCTCATTAGAGTGCCTGAGTGCATCCTTTGTTCTCAAATTTGCTTTGCAAGCATATCACAGTAATTATACCAAATACAACACAAACATCTATTTCTAATGATAGCTTTTCTTGTTACTAAAATGTTCCTCTATTAAATGAAGCATTTCTCCTAGAGACAAAAATGTGTGTTAAAGGTCATTTCCACTGCAAGAAGTGCAGATTTCTACATAGCATTTTAATAACATTCTTTCTTTGACCAGGTTCCCTCAAGCAATGAGCAAGGCACAGCTAATACATTTTATTTCTTTTGCCATCAGTTTAGTGTCTGCAGACTTTAGATGCTCACTGGATGTAGCCCTCAGGATTCTTTGCTTGCTTCAAAAACACTGATGGAAAGGAAAGTAATTTGATATCCTTTTCTTCATGAGTTAATGATTTCTGTTTCATCCTTAGCTCATCGTCAGAAAAGTTTTGTAATGTTACAGTCATTGTTTGCTTCTTATTTATTCAATGTATTTAATTTACTTTACTCTGTAAAGTACAGAACTCATTTCATAATGAGTTCTTCCTCTCTGTGACTGACCTCTGTTACTTCTGAAATGGGAATTTTGCTGGTCATCTGTGAATGTGTACTGGTTCAAGAAGGGACTTCATCCCTCCTATCCCCTCAGTTGCAACTAATCAGTTGTTTTTACTCATTAACTTCACACAAAAACTGACACTGACTTCAAAGACCTTTATTCAAAGGGCTTAGTTTTCATATTTTATGTGTACTTTACATGCAAGTAACACACTTCACTTCCTTTTGAACTACTTCTCTGTTTTTCTGTGAAGCACAGACAAGATCTTACCTCTTTCTGCAAACTGCTGTGAGACAATGTCATGTATTTTTTATTTCCTTGAGTATGTATATAAACAAGATTTAGTAGAATATCAAGATGGATCTTTTAATTATTTATTACATGACTATTTTAGCAGTCTCTTACTTCAAAAATTGTGCCTTTATGAGAAATTCATAAGTATATGAGTGCATTACAATTTCACAGTCAACTATGGGGTTCTGGAACGTCACATTGGGACTGCATGTACATCATATATGCTACACAGACCAACCCGAGAATGGATGCTGAAAATACTAGTGTCATCAACAGCTCTAGAACCAGGGCCAAGTAATCACCTCTTAAGCTTCCAGATAATAGCAAATCTGATCAAAACTGGAAGAATGAACAGTATGGACCTCATGGTACATGTGAAAAATCTAGTACTGCATAGGGAAAAAGACCTCAGAATTTCATGGGGTTTTTTGTGTGTATCATCGTCTAGTCCTGCCCAAACTAGTTTAGTATTCAAGCTGCAGATGTGTGGAAACTGCCTGTTTTCCAAGAGACATATTAGAAATATGTAATATAAAATAATATTGCTGTATATACAGAACTACTGCTAAGTAGTTCCCAAATGGTGGTGGTGGTGGTGGAGGAGGATTTTTTCTGGTAACTTATGGCTCTACTTCCAGTTATACACCTCCAGTAGCATTTGCTTCCCCCTACTTTGAAAACCACACTTTCAGGTGTCTCTGGGCAATTAAACTTGCATAAGTATCTTGTTATGCTCATGTATCCCAGAAGACAGAAAGTCTGTCAGTCTATCATTTATGTATTTGCATGCATTCTGATGCCCACAAACCTGCTGAAAAGCTAATACATGCAGGTTACTTTCTTCACAAAATTGTCTATAAAAGACAATAATTTATTTTAGAAGAGACTTAAAATGATTTCTGAAATCCATAATAAACAAAAATCTTCATGTACCCTGATTCTTACAAACCTCTGTTATTATGGTCTATTTTTGTTTCAGTTTTGGAAGAATAACTAATCATTACTGTGAATTATATGCTTTTTGTTTCCTACACATTTCGGATTAGATCATGTAGTATGGTTAGAGAAATTTCCTTGTAAAATTAGTTTGCTCTGATACAATGTTTAGCTATACTGGGATTAATTGTTTGCATTCTAGTGCCAGAAAGTTTAGCTCTTGTTTTACTTCAAGTGATTTTGTTTTAATCACTTACATGTCTTTTTTTAAAAAAAACTGTTCTTCTTTCCTTTCCTTTTTGTTTTTTTTTCCAAGGTATGAATATTTCTACCACCAAAAAATCCCCCAAAAATCAATGGACATCAACAAATTAAAAAGTATGGAATTAAGTAATAGTAACATCTCTGTGGACTACACACCACATGGGATACAAACAAAGAAGAATTTTCTTATGAAAAAAGTCAAACTTTTAATTAAAATTAAGTAATTGGGATATAATAACATAAATAGCCTTTACAGGCTTCTACTGTTTGGGGGTTTTTGGAGGTGGGGATGAGTGGTAATAAAAAACAAAATAAATCAAATCAAATCAAATCTTGACAAAACTCAGCATTTTTGTGTCATATAAATCAATTTTGTAATGTGCATACTCTTCTGTATTCCTTTTCCTGCAGGGCAACTCTCCACAGAATTTGCCTCACTGAAAGACAGAGCTAAGCTGATGCAGACACACCTAGACTCCTGTCCTATTCCCTGTAGTGGGAATGTGTTGAGGCAGAACACTGGCAATGAAGGGACGAGCAACGTGTTCCCATTTTTGAATAGCCAATAATTAGAGACTCCAACAGGTGGCATTTTTGGGCACTGTCCACCTGGGCTCAGATCCTGTACTGCATTTTCTAACTGGCACGGCATCACTCTGAGTATTAATGTATTGGCTCCGACTTGTAGAGCTGGCCAAGTCATTGATGCCAAGACATTAATACCCCTTGTGAATAGGAAATTAAGCTGAATTCTGCACCAACAAAGTCAATGAAACCATTATTACTTCTGTCCATTCAAAAAGTGAGTCTCATGTAGAAGAATTGCTATTTTTGAAAATGTAAAAAAATCATATATGCAATATTTTTAAAAATAAACATTTATCCAAAGAGCATAACCTGCCACCCTCCCCCCCCCCCCATTCTAAACATCAGAAATAAATACAGGCATGTAGATTGAATGCTGTCAAAAAGACTATGAGCAAGATCACGCCAGTAGTTTTTAAGAAACTGTGAAAATTAGAAAGGGAAATGCAGATACAGTTTAATTCAGTCTGATGGGGCATAGCAAAATCCAGAACTTTAACATTCATGCAGGGAGTTTCATGAGAGGATCATTGAAAATAGCATACTACTTATGCCAACCAAACACATCTTCTGACCTTTTCAAAGCAGAGTAATTCTCAGCAACCTCCTGAGATCGTTCCTCCTACACTGCAGCTAACAAATCTGTCAACAGTTTCCCTCTTGTGTCAGGATCCAATACTCTCTGACCAGGCTCTTTCAGATTCTCTGCACAAGGAAGGTTTAAAGTTTTAATACCAAATTTATTTATTTGAAGATATTGGATGTTACATGGGATTTCGATTTAGCAGTGTATGCAGCAGTCTACTGAGGTTCTTACACAAGCACAATATAGCAATTGCAATATTCACCTGGATCACACTACAAGCATAATTCCCATCATCAACCCCTATACATGTGCTGTGACAGTGCTGAGCACCCTCAGTCACTGGAAAGAGTGGAGCTCAAGTCTGTTGCTGTTTTCAAAGTTTATCCTGTTTGTTGCTCAGCTTTTGTACTCTGTTTTGAGCTGAGCCACAAATACACTTCCCCCATGCTGGTCTGGCTGGCTCAGAAAGATATTAAAACCATTAAAGTAATTTACACAGTCAGTTGACCGGCTCAAGCATTTGACTAAAACAAAGGTCACCATCTGTTCTTTTTTGTTTTAAGATCAGCTTTCCTTAAAACAGCTCTGGTCACTCCCTGTACCTTTCCCTGAGTATTACAAACACATTCCCTATGATGATCTTCTCTGATCCTTCTTTCATTATAGGATTTTGGTGATTGGTTACACCATAATATTTCTTCATGACATCTGAAAGAAATTTCTGTTAATGAATCGGCGTATATTTGATGATACGTATGTCTGGATGGTGTATGTCAGAATCTATAGCAGTTTCATTAGGTAAGTCAAAAATAAAAAATTACTCCCATTTAGCTTTCCCTCAGCTTTCAGCTACTATTGCTATTCTAGTGGAATATAAAATACTATGAGGAAGCTTATTTATATTTGTTTTCAAATCTTCCTTAAAAGGTGTAATCCAATAGATATTAAGTAAATACGGAGGCAAGTTAACCTCCCACAGTTTCAGATCATAGCAGAATCATTTTTTTTCCAAGCAAAATTATAAGGTGCAGAAAAATCAGTCCTAGAGAGCTTAGCCTGTTTGCAGATTACGGGTTATAGGTAGAGTACAGCCAACAAATTTATAATTTTCTCCCTCCATTTTTTTAATAATAATGTATAAAACATTTATAAATTTTACCATATTACAAAACTACATCTAACATGTTTATTTCTGGTAGAAAAAGAGAAATATTTAATAAAATATTTTTAAGGGGGTTGATATTTTCTATATATTTGATGTTTTCTATGATGACTCTTACTATAAAGAGTGGTACAGTTTAAATATATTTTTAAATTATAAAAAACCCACCCATCCTTAAGTTTTTGGCATCTCTGAAAGTTAGAGCTAATCAAATATCTGTTTTGTGTGAGGAAGAATATTCACTTGGGGATTTATCTTTTATTTTATATTTTATTCAGTAATTTCTTTGCCGTAAGTAAATAGAATCTAGGTTTTTCTTCTGAAATTTTTTGTTGACTAATCTGTTTGTATCCAGGTTGCTTGGAAATACTTGGTAATATAATATATGATTTGACAAGTTATTTATGGCACATAATTTGCTTACTTTGCTTACATGTAATGCATTTTACAAGCAGCAAGCTCAAATCAATACCAACACAGAGAGTCAGGAACATTTTTTCTGCAAGTAAGCTTGTTTATATGAATCATGAAATTTCTTTTCCTAATACGAATTTTATACACACACTCAAGCAAAAAAAACCCCTTCGTAGACAAAATAATGTAAGAATAATATAGCTTGAAATATATGCAGCCAAATTGACTATCTTAGTACAGAAAGACATTAACTATAAAAGCATTAAATAGTTTCTTTTGTATAAAGGGTGACAGATTATATTAAATTCCTTAATATTCATTTTTTATGTTGAAGTTGATGCTAGTTCTTATCCTTTAGTTGTGGATTAGTAATTTCCTGTAGTAATGGAACATATTTGGCTATCCACTTCCTTGTTCCCTATATTTCTCTGCTCATTGAAAGGACCAGGAAGCTCAATGGACTGTGGAAGAAAAGGGAGACTGCCCCTTCACTGAGGGAGCTACCATGGGCACTGCCACAGAGGTTGAGAGACGTTGGTGCTGGTAGGGCTGGCAGTGGAGGCAGGGAGGGCATTAAGGTGCGAGAAATTACGGCCCCTGAAGGACACAGCTCTGCATAGGGTATTTTTCATTCTGATTGTTTTCTGGTTTGCTTGACCTAATTGCCTTGAGATTTTCTACATAAAGTCATGTTTCTCATCCTTATCCTAGTAAAGTGTGGCTGTCCTTATTTTAAACCTCTTTTGATGTCCTGTGGGGAGATGCCGCAGCACAGCCACCCTCAAAGGTCTGGGCATCTCAAGATCCTGTCACAACCCCAAACTACAGTATGTAGAGGGAAAAACAACATCTCCATTACTGCAGTCTGGAGGGCTGTGGTATGACTACCTGTAGGCAGCAGTCCTGATGCATTTTATTCCCACCACAGTGATCTATAATTCTCTTCATTTATTTCCATGGTAAATATATATTTGGCATTAAGACTTACTCTGTCACTCTTGGTTGTCTATCTTACCTATTTGCCACTTCATTCTACAGTGAACAAAATAAAATTTGTCTTAACACACCCAACTGTTTTTTTTTTTTTTTGATAGGTACACTAAACAAGGTATGTGATAAAGCTTTTCTGTTGTTTTCATGATGTAATATATTTGACCTTCCTAAAACACATCACCCTTTTTCTGTTAACTTGTGAAATGAAGTTTTAGGCTGTTCTGCCTATTGTCACAGACTTCATCTGTAATTGCAAAGGAAATGCCCATTTCAGCAGCTGAATCTATTTGTTCTAGTTAAAGAAATATTTGGACGTATTCAAACAAAGAAAACAATGTTTAACTGTTGATTTCTGTGCTTTCACTTTTATTTGCAGTGCTGCAAGAATAGTTACCCTGTTCTAATAAAAATAAAAATCTTTGAACTCCCATAGTCAGATGTTTTTGTTCTTACAGCTCACATGTGCCATGGAGAAAGTTCTGCAACTAATAATTCTTAAGCCATAGCATGGTTAATTATACAAACTATACAATATTTTTTCAATGAAGCTCGAATCCAGAACAATCTGAATTAATATACCAAAATATACCAAAATAATATACCAAAAAGCAAAACATTTTTTCCTAAATTTTGGTGAAATATTCCATTGCTTGAACTCCATTTTAGAACTTTGCCCCAATTGCCTCATTCAATTAACTTCCCAGCTAAGGAGTTGATGTTTGGCTTTTTTTTTTCAATAAGGCTGACTCAGAGTTACTGAACAATCCTTGCACTTGCCTTTCCCAAGGACATTCTGTTTGTTTGGTTTTCCTCCAAAAACTACTGATCTATTTCTAGTATTTCTACCTGAAGGTTTAAGAAATCACAGTGATTCTGCCCAACCGTTGTCAGAAGCTAGTCAGTTTACAGAGCTCTGTGTTTCTCGGCAAGTATTAGACAGGAGCTTCTTCAAGAGGTTAAAGATAATGGGATGAAGTCTGACCTCAAGTTTATTTGCGCGTGGTGAAACTTATGTACATCAGACTCTTCAACTCTTTCCATTTCTTTTGAATATTAGTTTTGACCATGTGAATGGTTTAACTGTCTTGAAAAATATTTGTCTGAGCATTCATTAGGAAGATAAGCATATTCATAATTTCTGTTTTTTCTTTTATGTATTTTCATTAATGTCTTAAGTTATACAGCATCACATTTCTCTGTATTAATTGGGAAATCAGCTTGCACATTAAAAAAAAATATTTCCGGATTTTTCTTGTTCTCTGTTGGGATATTTGGTCTAAAATGGAGAGCAGGCTTAAAGATTTGCACTAAATTAATGTAGTAGTGTGTATGTGACAAATACCAGGGTGTGGAATATGCATCATTAACTCTTGTTGTAAAATAATTTTAAAAAGGAAAAAGAAAAGGTATTTCCTTTCTCTGACATGAAAAAAGGGAATTTTCATTCTTGCTGAATATCTTAGACTATGGTGGGACAAAGACACCAAAGGAAATAATACTTTTATGATCATGAAACTTTGGCATTGATGATTTCACATTAAATTTTTATCATGGTTTAAAGTGAGAAATGAAAACATTAAAAAAGCGTACATTATTCTTTTGTCACTAATGAATAATGCTATAATGGAATATGTAATTTTTTACATTTATGGAGAATTACTGTGAAAAAGTATGGATTTTTTTAGGTCTTATATGATGTATAGTCTAGCTGCAGATGGACACCTCAAAAGTCAGTTTGCAGCATGTATAACACATTTTCTAGATTTTATTTAAATTTTGATCAGTAGCTAACTTTTATTCATTTGTTATGAATTCAATGGAAATTAACATAATTTCAGTGACAGTTATAGTGATGATGTACTATTTTCCACAAGCACTAGGGTTTGGGGTTTTTTCAGCTTTGAGAGACTTGCACCTTGTACTATTAAGAGTCTTACACTTTACATGTGGTGGAGACATTTCACTAGAAAAAAATTCCAGAACATAAGCAAGACTTTGTTAGTTCATTCTCTCACACCACAGTGGATCTAAATCCTTCAGTTTAGACAAGATAATGTTTCAGTTTTGTATTAAGCCATTTAGAGCATAAGTGTGTGGTATTTAGACCTTGGGGTCAAATGCCTTGCTTATTATAGAAACAGGAAGAGAGGAGACATTTAATTATTTGATTTAATTATTATAATTTATTACATATTTGTACCAATTGATACCCTGTAAATATATTATCATGAGTATGTATGAAGTTTAAGTAAAGCAGTTGTTTTATGAATTTCAAAATGAACACTGAGAAAAAGAATTTCTGGGAAACAAAACATCTAGGTTTTAGACCAATACATTTGCAAGTTTCAGCTAACGTGAATGTGCATTCATGTCTCAATTTGTATGCCACATAATTCTTTGGTTTTGAAAGATGGCCCTTGGAGAAGACCAATGCAGCAATTTGGTTTCCCACTGTAAGGTAGAAAAGAGGAGGGAAAATCGGACGAAAGAGCTGAAAATTCTTGTTTATAGATTAAGAGATTACTGAAATCAAAAAAACAAGCAGCTGTGTCTTGGGTGCTATTGAAGGAAGTCTCTTTCTAAGAAATTCCTAGAAGCTGATTGTGTGGGGGTTTGCTGCCATTCAGGATACTACAGAGTTTAATGAGATGGAACACGAAAGCATTAGCTTTTCGAATAAACAGGAGGAAAACTGTCATAAACAAAACCTTTCTTTATTTCTGAACTGACCTAATATCCTTGAGAAATGTAATTTAAAATATCTAGTTCAGTTCATTTTCTGTTAGAAACGGTTTTCTTTGAGAGGAGGATCAAAACCTATTGGCAGGGTTTGAGGAGTTTAGTCCATGAAGAATTTCTAGTAGTTTATTTCAAAGTACTGAGGAACTTGGATTTCAGAATAAATTAATAGAATAATCTCCAATTTCTGCTACTGATTAACCAGGGATTCAGCGGAGAAACTAACGTAGGTAAGGCTTTTACAATTTTACTTACTGAATTATGATGTTCTCTTTTATTCACAGGTGTTTAAAATAATTTTCAGTAAGTATTTTCAATGCACTTGGACAAAAGGAAATTTATTTACAAGAGTAAAGAAATATGTTTCAAATAAGGTCTGTAGTTCAGAAAATCAGTGAGTCAATAAATAAGAAAACTTTTTACTTATTAACATAGAGAGAAGAAATATTCAAAATCCAGCCTGACAGAAATATAACAGATTAAGAAACAGTAAAACACATCTATTCACACTTACTCTAGTATTGACAATTGTAGTTAAAACCTCTATCATGTTGAAATGAATGTCTATTAAAAAGTAAAATAAGAAAGCTGTCTGATAGCAGCATTATTATAAAAGGATGAAGAGATATCATGAAATCCAATACCCATAAAATGAGATAATTAAATTCTAAGTTCAAGACAGTGTACCCTCGTCAGAAACTCTTTTTGTGGGGTTTTATTTTTTTTAGGAATTTGAATTGAGGCAATCTAAATATTGTTGTATGCTAGATGCCTTAAAAGCAATACATTTTTGTAAGTGTATTATTATGTATGACTACATATAAAGGGTGGAAAGACTTATAGGTTAGTAATTTAGAGAATTAGCTATTGTGTTTAGATTGATTATTTCCAGGTTTTTATGTTGTGCATTTTGCTAACTATGAATTTAGTATTTGTGAAATAGTTGTGATTAAGATTTAGATCAGAGAACATTTGGTTTCTCTTTCACTTCATAAAACTTCAGGCATGTTTCCATTCAGACTATCTATTTTTAGTGTTGATTTATATTCTGTTTCTTACAAAGGAACAAAATATTGCAATCACATAATGAATGAGCAGAAATTTAAATAATTTTATATGTAAACAAGTGAGATTTGAAACATGGCAGAAATGCACTTGTTTCTTTTTTCTTGCAGGACCTATCAGAACAAGATTTTAGGTAGCTATTGTAGACTCTTCACACATAAAAATTGTGCATAAACTCTCCTTGTTTTTTGATTGACATCAACTCCTCTCTGAGCTCCAAGAACAAAAACATTAAAAAATAACAATTTGGAAGTTCAGAAAACTACTTTATGCATCTAGCAGCAGCTAAATTTCCTTCTTTTCTGCCTGAAAGGCATATATATTTGTTGTTCCAGAAGGAATGTGAATCTACTTGCTGATTAAATATGATCCTTTTTAATCTTATTTTCACCTTCAGGATGTGAAAGACTAGAAATGAAAGTCGTTTGGTATGGATAAAGGTCTAGATGATGAGGCAACCAATACAAGAAGTAAAAACTTACATGGGAATGGGAAATAGAGGTCTCACTGGGATACATGCTAAAGAAAATTCTTCTGATTACTTAATTTCCTTGCAAATAGGTTGCTAGTTATATCATGCCAAAGAAATACATTTTTCTTCTGCAGTTTGCCTTTATAAATCCTTTGATAAGTTAAATGGCCTTGCATTTAATTATCCTTGCCTCAATCCAAGTCATTCTGATTTCCTTGATGTGAGTCCACACTGGAAAATACCAATATCTCTCAAAATACTTGTATGGCATCAGTTTTGAAGATTACGCTTTTAGGCTACTGACATAGACAATTTGTAGTCATCTCAGAGTGTTAAAAATATGAAGTTAATGAAAAAATTGCATGCACAGCAGTGTAGTGATTGTAGTTCAAGCAATACTTCTGTTGAGCCTTTAGTAGCCAGGAAGACTGATTTAACAGAAAGAGCACTGGGATTATGATATGCCCTGTTGTTTTCCTGTCTCCTGTTTCCTAGGTTGTAGAAGCCCAGATCTTTCTTTTGAAGGAAGACATATAAGTACAAATATAAGTGTATAAGCCCTTGCATTATAAATGTATTTAAACTACACCATTGGGAGTATTTCACCAATATTTTTTCTTCCCTTCTAGATGTACATGTACTGAAGGGGCAGCTGGGTTCTACAATGAAGCAAAGAGGTAACATTCTTCAATTCAGTGGTAATTGCACTACAATTAGCAACATTCTTATGTCTCATATTCTGTGAACCTGTCTGCATTTATTTGGAAAGAATTGCTCTTGTAAAAATTTTCTGTAATTGTCCTGGGGGCAGTTCTGAGTTAATACTGCCTACTGCAACCCAAGTATTACCTATTTCAGGATTAAAAACTCCAAACATCGAAGTAAAGCTGTAATGCCACCATAATTTCTATATTAATAATTGAATATTCTTGTTGTCTCGCAATGGTTCATCTGTTATATTGAGACCTCTGGAGAAAATTAACAATGCATATGGTAGTATTTTATCAGTACGTGGCATTCAAACTATTAGTAAAATAGAATTTGACTTCAGAGGACCTGAAAGCATCATACATATCAAAGAAAGGTAAATTCAACAAATAAGTGCCAACAAGTAAAAATTTTATGCCTGGGGCACAAGCTGGGTGCACAGTGTGGAAACGGAGAACTGTCATTAGAGACAAATATGGAAGACAGAGTAGATGATTACTGCATCATAATTGTGGACAAATACCTACGGTATTTCATCTCTTGTTCATCTTGCATCTTGATTTTGATTTTCTATCATACCCTGAGGCTTATTTATTTCAGCAGTGGGTCTTCTGATCTGACAGGGCTTTTTGTCAACTGACAAAAAAAAAGTTAGATAATGAAATAACATCCTACATAATTTTATTTCTGCAAATGTCAACCTTTTCTGTTCCCACTTGTTTTGCCACTTTGTCTTAGCACCATTATATTTCTTCCTTATTTGTCTTATTTTACTTCTTTTCTAATGTATCTTATATTACCGGTTCTTTCCATTAATCCACACACAATTTTCATACTCAGTTCCCATCCTGTCTCTGTTTGTTAGAAATGAGTGAATTCAATCCAGGACACCAGGTGTACAGAATACACAAAAGTCTACATTTTTGTAACTTAACTGCTGAAATATACAGTTAAGATACTACCTAAATAATACTACCTATAATACTACTTGCTATTAATTATTCTTTTGAGTTCCTAATAAAATATCAAATTTTCATTCTTTATACTACAGAGTTATCTTTAAAAAATTGAATAATTTTTAGCTTTAGGAATCAGTCCTAAGTTGAACTCCTACAATCTGCACTTTGTCTTTAAGTTTTGCATTGGGTTTTCATGGCCAGGTTTTGGCAGCAGGGGGGATACAGGGGTGGCTTTTGTGAGGAGCTACCAGAAGCTTCCTCCATGTCTGGCACAGCCAATGGCAGCTGGCCCAAGAGAGATGTGCTGCCAGCCAAGGCCAAGCCAATCAGAGATAGTCGCTAGGCCTCTCTGATAACATATGTAAGAGAGCAAAAAAGTTATTGTGCAGAAATAATTGTGGGCAGAGAAGAGAGGAGTGAGAATATGTGAGAGGAACAGCTCTGCAGACACCAGGGTCAGTGGAGAAGGAAGGGCAAGGAGTGGTCCGGGTGCTGGAGCTGACATTCCTCTGCCGGGGGTGAAGGCCACAGTGTGGCAGCTGTGCCCCTGCAGCCCATGGAGAATCACAGAGGTGCAGAGATCCACCTGCAGCCTGTGGAAGACACCTGCATGTTGGTGGAGGTGGATCCCTGAAACAGCCTGTGAGCCTACAGGAAACCTGTGCTGGAAGAGGCTACCGGCAGGCACCTGCAGACCCATGGAGAGAGGAGCCCACACTGGAGCAGATTTGTTGTCAGGACTTGTGACCCTTTGGGGGATCTATGTTTGGAGCAGGCTGTGCCTGAAGGACTGCGCCCTGTGAAAAAAGTGACCCATGTTGGAGCAGTTAGTAGAGAATTATCTCCCTTGGGATGGACTCACATTGGAGAAATTAATGGAGTACTGGGAGGCCCCCCATGCTGGAGCAGGGGAAGGATTTTTCTCCCTGAGCAGAGGCAGGAATAATGTGTGATGAACTGATCATAACCCGCATTCCCTGTCTCCCTGCGCAATGTAGGGGAGAAGGTAGAGCCTGAGAAGGAGGGGGGGATGGGCAAAAGGTATTTTTAAGATTTATTTTACTTTTCATTATCCTGCTCTGATTTTGTTGGTAATAAGTTAAATTGATTTCCTCAACTTGAGTCTTTTAGCCCGTGATGGTATTTGATGAGTCATTTTTCCCAGTCCGTATCTCGACTCATGAACCCTTTGTAATACATTCTCTCCCCTGTTCATTTGTGGAGGGGAGTGATAGAGTGGCTTTGGTGGGTGCTGGCATTCTTCCTGGTTCAACACACTACACTATTCTTCATCTATTTTATTACAATAATGCAACCTCACATTGTGGAAAATAAATGGTTTGTACATTTGAAAAAAAATTGTCGATTTCAACAGAAGCAAAATTTATTGTTTAATGGCAGATGGTTGAGGTAGCCTGACATAATTTTTACTGTTTTTCAGGAATTCTACACTTATTTAACCATGACATGAAACTTAATAAAATCTCCATGTTCAGAACTGCAGAAGAAATTTCAATACATTCTAGGAGATTAATTTTTTACACAAACTTCATCATCAATGTTTCAGTATAGAGCTGAACAGGGTGAATGAAACTTTGCATGAAGAATGTATCTGGCATGCAAAAGATCACCAGTATGGTTACCAGCATGGAAACAGAGGACATTGTTGCTCTCTTATTCTCAATATTATTGAGAATAAAAGTGAGAAAGACAGATGGATACAGTATAAGATCTTACTTCTGGGACACCAGTCATCTACCCCAAGTGTCAGATTCCATAAGGTTGACTATTTCTTATGCTAATAATATTAGTGACTTTGTAACATTTGGCTATGAATTCTGATTTAAAGGTTAATATTTGCAAAGGAGTTCCTCACATTCATATCAGTATCACAATATTCCAATTCGATGTCATAGAAAGTGTGGGTAATACTGAAAATGAGGATGATTCCTATTTAGGAGTCCAGAAAAACTTCTAAACCCAATATTTAAAAACATCTCAATAGATGTATTCACTATCTACTGTTGTAATCACAATCTAATTAAAGACAAAAGAATCTGCTTTGATTTCTGTCCTAGCTTCCTACCAGATATCAGAAATAGTTTTGCTAGAAAAGGAGAGCAAGAATTATTTATATCTGTCTCACAAAAACAGAAGCCTCTACCACAGGCTACTCAAGGTGAGCCTGTGGGAAATGAAAATACCAGGAACCTTTATGAACATAGCAGAAATGTTTAAAAAAATAAAAACAGGGAAAACAACAGATTCAAGTGAGACCTTTAGTAACACATTTTAACTTGTTATTGTAAACAGGCAATTTGCACATCCCTTAGAATGGAAAGTCTGAAGAATTTGCTTTAATTAAAAAGACTAACACTTCAATAATGAAAATCTCTACATTAAATGAAATTTTGATCCTCATATTAGCTCTGTGGTGTGAAGAAATAGTCTCTGCTTGCTGTGTTTCCAAACTTTCATTCTTGTCAGAATAACTAATGCAGACTTGGCCCTTTTGTTTATTTGGGTCTTTTTTTAATTAATGGACCAGGTCTCAAAAGACGTATTTACCCCCACCTTTTAAACAAATGCTTAACTTTTGCATATGGTATCTCTGCAATTAAATTGTTATTCATTTCTGTGCTATTTGGCAGTAGCACTTACATGCAATCTATCATTGACAAAACTGTAGAGATAACTGGAAAAACAGGACATCATTAGTATTTTTGCCATGAGGGTGAAAGAAGAGGGGAGAGATGCAATTCATTACATGGGACACTATATACTCTTCACAGCAGCTATAACAGATAAGCTGGCCTTCTGCCAGATTAATGGAGATGTAGGGTGAAATTAGATGGCGTTGAAGACAGCAACACAATGATGTAGCTTTAGGCTGTTTTCTACATCCTACCTACTCTAGCCCACTTTTCTTACTTAAAGCATCACATTTCCACATGTGTGGAAAAATATGTTCTTGGTGAAGTTACAATGCTCTCTTTTTTTGAGGAATTTATTCAGTAAATCAGTTCATGCAGTTCTCTAAGGTGGAGATTTTATTCTGAACAACAATTTTACCTGAACTCCTCAAACAGAAATCAGAGAAACAGTCAGTCACTAAAAAGTATGTCTTCAGGTTCTAGAGGTTAATCATCTTGCTACGTAATCACAGTTTTATTGTTATCTGGTTTTTAAAAATAATTAATGATCAGTAGGACAGGTTGGATTGACGGTTGTTCTAGGATTATTAAGAAGTAAAGGAAGTAAAAAAATGTTACTCTATTATCAATGGTAATTGCTATTAATAGTTGTTTAGAAGGTACAAAAACTAGGTCATAGAAAAAGGTGCATTTATATATGAAGTTATTTCCTCAGTACTGATAAAAATTTCCCAATTAATAAAATATTTCCAGAGTAAAAAAGTCACCTGTCCTCTGATCTCTCTCAAGCATACACACACACACAAACGTTAAAGCAAATAACCATGAAACACACACATACAGTTTATTTTGGTGTACTTCTCAGCATATTATGTAGGCTTGAAATGCTGCTTGTCCCCAGTGACTTGCACTGAATCCTTCTAGTGCTTTGCAGCAGTCGCCAGTGTTGGTAGGATGTTAAATGCTGTGTATTTTCCCATTCCCAAAAGGACAGAAAAAAGATGGAAGGCAGAAATCAATTAAAATGTTCAGGAGCAGGGGTTAGTAGGTCTTCATTCTTTAATATTTCGGAAGTAAACTCATTTCCTAGCAAAAAAAAAAAAAAAGTATTCTCTTAAGTAGCATCACGGATTTTAAAATTGTTACGAACCTCAAAATACCGTTTTGAAAAATACAGTAGGCCTCCTGTTGGTAATGAAAACTGATATTGAGTAGGAGTTGCTTAAGATTTCAAAATTATTTGTGAGGTTTAGTGTGAATTACACCTGTTTGATTCTACTTTTTTTTTTTTAATTAGGTTTTGTCAGGGACAGGGAAAAAAAGGACAATATGAAATATCTTCCTCTCTTGAAATAAGAAAATTGTACAAAAATTGTCTGTAGTTTTTTAAATATTTTTTACTTTATTTTATTTTTTGTGAGTGAGGGAAAACTTTAGGAGACCTGTGCACTGCAATGAACCTAGTCAAAACAATTAAATGCAAGATTTAAAATAAGGTAAGCTGTGAGAGAGTCAAACATATTTAATTTTCTTGTCTTTGGTTGAATGGGTAATGTGGAAGCCCATGTATTTCAAATGGAACACTGCCATTACTTGATTATCTTTTTAAGTAGGTAGTGGATTTTGGGGCACACTGGTCTGTACTCAATTGGCATTTTGTACAAAGACATGCAACACTTATATTAAAGCGTAAGTGAAGTTTTTGAAATGATGTAGTTAAATTTAAAAGAAAACTTACTAGTGGGAATATAAAAACATAGGAATGAGACAGACCAAAGGTTCATCATTCTCTCTCTTAAAATAGCATATTAAATTGCTCTGGTTAGACATCTCCCCCCCACCTGCCAACCCTGACTGCTCAAGAAATTTAATCATATATTCAATTCTCAGAAACTTTCAGAACTAAAAGTACATTGGAACACTATCCTAAAAATCATATTCTTCCTTTAATAAAACCAATAGACTTGATTTTATCATAACAAAAGAAAAATATAGATAACATTGTATCACCTATTTTAGATAAAATTCACATAATATAATATTTTAGATAAATAAATATATCTGCTCATGATTCATGTAGAAATCTGAACTTAGAATCTTAATTCAGCAAAACTAGTGCTAACTTTGCAGATCCATTCCACAACACACTGGCCAAAATGTGTGATCTGCCAAAATGTGTGTAGTAACTCCCGATTGACTGGCATGATGAGTAAAAATATTTTACTGATAGAGTTCATAAACTTTAACCTATTGCCTAGGAAAGTGTCAAGAAAATCAGTAGCAGAGATATTTGTATTCTATGAAATCAGTCTGTATATTTTCTTAACAACCCTCACTAGCAGTATATTCAAAAGGTAATAGTAGAGGGGAAGCAAATATATTTGGGAAAAAATCAGCGATTAAGGACTATGCCATTTTAGGAGCTTTCTCATCTACTACTAATGCTTTTGGAACAGGGCAAAAAGCAAAGCCTGCTCATTCACCACGACCCAGAGTGTGAGGGAGGTGTGCTGATAACTCACTGTCCAACAATCATAATAATATTCACAGAGAGACAGGTGCATGAATCTGCTCTCTTTCTATTTTCCCCTCAAATTTGCATGCCCTAGAATGCTGTTATAAAGTGCAGCATTCGCATCAGTTCTGGGACATAACCAGCTTCATTTGACTGTAATTCAAAGGAGTTTTAGACATTTATGTAAATGTTATAGACATGAAACCTTGACATTGGCGGGTATGTACAGATCAGACACATGAAATTTTGCCCTTCTGAGAACTAATCAGTTAAGAGGTGCCTTAGGTATAAAAAAAAAATCTTTCTGATGTTAGGTTGATATGTGACCCAGTTAATTCTTTTCCTCTGAAGGCCAGTTTAAAAGAATCTGCACAAAAAATTAATTCAGTGTAAGAGTCTCCATGTAACTTTTCTAAGTCCACAGCTGCATGCTCTCAAATAGTTCCTTATACATACAAAACATAGTATATGATTCCAGTTTTTAAGTTCATTGTGTCATTTCTGTGTAACATTTGTCTTCCTCTCTTTCAATAATATCTCCTTAACTTATGCCAAGAAGAAAATTAAATTGTTGTGTTTAATCTTAAGTCAGTGATAAAATATTAAGCAAGATGTGTCCCAAAATAGATACAGGAAAACTTCCAGTAGATATTTTCTCCTAGTCTGGTACTGCTCCAGCAGAAATCACCATCATTTCCATTCCTCAATTCCTATAGTATAATACATTCTGGTGCCAATACCCATATTCACAGACTTCACTTAAAATTTCCCATGAAGAGATTAAATATTTGACTAATACTATTCATTCTTCTCTAGAAAACTTCTAAAATCTAGCATGGGCTTTCTCTTTCAAACACACATAAAATTTTATGGTGTTTGGGGTTTTTTTTCCACTTACCTTTGCCTGTCATTTTCTTTCAAAATTAGTTTCAAAGTACCTTGGAATATTTCATCTGGAATAATAGACCTTTGTTTATATGACTCCTTCCCATATGCACCCATCCTTCTTTGCGCATACATTTTTTAAGGTTCATGCAAGTTCTCAAATATCTCATTTTCTAATAATTCTTCTATTATATCATCCATTATATGTCATAATGCCATCTCTAGTTTGACAGACTTAATAAGATTAATTGTTACGGATCTGATGTGTCATGTGCCACATCTTTCAGAAGAGATATTATCTGATTACATCTTCCACAACAGAATTACATTTTCTGTTTTGGTGCCATTATGACATAGTAACTCCCATATAACTTCCGTTACTATTTTCCCAATTCACTTTGTCAGTCTTGTCCATTTTAAAGCACTTTTCAGGCCTCACACATCTTAAATTTTACTTATATATTACAAAAACATTTCAATAAATATATGTTTGTCCTTAGAAAACAGTATGTTTTTTTTTTTTGAAGAATAATTAGCCTGCAGTAGGATGGAGTAACTTCAACAGGATTAAGTATGCTACACTATCCATTGGTGGTATGGTGCATATAGTGTGTAAGTACTTCTGGACTTAGTCAATGATTGAGAATGTTTTTGGGTGAAAATTTGGTATTTAGATTTTTAATTTATGTCCAAGTTCTGCTTTATGTGTTACTGCATTACTGGAATTAGACATCACATGGTTGGTCTTACATTCTTACTCACTTCTCATTGATGAGAAAATGCTGATTTTTATTTGGTTAAATTTTATAAGAAAATGGAATATGTATACCACCTGTGACAAACAGAAAAACCTCCTGAAAAATAAATCTGTGATATCTTGTTTCTTCTTTTCTTAAAAGAAAAAGATGTTTTTAACATAAAAACAGCAACACATTGTTATGTTTTCCCAGCTGGAAATTAAGCACCACACAGCCACTCACTAAGCACCTTTCTCTCCCACTTGCCCTGGTGCAATGGGGAGGGTAATCAAAAGTAAAACTTGTAGGTTGAAATAAAAACAGTTTATTAATTAAAAATAAAGTAATATACAATAATAACAAGGAATAAAAAATAAGAATGGAAAGGAAAAAAACAAACAAGTGATTCACAACACAGTTGCTTACCACCTGCTGATTTATGCCAGACCCTGTCCCTGAACCCTGATGGGCCTCCCTTCTGGGTAACTCCTCTGGTTTATATACTGGGCAAGATGTTCTACGGTTGCAGATTATCTCTTTGGCCAGTCGGGTCATTTGTCCCATCTTTTCTCCCACTTTTCTGTTGTGTACCTACTAACTGGGAGAACATGAGACACAAAAAAACCCCAAAAAGGTCCTTGACTTAGGATAAACCCAACTTAGCAAAAAACGAAACATCAGTGTGTTCTCAGCATTATACAAAACATAGCAATGGCTACACTGAAGAAATTTAATCTATTCCAGCTGAAATCAGGACACACATACACCTATAAAACCCTCTACTTTGTCTACTAATAAAACCATCTTGGCAGCTTACCATGGCAAACATCTGGAGATTTATCTAGATCTGACCTGTTGCATGATGTTTTGTCAGATCTTTGCCTGCTCTGAAGCAGCACTTGTTACAAAACCTGTCAGCTATGAAATTGCATATATTTTTGTCATGTGAGTGATAGCTTTGGAAGAGTTTCAGGTTGAAAACACCACCTACTCATGAAGACATAATTCAAACTTGTTGCAAATGTATAAATCCACTGATGTAGCTGTAAGATGTATCTTGTTGTGACTGTCACATCATTCACTTTTTAAATGTCATACCTGTCATGTTTCTTGATTGAAGTACTCTTAATGTAAAATACCTGGTGGTTTTTTTTTTTTCTTTTCTGTTGTTCAATCAAGACAAGGCCATGCCAGTGAAAATCTGGCTTTTTAAAATATCGCCTTGAGAAAACAGTAACAGGTACAACTTGTACCATGATCTCCATGTATTGTCTCTCTTTGTTTATAGTTGTATTCCTCAGAGGAGCCACTTACATTTCTACTATGTACTTTAAATCTACCTACAAGTTATGGAAATGATGCAACACAGTGGTTTTTCAACTAGCTACAAAACAGCCTTGACTTGAGGACATTTTAGTCAAGATACAGAAAAGCATACTGCGTGTGAATTTGTGCTGGAGTTCTACCAATATTTTTCCCATTTCAACAGAATTCAAATAAGAATATATAAAATAATGTAAAGTAAAAGTATGGGGGTTCCCCTTCACTTTTTGACTTTCTAAGGAAGTTATTATGTGTTCCCTGTTAGGTCCCTGGCTGGCAAAAAGAAAAAGGAAATAAAAGGAGGCATTAAAGGAGGTAAAAATTACTGAAGTACGGCAGAGACCACATAAGCCACGATAGATAAAGACCAGTACTGTAAAACAATGTGGTAATTTCTGGGGGAAATTTAACGTAGAAAATCATGAGAGGAAATCTATGAATTCAAGGCAGTTCTGAAGGGCCAATTAGGTGATTAGAGGGATGGAGCACTGCTACTACGAGGAAAGGCTGAGAGGGTTGGGACTGTTCAGACTGGAGAAGCGAAGACTCCAAGGTGACTTTGTTGTGGCCTTTCAGGCCCCCTAAAGGGGCCTACAAAAAAGCTGAAGAGTGGCTTTTCACTAGGCTGTACAGTGATAGAACAAGGTGTGATGGCTTTAAATTGAAAGAGGGTAGGTTTAGATTAGGATTAAGGCCTCTTTCAACAAAAACCATGCTCTGATTCTATGATTTGATGATGGTGATGTCCCTGAGACAGGTGTTAAATGAGAGGTAAATGAGAGTTACAGCAGTGGGAGTCTGGTGTTCATATTAATGTTTATTAACTCCTTCACTTATTGGATAATTTGTACAGTTTTCTTGTGCTGAAATTCTTCAAAGAGTAGCAAAAACATGATTTTAAATAGTGTATTTTTTTCCTTTTCTTTGTTCTGAGGAATGTTGTAAGCTGACACTGCCTCCAGTAGCTTCAAGGCTGGGATTTCATCATGCCCAGGGAGCCAGGGTCTCTGCCTAGGCTGGGAGGTGTTTGCAGGTTCAGTGGGTAACAAAGCTGAGCATGTATCCCAAGGACACGAACACAGACACATTTGTACACACGCAGGCACTCAGGTCTGATTGCACACACTGCCACAGACAAGGCACTGCAGCACCCAGATGTAGTGCTCACACAAACACAAGTGCAGACAGCCAACTGTGTCACTAGTTTTGACACAGATTGAAGGTCACTAGTGCAAGTAAGTGCATGTGCACACACGCACACACACACACACACACACATATCTACCACTCTCCAGTCACAAGCACATGCACATTTGTGGATTCCTTGAGTACTGATATTGCACCTCTGTCCATCTGGTACCTGTTCATGGATCCTGGGACTCCCTACCTGCCCCACAGGTCCCTGATTCACATGCAGGTGCTTATCCCTGCTGTTTGACTGGCGCCCCTGCCTAGTGCCAGGGTTAGGAGACATACCTGTCTCCAATTCCAGCAGCTGGCACCAAGCACCCAGCACTCAGCCCCTCACTCACCTGACTCACCTCATTCACCTGGCCCCCTGTAGTCAATTTTCCTAAAACATACCATTTAACAATGAAGCTGAGGCCAAGTCCCCCACATGCCTCCAGCTGGTGTCCCTGAGATCCCACTGGCTCCGGCCACTGCCATCATGATCCCAGGAATCCTGCACACCCATCTCACCATAGTGTCTGGTCCCAGTCCACTCACACCCACAGCAACCAGCTCCTCACAGAGTCACAGAGACATAGAATGGGTAAGTTTGGAAGAGACCACTGGAGCTCACCTGGTCCAACCTCCCTGCTGCAACAGGGTCTCCTAGAGCACATTGCTCAGGATTGTGTCCAGACAGCTTTTGAATATCTCCAAAGAAGGAGACTTCACAACCTCTCTGGACAACCTGTTCTAGTGCTTGTCATCTGCAGAGTAAAGAAGTCCTTTAGCATCTTCAGGTGAAATTTCCTGTGTTCCAGTTTCTGTCCATTGCCTCTAATCCTATTGCTTGGCACCAATGAGAGAAGCCTGGCTACATCCTGTTGACACCCTCCCTTCACATATTTGCATACATGGATAAAATCACCTAAACCCTCTGGTTCTTATGCTTGCACAGGATAACAAATGAGGTGGCACAGAAAGACCTACCACAGGATTTAAGGAGAACACAGCTGCAGGGCTGGGAGACAAACCTGCTGATGAGCCATGGCCTGCACGCAGCTGGCCTGGACCATTCTATACAAAGCCTTGTCTGTCCCTTACCCTGTTGCTCCTTCCCACCCCCTTCCCTACACGCTCCCTCCTAAGTCATGTGTGGTCCCACTGACACACCCCTTGAACATCACAGATCCCCGTGTGCCTGTTTCCTTCTTATGACTGAAAAAGCCCAGGCTGCTTCTCTCCAAAGCTGTGCCTATAGTTACTTAATGGGCCTTTAGCTTGCAACTGAAGGCTTTTTGTCCTTGATAATGACTCTGCTGTCTCTTGGCTTTGTGTCTCTGTGTCTTCTTATTTACCACTTCCACTTAATTTATTATCGCCTTTGCACTGAAGAGGTCCTTGATGGGATCACTTCCATGAAGCAGGTGCTCTCACATTCCACATATGCTTACAGTCTAATTTCTTTTCTTTTATGAATGAAGAAAGGTAGAGATATTCTTTGAAGTATAATTCAGAAAAAAAAATTATTTAATAATAATATTGTTACTACTGCTAGTACTACTAATAATAAGGGCAACAGTAACAACCACAAAAACACAGGAAATTGAAGAAAAATAATATTCAGAACTTCTGGAGGAGCCACTAGTGAAACCCTGTCTCTTACAAAGCTGCTGACAGCTTTGCCATTGATTTTATTAGTTCTATGACTTCAAACAGGGTCTTTTGCATGGGCTGTTAATTAAATGCTTCTGGGCTTGGAGAAAACAGAAGAAAAATGTAATATAAACAGGTATGCCTTGATGGAAAGCAGGTTGTTTCAGACTTCTTCAAATCTTCACATTGCTTCTTCACCCTTTGTGACATTCTAAGTATTCATGCATGTTTGAAATGTATTGCACTTTGCAATGATTGACTCAGTTTTATTTCTGGACCATTTAAACAAAAGTTTTCATTTGCATATATCTTGTGGTTTTCTTACACTCATGTCCAAACAGAAGATTAATTGGAAAAATTAATGTGTAAGATTGGCTCTTCTCTTTCTTTTTCTTTCTTTCTTTCTTTCTTTCTTTCTTTCTTTCTTTCTTTCTTTCTTTCTTTCTTTCTTTCTTTCTTTCTTTCTTTCTTTCTTTCTTTCTTTCTTTCTTTCTTTCTTTCTTTCTTTCTTTCTTTCTTTCTTTCTTTCTTTCTTTCTTTCTTTCTTTCTTTCTTTCTTTCTTTCTTTCTTTCTTTCTTTCTTTCTTTCTTTTTCTTTCTTCCTTCCTTCCTTCCTTCCTTCCTTCCTTCCTTCCTTCCTTCCTTCCTTCCTTCCTTCCTTCCTTCCTTCCTTCCTTTCTTCCTTCCTTCCTTTCTTCCTTCCTTTCTTCCTTTCTTCCTTTCTTTTCTTCCTTTCTTCCTTTCTTTCCTACATGAGGAGACCTAGAAGGCAAATTAGAGACTGTCTTTCTACAGTCTCCCTGTCTTAGGAACTACAGAGCATCTACACAGGAGGCTGGTCTCTCTCAGTATTCTTTAATGTGGAAGAAACCAATCTTCATTGGGAGGGTAGATATCAGGGTGTCTTACACTCCAACACTTTTGCTGAGCAAAATGAGGCCAGTGGTATCACTTTCACACAAGGTAAAGATATTGCTGCTAGACCACAGGAAATGTAGGAAAAAACAGTGTTGATATCAAAGGGGATCCTTATTAGTTAAGGGATTAGGGTAACATGCCCTAAGGATTCCTTGCTGCATTTAGATTGGTAGAGACAACAATAGACAGTGCTGCTGTCTTTGGATTTTGGGCCACAAATAATTCTTTTGTCTTTGTCACCATTTCTGAGTGAGGCTGCAATTTATGCTTTTGTCATTGTTAGACTGGGGCTTACTTTCCCACTGCATTATATCTATTGTGTTCAGTTCTTCAATATGAAGTTAGAAAAGAAAGGAGACTCAGATCTTGACTCCTGTGGTGCAATTTACTTGCTCAGAAATAGATAAAAGAAGTGCATCTTTTTTTCTAATTGCATAATTAATCAGCAATTTCTATTGCCAGAAGGTTGTAGTGAGGCAATGAAATTAGTAGGATTTAGAGATATTTAAACTTTTTTTGAGAGTAAAGTAATATTTTACATAGCTTTTTAAGAAGTTTGGAGCTGTTCTTTAAAGCACAAACCAGACATTTTACTGGTCAAAGTAGAGCTCCTTTTGAGGCTGAATTACTTCTTACCTGCCTGTAAAAGGGCTTTCTAAACTTGATATGGTTCATATCATACTGATTACAATTGAAATAATGCTTTTCTTTTGAAATATGGCTTTAGATAGACATCTAGTCAAATAATATAGCATTCCTTTAGTTCTGAAGAAATTCTTCCAGCAAATGCATTTAAAGACCAAATCAGTGGAGACTGAAGCACTATTTAAATTTTAAAGGATTTTATAATAAAAGATGTCATCCTCTTATGTTATAAAATACCCCTGATTCAGATACCAGTGGCATTACTAAAGTTCCAGTGGTTCCAATTAAATTCTAGCCCAAGCTTTTAAAATTAAAACTGTAAAGAGAAATTAAATTGCACAAAGGGGTAGTTCTGTCTTTGTTTTTATGAAAAGGCAAGTCACAGTGGATACTGGTATTCAACACATGGAGGTCCTCAAGATTTTAATTTTTGAAGACCTGTTGAGATTGAGTGGAGTATACATTTTCCTCTGATACCAGTTTTGCTGTGGAATTTGCCGTTTGTTCTTGCCTTGGCTGTCTAACTCTGTGAAGGTGGAAGGCAGGTATATTTGTATGTGTGCAGTCCACAATGATTAAGGACTCTGTGGCTTATGTCCTAACATTTTACTTAGTTTTTGTCCACAGTGCTGTGACCTCATCTTCTCTGTCTTCAGTGGACAGAATAAGCCCTGTTTGAGTAAGAGATGAATAAGTGAGAATGAAGTTTGTAAAAATATGAGGTCAGCAAAAACACAAAAATAATTTTCTTGTACTGTTAAATGCACAATGCAGTTAGTTCAGTGATGAAAATAAGACTGAGTTGTACTTAGGAAATTTTATTTAGCATTTCATTCTCCTTCATTAAAAGCAATATAAGCCAATGGAATAAAGAAAGAACTCTCTAAAAAAGTTACACAGAATTGTGGTGTTATAATTTAAAATATCATATGAAATCATATTGTATATATTATATTAAAATTATATTATCCACTGAATATTATATGTTATACATTTTATGTTAGGACTCACATATATATTACATAATTTGTATGCTGTGTTGTATCATCTACACATATTTCTGTCACTCCTCTGCTTTCATATAATACAGTGACAGAAGAGATTATTCTGACTACATGACCATTTCTCCAACAAAGAGAAGTATAACAGAATCATCTGAGTTGAAAGGGACCCAGAAGGATAACCAAGTCCAACTCTTAAGAGAATGGTCCATAAGGGGATCAAACTCATAATATTATTAGCACCGTGCTCTGATCAACTGAGATAATCTCAGGGTCATAATTTTCCTTGTTTACTTTTGAATTATCTAATAGTTACTGCACACATGTAAAATCAGAGATAAAAGTAGTAGTATCATGGTGACACTGATTTGTGTCATTTGTGGTACAGTGAAAAGGAGGTTGAGAGACCTTGAATTCAATGATGCTAAGGTAGAGTGGCTCTCAAGACTCTTGTCTCGTCTTCTTGTGCCCCAGTTGCAGAAAGTAGCTCAGTACTACTGAAACTCTAACATACATTAGGGTCACGAGAAAGTGAATAACTGGCTTCAAAAAAACAACAGTGTTTGAAAGATCTTGTTTCAGAAACACAGTATTACAGTAACACACAAGGTGACGAAATATTTTAAAAATGAAACAAACCTGTGACCATATTTCACTGGATGCTTTTTTTGTCATTTTCTTTTCTCAGATTCTTCTGCTCCAAACATCTGTTCCTCTTAACTGGTGTTGCCAGCCTTTGGGGCCTTAGCATAATGAGGCTGTTGCTCACAATTTTAATATGGTGTCATTTTATTCTGCTCAGAGCAGATCTAATTAATGCCTAATTAAGAATCCATCCAAGGTCACTGATGTCAATAAAGCTGAACAAATGTTAGGAAGGATAACAGTTTGGGGAATCAATCTGTCCAAGTACTAAGCCTGGTGTAAGGCTCTGAACTCTCTGTGTGTATCTTAAGGAAGGTGCCAACTTCATTTTAAACACACAGCTTCAGCCGTTTCCTGTTGACTGATTGCTTGCCTTTTGGACTAAAACTGTAGCACAAAAACTGCAGGAATTAGAGAAGACTCCAGTATCTGGTATACAAAATTAGCTATATCTTTTCAATATAATTTATTTTGTAGTAGAGCATACCTTAACAACAAAGGTATCTGCAAAAGTTTGCCATTGTAGGGATCTTCTTTGACTCAATGGGTTATAAAGTGATAAAATGGCTTTTGTTTCTTTGTTGCTTCCATTAATTCAGACTGAAAATTTGCTGCCTCTGCCAGGAGCTGCAGGAAGCAAGGAAAGCTTACTATTTGAAATGTAAATTGATCCCTCTTGACAGGCAAGGAAGGATTGAGCTGGAGGTATAGGAAATGTATGTAGTATTTTATTACTGATTATAAGTATTTGCTCACACATGCTTTTGAAGGTATACAAATTATGCAAAGTTTAACTGCTTATTCCCATGCATAATATAAACCCTTAAAAAAATCCTTGTAAAAAAGGATGACTAGTACCTTATTAGGAAAAGTGTTTATTGCACTTCTGGGGTCACACAAGGAAAACTTGCATATCCTACTTCTTTGAGTTACTAAACAAATTTCCTACTGGGAAAGAGCATGTCTAGATATCCTAAATCAGGGACAGTTTTTTACTCTGCTCTGAAGCAGCAGGTTTCAGCTGGCATATGGATGCAAATCAGTAAGTTATCTTGTTATTCTCTAGCAGAGTGGTGACTGCCCAGTTGTTTGACCTTTCTTAGATTTCTTTCCATCAGAAGAAATTTTCAAAGGGAATTCCTTTATCTTGGTAAGAGGTAGTTGCACTTTAAAAAAAAAAAGTTTAATTGTACTTATTCTGACACAAAAGAAGGAAAAATTAAGGTCACTTACCTTTCACACAAAACCTGTGGAATTCACTGTCAATTCACATGGAATATTTGGCTCTTGTATAAATAAAACAGATAAACCTTAATTTCCTTTGAATTCTAATACTAGAGTCTCAAACTGTTTTTTAATAGAGAGGAAATTTTAACATAATGCTGGTTTTGATCGTAAGTCATTTTATTGTTAAGGAAAACATTGAGTTCCATGTGGGAATAAAAAAGGCACTGTCTGAGAGATTATGGGTCAGGATTAAAGGGAAGACAGAATCAGGTGAGATTATACTGGGGGTTTCCTACAGGCCCCACAGCCCAGGAAGCTGAGCAGATGAGGCCATCTATAAAAAGATAGGAGTAGCCTCACATTTGTAATTCCTCTTCCTCATGGGGGACTTCCACCACCCAAATATCTATTGGAAGGATAGATATCCTATGTGATATCCATGTCACAGCATGACACAAGCAATCCAGGAGTTCCCTGGAATGTGTTGATGGTAACTTGCTTCTCCAAGAGATAAAGGAGCCAATAAGGAGAGGTGCTATGGTGGACCTTGTTCTCACCATCAAGGTCACGAGGAATGATGAGGAGTATGAAAATCAGGGGCAGCCTTGCCTGCAGTGACCCTGAAATGGTGGAGTTCAAGAGCTTTAGGGCAGCGAGGAGGGCACAGAGCAAGCTCACTAACCTGGACTTCAGGAGAGCAGATTTTGGCCTCTTTAGGGATCTGCTTCATAGTTACTTGGCATAAAGCCATGAAGGGAAGCTGATTAATATAAAAAGATTAGGAGCAATAAATTTCAACAAAGAGGAAGTCAGGTGAAAATGCCAGGAGGCCTTCATAGATGAACAGAAAGTTCCCAAAAAATACCATGCATCTATATCACCTGGGCAACAACCTCTCAGTGATGGCTAACTGTGTGCTGGACTGCATCAGCAAGAGCATGGGCCAAGAGAAGTGATTATTTCTCTCTACCTTACAGCTCTTAGACCACTTCTTAAATGCTGTGTTTGCTTTTGGACCCTAGATTGAAAGAGAAGGATTGACAGACTGGGTAAATATAAAGCAGGGGTTAATATAAAGTAAAGGAAACTGGACTATGTAACGGTTGCAATAAAGTACAATCGAGTGAATGTGGTAAGGTGACAGATGAAAAGCAAGTAATAGATGTGTTTCCTCTGAGGTAACACACAAGTGAAATTGCAGGAAACCATAATGATCCGTTCTGCTTACTGTCTTGAAACAGCAAAGCCCAGATCATTACTAGTTTATGCTGCAATCTCATATAAGCAATCTAAATCTGATCTATGCTATCAGTTGTGGAAAACCAAAAGGTTATATACCTGTAAGAATATATTTTATATATTATTATTAATATATTATATAATAAATAATATTTTAATTATTATTACTTATCTAATATTTATTATATGCTTGATCTTGTTGAGAAATACCAATACAATGGTAGAGAGATTTTCCCAAAATAGATTTCTGCTTTTATTCTGCACTATTCAAGATATGATTTTCTGATATTATTTCTGTATATGTCTCCTTTACTTTAGCATCCAGGAAGATTTAATTCCTTGATAGTACAATTCACATTTCTCAAATGCGTCTTAACATTTTTTTTTTTAAGATACTTTATATTGATATCCCAGAAATGGCTTTCTGGTAGCCCCAGGGTATTCCAGTATGTTCTTCTTCAACGACCAGATCATGCATACATTCTTGTTTTATGGACATTGAAAATTCATTCTACAGAGCAGTGGCTCACTAGAAGTGTTTGTGTGCGTGTGTGTACGCGCGTTTGTGTGCATGCACGCATAATGGGTTAAGATTTTGCACATACTTTTCAGTTCTCTGCATCCATCCATGGCAGTGATACTGTTTTGGGATCAAAGTCATTTACCTAAATTATTTTGATTCTGTTCAAGAGGCAAGGGTACAGTGAGAGACTGAAGAAAATAAATTTGTTTAGTGTGGGGAAGAGAAGGAAATCTTACTGTAGTTTTTGTTTACCTAATGGTTGGTTCTAAAAGTAAAGTGCCAGATTCCACTCAAAGGTGCACAGCAAAGGACAGATGGCAATGGGCACAACTTGCACTAAGGAGAATTTTGATTGGATGTAAAATAATTCTTCAAGGTAGAAGTAGATAAGGACAGGATTTTCCCAGAGAGAGCACGAGTCTGACCTAACTTAGTAAAGTAATACAGTAAAGACTGGATATGGGGATATATATATTTGGTAGATGGGGTAATATTCTAAACTACTAAAAGCATAGGAATCCTTGAATACACTGAAAATTACCAAATACAGAACAAATATATGTTTTTTATGTGAAAAATCAGATTGCAGAATTCATTTCTATGGAAGTCAAGAGTTTAGAGTGCCAAAGGAGTCTTAATAAGGTTACAGCAAAAATCCTGTTTAAGTCAAATGGAAAATAACAGACTTTGTAACACAAAGGTTTGAATCAAAGTCTATCAGTGATGAAATAAGACCTATCAAGGGAAGACTGTCTTTTCTTTTTATTATTCCTCACACACACTCCACCCTAAACTGACTTTAGTTAAAAGGAAAAGGAGTGAATAATGAATAAAGAAAGACAGCACATTCATTTCAGGGTAATATCAGCAGTGGGCTGCTGGTATTCCTCAAGAATGTGAGGAGTGTTTCTTGTGCTAAATCTTCCATCTCTGCAACTGAGCCACATGCTTTGTTGCAGAATGAATGGCTGCCACATTATCTGATGGCCTTGAATTGTTCTCAGAGAAGACAAGGAATATTTAAAGTTTGTCAAATCACAACAGTTCAAGCAATTCTTCAGCATGAAGAGAGAAACACAAATTGTATCAATTCAGCCTGGAAAGTGTGTATGTGAGTTAGCTGCATAATGATGAAGATTTCACTAACTAAAATATAGTACTAAAAATGCATTGAGTAACATGCTTGTACCCATAGTCAAAGATTAGAGATGCTCAAACTCAAGATAAAACAATTTTAATTAAACAGTACATTCTGCTACAATGTGAATTAAAATAATCAATTATATTATATTATTCACATGGTTTTGGAGCAGAACACAAATCTTACATAAAGAATGTTCTCACTACAGTCTCTACATCTGCAATGTGTGAAGGATGAAGAATATTACTAAAATAATATACCTCTTGCAGGTAGAAAAGCTTTTATTCGAGAGTTCCAGACAAGGAGCTGAGTAAGAGAGTAAATTCACTCAGATCTGTGCATCACTAACTTCCTCAAGCTCAGTCTCAGAGGGTGCATAAATCTGTTGCAGAATGGAAGTGAATCTCAACCAAACAGATTAAGTGACTTGATTTTGTAACAGAGGAAGGACTACAGCATATTTCTTTTTCAGTCTAAATGTTATCAGAAGATTATTTTATCAGAAAACTGTATTACACCTCTTCATGAGCTATACTTTTTGTCACTTCTGTTCCAGAGATAGAAGGTCAAATTTTGAAGTGTAAATCAGCACACCTGAAATGATTTAAAAAAATATAGTGCTCTATACAGCTGAGCACATCCAATGTTGTCCTTATAATTTAAGCTTTACAATGTTTATATTTTCAGGTCATAACCAAACTATAATTTCTGATAAACAATAACAGTCATTTTTGAGATTCTATAGACAGAAATAGTCCACCATTTATTAACAGAAGACACAGATAGCATGAAATATTTTTAGTTCTCCTTTCTTTCCAAGAGGGTGATCCTTGTAATCTGTCCAAAGACAAGAAAACCCATACATCTCGTACCTATACATAATAAGGATTTATGTCTCCCTGATATTTTGATGGTTCTAAAAGTAACTGTATGTCCTTGGTGACACAAACAGCTTTTGTCCCATGCTCTTTTATTTTCTGCTTGCGTTATAGGGGATTCATAGTAAGGAATGGAATCTGTTCTTTTCAAACTGTGGTAAGTGGTGACCTAGAAAACACATATTCAAGTTTTCTATATTTTTTGTGTAATAAAAGTTTGTTTCAGAATTACAGTAAGTTTAGCTGCGTCCCTTTGTTTAATTCTGTTGCCAAATGGTTCATCCATTCCTCAGGTCTGATAAGAGCCAGATTTTTGAATCAACAAAGATACTAATGTGACAATGCTGTTTAACTCAGTGGTTGATTGTACTGGATTTTTACTTTCTATGCAAAATTATGTCATCTGATTGCCTTACTAGTTTTCTTCAAAAGAAAACCTCTGCTTTATACTTTTCTGGCAGCCTTCTCACCTGCTATTATTTGTACTTATTTTAAGCCCCTGCCTCCACTATGAAGTTCATCACAAGTACTGGCAGCAAAATCTGATCACCAGCTGATCGAGGTGGAAGAAGAAAAAAATAGGACTTACAAATGCTTGGAGAAGTGTATTATATTATGCTTAGCTGAAACTGCATTCTGTTATTGTGCCTCTACATATGAACCCAGGTTGAATCTAGTAGTGTACTCTCAGTTCCTTCTGCTTCCTTTCCCAATTACACATCAGCTGTGTTAGACTGCTCATTTTCTTCTAGAGAAATGGCAGAAAGTATGTTCATAGTACACTGCAGCAATGTGGTAAATATTCTATTCATCTCCATATGAAAAACAAGAAGAGTCAGATAGTACTTATAGCTAGGAATTTGTATGTTGACTGTTGAATCTACTCATTACTGAGCCTGCTTTTTCAAAAGTTTGTCTGAGGTAAATGAAACAAAAAAAATTGTATTTCAAGAGGTTGAGCGGTAACTCAGGATTAACATTGTGAATAAAATTTTTTAACGAATTTTAGGGGGAAAAAAGGAATATTTTTATACTACTCAGTATATTTTCCACAACTGCTTTCTTTTTTTTCTTTCTTGTCCAGGAGATAGTAAGCTCTTGTCATATAGCTGGTATATCTATTTTTCTGTCTAATTGAATATTTTAATTCTCTGTCATTTTCTTTACTTAGAGATGTTTCTTAATGATGGCTTCAAAACGTCTTTGGAATGTTAAGAATTTGCCTGGAAAAAAAGATTAACAAATCACCTTCAGTCCCTTTGAGGGTCTATATCAACACGTATGTGTATTTTAATATCTATATCGATTGATAAATATAACTACTAGACAAATCTAATCTCAAATTTTAGATATCACTGAGCAACTGACAAATGCTGCTCAACTGCTGCCTACCTTGTTAAGCAAATAAATCTCATGTTTCTAAGTTCCTTGCAGTCAGCATACAAAAAAATTAAATCCCTCTGCAAATTACCATTATTATTCTTAAGATGACTTTCATCTTTGTCTTTGCTCCAAACCAAAGAGTAGAAAAGGTCTGTATTTGCTATGAATTCAGGAAAATCTCAGTTGCATTTCTGCTCATGAAACTGAATTTATGAAACCCTAAGCAACATATCTTAGGATGGAATCATTTGTTTCCTTGGTTGGGTTTTCAAGTTGAGGAACCCATGGTCTTCTTTTTTAATTCCCAGGGTGCCTTAAATGTCTTAAACTGTGTAATGCTCAGGGCTTTCCATGTGTAGTTCTGTAGTCTGTCTTTCCTCCAAGCTTTGTAACCTTTCACACAAGTTGGTGTAGCTTTTCCAAAGCCTCTGTAATTTTCCAGTTTTCTCATGCTGTTGGTCTTGTGCTAATAATGCTATTGGCCTGCATCTGTAAACCTTGATATTTTTATGTCAGTTTGCTGTAGTGAAAAGACTGCCACAGGTTTGAGCATTGTGTCAATTTCCCCTTGACTTTTTCCTATCCCTTGTTTTGCAGGTTTATCCAAAAATATGCAGGAACAACATTTATTGACCATTCAGCATGACAAAACCTCATGAGCTATAACAAGACCAATTGCAAGTTCCTAAACCCAGGTTGGGCCATACCAAAGCACAGATACAAGCTGGGAGGAGAATGGATCAAGACTAACCCTGGGGACTAACTCAGTATGACTCAGCAATGTGTGCTTGCATCCCAAAAATCCAGCCACATCCTAGGCTGCATCTAAAGAGGTGTGGCCAGAAGGTGAAAGGAGGTGTTTCTACCCTTCTACTCTGCTCTTATGACACCCATCCGGAGTGCTGTGTCCATCTCTGGCGCCACCAACATAAGAAATATGTGGATCTGTCAGAATGAGTCCAGATGAGGATCACGAAAGTGATCAGAGGGCTGGAGCACCTCTCCCATGAAGACCAGCTGAGAAAGCTGAGTTTGCTCAGCCTGAAGAACAGAAGGCTCCAAGGAGACCTTATATCAGCCTTCAAGTACCTAAAGGAGACCTACAAAAAGGTTGGAGAAGGACATTTCACAAGGGCATTGATAGGACAAGAGGAAAGCCCTGAAACTGAAGGAGTTTTGGTTTAGATTAGATATTAAGAAGAAATTCCTTGCTGTGATGTTGGTGAGACACTGGAACAGGTTGCCCAGGGAGATTGTGGACTCCCCATCCCTGGAAATGTTCAAGACTAGGCTTGGTGAGGCTCTGAGTAACCTGAACTAATGGCAGATATTCCTGCCCACAGCAGGGGGGTTGGAGACAGGTGTTTTTAAGCTCCCTTCCAACCCTGGCCATTCTATTAAAACCTTGCCGCTTCAAACCTGTGTCATACCATGCTCCAAACATCACTAATGATCAGAAACAACCATAAGGGACTTTAGGCAGATCCTGAAAAAACCTTAAAGTTATTACAGAAAAAGCTTTATGGACAACCACTCATTAGACTATAGAGTGGTCCAACAGGGAAGCTTGCCTTGGAACTCTGTTTCATCTCTTCTTCACTGGCCACTGGGGTGAGCTTTTTTCCCCCCTTGAATTTTGTCTATTCTTTTCTTAAATGTAATTTTTGGTTGTTTTTTTTTTTCTATCTCCCTCTCTTTCTCTTCACCCAATTAGTATTTTTATTTTCCCCCTAAAGTAAGACTTTTCCCATCAACTTATGCGATAATCTGCAGAACCAATGAACAAATATTTGTGCACAAAAGCCCATCTCAATATTTCTGTGCAAAAATTTGCAAAAACACTTCCACACCAAACCGTTTCTGAGATCTCCTTAGACTTCTAATTTTCTCACATATTTCAAAGGGCATCTTGAGCACTTAATTTGAGACTGAGAACTCAATCAACTGCAGCATGCATAGGTCAATTTAACATTTATAAGTTTTTAGACATCTTGCATAAGCTTAGTGAAGAAAAAAAATTACTGGACCTCAATCTTTACCTTGTTTGAAGTGTTACTTCATTGCCTTTTCACTGAAGATTAAATTAATCTAAATGTTTCAAGAACATATACCATTATTTCAGGCTTTTTAAAAATTGTTTCTACCTGCTCAAAATGAATGACTTGTGATACCACATGAAGAACAGTGTTTTGTTTTCCTTTTTCAAAAGAAAAAAAGTTTATGCAAGAAGAAAATGAGATGTCGAATTGGGTAGCAGTGGTAGCATATCTATTGTTATTTTGTACCTTCATACATGAAAAAGTGAAGAAAGATAACTGACATGTATTTAAATGTCTGTTTAAAGCAGTGAAACTAAGTTAAGGCAAAGCAGGATCTGGAGTATCAATGAATTCCAAAGCATTTTTATGCCACTAGTTGACATTTCTGAGAAAACAACAAAATTAAAGGAGGAAATACATCTAGTTTTGAGCGGCAAAATTTGTAAAAGTTAAATCTGTTCCTTGGAAAAAGAAAATCTTTCACAGTGCCCATATTCTGTATGCTCTGTGTGCAGAGACAATACATAAATTCCAGCTGGTAGTGATATTTGCATATTGTCCTGCAAATATCTGAAAAAAAAACCTCTTCTGGATAATCAGGAAGTTGTATTCATCCCACTATTTATCTAGGATTTATATTAATTGTGTGAAACTGCCTGAAATCCTCAAAGCCTTACCTATTTTTTATTGGTTTGGGGTGTTTTGTTTAATTGTTTAAATATATAATATATATAAATATATAATTTATAAATAAGAACATGATTTCATGGAGCATAAATAGCAAAACCAGCTATTTTGCTGTTTGCTACTGAACTTCTTTTCCTACAAATACTTCCATGAACCATCTGACTCATCTGGTAAATGTGTTCTGTTGGAAAACATGGATCACATTTACCTCTGGATTCAGTAACTCAAATGTCAGTTTAATGAAACAAGTGTTTACACTTTAGTTCGAGACCCAAGCTCCATGATGGTGTAGTCATGAGTACTATCTGCATTTCTTCCTGAGAAAAGCATTTACATTGAGTCAGCACAATTGTTCTCCATGCTCCCTTGGTAGGTATCTCTCCCCCAAACACAGACATGTTGTTCTTCTCCAGAAGAGATGTCTTCCATGAACCCTGAACATATTATGTTCAGGTAGCTTGGATGAATTCAGGCACTGAGGTGTAGACAAATGAGCTGAACCCTTAATTAAATCTCAAACTTTATGACACAAAAGACATCTTGTCCTGGGGTGACTGTACGATACTGCGTTCCCTATCATCTGCCCTATACCAGACATGAGTTCTGTGCCTGTAAACTAGGTCCAGGGGTGGGGGGAGCTGGTGGAATTTCTTTGGCAGTCTGTGTTCAAAAACACAGATAACTAGCTCGCCCTTCTTCCCCTTGCTCTTGGCTCTCTGCAACAGGGAAGAGAGTTGCATTCTCTTGCTTTTTAGCTAGCTTCTGGTTCATTAGCTGAAGCATGGAGTTTTCCTGGGACTTTGGCTTCTTCTTTTCTTCCAGACTGTTCAGCAACACCAGAACATCACCGTAACGCCTTGCACCAGGGCCCAGGGGGATCCAAGCCACACCCCAGCTCCAGAGGGAGAAGAGCCACACCTACAAAGAACTCTGAATCTACCAGGTTTTTCTCCACAGCAAGAGGTTTTATTATTTAACATTATTCATTCTTTTTTTGTTGCCTGAGTGCACCCTGCTTGTTAAATAGATTGTATTTTTTCACTTTCCTCCAAGAAAAATTCTTTCAGAACCTGGTGGGGAAGGGGCTGCTTAAACCTGCCTTCTATCAGAGGATGTTCACTTTGGACATTCCTCCAAATTTGTCTCAAACTGGGACAAATAATTTTGACACCCAACATGTGGCCAGAGAAAGGGAAAAGAAACTGTACTAATTACATTTTGGTTTTAATTACCTTGTTTTGGGGTAAAGTAGTCACCATGTTTGAGGTAATAGTGTCTCTCTGGTTTCAGGTACTAATGTCTTTCTGGTCCCTAGGCCTGTTTGCCTACCCACAGACAGCACCAATTTTGTCCCTGGTACGTAACTTCTACAGAGCAGGGGCACAAATCTGGATTTCTACTTTGCTGTGCTCAGTGATAATGATTTATAGAAAGTTAACAAAGGTACTGGGAGTTGTTCAAAACATATATGATCTGTTGTTTCTCCATCTTAATCTCCATCCTAGTCTCAGTAGCCTGTTTTGGGGCTTTATTAGTAATTGCACTCACTTTGTTAGAGGACGAGGAGGGGATGAGATTTCCCAAACTTTCGTCTTCTTCTTCCCCTTTAAATCTGGTACATCACTTTTTGAGAATGTTCCGTTTCCCTTGGATGTTAAAGAGACCACCTTCCTGGTGTTTTATCTGGTAGGTTTACTCTATGCAGTTTGCAGCTTCTCTAGAATCAGGGCTGAGATGTCCAGAGGGGCTGATGAAACACCTGACCCAGGCATGGAAAATCCTGAGTGGTGTGGAGAATGGGAGGATATGGGCCAAACCCTGAAGGAATTCTCTGACACAATAGCCTGGAATTTCCCCAAATTCAGAACCCACCTGAGGTGGGGAAATATCTGAAAGCGAAGTGCAATGGCAATTCTAGTGAGAAAAAGCTCATTGCAATATGCTGGGCCTTGGCATATGTTTATCACACACTGCTAGATACTGTAGGGAAGCAGATAAAGGCAGAAAGGCAGGAAAATAAATCAGCAGACACCCCAGTCACTCAGGCTGCAGCCAAACCAGACAGGGAGCCTAAGCCAATGACAGTTGCTCCTATTACAAGAAGAAAACACAACATCAAAACTGATCGCCCAGTGAAAGATGATGATGATGCAGGGGAAGGACCCTCAAAGCCCACAACTGACTCAGAACCAGAAAACAGTATTGAGTCCATGTCCATGAAGGACCTTCGTGACCTAAGAAAGGACTACACCCAACAGTCTGATAAATCTACCTTAAGTTGGATGGTCTATATTTGGGATGCTGCAGGTGATACAACAATTCTGGACATTACTGAAGCAAGGCATTTGGGATCCCTGTTGCATGATCCGGCTATTGACCAAGAGATAGTAGAGGGCCTGAACCTCTCAGTCTCTGGATATGGCTCTTGAGAGGTGTGGAGGAAAGATACCTATGCCAACACGATCTCTATATGCAGCGAACACCATGGAAGACCATAAAGCAAGGGATTCAAAGCTTGAGAGAACTAATGGTGGTAGAAATTGTCTTCCCAGATGACACAACAATTAGGAATCCAGACAGTGTAAAATGTACATCAGCGATGTGGTGAAAACTCATACGACTTGGGCCACAAGAATACGTTTCTGCTTTAGCAATGATGAAGCAGGATGAGAGGGATGAGACTGTGTGTGATATGGCGAAGAAGCTCTGAGCATATGCAGATGCTGTGCATGGACCAACACACTTGCAAGAATCTCAGCTGTGGAAACACATCCATCAGACCACATACTGAAAGTGGAAGATAGGATAGAGGAGAATCACCAGGAGCTCAAGAAGGAGATTAGAGAGAACCTTCTCCAAATCTCGTCAGTAGAAACCAGAGGTCCTGTTACTAGACACAGATGTCCCTCAGCTGGAGAGACAGGGTACACCCCGTGAGGTGAGCTGTGGTTCTTCCTGTGTGATTGTGGAGAAAACATGAGGAGGTGGGATGGAAAACCCACCACTGCTCTGGCACAACGAGTGCGTGAGTTGAAGGAGCGCAAAACTCAGAGAGGAAGTTCCACCAGAAAGGAAGTAGCTTCATTTGCCCAGGGAGGGAATGATAACCAGAACTAGAGGGGCCCTGCCTCTAACCAGGTAGAGGCCAGGGAAAACCATGTTTTTTGGGCTGTGTGTATTTGTTGGCCTGGCACATCAGAACCACAAAAATATGACGCCTTGGTCAACACTGGTGTGCAGTGTACAATAATCCCATTGTGACATGTTGGGGCAGAACCTGTTTCTGTTGCTGGCGTGACAGGGGGATCACAGGATTTGACCCTGGTAGAAGCTGAGGTGAGCCTGAATGGAAATAAGTGGAAGAAACATCTCATTGTGACTGTCCCAGAGGCCCTGTGCATTTTGGGCATAGACTTCCTCCGAAGAAGGTATTTCAAAGACCCAAAGGGACTTAGGTGGCGTTTGGAATAGCTGCTGTGAAGATAGAGGGCATTAAACAATTGAACATCTTGACTGGACTGTCAGAGAACCCATCTGCAGTTGGCTTTCTGAAGGGGGAAGAACAATGAGTACCAATTGCCACCTCGACAGCACATCACCAGCAGTACTGGACAACTCAAGATGCTGTGATTCCCATCCACAAGATGATTCATGAGTTGGAGAGCCAAGGGGTGATCAGCAAAACCCACTCACCCCACAACAGTGCCATTTGGCCTGTGCAGAAATCTGACGGGGAATGGAGATTGACTGTGGACTATCGTGCCTTGAATGAAGTGACTCCACTGCTGAGTGCTGCTGTGGCGGACATGTTGGAGCTCCAGTACGAGCTGGAGTCCAAGGCAGCAAAGTGGTATGCCACTATTGACATTGCTAATGCATTTTTCTCCATTCCTTTGGCACCAGAGTGCAGGCCTCAGTTTGCCTTCACCTGGAGGGGCGTGCAATACACCTGGAACAGACTGCCCCAGGGGTGGAAGCACAGTCCCACCATCTGCCATGGACTGATCCAGACTGCACTGGAAAAGGGTGAGGCTCCAGAACATCTGCAGTACATTGATGACATCATTGTGTGGGGGAACACCGCAGCAGAAGTGTTCAAGAAAGGAGAGAAAATCATCCAGACTCTCCTGGAAGCCGGTTTTGCCATCAAGAAGAGCAAAGTCAAGGGAGAGAGAGATCTCTGCTAGAGAGATCCAGTTCCTGGGAGTGAAGTGGCAAGATGAATGGCATCAGATTCCCACCGAGGCCATCAACGAGATTACAGCAATGTATCCACCAACAAGCAAGAAGGAAACACAAACTTTCTTAGATGCCATAGGCTTTTGGAGAATGTGTATGCCTGAGTACAGCTAGATTTCTTCACATTTTTTCATCTGGTTTCTATTTGTGTCTGTAAAAGGGGACTTCTATTTCAAAAAATAGGCCATTTTGCAGCCTGGCATGGGTGGAGGAACTTATTGAAATTTCACCTTTACCACTGGTTTGTTTTATCCTTTTTCCTCATCTGTATTTTAATTTCTATTTTCTTTTTTTCTTATTATGGTAAATATGACCATGCTGAACTGTCCTATAGCCTAATCAAAGGTCCATGACACTTAAAAATTACAACTGCTTTAATCGGTATATAACTAATATTAGATTGCCTTGAAACCAAGTATAAGGGTAAATTCCACATGATACAGGTGCTCAGTCTGAGTCTTAGTCTTCAGTGACGGTACCGGCTGGGGCAAAGCTGAAGAACACTGTCATAAGACCTTGGAAGGGAAATACTGGGGAAAAAAAAAATGCATTTCTTCTTTCAGAAATGTTGACTCATTATAATCTTCCAAGGAAAAAGAGGGGTGGTATTTTCCACTGACTGCGAGTGGTCCAAAGCAGAGATATAGATAGATGAGATAGAGATAGAGACAGAGATTAGATATAAATATATATACTACTGGTACAGCTGATACAGCTTTGGATTCCAGGATGTTGGAGCTTCTAGCAAGGAAAAGGAAAGAGTAAAAATTCGTAAAGATAAAATCCTTATACTTTTCCTTTCTCAATAAAAACTGTTCTTGTTAGCTTTTAACTGCTTCTCTTGTACTGCCTTTTGTGTGTGTGTATGGCTTTTTTTTTTCATTTTATGTGCACAGGATTTTTTATTTTAAAAAGACAATGAACAGTTTAGTTGTGTTCCCTTGTCAAGGATTGTTGAACCGCACAGTTTAAGAGACTGAAAAAAGTGTGAATAAGAAATTAATGAGAAAGTGAGATAATTGACTGAGAAGTCAGCTCAAGGAAAAAAAAGAAAAAAGAAAATATTTGAAACATAGACATCTAAGAGGAAGTGATGCAGGTTTGTCCTAGTCTTACATTCCTCTCTAGGCATTTTTATGACCCTCCTGGAGGTAGGATTTTGAGTTACACAAGCCTATGAAAATACCCTGATGGTATTTTTATACTCCTTTCCTGAATTTTGCTGTGCCTAGTGGTTTGAGCAGATAATAATGAAACATTCTTTTTGTGGTTTCACTCCTTTCATAAAACTGACAGAATATGTAGCTTCATGTTCAGAACTCTTTCAGTGGTATCACTTACTGTAACTGTAACTAAAAATTGGAGCAAGACTCCCTGTTAGAGAACAATTCACATCATCCTAAAATGGAACAATTTATGTAATCTGTCTTAGACGTTCCCAGAGGTGTCTGCTTCTTTCTATCAGTAATGGGAGAAGTTATCTCAAATTCAACTTAATTTTAGACATCTGAAGCCAGGGAAAATAATAATATAAAATCACAAATTCATTTAGGTTGGAAAAGATCTCTGAGACCACCAAGTCTAACTGTTAGCTCAACACTACCAAGTCCACCAATAAACTCTTAAGTACCACAGCTGCAAGTTTCTTAAATGCCTTTAGGAATGATGATGATTCCACCATTTCCCTGGGCAGCTTGTTCTAATGCTTGATAATTCTTTTGGTGAAGAAATTTTTCCTAATATCCAATCTAAATATCACCTGGTGCAACCTGAGGCCATTTGCTCATGTTCTATCAGTCGTTACCTGGGAGAAGAGGCCAATCTCCACTGTTGCACAGAGCAATAAAGTCTTCCCTGAGCCTTCCTTTGTCCAGGCAAAACCATACCAGCTCCCTCACCCGCTCCTCATAAAACTGCTGCTCCAGACCTTCACCACCTCTGTTGCCCTTTGCTGGACGAGCTCCAGCACCTCAATGTCTTTATTGTAGTGAGGGGCCCCAAACTGAACACAGATTTCAGGTGTGGCCTCACCACTGCTGGGTACAGAGGGACAATCACTCCCCTGGTCCTGCTGGCAACGCTGTTGCTGATACAGACCAGGATGCCACTGACCTTCTTGGCCATCTGGGCACACTGACTCATGTTCAATTAGCTGTTGACCAGCACCCTCAGGTCCTTTTCAACTGGGCCACTTTCCAGGCACTCTTCCCCCTGTTGCATGGAATTGTCGTGACCCAAGTGCAGCCACAACATTGGCACCTGACCTTGTAGAACCTCATAAAATTGTCCTCAGCCCATCAATCCTGCCTGTCCACATCCCTCTGCAGAATCTTCTACCCTCCATGTAGAAGATTCTACCCAGATCAACACTCCTGCCCAACTTGGTGCTATGTGACTGAGGGGGCACTTGACCCCCCCAAACTGACTGAGGAAGTACCTCATCCTCTCAACTGCATCACTGATAAAGGGACATGTACCTCAAATACGTCCATTACAGTAGAAGAGCTGTTTTGCTTAAAGCTGTCCAAAATGGAAATATTTTACACCAGAATCAAAGTCTCATAGAATGAATAAGGCTGGGAGGCATCTCTAGGATTGGTAAATCCAAACTTCTACTTACAGCAGGGTCAGCTAGAGTACATTGCCTAGGACTTCACTCAGTTTTGTTCTGAACATCTTCACAATGGAGACTCCACAATCTCATTGGGAAACCTGTTCCTGTGTTTGACCACTCTCACAATAAAAGGGGGACTTTTTTATTTTCAACTAGAATTTCCTGCATTTCAGTTTGTGCTTATTGCTTCTCATACTGTCATTGGGCACTACTAAGAAAAGTTTGTCTCTGTTTGAAATAATATAATGGATTGAATGAATATTTACATGACACTGCAGACTTGGCCAGAGGTACCTGTGTAGTTCTTTCAAGAAAGATACAAAGAATTTGTTCAAATAAGGACATGTCAAATGCCAGTCCCGCTTTCTTTCAACTGTACTAAAATGAACTCTCTCTTCTATCTGTTTTGGTATAAACATTGGTCTTCATGCAAAGCACTGTAAGAAACAGAAATAATTTTCTTGGGAGTTTAGTGCTGGAAAATAATATTTGTATTTTAGATGCAGTACTGACGTAGAAAAGGAAAAATTTTTGACATCCAATTTACAAGGAGTTAGTGTTTTTTTATATAAACTCACAAACACATGAATTTTTTAGCAGTCAGAAAGGAACAATCAAGAATGGTGCACTTAATGTTTTAAACCACAAAAATAATTCTATATTCTGCAAGTTAAAAACTTTCTGCTAATAAGGATTTGAAGTCAGAAAGCACACTATGATTTATTTTTGCTATTATTTATGCTGTTTATTTATGCTATTTGTGCTATTATTTACAGAAGATTTTCTGAGAATCCATTCATATAATTTATTTTCGCAAGTATTTGATTGTAGGAACAGTTCTAAAATTTAAAAAAAAATAGGAAAAATGTATTTTTTGATTTTTTATGTACATATCTACACACATAGGTTTGCCTTCTGTCCATTATGCTTTCAAAGTTAAAAAATCTGTTCTTAAGAATTTTATATCTGTTTACATGGTACATGGCCATTTGTGCAAAATGAAGGAAGCAGAATTTAGACTCTGGTGAATTTGTACATAATGTTATGTGATCCAGTACACTGCCACCTCCAAAATCTCCAGCTATAGTTCAAGTCTAAAAAAAGAAATTAGAAGTATAACTTATCTTGAGAAAAGGGAAGAAAAATGGAGAGAATATTCTCTCAAATCTCAGGAATGGCTTTAGTGAAATGTCTCCTCATTTCTTCCCTAGCAAATGAATAAAAAATTATCTCCATGTGTACATGCATTAAATATTAGTGTGTAATTTCCACTATGTATCAAAGAAAGAGGTAACCAGTGGATGAAGTGTCTAAGACAATATCCATCATATTTGAGACATTTTGGCAGTCTAGTAAAGGTACCACTGACTGGAAAAGGGAAAATGTAACTCTCAATTTTAAAAAGGGTAAAAAGGAAGACCTGGGCAACTACAGGCCAGTCAGTCTCACCTTGGTGCATGGTAAGATGATGGAGAAGATCCTCCTGGATGTATGCTAAAGCACATGGAAAATAAGGAGGTGACAGGTAGCAGGCAACATGGCATCACTGTGGGCCTTCCACAATGCAGTTGCAGCACTGGTGAATAGGGGAAGAGTAACTGACATAACCTGCCTGGATTTTTGCAAAGCATTTGACACTGTCCCAGTGTCCATCAGATCCTTGTTTGTATACTGGACAGACATGAATTTGATGCATGGATCACTCATTGGACAAGGAAATGTCTGGATGGTCACACTCAAAGGGTTGTCGTTGATGGCTTGACATCCAAATGGAGACCTGTGGCAAATGGTGTTCCTCAGGAGTCGGCACTGGGACCAGCCAACTAAGGTGTTTAACGCTTTAGTCAGAGACATGCAGTGTGGGACCATCTGCACCCTTGGCAAGTCTGCTGAGAACATCAATTTTTTGTGATAGGGTTGACACACTGGTGGGAAGAGATGGAATACAGAAGGACCTTGACAGGCTTGAGGGATGGGTCCATGTGAACCACATGAAGTTCATTGAGGCCAAGTGCAAGGTCCTGCACATGGGTCAGGGAAATCCCAAGCAAAAATACAGGCTGGTCAGAGAACGGGCTGAGAGTAGCAGCACTGAGGAGAGAGGCTTGGGGCTCTTGGTGGTTGAGAAACTTTACACAATTTGGCAATGTGGTCTCTCGGTTGAGAAGGTCAACCATAACCTGGAATGCACCAAAAGAAGCATGGCCCACAGGTCAAGGAAGGTGATTCACCCCCACTAGTACACTCTCATGAGACCACACCTGGGGGACTGCAGCTGGCTCTTTGGCCTTCTGCATAAGAAGGACACAGACCTGTTGGAGTGAGTCTGGAGGAAGGCCACAGACACAATGAGAAGGATGGAGCACATGTTCTATGAGAGAGTTGGAGAAGAAAAAGCTATGGGGAGACCTTGTAGCACTTTCCAGTACCTGAAGAGGGTTACAAGAGCTGGAGAGGGATTCTTTGCAAGGGCATGTAGTGATAGGACAAGGGGTAATGGCTTCAAGTCGAAAGAGGGTGGGCTTGGATTAGATCTAAACATCAAATTCTTTATTGTGAGGTTGGGGAGACACTGGAACAAGCCGCCCAGAGAAGTTGTGGATGCCTCATCCCCGGCAGTGTTCAAGGCTATGCTGGATGGCACTGACAAACTGATCCAGTGGGTGGGATCCCTCCTTATGAAGGGGAGGGTTCTAAATACATGATGTTTAAAGTCCCATCCAACCAAAGCTGTTCTATAATTCTATGATTCTGTTATTTCTTAGTAGTCTTCTATTAACTTGTGTTATTTGCTTTGTTCTGACATTGAAAATTATAATTTTGACTATAAATGATATTTGATTAGAATATCATTAGATATTCTGGCTGTGAAAATTCATTATTATTAAATGAAGTAGCAGAAATAGGTTGGATATTTAGTATTTTCTGTCACAGTGTAAAAATTACCTATCTTTCATTAGTCAAATCAGTAAGTAATAAAGCATATAATTGCCCCAATTTAGCAGCTATCTAATTTAAACTGTTCCTTTGAAGGATGTGACTGAAAAAAAAAAGATTCTTCTAGAGTACCTTGTAGAAAAAGCCCAACACACTACAAAAAACCTAGCAGACCTGTGAAGAGGGAAAGTAAAAAACTTACTAAATATCTATATTAAAAAACCAAAAAAATCCTCAAACCTTGTAGAATTGACTCAAGGGGTTTTTTTTGGTTTTTTTTACTTTTAAAATAACTATTATTTTGTACTATAAAACACTTGAACTGAATAAATAATTTTACTTCACATTAAGGATCCTTCTTTAGTATGTATTTAAGAGCAAAATTGCAAAGATACAAGAAGGCAATGAGATCCTTAAGAAAGGCAGACAAATACCTATAAGCACCTACAATCCCCGCCTTTAACAGAGAGGTTTCTTCATCCAGAAGTCCTTTCTTTTTTGGTAGCGTTACCATGTGGCTTCCATCCCAGGATTCTGCTTTGCCATTAGCAACATGCACTGGCAGATGGATAGCTTTCCAAAAGTCACACAGAATGGCTGAGGCTAGAATTCACTTCTGAAATGGTAAAGTCCAATCCGTTTCCCAGAGTAGAAGCAGTTTATTGTGGTTGTGCAGCAAGCTTCTGGGAGTGGGGTGGCAACAGCAGTGTCTTCTGTGAGAAGCTGATAGAAACTTCCCCTATATGCAATATTCAGTGCCAGAATTTAAACAACCTTGCCTTAAAAAGGTAAATAAGTAACTTCTGCATTGTAGTCTTTGCCTTCTAAAATTATTGATGTTGAAGTCTACCCATTGACATGCATGTTCTATAATATATCACTAAAGGAGTGAGTTTTGATCTACGTATTTTTATTAGTTTCTGAGGGGACTGTACCATAAGGTAAATTGTGAGCCCTGAGCTGAGATCATCTTTTCAGGCTGTTAATTCTGAGATGGCCTGTGTAAAGTAAATCCAAAATGACAAGTAAAACCAAAAGAGGACAATTAAGCATGTAGATGGATCGTCGATGTCTTCTTAACTGATGCACCAGAGATCCCAAATTCTCCCAAAGACCTTATCACACTGTCAAGCTTTTGCATGTGAAAATGTCTCAATATTGGGTTATTTCACTACTGTGATGTTTTATTTCCTTGTCTCATTCTCTTTTCTCTCTCCACTCTCACCATTATTAAGAAAGAAGTGTTAAGATAATTTATTATCTGGTAACTTTATTTTTTGTACGTACCCCATTAGGTTTGCAATCTAGACACAATATAGAGATTAATCTAGATTTAATGGTTAATGATTTAATGGCTGATGATTTAATGGTTTAATGGTCTTGTGGTATTTACGATACTTTTTCAAATGCATTGGAAGATTTGGTTATCATCAATTATGGTGTTTCACTGTTTGCTGTGATGATTCTATGGCGAAACTGTCAGAACTATGTAAGTTCTGCTTAGTTCCCGGTGGAGAAATGTTAGAGGAAAAGATATATGAAATCATACCTATTGTTTCATTTCATAGGTTTTCAGGAAATCTGTTTTCTACTTTTTTAACTGGTATGTAAAGCAGTTGTTAAAACAGTAAGCAGGAGACAGCTGATGCTTTCTTTTTTTGTATTTTAATGGGTTGACCATTCTGCAGCTATGAAGGGACAGGGTACTTTTTTTGAGAACACCTGCTCAACATTTTGAACCAACGGTAGCAAGTTCATTTTTTTCAGTTCATCCTGGCATAATAGTTACATACTTCTGCTTGGATGCAGGCTTTATTTTATGGTGTCATCTGCCTGCTCAATCACTATAATTTGTTGAACATCAGCCAGTCTTGAAATGATCTTGAAATGTGGTTCAGATATAAAAAGTAATGAAGGACAGCTAAGAAAATATATTGTATAAGTCATTCAAAACCTGAACTTGTTATTCAGAAAATCTCAATATAATTTAGCGTGATTGTGGAAACCATATACATATTATTTTCTTTTATGAAAATCAAAATCACAGTTAATGTTATAATTAATGAGCCAGATGGCATTTAACACTTCTGGGATGATTTAATATAAAAACTTTTTGTACAAGATTCCTGACTAGAATTTAACAATACAGTATTCAAGGAATGAATGTACTTTATTTTTGTGACTGGAGTGCATGGAAGTATAATTTGGTTGAGTGTAGTCATTTTAAGTCACGTTAGGATGTACCTTATTAAACATAAAGCCTGTTAGCACCCATTTTACATTGCACTTTGTATATTTATTTTTGCTTTTTTGACTTTCTTTCTAGTGTTTGGAAAGTCCCTTGTTTTCTAATACCAGATGTCTTCATTCTCTAGTTAATCCATTTACAAGACTTTTTGGTGTCATAGGATTTGGATGGTTGTTTTCTTAAGGGATGGAGTGAGAAAGTTATTTGTCATTAGGGGAGTTGGAAAATCCTTACAGAATTTTATACAATACCAAATGCCAATCCCTACGGAAAATGGGACTCTGTGTGCTGCAACTTTAGGTGATCCTCATCAGCTCTTGGGCTGTAGGTGAATTTTGTATAAAAGTTTAATGTTGTTACCTTTTCCAAAGTACTTCAAAATAAATATATGTTTTCTCACACTTTTTACACTTAAATATTTATATTGTTCTGCTTCTGGTATAGAGAAAATGCATGAAAAATGTGGAAGGAATGTCAATAATGTATATCTTTAGTACATGTAAATTTCACCCAGAGTAATAAAATATTTCCTTTTGATTTATGAATGTTTTATATGTAGTACTTGAAATAACAAGCTCTGCTTTCTACTTTTGGTTGAACTGTAATATTACAACATGAGTTCCTTTCAAGAAGAAGTCTTGCTAATATATTTGAAATAACATTATTATTTTTTTAAAATTTAAAAATATATTCAACTGTACTTGGAATGATTAATTATATAGTGAGATTGACTTAACTGTTGTTCCAGCCTTTTATAAAAGTTTGAAGGTGGGATTTTTAAAGCATCTTTTCTAGAATATTTTATAGATTTCTTTGAAGTTTTTATCCCAGATATAGTTTCATAATCTTTTGTTTATATTCAAAATTCTACTAGTTAAGTTAAAACTTAAAAACCCAAACCTTAAATATTCAATATTATAAAAAATGTTATTTTAAATTCAAGATATACAGACTTTTAAGAATGAGAAAATTTAAATGACAATTTTAGCCATTTTCTACTCCAATTTAATGAAATTAAATTTTTGTCTTTTACAAGAATAAAACTTTTATGACTGTTTGTTTTACTCTTAACATTGACTGACCAGCTGTTTGCCAAAATGAGAATTCTCAATTCTTTGGTGAAGAAATAGCAGCTAAAGTAGACAGGAGAGGAAATATAATAATCAATTATATCTAATCATGCCTTTAATAAAACCCTGATCCTTCAATGAGAATAATGTGAACTGATTCCTGGCTCCACATGCCTGGAGTGTTTCTGTGTAAATGAAGATTTCAGGCCTTGTAATTTTCAAAGGTGGATTGTAATTCAGTCTCAGTTTTGTTTGTGCACAGACAGTTCCTTCCCAGCATTAAGAGATGTCTAAGATTTTAGAGGCTGAATAAATATGATTAGGAGCAGTAATAAACACATGAAGTGCTGTAGATTAAATTGCTGTGATTAAGTAAAATTTCTACAGATTTTTTTGCTCTTGATTTTTGAAGAGGTTTCTTACAATGGTGGCAGCAAACTATAGTGAAAAAGTCTCTGGGACAGGTATTTTTGCTTTTATTTAATTATATAGAACTTACTGTATTACATCTCAAGTCTGAAACTGGGACTCAGAGATGCCAATGTAGTATAAATAAATAGAATTAGCACCTCTAAGTTTTCATTTGTGTGTTTTATATTTAAACATTTTTCAATTGTAAAAAAACATTGTGGGCTGGATTATCTTAGTTAGGAACAGTCAATAATATTTAGTATTTAATCACTTTATATTTTCATACATGCTAGTAAGAACAGGGCTAAAAGAATGACTTCAGACCTTTACAGTTTTAGTGAATCTACTTAAGTGTAGCCAAATAATGCTCTTGACATTTTTTTCATTCTTAAGACAGTTGCTTGTTTTTTGTTAACTAAAGTATAACTGAGGATGTAAACTAATCGCTAATAAAGTGATATTTAATCTTTAGTCTTCAGTTCCATTGGAAATGCTAGAAAAATATCAGACAGCCTGCATCCTACTTTTAAACTAGAGAATGTTTTGGTAATAGGCTCAAAGCTGATTGAGAATAGATTTATGATGACAAAGATTTAGTAAATGCAGCAGAATGTTCAGACACAAAATACATGGGAATAAATCACAGCTAAAACCAAAAAACAAGATGGTAGAAGACAGGTGAGTGCCTGTACAACAGTCAGAACTGCCATCTTCTTTTTAGAGTCTCTTTGAAGACATTTTCTGATTATTTTTATATTATTTTTACTTATGAAAGTGAAGAAAGTTTTTTGGCCTCTGGCAATTTGTCTGGATTAAAATTGAAAAGTTTTAAACAACCTTTTACAGTGTCTGTATGCAGCTAATGGTTATAGTTGCCACACTTTTTGGAAGTATTTTATTGAACATTGATTGGAGTCTCTACAGAATAATAACATCAGAAGAGAAAGACTCCTGTGTTTTGGATTTATGTCATGGTACATCACTACCATTGACTAGTCAGTGTTTTTCTATATCTTAAATCGTAAGTCAAGGCTCATCTGAGTAAGAGAAGAATAGTTGTAGAGTGGCAAGAAGTACCATTAATTCAAACCAGACACAGATTTTGTCTTGACTAGCCATTTGTGCAGATAGTTAAGTGACCAGTATGAACAGCAAATTATTTGCTTAGCAACTGCCAAACCAGACCTCTAATTTATTTTCCCTGAATGCATCTTGTTAGTAAAGAATATCATGTTCTACACTGCTTAGGAACTCATAACTCTCAGTAGAACAGGTAAAATATGAACAACAGTATACATAAAATCATCCAGTTGCTCATTCTCAAACACTAAAAGAACCAGCTACAAGGATAAAGGAATAAATTTTCGTTTTCTTGTGCAGTCACTGTGTATCTTCCCTGAGAGCAGATTAGGAACGCTTCACCAACTCCCTGAAAACCTATTTGCGTAAATCACATCTAAATGCAACGTTGTGATACAATTCAGACACTGTCTTAGAACAGAAGAACTCCAAATCTCTTCAAGGCTGCAGTTTGAAGTGTGAGGATAACAGTGGGAATACAAAATCCATAATTACGGAGGGAACAGAACAGCCACCTCAAGCAATTAGATCTGGTTTGATTCTTGAGTCGCCTTTCATGTTGTCATGTATTTCAGTTTTGAACATTTATTCTATAGATTCCTGGAGCTGTTTTCTGTACCCTTCCTGCATCCATGCAGTATGAATTCCCAGAGCTTGCCAAACACATCCATAAAATGTGTCATACAATATGCAACTGGTGGCTGCTTTCTTGTGACAGAATTGCTGCTCCATTTGACATAATTCATCATATTGATCTGTGCTGAACAGGCAGACAATTTAGATGACTAGCAGAAAAATCGTGAAGTCAAGATATTTGAAAGCATCTTATTGAAGACTGTAGGCACACTTTACACCTTTTTTATTGTGCTTTGAATCCCACCACCCAATTCAGAAGGAAAACCTATCTTCTTTATTTTAACATATGTAATCTGAACAAACAGTCTAGATTAGCTGGCTTCTTGCACTAAACTAAATGAGGATTACTCTTTCATATTTAGCATTTTTCTTAACATTTCTGTAGCCCAAGAAACTTGTCCTCTTCCAAACAGTTCCCAGGAATGATTTGAAGGGTAGCACCGGCCAGCAGGTGGTCTCAGTCAGCAGTATAGATGAGACCATTCTATCATGTAAGAAGCAAGTTTAGCCTTGCAGACATGGGCCATAATATTTCAGTTAGACTAAAGATCAGAGAACAGTTTAGGCTGATTTTATTTAAAAGTGTGAGTTTAGACAAGCTGAGTATAGCTAAGTGTTTAAGTAAGCACTTCACTGTCTACACTCTTACTCAGATTTGGAAGATTAAAAATGTGACACCATCTATGGAATATAGCCACCAGGTTAAGTCTTCTGAAACATTAGCACAGTGACTTAACCACTTGTGAATGTCTTTGCTCCCTTGCTATATAGCTACCAGTCTGTTCATGTGGAAGCATTTTACTCTATCACTTATTATTTTATTATTTTGTTTAGAAATTGAACATAGTGCATTAATGTATGAATAGAAATCAACATCTTAATATATTAGTTTTTTCAGTGTAACTATTTGACAGTAAGTACCATAAAAATAACCTTTTGTTCAGTTTCTGATTTTAGCTTTTGAGCTGAGACTTCCTTCTCAATATTTCCTGTGTGACAACTTATTTTTACAAACATAGATTTCAATGCCTGAATCTGTCTAGTGAAAGTGTGATGCTCTTGAGGGGACTCCATAGTGGCTACTAATGGCTCTGGAACATAGAACTTAGCTGTCACACAGGCTTCTCCAATTTAGAGGAGGCTGTGGACATATCTGGGTAATTGAGGTGATACTACACTAAAAGTAAAATCGAAACAGTGCAGTATTCTATGCAGTCCAAAAAATTTTACAAACACATTTTTTTAATCCTCAGTTGATACCAGATGTAATTTTATTTTCAAAACCTGTATTTAATTGAGAATGAAGCAGGAGTTGCTTTCCTTGCTTGCATCAGTGCTGAACTACATACTAGGAAAGAATGTTCTTCTTCAAGTGTTGTCTTCCCATTCCTACCTCTAATGCAAACTGCATTAACATCAATTCATTGCCCAAAACAAATGCTGATCACACATTCAAAAAACTTCTACACTCCCCCAAATCTAAGATTATAGTTTAAACCCTGAAGAATTTTGCACCCTTGCTCAAAAGCTTTCAGCTTAAAGTTTTGCTCTTAGAATCTGCTGTTGCCAAAATCTAATTCCTGAATCCTCTCCTAGTCCTAGGTTTAACATCATACTAAAGGAAATAGTAAATTTGTAATTGTGGCAAGAAAATTGTTCATTCAATCTAGATGGGTCACTACATCGCAAGATATCTACTTAGCATTTTGATTGCAGTTGTGTTCAAACAATGCATCATTTTTATTGAACAGTTGTATATGGCAAATATATGGCAAAAAGGTTGGTTCATTCCTTCAGTTCATTAAAAAATTCCTTAAAAAAAAAACAAGAAAACCACAAAAAGCCTAATCTTTACGGTTAGAGCTTAGTATCAAGAAGTCAGAGGATTCAGCCATGACAAATTATAAGAAAGAATGGAAGATCAAAACCTATCACTTGAAAACTGTTGGTTAGAGATAATTTGAAGATGTTGATTAGAGATTTACAGCCATGAGGGCTTCTTCTTCGGGCCTTCAATAACTCTGTAACTCTGTAAATCTGACATTTGATAATGATAACTAAAAGTTCCTGGACCACTACAGGAAATTAATGTCTATAAGAAAAATTCACTTCTAGGAACCCCCAATTAGTGCAGATTGAAGGCATATATCTCTACATGAAGAGACAGGTGTATGTCTATGTCCACTGATAGTTCATCGGTCCTCTAATTTCTGTCTCTGTATTTCTTAGTATTTATTTAGCATTGGATGTAAGAAATATGGACCTTTGTTCAAAGTATAAGAATAACTTACAAAAAATAAACATATAAAGTTCTAGCTGAATTATATTCTAATGCATAATTCACCTTAAGCCTTGAGCTCTTATTTGTCCTTAATTTGCCCCTCCATAACATACCGATGCTTGTTTACAGATTGCATACAATGCAGTGAATTGAATTTTTATTAGATATTACTTGAAAGAGATATAGAAAAGAACAGATATTATGATTTATAAATCCCTAGCTGGAAAACTTCTAATATTGTATGTACAGCTTCTAAGTATCTCATAGGATTTGTGGGGTTAGTTAACAATTTCAGATGAGCTAATTCTCCTGCAGTGATTTTTTAACTCCATACAGTTTTCTTTTAAGGTATATACACATTTTGCTTTCATTCTTCTGTGTTGTTATTCACACTACCTATTCTTTTGATTATTATTCATTTTTTTTATGTGAGTCATTTGCTTTGAGGAATGTCCAAGTTTTGACAGAAATTTTTCTACCAGTCTTAAGGGAAATCTGACAGACAATTGGAGCATGAAAACAGGCACGTTGGTGTTGCGGAGAGGAATTGTGTTACACTAATCTTGCACCCATTGGGCATTTCAAAACTGTAGCTTTAATGAAATAGAAGCAACAGATCTTGGTAACATTCTCTGGAAAAGAGATGACAGTTCATAAACTTAAGTGTTTCTCGCATGAAGTACGCTGACCTCTTTTGTAATCCAACAGAAACCAGTTTTGATCCTAGTTTTTGTTGATGGAGAAAGATTACAGTATTTTGTTCAGGAATGTGATGGTGTTTTAAGGCGCTACCAATCTCTTCCTCCTTGTCCATAGCCATTTATTGCAACTCCTTGGCTAGGGGACAATGACATGGAAAACTGAGTCAATAGAACAAAACAGAATATGTAAGCACACCTAGTCTGCTTCAGTATAAAGTGAGGAAGTTTATTTTACAATTGTAAAATTCTTATGGAGTTAACTAATTTTTTAATATATTCTGTTTACATTGATATCAATCTTTCTTACACATCGGCCTGGCATATAGATATAAGACAAATGGCAGATCAGTATGATCTAATACAGTGTTCTACAAACCCCCAGTTTGCCCTTACTGTGCTGACTCAATCATATAGATCCTTATTTCAAAATTATTTCAAGAAGCTTTGCTCACTAAGATATTCTCCATTGTACCCAGTATAGCCACATGCTAGGGAAGTGATGAATTATACATAATAAAAGTTCCATGTAGCAATAAGTTTGTCTATATATACAGTATAGATTTAATACAAATAATTTTCCTATATGTCCTTCTAATGAGAGAATTGTTATAATATGAGTAAAAGTGGTCAGAGACCAGGCTTTTCATCCATGAAGAAAAGGCAGTAGTTTGATATTTCCTTTGGTTCACATTTGCACAAAAATCATAAATATTATTTTTAAAACATTATTTTAAAGCAATCAACATCTTAAAAGAAATGCAAACAAATAAAGTTGTGATTTTGAGATTTCATATAAAATTTTAATATATATTAATATAAAATATATAGTATATTTTAATATACCATTACAGTAAAATTTCCAGTTAAGTAATGGTGTCATTCCTTAGCTGTATCGAAACAATCTGCCTCACAACTCACTCTGAAATTACAGCTTTGTTGCCCTAATCTGCCCTTCTCTGGTGCTGATCTTGGCCCTGAACTTCACATGCATTGGTTCAATGTCCTGATGACACGGGGTTGCAAAATCAATATTCAGGTTCTCCTAGTCCAGACAGCAGATGTGCGTGCCTGGCCAGTCTTAAGAAAAATCAAAACATGCCAACAAATGTGAAGTCTTCACTTGCTATCTCAAGGAATATTTATGAAAAGTTTTTATAAATTCTGCCACACAAGTGTCAAGTTGATTACAGCTTAGAAAATATACTGCTTGGTAAATCCTGAATTATTTTCCTCCCCTAATAAAAAAAATATTATTTTTATTATGAATATGAACGACCTGCCATGTCTTTTTTTTTTTATATGGGAGTATTTTCATCTTTCATGACCATTTCATTTATGTGATTTAAAGCATGGGAGATAGAAGGCACTGAGAAACGTTTTGGGCTGTTGAGTTTTGATACTGAATCTATTTTCAATCTTGTCTAACATTTTTGTTTTCGAGACGATGTTTATAAGTGCTTTGCTTGCTGTTTTGGCAACACCTGACACATATCACAAGATGTTTTATCTCGTGGTTTTCTCTGATGTAACAGGAACAGAAAGGATCAAAGAGGAAGTTCTCATTATTAATGGATCAAATGGATTCTTTTCCCTTCAGGGAGGTTCTTTAAGGTCCAAATATTTGTCTGTTGCCATCTTGCACTGGACATTTATTTTATGTGCTGAACCATTTGTGTTGTATTTTCATGTAAATTAGCACAACTAGAATGATTTGCCATAGGATAGAGGAAAACATATCCCATGTCAAACAAGTGTTAACTTCTACCTCAGATCTGAACAGCATCTGTTCATTTCAGAGTCCAGGATGACTGCCAGAAGTTCATTGGTCTTCATGTGCTGATACTGACACTGTGCACGAGAAGAAGAGACTTAGTAATGCATAGAATTAGATGGTCAAAAAGGCACCTACCAGGCAGTCTCCCTAATCTATCATTTGAAAACAATTTTCAATGATTTTACACATACCTGTAAAACCATTCTTAATGTTTAAACACATGCCTGTAAGGCAAAGCATTAGTCGCAAGGACCTCAGAAAGATCAGAGCTGTAAAATGCAGTGCATCATGCAATTGAAAAAAAAGTGTAAAGTTCAGAATAAAATTATGCTTTTACACTTACAGCTGAAATTCAGCCACACAGTCTCAATTTTAATATGAAATAGGACTTTACAATTTAAATTTGTAAATCAGTGGATAATTTTACACATTAAGTGTAGAAAGATACACAACAGAAGTTATCATGAGATTAAACTGCAAGGAAATTCTACTGTGGAACAGATTGATATTTCTTTGACACTTATCACCATCTTTTAAACATTTTGGATTTAAGAAGTAAATCTTCAGGTGAGTAAATCTTTCCAAGTGCTACAACAAAGTTGTACTCCATTGTCTTACAAAGTGCTTTGGGAGAGTACAAGAAAATAAAATCTAGCACCTTTGAACTAATGCTACCTTTTGTACAAACCTTAATTTAATTTTGTTGACACTAGTCCATGACACTGAAAAACAATTTGAGAGTGGCTACAAGGACAAATTAATCTTTTAGTGGATGGACTTAACTTTTTCTTCCAATTGAAATTTCTCTTCAGAAGTGTAACAGAGTTGTTATACACTGGATTTTAAATATTTTAATTTTCTTTGATTTTATAAATTTTTATACTATAAGGAAAAATAATTTATACGGAACTTATTGTCTACAGAGTTCAATAGACATTTTAAATAAAAAAAAACTTAATTTTGGAGTTTCTACAATCTATGAAGGCAATCTGCTCTAATGCTTGATTGTCCTTAAAGTAACAAGGGATTTTTTTCCCTTATACACAGCCTGGACCACTCTTTATTCAACTTGAACCGGTTGACATGTACTCTCTCATCCTGCACCACTGTGAAGAGCTTATATCCTTCTCTTTGATGACCCCTCAAAGAGGCTGGGGAGCTGTTAGGCCCCCAAAGCCATCCCTTTTCCATGCTGACCCAGTTCAGCTTCCTTAGCTGGGAAGTGCAACTGTCACGAGCGCCTGGGAGATGTTGGACCCCTTTTCTTCTAGCACAAACATGGACTTGTGTCCAGCCAGCTGCCCAGTACCACCTCAGGGTCTTTCCCAAATTGCTTCTCCCCAGTTCCTCCTCTGGTGCAGAGGCCCTGCTTTCCCAGGCAGAGCACTTTGGTTTTGACTTTTAAATAACTTTAAATTTTATTCCTCCTTCTTTTTTTTTTTAATATGAAACCTAGAGCCATGGCATATCCTGAGTTGGAAGGAACTCACAAGTATCACTGAAGTGGAACTTCTGGCCCTTCACAGGGCAACCCCAAGAATCACAACATGTCCCTGAAAGTATTGTCCTTGAACTCTGTGTGTCTTGGTACCGTGTCCAGTTCTCTGAGGACCCCATTCCAGAGCCAAGCCAACTGGATGAAGGACCTTTTCTTAATATCCAACCTAAATTTCCCCTGACAGAATGTTATGCCTTTCACTCATGTTCTGTCACTGATCACCAGAGAGAAGAGATCAGTGCCTGTCCCTGTGGTTCCCCTCACTAGCAAGTTGTAACTGCAATGAGGCCTCCCCTCAGTCTTCTCCAGGATGAACAGACCAAATGACCTCAGCCACCCCTCACACGGCTTCCCCTCCAGACCCTTCACCATTTTTGTTGCCCTCCTTTGGACACTGTAACAGCTTTCTATCTTCCTTACATTGTGGCACCCAAAAATGCCCCCAGCACCTGCCCAGCTGGTGATGCTGTGCCTGATGCCTCCCAGGACAGGGTTGGCCCTCCTGGCTGCCAGGGCACTGCTGGCTCATGTTCAACTTGCCAGTGACCAGGACCCCCAGGTCCCTTTCCTGGCACTGCTTTCCAGCCTCTCATTCCCTAGCCCATTTGTACATCCAAGGTTGCTCCCTCCCAGGAGGAGGGAATGTGGCACCCATCTTTGTTAAACTTCATAAGGTTGACACAGAGTAAACATCTTAACAGTTGCTGATTTCCCAGCCCTCGAATATGGCAATCATAATTGAAGATCATCCAGCTTCTTCAGATGCTAAGCCTTCATATTTTTTTTCTCTTTGAATTTTTTCTCATAGGTCTAACAAAAGGCCCAACTCAGATGAAGAAGTTTTCAGACATTACTTGTTTGAAAACATTGTGGAGAGCTAGGAGGATAGAAGGAAACATTTGGAATACTCCCTGTATTAAGAGTTTTTGTTAATCCATTTTTAAGTGGGAGATTTCAAGCTATTTTCTAGTCCAGGCAAATTATTCTTTATAAACAAGTTGGATTGCTCACATTTAAAATTTGAGTAATTAACAAGAAGTTTGTATTATTTCTATTTTCTTAAAGATAATTGCTAAAAATTATTTTCATTTTTTCAATTTTAGAATATAGGAAGAAATACGAAATCATCTGGTTTTTTCCTATTAAAATTAGAGGGTTCATTTTATTTGATTTCAGAGGAAAATAATTCTTTGGTTAGACCAGTTTCCAAAATGACTGATTTTAAAATACAAATTTTATTTTTTTGAAATGGAACTCTGTGTTTCATTTGATAACAAAGTATAATTTTGCATACCAATTTCTTTGAGATTAAATAGATATTATATCATATTTGTTAAACTGGATTTTACACTAATAGACTCCACTGATTACAAACAGCTAATAATTGATATTTAGTTATTAAATTAAAAAATCTAATTGCTCAAGTTGCTCAAAAGTAGCTCTGAAAATCAAGGTCAATTGTGTTCTATTTTTCTGGCAATTAAGAGGCATGTATCTTGTTGAAAAATCTGGTCTATATCCACCTCAGAGAGATCCTTAAGTCTGTGCTACATTAAACAATTATTAGTGCTACAGCAAGCAGTTAAAAGAAATTATGTGTAAGTAGATGTGCTAATATGCAGCTTTATGGGCGTTTATTATAACAGTATTATCAACCTTATATTCCAAACACTTTAATTCCCTCAGCATAAATGCAATATTGCAAACATTCATTACATTATCAACTGACCAGTAGGGAAGCTATAATGAAGTGATTGCATAATTTCTTTAATTGATCCATTTGAAGTAATATTGCGTGCATTATAATTTATACATTGTAGTGAGTTTTAGCACCACACTCTGATATGGAATTACTCATGATTATTACTAGGAGGAGTTTGTATTAGTGCCTTTTTTTTACTTTGTCAGTGAAATCTTTCTTTTGTAGCAACGTAATCAACAGAAGACATACGCCTCTATGCCTCATTTAAATGACTTTTTTTCCCCTACCATTCGGCCTCCTGCCTAAAGGCCTCCCCACCCTCCCAGAAAAAAAAAAATAAACAAACCAGAAACAAACTTCTTCATAGAATCATATTTGGTTGAAAGGGACCTTAAAAATCATCTGTGCAGGGACACCCATGGGCCTGTATAACAACCACTAGATCAGGTTGCTCAGGGCTGCATCCAACCTGGCCTGGAAAACCTACAGGGATGGGGCTTTTCTGGACAACTTGTTCCAGTGCCTTCCTGTCCTCTCAGTAAAGAATCCCTTCCTAACATCTGTTCTAAAGGTTCTTGTTCTATTGTACATTTTCACACAGTGCCAGTCAGCTAAGGCATGGTGGGTGCATCCCTTCTGTTTATTTCCAGGTTAGCACTTCTGATATTTTGTCAGCTATAAAGCCATCTTTCCACTGACTTGTTTTCTAACACCTATTTTATTCTTTTGGAGCAGCCCCATGCTGATGTTGTGGGATTGTGTCCATCTCAGGATCAATCCTAAAGCCTGCTAACAAGCAGTAGCAGCATTAACCCTACTTGGTCGTTCTGCATTCTCTTTCTCCTACTGAGGAGGCAACTCCATAACTAGGGGGTTACAAGCTCAAGTTACAAGTTACTGAGTCAGGAAATAGTATTTCCTGAAAGATGCATCATCCCTTTTGAATTACAATAGGATTTCAGAAAAGGGTACAAAATACCTTGGCATCTATTAGAGATTAGCAGCAAAAATAGCCAAATTCACTCTTTCTCAAAGAGTTTATAGTGTTTAATGCTCTCCTTTGCTCTTCAAATGACAGGTCTACCGAAGCACAGTCAGCTTTCACACTGCAACAAAGTATTTCATAGTATAACAAACTTCAAGAAATAGTTACTTCACTACAATTACTTTGCAGCATTTTTCTGTCTGTGCTTAACAAGCACTAGCTAATGAATGAAATTATAAGAAGATGAAGCTGATTTCAAATATTAACATGTATTTTAAAATTAAGTTTTCAGTGCAGGCTTGTGAGACCCTGTATAGATATGCTTTATATTGTGTTTAAGGATTTTTGAACAATATTCTTTATATATTGCAAATGCAGCTGTAGTGTAGTGAATGTCTACGCTCTGCCAAATGGGACTACTGGCAGTCTAATGCAGAGGCTGAATAGTATTTTAGATATGCAGTAGATCATAGGGCACTTTGTTAACATTCAAAGGAGTTGTTTCAGTGGATTCACAAAAGTCATAAACTTAAAAAGTTGAATAAATCATCTCTTCATCCCTCATTCTCTTTGGATTACAAATGAAAGCTGTTATTTTTCTTGGACAGAAAAGAGAGATGGCTTTCAAGGCATTGGAGAGAATGTTTGAGGAGGATATAGATGTTACAAGAGTATCGATTCTGTACTCCTTCCTCAGACTAAAAAGTTCTCTAAGCTTTGTTAAAACAAACAGACAAAAAAGTGCATTTGAGAAAAGATAAAAATAGGAAAAAATACATTATGAAATAGTAATTTTCACTCTGAGCTGTGTTTGTTAGAATTTCAGGACAAACAATTAGGCTATATGCTAACTTCATACTGTACAGCCCTTTTAATGACACAATAAAGTATATGTAGTTGACCTTAAAAATTCTTCTTCCTTGTTTCTACAGTTACTTCTGTCAATGTGTATAAACAGAAATCTTTCTTCTTTAAGGATTCCATCATATTTAATCTAAAGAATAACAACAGCTGCACCTAAAGATAAAAGTAATATCATAAAGGTCAAAAAATTGGCAAAAAGAGCTGTAGAGAACACTGAAACAACACCAACAACAATATAATTACAGAGAACACTGCACCACAGTTGTGAACAGAAATACAGCAGCATCTTTTAAAAATGTACTATAGCATTGTAAAAATTCTTGTTTTGATACTTCATTGAATATAGAAACAAAATTAATTTTTTTTAAAAGTGTAGAAGACATTTGCATTTGCAGCAACAATTTCTACTCTTCTATAGAGAGGATTCAGTCTGAATCTCTCGGGCTTCAGGATAACCAAAAAAGTGCTTCCCTGTTTGTACAGATTACACAAGAGTCTCACATTGTGGAAACATTTCTTACCCTCCTGGACAATATGAGGGGTTAGTCTGATCAGAATACTGAACGAAGCAGATTAATGATACAATACAGTGTGGCCGTCTCTCTAATATATACACAGCTGGAGTGTTTGATCTTACTCTACAGCACTGCATAAATCATGTACAACTCACTGTTAGTGAAGACTCACTAAAGGAAGCAGACTCAGATAGTCCAGTGATCTTAAGGAAAGAAGATTTAAGGGTCAGTGATTACCGCCACTGTTAAGAATTGCCATTATTTGCTTTCTTTAAGGCACAACTGCATTCCTTCTTCAAAAGCCCACCTTTTAAAACCTGAACTTTATAAAATTTATGAAATAATTATCTAATATCAACAAACTGGAATTGCCATTAATCTATTTAAAGCAGAGCTCAAGATGTCTTTCATGTTAATATAAGAATTTTTGGGGTTTTTTTCTTTTAAAACAGAAATACTGCTTCTTTTATTTAATCACAGAGGGTATCACTTCAGAACTCAGAAATCTCAGTCTCAAATAAAACTGCAATGTTCAGTCATTCTGTTCTCATAATACGACCTACTTGCAAAGCATTGTTCTATAGTGAAAATTTGAAAAAATATCTGACTCCTAGAATTATACAGAATAATCTTTTTATTTGTTTTTATATATTTAAAATGGCTCAAGTTAATAACTGCTGATTTGTTCTATGCTAAGAAACTGCTGTTCCTGTTTCATCTTGTAATTGTTATGGATTTTTTTCTCTCTAACACACAACTCCCTGGATAATTTCCCTAAACATAATAGGCAAAAATACCATCAGGGATAAAAGCAAAGAGCACAGTTTCACTGAAGTAAGAAGACTGCTTAGTTTCCTAATCACTGACAGTAGCATACACTACTCTCAATTGATAATGCAGCTATTAGGAGCATCTCCCTATCTAAATCAATGAAATTTTGTTCTGTACTCTTTTACTATTCACCTTCAAATCTCTTTTTATCTCACTGATTTAGAATAAGTAGCCAGCTCACATGGTAGCCGCGTCTGTAACAAAACACAGTGTATAAGACAAATACTGTAGACTTGCAAATCAAGAAGCTTAAATGGAAAGAATACAGAATATATTTCATGAATATAATGTTTTTTAAAAAACTATAGGAAAGTAGTTGACTTCCTTCATAAATATGTACACCATAATAATATCTGAATTTTACAGGGTAAGGCAGTTGATAATTTCAAAGTTATGTATTTTCATTTTCTGTAGTTCTAATACAGAATTAATAACAGTATCAGATATGGGAAAAATTAAATGTAGCTTTCACTTTATCTTCTGCATTTTCTTCACCTACCTTGTATTTCTCACAGTAGCATAAATCTACATTTCTCTCTTTTCTTCTCTTTTTTACCTTTATCCTTATTTTATTAGCTTGAAAGTTGGAAGCTAAAGGTTAAAAAAATCTGGCATAATGCAAATTATTCCCATTTTGACTAATAATATTTACTTTTCTTCCTTCTTAGTCCTCTCAGTTTATTCCCAGGGACAATGAGGTAGGAATAGGAAACTATCTTATCTGAATTTACTTGGTGGTCTCCAGAGAACATTTCCCTCCAAAATCCAAGAAAAATTAAATCGAAGGACTGCAGAGATCACTAAAAGGGCATCGCCCTTCTCTTGCTCAGACCATATCAACAAAAGCAAGAGTCTTGAAGAAAATTCATCCAACCACATCGTTCAAGGTGGTGTAGGAGATGTAGAGGTTGCTGGTTTGTTGGTCCAAACAGTCTGAGCTGGAGAGGGAAGGTAGGAGCAAGGCACTTATGTCCATGGAAAAGATGGTGTTTGTGGACAGGGCAGAACTTGGTCTGTGACAATTCCCCCCTCCTGACCTTCCCCCTCCCACCATAGGAAACTGTTAAACGTAGTTACCTACCTACACAGGATTAGCAGCTACCTGAACCATAGCTCTCAAAATCATTGTTAAGCTGAGAAATCTCTCCTGATAATTTGTTTAATTTTATTCTATCTGAAAAATTGAAAAAATAAATCATTCCATCTGAAAACTAATTTTAAAATTCACTTCCCTTAACCATGTCTAAATTAGAGACGCTTACTCCATGTTACCTCATTTCATAACAAACTATTCTTTGGGTGACTTTTACTATATATTTTAGATTCTTTAAATGTAGAACACTTTGCTTACAGGATATCTAGTTTGATTTAACAGTTTTAGACCCTACTTCTTATTTGAGGAATTACAGTGGACTTCTCTTTCAGTATGAATTGAATGCAGTTCTGTAATGAAAGTACTGATTTTTCTGTTGTCTATAGTAATTTCTATACTGTTATTGGATTTTCTTTTCTTCTTCTTTTTAGGTTTGCAATAAGGAATAGCAAAAGTCTAAGTCAAAATTATAAGCTCTTTTGCTTTCATATAAATTTTAAGTTCTAAAACAGAAATCAGGAACATGTACCAATATGTGCTGACTAAAACTTCATAATCTCAATTATGTTTCTTTAAGAGAGTGAGCCTAGGTTCACTTTGTGACAGATTTCAATTTATTAGTCTATCAAATCTCTTATTTTAAGAAACTTCAATTATACTGTCCAATAATTTTTGTCAAAAAGATTTGTTGTGATTTTTTTAAATTATTTCCTTTAGTAAAAGTAAATACTGATTAAATTTTCTGTACTTCATACTCCTATTTTTCTATATTAGTCCTTCAAATATATTTAGCAGAAATATGTTGTGTGGGATTCATCTCACACGTGTGTCTTCTACATCTTAAAGGACCACTTTACTTTTGCTTTACACTTAGAGAAGATTTATCTTATTAGGAAAAACTTAAGTCCTTAATGATTAATTGAACAACAAAAATGTCTATTATTTCTGAATCCCACATATTACAGTCCTGATTTCACAAATATGGTGACTACATGTTATGATTTTACAGTGCTCAGAGTAGAAATCTTAAACTTGGTCTCCAGATTGTTATGTAAAAACACTGTTATTCCTCTCTCCTGTAACTCTGACAATATATCTCTGGTAATGCTATCATCAGCCCCTATATATCCTGCTTTCACAAACGTATCAATTTCATCTGAATCCTCACAAAAATTTGTGCAGATATCTTCCACAATGAGTTTGTTGGAGGCATATAATTGTATGTATAGACAAAGTATTTGCAGATCACAGGATAGGAATCTCAAAAGCAGAGCAGCAATCAAAGAAAAAGATTAAGACTGGGAAAATTACAAAACAAGTACATGCAAGATAGAAAGACTGTGAAAGAATGGAATTCTTCTTATAATACTTACACATCAGTTACTGCAATGATTTCCAGTTGATAAGAAAAAAAAAAATCTCATTACATAAACGGACTGTGAAAGAAGAGAGAAAAGAAATTGTGAAGACTGCTTTCCCATATGAGAATTGTAAGGGGAATATCTATTGAATTTGGTAAGTGGAACATCCTAGTAACTATAGTACTAATACTAGATACCTTACAAGCTTGTGTGTCATCATTTCTACCTCTCTCTATCGGTATTAGATTGCCCGTTAAGAAAAGGCTAAAAATTAGCCGTTTTATGTAAGAACTATGAAGCTTTGAGATCAGGAAATTTTTTTGGTGTAATCCTGCTAAAGTAAGACTTTTCTGAAAGTTATTTCTTGTAGTATCCCTGCTTTTTTAAGTATAATTAAACTTGAAATATCCAAACCTCTCAATAGTTAAGGCATTAATCATCAAGAAAGCTGTAAAAAAATGAGGCTGAAACTTCTGAAGGGACATTAGCCCCTTAGCTACTATTTCCCTGTAACAGTAATTAATTATTTACATATTTTCAGACACTTTGTGTATAATAAAGATTCCACAGTTTACTACTGTAAAACTGTTTATTTAATTTGAAGTTATTTTCCATCATTACAAAGCCTACCTGGGGAATCAGATCCTTTATTTTAAAAAGTGGGGATTCTATTAACTGAGCTGTCAATATCTTAATAAGCCATTTTATTTGAAAAATTCTTACACGGATCTAAAGGAGTTCAAATGCAAAACCCTTAGCAATGCATAAAGGAGTTCAAAATGTAGTCTCTAGCAATGCATAAAGTTCTTACAGTTTCATTGCTATTATTGGTTTCTGATAGAGATTTGAAGGTATTTTTATTCCTTATCTGTAGTTGAATTATCTTCCCATGATTCCAAGAATAGCTGAGGTTATAAGGGATGCCTGAAGAGTTATCTTGTCCAATCCTCTTCATGACATAGAAAAATTTTCTGTGTTGTTGAGCGCCGTGCTTTTTGGAGACTCAATGAATCCAATTCAATTGACTGGTTGCCTTGGAAATGGAATATGTGTGATTAATATGGCTAAGAAAAACACAGAAGAAAAAAGACTAAAATGTGGAAATGCAATCTAAATATGAAACTCCACTATATTAGACAAGCACCTTCATAGATATAGTATCATAGAATATGTATGTCATTAATGAAGATATTAAACAACACTGGTCCTGTGGGACTCCTGAGGGACACCACTTGTCAATGATATCCATTGGGACAATGAGCCATTGACCACTACCCTCTGGATGTGACTATTCAACCAATTCCTAACCCATCAAACAATCCACCCCAAAATCCTTTTTTCTCCAATTTTGAGAGAAGGATGTTGTGGGAAACAGTGTCAAACGCCTTACAGAAGTCCTGATAAAGGCCATCTGTAGCCCATCACTTGTCCACTTGATAGAGTTACTCTGTTGTGGGAGGACATTGGGTTGGTGAGACAGAGCTTGTCCTTGGTGAAGCCATGCTGGCTGTCCCAGATCACCTCCCTGTCTTCCATGTGTCTTAGCACAGCTTCTAGGAGAATCTGTTCCTTGATCTTCCCAGGCACAGAGATGAGTCTGACAGGTTGTTAGCTCCCAGGGTTCTCCTTTCTTCTATTTTATAGATGGCATTGGGAACTTCACCTGAATGCCTTGGCTTTTCAAACAGCATGGAGAATGGCTTTGCAAATACATCAGAGGGGTATGTTTGACCTTCTTTGACCTTCCTCTTCTGGCTGACATACCTACAGAACCCCTTGTTAATTTTTGCATCCCTTGCCAAGTTTAGCTCCAGCTTCTCCTTAATCTTCCTTCCTTCCTTCCTTGAGACCATCTTGGGAACTACAGAAAGGTAAGCCTCACCTCTGTCTGGGAAGATCATGGAGCAGACCCTCCTGGAAGATATGCTAAGACACATAAAAGGAGATGTTCTGAGGCAGTCAGCATAGCTCTGCTAAGGGCAAGTTGTTTCTGACCAAACTGGTGGCCTTCCATGATGGAGTGACTGCAACTGTTGCCAAGGTAAGACTGACTGATGTCATCTAACTCAGCTTCTGTAAGGCTTTCAACATGGTCCGAGATTACATCCTTATCTCCAAATTGGAGAGAGATGAATGTGAAGTGTGGACTAGCTGTTCAAGAAGGAACTGGCTGGCTGGATGCAGCCAGACAGTGGTGGTCAGTGACTCTGTGTCCAGGTGGAGACCGGTAAAAAGCGGTGTCCCTCAGGGCTTTGTCTTGGGATTGTTCTCTTGAACATCTTTATCAATGACATAGAGAGGTCAAGTGCCACCTCAGTAAGTTTGCAGATGACATGGAGCTGAGTGTTGCAGTTGACACAACAGAAGGAAGGGATGAGATCCAGAGTTCCAGAGAAACCTGGAGAACTTTGGGATGTAGGCCCACAAGAACCACGGTGTTTTTTGGTTTTTTTGTTTTTCCTTGTGTGATTGTCTGTTTTTCTTTAAACCACATGCCAATTTTAATAAATAAATAATGAAAAAGTAAACATATTATACAAATGATGCTTTGGCTAATCATAGGCTTAAGTGCCACTTTTTACATCTTTTAATTTTAAATTATTTAAATTCTAATGCCAGCTGCTGTTGTCATAATTAGATTGAATTTTGAAATGTCACTACTTCCACAGTCAATTTTCACTACCCTTACTCCATAGATCAATTCACAAGGAGCACGGAGGGTAGCAGAAGAAAAACCCTGGTTTGCTTCAAAAGAAGCCAATTAACAAATCTCATTTAGTGTTAATTGCAACAGCAGTTCTCATCATAGTTTAATCAACACCTTGCTAAAGCAAGCTAAAAGAGAGAAAAAGACAGACATTGATTTCATGCACAGCCAGAACTGTATTGACACATTTCAAACACTGAACATCTCACATTCCCAGCAGACTGGAGTAGTTACTTTCCATACAAATTGTTCTACAAAACTCAGAGGCTTTAGACTTAAGAAAATAAAGACAAATTTGATACATATCCTCTCAAGACACTGAGGAACAAAGATGTATCTTGTGTTGAATTCCTTCCAATGGCAAATTTTTAGAACCTATTCCACTGTCTTAGCTATAAATCTTGACCTTATGTACAGGTTCATTCTATGTCTCAAAGTCAAGTCAGGTAATCACATATTTCTGCGTGTTAATATTGGCCTCTACAATCTGTAAACATAAAAAAAGCCAAGCAAAAAGTTCATTATGTATGAGTGCATCCCTGTTTAAAATGTGTTGTTAATTTGCAAGTGTGGCTGCCATTCAGACTAAAAAAGCTGCAGTTCACAAGACATCTGAGTTCCTCCAAGGCAGAAGTTTTCACATTTCACAAAAGCATTAGTCACTTTATTGTGATTCTATGAAGCTCTGAAATACTGCTTTGTGTGTTGGGCTTAAAACTGTAAGGCAACTTTATTTTTTTTTTTTTCCCTTAAAGGGTGGAAATAGGCATTGATGGTAAAACACATATGTGACAACAACGACATGTCTTAGCAACGTGTAATAAAAGCTGATACAACTTTTCCACTTGTTAAAATGCCTTCCTTCAGAGGAGCATGGTGATGTTTTTCAAATAACACCTGCATTAAAATATTAAATTCTTTAACAGGATATGTTTAACTGGATTTAATTTCCTGTCCCTCTGAAGTGTGTGAGTCTTTGTGACAATTGGAAAAGTCAAGAAAATTGAGGAAGACCTGATGTAATTTAGATATATAAACATCCATTTCAAAAGTTTTCAAGCAGAACAGCTGCATTCTAACCTGTCCTCCATTCAATCCAAACCCATTTTAATTGTGATTGGACTTTTAACAAGAAAATATAAAATTTGCCATTAAAATTAACTTCAGGATGGAAAGACACAAGATGTGCAGTAATGAAAATGTTGATATAATGTTTATAGTTATAAGATATTTCCACGAGTTAAATCAAGATACAAAATGCAGGGTAGATTTAACCTAAAATCTAGTTTACCAATGCTGTTCACAACTGAGCCAGAACATATTTATAATCCTTGAAATTGGTAAAATGTTATTTTACCCCTGAGTTTGGAGGAGTTAGAGACACAGCCAGAGAGTGGTTTTTAACTTCCCGTCCAACATGCTCTTCCTTAAAATTGCCTAGTTTTTCTAAAACTTACTGTACAAAAAATATTTTTCCACAGTTCAGTGGCCATTTTTTAACATTTAAATTATGTGAAGTATCTAAAATTTTGATGATTGAAATAATATGAGGGTAGGGGGAGGTGGGGTTTTTTTTGTTCGGTTCATTGTTTGGTTGTTGGTTTGGTTTTGTTTCCTTCACATCTGGATGTTTTAAATGCTTCTTCTTAGAACATTTGTCTCTTTATTTTAGATCACTTAGTGAAATCCAAAAGATCAATATAGTTTCTTGTGGAAGAATAATTTACCAGAAGAGACAAATAAGTCTGTCGTGTCATAGTTATCGTGATATGGATCAGAATAATATGACAAACTAATCAAAAGCTGTATCTAGTTAAAAGAGCCAGTCACATGAATACATATATATGACCATTGTCTTTGCATTCAGTTTGAGATTCAGCCTCACACGGCCCTGCTTTTCTGCTTCTGAGAAATCCAAAGCTACTGCAACGTGCCTTTTTCTGATCAATCTGCTCAGTTCAGCAACCTCTTACTTCATCCAGAGAATCTTTCTTGTTACAGGATGTTCCTGTCCTTTTATTCTGCTTCACCAAGAAAAGAAATTTGCCAGGACTTGGACTGAAGACCCCCTGTTGGGCCTCTCCAGGGGGTACCTTTGCCTTTCAGAACCGGAAGCTGACAAAATTTGAATACTTGAAATGTTCTTTAGGGATGCCTTTTCCTTTTTCTATCTACCAACACTACCTACTGGCTGTTGGGTTTGTTTGCTTTGCTTTTGGGGCTTTTTTCAGCTATGAGCTATACATAAAACCTTATGTAAAACTAAACACATAGGGTTTCTTTCTACGTCAAATCAGTGGTTAATTCATACAAACTCATTTCACTCTTTGTGTCTGTGCATTTCTTTCCTAGTCATTTTATTGCATATTGAAGCTGGGGGCAAAATCTTGTAAGATAAAGAGAATTTATCTCCCCTTTCTCTTTTGGTAGCCCCAGCTGCATCCCAAGAACCTCAGTACCACAAACAGCACACAATGCCGGGCCAAACTGCCCTTCTGATCATCATGTATCCACTTCTAGGTGGAACAGCACCTAGAAAATAGTGAAAATCTAGAAAATAAAAATGCGAAAGATTCTTTTTTTTTTGTGAAGCAGTACTAAATTCTTATTTGATCCTGTCCAAAAGAAAAAAAAAAAAAGAAGCAGCATTTGGCCAGTTACCTGCTTTTCCTTACCAATGTGAAATCTTTGACGAGATCTGTGTTTGAACAGATCTGTGGAGCTTACTCCTATAATTGCCTGTAGAAAATTTATGCAAACCTGAAATTCAGGGACTTAGCAGTAGTTTATGCTGATCAGCAGAATTATTTCCTGACATTGTGGAAAGTAACATGGCATGTCAGCACTTTTAAAGAAATGCTGAAGACCATTTTTTGTTTATCAAACTGCATAATTAACAATTTGTGTCCATTGGTGCATCACTGTGAAGGAAAACTCAAATTACATGGACATGCTGCTGTGAATTGATATAAAAAGACTGCAGTGAAAGTGTTTGTGGATTCTTTTAACAGAGGTAGTCTAGAATAGGGATACAGGTAATTTAGAAAATGTTAACATAGTGTGGTGCTAAAGTATTTTCTGGATATCTGATATATAAAACCACCTTGTTTATAAATTTCATCACAATAAAAACATTACCTTGAAGAATTTTTCCAACAGATCAGTTAATTTTTGAAAGATGAAGCTGATACCTTTATTTTAATACTACTCAGTCAAGTCATGTTTTCTAGTAGGCCATCCAGTAATATGAAAAACTAACAAGGTGTTTATCTTGCAGCTCAATGGGAAAATAATGCCAATAGATATTGCAAAGATTCAAACAGAGAAGCCAACAAAGCTTGAAGTTCTAATTGAAATTTGGAAATAACTTGCATCAATTTATATATTTTTTCTTAGAACACAGCTTCTAGAAGTGTAGATAATTGCATTTATCAAGAGCTTGAGCTCTAATGATGCTTATACCAACATAATTTTAACCTAAGTCTTTTGCTGCATTCAAGATGATTTACTACTGTTTAAATCAGTAAATAAATTTCATGGGGCTAGGGAAATCCCAGCAACTACTACCTTCGTTCTCTCTGTATCTTGAAATGAATTTTGTACCTCATGGACCATTGTCCAGTTCTTTTTGTTCCTGTGATATTTTTTGGGATCCCCTTTAGGTCTTTTCCTTATTGTCTCCATGCACATATTCTTCTGAGGTTGGCATTTTGTTCTAGTTTCCATTTATGCAGGAAAGTTTGCCTGTGTCTTGCAGCCCCATGCTAAGCCCAAAGTCTGATACAGTAATCCTATCGTCATTTTGGGCTGGCCTTTGGTAAAGGGGCCTCTCAGTTTAGCTGTCAGGGTTTGGGTCTACTGGTTCAGCTTTGCACGTGACAGGATTTATACTGAGGACCCCCTGTTGGGCCTCTCTAGGGGGTACCTTTGCCTTTCAGAACCTGAACCCAACAAAATTTGAATACCCAAAACACTCCTTAGTGGTGGCCGTTTCCTTTGTCTCTCTATCACCACTACCTAGTGGGGGTTGGGTTTGTTTGCGTTGCTCTTGGGGCTTTTTTCAGCTATGAGTTACTCATAAAATCTTATGTACAACTGAGGGTGAGTGTGTAACTGAACAAAAGCCATCAATTTAACAATTTTGTAAAACTACTTCACTAGAAAATAATTTGATAGGATTTGCTGGCAATTTATAAGGTTGACTGAAAAGGTATTACTAAGAAACCAATGAAGTGGCAAATTACTCGTACGCTTGAAAAAAGAGAAAAATAATAGTCCATCTATGTTATCAATATTTTTTCAGTTGAAGGTAGTGTTATAGCGTATGACAATAGAAGAGTCCTTATGATCCTTAATCTATGAAAAATATATGCACTTGAGTTCAATGTATCATAGTATATTTTATCTATTATAGAACTAATCAAAGGACCAGCTTCTACTCTCGCTGTTCTACATCATTTGAGTAATCACTGAAAATTACCATTCTTCTCTCTGTAGGAACTGAGATAAACATTCAGGTTCAAAGGTATTTAGAAATATTAAAATAGTCTTGTGTTTGCCCTAAGTAACCCCATGAAGATGCAGGTACAGGCATAATTACACACTTATAATTCAGTATCTAGCTGACAACTGTTCTGAAGCAGAATGTGTTACTACTCCTCTGTGGTGTTCTACATATTTTATTTTTTTTCCTGAAAAATTGGAACCACTGAGCTGCATGACATGCTGAAAACTACATAAGGTTATAGCCATGGTTACAACCACAGTTGTAGAAATTCAGGACTTTTACCCAACAAGGGTCTGTTATACCTAAAAGAGAAGTTATCTGGAATTTGGAGGTTTTTGTTTAAATTCCACTGTAAATAATACATATACTAAAACTCTCAACCAAATTCTTTAATTTCTGAATTTAGATCACATTGTTTCACTTCAGAATTTTGATGACTCCTGTGGGCTTCAAGAACTGAACTTCAAGAAACCCAAATATAATTTCTTTTAGTATTTTAGAAGTTATGTTACATAGTATATACAGAGTAGGGAAACTTTGGCACCATTCCTCCAACAAGAAATTTAGATGGACATCACCTCAACCTTTTTTTTTTTTAATCAACTGAAGGAAATGGGTAATTTTAGGGTATGTCACCTCATCCTCAGTTAGAAATCAAGTTCATCAGGTCTGATCATCTACACCTCAAAGTGTCAGTTTCCTCCATTGACTGTAAAGGCATTTAAGATGAAAAGTTCAAATATAGACAACTAAATCCAATTTCTGTCATGAAGTAAAATGACCTCCATGAAAGTGTACTGCTTAAGGCACGTGCTGAATGCATTGACTGAGTTCTGGAGAGAAAATATTTGTAAGTGCTATTTTTTATTAAGATAAAGGTAGACAAATTGTTTTTGTGTCCCACTTATTTGGCAGTAGGTCAGTAGGGGAAAGGGATTCAATTCACTTTGCAGCTTATGGTCAAACCCATTTGTTCCTACTCACTGGGCGATATTATAGTCAACTTATTCAGGAGCTAAGCATACTTTAGGCAAAAAAGAAAAACAGTTATAAGAAATATGATGCTGTAGTTTAAGTGGTAGGACATTCTTTTAGCAGGCAGATGCTTAGCCAAATGTTCTAATAAATTTTTAGTATTAAAGAGTCAGAACTATTATGCTTTGTTTGGCTGGTCTGCAAAAGTAAAACTAGACAGTGCCAAAAGTCAGGTGTGAAAACCAGTTATTTAAAAAACAAATATTTATTTTTTTATGAAGATACATACATATGTGAAAAAGAGTTATTCAACTTTGTTGGACTTAGGCTATACTAAACCTATCCTAAACAAGTATCTAGAAAGACTTAAAGATAAACATAATATCAAATATTCTTAGGGACTACAGAAATAATCAAGTAATACATAAGCTAACCAAATTTTAGAATTGGCACCAAAAATTGCTCCCATATCTGATTCTTGGCACTAGTCAGATGAACATAGTGGGAGTACATTGTCGACACTTGTCTGTTATGTAGCCCAAAAACATAATTAAGGAAGTGAAGATTTAAGCCAGAGGACTGCATTAGAAGAGTGATGGGTACATTCTCAGGTTTTTGGACTGACAGGTCAGATATCCAGGTACATACTCTTTCAATTTTTATGAACAGAAACCCAAGCAGATTATTCACAGGTAGACAGTTTCAGATAGATCGGAGGAAAAAGTAAGGAATCTAAGAAATGCTGATCTTCAAACACAAAGGAAATAATTCTCCTTTATTTATATCATTTATTTAAATAGGCAATTGCAAGAATATGGGAATACTGATAAAAATTATGGAGAATATGTGAAATAGATTATTTCTTCTGAAGTAAAATGGTGCTTGGGAGAAACAAACCACTCTGACTTGCTAGGAAATATCTTAAAGTGAATATGCAGACTGCACACCCAGCAGATCTGCTTCCCCTTTTTATAGAATTTTAAAAATGCTAAAGGATTGCTAAAATAGCTTTTCAATCCGTCTGTATGATGATAGGGAACAGAATTCATAGACAGTAGAGTTCTCAGAAATCCAAACCAGCCAGTTTCTGAGGTGTTGTACGTATAATATATGGACTAACAAGGTCTGCCTGCAAAGCAATCTAGTTAAACTAAACTGCAGATGGGTTTGTACAGCCAATAGGTTTCACTTTTTCCTAGAAACAGTCGACATGAATGTGGATCATGGTTAGTTACTCGACATTTTCTAACTGAGCATATCAAAACTCAGACAGGGAGGCAGATAACCCATAATCCTTCCTTTTATGACTCCATCACAGAAAGGTATGACTATGATATTGCCTGAAATGAATACCTTAGTTACTGAGGCACTCTGCAAGTTAGAGTTCTGTGACCATTTACTCTCCAAATGAGAACATAAAACTCTAGCTTTCAAAACCTAGAGCAAGTGGGTTGTTTATAAGACTACTGCATAAAGATTTTCTATAGGGTCATAACAGCAAGCAGGTGATGTTATTTATGATCAGAGTTACTAAGTCTTGAAATATTTTAGGCAGTGCTGTCTGATGTTAGGATACAATGTGAGAAGCAAGCCTATATATCTAGGATATCTTATTACATCCATGTTTGATGGAAAATTTGGGAGTTCGAACAAATACAGATCACTAAGTGAAAGAAAGTGAGTGGTCTGAATTTTTGTCTGAAAAAAAAAAGGTTTTTTGGAGGAATTTATGCAAATGACTCTGACCTTTTTTTAAGAAAATTTTAGTAAAATAAAAGGATTGTAGAGAGTTGTCAATGCCATAACTCTGTTTTAGTTTTCTAGGATTACAAGTACAAAGGCTATTGACTGAAAATACATGCTGCATTGTTACCAGGGAGTTTAACACGTTTCAGTAGTATTGACCCTGTCATATAATTAAAATTTCAAATGTCAGTGTGATTGCAGTTACATGCCTGATCATATTCACCAAAGGTGTCAGACTTCAGGCTTATTAGATACTTTAACTAACAGTGGACATGGAAAGTCACACACATACAAAAAGTACTTTAAGAAAATCACTGTCATTAAAAAGCTTGTTTATTTAAAAAAGTAGTTTCAGCAACATATTATTCAGAGTTAAAGTCAAAACATACAGAAGCTGGGAAACACAAAAAAAAAAATTATGTATGATAATTTTTTACATATATTGGTCCCTGTGCACTGTGGCAGGATTGGAAGTGAGGTCAGGGAAGAGCAGAGCTTCTAAACACACTTGCTATCTTAATCCAATTGCTGCTAGGATGATAATCCCTCTACTTCAAAAGTGGCATCTGTCTGTCCCTTATGGTTATGTGCCATACATCCCTCCTACTCGAGTTCCTACATTTTGTCAGATTTTGCTTTGAAATTGAGTTTGATGTTACACAAGCTACATCAACTTCTGCTTTTCTTAACTCTTTATTTTGTACTCAGACCTGAAAAACTTTTAGTTTGAGCAGGTGAAGAAAAAGTTCAGGATCCTTCATGCTGGCAAGATTTAGAAGTAAATAGCACAGGTTCAAAGACAGGCAAAGACAGGCAATGAGCAGCATGGAAAATTTTCATGAAATTTATTCCAAGAGAATGGAATCCTGGTAGGTATCCATATGTCTCATCTGCCTGTTACCCCAAAGATTTCACAGAAATAAAGTGAGAAATATACTGTGATACCTTTTGAGGAGAGAAAGGTTCGTTTTATGAAATATCGCTGTAAACCTTCAGATTAAATCTTGACCTACTGCTGCTTTCCTCTATAAAGAAATGACAGCCTAAAGTAAGTAGTTGTTGAAGTATGTTTTTCCCATTTCTCTCTTCTATTTCCCATTGCAATTCCCATTTTTACAGTTCTTCAAAATAAGCACAGCATGTCATTCCTTCATAGATTAGAAGAGACACACTGCATCCTTACTGCTGTTATGCTTTACAAGTTCTAACACTTAAGTCCTTCACTATTCTCATTCCCTTAAAAAAACAGCAACTAAGAGCCCTAAAAACTGTTATCAGTGAGGAAGGTTACTGATATTATCAGTGAGATTTCATTGCGCTGGTGATTTTTTGACTTGACTGCTACTTTCTAATTGGAAACTGCCATAGGAGATTCTGAATGTATTTGAGCAACAGGAAATCTTTCACTGATTTCAGCAATGTATTTTTTAAGAGAGAATACCAAAAGCACTATTTAAAGAGGATTTTTAGTGGATCTCCATTTTAAAAATAGCGGGAATAATTCTAAGTTTTTTCAAAAGTTTCAAAAATATGAACAAAAACTAAAGAAGTCCTCGAACATACATAATTTTTCTACAATTTATTATGAATTATTACAATTTCTACAATTTATTATGAATGAGACAAATTAATAAGTAATTTATAAAATAATACATGACCTCTTAAACAGAATTCACAGAAATTAAAGTAGATTATTAGCATTCGATAACCCAACACTACTACTTCTAAGGTACATTTTGTGTCTTCAATACTAAGTATTAAAAATACTAGGTTATATTTTGAGTATTTTAGTGTAATTAATATATAGTATAAATGTGAAAAATACAATTGATGTTAAATCTGTCAATTTAACTATATTGCATGTCCAGTAGAGAACAAACAAAATTTTGTACACAGGTAAATGATAAATAAAAATCAGGACTGTATTTCTACATTATGTAAATCACCACTTTTTTTTTTTTTAAGAAAGGTGTTTATTTACCATATGGTAAAGGCTAAGAGATGGGATTTATAAATTTTGAAGATATAAAAAACTTCCTCACTTTCTTTTTTTATTTTAATAATTAACTTTTCCATATTGAAATATCCTCATCATACCTTCCTTTAACTAGGAAATTAGAAGGACAGACAGGGACAAATATAAGAACTGAAGAATTTAAGAAAAACAATGAGCACAAATCAGATAGCAAAGAGGCTCATGAGGACATGATTAGCAGAAAAAAGCCTGTTAGAGGGAATAGAGGAACAGTAAGGAAGAAATGAGGGAAAGTGGGAATAAAAGACACAAGTTTCAGAAAAGTGAAGAGAAACAAAAAATAGACAAAAATCTTTAAAATTAGGATAACTCATGAGGAAATTAAAAATAAATACAAACCATTTTTAAGTAAATATAGGAACTATGAAAAAATGATACAGAGGATAAAAATAGAGCACAAATAGAATAAGATATCAGATCGGGAAGAAGCAAGCTTTAAGAAAGGCAAGCTAGTGATATGGTAATGCTATGCAAAGGATATGATGACATCTTTCTGTGCTGCAGGAGATCAAAAAGAGCTACTGGAGTCTTCGTCCAGCATCTATAGGAGACTTTGGCATACACATTTAAAATTCAGTTTTAAACCTAAAATGAGAGTTCTGAAATTGTAACCATGCAGATTTCTTGTGTGTTACAAAGAAAAGGACAAATTGAACATAGATTATGGTTTATGAAACACAATTATATGTTTTTAATTCAAACCCCATTTTGCCCTCCCTCTTCAATGGCATTTTTTTTTTTCATTCAGTACTGCTTTTACCATAATCATCTTGAGTTGTTCAGCACTGTAACTTTTCCTCAATATGCTTTTACAGCCCTTCCTTGGGTAAAAATAAAAAAAAAAAATGAAGAGCGGAAATAGTAACTTTCTAATATTTTTCTTTCCTCTACTATGCAGCTTCTTTCCTCTACATTTGCAAGGCAAAGATCTACATTTTCTTCAGATGGGAAAAAAAGAAAATTTACCAGTCTTCCAAGATAGATCCAGAGCACCAGGCAAGAGAGAATTCTCAGTATAAGTGTTCTCAATGGCCACACCCATCAAAACTGGGTTATGGTATATTCAGGATTGCAGTAGCCTGTGTCATCTCAGAGTAACTGGTACTGCAAAGGCTGCCATCACACCTTTTAGGTTCTGGAGCCTCTTGGGACATACACTCAATCTCTGCTTGGTTCAAATTTCTTGATCTATACTATGACCAGAAACTTGGTTTTAAACAGTCAATGTCCCAGTAATGTCAGTATCTGATCTTCTACCCAAGTCTTTTTTTGTCAGTATTATAACCGAATGAAGGAGGGGAGAAGCTTTATATAGTCTCACCAGGGAGATGGAGGTTAACATACCACAGCTTCTGTACGCCCACGACATTCACAAGAGGGTGATCAACCAAGACAGAACTCACTAGAGCATACATGCAAGACCGCAACAGGGTAAATAGTAGATTGGGGACCAAAGTGTGACCAGAATTCTAAGACGTCTTGTAAATATATCCAGTGCATAAAACTGAACTCTAGTTTTGGATGGGACTACATGAGAGATTTCAGTTTTGAGCCAGAAGTTTAGTAGTTTCATTTTCTCTTTAAAAGAAACTGAATAACAGTAAATAAAAGCCAAAGACCATGCCCAAAATCTGTACCAAAACTTCCAAAAACCCCCAAACAAACAAACTTAACAGAAAACCATACAGATCCATGCAACCACCATGGCTCATTTTTACTGTCTATGGAAAAGCAGTAGGATTTTTCAAATGTTTTTTCTACCATTAGATCTGAATGCTATTGGTTTTTGTAGAAATATTGTGTACTAAATGTTAGAATGATAGAAATGTGCTGTTTGCTGATTTTGCCAACAAGCTTGACAATAAATACCAGCAGTGAAGGTTATGTGTTCAGACACCTGTCCACCCTCACCTGGGACAGACTGCTAATTTGTTTATCGTAGGTCATCAAACCACCTTCAGGCAGCAACAGATTTTTGTTTGCAGTTGAGTGTAGTCTGTGCAGATAGGAGAGGGAAGGGAGAATACTTTTTATGGCAAAAATGTATTACTGGTATCACTAATCAAAGACAGAAGATATAAACGTTGTTTTAGGGCTCTTGCCTGTCAGTTTCATGAAACTGAATTACTTATCTTCGTTTATATGACCTAGATTATATTTTGCATTTCAACACTAACCCAATTTTTTGCATTTCAGCTACCATAATAAGAGTGTTTCCAGCTGGGCTCTGTCAGCCTCTGTTCCACCATAAATCATATCTGCCTTCTCATTCAAAGGTGCTAACTGATGAGGCAGAAATAACACAATCTCAGCTGGCTTTGTGGCCTACTTACAGCACAGCTACAGCAGGAATGCAGATTTCCTCTCTGATCTTTTGGATAAAGCCATTGAAAAAGTTATATCCCTTTCAACTTACTGTTTTGGAACTCCTCCAACTCCTGTGACTATTCTTTTAACTGAGTACAGAAAAAATGCTTACACTGCAAATGGTCAACAAGGTCTTAGCAATACTGGAAATTGCCATAGCCATGAAGGACTAATATACAAGTCAAAAAGAGTTCACTGTTCAACTGAACTGCTTGTTATTTGGGTTAATATTGAAAAACAAGATACTAAGTTATGAGGCTAAACCTAATGTCTCAATATTATGCTTTATAATTAAACACCAGGATTTAGGTTTTAGGTTTTAACTACAAAAGATTGAAATTAAATCTGAAGAGGTGAAAACATAAAATCACTGCATACTTGTCTGCTGTAGGACTGATCAGTACAGTACCTGTGCTCCTGTGTTTTATAATTGTGTCTCTCTGGTAATGAAGAAGGTAAAGTAAAAGCATGGAAGTTTCTTCCTACTTCTAAGCTTCAAGTTTGTATACATCTTGCCTTTAGTCTCTTACATTTTGAGCTAGTAAATGTTACTACATTTCCTACAATCCTTAATTTCTCTTTCTTAGTCTATTTTTACAGAGAAGGTATTTAAAGGGATTTCCTTTTGGTTTTTGTTCTCTTTTTTTTTTGTGTGGAGAAAAAGCTATTTTTAATGTAAAATGAAGGATTGGTTAGATAGAAAGATGCACAGGAGTACAAACAGTTACAGTCATAGACATATATATGAAATGCATAGTATACTATTCATGTATATGATAATGAGGTTATAAACATGAAATATGTATATATGATTTTTAAACTACACAAATTCTTTACACCCTACTGTTTATTCTTTGAGAAGAACACTCATGAAATGACTTATTATCATGTATATATAGATTTATAACCCACAAACTGTGATTCTACAGGGAAGGAAAAGAGAAAAAAAGTTGATGAAGTGGTAGGACTGTTGGATTCCATACTTACTAAGATTTTATGTCAAGTTAATTCTTTTTCTGAATTTCTCTTTTCCCTTAGTAACTTAAAACTCAACTGATTGACTCAAGGGGTTGATCTTCACAAAGATAATTAGCAAAAGAAAAATCCTATGTCTACAATGACTAGAAGATGACTGTTGTGATTATGGAAAAGCAACTAACGTCTATTGGATATCCAAGCCATAAAATATGTTCAGTAGAGCTGGTCAAAAACTATTATTATTGCATAAGGACTTAGGAAGACCTCAGCTGGAACACTACCTGCAGTTTTGATTGTTTCTGATAGGAAGATCAATGAAGACTTGAACAAATGTAGAGAAAGGCTGTTAGTGGGGTCAAAATCATGGACAGCCTTGTGTTTCAGAGGAGGTGCTAAAAATTGGCTTGTTCAGTCCAGAAAAATGAAAACTCCAATAGGATATGACTGTTCAGTATGAAAAGATATTTGAAATAATATCAGAGAGGGGAAAAAACTGTTTGAGCTAGAAGACAATGCTGACACACGATCAAATGCCACAAATTATCCATTAATACATTTTTACCCTTGATGACAATCACTCTCATTTCCTGTTTTGTTCTTGATTTACTTCACCCTTTTTATCACTTTGAGTTCCTTCTAAGCATTCCAGAGAGGAAGAAGCAGGACTTTTGCTTCCAGCCATGTGTGATGATATGTGGAGTGGAATTCATACTGCCAAGTATGAATTTTAAATAGAAATTATATGGAATTGCTTGTCATACTCTTTTCAGAGCGCCTAAATTAGTATGCTGGAAATTAGTTTGTTAAACTGGGCCACATCTAAACCTCATAATTCTTGTTTGTATTTTGTACAGCTTCCCTTGATACCTGCATGAGAGCTAAGCATAAAGTTTTGCATACCATTGAGTTGCTCTGCTATCAGTGAAATTCTGATCTTACTAGTCAAACCAAAAAACCTGCAGAGGATATGCCAAGTGTATCTCATTGAAAATACAGTAGTTGTAGAGTTTTCCCTGATTTCCCAGTGTAAATTTTCTACTGATTGCTTTTCAATGATTTTGGAATCCATAATTCCTAACAGCAATGTGAAAAATATCACATTGTCAATTTTAATTAATGGAAGTATATTTTATTTTTAATAGAAAGCCTAGCCAGCAAGTTATATACCATATTTAAGTACAAAAGAAAAGAGGATGTTTCCAGTAGTGAAAAGAATTTTTTCTTATTCTCTATGGAGTTTCATTTGTGTTTTATTTTGATTTGGAGGGCTACCTGAGATAAGGACATAAATATGTTTATAGGCTGTAACATTGTTTATCATTTCCTTCTTCAGTAAAGCTTCAATAATGCATTTACACATATTACTGGGTCTGACTGGGATGGAGCTGATTGTCTTCATAGCCATATGCACGGTCCTGAGTTTCGGATGTGTGGCTAAAACAAGGTACCAGTATTTTGGCTGTTAGTGAATCCTGCTTTTACAGCATCATGGCTCTGTCTCCACCCTTCTCCTCCCCAGCAGGTAATTAGGCTGGGGTTGCACTAGAAATTGGAATGAGACTCATCCATGAAAGCTGACCCCAACTGAACAATGGGATATTCCATGCCATATGGCATCTTCCTTAGCAATAAAAGGGAAAGAGGAGAAAAAGGAGATGTTTGTAGTTATGGTATTTGTCTTCCCAAGTAACCATTTCATGTGCGGACGTCCTGCTGTCCAGAATTGGCTAATCACCTGTCTGCTGATTGTAAGTAGCAAATTTATTGCATTTTGCTTTGCTTCTGCGCACAGTTTTAGCCTCATTTATTTAGCTACTTTATCTCAATCCATAAGAATTCTCAACTGCATTCTACTATCTCCCCATATAAGATAGGGAAATGAGCTATCTGAAATAGCCAGAGGGAAAGTGAGAGGGAAGGGAGCTGGTTAAGGGACTGTGCTGATATTTGGCCATGGTCAGCTACCCTTTATAAGACAGTAAGACAAACTTCATCTTAAATGGCAAGGATAGGGTTTCAAAAAAACACAGGAAAATGGAAAGGACTGGATTGCAAACTACTGAGTGTACCTATAGAAGACAAGAAGGAAGGCTTCTTTAAACTCCTTTTTTTTTCTGTTTTGTTTTTTTGGGTTTTTTTGTTTTGTTTTCTTTTGCATGTAATATAGGTTACAAGAAATTTTCTTGCTTTCAACTGTAAAACACTTAGGTTACAACACTACTCCAACACAGGTAACAGTGACAATCATTTTGAGATTCCCTGTGGATGAAATTGTACCAATGACACAAACTTAAGAACAGAGAATACAGTAATGTACAAATCTATGGAAACCCTAATGTTTCCATACCATAATAGATAACTCTTGGTCTTTTTGACAATATTCGTATATGTCTCTGATTTCATCTTATTTTCACTTGTTTTTAGGGGTTCTCCAGAATAAACATCCTAGACTTTTGCTCAAAAATTACAACTAACAATACCAACAATTAAGAGACATATTTTATAACATCTTCTATGGAAGAAAAATGATAAATATCTAGACACGCACACACACAAACATATAGGAAGTCAATATATAGTCAAATGAAATGCTGTACTTCTGAGAAATTGTTGAAGAGGATGAATAAGTGATGTGTTAAGTCTCCTTTTGTTATAAAGAGCGATTCAAAAGTATAGGAAAAGAGGAATATCATTGTTTGGCCTGAAAAACTGAACTGGAACATCACCAAAATGCACACTAAGGTCATACAAATAAAAATGTCATGCACAGAGACATACGTGTAAAACACAAGAATATTGTTCAAGGGATTGATCATGATCCCATTTATAATGCCCAGGAGAATAGGAAAGCCTATTCAATGAACACAGGAAAAAATACCTGAAGAACATGCGAGTTAAATTTTTTTCAGAAAATAAAATCATGGAACATGCAGATGTTTCTGTTTGCTACAGAAATTTTGTTTTAATTTTAATTGTTGTCTTCTATATTTAGTATCTTAAATATAATTTTCTATCTAATTGCACTGTAGAAAGAAATAAGTATACTTATGATAATTTTATTACAGGCTATGTTTTATTTCAAGGGGAAAAAAAAGGAAATAATTGACCTAATGTAGTAAAGGATCTTACAGCAATGATAAGGAAAGAAGAGAGAGACTTTTGTGTTAACTAGTGTTTCAGTCAGTCAGAAAACGGTTCCATAAAATCAAGATAAAAAGAAAATTAACAGGAATGTACAGGATTGTATCTGAGATTTAACCATATAAGCATACCCATTTAAATGTTGCTATTTAACTATTTAAAAAATAAATAAAAAACAAACAAACCACATAGGAAACCACAGACCACCCACAATAATATAAACTCCTGCTTCTAGGAAGAATCTAACAATAGTTGCAGCAGCAGACTATCCTGTACCCCCCACTGGATTTTTCCATTAAATTTACTTTTTTCAAATTACTAAAGCTTAGACCTTGGAGCTTTTCCTTTTCTAGGATGCATATATACACAAAACAGATGCATATTATTGTCATCCACATCTATAATATGAAGAACACTGTGGAAGAAAGACGTGTTGGAAGCAAGCATGACAAATGCACCTGACAAATGACACACAGCATATTTTTATTTATAAAGAATGCTGTAATATGAATGAGCTAATGGACAAAAATGAAATTATTTAACTTAAATAATTCAGCTAGTCTGGGTGACTTTGTCTGAAATGAATTCAGTAGCAATTTTATGAGTAGCTCTGTTCTCTTCTGTAGAAAGATCACATTCTGCAGAATGTATATCCTGGTATATGCTTTAACCACAACTATAAAATCACCCCTCAACACCGTTTAGTGTGTTTGGTGTTGTTTTGGCTTGTTGGTTGCTTGGGTAGAGTTTTTTTTTATTGTTGTTTTGGTTTCACTTTACTTAGAACAGTCTTGCCAAACCCTGGAGCCTGCCCTTTTTACTTATTCTTCTCTTGTAGTTGAGCACTCAGTTTTCATATGACACATGGATAGATTGTATTAAATCTGAAAACGGTTAGTTTAAGTAAGCAGAAACACATTAACATTTGCCAAACTGTGACACATGCATTGGTGGAAAAGTTAAATATACATTAAGTGTTCATTCAATTCTACATATACACGCAAATTTTTATTTCATAATTGTAGAGTTCCTCCTCTACTTTCCCCTTCCTGCTAGCCTCCATCCCACAAAAATAAGAGATGACTATGGAGATGAAGAACACACTACTTTGATAGTTTTTTATCACAGTGTACCCAAATTCTCCTCTTCTTCTAGCTTTTTTTAATGAAAAATCTACTGCTCATGTCCTCAAATATTATAGGAGGTGTGTATGCAATTGTCCTCTAATCTATCACAGTCAAAAAGAAATGGGACAGCTTAAACAGTTTAGATAGTTGCTACCCTGACTGATTCCAATTGAAATTAATTCAGTTTTTCTCTGGGATGCCTAGAACAAGAAGTAGCCATAATGAGTAGTAGACAACTGGTGTGCCCTCTTCCATTTAGTGAAATGACCCAATTTCTGAATAAATAAAACAAAAAAATAAATAATAAAATAAAACAATAAAATGAAAGAAACCGAAAATACTCCCATGTAGTCCAAATTATCTCAATTGACTTTGTTCATGGGCTTAAGTCTAATTTGTTTCTGTGATCAGTGACTTCTGTTCATTTCTCAGCAAACACATGAAATCGTGATCTTTCAGTAACATGACACTAGAGAAAGTCCATTTCAAGGTGAAAAACTCCTCTGGGTAGAATGCTGTCTTTTGTGTTCATTTGTGATCTGCAGGTGCTTGACAGGAAATGAGCATGGTTGTGGCAGGACTACTTCTCTTTGAAAAATGTCTCAAAGCATTACTGATGGGAAATTTAAAAAGCAGGGATCATGGGATCAGGGATCAGGAACATTTTTTTCATTTCTTCTTCTCTCTGCTTTCATGACAGCTATAAACTTACTTCAGGATGAAAGTGGAGAATGAGAACTTCACAAGAACTCCCAATGAGCCAAGAAACAAAACAATCAAAAATTATTATATTTTATCTGCAAATATGTTAACAAAAATTAAATTATGACAAAATTATGTCATGTTTGCACCTGTTCAGTTCTTCTCTTGAATTTCTATTAAAAGTTTTTTATATTGTTACTGTTTAATGTTGACATTGATTTCTAAAGAAAGTTTAATATATTTGAGAGAAAAATCTGTTCTTCTAAGCAATAGTGCAAAAATACTATGACAACCAATCCAAAACTATTTGTAACTACAGTGCAATTAAATTTCAAGTGTAATTTTTCTGTTGCCTTCTAAAGTATCAGTGATAGTGTAGTTAATAAAATTTAAATGAGAATTTTGGAGACTGTATGGATATCTAGAAAATGCTTGTAATAATATTAGATGGTTTTTATTATTATTATTTATTATTATTATTAATCATAATAAAATTTAAGTTAGTTTTTTTAATACATTCAAGGAAAGATGAAAAATTCTGAAACTACCTATCACCACTAGAATTTTTTTTTTGTTTTGTTTTATTTCATATTAAATACTCCATGCAGAAATCTTACAGAGAGAAAACTAATATTGAATGAAAGATTTCTAATTTGCTGGGACCTCTTTTTTATCAGCAGCACTCACTTAAGAGTATTCTTTCAGCCACAAAAAAAAATGCCAACGTTTCTTCTGTTCACATTTTTTAATCCTTACCTCATTAGCTCTGCAACTAAACCTATTTTTAATAAATGTTCCAGACTGGGATCTACAGAAAAAAAACAGAGTTTCTGTCAATATGCAAATTAATATATGAAGTGGACTATTTATCTGTATATAAAGGACATGAAAACAAATTAGATACGGAATAAGAAAATACTATAGAACTACATTTAGTAAGTACACAATTCCTTCAAGTAACATCAGTTTGCCTATAAATCTCTCTTTTAATAATGTACTGCTTTTGTGAGTCATTCTTTTGTTCTGACAGAACAAAAACAGGCAGCATTCATATTTTCATATTAAGAGACTTAACTGGAAAAATCAAGTCAGTCCACAGAAGCAGTCTTTCAAAGTATAAAAATAGCACCCCAAGATCACACACAGGAGGCTGATGTTTTAAGTATGATGATCAAAGTAACACTTTTAACATAAAAAATTTATGGCCTTGCGGAAATAAATTTTGAGTAACAATGACTTGTTGAGGCCGTATAGTTCAACCTTCTCTTTTTCAATATCCATGTCCTCCAATTTCCTTTTGCTTCTTTCTTCACATTTTAGAGACAAAATGAGAACGTTAGTATGATGTGCTGGAAGAAGTAAGAATTGGAGTTATTAAAGACTGACATATGAGATGCTGATGGAAAAACTGCATAATTTAGTTCTGCCGTTTTGTTATCACTGTCATGCAGAATTAGGAAAGCAAATAAATATAAAACCAGAAAAACTATTTTAATCATTTTCATCAAGACTCCAAAAGCATTGAATACAATTTTTCCCTGTTTCTTAATATGAATATAACACTTTGATAAAAAAAAAATAGGTGCTATTATATGGCATTAAGGTAGCTGCAAGATAAAAATGCAATTTCTTCAGAAAAAGTAAGTACCAACAGCAAAATGCTGAAAACTATTCAAACTCATTGTTAGCTCCTTAGCATTCATATAGAGTACAATGAAATTATGAAACTGGTGACATATGTAGCTATTCTGTGTACCTTGGGTAAAAGGCACATTCTCTTGAGAGCAAGTTACTGGTTTTGTTACTTGCAAATTGCAATTGACTACATTGTCTGTTAATAAATAACATTTCTACTGGGAAGCTATTATAATCTTACAAGAATCAAAAACAGTTCTCCAAAAGCCTATTGTACATGTGTTTGGCTCCTGTGGTTAAATGAAAGTTTTTCTTTTGAAGATTCCTGATGAGAAGATGCTGAGGAAGGATTGTGACATTTACAGAGTCTCTCAGGGAAGTAGCCAAGGTAATTATTTTTTGAGTATTGAAAAAAAGTCTTTGGAATTCTAGTGCTAATTCCTGATAACAATAGAAAAGAATACAAATATTTGCAAAGCAGTGATTTAAAGAAATAAAAGTGCAGAATAGTTTTGTAAAATATGTTCACAAGCCTTTTGCAAAAACATCAGTGGAACACATGGTATCTACCTGGGTTGCACAAATGTTTTGTTCATTAATTAAGAATCTGAAAATAATGTTCAACATCAAAAATACAGGGTGTTTCCTTTGGGGTTTTTCTTAAGCTGATAAAGCAAAATTATTAATGGAAGTTAAGGGTGTAATCATTATGGCTTCACAGAGCTTTAAAAAGTTCTGCTTCAGAGGTAATGCAGAGATACAAGATTTGGAGGGGGCTGTTCAAACTACTTTACATTAAATAAATATCCTAAATTACTCTCTACAGATACCTACCTTGCTCACAGCCATCATGGGAGCACAGGGAACCAAACCTTGTGTATTCAATGTTAGCCTTTTTAAATACTGAACTCCTTTACACTTCTCCCAAGGGAAATTCTCATTCAGTGATGGAAAACCTGAAAAAAAGGCTGTTTTATATGAGTTAAACAGTGGAGATCCAGCACACACTAATTTAACTTTGAGGCTGACTTTTGGGCTGTTGAAAACAGTGGGATGAGTTAAATGCAACAAAATGTGTCCCCTTGAGTTCCAGAATAATAACAGATTTTAAAAAACGTATACTGAGGTGCAGTGTCGAAAGCAGCTCATACTCACTAAGATTTATCATTACAAACCCGGGAAGCCTCAAATCGAGGTATGCCTTTAGTTGTCAGATTTCTTAATAATCATAAAATATACTGTATTGAGTGAGGCAAGTGAGAATTTTATTATTCACTATGCACATTATCAGTACTGACAGAAAAAAATAAAAAACCCCAGCTTTTTCTCCCTAGTTGGATTTCAACTAAACACAAAATATCCTTGCACAGAGATTATTAATTTTGCTTCAGCATGAACTAGAGAGGGGTAATCAGAAAACAAAGCCTAGGATTAAACTGCATTAAACAGAAGATGCTTTTACAAGTAGAAAACCCCAAATACATTTCAGTGAGTTTGTGCAGGTGCTAATTTTTGGTATGTTGTGTTTGGGGTTTGTTACTAGGTCTTGGAATAGGGGGATGATTGCTTTGAAACCCCTGGAGAGAACCAGATGACAGAGTTTCAGAAAAGCTAAGAACCCTTCTAAACAAACACACTCCCTGCAGAGAGAATCAGAGCTGTTGATCTTCTCAGCAAAAACACTACCTAAATGTAGCCACAGTTAATTATATCCTGTTGACAAGAGGCACCTAAAACACCATGCATTTTATCATCATGCAGTAGCATACAAGTGACAAGTTTTGACAAGTATCTATTTGTTGTTTTCAGAATTTGCACTGAATATGACAAGTGTACTTTAACTATTATGCCTCGGTGCTATTTAGTCAATCATCCTTTACATTTGAAATTAATTCTAGATCAGATAAATATGCCCAGATCTGCAGCTTGTGTGATATCAATAAAGGTTTCAGGTCTTAGGCAGAAAATTAACACAGTGGTTGTGCCCAAAGCTATCAAACACTTGATTAATGCTTTTATGTCCACAAGAATAATAGAAATGTAAGACTTTTGCTTCATGATTTGTCATTGCCCTTCCATTTGGCTATTGAAGCTCTCTCCATTAGTTCTGAACACTGTTGTTTCCCATTTGAAGTGTTTATCATCTTAGGTGCTATCAGAGTCTGGTATGAATTTTAAAATATGCTTTTTTATCACTGTACAAATATGATTTCTAGCTCAGTGATCTGCTTTCCAAGGAAAACAAAAAAAAGGACTTCAAACCCAAATCCCACTTTCCTAAACCAAGATCTATTTTAATAGTACTGAAAATATGGGTCTGTGGATCAAAATACCATGAAGCAGTGTATTTAACTACTGAAAGTAAAACAAGAACAGGAAAGGTAAGTCCAGGTAATTTAACTTTTTGGACTAGAGAACAAAGACACATTCTTTCAGAAGAGAACAGAGAAAGTTAACAGTGGAAACAAGCACATGGATTCAAGACTTCATGGAAAAGGTAAAGTTAACCTCCAAAACATTGTGGTTAATCCAGCACATTATTTTCATGTTCCTTCTGGATATGGAAGTTAAAATCTGAAATATACAGAGAAACTGTCCTTAAGAATGCAGGATTATTTCAGAAACAGAAGACAGTGAGAATATATCTAAGCTTTGTCAGACAGTTCTAAGCACCTTGGGGTTTTGTTCCCAAAATAGTTTTTTGAATTGTTTATTAAAAATGCCATTGTCAGAAGTGTTTCTAAGATTTTCTGTCAACATTACCTGTCATGCAGGCTCTTTTTTTTTTCCCTCTGTATTCTGATGAGAGTAGCAACTGCTATTGGTGACATAGATGACTAAAGGAATAATATTCATGATCAAAGGACCATTTTGAGACTAGAAAATTCAGGCTCACATTTCTTTTTAAGACAGATATTGAGGGAAAATGATAGAGAGAAATCTTGCAGTATTGCACTTTACTGTATTGCATATAAGAAAAACAAAATAAAGCAAACACTCAAAGTTGAGGAATGTAGCATACTTTAGTAATTGTTTGCACACTTTCTTTAAAGAATGATGTTCAACCCCTCCTGGGGGCTTGAATTCTCTTAAATAGTAGTGTTGGTATCACAGTGAGATGGGAAAGGACAAAAGGATAGTCAGATAAGCTTTTTCACTTGCATTTCATGAACATATGTTTGTTTCACAGTCTCATATACCTCTTACACTGTCATGTTGTCTAATGGAAGATCTTCTACTGTGTTGCCTCTTTCAAGCAGCAGCACCTCTAAAGCACTAAAGTCCTCTCACTTCCTAAGGAACATTAAAATGGTTAGATTAAGCTGACTCAATATGCAACTGGTGATTTTTAGCACCGTGAATTTATTGTAAAGAAAGATAAAAGCAAAACCAAAGCCTAAACTTGAAAAAAACAGTATGGACAAGTGCATTAAAAGAAAAAATCCAAATGGATCCAGCATGATAAAAGTCACCTAGAAACAACTTAAGCATAGGCACAGAAGTCAGAGGACGAGATCTCCCTGTTTCCTGTTGTTGCTAGCTTGAGCAATTCTCTCTGGAAGGTAAACATGTTGTACACTTATGTAGCAGCAACTTATGCTATGTGTAAAAAACAGTACTTATCAGAGTTTACACTCTCCACTAACACAGCTTAAATGAGAAAGGCTGTCCTCCACTGTCAAGCATTGCCCTCAAGATTCCAACCTTACTTGCTATAAAGCAGCAGGTGATTCCCCTTTGCTTCCTTCTAAAAAAATCATCTTAAATAAAAGGTCAATAAGACGGATATCTGTCAATTTATAATTGGCACATACAGGTCTACATTTCCAGAAATAAAATCAGCTTCCCCAAGTATTACCATTCAACTTGTTCATGTTTTATCACGGAAATACATTTAATATTTTAATTTATTTAAATGAAATTTACCCATTTTTAGCAGAATGTGGTTTTAGTTCTGGCCAGGACTTGTCAAACTATTGTCAAAAATAATCTTGTTTCAGTATTTCTGATGGGGATCAAAACGAAAAGTGTTAAAAATTTTGTTTATTGCAGGTTCTCCATTTAGAGATGTTGAATCAAGGTTCAGATAAGTTCCAGATAATCATATATATTTCAATAACAAAACTGAAACACTAAGGCATTTATCGTTCTCCAATCACATTGGTCTCAGGTGAAGGAAATGTATCTAATCTTTTAAAGAGCATATTTTAAAGATCTATTTTCTTGTATTACAGAAGAATAAGTGTTGGGGGTTTCTGGCTTTGTTCTGCTGTTTCTGGTAAAGATACAATTGAAACGTTGTTCATGGTGTCAGAAACTAGTGCCTCCAAGTGCCTGTGGGCAATTCTTCTACCATGGCAATTGTGTGGCTCATGGAGCAGCTGAATCTGACAGAAAGGTCTTGCACTCTGATGTTGGCTTTGGCTGTTTTCCCATGCACTTCTCTTTCTCTCTTTTTTATCAGTTGTGGTCTAGAAAGATATAAGCAAACAAGGCAAAAAGACGCACCAAAGATCTCTCTGGTACCCATCCTGCAGTAGCGATAGACGTTACCATACAGTGGTGGTTTGCAAAATATTTCCATTCTTGCTCCATAGAGCATGATCCAACAGAAACAGAATAAGCAGCAGATTTTAAAGTCAATATTTTAAAACCCTTACCTTGTTTTCGCTTGCCCAGTATCTGTTTCCAAGGAAACAGAAGGAGAAGCCGGAACCAGTAGTGAAGCAGCAATAAAAGCAAACTCACCAGCTTTCAGTTGCTGGCTTCTTTCCTGTTTTTCCAGCTCCTGAACCCACATTTAACAAGGCCCCTGATAGTTTAGAATAACACAAAAAATGAATATAGTTTTATTCAACACCTATTTGCATATAAACAAAAGGGAGTTGGCAACACAGTTGGTTTTCAAGATGGAGGTTTTTAAATGGCCATGGACTGGGGAATGGAGTTTGAAATAGGAGAACATATGGACCCAAGAGATAATATTTTGGAGTGTAAGTCAGAGCAAATTATATCAAAACCATATTAAAGACTCTTCCATGAAGTACAAAACAGAGAAGTAGGAATAGAATTGGGGACTTAATAATTTATTATTTTTCAAGTGTTGTTTACTCTCCAGATGTGTCCAGGCTAACCAAGAGGATGCTGCTTCATTTCCTTACCATTGGTGTACACACTGTCTAAGATGAAATAAAGGAATTTCTGGAAACTTGACCAGCTCAGAGTCTTCTGAATTTTCAAAGGAAACATAAGCTTAGGAACTATGTTGCAGACTGAGCTGCTTAGTGTGCACAGGACAAGGTCAACAGTTACGCCTACAACACCATTGCTTTCAGAACACACTGAATATCAGAACAACTGTTTTGACATTTTACTGAACAAGTGTTTTTTATTTCAGAAAATGCCAGATTTTTTTTTAAAGGATCATAAGTTTTATACAGAATAGCTATTCGTTATTCCTCTCACTATTTTTGGCTAAGGAAATTTATCTTGCCTTACATGTTACAGTGCAGTGCACAAAGTTAAACAAAAGACAAAATGAAGTAGGCAAGAATTAAAATATTTCTAGTTTGGAGGGTTTCATGGTAGTCAATGTACATATCTATGTACATATCTACGACACCTAAATACATATATGGATACCAATGAATACAGGAAACAGGATTTTTATACTTCAACTAAACACCGAGATGTCTATTTGCTCCCAATCTGGACTACAAATTTTGATCTTCAGTGATTACTACTCAGTCACATTTGCTCCTGGCTTCTGAAAGCTGAATTCTGATCGACATAAGAAAGTTTCAAAGATGGGACTATTACACTAACACACAAAATGGAATGCAAGAAAACAATGTGGTCTCAACAGCAGTATACCAATATCAGATTAGATAGATAGATAGATAGATAGATAGATAGATAGATAGATAGATAGATAGATAGATAGATAGATAGACACCCAAGCAGCAAAAATGCTTAAAAATATTATCTGAAACCCCACATAGGAATATTGTATCTGTCATAATCAGACCTCTTCTGCAGCAAGAAAATCCCTGGAGCTCCATGAATATTCCAGTCTTGTTTGCCCAAAACTGTTTCTTTCCCAAGTATCCTTTCTAGGGAAGTATTGATTTGCAGGTAGATAAGCCTAATTCACACAATTGAGTTTCAAATTTATGTATCACATCCTCTGTTATTTCCATTTATGATTATGGGAATCAGCTGTGCTTCTTCCACCTATGCTGTGCTTTAAGAATTTCAGAATATCCAACAAGCATTTCTTTTTAACTCTTCACTAGTTCTATCGTAGGGGCTAGTTTGTGATGTATTCTGGAACATTTCAGCAGTTTGTCCAGATCAAGGACTTTTTCAGATGTAGTTTTTATATATATCATATAGCTTCATGTCAAGTCCAAAAAACATCAACTTGTCCCTGTAAGCAGTTCATAGGAGCAGTAACAAGGACACTGGGGAAAACACATAGATAAGCTTCTGTGTCCTGCTCCTAAGCCAGAAGATTCCTGTGGACGAGGGTAAAATGCAAACTGCATCTTAGAAAGGTGGTAGTTTATACATATGTGGTTGGAGATATTGGCATTATTTTTTTTATTTACTTTCATCCAACTGATATGCATCTTCCTTGACAATGTTCAAGGCATTTTTCTTTTACATGAACTGGAAGCCTAAAAACCTCTATACATTCACTGATATTTATCAGACTATGTTAACTTAGGGAAGTGCATTAAATTTAAGTTACCAGGTGCTGCTAGTGGGAGTCTACAGACTGTCTCTCTGAGTAAAGGCCAGGACTGCCCCATGCTGGACACAGATGCTTCCAGATGGCTTGCAAGCTATAGCTGAGCACTTCACCCAAACTGGTGGCACATCTGGGAAAACACATTTAAACAATGTCACCAGAAAGAACAAATAGAGTGAAAAAGAACAGAGAAAACACCAAACTCATAGTAGGAGAAGGTGCTTCAGGCACTGGAAAAGACCATGAAGAGGCCTACAGCAGAGCACGTTGACCCTTGCAGGTCATGGGTGACCACGACAAACCAGATACCTACACTGCAGTCCACAGAGAATGGCACAGCAGAGCAGGTGGGTGGAAGGAACTCTTGAAGGAACTGTGGCCCATGGAAAACCAGTGCCAGAGAAGGGGAAAAGTGTGAGATAGTGTGCTGGTTTTGCCTGGGGTAGAGTTAATTTTATTCACAGTAGCTAGCATAGGGCTGGATTTGGAATTTGCCCTGAAGACAGTGTTGATAATATTGAAATATTTTTGTTACTGCTGAGCCATTTTTTCACAGCATCAGGGCCTTTTCAGCCTCTCACCCAACCCCACCAGCAAGGAGACTGAGCGTGCACAAGGAGTAGAGAGATGACATAGCTGGGACAGCTGACCCCAACTGACCCCTGGGATATCCCACACCATATCGCATCATTCTCAGCATATAAAGCTGAGGCAAGAAGGAAAAGGAAGAGGGTGATTTTCAGAGTGATGGTGTTTTTCTTCCCAAGTCACTGTTACACACAATGGAGCCAGTCTTTACTGAAGATGGCTAAAAGCCTGCCTGGTGATGTGAAGTGGGAAATTAATTTCTTGATTTGCTTAGCTTATGTGCACAGCTTTTGCTTTACCTATTAAACCATCTTTATTTCAACCCATGAGTTTTCTCACTTTTATGCTTCTGATTCTCTCTCCCATCCCACCAATGGGAAGACTGAGCAAGTGGCTCTGTGGGTATTAGTTGTTGGGGTGTAAACTGAGACATCTAAAAAGAAACAGAAAGAAACTATTGTAGGCTGACTGTAGCTCCCCAGGCCCCACTGCACCTCTGGGTGGAGGCAAACTCATGTGGAATAAAGGAGTGAAGTTGATCCTGGAAGAGGTAGGAGGATATTTGGAAAGTTGTTATTTTAATGTTCATCTTTGTTTCTCATGATTGATACCTATTTTAGTCAGAGTTAAATTAAATCATTTTTCTTCAAGTCAAATATGTTTTGCCTGCAATAATAATTTGTACGCTGTCTCCTTATCTTTATCTCAATGTATGAGTTTTCACATCTTACTTTCTCCCCTTCTACAACCAAGGAGGGAGAGTGACCAAGCATTTGAGTGGGTGTTTGACTGTTGGCCAAAACTAAACCATCGCAGGGGAAGAAAACTCAGCAGTGAAACTAATAAAAAAAGGAGATAATATTTGAAAAATATCTATTTTACAATGGTAGTTTAGACTTTACCTACAAAGAGTAGGTGAACTCAAAATGTCAGTCAATCTACTTTCACTGACTTCGATAGCCCCTCAAAATTTTAGAACACTCACACTTTTACAAAATTCTGAATAATTGTACCTCAAAAGTGGAAAATAGAATAGAAAAAGAAAATATTGGACAGTCAGGATTTCAACACACCATACAGAGTAAATTAGCATAGGTTAGCATTGCAGTGCTCATTTCTGATTCCAGTGGAAAATTACCTTCAGCATGATGTGGTTGTCACTGACTAGAAAAACTGTGAAGACAGTAAATAAATATCTGCTGAAATTTCTGCTTCTTTTATTAAATTGCAGTTCGTACATAATACACATACTTTGCAGTCAAATCAACTCTACATATCTAGTTTTGTGAGTACATATATACAATGTATATATATATGTATTGTATATATTGTATATATATGTGTATGTGTATATACATATACAAAATAACAGTTCGTTTCTGTGTTCTAAATGTTTATTACTGCTAAATACCTCTGTGAATTAAAATTAGTTGGGTTAAGTTCAGTGTTACTTAGTTACAACTATCTTTAGAACGAAACTATGTTTAGGAGATACTTTATATAGCTAGTTTAAACTCTAAAATATCTTTGATTAAATTATCTAAACTTTATTATCCTTATGTCTTAACTTATTGATACCCTGTCCTTCAAATGGAAACAAGTGTGGGAAAACTACAGTGTTTATACATTTTAAGCAAAGCTGGTTTGACACAATTTCCTGCCCTTTTATTTCCTCTTCAGTAAATTCATTTCATTTCTTTGTATTTCCATGGAATAAGTATATTCTGTGAAGGTAAGAGACCTTCAGGCATCCCCGAAGCTAAACGCATTGCAAAGCAGGTAGTGTGAGGACCTAAAGAGAACAATGAACTGTCTCAAACACTCAAAGAAGCAAATACCCATAGCAGGAACTTAAGATAAGCAGAGATGGCAAACAAGAAGGCGTTAATTCCAGACCTAAATGGAGTTGAAGGTTTGGAATTAGCACACTGGATAGGATTCCACTGTGCAGACACAACAACAGGAAGATTCCAGGCCAGGTGAGGCAGATCTGGGTGACCTATCTGGACAAAAATCCGCACCACAGCAAATTTTGACAAAGGAAGCAGCTGCTTACACACATGCCACTCCAAGTCATGGGAATGGTGCCTATGCCTCATGGATATCCAAGACTTGGACAGTATAGAAGTGGTACATCCTGAAGAACATTTGGGAGCCCCCACCACTGAAGAGATCAGGGTGAAGGACTAGTGGGATGTTACAAGAATCCATGTGCTGGTGATATCTTTTGCTTAATATCTGTTTTTCTCTCTCTTTAACTGTCTTTCACTCTCTTTCTCTTCCTCCCCCCTCCCCCCGCCTTCCTATTTCCCCCTCCCTCTCTCTCCCCCTTACATTTACTGTTAAATAAAATCTGTACTATTGGCTTTGGCATATGGTCTCGTTTGCACCTTAATTTGAGTAGAGGCATCTCTTAATAAGCAGATCCTAACAGGCAGATCTAGAAATGATTCATTGTATAGTTCTCTTGCTAAAAATCAGGGCTTTTTTTATCTCTTACCAGGGTATATATCTCAAAGCTTTATTGGTTGGAATAAATTGACATTGCAGTCCTGTGCCTCTTTTGCTTGGTATTGCTTTCTTTGAAGGAAACCAGCCATTCTGCAGTAACCAAGGATTTAGAACTGTAATTAACAATACCAAATCTTTCAAATTGTTAAAGACCCTCTTAGCGTAAGAGCTTACTGTCACACATTCTATAAGCTGCTCCTTTACTGTCATAAAAAGTCATTAAAAAGTGGATATGATTTCAAAGCCACTAAAAGAAGTCATCCAAATGTCTTCATACAGAGATTAATCAAGTTACCAGAAAATATTCCAGACAGACAACATGAGTACCTATAGGAGAGGAAAGACTGAAGTCTGTTGTAGCTGTGGTAGCAGCTACAGCAGTATCAAACAATGAGCAAGCCTTTATGATGTACATAGAAATTACCTAAGTAACAGTGAACCATGGTTTAGTAGTAGCAGCTTAAACACAAGACTTTTTAGTTGTTTTTATTGTTGGAAATTTATAGTTTGAAAGTTATACTAAGGATTATTGGATATTTTGCATGTAGTTCTGCAGGCCATTTCTCACTTCATCTTACAGTACTTCAGTTTTCTACAGAGGATGTTCACCTAAAACAAATTAGGTAGAAAATTATCATGCTTGAAACTTAATTTTAGAAATAATTTTCCTCTTTTTGCAAACTACAAAGCACATTATTTACATTGCTCAGACTTTAGTACTCTGGTGGGAAAATTTCCAATTCTTCCAGTGTATTTGAATCATGTAAACTGTAAACAGTTAGGACTTGGGGAAATAGGAGAACTTAGTGACCTATGGAGTGGTAATTATCTTCTTGATTCTTCAGAGGAAGCATCACCTGAGCATGGAGAATATGTTTGCAGAGAAAAAGTTTTCCATTCATAAACACCATTGCTATTTGGGATGTTAGAGACTACCTCAGACATCCATGTGGAGCTGTCACCAAACACATGTGAACACCACCTTTAAGTAAGCCCAGATATCTACCTAGGAGCAATTGATTTGAGGCCATTTGAAAACCACAAGTTAGAACTCTAAAACCATGTATGGTGTTCCTTGGTGTTCCTTAGCATTTGAGCAATGGCCAGGTTATAAGGCTCACAAGGAAAACGCCAAAAAAAGAAAAAGGAATTCTTTGACTCTGTCTTCCTTAGAAAGAAGGAACTTAACATTCTGTCTTCTGTCACTGCTTTTAGAGGTTAAGTCAATTCCAGATTCAGTTGTTTACAAAGGAAAACTGGGATTCAGCTCAATAATAAAAACACACGTCTGGATATCTACAGGTAAGATAGTGCCTAAGCTTATATTAATATCAGCTTGGAGTAGTTGGAGAAGTTAGCAGAGCTAGTCAAAAACTAAAAAAACCACAAAAGCATCTCAGCTGAAAAGGTCTCTGAATTCCTTGGGATCTGAACCTACATTGCCATCTCCTTGGTCTGGAAATGTAGACTATTATCTCGTGTGGACATATCTGGGAAAGTCTTTGTCAGGGCACTGTGAGGGCCGTCTGCTCTCAAGGGCAGTCATTAAGGGCAGCTGTGGTAGTGATGCCTTCTCCAGCCACCTAGAAACAGAGACTAGACAAGAGTAAGGGAATAAAGATAGGTATTTACTTGAAGGGCCTTCAAGGTACACCCTGGGGGAGCCAGAGGGTGCTTCAATAAAAAATGGACCCCAAGATGGACGACAGGTCACGAATTCTTCACACCTTTACAGGTTTGGTTCATTTGCATACCATGGTTAATTCTCCAATTAAAGCCCCAGTTCAATGATGTAACTCCCCTCAGCTTGCTCCCCCCTTAGAGTCTTTGGTTTACACATTTTGGGCCTAGAAGAGCCTGGCTGTCCTTGAAGGCAAAGCCTGGAGAGGCTTTGTTATGTCTATCTTGCATGAGAGAGCAGAAATTACAGGCTACAAGGAGCTTAGAGTTTGTTGGGGTTTAGGATTTTAGCCTGTTTTTCTTTTTTTTTTTTTTTTTTCTCTTAAAGAATTTTACCCATACTAGTTGCTAGGGGACAAACCACTGGATACTTAAAAGAAACAAAAGACCTGGCCACAGAGGCGGGGTGGGACTGGCCACCCTTTTGTCACCTGGGGGTTGGGACACCCGGGGGGCTGCCTGGGTGCTCAGGGTTTAGTCTGGGAGTTGCCTGCCTTTGGTGGACGTCTCGGTCACACTGCGGGTTCCTGCTTCTTTGGCTGTTTTGCTTTCTGTGGGCAAAACCCCGGGAGTCCTAAGCCTGATCTTCTCCTTGCCCCGTCTGGAAACGGAGCTCCTACGCTCTGCCGACTGAGAGACCTGCCGGGTTTCCCTGCCACAGCTCCGCAGTTTGATACCTCTCACTGCCACCCGAGATCTGCGCTCGCCCCTGCTGTTCCAGCCTGCTGTTCCTGAGGATCCAGCCAGACGCCCAGGGGTTTTGTGAGGTTTTTCTCATACATCCGTGCCCGGGACCCCGCGCCGCCATTCCCGGTGCTCCCGAGCTCGCTGCGGAGCGCCCCCTGCAGCCGCGGGGGAACCATCGCACCCGCCCTGCTCCCCGGGAGCCGCCCCGCAGGAACTGCAGCCAGGGGAAAGTGCCCGAGGCCGAGTGTGGCCGCACTGGGTTTGGGCTGCTGTTTGCTGTGACTGCCACAGCTATTGCTGTTTGTTTGTGTTGTTATACATATATATTTATTAGTAAAGAACTGTTATTCCTATCCCTCATATCTTTGCCTGAAAGCCCCTTATTTTCAAATTTATAATAATTCGGAGGGAAGGGGGTTGCATTTTCCATTTCAGGGGAGGCTCCTGCCTTTCCAGTCTGACACCTGTCTTTCAAACCAAGACAGATCTTGGTGCCCAACGTGGGGCCTGAGGGCATTGAGAGAAAGGGCTGAAAAAGGAATAACAGTTCTTGGATTACTCAGTTCTGTGTGCTGAATATAGAAACCTTGCTAGGCAGCACTATGTGGTCCAGTTTGCCCTGGTTCGGGTGGCATGTGGTCGTGGCTGTATTTCTCCCTTTTGCAGCTCCTTTTCTAAACATGGGTCCTCTGACTAAGGTCACTGTTGCTGTTATTCAGTTTGCCCTATGGGTTGATAAGGTGAGGAATTCATGGTTTTTTAACTTCCTCCGGAATGTGAGCACATGGATACAGGGCTATCACACACTAACTGTATGCTTTTGGGGTTACTTTAATAATGGGACCTACTGTGAGGAGATGACACCGGGGGAAACTTTCTCGCAACCCTTAACCCATCTCTTTGGGTCCACTCCACCAGTTTTCAAAGGATTCAGATCTTCCCTAAATGCTAATGATATTGTACAGTGGGTGGTGTTGCTGATAGGCCTATTCTACTTAGCGCTCAGAGATAAGGGGAGATTGACTTGGATAACCACCCTGATACCTACATCAGGGGCTAGGGATGCTGCCACAGAACCTGACAGGGCCCCAGACACTAGAGATCCTGTCCCAGAGACAAGAGACCCTGCCGCAGAGACTAGAGATCCTGTCGCAGAACCTGACAGGGCCCCAGAGACTAGAGATCCTGTTGCAGAACCTGACAGGGCCCCAGAGACTAGAGATCCTGTCCCAGAGCCTGACAGGGCCCCAGAGACTAAAGACCCTGCCCCAGAGACTAGAAATCCTGACCCACAGCCTGATACTGCCCAACAGCCCACCTCAGAAATGAACCACCCAGATTCAGTGGGGGCACTGGTAAAGGAGATACGTGAGATGTTTCAGGTGCTGCTGAGGGAATACACCTCCCCAGCTAATGGAAAACCCTCTCCCTGCCCCAGTGAGGGAGAGTCTGATGGTGAAGCAGTGGACCCTGCGGATGTTACAACTGTCCAGGCTCCAGCTGAACCACAAGGGCAATCCCAGCCAGCAGCAGTTGCCCCTGTGCAGAGGAGGAAATACAAGGCCAAATCAGTGCGCCCAGTTAATGATGATGGGGAACCAGGGCCCTCACAACCAGCAGGGGAGCCAGAGCCTGAAATCATCACTGAGTCCCTGTTGTATGAGAGTCTCCGTAATATGCGAAAAGACATCGTGCGGAGGGGACGTGAGGCTTTTACAACCTGGTTACTTCGGGTTTGGGACCTTATGGGTACAGGTCTGCAGCTGGATAATGGTGAGGCAAGGTATTTGGGATCTTTGACCCAGGACCCAGGTGTGGATCAGATATTTGTGAGGGAGCCAGGGCCCCTTTCTCTGTGGGAGCGGCTTATAACGAGTGTGAGGGAGAGGTTTGTCAACAAAGAGAGAATGCAGGAGTATCACCACAGAATGCAATGGAAGACACTTGAGGAAGGGATCCAGCAACTAAGAGTTGTATTAGGCAGTATCAGAAGTACTCTTTGGGAGGGATGGACAGCATGATAATGACCCCGACAAGGTCAGGTGCACAGCACAGATGTTGTGGAACCTGGCAAAGCTAGGGCCGCAGCAATACACCACCTTCATTGCAACCATTAATGCCGAGGACAACCGAGAAACAGTGGGTTCTGTTGTCAACAAGCTCAGAAATTATGACAGTATGGTCAGTGGCCCGCTGAAAGCTCAGGTCTCTGCTATGGTTAAGGAGCTCAAAGAGGAGATCAGGGGGGTAAGGGAGGAGTTTAAGGAGGAGTTGAGGAGGATCAATGTGGCACCAGTGCGAGTCACACGGCCCCAAATCAGAGCCCGACCTCCCCCAGCTAGAGAGAGACGGTACCCATCACGAGATGAGCTGTGGTTTTTCCTGTGCGACCATGGAGAAGACATGAGCAGGTGGGATAGGAAACCCACTTCTGTCCTGGCAGCACGGGTGCGTGAACTCAAGGAGAGAAATGCTAACCGAGGGGGTTCTGCTAGGGTGAAAGTAGCCTCAGCCTCCCGTGACCAAGCTGCCTGGTATTACAGAAGGGAGGATGATATGTCAGATCCCCTTGAAGGAACCTCAAGCATGTATGCCCAGGGAGGATATGATAACCAGTGCTAGAGGGGCCCTGCCTCTGGCCAGGAAGAGGCATGGGAAAATCGGGTTTTTTGGACAGTGTGGATCCGATGGCCTGGCACGTCAGAGCCACAGAAATATGAAGCCTTGGTTGATACTGGTGCACAATGTACTTTAATGCCATCGGGACACGTGGGGGCAGAACCTGTTTCTATTGCTGGGGTGACTGGGGGATCACAGGATTTGACACTGTTGGAAGCTGAGGTGAGCCTGACTGGGAAGGAGTGGCAAAAGCATCCGATTGTGACTGGCCCAGAGGCCCCGTGTATTCTGGGCATAGATTTTCTCCGGAATGGCTATTATAAAGACCCAAAAGGACTCAAGTGGGCATTTGGAATAGCTGCTGTGGAGGCAGAGGGCATTAAGCAACTGAGCACCCTGCCTGGACTATCAGAGAATCCCTCTGCAGTTGGGCTTCTGAAAGTGGAAGAGCAACAAGTGCCAATTGCCACCTCGACTGTGCATCGCCGGCAGTATCGGACAAATCGAGATGCTGTGATCCCCATCCACAAAATGATCCGCGAGCTGGAGAGCCAAGGGGTGGTCAGCAAGACCCACTCACCCTTCAACAGCCCCATCTGGCCTGTGCGCAAGTCTGACGGGGAATGGAGATTGACTGTGGACTATCGTGCCTTGAATGAAGTGACTCCACTGCTGAGTGCTGCTGTGGCGGACATGTTGGAGCTCCAGTATGAGCTGGAGTCCAAGGCAGCAAAGTGGTATGCCACTATTGACATTGCTAATGCATTCTTCTCCATTCCTTTGGCACCAGAGAGCAGGCCTCAGTTTGCCTTCACCTGGAGGGGTGTGCAATACACCTGGAACAGACTGCCCCAGGGGTGGAAGCACAGTCCCACCATCTGCCATGGACTGATCCAGACTGCACTGGAAAAGGGTGAGGCTCCAGAACATCTGCAGTACATTGATGACATCATTGTGTGGGGGAACACCGCAGCAGAAGTGTTCGGGAAAGGGGAGAAGATCATCCAGATTCTCCTGGAAGCCGGTTTTGCCATTAAGAAGAGCAAAGTCAAGGGACCTGCTCGAGAGATCCAGTTCCTGGGAGTGAAATGGCAGGATGGACGGCGTCAGATTCCCACTGAGGTTATCAATAAGATCACTGCTATGTCTCCACCGACTAACAAGAAGGAAACACAAGCTTTCCTAGGCGCCATAGGTTTCTGGAGAATGCACATTCCTGAATACAGCCAGATCGTGAGTCCTCTCTACCTGGTCACCCGCAAGAAGAACGATTTCCACTGGGGCCCTGAACAGCAGCAAGCCTTCACCCAGATCAAGCAGGAAATCGCTCACGCAGTAGCCCTTAGTCCAGTCAGGACAGGACCCGAGGTGAAGAACGTGCTCTACTCTGCAGCCGGGAACAATGGTCTGTCCTGGAGCCTTTGGCAAAAGGTGCCTGGTGAGACTCGTGGCCGACCACTGGGATTCTGGAGCCGGAGCTACAGGGGGTCCGAAGCCAATTACACCCCAACCGAGAAGGAAATCTTGGCCGCCTACGAAGGAGTCCAAGCTGCCTCAGAAGTAATTGGCACAGAAGCACAACTCCTCCTGGCACCCCGACTACCGGTGCTGGGGTGGATGTTCAAGGGAAAGGTTCCTTCCACCTATCATGCTACTGATGCAACTTGGAGCAAATGGATTGCCCTCATCACTCAGCGCGCCCGAATTGGAAACCCAAATCGCCCTGGGATCTTGGAAATAATTACAAACTGGCCAGAAGGTGAAACTTTTGGGTTATCTTCTGAAGAAGAGGAAGAGCAAGTAACTCGTGCAGAAGAAGCCCCGCCATATAATGAGCTGCCGGAGAGTGAAAGACAATATGCCCTCTTCACTGATGGTTCCTGCCGAATTGTAGGAGCTAGCCGGAAATGGAAAGCTGCAGTATGGAGTCCCACACGGCAAGTTGCACAAGCTACAGAGGGAGAAGGGGGATCGAGCCAGTTTGCTGAACTCAAAGCTGTCCAATTAGCTCTGGACATAGCTGAAAGAGAGAAGTGGCCAAAGCTCTACCTCTACACTGACTCATGGATGGTAGCCAATGCTCTGTGGGGTTGGTTGGAAAGGTGGAAGACGGCTAACTGGCAACGTAGAGGAAAACCAATCTGGGCTGCTGATGAGTGGAAAGGCATTGCCACTCGGGTAGAGAACCTACCCGTGAGAGTCCGCCATGTGGATGCTCATGGTCCCAAGAGCCGGGCTAATGAAGAACATCAGAACAACAAACAGGTAGATCAGGCTGCAAAAATAGAGGTGTCCCAGATAGACTTAGATTGGAAACACAAGGGAGAGTTGTTCCTAGCTCGATGGGCCCATGATGCCTCAGGTCATCGGGGCAGAGATGCCACCTATAAGTGGGCACGAGACCGAGGGGTGGATCTAACCATGGACAGTATCTCCCAGGTGATCCATGATTGTGAGACGTGTGCTGCAATCAAGCAGGCCAAGCGAGTGAAACCCCTGTGGTATGGTGGGCGGTGGTCCAAATACAAGTATGGGGGGGCCTGGCAGATCGACTACATCACACTGCCTCAAACACGCCAAGGCAAGCGTTATGTGCTCACAATGGTAGAGGCCACCACTGGATGGCTGGAAACCCACCCTGTGCCTCATGCTACAGCCCGGAACACCATCCTGGGCCTTGAAAAGCAAGTCCTGTGGAGACATGGTACCCCTGAGAGAATTGAATCTGACAATGGGACTCATTTCAAGAACAGCCTTATAAACACCTGGGCTAGGGAACATGGCATTGAGTGGGTGTACCACATTCCTTACCATGCACCAGCGGCTGGGAAGGTTGAGAGGTGTAATGGATTGCTTAAAACCACCTTGAAAGCATTGGGTGGGGGAACTTTCAAAAACTGGGAACAGCATCTAGCAAAAGCCACCTGGTTAGTTAACACCCAAGGTTCTACCAAACGAGCAGGCCCTGCTCAATCTGAACTGCTACAAACAACAGATGGGGATAAGGTTCCAGTGGTGCACATGAGAGGTATGCTTGGAAAAACTGTTTGGGTCAATTCTGCCTCGAGCAAAGATCAACCTATCCGTGGGTTGGTCTTCGCTCAGGGACCAGGTTGCACCTGGTGGGTGATGCAGAAGGATGGAGAGACCCGATGTGTACCACAAGGGGACCTTGTTTTAGGGTGAACTGCCCATGGCATTGTACTTGTATCATATCTGTATGTACATATGTATATAATTATGGTAATGCATGTGTGTATATAGTTAAAAAAAGTTAAGTGTGATGTAACATGTTAGTATGGGAAAAATTCGGGGTGGATAATGTTGGGGTTTAGGATTTTAGCCTGTTTTTCTTTTTTTTTTTTTTTTCTCTTAAAGAATTTTACCCATACTAGTTGCTAGGGGACAAACCACTGGATACTTAAAAGAAACAAAAGACCTGGCCACAGAGGCGGGGTGGGACTGGCCACCCTTTTGTCACCTGGGGGTTGGGACACCCGGGGGGGGGGCTGCCTGGGTGCTCAAGGTTTAGTCTGGAGCTGCCTGCCTTCGGTGTGGACGTCTCGGTCACACTGCGGGTTCCTGCTTCTTTGGCTGTTTTGCTTTCTGCGGGCAAACCCCGGGATTCCTAAGCCTGATCTTCTCCTTGCCCCGTCTGGAAACGGAGCTCCTACGCTCTGCCGACTGAGAGACCTGCCGGGTTTCCCTGCCACAGCTCCGCAGTTTGATACCTCTCACTGCCACCCGAGATCTGCGCTCGCCCCTGCCGTTCCAGCCTGCTGTTCCTGAGGATCCGGCAGGACGCCTGGGGGTTTGTGAGGTTTTCTCATCCATCCCTGCCCGGGACCCCGCGCTGCCATTCCCGGTGCTGCCTGAGCTCGCTGCGGAGCGCCCCCTGCAGCCGCGGGGGAACCATCGCACCCGCCCTGCTCCCCGGGAGCAGCCCCGGAGGAACTGCAGCCAGGGGAAAGGGCCCGAGGCCGAGTGTGGCCGCACTGGGTTTGGGCTGCTGTTTGCTGTGACTGCCACAGCTATTGCTGTTTGTTTGTGTTGTTATACATATATATTTATTAGTAAAGAACTGTTATTCCTATCCCTCATATCTTTGCCTGAAAGCCCCTTATTTTCAAATTTATAATAATTCGGAGGGAAGGGGGTTGCATTTTCCATTTCAGGGGAGGCTCCTGCCTTTCTTGTCTGACACCTGTCTTTCAAACCAAGACAGAGTTACACTCTAAGCAGCACAGAATCCGAAAAACACAAAAGCTAAAACCCAAGGCATCATTTCCCCCCTTTAGAGGCTTGACAAGGCCTCTACCTTGTCGAGACTCTATACTAAATATTCTGAATTTCTACTAATAATGTATCTAACAGCAGCACATATCTATAAACAAGAATTATAATTACAATTATTAAAAACAATATTTAATCCAGGGTCAGTTTGGTAACCATGAAATCAGGGTGTGGAAGGTACAATCAGCTTTGAATGCTATTCAGTGTAAGGTTTGAGTCAGTATGCAAAATTTGGTTCCAGACCTGAGTCAGGGTTACCAACTGCGTAGATAACAAGCACAGGAAAAGTAATTTAAACTACATCAACTTTGTTTGTATCAGTCTCTGTTTTCTCAGTTGTTTCAGGAGCAGAAGCCTTCTTAACTCTGGAGTAGTAAATCCAGGGTCCTTTGTCAGCAACTTTGACTGCAGTGAGGGTGGTCAGCAAAATCTGGAATGGTCCTCTCCACTTGGCCTGTAGAGGATCACTGTCCCACCACTTGACATAGACCCAGTCCCCAGGCGGGAAGGGATGTGCAGGGGTGTCCAGTCCTATGGGTCTGGATAACACGATGTAGTTCTGGAGCTTCTGCAAAGTAGAACCTAAAGCCATTAGATACCTCTGTAAATCCAGTTTCCCCCTCATATGAATTTCTCCTGGAACATGTGGAACTTGGTATGGCCTGCCATATAATATTTCATAGGGACTGATGTTATCCCTCCGCCTCGGTTGTATGCGGATCCTCAGTAAAGCTATAGGCAAGGCATCAGTAGGTCCTCACTCTAGGGCACCTATCCCACAGCATCTAGCAAGGGAACAGGGATGGAACTGGGCTGGGAGCATTGACAAGGGCTAGTCTGGAGGACAGTGATTTCTTGGGAAGACTGTGGTGACAGGGCAGTGCCAAGGTTCAGACAAGAGCCATGTCTGTGGACTGGAACCAGCGTTCACAGGACCCATGACCAATATGTAGTGATAACAGAGCTTAATGGGGATTAAGCATAACAGACTCAACCTAAAAGCCTGACCAAAATAAAAGGAGTGAGATGCATTGGTAGTTCTTCAAGGGAAGCCTCCATTGACATCTTCCATCTCTTTCTTCAAACTGGCTTTTACCAACTGTCTGTATTTGGATTTAAATTATATTCCAGACAACTGGGCTACATTCTGCTTCATTCCTGTTGTTCAGCTAACATGCAGACAGGAATGTAAAAGTCATAGGAGCAAGGGAGTGCAGGCTTACAAAATTCTAAACCCTGCCTAAGGATGGAATTATGTTATTCTGATTTAAATATATTTTATGTATTTTACATTAAAAAATGCTAAGCTTCCATCTACAATAGATGGAAACATCTAATTTTCTCACCAAGCCAGACAGAAAGTACAGAGACAAAATACGTGCTCAGACAAACATGCATATATAACATTTTTGGTTGCCTAGGATTTGGGCTTCTTTCCATTTACCACAGAGAAGATTAGGCATTTATCTGAGTTGACATGGATTTTATTGCTGGGACAAATGATTATATTTTAAATGATGTTACACCTTACTTCATCCATACTATACCAGAACTACACACTCAAAGCAAAAAGGAAAAAACGAGTAGTATATGTTCATGTTTACCTGTAAGTATTTGCCTGAAAATCTTGAAAATAGCAAGCAATGAGAGATAATAATAATTGTTTTGTATTTTGACTGAACTGTATCTCCCTTTCATTTTTCTACATCTGCATGCACAGTCTTCCTTTGATTTGGGAATAATGAAATGTGACAAGATAGCCACCAGCCATGCCAAGCTAAGCTAGCAGTTTCAAATGATAAAGTATTCCGCAAAACATGTTTAAGAATGCATGCAAAGGTTCAGACAAAATTTGCCACCTTTTACTGCTTGTAATCAAACTGCAGTGAGCAGAGCTGGCCTTATATTCTCATATGACAAAGCCATATTCATTGTTACACGACTTCATACGTCTATGTATAAAACATGAATGTCTTGTTCCCCAGCCATGAATAACTATAAGGTTGCCATTTCAAGATTTTATCTTTAAAATCTTCATAATTTATTAACTTAATTTTTTTAAACTCAGCAATTGGTGTGGATGCCATCTGGTGCTGTGCTCACAGATGGCCTTGACAGCGGCAGGTGCATGGAACAACAATGTGTGGTTGTTGAAGAGAGCTCTGCAGGTGCCCAGCATAGATGCTTTTCTCCTCAATATATCAGGCTCAGTGAGTACTTTTGTTGCTGAGAGACAAAGGTTAAGGTTCTCCTAGTAATTTCTTATATTCCTCAAGTACTTTAACTGTTAGTACAGGTGAATATATCACTACACCACAACACTGAAGTTCTCTATTCTGAGTCAGTCTAAGAACACTATGTGATCAGTACATCACAAAAGTGTTTAATAACCACCTTTTCCATTAGTTCTACCTAATGGAACTTGTGTTTAGTTAAGGATTTAACTCTGAAAGCTATGAAGTAGTCTTAAATTGATATATATATTATATTCAGTATCCGCTCAGAATTGAATGTGCCTGAATATGTCCATAAGACCAAAAGTCCTCTAGCTTCTGTACTGTTGACAGCAAGGTAATAAAACAGTTGTTGATATTGCTCTAAGAAAAGAACTGACTTAAAGAAAAAACAGCAAAAAAAACCAACACAATTCAAAATTTGGTGTTGCTCTATTTTTTTGTGATTGAAAACTCACTAACATTAGGTAGTAAAATTCTATTCTTCCTTGAAAAAAGCCTCTTCTAATGAGAATATTTCAAAGTTTGTTATTAAGTTTAAAACAAGCAAATAAGCACACACAAACTAGAGTGATTTGGCTGATTAGACTGTAACTCATTTCTTTGTCAAACTACATCAGTTTAATGCAACTAGTAATTAAGTTGTGATACACATCTAAGGAAAAAAATTACACTTTACACATTAAGGAAAAAATTGTTTTGTTTTGCAAAATATACAGTTGTCCCAAAATATTTTTGTGGTGGGATAGACAGCGTTTCTTCACTACTTCGTGAGAGGGTTTCTTTTTCCTTCACACAGTTAAAACTTCATTAGGCAAAATCTTGTGTAACCAAATCAGTCACACACTGACATCAGCATGATGGCAAATGCCTTTCTTCCCTGACATACTGTCACATTGCTCACAGCAATGAATTTAGTCAGCTCCGCAAATGATTTTTCAGAGAGCAGCTCTTAGCCAACTGAAATTAAGTGGGTTTTGTGATCGGAGGAAGGAAAAAATAAGTATAAAAAATATTCTAATAGTTGGAAATCAAAGACTAACTAGTTTCTTTTTTGCTTTTTCAGTCTTTATTGACTCAAAAATTTACAGGAGGACAGAAGTGTTTGTCTGTTACCACTGACAGTTCTTTCTGTAAAATTCCTCTTTCTGTGATATTAAAACAACATCCAGGGAAAAGGAAATGATCAGAAATTTCAGAAAGAAAGATACAGTTTCACAAACCTATGTCTGTGCAAATGCAGTATTTGTGGACTGATTCTCGAAATCTATGCCCACATAAAAAGTATCAGTAAAATAAGATTAAAAAAAAAAGAAAAGAAACCAGACCACCAAGTTTGTTGTGTGTCCTTTTACTTTTGTAATATAGGAGTAAGTATACTGTATTTATTACAAAATACACAGCCTGTGAGCAGGTAAAAAACTGTATTTTCTTGATAGCTTATATTTTTATAGTCTTATTACTTATCACCATATGATTATTACTGGTGTTAGAAAAAGAGATATTTTTGTATGTGAATGTCTGTTTTGGAGAGATTACCTTTAGACATCAGTTTATGAAAATCTGAGAAGCATGGCTGATGATTTAAGGATTAAGTAAACAGGTGGCCCCCTTATTGAGACCAGAGATGAAGAAGAGGTGTGCATCTTCAGGCAGGAAGAATCAGTGTGAAATCCAAATTCAAAAGGAATTTCATGTTATTTTTCCTACTTCAAGCAGTAAACAACTTAGACAATGCACAAATATGTCTAAATAAAAATTATATTCCTCTTTCTGCGCAAGCTCCTTATTAATTACCTTACTATCTCAACAGCTCCCCGTAAAGAGATGTATTATATGCATGTTGAAAGATTAACATTGCATAGCTGCAGGTACAGCAGAATGTGTCCCTTAAGACATTTTACTAAGAAAATGGCAGTGTTTTCATGTAAAATAAGCCATAATTTTTAGACATTCATAGAATAACTTATTTTTTTGCTCAGATCTACATTGTGTAAGAGTCTGAATTTGATTACTTTATTCCTACATCCTCACAGATGAAGTCATACAGCATTATGAGAAAGATGGTCTAAACTACAAATAAAAATTCACAGGCACGCTGGAGCTCATTTGATTCAGAAAATGTTGTTAGAAAAAGCTGAGTTGTCAAGAAGAGAGATTAAAACCTCAAATTTATAATAGGGATTTCAGAAAAAAAAAAAAAGAAGGAAGATAAATTAAACCTTAATTGATTGTTAAGAAGCATCAACCTGAATGTAGGTAGAAACACTCAATAATTGTGAGAGCGGGAGGCTTGAAAAAACAAGTGTTCATGATTTCTGCTGAAAATGGTACATTGAGAATGTGCTATGCAGATTATCTGAAAATTTGAATCAAACATAACTAGCGCTTTTACATTTAATCCTTAATCCAAAGTATTGGGACAGAGTGCGATGTAGACAGATTTGTTACTTAAAATTTGTATGAATGTACACTAACCTGAAAGTGGAAATAATTGACTAATCTGTCAAGAAAATCTATTTAAAACCCAACTGTGACATTTAGCTGCTCTTTCAGTGGTAAGTGGAAACATGCACTTGTTGATGCAAGACCATAGCACTATTGCACACCTATAAATTCTGCATAATTGGGGCCATAGTCTGCATGGGGATTATTCTGAATTGCTATATCACTTTTCAGAAGTAACAATTGTTTGGGTCTTGAAAGGTCAAAAAAATTTAACACGAAATTCCAAACTCTGTTCAGAAGAAAGCCAGGACATACCCATAACTCTGAAAGTTTCTGGTTAAATTTTCTCTTTCAGCCCAATTGCTTTTCAAGGGGAGCTTGGCATGTTGGAAAGTTCCAGTCAGAAAGGGATGTAATTATTTAGTACTACATTTAGATACTGAAAGACTCTCCCACTTGAGTAACAAACCAGTTGAGTGTGGAAAGTGTTTGGAAAAAGGAATGTTAATTACTTAAAAAAGCAGAAAATAATCAGAGATGCAATGAAACTCCTTATATGGAAAGCTCAAGTTGAATGCAATAAATTTGGTTATGAGTCTAAGTCTGCAATGATTTTTTCTGAAAACATCACTACCTTTGGGTGGAGAATAGCAACAGAGATAGGACAGAGTGTCTAGGACATGGAAAAATCTTGAAGTGAGATTGGAAGTCTTACTCTGTATGTAAGGTCTAAATCAACAGCTTAGAATTAAATTTTTAAGAGTACTTGGGTACTACAACATGCAGATTTGACTCTTTAACAGCCAGTGCAGAGGTAATGAACCAATAATCCAGAGATTGTCTGCAGCCTGATGAATAATAATAATAATAGTTATTATTTTATTTCAGAGAATTTCTTTTCTTGGGAGAAATAAATATTTGTATAATCAAGTATTGTATCTCTAGTTTCCTGGCATATGGTCTCACCTGAAAAGTAAAAAAGAGAACATCCCAATAAAATGACAGCCAGCAGCAATTTGCACTGTTCTAGAAGAGAACCTGTCTGTTTCTGGGGAGTGGCTGCGAGGACAGTGCCTGGGCTGGTCAGTCTTTTTGTTAGTAACAGTGACAATCTGGTTTCCAAAGTGGTTTTCTGTGTATTAGCAGTGATATTCCTGCATCAATCTAAAGTAGTACTTTTGACATATTTTGGATTTTGGTCTCTCTTTGATCTATCTCTATATTTAGATTTCTGACCCTTTTTTTGCTCCACAACTTTTAACAAGTGAAAAATAATTAAATGCTCAGATTTAATTAAAAATAACAGGAAGTTTATATATAACAAAGGAAGGATTATGGATTATAATGTCTATTCATTTTAGAAATAAAAAATATCAATTATTTCCTAAGATTAAGACTCAAAATACACAGTCTGTTATTTAAATATAGACACAAATTACCTGGGTAGATAAAAGCATAACAATTACCCCTGAAAACAAGCAGTAATATATATCGGTAAAAGTGTTTTCAGTAGTCACTGCAGAAGCTATAGATCATGCATTCGACCAACAGTATTCTTGACTCAGCATGCAAAAAAATAGCTTATGAAAACACCAGTCTGTTCTAAATTCTGCACTAACTTCATGTTTTGACTTACAAGAAAATGACCTAACTTTAGGTTCCATACCAACAAGCTGCTGAACTTAGATGGACCAAAAAACATTAGAAAAAGTTAGACTTTTTAGCACAAAACATGACATGTATGTGGATAACCTCACCAACCTACTTTATCTCCAGGACAAAACACTTCATGACTAAAAAAACTACAAGGGGTTGAGAAAACCAGAAGTAAACTTGCAGTATTTTGCTTTGGGATTGCCTGTGTTTGCACAGTGAAGGAGACTGGGGCACAGCCTTAGGGACCGGCAATTAGCCCTAATGTCTATTTGTCAGAAAGTTTCTTGCTGTGTGGCTCTGTTCAACAGCTCTCTCCCTCACAATGCAGGGTAAGGGTGGAGTGAGGGACAGCACATACCAGAGACCACTCACCCTGTATAGATAAGGCCTCCCTGTTCTCCGACAGGATATTAACCCAAAGGATGTTCAGGTTGCCCTTTTGCCCATCACAGAAAGGGTCCTTCGTGTTGAAGAATGGCATACCCTGAACAACCATTCTTAGTCCAACACTGTGAACATGGTTTTGAGGGTTTTCTGGAAGGAGTTTACAAAACAAAAGAAACTAACCAACTAAACCCTCAAATATCAAAACAAAGAGCTGTCAGGTACATCTAATTTCAAACCAATGTAATTAAGGGATTTGACTTCTGTTTCAGCTGGTGAATAGTTTTCATTTCAGAATACAGAGCAGGATTCAGTTACACATAGACATTCACTTTCATTTCAGAAGAACCTGGGTATCCCATGGGTACTAAATCTTTTATTCATATTCTCTGTGAGCACTTTGGATATTCAAGGTCTCCCAAGCGGCTCTGGAGCCTATGTGAAGGCAATCAAATGTAGCGTGCTTGCCCAGCTATTTATGCAGCAGCATTTCTCAAAATAATGTGTTGCACACAATCAATCTTTACTTGTCTTCTCTCTATGTCTGGTGCAATACAAGGTATTATACCTCCTTTTCTGCTTAAATATTGTCTTATATATGCTGTGGTGTTAGGTCATATTTTAAGGTTACAAGAATAGTTCACCTATCCTGAACTGCCTCTCCCACAAGCCTCAGAGATATCCACTTGTAAATTATTCAATAGCATTGATTGTTCACTTTTATCTGACATCTAAAAGTGTATGACGAAATGAAGGATTAAACTTCTGGGCGGTCATTCTTTCCTGTTGTTGACAATAGCTCACCTTATTCTGTCTTGCTAGATAAGATTTTCACCTCCTTAACACCTGTCTCCCCTTCAATCCCTTTGAACATGAGTAGGAAGAGATGGGTCACTCACATTTTCTCTTCCAATGCCTATTGATTTTCTCCTTAGGTTTCCAGGATCATCTTGTAGACCCCTCACTGCTCCATAGCTGACATGTAGAGGTGCTGACTGCAATCTGACCTCAGCAGTACCTTTGCTCAGGGATGCAGTACAGACTGGAAGGAAATACACTTTTCTTGGACATGCTGCTTCCATATCAGGAGCAACAGGGAGCTGACAACCTCTGTATGAAGACATTTCTTTGGGTGCTTGAATCACAGGAGAAAAAGTGTTGCATCAAGTGGCATACACTTCATTTTCCGAGAGAATCAAGAGCAGTTTTTTTCACTCTCTTCATCTGCACAGTACTGTGAGCAAAAAACTGATCCCCAGGATAATTATAACCCCAGGAAGATAAGGAGCCATTCAAGGCCAGAAGTCAGTGAAGGCACTGGACAAAGCAAAACTGTCTTCATCTTATCCCTAAACCATCTGAAATCAGGTATCCAACACAGAGCTCACCACTGGGTATCCATGAGCTGAGGTGAGGACTCAAAGAATCCAGGTGAAATCAGGTGAGGCCTCTCAGCATTGTTTCTCCACAAAAATCTCCCTTATCTATGTCCCCCTGTATAAGTAGGCAACACGTGAGCACCAGCGAAATCTGTCAGAAAAGAAACCATCAATTCTGTCCCATTGCATTAGTTCCCAAGTCAGGGGAGAGGGATATCAGCCTAGACACCAACACAGCTGACCTAGATAGAAGAAACAAAATATATATTTCAATGCATTTTTACTTTAAAAGTTTCAGGTGTGAAAAATTTAAGGGAACTAATTAAAATTACATTTATGGGGACCAAGCCAGGACATGTATTCAGAGCATTCAGAAGCTAAGCATAGAAGATGATTTTTCTTTAATACTGGAAAGACTAATTCTTGTTTTTGATAGGAAATATAAGAACAAAGGGTGAATGATTGTTTATGTTTTTTGCAGAATTTAAGGCACTTAGAAATATGGACTAAAACATATAAATACAGAATGTGGAATGTTTTTTGTGGCCTTTTTACAGGGAAGTACATGAATTATGTCTGTTTATAATATTGGTTTCATCCTGAATTAACCAATGACTCATAATGTTTCTCTCTTACTTCTTAAACTGGTTACATTGCTGAGAGTTGCATTCAAATGGCAAAGAGAAAGGAATACATATTTCTGTCTTCATTACTTATCTTCTTCCAGAAAGAATCAAACTCTCAATTTTAGTAAGAATACAGACTTCTAATCAAAAGTCAGAAGGAGTGTCAAATGTGGAAACAATCAAGAACATATATTAACATCAAAATAAAATTTCTTATTTTTAGTTGATACTAATAATACATTAGTCTATACATGAGCAGTTAGCAACCAAGCAAATGAAACTTATTGACCATGTTTTTTGTTAAGATAGATTGTGAATAATTCTTCCCATGGTTTAGAGATTAAAAGAAGAAATGTATTCGTATACTACGGCAAATGACTTCTGCTGATTGAAGTTTAGCTGTTGCTTTCCTTTTTTGTGTATGTATGTGTGAAAGAAGATCTTCATTAAAATACACCAGAATTCCTGAGATATTTTTGTTTTTCTTTCTCATTTATATTACCTTTTCCCACTTAATAATTAAAAAAAGATATTGTTATTTTATCTTCTTTACCAGTAATAAGTTTGTCATCCTACCTCCCCAATACAACTAACATAAAGTCTAAGCCCCACTGAGGTGCTATCTAAACTGTTAAATTAGGGCTTAAATGGCACTGATTTCCAGCTCTTATTCAGTCCCTCTGCACAGAGGGAGGGAAATCAAAGACAATTTTACTCTGTAAGATTAGAATTTTATCCTGCTAATTAATTGAGATTTAAAGACTTTTATTGCTGGCCACTGATCATCTAGCTGTGCAGTTTGCTTCTATGCATTTGTTCTCTTAACTGATGTTTGTACAAATAAAATAGTCTTAAGTAATAACTAATAATTTAAAATGCAGCAATGCATTTCCTACAGTATGTGTATCTTATGTAGATCCCATGCAGTCTTCTGTTGTATTCCAACGTTTTATATTGGAGCTGAAAATTATGCAATGGTCAAGGGAATGATAAATTAATCAGAATGTAAGTCCACAAGGCACGAACACACAAATTATCCCAGTTTAGAATCTTGTGGAGTGTGGAGGGGCAGGCCCCGACTGTGGCGGCTGCCACTCACTCCGACTCCGCCTCCGACTCCGCCTCTGGGGACGGAGACTCCTCCTGGGAGGAGGACTCCATGGGCAGCACCACTGTATAAACCCAGCCCAGGTTCCAGAAAGTTCCCCAGAGTGCCTCGAGTGATTGGTTAAAATGTGATTGATGTGTATGTACCACCCCATTGAAAAAATTTTGTTGGCCCCCAGATGTTGTACCCTCCTACCCCCTGATTCCCTATTGGTTAGCTATCCGGAGCCCCCTCCCATGTTCACCCTCCTTAAAAGATCGTGCACCGCTGTCCGAGATGGGATTTCTCCTCTGCCCCTCCTCCTGTTCAAAACTCTCGACCGCCTACCTCAATAAAGGAGCTAACGGGGAGACCCCCTCTCGCAGCCCTTCGCCTCCTCTCCTCTGTTACGCGCCTTGCCTCTCCTCTCTTGGAGCCGACCTGCCTCTGCGGGAACCAGCCCCGCTCACCCTGAAGCACCGAAGCCTGGTGAGGCGTCCAGGGTTCTCTCGGGCCGGCGTCCTCTGCTGAGGGCAGTAAGGATAGCCAGGCAACAGTGGAGTTTTATTTAATGGTGTGTTAACTGTAATTCAGATGCATTCTGTAAAATATTAGCACTGTCATCACTGATGTCAGTTCTTCAGCAGATAAACAGAAAAGCAAAGGTAAAGAGGTATTGCTTGGCTATAAATAACTTGCAAACTTAGTGCAAGTAGAGTGATTTATTTTAGTACATGGATGCCTTGCTGCTGTCTTTGCATTGCACTGCTCTAGACACTGAAAAGCCATCCACTCTTCTGTGGTGCACTCAAAACTAAAATGAGCACAGTTAATTGTCAGCCAGGTTATAGGAGCTAAAGAAAAGGCAGCCATATTTTCTTCCTTAGGGCACTAATGGGTATTCCTTTTATCTTTATATATATATATATATTTTAATATCTTAAAGATCTGTGTGTTCAAAGGCATTAAGAGAGATGAGCTAAGGCAAGAAGAAATACCTTAGTGGTCCATTGTGATTATACATCCTGGAAGTGGAATTACATAGTCCTAAGCTTCCCTTCTTTACTTACTACACTTTCGAAGAAAAAACCTAGATAGGAATTATTTCAAAAAAGCTAGGGATAAAGTATGACTTCTTCAACACATAACATCTGAATTTAAAGTTTTAGATAAGACCTATTATTAAAGGTCCCTTTTTTACTGACACTCTGCTTTGTTGCTTCGGAACCTTACCTCCTGCTGACTTCTCCCTGAGACACATTACTTTCAGGCTAAAAGCCTCTCTAAAAAGCTACCTGCAGGGCTCTTTAATTGGCCAAGGTTAAGAGAGTCAAAGTAGGAAAAGTGGAAAGTGTAACTAAGCTGTTATTCGTCTCCCTTAAAAGGCTGTTGTGGTGCTTCAACAAACTGCTAAATACGCACATTGCACATCTCAAACAATCATTAAAATATAAATGTCATTTTTTACATCTCATGAGTCAGAGGAAATTTGGGAATCATGCTCATGCTTGGGTGGCTGGACTTTCTAATGTATTTCTCTCTTCCTGGTGCTCATAAAATACAGGCAAGCCTGTGGATTTTAAGAAGTCTGAACAGAGGTCTTTCCTCCGTCCTCCATTTTTTCCTGTTGTGTCTGCAAACCAGCTGGTGAGCAGGAGGACTATTTGCACTATCAACTTCTTCCCTCACTTCATTTCAGTTCAGCCTATCCTTCCAATAAATTTAAACAATAATAAAAGGGGTTTATATCTTTTCCCACAGATTCATGTTTTGTTTCATTAAGAGAACAAAACATAATTGAGAGTTTTGAACTCTGTAAAGGCAGCACAACAGCTGGCCTAATATTTTCCCTTAATATGTTTCCACTGAAATTTTTCTATCTGTTAGTTAATGAAATTTGACAATGAGAAACTCATTTCAGAATACTCAACAGCACAGCTCTGATGAGAAAATACAATTTCTAAGCTACTTTCTACCTGACCTTTCCACCTCTTCCAATTTCAAGATAATGGTTTTAATTCTTGGATTTTTGGCTTTAAACAAGATGAAATCTATGATAAGTAGTTAAATCTCGCTATTTGTTTTATCTTCTGCTATGCTTTTTCTGAAAATAGAAAAAAAGGGAAAGGGATTTCTTCAGGAAACTAAACAGAAAATTTTCAGATCCCATAGATTTTCATTACAGTGAAAATATGGTTACTCACATAATTCCAGTTATGGAAATAAAGTGCCTCTAACTTTTGTATCTGGCTGTAATTTAAAATTTTACTGTACTACAGTATTCACTTGAAGGGAACTGTAGATTTGTCTAACAGTTTTCTTCCTTGTTAAGTAATACGTGCTGGGTTTCTATCTGAAATTGTCTAGTTTCATATCGCAGCCATTGGAGTTTCTCACATTGAAGATTCATCTATTATTTTAATTCTCTTCTCTGAAACAGTTATAATCTACGACCATAACAACACATAACCTCTGTCTGCTGCCTTCTGTCAGTTCTTTAAAAGAGTATCAACTTGTTTAGCTCTATCACTGAACCTAACAGAACAAATGACATAGAGTATAACAAACAGTATTTGCAGTATATCCATGCTAACAAACAAGAACATCTCAGAAGAAAATATTTTTAACATTCTGTGCTTAATTGTTCTGCTGAAAAAGGCAGAACATAATTTCTGTTACAATGCCATTCTATTTATTTTTGTTATTTTTCACCAAGAGCTAAAAAAGCCATTAGCATCTCTTAAGAGAAGTCATCTTTTTGACATAATAACATGTAGATCTCATTTTCCTGTACAAATGCAAACTAGAATGCTGTAGAAATATCACTAATGAGAAGGTCCTTTATACCTTTACTGGTTTTATATGTATGTGTCAGTCACAATATATTCATTCTATTTTTAGACTTCTATAATCTAATGGCAGAATTGATGATAATAAAAAAAAAATTAAAGCTTCCCTAAAAAGAAGGGATGAAAAATATGTGTGGAAAGTTGTTTTGGAAAGAGGAACCCAGGACTACAAGATTCCCTGTCTACAGTGAAGGCAAAATTTACAAGTAATCAGAAGCCTTCCTGAAATAAACTGAATTAATGAAATCATTTCTACTGACATTTTCCTACAGATAAAAATTCATTGGAGAGGGACCACAAATGCAGTTTCCCTTACTGTACTTTCTAGGAGAAGATAAAATATTTCAAGGAAGACCTCTTTCAGTCTCTTCTGTCATGACAGCTTTCCTTTTTTTTGGAGTACTTCAGTGGTCCTTAAGAGACAAACCTGTTCTTTAATGTAAGGTGTAGGTCATATGAGGTATAACAAATAGGCACTTTTTGTTCTCTGGTATCTATTCATAAAATGTGGAGAAGTTTGCAAGGCACTGTATCATGCACCTTTGCTAGCTTCCAGAATATAGAATTAGAGATTTAATTGTTAGGATATTGACATCTGTCTTTCCATCCCTGCTTAAAGACTGCTTGCTAATCTATAGAGAGTTAAAAACCTTACTTCCAGACAGCCTAAAGTTAGGATATACTCTGACACTGGGAAATGCAATATTGAGTCTCATGATGCTGAATTAGATACTGAATTTTTTCCCCTTGTGTCTGTCCACTGCCTGAAAATTGAAAGCTTTAGCTTTCACCTTTATGGATCTTAATTTTCATGTCCTTTGGTTTTACTTCAAGTATTTTAGGTTCAATATTTATTGCCAGAAAGAATAGGAACATATTGGACACAAATTTTTTCCCAGACAAAAAGAAAGGCATATAAGTCATCCTCCAGGAATTTTCTTCTAACCTTATGATTTTGCAGTAAACTAAAGAACAAGTAATTATCAAGTAGAATAACTGCTTGAATCCCTTCTCTGTATTACCAGCATGTTTTTTCTGCCACTGCTGGCTAAAAAAAAAAAAAAGAGAGAGAGGCCAATACCTATTTTATGCTATGCAGGTATCTCATCATAGCAGACCAATATGCAGCTTCAGGGGCATGACCACTTTTTGCTCTCTTTCAACTAGTTTGGCACCACAATGAAAAACAGAGCTAGAAAATTACCCATCCAGATGCATACTGTAATGTTCGTAACACTCCTGGTGCTATATTTTTGATTTTATTTTGCACATTTTATGATGATATTCAGTACTTCCAAACATTCAGATCTGAAATATCTAATATTAAAACATTAGTTGAGGTGGATGTTGTGATATGGTTTATGGAGTTATTCAGATTTTATTGGCAACTGGATTTATTACAGATCTACGTCCTTACGTGTGGTATATTTGGGCCATGCTGTCTTTCAATTCTGTCTATCAAATCAATAAATAATGAAGGAAATTATTACTATTCAAGCTTGAAAAATGTTTTTCCAAAGGCTTGCCTTGGAATTTCAGCCAGATAGAAATAGATGAACAGAGTAGGTGGGACAAAGGGTAAAAACATTAATCACCAGCAAACAAAATAATGCTACCACCCCCCCCACCCCAAAAAAAAAAAAAAAAAAGAGAGAGGGTAGGGACATCAGTTCATAACAAAATCTGAAAGAGCAGACACTGAAGAATAATAGCCATTCAATTTCTATTTAGAGGTGTAAACACCCATGTGTTCAAAACCTATCGACATAGAGCTATTAAGATTGCTAAGCTGCATTTTTATGAGATTTTTTTTAAACCTAATGTCTTTCTGTCCAGCTTTATTTAGTTATGTTTGTAGATGAATCTCCTCATTCAGTATTATTATTTTCAATTTAAAGAAATTAATTACTTTAGCAGCATGATTGAAAATTCATTGATTATGTTATAGGTTATTGCTGGTCAGTGTTTTTGTTCAACTGGATTTTTCTTTTCTAATTAGTAACTTTAAAAAAATGCAAATGTTTTCAGGGGGTTTTATTATGTTTAAAAATAGCACAGTGCAGACATAAAAGAACAAAGCAGCCTCACTTTCACAGACACAGTTTAGGATGTAATCAAACAGCAAGCTCTAAAGGAACACCTGCACTGAAACCTTGCCCACCTCCTCCTACTTATTCTTCTCTGGCAGCAAGCCTGATCTGGCCTGCCAGCTCCCATCCGCAAGCAAGGACAGCTGCAAGATAGAAAAAAAGCTCATCTTCATCAAAACACTCTTTGAAGCTCTTCTGAGGATAAACATTCTTCATTTATTAACAGCTTAATGCTTTGATAAAAGCTCACTTTGTTAAGTAGTTTGCCTTTCAAGAACTGCCCACGTAGATATTTGCATGAAGTTCATAAGGACTTTAGGACAACATGGGATTGCCGGAAATATTGCTGAAGGCATAGAAATAAAAACACAGACCATATTCCTACTAGAAAAAGAGAGGAAAAAATCAAAGGAAACTTATGTTCAGCAGGCTTTACCATTTTCTGAGTTATCACAGTCCTGTATGAAAGTGCCATTATGTGTAAGGTTAAAAAGCTTTCTGCTTTATTTTGAGGAAATCAATGCAAAGGAAAGTTTAACAGGGTGTATACTGTTGTACTTGTAAGAAAACAAAAATATAATGAAGACTTCAAGCCCAAAACTACTTAACATAGAAATGACTTGCACATACTGGGATAAAAATTTATGTCGATGAAATTATTCTTATCTATTCTTATGAACATGTTGCTGAAAGTTTCTGGTTAAATAGGTCAATGACATCTTTTAAAGTATGTTAGTAATGTTTTTTTTCTACTGAGTAAAATTAGATTGATAGGTAATAGACAATAAAATAAAAAATTTTACTCTGTTCCCTTCCCTGTCTGATCTTCCCAAACATATTCAAGTTTTGTATATATGGAAAAATATGATCCACTTGGAAAAATTGCACCAGATTTACTTAGTTCCACAGACAGTAAATATGGATAATGTCTGAGATGTTAATCTTCCTCATAACAGGTATACTCATTGGAGCTGTAATAAATAGGAATATGAAGGTGAATGTGAATATGAATATGAATGAAGCTTAAGTTAAACAGACTAAATATTTTTTTGAGGAAATAAACCCAAAGCATTCATTTCAAGGAAAGATTTCTTTACTTTTTCATTGCAAAATATTAATAATAATGAAACATTTGATTTTCACCACAACTACTACAAAAAAAAAAAAAAGTTTGTTTTATCACCTTAAAGATAGCCTCCCTTGGTAGATATTATAGAGTGTCTTTTCATTCCCAGAAGGAAATATCATAGTTAATTTATAGCTTTCACTCTCAAAATAAGAAATTCTGCTCATTCAGCATTTACACAGCTTTTGGGTCTACTACAGATGAAGTCAACTCTATCACTAATTTAGCACGCTACTCGTCTTTTGTTAATGTTAGTTTTGGCATGATTTCAGCGTGTTACATACACCTGGGAAGAAAAATAAAGCTACTGAAGTAATTTATATGGTAAAAAATCTACAATTTGTCACTCCAGTGTGAAGAAAAATCTCAATAATGACTCAGTCTTAATGAATTTTTCCCTAGAAGTAGTCAACATTTCTCGCTAAAAAAATACCCTTAACATTCTTTAAAATCACGTGGCCTTATTTTTGTAATGTTTTAATCGTATGATAAGAACCAATGCAATCTGCTGTCAGTAGCTCTAGGGGATGAGCTGGAGGTATTTAGTTGTGAGGGTCAACAATTATACTGTTAGCTAGAACCATGGTCAAGGAACACATATACACAATAGCAACAAGGGAATGAGTTCCCTCTGTGTTTCAGTAGCTAACATTAAATGGAAGAGCACTGCACATTACATGTTTTCTTTCTAGTAGGCAACAGAGTAAGTCAAATGGAAAACACCAATGAGATAGAAGATTCCTCTGGGTTCTCAAAGCTTTCCACAGGGATCTGGAAGTCTGGAGTTAGTCAGAAGGGTTGGAATCCATTAGTCTCTTCTTTTGCTGAGTATTTCAAAGAGTGTAAACTATATTTTCTATGATAGACCAGTAAACTCTAGCAAGTTTGAGGCACTAGCAGTACCTTTCATGAAATAAAATATAAAATTATTATAAAAATTGCAATGATTATTATCTATTACACTTTCCTTTTTTTTTTTTCTGAATGACAATATATGATGCAAGTAAATTTTGTGTTGGTACAGCTCAGGATTACAAGGCAATGCAAGGACAGGAAAGGAGCCAACATTAAAAAAAATACACAGCAACATGTAAATTCAGAGCAGGGAAGCAAAGGATATCTCCTTCAAATAGGGGTTTGTAGCGATTTTTTACACTTCATGGGGCAAATAGTTAAGATAAATACCTAGAAAATATTTTCTAGCTTCTATCATACTTACCAAGCATATGAAGATTAATTTGAAGCAAGGCTTGCTTGTATGCACATGCTGATGATCCTCTTTGAGCCTTACTGACTTTAAAGGGACATTCTCTCTGAGTAGGGTTTCCTGCTAGTGATTGCTATGAAAGAATTGTGATTTTTAAGATGCAGAAGAGATACAAAAAATAGAAAAATGACTGATGGATAACAAAAAAAGAATTATTCATGAACCAGCTAGTGAGAATGTGCAGCACTTGGTAGCATCAAATTTTCTTCTGACACATAACCTGAGTCTATAGGGTAAGAATATTGCTTGAGTTACCAATATAACAACAGAAACTAGTTTAAGTGATTTCTTATTAGATTTGTTCCAGAGTATAGAATTTTCCAAACCAAGAAGTGTTATGGGAAAGAACTTACTTTCTCTCATTCAATTTTTTTATTCCTAGGGTAGGTTTTTTTAGTTCAAATTTAATAGAAAACCTGCTAATTTTGTAATTGATCAACAATTTTACTGGAAGTGTATCAAATATTTCATGAACAGACAGACATTTCATAAACAGATGGATTTAGTTTCTGAAACGGCTTCTGCAAAGCCAGCTTCATATCAGGGATAGTTAATTTAAACCTACTGACGCCTCTTTTTACATACAATCAGCTACTTTCATCCACTTTGCTCCCTGTTACCTACACTTGTTCCTCTCTGATCCATCTTGATCCCTCCTTTTCCTTCCTTTTGGCTTTTCCTCTAAGCACTTCACAATGTTACAAAAATGACAATACCCTTAAACTGCTCCATAACAACCTTTGCACAGTTACCAAGTATTTTTCCCCTGCAACCATAATATGCCGTATCTCCCTTATTTCAGCAGAACTCTTCAGACTGCAAGGCTTTCTGGAGACTGCAGGTTTGCTCACCTCAGTGGGTTTTGTAGCAAGGCAAGAAGCTCCCATCTTTGACAGTCTAAGGAGTCACTGATTTGGGTGCCACTGGCCCTCAGATTACAGGGTTTCCTCTGCCCATCACTGCTCTTTTTGTCTCCCTGGGTCTCTCCATGTGTTGTGACTAGCCCCTAGTGACATAATTTTGCAGTATGACAGAAGAAGCTGATTGTAGGAGATCAGCCTGAGGTGGAAAGCACTGGGAAATGCCTATAACCCTGCTGCATGGAAGTACAGTCATCAAACATGTTGCCAGAAATGTGGTACCAACTCAGAAAAAATGCATGATCAAAGACTCTGTAGTGTGTATTTTCACAACATATTCCACCAAGTTAAGCTACAGTAAAGACCATCACTCTCTCCATAATAAATTTCTTTAAAGGGCAAGAAGCACAAAAAATACATCACATAAGGTGAACTGTGGGGAGTTCTTTTAAAAAAGGATGCTCTAGGACAGAATTAAGCCAAATGAGGCAAATATTATATCTGAGAACTGTTTATTGGTAATGAAAAGCACATTGCCTACTAAAGAAGAGGAAAGGCAGAAAAGGAGGGAGGAAAAGGGAAGAAGGATGTGGGGAGAGAGAGAGGGGAAAGACAGAGAGAAAAATCGGACAATACCACCAGAACTTCATAGTGTGCCGCTGATATCCAGCTGGCAGGTGGTGCGTGCACACTGCCTGCTGGGAGAGTCTGTGCAGCTCCTGGAAAGGCAGGGCTCCACAGGCACAGCTCCCGCGGCCACGGGCGGCTGGACACCAGGCGAGTGAGGGGACACGAGGCAAGTGGCTGGACACAAGGCGAGTGAGTGGACACGAGGTGAGTGACTGGACACAAGGCGAGTGGCTGGACACAAGGCGAGTGACTGGGCACTCGGGCAGGGCATGCAGAACCTGGGGCAGGGTCGTGGCGAGGATCACAGTGGTGGGCTGGATCAGAGAAGCAGGGTTGGAAACAGGTGGCCTAGGCAGAAACAAGGCAGGCAGGGATGAAGCAGGTAGGGGGTCGGGGAGGAACGCAGGCAGGCAGAACAGGTGAAGGCTGGAGCAGGCGAGGGAGATGAAGTGGTAGGACAGGACACAGGCTAGGCAGGATGCTCAGAGGTGGTCAGCAGGTGCCCAGCCAAGCGTCCAGCAGCTTCCAGCAAGAGGGAGAGAAAGTGAGAGACCAAGGGCAAGCAAAAAGCTTCCAGTGAGGGCAGAAGCCCCACAGTTTGTGAAAAAGTTACTTTATACCCCTTGGCTCCTCCCAAGGTGTGCTCACTGTCAGGAGACTTGGCCAGCCAAAGTTTCAACTGCAGTCCTTTGGTGGAGACCTTTTTGCCACCCAGTTGGAGAACCATTCTAGAGGGCACAGTGGCCTTGGTTGTCTCCTACTGACTGCCTGTTCCATGTGAGACATGAAATGGCTGTCAGGGGAAGTCTCCCTAGAGACAGGGCTTTCCTCCATCTTCTCCTACCTGCCTCCTGCATGTGGCGTGGGTGCAGCCCCTCCCCCACATACCTCTGGTCAAACAGTGTTGAGACAAAAATCAAAATTAAATTAATTCCTTGCAATACATCTCCTTGATCCTTTGGGCTCAGCTGACCACATAGGTATGTGTTAGTTTCTTCTCATTATCATGACTCTTGATCCAGCATCAGGCTACTTCCAAAGACAAACTTATATGAAAACCTTGTCTTTGTCACAGAGTTCTGTAAGAAAAATATTTGAAAGCAATGAGGTTTGGGTATTGCCAGCATGAAAAAATGTTTAATTGTATTTTATCTCACAAAAAAAAAATTAAAAGAAAATTTTAATCCCTCACATTCTCTGAAACAAATATTTAGTTTGGAAATAGTCCTGCATAAAGGTGAAAAGTAAATTTTGTGAGTCGCCATTAGAATAGACGTTTCCAGTAATGAGCTTAATGCCAGCAGTATCAGGTTCAATAAGGCAAAGTGTCAAGTCCCACACTTGAGTGACAACAACCCCAGGTAGTGCTACAGGCTGGGGCAGAGTGGCTGGAAAGCTGCCACAGAAGAGGACCTGGGCAGGCTGATCAGCAGCCAGCTGAACATGAGCCAGCAAGTGCCCAGGTGGCCAAGAAGGCCAGTGGCATTTTGACTTCTATCAAGAGTAGTGTGGCCAGCAGGAAATGACATTTCATTAATTTTCTTTCATACAAATATTCATGGTCAACATTTAAAATGAAATTAGATTATGACACACAGACTGTCTATTCTTGATATTAAACAAAAAAAACCCCTTTTTTCCATCCCTTTTCCTTCTTGCTATTTATTTCTATATACAAGGCAATGGTGAGAACTGACTGGACCAGACACAAAAACAAAATGCTGATAAAAAGTTATTAATATATAATTCAGTTTTTCTGAACTCAGGATTCTTTTTCTCTCTGCTTCTGTGACATACAAGAATGACTAGTTTGTGACCTTCATTCACATTGGACAGTGCATGTACATGTTCAAAGATATGTACTTGCATCTAAATATTTCTGTTCTAAGTTTTTTCAGGCTTTCAGATGCCCCAAGCCGCTTTTGCCACTCTAGGAATTGCTTCATATGTTCTTTTTTCTAACAAATCAGTGCACCTAAAAATGTTATCTGTCAGGAAATTACAAAAATTCAACTTCAATTTTTTGAACGCACATCTAATAAAATATTTATGTGGGCAAACATTAAATTAGTGAGATTTGCACACTTTTATAGGTCTATCAATCAATATGTAAAATTCAGATAAAAATCCACAGTAACCTCTGTTACTTGGGATCTGCTTTTGTATTAGTGAAGTAGAAATATGAAGCAGTTGAAAAAATATTTAGAACATATTTTCTTCACAGACATGCCTTGTAGGATCTTAATAATTGCTTGAAGAATCAAATAAAACAAAAATTTATTGCAATTGCAAAAAAAAAAGATGACATAGTATTCTTTAAAGTGTTAAGAACTGATGAATATAAAAATAATAAAATACAGATTTTGATAATGTCACCACATTTGACTTATCTTGCATGAAAAGGTCAGAGTCAGAGTAATTTGTAAGATTCAAATGAAGTCTCAAGACATATAGGGCAGAAAATTCAGTAGTTTCTTGGTTATATTAAAAGGTTACTCATTCGTAGGCAGAAAATGTATCTTTAGCTTTGACATGTTGAGTGCAGTATCACAAGAGGTGTTCATCACTGAGGTTGCTCTTTTAACCAGTAAATTTTCTGGATACATAAGGGTAGATCAATGATATAAAGTAGATTTTAAAATGTTACAATATTTAAAAAAAAAAAACAAAACAAAAACAGTTTTATAAATAAATAAACCAAAACCCAGGATGCTTTTTCATGCCTGATATTTAAAACTCCTATTTCTGAAAATGAAATCTATTCTTACCCATGTCTAGTAACTGTAAGCTGTGCTAGAACTGGAAAGAAGCTGGAACTACTAGTTTATAAATAACTATATTTTGAAATGTGGGATGTGAACTAAGACTAAATCTTATCTTCTATGACTAAAAGAGTAGAAGAAAAATAATCATGTATTTGTCATATGGTGTACAACAAATAAAATTCACTTTTGTTCATTCCACCTGCAAGATCTTTATGATTTGTAAGTCTTAGCATGGGATATTACAAATATCTTTTTGCATTTTGCACAAGAAACCCATTCCCCAAAGTGAAGATTTGCTCTGTAATCTTCTTCTATTTTACTCTACAAGCCACTGCCTGGACTTTCATGTTCAAGAAAAGATGCTGACATCCAAGAAATGATGCCCCAGGAAAGAGAATGGAGGTCAATGAGATGTTTCAGTTACCAGGGACAGGATTCAGCTCTGCAGGTACAAAATATGACCTGCATTGGCCCAGGATGGGGAGATGTGACATGGGACCTGGGAAGTATCATCTGAGATGCTCCACCTGCTCCTCTGGCAGAGTTTGGGTGCAAGTTTGGTAGTACTGATTTAATTTCTACTGACAATTACAAGATCTTAGGCAGCTAACACTCACATACATTGCTGGCACATAATTTCAATATGAAAAACTGTAACTGAATACCACCTTTCCAATTAATTGGTATGGGAGAAGCTCAGATGGAACTAGGCAATAACAATGATTCTCAGTGTAATTTTTTTTTTTTAATTTGTAGGGAAGAAACATAATGTCTATATCCAATCAAGAATGGATACTACACATAGCTTAAAGCCAAAATTTAGCAGGCTCAGTCTTCAAAGATCATACTGAAAAGCTTGTTGCTCTACAAAATTTTATTAAGACTATTTGAAAACTTTGAAAACTTTCTTCCTAAAAGAATGATATTAATTTTAAGGATAGTGTTTCTGTGTTCCTGCAATGCCCATGCTGATGATTCTTGTCCTGGGTATTGGATCCCAGAAGACACTTGCTAAAAGCCTGAAATAAAATCCTGCAATATGGCTGGTGAGATATTTCAGTTGTGTGCATTCATGACATGATAACATTAGAACAGAAAATCTTCTGCCCTGTATCAACAGCCTGATGCAGTTTAGTTTCTGATACTGAGGTGCATAAATGCTTTAAAGAAAGATGTAGAAATTATTGCGTAACTGTCTTCTCCTTGTCTACTCTTTAACCTTGAATAGAAGAATAATTCAGAGCTTTGAGACATGAGGTTTTTGCAGTACCTACATACATTATTGTCTTCGTTTATTTCTGCAGCCATGGATTTGCTTGATATTTATAAAGTATTTTAAAATGTGATTAAATTCTCAGTCATGTTAAATTCCTGTTGGAGTGAGTTTAATCATGCTGGTATATGAATGAAACATGAATTTATTTCTACTTATTTTAAATTTCCTGTTTTGAAGCATCTCTTACCATTGTATATGGGATAAAAAGGTTTTCATATGTATTCTCCAGCTCATATGTCTCCTCAGTGCAGAAAAGAATTGTTCTCAGTGCAGATGAGAATTGCTCTCAGTGCAAACAATTTCACAAACTTTTTTCAATCTTTTCTACAGATGAAATATCAATAACTAGAAAGAGCTGGAGAATGAAAAAGCAGAATGTGGAAAAGAAAACAACAAGCTGATCTTAAGCTATTTCTTAAGGAAATCATAGATCAATAAAACTATGAGCTTTCACTCAACCAAAGCTGTCCCAGCCATCAACTAAGTGCTATGCAGACACTCTCTCACTTCCTCCCCCTGGCTTTCCCAGTGGCATGGAGAGGAGAATAAAGAAATAAGTAAGACTCATGGGTTGAAATAAGAACAGTTTAATAATTGAAACACAATAAAATATATTCTTAGTACTACTACTACTACCAATAATAATTTCAATGGAGAGAGAGTAGCAGGCAGAGTGCAAGAGAGAGGATTAAAAACCAAGAAAGACAAGTGATGCTCAATACCTGCTGAAGGACATCCAGTCCATTTTGAACCAGCAATCAACTCCTCCCAGCCAACACACACATACACACGTTTCAAATACTGGGCATGACATTCTATGGTGTGGAATATCCCTTTGGCCAGTTTAGTTGAGCTATCTCAGCTGTGCTCCCTCCTGACTCCTTGTACAGTTCCTCACTGACAGAGCATGGTAAACTGAAAAGTCCTTGACATAGGGTAAGCATTGCTCAGCAACAGCCAAAACATTAGTGTGTTGTCAACATTATTCTGATAATAAATCTAAAAAAAACCCCAGCGCTTCTCCAGCTACTAGGAATAAAATTATCCCAGTCCAAACCAGGTTTTGTGTAAGAGAAATACTTGAGGCAAGCAGCTATATTTCATCTGACCTGGAATTTCAGAGTCACTTATAAAGTACTTTCTCATCTGCCCAGCTCATGAGATACTGCGCAAAATAGTAGAAGTAGGATGCAGAAGTGGAACCTTCATATCCCATGGTCTCTTCTTTCTCTTAATCACCCTACCCAAAGTAACAGTGGCTAGCAAATTAGTGATTGCAGTCAGAACCACACCCAGAGTCCCTCACTGACAGTGCCTGCAATTACCATAAATTCAATAGAAGAAGTGACAGAGAAGAAAGTTCTCCTACCTCCTATTCCTCCAATAGGGCTGTGATAGGACAAGACATTAAAGGAGAAAACTTCACTCTTCTTCAGTTTCCCCTCACGTCTACCTTTTTTAACTCCTAGTCTCATGACAAAGCTATAAAACTATCAGTGGTATATTGTGCCCTGCACATACAACAGGTGGCTCCACTGCCCACTGTCCCACTCCGTTGCACTCCATGTAAGTTGTGGAAAATTAATAAGGAGAAAATAATGAAAAAGCATTTATCAGTCATACGAATCTGCAATATGTTTAGTACTACATTTGGTTTATACCATGGTCAAACAACAGTCACACACTGTTCTTTATGCTTGTTTTACTTGTATATTATTTTTCTCTTACCACAAGAATATGTTTACTTTAATTGTTGAATTATTATTTGTGGCATCCCACCCCAAAAGGGAAAGGGAACACATAGGTGCGTAAATGCTTGTAGTTGAAAAGGAACAGAAACAGTCACAGGATCTGAAAAAACGTAGAGTTTGATAGGTAAATTAAACACTTGGCATGGAAATTGAGATAAGATATTCCCTTTTCTTATAGTATAATCACACAGCAATGTATTTTGAAGAAGGGATACGGTAAAAGAGAAGGGAGAGAGATTAGCGAGAGGGAAACAGAGAGGAAGAAAAGGAAGAAGATCATCAATCCTGGTTCCAACGCCAATCCAGATGATGTGGTGTCCAGAATCCTGGGTTGTACGCTGAAGCTTCATGAAGGTAGTCTGGAGGTAAGTTTCTCACTATGCAAATTAGCTACTCTGCACAATCCATTATTCTAGACCTTTTGGAAAGTGGGTCGGAGGCTTCGGGGGTCTTTGGCTGTCATGATACACCCTCTACTTGTTCAACTTTTTGGTTGACTGTCCATGGTGGCTTTTTGACTCATTCCTATGCTTGCATTGCACTGTGTTGTGCTTATCTCCAGGAGCCAGAACAAGGACGTGTGTCACAGAAAAGTGCTGCCCTACCTCTGTACTGCCTCCTCCTCCAGCCATATCCTGTTCATTGTCCCAGTAGGTTCTTGCCAACAATCCTTGGTTGGCTCCATGGCTATCTGGCTATCTGTGTTTGAGGCATACGTATTATCCTCTTACCTTGTAGGCATCTATGTTGCTCACTGATCATGGAATAGCTAAGGTTTACTAACTGTTCAACAACCAGAGCACTGGAATCAAAACTTTCTTCCATCATGGGATCTAGCTATCGCTAGAATAAAGAGCTTCAGCTTAGTCATCCCTTTACTGAATTCTGTCAAACAAGTGGAAAAAATGCAATTCTTCATGTCAAAGTCAAGTCACCTAAGCACAGTCCCACTAATGAAAATAGCCTTTTCTACTAGGGTCAAGAATTTGGAAAAGTAAATTAATAAGAAATTTCAAGTTGTGGAGGCCACAAATTATGCTTAATATAAAATATTTTAGGAATAAGGAATTTATAAATAATTGAACCAATAATAGTGATACAAAGGTTAATGTGGCTGGAAATGTTAAACCAGACATTAAAAAATGGAAAAGAAAGGGGTTTTTTACAACATTAATTTCCTGAAGCTACAACAGAATGGGCTATGTCAAAAGGCTATAACATAACTTTCCTCATTCTGTTACAATGGAAAACAAACAGTTTGAATTTCATCTTCTTCATACTTACATAAATCAGAGGAAACTGTAGTCAATGCAATTTCTCTGGGGTAAAACTAGGAACACAGTAAGTATTACCAAGATGTTAATGGTTCAGATAAAATGGTATAGTGTAGCAAAAAGATATTCAAGGATGGTAAGAAACATTAATTTTGAGTTGTAGGCGCTTGTATACAAAAATGATGGATCTCAAATAAAATTTGAAAGCATTTTCTCATCATATTTCCTTGCCACTTCTGTCATTATTCACTGGTCCTGTGTTTCTCGCTAAGTTATTTCTCTTTGATAGAGATCTATATCCACAGATCAGAATTTCTGCTCTACACCACACAGACACATATCACTGATGGCCTCTGTCCCTTCCCCACCACATGGGCCCTGGGCAACAGGCAGCTCACTCCCACCCTGGATGTGCCAGGCCCAGCTGGGGGTCAAGCATCTTTTTGTAACGTCTCCACTGCAGACTCTACTTGCTGCACTGTCAGCATACAGGGACATGTTTCTGTTCCTCACCAAAGGACTGTTTTTTAAAAATATTTTAGTTTTTCTATATTAGACTTATGGCCTAAGCCTGAAAAGGCTTTTCTAGTCCTGTAGCCTCAGGACAACCTTTTTGACTTTCTCTCTATCTAAAGCAGTTGTCAACAGGCTTTTTGTCATCCGTCTGTTTTCCTTCTCAAATTTATTACCTAAGTGTAAGGTTATGCATTGCACAGTTTTTCTGAAGTGTCTTTGTTTTCCAGATCATCTACATTATTGGAGTCAGTTAGAGCTGGTCAGAGGTAGTCAAGGTCTTCTTTGTCAGGGAAGTGCTTTAGGGTGAGCTTCACCCCATGACACTGTGACATTTTAATTGGACCTTATGTCCACAGATGAACTTGTTTTTGAAACCTACTGAAAAAAAAAGAAGTATATAAATGCATGTCTTTTGCTATTTATACATATAATTTACCCAGAATCCTTTTCCATAATATTTTCTCTATTCCATTCTTCAAAAAATATTTAAAATCAGAAAGTTCTATTCTGTTTCTGTCATCTGTTAAGAATTCTCTTAAGAATTTTTAGCCTGAATTACTTGGGGTTTGTGTGAATTTTTGTGGAGGTGTGGTGCAATGTTTAACATGGATAAACTTCCTCTAAAATTAAGTTTCTGTACGTCACTTTCTGCATTTGCTTTAAATGAATCTCCCATCCTATTCTCACAAACACCCCACCACCCCATTCTTGCAAATAAAAGAATCACATTGGTCAGGATTTATAGGCGCCCACTGATCATGCAGTAGGAACGGTGAAAATAGGCTGCTTCCTGCTACTCATTTATAAGTCTTTAAAATCATATGGTTAATTTGAAAGTCACAGATGTAAGTATGATGGTATTATAAACCACAGGTGGCATTTTTAAAAGGTATTATTTGTCAAACTTTTTCCATTTTCGAGTGTGCATTTTGTGTGCATTGAAAGTTTATTTGCTACAATTATTTCTTGAAATTCAAATATTTTATGGCATTATAACTGTATATCTATATGAATATCTATGTGATAGATATAAGAAATGAAAAGGGCTAATTCTCCTAATATCATGTATATATATGTGTGTGTATATTTGAAATGAAATTATAATTTACTGGTAATTTTAAAATAGCAGTAAGCAAATTCTCTGAGAAGAAGTGAAAGACAAAATAAAAACAAGTACCATTTTATTGCAGAAAAATGCCTATATTCTTTATTCTGCCTGTTTTGTACTATATCCTGAACAGAGAAGAAATAGTAGCAGAAGCTACTCTACGTAATCTACAAATATAATTATGCTATGTCTTTCTGTACTTAAAATGAGTAAGTGCTCCAGAGTACATTCATAAATACAGATGGTGCTATATTAAGGAAGGAAAGGGGAAGCAACTGTCAAGAATGTGACTTGTATTCTACAAACAAATCTTAGTAACTTAAAATAGGCGTCAAAGACTCAGTTAATGCAGAGATGACAGCAAGTGGCCTGATAAATCTAGAATAAAATACGCAGTTAGGTAGAGCACTGATATTTGAAGTCACAGAGAGAATGTATCTCTTTAACAAATGACAGGTATATATGCTGTGTCTCACTTATTTCCCTGATCTTGATTGCAGCAAAGGATTTCCAGTAATAACTCCCAAGTCTCGGCAGTGTGACCAGATGATGTGATGGTAAGTTCTCAAAAAGGAGCTCTTAAGGAACAGTGATGTGATCTATAATGTAAGGTTAGCTTCTGAACTGAATCAAAAATATGCTAAAACCATGGGACCTGAGGAAATCTGTCCTGGAGGAGAATTTTAGAGTGCTAACAATACTGGTGCTCTCAAATTTTTTATAAAGGGGGATATTTATGATCATCTAATAAACTTTATAATATGTCAACACTGTGTTCTTTTAGGTTCACTATAAATTATATACCATCACTTGGGTTCTTCTGTCAAACTTATTGCCAACTTACATACAGGTCTCCTTCAAAAGGACTTTTGCCATTAAAGGGAGCTGAAAGAAGACTTTGTTTCACCCCTATTATTACAAGAAAGAATAATGGACAAACAATACAGAGTGGTGAATCATAAATTTTAATTTTATTCAGAATTATTACCTGTGAACTTTTAAAGAGGTATTCACTGAAATTGCTAAATGCCAGAGAATTAAAATATATGCTATTATATGGAGACTTCTGAAAGTGCCAGAAGCTAACTTCTGCCACTGAAACAATGCAGAAAGATTCATCAGTAAAGTGGCTGAATAATTTGTTCATCAGGCTTAGAGGAACTGTTTGCTTTAAATATTGCATCTTATTGGTCTTTTGTATGTCCAGGTTCCTCAGGTGGCGTCAAATCTGATCTTCCTCACTGAAAAGGTCTTTGTTCCCCCAGTCCCTGCCTTGAGGTTAAAGTACTTGAGAGAAGACAGATTGTCAGAGAAAACAGGCAAAAAGTCGTCCCCATGCTTGTTTTCACTAGATCTGTTGTCTTAATTATTGTGAAGAATACATCTTCCTTTACTGAGAAATATATTTGCAGAAAGCCATCTTATAAATCATCATATTTCTTGCCAGATTCCTCTCCAACTTATTCTTAGCTCTGATCATCCCATCCCTACATAATTGCTCATTGTCCCAGTATTTTTTCTAGGATGCATACCTCTGGTTCCTTTGACTGTGCATTTCCTTCTTACACTTTAATTTGTCCAGGGGGTCAACCATGCTGGTCTCCTGCCTTCCCTACCTGATTTCTTACATGGGCTGATCAAAGAGTTCCCGAAGTCTAAAAAAAAAGGGCTTAAATTACCTGCCAGCTCTGTCCTCCTCCTTTATCCTTGAGGACAGTCTCCCAGGGAGGTCTCAGCCACTGTATGTTATATATTCAACAATATGCCTTGGTGAAGAAGAGGTAGCCAGCTGTCCACACAGTGTAAAAGCTGGGGCATAATAATTAGATCAGTAGTAAATGAAATTCAGTGTGTGTGTAGTTCTGTATTTGTTGTTGATTCCGTAAACACAACCATCTAAAATGTGGACATTGTCTCTTCACTAATTCCTTCCAACTCTGAAGGTCATCTTAGATAGAGTTTTTAATGCCTATCCCTTTCGGTCATGCTGTATCACAGTACTGTTGTCATTAAGAACATTACAGCATATTCTGACTTTGAATTCAGGTGTGCATTATGAGAGATAATGGTGGTGAACATCTGAAGGCCTCTAGGCATGTGATATCTTTATGAGTCTTTAAACCATGGAGCACTGATCTACACAAATGCTTTATCTTCAATATATTTAACCGGTACATAGCTAGTAGATAATGGGGATCTAACAGTATTTATCTCTGTATTAGGCCTGCTAAGGCTCTGTGGTAAAAGACTGTGGAACTCTTCTCTTTTCACCAGACCAATGGATATCTTGTACAACTGCCTTTCTTGTGCGTTTTACATTGTTGAAGACTTTTTTACTTAATCCTATAAGGTACAAAGATCAAATGCTACATTTAGTAACTTTACCACACACAAACCTTAATCCGTTCCACTCTGATGGCAATGCTGAAAGGAAAGGAATTATTTTTTTATTTTTGACATTTCTAATATACCATGATACAGCCTTCAGATACAAAATTAAGAGAGAAATTGACTGACCTTTCTTCATTTTCTAATTGTCAATTTCTTCACATAAGTTTTTTTTTTTCCTTTTATGACTGCCCTTTTGTTTTTAGAATATTCTATGTAGTTTGCATTTTTCTTGCTCAACTTTACTGTTGAATGGAGGAAGGGCAGCTAAAAGGATTTCTGAACTGCCTGTGATGCCAAATTCTGGCTTTAAAAGACTTGCTTAAGGTCTAAAAATTTCCAAAGGCTCCTAAGCGTAAGAGATCTTCCAGGGGTGCAGAATAGATACTCAGTTTGCTCACATTTTAATGGTGAAACATCTCATACATGGAAGTGAAAGATGTGGATAAAATTCATCTTTAGATGATTAAAAGCATGGGCCTCCTACAAATTTGTTTGAAAACAAAAAAAAAAAAGAGCAGTGCAATAATATAATAAAATATATGCTAATAATAGTGTTTATAAGAATAATAATTGCAGTTACAGAGGCAGAGGGAGTAGTAGAACCCAAGAAGAACAAGTGGTGAATAACACGACTGCTCCCCAACTGACCAATTCCCAGCTCATCCCAGAGCAGTCAGCCTCTCCTGGTCAACTCCCCTAGTTTATATGCTGAGCATAACATTCTATGGTATTGAACATCCCTTTGGCCAGTTCATGTCACCTGGACTGATCATGGTCCCTCCCACCTTTATGTGCCACTCTTCACTGGCAGAGCATGGCAAACCAAAAAGTCCTTGATTTAGGACAAGCACTCTCTAGGAACAGCCAAAATATCAGTTTCTCGTATTATTCTCATACTAAATACAAAAACCACAGCACTGTACCAGCTGCTAAAAAGAAAATTAATTCTATCCCAGCCAAAATCAGGACAGGATGTTTCCCTGATCTGGGTGCAGCACGTCGGTGCAGCACATTGCACTAGGCTGTGTTGAACTTTGTGAGGTTCATATGTGTCAGCTCCTCAAGGGTGGGCACAGGTCATTCAAAGACCCCTTCCCTGGCTGCTTTTTCATGAGTGTATTCTCCAAATAACAATGTGGAGAAACTATTATGCATCTTGTATTTGGTGGTAATTTGCAGACTACACAGGATACACAGAGAAAAATGTTCACTTTTCCCTGGAAGTTTAACTTTTTTAGGGAAGTGGCAGGAATATTCTTGCATTGAACAGAAGCATAGACTGGTATTATTATCATTATTATTTTAGCTAGAAGAACTATTATTTGTAATTTCACAAAGGAATTTGGATTAAGATAAACAAGAAGAATTTGGAGCTGAATATGTTTGAAGTGTTTCTCTAAGCCATACTTGACCTTTTCCTGTTTACTGATGTGTAAAGAATGAAGACTCCTGTTATTAGAATCAATTTCAGTACATATCTTATCTCAAATATCAACTGTCCATGATATACTCTTTTAGTTCTGGAATTTATAGCCTGTATCACCATATTTTCTTTTAATAACTTCTTCAGTGGATGTTAAGTTAGCCAAATATAATTTCTGAGCCATGTAGTAAATTGTTCAAATTCTGCTTCAGCTTTCATCAGCCAGCTTAAATGGAGGGTTGAAGTGGGTTTCCACATAGCATTAGACTAATGAGCTGTATTTTTCTATGAAATAGAGGAAACAAAATTGTACTCTACGAAACAGTTATCTGTGGGGGTGTGTCAACAACCCCCAGCCCTGCCTCCTCCTGTCCATCAGACTCTCCGTGTCAAGTGGTACGAATCTGAGTCTGAGGGCAGTTCCATAGGCGGGCTCGAGGAATGAAACTCTGCCCTTTCTTCTAGAGAGTTCTGTTTTACTCGGTTGGTCACTGGTTGTTTGCTGTTTGCCCTCCCCTGTTTATTTGTTGTTGGTCGGGTGTACCCCGATTCCTTTCTCCCCTGTTCTCCCTATTGGATGTTTCCCAGGTACCCCTCCCTTTTTGCCTCCCTTAAAAATGCTTGCCGAACCCCGCTCTGGGCTCTTCCGGACTGCTACCCTTGAAGAATAAACCCTTCAAACTGCTCCCGGAGAGTCCACTCTTTCTTTCCTCGCTCCCGGGGTTGGGACCCTACCACCGCCTCTGCAAGCGCGCCCGGAGACAGCGCCGCCTGGCCATTGGCGTTCCCGGCAGGAACCAAACACCCTTTGGTTCACCTGTCTGCGGGAAGGTCACTGGAGCCTCCGCCATGAGTGGACACTTGTCCAGGAGGCCACCCAGCGATAGTTATCTAAATCTCAAGTGGATGAAGAAAATACATGAGTAGATGTTACTGTATTTCGTATAACATGCAGTGTTTCCAAGTCAGGGTTTATCTTTTTCTATTCATGCATATATGCATGCTTGCTTCTTTCTACAGGAGCATACAAAATATGTTAAAATTAATTTGGTTTGTTTTTAAATATGTCTAAAACATTTATCATATAACTTAATATTTGTATTTGTGGACAGGTACATCTATATTATGGTATACAGGGATGCCCTTAAATTTACACATGGATATATATCCTACATGCAAATGCATTTGATATATGTACATTATATTCAAAGGTGCCATTATGGAAAACTGAATGAGCTCCTTAAAAACTCACTCTTCTCTCTCAGCAGTGCTATTGTCCTAGAGTGCCCTTGAAAATAGATCAAAAGATTGTCCATGTAAGACATGAAGTAAGAGATAAAAGGATTCAAAAGAAAATCCAAACCATTTCAAGGGGAGGGGGAAGTAGTACTCCAAGCATTTGAAAAGAAAACTGATTCTGAATGAAATATGGATGAAATGTATGCATTTGGATCTTTGAAAACAACATAAATATCTCAGGAAGAGATGAAAATCTTAACCTTTATTCTGAGCTGATAAGGATCAGATTGAGAAATTCAGCCTGAATGCTACTCTTAATGCTAAAATCTCAGCACTCATTTGTTTTGTTTCACCAAAATGCTTAGGGAAAGAACATTGGGAAGAATAAGTACTTTGGAAGCAGTCATTTCACATCTGTGCCTATACAGTGAAAGTATGAGATATAACAGCATAAGCAACAGCAGAAGTTAGTTCAGATAACAAAGATATTTTTCCAAGGCTAAGAGCAAGTATGATGGGTAGAAACACAACTTTACCTGAGGAACATACCTGGAAAGAAAAGTTTTTTTAGTGTAAACTCACTGAAAAGGTCAGGCTTGGATTGATAAAAACAGAAAGAGAAGTACTGTATGCCCTTTCATTTCTTAAAATGGCTTTGGTCTCAGGGGCAGCTCCAAATGAACTTAACAAAGAGAAACCACAGGATTCTGGATGCAGTATTTTCAAGGAATAAAGAAAACAAGCATAAAAGCACCCTCAGAAATCAATCAAGACTTTTTAGAAGGTCTCAAACCGCGAATCACTGTCGTTATTTAAGGTCTTGTAAGTACTTTAGTACTAAGTGGAAAAAAATATATACTTTTTCTTTAACTCAATTGTTCAGCACCATTGTTATTTACTGTGTGGTATTTATAGATGTGTCCATCACCTTTAATTTAATTACAAGGGAAAAGCAATAAACAAATAAACAAAATGAATCCATACTACAAAGCCATGGCATCAGCAGTGCTCATGCTTCAAGCTAATTACTTTCTCATTATGTGGAGAACACTGACTAGTACAGTTTGGTGTGAAATAGGTATTCCATGACTATCTTATTTCAGCCTGCATAGCAACTATGTTTCACAAAGAGCAACACTAAAAAGTTAGTCTCCCCTCACTAGTCCTTCAATTAATTTTTAAATAATCACTGGATTAGATAAGAAAAAATAAAAAGAAAACTGAAAGGTGAATGAAAGAGAAAAATGAAAGGGGTAAGAGAATACATATTTTCTCTCCCAAGCAATTATAAAACTATAAACAGAAATAAATATGATAGCAGATGCAGAACAGTGTATATCTTATTGAGAGATCCTAGTTAAATCTTTCTTCAAAACTGAGTGTGCATTATTAATTTTATTGCAAAATTTTAATGATAATGCTGTAATAATTCCCAAATTAAGCACTACCAAATAGAAGAGTCTCCAAATTACAGTTCACTTTAGATCCAACTGTGATCAGAGTGGTAAGGGTTAATTTTCTCTGTTATTTTCTATCTTTGCTCCTAATAACATGGTATATGGATATTAAACAAAGTTTGCAACACAGACATTAAAATTTGAAGTGTTGCTTAATTTTAAAAATATGCATGGAATTCCTGTTTCTTTTCAGTACATGAAAAATTTTGTGTTGAGATTCTTTTTAGTAACTACAAAGAGGTAGTACATGATACTTAAAATAAAATGCTGCTGTCTTGATAGTGGTTCCTCCCTTATCAAATAATAGGCAGGAGGAGAATGCCTTTGTTCTTCTCCAGGAGCTCTTTGGAATGGTCACTGAGAACCCAGTGGAAAGATGTAGCCCTCATGTAAATCCTACTCTAGCAGTGAGGAAATGTTCTTAGCTGCTGATATACAAAAAGAGCGAACTGTAACTACTTCCTTTTTTTTTAATTTGGATGTTTTCCCAAACAGCAGGTAGATAGCCTCAATCTGCCGTAAGTGGAATCAGAGGGAATTATCTAATATAAAGAGAATTATCTGACGATAATTTAATTCCAGTTTCCTATCCCTCTGTACTTTAGAGAAATACATGAAGATCTTACCTAATTCGTGATTCTGATCCTGACTGTTTAACATTTTGCTGCTTTGTATACGTTCTTATGTGATATAAGTTTTCCTTAATGAGACACCCCATAAAATAATGTCAGGTTAATGATATTCATTCTCTGATGTTAGAGATTGAATCAACCTTCCAATATTTTAAACATATTTTTTCATTCTCCTGCTGAGGAAGAATATCTACTTCATATCTACGTACTTCAGACCTGATATTCAAAAGATGGAGGTGAACAGTATTTCTGTCATCCTCTGTATGAATTAGAAGACAACAACCTTGACCTTTAGTGGATTTCAGGGCTCAGAGGAAGATTTTTGTAAAATAGGAGTCAGAAAAGTAACAGATATCTGAAAGAGAGCGGTAGCAAAATGTGGAAAATAAAAGGACAAGTTTATAATAGAACGACAATAAGTGGAGTATTAAATATATCAAAGCTCTCTTTCTTTCTACTTTTTCTTTGTGTATCTCTAGAGCAGTATAAAAATCACATTTTCATATGTTTTTTTTCAAAAAGACCTTGGCTACTAATGCTTCTTGGTGTTTTCATGGTTTAATCATTTTATTTCCACTGATCAAAACTGTCTGGGCCCCATTTTTTTGTGAGGAATTACTTTCAAACTATTTTTTACATATTGAATTTGTGCATACTCCTTTGCAAAATCTGCATTAGAGGAAAAATTATCATTTACTAGATATTTGCAACACTAAACAAAGGTTTCCATTAAACTGGATTAATTTTTGTGAGATAAGAACAGGAGATCAACTAATGTTCAATTTGAGTCATTCTTAATTGATTAGATATATTTTGGTATTAGAAATGCGCTAAGTACTAATAGTTTCTACATGTGCATGATTTGAAAGTAAGATATTCTCTTCAGAGTAGATTGGTCAAGGATTTATTTAATAATAGTAAACAGTATTTTTTGTCATGTGAAAAGAGGAGATTTCCTCAACCCTCAGTGTGGGAGATTTCCTCAAGCCTTAGTGTATGATTTGTCTGTCAATGTCCCAGGAAAGCCAAGACGCCTGTACCCAGCCACTCTGTCAGTGTCCCGTTAGGGGGACTCCTCACTGAGCAGCCCTGCTGCTTTGGAGGGTGCTTTGACTGACCTCTTCAGAGACACACCAACAGCACAAGGGAGACCCCTCAGCAGGACTTCCCACTTTATGAGCCCTCAGCGGGTCTTCCACTTTAGTCAAGTATGTTGCCCACTGCCCGCAACTGCCAGTGCTCATGAAGGACTCACACCAACAGTTTACAGAATGACACTATTATTACAAGATTTTGACGCATAATTTAGGATGTATCTTTGCTCAGAAATTCACTTAGCCGATGTTCCATTGCAAAGCAGACTTGTTTCCTTCATGAACCTGACTAGATTTTTTAACTGGCAAACAAAATCTCTGCCATAATAATGTTGTCTTCTGGAGCAACTTTCTGTAACTCCCTTAACAGAGGGCCTGGTGGCACCATACAATGCCAAAAGCCCATTGCATTCCTACAGTCATTGCAGCAGCAAGCAAGCACAGTTCGTTAACAGCAAGTACTGAAAGTACTTCTAGTAGGAAGGAGTGATTATGCTTGAGAGGCATGAAAAGCAGTTTTGTGCAAGGAAAGAACAGAAGTTGGACTGGAATCCCTATCAGATCCATGCAAATGCAGTGCCCTCAATGCAATAAAGTGCTTCCTACCAAATTGTTCAGAAGAATTTGGTGGGGTCAGTTAATGAAATTTAGCAGCAGTGTGACATATTGACAGGTTGTGCCCTCTAAAGAGAACATATGAAAAGTATGTAGAGAAAACACTTCAGAATGAAAACAGAATCTCAGAAGAATGCTTCAATGGACTATTTGTATGCTTTAATGCATGGTTAAGACTGTGGCTGAATAATGATCTTTAAAACTGTATCCATAAAGAGGAGCTGAATATCGCTCAGTTTAGGAATAGGAAAAAAACCTTGGCACTACTGTACAACCTGGGTGGTCAACTAAGAAGGAAGAAAATTATTAATACTCATTTCAGTTTCATAAAAGCAAAATCACTCCCCTCACATATTCTCATACTTAGAGAGAATATACTTACCTATCTTATGCAGTTTTTCAGCTGATATTTTATGTTAACTTAGTACCTTGAGAAATTACTGTTGTGTTAGGAGATTGAGTACAATGAAGTTTAGCCTTTCGCTTTACTGTAAAATCTGTCTTACGTGGAGCACAGGTCTCAAACAAAGGAAAATTATTTTAATTTATATTATCAGTCTTTGTGGCACTCTGAACATCTTTACAAATCTCTAGCATTTTTATATTGTCTTTACAAAGTGGCCTAGATCACCTTTTGATATTTTTATTTTCTCACAGTTCTGAAAGCTTTCTCAGTGTTGTTAAACTTAAATTAATGGCTCAGAGCAGAGCAATTCAAATAAGGCAGAGCATACTCCAGATTGTGTAAGGTTAAACACAGTCTACATATAAAAATAACTGGTTATCTCCTATAGAAAGCTTTGAATATCCCATACAGTGAGTTCTAAAAGAAATACAAATTCTTGACAGGTAAAAAAAATGAATCAAAATCTGAATACTTGAGTAACTTTTTGTCTGTTCATATGACCTTAAACATGAGGGATAGACAAGTTTATCCCTTTAGGAATGGGTTGGTTAACTCTTTGGCTTTTATTCTTTTTTTTTTTTTACCTCCAAGGGATTGACAAAAGAAAATAATTTATTTGTTTCCATGTAGGAAGTTTATTTTTATGCACAGAACCAGTTAAGAAGACAGATTTATATTAAACTGGTCACAGTGGGCTAATATGAGACATCAACAGGGGACAGTACTTAGGTTGGCTTCCTATACTAGTAGAAATTCCTGTACTCTTAAATTGAATTGAAGACCAGCCTGAGAATAAATCCTAACAGGGAGAGCCAGAGAATTTGTTTTAGATAAACTCAGGATTTATGTCTTTTGTTGTTGACCTATATTATATAGCTTATGCTGTCTCTTTAAAAGATACTCAGTGACTCATAAATTTCCTTCAGGGAATCTTTGCCCTCATCTTCTTCAAAGACATATCTATCTCTACAGAACAGTAAATCCCCTTGGAATAAATTGTTAAATTTTATGCTTTAATATAAAATGACAAAAGTTCTAATTACCCACTCACCTTCTGAAAATATGACATCCCGTATTGGCAGGTTATATGGATTTCACATAAACCATTTGCAAAATCTGGTAATTCTTAGATCATTTAAAGAGTACAACAAAGGCAAAAAGGAAAATTCAGAGTGGGATCTCCTAGGATGTAACCTAGATATTGTCAGTGTAATTTCAGTTGGTTTCAACTGGCGACACATTCACATTGGCCATGCACACTGGTCTAATTTTTTTCCTTTTCCCCACATTCTACAAAAGAGCTTCTTTTTAATTTATTTCTGTACCAAAAAATTTGAAATTTCCAGTAAAAATATTTGCACTTCAGACATAATAGTTAAATGTCTATCTGTACCAGTAATCACTGCCTAGAGCTGTTTTCATGAGGATTTTTCTTTTCAAGGATGTGTCTAATTATTTCAATATATATAAGAATTGTTAATGAAGATGCTAAAGGAAAATAGACATGTCACACTTTCTAAAGGGGTTTTGAGAAAAATTAAAAAAAAAAAAAAATAGTGGCTGGAATACGACATTAACTGGATGGCCAAGTAATATTTACTGCTTTATTTCTATGATTCTCCTCTTTCATGAGAAAGCTATGAATGTAAGAGCCAAATGATCATCACTCCATAGCTTTGTGGTCCCATCAATCTCCTTTTTTTAGAGCAGAGCAGTTTGACAAAGAGCATGTAATATGATTCCAATGGGATAAATAATGTTACTGCAAAGCAAAGGTAAGAGGTGATAGACAATCCCATTTCTTTTAAAAGGAAATGATGTGACTTTAGAAGAAATTTGGTTAACGATTGTTTTGGTTTGGTCCTGCAAAAAGATGACCCAGGCTGGTATTCCAGACTAAGAAATCATATTAAGAATTAGGATTCCAGGTAGAAAAATGCCTTCCAAAATGTTTCGCAATGCAGTCTTACAGCAAAGGGATAAACTGCTGAACATTTTTTTTCATTTGCAGCTGGCTGTCATGTCCAGATGCCTGGTCTGATTAGAAAAAAACCAGACTTTTACCTAGATGGAAAAAGATGTTCTTGCCATGCAGTCAGTCCATGACAAACCACCTAAGCAACTGTAGCCTTTTTCCTTCATAGGAAACCTATCGTTTATGTTTCCTTTTTTTTAACATCCTCTAGAAGGAACATATTGTCTTCAATAGGACACAATCAGGTGAGCTTTGCTGGAGCAGTTTCAGAAAGAAATTTAGTCTTCAAAATGTCATGATGAAATGTTCTTGACACAGAAATGGAAATAAGAACTGAGGGGGAAAGATGAAACATCCCTTCTGAAATAAAGCTAGGTAGTTATTTGGTGCACGAATATGCAGGCATCCTTACCACTCACAAAGAAAAAGTCCCTTGGAATTAAATCTTCACACATGAGCAATGGTATAACTAAATGACTAAATAAACAAATAGAAGTATACAGCTTTGGTAACTTTCTATTCAGTGGAGAGAAAAATCATACTCTTTTTTAGATTAAAATCTACTAGAAAGACTAATTTCAATCTACTAAAAAATGTCATTAAATGAGATGCAGCATGTGTATCGATGCCTACAAATTTCTTCAGAGGTGTATTGGTTTGAAAGCAAACCAGTGGGAGATTGCAAGTTAGGATTAAAATTTAATAGGAAAAAAATTAAAAATAAGTGAAATAATACAAGGAAAAAGCACTGACAAAGTCAGATACAACCTGACACCCTGTTAGGGTGGTGGTAGCAGCCCAGATGAAGTAGTTCAATTGAAGCAGTGATCCTGTGGAAGGTCTGGTCTCCAGCTGAAGGTCCAGTGGTAGCTCTTGTCCTCTAGGAACCCAGTAGACAGGGCTAACTTAGGCAGCTCCAAGGCCAGGTTATATCCAGGTGGGAATGCTTGGCTCCTCCCTCCTGGGCGGAGCATCTCACAATAGGATGAGATAAGTCCATGAGCCATGCAGTGGTTTCTTGCTGGCCATTGTCTGTTATCAGGGGTGGGTCATAGCAGGAGATAACAGCTAATGGCCCACAGCTGGTGGTAATAGAATACATCTATATTGTAACCTAGGTCAAGAGGGCACCCTGCAAACATGAAATGGTCACTTCCAATGCAGAGTCAGTCCTTTGACTTTGTATATCAGCTGGTGAATATAGGTGAGAACAACTAAAAAATCTAGTGAAGTGTATAGGAAAAAAGTTCAACTACAAAACAAGTCACCAGCCATCTATTCTGCAGGTACTAAATGCCCCACATTTGAAACCAAATATAAATGAAGATGACACTGTTTTCATGATTATAGAAGAGGTATTTATCTCCTAGCAGTATAGTAGAAGTCTAAAACATAAAGGCACAATGAAAACAAATTTACTTTGATAAAAGTTAAAACATACTAATTTTCTGAAGTCTTTCCTCTATGGCAGCTGCTGTGGCATGATGGAAAAGCATGAGTCCTGATCTTCTAAAAATAAATTCTAAATTCACATATCTTTCTTCAGTAGCCCAGGATCCAGCTGCGGGAGCCAGCTTGTTGCCCAGGGACCCAGCATCTCTGCCCAGGCTGGAGACATGGCTGCCACTTTCTTTGCAGTTTCAACCAGTTCAAAGCTGAGTACATATTCCAGCAGCAGGGACACAATCGTGGACACACAGAGAGACCCAGACACAGACTTATCAAGGACATGGACACAGTTAGTCACACAGACTGACAGACAAGGCACTACCTTCAGCTGCCCCTACAGACAGGGGACAGGGCTCACATCAGACACAAGTACAGCCAGCCATCTCCCATCTCCTCTTCTTTGGCTGTTAGAGACAGCAGTTCACGAGTTCAGGCACACATGCACACATGCACACACACATGCACTCTGCTCACAAGCATACACACACCCTCGTGGATGCCACAAGTACTAGCATGGTCAGGTTTTATGTCTCTGTGTGTTCCCCTTGTTCACCTCATCCTCCTAAACTGACAAGGTGGTTAGTCAGATAATATTACTGAAAAAATAAACTTTTCCACACTCTATGTATCCTTCCCATTTAGTGCATCTACCCAAGTTTGTTCTTATCACTACCTCTCTTTCCATCTCTTGGCCAGTTTTATGCTTCTGTATGGTCTTGCTTATTGTTTCCTCCATTCCTTTTTCCACTGAAAACACCCTTGTCCAGCAAGAAAGGCTTTGACCAGATATGCTCAAAGGAACAGCAAGTGTCCTTCTGCATACCCTTATGGAATACATTAGTAACTTTACAAAATCTGTCAGTATGAAATTGCACCTAAATATCTGAATGCATGTATAGTAGACACTATGTGGCTTATCTCTTCACTCAGAGACCCAGTGGAGAGGACGCAGCCCACTGAAAATTTATATCCTATTATATAACTCTCCTGGTTTAAGAAATGTAGCCACTTTCACTGCATTTTTCCTAGATGGAATTATGTTAAACAAAGACTACTGCTATTTCAACATATGAAAAAATTATACATGGAATATATCAAAATGGAATACATGTGCTCTCTAGCCCACAGCCTTGAGGTACTTCAAATTAGATAATCTGGAGTTCACTCTTGGATTCATCACCAATGAAGCAAATCTACTAGGTGCTGTATTTCATGAGGCTTCGTTTAGTAAATATCAGGAGAAGAAAAATATTCAAAAAATTGTTTTTATTTCTTGCAGTGCAACACTTTCAAGTGCTCTTATTCTTATAGAAAAGGTTTCACAAATACAAAGGCAAGAACCAAAGTCAGTTAGTAGTTTGGCTGATCTTTAATTTAAGAGGGAGGGAATTTTATCAAATCTTCACCTGATTTTTATATTAGCTGACATGAGAAGAGGAATTTGTCATGAGGTTTCTTGATTGTATCAATTTACTAGTATGCATTTCTTACAAAATTATATAAATAGAAATTATGTCGATCATCACTTCTTTCTGTGTAACTGTCTATGCTGACAAGAATCCAATCAAGATATATGTTAATTCTCATTCCTTTTAGTGCACATTCATACTTTCTTCTTTTACAGACAGGCAAACACTGATTTTATTTTCAACCATTCAGTGCTATAAGTGTTCTATGAACCACTATTGAAAGCTAACAAAGTATTAATAAGTTAGCATCAGATAAAGAGATTTGACACAACTGATACTGCAGTTCTATTAGCCTTACTTTAATGTTATACTATCACATTTAATCTCCATCCTTCCTTTTCCAAATCAAATAATCTAAACCCTTCCATCATTTCACTGAATAAAATCCTTTACTCTACCCTCCTCACCAATGAAAATTTGATTTATTATCTAAATTTTGCCTAGTTCTGAAATACCACTTTAAAATGTTACATGCATTATTTAATGTATAGATGAATTACTGAAATAACAATGAAACTGTAACATTTTCTATATTACAGGATGACATTTGTCTCTTTTTTAGCAGTGTCAACATCCTGTTCATGCTTTCAATCAATGTTGTTTGCTCAATAGAGTTTTTCAATGGCCTATTGTGGTCCCTCCATTTTCTCTCTGAAGGATACAATCCCATCATTGTGTCTGAATGATTTAACTCATTAGTGCCAAAGTGCAAAGACTGCTGGCTCATGTTATTGTAAGTGACCTCTTTCAGTGCAGAACAATTAATTTATTTGTAAATCACATTTCATTCAATTTTACCATGTTTGTCCAATGGTGGCTCTATGCACCAACAAAAATTAAACATTCATGCAATTTAGAATTGCAAACAAATTAACTATTCATATTAGTTGATATTCAGATTTTCTTTAAAGTAGAATTATAGTCTTAGAGATGCAATTACAATTCTGCTCTAATCCAGTTTTCTCACCAGGCCAAAGAACATAATTGAGCCAAACAACTGCTGAAGAAATGAAAGTATATATAAACCACAGATCTTTTTAATACTGTTATGAATATTTATATGTAATAGATATGCATAATTCTGCTTTATATTTGGTAACAAATTAATTTCTCTACATAAAAATGAAGGTGAGACAATCCATTGATTAAGACAGTAACAGGAAATATGCACATCTTTTTTGAATGTCCTCCTTTACCAATGACGAAATGTAAAGTATTTTATGTTCTCTCTAGATTATAAAAGTCTCATCAATATTTTAAAAATAAACATTAAACAGTCATTTAGAACCTTTATGGTTTATGTCAAGGCATTAAAATTGATATTTGTCTGATGTATTAACTTGAGAAAACAGGTGACTAAAATTGTATGAATTTTAAGATTGTCCAACTACTTTCTATGCTTTTGAGCAAGTCCTACTTAAATGAATTAAGGTGTGTTCAATTCAGCTACAATCAAGAATGAGAGTAAAGTAACAGTTTCTAGTGAATGCTTTTAAAAGTGGATGATAAATAACAATTTTTTTTCAAATTTAAAACAGAGAAAATAATAAGCACTTATGATAGCAAAAGAACCTGCATGGAAGGCTGATTTTTTACTAAGTATCACAAATCTAATCAGTTACATGCTTGCAGTATTTCAAAAATTTTTACCTAAAGTTAAATTTATAACATATTTATTAATGTTAAAATGGTAATTAAGAAAACAGTTTTCTTTTTTTGGTAACAGCATGATTACTTTGATTAAGTTAGTAAATCCCATCCCACTTAAGCTGTATTTGAAACATGAAGCTAGCCAAAAGCTTTTTTAAATAGTTGTAGGAATAGAGAACCCCATTTAGACAAAGATCTTGCTACAACCTGAAGAAAGAACTTAAATGGAACTTAAATGGACTAGTTTCAATTCATGCTTTAGGTTTATGTCAGAAAAATAATCCTGCTTAAACACATCAATACTTATTTAAGAATTTATTGTAATTTATTAAAGCAAGTTTGTATCTTTAAAAGATGCTCTATTGAAATTATGATTGATGAAACATTCAGACACAGCAGCACAAAATCATCAAGTTTGCAAGAGTCCTTCAACTACTCCACGCGTCAATTCAGCACCAGCATAATCACCCCTAAACCATATTCCCAAGTGCAACATCTGGAGATGTCTTGAACACTTCTGCTGACTCCACTGACTCCCGATGTAATTTATTGCAATGCCTGACCATTTTTTCAGTGGGTTTTTTTTTCTAATATCTAATCCAAACCTCCCCTGGTGCAGCTTAAGGCTATTTCCACTCATTCCTTCACTTAAGACATGGCAGAAGAGACCAATTCTCTACAACTACCTCCTTTCAGGTAGTTGTAGAGAGCATGAGCCTCTTCTTTTCCACACTAGACAGCCCCGGCTCCCTCAATCCTTCCTCGTAAGACCCTTTCTAGACCCTTCACCAGCTCTGTAGCCCTCTCTGGACATACTCCAGCACCAAAATGTCCTTGTAGTGAGGGGCCCAAAACTGAACACAGATTTCAAAGTGCAGCCTCACTGGTGCTAGGTTCAGGGGAGCAATCACTTCCCTAGTCCTGCTGGCCACATTATTCTTGATATAGGCCAGGATGCCATTGGCCTTCTTGGCCACCTGGGAGCACTGCTGGCTCTTGTTCAGTCAGCAGTCAATAAGCACCCCCAAATCCCTTTCAGCTGAGCAGCTCTCAAGCCCCTGTTCCCCAAGCCTGTAGCACTGGCTGGGGTTTCTCTGACCTATGTGCAGAACTCAGCACTTTGCCTTGTACGTCATGCAGTTGATCTCAGCCCATTGATCCAGCCTGTCCAGATCCCTCTGAAGAGCCTTGCTATCATTCAGCAGATCAACACTCCCACCAAAGTTGGTGTCGCCTGCAAACTTACTGGGATCTGGCTGTTTGACATTTTTTTCAATGGTTTGAACTTACTCATTTAAATCATCGATAAAGGTGTTAAATGGGACTAGCACCAGGACTGAGCCCTGTGGAACACTACTAGTGACTGGCTGATCACTGGATTTGGTTCCATTCACCAGCACTCTCTGGGCCCAGCCAGCCAAACAGCTTTTCATGCAGCAAAGGGTGCACCCATCTGAGCATGAGCAGCCAGTTGCTGCATACGAATGCTATGGGAGACAGTTGTCAGACTGTTTACCAAAGTCTGGACAGACACCATCCACAGCATCTCCCTCATGTCATACTCTTACCTAACACGGAAAGTTACCGTATCTTGTAGACTTAAATCTCTGCCTGTTCCTAACTACATCAGTATGTGGAATGCAGAAAAAAAAACTGTCTTACAATGCCTCCTTCCATTCTCTTGCTGGAAAAAATTGTCCAAAACCAGCCTCCAAAATTTACTTTTCTTTGAAACTTGAAAACAAAACCCTAAATACATGTTATATTTTAACCTTTCTCTTTATATGAGCAAAAAGGGAAGTCCAAGTTTTGAAAAAATGTCTTTCTCTGCCCAACCCAGGTGTCTCAGAATCCTTTTCAAATATATTTTTCTTTTTTTCTTATTTTTACGTTTAAAAAATTAAAATTAAAATATTCATAATCTATGCTTCCTGAATTTGATCGGTTTCTGGCCACTGTCTATACAGGATCTGTCAGGACCTAAATACCTACAGACAAATTCAAACTTGTTCTATCTGATTAATCATGTCTGGCTATCTTATGTCACTCCAAGATGCAAATGACACCAGCAATTCTCACCAGTTTAACACAAGAGATCAATCTTTTGCTGCAACTTTAAGACAAACTGTCCCAGTTTTGATATAGTTCCCAAACTATATGTGTAGTTTTTGTAGTTCCAGTACAGCCTTCAGTCTTCAGTGCCATCTGTGCTGTGACTTACTAGTCTGGATTGTGCTTTCAGCCTGTCAGTCTAAGAGAGGAGAGGAGAGGTAGTGCATGAATAGTCTAAGGCCTTAGATATAAAAAAACTTGTTGAGTATCAAAGCCTGGAAGACTAGTGAAGACTGTACTAACACACTTGACTTTCTTTCAAGATAGAGGTATCTTCTTTGGAGAAATATTGATGATTACACAGAATTTTCATTAACATTTGCTGTCTCTGTGAGACCCTTGGTCAGAGACGGGACAGTGGTAAAATAGCAGAAGTATCCAGATTTCAGTACTGTGTTGTCAGCCTTAAGGTATTTACCATTACAGCAAGTCTGGAACAGGACTGCTATTTCTTTAATGCAGCTAGGAATGACATTGTCATACATACTAAACTAAGTTATTTTCCCTCAAAATGACCTTGTGTGAATACAATATTGGAAAATGTCCATATTTTAATAGCAATAATATTTAATGGCACTATGGATGAGCAAAAAACCATATGGGAGATGGCAAAATGGACAGAACAAATATGACAGGTATTGAACTTGTCTCTGAAAGTAGCAATAAGATAACTAATTATTTAAGATATTTAAAGGTACACAGGCTGGGGATGGTCTCATGTCAGGTAGGAAACAATTCAACATTTAGCAGAGAGACAAGATAAAAGTGCTAACAGATCAATTTTATTTTTTAGTTTTAAGATTGGATATGAGTATTCTTCAAGATACTGACAAATATATAACATAAAAACACATTTAAGAAAACAAAAACCCCTGTGGAAAGTGAAGCACTAACTTCAGCAGTGCTGTGTTCAGTGTGTAGGTATTTAGCAGAAAAACTCCCCTTGGATTCCAGCTGATCCTCTAAGACAGGAGAGGCTGGGTGTGGCTGAGTTTAATTTTTGATTATAGCCAGCTTAGCACTACAAGTCTGGTTGAGTTCAAACCAGCCCAGTACTGTGGGTCTCCTTGTATTCAATGAGGACTTACATGATTCAGATTCACAAACAGTGGATTTCATTGAAGCAACAGAAAAGCAGATTCAGGATTGCCCATGAAAAATGCACTAACTGCAGAGTATTAGAATGTGTTAGTATGTATTGTAGCAGAAAGCATAAGAGGGACTAGTAACAGGATAGATAGATAGATAGATAGATAGATAGATAGATAGATAGATAGATAGATAGATAGATAGATACGTACATACATACATACATACATACATACACACATAGTGTGTATATAAATATATAAAAAAATAAATATTCCCAAGTGTGTTCCAATCCAACACAGTTGGAGTGCAAAGCTCACATAAAGGCACCCCTTCAGGAAAGGAGGAGAGACACAGTCCACTGACTGTTCACAGGAGGGCAGAGGTGTTCTCCTCCAACTTTTTCTGAAGCCCCTCTTTTATGCTATAAATATTGGCTGGTCTCAAGGAGAGGGAATTATCCAATGTTGGTGGGGCTTGGTGACTTTGGTCATATAGGCATTACGTGTCCCGTGTTCTCCTTCATTTGTATCCCAATGGGTGTGTAATTTAATATGTTAATGGGGCTTAATGAGAGTCTCAGTCAGAATCTATAGTTGACAAAAGAGGTAGAATAAGCACTTTGGTCCTTCTCCTCGTACTGAGAAGGCAGTAAAGGTTCTCTGATCTACATCAGTGGGTCTTTGTACACATCCTTACCTCCATAATGAAGCAGATTTTTAATGAGGCTTGTTTTTCATGAGGAAGGGACTGGGGCTGCTGGCTGGTACGGAGGCTCAGTGTTCTTCTGGGCCTCACTGAAACATCAGGTTGTGAGACCTCTGCTTCCCTTCAGACATTATTCTGTTGTTGGGCCTTGCTTGGGCCAAGTGCAAGGTAAGCAAGGGGCCCAGTTTATGTTTTTCTCAACCAGCCCCATCAATACTTCACTTCCTTAAAACAGCACTGTCAAATTCTGACCATTTACCGGAAGGGGTAATACTTTGAAATGGTAGAACAAACATAAATATATCTGATGTTACTGTTTAGCTTGAGATGGCTTTTTAGATGTAGTAAAGTCGCTTTTGGAAAAAAACCCCAAAGATTCATCTACTGTAATGTGAACATCTAAGATAAGAGAAGCTGCTTTTACAAAGTCTTTCTTCAGAGAGTCTAAAAACTTTGACAGTTTCACTGTATATGTCTCAGATTAAATGGGAGATGAAACCTTCCAACAATGAATATGAAAGTCTTTTGAGACAATTATATGTGAAGATAGATATAAGCCAGTTTATAATAATTGATAAATGTTGTAGCTTCCAGTACTTTTTCTACAAGTACAACTCTTGTGTTTTTCCTTTAAGAGTCACTGACTTTAGTCTGGTTCACACAAGGGTGAGAGATTAGATTGGACTGGAATTGTCCCTGTCATCACAAGGTTGAAACCTACCAAGTCAGGTCCCCAGCTGTTTTAGTTTCCAAAAGTACAAGTGGAGAAAAGTCCCATCTTGCATTCTGTCTGGTGGTTAGATACTGAGGAGTAGAAAGACTTTTCTGAAATTTTCACCTACTGAGAATTATGGGCAACGCAGTTATTTCTTTCATGAATTCTGCAGTCAAGAGATTTTTTTGCAGAGGTGTACTTTTCCGCCTCTGCTAGGCATGAGCTTTCAGAAACAGACTCCACAGGGAAGACAGGCATTTCTTCAGACATACTGCTGTCACTGGTCTCCTATAAGGTTATATCTGTTATTTACTTGGTTTCACTTGATGTGTAAAAGCTGCACAAACATCACAAAACTCAAAACCAGTCCCATATAATAGACATTTTCTCTACACAAAACAGATGTTCCTTGTTTGAGCTGTCTGGATCTCTTTCCCGAGAACTGATCTGTTTTCTAGATAGGAAGATCGTTGCCTTGCCGGAACTGGGTGTTTAGAACTCCATAATGTAATATCAAAATAGAGTGGGATAAATGTGGCCATACGTTGTCCTTTTATTCACAAGCCCCTTTACAATATATAACTAAACAGTAAAATGAAAATATTTTTCATTTTCTTCCCAAAGGTTCTGTGAAATTGAGCTTTGTTTTAGGTAATACAGATGTTCAAGTACTCTTCCCAGTTTTACATAGCTGATTTTCAAAATCCTCAACATAATACAAACTTGGTTATCAGCTTCTGGATCTGGAATAGGAGATGAAAATGTTGGGGTGTTTCAGTATTTTTCAACACTTACATTCTTGACACATCTTACCATGCAATGGAAATTCAAGAATAATTCCATGATCCCCATGCTTTTGAAATAGAATGTACTTATTCAAGGTTTGATCCTGTACTTTTGGAGAGCATTTATCTTATCTGAATCTGAAGAGGTTAGATTTGCTGTGAAGGCTGAATAATTCATCTATTTCATGGATCATTGAAAACCAATTAAGTTGATTAATCAGATTATTTTAGAATACTTTAAACTTTTTTTTCCTTAATACTTCACACACTGAAAAGTTGTAAACACTTAGGTGTCATCAAGAAATGGGCATGTGGCATTATTTGAAGGGAAAAACTCAAAAAGTTTCCCATAAAGACTTTTTTTAAAACCAATTAATAGTCTATATAACTTTTAAACTGCAAAAATATGGACTAGGGATGAAAGAGTTGTTTGGCATGAAGAGATAGAAGAAAATAATATTGGGGAACATGCAACAAAAAATAATGTTACTAGCAGATGAGATTTGTTTTTTTTTCCCTGAATATCACCATCAAAGCAATCTGTTGTTTTTTTAGAAAAAAGCATGTACAGATGGAAGGAGTCACATGGAACATCTATTTTCTAAGTGCCCACTAAAAAAATAACAAGGCTGTACCTTGAAAATAAGTCACTAAAATTCCAAAATAGTAGTGAGAGGATAAAAGAGCTAATGAGGAATAGACAGCTACATAAATATTCAAGGATACAAAACTATTCCTAAGAAAATCACATACTATCCTGTGTATTTCTCTGATTATGAAAGCACTACCATCTAGTACCACGTAACTGCAGTACAGCAAAAACAACAGAATTAAATCAAGGGCAGTGATCTGAAGTTGGAGATACCATGCCTTGACACTACCCCACCACAATGCAGGGCATGTGAGGGGTTTTGGGGTCTCATTTGGATCTGAAGTCAACTCTTCTTCTCTACCTGTTCTTGATCCCCAAGTACCTCCATCTGCTCTTTCCAGATTCCGGTCCTCACTCAGGGCTGTCATTAAGGCTGTTTCACTCTGTGCTTTCACGTCTCAGTGTGCTCAGTCATTTGTGACTCATCATCACTGCCAGGTCCATGAAGCCTGTTGATCATCTCTTGTGATAGATTCTCAACAGCAGTAGGTTTTCTGCTCGTAACCATCTAAGCAATTTCTAAATATCAGCCTTCTGCCCTTCTTGATATGCAGTCATATATAGCCAATGAAAATAGGTACAGTGATCACCTGTTTTTCTCATACTATTCCTCTGTTATTTCAGAAGACATCATCCACACTGATACTTTATTGAACCTATCTGATTTTCATCCCAAGAAAGAGAACTGTGGATTTTTTACAGCCAATTCTTTTCAAGGTTTATATGTACATTAGTTCAAGGACAGCTCTTGAGCAGGGAGCATAATGTACTAAAAAGACATACTAAAGTAAGTGCACATTCTGGTCCTAAATCCCAAAGGAATATATCCAAGGGGTGAAACAGGTAGTGTTTATGTGATATGGCCCCGTGTCTAAACAGGAGTGAAGAACTGGGATTGGTATCTTTGAAATATTTGTAGGAACTGGCTCTCCTGTTTTCTTCCTTGTAGCAGACCTCAGTGCTTCCTCCCTCTATTCCTTGTTCTGTTTAATCTTTAAAATAACCTTTTTCAGCTCCTCTGAGACTTCTCATTTGCTTCCTCTCTGTTGTCCATGCTTATCTTCAAGATGAATTAGGATCCCTTGATCTAAAATAAAGCCAATGTATTTTCTTATGGCAACGTTCCCTCTTCTGTAGTTCCAGCAGAATTTAATGGAACCTGTTGCATTTCTATGAAGTTATTTAACTCAACCAGTATGAACTATTTGACAGAGCAAAAATGCCATCTAGAAGATAGCCCACCAGAAGTTGACAGCCTATTGGGACAAGGTTTTACTTCTTACAAAAGAAGTCAGGAAGTAACTATATTTTCTCTTAGAACCTATGATATTCAGGATGCATGGTGCTATCTGTCTCCAGATCTTGATTTCCAGGACCAGTAGCAGTACAGATAAGGGGCATTATGTTATGAACTGTTTCCATTCTCTCAATGCAGTGGCGTGAAATTCAGCAAGAATGCATGGAAGGTCTGTTGCAAATGAAAACAGAAAAATCTGGCTAGATTATATGCTTCCAAAAATGTCTCAGCAGAGACTCACTGAACTGCAACAAAAAATGCCCTGAGGCTCTGTCTCATTGAACATAATTTATTCTAGGATTACAGGAACTCTTTTTGTATTAATCTTTAAGAGATGAAGGTCTCTGCAGGAGCCAGGACACTAATATAGAAAGTAAGACTAGGATTGAGGGACAAAAAGGGTCAATGATCCATTTCTGATTCATGGTGAATAATCCATCATTATGATATCAATAGATATTTAGAAAAATATAGTTAGAAAAAGGGGTCAGATCTGGCAAAGTTAATAGGACAGAAAAGCCACAGGAAAGAATTACAGGGTGAGGTCATGGAGATAATGTGGTGAAATCTGAGAGGTAGCTTTCTGGTTGGACAGCTTCTGTATCAATTCTGGGGAAACTTTTTCTCATCCAAGTTCAGGACAAGTATTCTTTTGAATTACTTTGTTTTTATTTTTTTCTTTTCAGAATATCATTGCATTCTTGATTCATGTAATCCAATTATTTTTCCATTATGTCTGCACAAATAGAATCAACTTTGTGAGTTGTTTGCATTTTTGTACTTCTTGACATTTTTCTTTTACTATATTTATGCTGCTTTTCATCATTTAATTAATTTGATCTTTTTCATGATCTTGAATCCTAAATAATTTCATCAAGAAACTGTCCACCAAATTCATCTTAAATTGAGCTGATAATCTTCTTTCAGATCCATTTTAAGATAAGATGTATAATTTGTTATTATAATTAGGCGTTTATCCATAGCTGTTCTGAAGTTTTATTTCAAGACCTGTTGCACATGGGTAAGTAGTATCTTTCATCAGGCTGAACTAGCAACTGACATTCAATTTAACTGTAAAAATACCAGCCTTAAACACATCCTTCAACTTCCGCTACTGAAATTTCTCACTACCTGTTTTAAAGATTTCTGAAACACCAGCAATAAACCCCCCCCAAAAAATTTCTTCTTTCAAAGCTACTTGAATTTTCTGGTTTGTACTTCATGGCTACACATGGCACAGCTGTCACTTAAAAAAAAAAGCAAAATAGGATCTCTAGGGATCAGTTACCTAATAAAATTCCTGCAATTGTACTCTTTCCAGGCTACATTTATTCATTCTGCCCTGAGAAACTCTGTTTTCCTGTTTACTAGAGAGACTGGTAGGCTTTAAGAATTCTGTTTCTGAGACCACTGATCCCAGAAAGATTTTTCTGTTCATGAATGTTGTCAGATATGTAGAATATAAAATGTTTACATGTTTTACATGGAACAGAAAATGTTTACAAAGGTGTTGCCTCCTGGGGATTTTAGGCAGCTGCTTGTGTGAGGGTGTTTCTAAAGGGCACTAACTCTTTGAAAAATGCATATGGCCTTTTTTTCTTTTTTAGTAGTAGTAGTAATTGTCATTAGCTTTTCTCTCAATAACTTTGTGTCCTTTTACCCTTGAGAGTGTACATCCATATAAAAAAATTCTTTGGATACAGAGAAATACATGCTTATTGAAATTGGTTTTGAATTTCTAGCACCTGAAATGTCTTTTGAAGGAAATGTCATTTGAAGAATGAGACAGTTAAACTGTAGGAGGAATGAGCTGAAGTTTTAAAGGTAAAATCTTATTACTTATTGGGGAATTATGCAATAATAGGGAGGCATACAAATAATAATATTTCAGATAACATTATTATACAGAGAAGAACAAAATAAAAGCAAACACCAATAAAATAAATAGTGTCCCAATTGTGCCAGTGTTACCCCTTCCTATTGAAAACCTTTTAAACTATGGGAGTAGTGGGAATAAAAATTATTGCTCCTTCTAGAGTGACTGGCAAATTATGCTATTTTGTTAGAAAAGCAATTTCTGATACATGATGATTATCATTTATTATGATATCAATAAATAGCTTTACCACATATAATCTATCCATTAAGGATACATTTTGTCAGAGAAGTGGAATTTAAAATAGAGTAAAATAATATTTAACTATCTCACACTCAGTAAAAGGTTTATACAGTCAAATTTGTATTTATACAAGTCATTCTGTAAGAAAACACAAAATAATATGGTATGGACTTCTTTGACAGGAAGTGAAAATTTTGTGACAAAAAATGACTGTATGATTAGACCTTTTTCTGACCAAGGACCAAAGCAAACTACAAAAAAATTAAGTTTGTAAAGATAAATATTAAAAGGGACTTGAGCATTTCTACTTAAATAAGTATCCAATACATTCGAGAAGGTAACATACTTTAGAATGAGGAAAGGATATATTTATTGTATTATTACAAAACCAGTTTGTAGAACTCTGGTTGCTTTTAGATGTCATTCAGGAAGTCACTTGGCATAAATTAACAAGAAACTAGAACTCCATCAACTTTCTAGACATGAGGGATCAGATAGTCATCAGCTTTCCAGACACAAGAGTTATTCTATAGGGAAGGAGGAATTTGGGGGGAGGGTTGTTCAGTTACCTTGGGAGGGTGAGGCTAGTGTTGGGCTTGGGGCTTTTTGTTTTTTTCTTAACATGGAAAACTCCTAACCATTATAATTTAGAACAGTTAAGAAATTCCTATGCCATACTTTGGAGAGGTAGACAAGAACTGCCAAGTTAGATCCATCCCAAAATCTTGCAAGTGTACAATTTTACTGCAACACAATTCATAGATGGGATCCCAACAGTTATGTAGGCTAAGCTCAAAATCTTGGTTTTGAGCAAAGAAACAATCTCAGCATGTATGTAAAGCTGCAGATTTACTTTTACTATAATTGAAGTAGTCTAATTCAAGGATCAATATTAGTTTATATATAATTGCTATTAAAAAACACAGTGCAGTTAAAATTCTTACACATAAGAATACACATCTTTTGCTGATGTTCTTGCTTTTTGTTCTAAAACTGGTGGTTTCATTTGGCTGATGGTGGGAAGCACTGCAGTGAAGGTTGTCCCAAAACTCGAGGCAAGATGGAAAAGGAGACAGAACTACAGATTGTACAGTGTCACCGGTGGTGTGGGGAAATCTCACAAAACTCAGCACGTCATGTAGTTGTGAATGGGAGGTTTAAAAATGACTGCTACTGTCAGAAAATCATTTGTTAATACTATTATGTGCACAAGTCCAGGCAGACATATTAAAGAAAATAAACTCGGAATTGAATAAAAACAAAGAGTTAACTGGAACAAATGCCAAATGAAGAAGCTTTCATAGAAAAAAATCATATCTTACTAACTTCACTTACACAGGCAGGCTAATGGACAATAGGCTTCCATGTCAGAATATTTTTCTTTGCCACATGAATAGAATAAAACGTTCATGTTCAAGACAACTGTGTTAGAGAATTGTTATTTGATTCTTTCTTTCCTTTGTTTTGTTTTGCTTTAGTTTTTTCTGTCCCAGATAAAGTCATGAGCCTTGTCGTCATGAGGCAAATGGTCCCCTTTGAAAAAAATAATAGGTCTTGGCAGTCTGTTGATCATAAAAAAATGATGCTGTGCCTTTGAGAGTTATGAGAGGTTTTCCAAATAGCGACTGCAAGCCAGCATTGTGGTAGGATCTTTGTGGTTCTAGTTGCACTGTCCCCTCAAAGTCTCATTAACATAACTAAAAGTACAATTTATTCAGTTCTTCTCAAGTTTTTTCAAAGGGGCTTATTATGTGCCTTTCGCCTTGGAGCACTAATTCACCCATTCAGTTCATCAGAGCTGCAACACTAAGAACGAGCACAATTATATACCACCACAAATTGCTTCAGTACTTCTAGAAAAGAGGATGCCCTTTGAATTTGTTTAAAATAACATGGACTGATCACTGTCTCAGAGAATTTCTCAAATATTTATGACATTTTTTTTTTCTATCACTATAATATAAATAATAAGTTCAATAAGAGACACTGTGGTTTACTTGCAGGCATGTGGATAATAATCAGATACAGTGCCTTGCTTTGCTACTGTTCAGTTTTTAGTTCAAAGCTATACAAGGTAACCTGAAACAACATATTGGGTCTCATAATTAAACAGCCTTATGCCAATTGTGTGTGTTAAATAACAGCTTTATACTTACAAGAGTGTCATTTACTCATAAAAGCCTCTGTTGCCCTTTTGACTAATATTAATCTCTTCCTTGATATCAGTAGAATTTTATCAACAGGGATCAATTAATTCACCTGTATGAAGGATTATGTTTTACTTACGTCCTCAAAGCTGTGCTCAGGTGCCTCTCAAGGGATGCTGAGCCCTTTAACTACCAGCACAGTAGGAACATGTGTGGTGCAAAATCTGCAACCAAACACAAATCTTGAGTGCCACGCTGACCACAAGCTCTTCAGGTGCTGGGGGACTCCTCAACTTTGCTGTGAAGCTTAGTTTCCCCAAAACCAGTCTGGTATGGAAGTACAAGCTCAATATAGTGTCTGCACGAATTCATTAGTGCCCCTTGGGGTCAGACCTGGGCATCTTCGACACCTTTTATTTAGCAAAATGAATATGCATATTGGGGTTTGCAGATATGCTTGAGTTACAATAGAAAAAAAAAAAGGGAGGGAGGGAGGGAGGGAGGGAGGGAGGAAGGAAGGAAGGAAGGAAGGAAGGAAGGAAGGAAGGAAGGAAGGAAGGAAGGAAGGAAGGAAGGAAGGAAGGAAGGAGGAAGGAAGGAAGGAAGGAAGGAAGGAAGGAAGGAAGGAAGGAAGGAAGGAAGGAAGGAAGGAAGGAAGGAAGGAAGGATGGATGGAAGGGACCTGTATTGTATTTTTTTCCTTGCAGAGGAAGGACCACACTTTTGCTACAAGATTTCTCTTAGAGTTTCATTTTTGTCTAATGTATTTATTCCCATTGTTTACTGATTTTAGGCACTTAATGCTTTGCCTTTTTATGATAGAAGTTTGCTAAATTACAAACAATAAGAGTTTTTACCCATTAAGATTTCTTTCAAAAGTTGTTTTGTTGTTGTTGTTGTTGTTGTTCATGTGCTTTTGCTTTTCTATTTATTCTGTTTATATCTATCTTCTGTTTATGTTGCCTTAAATCTGTTAAGCAGTTAATACTTGATTTTTTTAAGATTCTTGCAAAATACTTTGTATAATAGCCTAAAGTTAATATAATTTTTTCAAAAACTTTTTTTTAAAATGTGTCAAGTTTGATAAAAATTCTTAAATACTTCTTGTGTTAGTTTAAATGCTTATTCTTTTCTTTCTTTCCTTTCTAGTGTCTTTAGTATTTCCTTTTTGAAAAGGGCTACTTGGGATAGAATATATTGTTGGGTTTTCTTTTGAAGTTTTACAGAAATACTATGGACTCCAGGTGCATATCACCACCACCTTCAGACTCCTGATCTGTACATATGCTTTATCATCTGGTTTCTGGGTTTTGCATGGAATTTGCGTATGCAGCTACAAAAACTACAAAGGTACCAACCAAGATCCCAATCTAGGCAATCAGTACAACAAGGACTCTAGGACATAACATAGCTTGTTTTCAATTTAGATCAGCTTATGCCTACTCTTTAAAGAAATTGAAACCATCCTCCATTGTTCTATTTCTAAAAAAAAGGAAGGTTCATCAAGTTATTAAAAAAGAAAATCTTCCTTCTGCACAGTATGTACTGATCAGACATGAAATTCTCAAGCTAAACTCTTATCTCAGAAATTCTTGTCTTAGAACTTTTGGTAATGAAAGTGCTAGAATTCTCTGCCAGTTCTCCTTCCTCTTGTGTGCCCACTTTTTATTCATAAGCCATAGCTGGGGTATAATACCTTTATTTCAGTTTTAAAATAGGTATTTCATTAGAAAGACAGATAGATCTGATAGTAAGTATATTGTATGTTTGCACTTTCTCTGTAGACATAAAACAGAAGTCATAAAACCAAACAAATAAAACAAAAATACCCACAAACAACAACAGAACTCCAAATCTGTATTTCAGTGGAAGATCTAGAAAATACTTTTCTACTGCATTGGTCTATCCAGTAATGTTTGCATTTTGTACAATTAATTGTACTTCCAAAAGAGACTTCAACATTTAATAGTGTATTTTTTGCAGTCTTTGACATAGCTGGAAATCAAAAAATGAATGCCAGTCGTTTAAGTTTCTGTTTCTTTCTTTTTTTGTTATGGTTTCTTTCCCCAGATGAGTTCTGTTTGCTATCTGCCTCAATAAGCCTAACTGACGTGGATTTCCTTAGAGTTCTAAAATTACACTGGACTAAAGTGGACAAGCAATTTAAGTGGTCAGAATAAATACTGCACACTTTACAATGTGTGTTACAGCAAGCAAACAATTTAAGTGTTAACATAACTCAACTTCTAGTTCAAGATTTGTTTTTCTCTGTTGTCAGGAAATCCTAATGAAGGAGCAGTAGAAAAAAATCTTTGCCTAGGAATTTGTAGTGCAGACAAGACAATGCACAGAACTCCCCTCTATCTGAACCAAGTTAATTTATTACTGTGGTGCCAAGAAAGGCTAAAGAAATCACACTGGCTGGGGATGCTTTCCATTATTTCTTCTTTCTATCAGACATCTTCTATTAGATTTAATAGAAACTTCTCCAAGGGCAATTTACCAACCAGAAAATTGTGTTACAATTTAGTAAGTGTTGCTCTTCCTCAGTTAATTCATTTTGTAACCTTTTTTGTGCATTATTTTAAAGGTCTTAATCACATTTGCATGAATCCTAGGAGGGTGAATAGAAGAAATTGAAAATTTTTCCTTTATTCCTATCTTTCACTGAAGCCAAATCACTAGCAAGATAAAACTCTGTGTAAAAACTACCATTTAACACTGATGTGGGGTTTTTTTATTCAATAATTAATGTTGCTCTGTATTTTTCCAGCTGGCTTTTACACCAACGCACAGAATCTGTAAATTTGTCACTACCCCACATGCCAAAATGTCCCCATACAACCAAGAATCATCCACCCTGCCACAGGGGTTCATGATGAAATGGGGTTGACTATTTCAGAGCCCTTGTATGGCTCATTTCACTCACAATCTCTCAAGTGGTAACCAGCCTGTCAGAAGCATCTTGAAAACTATTTTTCTACATCTCTTACTCAAAAAGAAGTTTTAAAATAGCAAGGGGAAATGAATTTAAAGAAGCACTGACAATATTAATTTACCTACCCCAAGGGAGCGTTGTCATGAAGTGTCTTTAGTTGTCTCCCTAGTGTCAGACATGGTGATCCTCCTCTCAGCCCCCTGGGGATTCAGTGGTCTAAGAGAAGATGAGATATGGTAAAGAATGAAAGGCTGTCTTTGCTAATTTGCAAGTCAGAATTAATTTAACCCTACTTTCCTTATTCTGTGAAGAAAGAGCAGAAGGCTGGCAGTAAGAAGGTAAAGTCCTGATGGAATCACCCTCTTGTCTTCCTGTAAAATGTCAAGCATGTGTTCTAGTACATGCAGCAACCTAAATTATTAAATTGAATTGAAAATGTAGGAAAAAATGAACTTCCTCAGCCTCTTTATTTACTTGCCATTTAATTTCATATCTTTGGCTTAAAGGGACTAATGATTTGATTACAGGAGTTTGTGATCCAGCAGTTTTATAAAGCTGGAAGAAATAATTAGCTTTGAAGAGCAGGTAATTCTAAATGCAGGAGCAAGATGTCCATGTAACCTCATAATTATTTGGCACTCATGACTATTGCAAATAACTTGCTAACTTGCCAGCAGGCTTGAAGCCCTCCCTTTTGTTGTTCATAAGTGTGAAGGGACAAGAGAATATATCTGGACCAGAAAAAATTCCAGAATGTTCCATCATACGCATTGTCCTCTGCACTCTGGTTGTCTGCCCAAAGAATCTGTAGACCGGTTAACCCAGTTCACAGCTGGATTAATTCTAAACACTGAACACAATACTCCTCTGTAACTAAAAAGCTCATTTTTGATCCAACAGAGTCAAGGAAAATGCTCCATGGCAATGGAGACGCTCCTTATAGGGAAATGTTCTTGCTTTGTTCATCAGCTGAAATGTGGTACATGGAAATCAAACCTTGTACAATCAGGCCATGTACTTGTTAAATTATTAATTTTCATTACACAAGTTTGATCTCGTAATTTCTACTGCTAGGGATTTTTAATTAGTAAATACATCTACAGTAGCACTATCTGCAGCAATATAATTTTTAAAGGCAAGGTTTTTGCTTTTCAAACGTCCTCTACATATTCTGACTGTACAAGGAGAGGGTGAAAGTATCTTGAAAGAGATGAGCAGCTGTAATATGATTCCACTTGTTTTCAGTAGTACTTTCAAAAGCACTGGATCAACACCTGTCAGTATAACTAGGTTCTGTCAAGTAGTATCATAAAATTTTAAGCCTAATACATTCATAGATTTTTTGTTGTTGTTTTAGTTTGTTTGTTTCAATGGTTGGGTTGTTTTGTATATGTGTTTAATTTATCAAGAATTATCAAATATTATGTCTAAACTAGTGAGGAACCAATGAAGGCCTCATACAAATTTGTAAATCAAAGCTGCTATATATAAATAATTATAAATATTTTTTCTTTCTCTTTTTTTTTTTTTAACTAGCAAAGATGCTAATGAAAACAAAGCAGAACTTCCACTGAAGTGGTTTTGCAGTTATAATAAAATATAGTCTGGGAAATTAGAACGTAGCAGCATTTTGCAGTTGTTTGTCTGGAATTGAGGCATCTAGAAATATTAAGTAGTGCTTTTCATTTAGGCAAAGGGCAAGGACTAATTTGCATTCTTCTGTGGCTCTTCCTATGAACAGATCAACAAAGCAGTGTTGGCTTGAATCCTGAGGATTCTGGCTGATGGCCTCACTTCCCTGGCTGCCTGGTGTGTGACTCATGCATTTGCAAAGTGTATGAGGGATAAAGGGATTCATCCTGCACCCATTGACTTCAGTGGGACAGTATCAAACACAAAGACCCATTGAAATTCAATGGGACATAGAATCCTAAGTAAGGCTGTACAAGAAACTGATTCTTTGGTTGTGCCACTGGATTTTTAAACTAGGAATAAAAGAGGAAAAAGTAGGATGATTAGAAACATATCTGTGCTAATTTTCACAGAAATATCAGAGGTTAAACAAAGCATTGCATTTGCCATGGATACAATTCTCATTGTATAGGGGGAAACAAAACCATTATTTTTTAATAATTTAAAAAATTTCAAACCGAAAAATATGTTTAAAATAAAGACAAGACTTTCACTTTGAAAAAGTCAGAATGAAACCCTCAATTAAAATATATTTTTTTCATTGAATATGTTGGTTGTTTCAGTCTCTCCGAGTTTCATTTTTAAAATAAATAATATACAGAAGAGTGTATTATGAGCTCTTCATACTAAAGTACGTTATCAAATTGGGATGTACGGATTTGTTTCCTCAGTGGAACTAACTTGCTTTGAGGCAAGGGTTCTTTGTCCTTCTTTGACTGTAGGCCCTTCCCTCAGAGATTCCTACTCTTATTGCTAGCTGACTTCCAAAGATGCTACTGAATCATCCCACCTTTTAAAAAGAAACATGCACAGATTTTATTTAACTAATACCTCAGACTAAACTCCGTTCATTCAGGATCTCTCTCAGATATCAGCCTGTGCAACAAACAAGGTAGAAGAACCCAGAAGAGAGACACAGTGACTTGTATTCTAGCTGGATTTTAAGCACCGCATTTTTGTGAGTCAGAGACATTGAACAGACATTTCAAAGATGTTAACTATTCCTATGGATTACAGTGGGACGTACCTACACACATCCGCAGTCTGGTCTTCAGATAGTGGAAGTCTGCACAGCTCTGTAATTTAAATACCTTTAACATTGAATTCTAGTTGAACTAAGTATTTTGTTCCAGCTTAGAATTCTCTCACTCCTCCCTATCCTTGTGTAGGAAAACGTCAGGGCTCGCAACTGTTCACCAGACTGGATGGGTGAATTTAGAGGTGTAAAGGCTTTTTATGACTTAAAGTCACCTCTGCCACTTTTTGCTTGGTAACTGCACTCATACATTACTCCTTTGTAAGATGTAAGAACAGAGAGTTGGTGTCTGGATGCCTAGGACCTAATCATAATCTCCTTGTAAAATTAAAATCAGTCAACTACAAAGTAAAAACTCTAAAAGAAGACAAAACACTGTCGGTCATTTGTTATCCAGATTTAGGTTAGGCATTTGACAAGGCATTTCTCAAGGGATATGAAAAAGATACTGCCAAGTTTATGAACTGACTTGGAACATCTTTATAGAGATTGTCGCTTTTCAAGCCAAGACTCTGATAAATTGCTCTGATTTCAGAGTGTATCAGATAAAGATAAAGTGTTAAGGGGCCTGTGGAATATTACTTGTTTTAGAAAAAGCTTAAATGAAAACAAGCATAAAATACATTCTTTAACTCCTTCTTATAACTAATTTCAGAACAGTTAGCAAAAAAGAAAAAAATTCTTCCATACTGTAATCTTCATATGAAATTTTAAAAAGTTAAAGACCACTTGCTATGTATGAATTTCTGCATAACGGCAAATTAACTTCTCACATAATTAAGCAATCTGCTCAAAGTTCTCACTCTGATTTTTGAAGTGCTTATAAAGCTAAATTGCTCATACCCAGGAAAGAAATTAATAGATGTAAAATGTTAATTAGATGAAGACACAGAATTAAAGGAGGAGTAATGGGAAATAGGGATTAAACAAGAATAAATAAATATTTCAGTTAGGAATTAAAAAAAATAGACAATAAAAAAGAGAAATTAAATAGCAACGAACTAGCAATAGATAAATTTATTGTCCCCAAGTTACTTTAAAATGTAAGATCTCACTTATTTTAAGGTATGTTGCTGAGACAGCACTATGGCTTCCTATTTACTATATGATGTCAGAGATATTGGTTGTTCTGATCTGCTAGGAGTGTGGCTCCATATCATCATAGGCACCAGGGATGAGACTCAGAGCCAGGCTTTTGGAGCATAAATGTACAGGTGAAATGGCTCTGTAAATGTTATAATCAAAGGAATCTGCAATACTATCAGTAAAGGCTAAAAAAGCTCCTCAGCTGACCAGTGAGCTTTTTTAGGGTGAATACACTGGTTTTGTAAATTCAGCTGACTATGGCTTTGACAATTGCCTAGACACACATTCTACAGTGTACTGTGGAGCCTGATATTACAAGCATCTACATTTAAGTATCTGAATCTGAAGGAGAATTTCCCTCCCTTTTGCCAGTTGTTCTCAATTGCAGAAGATACAACACTGTCAAAAATAGCCTTGCATAGCAGACCACAGAAAAACATGGTTGGATCCTATTTCCTGAATATTCCTGCTTAATGCCTCTTGGTACTTATTATACCTCTGTGCTCATGATGCTGGAGTATGTAGGACAACATATTGGAAACCTTCACACTTCCAGAATGAACATGTCACGTGGTTGGGAATTGCACTGTCTTTTTCCTGAAATCCCTTTTAGTAAGAGAAAAGGAGGTACAACTATTTGTGTGCTCCAGAGATGTACATAACTCAGCTTTCAAGGGCTCTTTATTGGGATATGGAGGAAACACATTCTGCTCTAGTGCTGATTTTCACCATGTTTGACTTCAAGCTGTCTCTGTCATGTTTAACCAGCCCAGCTGATGTTGTTTCCATTTTCTCCTAAAATTCACTTTCTTTGCCTCATGAAGGCTTTTTTTGTTTTTTTCACCTTGTCCTTATTCCAAATGGGGGTTTATGATCCACAATAGTCACAAAGCAATATGGAAGCTTAGACTAGTTTCTGAGTGGAAAAATATAAATTAAGAGAAACATATCTGGGGAAACAGGGAGATGAAGGAGAAGAAATCAGTTAAGAGAAGCACAAAAACATTTTGCCAGGAAAGTACATTTTGAAATAATTTCAGTCTGGGAAAAATACATTCAAAAAGTCACATCTCCATGCATCCCAAGGCTCCATTCCTGAAATTTATAAAAAGAAGTGCTTTAAAACAGTTTGTTATCATCCTTGCCTACAGTATATCTGCATGCTCATCTCAGCCACACAGCATATCTATGTGTGTTGGTCAGAAGTTTCATTGAAAATGTGGTGTTTACCTGTGTTATCCTCTCAGCATTAATAGTCATGTTGCTCTTGACTCTCAGATGACTAATTCATTCTACCACCTGTCTGCTGGGGGGATAAACAATATTGCACAGAAATTAATGTTCCTGCAAGCGTGAGTAACAAAATGGAGTGGGAAGGGCTTGCTGGATTGGAAACAAGCTGGAAAGACTGGCAGTCCTTTCCATAAAAAGTTCATCAAACGCCTGATAATCATGAAAAAAAGAGCAGGTATGAATCATGACAAAATGGGAGACCTGATTTTGGACATATTTTGGAGATCATGACAGACTGATCCCTAAAATAAATGACATTATGAAAAATTAATGTCTGCTAAATAGAATTTAAAAGTATTAGTACATTAGAAGTTGCATGTTTTCAACTGCTGATTTCCCAGCAATATTACACAAAGATTAGAAACAATAATGACTCATAACATGATTTATTATTAAATTAAAAACAAGCTGCTGTGTTAAGAAATTTACTATGAAAGTGTGTATTTAACAGGGGGAAAAAAGCAACTAAAAAGTACAGCATTGTGGTGTTGTGTAAGTATGCTACATATCATTAAATCAATGCTGTATGAGCATTTAATTTTTGGTTCTTCTGCTGAAAAGAATATATTAAAATAATTTTTATTTACCCAGGAATAGTAGTAAAGCTCTATTGAATGCTCTTTCTAAAGGGGAAATAGTGTAAATTACAAGATATCAGATTTTTTTATATTTGTAAGATCTTTCTTTTTTTTATCAGAAATACTTTATGTTCTCAAGAGCTACATGATTTCAAAATAGCAAACCAAAAATTAAAACTGTAAAATCCCATACTTTGAAACCGTTGGTTTTTACTTCTTATCTTTCCATCACAACAACTGGAAAAAAATCTTTCAGTCTGGAATGAGATGAGGGAAAAGGTGAGGGGTCAGGTGTTTACCCATTTAATTCAGAACACTTTTAAAAATTTCAATTTTTGCAGTCCCAAAGATAATTTTTTATAGAAAGCAGTAACTTGAGTAATTTGTATCTTTACTCAGCAGAATGTACTTTATTTGTCTCAGTGATTTTTTTCTGTTTTCTTTACCCTGAGCAGCAGTAGTTGAGTTTATATTACATAAAGTTAGTAGCTTGCATGTAAAGTGTCACAATTCCGCAGCAGAAAACCAACACAAGTTTGGATTGCTTTTGCAGGAACACATTAATACTTTAACACAGACATCTCCAGAGAGGTAGGTATTCATCGCCGTGTAAGGACAAATTATGAGAAACTGTAGTGACAAGTAAAACGGTAAATGTAATTATGTGCAAGGGAATGACAAAGCAAGACATCCTACTGATAAGATCTATTGTTAATCTTTGAATTCACAAGGGAATGAGACTAAAGCCTCATTGATCAAGCCATATGATATTCAATTTGACAATATGTTAGTAAACACTGTATGAGAAATAATGCAGGATGGGTTTCCTAGGGGATCTAACAAGATTGTTTTTGGTATTATTCTTCTATGTTTCACAAATGGAACCGTCATTACAAATTATTTGTCTAACAGAATAATAGAACTTTTCTCCTTACAACCTATGAGGCTTCCTTTCTTTTTAAAATTATTCTTCCTCATGCAAAAGACAAGAAATTACAAGTTTGGCAGTATCACTGAGAATTTTCCTTATCTTTGTGTTTCTTTTGCCTAACAAATTTTTTAACATTAAAAAAACAGAGGGAGAAACAACTAGAATATTTTTACATTCTTCAGTAGCTGAAACATTGCAATTCCTTTCTTCATTTCTTTTGATTTGAAGAATACAATAAGAAGCAAGGGAGGGAAATCCTTTTTTTTTTTTTTTTAATTTATTCATGATTTTTTAAGGGTATCTAGTATGGCTGTATAGCTGAAGGATATTCTCTGAGTATATATTAAAATTCTGGGGCTATCACTACATTGTTCCACAGCAGTAAGGTCCATGTCCAGTCTATTTAAATTCAAACCTTCAATTCAGATTATATGGACTGTCTTGTATTACTGTAAAACAAAGGTACAGATTGCATTTCCAAATCATGAAATCGATTTGTTTTAACCTTGGACAATATTTCAGAGAACAACAATATGATGAAAAGAAAGAATTTCTGAGATAAATGCATAAATGAGTTTATAATGTCTCTAAAATTCATCAGATGTTTCAGTTACGGACCTGTAACATCTGTACACTCCGAAAGTGCTATGTGCTTTTTACATATTTTAAGTTTTCAGCAATACTGACAAGTTGGAGATTAGAGATCTGCTTGAGACTATTCAGGCATTATTTTCCTCAAAGTAAGTCAACATCACTTGTACATATGGAAGTCTGATATGAAAAAGGTGGCTTAAGATATCCTTTATAGAAGGATAAGGAGCTGAGAGGCATGGAGATGAAAAAGAAAATAGCAGTTTCACATTATCTGAAATGACTGCTTCTTGTCTATGGGTAAATGATGACTTTAGGCTGTGAAGATTTTTTTGTCCTGTTCAAATATGAGGAATGATGGGTCACAGGATTAATAGCATTTGTCAGTTGAAGGCAGGAAGCTCTTGTTGCTGTTCTTATTATACCATCACAACTGATCTGCCCAGCTGTTATTGTCAGGGCATTGCAACATTTTAGCAAATTGCATTAATGTAACACTGCATGAGGCACGAATTGATGGTATTGCTATTTTGAATTATTTGTGGGGGAAAAAAATAAAATGCAGTAGATACAGAAATCCTTTTATTTGTTTCTTTCACTATTGTCATAACTTTATTTAAGCCCTTTAATTAGGACAATGGGGTCTTTGGGGATTAAAAATTTATACAGTTTAAAAACATTGTATTCAGGTTAGATTGCATGGCTTTGATTCATTACTGGCTTTATCCCAAGATACAAGTTTTAATGGTCCAAGAAAACTTAATTCCTTAGAAATTACAGCTAACAGTCCTCGGACTTGTAGGAGAGACTAGTAGTAACATAAAAAATACTCACTGCAAATTCTTAAGGAAAAAGCACAGGACAAAATTTGAGAACTATAGGTCAAGGCATTGCTTTCCCAAATTCTATCTGCCAACAAACCTGGAATTAGTAAAAATTAGCAGCAGGGAATATAGTGTAGAATTTATTTTTTCAGGTAACTGAAAAACTATTTGAGAGAAAAATGGTCATCTGTTTCCTACAGAGACTCTAAAACAAGATTTGGAGAGCAGAGAGATCCTTTATAAGTAATGGACTGAGTCCTGAAATATCCTATAGTACACGACTGAGAAAGGTGATGGATAAAAATAAAGGGAAATATACTGAAATTAATTTTTTCATTCTCGCTGATATTTTTGGTGGGTTTTTTTCACTTAGCCATAGGGTGATATCTCAAAGTACAGCGTAGAAATGCCATTATTTAGCACCTACAAGCAAAGTAGCTTGGTCTCTTTCCTTCTGGGGAAGAGGAAGTAAAAGTCTGAGTGAAGAAACCTGAAAGAGATTTCTACAAACGTAAAAAAATTTTTCTACCTGCTTTTCTTGCCTATGCTTCTCTGTATTCTTCTACAAAGCATACAACCCTGAAGGCAAGCCAGGAAGTCTCCTTTCTCCTTTCAAAAGTTTAAGAAATCCAGGAGAGCTGATATTTTCAAAACATCTTGTAGATCCCAAATGGGAATTAATTCTGATTTGTCTCCAAAGAAAAACTTCTTGGTAGGATGGAAAAGGAGAAACATTACCATGAAGCTTTGTTTCTTCTTTAAAGAATGAATCTGCCTGGTTAACCAAGTCAAGTAAACCTCAACCTTTCTATGATTCTGTGGTTCTGTGAAGTCTGTAGGAACAGTCTGCAGCAAAGAGTCAAACAGAGTATACTTTTGCCTAAAAAGCTGGGTATGAGTATTTTATTAGGAAAGACTCCTCTGCTTTGAGGCAGGACGGTAAGTCCTGAGCACTCTAAGACTTGAAACTTAGATGAAGAGAAGGACTAAGAACAAACAGAGCAATTACTTCAATTCGGGTACAAATATTTATCTCCTTCTACCCTCAAAGCAGATTGCTTGGAGAATGGATGGTTATTTAGCAGGTCTCTATAGCTTGATATGATAAAAGCCATGATCTTTTTTTGTTTCCTGATGTGATTTTATATTTTGCTGGAAACTGAATTTGAAGCCAAATACCAAAGCAATTGAAGGGTTTGGAGAAGAGATGATGTGTTTTACTCCAGACATAAACTGATTTTTAAGAGTAAAAATTCACTGAAAGTTTCTGAAATAGCACTAAAATAACAACTTGGGAAACAGCCCCCTTAAGAAAAAAAAACCAAAAAACCAAAAATCAACAAAACAAAATCCTACCAAATAAAAAGCCTCCATTACTATATAATACATGGTGCCAAATACAGTATAGCAGGATGGCTTTGTAACAGTGAAAAAACCCCTCAAAACTGCTGCTAATTGAAGAGGAAAAATATGTGACAAAGTTCTTATATGTCTGGTTAGCCTGACTAAGTACCATGAAAAAAAATGGAAGAAAAAACCAAGCTTCTTGTTTAAAGCTATGCATGCTGTCAATTGAGCTTCATGTTGCTTTTATAGATTAATATACATCAATGTACTACACATCTCTTCGAAAGTATCTCACTAAAATTGTCTCTCACTAGTGAAATGGAAGGAAAAACTGCTCTGAGAATTGCAGTACTAAAGGAAGTTGGGAATTTTCTATTTGCTTATACTGCTTTAAAAGCACAAAGTGTTAGCAATTCTATTCTTCACAAAGTAGACAAAAAAATCGAAGAAAAATTATATCTAGTAAATACATGGAAGGAAGAATCACTGTGACAAATCTTCATCTGCCATAAATAGGCAAAAATTCATTCAATTCAATGGAGTGATTAATCCTATTTCAATATCACAGTCAGAAAAAACACAGTGCCCTTGCAACTAACTGGGTGCTCCTTCTGTTCTGCTTTTATATTAAATGTTATTTTGGCATAAATGACCATATCAAATCAAGCCCACCTTTCAACATCTTCTGTCACGTGAGAAGCATAAAATGAAAATATAGTGCAGTTAATGAGGGCAATTACTTTTTCTAGATGTATCACTGGTGCATAGGAAACAAGTTCTTGTTTCATTGACTATAATTTATTGCAGTTTTAAATGATTTTTTAAAAATTGTCTTGCTCATTTTGAAGACAACAAACATTCTACCCTGAGATTAATACCATGTCATATGTGATTTTTTATGATTTTGTACATTTTTAAATTAATTTTTCAACTACAATTTGATTGGATACTTTATGTATTTTTTTCTTTATTATTTTTTGAGTTGTATTGAAGCTATTAAGTATGAACTTGTCTATAAGTCATGGTATAATGTGGGTTTGTTAATATCGCATTATGAGTGTAATTCTGTTTTCTTGGTACATCATTTTACTCTTTTATTAATGTTGCTTAATTCTTTGGGCCAAATGAGCATGATTTACATACTATCCACAGGGTAAATTGAGCAAATTTCTAGTTCACTTATTTTCTCTTCTTTATATTATTTTATGTCTTTATGCTGTCTTATGTTGTTTAAAAAATGGAGCTCTGATTTTACAAAGTATAAAAAATCAAGGTCACGCTGATTTTCTGTTTTTCAAAAATAACCAAGTTTTATTGGTTTATTTCTGGAAAAAATATACTGAGAAATTCAATATGAATACAGTTCAATGAAAAATTTCTAGTGTAATAAAAGTTCAATCATTTTATCATTCCCCCTTCCCTCATTTCTTTTAATAGAGTAGGAAATTCTTACAAACAACTATATGTTATTTATATGTGAAAAGAACCTAAGTGGCAAATATAAACACTGACAGAAGCAGACCTACATTAAAATTTAAAGTTACATTCAATTTGCATTTTGTCTAATCTTGTTTTTTTATAAATGCCCTGACATGTTAGTCACCCCATTTTACTACAAACTAGAAAAAGTGAGAATTATGAAAATGTACCCAACAAAGATATTTCTTGTATAAATAGGAAATCTTTCTTACAGAAATAAGAAGTCTTTGATGAATTCCAAAAAAAAAAAAAAACCAAACCCAAAAAATCCACAAGCCAAAAAACCCCAAACAAAAGTTTTGCTAACACTGGGATATATTATTCTTTCAAGTCAAGGAAGAAGTCTGAAGAACTCTTTGAAAAATAAGATTTTTCCTGAGGTTTGATTTTCTTTTCTGAAAGTGGTATTTCTATAGTACTTTATCTAGCAAAGTGCTCTCCAAACTGGGTATTATTTTGTAATAATCAACCTTGTTTCCAATTGTCAGTGGCAAATTATGGCTCCAGCTATTACATTACTTAAATTTAGAGACTTAATATGTGAGTACCACTTCTAGTGAATTCTTATTATTCATAACAGACTTTCTTACTAATTTTAATAAAAAACTTGACTGAAAAGTATATTTTAGATACATGGAACTAAATTCTCCAAATTAATTATAAAGACTTCTTAACTGTAAATTTCTTGCTAGAAATAAGCTAAAGTTTGAATATTTTATGACACCAGGAATTTCTTTTTTAGCTTCTAACAGAAGAGAAAAACACAAAAAAAGACCTCCATTAACAAATGAAAAAGCAACTGCTACATGTTTGTCTTGTTTTTAAGAAAGCATGAGTATTGTTTTTGATTCATGTTGTGGAATTCAGGAGAAATATTGCTGTTGGATTTAGAGGGAAGATATTTAGACCAATATGCTGTTGGATTTAGAGGGAAGATATTTAGACTAATATGCACATCTGTGATTAAAGAACTCGGAAAATTAAAGTTTTGCAGGAGATCACAGTGTAATCTTACAAAGTAGCACATAGCTCTTGCAGGCTTAAATCTAAAAGTTATTTGCTCATTTGACCTCACATGAGGAAATGCTACAGTGTCTGAGTAAAAAAAAGGGAAATGTTTTCCACAATACTTAATTGTTTTCAAGAATTAATTTTGATGTGAATGCTTGCAGTCTTTCCAAGTAAATTATATCTAATTATGAAGCACATATTTAAATGCAATGCATAAAGAAGGGGTTCGTAAGGAAGGTCAGGTATTTTTAAAGTAGTTTAGTTTAAGAAAATATGGCTTTTATCCTCTTAGGGAGCAAATGGAAGAATTTTCTCAACTACACACTGTGGCCAAGACAGCTCTTGACAGACCAATACAGGCATGTGACATGTGGCACTGGGCCAAGGAGCACCTTGGGACCCATTTAATAGGTATCTTACAGTAGTGATGGCAAGACAGTGAACAAGCCAGGACAATCCAAGTCACATATATTACATCCCGACTGCCTCTGGATGCATCCTTGGGTTTACATCCATGCTCTATCTGGCTAACCCAAGGCTAGATTAAAATGCATACCTGTATGTGTATGCACAGAGGAAAAGGAAGAAGGGGAGACCAATTAAATACTAGATACAGAGCATGGCATAATGGGTGAAAAAAAATTGAAAAAAGAATGCTGATTTTATTATTCACAAAGTGTGTGCTGGAATAGCTGACTTTCAGTAGTGCTTAATATAGAAGATATTTTAATATTCTACAACTTTAAAAAAGAATGAGACTGTGATGATGACACATTAAAGCATTCTGTATGTTTAGAAGAACATCTCTGAGCAGAACACAGTACCTTATTTTCTAGAAAAAACAGAATTTCCTTTTACATCTTCTGCTTGCAGTCACTCACCTTTTCAGTAGAAAACTGTGCACTTGTGGACTCACCAACCTCACCCATATGCCACTAAAGCCCACATGTTACCAGAAGAAACAAGAAGAAAGAATCAAAACAGTGTGCATGTGCATGTATTTTGCACACTGTTATTACATTTGCACCTTCTCACAATATTTGCACTTCACCAGCCTCTGCTAACTGTTAATATTGAATATATTACTTACATATCCTATAGATTTATTATACAGAGGTTACACACCTCTATGTAGTTTTGTACAACATTTGTACCTAAATATAAGGGAAAGAATGCAGGAAGGAACATTTCTCAGCCCCACAGTTTATCTGTTGCTAGTCTATTTATTTCTAGTTTTCTGGGGTATTTTTGTATATACTGTTTTCTAATAGCTATCTTAATCGTGATGTCTCATACACTATATTTCATTATTCTGCTTTGTGATGCATGACTATTATTGCACCCCTGTAAATGTAAACGCTCCTTTCACCTATTCTGAGGTTTTATGTCATAGTTCTTTTCTATTTTTATCCCATGTCCTACCAGCAGTTTCTTTTTCATTCTGAAGTCTCAGCCTAAATACTGAGCTCACAGAATGCTGCTTCAGAGATACTCGATACAGGCAGTCCATGACCCTATCTTCTGCTTTGAATTTCTCGCCCAAAAGTTCTCAGTCATTTCAATTACTGTTGGTGTAATGGACTACTAGAAAATGGATTCACTGAGTATGCAAATCATTGAGAAAGGCTCCTGGCCTAGCTTGTTCTGCTGAAGACCATGCACACTCAGACTGGTCTTCTAGATGAAGTCTGTGCATTACTTATCACACTTTGTAGTTGGTGCCAGGGAAAACCACTACAGATGTAAATATTCCTAAAAATATCCAGATGGTGCAGTTCTTGTCCCACTCTGCATGCACTTATATCTTAGAGCCTCTAGCCTTTAACGATTCGACTCTATGTTCCAATCAGAGCTGGGTGTGAATGTGATTTTTTTCACCTTCTGCAAGTACATAATTTTGACTTTCAAATTTTTTTTCAGATAAGTTTACACTTATCTGAAAAAAATATTGGACATCTTCATTAGTCACTTGATTTCCATTTCTGAAAAATAATTCTTTACCTCAACACCAAGTCAGTCTTGCCCTCTGAGTTTCTACATCAGCTCTATTTCCGACTTTACCAATTCTAGACCACAGTCCTTCACCTTTTCTGCATCTCTTTCTCTGAGCACAGTCATATCTATTTTGCTCCTACCTCCTCCATAGGTGTCTCTTCTCCCTAAGAATTACTATCCTTTCACATGTTTCTGTTCTTCCTTTTCTGCTAAACACCTGTATAACTGCAGAATGGCAGAACTGCACTGACACTCTCTCTATCCCATTGCTCTTTAATTTACACTTAGTGTTAGTATGGTATATCTATTTAATTTTGTTGCCTGATTTAAATTTAGTTCATGTTAATCATAGTTTCAGCCCTTGTATTCCTAAAATCTTGTGTGGAGAGATAGATTTGCTAAAATGAAACAGAAGACATATTTCTTAATCAAGATAATTTGATGCTCTGCCTTCTTCATTTCCAACTGCATTAAAAACTCAATGCAGCTACAGGTTAACATTTTTTCTTTTTACCAAATATCAATGGAATTTGTTTTTTAATTCATGCAATTTTACCAAGAGTATAAGAAATGGTAACTTTATGTAAACAGCTGTTTTACTTTGATTCTTTAGATTGATGAGTGATTTTCTGTAAATATTTTCTTCTAAAGATTTCACATGTATAGGAAGTTCTGAGAGCCTTTTAAATTTTAATTATTCAGTAGATTATTCATTAGCTTAAAAAATTATTATTCAGTGCCTTACAATATACCATATTCAAAAACTTTTATTTTAATCAATACTAATCTCTATTTTAGTCAGCAAGGAGAATCTAATTTAAACACGGTTCTGTTAATTTGTACTCCTGAAGACCATGGAAAACCTGTCTTTAGACTGCTGGCTACCACATGTGATGTGGTTCAGCCTCAGTATTAGGTGCAAGTTCCGTCTTCTCTGAGATTAGGGTGCCTCCTATAGATTTGTCCCCAATAAATATGTAGACATTTTGGGTTGGCTTTTTTTTTGTTTGTTTGGTTTGGATTTTTGTTCAAAGAGGCTTTTGCTATTCAAATTATGGAATGAAAAAGATATGTTCCTACTTGCCTTTAAATTGAGAAAACCTCAAAATTTAGGCATTGCAGTACATGATGAGATATGAGTTCTCTCAACTGATGTGATAACAGAGCTGTCATGGAAGTATGGAAAGAATGTTTTGTTCTGTTTCCCTTTCCTAGTTAACACAGGGTCTTTTAACCACAATAGCCAAGACTAAAATAATAAAAAGCCTAGCTTTGACACCAAAATCCTTACTATGTCTGGTACAAAAAAGAAACCAGAAAACATACCTGTTTTTTGCAGAGTGGAGTGACAAATCTACTGCCTATGGCTGTGAAATTTATTTAGAGGATATAAGCAGGGAAGAACCATTAAAGCACACTGAAATTCCTAATTCGTCCTCCCCATATTTTGAAATGAAATTAATTGCCGAAGTAGTACAATAACACTTCTAAATAAATTATGCTAGTCAGGGCCAAGATTTCACAGTGCAAAAAGATTAAATCAAATGGGGTATTCAAAAAATAAAACCCCTTTAAAACTGCAAAATTCTTTTGTTTGTTTGGGTTCTTTATTTGTTTTTTAATATTGTTGAATATGTTCACTCTGAACATCTTCAGGTGTTTGGTATTTTAGCTCAGTGTTAGGAACATATACCATAATAGCACGGGTGCATATTCTCCCACTAAAATACTTTGAAAATTATTTCAGGTTTTTGAATGGACAAAAGTAAATTTAATTGCTGTATCCTTACACCACCAGCAGCAGAATTATCTTTAGTATCAAGTGTGCGCTTGCTTTAGTTAAAATAGAAAATAAATATCCTTTCACCAATATAATCTGCAAAGTCAATAGTGGGACCTGCCCTTTCCCTTTTTCATAGTTGTGAGCAGAATTAAAAAATGAGCAAGTGTTTTGTAAATGGTTTTAGAACTTGGCAGTTTAGTATGCATTTTGGGACTGAAGTCAAAGGCACTGGGCCATAAACTGAACTTAGACAACAGGATCAATTAGCCTTGATGTGGTGGGAAAAGACTGTCATTTTTATGCCAGAGGCCATATTGCTAAATTGCTAGTCTATTAAATGGAAGAGGGACCAGGACTGGTGCCAGGGCTGTGGGGAAGTGTTGCAGAAAGGTTTGCATCCACAAATGTCAGGGATTTGCTTGGAGGCATGGGGCGCATTACTAGATCGTATCTTTCAGTGTATACCTGCAAAAGGAATCCATCTCACCTGCTCCAAGATTGCTTGCAATGCACAACAAAGTTTAGTTTGTGAGGAGAGTTTAATAAATGGGGATTGGCAGATTTCCTTTAACAGTACATTCCTGAACAAAACAAAAATACTAATGCAACACAGTTTGGCAGTCTAGTGTTGTGTCTTTGTCCTGTGCGCTACTTTCTGAACTTTTATTCTTAGTGTTATGGGTTTTCTGGTTATTTTCCTGGTTTCTGGTTTATGCTTCTTCCGAGTTCAGTTGATCCAGGCTCAAAACACTTCCCAGCTCCACCTCATGTGTCCTTGGTTAACAGCCACATTTCTTCTGTAGCTCCTGCCATCCTCTTGACTCGCCTTTGTCCATTCTGCATAACTTACTTTTACTCACATTTCTATAACCTCATTTTTTACAGATGAATGGGATTTTTTTCTTTTTCTCTGAGGAGCAATTGAGGTCTACATTCTGCAACAGATTTTTTGCAGCTGAGGAGTTATTTTCGCCAAGTGAGTTAAAATAGACAAGTTATCTTCTCACCTTTCCCTCAGTTGCATTTGTGTGTGGATCTTCAAAGCAAAAGCTTACACAAATCTATGAAAAAAAAAAGGTTTTAAAAGGACCAGATACAAAATACCTGTGAAATACATTAATATTTTTCTTGTATTCTGTGAATTGTAAATAATTGAAAATAGCTTTTATAATCTGACACTGAGAACTGGCAGTGAGGAAGCATATAATAACCATATATATATATGTCATAAATAGATCTGCATATATAGATGGATGTAGAAATACATTCCAGGTATCTAAATATGTAGACTTCCAGACTCAAATGTTAGCAGAAATTCCTATAAAGGTTATATATTTGCACATAAATCATCACATTGCTTATTAAAATAATTGAGATAGTATATCTAACAAACACCTTCTTTCTCCAAATTATGTACCCTGCAAAATTACATTGCTATCATATTTTCTTAACATTTCAAGGCTTTCAATGCAGAAACTTCTCTGAAACCAACTGCTAATTTTCTAATCGCTTACAGCCAGAATTGCAGATTTGGACAATTGTAAAGAGCTGCATGCTCAAACATACAGTCTCTCAAATAACTTTATTGTCTCTTTCAGGCAATCATTGAGATAAATGGAAAGTATTAATTTTCTCATTGTTAATTATTCTATTTCTAAGGAAAGGGAGATGACAGTAAAACTCTACAAGTTCAGAATGCATGAATTCCACGACTATCCAAAAAGACATAAAGCCAAATAATTCCATGTGAGAAATAAAGCTGAGATCAGATCTTGAATTCAAAATGGAGAATTATAGTCAGTTTAGTACAAATGCACACATCTCTGCAACATTAAAAGTCTTTATCTATTCCTCCAGCATCACCTGCGCTCTCCAAATTATTTGTGATATGCCAGATTCACAAGGATTTTTGGAAATTGCTGAAGTGCTTCTATATCACAGTGATCTTATTTACAGGAATTATCTTCATTTCTGTTTTTTGGTTGGTGTTATTACTCACATGGTACTTAATGAATAGACTTCTCTGTTTCTGGCTGAGCACCTATTAATAAACAATTGAGTGCTGAGGCAGTTTGTAAAGCTGCTCTACGGAGGCCAGTGCAGTCACTGACATGTTACCACAGCCCTGAGGAGATATTTTTTGTTTTCAATCGATGTTAGTCCCTAGTTACATGGCAGCCGTCTAGAAGAAGAAACAGTTCTTCACAAGAAAACAGTTCATTAAATGTAAGTTCTGGATGGGATTTTGATAGAAGGACCTGAAGAGGGCCCGGTTCCTAATAGAAACCTGGTCTCAGCTGTCCAAAGTTCGAACAATTTATGTCTTCATTTTTTTTCAGCAGTGTGCTGCAGGTCTGAGAGCTCCTAGCAGCTGTTACTTTTGTCCTTGGTATACATTACTTCACACTAAAAAACTCAGCAAGAAATGGTAAGTAACTTTAAATTTACTATTTATTGAAGCGGGAATTTATGGAGCTATTGCAATTGGAATTGCACTTCCTAGATTTGTGCATATGCACCTGATGATTTTTTCTCATGCCTCCATCAGAAATCTCTATTGTGTCTTGATTTGGAGGAATAGTAAAACATCTGCAGTCAGATGAGAGGATTAACGCAATGTTGAGTATTACTTCTCTTACACACACTAGAGCTTTAGTTTTGATAATTAAATTTTTATTTGTTTCATTTTTAATCACATCCTTACTGACTTTCTGCTATATCAATGGTGCAGAATTTACAGTCTGGGGAGCAGCATAGATATTTCTTAATGAACCCGTTATAATGAGTGAAAGAGAGACTTTCAAGCCTCATTAATCAACTCAGCAGTTGATTGTTGCCCATCTCCAGCAACTCCCTCACTGACTACTGCTCCTTGAGTGCCTCCATTGCTTTTCACCCAGTCTACTGAAAACTGAGTAAGGTGCTTGGCTGGCCCTTCCCTGAGTACTGGGGGAAGTTAGCTGCACATCACTCTTCATCTCTTAACTCTTTTTGATTGTCCTTCATCAAGAAGAGAAAAAAAATCACTAATAAAAAGTAAATAGCTCATTATTCTTCTTTCTTGGTCCCAATTCTAGCTCTAACATATGAGTTGTTGGTGATTTTTGAGGGCTCGAGGGACAGTGGTTAGTGGAAAATAGCACATTCCAGGAACATTCTCTCTCCATAGACCCCCACTAGGGAAATAAAGAAAAAAGCAGATTTGGAACACAACCCCTCTGTTGTGCCTATGTACAAGATGGTTCTCCAGGCAGGACCTGTGCCTGGCTTTTACCATCATTCACCCCTATTTTTTGAGTTTGGCACTGTATTTTACGTCATTCCCTGAGAAATGTGCACATTTCATTTTGCTGTGTTATCTACAATGGCAGCACTGTCTTCTGGCTAAAGTAGGGCATCTTGGGATCTAATTTTATACTTCCCAATACCCAGATGAGCACTGTAGATTATGTTCTGCATATCTAAATCCATATGGTATTGCATTATGACACAACATCTCTGTTCAAAATTCTATTGTAGTCTCATTTTCTGCAATGATTTAATTTGACTAGTCCCTGTAAAAATGTATCCTTTGAGATAATTTTCATTTTTCTGTTGGCCCTGCACACAGAAGAGATCTATCACAGTACTTTAAGGTCATTTCATATCACATTGTGTCATATTTCTTCCTGTCAAATTCATTTAGAAACAATTTGCATTTGATTCCTATTTATTTTAAAACACTCTTCCTGCAGGTTCTTTGCTGCTGCTGGTAGGCATTCTTGAAAGCAGAAACTTCATTAAAAATACTTGTTCAATACCATCTTTGTTTTCTGAAATCCTCAAATTCCACCCTAGTTTCTGAAGTGAGATATTAATTGACTAAAGTGTACAAAGCAGTCATGCAGCTCAACCTGAAAATTGTTGCCTATACAAAATAAACACCAATGCAGGATCCTAGTGCATTTTTTCAGAATTTTACTTTGGGTCCTGCTCACCTTTGGCATGATGAAATGAAATTTTGATGCATGAAAATGCTAATTGTATTAATTTTCTATATATGTGAAACAAGTCCCCACCAACAAGTGGAAGCCAGTATACCATGAATTCTTGTACAAGGCTGACTGTGCCACCCCTGTTAGTTTGCACTGATGGTAGAATCAGGAAACATAATAGCTTAGAAAGGTTTTTATGTTTTGGTGGAACAATGTAATTAGCTGTATCTAAACAAGAATTACAAACAATGTAGGGTTTGAGAAATCTTGCTGTGGAATAGAATGACATACTAACTTAATTTACCTTTGATTAAAGATCAATATGGAAAGAAACAAATGCCAGCAGTGAATAACAATAATAAAAGCTGCAGAGTAACAGGAGAGCTGGCTGCAAGCTGGTGCTTCCCACTACAACATACACCATGTCAAAGCAAATCTGTTAGGCTGGCTCAAAATGCAGTCATGGAGATCGATGCATTTCAAGGATGAGGAATACTGTAATGTAAATACCCCTTCAGTAGAACTTCTTAAACACTAAAAGCAGCAAGGAAAATGTCAGATGAAAAATGCTCTCTCACAGTCATACAGTATAGAATGGAACAAGTCTGAAGCCAAACTTAAATGTTGTGACAGAAAAAACCACACATGAAAACATATCTGTATCTCTTGGAAAATATCTAATGTAAAAAGAGATAAAAGATATGAGAGGACATGAAATGAGTGAGGGCTTTGAGTTAGGTACAGCAAAAAGCAAGATATCAGACAACAAAATCTTGAAAAAAGTGGTTTCTAGAAATGCAGTGTTTTAAAAATAAAACGTAGGTAAAGCTCTCTTTTGTGCTGCATCTTTGCCTCTTGGAGAGAAATACAACTGTGCTGTGTAGTCTAAGTCAAAGCCAATATATGTCAGGTTTTTTTCCAGATTTTCCTTTTATTTACACTTGGAGACCTAGGAGTGGGACTACTCTGAATCTCCCAGCTAACCTAGAAGTCTTCATAAAAGGCACTAGAGGAAGAATATTTTGATCTTTCAGCACTTGAGGATTTTTATGTAGAAGGGAAAACAAGACGAGGTCATCTCTTTCATTCCTCATTTATGTATGTGGGTATTCCAGAAAATACGGTCTGAAAAGATTTTGTTATTTTATGTGGAGAAGGGGTGGAAAATGAAGTTAGGAAAACGTAGGTATTGCAAAAATTTGTAAACTTTCCTTTGATAGCAATGGAATGTACCTTATTTATTAGATGTTTGTTTTACATTTGAATTGTTGGGATATTACTACATATTCTCTTTACTTCTACTGTGTCTTAGGGGAGCTGCTTTTCACTTGGCTTATGACAAAACTTCTCTGGTTTGGACTTTGTGACTGGTTTGTGTCTAAGTCATCCCTGAGTGATCCGGTTTTCTTTACATGGGTAAAAACTGGATTAAATATATTGGGTAAGCTGCAAAATACTAAGAAAGCATAACTTCATGAAAACATAACTTAACTTTTAGAAGACACAGCGAGGACCTTAGCGCCCACTGTGGAACACTAAACAAAATGGCTTGAATCAAAACTTCATCCAAAAGTAAAATATTATTTATTATGCTGCAGCTCAAACAAGATGTTTAGACATTTCCAAGCCCCTTCTTTATTTTTTCATTTGTTTTAAGAGGTTACTATCTTACTTTTCAGGCCATTTTGATGTGTTGAGAAGCTTTTAAAATATTATGATATTAAATATATAATATCATAATTTCTGGTGGGATAATAATCCCAGTTTTTACCAGCTGCTAATGGCCTCTGGAGAGATTCAGGCTGATGAGGTTTGTGATGCCAAACAGCTGTAGATGAAAATATGAGAAACAATTGACAATAATTAAATAATAGAAATGTAAAACCACAAATCGGAGACAAGCACATAATTGTCATGGTATTATTTCATATGATTTTTATGTGATATTAAATACCATTAAATTTTAATACTCTTTGCAAAGCCAAAATAGGAACATACTAATCTGCATATTTGTATTTCAGACAGTAAAGAAATAAAATAACACAGTATTAAGTTAACATGAAAAAGTTCGGAAGATGTTCCTTTTTTTTAAATGTGAAACTGATTAGCTGAAAGCTAATTTATTGAGTTCACCCAGAAATTTATGGTGAACAATTCACAGAAATGACACAATTGTAACCCCTTTTTGTGTGTATGAATTATCTCAGAGTAAGTTGTGGAATTTTGAAGTGTACCTGTATTTAAACATATTTGCTGAACAACTCTAAATCTGCAGTTTATTTGCAAAAGCATTATATACAAGTTCAATACTCCAAATTCAAGCTGCTTGATTAGGTCAGTAGGCGCATGTTTCTATCTCAGAAGCTTGATTCTTCATATCAAAATTTTGATATGAATAATTCAGACTTTGCTTTTTGCAAACTCTCTTCACTAATATGCTCAAAATTCGTCAAATATTATTGTTAGTACCTCTATTCAGCAGAATAGTTACAGAAACAGAACAATACCCAGCTCAAGTTACTAAAGTGTCTACGTACCTTTCCAGTGAAAGGAAACCTGGCTGATAAACAGAATCTAACATTAAAAAAGAACAAACTATTTACTTACTCAGCCTTTGAAGGAAGAATGATATTAACATCCTCACAATATTTGTAAATACCTTAAATACATATGAGTAACATATGTTGCTACTCTTACATACTTTTTTTCTAACAAAACTCATTGTTTATCTAAATTTAAAATATAAAAGTAAAGTATATTGACTCATGGAGCATGACATAAATCATAGATTTATCTGCATTATTTTGATCTCTAATTTGGAAGATATATTTTTTAGCATTTTTCAGCTGCTAAGCTATACACAAATATGGGAAACTGCTTACCCAAGCTTTTTTTTCAGTGCCTCAGAAAATAGTAACAAAACAATTAAACCATTGCTTCAATGGGAATTGCAGTGTATACAGGTAATATGTATATGGAGCGTATTTTCTTACATCTTCATTGTCTGAGTTGCTTTCCTTTTACTGGCAGGCTTATAGAACTACAACAGCCATGAAAACTCAATGCTAACTTAAAAGTGCAACCTCTGTTACTTTAATATTTTTATACTGAGTATCAAGGCATTGTTTACATTAGATAATGAAATGGAGATGGGGCAGAAAACACACCTTGGAAAGACTTTCTACACAAAAGGATGAACACGTAGTTATTTGCACAAAGCATTAGAAAATACCGTGATATTTTATTATTAAAAATGCTGCTGAAAAGTTTATACATATGTGTCCAGCCATATATATCTTCTATCATTACTTAAGGCAAAAAAACAAAAAATTGCAAAACAATAACAGAAGAAACCATTGAACCCTGTGTGCCTCTTAAGGACAAGAATATAAGCCTGGGAAAGTACTTTTGTTTTTCTTTTACAGTTTCAAAGTATATTTTGATATCATTATTATAGAATTCTATGAAGACCCTATAAATCTGTTCCCTCTATAAATCATACATCAGTCCAGATGTATCAAATTATTAAATCAACTTGATTGTAATTACTTTTAAAAGCTAAAATCATTCACTTACAGGAACTTTTTTTACCCAAATGTCACAAGCCTGACACAGTACTGTACATATTGCTAGCAGAAGACAATTGGAAGTACTAAACAAATACTGTAATTCACATTACAAACATACCCAACTGATTATGATGCCAAGCACCATTACCTTTTTTTTTTTTACTTTTATTTTTTTACTTTTTTTTTAAACCTTTTTCTAAGAGTTATGAATTGCTGCATCTCAGCTGAGGCATTACATAGCTGGTGGAAATGGCCTGGTATAGAGTCAGCATTAATATATTACTTGATGGATCAGTGAAAAAAACAAAATAATTTTCCATTTTCTACTACTTGTACTTTGGGGTTGCTGCTGCATCGCATTCCAACCTGAGCTCCCAGGTCAGATTTATAGCACACTTACTGCAGATAAAGGATTGTATCAGCCACATGTTGCATTTTTATCATGTCATTAACTTTTTATTTCTTTCCTTCAGAATTTGCTTTACTGCCCGCTACAACAAAGAGTTGTGCAGATGAATAGACCTCAGTGAATCACCTTGTCTTTGATTTTATTTGTAGGGGTGACTATTTCAAGGTATTTTATTAGAAAACAAAAAGTGTAGAAAACAAAAAGAAGTACAAGGCATCTTGTGTTAATCCTTATGGGACATATGATATCGATGCAGTTTAGTTGTGAATTAATAATAGAAAATACATCTGGGATAATCACGTTCAAGTGCAGATCAATTTGTTCAAAGATCTTTGGTTACTATCTCTCGATGATGGAGTAACTTTCAAAGACAAAATATAAAGCAATCTTCATCTGCAAAAACTATTTTCTAGCTTTTCACATTCAAATCAGTGGTTTGAATCAAACTGCTAAGTTACTTTGATAGCTCTGCTTGGCTCCTATTTTTCTAGTGAAGGAAAGGCAGAAAGGAATAATCAGCTAATAATTTTGCCTTTCCTGAGAGTGATGCTCTCTGGAATTTTCAATACTGTTCAAATGCAGAACAGCTGATGATTTCTCTGCTTCTCTCTCCATAATGGTCTCTGACTATGGGACTGCTGTGCAATGAATCAGCAAATAAGAATTTTCTGACAGGTACACTCTCAAGCACAAAACAAGATTCCGGGCTGAGAAGTTCTTAACACACTCATCACTCTGAACAGTTTGAAAAACAGCCAGCCAACCAACCCTGCATTTCCCAACTTTCAAATTGTAGTTTTGTTTTGTTTAGCAAAAAGGAGGTGCTTTCTCAGCTGAGATTCCTCTGCAACTGCTGGTGAATATAGAGCTAGTTTTCCTCAAAGAAGGCTGACCAAAACACAGGCTTTCATTGCTTTTGTCAGGGCACAAAACTCTTCCTAATGTATCACAATAACCAAGAACTACAAACTGAAGTCCAAATATATATTATTGGATGTTTCTTGGTTCAGTTCAACAAGCTTAAATAGTAATTCTTTAGTATTTTTTCTCTTTGTTTTCCAATCCATTGCTGTGTTGGAATTTAACAAAGGCTAACACAAAATTAAATTATAGAAAAAATGTTTCGGAAAAGAACAACAATCTCCTATGAATACTTTAACATGCACTAGTGTAACCTGTAAGAGAAAATACGCAGGTCACACAGACAACTGTATCCTCTGCATGACACCATGGCCTCATATAAATGAAACATGTTAGAAAAAACTCATGGTTTTTGTTAACCACTAGTAATTAAGAAGAAATTCCTCCTTTGGTCTTGGAGGAAACAGAGGTCATATGACTAATGTATATACACATAGGTCACAATCGAATGCACAATCTTTCTAAAAGCTCTTTTCAAACTGAAAACATCAATAAAAGCTGCTTCTTTTTTTGTTTGTTTTTAAACTCACAGCTATGTACATTTTTACAAAGTTTCTTTAAATATAGTTCAGGCTGGCAAGTCATCTCTTTGCACAGAACTATACGTATTTTACTGCATAGTCAGTCCTCCTCCTTTTTTTTTTTTCATTTTTGTTTTTAATAATAAAATTCTATTTTCCCCATCTGAATTACAGCTTAATATGCTGGGTAAAAGCCCATGGTGATGTCTTTGTTTTATCAACGGCCATTCATGGTATGGCACATAAAGAATCTTTTTTATAATTTTATTTATTTAAAAAAAAACCAAAACAAAACACCTGTACAGTCACTGGCTCTGTGTTCCAGAAGACTCTGCTTTGCTTGTTACACTTAAAATACCATTTTAAACGACTTCTTCTGGCCTTAACTTTCAATCAAAGTGGCTGAGATCTTAAAGCAGTATCGTAACAGCAATGTACACTTTTCACATTTCACAGGGTTTGTAGTTGATCTTTAACATCAGTGAGTTTCTGTGGGAAGGATCAGTAAGAAAATAATGACTGTCCTTCTCTTTTACTTATTTTTACTTTAGATTTTGACAAGGTGTTCAATGGATGGTAGATAACTTTTTCCTCTTCTTTTTTTCTTTTTTTTTTCTTTTTTTCTTTCTTCCAAGTGGCTTGTGAGGGTAGATGGGGAAGAGCTGAGCTATACCCTAGTGGTTGAATGTCCATGGGGCAAATTTGTACTGTTTTGTCCTCCACTGAAGGTGTTGAAAGTATGCAAAGGCTGCATTCCTGTTAATGTATTTGGAATCATGGTTATGGTGTTGGGTGTCATTAGCGGGATGTCATCTGGGGACCTTCTCAAAGTGAGTGTGTAGTCAGGTGGACAGGTGAGTCTCAGTGTGTCATGGGCCTGCAGCGATTCACACTCATGGTCATGTTCTAGCTGCTTCATCTGCAAGGACATGATCTCTTCATTTTGTATGTGTGCTATGTCATTGGTGGTGTTCCTCTGGGGGCTGGGGCGCCTGTGAGTCTCATGACGCCGCTTGTCCTTCTTGTAATATAATGCAGCAAAAGCTAAAATATTGAGGAACAGCAGGGAGGCCCCCACAGCAATGGTGACGCTCAGCTCCGTGGAGTAATCTCGCTTGTTTTCTATCAGAACTGTTGTATCCTCTGGAGCTGTTTTATGGGTGTCTTTTGAATGTTTGGGATTGTTGGCAGGTGTCATTGCTGGGCGTTTGGTGGCTGGCCATAATTTACCAGGAGAACGTCGGGTCACATATGGAAATGAGGTCATGTCAGGAGGGGGGACTTTAGTTGTTGTGGAAACATACTGAAATATTTCATTCAGGTTGTGAAGGTGTGGTACAAGCTCCAACCAGAAAGCAACTTTTGTTGCTCGATAGTGATCACGAACTCGGGGTTTCAGGCCAATATGTAAATAAAGTTGGTCTTTAGGATTGTATTTGGACCAGGCCACTTCTTCAAAGCGGTTGGGTTTTGTGTGGATGAACTTTGTGTCCTGTGGAACAGGCTGGTTTGGATCTCTAAAAAAAAATGAAAAGAGACAATATTATAGACATTAACATTCCCACAAAAAAAAAAAAAAAAAACCAAAACAAAGCAAAGCAAAAGCAAAAAAACCACCAAACCCTCTCAATCCTATAATTAATAATTTTCCCAATACTTACAGTAACCTAAAAGCAGACGCTAAAAAGCCCTCCCTAACTGAAGAACAGGTGTTAATAAATAATCAAAAGAAAATTAATGTACAGTGTATCTCAGATACTATAATCTCTTTTTACATGACAACGCAGAAATCATAGTGTTTCAGCTCCCAAAAGGACATATGAAGTTCTGTGATTCAATACCATACTCCAAGGAGTATGTCTTAGAGACACACTGTCTTAGAGAGGCACTAACTACCTTTTCCCATAGTAAATGTGTAGGTGCAACTCTTCTTCAGATTTGATACTAACTTTCTCATTCAAGACACCACTACTTCCACTGCTGTAAGTAGCAAATATGGGCATCTAAACCCAATGGCAATATTGGAAGTCCTTATGAACACACAAAATTATACTTGCTGTGTACATTAGAAGAAAAGAACCTTCAAAACATGAAGTAGCAGGGCTAATACATGTCCATGGGAACTATTTTTCTTTGTGTTCCTTTATTGAGCTATTAGTCCTCCTGCATCTCGATATCTACTCGGGGGAAAAACTTTTGAACTACCTTTGTGTCACAAATCTTTCCATAATTGCTGCTAGCAGATGACTATTTAAAAGTTCCATGTGATCATTGCTGCGATGTACTGTGTTTGATGGCCAAAGGACAATAAGCCTTAAGTGTGACCCACTATACAGAGATGAGAAATATATTAACTGAGATCAACAAATTTTATGCTATTTAAGTAGTAGTAGTAGAGATAAGAGTAGTACACAAGTCAGAGATCATTTCAAAATTGGTAAGCCAAATATTTCTTTTTTCTTACAGGTTCAGAATAAAGACAAACCAATGCCATAAATGGCATTTAGATATGGTTAATGTATGCATATCCATATAATTTTAGTAAAATTTAAATAAATATAATGAAAAAATACAGAAATTTAAAATTGCTAATACTAAGTTTAATAGTATGTTGTGCATGAGTTTGAATCTTCTCTTCTAGCAATGAGTATCTTCTGGGACTTTGTGATATATTATACTGAGAGTACATTATTTATTTCCTGTGCATTACTCAGAACTTTCCATTCTCCTTTTTATTCATTTGTATGCATTAGTTTATTTCCTGTGAAAACAATTCTAGTATTTTCCTTTTCTTCCAATATACAGTTATGTATATTCTGGGAATACCAAACCCCATCAGAACAGATTTTAAAGCATCTTTTTTCTTTTTCCATTTTCAAAAGCCCATGAACTTGATAGCCTACTTTAGAATTCCTTTGCTGTACATAAAGACCCATTTCTTAGTTCTTAAACGAGACAGGTAATTTGACTTTAATAATCTTATGATTCCTGTATTCTTTTTTACCTGAAATAATTTATTTTACCTTTTTTTGAGAGAAAAGAAGAATTTTCCTATATAATTTTGGTATTTTGGCTTACTTGTGGTTTTAGTGTTTGGGGTTTTTGGGGTGGTTTAGTGGGCTATTTTTTTTTTTTAATATTGAAATATATCTAATCCTTCCCATTTCAATAAGATATAAAAACTACAAACTAGGTGTTCTGAAACTGTTACCTTTCTTTCTTTCTTTCTTTCTTTCTTTCTTTCTTTCTTTCTTTCTTTCTTTCTTTCTTTCTTTCTTTCTTTCTTTCTTTCTTTCTTTCTTTCTCTCTTTCTCTCTTTCTCTCTTTCTCTCTTTCTCTCTCTCTTTCAACAGTTAGCCAAATAGTGTTAGTTTGGAAAAAAAAGATAATTGATTGGTAATTGTTCATCCCAGTTCAAACTAGAGGAGTAATATTCCCTTCCAAGCAGTACAGAAACAGATGTATGCTGCTATTTTGAGGGATTCTAACATGCACTGAAGAAGGAAATAAAGCTATTTCTTTTGTTATTAAAGACCAGACTGAAAGACTTGGAAAATCTAAATGCAAAGATATTGGCTCAATTCAATATATCTACTTGAGAGAACTTTGGGATTCCATATATAAATTCTAAAGAAAATTAAAAATTAACAAGGTTATCAAAACACAAAACATTTTTCTTCACAGAAATTCAAAATACTGCAAGAGTTCTGGCACAAATCATTCCCCCTTGCTGTTCTGATTCACATCACAAAAAAGTTTGAGAATGGTCACATAGAGAACTGATTCCTTAAGTTAGCTCTCATAAACCAGTTGCAGTTGATACACAGTATAGGAGATGAAGAAGCTGAGCACTCATTTTAAAAAGCAGCCAAGTTGGACATGCAGTTTGAAAATTTTTAGTGGTCCTATAAAAATTACATCCAATGATTATTTTAGCAAACAATATTTTTTAAATTAGCATTCTCACTGTGGTGTCTTCCAAACTTATCCATTTTGTATCCTGTCATCCCCTTCCCCTACAAAAAGCCTATAAAACAATTAAACATCTGCCTCCCTTTCCCTCTCTTCCATCCTCTACCTCCATCTGTCATTTTTAACTATATTTATTAGGAGCAGCCAATTATGCTGCCGCCTCCTCCAAACACAAGAGAGAAAATAACATTACCCGGGTCTAGGATTGTATCTGAATATTTGCTTACATGGCTGTGTGTGGGCATGAAGTTGCCCATTGAAACAAGAAACAGGAAAAATCAGCCAGCCCTACAGACAAGTAATTTCTTTGCTGAGGATATCAGAGCTCTGCAATTGACATCAATTCTAGGGCTGATAACTTAAAAAATGAATAAATCGGTCTGAATATTCTCTCTGAATTTGGAAGATAATATCTCTATTTTTTTTTTTTTTTTTTTTAAAGAGGGGAATAACTAAGTCCAGTCCTTAATAAAGGATCTAATAATGGCTTTGGATCTTGGTTTTATGGACTAATGCTCATTTGTGAAAAATATTCAGTAGCTATAAACAAGAGAATTTTTACTTTCCTTGGCCATACAGCTATGTACACTGCAGAAAATTCAGAAGATTACAACTTATGACTTGTGAAGTTTTTTTTCTTGGGTAGTTGGGCAGCTTATCCTACTAGGAACTGTTTTCCAGTTTTATTGGTAGGTATAAAACATAGATGTACAGACAATCATTTCTCCTATCAAATCATCTGTTCAACAAAATTCTTGATCTGTTACTTGAATTTCGATTTTTCTCTTGCTTTTTTAAGACTCTCACAACCCCTTTGTGTTTCTAGATGTTCTTGAAGCTCAAGCATGTAATTTCATAAAAATGGCTGCTAGGAAACCTTCCTTTAAATACCACTGCAATCATGATGATAATAGTATAATCCAAACAATATATTTCCAGTTCTGTACTTCTTACAGTATGGGCTTTCATAGGGAGGAGATTTCTTGTTTCCCAATTTGCCCGTTGGTAAGGAGGCTTTTTTTTTTCTTCATCCTACTGCTATAACAAGATTGATGATTATTGTTATTTATTTTGCTCTCTCATTACTTATTTTTACCACCTCTAGAATTCGAACAGCTTCTACATGAAAAAATGTCACCATCACGAAATGCCCAAAATTCTTTTTCCATATGACAGAAGACTATATCTTACCTAAAGTATATTTTTGTTAATTTGCAGAATAATCCCATTTCACCTGTCACTTTTTTCCTCCAACTTTCAGTCTAGACCAATTTTGCACAACTTAAGATCTTGCTGTATATTGTCTTTCAATTCACACCTCATGAGCTAGAGGTGTAAAATCAAAGCATCATTTTTTTCTCAGGTGATATAATGTAAATATGCCTGCAATGGATATTGACTGAAGAGCAACACACACTCCTGTTCACAAGGTAGATTAGTAGCTGACCTGGAGGGCAAATGATGGAACTGGGTGCTTCATATCTGATGATATTTTCATGGGAAGAACAATGAATTAAGAAGTATTTTCATATATCTTAAATTCCATATAAGATGGTGAAATACCATTTGTGTCTTAACTACTGCCACAGCATTGACAATCACTCAGGACAATGGAACTATTACATTAATGCACTTGAAGTGTTTTAATTTTTGTGCCCTTCTCTAATGTCAATGGAGATCAAAATGTCTTCACAGTTACATAATCTTTGTCTCCAAGACTCTGAAAGGCCTCTAGATACTTCCTTTCAGTAGTACTCTTTCCTCCGTATGATAAAAAAAAATGGAAGAGAGAGAAAAACTGGCTTTTTTTCATTCTTCGGTTGTTTCTTTTCATGCTGTCACAATACGAATAATGGTGCAGCCATTTCTTATTGAAGAACTGGTACACAGGCATATTTTCCCTTACCTCCTTTCCTCATTTATCACCAGGTCCCACTGTTTCCCTCCTCCCAGTCAGCTAAGGCCTAACAGATAAGGACTCCTTATAAGTACTAAGGAACACAAACCATAACTACACTGTTTTGTTTGACTAACACAGATTTGCCATTGGAGAGAGTTATTTCTTCAGACAAAAACATCAAAAAGAAATGCAACAGCCTCATCAAAGTGTTCACTGAGAATTGATTTGAAACTACACTTTAATAATTGCAAGTTTAATCAAGTCTTCTATTAGAGAACCAAACTGACTATAAAACACAGACATTCTTAATAACTCAGTTAAGTTTGTGCTTCAGAATCAATAGAAGCAAAATAATTCTGGAGTATTTATCTGAAATACAAGGGAAACAAGGATATATCCTTTAGCACTTTATTACTCCCAAAATCAACACAGGCAGAGCTGGAGGAATGGGAGCAAGGGTAGAGTACTGTAATTCCTCAAAAACAGGGCAATTTTTAGAAACCTGATAGACAACTCTAATGAGAGCATGTATCTACTGTGTGAAACTTCAAATCCTTTTTCACAAGAATATAGGTGACAGTATCTATGAATGACTGGCACACAACCCCTCATGTTGTTCACTCTTCCCCTGCTGATGTGTCTGCAAAGGAGGTAACGTGGCCCTAACAAACAGAACATTTGGCATATAAAATTACCATTACAGTTAGGATTGCACTACTGGCAGCAGACTGAAGTTCCAAGTGCACCTCTTAATGAAGCTCTCACATATAATTCTGTGCATAGTGGAATTAAAAACTGTATTTTCATGTCATTTTTGTATCCTGAAAGTAGTATCTCAAATTTACTCTATAAAAAATGGCTTTCCTATTTCTAAGGCACGTTAGAAACATAGTTTTGAAAAGGCCAAAGGAAAGACTCTTAATAATAATAATAATAATCAGCATAATTTAAAAAAAGTAATAGCTAGATAGAGAATGGAGGATTAACAAAATGTAGTTTCCAGGCTTTCATTTGAAGCACAAACCATTTGCCATTAGACACTTTGTCACCTCCCATTTGCTAGCTTCAGAGTTAAACACAATAAAAGCACTGTGCCTTGTGTTGTGTCTTTCACCTACTGATTTTACAAGATTGACCTGCCCTCCAAACCCAGCCTTGGCAGTAGGCCCATTGAAGAGTGAGTCTTTATTAGCAACGGATGGCCTGTCAGGAAAAGCCTAGCACAGTCCATCTGAATGATGCACCACCTGAGCCATAATTATATAGTAAGTACCTGGATGCAGCCTTTGTGGGAGAGTCATCAAGACTGGAAAAGTATCAAAGACATTAAAAATAAATAAATATATCTGCAGTTTTAATGTTCAAGGCCTACCTAAAGGGAAATGTGAAATAATAAAATCCTTCAGTTAAAAGATTTTTCATGTGTTGCTGTTGTGTACTAACACAAAGCAAGACAAGTTCTATCCTAATAAGGATGGGAAATGATCATTAAAAAACAGGGAGGGGAAAAAACCAAAGCAGAGCAAAAGCAAAGCAGTCTTGAACTGAAACAGTCATCTTGAGAGTTGAAGGACCTGAGTGTGCACAGGGATTTCAGACTGCAAGTGAGTGAGTAGAGCAGAGAACAGTTACCCCAGAGAGCCCCTGTTGCTCTAGGCTCAAGGTTTTACAAACTTTCCGTTTCTGTTTGAGGAAACAAAGGTGCAGAAGAAATGTAATCTTAAAATACTATTTACCTCCAAGTATTCTATTGCACTATTCAGAACAATTAATCATTGTTCACACAAAGAAAAGACCCCATCAAGGTAATATGTATTGTGTTGCTCTTCTTTCCTTTGAAATTTTACACCTAGAGGTCATTTCTAATGACAGATCTTTCAGACTGTCTGTAAGGGAGTGAGTCTCTAAGAGAATATATACACCATTCCTGTGTCATCAGCAATGGGAAAGTGTCAGAAATTACTAATGGCTCTCCCAAAACACCTGTTTTGCCTTTAGGTATAGTATGACAATGGCCTTATAACCAGAGAACAGGGTATAACCTGCTGAAATTAGCTTTCAAGAAGCAACAGCTGGAAAGTGTTTGAAATTATGAGTAATGGTGGCAATTTCATCTGTGAGAAGCTCCTGTCAGCCTCAAAAACTGCTTAAATACAACTTCTTAATCTACAGGGAATAGTCATAAAGTAATTGTAAACAATAGTGAGACTATGGAGATCTTGCATCTCTGTAATAATTCCAATGAGATATATTTGTAAGGATCTGAAGTCCTCTATGTATTTGTGGCATTTCATCTACCAAAATAAAGACAAACTGATGGTATCATCATCTCTGAGCATGTGGTACAGCCAGCATGCAGCATTATCTGTCCATAAACCAAGATTTCATCATGAAGTTTGCCTGTCCCAGTACTGACGACTTCTTGTTGCCAAATACATCTAAATATTACACAGCTAATTCATTTTTGTTGCTGAACTCTGGGGTTTCTGTATTCAAAAGTACCTGTTTGTCTAATATGCAGTGCAACAAAAGCTTTTTTTTGCCTTGTAAATTGTCCTGAAGCATTTGATTGGTTTTTACTCAATTTGTGCTAGAGGTACTTGTTAAGGCTGCAAAATCTCTCTCCCTTGAACGTCATTTAGATTCATGGAAGGCTACAAGGTCTGCTAAATCCTCTGAGTGCTTCAAAATAGGCATCTGAGATTTTTTTATATATCTGCACACCGTTCACTGCAGTGCAGTAAAGCTGCAGTTTCCAGAGCCCAATCCTACCATTAAACATTCAGTGGAAAGATTTACAGCCCCTTTGTGCCACAAGTATCTTTGTTTTAATTCAGTACTGAAGACTCAAGGTTAACAAAAAAGCCCTTGCTGCTGAATTAAAACACTGCAATACTCTTTAAAGGAATGCTATAGGAAGAGAACAGAATTTATTAATATTGCTCACAGATTAAGCTGCTTTGAGAGTACTTTCCTTGATGTTTACAACTCTATTTCAGCAAAATATTGATGTCTTTATTTTGTTTCGTAAGCAGAATAAATTTAAATTTTTAACCTTCTCAAAACAAAATTTGTATCAGCCTCTTCTTCATTCCAGTCAAGTACTTATTATTGCCATTATAGCCCTCAGAGGGAAAAAATTTTCCAGTGTCTGCCTTTGTGTTCTAATTCCTCCCTGAGTCGTCATCCCTGTGAAGGTCGCTGAAAAACAAGAACTTCCTTTCTTTTGTAGCAGATAAGTGCTATCTGCCTGACAGTTCCTTCTTCAAGTAGTAGATGTTGCCTCTGATTTTTCAGTATCTTAGTGAACCACCTTTTCTCTGAGACATGCTTTTTGTCTTAGTAATTGTCCTATTTTTTGAACTAAAAATACAGTGTGTTACTATTCTCACTGAGCTACTGAAAGAAAATAGTTTGAGGGAACACACTAATTAAAAATCTATTAAATATGAATAAGTCTCATTTACCTCCTGTCTTAACACATATTTCTATACTATTACTTCAAAATCAGATTTTGAGGCCACTGGAATGGGATACTGACTGTTTTAGAAGTATGCTCTCAACAAAATGAATGCTGGGGGTCATACTTACCCAGTTTTGGCAAAGTTAGTCCAGTATGTCATAACCACTGCACTGAGCATGACATCATTCTTGGAAAAGTTGCAGTTGAACAGTTCTGTGGGACCAATCATAGGAATCCCAAACACATAAGGGACTTCATCACCATGAGCTGAATCAGCCCAGCTGGGTTTCATTTCACTTTGGCAATGGTGATAAAATGCATAGAAATATGTTGGAGATCCATACTGGGCATGCAGATCAGCCGTGGCAACAGCTGGAGCAACCCACTGGTGGTCTGTAAAAAGAGCAACCAGGGTCTTCCGTCTTGTTTCGGGGTTTTCTTTGTCTGCCCAGTCGGTGTACATGAATTTAATGGTCTCTCGCAGTGTATCCTTCCCTTCTGGATAACCATATAGATTGTCCACAAAATTGGAGACAGAAAAGTCAAAATCATTGGGAGAAACACCATCTTCATTGTCTACAATGCCATCCACAAATTTTAAACCTTCCCCTTGATTCACACCCAGCATTATATCATAGTTAAGGAATTCCCCTTGCTCCATTAGAATCTGAGGGTCATCTGGAATCACGTCTCCATCTATCACAGGCCCAAAGGCAATGTGGTACGTGGCTGGAGTGATAGTCTGTTGAATGAGTTCTTTGTAATTCTTATTCCGCAGACATTCAACCAAATCAGTGGTATCCAGCATGTCGCAGCCCACTTTATCTGCCAATATCCGAGTGTACTTGGCAGGCTGATAGTTCACTGCCCAGCTGGACAGGGCTGTTCCACTCTGTATGATTGCCTTTTGGAACAAACCTGCAGGTGCAAATTGTTTCAATACAGATCCAATTAGATATTAAAATATATATATATATATATCTCAAAAAAATGTAAAGTATTTTTTTACTAAGGAAACAAAGCTTTGATTACAGAATCCCTAAAGGATGCATACACTGAAATTTCAAATCAATTTCCATCGATCCTACTCACTGCTCCCTTTTTATGCTATGTCAAATAGGCTACTAATTAAAATCTCTCCTGTTCTTGATGCTCACACACATAAGGCATGAAGGTTTCAGGTTACTGTTTCAAGAACAAAACACATTCTTGTACTGCAGTTTTCTCGTGTCTTTGATGGAAGTCCTTTGGCTTTACCACATTTGTAGTCCTGTGAAAATTTCTCTGAAGGACTGGCAGCTAAAAGCAATCACATCCTCTTTGACATGTAAATGACACTCATAAATGCGCCTTTCAGTAGTTTAAAGGTCAAATTAAAATTACACACTCTAATTTTCTTCACAAAATCTATGCATGATACTAACTTGAAAAAAATCTGCCCTATTAAAAGCAGTTTCATACATTTGAATCTTCTGACATTTTTTATTGACCATTTAACTTTTTTAATTATTCTTGTGTGTATCTGTTAGCACTGCCTATATGTTGAATTTTGTGTGTGTCTGTAACCCTGCCTATATCTTGAGTTAAAATATATTTAAATTTTTTTGCAAGAGAGTAAGATGAGATTCAATGGCTCTTTCTGGTTGTGTTGTATACACTAATATAAAGAGAAATGAAAACCCAGTCTGAAGAGCTTCTTTGTTTAAAGCACTGAAAGGCAAGGGAAGCTTACTGGTGAATCTGCCCCATCTTTTTCTGGCAAGATCACTAAAATGGACTATTTTGTATTTAAACTGAATAACTGGGTATCTTCTGCACATGGTTTCTACTGTCAAGTTCTCAAAATGTCATACAGTAACAGCTACAAAAGCAGGTGGGGACTTTGTTGATATGCCTTCGAGATTATTACTGGATGCACACACTACAAAATTTCAGTGATTTGATCAGTAAGGTTTTTCATGGTTCCATCTGCTTGATTTTGGCATGCCTTGCTCAGCAGTTATTCATGGAAATCTTATTTGTATCAAAAGACTGAATTGTCAAGCATAATTCTATGTATTTCAAAATGAGGCGTGTTTACCAGTCACCCTGCTGTAACTTCTTGCTAGGGCTTAGCTTTCTGTTACAAATTTGTCTGTTTTAATGTGATAGAAATGGCATGGATTTATAAATACAATAGATATTTTGGTGTTGTATTCTTTTATCAAGTCTTTGTAGATTTGGTCTTAACACCAGGAATATTTATGGTTCAGTACTGGTGCTGTACATTCTTGGGGTCTGGGTTTGGATATTTTTTGGAGGGTGAGGTGTTGAGGGTAGAAATCCCACAGCTGACTTACAAAAATTTAGTAACACTCTGTGGGATCACACAATACTTGTGGAGAGTTAAATACCATTTTAAATAAGGCTTAGTTATGTGTTACTAAGTAAGGAAAGCATCTATATATATGTTGGAAGTGCAGCCAAGAGTGTACAAAAAATCAAAAAGGTCACTGCTCTTTTCCATTTTAATTAGGGCAAATTCTTTGATAGAAGAGCCAGTGGAATCGGTTGATAAATCTAGAAAAAGTATATTGCCCATGGCATTTGTTGCATGAGATTTATGTTGTAATAGCATTTAGTTTTCCTTATAAATATATTTATGTTGACTAACACAAATCCAGAATTCTAGCTAGTAGGTATTTTACAAATATTACAGAGCTCATGTAATTCTAATTCAGCCTACCTCATTTGGCACTTTTGCTACATTTTAACAATTAAAAAAAAAAAAAAAAAGTACTTTGCCTAGAGGGTTGTTACCTTCTGAATAGTGAGAGAGCGTCAGGAGACTGACACAGGAAGCTCCTGCCCCAGATCCAAAAATAGTAACTCTCTTCGGGTCTCCTCCAAAAGATCCAATATTTTCTTCAATCCATCGTAAAGCTTGGATTTGGTCAAGCAATCCATAATTGCCTTTTGCAGCTTGGTCCCCAGTACTTAAAAAACCTATAAGGCAAAACTCAATAATTTTAGTTCACCAGATACAGAGTTAGCTACAGGGTATCTACATATTCTCAACACATCTTTTCATCTTCTGTGCTTTGTTTGTTTGTTTGTTTGTTTTTAAAGGTCACAGTCCTAGTTAAATGTCTCCAGCACAAGCAGAGAAACTCATTCTGTGTGCTGTTTAGCTTTAGTTTGTTTTTCCCTAATTCAGAGGTCCCATTTATAAAGAATCACTATTTCCTTTCTGAAATATTTCTGTAACAGTGCAAAAATACAGAAAGAAGATTTTAAACATAACTGATGTGAGTAGAGTACAAAGGCTTAAGAAATCGTTTTTGAGCAATGATGTGAGATAGCCAGTCTATGAATGAGAACAATACCCCCTAGCACATTAATTTAAATACTTCTTACCAAAATTGTCCTGAACTATGTAGCTCTTTAAATTACTGTACTAGTGATATGGCTAGATGTACTCAGAAACATAAAAAAGAGGGATGAATAAATAGTAAAGGGAACACAAAAAAGCCTAGGAAAAGAAATTACACTTCAATTTCACAGAGGATATTTATTAGGAAGAAAGCAGGTAAATCCATGGCAATATAGCCTTTGGTAGGGAGATTTTATCTGGACAAATCAGGTTTTGTCTTTCTCCTTGGAAATTGCAGAGAAAGCTGTGCTGCTGTTTTTTGTTCCTGTACTGTGGTTATCAGATTCTAGAAACAAAGCATGACACGTTTGCTGCTTGTCTTGCAACTGAGAACAAAATGACCATAAGATTAGGACTGAGATTAATTTTGTTTTTTTGAAATCAGCCAAGGTGAAACATTGCAGTTATCCATACTGCCTACCATTCACAGTTCAAACCTTGTGCTATGTCCAAATTGCCACATTGCATTGAGACATGTACTCACAGTCCTCTCTTTAACTCCCATGGACCTTTTCCTGTTAGACAAGTGCAAAGTCAGAAGTCTATTAGAAAGACCTTACAGCATATGGAACTTTTCAGATGGACATTACTGATTTAGGCACCAGTGACAGCTGTCAAAGACAAAACAAGGACATCTCTCAGCAGTTTTTTTCCAGCTAATTACGAGTTCAGACAAATTTTCTAGAAGAGGGACCCAGGACTCAGGAGATCTGTGGTTTTGTGCAGTTTGAAATGAGTCTGTTATCATAAAAGACCTGAACCTACTGTAACAAAGACCTTCATGATCCTGACTGGAAGGGTAGTCTTAGGTCCCTAGGGAAATAAAAAGATCTTGCAGTACATTTCTTGTGCTTTGGCAAAGGGGAACAGATCTCTTTGCACTGGCAGTAATAATTTTTTGCTAACAGGAAGAATGAAAATACACAGGGTGGAAGGTATTCACAATACCAAAGAAGCAGAATACAAACCATATTGCTAAATAGCATTTGATTCAGCTTTTTAATTGAAAAAGTCTAATAATGGCAAGCACAGTTATAAGAATGGCAGTAACATTTTTTTTCTCTTCTATACCAATGGAGAAAAAATAAACTATTAATCCATAGTTGTCTCAATTTATGTTTTTAACATATGTGTTTTTCTCCTTTTTCACATACCTTTTTTATCTTTTTAAGCATGTCAAAGAAAGAATAACCCACTTGCTGGCTTTGTTGCTGCAGCTCACTGCAATATTCTATAATTAAGGTTTTATTCAAACAGAATTATGACATCCATTGGATAAAGGGAGTGTTGTAACCTTTAAAGAAGGGTGGTAATTAATATTCAGAGCCTAAACATGTTTTAGTTCTACTAGCAGCATCAAGCCAAAGCTGATTGAACTTCATAATTTTGAATTTTTACCAAACGCACTAAAAGGTGAGCTGGATAAAGCTGCAGTCAATGAATACCTAATGTTCAACAGATGAAGATTTTTTTTTGTTGTTTCCACAGTTCTCTGCTGATTCCCATTAATTGCCAGAACAAATTTTCTTAATTTAAAAACTAATCACCATGGCAAAGAGTCAGCTCCACATGACACAAACTGAATTCATAAATCTGTCTTTTCTTGACAAGTATATATTTTCTTTCATGCTCTGAGCACCAGATCAAAATATTTCTTCAAAGCTATTTGAAGAAATTCAGGCAAATAGTAACTATTTGTCCAGAAATACACAACACTAAGAGTTTTTTGGCTTTTTTCTATGTTACTTCAGTGAAGAGAAATAATGCTTCTTTAAACTGAAATTCCTGAAGTGACTGTTTTTATTTTTCTCTGACTCTATGAACAAAAATAATTCAGGAAAAATGCTGTAGTTTTAAACTACGAGATAGCAACAGTTGAGGAGAAAAAAATTACAAATGGAAATTGCTGGGAATTTTTCTTTTCCACAACCTTTAAGAATGTATGTACTCAAAAGCTATATGCTGTCACTTGCACAGTTTTGATAATGCAGTGAAGACACAAAGCTACACACAAGGCTCCTTTAGATCCTACTTAGACAAAAAGAAATCCCTAGTTCTATCTTTATAGTTGGTTTTCCCATATGCTACAGAAATCTTACTGAGATACTAAACAAATCCCAACATACTAATGGTGGTATTTCTCCTTTACTACTAAAAAGTTATGCAGAGACCCACACGGACAAGTAGAAGGGAAACATACCTATAAAATCTACCCTGACGGTTTACTTTTGTCCAGCTCCAGCCTTGTCTAGTGGTTGGAGGCCATCCCTACTCTAGCACAGTTGGCAGACCTTCAAGGGTCAATCTAAAGAGAACAGGCAGACTTCCTGTCCACTGAACACATTTCATGTACTTTATTTTACCACGACCAAACTACTGTCTGGTCCATGGGCTGAATGAATGACTTCTCATGGACATAGTGCATGAAGGACATCTTCCAGCTGAGGCTCACCTGGAAGGGCCCAAGCTGTGAGGAACTCTCTGCAATGTGAAACAATGTGTAAGGAGTGGTGACAGTACTGGGGTTTTCTGTGGAAATACACTCTTGATTGGAATTAAAACACTAGTGTGGACATGGTGAGGATCAAAATTATATTTTCCCAACCACAGAATTTCAATTTAACATACACAGATTTAGGAAAAAAATGAAGACAATGGAGAAAACACCCTAAACAACATTATGTTAAAGATAGTAAATTATGGTCTGAGAACTACGACTTCATCCTTAGAGATAAATAAAATCACCAAGATAACTGCAATCTTGCAGTAATTTTCATTTTTAAAATTTCTATGAACTGCTTTCTCATTATTTTTAAAATATTAAAAAAATAAATTACACAACAACTTTCCTTTGACATTATGCACACAGTAGTACCCAATATTATATCACTGCAGGAAAAGCCCATTTTTTATCTTCATATTTTGGCCCCTGGGCCTAATGCATATCAAATCAATTTGATGGCTGGCTGAAAGCCTAAATTTCAACAGTGAAAAGGCACTGCTTTGTGCCTTTTCCTCTCTCTCTCCCTCCCTTCCAACCCCCAAGTGGGGGGACTGTTTCCCAGTGGAAACAGATGAGGTTGACTTGATGTGTGAAAGCTGGTATTATCTTAACTGGCTCAAAATAGTATCAAAACTTACATTTTGGTACTGGTAAACTGCACTGACTTTCAGATTTAAATAAAATCAGAAAGTCAATCAATTATATTTGACTTGTTTTTCCGTTTAAGAAGGGAAAATATAAATAATGAAAAATTAAACTTGATACTATCATGCATTTTACTAGCTACTACAATCTGTTTTAAAAGTGTATCTTGAAACAAGGCATACTTTGTAAACGAAGTACTTTTGCTTCATCTTCTGCCCTTCACAGGTTTTCTTTAAAAAAATGTTTAATTTCTGAGATATAGCAGTCACATAAAAATCATGCTAAACTTAGTAAGACACAATAAATAGCCAAGATAGCACAATGAGAAATTAATCACCAGGTAATCTGTAGAAAATCAACAAGCTAGTGCATTTTGATCTATTTAACTCCTCCTTTTAAAGCCCCTGCTGTATTTTCTGAGTTCACATTTCTTTTGTGTTTATGCCTTTTCTTGACTGTTGTCCAAGCCTGAAGAGCTTGCTGCAGTTTGTTTGTCAAGCAACCCACAAAGATTGATTTGTACAGCAACTGATCAGTACTATGACATAAGCAATATAAATAAGATACTGGAGACTGTGCTTTGGAGTACAATCACGTCTGTTTTGTTTACATTTGTGAAATACCAGAGTAGGGGCTTTTCAAAGCAAAGAGCAAATGTCAAGCATACAGCAGAGCCTTCATATTTTCTAATAGATTTTGTCTGTACCTATCACATTTACCACTGTAAAAGTGGACCTGTTCAAAAGTGAAATTCACTGGGGATTACTGAGAACATAGAGACTACAGGAAGACCCTGAAATATAAATAGCTGGAGAATAGAGAAGCATTAGAGGGAATTATCATGTAAGTTTGTCCTACACTTGCCCTTCCCTAACCATTCCCAAACATCCCCAACAGTTTTTGGTGACAGGATGTTTGGCTGAATGATATCTTGGTTGGATTCAATATAACTGCATATTCCTTTTTTTGTTTTGACTCTATGTCTATTAACAGTACCATGTAAACTTCACTGCAAAGCTGGTGGGATGCAAGATAGAGTGATGGTGCCCTTGGCACAGGTTTAGGAGAAAAAAAACTTCCTGCAGCATGACTGGCCTATGCAAAGCTGAGTAAGCATCACTGCTGCACCTGAAACATCTGCCTAGAGACTAAAACAAATGAGAAGATTGTCAACTGGCTATGTATGGGTCTGTGCAGAAATAATGTTACACAGATATTTCTTCATCCTGAAAAGAGAACAACAATGCCTCCTCTCCAGCTGCAAATTGGTTTGAAATTTGTAGGTGCTACTGCCAAAACAAATGTTTTAATATTCAGAAACTTAAGTAGTAGGATAGCCTGTGACCTGAAGCAGTGGTCACAAAAGGGAATTTCTACATGCTATAGCTGTTTACCCTGTCCAGCTGCAAATAACACTCATTTAAATTTTAACTCAAGTTACAGTAAGTGAAAAGAAACAAGCATTGAAGAAAACTCACCTTGAAGTTTTCATATGAGTTCATAGATTATGTTAAAATATAAAGGACAGCGATGCTTTTAATTCAATTCTTTAACTCAGGCTTAAGAAAACAGTCTCTTCTGATTCTGCCTTGATAGATTCTTTTAAATTACTTCTATTGGGAAGACAAAACCTGAATCTGCTTCTTTAGAAGGAATATCTCATTATTACATGCGATACAAAAGAATAGGTCAGAGATGGTGAAGTGAGAATATTATTATTTGTTTCTATATTGATTCAGTACTGAAACCTAAAGTCTGTTTTTTACAATTCAGAAAAATATCCAATCTACAATATATAAAAGTCTTTTGAAAATGTCCTGCATAATAGATGTGTATAAGAACACTTATCAGTAAAAGAATGAGAAAAGATAATAGGATACATTTTAATAAGAATTAAAACCTATTTTTATGCATATTTCTAAACAGGGAAAAGCTTCTTAACATAAATTTATCAGAACACCAGGGAGATCAACAGTTTCCTTCAGTCAAGCCATTATATTCTACAATGAAATATTTTTAAAGAATCTAATTGAAATTAGTACACGAAACTTAGACTGCTCTTAAATTTGCCTTGTTCATTGCAAAATGCTCCTAAGCTATTGTGCAATGAAGTTAGGCCAATGAATGTTATCTAAAATATTAGAGATTTTAGATATTCCCACTATTCGATTCTATTGTCATTATTCATGATGAGTAGCATATAACTCTATAGGAAGTCTCACTAATGAAGCTTTTGCCAATCATTAAGAATGTAGGTTTTTTTAAAATATAGTAAATAACAATGACAGAATCAAACATTTCAGAAAACATTCACTGATCTACTATCTTCTTACCTAGTATTTATCCAAATATTTCACAAGTTAAACCTACAATTACATAATATACAATCAATAAAACAGCAGGTTCAATAAAAAGAATACTCTTGAATACATTATTAACAGCCTGATTAACACCAAAATAAACTAAGCTAAAATCAATTCATTGCTCTAGGAATGTTACTGCCAGAAAAAAAAAAGTGCATGTGTGTTGGAGGAGAGAAATATCTGGTGTCATCAGCCTATGATTTGAAAATATTTCATCATCACTGATCTAGATGGTCAAATCCAAAGGAGTACAAGAAAAATGTGCCATGAGTACCTATGAAGCAGTAATACAGTTACATGCTCTCTCTCCTCAGACGAAAAAATATGAAAAACAAACAAGAAAAATTATAGATTGACATAAAGCACAATAAGTGAAAGAAACAGAAAAAAAAGTAACTAAAGGAAAGGACAACATTTGACAACTTCCAAAAGTGGAGTGAAGCCTTGCCAGCCTCCAAACAACAGCTACTTGGAAGACAAACCCACTCCACTTCTTTCTCTCCCATTGTGTCCCCTGAGTGTGATGATACAGCATGGCCCATCTCCTTGGTCAAAGTGGGCGAGGTGTCCTGGCTCTTGCTCACCCTCCTAAACTCTTGTCAACCTCCAACTCATTGTCTCTGGGGTAGCATGGGAAAAATAAAAGGTCTTGGACCTGTGTAAGCACAGTTCAGCAACAGCCACAACATCAGTCTGTTATCAACACTGTTAGCTATAGCCCAAACCATATCATATGGGCTGTTTTCTGTTTCTGAAGAAACTTAATTCCATCCCAGCCAGGCCCAGTACATTATTCCACAGCTATGGCACAATCTCTATTTCTAAAGCATCTGGTCACTTTGTAGAAGTGCCTGTCTTGCCCCGAAGAGATGTGCTGTAAGTCTATGAAAGCTAGAAATAATTTTATTATTTTCATTACAAAATATAGATGAAACTTTTAAGAAATTAAGACTAAATTGACATACTTTTGTCTTTTTTCAACTAAACAATCAATATTATGATGAAGAGACAACATGTGCAGCTGTCTATCTCTCATAGAGAAATAAGACACAAAAATTTTACATATTTTAAAGACATAAAAAGACATTAGGTTTACCCCTAAAAATGACAGGAAAGTTAACCTGCATGACAAGCACCAGCTTTGAAAACAGCAAGGGGATTTTTATCTTTAATTATCATCTTCAAAAGATTAGAATATTTCAAATAAAAGCGTTATAGGATATTAGGTGTAATTTTTTCTTGGTAGGAAAAACACCAGTTGACCAAGCTGACAATATTATTGCATTAATATACTGGTGTCAAAACCCAAGTGCTTACAAGGCACTGTGAAATTGAGAAAGAAAGGGTTCACAATGTGAAGAACTTCATAAGGTATTTTTTTTTCTTCAGTATTTAAAAAAAAGAAGTTACACAACATTTTTTGCTGCTTTTAAATAATGTTACTTTTAAGAGAAATAAAATGCTAACCCCGTACCACAGGCAGGAGTGCCACCCATTAGACCAGGCTGCTCAACCTGGCCACATCCAACGTGGTCTTGAACACTTTCGGAAATGGGGCATCCACAGCTTCTCTGGGCAAACACTGGGCTTACTCTGGTCCAGTGCTTCAGCACCCTCACTGCAGAGAATTTCTTCCTAATCTCTCCTCTTTCAGTGTTCTATGAAATCTGGTCCTGATGGAAGACTGTCCTACTCATTGTTCAGTTTTTATTATCTGGCAGTGTTTTTCTCTTTGTATGTTATTATCCATGTGATTGGTGATATAATTTGATTTTTAAAATTGTAATAGCAAGGGAGGTAAAACTCATCCTTTAAAAGAAGATGAAAGAATCAACATGTAAATTTTGGACATTTTAATATGAGTCACTTGTTGGTAGCTGAGTTTGTGGTACAACAGCTACCATTTCATAGGCATCACACAAACTTCCTTAAGTGGTATATTATGGCTTCCTAATAGAATTAATATGGGCCTTAGGGAGGAATTAGATTTTCAGTTATTACATTCATAATTTAGAAAAGAAAATGCTGATTAGATTTGTTTAATTGAATGTTCCAGGTAATGTGGGATTTTCCTTACTAATATGTTTATTCTTGGGTTTGGGTTTTGGTGCTTTCTCCTGTGCTTCTCTGATTAATAATATATGTTTTATAGCACTAAATCATTATAAAGGTTAACAGTAATGAATTATTAGTCTCCTTTTCTTTTTTTTTTTGTTTTTTTTTTTTTAATGAACCTCAGGATACACTTACTTTGTTCAGCTGATAATGATGATTTCAGTTATTACACTGTTTATGTTTACATGTTCATGTAATGATTTGCAGACCATGTGAGAAAACTTTAATAAAGAATACTTGAATAAAGACACTAAGCTAGAATTGTCTTTAGAACACTTTTTGGGATTTCTAAGTATCTCCAAATTATGCTCTAGCTCTTCATTTTTTCTCCAGGATAGATTCAGTTTTGATTTCTGAGAGACCACTGGAAATGATGAAGAGACAATTCCCAAGTGTCAGATATGATTTTTGGGGATAGCCTCCACCTTGTCTCGCAAATGCTCACTGATGTTGTACTCAACACATTTCAAAACCAAAGTAACTCAATCCTTGATCAGTTGCTAGAAAATATTCACAACATTATCAATAATTTGGCCTCTCAGACAAAGATATGAATTGTAGGAGGACCCTACTCACAGGGGCAAATTTCTGTAAAGGAAGATTAATCTTCAGAAAATCTTCTATTATAGAGAGTGGCAGGAGAGAGAGGGAAAAAAACCCACCACCTTTTCTAGAAGCCAGATTAAAACACTGAATTACAGTCGTGGTCTGATCTGCCACTAAGCAATCACTCTTCACAAGACAAGGGAAGTTAAATGGAAATTATCTTTAAGGGCATGACAAGCACCACCTCAGCACCTCCTGTATGTGCAACCAGGGGTGCAAGGGAGGCACCCACAGAAGGATGTCAGACTGGATTCATCCTCCAATCCAGCAAGGTGGTGTTGAAGGAGCAGGGAAGAAGGTGATCAGTTACTACTCTCTGAAAAAAGTACAAGAAAGACGGAAATTACAGAGATCCCACTCTGGAAGCAGTGCAGGTCAGAGGGACAGCTGGAAAAACTGCAGCTGTCTGTCAGGGCTGAGCAAGGTTGTGACAGCAGTTCATGTGCTTCTCAAAGCTGTGGTATTTCATGTGCTAATTTGTACTACTACTGCTTTTAAGAAATTGAAACAGGCTATCAAAATCTCCCACATGAATCTTATTCCTGCGGAATCAGTCCAGCTCTCCTGGCATTAGCTGGCATGCATTAGAGCAGCAAGCACTCTTGATTCACCTGCACTCCAGTATATCACTACTAGAAATTGTGTGTCTTTGCTAATTTCTACTGCAAATGATCTTCAATATGTTTGAAGGCAACTGAGATCCTCCACAAAAGAAGCAAAGCTAAGAGGTTGCAGGGCCCAAATTCTAGAAAAGTAGTTGTAAGAATATGATAATTATAAACCGGCAGTAGAAAGCATAAATGTTGAAGTAAGAAATCAATCTGCAGCAAAAAAAAATATGGAAGAATTTTACAAAATGGTAATATGACTGTATGCAGACTTTACTTTGGTTACTCCAGTGAGATAAAGACACACCTTCTAAAATGATTCTTCACAGCAGATGTATCTGAGAAGCCTGGAAAGCTTTGATTTAATTTGGTTATAAAGCCAAAAATATTTATTTCCTGGAGCCATTCTGATGCTTTCAAATGCTTTAACATAGCAAAAGATTAACAGAGACAGTTCTAAAAGATGTAGTAAATATACAGCAAAGCCTAAATTGCTTCTGGATTTGCACATATGTATCTTATTTTATGAAATGTAAATGTTGAGTATATGGACTTTGCTGTTTTCATCCTGCATTCTTCTCATTATGAAACAGATGTTATTGTGGAAAAAAAGAGGTTAGATTGCTAAATATTCATATTCTGAGTGTTCCAAAATAGTATTATAAACCCGATAATTTTGTATTTATTATTTGCAACAAGTGAATGTAAAAGAAATAATAGTTTTCTTTAGAAACCAGTTCTGACGGCTAGGAATTCACATTCTGCAGTTTTGGCTAAGCTCTTTGTGTTGGTTTCTACATCTTCATACTTCATATTTCTCCCTATTATCATGTATTCAAGAACATAATCCTAAAATTAATACTCTCAGTCCTCTGAGAGAGAAAAAAAGTTACCATTAACCACATTAAAAGCACCCCTCTGCATGTTGTCTGTCCCTAGATTAATATTCAGCAGAAGGAAGAATATCTAGAAATGACCAGACACAACACTTTTTGTTCCATTTCACTCTATCCTGCTTCTAAAGATACTGACAAGAAATACAATACAATGCTATGAAGTATTAAATAAACTAAGGAAAAAAAAAGTGCTAGGAATTCATTTTCATATTTGGATCCCCAGAAGTCACTGTTTCTCATCTGTCTAGGTAAAGCATTGATAGGAGTGAAATTATTACTCCCAATGAAGAAAAGCCAAAGCGAGGGTGACTGTGTACAGAAGTTTCTTCAAGTTACATCATTAGAGACAAAATTAAAGGACTTTTTCATATTTATGCTTGTACATTGTTGAAAGTTTTTAGTAAATCTAATTATTGTTGACCCTTTATTCAAAAATGCAATTTTTGCTTCTCTTCACCTTTTACAAAAGGGAAAACCAGTAATTTATTTCTTCTGCAGTATGTGCCTATTAAAATGATTATTTGCATTCATACCTTACTATTAAAATGGAACAATTTTGTGTTGCCTAGATACAGATCAGAAGGCTACTTTATGTAACTAATACACATGAACAAAAAAAGCAATCATAGATGAAAATAATTCTTTATTCTAGTATTTTCTTTAACCTTCTTTGCCCTTTTTTGTTACCATTGCTTGTGACAATAAAAACATTCTTGCTGAAGATACCTACAACTCCAGCAGGACTTTATGGTCTTTCTTTTAAATTCAAAGTATTTTACCTGCTGTTTTTTAAATGAATTATTGTACCCATTCACTAGATTGCTCACACAGAGAATGAATTATGGCAATCACCATTCCTAGCTTTACTTACTGGTCTGGTTTTATTTGGATGTAAGTGTGATGCAAAGCATCTTGCTTGAAAGTCCCTAAAATTATCTAAAGTTGTATTTTCCAATTTAAAATTTATAATTTTAAATAAATGCTGTTTCTCCCAATCTGCTCTTATTAAAAATGGCCACCATAAAGTGAAAATTAATAGATTAATACATTATTTCACATATGCTTGCAGAACGGCATAACTTACGGTTATTACACAGAAATTGCAATTGCCTCTCTTCTTTTTAATTTGAACTGTACTTTTTTTGCCCTGTTTACATCTCCTATGCATATTGGTCTCCAGTGGAATTTTTATACACATACATATAAGCACACAAAAAAGCACGTGTGTGTCTGTCTGTGTGTATTTATTGTTCATTAAGTACAAACAGAAAAACACGAATCTGTCTTTTGTCAAACACTTCAACCACTAAGTGACATTTATTGCTAGAAAAGGAAATGTAAGAAAAACAAATTGCTACATGGGAGAAGGTTGCAGAATCTACTCTGTGGGCTGTGGTTGCAGTTTTATTTTGTGTTTTTTCCCATGGGAATTTAAAGAGTAATGCAAATGAAATCTAAATAAAATAAAATAAAATAAAATGGTTTGCTCAGTTCTAATTATTTCCCCTTCTCCGAATGTTTTCATTATTCATTCATACAACTTCCTTTTGCCTCTTTGTCTTATGGTCCCATGATTCTTCTAGCCTGTCTGAAGTCACCTCAGTTCACCAGAAAGATAAATTCTATCCTTACTTGGAATATCTCTTTTGGGGCTGAGTCTGTAAAATAGGTTTCTACACCTTGTATGAATACTATCAAGGTGAGATGAGAAATAGCTGTTTCTTTACACTGCCTGCTCCTGAAAGCAAGCCTTACTGGCTCCTAAGGGGAAGGCTCCCAGCAGTGTCTGCTTTCTGTAGGATGGTTGCTTTGTCTTAATTAGGAAAAACTTGTCTAAGAAAAAGTCAGTCTTTCCTATGGTCTCCAGAGATGCTCATCTTTCTCCACTGACTGCATTACTTACTAATAACTTTAGTTTTTTTACTTTTGTAGAATAGACCCTAAATATGAAGTCAGGCATCTGCTAGGACCATAGAGATAGTGCTTGAGTTGAACATCTAATCAGACACAAGTAACTAATAGCCAGTGCTACCAAATAAACATCCCAACATCTCTACAAACATCTAAATTAAACTCTCCAGACAGGATTTCCAGCACTTCTTACTATAGAATATTTTTAATTTAAATTATTTTCAGACTATTTTTAGAAAGCTCCCTGTTTTAGAAAACACAATCTGTAATACACAGAGGGCTTTGCTTTTGCAATGCAAATAAAAACAGAATAATTGAATGGAAGTAAAACAGGTAGGGGGAACTGGTATTTACCTAACAGTTAATGAAACTTTTAATTCAGCGTGGATGGTGTGCTCTTTTATGGAAGCTGGTGAGTTGTTTGTCACCATTTACTGAATTTGTTGCATTATGAACAGAGACAATTTTTCTTGCGTGCTACTCTGGGATCTAAGCAATGACTCACAAGAACTATTTGTCTGTTTGCGACAACAAGTCTTTGTACCAATATTCTTACTGAAGATATCAGAGCTCCCACCAGGATGCAGAATTTTTTATGGTGCCTTTTTCATTCCCTAACTATTTCATGGCAGGTCACCAAATATGTTTCTAAGTGGGTCATTCAGCCCATTCACACATTTTAATTTTTTTCCCGTATTTTTATCCAAGATTTTTAATCGTGTTAATATCCTCCTGAGAAAGGGCTGTAGAGACATATCATCAACGCAGATATATTTTCTGTGTTGTTTAACACTGCAGCATAGTGTCTGAGAATGAAGACTAGAAATTAAGAAAATACCCAACCTCCTGGACAGAAGCTCAGCATACCTTTAATGTATGCTTGTTCTGAAATATTTAAGCTACACATACACAAACAGACAAACCCACACACATATTCAAAATACCCCCCAAAAAGCATAAATTTCAAGATACAAAATCATCATTACAATCAGAAGATAGATGAATACAAGGCTCTTCATTTACATAGGATGATTTGAGAGTTTTTACTTCCTTGTTAGTGCACCATAATTATTGTTTCCAGGGTCTTAAACATCATATCCATTCCATTTAACAGAATTTCAGAGCTACACACAGACATAGAAATCTGAAAGTGTCAATTTCCAAGTTTCTTTGTACTTCCAGGCTCACAACTTCCTGACTTCATAATTTGGATGTAAAAAAAAAAATCTTTTTACACCAAATTTTAGAACCTAAGACTCATTTTCCATCAAAAGAAATAGATGGTGTGAAATTGCATTTAAAAAAAAAAAAAAAAAACAACCCAAGAGATCTTTTTTTTGACAGCTTATTATCAAGGGATTTTTTCTTAAATTACCAGAAGCTTATGTCAGTGTTTCTTCTGTTATTGCTCAGATAGTTAAGGTTTCAATAAGTACAATAGCATAAATCCCTACTGCTTTGCTCTTCTGGAAAAGGAACTGATGGAAAAGGTGTGGCAGAGATGCAGCTGTGTATAAATGATCTCTACTCAAACTAGCCTCTGCTGACTTTAGGTCTACAGAGCAATTTCTGTGGTAGGGTTACTTTTATCGCACTCTCCCCTGCTTTCTCTTCACCTCTTAATCTCTTCCCTATGTTTGTTTTTTTTTTTCATTTGTTTGATTTGGTTTGTTTTTGTTTTTGTTTCATGTCATAGTACTTTATTGGCGTCCTGCCTCTGAGAGTAATAAAGTAGAATTACCCTTATTTTACAAATGAAGAAACTGGAGGAGAGAAACTGAAAACCCAAGACACAGAGAAAAACACTTTTAGAATTAATAATAGAATAAAGACGTATATGGCTCCCAGTTCTAATTCACATGCTGTAAATAAATGTTTTCATCAAAGATCTGAAAGTAAATAGAAAATCACAGATGATAAATCTTACAGATGACTGATCTAAAGGGGATAAAACACCCAGGCAGCATGCCACAAATACACTTAGTATTCTGTTCCTTTTCCTTCAAACAAAAATTCTTTATCCAGAGCAAAGCACAGATTTATACCAGAGCGCAGAATGGAAGCCATAGCTTTGGAATGCATGTGAATGTGAGAGGAGCAATGGGCAGTAACCTACAAATCAATGACTAGCAAAGCCCAAGGGGTTTTGGGGGTTTTTTTACAGCAACTGAAGAGAAGATTCCAGTGTGATAAACTGATGCTATCTTTGGATATTTAAGGAGGAAGCAGTTTGTAAGAAAAGAGAGATGACTTCATCCCTATGAAGAGCACTGCAATCCATTCTGAGGTTTTTATTTTAAGAGATTAACAGTGTGAATAAAGGACAGACCAAAAAATGCAGGACCTTAGGAGAAGAGAAAAAACAACAGGATTCATCTCTCTTAGTTTCCAATGTTGTCAGCGTAGAGAACTGAGTTAGATCTCTAGGTCTCTCTTTAATCTTAAGGGTAACAAGTATCTATTACATTTAAGGCATACACATATAATCAAATTCCATTCTTTAGACTTTGGAGCCCAAGTCTGCTGAGGTTTTGCAAAAAGATTGAAATAGAACTTAATTGCAATATAAAAATATCTTTATGATCATAAAAACTCACTTACTTGGCAAGGAAAAGTCTCAAAAACAACAACAAAATGGCAGTAAGCTAAACTGAGACAAATTCAAATGAGATATAAACACAAAGGGTTTTTTAAAAAGAGCAAGTACTGTTGATACTTTAATCTAAAGGTGAGTGCATGATGTTAATACAAACCTTCTAAGAACACATCTAGTAGCATAAAATTTAAGTGAGGAATAATTTTATTTCACAAAATACACCTCTGCCTACTGAAAGGCAACTTCGAAGATGTTGTGGCTATACTATCTCATATTCAGCACACAGAGACTATCTTTCAATCCACCAATAAAGAAGGGAACTGAAGTTTATCTTCTGGTCTAGGACCAAGAGACAATTCATTTTAAATTACTGCAGACCCATTAAAAATTATATATAAGCCCTTATGTACAACTACTGGATGTTATAGCCAACTATGAACCCACCAGCAGCAGTTACTGGGGAATATCCTTATAGAGTGAGAATTAGATTGGCAGCACTAAGCAAAGTTACAGCACAAGAAACCCCTCATCAGATTTGACCCTTTCATTAAGTATTTCAATTTCATACATTGATGAAAGCTTCTTTTCTTACAAGGAGTAATTCTTATTTCCATTCCATTTTTCTATTAATATGCAACTATTTCATTTTGAAGCTATATTTTTCCTGAATAAATTTTCCTTCCCTTCTACTACTGGTTATACCAGAGGCCAGCCATTGGAATGTATTCAGTTCTGCTTCCAGAAGCAGAGGCAGATGATCACTATGTTGTGAATGGGTATTGCTGTTAGTCTATAATAAAACAGCAATTTTCATATGGCAACTTCTAATCACCTATAAAATAATGAGGGAAGAATCTATCCATTCATCTTGCCCTTGCTTAGAATGGCAGTTCAGCTTCTTCACACTGTGGCATTAAAGCAACAGTTCCATAACAAATTGTGCTTCTATCTCTGAGAGATGTTGCCTTTTCATTACAGCAACACAAAATCCAGTAATTCCATCTAGAATGAAAATGTTAGGTTGCATAACAAAGTGGATATTCACTTTGCCTATGATTTCCTCTGAATGCATGCTACAGCTAGCACAGTTTTCCTGGTGTCTTTTACAGGAATTCTGTGTTACGACAAGTGTAGCTGAGGATTACTTTCTTCAAATGGTGACTAAATTTTTATACAAAATGAGTCAATTTTCTTAGAAATGAAGAGTAAAATTAATACACTTAGTTTTTAACACATTTCAGGGTGATTGGGGGAGGGGGATAGAAGGCCATAATCCTTTTAAATCAGTAATTTTTATTAATAGAAACACTGTAACCCATTCCATATTACTACTGAGCCATGAATATACCAGAATTAATTAATTATATTATTCATATGCTATGAATGTTCATATTTATATGTTCCTTCTGCCACTGAGGCAAACATAAATATTTTACACAGAAATTGACCCTTTGCTAGTAGATTTTTTGAGAAACAGAACTTAAAACATAAAAATAATAATTTAATTTAAACAAGGCAAAATTATAAAGACAGCTAGGCCACAAACGTAAATCACTGAAAAAAATTATGGTTCAAATCTGTATGTTAAACTGGATTTCAACTCTTTCAAAGACCCAAGGGATGTAGAGACATGTCATGGAAAGAACAACAGAGAAAAAGGAATACATTTTTAACCACCATTTTAAGTGTCTGATTAATTAATTTCCAGACAACAGCACAGATTAATCTATCACAACTTCTAAGATGAGCAGTTCACAGCGGAGCTTACTTGATTTTGCCTACTTATTAATGCCTCACTATGTTTGTGAAAAGGACATTGTCACAAGAATGCAAAGAAATTATATTAGAACAGAGAACAAAACAAATAACAGATTCACTGGTGACTTAATAGGCCTCCTGTGTGAAACAAAACAAAATGATGAAATGAAGGATTACCTTCACCTTTTTAGCTTCAAAGAACTACAATAACTTGTTTGTTTGTTTGTTTTTAGGGCAGAAAATCTGCTTTAATTCCAGTCTTACAAATACTTTAGAAAAAGGAGAGTTTTCCAAATATGATTAGGTCTTCTGAAATCAATGACCCCTTCCCATCTTCTTAAATGCTTGCAAAATCAGCCTGCATGTCCTGTAGGAGCCATTTCCCAAATGCAAAATCCAGTAGCTGCAAATTTAGTGTTTACCATCTGTGAGGAAAACAGGTTTTATCTAAAAATACCAGTGCGATGCACTTTTCACTAGACAAGACTTTTTTCTATTACTTATTTCCCTGATTAGTCTAAAGCTAAATGAAGTGAAACTGTCTTTCCCAGTTGCAATCACATCTATATTACAGGAGGAACATCTCCCCCAAATGGCAGTCTGTTTATCAAACCAAAGTAGGGTTAACAAACAGCTCCATCAGCAGTAACCAAATCTATCAGATCTCAGGAGAAGCATCACAGCACGACATCCCTTTCAGAGTAAACTTTGCCAGTCTAAAAAGTTTCACAGGTAAGTAAATGACATAGGAATTAAAGAATGGGAATTAGTCCTAAGAAAATGACACAAACTTGAAAGTTCACAAAAAGTAATGTTAGTATTAAATGAAAATTCCAAAGAAATACTGCAATCATAATATACCTATGCAAAACACAGTAATATATATGTATGTATTATCTCTTACATAAGATGTATTTTACATTTGACATAAAGACATTTGTGATATCACTAAGTTGCCATGATCAGACCTAAACAGAAGGGAGTCAATGGGAAAGGTCAGTGTAAGTCAACAATTTGGAAGCAAACTCTGACAACAGGGAAATAACTATAAATAAATCATGCAGAAATATTAGAAACACATTGAGGATTTTGTACAGATCCCATTTTAGATGATCCCCTCAAAATTCCGAGGATAAATCCTTGCAAAACTACTCCTCATGAATGGTAAACAACAATAAATTATTTGTATTTCAGATCTGAATTATGGGCAAAGGGGAGAAACTGGAAGAACTTCCTCTCATTCACGGCAGCATTAAAACATCACTTAAATTACAAAATTTATAATTTTTAACTATTATAATTTCATTTTTTTCTCTCAAAAGGATGCAGAAGTAAAGAATATATGGGATACTATAAACTGAACTTTGAGGTAGTAGGCACTGTCATTAGACAGCTTTAAGTGGCCTTTCGTGTGTATTTTTTCATATCTCTCTCTCCCTCCTAGCTATTCCCATGAAAGGCTATTTTCTGAGTATTACTAAAATGATCTAGGAAACCCGCTCTGTGAATAGCTTTATACTGAGGACTGAAAGAGTTGCTTCTTAAAGGATTAAGCAGTACCTGAACAGGGATTTCAAAAATAGCAGTTATCCATAAATATTGATACTTACCTGCTTTAAATTATGTCCCTAGACTTCAGACAGGTAAGTTGAACATTTCATGAGAGAAACTGTAATCATCCCTCCATTACAGAAAAGGCAATGAGACGTAATTGTGCACACAACAAAACCAAACTTTGGATCCTTATACCCTTTAGCGAATAAATCCAAGATCAAGCCTAAGTCTGCAAATCTTTGGAAGTGAGCTCCATTCTCTCAAGCTTCACTGAAAGTGCACTCTTCAATGGCATAAATCCCACATCCATGCAAGTCCCTACAAAGATGCCCATTGACTCAAGAAGACTTGGATAAAATAAACAAAACACCAGATGCAGTAGTTTTCATTCAGGATAAACTTCCTTAAAAAAAATGAGAGTTTCTTTTAAACTGTGAATAAAAAAAATAGGGACCATAATCTTTGAACTACACATGGAGCCTACATAGAATTATCTACCAATAAGGAGTTATCATATCATTAGCACAGGAGTATTCTATTAAAACATGACATTAGAGCAGAGACTGGTCTATGGCATTATCTAGAGCACTAAATATGTTAAATGTATCTTCAGCCATCAACAGAAGACACAAGAGTGAAAAAAGCTAAACATCATACATCAAAATGTGTCAGTTCAAAGCCCCATAAAGACTGGAAAAGTTACTCCTTGCCTTGAATATTGAAAAATGTGAGTCAGTTCAAACTTTGAATACAGTTTTGATGTGCTCTCAGTCATCGTGCATGATGTGCATTCTCAAGTCATACTGGGAAGTACTTTTTGTTTTATTTCCAGCATTTTTAACATAGAGACTGAAAATCAAATTGGAAATGTTATGTCTTTGATTGTTGTCTTTTTTTTCAGATTTTTACCATCCTTTCCTGCTTATGACTTTTCTTATGCATACTGTCTGTACACACACACAGCAGCAAGCAATGAGGACATACAGCTGAGTTCTCTTCTCTACAGTGGGCCTCAAAATAGTCAGAGTGATGAAAATGATGTGTCTACCTAAGCTCAAATGGAGGTATTAAGGTATTACAGTAGCTTAACTAAACTTAGAGACTTCAAGGAAGATTTTAAGAATAGGATTTCTCTTCATCTAACTTTACATAGGTAAAGGACCTTGCTGAATCTTATCATCTAGCTTTTTCTTGTAGTCAGTCAATGGAAACAGCTTAATGACAGCTCTGCCTATACTTTTTAGATGGGATAAGAGTTATTAGCCTTTGCTTTAGTTCTGTGCTGCAGTTAACAGCAAGGGATTACTAATAGATGCTTAATATTTCTGAAGTGTATGGTAGAGCGGAATACAGTCATTTTTTACTAAATTCTACAGCAGCTACACATATACACAAATGTATATACATGAGTGCTGTATGAGCATCTGCAGTTATAAATGTAGAATTTATACAATGAGTTTTATACTGGATCTTCAGAGGTCTCACAAACTCCTTCACTGGACAGTACAGCTGAAGGATTGGCAGTTGCAATTTATATATATTTATATATATAAATAAATAAATTTTGAATGATGTAGCCTTTCACGTTCCTGTCTGCTACCCAAGAAAACAAGTGGTAGAGTAGCATGCTGTATAATGAATGATATAAACAGATATTATTTTCCTATCATCATGACTCTGTATGCAGGAATTGCTGAGTGTCCATATGATGTGTGGAAAAAGGAGAAAAGTACAAATGCAAGCAGAAAAAAAAATAATCTGGAAGACAACTGAAGTTCTTTGTATCATCTAAGTAGCTAAGAAGCAAGAAGCTAAATATGCCTGCACAAACGTTGACTGGATGTTGGTTATAAAGAACTCTTCAGTATCTCTTTCGAGATAGCTCTCTCTGCAGACCCATTACCCTGAGCTGGGAGTGGGGCTATTTCTTTACAGTTGTTGGGGTTTTTTTACCTTCACTTTAGATTCACTCTTTATATACAGACACAGGTTGTCTCACTTATGAAGACAGGAATACAAACTTGTCCAAAAAAATCTTTCGTGCATTTCAAACCTGGAAATAAATTTTACTACAAGAAATAGATGATTTTCTGAGATTGTTGGTAAGGCTAGAAAATTAGTTATACCATGTACACAGGTCATTATCAGCAAAATTTCTCATTTGAGTCTTAACTGACTGATAATAGTAATATACACAATTAACAATAATGTTATTTGTATGTCTATTCCATATCCACTATTAGAGGTCTTTAAGCTTAGAAGTAATTTTGTTCTTGCTCAATTTATTTTCTCCAGCAAAAAATGCTTATTTCAATTCCCACTTTATTTGCTACCTAATCCCTCAAAAATATTCATGGTCAGATTATTTCTATATTTGACTGACTTTCACAGAAAAGAAAGCATTACCAATGCCCTCTGATTCATTATAATATTGTGCTCTCAGGGTGAAATTGTTACACAAACCTAGATTATATCAGATTAAATGAATGCAAAATTAGCAGGACTTGTAAAAAACATATAGTTGGAGATATTGCTGTATTCTTACATTATCTTTCTAAAACTATTTTTCCACAGGAGACTCTTAGAAGCCTTTATAAATTATTAATTATTATATATTTTTCTGAATAAATGGATGCAAATAAAAGAAATAGCAAAGTCTTCCAGCTTCTTTTACTGTGGACTTGATTTCTCATAAAAATGAATTACTTATAACTCTACAAGGAAACAAAGTGAATCCTTTAAACAGAGAAGAAAAATTACAGCATGGGAAAGACTTAAATTTATTAAATCATTCAAGAGTGAAAAAAAAGGGACAAATCTTACTGTTATAAGAACAAAGAACTTGTATCTTTCCCTTTCTCAATAAACACATCATGTGATGGGTGAGCAACTTGTCCACAGGTCAGGCACGAAGTGTTACAGTGAACGGGGTGACATCAGACTGGTGACCTGTAACTAATGGGGTTCCACAGGGCTCCATCCTCAACCCTGCACTCTTCATCTTCATGACTTGGACGTGGGACTGGAAGGGATACTAAGTTCACAGGCAATACAATACTGGGAGGAGCTGTTAACTCCCTCAAAGGCAGGGAGGGAGGCCCTGCAAAGAGTCTGCAACAAATTAGAGAGCTGGGCAATCACCAACCATAAAAAGTTCAACAAGGGAAGTGCCGGACTGCGCACTTGGGATTGGGCAACCCTGGATGTACAGAATGGAGAATGAGATGGTGGAGAACTGTGCTGATGAAAGAGACCTAGGGGTCAACAGAAAGCTGAATATGAATCAGCAGTGCCCTGGCAGCAGGGAGGCCACCCATGTCCTGGGGGCATCAGGCACAGCATCGCCAGCTGGGCAAGGGAAGGGATTGTCCTGCTCTGCTCTGCACTGGGGCAGCCTCACCTCGAGTGCTGGGGGCAGCTTTGGGTGCCACAGTTAAAGGAAGACATTCACTTATGTGTCCAAAGGAGAGCAACAAGGATGGTGAAAGGCCTTGAAGGGAAGGCATATGAGGAGAAGCTGATGTCACTTGCTCTGTTCATCCTGGAGGAGACTGAGGGGAGATCTCACTGCAGTTACAGCTTCCTCATGAGGGGAAGCAGAGGGGCAGATGCTTATCTTTGCTCTGTGGTGATCAGTGACAAGACCCAAGGGAATGCCCTGAAGTTGTGTCAAGGAAGGTTTAGCTTGGATATTTGAAAAAAGGTTCTTCACTCAGAGGGTGGTTGGGCACTGGAACAGACTCCCCAGGGAAGTGGTCATGGCTGACAGAGTTCAAGAAGCGTTTGGCAACACTCTTGGGTGCATGGTGTGACTCTTGGGGTGGTTCTGTGCAGGGCCAGGAGTTGGACTCCATGATCCTTGTGGGTCCCTTCCAACTCAGTAAATTCTGTGTGATCCTGTGTGATTTATCTTTCTTTACCTCTTGTTTTTTTAAATTTGTTTATAAAATAGTATCTTGTTCTTTCTTCCTTTGTCAAGTACTGTTCTGTGCCAGCAGCACTGAGTCAGTTTTAGTGGAAGCCATGTTTTAGAAACATCTAAATAGCAAAGATTTAATATAACACTGAAAATAAATGTATAAGCCATTTGAATCAAAACAGAAAATCACTTTGGTTTTTGTTTGGTTGGGCAACATGCAGGAGCTATCTCACATTTCCATGTTATGATATTCCATTACATTCCTATGCTCTTTAGGCATGATAATGATTGGTAGGTCTACAAACAAGACACTGCAGACACAGAAAAGACTGAAGACAAGAACTAGCTGAAACTGGTCAGAATACAAGCAACTAAACCAAAGGCTGCAATGCATAGAGACTCTCCTCCCACTGACATTCTCTTGAGGCAAGCAACTAAAGCTGTCCCTTAAAGACATAAAATTACATTCTCCTTGGTCCTATGCTTGCTCCAAGAGAGCAAAGACAGTAAAGAAGTCAGACTAGTAGAAGCAGGTATGTAGAAGCTACATTTGGGGATGTAAATTATTAGCAGTTTTTGAATGAGATTTCTTTGTCTGTATTTTTGTAAATTTTCTGCCCCATTTTCATTTTTCTTAGCTGTCCTTTCTTTAGCACATTCACCTCAGCTATCATCCTTTGTCTCTGCCTATTTCTTATTTCTTTCCACTAGACATCCTCCTAAGAATGACTTTTCTTCAAATAAATTATCATCCATTACTCCTTTGATCACCATGTGCCTCTGCTATCCTCCTTTCATTAGCCTGTGACTGCCTGTCTAAAATAAGATTTTAGGAGAGAGAAAGCCTAATGCTCTGTGTCTGTGCATTTTCTAACAGGGCCAGGTGTCATTTCTGTAAGTCCCATAGGAAGAAAATGTTATTAATCCTAAAGGCAAGTGCTCCCTAAAGGGACCACAAATATCTGACACCACCAAAGGTTAGCCACATTCCTTAGCCTATATTCAGCCTACATATTAGGATTACAGAAAAAAACCCAACAACGCCCATCCCAAAAAAACCCCACCCAACTCCAAAAGGAAAACAAAAAAACCCATACACACGAAAAAACCTCAAAAGCCCCCAAGTAACCAAAACAAACAGACAAAGAAAACCCCAACCACAAATAGAAAACCCCACAAAGAAACAAACCCACCCTCCAAAACCAAAGCCAAAACTATCAAAAAATTCCTGCTTAGAGAAACTGCAGAAGAAAAGATTTGTCCCTCCATTTTTTCAAAATGTTCTCAAATCACTTCTGTAGTAACTATGAAACATGGCATTGTCCCTCATCCCTAAGAATATTGTGAGTCAAAGTCTTATACAAAAGAATACAAAGCACAACAAGAAAGTAGAATTTTGGTCTTGGAAAATAGATCATATAAAGCATGAATCTCTGACTGAATTATTAGAGGAATGCATACAGCAAAGTTTATAATGTTCATAGACAAAAAAGAATTGCACTTTCAAATCTGACAAAAAATATAAAAAATAGCATTTACAGCACTTACACTTCTGAAGATCAGTAGAATTTAATGATGTTTAGTGCTTGTGACAAATAGCAATATGCCTTCCTATGAATAGCTAGAATATGTTGTGCATGAATCTTGGATCTTTAAGATATCAAATTAATTTTTCTGTGATAACAGAAATCTGTGCACCTAGTGTCAAAATACTCAGGGTAATACCATAATAGCATTAGTAATAGTAGCAATAACACAATTTCAGTAGATATTAACTAAAAACTAATTTCAGCCAATTTTAAATAGGTTTTATTTAGTACACAAAAACATTTTGTTGCTGTTTTCGGTCAGGTCAGGATTTTATCCACAATGTTTATGCAAAATCATGCAGTTTATTTGACTCAGACACTCAGAATATTTTGATATGGTTATGAAGGCATTTTATGTATTAGAAAAATCAGTTGAAGATCTCTTTACGTAAAATATTCTAGGGGTTTGGGGGGAAGTAATATCCATAGATCCATTTTAGATGTTACTCTAATCCTGCAATTTTTTCATGTCATGGCCCAAAGAACCATTTTCAATTTCCAAATAGTTTATTTGATCATTTTCATATACTGTGTCATTTTTTCTCAATTATCACAACAGTAAACAACTCAAAACTGTTTTGAGTAGGTACATTGTCCAAAAGCTGAGATGAATAATAAATACCCATGAGTCAAATTTGAAAGCCACACTTAAAAGTTCAAGAGTTTTGTGCAATAAAAATGGAAAATAGGTGTGAAAATGAGTGTGTAAACTGAAGATTTCTTCTTCATAGTGCCTAATATTTTATTTTAATGAAGGAGGAGCAACATTTTCTTAGAACTGAATACACATCCACTTTTAAGCTTAAGGGCAAATTAAAGTTTATATGCTTACTTATTTCAACGGGTATATTTCATTTGATTTCATATGGGAAAATTCCATCATTTTTAAAAATAAAATAGAAATTCTTTGTGATTCATGTTTACATATTCATAAAGAACTTATAGATGGTACAAAGACTTTGTTGATATTTAGCACTGTTTCTGAGGGGGAGACTCATGCAACATTTCCATTTATGTAAAAGATGGAGGCTGTGGAGTAGCTCACTGTACATAATGATGAACAGCTGCGCTGACAAACTGCTCTGGTGGGAAATTCCTGTACTAGGAAACACCATTTTGCTGAATATTGCCAGCAGGTATTCTTCATGGATTCAAAAGCTCAGACCTACACCCTGCGTAGGTAAATTAGTGACTAAGGTAATTATTAGCTGTACTGGGGCTCTAGTTCATCATTCTGATAAAGTGAAGGAGTCAATAACCTTGCATTCCTTGATAAATCTTGTAATATAAATAGCTAAAAATTTGGCCAAATTTTCTGCTGATGTAAATAGGTAGTATTTCAGCTACATCAGTGTAGCTATTTTATTTTACTTTGGCAGAGAATGTTGTTCCTTATCATAAGGCAAAATCCAAAGACAAGCCCAGTATACCAGTGCCAAAGTAATGGACTACTAATGCAAAAAATAAAGAGGTCAACCGGGGTAGAGTTGGTGCCAATAGCTGAGTCATGGATCTTTTCAAAGCAACATAAATAATATGTGGATTGTGAAACAACATAATGGGACCTCTATATTCACATAAAGTGGAGTTCAAAATAATCTTTTACAAAAAAACCCACAAACCAAAAAAAAAACCCAGGCAGATAGAAAGGGACATCTCTAGCATACTAAGTGAATGAATTATAAGTATTTGATTTCTGTATTTTCCTGATATTTCCAAGAAAATGCCAGTCATTTAACCAAATTGTCTTTCTGGGTCAAGCCATGCAATATATAATGGACCCAATACCTCTGTCAGACTGAATTACTTCCTTCTATTCCCATCCTCTGTAATCCATTGGATGAACCTCTATAGTCATCAATGGAAGCTGACATGGATGTCAGAAAATAAAAGACAAGCTCTCTCTCTCTCTGATTCTCAGTTCTGCTCAACCACATAGGAACTGAAATCCCATTTCCTATACTCTTGAAGTGACTCAAACATTAGGCCAAAGAGCATTCTAGAAAAAATCCTTCTTATAGAATTTGTATCCCTGACACTAAGCTGAACAAACAGGAATGCAAGATGCAGGAGGCAGTGAAAGAGACTCACTAGAGCAAAAGAATGGAATAAACAGAAAATATTCTAAGCAGCTCAGGTGTCTAATCCATTGGATTATACTTCTATCTAGGAATTAAAGTGCTTAAAATCCACTGATGCACATTTTTAGCTGTGAAACAGATTTGTGCACATCGCTGTGGCTGATGTATTCTCCCATAAATAAAATTTGAAGTCTAAGTGGACCAATCAACACAAATCTCAAAATTATTCCTTAACAATAATCCTACCTAAGATCAAAGAGAAAACAATACTATCAAAAGAGGTAAATTTTGAGCATTTTTGAAATATATTGCGATTAAATTTTGAAGTCAAATATTATTTAGGATCCTGTCAATCTATAATGTTCATTAAGGATATCTGAATCTTTAATATATCTGAATACTTTTGCTGTCTGGACTGCATCTTTGCATTTTTGTGGGAAAATGGTGATCTAGCCAGAAATAAGAAAAAGGCTCAGAACTGAATTTCTTTACCACACAGTGATCATATTTCCTTTTATTTTACTCAAATTGGTTATTTAAGTTGATATTATCTTCGGAATTATCAGTATCCTATCTCTGGATATTGAAAATAACCACATGAATTTTTTCACTCCAGTAATATTGAAGAATATTTATGTGTTCAGCACTTCATTAATTTAATATAAAAAATTCTAAATTCAGTTGTCTTCACGCCCAACCTCTAAGAAGGACAGTAAGATGTCCTGCTGGTTTCTGATGTGAAAAAAAGAATGTAAGTGAGGTGTATTGTCAGAATATTGCCCCAAGCTGGGCAAGACCAGATGCATAATCAGGTTTAAGATGTAAAGAAACATAACGATGCAAAGAGAATCTTGTTCATTAAGATATCACTTTCAACATGCTCATACTATTTATAAGCACTTGTTGATTTCCTGTAAATTATGTTGGCTGCTTACATTGTCAAGTTATTCCTGCAGTCAAGGACTGATGTTGCAGATGTTTGGTATTGCCATATGTTCTGTACTTGCAGACAAAGATGAGGATGTCTTCAAAATCAGAAAAAATTCAAAATTTCATTAACATGCCCCTAACATTAGAATTTAATGAAGACGCTGATGCCTTTTTACCATTTCTTTCCCATTTGTTGACTGTCTTGAGACTATCTTAGCACATCAAATACTTTGCATGGCAATGCTGTTTCTAGTTAGAGAAAAGGAAGTAGAAGTGAAGCTGTAAATGTCCTCATTTGTAAATCCAGTGTCACCCATTTTCTCCAAGAATATAATGCACTTACAAAACTTTCCTCCAAAAATCTTATGGGTAAAAAATAACTGTCTCATGACTGTGTACACATTTCAATAAATCTAGGTAACAATCTATATACAGAAAAATACATAGAGATTTATCAATCAAAATTTAATTTCAGTCAAAAATATATGAGTTTTTTTTAAAAGCAAACTGTTGTGATTGAGATTCATAGCTTCCTTCCATTTTAAAGGCCTGTTGCCTTGGCCTGCATATCCATTAGAATTCAAAATACCTCCCCACCTGGGCAAAGGAGACAGTTTGAATGCAGTATATTGTAGATGAAGCCTATTAGAACAATTGAGGAGAAAGAATCCAAAGCATATTAAACCTATCACGGTAGCTTTTCTGGAAGAAACCAATTTATATATGTGGGTATTTTATAACTGAAATGATCACAAATTTGTGTGAAAACTAAAATTAGAGAAATTTCCAACTATTTAGGTACAGCTATATCCCATAGATTCCACTATTATTTATTTAAAATACTGCCTTGAACTTGAAGACCAAAAAAAAAAGGCAAAATGATGCATCCTTTTCATTACTTTAAGTTGCAGAACTTTCACCAGAAACTCCATTTTCTTCCCCACTGGGACATTAGAAGATAAATCAATTTTAGCAACTCCAGTAATTAAAAACTGAACTTAGGTGGTCAAACTAACTTACAAAGTAAATGACAAGCTAGAAGATTTTGTTTCTCTAGGGAAGATATTTATTTATTATGGGAATAAAACGAGGACAAGCTGTTGTATATAGAATGCAAGTTGTTAAACTAGTCACAAGTAGAGAAATAAGTGTTCCTGATCCTTTTCAGATTTCGTTTGTCATTCTGATAAATTTTCATTCTGATTCTTCATTCCCTTCTCTTTCCTTGAGCTGCTCCAATATCTTATGCATCAGTTGAATGTAATAGTTAAACTACTTTTTACACAAAAGCGTTTTTGAGGTGACTTACACTGAAGTACCTAATGTCATCTGAAGGTCATGCACATAACATCTCAATGACAAACTGAAAATTGCTACATATTCATGGCAAAATAGGAAAATGATGTCTTAGATACATAATTTTATTATTTTGTCTTATTGCCTTTAGATATCTTTTCAGGACCTTTCAGTAACAATGAAGATATTCTCCTCTGTTATACAAAGAGCTCTCTTGTTCATTGGTTTTATTGCTATAAATCCAACTGCCTACAAGACCATTATGTGAACAAGACATAGCTGCTAGTGTGGTCATGCAGAAATAAACTCATTTTAATTTGTTGTTTTCAAAGTATATGAAATTTTATCATATTCTTTTAATACTCTGTTTCTCTGGTATAATGTTTGTTTGACATGTAATAATATAAATTGACACCTTTGGAAGGACAAAAATTAAACCCCAGTATATATTTGTGTTCTATTCTGTCTTGGATTTAGTCATGCTGAAGGAAATGGTGACTCAGTCACCCCATTCTGACAAGTCCTTTTTATTTGCACTTAATAACCAGGGAGACATTTCTTTTTTAAGGTCAGATGTCATACACTGGAGCCCCATCTTCTGCTGTCAAAACTGTTAGTGCTGTCAGGTCTCCTCTATGTTTCAGAATTGTGGTGCAGTGTTCCCATTAAATATTGTGTACACGGCCCCCTCTGGGAATTGTGATTCCTTTTATTCAGCATGTCTTGCATGGTAAGTGACATCAGGGTCTGTGTCGCTATGACACTTCCGTTTGGTGTTTCTCTAGGTAATGTCATTTTTATCTTCAATATATCTACATTTCTTGTTAAAACTATTCCTTCAATTAACGCACGGAAGAATACAAAGTTGAGCAGGCTGGTTGAGGATATTGGATGATTGTTGTAAAACAAGATCCCATGTTCTTGGGAACCCCATTTAACTAGTGCTTACTAGACCAGCAAGTATTAAAAGGATAACTTTGCTCTAAAATAATTTACAAAGTTTAATATGTTTGTATATTTTGCTCATTTTGTTTGTTTTCTATTTGAAAATGATAAATTATTTCCCAGAAACAGAAACCACTTACCCTGATAATAAAAACCAACTAATTCCAGAGACTGCATCCAAATGCATCAGAAGTAAATGTTTTGATTCTACATTTGTCAACTCACATCCTTCTTTTCAGAGCTCCCAAAGTAAGAAAGTCTGTATTTCTAGTTTTTTTATTCAAGCAAGTCAACAGTTCAACTTTGAAAATAAACACAGAGTATAAAGAATGCAAAAAGTATTATCTGAGCAATAAAATCACCTCATAACAAAAAACAACAGAAAAAAATTGTCTGTACCTACACTAACGTGCCAAGTAGTGACACACTTCAATTCACATCACAGACAAAACAAATATTCCATGACACAAATTATACTTTTTCTGCAAATTTTCATATTTGACAATCCATCAAAACATGACTGTAACAGGGCGAAAAAAAAAGCAGAATAAAAAAAAAAAATGTCTATAACCCCAAAATAAGAGATAACCAGTCTGAAATACTATTTTAATAGTAGCAAGAAATAGCACCTCCTTCCTGTACCCGAAGAAACTCACGAGTCATCTGCAATCCTTACTTACCCATGTCTTGCCCATTACCCCTACAAAGAAACTGAAATGAGCTATCATGTCTAGTGACAAGACTGTGCTTTTAATTCCAGTACATACAAATTGTAATACCCTAAACATTTCAAGTCTTTTGGAGTTGTCTAGAGTAAGGATTTTTGTAGTTCAAATAGTTCTACCATTACTTGAATGCTGAGTCAAATTTTTGATTGCCATTACTTGAAAGTCACAGTGGTAGAAAAAGGGATTTTTTTACTCTTTTTAACAGCTGTAGCTGGCAAGCTTCTTATTATTTTTGAATTCCATTCAGCATGTTAAAATATTCTCTTTTTTTAAATAAACATCCTGACTACTCTTTTAATATAATCAGCTTTTTCTACAGTAATTATGAATTTCTTAATAAGTTTCTGTAATACTTCTTAAAAGTCAGTTGATATAAATTTAACTACTTTTCATTTCCTTCCAATTAAAAAAGTCAGGGTATGTTTTTTAATTTATTTTAATTTATTTTAAAAGTGCTACTCTTTTCACTTCCATTAATTTCTTAAACCCTTCAGGAAATAAAAATTCACTAGAACTGAGGTCATGTTTTAATTCATGACAGACAAACTTCAAACATGCCTCTTTTTTTTTTTTATTTTTAAGCTATTATCTGACTGTGAAAGGTCACTTTTTAGATCACCAGCTCCTAGAAGCTTTGAAGACTGGTTTTGGGTTGGGTTTTTTTATTTGTTTCTCTGTTTCTTTGTTTTTCCTCTTGGTTTCTGAAGATGGTAGAGTTATCCTAAAAAGACATTTGTACTTGTGGCAGGTGCATAGAAGACATTGTTTTAGAAAATTCATTGGTTCTTAAACATGCTAAATATTTTTTTCACAACGGCCAGTAATGGTATATCTCTTTCACTAGGAATTTTATGATATTATGCACATCTCACCTTCTACTGCTGATTTCATGTAAGCTATATATTCCTAAAACTCTCATTAAAATAGAAAACAAAATGAAACAACAGTTTTCTAGAGTCTATTTGACTGTACTAAAGCAAAATAATTACATTGTTAGCATTAATTCATGTTGAAATGACAGGACTGAAAAGGAATAAACAAACTTGTAGAACACTATTACTACTAAAGTTTCAATTATTAAGAAGCATGCACAAAAACTCCCTGAAAGTAACTTCAAAACACCGCAAATGTTGTAAACAGACACTAGATTCGACTCAGGAGAACATTTTGTAAACACCAGCAGAAAACTTAACTTTCCATGACACTACAACTTCAAATCATTTTTCATGGCAAAAACAGTAAGGAAAGAATGTGATTCTAAACAATGTCACAATATTTAAGTGGAATATTATTTGTGGATACAAGGAAGGATTTGCCAAAAAAAAATATACTTTACATCACAGAATCACAGAATGGTGGGGATACGAAGGTAGGCCAACCCCCCTGCTTAAGCAAGTTCACCTGGAACAGTCTTCAGTCCACCTCACTGTCCACTCATCCAACCCACGCTTCTTGATCTTACCCGTGAGGATGTTATGGGAGACAGTGTCAAATGCCCTTCAGAGGTCAAGGCAGACAACATCTACTGCTTTCCCCAGGTATCCACCTCCTTCAGATAGCTGCCAAGAATTTACTTTCAGTAAGTTTAGAGAAGAAGGCAGTTCTAGGACTTTTACCACTTCTTAATTAATTGCTTAAAATTAAGCAGATTTATTTTACCTACCTCTACTATGAGGAGAGGATAACATATAGATAGACATCCAAGTTGTGTAAGTTCCCAGTATACTTAATGAGATGAGCTCCCAACTAGACTTCCCCTCCCAAGTCCTCAGGAGGTGACATTGTTGCCTCATGTAGAAAGTATTCCAGTGTCAATTCAAGCTTGTAGACACAGTTAGAATCATTATATATTTGAGTAAAAATATTTTAGACAGGAACACTTAAAAAAAGGTTTGAAAATTGGTGATTTTGGGAATCACATGGAGTAATATAAATGACCAGATATTCTGTCAGAATTAAAAGGCTCTGAGAATTTATTTTCCATTTCATTCTCACGATTTCTTATTTAAATTTTGGGCAGGTAGACTACTACCTGCATTGTCAAATTATTTAACAACCAGTTTCTATTAATTATGGTTCAAAATCACTTTCAAAGACAAGAGGTGTAATCTTCTTTCTTTAATTTAATGTCTTAGGCAGTTTTCACAGATTCTGAAAGGTGATCCAGTCTACCCATGTCAGATGTGAGCCTTAACCACCAGGTATAGGAAATACCAAGGAATGTTATTTACTTCCGTCTAAGGTAGAAGTAAATGAAGTAAAACAAAGCAGTGATTTCAGACAATGCAAAGGTGACATCACGGTTCCAGAAGTGTCTTATCCACCAAAACACATTAAACTCTTGCACAGAACTCTCCACTGTTTCATGGAAAACAAAGTTTCACCAAGCTCAGAAAACATGCGGCTGAGAATATGAGAAAAGGAAGAGTAGGCAGAAATTTAGGATAAAAAAGAGCGGAAACACAACTCAGCAGAGAATTACTGGTTCCCTCTTCCACAATGTTCAGCACAGGTGATGACCTCAGTTTCCCTCTTCTGAAGTGTACTATAACCATCACATTATTATCCACCACAACAACCAGGTCAAAAGGAGCTAGTTATAGTCCTGACATTGCCTGGCTTCTGAGGTCTCCCAAGAGATTTAGGTTCTCAGATCTTTATCCAAAACCTGCCTGTATTGAATCTCAGAGCAGCAGGTAGGTAAGGAGGTGACATTCCACCCAGCCCCTCAACCTCCAATTAATCTTAGGTTTTGTGGTGATTCTTTCCTTCTTTCTCACAACCTGTCTTGTTTGCAGTAAAATAAAGCAGCTTCTGTAGTTTAAGCTTGCTCAGGGGTGGAGGTGTCTAGTTATTATTCAGTGGTTTGCTTACTCCGTATATTTCTCAGCTTCTGTTTCTCCTATAACCATTCATGTTCCCAAGCACTGAAAATATAAAAATTTTATTTTATTAGGTGCAACTTGACCTTTAGAGACTTAGCCCTGTTTTGATCCATTCATATCATGAGTCTAGATAGACTTGAACCAGATAAAGATTCTAAATCAAAGAATCAAAGAATACATCAATAAAGATTTTATGTTTCATGTTTACATGTTCAATAAAACAATAATACATAGATGCTATATAACTTTTTAATAGAGCGATCTTTCAAAAACATTAGGTAAAAGCAGGCCCATTTCTGATAACACCAACTAAAAAAAAAAAGGGAATATGCAATGACAAAAAATATCTACCTACCTACATAAAGAAAAAAAAAAAAGTGAATTGAAAAGTTGTTTCAACTCAAATTTGCAGCAATCCCTTGCACATTTAAAAGTAGATTTTTACAAAACACTAAAATGGCTCTCTGGATGAATGAGTCTTCTATAATTGCATGCGTGGATTTAGACGTTGTTTACATTCGGGGGTTTTTTTCCCTTTTTTTCTAACAATGAATTCCCAGCACTTCTTTTATGAATATATGTGTTAATGAGACTGAAGCAGATGGGAAACATTTTGCTGGATAAGAGCCAACTGCTCAGCACCTTGCAGAATCAGGTGACAAATTAATTTATTTGGTTATTGAGCCTATCATTTTGAAAAGAAAAGCTTTATATCTTTACGTGTAGATCATCTAGTCATATTCTCTGACATAGCTGACTATGAAACAGCCTTGGAGAGAAGAAGAGAACAATTTTCCTTATGTATATTCTTGTGTCTACAATACCAAACATTTCTTGGGACCTGCCAAGCCCAACTGTCAGTTTCAACTTCTGTGTGGCACCGTTCTTTTCCTTTTGATTAAGTTGTTACAGAGCTGTTGACATTTTTTAGTATTTAAAAGAAATAAAATAATATAATACAATCTCAGAAGTTCAGTGTATTTTAGACCAAGTCAGTATTTTTTGGACAGGAGTTTTGCTTCCAGTTACTAATTTAAAATATTTTTCTGCAATTATCTTATGATACTCTCTGTTGTCTCTGTTCTTTTTTTGTGGTTTGTACGCAGCATAGCTGTAAAAGAAATATACAAGCCTATATAAATATTGGCAGTCTCTTTCACTGCATTTTTATGCATGATCATTCTCTCTCACTTAAACAACTCTTAGCTCTTACGAAAAAACCCCAACAAAACAAAGCCACTAAAACACGATACAAAAGAACCCCAAAGAAATAAAATATTAAGTTATCTTTTAAAACACTTTTTAAAAGAAGGGTGCTCGATTTCTTTTTAAGTGAATCAACTAAATTTAAGTATTTCTGTAAGGAACATAGTCTTTCTTGTTTTCCTAGTACAGTCAGTGAGATTTGAGAGCTCTCCTAGACAGAACTGCACCTGAACCAGGCTCCTGCTCTAGAGCATTCCCTGAAGGAGTCTCTTTTCCTTGCTAAATACTTACTTATTACAGAGCCTGCTGAGAAAAGGCTTCTGCTTACTTCACACCCTCACTGTTTTTCAGTCAGCCCCTGGCTATAAAGCTGCTGAAAGCCATAAAAGGGATCTAAAAATGAATCATGATTCATGTTCATGGAAAGACCAACAGCTCTAATTTTATTGGACTACTGTTGTTCATACTTCAACGCTTTGGGAGACGTAAAGAATAGAAAGACTTTCTAGTAGAACCTTAGATATATCCACAGAGAAGGTAAAAATAAAAAAGTGTGTTTCAGAGTTTTTCTATTTACTCAGCAGCCATTTAAGGGCTCAGGACCCACCTATAACTCACATGTCCTCTGTCCTGTCAGCAACCTCTTCCATGTAGTCTTGTTCCTGACTTCAGTTGAGAGACCCAAGACCTCAGCCAGAGTTCATTCACACCCACCATCTCCTTTACTTTAAAGGACAAAGTGTCATTAAATATCTTTAACATGCACTTCTCCTTGGATTATGTTAGATTACTCGTTCCATCAGTGGGATATGACCAATCCTTCACTCTTCTTGGCTAACATGGAGATCAGCTCATGTGGTTATCTATGTAAATAAAGCATCTTGGATGCACGAAAGAGGACATTCTTCAGGGCAAGATAAAGGGATAAATTGTATTTTCTACTAAATGAAGGAACATTATAAAAAACATGTCATTTTACTTCTTTCTTTTTAAGTTATAATATTCTAACAACCACAGTCAGTAGTCATAGCAGTGAAGAAGACTCACATAACCTTTCTCTGTGTTTATATAGCATGTGTTCTCACTGGTAACTATTTAGTGTAGTTTGTTGTGTTTGAAGGCTCAGATTAGATTTTAGGACATAATCTACACTCAGTAAGTAAGGATCAATAAACATTAGACGAGAATCTAATGTATCAATTCAATACATTAAATATATATAGATTTTGAAAAGGACATTTCTTCACTGTATTTAAATGCAATAATTCTCTTCAATTTGATTGCGAAGACATTCATGAACAAACGAGCATGCATCAAGTTCTTATTCAAGCTTCACGAACCACTACTTTGAATAGTCAGGGCTTGGTATAAACACAGCTGCAATAGTTTTTGTTCCTCTGTTCCATGACCATAAAAAAGTTCTGTCTTCTAAAGGCACCACTGAAATCCCTACTTCCCCAAAAACTTAGTGTGCAGAGTTTGATCCTTCAACTTTGTTTAAACATTTATGTGGGAGAAAAAAATCCACTAAAATTCAGAAGATAAGGTAGTTTATGACAAAAAAATTGCAGAACTATTCAGAATGTGCTTAGAATGCCTTTTAAAATTATTAAAATATGTGAATGCACTGATCTTTTGTACACCATACAGTATATAGAACTGGTTTTCATCAATAAGTCTACTTGTTAATACCAGTGAGGAATGTAGTGATTCTCCCTGCACTCTCTTCAGAAACGGGCAATTGTTTTTCTTCTATTGGTTTTCAAGGTCTTTGGTAAGACATCCTTTTCTATGAGGAAATAAATTTATGTTATTTCAGTCTATTCCAAAATAATAACCATGGTATTTGTAAAAAGTTACATACCTATCTGCATACAGAAGGCAGGCAGAGAAATAAAGAAGTGAAATTTGAGCCCAAAAAATTGTGTAGATAGGAATTAGAATCACTTAAGAAAACATATTACTACTGAGAAGCATACATAAAAATTACATTTTCCACATTCATGCAAAGCCTAGAATTTGCTTACAAATTACCTAGATTTACACTCTCGTGAATTGTTTGAATGTTCTTATCTGAAAAATGTTCAGGAGATTTCAAAAGAGAGGATTTAAAGAAAAATAGGAGTACCATTTAAAACAATTTAATTAGAGAATGGAAAATAAGGAAATCACTCAAACATATCTAAACACTAGTACAGGCATGATTTTAGAAAAGTTAATACAGAAGAAAATATATGCATGTATAATGTGTTGTTATTTATTTCTTCCTTCCTTTAAGAAAGCTGTTTTGAAAGTAAATTATTTATTTTTAATGGGTTCTTTGTTCTTGGCACAAACCATGTTTTCCAGATCAGACTATTTTTTAAACACACAAGGTTGTCAATCACACCACAAGGTCTTTTACTGGGCAAGTTGGGTGTCAGTTTAGTGATAGTCACATCCACAATACCCCTGTTACAGATTTTCAGCCTTCCCTCCAGTGTACACTTACAGCTTTCCTTCAGATATTCTTGTTGCTCAGCCTCTGTCACATAAAAGCACTCAGGGTTTAAATAATTAATCAGTTACAAAAAAACCCAATAGGAGGCAATAGGCATAGTAACTTAAAGGGCATGATATTAAAAAATAAGTTTTAAAAGTATAAATTCCTAATAACTAACAATTAGAGGTCCTTTCATCTTAAGCCTTATCTCCAAATTCGGCTTCTATTCAACATGATGGTGATCTAGTTCAGATTTGGTTGTGTCTGCATTTTCTTTACCTGGCATCTGAGTATTTTCTCTGCTCCTGGCATTCAAGTTTACTCTTTCCCATTTTACTTGTAATTTTCCTATTTTTAGAAGCCAATCATCCCGTTGTACATAACTGTCCAGCCAGTCGATGTGCAAAAAATGCAGTGAGCTTCAGAAAATGATTATGGCACAATGTGCAATCAGACCTTGAAACCATGTCAAAGGTAACCTTCAGCCCTTTTGTCCTTAGGCAGTATGCAAGAAACGTCTGATGCTCATACATACCAAACAGTCAGTTCTGACTAAGAGGATTTGAATGTGATTCCTAGGTTAAATGGAAGAACAAAGATATATGGTATAAATAGGAGTAATACATGAAAGCAATCAACTTAAGGAAATATGACATTTCATGTCCGTGCATCAATGGGTCAAAGATTACCACTTTATGTGGCATAGGAGATAGAATACACCAAGAGGAGCTAATGGATGAAAATATCAGTGACTTTTAAAATTTTCTCTTCTGTTTAGCACTGCAACTGGTATATGCACTATTTAACATGGTTTGAGTACTACTTTGAAAACACTACACAGAGTAAATATATGCAGTGAAATAAAGTAAGGCATAGTCAGGTCTACAGAAAAAAAAATCAATCTGTTTCAAGGATGTCTTTTCATTTTTTGCAAGCTTTACATTCATGGTCATTTTGATTGCATTTGAGTAAGCATCTTTTCAGGGATGTGCAAAACCTACCTGGCACCATGAGAAGACATAAGAAATGTGACAAAGTTACAGCAGTATCTTTCAGAAAAAGTCATAGAAGAAGCAGATGATCAAAGAATCTGATTAATACATTTCAGCTCACTTCTATATCAAAGAACTACCTTTCCACAAACATGGGTTGGACAGTTTCTGGTGCTGTCATGTTTATTTTTAAAAATTTATATTTATTATATTGGAAGCATCTAAGAATGGGACTCTGATCTATTCCTTTTATGCTTTTTCAAAACTTCAGGCTCTGAAACACCGTTCCTTCTCTTGCATATGCCAGTTCTAATGCATATGCAGCCATAAGTAAAATGGATGAGTTTGCTGAAGTCTACAACTATGATCTGCAGAAACGGCTTTAAATCAGATCTGTGAAATGCTTTCTCTCAGTCCAGATTTGCATGTTTGCTAGAACAGGTTAAAGGAAAGAACTTTAGCTCTGATTTACTCATTGCACAGTTCAAGGCAAGTTCTCCCAGATTCCTATCCTGTGTCCTAATCTATCATTAAAAGGGAAACAGGAGAAGAAAAATTCAGGGATCAAAGATTGTTTCAGGGCTTTCATAGTCAGCAAACACTTAATATGATCTGAAATTTCCAGACCAAGTCATGACCAAGCTATAACTCAAATTAAAGCTGAATACAACAATAAAAAGTAAAATGGACAGAGCAATTATTATTTGAAATTACTATTGTTGAAAGAATTGAGAATCAGGAGTTATGGCTTTACACAAGGCCTCCATCTTACACTTCAGGACGGAGGAACCATTTTTGTGGGTTTTTTTCCCCTGAGCTAAACAGTGAATAATGTTAAAAGGGTTCCTCAAGTACTCATCATTTTGGTTAATTCCAAATAGGGAATACTTGTTGGCATTCAGTAATTTCTTGGTCTCACAAGATAACAAATTGTTATTTTTGCACTAGTCTTAGATGCTTCAATATTTAAAGTGCTACTTTAATGAGGAAATCTCCTATTTTACAGGACAGAAAAGAGTCAGTGCCCAAGGGAAACATCCATGCAAGAAGAAATTTCTTGTAACAGCTGCTCTTAGAAATGTTTGACCTTATTTCAACTGTAGCAAAAATTAGGGAACTGTGTAAAACTGAAAAAAAAAGTGTAAAAGTAGCATAGGAAGAAATTAACATTCCACTCAATAGTTCTTTCTTCTCTGTTATCTTGGCAATTAGTATCACCATTATTTTAAAGGTCAGTATTTTAATAATCACTGTATCTGCAAACCATACATTCTGCTTAGCAATATTATCTTATTTTGAAAGATAAAAATTTAAAAGATGTTACAATTTAGGATCACAAGAGATATAAAAAAGTTAGGTTTCTTTTTAAACCAGTCTGTATTTTCCTAAAGCAATTTGCTTTTTATATACATCAGAGGATGTTCATTAAGAAATAGCATGATTCACACCTGCAATTTCTCTGAAATTTGTATTTTCTTAATTTAAAAAAGGTATGATTGTTTAAAGTAATAAAGTCTTATGCATTAAAAGGGACAATATTTATCTATTTCTCACTAATTTTGTAAAAAAAGATTTCGGAGTCAGATAAGCACCCGTTTTATACATAACAATTTGAAAAATAAACTGTGTAGATTCAAGCAAATACTTAGTTTTCTGTTTAATAAGTCAACAGGATGGGAGAAAGGCAGAGAAAGATTAAAATATTTCCATTTGTATTAGAAGAGTATATTTTCTTTGCTTGGCAAAAATTGCAAACTTCTTAAACTAATTTCCTGCTGAATTAAATAATCCCATATGGTATAAAAGGTCACCTACAGATCCATTAATTAAAAACAAAATAAATACATGTGTTGGTTTTGACTGGGATAGAGTTAATTTTCTTCACAGTGGCTGGTATGGGGCTGTGGTTTGGATTTGTGCTGAACAACGGTTGATAATACAGAGATGTTTTTGCTATTGCCGAGTGGTAGTTACACAGAGCCAAGGCCTTTTCTGCCTTTTCTACTGCCACACTGGGGCGGAAGTTGGGGGTGCATGGGAGACTGGGAGGAGGCACAGTCAGGACAGGTGACCCCAACTGAACAAAGGGATATTCCAAATCATATGACACCATGATCAGTATATAAAGTGGAGGAAAGAAGGAGGAAAGAAGGAGGAAGGGGAAGGACATTTGGAATGATGGCATTTGTCTTCCCAAATAATTGTAACATGTAATGGGTCCCTGCTCTCCTGGAGATGGCTGAACATCTGCCTGCCCATGGGAAGCACTGAATTAATTCTTTGTTTTGCTTTGCTTGTGTGTATGGCTTTTGCTTTCCCTATTAAAGTTTCCCTATTAATATTTATCCCGACCCATGAGTTTTCTGTCTTTTACCCTTCCTGTTCTCTCCCTAATCTTACGGGTACAGGAGTGAATGAGTGGCTGAGAGGAACTTGGTAGCTGGCTGGATGAAACCACAACAACATATTGAAATCCTTTTTTTCAAAGGGAATTGACTCTGTCCATAACTTTTATGTTGATCATGTAGAAGGCTTCTATAGCAGCTGTTTTCAAATACTCATTACTTATTACAGAATGTACTAGCCCAGCATTCAAGGAATGACACTTGTATTCTTGAATTCACCATTGAACTTCTGAATGTCTATGAAGTTATCACCTCTTGCTACTTCACTACTTCTGCTCACTTTCAACATGAGTATATGCATTTTGCTCTGAGGAAGCTCAGTAAATGAACAGCTTTATCTAAAATGATGTGGTCTGATTCCTAATCCCCTGAGTGATGCACAAAGTTCACAGTTTTGCTTCAACAAACCTCTTTAAACACTTTTTTGTCTCAAAGAGTAAATTCTATTTGAAGACATTTAATAATATTCCATCTCACAACCACTAAAAAACAATAGAAGCAAATATGTGATAAGTTTTGGGGTGTCCAATGTTCAAAATTCTGAGTTTCCCCCTAAACTGTAGCTCACAATGTATTCAAAAAACTAAAAATTTATTCTTATCTATAAGCATGGCTTCCTTGATATATTTTTTTTAAGCTGAAGTTCTGACAGCACTTCCAGTACATCTCCCATATAAGTATTCCAAACTATTGTCTTGCATGCCTAGGCATGAGAGAACAGTGCAACTTCCTACCCTTTAAAAGAATCTAAGTATTCAGGATTCAATTTGCATGGACAAACTGCCTATAGTCCTTAAACCAATGTTTTGGCATGTTTTGTAAATTTTGTAAAATGTCTCAATTGCTAAAGTACAGGTAGTTGCTTTTGGGCAACATAACCAAATTTGTTTAACGTCTGCTGGTCAGACTTGCCACATGTAGAATGTCATAAGTGATTTTGATTGATTTTGATTGAGTATTCTATTTCAGGGAAATATCAAGAAAAAATGTAAAACAATTATTCAGAATACAAACTTACAGCACACTGAATTGGATGTAGTTTTTTGAATACTGGTATAGTTCAAGATCATCCTGCAGATGCCCTTTACAAATTAAAAACCAGGAAAGTCAGAAAATCACAATTTGCTTAGACACATGCTGAGTCTAACTTTTGCTATTGTACTCTTCAGTACAGGAACTTTTTTTAAACTTGTCTGCTTAAATCACATTTTTAATCAATGCTACGTGAGGTTGGTCCATGAGACCAAAGACCCTGCTCAGAATTTTTTTATGCAGTTTTGTTTTTCCTATAAGCAACAGTAAGCATGTTTCATTTTATCAAAAAAAGGAAGATGCTCAGTTCTTTCCTAAATAAAATATATTAAATTGTAAATATGTCAAACTGTATTTGACAACATAACTAATTCTTATTTTCTCTGCCCTGCCAAGACAGACTTGGGGGTGCTGGTGGGTGAGAGACTGGACATGACCCAGAAATGCTTGCATCCCAGAAAGTAAATAATATCCTGGGCTGCATCAAAAGAAGTATGACCAGCAAGCTGAGGGAGGTGGTTTTGTCCCTATACTCTGGTCTCTGGTGACACTCCACCTGGAATCTCTAGCATAGGAAGGACATTGACCAGTTGGAGTGAATCCAGAGGAGGGCTGCAAAGTTGATCAGAGGAATGGAGCACCTCTCCTATCAGGAAAAGTTAAAGAGAATTTGGATTATTCATCCTGGAAAAGGGAAGGCTTCCGACTGACCACAAGAAAGATAGAGAGGGACTGTTACAAGAGCATGAAGTGACAGGTCAGGTGGGAACAGTTTCAAACTGAGAGTAGGTTTAGATTAGACATTAGAAAAAAATTCTTTACTGAGGGTGGTGAAGGACTGGAAAATGTTGCCCAGAGAAGCTGTGAATGCCCCTTCTCTGGCAGTGTTCAAGGCCAGGTTGGAAGGGGCTCTGAGTAACCTGGTCTAGTGGGAGGTGTCCCTGCCTGTGGCAGAGGGGTTGGAACTAAATGATCTTTAAGGTGCCTTCCAACCCAGGCCATTCTATGAACCTATGACTATATGATTTTTCTGACCTTGTCTTCTATTTGCTTCTTCTTATAAATAGAAAATTGCATAGGTGATTCATTAGAATTTCTAAAACAGTATCTCTCTATATATTATTTCCTTACGACATCAATTGTGTTTCCCTTGGGCAGGGTATATCAAAGTCATGCATTCTGAGTTCTGCCTTTGGGGAAAAAAATAAGAATGTGGAAAGGGTAAAATGTCACCAATTTAGAACTTCCGTGGTGACTGGTCTTTTTATGTTTCTAAACGTATTTCCTCTTCATTGAGATGACAGAGAAGGTGTTTCCAGATATGAGAATTTTAATATATTCTCCTTTTAGGTACCATCTTTTGGCAGATACCAAGATGCAGGCAATTTGTCCTGGATGATTCAGCTATACAGCTAACTGATTACCAGACTGATATACTTCTTTGTTGGAGTGATTTGCTTCCTGTTATGATCTTTGCAAATGACAGATTCAAGTTATTAAAATAAAAGGAAGATCTTCTCTGCAATAAGAGAAGATATTGCGTTTTAAGGAAAACAATCTTAAGGTGAAAACTGGATACCTTAAATTGAAAGGTAAAAGTCCTATTGATTTAAACAACAGGAGGATTTAATCAAGAATGTTAAAAAAATTTGTCCCATAGGTTATTGAATATATTGAATGCAGTTATGAAGAAGGAATAGTAGTTCAAAATCTGTGTTATTTTAGCAGGCATGCACAATGGATTTTTTCCTTCCCCATAAAGTTTCCCTTTCAGAACACTGTATTTGAAGTAAATCTCTGGGTTAGTTTCTCATAAGTCTTGTCCATGTGCATATCCTCTATGAAGGTCACAAGTAGTGAGGGCAAAGTATTTTTAATAAAAAAAAAAAATTGCTTAGATAGATTTATATTAAATATTTTTTTTTAGATTTTTAAAAGTGCCTAAGAGAGAAAACTTACGGAAAACTTATTGATACCTCTTGAAAAGTGGAAGGATAGCTGGATTTTATTATCTCTTATCAGACACAGGCATGACTAGCTGGCTTCAGTAGGCACTATAAAGGTGTCAGTAAAATTAACTTGCATTTCAATTGAGCCTTGACTAGAATCACAGGAAAAAATGAAGGTATATATTGGGAGAGGATTAGCTGGAGAGCAGCCCTGCAGAAAGGGATCTGGAGACACTGGTCAGCAGCAGGTTCAGCAGGAGTCAGCAGGCTGCCTGGGCAGCAAAGAGGGCAAACCCCATCCTGGGGTGCATCGCCGGCTGCTCAAACTGGACAGTTATCCCACCTTAATCAGCCTCACCTTGAGTACTGTATAGTTCTGGGCCCCATGATTTAAGAATAATGTTAAAGTCCTTGAATCCACCCAGAGGATGGCATCAAAGCTGGTGTCAGGGCTCAAATATATGAGAGGATCGGTTTTTCACAAAGGCCTCATTTTGCTTTCCTCATAAAATCACCAAATAATTTAAGTTCTGCACTTCTGAAAAACAGCAGAAACTTCCGTGCACCAAGATAAGTGATTGAAATGTTTTTTTTTCTTTAAAAACAGATTTACAACATTTGAAAGTGAAGATAAGACCATTTCAGAAGGAAGCAATCTTGAGTCTAATACTGTAGAGACCATGTGCATATTTATAAGCAGATACAAAGTGCCATGAGCTCTTGGTTGTGGTTGTATAGAAAAAAGCAATTATTCTCCTGTCACTCTACTGCTATGAAAAAAAACAGATTTTTTTTCTCAATCTGTAATCCACATTAACAGAAAAGAGAAATCTTTTGCTTCTTTGAAAAGTCATCAATCAAAGCAATGTAATTTCTCCCAACAGCAAGGGAAAAGTAAAGATGAAATTAGGACCTTATGACTCATAGCTTGTTCTCTCTTCTATTTTGGGAGCACAACATCTGTAAACTACCCTTTATTCAAGGATATTCAGAATTGAATTCCTTGTATTTTTATCAAGGACTAATCTAAGTCCTTGATTAAAAACAATTAACAATATAGGGCAGAATGTGTGTTTGATTGCTCCTACTTCCCACAGTAAAATAAAAATGACACGTAGAGAGTGTGGGAATTTTTTGGTTGCTGGTTTGGATTGTTTCCCCTCTGTCCAAGAAACAGGAGTTCTGTTGGTTTTTTTGGTAAAAGGAAAATGACACAGAAGTTAAGAAGATTTACAGGCAAATCTCCTAGAAGTTTACACTAAGTCATCTGTATCAAAAGCATAAACCTTTAATGGCAGTATTTTTCCTTGAAAGGTTAACAAGAGAAGAAAAGTTTCACCGATTATGTCTTACTGGGGACTAATACAATCCCACTGAAAGTATAAAGGAATTAATTTTTTTTCATGATTAATTAGTCCCAATGTGGTATTTGGTTGTGGGCTAGACATTCTCTGTAAATCAATGTATTATTTGTTACCTTTTTATTTGGCTGAAATACCTTCTGATAGAAACTCAACTAGTCATTATGGATGAGATTATAACAGAGACATAAGGCACTTAGGTACCTACTTGCTTTTAAAATGTGGAAATATTTTCAAAGAGCGCAAATATATTTACAATCAGACATAACTTGTTTTACATGGAACACAAATGAAATGTGAAAAAATCATACTTAAGAAATTGTTTCAAAAAGAGTCACACACCTAAGTAAATGTTAAACATTGATTTAACATTTCTAGCAGAAGTGTAAACATAAACTTATTCATTATACTTACAGAGACTGGTTTTGTTTCTTTACATGTCTAAGGTCTGACTTTATGCAAATTAAGATTGTGTGAGTGAAGAAACTTAGGTACCTTCTGGTTTTATTCTTGTCTTTTAAATTCTTCTGAAGTATAAGTATTTATTTTACCTTTTTCCAGATCCCAAAGTGGGGATAATTAGTGGGGAAACATACATAATACAATCCACAGATGGTGTGAAAAACAGGGAGGAGAAAAATGGAAAATTCTTAAATTATTTTTTCCTTCTCTGTTTTTCAACAGTAATTTTATTACATCCTGTACTGCTATGCATTCTTTTAATGTAAGCTTTAAATGAACAAGTGCAATCACAAGAGACTTGGCACTAATGAAAGCCAAAAGAACACATTATTTTGGTTTCCTAAATGGAAACCATAACTTTCAATTAGAAAGCAGAAGTGAAAAGATGAAAATGGATGGTCTTTCTTAGCTGCTAACCTTTACCTACAGATATCTATTGAAGAATGCACTTAACATCCATCTCCAGAAAAGCTTTATTCATTCAATATCCTCAGATACTTTACAGAGGCTTTTGGACTTATTAAAGCAAAAAAAAAAGTCTGTCTGTTCAAAAATGGGAACTCCAAAACCACACTGGGAGCATGTCTTTAGCTCTCTATACTGTATATTCATGTACTGTGAGAGTAGGTATTGTAAAGCAGTAAACATAATTTGATCCTTCAGTGTCTGCCAGGCTGTAATTGAAAGGAATTACATGGGAAGTATTAAATAATTCAGGAAAAAATTAATTTGTTTTGTGCTATCCTTCCAAGAGCTAGTACAGTCATGCAACTTTTAACTCTTTTAACGACTGCAAGATGCTCCCCTGTCTCCTTGTGAGCAATGTAATGACATTTACCTCACACACACACTTTTGCCATTCTGATTATGTTAACAGGCTCATTTCCAAGGGGTGGTTATGTTAAATTACACTTTACTTCTTTTTTTTCATTCTAATTTCTGTACAAAACACTAGCTTCTACAGAATGGTAGATTTAACATGAATTTCTTTTAGTCAGCCAGAATATTCATAATAGTATTAAAAGCATGTCTCTCACAGTATCTTTCTGATAAAATGTCCAGCACACAGCTGGGTAAACACATCATGCATTGGGTGACTGACTGGCTCACAGATCAGGCCCAGAAGGTCCTTTTACATTGTCTTGTAGCTTTTTGTTCTGTTTTACTATATGGGCTATGATAAAAATTATAAGACCATTCTCTACTAGCTTAGTCAACTGGGTCAATCCATCATATCTGGAGAAAGTGGATTTTGTTGCATTTAGGTAAAAGGAACTCTGTCAAAAGTTTCTTGCTAAATTCCACTTTTGACAACTACATTTCAACAGTCAATATATCTAATTTTAGGAACTCTGTTAGTGTACACATAGCTTCTTATGACACTGTAACTTAAGTACTTGTTGCTCCTGATATTTGAATTGGAACAGTCTAAACCCAGTGGTATATGGATAGACCTTTTGAGCTGCATTTGCACAAATACAATTTCTGTGACTGTAATAATATATTTAAAATATGAGAAAAACGTAAGGTTTACTAAAACAAAAAAAAAATTAAAGATAATAATTGCAATGTCTACAAAAATATGTTGATCACAGTGGGATTAACAGGTGTCATTCTGGGAATTTAGGAGTTACACTGAACTAGAAAATCAGCTATGAAAACTGACATTAGCTAACACAATTATTAGCCAACTGAGAAGACCAGGGATCAAACTGGACAGGAAATCTGCATGAAGCGTAAGTGAGGCAATGTAGTGAAGTTTGTATTGGCTTCAACAATGGAAACAGTCACAATAAGCTTAATGAGTCTAAATAAACCTTTCTGTGTACGCATGAAATTGATTTACTTAGCACACTCCAGCTCCTGGGTCATTCCCATGTTATATCACCTCTGGCCTTTTCTACCAGGAGACCACATTTAAGTTTCTTGTACTAGTAGAATCACACACACTGGAGGTAGAGAAGGGCTGTCCAGAGGCACAAAGGGAACAGATATCTGCATATCAAAATTTCAAATACAGAGTAATTCTGTACAACAATCACACTATTGAAGATAAAGCTCAACGTCTTGTACACAAGAATTTGGCACATGAGGTCATATACTGCTTACTTGATTTGATTACTGCTGAATGGAATAGAATAGAATAGAATAGAATAGAATAGAATAGAATAGAATAGAATAGAATAGAATAGAATAGAATAGAATAGAATAGAATAGAATAGAATGTAGCTCAGTTGGGACCTATAATAGTCGAATCCGAAGCAGTTCATTCACAACATGCACTTTTTCAGTGTTTTACCCTGCACAACAGTTACTCAGTGAAATAAAACAAGCTAAAGTTCTCAGTAACTTGAAGATTTATGGAGCTTCCTTGTAAAATTGATTTACATTCCACTGCCTAATATGATTACTTATAGAGACTATAATTGCATGTGGATATAATTTCTACTAAAAGGGAGTCCAGACTTTTCAGACAGAGTACTTAAACTGGATGCTTATTGCCAAAAAGACAGACAGATGAGAGATAGTCTATTCTTATCTGCATGATTTGGAATTCTAAGAGGAAGAAAATGTTAAATTGCAAGGGGTCTCAGAAATGCTAAGTCAATTTTACAGTTCTGAACTCTTAGTGCATCTCATTTTACTGCAGTAGATGTTTCACTTAGCTTTGCCTTCAAAAATACCTCATTCATATTTCTAGAATTCATCTCAAGTTTTGCATTTCCCATTTTTCTGAAATAAGATTCTGGCTTCCAAATGCCTGTTTCATATTTCTAGGAATCATCTCTGGTTTTGTCTTTAATAACTCACAAAAGAACATTCCTCTTTGAATATGGTAACTTTTTTGAAGATTGTTTATGCTTCTTCTCTTCAAAATGTATAATATTGTGATTAAATTTAACTGCATAAAAAAATATTATAGGGCTTTGATTTTACTGTTTTGAGGTTTTGTTTTGGTTTTGGTTTGCTTTTTCTTTTTAGGGAGGGTGGGTTGTCAGATTTACTTTTTGCTGTTACACAATCTAAACAGAGATTCAGCATACTGAAATCTCACCAGGAGACAGATGATTCAGGTCATGTCTCTGTAAAACAATACTAAACATAAATCCCTCCTTTTTATTTTTCCTGCCAACATAATCCTGAAAAAAGTGCTAAAAGCGTGCTTATAGCTGTGTTTGAAAGATGCTGCTACTTCTAAAAGCATATCCACAAAGCCTGAGAAGGTAGATAATAAAGAGGAATTGAGCAGTATCTGGATTGAGTGAGTCAGGTCATTCAAACCATTCAAATTTTTGTAATACTAGAACACGTTTTTAATTAGGATATCTACTTTCCCTCCTGCTCTGATGAATTTCTATTATTTCTGTTAAATAACTCTATAAATAGCTTTGGAATTTAGAAAATTCAACTCAGCTTTTGAAAAGACTTAAAGGTATAATAAAAAAAGTACTGTCATCCTACGCAATGCTCAAAGAATATGGTGTGGGTTGGGGACCACCATCAATTTAGTACTTCTGTGTTTTACAGTATTGATTTTTTCAATATACAAGAGCACTGCCTCACACTGGGACAATTTAGCAATCTTCTCTAGCTCCAGTAGCATCTTCAGTCATTACTGTGGTGAGGTATGAATAAAACCAGCAGTTTCCTAGCTGGACAGAGGCAGGATATTCACAAGCCTTGAAGTACACAAGTAATTAAACACAGCACCACAGCACTCCACTTCTCAAACAGTGCCCACTACAATAAGTAGAAGGAAAATTTAAATCTTTCTATTTTATTGTCCCAAAAGAATCCTATCCATGGAATACATTTCGATAAATGGGTATTTATGCTCAAAGGGAAAATATGGCCTCCTAAATAACAACCCATATTATTGCTGCATGCATTCTTGGGGATCTAGAAATTATAGGAAGTTCTAGAATTCAAAGGAAAGAGAGAGATAATTAAAAGTTGGAAAATCCTGGGCCCATCTGTCTGCTATTTTGTCATGGTGCTACTGAGAAAGTGAGAGATGAGGAAATTATTCCCAGAGCATCTCTGCAGTCCTCTAAGACAGGGAGTATTTTAGAGTTATAGATAAATATTGTTCAGTGCACAATCTAAAGACATATTTTAGCCAGATGCAAGGAGAAAAGATAGAGATGAAAATCTTTGTCTCTATCATTCAATTTAAATGTTTTATAACCCTGAATGTCACAATGTTACAGCTTTTGTGAAAGTTACATTACACTAGTTACATTAAGTTAAATTAAAAGTTATATTTAAAAAAGGGTTTTTTCTGACTCAGATGTCTGTCTTTTCATTAACTTTACACCAGAATTTTCTGTTTCTCAGTTGTAGCCATACTTTGTGGCAGTGGAACCAGGGACATATGTCCTAGGAAGGAGATAAAGATGCTGTCCAGACGTGTAGGGATGGGATCAGAAAAGCTAAGACACAGTTGGAGCTGAATTTGGCAAGGAATATGAAGACTGACTAGAAGGGCTTTTACAGATGTGTGGCTCAGAAAAGGAAGATGTACTTCCCACAATAAATAAGACAAAAGAACTAGTGAAAAATGCCATGGAGAAGATCGAGGTACTGAAAACTTTTTTGCTCCTCAGTTTTCACTGGTAATGTCTCTTCCTACATCTGTCAAATCCCCAAAACTCCAGGCAGAGACTGGGGGAATTAAATCTCCACCATTGCAGTAGATCAGTTTTCAGAGCACCTGAGGAAACTGAGCATACAGAAGTCCATAGGACCCAATAAAATACATCCCAGGGTTTTGAGGGGAAAATAACAGATGTAGACACTAAGCCCATTTCCACCATATTTGAAAATCCAGGTAATCAGAGGAAGGCCCCAGTGACTGAGGGATATCACATCTGCTTTAAAAAGTGTTATTAGGAGGACCCTGGGAAGTATTGACCAGCCAGGTTGCCCTCCTTGTCCAATAAGGTCATAGAACAGATCCTCATGGAAGTTACACTGAAGCATATGCAAGACAGAAATGGAACTATAGACAGCATCATGGCTTCACCAAGGGCAAATCATGTCTGGCTTATCTGCAATAAGAGGCCATGTAAAAGAATGTGACTCCATCAGTGGCAAGCAAAGAGCAAACGATGTTATCTGCCTGGATGTTTTTAAGAAATTTGATAAGATTCCCCATAACATTTTTGACAATAAATTGAAGAAATATGAGTTTTATGGATGGACTGTTAGATGGATAAGGAACTGGCTGAATGGCCATGTACTCAAAAGTTGCAGTCAATGGCTAAATATCCAAGTGGAAACCAATAACCAGTGGTGTCCCATAAGGTTCATACTGGGACCAATACTATTTAATACCTTCATTAAGGACATAGATAGTGGGATTAAGTGCACCATCAGGAAGTGTGTAGACATCACAAAGATGAGAATTGCACTTGATGTGCTAGAAGGAAGGGATACTATGCAGAAGAATTTTGAAAGGCTTGAAAAGTGGACCAGTGGGAACCCCAAGAAGATCAACAAAGCCAAGTGCGAGGTCCTGTACCTGCACTGGAAAACATCCAATATTTTACAGGCCAGGGATGAATGAGAGGGCTTGGGGATAATAGAGGATGAAAATACTGGACAAGAGACAGCAATATGCGCTTGCAGCCCAGAAAGCTAATCACGTCCTGGACTGCATCAAAAGCAATGTGGCCAGCAGGTTGGAGGAGGCGATTCTGTCCCTAGTCTACTGTGGTCTTTAATAGCCCACCTGGAGCGCTGCATCCAGCTCTGGGATCTCCAGCACAAGAAAGACATGGACCTGTTAAAGTAGGTCCAGAGGAGGGCCACAAAAATGGTCAGAAAAGCTGGATTGGGACTGTTCAACCTGGAGAAGAAAATGCTCCTAGGAAACCTACAAAGGGTGCTTATAAGAAAGATAGAGAAAATTTTAACCAGGCCTATGGTGACAGACAGGGGGCCAAAAGAAATTTTTTATTATGAGGGAGGGGAGACACTGGAACAGGTTGTCCAGAGAAGTTGTGGATGCCCCATCGTTGGAGTGTTCAAGGTAAGGTTGGATGGAGCTTTGAGCAACCTGATGTAATAGATGTCCCTTCCCATGGCATCAGGGTTGGACTGCATGGTCTTGGAAGGTCCTTTTCAACCCAAACCATTCTATTTTTCTGTGATTTGTATGTCTAAGATTGCCCAGTGACTGTCTATGCTGTCCTAATACTTTTTCTATCTACTGCTATTAATAACACACTATAGATGGAAAGAAAAATAATCTAATGCACCTCAAGAACAGTATTAACATTTATGGAGATTATAAGATCCAGTATTCATATCCATTAAAGTGAATTTTCCAGAGGACTTCAGCATTTCCAGCAATTCAGCACTGTGATCAATTTGATGTATAGTCCTTCATTACAGGGTGAGATAATAGTGATAGAATTACACATCTCTGTCATTAACAACAGGTTTGTATGTGACTTTGTGCATGCACTTACAAATCAAATGTCATTGAAACACACCAGATTTGCAGAAATATGACCTTCAATAACCCAGACTAGAAGAAATGGATACAAATTTACAAACTGTAATTTACAAACTGTATGTCATAATAATGACACTACTTTTTTAACTCTTATGAATAGCTATGTTTGTTTTCCACGTGGTTGTTTTTCTGAAGAAATTTGTGTTTGCTTTTTCGTTCTTTTTATTTATGAAGCAAGTCAAAAATACATGGAATTTGCCTAATATCTTCCCATGTCCAGGGAGAACCTAATGAGTTCTCAATGATCACATTTACATTTCACCCAGGAAGGAAAAACATAAATACATTCATAAAACTCAATTCCTCTGATTTCTAAGTGTGTACACATTTTCTGAATATCTTCTCTTTTACTAATTCAAACATAGACTTGTAATAAAGAATAAATTCCGTAGAGTCTCAAAAGTTACATTTACCACTGTTGAGAAAGCAATATTTAATGTCAAATATAACATTGTATTTTTCCTAATCCATTTAAAATCCTGGCGATTATTACTTTTTTGTTTCTCATATAAATGTCTCTGTATTGTGCCACTTTTCCAGAATGCCACAATTAAAAAAAAATAGCATTCTGACTCTTTCTTCTATTTTGATTTTTTCAGTATGAATACATAAAATAGGAGTTCACCAATGCAAATATTGCACTTTTCCCTTTAGATTTATAAAATACAGAGGGACAGTGAAACATTTTAAACCACTTATAGTGGTTTACACTCATCTGTATCCTTCAACAAGACAGCTAGTTTTTAGAAATCAATAGAAAACTGTTTAAAGAGATCCATTAAATAACCGTTTTTACAGATAAATAACTATTACCAAGTTTCTAAGCATACACATTGTTTGACAACAACCAAAACAACAATTCATTTTCTTGTGTCTTGAGTTCTTCATTTTTGTCTCTTTTTTTTTTTTTCATTTGGGTGTTTCTGAGTACCAAGACCACATGCATAAATATTCAAAGATATCTTTTTATATTTCTGGCTTTACATTTAAATCTGTTTTCATCATGGAAAAAAATGCTCTTTTGTATTTAAAGAAGACTCAAAATCAGGGACAAGAACAAAGAAATTCTTAGTACTCTGATGAGCTCTGATGCCAAAGTTGTTGAAACACACGAACCACATGAACAGGTAACTCAGCAAAAGAAGTCTTCTGTATTCCAAAATAGTACAGGCCATGAATATAGATCAGCTTTAAGAAGAACAAGATCAAAAATCCTTGTAAAAAGACGCACAAACAAAATTATTGTACCTTACCTTGTGTATCTAAAATGCCAGAAATATGACCATTTGAGCAGTCTGTATGCTATTCTATACAGACTATAAGCTTTTTCATTAAGATAACAAATATTTCTAATGTCTGCCATTATGTGCCATTTTTAAAATTTTATTATTCTATGGAAAAGCAGAACTGCAATAAATAAATTAACCTTATTTTGGACAAAAGTTTGGTACACGCTAACATCCAGGAACTGAAATCACAGAGAAGGCAGCAAAGATTTTTGATCTATTGTCATGGATCTAAGGTTATTTCGTTACTCAGCCTAATGGCAACAAAGGTATCTTTATAATGTTATTTATAAAGATGCAGCTCGCTTTTCAGTTTTAAAGATAGAAGTATTAACTTCCAACAGTATTATAATTCATGATTATGGAGTTACTTATATTTCTGAAATAATGTCACTGTACTCCTTGAGAACTCTTGATTGCCTATTACCTGCAACACAAATTCCATCAGTGTATATGGCCTTTTATTTTTTGTTTGTATTTCTAAAAACCAATTTTCACAAAAAAATAATAAATACAGATAAATAGTAACATTTTCCTTCTTCTTGCTATTACCAACTGTTTTCAAATTGTGAGGACTAACTCTTGAATAACTTTCTTTATTTCTTTTAAACATGGAATACAAATTATTTTAAAAAAAGATATGAGTCCTCAAAACATTATACAATTCCAGTAATTTTTCTCCAAGGTGAAGGCATCTGTCAAAAATAATGTAGTTTATCCCAGTTTCCATAAAAAATTGACAGAATTCAAAATCCATCCTTGAGATTGTTCTGTTTTAAAATCAAAACTGAGACAAATATCTATGATCGATCAATGGAAAAATTCAGCAATCAAATATTTCTGTGTAAATATTCCAATGAAGAAAAGAGTCACTTACCTAAAACCCCCAGTCTATAATTGATAGTGACAACAATGACATTTCCATAACTTGCGAGAATGCTGCCATCAATCATATTTCCAGTACCCTCCATGTAAGATCCACCATGGATGTAGACCATAACGGGTTTCTTGCTGTTCTGATCATGAATGTCTGAAAAAATTCAAGTAAGGAAAACAAAATAAAGTAATAAAAACATAAGGAAAATGACATTAGCAATTTTAACAGTGCTAAAAATAGTCTTAATTTTTTCCTGTATTTTCAATGTCACCACCACTTCAACCAGCTAGCTTACACAGCTCAGGATCATCCTACAAGCCTAATATGTATAATTTCAAATTTCAAATATTGTTTCCTCTAAAATGGTCTCAGAACACTGGAAATGCATTCAGTATTACAAGAAATTGAATTTTAACAGAAATATCTTAAAGCCTAAAAAAGCAAATTATGAAAAAATCTTGGGTTTTTTAGAATACTCTGATTCAAATATATGTCAACTTAGAAATATCTGTGCATCTAATAATAAAATTACAGTAAATGTTCCATACTTTCCCATTTGTCATGGGACATAATTATTGAAATAATATTCCTTATAGTTCAGTAAGAGATAATTTCACAAAATCTAACTGTTCTGGTAGAAGAAAACATAGCAGACTGTTCCTTCTTTTAAACAGCCTAGGAGTTAACAAACAGAGATGATTTTTGTGAATTCATGGCCCAGATTTTTTTGTGTTCAAATCAAACTAGGTCTTTTTTGTTGCACTTTTCCTAATCATGGTAGCAGCTAAGCCTCAAAGAACAGCCTTGAGTTAATGGTATCGCTGATCTTTTGTGTATGCAGAAAATTCCTGACTACTTTTAAAAAGGTAAACAGCTGGGTCTTTATTTCTAAAAGAAAGTTAAATTAAATTGAAAAAAATAAAAAATTCTAAAAGAAAGTTAAATGAAATTGATATTCCATATTTCATAATGAGTTATAAAGATGTACTAATCAATGATTGGGGTATATTTAGGACCAGATTAATCTAAAAAGTTAGACTCCTGATGCCAGAGATGATTCAGCATACCTAAATCTAGAACTTCTGTTCTCTCAAAACAGGGGGAAGAGGGGCTAAGCTCCTTTATAAAGTAGAGGGCAATTCAGCAAGCTGCCATTAGATATACAAATCTTTTACAAATAACTCAGTGTATCTTCTTGGAATCAGCACTTCTTTCAAGTATATAGCACAACATACAAGGAAAACCAGAGTCTCTGATTATTCAACCAGATTTTGAAAAAAATCTTTTGAATAGGCATATATTGAAGAGCAGAGAAGGGAGGCAGACAAAGAAAAAGCTGGAAGAGCTAAATACCTGCAGGTGAGGGGTCTGGGTTTAAAAGCCTTCCAAACCTTTTCCCTCCCCTCAGGCATATTAGGAAATACTTTGAAACACAAAAAATTCATCAGCAATGAGGTACCAGATATTTAATGTTTTATATATGTGGAACTAATTAGAGCATACTTAAAGGTAAATTTTGACTGTCATATTCCTATGTCTCACTTTTGCTTTACTCGTGTATACACTACCTCAAATATCATCAATTTCCAGCTGAGTTCAGGAATGTCCAGGCTGCAATGTACACCTGTCCACATGTCAGAGTTTAAAGCTTATCATTGAATCTGCTTCCTTTACATGAAAGGATACATACTTACATGTTGTATTTTAAATGTTGTACTACAGCAGCAGAACAAAAGCTTGTGTGATAAGATCTTTTTAATTGTTGTGATTATAAGAGAAGTACAGCAATTAAACAGATCATTTAAAGCAATGAGGTGCATTCTAGTGGATCTATTGGTTTGTTTTTTTTACTATCAGCATTTTCAGCAAAGTACATAAAAGTGCTTCTTTTCTGAATGCACAGCTAAGCCCTCAAAAAAATTGAAAGCATCAGAAATTGAATAACAGAATTGTTTGTGTTGCTGAATTACCTTTTCCTTCTCTCCCCAAAGTCTCATGGCAAGATATTTTGTATTTAATCTTTTCTTATCACCTACTTCTACCTCAGGGTTGAATCTTTCACTGCTGAAGTCAATAGAAGGTTTCCCCTTCCCTTTCAATGGGAACATGATTATCTTCAACATAAAGGAAATTAGCTCGATGATTTATGTGCTTAGATTTAAAGTGGATACTCTTGTTAATAATGAAATCCTAACATTTCATAAATTTGAAAAAAGGCTGAATAATAATGTATTCATAATCTAATATTTATCTTTATTTTAAAAGTGATTTTGGTTTTGCTTGCTATATGCTATTTGCTTTAACTTCAGAATTTGGCACAGAAATGATAATACCATCATTTGAAAAAAGCATATGTTGCACAGAAATAGGATGGTATTTTATTATGGCATTTTATATATCTATAGACTGGCTACAATAGACCTGAACTTCAGGAAAAGAGGTGATAGTATCCTCACTGAAGTGTGTAAGATTTGAAGGAAACAGAGAGGACATATGTTTCAAAGTTATTTGAAATTATGTCAGATAGGAGAAAACAGGAAAAAAGACATGGAATAACAATTTGGATTGGCCAAGCATGAGAGGATTAATAAACATATTGCTTTGAAGCCAGACCAATAAACTACCCAGAGCTGTTACCTTCTCATTTAATTTGAAAATATTTTTTTTTAATTTGATAAATACATGGAATCAAATAAACTGAAAATGTAACTTTAACAAAAGAGAAGGGTGAGAATAGAGGAAGATTTCATGACTTCTTTCTATTTTGGTGCATCCTAAATAGATTTGTTGTGTCAAGGCAAGGAAAAAAAAAAACGTATTTCCATCTAAAACTTTTTTGGGGTATTTCACTGTGAACTTCTAGCATTTCCTTTCAGGAAATCCAATCCAGCTTTGAAAGAAGTCAATGAAAATGATTGTTACTGATTTCAGTGGGAATGTGGTCAGAGTCAGAATGAATGTGTCTCAGAGGCTAGCTGATTACAGGAAAAAACAATAAAGCAACATCAACAGCTTCCTTTATTTTTGTGTCCTGAAATAAACCACATCCTGTGAGAAAGAAAATAAATAAGTAAATAAAAATAGCAAAGACAAAGCACAATTCCACTGCATCAATGTACAGCATGTGCACTGGGGAAACAGTGGAAGTGAAAGGAAGGATATATATGTGAGTTTTTTCATGAATTTCAAACAAGTGAATTTACAAAATGTGTAGGAGGAAAAAGAGTACATGCATGTTTTTAAATTCCATTTTCTCAACCTAAGAAAGAATAGAGGGGAAAAAATATGTGGTTTCAAATAACATTTATGTTACTCACTTCACACATATTTAGGAATAAACTTTACACCTATGTCATGGAGGAGCTGCAGTCATCTATATGCTAATTTAGATTTTAAAAAGAAAAACAATCAAAGTAAATTCTAAAGAAGAAAATAAAGAAGCACACTGATGTGAGCTTCTGCAAATAAGGGACTAAAAATCATGTTGAAATAACAGCAATAACAATAACAATAATCATTATTATTATAACAAAAATTGAAAAGTTTATGTTCATGCATCAGGGTCAGGCTTTGAAAAAACAAAAAATACCTTCATCTTCACCACGATCATTACTGGTTATATCATCTGCGCTTTTCTTTGTGTTGGCTCCTGGGTTCATATTGAGGAGGAGAATAAAGGGAAAAAAGAGAATTCAAAACCAGCAGGTTCTCAAAAATAAAAAACCACTAGTACAAAAAAATGTAACAAAAATGTCAAAATCTGTTACATTTGAAATTGAAAAACAAAAAAGATGCAAACTGCACATAAACATAAAATGTCAAGAAGAACGAATTGAAAATATTTGAAAAAATGTATCATATTCTGTGACAATGCAGTACTTTAGTTAAAAGTGATTTCTGCAAAAAAACCAAATTAATGTGCTATTAAAAAAGAATAATATAAACCAAAAAAGTATGTTAAAAATCACCAAATTATGTTTATACATAAGAAATGCAATTTGTTTTATTTTATTCTGTAACCTTGAAGAAATAATGCCTTCAGTTACTTTCTTCAGTGATTTAACATTTTATTCATCCTCATTAGAATTTATTAAGAATCAGCCACAATCCGAATTTTTGATGGAACTAATGCAAATACAATTATCATTTGTGTTTTACACAACTTGACTAGACTAAGACAGACCATAAAGACCTCCTTAAAATTTAATCTTGCTTACAATATGAGCAAAAAGATAATTAAAACAAGACCGCAAAAAAAGTGGAACAGAATTGAGTCAATCTCAGACATGAAACTGGTCCAAAACCAGCCTTCATTCAAAATATGCCACATTTCATGCTCTTTAGAAAAACGTAGACATTAACTGAAAACATTTACTTACCATGATAAAGAGCACACATTTATTTATTAGAAGATTAGTAAAGAATCCATTTTAATTTGTGTTCAATATGTTTTCTTACTTTTGAGGAGTAAACATGCACACACGCACAGAGGCACACACGCATAAACACTTATACATGTCATAGGCCTGTGCTTATGGGAGCAATAGGAAATAAACGTGCTTTTCACCACCCCCATCCTTGGGCAATACCTCTGTTTTCTGATTAAAAATATCAAAAGACACGAGGCTATCCTTGCACCCATCATTCTATTATACTGTGCTTACTCCTGCAGCAAGTAGCGCTCTGTAATGTAAACAGTTACTTGATAAGGAGTGAAATATGAATAGGAAACCCAATTTATAATATAGCTACTAAAGAAATAAAACAGTCTAACCATTCCAACCATTATTTTCCTGAATTGTCTTTATTTTGAAGTGCCTCTTTAAGACATGCTGAAAAAGAACAGTATACTTTGTTTATGTATGAAGTCTAAATTTGTCACAGATACATCATATGTAACTAAATTGTGATTACCTCCTTTTATTCTCCTATTTAAATTCCAATCTTTAACTATATTTGTGAGCCTCAAAATCCAAGGGTTCAATTAAATCTTTGTCCCTGATTTTAAGACAGAATGTCTTTATTATTACTAAAGTACTTAAAGTTTTTAACATACATGGTTTGGGGATCAGTGTACTAGTTTATTTGTCTTCTGGATACAGATTTTCTACATGCATTTTCTGGAAACAGAGCCACTATGTATGCAGTGATGATGATCAGTCAAAATGTGCAAAGCAGTGACTGATACTCCATCTCCACATAAAGTCTCTACCTCCAATGCTGTTGTAAAAAAGGTATTGTTTATGCAGTACACCAGTGGATTCATTATGTATATCCAGTATATAATTGACTAGGTAAAATATCTCTGTCAATGAAATACAGATGTTCTCTAAACTCTAATTTCTTTCAGAGGTAAGAGATACAGGCTCATAATCTCAGTCACCATCCACGTTTTTTCCTTTTATGAAATATTGCTCCAAATCAGTTATAGCCAAATGAAGGTTGAATGCTTTCTCAGGTGATACCCAAATAAAGTTATTTTTGTATTTAAATAAACTAAGTACTCCACCCATAAATTGCCCTTAAACTATTTTTGATTCATGTAAAATATTTATGAGAAATAATTATTTATAGGCAATGAATACATATAGACACAAGTTTAAACACACATAACATATTTCAGTACTAGTTCCTCCAGGAAGGTAGTCTTTTAATTGGTTGATAAAAAATATGATCATCATATGGCAAATATAAAGTCAACTACCACATATTTATTAATGCTATAAATTAAAATATATCAAAATCAGTGTGAGCCCATATATACACTACCTGTAGGCAAAAACTGTGTGTGCAATTATTAGGACTGTAATCCCCATTTCAAGTATTTTTGAGTGAAAGAAGTAGTTGTGTCCAAAAACACTTTAGTTTGGGTACTATCTCCCCCCAAAATCTTCAATACACATATCAATAACATATTGCAAGGATTTTCTCTTCAATGTCTCCCAATGTGACTGTGGTTCAGTGTACTTCTGAGAAAACAACACAAGTGTAATAAGAATTTAGAAAATGTGCTCACACCATGCTACTAGATGTGATGATACACAAATATCACCTAACAAGGTATGTGACGAAAGGTCATCTGTAATATTTCAAACATCCCTTATTTCTTTTTCATGTTCCTTAAAGATTTAAAATAACATGTTGTAATCTATTTTCAGAAGAAATTACTATAACTTAGTATGTATTTAATTACAATGTGAGTGGGAATGGTCTTTCTCCTACATGTTGTGAAAAAATCATTTGTCTATTGGCAATTGGAATACACTTCGGTACATAAGTTCTTGGGTTTGAGAGGATTTTATATTCATTTTGAGATCTGATAAAATGGATTACATCAATGAGTTCTCAAACCAGGTTTCTTTGTTCCTATCACATTGGATTTTTTTTCATACTAGGGGTACCAGCCACAAAATAATGTAGTCATTGAGGCTGAAAAAGATTACCAAGTCCAACTGTGCCCCTAAGTGCCACATCTACGTCTTTTAAATACCTCCAATGATGGTGACTCAATATCTTCCCTGGACAGACTAATGCCTGACCATCCCTTTCATGAAGATGTTTTTCCTAATATCCAATTTAAACCCTTGCTGGTGGAACTTGAGGCCATTTCCTCTCACTCTATCCCTTCTTACTTGGAAAAAGAGACAAATCCCCACTTAGCTACAAACTCCTTTCAGGTAGTTGTAGAGTGTGATAAAATGTCCCCTGGGCTTCATAGTCTTCAAGTTAAACAACCCCAGCTCCCTCAGTTGCCCCTCATCAGACTTGTGGCCAGACCTGTGTCACCATCTCTGCCATCCTTCAATAACAGAGCACTCCAGTGCCTCAATATTCTCCTTGCAGTGAGGGGCCCAGAAGTGAACACAGGATTTGAGGTGCAGCCTCACCAGTGCCGAGTGCAGGGGGACCATCACTGCCCTGGTCCTGCTGGCCACACTGTTGCTGATACTAGCCATGTGGGTAATACTGTTAGTGTGAAACTGTCTGAGGAGAACAGACATTATTGTTGGAATTATTTCAGTAGCTCCAAAATAACTTAAAACACTCAGGAGCAGTGCTTAGGAAAATTATACGAATCTTTCAAAAATATAAGCTGCCAGAAACCTACTATTTCATGCAGAGAGCAAGAATTTTAATTTTCCAACCATGCATTTTTGTATTAAAAGTGTCAATTCATTTGTCCTTAAACTTCTAAAAAATATGGTAATCCCTGTCATGAAACAAGAAAGTTCGCTATGCCTCTAAAGTTAGTTTAAGGTTGTATTAATCTAGGAGATTGAACGGAATTATGACTCAGAAGCTGCCATTATTCAGAAGAATTCCCTGCCTGTAACTGCTGATTGTCCCACAGATAAACACTTCCCTCTGCTTTTAAGGCTTCTTTTGTGAGTGTTCAGGGTTGGGACAATTTTTTACCCATATCTCATATTCTCCTTATCCCAAATCATAGGAGCATCAATTTTAACCTTCAGTTCCCATACACCAAGTAAACATTATCACTGTATTATAGGATTTTGCCCTTCTGCAGTCTAAGAATTGTTTACTCAGTCATCCCACGTGAAATATGGATGGTAAATTTCAACAGCAACTCAGGATCCAGCAGTAGAGAAGGGAGCAGGGCATATAGCAGGGCTGATCTAGGTGCATGAAAGACTCAATTCCCCGAGTCTCTCTATTGACCAATCTAGTGTTTGATTTGAGTTCTTGGTTTGAAAGGTTTGTGTTTCACTTTTCATGATACTGAAAAGCAACAAATAAAAGTATTTCAAAATGTAAATAAGATGGGATTTTTTTTTTTTTTCCATAGGCTAGGAAAGGCTAGAAACCATTTAATTACATATCTTAAATATGCTGTAGATAGCATAGCTCTATTGAAGAATACCTTTGTATAAAGGTTCATGTTTTAGAAAAAAATTGTTAATAACAGCTACTAGAAAATTATGTGACTTCATAATGCATGTATTAAAGTCCAGGTGACCTCTTTTCATTTGTCCCACAATTCCATTCATTGCTGAGTGAAAAGAGCATGGTGTAATGTATTACTGAACTTTTTCAAAAGTCTTTTGTGAAGGATTTTTGTCTGCCAGAACTGCTTCTTTTTCATGTGTATATATATATATATATAATATATATATATACGTATATTCATATGGATGGTACAGATACAGACTAACACAAGCGTATATAAACCATTTTGAAAACAGCACCAGACAATATGGTCATAACAAAGAAGTGTTTCATGTAAGTTACGTTTTTCCCTCTCTAAGGAGCCCTGTAAGCAATGCAGTTGTAAACATTAATTCAGCAAACATCTCTAAAAGGTTTTAATTTTGCAACACTGATCAATGTGTTAATAAACTATTAAAAAGTAGTTGATTTCATTTATCTATGGATGTACAGTCACCTTGTATTCTTTGATTTGTTCTCCGTGCCATGCATAAATCTATCACAAATGAAGAAGTCACCCTGCTGTAAGCATGTCCTCTGGCTCACATTTCCTTTGCATAATGAATAAAAATCTCATTCGGAAACAGATTTTCTACTTTTGTAAGTTGTCCCAGTTGTATTTGCAATTTTTGCTACATCTTCCTCCATTCAGATAATATGAATCACATATATGTAATATAGGCAGGTCCCATGCATGCAGTTTCCCAGGCTTGCATATTAGGTATTCACTCTGAAGCCTCTAATGGCAGCAAAAAATCATCCACAACTGCTTAAGCTGATGCCATTTCTTTGCATTTTATATGCAATTGCTCCATCTGTCACATAGTATACCTTTTGACCCCATTTAATTTTGGAAAAAGGCTCAGTTTTAAGAAATCACACAGCACATTATTAGTTGTATGACCTCCCAGTTTCACATAGCACATGCTTAACCTTCTGGAAATTTCCATCTCAAACCAGATTAATACAGGATTTAACAGTCATTCTCTCAGTGATATGACTTATTTATACAGCCATTTTAACAGAACTCTAAAGGTCTTGTTTCCCAACCCCAGGAAAACTATTATAATTTTACAATCAGATCAAGTCAGCAGTTCATTACAGTCTCAAGAGAGCATTAGGAAAGCAAAATTTCCTTTCTACATTTCTCCTAAGACTGGTCGGATAACTTCACTTTGAGTCTCCCTTCGTGTGCAAGAGTTGATTCATGTCCAAAAAAGGGGTCCATCAGTGGGGCAGTTTGCCTGTCACAACACTGTACCTTGCTCATGTCTATGGCCAAGGCTCTCCAGCTACCTTCATAATTGTAACAAGAAGTTCTAAATTGGCAGCTGAAGAAAGATCAAATGAGGCATTTGAACTTCAAATAGAGTGGAGGAAGATGACTGTTGAGAATTTCAGCTTGTTAAATTTACTTAGAAGTTGACTGTGGATCTCTTATGTTAGGAAAGATCACAAAGGTAGGCAATATATCTATATACCTGCTGTTCGGAAGTATTTTAATTTAGTCAAAGAAAGAAAAATATATTCATATTGACTAGATTTAAATAAATATTATTTCTTAACTCTTTACTGAATAATGGCAATATGTGTATGCAACTGTGTGTGGGTATATACATATATGCAAATATGTACACATAAATGCACATGAAAAAGCTCTGTACAGCTTCCAGATAGAAACCAGTTTTATTTTCTGGCACTCCCTTCCCATAGTCATGTTAAAATTGAATTATAATACATCAACAATGTGCATAACTCTAGCAAACAGCCATACTTAATGATTTCAATGCAGTCCTTATCCATAAATTAGATGCCTTCTGTCTCTTTCCTTAATAATATGAAGACTTAGATTCCTACTGTTCTAGGTAGTTTTCAGTGTGAAACGCAATGAAAGCTCAGAAATTTGCTTAAGTTTGCCTGAATGAAATGTGTTTAGTTTTGTTTTAATTCCTGTATTATCACTGAATAGCAGAAGATGCATAATTAAAGTAGCCATTATTCTAATGCCATTAATAACAACAAAACAAAACCATTTGGGTTGCAAGTGCTAGCTCTGTAAAGCAGCAACATTTAACTAAGGGACATGGAACATAATTGAATTCATGTTCTTGATTACTCCAGCTGCAACACACAAAATTGCCGGGATTCCAGAGAAAACACATAGGTGTTGTTGTATATCCAGGAAATGTTTCTTTTTAAGAAAAGAGAATTAAAGGACAATTTTGTGTAATATTTATAAGTGGATGGACCGTAAGGAAGATCAGCTGAAATCCCTATAGTTTTGTGTTCCATGCATTAGCGAGGATTAATTTAAAAAGAAAATGCTGTTTCACAAGCTTTTTCAAATAGTTTCAGAGAACCAATACAAAAATCTATCGAAAAACAAAAATTTTGAAGTTGAAAAATGGGTTGCATAAAAAGTATGGAATTGTTACATTACCTTAACTCTGCACTCTATGTTGCCTATAACTTTCAATTACATGATTGTATAAACCTTTTTTTTTTATAAAAAAAATTGATTGCATCTTTCTGGGCATTAACTGTTCCATGTACAATGAAAGACAGATGATATTTTACAAACGGTAGTACACTGAAAACTGTTCTTACTAGAATAAAGAAACAAATGGCCACTAGTCCATGATCTAAATTATATGCTTCCCACAAGATGTTTTCCTGGACAACAACAAGTGCATTAAATCAGTCCATCACTCAGTTTCCTATGCTTTAAATGAGATTTTTCAAGAAGTTAATACAGGGCAATGGACTATATGAATTGTCACACAGAGTGACTACAGGGTCATATATAGTACTACAAAAGACTACAAGCTCTTCTCAGAAGTAGGGATGCTGTGAATATAATTATTCACTATGATTTAATAAGAGTTATTAGATCTGTGATTCATATGGGAGTTCCTTTCCTTATAAGTTTATTCCACATCAGTGTGCTGATATAGATTCAACTCAATGATGAAATTATAATATCTGACAGATTCTGTGGTAGGGAAAACCTTTAGACCATCTCTATATATAATATGGGATTTTGATCACTAGTTTGGACCAAAATAGCAGCAACAGTTATTACTCAGGAGAGATGTTGTTACATGAAGTTTTGGCTGGTCTACATGCTGATTATACTATTCTCTGTACAGCAGCTAACTGATATTAGATCTCATTCCATGTAAGATATAAAAAAAAACCCCCTTTAGTTATGTAACTGGGAAAAACATGTTTCTTTCCTTTTTGTCAAAGTTTTCACTATACTTCAAAGTTTTCCTATATATTTCATTTTTGGAAAGTGAGCCATGTATTTTAAGAAGACTGTTAAAAATAGGTCTATGACAAAGATAAACACTGACACTTATACTGTACACATGTTACGGTTACTGAAAGAAACATACCTAAAAGTTATTTCTTTTTCTGAAAATATTTGCATTTACTTAGATTGTATTTATTCATCCCGGAAAAGAATTTATAAAAAGGTTACATTTTATATTTCATCCTGTGTTAATCCATTTTGGCACACTTTTTACCCCCTGAAATTTCCTTAAATAAAAATTACCAGGAATAATAATTTTTAAAACTATTGAATTAATATTTAACATATTGTTTTTATTTATTTGTAAAATTATTATTCTTTTAGACGAGTCATAACTAAAAAAGAAATGAGGTAATAATTCAATTCACTAATAATTTTTATAAGGGCTTTTTCATGCAAGTTACACCATAACTAGAATTTACAGTCTTCTAAATGTAATACATTTCTTTGACAAAACAGTCCATAATGGCTCAAAAGAAAGAGGGCATTGTGAAGCCTATCCTTTCAGTGACCTCCAACAGATGAGTGTTTCTTGCACTTCCAGTGTAACTGAATCTGCTTTAGTTGATGGAGAACTGGACCAAGCCTGCAGTGCTTACTGATACAATAATGAAAGACTAAATAAAACTATAAAACTATCATATAGTTAAATTAATTCAGGAAAGAAGCACATATTTTTCTGTGCAGACATCAGCTAAAACACTGTCAGTGTGAAAGCATAGCAGTGACCTCAAATAGCTGACATTTTTCTGCTGAAGTGGTGCACTTGGTAAAGTGTGAATGTAGTAAAGCTGTGTCCTGGTTTCATCTGGGATAGAATTAATTTTCTTCATAGTAACTGTTACAGCACAGTATTTTGAATTTAGTATGAGAAAAATGTTGATAACACACTGATGTTTTAGTTGTTACTGAGTAATGCTTACCATAAGTCAAGGGCTTCTCAGCCTCCCATGCTCTGCCAGTGAGCAGGTGCACAAGAAGCCAGAGGAGCATGGCCATATACTTGTAGGATATATAAATCCCACTGCAGTTTGTTCAGAGTACATCAATACTGCGCTGTCAGGTCAGCGACTAGTCACTGTCAAGTCAGTGAGTGTAAGACACGGGCTGAGTGCAATTAGCTGCTGAGTGGCAAAAGTTTGTTGGCATGATGAGTATACTACAATTAAGTTGCCAATAATGTCTAAATTAGAAGACATAATTCAACATTTATTAATAATTAAAATTCCAAAGCCTAGATGCAACTACATTCTAGTTAATCTAGACAAGTAGAATTTGCAGAAAGAATTCAGTAATGCTGACTTATTACTACCTATAACTAAAGGGTGACTACTTTCAAATAAGCTTAAGAGAAGTAAGTACCTATGTGCCATTTAAAACAAATGTGAATGAACCCTCTCTGCAGACAACTGAACAACACAAGCACATGCTCTGCATTCAACAACTGCTGATAAAGTTGTTTGTGCAAATTCTCCCTTTGGACATTTGTAGGCACCACTGGAAGCTGTGAACTGAATAAACAACTCTTAAGAATACATCTAGTTATTTGATGCAGCTATTTAAATCTTCATTTTGAAGACTAGTTTAATTCATGGTTGCCTTTGGAGAATTCAGGAAATAATTGTGTTTGTTATGTCGGTGGATCCTGTGAAACTATAATTTTATTCCATTGTGATAGATAATAGTTTGGCACCATATTTTGATGTTTACTGGATCTTTGACACCGTAGTTTTTATTTGGAAATCTTGGAAGTGTTAGTTACATAGGAGGTCCATATGAGACAGCCAAGGGAGATAAAAACTTTAGTGGGTTTTGGGGTTTTGTTGGTTGGTCAGTTTTGTTTGATTTTAGCATATAGCCATGTTTTCAGGTTTTTTTCTCTACTATGTTTTAATGATATCTTCATCCACACACAACAATGTATTAAATCTTACAGGAATTAATTATACCAAACCAACTAAACAATTAGACTATCAAACAACTAAGTTGCTAATAAAAGTTGTATAAACTTAAAAGATGGAATAGAATACACTACAGCTATTTCTGGGAAAATCAGATCTAAGTTGTATATGATGAAGAGCTTTATAGTGTGAAATATGAAAATTTAATTATTCTAATACTTCACAAAATAGTACAGGCACATAAAAGATTTTCCCTAGAACTGAATAACAGATGCATAGGAAATAAGATAGAACCTTGAATACAAAATTCATGTAAACATTTTCTTCATTATTACTCAGTGATGAAAATGTGTATGACTTTTTCCAAACAGAAATTAGTGTCCTTAGCCAAAATAACTAGCAATAGCTTTTTGTCATCAACTTGCTAAGATTTTTTTTTCACAGAAAAATATTACGGAAGAGGGATGAGGAGAGGGAAAGCACAGACAAAACCTGCAGCATTCTGTATGATTTACAGTTTAACAGCTTCCAAGCATTAGTTTTGAGAACATTATGAAGCTGTGCTATTTTATCTACAATATTAAAGCAGAACAAAGATCTTTTTGATTTAGACATTCTATATAATTATTAATTACAGTAAGCTGGCCTCAAAACTGCTGGTCAGAATCGTGATTTAAACTCAAAATTCAGCAACACAGCACTGAGCTCACTAGCATCTGATCCATCTAAACTCCATTACTTGAAAATACCAGTTGGTTTTGAATAATTTGTGGATTATATATCTGTGCTGGTGAAAAAATCTTTTCTCTATTGAAAAAACTCGCTGAGAACTCATATCTCATTTTGGCTTTCCATTTTGCAATGTTATAAGCATAATTCACATTTTTTATTTTCAGTGTTGGGGTTCATGCTTTACTCAAAATTTAGAAAGGAATAGAAGTGGTTTGTCATTAATAATTGACAGAAGTAGGAAATTAAAAGCAACTAATAAAAAGCCGTTTTTGATGTAAATACTACATGGCATGTGCCATTTGTTACAATACAATATTAGAGAATGATATAATATCAATATTGTATAATATGATCTACTATTCCATCTGAAGAAAGGCAAGTTAAATTTTGCATTTAATAGGAATTATATATGAACTACATTGAATTAGATGTGAAATGATACAGCTTATGTATGCAACTACTTCTGAGAAATTGAATTTCAGTCATCTTTGACTAAATATAAGTAGTTCTTGAGAAAAAGAACAGGTCAAGTTTTTCTTCTTTTGCTTTATTTAAGCAGTATTATTGTATGTGTGCTGGTGTTAATTGTTGCCATATATACCTTCAAGTCCTACAGGAAAAAAAATTAGTTCTGCATTTGTATTCAGCTGTAGATGAGAACTGAATGTTTCCTTTTCTCAATCAGTGCAATTTACAATTTAAAACACCTACCATCTATTTGAAGAAATTAACTATAATTGACAGTTTTGCTCAGGAAAATAAGCCACAGTGCTTCAGTCTGTTGAAGGTCACTGACAAAGTGATTTAGCAAGAGTGTCTGAAGGTAAAATTGGCACAACATCAGTCTAAATTATACCTGCCTGTATGCTGTTGTTACTCTGTCAGTCATACCAGGACTCAAATACACTTACATGAACAAACCAGAAATACTGGCACCACAGACAACTTTCCTACCACTAACAGCAACAAGAAGAAGGTATCAGATGTAAAAACACAGCAAAAAAGATTGCTGTGATCAAATCTGTCAGGGTTTCCTCCTAGCACCAACCTAAACTGCCTGAGCTCAAAGCTTCCTGACAAAAACCACGTGGTGTTATCAGATGTACTTACTCTCTGACTTTAAACTCTCCCCTCCCTTCTAAAGAACACTCAGTTTCTGCCAACTGTTTTTCTCCTGAGGCATAATTTGAAAGGAACAAAAGCACCAGGTGAAAGGTGATTTTTGTAGTAGTTGTTCCTCAGCTGGACAGCTGCCAAAAGGCAAATTCCATTAGTTCCACTGTATGTGTATGTGTTTGTTCATGTGTTTCTGAGTGACATTTGCCAAGTTCTCACACTCTTTTTAGGCTTTCATGCCTGGATCCTTTAGCAACAGAGGAAAAAGCTGAGAATGTCCTTTGCATTGTGTTTTGCTTTTCAGGCACCACTGTGGTTAATTTCATACTTCTTACCAGTAAATCCTGATAAAATTTGCCATACAAAGTGGAGAAAGGAAAAGAAAATCATCAGTACATTATGCCTGACTAATCCAGTGGCCTTCCATGATTATTATGGGATAAGGGAAAAGCTATGGATACCATCTATCTCTGCTTCTGGAAGGTCTTTGGTATGGTTCCCTACAACAATCTTGCTAATAAATTAGGGAGATAAAAATTTGATGGAAGGGCTATTTAGATGAATTAGGAATTGACTCCATGGCTGCTAACAAAAATAGTCAACAGCTCAATGTCCAAGTGGAAACCAGTAAGCAGTGGTGTCCCTCAAGGGCCTGTATTAGGACCAATACTATTTAATATCTCTATCAACGACACAGTGGGATTGAGTGCACCATCAGCAAGTTTGCAGACAGCACTGAGCTGTGTGGTACAGTTGACACACAGAAGAGAAGGGATGCCAGTCAGAGGGACCTTGGCAAGCTTGAACAATCAGCCAGTGTGAACCTCATGAAATTCAACAAGGCCAAGTGCAAGGTACTGCACCTGGGTCTGAACATTCCTGTATCAGTAGAGACTGGCGATAAATGGATTGAAAGAAGCCCCGCAGAGAAGGATTTGGGAATACTGGTGGATGAAAAAATTGGACATGAGATGTCATTGTGGGCTTGCAGCCCAGAAAGCCAATCAAAATCTTGGCTGCATAAAACCAAGCATGTCCACCATTACTGAGGGCTGTGGTTTTATTTTATGTGATTTCTAAAATCTATGGCACATTATGTTTGGAACAAGTTTAATAATTCCTGCAACAAACCTATGATGGGGCATTCTGCAAAATCTGCATATACAGTTCAGTGCAAAAAACTTCTATATTTTAGCATTTCAAAATAAACCTCTGCTGTCATCCATATTTTAACTCTGATGATATAATTTTCCTCATGATCAAAGTGCACTGCCCTTCTCTGTCCCATATTGACTTTTTCCACATTTCACTTTAGTATCTCATTTCACAGGTCTCTAAATAAATTTCCCTTGGAAGTTTATTACAGATTTTTGTAAAAAGCAGCAATTCCAGTAACAACCTTTAATTTGTGATTCAGACTCTTGCCTTTGAAAATAGGTTTCAAATCCATTAATATCAGCAGTATGGTACCAACAAGATCATTAAAGTAATTGATAATGTTCCCTCTCTCAAGAGTAGCTCTCAGATTTTCGCACCAAGAAACTGACATCATCTGACAAGTTATTTTCTTCCAACTCTTCCTCCTTTCCTTTGCATGTTTTTGCATCCTCTGACACCATTCTTTTTCTTCACAGCAGTTAAGCTTTCTAAAGTGATGTTCTTATCTCTTCCTTATGTGACTTTGATTCTTCTTTTCCTTCATTTTTTTTATGTTATGATGTTTTAATTTATCCATTAACTTTATCCTAGGATCATGCTTAAATACCCACAATATATACTTTACTACCTCTGCTGGTTTTGGTTGGGGTAGCTCACATGGGTTATGTTTTGGATTTGTGCTGGAAACAGTGTTGGTAAAGCAGGGATGTTTGAGCTATTGCTGAGCAGAGCTTGCACAGAGTCAAGATCTTTTCTGCCTCTCACCCCACCCTACTCCACCAGTGTGGGGGCCGGGGATCCACAAGGAGCTGGGAGGGAACAGATGTCCCCCACTGACCCAAGGGATATCCCACAACATTTGGCTTCATGCTCAGCATATAAAGCAGGGCATGAAGGAGGAAGGCAGGGGGGATGTTCAGTGGTCACATTTGTCTTCCAAAGCCACTGTTACACGTGATAGATCCCAGCTTTCCTGGAGATGGCTGAACAACTGCCTGCACATGGGAAGCAGTGAATGAATCCCTTGTTTTGCTTTGCCTCTGCACACAGCTTTTGCTTTATCTGTTAAACTCTCTTTATCTCAACCTATGAATTTTCTCACTTTTGCTTTTGCTTTATCTGTTAAACTGTCTTTATCTCAACCTGTGAATTTTCTCCCTTTTACCCTTTTGATCTAATCCTCCATCCACTGGGGGAAGAATGAGTGAGCATGTGAGTGAGCCAGCTCGGGTTAAACTATGACAACACCCTAGAGTATCAAAATTATTCCAATCTCATGGTCTCTTCAGTAATTCTCCATCTTTCAGCATTCAGTAATAACTGAATGGTATTTCAGTTATTCTGACTTAATTCTTGTAAATATCACCTTGTTCTACTCTCTTTTTCTTCTCTAGGTGTTAAGCTTTACAAGAAGTAACAAGATAATATGCATTTCTCTTAGACTATTCAGGAATTAAACGTATAAAAGAGAGTTAAGCTATATTTTGATAAACTGAACTGTCAGAAGAATAATTACTATCACCTAAATCCTTAGAAGCGTTAATTATAAACCAGTATGTTATTCTCAAAAAAGGGTTGAGAATAAAATTATTGATCTGTCAGTGAAATGCTTCAGTGTCTAATTGAAATAAGTTACTATGAGAGATTAGTAGGAACATATAATATACATATTAAAGGAAAAAAGTTACAGTAGCCTAAGGAAAACAGTAGTTAGAAGCATTATGGAGCACTTATACACACAGACAGAAAACAACCCATAGCTCTCTTGAAAGAACAAGCATCACTCTTTGATCTGCTAGAAATCTTGATAAAAAATTTTCTAGATAAAATGTACTTGAGTTTTCAAAAAAAGCCTTTGATAAACCTTTTTCCATGAGATATTGAGAAGATAATTATTCACAGAGAAAATGATGAAGTAACGTCATGGATTAAAACTACACAGGATATGTAACCAGAGGTCAATTTTCAATCTAGAAAAAGATTAAAGGTCTAGTGAAATATTCTGTAAATTAATCTGATGTTGTTTAATATTTTTTTAATGATCTGGAGAAGGGGATGAATTATGATATTGTACAATTTGCCAGTCACAGAAACTACATGAACCAAGGCTAGAAAGAATATGAATACCTTCAAAGACAATTTATAAAGCTAGGGAAATGAGAGAGCTTTGTTTTTTAACACTTAAGGAGCAATGTTTTTTAACTGAAGTCACAAAAACCTCTACATGCCTGTGAAATATGAACTATTCACTCTGCAGTCCGTGGAGATAAACAATGCCTACCCCAGTTTGAGACAAATTTTAAACAAGCTGTACTTCTTTCTCTTTTTTTCTTTCTAAATAAAAGTAAACAGCATAGAGCTGGAGGTATCTCTAAATTAGTAGTTTAAAAACTAATAGTCATGCACAGCGGAAGCAATAACTGGATCCAGACACATAATTGTTAGATTCCAAATTATCTACAACTTCCAAAGAAAAAGCCTTCAGCATTACTCTAGTCATAGCAATGAGAACCTTAAAAAATTGCCAAATGAAACACTCAGAATATCAGAGCATAGCATGAAATTATTCTGAAGATGCAGTAATATAGTACATTAACGTATAATAACCAGGTATGGCAGGTTTTATCAGGAGTGATACATTCACATCCAGTTTCATTTTTACACAGCATTTAGCAGAAAGTCTTCCATCAGTACTCTACATTTCTGGAAGACAAAAATAACTTTTTAGGTAACAGATTCAGTTAGAACCTTCAATTACATCCAGAGAACAGAAAAAATAACAAGAATTGTAACATTATTGAATTGTTCCTTTACAGAGCTCATGTAGGAAGTAAGCCAACTTTTCTGTGAAAACATGGTGTTGAATTCCTCTGAAGAATTGAATATATCTAAAAGCTATTAATCTTTAACAATTCAAAACCAATAAAGGCTTTTAAAAAGTTACAATGACATAATGCAATAAAATACCAAATATTTATTAGCATTTTGTATTATTATTAGCATGTAACCATGTTACACCATATAGTTGGCACCAATAACTCAAAAAAAGGCAAAGCACACAGTTATGTCTAGCTTAACTGAGGTAAGTGGGACTGATTTATGTTCAAAATAAAAGTTATGGGGCAGAGATCGTGAACTGTGTGTTTCATGGCATAGATCAATCACCAAACTCCCTGTGAAAAAATCACAGGGAAGTTTAGTTCACACAGAAGTCTCTTGCACCATCAGGATTCCTTACTGCAAGAGAGAACTGACAGTTTGAAAGAAAGGAACAGGATAAAAATATTTTCTGTGTTCCTAAAATACTTTCAATCTCAGTTTTTAATGGTGTCATGGAGAAAACTGACTTTTATAACAACATAATTATTTAAGATGTGGCAGCAGTGAAATCAAAAGCACATGCTAAATTGATATTAGGATCAAAGAAGGACTAGTTACTGTCCCTAGTCCTTACATGGGATCATAGAATCATAAAATTAAGTTTCCAAACGGGTCTTTTTTTTTGTTCTTTTTGATTTTATTCAACCTTTAAAGTTTACTATACTATTTGATCATTCTCTGTTCCATCTTTAAGATCATAAAAGGAATATTATTTTATTAGGGGATAAAATGTGGGCCTCTGTTCACCTTTAGAAAATTACCTGTGCTTGATATTTTTCTTAAAATAGACTTTCTCGAAACATCAAAGCCAATCACACAATTGCTTGTACACAAGTACACAAAAGAAATACATCTCAGTTTCTAAGGTTAATTACATTTTGCAGTGTATGTGCCTGCTAACTTAGCTTCAGAATGGACACAGTAACAAAAGGAATATGCAAAAGTCTGTCCTGAATGCAGCAATGGTAATAGGAAGCCATTGCCACAACACAAATCAACCTAACATCCACACAGAAGACAGGCTGAACTGCTTCAGAGCTGCAGTGATGTTGCAAAAAATGCACCAAGTTGTAATAGAAACAAAATTATAAAAAAGCTGTGAGGTTGGCACGGCTTCCCACATGCAGCTGGCAATACAAATCAAAGGTATTTCAAACTCATGGTTTGGCTACACAATTTTAAAATTGGAATAAATAATTTGTGTCCTTCAGACCTGTGAAGCATTTTTAAACACAGCGTGACTAATTTTCTTTTAAATTTTCATCAGAAATCTATGAAAACTGACAGAGAGTAATTGTACCTATATACGCACATAGAATTAAAATAACATCTCTTTTAAGAATTGAAGCTGCATTGCCCATAGTTAGAAGGGAAAATATTATTATAACTAAGGATAAGATTAAAAGTAAGAGTAGGAGTAAGAATAAGAATAAGACATGAGCATTCACAGACTCACAAGAGGGATAGGTTATTAACTACCAGACCATGAATGACAGTACATTCCTGGGAAGGGGCAGAGGGAGAGAAGAGAATGCTGATGTTTCTTTAAATCTCCAATGTATCACGACGCTTACATCATGCTGCGTTGGGTTACATCATGTTACGACTAGTGATGTAACCCGTCGCAATGCAATGCACACATCGCATTCAGTCAGCACTTTTTCAGCTTGTCCACATGATCACCGTGGCCAAGAGAGGGTTGCTTGTGTTAATTAAAATTATTTTATTTCTGTGGTATTTATGGCCGGTCATGAATAGAAACTTTCTTGGCTTAAGAAAATGCAGGAAGGAAAACAGAACTAAAAAGCATCCTAAATATATAAGACAAATGTGTAGAACATGCAGAAAGGCTTGGTCTGATGATGATATGAAAAGCCACCCACATGAATATATTATAGAGTAAACTCAGGAGCAACTAAATCAGGGGAGAAAAACCAGATGGATCACTCTCACTATAAGCATGTTTCCTCTTTAAGGAGAAAATATTTTTATGTGTTCAGTCAGGGGAGTTCTTGGGGGGATGTTCTTTTGCAGGGGGAAAAGTGGGCTTTTTTTAATGGAATGTATTAAGTAGAACTTTAAGGCAGGATTTAAGGGTAAGCTTTTCCTACGTGACATGGATATTGTGCTCTTGTGCTCCCAAACCAGGCTTCAGCTTAGGTGAAGCAACAATTTCCATGCAGAACCAGGCTGCTGAAGGTATTGGAACAGTGTCATTGCCAATGTCTCCAATGCACATGCTGCAATCTGTAGCAGCTAAACTGTGGTTGATAGTGGAGCTGGTGCCCAGCTGTATGTCCCAACAGCTGGGACAGCAGCAGCAACTGTGATTAGAGACAAATATTGCACATCAACTGTAATAATTTGCCTAATTACTTAAGACTAAATAGATTAGACTTTGCTCAGAAAGCTAAGTCTAACCTTTGTCTCACCTTATTCCTCAATCTAGACAATGCTAGTCCCTAATGCTCGAGCAGAAGCATCAGAATATGGGTATGGGCAATTTTTACAAGTATCATCAATTTGAAAATATGACAGATATTTAAAAGCATGGTTGAAGCTTTTCCTTGTTATAGGCCACAGTAAGTTTGTTATTTCCCACTGTTTTTTTCACACTATCCCCTGGGAAGCACTCTTTTTTCTGAAGGCTAAAACATAGGAAAGATGAACAGCATACTCAGAAAACCACTGGTTTTTTTATTAATCCCATACTCCTCAATATTTATGTTTAGATGGAGAAATAGCCATGTGTGTACAATGTAAAAAAAAAAAATGGCTAGGAGAATATGTCATATGCTAGTACAGTCTTGCTTTTTCTCCCATCAGATTTGAGCATAAATTATGTCAAATTATGTCTACTGAAAACACTGCATTTTGACAGTTGTTTTTATGTCCAGTTTCTTCCATTCTGACTACCTTTGCAATAGGTATACACGGAGAATGCAGAGTCCTGTTGATTTTCTACTTTGCTCTTCACTTTGCACACACAACTTGTTTAAACACGCATGTACACAAAAACTGATAATATCACTTTCTGTAGAAGAACTGAATGAAAATGGAATAATTTTTTTAAGTTGGTCTTCAATTTAGATGTGAAGATGTATTCTCTTCCACTGGCAGTTATAGTCAAGAAAGCATTTACCATTCCTTGACTAAATCCCACCCCTTCTGTCATCTGCTTGTAACTGTCTTCTTGCTAGAAGCTAATTCAACTGCACATGTGATTTCTTCAGAGATCGTCTCAGACAGAAATGTGTCAAGTTAACAAAGAACGACTGTTTAAACTGATTAAGCTAAAACACTCTGACTGAAATAGGTTAGGAGACAATCATTTGACTAGCTTCACAAGCAGAGGCAGAAATTGCTGTATTGGAAGGTGGCAGGCAGTGACTTTCTTTGCTGGCACAGCTGCAGTATGAAGAGGATGCATCCACTTCTCTGAAATACTTAAGCAGGTGAGAAGTGACTGGCACAGAAGGAAGGATTAAGAATTTACTGGAGAAAGATAAACAATAATTCAATCTCTGAGAGTGAAGTTAGAACACAGAGCAGTATTATGCCATCAGCAAACAGGAGACACAAAGCAGCAGATGCCAATGAAGACACTCAATATAACTGTTCCTCAAAAATATGTGACTCCAAATGGCAAAAGAAGAATTTAATCTCATTTTATCTTCATATTCTTCCTAGTCCTTTACCTTTACAAGACAAATCAAGTCCCGCTATAGTAAAATAATACTAATGAATTGCTTGGAATCAGTTCACAACACAGTCAAAGTGACTAACTATGACTGACGAAGAAAGAGAAAGACATTTCTGGAATGGAATCTTGATCCTGGTACTTCAGAGAAGTCTATATATGTATCAGACATATGGCCTCTCTGACATCAGGTCAAACTGAAGGCAGTTTTACTGCAAGTGGAATAAGAGTAAAGTGTTACAATCTTAAATGACCCATTCTAAAGGAAAACAAAACCAAAACCAATGTAAATACAATGGTGCAGGCAGACTGATTGTATTAATATGGTTAGGTTTACTTGGAGAATACAATCTTTAGATGTGGTGTTTGAACAGCAATCAATTTTTAACTCCGCATGTGTTAAAATAACTGAATCCCTGAAGCAGGAAGTGAAGAAAAAGGAGACTGAGCTTGAAGGTTGTTCCTAAGGCACTATACCTTCCAGGGCTCCTTCTGGGACACTGCTAATTATGAATCAGCTTTCACTCCAGGTTTTGCCTAAAGGCACAATCTAGCCATAAATAAATATTCATATCATTGAATCCAGCAAGGACTCATTCTTTTCTAAAGCAAGAATGTTTCTAAGCAGCTCTGAATCAGGTCAGAATCCCATAAACATTAAGTAAATTGAAAAAGCTTCCTTTGTAGATTATGTAAAGCCTTTAAGGGAAAAATTTAGGTTTACGGATTAACTTGCTCTAAGGCTTACGCTAAAACATCTGTATTTCCTTATAATCAGTAAGACAATTTATTCTATAATTTTCAACCACCTTAATAAAAAGCACTATGTTCTTCCTGCACCCAAGGAGCAAGGATTCCCAACATGACGAGCTAAGTTAAAATACTCAGGCTTCTGCTCTTAAGGAATAAGTGGTGTGGCAGAATGAAATCTTCAGCAGTTTGTCACACGCAAGAGAATTCTTTGGCAAAATGATGCACCCTGGCATAAAAAAATAATTTATAATTAGATAAGTATGTTTGGCTTTTTTTTTTTTAGTGATCCACTGCTTCACAGATATTTTTTTTATAGTCTTGTTCATATCTTTACAAACCAATCTCAAAGTCGAATTTAATTGAAATTGAAAATTAAGACCTAAATAGTTGATCAGGTCCATGTGGAATCTAAAAAAGTCTTTAAAAGGTCCAATCTTATGTAGTTTTGAACCCACTACACATTTTTTGTGTAATGTGATTCACTATCTTGAAGATAGTAATATACTCTTTTCACCATGATTTATCCTAAATCATTACATTGTCCTTATTTTCACTGTTCTTACACTGAAGCTCTAATCCCTATATATAAACATGACAATCTTACTGTTTATTGCACTTGTAGAAATGCATCTTCATATAAGTAGCAAAAGCAACCACTGTCTTTAGCATAGGCAGAGATTACATTCAATAGCATTATGAAAGAATATGTCTTGTTTCCACACAAAATACTGTTATTATTTTGTATAGCTGGGGTGAGATGATGACTATTTTGTTGTATCCATTTGCTGAAATAAGGCAGTATTGAGGAAAAAGTAGGCCTCTGGCAGCTTAGGGAAAATGAACTAGAAAAGGACAAATTTAGTACATTAACAACTTGCCTCCTCAACCCTCACTAAATTTAGTATCTGCTCTTTTCTGAAATGCATTCTATTGTATGTGCACATAAACATGTGCTTGTGGATCCTAAAAGGGTCAACAGGTAGCACAGAGGCAAACAGGTTGTTTAATCCTTGCTTTACTCTCAGTGCAAAGAAACACAGTGTGAGCTTTGCTGCAAGACCTGTAAGGGTGACTGTTGTATGTGTTCTAAAAACATTGCTAGAATGACAGACCGTAAGTATGTATACAAGTTCTGCTTGTTCCATTGCTTATACACATGATGCAAATGTAAACCTGGAAATGATACCAAGGAAAGCATGAGTTTAATGGAGAACTATCTCAAGTCCACCTGCAAGAAGAAACTAACTTGTGCTAACTCCTTCCTTCTGATAGTCCAGTCAAAGAAGTGGGATACCCATATATAAACAGAAATTATATGCTAGGGACTGAATTCTGAAGAAGCTTCTTTAACAGCAGAACACGGCCTCAAAAATCAATGACAAGCTCATATAAGAAACCCTTAACAGTTCCAGAATAAAACTCCCTTTCCATACGTGACTGGAAGAGAATATGTAGAAAGCAGACAGCATGTCATACTAAGAAGAGCTTAATTAACAGTTCAGGTAAAAAAAAAAAGAACAAACATTAGCCATGTTTCCATAAAACCTCCAGTAAGTCCTAAGTTATTAGCGGTGTACAAAGAAGAAGATGCATGCTCTTTTTCACTGCCTCCTTTTTTTCCCTAGTTGTCTTAGACCATGCTAAAATTCCCTAGTTTCTATCCTGTTCCTTTGGAAATTCATTCTGGAAACAGTGTGATGGCTATGGGACCAAAAGTTGCTGTCAAGTTTCCTTTTGAAAATCCTGGACAACTTAATCAAAGATTACACATAGCACACATGATCGAATAACCTGGCTACATCTGATATCATATAAAGTAGTTGTATTGCCTGGAGGGCAGGAATTGGACAGGAAACCAATAACCTGTCAAAAACACTAGAGGAAAAAGAAAGGTAATCTTTTGAGCAAGCTTCCGATAAGTGAACATTGTGAAATACTTCCATAATTTATACTATGTTCAAAGGCATCAGGAAGAGTCAGAGAGCAACAAAAATCAGAAATCCATGCATGAGTGCATAAAACCATGCATGAGTGCATTCAAATGAACTGGAAACCTGTAAAAAAATTATTTCATGAAAAGAAAAGTGACTACTAGAGATAGCTCCAACTCCAGACATCAGGTTTCAGATCCTAACTATTTCATAGGGGGTTTTGGCCCACGTCAATGTCTCATTCTTTGTGAAGATGGTTTAAACCCTTCTTGAACTCAAAATGAGATTTCTGCTGTTTTTGCATATACTACATGTTAAATTATTAGGAATAGCCTGAAATCAATGTAATTACTCACAGATGTAAATATTTATTGTGCAATGCTAGAAATATAACAGAGGACTAGGGAGCAGAGAACTAAGCTTGAGTAATGCACACAGTGTCTGTAAAAATTCTGACTTTAAAAATCTAAAAGAAAAAAATAAAAAGAAAAAAAAAGCCTCAGGAAACAATTTATGCCACAAGTGCCAAAAGTAACAGGAAGGCCTTATGAGCCCTCACTAAGTAGTTTAGTTCTAAAACGTGTATCTACAATTCTCTTGTGCACAGAGTTTCTGCCATTTCTGCTGTCCAGTTTACTACTTAAAAGAAAAACAACCAGCCCTATAGATTACATTAACAAGTGGTAAAGCAATAACTAGACAGAAAATAGAAAAAACAAACCCCATAATACTAAAATGCAAATCAGCTTTCAGAAGAACACAGAAGTTTCAAATATGCGGAAAAAAGAAACAGTTTCCATGAGGCCCTAAAAGGTTGTCTGCCACACATGAAGTAGCAGCATACAGGTATCCCTGAGCTAGAACCAAGCAGACTCATTGGTGACAAGAAGCAGAAAAACTATCACATTCTTCCTACTTAATCTAATTAGGTCTGATAAGTGACAAGAACTTATATATTCTAGGTGGAGCCACTTTAAACAAAATGGAGTTAAATTCTCTATTTAACAAACAGATCCTTTTCTTTTTAATAGTGTCTGTTTTGAGCATTTACCAGTAATTTGATACTGTCAAATAGCAAGAGTTACTCAAGGTAAAAAAATCCCTGGAGTGGCAAAAATCTTTTTACTATTACATTATTAGTAGTAGAAATAGTAGCAGTATTACATTTTTATTATTATTATTACTATTATATTGTTATTATTACAAATGTATTATTTTTTTCACAATTCAATGAAAGAATGCAGGCTTTCTTTGTCAGGCACAACTGATGTAAATGCAGCACTAGTTTAAATGAATATCTGTACACCAAGTAATCTGTTTCTAATGACTCTCCAATACTCTCAAAGTTAATTATTATTATTTACAAAAAAATAAGCTATTATTTAGCTTATTTAATTGAATGAAATATTATTTTTACTTTTTCTAATCATTATAAACAAGAATAAAAAATTAAAGATTATTCTTCTCTTTCCCTTGTAAAAACAAGCTGCATTGTAACAAAAATTGATTCCTACAGAAGTGTAATTCATAGGCCTAAATTTGCACTACAAACTAGAATTCCAAATAAAAATTGATAAACCTTATTAGATAGCCTCTTACTTGAAACCTCTTCCAAGATAAGTATATATATATACACACAAATATATATGGAATATAAAATATATGCAAAAATGTGAAATACACAAAAAGTAAAATATACATATATAGTTTGTTTTAGAAAACTCAGCTAAAGTAGATGAAAATCACTGAAAATGCACCATCAAGCTACAAGCTACAGTATTTGAATCCTCCTCATTTGTACCATTCTATTCTTATTGCTCAGAGTAAACATACTCATTATTCATCTACCTGTATTATTTCCTATTTATCCATATGTATGACTTTCAGACAGGTTCAGATGAGTGAAGTCCCAAATGCCATGCTCTTTTGCTATCCCTCAGTGACAAGCATAGTGGCCTCACAATCTCTTGCTGTAATTACACCCTCCCACGCCACTGGCACTGAGCTGTTCCCGTGGAATGTGTCTGCAGGAAGCTCTGTGGTGAAAGCTCACATGTAGGGTGCACGTCCCTGGCTCCTGCTCTGAGCTACACCCACGTCTACTGCCCTGAGGCCTGCCACCACAGCCAGCTCTATCTAGGATGGATTGCATGTGCAGGCTTTGTGGGGGCTGTCATTTCTAATGTTGAGACCTTCTGATATATATTCTTGGGTAACAACAAAAAAATCAAATTGTACAGCCAGTTAGATACAATTAAAGAGCAGGGAAGGCTGCCACACATTCACTATATGCTCTTATAGATCCACAGTGTCCTGCTCCATCCAACTTCAACTAGCATTCATTTCTGTGGAAATACCTATCACATTAGAATTGAATATTTATAAAAAGTTACCATACTAAGTTTTGAAGGAAGCTGGTATCCCCACAGTGGTTTTGTTTGTTTGCTAGTTTGTTTTCAGACTGGGTACCCGCTACAAAAAGAACTATCTCTGAAAACACAATATAGCTAACATGAATTTTCAAGAAAATCCTGACAGATAATTGCATCACTGGAATTACTGTTGTGTTCAGTTTGGTCAAAACCAACATAATAATAATAATAAAACACTAGTTGTACCATAGCATTGTACCAAAATAGGTAATAGTAAGTAAAGTTCAACGTTTAACAAGAATTTTTCCTTAGATCACAGTAAATGTCTCATACAGGAAGTTAAGAAGTATTTTCTTACTCTAATTTCAGCATTAAAATTCTTTTCTATGCAAAAGTCTTTACTCTGTTGCTTTAATTAAAGCTGTAAAAGAGAAAATAAAAGCCCTGTCAGCTCTGTTCGGTATCCAATGTTGTTATTCATGTGATTGTCTTGTTCTTACATCACAGTCAGAGAGTAAATTTAGTCCACAAGAATTCTGCTGCTCTCAGTTATTAGTGGTAATCAATACTGCCTTGTGTTACATGCATAATTGACAATTTAGTTCTCTTTTATACTAGATTACATATTTCGTTCTTTACAAATAACAACTCTTTCATCAAGGAACTAATATTTCCTCTGAGGAAAACCAGGATTGACTCAGGAACTCTACATTCTCTACTGCAACAACTGGCAGCCCAACCAGCATGACCATATTAACCAGTCTGGCGCAGCAGGTGTTTAAGTCAGGACTACCCAAAATGAAAACATCTCTTGCTGCCTTGAATTGTCACACAGGACATGGAAAGATCTGGGAACATTGTGAAAGGTGGGGAGTCAGAGAGACTGCATAAAGAGAGAGAAACCAAATATACAAATGTCTAAGGAACAAGGTGGTTTGTCTTTTTGGGACTCATGATTATTATTTATGCAAGAGCTCTCATTATTAAGTATCTGAGAGAGCAAGCGCAGGGGCATGGAGCAGGCACATTCCTCTGTTCTTAACAATTTCATCTGTTAATATGTACAAATTCAGATATGGTCATTCCACAGAACCAAGTTAAAAGCAAATTCTAACCTGTATTATGAAAACATTTTCATTATTTTCTTATATGCTTTTTCTTTTTATACAGACTGGTAGCAGTGTTTTTCTCACAGAATTTAGCCTTCATGGTCCACACAAGAGCTGTTGGCAGTAAAGAAATTATACTGTCCACACAGCCTGACTGCCTCTTTTTTGGACGCATTGCTCTTGTTCAGTAGAAAAAGAAAAAAAAAAAAAAAAAGCTTAAAAATGCAACAGATTCCAAGTATATAAAATTGGAACATAAATCTGCCAAGTCACATGGCTACTAATAGACTAATTATTGCAGTGCACTAATTATTGGCAATGTACATCCTCAAAACAAGGACTTTCTACTGAAGTTTATCCTGCTAGTTCTGAAGTTAAATTTAGACCTACTGTTGTCAACAAAAAAGATCATTAACAACTTTATATGCTCTATAGTTTAAACAGAAAATAATTGGGGGGATCGATTATATGTATATTGAAGAGTTCATTTAAAAAAAGACAGAATAAAATTGAATTATAGAAAAGCCTGCATAAAAGCTGTCTAAAACTCCCATACAGCTTGAACGCTGCTCTGCAGGCTTTGAGGATATTAGTCTGCTAATTTAATAGCTATAAACTTATTTATTGTTCATGAATATGCTATGCTGACAACTCTAAGACAGAAATAATCTATTTATCTACAGGATAGGTACAGCAAAAGAACATAAGTTTGATTTTACCAAGTCAGATCAAGGAGTGGAGTTTCTTTCTTATAGTGAAGAAATTTGCAACAGTAAAGTGACATTTGCAGTTTATTTCTAAGTAGTTATTTCCCGTTACTTGCATGCCTGTGTTTGAAGAAATGGACGTAAAAGAAAGAAATAAACAAATAACTACGAAACTGATTAATGTTAACTAAGACACCTATTTTACAAAGGCATAAGTGTTCTTTAGCAGTCCAGGGCACAGGCTGATACTGAAACCTCCAGTAAATGCAGTGCTGTAATTGTGCAACAGGTAAGTAGGCAATTAGAAGTGATAATGAAAAGCCTTGAGAAGCCTTTTCTTTTTTTTTCTTTCTTTCTTTTTTTTTTTATACACTAACTTTCATTCTGGATTGTTAGTAGAGAAAAGGATGAATAGGTGGCAACTCATATGCAAGACAGGCAGGCAGTCACTGTGTTCAAGAAAGTCCAGCAGTATTATTTTCAAATGGTTCAGTAACTAATTCTGGAAAAGAGGCCAATGAATTGAGGGGAAAAAAAAATCCACAAGACAGCAAATATGTAAGGCAAAGCTTCTCAAAAGTCCAGGAGCTACTAATGTTTCTATAACAAAGTTTGTATGATATATCAATGAAGGAAAACAATAAAATAAAAGAAATTATTTGGGTATATCCTGCATAATACCACAAAAGGAGAAGAATTAGAATGGAAAATTCATGAGAGAATACACAAGATGCTTGTCCCAGTTTGGACAAATTTGGAGGAAAATATCCTCTCAAGGAAAGCAGGTTACAATCATCTCACCCCCCACCAGGTTCAGGAAAAAAAACCTTTCTCCTCAAAGGAAAGCGAAAGAGATAAAACCTATTTATTAAAAAACACACAGGAAAAGGATAACAATGCTAAATAGTAAAACCCCTCGCTATAGAGAGAAAACCTGGGAAGATTTTAGAGTCCTTCTGTAGGTGTGGTCTCTCCTTGGAGCTGTCTTGTGCCCACCTCTGGGCCCCCAGTGGAGAACTCCCCTGCTTTGTCCTGATTATGCCGAAACAGTCCAGAAGAAAAAGAAGGGAAAAAACCCCAAAGTCCCCAGAAAACAAAGTTCAACTCTCTCTTTCTCTCTCTCCCCAGAGAAAGAAAAATGGAGCCAAAAAAACTGGCTAAGAAGCACGAAGGGTGTTTCCTCCCTGCTTTGCTGCCAGAGCAGAAAGCAGAGGAGTCTATCTCTGTCCTTGAACAATTGCTTTGAAGAGTTCGCTGGGTTTTTTTTTTCTTTCTCCCCTCTCAGGCTCAGTTTAAAGGCACAGAAAAAGCACAAAATTAATTTCTGGGCAATAGAGCAGTGATAGGGGATACACATCATAAAGTCACCCCAAGACAATGCTTAAAACTGCAGAACAAGAGAAGTTTCTAACTACCATGGCAATAAATGATCATTAATAACTGCAAAATTAATACACTTGAATGCAAATAGACTCCTTTGAATACATTCTTTACTGTGATGGTGACAGAGCACTGGAACAGGACTCCCAGAGGCGGTGGAGTCTCCTTCTCTGGAGATAGTCAAGACCCACCTCACACAGTCCTGTGCAACCCGCTCTAGGTAAGACTCCTTTAGCAGCAGAGTTGCACTAGAAGATTTCCATAGATCCTTTCCAATCTCAAACATTCTCTGATTCTGTGAACTATTTAGATTACAGGAATCAAAGTAGTCATGATCTTCTCTGAGATGGAAATTCTGCTCTAGAAAGGGATAAGGCTGCAACTTCCATTAAAAGTTTTAATCTCAGATTACTAAAAAATGCACTGGATAAGAAGAAATTTGATGAACAGGTATAATTTATTTGTGCGTATGCATGTGTGTTTATACACTCAGGATATATTAGATACTGAGTGTTCCCTTATGCAAAAGCCCATTTCAACTGTTCATGAAACAAATACATTTGACCTAAGACAAAAAGATATTTCTACTGATTGCAGTCTATTTAAACTTTCTAAGTATGACGAAATTCTTTAAAAGTCAGTGTTGTCCAATCATACAGCTTGCTTCAAAACTAATTACTTTGCACATAAAACCCTAAGAAAGTATCTCAATCATAGTACAGACTATGACTTTTCTACATAAAATGAGTACACTTATGGCTAAACAAAGGACTGCTTTTGCCCTGCACTAAAAGATGAAATAAAAACTACCAAATATGCCTACTCAGACCTGTGACTACAAGTCCAAAAAGGAGAAAATTAAAAGCTAAGGGTTGATTCAGAAAAGCACCTTATTTGCAGAGAAAAAAAGACAATCCATATAGTAAAGGGAGCATACCTAAGAAACGGTGAAGATGCTGCGCTACTTAGGAAAAGAAAAAAGTAGGAAAGGTCATAATGAAATGTCTGTATCCTATCACAACTGTTTTTATCCACTTGTCCTCTAGTATCTGTACTGTTATTTCTGGGAAAATGTAGGCTTTCTTTAGCAGCTTAGATCTACTTTGCCACGGTCCAGTCTCACCAGAGAGGATTAATGATGCTCTCTGTGTGCTCTTTGTTCTGGTGGGAATTCAGGCCAGGCTTTCCCGTGATGGTGAAAATTGCTTTTCTCACAGTCACGGCTGCCTCCTCCTTTAGCAACCTGTTCTAGAAAATCAGTCCTGCTCAGTGAGGTACAAACTAGAGAAATGCATTGTCACGACCATTTGCTAACTGTTAACATCTCCCCACTTTTCTAGAGCTTTGGATTGCTCCTCAAAGCAGCTTTCTCCATCATTAAGCTCAAGTATTTAACTTGGGCACACTGTGTGACTTGGCTGCCATCAGATATTCCTGTACTGGATGTTCTGACAGCAGACTGCCCAAGATTCCACTTGCTGTCTGTGGCCTTAAGAAAACAAATGTAGTGCTTATATATCTAACAGAGCTTACAACTCCTCCCATGAGGGCTGCTGTGCTCACCAGAAGCTTTCCTTTAGGTGGAGAATTGTGAAGTCTACCAGCTTCCTTAAAATACTTTCCTCCAAGCTGAAGCACTGACAGCTTGTAAGAGAATAAAGGAACATTTTATTTTTCTCTACTCATTTCTTTAGTCAGTGACTTTACCTAAGAAATGTAACTTTTCAGTAAAAATGTAGAGTTTGTCTTTATCTCTCTTACCTGAGAGCTCATCTATGCTACCCTTTTTTGCATTAGGGAGTGCTGAAGTGTAATGCAAATTATCAGTGTATACAGGTAATTTTTCAGGAAATGTCAATCAAATATGAATGTAATTTTCAATGCAATTATCAGGGAAAGAGGTTAGTGCGCTTTAATCGTTCATGAAAAATTCCCAAGGGTGTATATAATTTCTGGGCTACAGGAAAGCCAACATATTTTTTGGAAAACAATATGTAAGGCTTTTAAAACTATCTGTTCATAAACTTCAGGAATTATCATAGGCTATATTTTAGTGGCATTAAGCCTGCAGGAGAATGTCATGCTTTTTCTGGCTAAAAAAGAAGTGTTAATAAATGCAGGTCTAAAATTTCCACAAAGAACATAGGAAATCACAGGTACAATCTACCTGTGGTTACCAAATTACTAAAATCATATTATTGATTAAAAATAATCCCATAAAATCTTCTCATTTGCCTATCAATATCTCACATGGGGGTGGTGCTCAGCATTACCAATATGTTGTTTTATGGTCATGAACACACAAGGGTGCTGCTTATTCTGTTTTACCTGTAGTTCACATTGTCTTCAGATATGGCTAGCATAAAATTACCAATTACATATTCATATTCCATCTTGATTACAAAAGCTGACACATGCTTAAATTCTCAGGGTGTGAATCATTACCATTACAACACATTAGATAAACTGGCTGTTCATAGTGTGTGTACCTCAGCCTCACAACAAACTTGGATAAAATGCCCTAGCTTAAGCATCATCCATTAATGTTTTTTACACTTAGGTTAAAAGCCAGGGCATTTATAATAGACTCAGAAAGTGCATAGTCAACTCGTGCAACTATCTCTTATACTGCAATAGCCCAATTGTGTTTGAAATTTTTTCTGTCCTTCTAAGTTGTGAGGAAGATGGAGCAATACACTTGCCAGTAGCAAAGGGACACATCCTCCATGGAACCATTTAGCCTGTGGAATCATGACAAGGTTACAGACAAGGTTACAGTTAACTGAATAGAGCTAGGGAATACACAACCAAATGCTTTATTAAGGTAATAGTAACAAGGGAAAGGTGGGATATTTTTAATAAACACCTCCTGGGTTATGTACAAACCCAATATTTTCTAGTTCAGCACAAAGTAAGTGTGCTGCATACAAAATACAATGTCTTTGAAGAATTAAACTCTGAAAACAGAAGTAGCTGGTGGCTCCCTCAAGGATGGTTTAGCAGCCACAAAAAAAGTAAAAATAAGGGTTAGGGTCTTTGATCTACACAATCTTAGCTGAGTGAAAAGGGTACTAAAAAAGTCCTGTGCATAAAGAATGTGTCTGCTGTTCCCAAAGTTCTGGACCCAGTGTAAAAGTACATATCCCATTAGGTCCATTCTCAGGAGGGGGCTTATAGGTCATATAAAGTATTCATTTCAGAATGGTCTACGAGGGTTATGCCAGCTAGATCATAGCCATCTGGCAGATTTGTTAGAGCAAACACTTAATGTTGTACTCATGAGTAATCTTTTTATTACTTGAGAGAGACTGAAGAAAATTAAAGGACTCACAGAAACATTCCAAGCCATTTGTTGCATCTGCAAAGAGCATACTTTCTTCCAAAATCCACTTCTGACATTTTGCTTTCAGTAAACTTTACGAGAGAAACCTATTAATTATGCATCACATATTAGTACCAACCTCTTTTCATTGCTCAGAAGGTTTTTAAACACATTACACTGAAAGCTAATACTCCTTATCCAGTCACAAATTCTTCCCCATCTTTCAGTATTTAAATGCCTTGGGATCTTCTTCTGGCATAAGTCTGATTTCCTGTATGTCTTCTAACTCTTGGAAAAATTCTATCTGTTGTCTCATTTCTGACTACTCTGTGAAGATTGAGAATAAAGAATTAAATGCAAACTTTGATAGCAAGGCTTCAATCTTCTATCAGTAAATGAGTCAGATCAATTTCTAGATGCCTTAGTTTTAAATCTCTTTACCTAGTTATTTAAATTCATCATGGTACAATGGCTCCCAAATCTATTGCCCTTTAGACCTTTCAGAGTTTTTCTTGGAGGTTACAATACAACGCAATGATATGTAAAGTGCTGCCAGAAAATGGATTACCCTAGGAGAGTAAGACAGATACTAGAAAAAACAGTGCATGCACGCACACACACAGACACACACACAGAAAAAAAAAAAGAAAAAAAAAAAGGCATAGAGTCTTTTAGGTTATAAGTATATGGGAAATAATTTGAGCCTTTTGTCACCCAGACATTTCCGTCTTGCAGTTGTTTCTAATCCTAATCAGAGAAAAAACCTACGATACCAGTTTTCTACATGGACAACCAAGGGACAAAGGCAACAGATGATCAATCTAACGTCCCTCTCTTTTAGATCTCAGACTGCCTCAGTGCCACTGTACCTAAGCAATACAGTGGGTTTGGTCATTTATTTAAAAAAAAAACCCCAAAAAACGAAACACCAGGCAATTTAAATTCACATCTCTGTATCAAACAAAAAAACCTGTAATAAGTCTGTACAAGAAATGGAAAAAGTGGTAGATAAAGTGGTAGGTGTTTGTAGTTCCAATTTAGGCTTACAAAAGAAACAGAAAAGACACAAAACAGAAAAGTCACAAAACAGAAAAAAAATAAAAGTAACTTGTTCTAAAATAATACTTTCACTTAGTACATCATGAAGGAAAAAATGCTTAAACTAGCTCCACTTATAACACAGAAATAACTGTTTCATAATCTGGTTTTAGGAACAAACAGTGTCTATCTTATAATTTGTGTTGAGGCAAAATAGGAAAAAGATCACAAGAGGAAAAAGAAAACTAATATAGACAATCAAATACAAAAGCTATATATTAGAATTTGAAAGAATTTAGTTAATAGTCCCAACACTAAGCCATTTTGATTTACTGTATTAGGCATGCAAAACAAGCACAGTAGCCTGCATTTAGAAGTTTGATATAGTATTATGAAGCAACAAATCCAGAAGTAGTACTCAAAAATGCAATAAACTACGAATTTCATAGTATTTAAAAAATCTAATACATGCTGTTACTTTCTAAACTTACCAAATTAATTACTTACCAAATTCTTCATTTATTTAAGAATAATAGAAAATTAACTTAAGCATTACAGGCCACTTTCAAAGGTGCTAAAAACTGAAAACTACTGCTTGAACTAAAGCAGAATAAGTGTTACATGATGGAAATCTTTCACGGCCTTCCTAGATGCTCAGGCATTTTTATACAAAACTGTATGCATTTAAAGAACTGACATTTAACAAAACCCTCAAAAGTCAGTATCTGAACATCATCCTTCCCGCTGAATCTTGCAATATCTGAAATACTTTCTAGGCATATTTATACAAGGGGCTGTGGGGTGATCACTTTATGATGACAACTAAAATTCAAGGAAGAACTGTTCAGCTAAAAAATGAAAAATGAAAATAACTGTAAACAACAACAATTAAATTAAAGCAAACCCTAACTTACCACAGCAGGATACATTAGGATCCTCATCTACTGTCCTATAAGCCAAATTCAGCTTGGCAAGCATAGCTGAGTGGCCCACTGAAGGAGTCCAGTACAGAAGGACAAATACATGAACGAGAATCAGGCTTTCTGTCTTTGCCTGATCCTTTTACATCCACTGCGTGTTTAATATATATTAGCTATTACATGTACATAGCTACACTTCCTAATTTTTTTTAAGAATCATAACTGATGTTTTCTCACCTATTGCTGCTTCTTGTGTGTGATTATGGTAAAAAAGTAGATAAAGAAGAATATGCAGATAAACATCATTTTTGGAAATGGAAACCTTGTTTACACTTACTTTATACTATTACTTTGTACAGTGAGCAAAGGGATTCATTTATAAAATGATAGTGGCCAAAGTAGGGAAGAGGAAGTGGTTACAAGGAATAGTGCAACTGGACAGAGAAGAAATAAAGCTTGAACATCTCTCAGCAGTTTATTGTGAAAATGGACACAGTTAAGAATAAAAATTTACCTATTTAATCCATCTACTACAGTTTACTTCTGGGAATAACATTGAAGGCATTATGGATAACCCTGTGAGAATGAAAATAAAGAATACACTGTGCAGTATGACTTTTAGAAACTTATCCCACTCTTTAAATTCACATTACTGCATTTATTTGTATTCAGTTATTTTTTCAATTTGTTTGAAGAAATATTCCCACTGAGAGATAGACATACTGAGCTGCTGCTTTTGTACGGTGTCTGTGTCATTTTCTTTGACTTAGGTACACTTTTAGGTAATTGTTAGTGACAAAGTATAGTAGTTAATCCATATGGATGGTTTTATGCATCATCACAGTAAACATCTGATTTGATCCAACTCCCAAGGACCCACCCTAGACATCAATTGCATCTCAGCCTGTTGCATCTAATCCCTGAAGGCAGAACAGGGTCTATGGTTAGGTAGATGAGAAAAGCACCTCAAATCCTTGACACCATAAAAATAACAGTCTTTTTGAATGAGATACATTATGAATCCAAAAGCAAGGTATTGTGGAGGGGAAGCCCTCCAGCATTTGTGTCATTTGGCACTTTCTATGACCTAATATAGTTTAGTTATATTGTTTATTCCAACAAAGTGATAGCAAAAACTTAAAAAATTCTTTAAATTAGAAGGAAACTTCAACATGCTTAACATTTTTTGTCTCAGTGAAATAGAAGGAGGCAAAACACATTTGGCACTTTACATGATTCAGCTGTATAACGATAAAACAGAAGATGGAAAGACAATGGCGTTAATTGAAAAAAAGTCTGCTTTTCTTTATATCAGTAATTTTTTAAGCAGGAATGTTTATACTAATTCAACACAACCAAACAGATCAAGTTTACTTTGGAATATGTTCTTTCATTGAATGCCTTGCAAGTATTATTCAGTTAAAAGCTGGTCCATTAACAGTATGCTTATCACCTAAAAATTTATTATTTTACAATAAAAAAAATAGTTTTGTGTAAATTTGTCAGTGCGAGTGCACGCTTTGCTTGGAAAAGTTCTATTCCTCATATGAATTCATCAGTTTACAACACCAGAATCAACACTGTCAACTTTATTAACCTGCAGCTTGGGAAAGGTGGAATCAGATCCCTTATTATCTTTTTAAACAGCAAAAACCAGCGCCTGTTTGAATGTTTTACTACTGCATTCACTAGCATTATTTGTGTCTCTTTCAGTGATTCCCAGGGACAGAAAAAAATTAGTTTGCTGGAAACTTGTGCTCCCTCTGCTGTCTGAATCAAGCATAAAAAGCCAGCAAAAGCACTACCATGGGGGCAGTATTACTAATGCAGAATGATTTTTTTTAATTTCCTGGCCACCCTAAAAATACTACATAAAAGATAATTTGATCCTAATTTATTTGAAAGAGGATGAAATGTATATATTTGGATTGGGTTTTCATTTGCCCTACTGCATATTTAATAAAACAGACAATGTATCCATGATTTCCAGCTATGATGGCTTGTAAACATTACCAGTGACTAATTGAATAGTCATTTGAATCTGTACAAAGCAATTTCCCTCCATCAGATTAAATATGTCACACCCTGTCAATGAAAAATCTATTTAACATCAACCCAGCAATTATAAGCATTTTGGAACGAGGCAACAGAAACTCTATTTGTAACTAAAATTCCCCATATATAGTGTAGGAATTTGGCTTAGCATCGCAAGTAAATTTATTCTTCACTAAAAGTCTGCCTACAGCATGAACTGTAAAAGAAAAATTTTCCTTTTATGATAACAATTCAGTAATGGATTTTTAACACATCAATACCAGATAGCTATAAGCACTAGTTCATTTTCATGGTTTCATAATAATTATTTCTTATAGTTTTTTCTTTGGGTACCAGGAACAAGGTCCAGATTAAAAAAGCCTTAAACCCCAAGAAAATAAATTAATCCATATTTCTTCAGATGATAAGATCAGAAATAAAATTTGCTATCATTAACTTTTTTTTCCCCTTTTTTCCTTTGTTCTATTTGGATTACAACTAATACGTTCAACTAATACTATCCTAAAATGTAAGCATACCTAATTGATTATATACCATTCTGAGAATTTTATCTGGAATTGTAAGCAAGAAGCACTGAACAAAGGCCAGAAGTATCCTTTCCCTCTACAAAGGATGGCAAACCAAAGTACTGTGCAAAAATTTCATGAGAAATTATTGACAATTTTGTCAGGAATCCTAAGGAGCAAATAATGAGCATTTGCTTTATTTCAAATTTGTGTTAATTTATTTTGCAGATACCTAAACATTTGTCGAAGAGAACTGTAAATTTTCCCAGTTGACAAACTACCTCTGACTATCACATTGATGTGGGTACAATTCCTTGAAATATTTTCACAGATGTGACTGATTTATGAGCCTTGTGATTTAGCTGAGCTATGCAGCATGTCAGTTTTGTTTGAACCTGCAATTTATGTGCAAATTAAAGGAAACTGAACCAAATTTTAATGAAAAGGTACAAATAGCTTTCAAAAGTTTCACACCAATGCAAAAAAAAAAATACCTGAAGGATATCACAAAGCCTTAAAAGGAAATCAAAGCTAATCCAGATGGTATGGCCAAGACACTGATCAGATCCGACTGCACGTATTCCGCACTGTTCACCACTCAGAAGCCTGCCAAGGACCCACTGCACTGCTCTAGGACAGAGGCACTGCCTCAGTGTTAGCAGGTGTCACACTGATTTGTGTTTTGACAGGAAGAAAGAAGATACACACAGAACAGCAGCGGCGTACAAAGAGATGTTTTGCAGGAGTGAAGAGGAAAGCTCCATTTAAAAACAAAACAAAGTAATAAAACCACCAAAAAAAAAGGAAAAAAGAAACCCCAAGCAAGCACACAGGAAAAAATCCAAACCAAAACAAAAAGCACCCTGAATAGACAAGTGGGAGTCAGTGGACAAAATGAAGTAAAATCTGATCTGTCTCATGACCCACATGACTAAAGACTTTTTCTTTTGTGTCACTGAGCCAAATGGCACAGCCTCTACAATTCAAAAAGCACTGTTCTTTAACTAAAAGGATGCTAATATTAATTTGCCGTTGCAGAAGAAACATTAATTCATCCTGTTTTAAAGAACATTCCCCCCATTCTAGCAGGTTTTTAAATATGAGGTAATGATGAGACCCTAGGAAACAGTGCCAAAAATCCTGTTGGGATTAACTAAAGTCATATTGAATGCTGAGTCTTCTTGCTAGGCTTCACTGCATATCAGTTCCTGAGAAGGCCATTTGGGTGCAATCCTGTAAAGTGCCTGTGGAATGGGCAGCTCCTGGAGGGAAGGACAGCATTTTGAAATTAGCAACTAAATCTGAATTTATCTCTAAGGATTTAAGAACTTTATTTCATCTAGATTAGAGTCCTGCTCTTTGGTGTCAGAAGGTATTTGTGACTGTTAAAAGCAAGAATGTAAAATAAGGGCCTGGATTACCCACAGCTTTATCCTGGTAGGCAGAGAACAGCCAGACATATGCCTTCTTCTTTCTCACAGATGCCGCAATATTTCTGGATTAGGAGGAGGGGATATATTGGACCCTAACAGTGAAAGAATTGGCTTGAGGCACTCTGACACAACAGGGAGTTTATCTTTCACAATGGAGAGCAATTTTCTCTCTGATGCTAAAAAGTATATGTTTATGTTCAACTGGTACTATATGCAGTAATTCCAACACTGTCATTCTGTATTGTAATTGTCAACTATAATCAATCCTTCTCACTCGGCAAAGCAATAAAATCATTCTACAAAAGGATATGCCTTATTTTGTGTAATTTTTATATACGTTTTTTATAAACTGAAATGCATTTAAATAATAAAATTTTAATAATTAATTTTTATTTTTCCAAAGCAGACAAACAATTGACTGAATGGGTGCAGGTTAAAAATAAACCACTCACCGACAAAACCTATGACAATAGGTTATACCTATACCAATTACAGAAATTATAATTGACTTTTAAAAATATGTAATAAAGATTTTGAGGAAGAATAAAAACTGTAAACATATGGAGAAGAGACACTGAATTCTTAATTCCTTAAAGCTATACACATAAATCCTTGCTTTGATTTCTAAGGTAGCTACTTACATTTACAAAAGTAGTGAAGAGATAATAGGACAATTAAAATTTTAAGATTATCTGAAAAATTACTTATATACATCTACTGAAACTTAAAACTACATGCAGTTTAGAAGAATCTATTGTATAGAAAATTGAGTATATTTGGAAATGAAAAGTTACTATTATTATTATCACCTCCTACTAATTCAATAAAAATAATATTGCACAATATTGCACCTATCTTGCTCACTATGACACTATTTTTATGTATGATCCCTTATTTCTTGTAGCAACAAAGAGGCCTTTGATTGGCTTACTTTTTTATTCTACACCATCAAAAAGTTGCAATGAAGACTAATCTTTACACTACCTTTTTCTTTGCCTCAAAGAAAAAGGAAAAAAAAACCCAATTTTTTATCAATTATGTTTGAGTAGAGTAACTTTGATAAAAAGACTTTTTCCTAGTTAAAGACATTACAATTCAACAGCAATGACAAAAAGAAGGCTGAAAACACTCAATTATAAGCTAAGCAGTTATTTGACATTTCATAATATGCAAAAGTGACAGTCTAAGTCTTGTCTTCTCGATCAGCTTTGCTCAAATTTTTCATTTTGTTAATTCTTAGTCTAATAGACACAGAGTCAAGAGCTGCAGTTATATTTCCATTCAGCCTTAATAAGTACCATGGTCTCCCACCTTTTGTTGCCACTTCAGCTGTATTTATTCTGAAGTAAATGAAACAAGAGCTCACAAACAAGAAACAAGAGCAAACCACTGAAGATGCTAAATGCATTAGTTAATGTGTAACAGGTACAAAGCGGATAAGGAGCTCCACACTTGTGCAAAATGTACCCTCTATCCATATGCCAAAATAAGTAAAAAGTATATATGCTTACTACTGATCAAGCAAAGACAACAAAAAGTCTTTTTTTCTATTTTCTCTTTTGATCTGAACATAGCAGGTTTTAGATAAAAAGATTTGTTCTTGTTGGGTTTTGTTCTTCGTTGTTTTGCTGTTAATTTTTTTTAAATCTTGCTTTGCTATTGTAGTGGTTTAAGGGTTAACTTAAGCTGTTAATGACAGCTATTAATAAAATTTTGAAGTTTATCATTAAAGAAATACAAATTAAGGGTATTTTCTTTTTTTTTTCTTGTTATGGTTTCTTTCCCCAGTTATGATAGGAGTTAGCAATCTCCTTCAGAATCCACAGATTGAAATGATAAAGGCCAGGGATTAAGCACAGCCGATTAACAGTCTGTGTCCTCTTCAATCTAGCATTTCCACTGTAGATAAACCCATATTCAGACTAAAGTTATAATAAACACACTGTCCTCAATATCATTTCCCTAGATGACCTCCTCAGAACTGACATTCAAGTATTCTTGTGGAAAATTACAGTTCATAGTAACTGAAAAAGCAGCCTAGACAATATACACCCACACAAATAATTCTGAGGATCAAGCCAAATGTTTAGAAAGCAACTGGATAAAATGATAGTTCCACTATAAATATTTTATTTGCTTCATTTCTGAGTTATTTATTATTACTATTGGTTTGACATATAAAATAAAAGAATTTTCCTAGATTTTATCTTTATTGCTTGCACTGTGTATATTTAAAATAACTGCATTATTTATACTTATAACCAAAAAAAAAAAAAATCTCAATGTATCACAGTGGTTGCAATTCCTTCCCTTCCAAAGGTAAAAGAAAACAAACAGTGAAATTTTACAGCTATATTAGATACTCAGAAATAGAAGTATTACTGAAAAGAAAGGGACATAAAAAACAATTGTCCAGTGAAAAACAGAAAAAGAATAAAAATCCACATGGACAGAATTGCAGAAATATTCTGCTAGGTATGTCTATTGACTTCTATGATTAATAATATTTTCACCTAAAATGAAAAAAGAGAGGGCCTAAAAATGAAGATAGTTTTTGCTTTGTAAGGACATTTTTAACGTGGGAAATTCTGACAGGAATCTCCTGCTATTTGACATTTGAAATCCAGAATCTTATGGGTCTAAAGAGAGGCTATGATTAATACAGACACAGACTGTGTAACAGGTCATTTTAATTTCTTATCCTAGAAGCTCAAATTATTTTAAAGAACTATATACTTATTTGTTATTTAATTTCACGGTACTTCTTCAGACAAAAGCAGTAACATTTTAAACTATTTTATTATAACTAACTAAATTTATCTACTTAGTTAAAGTGACTGTATTCTACTCTTATTTCCATTGGTTTATAGTGGAAGTATTCCAGTAAAGCAATTCTGAAATCAGATGGAGACATATGTGCATTTATTTGTCTCCTTTATTGAAAGTACATGATCAAGATTTGGTTCCCTTTGGCCAAACCACACAAATAATAAGAAACAGGTCATGCTATATAGTGAAAAAGAACTGCAACAAAACAAAACAATGAAAAAACCCCAAACCTGAGCTTCATTTTGATTATTCACTAGAATTGATTTGAAGTAAGCACCACAAATGACTGCAGTTAATTCATTAGTTGTTCATATATTCTTCTCACCAAAGTTAAAAAAAAAAAGTGCAAAAAATGATTAAGTTTCATAATCAGAGCATTTATTAGGTTTGGATGATTCCAGACGCCCTTTCTTCTAGAAAACAGTTTCAAAGCTCTTTTAAATCAATCTGTACTGAAGAAAGAATTGAAAATGTGAATTTAACTCAAAGTCACTCACTTTGAGATCTTGCTTCACAAACTAATTTCATGGTCTGTCTCCATAACAACGTAGCTTATTTTTGCCAACTAGGACTCATATAATGAAGCATAACATGTTTAACCAGACTGTATGGACCACAATTTAAGACAGTTTAGAGTGATTTGGAGACACAGTAACTGAGGACATGTGATTTGTAGGTCAGTTCCCCTTAAGCATCTTTATGGTCAGAAGATTGCATATATTCCTCACCAAAAAAGCCACTGAGTTTTATCATTAGTGATAAGGTATACAGAATACAATTAAAACATTGTGTACTTAATTTATTCATTCTTAAGCTTCTTGTTCCTCAATGGAACCTTTTAAAAATGCCTTTCATATTGTAGAGGAGCAATCTTACCTTCACCTCATCACTGACACAAACCTTGTCTTCTCATTATTCAGTTACATATCCTTTTATGCATGTGCTTATACTTTCAACAGGAAATATAAAAGCAAATAGATACCATTTACATGCTATCTACCATTTATAACTATTTACATGCTATCATAGCAAAGAAGATCTAAAATGAGGAAGAGCAAACCATGTTTTTTGCAGAAGTAAGTGGACAAAAGTCTATAGAAGGTAAAATTATATTTATCAGTCCTTTCTTTTTTAAATCTAACAGCAAAAGCGATTAGCTATTATAGCAAGATGAGTGTTATAGGTTGCTAGTCATTCAGCCCACAATATTGTATTATTTTTCATTTGATATCAAATATTCTTTTCCTAGACATTCACATATATTGTTCTATGTCTAATTTCCGGTATTCCCTAATTAATTAATGAAACCTCCTATTAGATTGGAGGAACATATGCATTTATTAAAACTGGATTCTAAAATAAGACTTAGTTAGCAGAGCTGATATTCCATCAGTAAGAACAAATAAAATCTTAACCCAGAATGCTTTCTCAGGGCAAGCTTACCCCAGTGACTAATTAAAAGATGAAGGATAAAATCCAGAACATAAACAAATCTGGGAAAAAATTATCTATGTTATTATCCAAGAAGGAGTGCAATGAGACTGGAAAAGGGAAAGAACTGGGTTGAAAAGACCTGCTCCTTTGTCTATGCACAGAGGCACACACATGCAGATGCAGACACACACTCATGCACACAGAGCCCCCATAAACACAGCTTTCCTTTCATAGCACTTTTCCTTGAGCAGCTTGGTAGTATTTACGTTTGCAAAGCTCCCAGTATTCCCAAACCTTACCCCCTTATTTTTAGCTTTTAAGTTTTTGCTTCAGCTGATGAGAACAGGAAAAGAAGGTGGTATGTTTATTGCTGGCAGACAGCTTGGAAATTCTGAGTAAAGAAGCCAATCAAGGCAGAAGGATTATAACAATCAAAGTAGAAAATTTGCATATTTAGAGTATGGTTACTGAGAAATAACAATGCCTTGGTTGTGTAAATCAAACCCTCAGCAAAAGTAAAGGGATTTGCATATCTGGAAGAAATCTGTCATGTTGTACATCGGTAACTGCATTCTAATTAGCAGAAAGCACTAGCTTTTAGTGGAATATTAAATATAAGTGCTAGTAGTATTTTTATTTCTTGTGAAATAATAGACTTAGCTCATTTGCGGCCTGATGAAAATAGATCTTCTTGCCTGTAGGAAGCAATACTATTCAAAATGACCAAAGATACATTCATCATGCCATGCAGCTACACTTTTTAAGATCGAGATCATGTAAATGTTCAAAGAGTTCTGTATTACCAATTGTGTTCATCCTTTTTGTCTATAGAAAGTGGTTTAAAGTAGCCCTTTTGAGAAAGTATCGCACAAAACAGATGAAAGTTTAAAACCACCTCTTCAGCTCTGCATAATAAATGACCTTTACTTCATTTTAAATTTAGTGAATGAATAAAAATAAGCTGGACTAAAAAGTTTCACAGATAAAAATCCTAAAAATACCCCTGCTGACTGAATTACTATAACAATTTTCTATTATCTATTACAATCAAGCAGAGTTAACAGTAGGCTCAGAACTTTTCTAATAAAAGTAAAGAAAAAAATTAGGTAAATTGTCCTTTAAAAATTAATATGTAACAGTATATTTGTACCATTCATGCATGGAAGAAAACTATGTTACTTCCGGTTAATGTTTATTTCCCCTTCCCTCTCTTGTGAATGATTCTCAGCTGTATTTTACATGTAAACGTAAGGCTGGCTGACACACCCTGGCCACCACTTGCAATCGAACTACAGGTTGGTGTTGCACTGAAATGTAAGAGAGAATCCATGCCAGAATATTCAATCTACAAAGTATTACTAATAATGCATGTTCAGAGGCATTATCCATTCCCACAGATAAAACATGGAGGAAACTCAGTAAATGCTTTGAAGACCTGGACATTACTCATGTGAAGAACTGGTGAGGGCACTCCAGTGCAGGTCTCAGGGTACTTACCATCCTCTGTGGGCACATAGATATTCAAATACAGACAGTCTTCATTTTGATCTTGAACATATGTCACCACAGTATCCAGATTGGCTGTAAACCAGACTGGCAGCATATCGTTGAGCAGTGACCTCTCATCCAGGTACTGCGGGCAGACAGCGGCAAACTGTGTGGCGTTGCGGACACCCGTCCAAGACGATGGTGGCTCCGGGGGCTGAAATCGCCTTTCTCCAGTTGGAGGAGAAGCATAAGGAACACCCAGATACTGCTCCACTGGACCAAGGATCTCATTAGGCAAAGGTGTTCTTAAACCACGTATTTTGCCATAATTTGTAGTAACAACTGGATATTGTGCTTGGCCATCAATGAGAGTAAATCTTATAGCCAGTGCAGTTATCCACAGGAGGAAGTTAGAATTCAGCATGACACACACTGGTGTGAAGATCAAAGGCAGCCATAGGAGTCCCATTGGTTTCGACATTATTTAAATCAACATCAGCAGGGCTCTTTTATCCACAGCCAAGAGAAATTAATCAGTCAAGGAAAATGAAAACTAATAAAAAAGTAGTCAAAAAGAGATGAAGTGAGGGAAAATGTAACCTTGTTCAGGCAACAAAAAAACAAAAGCTGAAGCGTGGTAGGTGCCTCAGCTGACTGGCTGTAGACAAATCCCAATGTCAGAAGAAACAAGGGAGTGTTTGCCCCTAAGGCCCATCCCAGACTTTAGTGTTAAATTAATCCTGGCAATGCACAGCACTTCCCAACAAGCAGAGTGGTGAGAGATCCACAGTTACTCCACTGCCCCAGTGAAATGGCTCCTTTCACTGAAGTCCAGCCCACTCAGTCAGCCTGCAGGCAAGAGAAAACAAGCAATACAAATCAACTGACAAATTTATGTTGGCATAAACCTAAAACAAACAAAAAAAAAAAAATAAACAAACCAAAAATTATATTCATACACTTCTTGCATGTCAAGGCCCACAAATGTTTTATGAACTTTAGACATCATGGTTAGCTATGTATTTCCAAAGACGTGTAGGGTAAGACAGCTAAAACTGCAGCCATAAGCTTGTCAGAGGTTATACCACAAAACAAACATTTCTGCTTCTGTTTATGCTTCCAAACCAAACCACAGTCCAAACACTTCTGATTTCAGGAAGAGTATCACATTTAAGTGCTGGCTTGAGGATATTTTCTGCCCTAAATAAACAGGATCTTCTTTTTAAGCCTATTTGCACTCCCACAGGAACCATTCATTACTTTTGTTTCCTGTATTGGATAATCTCTTTTTGCTATGAGATGACAACTACAGAGTATTTTTCACAGATTCTACTTTTTTCTGTAGGACAGCCCAATTAACCTCCACCTAATTCAGAAATTCCAATTAATGTAATAAACAATCAGTTCAAATCAAGTGTGATAAAAGTTAGTCAGTATTAGATTCAAATTTATTGGTTTTCAAATCTTTGTCCTATGTCTGACAGAACAATGGAAAACTAAAAGAAAAATAAAGCATGATACAATCTCCTAAGTCAGCTTTTGGCCTACATAATGTTACAATTATGTAACATTACTTGCTTGCATTCTCCTACTTTTATTTTTAGACAGAAGGCAATTCATACAATAACTCTGTTAATTTTTAATGAAATACAAGTCACTCGCATGTATATGCTAACCATTACAAGTGTACAAATAAATACACATCAACATTCTTCTACCTGCCCAAAGAAATTAAGGACTTCCTTTTTATCTATTATTCAAATCAAAACCACAGACAACAGTTCCACAGGTAAAAAAATCCTTGTTATAGGAAATTGATACTGATACCTTGTATTTGTAGGATGAACACACATTTATATATCAAACTTATACATAAGTGGACTAGCAGGTCCTGTTTTCAGTCAGGACTCTGGCAATGAAAATAACTGAAAGATATTTTATTCTCTCAAAACTCCTAGAATTCTTCAATTACTTCATTTTAGCACTCTTACCACAAAACTGTTGAAACACCTGAACACCAGAGACCAGAAGAATACCAGATACATATCACTTGTGATGGACCAAAACTTCTATTGGCATTTTCTCTAGGACCTGCAATTTGAGTGCCATTTCTGAAGGACAAATCATTAACAGCTGTAATTTTCATGTCCCCAAGGGCACCACCAGGGCCATCAGTCCCTATTTGAGTTATGCTACAGGAAGCCCTATGCCAAATCCCACGCCCAGCCTGGATCTTGGCTGCACTGGGTCCTCAGATAGACCTTGGACCTTACTCCTCACCCTGCCTGGCCTGATGATTATTGGGTGGTGGCAGGGTCCTGCCCCTGTTCTCAACCCACCCTCAATGGGGGGCCTTAGGAGTTCGGACCCATGCCCTGCCAGCTCTGCAGTGTCCACAGCTCCTGAGTCATCCTCCCCCATGGGCAGCCCCACTTCAGCTGCTCCCTGGCACTCAGAGTGGTCAGTCAGCTACGGGTCACCCAAAATTCCTCCTCAAGCGTCACTTTCTCTTCTGATTTCTACTACCATCTTTAACAATGGAAGTCAGCAGCAGGTGATTGATTTTGATTAGTATTCTTCTTGCTCTGTCCCATGCTGACTTCAGCACACCTTACCGATCATGCAGCACAAATCAGATTTTCCAGTCATATCCTACTGAGGATTTAATCTGTGCTTAGGGAGGAGCAACAGATCTTATTCCCTTGACGCCCACACTGCAGAAGTTTGTAATGGCATTCTAAGAAATGTGGAATACAGCACTAAGAAAATTGACAAGGTGGAAGGAAACACAGTGATCCAGATGATGAAAGATGGATAGAGAAAAAATTTCTCTGGGCAAACAGCAAGCAAAAAAAGAGGACACAAAACAAGAAAAGAAAATGGGAATGACAAATAAACAAGAGTAAACACATTACCAGCAGGGAGAGAACCAAAAATGACAACAGGAAGGAAAGTGGAAATCCTCAACTGATCCAGCAGAGATAATATACAACTGTAAAAAATGTGACATACTAAATAGTGTGCCTTTTTTGGCCACCTGGGCACAAGGTGTCTCATATCCAGCCAGCTTTCAAACAGCACCCCCGAGTTTCCTTCACCTGAGCAGCTCTCAAGACACTGTTTCCCAAGCCTGGAGCATTGCATGGGGTTTCTGCAACCCAGCTGCAGGACCTGACCCTTGGCCTTACTGATCCTCCTATAACTGGCCTCAGTCAATCCTGCCTGCTGAGTTCCTTTTGCAGAGCCTTCCTACTCTCGCAGCAGATGAACACTCCCATCCAATTTAGCATCTTCTGTGAACTTACTGAGGATGCATGCAATACCCTCATCCAAATTATCAATAGAGACATTAAACTGGACTGGCCCCAGTACTGACCCCTAGGGAACACCACTGGTGGCCAGCTGCCGACTGCATTTAATGCCATTCAACACCACTCTCTGGCCCTGACTATCCCACCAGTTTTTCACCCAGTGAAGACTGCACCCATCCAAGCCCTACACAGCCGGTTTCCCCAGGAGAATCCTGTGGGAGACAGTATCCAATGCATTACTGAAATCTGGATAAACAAAATCCACAGCCTTTCCCTCATCCACCAGCTAGGTTACTTTACGATAGAAAGAGTTCAAGTTAGTCAAACAGGATCTGCCTTTTGTAAACCCATTTTTGTAAACCACATAGCATGTGATGGCACTCAGGACCATCTGCTCCATGACATTCCCCAGTATCAAGGTCAGGCTGGCAGGCTTGTAGTTCCCAGGGTCATCCTTCTGACCCTTCTTCTGGATGGTCATTGCATTTGCCAATTTTCAGTCGACCTGACCTTCTCCAGTGACCTACGTTACACTATAGATGTATTCTATTACCACCAGCTGTGGGCCATTAGCTGTTATCTCCTGCTATGACCCACCCCTGATAACAGACAATGGCCAGCAAGAAACCACTGCATCACTCATGGACTTATCTCATCCTATTGGGAGATGCTCCGCCCAGGAGGGAGGAGCCAAGCATTCCCACCTGGATATAACCTGACCTTGGAACTGCCTGAGTTAGCCCTGTCTACTGGGTTCCCAGAGGATGAGAGCTATCACTGGACCTTCAGCTGGAGACCAGACCTTCCACAGGATCACTGCTTCAACTGAGCTACTTCATCTGGGCTGCTACCACCGCCCTAACAGGGTGTCAGGTTGTATCTGACTTTGTCAGTGCTTTTTCCTTGTATTATTTCACTTATTTTTAATTTTTTCCCATTAAATTTTAATCCTGACTTGCAATCTCCCACTGGTTTGTTTTCAAGCCAATACATCCAGTTAACCAGGACTGCTGGTAAGTGGTTTAAAGTGGCTTGATAAGCTCTTTCACCAGCTTTCTCAGGTGCATCCCATCTGAGCCCATAGACTTATGGGTGTTTAATTGGCTATAGGTCAATAAGTAGCAGGTCACTAACCATTTCTTTGTGGATTATGGGGGCTTCACTTAGCTCTCCATTCTTCCCCAACTTCCAGCTCTGGGAGCTGTGCATCCTGGGGATAACTGGTTTTGGTATTATACTGAGGCAAGAAAAGCAAAAAAATCTTGTTCAAGGTGGGATTCCTGTCCATTTAGGCAGAAAATATCACACATTTCAGTTTGACATTATTAGAGGAATTACCATTTTCCTAAGGTTAGTTTCATATATGAAATGTATACACACTCATACACAGAAAAAGACACACAAAATAATTTTCAGTAAAAATATCGAGAGGTAAGGAAGAAGGTATGCTACCTATTAATTTGTGAACTATGTAGGCTATGCTATGATGTTAGATACATCATTGAAAAGGTTGGAAGATGTAAATAGAGAGTCACAGATTTCAATTCGAGATTATTCTTAAATAGAAAACTGTAAACATTCTAGAAAGATTTTTAGATATATCAAAACTAGTTTGATGTTCAATTATATGTATACAGTCAGATATTTAATATGCTTGTACAGACTGAGTCTACAGGAAGACATGTACTTGTCATGTGTTTATTTGTTACCACTAATAGTTGTACTTTTTCCCTTTTTTTTTAGCGCTTCAAATATTACAAAAATGCATACAAACTTCCTTGCAAAAAATTCCTAGTTGGAAGTATCACTCACTCAAGCAATTGAAAACAATCAATCCAAATCAGAATATTCAGATTAAAATGACAACTTCTGGCAGCACAATACACAAAGAGAAGTCAAGGAGGATCTGAAATCATATACGTTCACACATGATTTTGTTATTGGCAGAGGAGTGTAATTCGAGGCTAATGAGACATTTATGGCCTTTGAAGAAAATGCAGATTGAAGTTAACATGGATGTGTATCTGGAAATACCACTTGCACTTATTTATAAATCTGCCCCAAGCCACACTTAGAGATGCTTAAATAGTCTATGAATCAGGTCTTCAGGGCTAAACTGATGGTTTCCAGGATCTGCAGTTACCGCTTTTCAACCTAAGGAGAAGATTGTCAGTAGTTCTACACATATTCTGTAGCTGCTAGGGGTGTAGAAGACATGGCTTAGAAGTCCTCTTTGTTCCAGTGTGGAGTAGAAAACTAAAGTGATTTCAAGTTTTTTTTGACATGCTTGTCCAGGTCATGGACAGTTACAAGAAACTAAACAGAAATAGAATTTATATGTACACAGGAAACTGAAGACTGCACAGATGTACCAGGATTTCTCAGGCTTTATCTAAAATACCTGGTGCACAACAGTATGCCTCAGCTTTCAGTCGCTGACCACCTTTACTCTCTGGCCCTCCCTTCTACTCATATTCCCAAGGGGTTTTTTGGGCACATTTGTAGGTCTGACATCAATAGAGAGTCAGGGTTAAAGACTCATAACCCTTTCATTAGACATACGCTCTGAAAGCATATAGTCAGCTTGACTAGCAGAAATGTAAGAGCAACCAGCTAGTCAGCAGAAAAAAACTGACAAATGATGTAATCAATAACATTTCAGATTCTCCTCATACTGATATTTTGCTAAGTATTTAATGCATTTCACAGAATATGGGGATTTGCAAAATACTTCATTTACCAAGAAAGAGGATCTATGGTTGCTTGCTTTTTGGGTTTTCTTTGTTGTTTTGGCTTGTGTCTGTGTGTGTGTTTGTCTGGTTGATTGTTTTTAAACAAAATCAATTAAAATATTGTCATATTATAAAATACATAAAGCTCTGTAATAAGCTAATGCTGTGGTATGATACTATAAATAAGAACCTACCCAAGGCATAGACATTTTTGAACAGGACTGCAGCATTAATTTTAGCAATATGTCCATATAATTTGAAATATTAGCAAAAGACTAATCACACAGTTGTCTTCTGTAAAACCTCTTCCCAAAGCAGGTTTAAATGCACCTTTACCTCATAATCATCACTACACCCTCTTAATAGTTACTGTATTCAAATGTTTGTTCAATAACAAAAGAGCAGTTTTTCCAAATATTGGTAAATGCATACTGGGTTTGTCTACTATATTTCAAATTTAAAAAAAACCAAAAAACCAGTTATAACTTCTTTAGAGATTTTTTTTTTTCTGAGCTTCTAGAACTTTCTTAATACACTGAAATGAGCTAATCCTCATTCTTCCTTATGCTATGTAAAGTTATTCAGACATATCAGACAAAATCATGGTGAACAACACAGAGGAGCACCAATCATGAACTAATGTGCTCTTTCTGGACTGGATTACTTAGAACATTGGTGGGAAGTTTATTTACCAAAACTGGCCAATCATAAGATATTTTTGAATCTCAGAACTGTAACTAAAGCAATGTCTGGCTTTAAATTAACATGCAGCTAAGTCTTATGAGAAATTCTGTTTCATAATAGAACATACATGTGTATTTTGTTGTACTTTTGTAAGCATTTTCCCAACTGGAATAAATTATTTATTATTAAATTATTCTTAAAAATACAGACTAACATACTAAACACCTTCAAAACAAAATGAAGCAAAACAAAAAAACCTCTAGGCTTCTAATAATCCTAACTGTATATGACCAGATCTAAGTATGCTTTTTCTCAAGCATTGCAAGTATTGCTACAAGAAAGGTGATCAAAGGAGAGGTGGGGCAGTGCTGTCCTGAGCCACCTTCCTGCTCTACCTTGAGACTTGTGCTCAGCTCGCCCCATCCCAACTCACTTCCTGGGAAGAGCTGGCTGTGCAGCAGTGAACAAAACATGCAAAAAGTCTAATTTACATAAGAGGCATGCAGATTGGGCCCCCTCTCACTTTCTCTTCACTTTCTTCCTCTTTTCTTTAACTGGTTGTTGCAGTTAAGAAGACAACTGTACCATAAAGCAGAAGAGTTCCCTGACACATAGTCCAGTGTCTTTGTTCAGCCTGATGAGAACTTACAACAAATATCATGCCCTGTACTGGTGGGTCATGACACTAATTCAGCATTATAAACTTCACTAGGGATGAGTATCTGCATAGTATGTCATAGGATCACGGAATTATTTAGGTGGGAAGTATAACTCATTTGTAGTCAAAAATTCCTTCAAGGTTTAAAGTTTAAATTGAGAAGAAAGTGATGCAAATTTAAGAACTATGCTGTACCCTTGCTTGAAGTGAAAATAAATGCCAGGTATACAAACATCACTATGGACCTTGAAGTTGGTCTTAGTTGTATGATTGAAAGTAACTGAAGACAAAGGTAGATAATATACTTTTTTTTTTAATATGGAAATAAAGACTGAAAAGCAATAAAAATTACATACAAACATTAAATTAAGCAGGCTTGGGTGTTGTTTTCAAAGAACATGCTGCATTCACCCTTCTATGAATTTCTCCAAGTGAGAGAAATAGATAGGCCTAGATAGGCTTGGACAGTTTCAGTAGATCCCTCAGGTTAGAAACTACAATAACCATTTACTTTTCAGAAAACGGGCACACATTTCTTTCGTATCATTGCTTCTTGCCCGGAGCTACCACTCTTATTCTGAATTTCTAAATCTGATACACTATCAAAAAGAACAATGGGATTATAAGAAAAAGCTGCGTGGTCCCTACAATGTTTTTGAAAACTGCAATTCTCTCAATAATGAAAACAATTTGAAAAGCAAGCAGAGGGAAAGAAAACGTGATTATCACGCCCTTCCAAGAAAAAATAAAGAAATTCACCCCAGCATTCTCCAAAAAATCAGCTGTTTTGATCTAATTATAAGAGGAGGTTGTTGAACAATCACAGATATGTTTTCCCTTATTTTTTCCTGTATTTAAAATTATAAAAAACCAGTATGGCCAAAAGGACCCAAGACTAACCAGGAATGCTCAGATAGGACAGTTGCATGTATCTCACTGACTTTTTGAATGGTAATTTCAACTGCTATTACATGTAAGTATAGAAGAATTTCAGCAGTTAGACAATTTTCATGATACTTGCTGCTTTTTGAGATAAATTGATGACGATGGCAAATAAAAATGAGGTGTCAGTAATAGGAGGGAAAAGCATGGCATAAACTGCTTACAAACATAAGCTTGAAATAACTAATAATCCCAAAATTGTTCCCTTCAGCTCAAATTGTGATCTGAATGTAAGTTTCCCATCAATGTTTGAACACTGAAGCCATGCAATTGTGGTCCAATTGCAGCTTCAAAGTCTTAAGAAAATACTACCTTTCTAGCACATGTTAGGGAAATGTACAAAAAATAGCATCAGTACAATCTAGCACAACTGATGGCATAATTTCCACCTTTTATTTCTGATACAACCTTGTAAAAGAAATGTAACACACTCTGGGTCTCTGTTTCTTTCATGCACCTCTGCTTAAATTCAGATATGTTACTACAAAAATAAAAAGATTATGATCTGAAACAGAATGTTCAGCCCTGAGTTTCTGTAAGGCAGAAGCTCCCATAGTGTAAAATCTCTTATGCCCAGAGCAAACCACTAATTTATGGATATGAAAAAAAAATTAAAACATGCACACAAAAATTGGTATTTTATATATTAGGCTTACAGAATAGGCCTTCATAAGTTGAATAAACCCTTAAAAAAAATCAAAGTTCATTACCTGCTACCACTGTAAGACCTTAAAAAAACCCATTTGTAACATGGAATGAGTCTTAACTCCTCTCCAGTAAGAAAGGTCAAATGACTGAAAAGAAAAATTCTTAAGGGACTCTATCAGGTTTTGCCTAATATTATAAAAGAAACTCACAGGTCTCAGTCCTCTCTTTCTTGTCTTCACCATTGAACTTAAGTGCATGCCCTTGTCAAGGATGAAAGAAACTAAAACTCTAGTCTGAACCAACTGAGAAACTGTCTAAGGGACTGATTGATATGCAATTTGATCTCTTGAGGCTATTTAATGATTAGAATTTGATATCTCCCTCTTGGCATTCCAGTCTCAGAAGAGACATTAAAAATGTTACAATAGCCAGAAACAGGGTGGGAAAAACAATTTAAACCAGCTGGGCATGTGAACACATGAAAAAGCACAGACATGCACGCACAGACACCCAGACACAGACACACATACGCATATATATATATGGCCAAAAAAAGTTGTTGCTTTATTATACAAATTCTTAGAACTGAATTACACAGGAGACAGGCAGGACATTTTCATTGCATTACCTGGTTCAGTTACCAGGTGGTGATACTGCCTTCATTCATATGATAATGTCACAATTATGCATTCATTCTGGGGATGGGAAAGTTGAGTGGCTACCCTCATTAACCTGAAGAAATCTAAACCCACACCTCCCTCTTTCAAGTTACAAACATTAGCTTTCAAATAAGGCCAGGATAGCTGTGAGGACTCTGTGAAGCATTCTCAATCCTGAACCACAAGGCTTCACTCTGAGATTCTCACCTTTGGACTTTGAGAAAACTTTAATGTTGCATTCCCAGAAAGTACAAACTTCCTTGGACAGGTATTCTCACTTTCAAGCAAGCCTCAAGCAGTTTGTAGGAAAATTATTTCATAAAATAAAAATTGTGACTGGAGGTTATTGTTACTATGCTTTTACATCATCAAATTTTATCAATTAAGTCTTCCCCTTAGGTTTTCTTTATTTGCTTGAAAGAGAACAACCTCAGCAGCATAAGGAAGAGTGTCCTTCACCTTCTGTTCCTTATGACTCTTCTCCTAACTTAGTGGGCTTTCACCTGCTAAGTTCTGTCTTGGACCCCTTATATTTAAGAGGTAAGAGAACATGTCTCAGCAAGATAAGTATCACCAGATATAGATGAGTGGGATCACCAGAATCACTCTAGATCAGTGTTGCTAGATCAGCAAAGTTGGTGAAGGGGCTGGAGCACAGATCTTATGAAGAGTGGCTGAGAGTCCTGGGGTCATTTAGCCTGGAGAAAAGAAAACTTAGGGGTGGTCCTTATTGCTCTCTACAAGTACCTGAAAGAAGGCTCTAGCAAGGTGGGAGGCAGTCTCTTCTTCCAAATAAAAAGCAATAGGACAAGTGAAAATGGCCTCAAGTTGGAGTGGAGGAGGTTTAGATTAAATATTAGGAAAAATTTTTTCACCCGGAGGGTTGCTAAGCAGTGGAACAGGCTGCCCACAGAAGTGATGGAAGCACCATTCCTGGAAGCATTTGAAAGGCATGTGGACGTGGTACTTAGGGACATGGTTTAGTGGTGGGTGTGGCAGTGCTGAATCTTAGAAGTCTTTTCCAACCAAAACGATTCCATTTTTCTATGACCTTAGACGACATTAGCGAGACCATTCCAGTGCTGCCTGCTGCCTTCCCCTCTTCCCAGCAAACACAGTTTAAGTTTGCCTAGAAGAGAGTCTGTGGCATATCCTCTGCTTACGCTCCTGTCTATGCTGAATTCAATAATGAAGGATGAAATTCTTGACTTTCTAGCTGACGTAAGTACTGGGAGCTGTGAATTATATCACATACTGTGGACTACTAAAAGCTAAGCATAATATTACCATACAGAAGTCCCACTATGGATCCATATCTTAGGCTGCTTTTCACAGTAAGCACTGGAATTCAGGGTCTAAGCAGTAAACTAGATAGGGCTAGAGCATGGACTCAACACTGTCCTGCCCCAGTATTCATACCTCCCAGCCAATGCACAGGAATAAGCAGGGAGTATGATAGGCCAGAGTTATTCCTCAACAGACAGATCTTTTTTTTTCTTTTTAGTATGAAAGATTTTCACTATAGAGATGCAAGGTCTGCTATGCTACGTGGCCTCAGGGGCAGAGAACAGGACCTGGACCATTTTATTTACTAGGAGATATAACCTCATGGGCAGAACCAGAGATATCTTTCCTCGCCACTGAAGGATACCTGAACCCCAAGTTTGACTGTGTCTACTTTTGTGTAATGTACAGTTTTTGCTTAAATACGGAAAATGAGGGGGAAAAATAGAGGTTATGTTCCCCCAGAAAATTAATGATATATGACTGTCATCTCACATCAGAAATGTTAACAAACGTGTAATATGAAAAGATGCACAGAACAACAACAGCAACAACAAAAGTGAGATTTATTTCCAAAACAACAATAAAAGCCTGGTAAATATTAAGCAGAATTCAACAGAAACATGTAGAAATCTAAGAAACAGACTTCTGAAATTGCACCACCTTGAAAATGCAAATTCTAAAATTGTTACAAAAACTAGCAAGAAGATATGCTACAAAGAATAATTCCATATATCACAAGCTTGAAAAATACATCTTCATGCCAGTTACTTGAGTATTGTGTAGGTTTTTTTAACCACTATTATTTTCTATTGGTTACCAAAACATGCCAAAACATGCCAAAAAAGCAGGAAAGCTAAGCTTGGAAAAGATATCAAATTTTTTTCAGGCAGTTTTCTGTTCAGTTAAAAAGGTCCTCCATTTCAAATCCCACACTCTCACATGATAAAAATCCAATAATCTTTCACGGTCTTTTAACAATTCCAAGAGAAATCTCAGAATAATAAATAAATGCTTTTCTCTTAGGTAAAAAAAATAAAGTTTCTCAAAATCTTCTGCATGACAACACCTATCCTTCTACTACATGGGAAACTTCAAAGCCATCTCACATGTAGTTAATTTTATTTTCTTGCATCAAAGGGTTTTCAGAAATCTAATGCAATATACTGTATTTGTTTTGTAATGTGTAGACAATTTCCCTGAATGTTTCCATCTTCGCCTAGCACAATGAATAGGTACCTTCTCTACCTTGGAAACAAATACTAAAGCTCACGTTCGTCGCCCAAACTGTATATGAGAAAGTCAGATATTCTGTCTATACCAGAAGCATATAGTTCCGGCAGCAATTTCCTACTGTAACGTAGGTATTTGACATTAAATATTAGTTGAAGTCAACCACTACGAAAACATCCTGAAGATTATGTTTAAAAAGCCCAAGTGATTAGCCTAGATTAGACAGCTAACTGTCCTAACTGAGCTGTAGCAAGATGATTCTTTCTTTCTTCTCTTACCAATATATACAGAATTATCTTCATAAGCACAGAGTTAAGAAATTTGTAACTTTACTGTTTATTTCATACATGAACAAAGTCCTTATGACTAAATTCAGGAAGAGCTTATTCTGCTGTGAGTTTCTTAACAGTTTTTGTCTGTTCTATCATTAATTGTGCTAATAGTTTATCAAAGATAATGTAGCATCCATTGGTAGGAAATTCAGTATGCAGAGTTAAGACTAAAATTCAGATATTTTCTCACCTACCATCCAATTAATTTTATTTTGTGGGGCTGTTTTTATTATTGTTGCCATTAATATTTTTATTCCCATAGCCATCTTCAAGTTATTTTAAAGACTGCTGCAATGTATCTTCCTTGGTGTAAAATCATATTTTAGAGAACAAGTTTATCCATTTTTGCCATCTTCACCTAATACTAGCCTTTACTAACATAGAACTGGTAGGTTTGTGGAAAAACAGTATTATGTTAGAAATATTTGGGTTATTTATTTTTAAAAAACATGTTTCCCATGATTTTTTGGTTGCAATGAGTACCATTTATGAATGACTTTCTAACAAGACCCATACAATAATATTATCACATTATTTAGCACACTCTACCTGATTTCACAAGATTGCAAAACTACATGGGCATTTTAAAAAATGAGGAGAAATATTTTTTAACAATATGATTCCATGACAAAACATTATGCCTTGGTACCTTTTCAAGACCCGTCTCACTCTTGTTCTTCCCTGCTTGAAAACGTCCTCTTATAAAAGTATATACTATGCTTTTCCTCTTTTGCACAAAGCCTTCTCAGTTCTTTTCTAATTCTCAAATCTTTCTCATAGAGCGAACACTGCTAGCATGCTCTTTTCTCCAAATCATAATTCTTTCCTGTGACTCTTTTCTTCTCCCTGGTCATTTGTTTTTAGCTTCCTTTTGCATACAGGAAAAGTAATATGCCCATCAAATCAATCAATGTAAAATTGATTTTTGATTTGTGGAAGGAATTTATTTCATTTATTTTGTAAAGGGTTTCTGGTTTTCTTTATTTATTTGGTTTTGGGTTGGTTTTTTTTTTTTTTTTCTTTCCTTTTTTTCTTGTATCATATCCATATGGGATGATATTGCAGAAAAAAACCCAGAAGACAATTTGCAGCTGCCAGGTTGACTAGGAAGGACTGATCTATTTTTTCCTGCCCTCGGTCAACTGATTTAGGTCAGGATTGAGAAAAAATATACCTTGTCACATGGCAGGAGTTACAGCTTCCTGTGTGCTTCTATTATATCATCTTAAGCAATCTCACCAATAAAACATAATACCAACCAAAAATATCTACCACAAACTAATGCAGTCAATTAATAGAACAGCTGGAGGTCAGGGCAGACAATTAAATCCCTTTGACAGAGGAGAAGATTATTCTACCTCATATTGGAGATATGTCAGTAATTCCTGTGTGATCTGACTTACACTTTATTCTTCAAACTAATTCCTCCCATAATGCCTTCTTTGGCATGAGAAAAAAAGATCCATCATCTAAAGGTCTTGTTTGCAGCTGTATATAATTATTTATTTTTAAATGGTGGGAAAGTGCACATATGTTTTTTCAGCAGTATTCTTACTGATTCTCAGAACGAGCAAATCAAATCTCCTTTTTGCCTTTGTTTAGACAGCTGCTGCTCCTTGAAGTCCACCCCTCAAAAGGATGATACAGCTATCACCTTGGCAAGGTGCTAACAACATTTTTTTGGAATTTAATATTGTCTTCTGTAGGTATCGAAGATAAACATCCAGGAATCCTGATTCAATATTTCTCTGGCCCTAAATTTCATCATAATTGCAACAATTGTCTTTCCTACAGTCTTACACCAAGATGGTTATATTACTGGACATGGGAGCTACACTGCCAATAATACAAACTGTAAATGCCATATTCTAGCAATATCAATTACATATTTTGTATTTCAAACAAAAAAAAGAAACTGAGTTTTGGGCTTTTTTGTATTCTGATTTTGATGATTTCCAGCACATAGATTTCAAATGATAAACCATAAACACCTATAGCGAAACATTGTTTAGCTAAGGAATGAAATTAAGTTCCCTGTGAGATATTTTTTCACATAAATAAAACTCATTATCAAATGACTTCCAATTTGTTTTTAAATAAAGGTCAACACAAGTTTTGATAACTCTTTAACACCTTTTTTTAAAGTTATCCTCATAGCATACTGTGGTAATATTTAAATTTCAACAAGTTCAGAGAAAGTTGCACTAATGCTATACTAATATTTCATAGCACTGAAAATCCATATTCCAAAAGACAACGAAGATGCCAAGAGAGTGACCTATTAGTGTAATTTCTGTGATTGCTCTGTCCCAGTTTCAATTTTCATTGGTGAAATTCTAATACATCCATTTTCTTTGTCAAGCCCATCTATTGAAACTCCTGCTTTCTTAATTAATCAACTCAGATTGCTTAATTTCTGCACTACCCTAAAATCTTTGTCTTTTGGATACATATTGTTTAATGAATTCTGCTCTCAAATTAATATACATTTTATGCTGAATATACCAGATCTGAATTTCTTGTACCCTTATGTTGCTTATTACCTCACTGTTTCAACATTTTTGTTTTGATGGCTTCTTATGAAAACAGATTCTAGTCCTGCCATTGTTTGAACTTTGTATTGTAGCCTCACACCACTCCACTCAATGAGTTGTATTTCACTAATACTTTATAAAAAATATTAAATAAAAACTATTTCAGTAGTCTTTAAAATATTTACTTCTGTTTCATTTGGTCAAATAAAGTATATTTCTTTTAACTTTCTTCCTTTAAGCAGAACTTTATTAACAACAGAAATGCTAAGTCTCTAATTATTCATCACCTAACTTTTCAAGTGACTCAGCATCATTATTTATTTTTTCCATCCTTTTTGATACTTCCATATAACAAAAGTGAAAGGGTCATACTGTTATTTTTAATTCACTGAAAGACAAATTGAATTGCTCCTAAATGAAGATCACAGGAGTACATATTGTTTGAAGTTGGAAGGGACCTCTGTAGTTCATCTGGTCCAGCCCCTCTGCTCGAGGAGGGATACCTGCAGCCTGTTTTGGTAACATTGTTTAAGTAAGAATAGACTGCATCTCCGTGTACCAGTTAGATTGCTCATTATTCACAGCTAGTTTTCAAGGATTTGCATCTCATCTTAATGAATCAAATTCATGAGATATGCCTACCCATAAGAGTAGTCACAATGATATGATACAGAATAGGAAATATCACCTACGTACCTTTAAAGCAAAGCAAAAAGCCTCAAATGATAGAAGCAACACAATTTTTCAGTATAATTAACTCCACTGACTGCAAACTACATTAGAATTAAATGTGTGATTTAGTTCCAGATAAAAGAGTTTTGTTTCCACCATGGAGAGACAAACCACAATTTTAATAGATAACCGGTTGCAAGTTATTCATTTCTTACACCAAGAAAAAATGAAGCTTTTTAAGATTATAACTAGGCACCAAATTTTGTCAGTTACTTCCTGAAGTCATATTGAAAGATAAAAAATTTAAGCTGTTTTTTCTAACATTCTGTGAATAGTTGTGGAAGCTTTAAATCCATGCTCATGCTGCAAGCGCAGAAGAGCAAATCTCCATCACTATTAATACACCTGCAACCAGGTGAAAAGAGAATAGTACTACTTCATACATTTTCAGAAGAAACAGAGCCTATAATGAAAGCTGACTGAATCTGATTTTACTTAACCTGAGTAGTTTCACCTGCACTCAGATATTCTGAGATTTTTTTTGAAGTTGTGGATAACAATATTGCCATATTTGTCTTGTGTTCCCTTTCTATAGCTTTTTTCTTGGAAAAGAAAAATGGAATGCAAAGCATTATATATGAAAGAAAGTGTGTGTGGGGTGTTGATAATAAATCTGGTAGAAAGAGTGGTTTAGATACTTTCAGCTTCCGTATTTAAGATCCAATAGAAAACACTATGTGTGTGTGTATATATATTTATATATTTTGCACAACATCAACAGAAAATAAAAACAAAATAATGCTCTAAAAAAATGCTGTACAATACCAGCTGAGTCTAAATTGGCATGCAATTAAAGCTAAATGTATTTTGTATTCATATATACAAACAAACATATTTACCTTCAGAATCAAATAGTGATTTTCAATTCTAAGTAATTTCTACAAGCAGTTTGGCTTCCTGCTGGCAAAAGCATTTTATTTTTTTCTTTCAAAAAAGAAAGAAATATGCCATCATCTTCCCTAGTCACTCAACAGCTGTATCAATTTGTTTTCAGGGCAGTGATTAGCATAATTGTGGTGGATTACTTGCATTTGGCACAGAATGGAAGTAATTCAGTACTTTAGCAGATATGACATAGAATGTATGGGATATCCAGGCCCTCTGGAGTGGTGCTGGAAGTTTTTTTTCCTAAAACTGTACTGAAAGCCTATTTATAAAACCCAAATCTGTCTGAAATAATCAAAAATCTCAATTCTTTGGATGTGCTGTTTGACAAACAACCTCCTACTATGGCTAGGGCACACAACCACGAAATCAACTGCAAATAGCTACATTGAGGGCATTTCTCACAAGGGTTTCAGTGTGATATAATTGCTTTAAAAATCATAAAAAACCCCAGAATGTGATTCCGTCATTACTGATCATCTGCTTTATGTCCAAACTCCAGTTCCGATGCTGAGGTGCATACAGCACTACCTTTAGTGCTATATGAGTATTAAAATCGATCAGTTATGTATATTTTCAGCCATTTACCTTAATACTCTTGCATGTTTTATAAACATGCATAGATAATCACTGTGATATTATACAGAAATATCATAAAATTATAAAATGGTTTTGGTTGCAATAAACCTTTAAGACTACCTAGTTCCAACCTCCCTGCCATAAGCAGAATGCCACCCACTAGATGAGGTTGCTCAAAACCACCCAATCTGGCTTTGAGGACTTCCAGGGATGGGACATCCACAACTTCTCTGGGCAACCTGTTTCTGTGTCTTCCCACCCTTAAAATAAAGAACTACTTCCTTACAGCCCCTCTAAACCTATGCTACTTCAGTTTAAAGCCATTCCCCTTTGCTTCCTGTCACTACAGGCCCTGATAAAAAGTCCCTCTCCGCATTTCTTATCAGCCCTCTTTTATATATTGAAAGGCTACAGTAAGACCTCATAAGAGCCTTCTCCAGGCTGAACAACTCCAACTGTCTCAGTCTGTCTTCATAGGCAAGGTGCTCCAGTCCTCTGATCATCTTTGTGGCCATCCTTTGGACCCACTCTAACATGTCCATGTCTTTCTAGTGTTGAAGACTCCAGAACTGGATGCAGCATTCCAAGCTGGAGTTTCACCAGAGCAAAATAAAGGGGCAGAATCACTTCCATCAACCTGTTGGCCACTTCTTTTGATGCAACCCAGAGTACAGTTGGCTTAGGGCTGCAAACACATATTGCTGACTCATTAACAATTTCTCATCCACCAGTACCTCCAAGTCCTTCTTTGCAAGACTAATTTTAATCCATTTTAACCCATCCAGCCCCTACTGATAATGGATACTGCCATGACACAAGTGCAGGACCTTGTACTGGTCTTGCTGAACTTCATTAAGTTTTTATGGAGGCGTTTCTCCAGCCTGTTGAGGGTACCCCTGGATGGCATTTCTTCCCTCAAGTGAATCAGTTGCACCACTCATCCACAGACTTGCTGAGGTGCATTTAATCCCATTGTCTATGTTACTGATGAAGATACTTAATAGCATTGTCCCAGTATGGACCTTTGCGAGACATCATTCATTAACAGTTTCCACCAGTAATCAATGTAGCCCTTGGTTTCTAAACCTAGATTACAACCTGTATAAAAAGCATTGCATGATATGGTCATCCCCTGTTATAGAAGCTAGAGTTGATGATCCCAGAAATCATCTTCTGTCAGTTGTTTATAAAAGAAGCTTGAACTTCATTAAGTCATGGGGATACCAGAAGGACACAAGATTTTGCCATTACATAGAGCTATTCCTTTTATATGAAAACTGAGGGAGATAACTGCTGAACAGCAGGTAAAGGGATATTTATTAAGAGATATAAATGGTCACTCTTTCCAGTCAGCTACTGAATTGTCCAAACAAAATAAACTGTGATCTTATGGTTAAAAATTAAGATTCAGTGTGTTCTGAACCTTGACAGGAAGAGGAAAACTGCTTGCCTGTAATTCATTTACACTGGAATCTTGTGCTCAAAAGCTTTACTGTTCTTAGAAAAAAAAAAAAAAACAACTCTGAGTTATTATGAACTTTTTTTTAAGAGTTAAGAGTTCCCTGTAGAAACAGATATAACATCACTCACTACCTGTTATTCAGTACAGCAGATCTAAATTATGAGTCACAGTGATAAAACATTTTCAAGTTTAAACACTGAGATAGTAAAATTTGCACTCCAGTTCTTTGAATTGAACATGACTGAACTTTAAATGAGCTGTCTGTGCAAAACAGTGTGATTTTTTTATTTCACTTTTACTTATTACTCATGATGTTATGATTCAGTGAACTCCCATTATCCATGAAGTCTGTATAATATTGAAATTACACAACTTTAACCATTCTCTATTATTGTTGTACAATACTTTGTGTAATGTTATGTTCAAATTAATTTTCTACAAAATCAATTATATTTCTGGAAGCATTACTTAGATAAGAACAGTGTATGAGTCTTAAAGATTCAAGACAATTATGACTCATACTTTTATAAAATTGTTTAACTATCTTCCCAAAGCTTTTAATAAAGCTAATGAACTTAGGTAGGAGTTTTAAAATTACTCAATTACATTGCCACCTGAAAGTAAATTTAATGACCTGGAAAAAGTTTTGGTGTTTGCTATTTCATATCTGAGTAATACTTCAAAACGTATTCCATTCTCACTTGGGTTCTTCAGCAATTCACATATTGGTGGAGAACATCAGAGTTTACCTCCTTCTAGGTAGTTTAGGTCAGTCATACCAAAATACATAACAAAATATTGGAATAAAAAATTAATGGATACATCGCTTTGAATTCAAATGGAAGCAAGGAATTTTTTTCATTCATTAGAGAATCTGAATATTTTGATTCCACTATTCACAGTAGGTCTCTACCTTTAATGGAAAACATACCCTAATATCAGTGATGTAATGGATTTGCTAAGATTAGATTTACTAGTAACATCTCACAGCAAAGCCAATGATGCAACTTAGTTTATTTTTTCTAGATCAACTGAGACGCACTGGATTTACGATTTCAGAATACTCTCCCTGGAAACAAATTTGTAGATGCATACAGAGCTTTGGAACATCCCACAAGCAAATCTAGACAAACTCTCATTAAAGCCTGGTTAAATTTCCAAACAGTAGGTGTTAAATTCAATTTACACTACTGGAATTTCTTGAAGAAGATACAGTTTCCAATTTGGAAACTTACTGAAATGCTGAGCATTAGCGTCAATTAATTGACATGACCAGACCATCAGTCTGGATTCAGTTGGTAACTTCATTAGTTGCTCCTGCTTATCACTTATGTTCCAGTCTGGAAAACACACCTTCTATCTTCATAAAAGGGAAGAATTTTAATCTGGGTTTTTTCCTTCCCTCCTTCCTTGTATTTCAAAATTAAGAATTGGTAGGAAGAATGCACACTATAATGTCAGCAGAGCCTACGTATCATAGTACAGGTCTTAGGAGACGACATAATTGATGGATTTCCATGCTAAAATTGTGCAAATATTTCACCAAGACAGAAAAAATGGGGGGAGCATTTTTTTTCTACCTAAGAGTATAAAATCTGTGAGAGCCTAAGAAGAAAACTGGAGGAGTTGAAGATGCTGCTTAACCAGAGGCTGTACTGCTCAGCTGAGCACACTTTCACATACAGCCTTAAATCCTGACAAGAGGAAGGCAAAGATTCTTATCTGAATCCCAAGAGCTGAAAAGTAAGCTGAGGAGAGCTGAAAGCTCTAAGAATGAGAATATATTGTGTCCTGATTTTCCTCAGAGAACAAAGAGTTGATCTGTTTCCTAAAACTCCCAAGACTGAAACTGGAACAATTTATTCCTGCCTTCTAATATAAAGGCTTTATTTTTCGTTCACATTTGTTACCATAAATGATACAAGACAGTAGGTTTGATCAGAGTCTGAGAACATGATCAAGAATCTGACAGTATGTGGCTACATCAAAGAAACGACACAGCACTTCACAGACTACCACAGGGCTCCATCTGCACATTCAGCTGTCAGGTTGGGATTCTAGAACGAAATCCCACCATTTAAACTCGCACTTCTGATGTAAGATCAAAATCTGAGGACAAAGCATGGGCCATTTGTTTGCTTCAATTTTTGCTACTATATTGTGCATTGCCAGAAAATACATTTCATGTACTCCGAACATAAATTGATGTTTTCTGTGCTTGAGAAAGATCGTGGGTTTATCATGTTGAAGGATTTTATCTGGAATTATGGATGAGAAATATAGCAAGTAAGCAGTTAAAATGTTCAAGATTTAGGGATTTCTTTCTGTATTTCTCTTAACTATAAAAGTACAATATAGCCAAAGTCATAGTCAAAATCTGTCCAAGCTCCTTTCCCTAGTTATTTTTTTGAAATTTTTTGTTTTTCTGTTCATCCAAATAGATCCCTACAGTCTGCTGAAGATAAAACTTTAAGGTTACTTTGGCTTGGATTATACATTTTCATGAAGACCTTCAGATCCATTTCTATTTGTCTCCTGAAAATATTCTCAATACAAACCTTTCCTAGATAAAAAAGGAAATTAACAATTATTTCCATATTTCTGTTGTGTATTTTGGAGTACCTCAGGGTTGGCAGTGGAACACAAATATTTGTGGCTACTTCAGAAAATTAGCAAATAGAGAAGAGGAAATAAATTTTATCCTGATTTATAACCATTTTCTAATCTCTTTTTCTTTGGTTGTTGTTTTAATGTTTAGTCCAATTATCACCTCACATGAACAAGGAAGTTTTCAAAAGGCACAGCTGGCTTCTGATATTCACTAACTTGCAGTGTGAGTTAAAAGCCAGACATCAATAGGCTCCATCTCACTTTTCTGTTTTAATGTTGTTTGCTTCCTTTTCTTCTCCTTCTCTCTGACTTTCCTGCCGTGCGTTATGAAGAACAAACAAAATGCTGAGAAAACAGAGAAAACTAAAATCACACCATCCCTCGGTTTCCCCTTCAGAATCCTCTCCCCAGCATATGTGGTCTATGTCCGTGGAATGTCTATGTCGTCTCGAGACGAGACTTTCCCTTCTTGAAACATGGCTGTGGCTTATTCTAGTGCCAGACAAGGTAAAGGTACCACAATTTTTTAATTCCAAAGAAATTGTTATTATTTCAACTTTGACTTTAGCTTTAAATGAGCCTTGTATTCTTTATATCACTCGCTTTCCTCATTCCTGAAAAAAAAGTCATGAGTTGTCTGAAGTAGAGTAACTATGAAGAATTCTATGTGTCATTCACACATACTGCATTACTCACTATATAACCCTTAAGAGTTCAGCTATTATCACAATCAGTGTGGATGCTAAACTATTAAACAGGCCCCTGTTCATAAAGTATTTTTTGTTCAATTACATGTAAATTGGAATAAACAAATTGGAATAAACATGGTTCAGTGATGCAAATCACAGGAATTTTCAAAGCTGTTATTTTCTTTGTCTGAATTTTAGATTTCACATAATGGTACTCTCTATTCTCATAACTAACCTGTCACACTTTGAATTATTGCTTATTCACAACTTTATTATCACATCAGATATATTATTATTCCTTCTCCTTGAATTTAGGTCCCAGTGTCAACACAAAATTGAAACGTCATTGTACTACATCTAGTGCAATGATTACAAAAAAAGTCACATCTGCTTCGAAGTTCATGGATAATATAAAGTGAAAAGGAAGAATGTGCACCAGAGAAACTTTTCTGGTCTCTTTTATATCTCATTTCCTTCTCATTAATCAGTGTCAAGCACAGTATGGAAGAATGGTAATTAGATTAAGGTGTTTTATAAATAGAATATATTCTATGCATACATTTCTAAATAAAACCCTTGGCACATATTTCTTATTGATATAATAAGAATGTTTACATATCTTTGTGCATATATATACACACACATATAAACACGTGTTACCTGTGTGGATGGTATACATTAAAATATGTTCTCTGATATTTTGCCAAAAACTGAGAGGAAAAAATAGATCTTTATGGTAACAATATGGAAACAGCAACCAGGCCTCTTTTTAAGTACAGCCCCATAAGAACTTTGGAACCAAACCTTGTCTTGCAAACTGAAGACTGTCAGCTCTATCTGGTACAGTGTAGCCAGGAACCCCCAAACTTTACTGAGTAGCAGTGTCCCAATAGCCAGGTTTAATCTCATGTCTTTTAACTACAAAATGATTGGCATCATTCAATACTCATAGAACGGAAAAATAATAACAATTCATTCTTATCATGAGTAAGCACATAAACAGCGCTAATGCTTACAATGTCTCAGTATTCCATGTCTCATTGGATGAACACATGGTAAACAAGCATTTTAACTGGATGTATATATAGCAAAGACATTTCAAACACATTTAAGAACACCAGCAACAGAAACTTGCCATCTTTCTCTGACATTTTTTTATGAAAAAAGGAATTGCTATGAACATACTTTTAGTACTTACCTCTGTGTTGTATTTTTGAGAAGGCTTCAGCATTCCCCCATAGGAGGCAGCATGATGTCATTTTAGTTAAAGCGGAAGTTTTTCCTGTTAGGAAAAAATATATAGTGCTTTTCAGTAAATGAAGAAAAGAAATGCATGGTTATGAGTCACAAATGGTAAATAAAGAGGTTACTTAGTAAATCACCTGTAATGCTGTTTTTCAAGATTCCAAAAAGATAAATCACAATTTTAATATCCACATAATAAATACATTAAGCATAGTGTATTGATTTTTGCCACAAAAATTGCTAGCAGTATTTTTTTTCTTTGCAGATTGATCACTGCTACAAAGATGGAATTGTCTTTAAATCTGTATACCACAAAAGTATACATTTTTGAGAACCTGATAAGGCAAGTAAATACTTTGAAATTCAAGAAACAGAAGAAATTATGACCAAACACTTTGGTTTTAAATATTTCTGTAAACTTATATTATGCATAGCCAAATATAAAATTTAAATAGTCAAATACATTAAAATATATTAAATTTAATTTAAATATAAATAATCAATTTTTAAGCCATTTTACTATTGTTTATTTTTCCCTATGTGTAATTCAAAACTATAGTTTATACTTCAAATTACATTTTAATGGATAGACTATTTCTGAATAATCTATCAATTTTAGATAGACTATTTAGATAGATTAAATACCAGTATTTACCAACAGGCTGTTCTGTCAAGAGTATCTTGAGACACTGTGATTTAAAACAAACCTTAATTGTGTTAAGAAGGGTATTTCAGGTAATTTTAATAGTTTCCAAGACTTTAATACCTTAATTACGTCTCTTCCCTCCAAAGCCAGCAAATTTTATGGGATTTACTTATCCCCTGCACACCTTTTGCAGGGGAAACATACTCTATTTTTCTCTGTATCACTCTTAAAGACACTTCTTTTTTACCATTTATTTTAATTAAGTTGATCAGCACACAGATTGTAGATTCTGCAATTTGAATCACAGTGAATACGTCCTCATGAATGGTTTGACTCTACAGCCAAACCATTTCCTTTAAGTGCAATTAATTGTAACAGCTGCAAACACAGGCCTCAATTCTGTGTAAACACAGTGATTATCTTTATAGGTTGGAAATAAGTACCAGTGGATGGCTATGTGAATACACATCTGAAAAGGAGAAATCCTGAAATATGAAGAAAAGCAGAGCTCCTTATGAATAAGGAATGTGTGAAACATCCTAGCTAAACTGTCAAAGTGTCCATCTGGACACTTGCTGCAGGGGAAGCCTGGCAACAGTGCAGCTTTTCATACACACCGATTGAGGAATCAGATGTTGAAGTTTAGGACAATCTTTATTCCAAGCTATGGTAATGTCTTAAATCTATCCACATGACAGTGACACTTTTACTGGAGATTTCACTGCTCACATAGATTTTGACAGTCATTCCAACTCTCCAACAGTAGTATGTGATTAAACCTAGGCTATAAGAAATAAGGATTTAAGGAATGGCTGTGAATGGCAGTGAAAATGCGCTAAGGCTAACACAGCTTCACTTCTCAGTTATTTTAAACCTGCATTTCTTTATTTCAGCATCCTTTATAGCTTAATTACTGCTACAGGAGAGAGGAGAGGAGAGGAGAGGAGAGGAGAGGAGAGGAGAGGAGAGGAGAGGAGAGGAGAGGAGAGGAGAGGAGAGGAGAGGAGAGGAGAGGAGAGGAGAGGAGAGGAAAGGAAAGGAGGAGGAGAGGAAGGAGAGGAGAGGAGGAGAGGAGGAGAGGAGAGGAAGGAGGAGGGAGAGGAGAGGAGAGGAGAGGAGGAAGGAGGAGAGGAGAGGAGAGGAGAGGAGAGGAGAGGAGAGTAGAGGAGAGGAGAGGAGAGAGAGAGAGGGAGAGGAGAGGGAGAGGAGAGGAGAGGAGAGGAGAGGAGAGGAGAGGAGAGGAGAGGAGAGGAGAGGAGAGGAGAGGAGAGGAGAGGAGAGGAGAGGAGAGGGAACAGGACAGGACAGGACAGGATTCAGCTCTACTGGTAAACACAGGGACTGCATTTACTGTCTCTCCATGGTACCAAAATAGTCTCCAGCTTTAAAGCATAAAAATGAATTAAGAAAGTACTATTTGTGAACTAGGTTTTCCAAGTTTACCTTTGTACCTATGTGTTTATCCTTTTCACCTTCATATTATCTTACACTGTCTTCTAGTTGTCTTTGGAAGACTGAATTTGATTGTAGATGACTAGGTTATAATTTAAACTTTATATATTTTAGTAATCCACAATGTCCATTTACAGATCATGTTTAGACTTTGTCTCTGCAATAGTCAATTGCTTTCAAAAAAGCAACAGTAAATACTGCACTTCCTTTCTATCAGGAAGCAGGGCCACACATAAGAATAGCAGTTTAATTCTAAGACAAAATATAGGCATCATCTACACACTTTTTTTCTTTTTTATAGAGCTATTTTGTCTTCATATCTGTGACAACTGATTTCCTCATAACTACAAGATTTTAACAAAAATATTATGGGAATCTGGCAGTCCCACTAAGCATATTTTTCTGAAATTTTTAACAGTTTTGCTCACCATCTCACAGATGCATTTGGAACTTAAATCTGATGGTGCTATAATGGCCCTAGTTTTAATGTTACCCAGTTTAAGCTTACTTACTTGAGTAGTTTCTCAGAATTACCACAACTGTCTCTGATTTTATAGGTGATACAACAAGAACCCATTAATACTGACATTCTGTCATTATGTACAGTTATCTTAGTCTACCTGAGAAATAAAATCTCTGACTCATAAAAAATACTGTTTTGTTTTGAACATGATGACCCACTCTCTCCAGCTATCCCCAAAAGCCCTGACAGCTCCTGGCAATACCTAGATATAAGCCAAAAACATTTGTTTATTCTTTGATGCTCAAATTTATTCAACACAATTACTGGACTATGGTAATTAACTTCTGTTTGAGCAGATACGTTCACGAAGTCTCTCTAAGAAAATGTACCCTTTTGAATTTAATCTTAACATCTTTAAATACATCTTTAAATCTGTAACTTTACAGTGTTTATATACATTTTTCCCTTTCAATTCAGTTTCATACCAAGTTCTTTCTTTTGAAAATTTTCACAATAAGCTCTCCCCACTGTTAAATTGAAAAATTTCATATGTAGTGACAGTAATTGTATTTCACAGCAATCAAATTATTGAATCTTTTAAACTATAAACAGAAAATCTGTAATGAAACAATGGGTCATAGAATATGCTGAGTTGGAAAGGACCCATCAAGATCATCAAATCCAACTCCTGGTCCCGTGCAGGACACCCCAAGAATCACACCATGTGCCTGAGAGCATGGGTAAATGCATGCAGGCAGATTTGTGACATTCCCTCAGTACCAATAGTCCAGAAGTCAGAATATCAAATAAGCAGACGTTGCTATTTCAGCTCTTTATTGCCTGGACAGTCTGAGAGGAAGGTGCTGTTCAGAATAGGAAAGCTAGTTAGTGGTAGATCTCACAGCAGGAAACAGACACAGACCAGCTAGAGGAGCATCAGAGATATGCAAATGAAATCTTTTTTCCTCCTAATTAAAGTATATGAAAGCAAAATAACTAAATCTGACCATAGGCTTCCTTTGTATTTTAGTGGGGGAAAAAAGGCATCCAGAATTGTAGAAGACTTATTAGTCTTCATGAGTCAAAGGATGTGGGCTTCAAATTAGAAAACAAACAACCCCCTCTGCATATATACCAGCTGAGGCATGTTGATTTTGAGACGTCTAAGAAATGAGTGGTGGTATCTTAATTTCTTTACTTGAACCAAATGTAATTAATTAACAAATAATGCAAAGGCAGTGAAATGTGACTTCTCCTTTGCTGAATAGGCAGTAACTCTCTCCTTGCCTAAAGGGAGGAAATTCATCCAGAAAAAACCTCCCCTTTTGCAGATCCATTTTGCAACTTTAATTGAAAGCAGCACACCAGAAGACAGGAAGCCTCTCATCCACACACTCCCTCTGAATGTACATATTGTGAGTTACAGTCCTTGTCTTCAAGCAGATGAGAAAGAGATGTGAATCCTGTGTTTCTTCTTTCTCTCTCTTATATACATTCCTCATGATTCTCTGCTCATCTATTTCTGTTTTAAGTAGTTGAACCTCTGAACCTTTCTGTACCTCTAGTCTTGATTTCTGCCTGTCCCGTAAAGATACCCTTGTGGCAGCAAAAGTCAGAGAAAGCAGGGAAAAAAGACTGACAGTACTCTGAAGCCAGAGATGAGGGACTATATCCTCAGCGACAAATTACTAAAATATCCCACAAAACAGGTGGGTGGCTTCAGAGGGAAACTACAAGAAAACGAAAGATTAGGATTGTATGAATCTTGGCAAGGTCTAAGGGCAGGAAAAAGTGCAGCAGAGACCAAAGATGAACAGAGGAAGTAGGCAGAACAGCCTAACACAAACAATAAACAGAGACTGCTCTTCAGAGAAAATGGGCTGCTACCAAAGATACAACGGCAGCAGCAAAGGAGCAGTAACACAGGAACGTACGCAGATGGAGAGGAGAAAAGAAGCTGTGTGTAAGGCATGATGGCATCCAGGAACAAGTGATGTGAATTTGCAGTGATGCTTACTTTTTCCATAAAGTACTAACATTTCTTGAGAAATCTTGCCTGTTGCTATCCTGGAGACCATTGCTAGTGGGGATAATTCTGAGTGGGTCAATTTCTCATCAAACAATTCTGTCCCTGAGGACAGATTAAAGGAGAACTCTGAGGACAAGGAGCCCACACCCTGAGACTGTCACTCACATCAGTCTCATCACAGGCTCTGGCAAGCTAGCGTGGTTTGAAATTCCCTCTATCTATGCTGTTATTTGTTAGAGATAAGATGTTCCTCCCCTGAGATGTTACGATTGGATCTTTTGTCATGTACCCTTACCTTGTATTGGTCATCTCCTGATATCTACCTCAGTTTGTAAAACCCTTAAAAGCCAGTCCCTAGGGACGAGTAACCCTCACTCGCTCCGGCTCCCTTCGAGCTAACATCTCTCTGCCCCCGGGGCAGAAGAAATAAACTCAGACTAAAGCCAAGCGGTGTCCATTCTCTCATCTTTGCTCTCGCTGCTGCCCTGCAACAGCCAAGAACTGCCTGCTGCGAACGGCTATCTGGCCGGAGGGGACGGGGTCAACCAGCCCTGACCACTCCAGCCGACATCGCTGTACCACGCGGGGCTACGAACCCCACAGCTGGCCTGACCCAGGCAAAGGCAGCCGTGGCACTTGCCTTCAAAATTATTTGGATATGAATTTTTGCTAATACAACTGGCAAAACACAGGTTAATTTCTCATATGGGCCACATCAGAAACACCCTGAACCACCTGTCAAAAAAACGATATCATGTGTGATATAGCAGATAAAAAAGATTAAAAACTCTTCCTCATCAGGAGAATAAATGAAGATAAATATTTGAATAGAATATAATACACATTTCATTACAAAACAAAGGATGAAAGGATGACAATATCGGTGCAATGAGGTTCCAAACAACCTAATAATTAAAACTACAGGTCAAAACCTGAAAAATTAATACTACAGGTCAAGACCTGCAGGAAAAAAATAAACCATGCTGAGGGGAGAAAAAGCCAAACCAAACCTAAAAACAACTTTAAAAAAACCCAACAAAACAAACCCAAAATACAACAAGCAGGCTGGAAACAAAGACATTAGACTCACTTTGAATCAAAACAAAACAAATCTTCTGAAGAATTTGCAAACTGCTATGAGAAGTCAGGAGGAATTAAACTCATGAAGCCTAAGCTGAAAACAGCAACACAGACCAGAGAAATGCTGAAGATGCAGAAGAGAGTAATTTGCCGTGTTAAGAAATTCTGAATGGCAAATGGAACGATAAATCCCCTTAGGGAAACTCCAGGCCAGAAAGTAACAATGCCAAAAAAGCCTGTAGAACAAGACATAGAAAAACCGGAGGACATAAGAAATGCTAAGTGTAAGGTCAAAGAGAAGGGGAGAGTGCCAGCCCTGTGTCAAAAGAAAAGGTTGAATCTCAAGCCACGGATAAGAGAAAGGCCAAGCCTGAGATTAAGGAGGAGGAGGAAAAGGAGGACGAGATACAGCTAAAGGAGAAAGACAGCAGAAAGCAGAGAGGAAAAGATCAATCTGAATTTAAAAAAAAAAAAACTAAGGACAAAACTGAAGTCAAAGAAACAAAATTTAAAGAGAGCTTCAAGACCATGCTGAGACATACTGAAATTAAAGATCAGATGGAACAGCAAGAGTTCCACATAATAGCCCTCAAACTTGTCAAGGTAAAAAAATTCAGAGATTGCAGATAGGGAATAAGATGAATAGAAGACAAAATAATCCACGCAGTGGCATGGAGTTCAGATCATTTTTTGGTCCTCACTTCAAGTATCTAGTTAAGTTTCCTTGGGACTTTTAATATTATTTTTGTATCTGAAACTAACAGCAAGAAACGTACAAAAAGGCACTTAAACAGCTATTACAGCAAGTCTCTTGCTATGCTCAAGGTAATGTTAATTACCTCTGTCACTTCGAAGTTATCTCTAGTAAAGCAATTACCTTTGATGAAATTATATATGCCTCTCTATGTACGAGCAAACTCTGATATATATATATATATATATATCTGCCTTTCTCCTTTACGATTTTTTTAAGAGCCTAGGTGATTCAGGAAAATATTCTCCTAAAATTCTCACAGCCAGAAGGACTGGAATAACTAACAATTCATTCAATAAAAATTCATACATTAAAGCCCTCTCATAAGTGGAAAAGTTTTTATCTTTCCATAGGTGATGTGTCAGATACGATCATTGCTGGTTAAGCCACTGAGCTGGTTTTCACATACCCCATAAAAATGCAGGGTTAAGGTAAGGGAAATTGCAATCCCAGCTATCAAACTGAAATCAGTGCATCAAAATCTGTCTGCACTTACAGAATTGCCTACCTAGCTGCATAAATTTCCATTCCTATACTATTGAAACACGTTTCCGATAGATAGAACGTGCACAGGGAGGCTATTCCAGTTCAGAGTCGATGAAACTGGAAGTTGCCAAGGATACAAAGCAGAGGGCCCGACTGAAAGCAACAGAGGTTCTGAGATTTCCTTCTCTTGGAAACTGAGTTCTTACTCATTTTCACCTCCATGGTGTTTCCCAGTTCTCCTGAATGAAACTAAAATGTCAGTAAGACATTTCACAGAATGTGCCCCATCCATACAGCATCTCCAGAACGAACATGTTCAGAAAGCCTTTCAACGCAGCACATCCCTGAGGGCATCCTTCAGCATAGCCCTGACTCGCCCGGGACCCAGCACCGCCCGTCAGCCCCAGCCCGGCGGTGCCACAGCGGGGCCGGTCCCCGGCTCCCCTCAGCCCTGCCATGGCCCCGCTGAGCCGGGCACAGCTCCCCTCGGCCCTGCCATGGCCCCGCTGAGCCGGGCACACAGTGGGCCGATGGCCCAGCCTGGCCTCGACCCGCCCGAGAGGCTCCCGATGTCCGGGGCTGAAGCTGCCCCGGTGCCCTTGGGTGCCTGGCTCCTGGCCGGGGGGGCAGGTCCCGGCTGACAGGCCCTGCCCTGCTGCTCTCCATGCGGAGACGCTGACATTTTTGGACCCTGTGATGCCGTGACAGAATTACCAAGTTGAGAACTGCAAGTGAAATGTTCACGTGGTAAAAAAACCCTATGGTGACCAGACCCACGATGATAGACAAACGAAGACCATATCCTTCTTTCAGCAGTCGTCATTCCATCCATAACATGATCACCAAAATCTGCATCTCCTAAGCCCATGATACATCCTTCCCCAGCCACCGTCATGAAAACTATGTAGATTAAAGCAAACACATGAAGACAAACCCACACCAAACACTGCAGCAGAATAAACTCACACAATCTCTTAAAAAAGGAAATTAGTTACAGCTGATTTTTTTGTAACAGTCCTCTATTTCCTGTTTCTCCACCCAGACTAACACCTCTGAAATACATCTAAGCACTAAATTTCTTAACTCAACAAGTACTCAAAATTACTGACTTCACAGAGACCTGAGTCTTACTCTTGTCTCTATTCCTCTTATGAGGAGAAGCTTGCATTTTTTATTATAACCTATCTTCACTTTTGTTTTACATGATTGAGCCACCTTCTTAGCACTTATGCCTGCCACAGAGATACTGCCTCTCAAATAGTCTAATTGGTAGATAAATCTGTTGTTATAGACAGAAAGGGGATCTATATATTTTACTTTAGAAGGTAATGCTCAGAACATTTGTTGCTAGCAAGCTATCAGTGTAAAGTTTGGTTTCAGCCCCTTAGGAAATGGCCTTCTGCATCCAGAAGTTCAGCATTTTATCTAAGTATATTTTTTACTAAAATGAGTGATGGTAATTCTCTTTACAAACCTTGCTAAACTTCAAGATTACCTAACCAAAATTTTAACACAAGAACATGTCTTAAAATTTAGGAATCACAAATGAAATAAAGTAAGAGTGGCTATCTTCACAGTAGAAAACATTATATAAAGAAAGAGCAATGAGGTTGCTAGTTCAGTCATTCTGCATTTTGCATTAAATCATCAGGTAAAAATAAATGTCTCAAACCACAATGGTTTAATAGAAGTGTCATCACTGGACTACAGTCTCAGATCATTTAGACATTTATGCTTTTCTTTACCTTGCTATTATGTTTTCTTCCCTGTCACTGTCCCTTCTCCTTCCAGAAGGTACTTAATAATTTGTTTATTCTGAGCAGTATTTACCTTTGTAGACGTTATCATCAAAAGCTAGGGGCAGACACAACCACATTCTACGCTGACCTATGGACTGAAACCCACATGATTTAAGCTGCAAAAAATGTGTTTTTCCTACTTCCTTGTCTCAAAATGACTGGCGAAAAAGAATGAACAGTATTTTCACAAGAAGCAACTTGTGATTAAGCTGGGCAGTAGAGACAAACCCAAAGTCTGATAAGATGATTTTAGCAGCTTTTAAAAACAATCAGTGTGAACAGAAGCATTAAAATATTGATTAAACAGATTTCTCTATAAATCTCATCTTTTCTTAATTGAAAATTTCAGGTGTCGAATGGTGCTCAGTAGTGGGACCAGGAGCAACGGGCACAAAGAAACATGGGAATTTTCCTCTGAATATCAGGAAACACTCTTCAACTGTGAGGGTGATCAAACACTGGCACAGGTTACTCTGAGCCATTGTAGGATCTCTCTCCTTGGAGATATTCAAACACTGTCTGGACATAGTCCTGGACAATCAGCTGTAGGTGTCTCTGCTTGAACGTAAGATTTGAGAAACCATCTCCACAGGTCCTCTCCAACCTCAGTCAGTTATTCTATTCTTCTGTGATCTGTAAATACATGTACATTTTTCACGAAAGACAGAATATGCCATCAACATGACTGACTCAAGCTAGACTCCAGTTGCAAAGGTTATAGCAGATGTTCAGTGTTTGGTTATGTCTAATTCATGCCAGTGAATCACTTCATCAATTACTCAGATCATTATTTCTCCTTACAGAGCAGCGTCATTTAATATTAGCAACTAAAGAACAGCTTGAACTATAATCTCTGACATCTCAAGTGAATATCTTTCGTGAAAACTGAGCAAAAGCCCGATTCAAATCAAATAAAACAGAGATTGCTACAGTCCTATAACCCCAGGCCTTATTCTATCCTCAACAGACAAGGGAAGAAATTTTAACTTGTCCTAATTGGTTTAAATCATCACAGAGAATCACCTGCCTACCAATGGAAAGTCACAGAGTCAGAACAGAAAAGAAACAACTCCATATTCTTCCGGCACCACAAAAAACTTAATGAGATTAAATGGGATGTAGGCACTCTTACACCTCTTTTAGCCTCCCTGCCAATAAGAGAAAAAACACTTAAGTCTCTATCTGGCATCCATAGCCCTGTGAGCAAACACAACCTTGTGAGCAAACAAACACATCTGATACCTGCAAGACTTTCACATGATGTTTATGAGAGCCCATTTAAGCTTGCAGCTTAATGGCTCTATCTCTATTGCCTTCATTCCCACAGTTGTCCACATCACAAGGCTTCCTAGTAAAAACACAATTCTCTTCATTTTTGTGTGTGTGGTGTTCCCTTTCAACCAATAAAATAACTCTAAAAGTAGAAGTAAACAGAAAGAGAAGCATGAAAGTAACTACCATGTAACTACCATGAGTTCCAGATCATGGCTCAACCTGAGTCTTTAGCCCAGTCTGCCCCAACAGTTGCAAATCCTACCCCAAGTTTGCAGTCTAAATACAGCCAGAATTTACTTTGGTAACAAAGAGCAACAAGAGAAAATTACAGAGAACTTACATCAAAGGTTCCAATTCCTTTTCCCTCAAATTCAATGAGGAGAAAAGTCTTTCACTGGAAACCTTTCTTCCTCTAATTAAATTCCATCCTCGCTTATACAGTCTGCACTTGAAACGATCAGTTTTCCCTTCTCAGGAAAGTTTTGGTAATTTACCAAAATCAAAGTATATAAAAAAAGCAAATATTTTTAAATTAATTTCCTTTTTTAGGGATAAAATGTGACAGAACAGCAATGATGGCAGCCACTACCAGCTTTACTATTATGTTGGGAGTGCATGAGAAGATTACAAGAGAGGGGATCCTGTCTTGACAGGAACCTCATGATCAACCCAATTCCTGATCTCTAGAAGGAAAAAAGGCAGTGACACAGGTTGAAATGGATTTTTCTGGACAGAAAACTAAACTAGGTTCCCTCTACAACTGGGGCATGGTGCCTGCAGTACAACCTCCCTCTTCACTACCAGATTACTTTATTGTCAGATGAACAGTGTGAATTCCTGTAGCTCAAGCAGCAATAGGCCGTACTGAGTCTTGAAATTTTGACTTAAGGTGTTTTACAGAAGGTGTGGTAAACGTATTTGGCATTGTAGGAGTTTCGGGGTTTTTTTATTTTCCTGTAACTTCAAATAATCTGTGAAGACCACAAAACAATCAACAGAAAACCAAAGTCAAAACATATAGAGAAGGTGAGAATGTGGCCCTAAATCCTTTTGAGTAAGTTTAAGGCATTAAAGACATTTGTGTAACAAATGCAGTTCGTTTAATGCTTCCACTAAGAATTGAGTCAAATGCAAAAAGTTAAATTCATTAATTACAACTTAATCATTCATTATCGTTTTATTGTGCTGAATGAATTATGTACCAAATGTTAGATAAAGGTTAAGACTTATGAGAGGTCACTGGAATACCCACAAGAGAAGCATTAACACATGACAATGGATTATCTCAATCCTCAGCTAATCAACCACTCCATATACTAACTGAATCTATTGTATTTAGAATTATCTAAAATTAGCATCGGACAGTGTAGAATAATTACTTGAACAAGCAAATAACAAACACAATAATAATAATAAGACCCCTCACATTTCCCCTCTGCAGGAAATCAGTATGTTGGTAAATTTATTTAAACTCCATTTCATGAACTGGGTAAGTTGCCTAAAATGATTCCAGTGTCTTGGAATATTTACTGAAGATTCTAAAGCTTCCCAAAAGTCAAATAAATCCTCTCTTGTCTCCCATCAGAAGGAGAAATGAAAAGATTTCTCTCACTGTAGGGCTATATATAGAGTCATTGTTCTGTATTTAGAACATTCTGTTTTCAGCTAGATCTTACTTGCTCTAGGCTGTCAGTCATCTTTAGATCTCCTGCCTGCAATAGCAATAGGTTATATCATATGCTGTTGATTACAGGTCATAACAACCCCAAATTTATGATTGTCATGAGTACAATATCTCTACTCTTTCCATTTATCTGGTTGAGAAGTCAATTGCTTTTCTCTACCCTGCTGTTACTTGGAAGAATAAAGATATTCATGAGTGAACGAGCTACGAATATGTTGGCCTTTTACTATTTCAGTATTAAAAATTGAAGAAAGGCTACAGTTGCTTTGAGCAGAAACTTAAGATATTGATCCAGAGCCCTTTGAAGTCAATAGAAGTTCTCATGAGATCAGTAAACTGCAGAAGTCAGTCCGCATATCCAAGTCTCATACTTGTTGTCTCATACTTGACTGCAGTCTATTGGACACAATTTTGTGAGGAAATTCTGACAATAGCTGGTAGCTGCTACTAGAAAATTATAAATCACACGTAAGAGCATGGTTGTGACAGCAGTAACTATCACAAGGTCTTGAGCACAGCATTAAAGAGAAACGTATTTTAGAAGTCTCTTCCACAAAAGCAAAATTGCTTTCATTTTGCAAACCACAAGACAAATTCTACCTCAAAAAGCTCTAAGAAGTGATGATATACCCTGAGTTGTATAGTGAAACAAAGCAAACTGATTACACCGGTATGTCACATACTGCATTGTAGTGCTGTGCAAAGACCACAGTTCAGGTCCCAGAGGACTTTCTGCCTGAGCAAAGCACCAGCCTCTGGAGGGCTGAACAGCACTGTCGTGTCACTGTGAGGATGTGTACTGATCCAGCAACTTAGAGTTGTTGCACAGTGCTTTAAAATATTTGTAGAAATACTCCTCTGAGTACACAAAAACTCCTGAAACACACGTGTGCGGAAGTTGTAAGTAGGAAGAATAATGACAAAGTGTAAGCTCAAATCAGGCACCTAAGTGGCCTGGTGTTCAAAAGTTTTGAAAAACTAATACCTCAAAAAACTCCTCTGGTGACAAACCACTGCAGCAATAAAATCCTTGTCTTTCTCAGGTACTGCAAACTCTAAATATTATGTATGTTATTTTTCAACAAGTAATTCCCTAACCTGTAGAAAATTTTCCAACCATAGTTAAATATGCCAACAAAGTTATTCTGCATTCAAGTAACAATTTGAAGTTTCTATAAAGAAACTAAATCTTCCAGCAATATATAATTTGTATTAAAAACACCTAAAAACATTACAGTTTGCAGTTCTTTCTCATTCTTTTTTTTTCCTGTTCACATGTCTAAGATGCAATTGAGACACATAGATGGCTAAGTGATAAATACCTTTGTTGTAGTCATCATCTGGTTTTAGTTAATATTTCAATTATTAGATTTCCTCAGGAAACTAAAGGATATCAGAGCAAATGTTTCTTGTTTTTGTGGTTTTTAAATACAGCTCTTTTACAGGAGTTTTTAAGTAGAGCTTTTACCTTTGCATTATTTTTTTTTTAATATTCTCAGGAGTTGTAAATGAAGTTAAGATATCAAGAAAAAAATATCTTTGTAGAAAACACAGCTCATAAGCTTTAGAAATTAGATTCTTGCCATGCAAGCACTTCCAACTGTGAACAGAGATTATCACTATTTGATTACTGGTGCACAAAAAAATGCTAGTGTTTCACTCAAGAATCCACCTGCAATGTATGCCCTCACAGAAACAAACCTCCCCTAGATGGTATTCAAGTCACAGTTGTTCACAGTAAAAGAACCATTACAGATGATCTCTTTTCATTTTTTAAAAGAATTTGAGTTTGCATTTGTTTCATTTTTTTGAAATCACTCATTTAAAAAAAGGTCTACATTAAGGCTATCAAGATTATCAAGTGGCACATGCAATCTTTTCTTAGACAATAAAAAGCACCGAACATTGAAATGAGTTGAAGAATACGTGTACATATACATGCATAAATTCTATTTTTATTAGAACCTGAAAATTTTTAATTTGAAAAATATTTTTAACATGAGTTTCAATTTAAAAAAATCCATATATTTAGCCCTTTTCGTGTGAGAAATATTAAGAGTTGCTGCTGAAAGGAGAGACCTGTGCTGCAACAACTACTATATTAGCTATTCCCTTCATTGGTACCCTTCAGTAAAATATTGAAACAGAACTATTTGTCACTGGAGTTATATAATGTGCTCAGCTATTATTATAAATAATGAAACTAGTCTTCTGCTTCCAAATTTTCATACTGCAATTCATAATTCCAAAAAGAGTAGGGGGTTTAAAATATTCAGTATTAGCTAGAAATGAAAGCTGCTGGTTTTATTGCTGCTTTTGGAAGTTTAAATTTTATGTCTTCTGTTAAATACATTTAAGCAGGCAACTCATGTGAAGATTTTCCTTCTGAAATACGTATGAAATTTCCAGTGATTATATTGTGAACTTAGTCCTCTAAATCCAAGTATTCTACACTGCATTTTACCACCCCCAAAAAATTCAGCCACATCTCCACTGTTTTCTGCTTAGCAAAACATCCAAAGGAATAAGAGATGATAGTCTGAGTTGTTAAACTCAGACACAGAAAAACATATCTATTATAATTATTTCAAATAGATGCTATACTCCTTGTATTTTTCACCCCTTTTACATTCAGAATAATTGAAAATCCTGTAAAACTCCTCCACACATTTCTTCAAAATGATGTCTCACACAGAATGTACTTGGAGGTAATCAGCATATAAAATACTCTATTTCTTTCCTACATAACAATTTGCATACATCAAATCTGAGTAGTTGCTATTTTTTGCGTAAAACCACTGAATGAAAATGTTGGATAGAATAATGAAATTTCTTGACACCAATAACCCACAAAAACCTGAAAAATGTGCTAGTGTGCAGAAGTTCAGAAAGGACTACGGTCTGATGATTCAGGCCTCTGATAGGTACAGTAACAACCTCAAATTAATGCTAGGTCCTGGACTAATAATGGCATTCAAGCATATGAGACATCAAACAATCCCATAGCTTCGTAATAAAAATATGTTTGAAAATTATGCAGATGTTCAAACATCAAGAACTGTAAGCCATGAAAAGAGGAGTCCTTTATCTTAAAACAAGACCTGTACCTTTATATAAACAGAAATAACAATAAAGCAATAAATTGTAAGGGGCCTTTGCTTCATCAATAATATGGGTGTCTCAGACAGGCCTTAGAAAGGGAAAACCAACAACGTATAGTCTGTGGAACAATGTAAACTGACCAAGATTCAGTTTCACCTGATAAAATTCATTTATTCATTGATCACAAGTGCTTAATCTCATTCCAAAGCAAACCTTAAAAAAGGTCAATTGCATCCCAAAATTCTTAATTATTCCTGCAAATTGCATTGAGAACCTAAAATAACTATTTTGCACACAACTCTCTACAGTTTGAAAACAGATTTCTGGTATGCAGGATGAACCAACCCACACAGGACTCAAGCAAGGTCTTTCCTTAAAAACTTCAGAAAAATCTTACCAATTATCTGCATATACTTTTTATAACCTACAAGACAGTTAATCTGGTCAGCATCTGAAAGCATCTAGATTGAAGGATGAGTAACAAGTAACTTTGGTTATATTTTTCATAGTGAAAATCAAAACCCACTGCATTTACAAGAGATTCAGAACTATGATTTTCAGTGGCATCTGAGCTAAACTAGTAGTATATACTAGCAGGAAGTAAAGGGCACTGTCAGACACATAGAGTCCTCTCTGATCTGACAGAGACATCTTTGAGAGAAAGATGCTTATTTACTAGTAGGAGAATCACTGAAATCCAGAGGTTGTTGGTGCCTCACCAAAGTTGTCTTCACTGAACCAGCTGCAGAAAAAAAAAGCGTGAAATTTTTGTCATAAAGCTCAGCACACGTGAGTATGAATGGTTATCTAAAATATGAGGACTAAAATTAAAATGCATTCCTCTGTAGTTCTCCTAGTTTGTGTAATGTATTCAGTAGACGTTTGACAAAAAATTTTAAACATGACCTTACTGAATACACACAGTTCACAGAGGGAAAAGAGTAGCAGCCCTGTAAGGATCTTTCATCAACCACTAATGAGTTAGGCATATGGTAAAATAAAGAAGGGGTTTTGTTGGTTCTTTCTGGGGAGGGGCAGGGGGAAGGGAGGAGGTGGTTGTGGGTTTTTCCTGTTTTCTTATATCAGAATAGTCCAGAATTGACACTCACAATTTCTCAGCTTTTTCAGTTTGTATCAGCCAAACCCTAAGAATAATGTCTGACATCCAGCCACAGAACAATTGATCTCATTGTCCAAAGTAGTTACCTGGACTACTGAGGAACTTCTGCATTTTTTCAATGCTTTCTCAGGAAAGAAAACTGAAGCTAAGCTAAAAATGTGATGGAAAAAAAATTTGCCAGTGTTGGGAATAGTTTAAAAGACTGAATCATTTGGTAACAAGATTAAGAAATTCTGTGGGTGTTGCTGTTTGCCACCGAAAAAGCCAAGATCATCAAGGATAACACTGTACTCCCTGTTGAGGTACCTCAGCTTCTAATGAATTTAGCCATCTGATTATGCAGCATCATTCCTCAAAGTACAGCCTTCTGAATGTGGCATTTCTGGGAACAGCACCAAAATATGACAGCAATCACTGTATGTGTTGTTAATGCCTGTGGCTAGATTTTGTATTTTGGAATACCTTGAGGCATTGGGTAATGTGGATATCAGGCAATTCTACAAAGTCATAGTACATCTAAATGTACCATGGCAATTACTGTTTGATAAATGATGTAGTCTTAGGAAGAGAGGACATCCTTCCTTCCAAAGGATCCATTATGAAATAATAGAAGTTATAAAGGGATACAAAGTCACCTAGTACTTAGAAACAGTGCACAAAGAAGTACTGGCTCTATTTTTATGAATATAGTAAAACATAAAGTAAATCATGGGGTTTTGTTTTAAAAGATGATGATAGTTTAAAAATGAAGGTATTCTACTGATGCACTGTCTTTACCTAGAGCAAGGTAAATACAAACAAAAATATCCTTAGAATTCTCTATACTCTTCCTTTTTGAGAAAAAGGAAGTATCCAGGCAAAAATTCTAAGTCATGTCTACATGATCCTAATTTTTATATCTCTGATGTTGTTTAAGTGATCTAATACATTTTTTTCATTTATGAGTGCTGTTAAATTATGTTTTGCCTTGAGTAAATGAGTATCTCAGCCTTAGTAATGTCAAGGGTCTGCAATTCACGGCCCTGTATGCTATCATCTAAGCCACTGAAGCAGTGTTTTCCACAGCCCTCCATAACATCATTTTTCTTTTTCCCTTGATTTTTTCACTCTCTAGGTCTTGTGTTGTTGTTATCACAGTCTTGCAACTGCAAATCCCAATAGTTTTGTACGGCAGGTACTTGTGGGAAAAACTATCACCACGGTGAGAATGGTCCCTCTTTTGTCCACCCTCTTGCTTCAGCTTTCCTTAGCTTTTGCTTTGTAGACTTTAGTTTACAGTACAGAAGGCCAATATGTAGTGCATAGACATGCAACATTTGAACCTAAAAATTACCATACTTCAATCAAGATTAACATCCTTTGTGTAACAATACATATGAAAATCTAGAATGAAAATTCTTTCTGTGTTTCTAGGCTGACAGCCCAGGAAAAAAGAAAAGAGATGGTCATAGGATCACAGAACCATTAAGGCTGGAAAAGACATCCAAGATCATTGAGACCACCCACCCTTTCACAGAACACCCCCATGTCAACTAAACAACACCATTAAGTGCCAAGTCCAGTCACTTCTTAACATTTCCAGGGATAGTGATTCCATCACTTCCCTGGGCAGCCCACTGCAATGCTTAACCACCCTTTCAGTGAAGAAATTCTTCCTGATGTCCAACCTGAACATCTCCTGGCACAGCTTGAGACCATCTCTTCTTGTCCTTTCCCTGGTTGCCTGGGAGAAGAGGCTGACCCCCATCCTGCTACAACCTCATTTCAGGTAGTTGTAGAGAGCAATAAGGTCTCCCCTGAGCTTCCTCTTCTCCAGGCAAAACAGCCCCAGCTCCTCATTTGCTCCTCATAGGGACTTACTCTGTAGACCTTTCACAAACTACACTGCCCTTATCTGGGCATGCTCCAGCCCCTCAGTGTCTTTATTGTAGTGAGGGGACTACAGAACTCACTGCAGTACTCGAGGTGTGGCCTCACCAGTGCTGAGTACAGGGGAACAATCACTTGCCTGGTCCTGCTGGCCACACTGCTTCTGATACAAGCCAGGCTGCCATTGCTCTTCTTGGCCACCTGGGCACACCCTGGCCAATATTCAGCCAGCTGCTGATCAGCATCCTCAGGTCCTTTTCTGCTGGGTCAATTTCCAGCCACTCTTCCCCAACCCAGTAGTGATACATGGGGTTGTTGTGACTGAAGTGCAGGACCCAGCACTTAATCTTACTGAACCTCATACAGCTGGCCTTGGTCCATCGATCCATGCTGTCCAGATCCCTCGGCAGACCCTTCCTACCCTCCAGCAGAGCAAAACTCCCACACAATCTGCAAACTTCTGAGAATGCACTTGATAATCAATAAAGATGTGAAATAGGACTGGCCCCAACACTGAGCCCTGGGGAACACCACTTGTGGCCAGCTGACAGCTCACTGTAACTCCATTCACCACCACTCTCTGGACCCAGTCATCCAGCCATTTTTTAACTCAGTCAAGAGTACACCTGTCCAAGACATGGGCTGCCAGTTTCTCCAGGAGAATGCTGGGGGAGACAGTGTCAAAGGCTTTATAGAAATCCAGGCAGACAACAGCCTTTCCCTCATCCACTAGGCAGGTAACCTGGTCATCAAAGGAGATCACATTAGTCAAGCACGACCTACATTTCCTAAACCCATGCTGGCTGTGCCTGATGCCCTGGTTGTCTTGCACATACCAAGTATGACAGTCCATGAATTTACTACTTTCAAAATCACGGTGGATAGGCAAGAGTGATTCCTGGCACGACTTTAGTTACATCCAGATCAGAGAACCCAGAAGCATTTCCCAGTGTGAGTACTGGAGCTATATTCTGAGTCTGTATTTGGGCTAGACTCAAATCTTCACCTTCTTCTCTTCTTCCCTAAAGTGGCCATTTTGTGCATTTCTGAAGTAAGATTGAGCAGTGGTGCAGGTTTGGGGTTTATCTCAGCCTAGATATCTGAAAACCATTTTTCCTTATACAGTACATTAGCCAAATAAAAACTAAACAAAGAAAGAAAAAAGAAATAAAAATAAATTAATAAACTCATTCATTTGTTCCTTTTCTCTCTCCCCCAAAGCAAACTATTCTCAAGATACATGAAAGACTCTGGAAAGCATGTAACAGTTCAGGCAAAGTCTAGATTCTTCATCTAGTTTTTTCTTTTTTTGGTAGAATATTTTTTATGTTTTTGCAAATAAAGGCGATATATTGTTCTAGTAAGTTGAATTCTTCAGCCAAACGTTTATCAGTCTTCTCTAGAAAACTACTTCTACTCAGATATCTTCTTATAGAAAATTCAGTGCTTATTTATTCAGAGAAAATATGTACTATAAACAATCAATCCTGGTACATGTCAGAGCAGAAAACAAAATTGGTGTAAAATAATAAAAAATGTTGTGATTAAGTTTTTTCAATCCATTTTCGTCCTTCCGTACTTGCAATGTCTACCTGTCTAAACATAAAATCTGAGTACATACAACAAATTAGCATGGATTAAGTACTAAAATTCTGATGAAACATAAACTTCCTGTTCCACAATAATCATCTAGAGGGGACAAATAAATTTAAAAGATAAATTTACCTTAAAAGTCACTTAAGTTCTAAGCCTATTTATACACAGAAAAATGTGCACCATGTTCAAGAATCTCATTTTCACCACCTCCTGTCATTCACCTCTATCCTCATCTTAACTTTTCAGTCACAATGTCAAAAAGGTTAATGCAGTTACATGAATTTGTGATGGACCATTTCACTGAGATTTGCTAAGGCAAACATATATAGCTGGCTGGTAAACAATTTACTCCACAGAGAACAAGTTCTTCTTAGCTGAAAAGAGACCTCTGCCAAATCAATATACTAAATTATGAGATCTTAGCTGCAAAAGGAGGGGGGGGAATCCTGGAACCTGACTATCCTTTTTTTAAGCAGTAAATACTTCTAGACACTCAGATATTAGGCACAGTGTCACTGAAGACAATGGTATAAACCAATGCAAGAACAGTGTTAATGAGATCTTAGCCATGCTTGTAATCTTTTAAATATACAGCTCACAGCAAGTGAAGAAAAGTTGCTCTCAAAACTGCTGTTGTATGCATTATATCTGTTTATATATATAAGGGAAGGTTGCTTATTAAGAACTTGAAAGGCTAGCACTCTGCAACCTCTGAGGAAAAATTGTTTTCTCCTGTCTACTTTATTTCTTACCAAATATCTACTATTTGGAGCTAAGCAAAGTATATCAATTCTGTTTTAAAAAGTGATCAGAAAAAAGTTTTGTAACTATGGAATATAACTTAGATCTGAAATAATGGTACAAGAGCGATTGCATGGTCTTTATCAACTATTACACTAGTATCTTTAAGTGATGTATATGAGTAGGATGAAGACACATTTTACTCTAATTTTCTTCCCCTCACCCCCATGTGTCAGTGACAGAACCATTAAAGCCTACATTTTGTTAAGCCTGCCTTTATATAATCCCAGGTAAATTTCTTCACATTCTTCTTGCACTTCTCTGCAAAACTAGTTTCTCTGAGACACTGCAAGTTAATAATAAAATTTGGCATGTGGGGGAAAAACCCAAACAAAAGCACACAGACAGCAAAAAGGACACTAAAACAAAAACAAACAAAAAACCCCAACAAAACAACAAACAAACAAACAAAAACCCCAAACCAAAAAATCCAACACCCCAAAAAGCCAAGTATTTGAAATTAAGCAAAAAAGATTACTTTTTATGATTCTTGGGGCAAACAGCATTGAAAGAACCAAAAAAGCAAACATTCCTAACTAAAAATATATTCAGTGATGATACCACTGGATATGGTTTCCTTAAACAGCAATGGCTTTTTTTCAATAAATACTTTATTAGGACAAAAAAAAAATTAAAATATTATTGAGAAGAAAACAGACTCAATTTCAAAGTGTACAATCTAGATTTTTACAGAGGGATGATGATATTAAAAATTGTACTTTTACCTTGACCAGTAAGTTCTACATTGCACCCCCTCAGACTAAACCAAACCCTCATATCCAAAAGCATCACCTCCTGTTGTAAATCCATCTTGATTTATATCCTGCTGTTTTAAGGTCTCCAGAACACAGTATGTGAACTGCCACTTCTCCTGCTACTATACTCTCTATGCTCCTGTGTGTGTATCCCTGTGTGTCATCATATTCTTTTTCTATGGAAGTTAATCATGTTAACCTTCGTTTGAAACTGGTTGTCTGTCTGCAACTCAGTGCCTGTTTACAGACTTTGAATAGGATGAGCCTCTCGAGGCAGCAATAAGCAAGAGAAGGTAAACACCCCACCAAGCTGGGGATGATGAATAAGAGAGGGAGGGGTTGGGTCATTTAGGAAGCATCATTTTTCACAGAGAAGGTAAGAACTGGAATATGCAATCTCCTCATCTCAGACATGAATATGCTTAGTGCTTAGCTTTCAGGCCTTAAGAGCTAGAAGTGGTGTTACAAGTGCTATCACTACTGTTAAGAAACCCATTAATTGTCTCCAAAAATGGAACTGCCATTTCTCCATCATCTTTATTGATGTCTCAGGCTCCAGACAGTATCTTCTCCAATTTACACATTTTGTTTCCTCTTGAATAAACCAGCTCTAACTGGTTTCGGGAAGCAGTGAAGTATCAAGCCTCACCAAATGACCACTCTCCAAATGTAAACAGAAAATGAAATCTACCACAGAAGGATGTTTCTGTGAAGTGTTATTATCCAGTGATCATTTACTTATATACAAAATGCAAGACTTATTTAGCTTTTCAATCTTATCTATTTAATAGCGAAGAGAATTCAACACACTGGCACTATTAAAACTGCTCCCATCTCCTGTCCTTTCTATAGCATTGCTAGTGTAACTCCTACATTGCTAATGTAATTTTCACTGCCAGAACAAGAAATCCTTCCCAAAAAGACACTCAAATTCAGCACAAGAGAACTGCTAAAGCAAATCACCCAAGAGTTAATGGGGTTTCTACTTTACTGGTCACTGTATTGACCAGTGTTACACCTTTATTATGTCATGAGTGGAAAACATTTCACAGGCTCTGGGATGCTAAGACAAATTACAAAGCTACAGAAAAGGAAAAACAAATGAACAAACAACAACAAAATCTGCAGAAAAGGAAGAAAGAGAAAATAAAATATTCGAACTACATGCTCTAATTTCAGTTTTCTCAAGCTAAAATTTTTATAGACCTGATTTAGACAAGAGGACAATTCACTAGAACATATTATTTCCAAAGCCAACAGGAAAAAGAAAATACAGATTGAAAATTACAAGAATAAATATACATTTGCTACACTACAGCACAAAAGAGAATCAGCCAGCTCCTCTAGTGAGGAACTTTTGCTTGTGCTTCCATGCTTCTCTATGACCATAACAACTTGGTGTAAGAGTAATGGCACATGCTAACTGCACCATTAATCCCCTCCATTTCAGTAACATCACACCTCTGTACCAGATCAGGGCAGATAAATCAATGCAGCATGCCTTTCACAGGACAACAGTATAAAAAGCTTACTGGCTCTTCTAGTTTGCTCTTTTTTCTTTTTTTTAATGTAAGTACCAGGTGGCCTGCATTACCATATTCCTAAGGAGCTGTATTTGAAATATCTCTATGTAAAGATAACATCAAGCCAATATAAACAAGAAGCATTTATCTTTAAAAAAAACTGTAACTCACAGTTAGCTACAAGATCTTGAGAAATAGAAAGACATAACAAATATAAGATTAAACAAAGTAATGCATTTTCTTAATAACCGCTAGACTCTAGATCAAAGCAGTAAGTCTACCTATCCTGCACTGTAACTTGTGTACCTGAACTAAATCAAATATTATCACAATGAGCATGAAATTAATAGGCTAGCTCTCTCATCCAGCTCCACGATTAATTTCCAGTTATGCCAACTGCTATTATTTAATCTGTCAAAACCACTGGATCTATATCATCTGTCCCCAAATTCACCACCTGCACATTTGAAAACTACACACACTGAACATTTCTAATTCAGGCAGCAGACCTACTGCTGGCTGTGTTAATACAAAATCACAGCCTCAGGTACCACAGCTCATCTGTCCAGCTGTGCATAATTTGCAGAAAGTTCTACTTCCCCTCACACCATTGTGTACTGAGAACTTATCTTTGCTTTCATGTAGATGATATAAAATGCAGTAGGCAGACATATTAATAATTACATTATTGGTAGAGATATATTTGGATTGGGACACAATAGCAAACAAATCACTGACTATGTATCTGACTGAGAAGGAACACTGTGATTGATAAAATGTTGTCCTGAAGTGCTGCATTGGACTATCTGCACTAAAGTTAAGTTTGGGTGAAGGGTATATTTCATACAGCAACAACTCACTCACTGCTTCCTCTAGTTGTTGCTATAATCTTTTTCCACTCTTTGCATAAGACATCCCATGAAATCCAGATACACTGCTACTTTGTGGCAGGACGTCCCCCCTCTCTCATGGCTGGGGCATTTGGAAGAGATGACTCAGGCCAGACTAACAGCCCAGCGAGGAGCCAGAGAGCTCAGCAGGAGGTCACCTCCAGGCCCCTGGAAGTCTGAGACCAAGCCCTGAGTACACACCTTAGTCTGGAAAGCAAATGTGGGAAGAGATGAAATAAATATTTAGGACCAAAAGACACAGTTCTTAAGTCTATAAAAGCCCACACAATTATCACAGAGGCAGAAGTCTCTTACACACTCCTCTGGAATGTGTGAGAAGATTTCTCCCCAAAGCTGGACGCAGTTTTGAGGCTACTTTTCCGAAAATTGAGGGAAAAGACCTCAATGTGTACACCATCAAGAATTGGATGGTAGGAAACATGGAATCCTAAGTTATACTATTTCTTTGCTAGTTGTAATTTTAATTGTACCTTTAACTCCATGTGTATATACTAGTATTGTCTTTTTGTCTTATCCCTATGTAATAATAGTCTGTTTTAAGTCTTATGTCTGTTATTTTTGTGTCTATTAATAAATAATTCATTTTATAGTAGACAAAATCAGCCATTATTAAAGAACTTGTGGATGAGAGGGGATTTTGGGGTGCTGGTCACCTCAATAACGTGACTTCCTGCTGCCAGAGGCCTGGGCAACAGACAGGAGCTAATTTAAACCCACATCATCGATTCATAACATACTTAATACATTTCATAGAGTTTTGCTAATGGCAGATATACATGGGCTTCACCTCTTCTCGAATCCAGGAGAGGATTTTTGATCCTTTTTTTGTCAAGAATCACCTATAAAATAATATTGAAATCTATGATCCAAAAACAGTCCAACTGAACCTCCAGGGAAATTATTTACCAGTATTAAAATGCTAGTTTTGAGAGATGGCAAAACTTGACCACCACAACTAACGAGATAACTGAATGAAAAGGTGAACAGACTGTATGTGAATACTCCGTCTAACACATGCCCAGTTTCTTTGACAAGCAAATCCAAGAAACTTCAGAAAGAAATCACAGATGGAATCAAGTCTGTATAACCATTTGTCTTCATAAACACAGTCACCAATAAAACATGCATTGATACAGCACATGGTCCTATATCATCTAGCATACCCTTTCAGTGTGCATAATCCTCCATGCTTATAACAAGCTCTTCAATGAAGGGACTGAGGTGCATTATTTTCCAGAGCCTATGCTTTCTTTTTTATTTTTCAAACAAAGGTTTGAAGCCAACTTCATAAGCAGAGTTAATGGGAGGTTGGGAGAAAACTTTTAAGCATTATATATTATATTGCTAGCTCTATGGAAATAATCCATACTATTTTATCCCAACACTTTTTCCCAGAACCTGACCAAAGCCTCTTGAAATTAACAGGTATCTTTACACTAAATCCAACAGACCTCATTGTATCACACTGATCTGTCAATGGTCTGTTTATCTTGGTCCTGTTGCACAAGTCTTTTAATACTGGTGGTTTATGCTATGTCCAACAAGAAAATGAGTAAAAATGTATTGTACATTAGAGAGCATAGGGCTTGTATCTTAAATGGTGTGCTATATTAATAATATACTATTTTTATTTGAAAAGGTACATCTGGAAAATAGTCACAGTAGATCAGAAAAGGTAGACTAATATCTTGAAGAATAAATATATTTGTTATACAATTTTAAGGCATTTTGTTCTGTATATGACCAAGTACTCAAAAGAGGTATTTCATGGGTAGGTGGTATATAAGTGATAAAATTATATATGTTGGAGTAAAGCAAGTGAAGAAATAAAGTGAAAGGGGGGTTGGAGTGGGGGGAAGAAAAGGTTATTTATTTTCAGAGGAAGAATTCTTCATTGCATAATTAAACTGTTGATAATTGTTGAGTAAACCCCTGCTCTTTTTAATTGCAGAGTTCTGTGTAGTGTCTGCAAAAAAGTTTATTTAAGAGGAGAAAAACTGTCTGGCACATCTACTTCCAAGCACAAGATTTATGCAAAATTTAAGTCTAAAATCAGTACTACAAAAGTCAGTACAAAATGAAGATATATCAATAAACACTAAAAATCTGACTTGATTCAAAATTCTTTTATTTCAAAAGAGACTATCACCTTTGTCCTGGTTTTATTACATTTTGGATGGATAAAAAGTAGGATTTTTATATATCAGTACTCAAAATTTTGATGTATAATGTAGTATTTGTTTATTGGAATAGAACAAATAGGTATTTGGAGTTGATAACTGCAAAATCTGTTTTGGAGAAAAAAACACACCAAGCAGGAGATTTATTGAAGTCTGTCCATTTATTTTCCACCAGAGCTTAAAACTGTAAAAGAAACCCAGTTACAGAAAATATGTTATTTATTTGAGCCCTTTCTATGCTATTTCTCTAAACAGATTTTTGAAACACTTGTTGGCCTTAAACTGCATATCTTCTCCACCAGGGTCCAAAGTGACATTAACATATCAAGAAGCTTGATCACTAACCCAGCTATGTCTGACAACAATATCCCAAGATCACCACATGATGGCACTGACCAAGGTCACTGGTCAGTCCTGGAAAGACCATATAACCTGACAGCAACACTACGGAGCTTGAAAATCTGTTCCCTCCAGGTCTGTACTGGGCCTGCAGCCCACACAGACACTACAGTAACAGCCATTTTCAAAACAATCAAGCCATTAGACCACTTCAATTAACACTTTGGATCAGAAATCCTATTCATGATTGTCCTCTTTCATTTCTGGCTGTCCTAGACCTCTCTTAATTGGCAACGACTACCTCGAGTTAGAGGACAAAGGAAAGGTCTTCCCTCTGAACTCGTCTGCACAGAGAAGCAGTGGTATATCTCATTTTGTCTATTGCATTCAACAGATGCAAATGTGAAAAATACTGCTAGATGGATGTTCGCTACCATCAATCTCACCATTAATATTTCATCTGTCATCTGTTACGGTGAAACATTGAAGTGGCTTACTCTTAATGATCTGTGTAACTAAATCTCAAAAGTATTTTTAATTTATTTCAAAATAAATTTGTACACAAATACAAATTTCTATTTATATTCATACTATATATGAAATCGTAACAGTCACTGCAGAATCAGTAAGAGTGCCACTCGTTTTCAAAGCTTACCTCTCTTGAAAGGCTCAGCCTCCCCATCAAGTTGCAAATCTCAGTTAGCATATAAATAACAGAGGATAGACAAGCATGGAAAATCCTAACCCTCCACTGAAGATAGTCAGTGGTATACACTTACTGAAATACGTCCTATGACACTGAGTGGTGTGTGGGCTCAGCACAGAAGACAGCTGAAAGAATCATACATTGTGACATCAGTGACTACAATTTATTTTTAGATTATTACAGTACAAATCTGAGCATTCCTAGCTAGGGATCGTTCCAGCATGTGGTAATGCATTTGGTTTGAATTAGCCATGACACTGGTAAAGCCCCACTGCAGATCTCACAGGATAAGCCAGTGTTCTACAAGGGCTGCTTCTATTCAGACTCTCACGTCAGCTATGCATGAAAGCCATAAAGTGATCCTGTTTCATATAAAGCTTATTTTTAATGTCAAAATTCATCCCCATTTGTTTACATGGGTTAAAGAGAGATGAGCTTGCTGGAAACGTCTCCAGAATAATTTCCTACCTTTTAAATTCAACTACTGCAGATGGTCTATAAATCTTACCTTTCAATTTTCTAGTCTCTACCCTTATATCCAGGCTGTGAAAAGTTTATTACCATTGTGTCCTATCTCATTGCTAAAATTTTTCCAAGAATATTGTCAATAAAACTTGTTACTTGCTATTCCTCCTCTAGACAGCAAGGCAGTTTTTCTCTTTGGTGTTTGGGGTTTTTTTATTGGTGCTTTTTTATTTTTCTTTCAAATCCAATCTGGGGACTACTAAAACAAACACAATGAGAAGTGGAGAACTATTAAAAGGTGACATAGTTGAGTACATAACCCTGTTAGATGTGAGGATCGAAATGGTTCACAGCATAAATTCTTTACAAACATTGCTTGAGAGCACCTGAGCTGAACTGTGACAGAGGATAGCTGCAGCTGGACATGAGATACTTATATTGATTTGTGCAGCTCGTGTTTATGTTTTATTAGATTTTTATTTCTATAAAGACTCACAGTCTTGTAATGCAGTGCACATAACTAACCAATTTACTCATGCAGAAGAGATCTTGAATCCTGATGACAAGTCTTCAAGCGACAGAATGACTAAATTATATGCTGGTTAGAGCATGATGCTTATTCCTGTCCTACCCAGGTGGAGCTGTTCTTTACACTATGTGATTCAGCCATCAAATAGCAGTGTGCGTGTTTGAAAGGCCAAGAGGAGGCTGTATTGAGAACCTGTCAAAAACAAACGTGCAAACCTCTGTGTGGCAATCAGTAAATGTTGCTTGAATCACTTTTTTGTTAAAAAAATAAAAAAGCCAAACAGATCCCTGTTTCTATATAATATTTTTAATGCAAAGCTTCAGTTAAACAGCTTTTCTTTCTGCCTCTTGCCTTCATCTCTGCATGACAGGTCTCCAGCTGAAGGATGCTATTAGGATTGACATTTTTATCAAATGTAAAAATTTTCAGGTGAATGATCTGCCCAAGAACATGGGATCAGCTCAAAATGAAGTATTTGGAAGACTACAAAACATACAGGCTAGCATGGTGCCTCCAGTAAACCTACCAGTTTTATCACTTGTCCTAATTTAATCCAGTTGGCCTGTTCTGTTCACACTATGAGGCTTGCTCTTGTTTGCTCATATTGTGATGTCTTTAAAAGAAATGATACTGATCACTGTGCTTTGCTGATCAAGAAAAAAAACATTGGGAATTTCTGAATTTACAGTCTACATGTTTGTGACACAGCGCTGCATTTTAAAACAATAGTAGTGGGCGAGTAATCACTCCCTCCAGAAATGCAAAAGAAAGAAAATATATTTTCTTATCTATATGAATGTATTCCACTAGAGACCAAAACTAAGAGCCATGACACTCAGTGAATTTTTTTTTAAAAAAAAGAGAATTCAAATTAGCTCTGAATTAGCTTGGTCCTCTTGAGAACCAAGACATTTTGGATGTCAAACTGAATTTCAGTCTTAGTACTTGGTACAACTTAATAGGTGGCACTTGCACACAACCCACCAACAAAAATTGGTTCTATGCAATACACTGGCATATGAATAGAGAAGAGAGAGAGAGAGTAATAACAGCTGTATTTATATACAAAGGACTAATAATTTCACAATTATAAAAATTATGTCCAAATTAAATTTATTTTTCTATTATTCTGAGAAAACTACATGCCACCATAGACATTGATGTTTCGAGTAACCAGAAACTGCATGACCTGTTTTCATGGTTCTCAAACCTTAATGATTCACTGGAATATGATTCATAAGACAATACATGCAACCCTCTACTCAGCAGTATAAGCAAAAAATATTTGGAATTTCCTGCCTTAATGCACATCTATATAAGGGCTGCCTATATAGAAGCCTACACAGATATTAATAGATAGAATATAAGGTAAGTATTTTGTAAGTAAAATGAAAATAAAATGCAGGGTTAATTTGACATATGAAATCAGTTTGCTTTTACAAAGCAAAGCAGTGCTCTTACCTAGGAACTAAAACTAGTGGAAATAATTGCTTTTTAAGGTGACAAATAGTTTATTTCTTTAGTGCTAACTGAGGATTTATACATCTAATAAAAACTTAATTTTTGTCCCATATGATATGGGACAAAATATTACCCTTTAATACGTGAGATCTCTGAATCAGTAGTTGTATTTCTGTTTTGGGAAGAGAAGAATAGCAGGGATTTCCATTTTGGTGTAACTGATTGCAAATTCCTCCAATTAAGCTTTGAATTCTAATCTCCTAAACACATGCATGTACGTCTTAACGTTATGAACTTAAAACCGGACTAGAATGTTATCAGTGTTTGCTTTCAACACTGATCCAACATGGCTAAAGGGGTGCTTTGAAGCGGGGCGAGGGGGGTGCATTTTGGATTTTTGTGGTGGTGTTGGTTTCTCTCTAAGTACAAAACATCCGAACTTGGCCGTGCGTTTCAGCCATCCCTGCAGGATGCAGGTAGCAGCTCCGCGGAGGCTGCGGACGGGCAGCCGGGCACCGGCACCCTGTGCCACAGCTCAGGCGCTGCCGTTCCTGCCGGCTCACCGCCCGGCTCCGCGGCTCCTTCCCACCCGGCTCAGCCGCTGGAGGAGTTCTCCGGCCCCACTCCGCCCCTGGTGGCTGCGGCCGCCGCCCCAATGCCGGGGCCGGCCCGAACTTCCCGCTGGGCTCGGCTCTCCGGCGGCGGGCGCGGGCCGGCCCCGGGATCCCGCTGGGCTCGGCTCTCCGGCGGCGGGCGCGGGACGGCCCCGGGTTCCCTGGGCTCGGCTGTCCGGCGGCGGGCGCGGGCCGGCCCCGGGTTCCCTGGGCTCGGCTGTCCGGCGGCGGGCGCGGGCCGGCCCCGGGTTCCCTGGGCTCGGCTCTCCGGCGGCGGGCGCGGGCCGGCCCCGGGTTCCCTGGGCTCGGCTCTCCGGCGGCGGGCGCGGGACGGCCCCGGGTTCCCTGGGCTCGGCTCTCCGGCGGCGGGCGCGGGCCGGCCCCGGGTTCCCTGGGCTCGGCTCTCCGGCGGCGGGCGCGGGACGGCCTCGCGGCGGGGCGCGCGGCGCTGCGGCGCGGGGGGCGGCGGCGCGCGCCTGGCAGGGCCCGCACCGCCACCTGGCGGCCGCGCGCCGCCTCCGCCGCCGCGTCCCCCGCAAACTTCGCTCCCCCCACGGCGGGCGCCCGCACCGGCCAAGTTTCCCGGCCGCGACGCCAGCTATTCTTAGCCCCGCTCCGGGCACGGCGGCGGGACACCCGCCCCGACCCGCGCCCGCCGCCCGTGTCCCGCACCCCTGCGCAGCGGCTGCGCGGAGCGCGCCCCGAGCCTGCCGGCCGCGGGATGTGCCCCTCAGGGCGGCTGCGGCGGGGCCGCCCCCGGTGCCCGGGGCGGTGCGGGGCTGCCGCCGGCCTCTGCCGCGGGGAAGGGGCAAAGCGCGGCGGCCGCGGAGCCGCCGCCAGCCCCCGCCTCGCCCGCCCCCGCCCCAGCTTTGCAGAGAAGCCGATTTACTGCCGAGCTGGGGAGGCGTGTGGGGGGTGAGTGGCGCTGGTGCTTGTCTTTTTTTTTTCTGCTTTTCTTTTCCCCCCGCCCCCCGTCCGCGCACGCTGGCTCTCCCCAGTGCCAGTCCCCGCTCCATCACGTGCGGAAGCCCATGCCCATCACAAAAGCGGGCATTTTACCCGTGCCCGGAAAGGAAATAAAGAAAAAGAAGAAAGGAGAAGGAGAAAAGAATGGGTAAAAAAAAAAAAAAAAGGCGGGGGGGGGCCAAGAAAGAAAACCCACCACGGAATATCTTAAGCGAAAGCGGGTGAACCGCTTAATCCGAGAAGAGCCAAGATTTCCTCTGAGCAGCCGCCTCCCTTGTCCTCCCCGCCAGTCCCCGTCCCTGTCCCTTTTTGCTTTTTCGTGGCTGTGGTGGTGGCAAGCAAAGTGGTTAACCAAAACCCTACGTGTTGGTTTTGTGTTTTCCTGAAAACCTCAAGCGCACCCAGAGCATGAGGTACCTCTCCTGCCCTTCTCCGCGCTTGCAAGAAACTGTGGCTTCGCTCTTTCTCTCTCTGCCTGTACTGCAGATATTTTTCCCTCCTCTCCTCCACACTCTTCTGTTTATTTCCCTGTAAGGCAGAGCTACTTTGTAAACATCTCACACAGAACCTCAGAGCCTTTCCAAATAGCTGATTGCAGCAAAATGCCTCCAAACAAATTATGGTGCAAGGGGGATATAATGGACGAGACCGAAGTGGGTAAAAAAGAAATAAATTTGCATAAATATGCATATGTGACAACAAGATCGCGTATGATGGTGGAAATGTCAGAAAGAAAGTATCGCTTTATCATGATGGGAAAAGTAAAAGCACAAACGACTGCAGCAAACTGCTCGCCCTTTGCCAGAGTACCAACTGCAACACCTCTCCCTCTCTTCCCCCACCCTCGCCGAAAAAAAAAAAGGGGGGGGGGGAATAGAAAAAGCAACAGAAAAAAAAATGAAAATGAACACTCAAACTGCAAATCCGGTACTCCTACCTTAACACTGGGATAGCTGCAGAAGCATAGGGATCTTTTTTACACAGCCAGAATCTTTCAGGAAATCCTCTCGGGCTATCATGCAGCCAGGATTATTCACATACGGTTCCTGCTCTCCTTTTTGGAATCCAATGCGATTGGCTTCTCCAAAGGAATGCAACGACCACGAAAGGGGGGAAAAATTAAAAATAACAAGAAGAAAGACAACAACACTGGATTTGAAGGAAACTCGTGTTCTCGGTTGTAAGCGACCTACATTCAGGCAGAAAATTCATTGCAATCAGTGCGAGAGGGAGAGTTGAGTCTGCAAGTAAGAGCTGTGATTGCCTATGCAGAAAGACCGAGCCGCGGAGAGACTGATCTGCAAGGCAAGGCGAGCTGGGAGAGAGAGGGAGATGGGGGGGGGGGGGGGGGTGGAGGGGGAGAGGAGGGGGGAGAGGTCCAGGCTGTACCAGGCGCTCTCCTCCCGCTATTGGACCAAACTGAATGAAATTCACAAAGCCGCCAGCCAATGGCTCCCCGCAGCCAGCCCAGCGCTACAGAAACCGCATCTCCATCCACAGCCCCCCGCGAAGGAGCGGCGCATCCCCGCGCGAAGCGGAGCCGGCGGAGCCGGGCCGGGCACCGGGGGCTGGACAGGTGGGCACGGAGCACACGGAGCACACGGAGGAGTGAAGGTGTCCCTATGTGTGTGTGCGTGTGCGTGTGTGTGTTCGGGAGGATCACACAATTCACACTGCCGATCTCTCTGCTCCGTGGTCATGTACAGCAAGTGCAGTCTTTGTTAACCCTTTACAGCAGTAGTTTCTACAGTACCAGCCTGTTGTTCCCATATTCACCCATCTGCGTTTTCATGGAGCTGACAGCATAACTGCACACCAAACAATAAAGCATTTTGTTCCTGTTCCCTGTCCTCCCATAAAAAAAACATCAAAGCAGACATTTGCCCTGTGCCCAATTGTTTTAAACAGATTTCCTATTTTTTTTCATAAGGAGAGGTCATTTGATGTTCTTTTTTTAGTTAGCTAGCCTCCAAGCTACCCAAGTGATGGTCAAGTGGGGGTCCTGTGGTTATTGCCAAGTGCTACAACACAGGGTCTCTGGTTCACTCCTGTGTATAGTTTCAGACTGAGGGGGGTTTAGCACATATGTGGTCAGGCCTCCACAGATACACCTTGTTTCATTGCACAGCATATTCATTTGATTAGTTTAATAATAGCACTTATCACTGTCCTGAGTGCAAGACCCTGCATGGAGAAAAGGTGAGGATTGCCTGAGTTCTCTGAGAACAAAGCAGAGAACAAAATAATGAGGTCTTGAAGATCTTGCCATAATTTGAAAAAAAAAAATCCTGTTAATACCTTTATGGGACTTCCTGCCGCAAGAGTTGTATTAAGCTGAGATGATATTTTCAATTCTGAAAAAAAAACCCAAAAACCAAACCACCCAAAAACTGTAGTTCTTCTTTTCTAGATCCTTTGTTTCTGCCCCCATGTTAGATCCTCACTAGAGAGCACATAGTGCTTTGTATTCTCAAATCTGTATTGTATGTGATATTGAGCTTATCAATCACTTCTATGATCTCCTGTTTCAAGTGGTACAGGAATATATACTGTCTAATCTAATCATGTAGCAGACAACAGTAGGCCTGTTGTATGTCTGTTCTTATATAGTATTTTGGTGTATGTTATGAAGGATACTTCCTTAAGTGTCACTTAGGAAGGTATGTTTTGGTTTGAAATGTTGTAAATCTAAATACAGGTATAATTCACTGATTTAAAATGTTTTACGAATTGCAACAGCCACATTACACTGTTAACTTATTTTTCAGTAAAGAAATTATATTTATATTACTTAATTATATGTTTTGGCTTACTTATATTAAGTCACTCCAGCAGCAGGTGTTCATGCAAGTGAATTTTACTGCTTTTGTTATTTTAATAATGCACCCACAATGTGCAACCAATCATATTGCTTGACTGAGTGAATATTTTGACACGTTTAGAAAAGATGTCATCTTGCACTGCCATCTGTCCCAAATTTTGCAGGACAGTCTTTATTTTGATGAATATGTCATGCATTTTATAAGATAAATTTGGAGGATATTAAAGTATGTGCTAGTTAATCTGAATAATGATCTTCCACCTGTGTTGTACTAGGAGGAGGCAATTTGTTACAGGTTACCAAAGGATCATCTGTAATGTTTGCAATTAATGTTTGTAACTGTGACTTAAATATTCTCAAACACAGCAATAAAACTAAACTTTCCATAGACTGTACACAAATCTGTGATCAAAGTATGTAAGTAAAAGGCATTTGGTCAGAACAGCAGAATGTACTTTTCTCCTCTTACAACATTAAAAAAACTAAATGTACAATTGGAATCTGTGCCTTATCTACAGCAATCCCCTGCATATTTATAACTCCAAGCAGGAGTCCAGGAGCAATCACTCAGAGAGAAGAATGCCACTTGCTATACAACACCATCACTTCTTACAAGGTTGCATTGTATTCTGGTATCAACCCAACTTTACTTGTTTTGCTGGTTTTATCTAGGATACAGTTAATTTTATTCATAGTAGCTGGTATGGGGCTGTGATTTGGTTTTGTGCTGGAAACAATGTTGATAACACAGGGATGTTTTAGTTGTTGCTGAGCCGCACTTGCCCAGCATGAAGGCCTTTTCTGCTCCTTATCCCACCCCACCAGGGAGCAGGCTGGGGATACACAGGGACTTGAGAGAGGACAGAGCCAGGATAGCTGATCCCAGCTGACCAAAGGAGTTTCCCACACCATATGGCATCATGCTCAGCTTATAAATCTGGGGGAAGAAGGAAGAGTAAGGCAGTAAGAGTGATGATGTTTGTCTTCCAAAGTCACCACTATGTGTAATGAAGCCTGGCTTTCCTGGCTGAACACCTGCCTGCCCATGGAAAGTGGTGAGTGAATTCCATGTTTTGCTTTGCTTGCATGTGCAGCTTTTACTTTACATGTTAAACTGTCTATACCTCAAGCCATGAGTTTCTCACTTTCATCTTTATGATTCTCTCCCCCCATCCTAAGCAGGGAGTGAGGGAATGGCTGCATTGAACTGGGGTTTAGTTGACAGATGGGGTTAAACCACGACACTTGAGAAATCTGAAGAAATCACAGTACACGAGTCTGAGGACAGGCAAACGCTGTTGAGTTCCATCCAATGCAACGTCTTTATGTGTCAGTCAAACTAAGGTATAATTTGGTCTCCCATGTTCAATCAATGTAAAATTTCCATGAGTTGATTTCTAAATCAGATAAAGTGTGTTGCATACTACTGCTTGAGTTAGTAGCAAGCAAGTATAATGGGGAAGGGGAAAGGGAAGGGCAATGGGAAGTGGGGAGGGAGTGGGAGAGGGGAAGGAAGAGAAGAGGAGGGGAGGGGACAGAAGGAAAAGAAAAAACGAGGAGAGTAAAAAGACAGGGGAGGGGAGGGGAGGAGAGGGGATGGGAGGTGGAGGGGAGTATCTCAGTTTTGTTTCTTTGGTTTTTTATTCATTCCAAATAATTCATATTCAAAATTAACTAAATGGAACTAAATGCGGCTGACAGCTGGTCACTAGTGGTGTTCCCCAGGGCTCATAATCTGGGCCAGACCTGTTTAATATCTTTATCAATGATTTGGACAATGGGATCAAATGCATCCTCAGTAAGTTCGCAGGTGACACCAAGTTAGGTGGGAGTGTTGATCTTCTTGAGGGTAAGAAGGTTCTGCAGAGAAATCTGGACAGGCTGAACTGATGGGCCAAGACCAGTTGTATGATGTTCAAAAAGGCGAAGTGCCAGGTCCTACCCTTGGGTTACAATAGCTCCAAGCAGTGCTACAGCCTTGCAGAAGAGTGTATTGAGAATTGCTCAGAGTATGGCCAGCAGTACTAGGGAGTTGATTGTCCTCCTGTACTTGGCACTGGTGAGTCCACACCTTGAATCCTGTGTTCGGTTTTGGGCTGCTCACCTCAAAAAGTGATGTGGTGGAGTGTGTCCACAAAAGGGCAGCAAAGCTGGTAAAGGGTCTAGGAAACATGTCTGATGAGGAGTGACTGAGAGAGCTGGGGGTATTTAGTCTGGAGAGGAGGAGGGTCAGGGGAGACCTTATTGCTCTCTGCAAATACCTGAAAGGAGCTTGTAGTGAGGTGAGGGTTGGTCTCTTCTGCCATATCTCAAGTGAAAGGATGAGAGGAATGGCCTTAAGTTGCACCAGAGGAGGCTCAGATTAGATATTAGGAAAAGAAAATTACTAAAAGAGTAGTTGGGCATTGGAATAAGTTGCCCAGGGAGGTGGTGGAGCCACTATCTCTAGAAGGGTTCAAGAGGTGTCTGGATGTGGCACTTGGGGATATGATTTAGGGAGGATTGTGGTGGTGCTGGGTTGATGGTGGGAGTGGATAGCCCTGAGATTGGCTCAGTTGGTTAGTGAGAGATGAGTGATAATGCCAAGTTTGGGGGCAAAATCCCTGCACAGGACATTCGCCTGATAGTGGGAATCAATGATCCTTGTGGATCCCTTCCAGCTCAGAATGTTCTGTGATTCTGTGAAGATGATCTTGAAGGTGTGTTTAAATCTTGCTGTTTCTGTGTGTGAAAAGACTAACTTAATGCAGGGCAAGAGGGGCTTTCTACAATTGCATGAACAGAAATGGACTCCTTTCCCCCTCCCTGTTTCTTGCTTGGTCTTCTTAATCCAATTTGACAATAATGCCAATGGACTTAGATTTCTTTTTATGCAAGGATGTGCCACTATGACCCTAATACACTTTATGCAGTTGTAATGGTATGTTTCACCAGCTGTGTGGTGCAAAAGGCTCATCTTCACTGGACCTAAATCCAGCATGAGCCCCATGCTCAGGTCACTGGGTGAGTTCGCTTCCTGGGTACAAGGGTGATACCACACAGCAGACATAGTCCTTTGTGGGACACCAAGTAAATGAGAACTGCAAAAGAAATTAATGCCAAATTGCAGGACGTGAAACAAATTAAAAGCAAATAGAGTTCACCAGCTCCACCAAGAAAAATCCAGAGATTATTTTGCAATGAACATGAAGAAAATTCAAATTTGGGAAAAGTAGTAAATGTCTCCTAGTTGAGTAACTCCAAAATGCTGCTTATTAAATTTCAAGAAACAAATTTGTTTGCTATGTATCTTATCTTCTTCTGGTTTGCTCATGAAGGAGAAACTTGATTGATAACTATTTTCACAGAAAATTACACAGAGTAGCAAAATTACAACACAGAAAGATCACATCCATATTTTCAAATTCAAAATCTTTCATTATCAGTAACATTAAATTCTTGCTGCACTGCTGACTTTGCTACATGATAGATAAATCAAAAATACACTGTGGAATCCAACCTGCATGGCCAATGAGAGAATTTCAGAGTAGTTACTCTGGGAACTAATACTCACTAGAGTTTCCCAGAGATATTTGTCATGATACATGCCTTTTCAGGTACATTCTAATTGCATTTGCCTTGAAGTTTTTTACTAAAACTTTTAGTGTCACTTTCTCCTTCTGACAAAGGTCCAAACTAAAAAATATTGCAGACATAGAAAATAACACATTAAGATCACTTCATGTACTTAAGGGTTTTTTAGAAAACAAAATACAAGAATTTGTACTAAAAAGCTTCTGAGATGCAACCTTAAACTGCATGAGGCAGGTATAGACATTGACTTTAACAGAAATAATATTTCAGTTCTGGAAAAGTGGAAGCAGTTGATGGGCTCCAGTCCTCGAGTAAAGACAAAGCTAGAAAATACCATTAAAATTATCTACTGAGACACTTCTTATCATTTGGCCCAAGTGCTTCATCAGTTTGGTTTGATTTTTTTTGTTGTTACTGCTTTGTTTTTCATTAAGCCTTTTATTTACTGTTGAACCTGTTGAACTAAAGTGTATGAGGTAGTTTGGGGTTTTTTTTAAAGATAAATATTTCTCATTGTCCAGATTCTACCATATCTGAGTAAATTTGATCAGTACTTAATTACCCTTACTGTCAAAGTCACATTTCTGGCTTGTAGTTTTAAAATACTGAACTTCACTTTGGCTTTTTCTATTAAAGAACCTTTTAGTATTAACTTCTTTCAACTTACTTACTTTACAGACCATGATTAGTCAACCTTCTAACCTTCTTATTGTTGAGCTAATTAGGTTCTATTTTGTTAGTCTCTTACTACCAAGCAGGCTTTCCAGACTATGATTCATCCTTGTAAGGATTTTCTCAATCTTCATGATTTATCAATATCCTTTTAAAAGTGTAAACTCTGGAATAGGGTATGGAATTGTCACTGGAGTCATATTAATATAGTATTTGACTCCAAACTCTCATTTATGTTTTTAAAAGGAGCACTTTTGATCTTGGCCTTTATGTGAGCTGAGAACTCATATTCCTGGTTACTAATCATGATTTCAATTGTCTTTTTTCTTTATTTACAAAAAATAAACTCTCATCTTAAAGTGTGATCTATGTTCTCAGTTTTAACACAGATATTCTATAAAGAGATTGATTCACAAGAATGTTTCCTAACATCTATAGAAAACTGTTTGGTAGTCATTGATTTTTTCACTAGAGATGGCAATTCTAAACTTTTCCTGCAATTATTTAATGTTTTCATTGAGATCCTTACTAAGATCTTACATGCTTAACCATTGCTGTTTTTTTCCAGAAGAAAAAGTGAATAATTAAAAAGGCTAATACTTGTTTTGTGAAGGTCCTCCCTAAGTTAAAAATGTGCTTTTCTGAACTGGAAATGGACTCCTGGTTTTGCATACTCTCCATTGATGATCACTCAAAACAAGGTTCTTGCTTTTGTCTGAAGCTAGACCTAATTAAGAAGTCAAACTTCTGATCAATCTCTAACAATACTACAATACCAGTATTTCTATGTTGTAATGTCTTTATTCTTCAAAATACCATTCAGAAAAATATAAGTTACTTGTGAGATGAATTTAGTGGTTATTTTCATTTTGCATGTTCGGATATAAGCAAAAAGGGTATACAGTGAATTTCTGTGCAGTATATTCTGGACAGTTGAAACCTTGCTGTACCCATGCAGTTTTCGCAGAAACCACAGCATCTAATCAACACAGCACAAGGCCTGAGGTGATATTTATAGCTGTAGTGAGTCAAGAAAATCCCTCTCCACATTCACAGTCTACATCCCTATTGCCATTTAGGTCTGTACCTCTGCAGGATGAACCCATGTATCTTCTGAATTAGGCATTGTACTGGTATAGTGTAATCAGGCTCCTTGAGTGCTATGGTAGTTAATATGATTAATAACATTGAAAAAGCTCCTACCTCAGGCAAACAGACAAAAAAAAATCAATAGTAAATCTAATTATTCACTGTGCTATATAATCAACCGATTTTTACGGGTTTGTATGGTCAGATTGTGATTCAGATTAATACTTTTTGGACAATTTCATGTACCATTTACATAAACACAGAAAGTGCAGTTTGCCCGACATACACATGGAAATCTTGATTTGGTCTTGACAAATGTGGTCAATAACTTTCATTGGTATGAAAGATTATGCTAATCAGAGGCTAGTAACCCATCCCTGCTTCTATTGTCTTTTTGATTGGAAATTGGCACAAAGTACCTTGGAGTAAGTCCTTACAACCTGAGAGCAACTTTTTCAGTTTTAAAGTGCAATGCAGACTGATGAGCTCTTAATATTAGAAAGAAGTATTTATAGTAAAATGTAAGGATTGCACAAAATCATATGCCTAACACCATATAACATAACAGTTTCCCAGTATGTATGTGGATCTTTAACTTCACTTGAATAGCACAGGAAGGAGAGCAGAAATATCATTAAATTAAAGCAGAGAGAAATGAAATGCAGTGTCTAAATACCTAAGGTATATGTCACAGCTCACATTCACTCACAAGTCAGCTCTCTTCAACAACTAAGTTTTAATCTACAGCCACAATGTTAAGGATCTGGATGTTCAAAACCAAACATAATACCTCTGCAGGTAATTCCTTTGACAGCTGGTGGTCTGTAAGACATTGCTCATAGACCTGTGGACTTCAAAAGAACACCATAGCTGTGAGCTTCAAACAGCAAGTAAGTTTTCAGAAAAAATCATTCTTAGAAGCTGTTAGAAAATCTCGACTTTTGGACTACAACAAGAGACAATTAGAAGATCAGAAGTGTTGGAACTATTTTCCTCTTTGCAAAATAATTACATAAAAGGCAAACTCAGTAGTAGGTAGTGATATCTATTTCCAAATGCTTTTCTCACTGGATTATATTGTTCATGCTTTTTCTAGGCAAAATTATCCTAGTTTTTTTGCTATCCAGAGTACAGTTTCAGCTGGAATGTGGAGAGTGCTTTCTACCCAAACTAGCATCTATTGTATTGTAGTCTACTGAGAATATATTTTGAGACTGATGAAGGCATTTATTCCAAGTCTCACAACTTCTCTCACTGAATGCTTTAGCAAAAAGATCTATTACGTAGTGACCAGGTAATTCTGGAAGCATTAATGTCTCTGACAGTGGTTTTATAAGAAGATATGGCTACACATAAAAATTCTTTGAAATGTTTCAAGTAGCAAACCACTTACCAGACCTGAGTGTGAGATCCCCAAGCTGTGAGAACACTGTCAGGTTCTGCCTGTCAGCTGAGCCAGCTATTCATCAGCACATTGTTAGCTCATCCCAAAACTGGGACAATTTCCTTCACACAGATTTTAAGTGTTTTACTTTGTAATTGAACAAGCTAAAGGCATTTACAGACAAGCACTAGTGAAACTAACTCTAGCTTTAGTACCGTACCTCTGACAGAGATCATAATTCCCTGAAATTAATTTAGCAGAAAAATAGTTTGCATATGGGTTAACCACTTAGCATGAGGCAACAAACTAGATGAAATGAGCAGTGAATAGAAATTTAAACTAACCTGTAGGAGAAAAGGAATATTTATTCTGCCACACTGACTGCAAAGGATGGTCTTCAGCAGCATAAAAAGAGCAAACAACTTGGTATGGGGGAATAATGTCTCAAACTGTCTGTTGGTACTGTTTTCTAAGTAAAAGAAAATTGGAGTGCTAACAGAGCACACAACCTCAGCCAATGTGAGGTGGGTCATTAAGCCACAGAAATTTGGTAACATTTGTTTGTGTGCCCACAGTTAATTCTCTGGGGTTCTGGCTGAGTTTAGGAATTGTCACATACAAGCTGTTCATGCAGAGTCGGACTGGAAAGACCAGAGAGAAACTCCTAAGTCTAAATGGGAAGTACCTCTTGAATTTAGGAACTTACAGTACAGGCAAACTCTTCTGAGTAACAATTTTAAAGGTGTCTGACTTCCTCAGAAACACTACTTCAGTTTGTGAGCCATTTATAAAAGTAAGTTATCTTAATTTCAGATGTGAAAAGACATAGGATTGCTTCACTGAAGAAGAGTTAGAGCAAATAATTGACATAAATAAACATATCAAAGCCATTGAATGGGTTGAATTTGTTATGGCCAAGACATTGCCAAATCTTGGGCTGAGAACAGGAAGTTTATTGGCAATTTTCTGAAAGAGGAGAAATCCAGTGACAAAATGTGAGCCATTTGTCTTCACAGCCATTAAAGGAAATTCACTTTAAGGATTTTTCTGGAGTGTTTGCTGCTGCTGCTGTGCCCATTATAATTTATTAGTGTGTCTGCTGGTAATATTACCATCAGTAGGAGCTCAGGTGGACTTCCATTAGTGCTATCACAGTACTCATTGGCAAAATATTCCACTGACCTACCTAGACAGGATCTATCAAAAGCTTTCAAAGCTTCATCTGCTGTGGATATTTTTTCTGCTAATTATTTTCAGCAAGTATGTAAGATAATTCCTCAGAATGAATGATCTAGAGAAAAGCATCTACAACAAACATAATTAAGAAATAAAACTGTGTCAGTCATCACCATGTTCATTTATTTATAGGCCATATCCTTCTCAACCATCATCTTCTTGTGTGATATTTAGAATATAACCTCTCTGGTAGAGAGAATTTCTTCCTGATGTCCAGGAGGTCTTAGCTTTGATTGGCATCTTTGGACACCATCATGATACGTGTTTAAAACTAATATACCTGTATGTAATAAATGTAACTAGGCACAGCTATTTAACCATATGTTGCAGTAGTTGTATGGCTCTGTCGCTTGCTTTGACTTAAAGCTGTGCTATATTCATGCCTAGTAATGATAAGTGGAGGTTCTCTGGTTTCTTTGTCTTATATAACAACCCAAAGGAATTCCAGCCACTCCAGCCAGTAAGTCAGGTTCGCTGGGAGCCCATCTTAAATGCCTCTATGCAAACATAAGCAGCCATGGGGAACAAAAAAGGGGAGTTAGAGATGTCCCCACACCTGCGGGGCTTCAATCTTAATGGCATTATGGAAATGCTGTGGGATAACTCCAATCACTGAAGTGTTGGAGTGGAAGAATACAGCCTCTTTAGAAAGGACAGGGAAGGGACACAAAGGAGGATGTGGCCACCTGGAGTTCATGGGTCTGGGCCTGGGGATGGATGAGGAGCTGACTGAGACCTCACGGGTGAGGTTTAAAGGAAGGGCAGGGACAGGTGACATTGTAGTGGGAGTCTGCTACAGGTTGCCTGGCCAGGAAGACTGAGTAGAAGCAGCACTCTACAGACAGATAGGAGAGCCTCATGTTCACAAGCTCTGGTTCTCAACCACCCCAATATCTGTTGGAGAGACAAAGCAGCTGTCTCCTAGCAGCCTTTGATCACTCAGTGAAATCAGGAGAGCACAAAGGTGGTGGTGGATTTCTATCGCTTTTTTTCATAACTCATAAAACATTTTGCACCTTTAAAAGTTCATTCACCGGGACCAAAGGTGGAAAAATTGAAGTTTTCCTCTTTACTTCAACTAAGCCAGTTAAGCTAGCAAGGTGGGAAAGAAATGCTCTGTTGTGGCAAATGCTAACAGGGTATGCATTAATTTTCCTACACACTTTGAATAATTATTGGTTCAATACTTTAAAAAAGCTTTTCTCCTGCTATTTTGGATAGCAATATATATAGAGATGATAACTTTAACATAAATAATTTCTTAAACTTGGATTCCTTGAAATGTAAAACAACAGCTAGGATTGACACTGTTACTGCTGTTGCCTCCCCATGGGTTGACCTTTGCAGTTTGGGAGATCACAGTGATTACGGCAATTCTGTATTGATACTCTGCTAGAAATTGGTATTATCATCAAATAATTTGAGAGAACTACAAAGAGAGATATGACTTAGCTCTCAGTGGACTGCTTTGTTAGTCCTCAATGTGCAGAGTGAAGTCAGCATAGCTGAGGTTTTAGGCATCTATAGGAGTAATAAAAAAAAATTAAAACAATGAAGTTGAAGACCCTAGGTTACATGAAGTGATGTGTGACTTGATAAGGTCACAGAAATTCTTTTTAGAAATTTTCACTTGCCAGTTTGATTTGGAGGAATCAGGTTTTCAGATGGAAGCTGATACATTTGAACAATGCTAGCAGCTCTTAAGGTCTATTCAGGTCATTTGTAAGTGTTCTGGCTTAAAAGATCTGATTATTCAGGAGATTATTACACATCCTGCCACTCTGTGAGGTGTTGCTATATCATAGCAAGGTCAACAGAATGGGTAGCACATCTGCTCCTCAGTTTACAGTTTACTGTTTTTCTGTTAACCAAGGCTGGCATTATTTGTTACAAGTGGCAACTTTTTTTTTAACAACAGTTTACAGCAGTTTATCTGTATACATTGGGCCATGAATGAATAAGGCAGAACCTCCTATTTATGGATCCCTTTGGACCTGACTCGATTTGCTGCAGGAGCATTACATTCTTATCACAAAAATGTTTTGAATCATTCCAGGCTTTGCCCCTCACAAATACAGCCTTCTTCACTCTGGCAATATAAGGGAATTGGATGATATCTTCAGGCAAGACTATCTCTTAGCAAGCAATCATTGACTTTTTGCCAACGCCAGGCATCGTAAGGATATGTCAGAGGTGGAAGGGCCTTGAGCAATGGGCACTGACTGTTCCTTTCTGGCAGAGCAGGTCCTTGGGCATTTGCATCTGTCAGTGCAGATGACATAAACCTGAAGGCTGTGCTAGAGGCCAGCCAGATCCAGCCAGCACTCAAAATCTAATTTGTACGTTGAACATCGTGCTTGGTATGGACGTGCCATGTGTGTCTACTGTTTGCCTCTACTGAGTAATTTCAGCCATAGGCAACTGTTCTGTTCTAAACACAGACAAAATAACTGAAGATGATAACAGATTTGCTGGTTTGCCACAAGCTAACACATCTTCATGATTTTTTTTAATGGTTTGTGCTTTCTAATCACTCTAATCCCAGCTGAGAACTCAGATTTGTAAATAGTAATATAAAAATAATCTTATTTAGAATCTGTTCTACATTTGTCAGTAGCTGACTAACCTAATAACACACAGTAAGCAATAGATGTGAATCAATTGACCTAAAATTTTTCTGACTTCCAGACAAAAGGCATATTCTTTTGATGGGTTATACTTCTTCTGAGTATGGAAAAAAATAAAAAAGAAAACTAATGCACCTTACAGTAAATATTTGGTGCTAGCAAGTAGTAATCCTATGGATTAATTATAAGTCTGAAGTATAGCAAAATACTTTTATTTGAACTGCCTTTCGGTATTTGACATTTATTCTACTGTGTTTCATTCAAACCTTTGTTAGAAAATAACCAGTGGGGATCAATTAGCAAAGAAGCAAGAATGTTATAGTGTCAGATGAAATCATGTAGGATTATCTGTTAAACTGATATTGACACTATTAAAGTCAGTTTCAAGGGCAAGTTAATGAAAAATAGATTGAGGTTTCACCTAGCACTGAAAAGAGGAAGAAAAAATATTTTATGGGATTGCTATATATTTCCTTTTTCCTCATATAGGCCACACACTGGATTGAAAACCTGCTACTATTTTCTGTGATAAAAGTATCTGTACTAAGTAGCCAAGATTGAGATCATATTTGCTTTGCATGGTCCATACCTAATGAAAAGACAATCCCTATCCTAAAAACTCTACGATCCAACAAGCTAATGCAAAGAGTAGTGGAAAGATTCCCTTTTACTTTAGCATGGATTAAATTGTTCCCTCAGTATGACTGGAATGTTTGATCATTTAACAGTGCATGCTTTGGCGGGCCTGTGAACACGGACTGAGAAAGAAGGCTTTCTTCCTCCTAAGTCATGAATAATTATAGCACTTCAAATATTGTCACTTGTTCTTTTGTTATGACTGTCAAAAATATAATAGTTCTCTGCACTCAAAAAAAAAAAAAAGACAAGAATATACAAATTAGTATCTGTGATATGCTATCATTCATTCTGGATATAATAAATTATTTTCCACCAGAATATTTCAAACCCTTTGGAAAAACGTTCAATATGGGAATCACTCATTTTATAAAAATTAAAAGCAATGATCATCAACTGATATTTATGATAGGGATTTGGTGATACTGAAACTAAATATGTACCCAGATCAATAGGTCTTTCATTTCACCTGGTCAGTCTAAGGTAATTGAATAATTATTGCTCAGGCAAAGCAAGTTTAGTCTTGTAATTTTCAGCTGTACTCTCTTCCTTTCCCTGAAGTTTCCAAAAGCTAAGATAGAGTATTGACAAAGGAAAACAAAAACAAGATTGGTCAGATCCATTCAGTAGATCCTGCTATGGCTAATTATTTTCACAAATTGAATAACTAAAATTATAAAGTGCTACTTCTTTTGTAGCAACATACTGTGGTGGTTCTTTTTTTTCCTTTCTTTAATTTTGGTGATGTCTGCTAAATGGCCATCGTACTTAAAATTAAGGAAGTTATAAAGAAAGGTTCATGGCTGTTACCATGTTCAACATACATTTGCAATACTGCAGGCTTTCATTACCAAGATATACCCATGGGAAATTTTGTTATGTCCTTCTCTAAATGCTCCTGGAGCCCAGATTTAACCAATAAATATATTTCATCATTGAATCTTAGTCTTGAAGCAAATATAAATGACCTTTTTAGATGAGTAGATGTTGAGAATTTCAATCTGTGTAGTACCCCAGCATTTCAGATGAAAGCACAGTGCATGTCACTAAAACACTGAGAAAAAATGCAATTCCATTTTTGTTGCTTCCTCATTTTCAGAGGGATGTAATATATTTGTTTACAAAGTTAAAATATTGCACCCTTTGTGCATGATCCTTCAGCATCATAACACAGGTATATAATTGAGTGTGTGTGAAGAAATATTTACACTATATTGAAAATAAAATCCTCTGAAATATTTGTATTTCTATTCATAACACTTGAAGCTTTCGAAAGTTGTTTGACAAATATAGATGTTTTTCACTGATGAAAGAATCTCATTTACTGCAATACTTCCCAATTACAGAGTGTATAGGACATTGCTAATGTTTAGAATGTGCAGAAATTAAAAGCAAACACTAGACAGTTTCCATTCTCTCTGTTTTACAGCTGTATCAGAAGATAAAATGCTGACTTTTCAATTAGCCAAATGGACTAGAGAATTCATAGCATGTTTCTGATTCCCAGTTCAGAAATATCAACCTAAATTTGCCAGCAGCCTTGAGTCTGTGTGAATCCTCCACCATGACACATCAATTTAAGTACACAGAAACATCTTTGTGAAGTCAAATGACTTCTTTAAGGTCATGCCCCTGAAATAAATACTAAGTTTGTGAGTCATTGCATTACAGGCTAGCTCTTTAGAGCAAAGGATTCTCTCTTGGTCACATTTTGTCAGCACAGGCTGGCTTGATATTGCCCAGCCCTCAAAATAATGAATAGAATAGTGTGAAAAGTAAAGTTTAACATTATTTGGAACAAAACTGAACCTAGTTTTATTACATTATAACAAGGAGCTCCCAGGCCAATAAGGTCTTTAGGATGCTATCTTAAAAACAAGCAGATTTTGCCCCTAAAGGTGTTTTATCTATTACTGAGTTTAATACGCAAAACTATGGACAAATATGCATGCATATACACATACACACATAGCCTCTTTTGTATATTTTATGTATCAGTAATATGATGGACACTCATGGTCACTGTTCTTATTGTTCTTTCTCATATGAAGAAAAGATCTAATATTTTAGTTATATTAAGGTAGGAAATTCTAAGGAAAATAATATTTTGAAGGGGTTTTTTTGAGATATTGTCATATATTTAAAGGCAATGATATATATATTATATGTATGCAAGAGTATGTGTGGGCATATAAACAAACTCAGGATTGCACCCAATTTTGTTTCAATTTTTGAATCTAAGATAATCTAATTGTTGTGAATCTTAGAGTTGTGTCTCTGTCAATTAATTTGATTGCTCAGTAAGGGTAAGAAATGGATGCAGAAAATCAACCAGACAAAAAACCAATTAATGTTTATTGGCTGAAAAGAGCAAGAGACTAAGAGTTATAATAATTTCACCCTAAACAGTGGGTATATGTTTGCCATTGATCACAAAGAGTAATTATCACAAGGGCAATATTTTTCTTTCAGTTTTAATTTTATTTTATTTTGAATAGTAATTTACATAATATCTATTAGTCTTCATTCTGAAATTATACTTTATACCTAGTATGGAATTTCAGGGATTCAAAAACTTGTCATCCTGGTTGTACAATATTGCATATTTTCTTAAGGACATGAAACCTCTGTTCATGGTTATGTTTAAATGAGGGGGGAAATGAAATTGGTTTCAGAAAGTTTTAAAAGGATTTCAGAGTGTGACTTCAGAAACCTTTGAAATACATTGTAGAATCCTGTAAGACATGCAATGTACCAAACTAAATTTCTCCTCATGCCTTACCCTGTCACAACCACAGTGTGTGACTGGTGGTCCAATCAATGTGGAAAGAGCTGGTTGGAGATGCATTATTAGCAGGATATATAATCTTCTCCTAATTTAGCAGAATCAGAGTTGTGTAACCAGCAGCAGCTGTTAAGAAAATCTTGCGATTAGTTTCTGAAACTTTCCTTCAGTAAAAATTTCAGGATGTTGCACTAATGAATTTATAAGCTAGTAACAGAAATTAGACACCACAAAGGAAACTTTAACTAAAAAATATTGCTAAATCTCTAAAAACCTCTTAAAAGAGATCACATTTCCATACTTTCTCACTGCATGGTGAAGCATCAGTCAGACTGGATCTCAGTCTGGAAGGATTCTCTGCAAACTCAGAACAAGGGTTAAGTACATGAAAATTGTAGCAATGATAGTTATGAAGAAGTATGGTGCAGTATCTCTTTTTAGGTCATCATAGAGACATCCCAAATCTCATAAATACACTGAGTGGAACCCTAAATAGACCCATCAACTTAAATTCCACATGCTGCTGGGTGTGAAATGTATTTCATGTGAAAAATGACACCAGAATTTGTCTGAAATTTAAGAGAGCAGGCTAGACAAGACAGCAAGATAAACTTTATTGTCTCTAGCACAAAATCCCATAGTTGCATAAAACACCTGGACAAGCCCCTATTCTTACACAGTTAAAGTCAAATATCCAAAGCCAAAGATGAAATTAGTATAGCTGTATCTATTACACGTGTGGAAAAGCTTTTACACCCTGCAGATGAAGTTACTGTTATGATATCCTCCAGATATATTAACAGTCTTATGTCAGTTAGAATTGCACTGCAGGTCTTAATAACGTAGTAAATATTTCTGGCTGTAAGGGAAGACTGATGATTGTCAGTACAAGATACTGCTTTTTTTGATATGGTACGTATTTCATCAATAGAGTTATGAGGACACATAATACCCTACATATGTTTTCTTCTAAATTATAAATGAATGCATAAATATGATAGCTGAATACAGTAAATAATCAGCAAAACACAGATCAAAAAGGAAAGTGTAATAATGTGCACCTGAGTAAGGGTTGAATTACTGAAGAGTATCTTAATGTTTGTTGATGCAGTTTTGAAGCTCCATGGGAGGACAAAGGAGATTTTACAGTTTGAAGAAGTTAAAACTGCCTCAAAGGAGCTTTAAATTTCTTTTAAAGTTTGGTTTCTATTACAAGAATATAATTAAATGTGAACAGATATAATTTTCTTTAAAGACAGAAGAGTGTAGAATGAGGTGTTGAGCAAAATGAATGTATATCAGCACAAGAGATGAGTGGAAGGAAACATTTACTAGCTACATCTCTATGAACAGAAAATAATTTTGCATCAAGATGGTGTATTCATCTTAAAAACAGAATAATTTTTCAGTTTAAAGCTGTCAATTTTCTTTCAGTCAAAGACCTGGTATAATACAAAAACCAAAAACTACTACAAAACAAAACCTGCGGTCTTTACTGAACTTTTTGTTTGAACAATTTTCACAGTTTCTTTAAAAAAATCAAAGTATGAATATTAGATAAGTTTAAGTGACAAGCATATGTAGTGCATTCATGGAAGGAGAATTAAAGAAAATTCCTTTAGTACCTTACGTAATACCTAGATCAGATTTTCTTACTTAAAACAGGAGAATTGATGTGGGGCATATTAACAGGAAGAAGCTATACGTAAAACCAAGAAATGCCTTACTGGGTCATCCCAACAGTCTCTATGGCCAAATATTTGTGTCTGGCAGTAGCAAGAGAAAACCCTAGTTAAACATATGACCTTGGTCACTTGCTGTGTTTCTTTGGCTTTGTACTTAACCAGTATCTCTATCTGTTGTATTAGACAATCTAGATAGGCCACTGCAGGCTAGTCCTTCCCATGTCCATGTATTGATCTGTTGCACACAAATTTTTCTAGCTCCTTTATGACCCTGCTGATAACATCTGTCACCACAGTGGCAATAAAATAAAATGGATGTTTGATTATAGTGAGAAAATGCCTAACAGAAAAGTCCCAGTACAGTCTTGGAAATACAGAATATACGTAAATCACTTGGTAATCACATATTAAACTTTACCTACAGCTCTCCTGTAGATGATGGGACTAGTTGTTCCTTCTCCATACTTTTACTTCCCTGGAATTAGAACATGCATCCTTTACAGTGCAGGAGGTTTAATGCAGTTCAACTTTTTGAAGTGCTTTGGGATGTTACAGAAATAGTAAATATATAAGTAAATACAAGTAAAATATATCTGCTGTGTTTTCCTGTTTGACCAACATGACCCTTTGCTTTGGAAAAGGCCAGTGGAGCGTATTCAAGTTATTTTACACACTAAGAGTTTAACTTAATGAGGCAAGAAAGAACAAAAGGAAAATAAAATTGGGACCTCCATTTTTGGTTTGGAAAAATTTGCTCTATAGAAGCAGAGCAGAGACTTAAGATGAAAATTGGAACACAGCAGAAAAGCTATTACTAAAGCCATTTGTTGTTAGATGATGAAGAAAGGGGAATGAAATATGGTGTTGCTAATAGGGACATATTCAACAAATTTGTGACCTTTTTGTTAGCAAAATAAAATGTTCTTTCACTAAGAGCATTAGTTTAGCATTAGTACTGTTTCCAGTGTATATTGACTGAGCTGTGGAGGTTTAGAATAAACAGTTAAAGGGAAAATTCTTCATATTCCCAAAGAAGCATGGATTAGAGAATGATGTTGGCCAAATCCCTAAGTCCTTACTTGGGCAAGGCTCATGTTTGTCTCAGTGGTATTGCTACTCTGATAATTGTTGCATGCAGAGATTTTAATCTGATTAACGAGGTATGTAAAAAAACACCACGGTAAGGCAGATAGACTGTCATACTGTTTCTGATTTCAGCACCAAAATTCCAGTTGGATAAGAGTTTCCATCACTCAGTATTATGCTTTTATGTTTTCATAAAATTACAGGTGTAAATGGCAAGAGCTTCAGAAGAGTTCCTTTAAATGTAATAAGTTTTCTTCTATGCCAGTATTTCAGCAATGCCTCAGTTACCAATTAAGACTGAATGACTTTGCTTCAGTCAGACAGTGAGTGAATTAACCTGAACCTGTGGTCGAGTTCACATATCCCAGCCTAGACAGCAGCCAGTTTCTGTATTCCACGAATACTCACGCCTGTCACAAGCTGTCTGCATCCAGTTTCTAAGGAAATTGGTGTTCAGACTGGCTCATTCCATATTTAACGCTAGCTTCAGCAGTAATTAAAAATTAGGAGAGTTCTTCAGGAAATCAATTAATTATGCATGCAAAGTGCACCAACTAAATTTGGACGCACAATTAGATGACTAATCACAGATTAAAAGGTTGAGAATGGCAGTTGCACGCTTACAAGAATGATGGTGACCTATCCTATCCCAGGTACCTGTGCTCTGCTGTTTAGATCTACTAAGATCTGTTAGACAGATATTTGACACACCTGAAGATAATGCCTGAAAATGTTTATACCAGCAATACTAGTAAGTGTCAACATCAAGAGTTCAGAAACTTCAATACTCGAGTCTCTTTTCTTACTAATGGGAATATCCTAAATTTTGCAGAGTTTCACTGTATGTCTCCCCAGAAACTTGTGTTTTGAATAAGTCAGTTTTCAGTTAAGAAAAAATGAACTTCCATTTTGGCTGATATGCAGGGTTGTATTTATGTATATGAAACATGGGGGGAATGATAAGTTACATCTGTCCTGAAATTATTATGTCATTTCAAAACCAGTTATTTAAAGACAAATATCAACAAATTTAGGAATAAACTGTTACTTCCAAAGCTGCATGCTCTGCTCTATTTCCCAGGGTGACATCACATGTTGATCTCTAGTCATTTGAAAACTGTAATAAGCTACTGCCTAACCATCTGACTAGCTCACCCCAGATTAATTCCAGTTTTATCTTTTCAGGGATCACTTAATCTTCTGATGGAAGTTCCCAATATAGTAAAATTTCGTTTGCATGAAAACTTCTGTTTTATAATATCATCAGTTGTTGCCAGTTCACTCAGAGGCTTTTTAAACACTTTTAGGTTTGTTTTACTTTGTTGTGTTTTGTTTAATAAGCCCATAACCAGATCATACAACCGCAGTGGAAGTGTGGCATTTCTCGCTGTTTAAGTGCAAGCATGAAGCGCACAACAGCTGTCATCCACTGTTAAAGGGTTTTCATTCAGCAGATTAAAGGTACAGAACGGGGGTTCCTCAGGTCACAGAGCAACTGAGTGATAAGAGTGATGGCTAGCACTCACTTCTCCCAGAGTGTGTTCCAGCTTCCACTGGTTTTCTGTGGAAGAAATAGCTCTCTTACATGTCTGACTACAGAAAAAAAAAAATAGTGCATGATTATTACTAAAAAATAAAAAAAAATCAGAGCAACAGATTATGTTTCTGCTTTTTTCTAGTAGTTTTTGTTTCACTGCTTTTGGAATCACCTGACATAAAACTTGATGTGAGTGAAATATAGCCCTGAAGGCAAACTATCTATTTAAGGGAAGACTAACTCATATTACACACCAAAAGAGGATGAACAACATCATATCCCAGTCAAATGCCTAACATTTGGGTAGGAAAAAAAGTTAAATTCTTAGCTATTATTATAATTTAGATACTATTATCTGTGGAAAGTATTTCCCATGAGAAATTCCACTGTTGGTGTGATCAGGCTTGCCATTTTTATGGCCTTTCCCTCCATCCCATCAAAAGGGAGAAATATTAAGGGCATAGGCCAAATTCCCATGTTGTAATCTACAAAGAGTGGTATTTGACTCTGAAAGTAATCTTTAGTAATCATATTCTCTTGAATGGATCAATTTGGAAATAAAATATCAGCCAAGTCAGTCAGAACCTTTCCTTTAGATAGAATAATGTTTCTGCAAGATCAGTGCTAACAAGATAGGAAAATTCCTTGGAGAAGCCCCTCCAAGGGCATCCTTCTGTCCTATCAGAAATCTAACAAGTTAAAATGTGTCTTGTCCACCAAGAGAATTCCATGACCCTCCCAAGTGTGTAGAACAGTAGAAAGCAGGAATAAATTGCATAGGATCATGAAGATGATATTTGAAGTTATTACAGGCAGGATATCCAGAATCAAAATGTTTAGGATATGACACGATACACTTAGTGGATAGTGCTCCCCTTGGTAAGTATTTCTATTCATCTCATTATACTAAACATATCAAATAATATCAAACTCTGTCCAATTCATCTTCCATCTAGAAGCTGAGCACAGAGACCATAGTGACAAGGTTGTGCTTATCAAAGTCTTTCCCATACCATACATGAGTCATGGTTGTGCCGTCCTGCAAATATGGCTGAAGGCCCAAACCTGTCTCGTTTATATGCTGTGTTATTCTCCTCTACAATTTCCATGCAGTACAGTTCTGAACAATAAGGCAGATAAAGATTATTCATGCTAACAATACACTAATGCTTTCTTTAAGGACTTCCCATACACTGGAAAACATATTTTCTTGCATTTTTATAAACTGAAAAAATGTTTTGAACACTTTGAGCATGCTATAATCACTTTGTTTTTACTAGTAACTAGAGCAACAACAGCAGAGAAAGTATACCTCAGTATTTCCATCTGCTCTATTGTATGTGACTAGAGGGTTGCAGCAATGCTGCTTAAGCACTGCTTTAATCTACAGAAAAATTTTCACCAGTGAGTGAGTGACAAGTGCATTCATCTAGCACTTTTCTGAGATGTACATGTTTTTAATGTACTGATACACCTCAGATGGACTACTAGTAAAAAAGATAGTCAAGTTATACTTCTGTCAAAGTTACAGAACAAAATAGTGTCAGACCATAAGATGTAGAGATGCAGTGAAAACTACTTCTAATAGGAATTTGACTGCTTCAAACATTTTGTTACACTTTCAGTCTTCAGAAAAGCATATTTTACAATCCAGTCTAAAAAAATTAGTGTCTGTCTTAGGTAATTATCATAGAAGTCTAGTGCTGAAAACATATTTATCATTTTGAGAGTGAAGGTTCAATACATGAATGATGAAAGGAACAGGGTATCAGGTAACACCTAAAAATGTTCTGATTGTACAGCCCAAGTAAAAGACAAATATTAGCATAATGTGTACTTAAAAATGCCTTTTCAAAACTCTTGGGTTTTCTTAGTGGTTCTAAACAAGAATACGTTCAACCCATTTTCCTGGAATTCACAAACAGTTTATACTGTGGTTTAATGTTGTAAATCTCTGGTAACCATTATCAGTACCACCACCAGCTGTCCCTGATATGTTATTCTTTGCAAATGAAGTTGTTGTTACAGCACACTCTCCAATAATAAATGAACAAGAGTGCTGGACAGCCCGAGTTAAGCCCACAAGGCATTGTCTTAGCAGCACACTTACAGCTCGCTTCTTCACGTGTGTTAGCTTATATATGTCTATATTTATATATATATTTATAGACACACAAATCCTTCTCAGTGTTTAGAGCTGTTCAGATTTAGATGACTAGAAGCTATACAGCATCTGAAGAGATGACAAAAATGAAAAAAAAAGATAAAACTAAAAAGCAGGGTACCAGGTGGCAGGCTTGTGGTTGCATTTATCTTACAAATAATATGTCAAACTTTTTTTTCTGTAACAAGCACATTCTGTATTGTGTGTGTCCACTCAGTCATTGATGGAATTTGTGTGCTTTTCCAATTTCTCACAATGACACTTTTTGATGCCATGATCACGGCTAAGAGCAGAGGTCACCCCACTGCCTTCTGGACAGCAATTTCAGGCATAGCAAAGTAAAAGATGTGTCCATTTGCGTTTGCTTGTTTTGGGAAGCAGGTATTTCTTTTTTATTTGTTTTAGTCTAAGTGACAGGCTTTCTGGATGAAGCCACTCACCACTCATTCTTCCTTCTTTCAAACAATTTGTGATAAAATTATATTTAGCTTTCAGATTGTTACTTTTACATGCTCACTAGTTTAATTTGCTTTTCATTCTAAGAGGATAATGACAAATATAGCACACTTTTTATTTGCTACTGGTAACATTAAGAAAGAAGACAGTCTTTTCTGTTATACCTTACCAAGGACTGTATAATGAATCTTTAAAATAAAAATGAAGAAAAAAATATTTGACATTCCCTTCTTTTTAATATCACTTCGTTGCTATTATCAGCAGCAAAGAGAAAAATTATAGTATAAACTTCAGTTATGTCCATGAAGATATTTTCCAAATATAAACAACAGAAGCTATCTCTGATATGTATTCTTTTTTCTTTCCTAATTCCTTCTAGGTTTGCAGCACTTTGTCTTTCTACATAGCCTATAGTTAGTAAAATGAACTACCTCAGTCTCCCAGTTGAGACCATAAGGTTCCTCATCTAAACGGATACAAAGCTGAGACTTTAAGAGCCTCTGCTAGCTCATTTCATACTCCTGAGATGATAAAAAAGATCAGGAGAAGTATATTTTTATTACTATAATACTGTTTAAGTCCAAAGTTTCTCTACAACCTAGTGATAACCTCAAATTAAGTCTGTAATGGCAATGGAAGCTCTGACACTATCAAAGTACTTTGTTTTACTATAGAGTCATGTTTCCTATTCACAGACTCTTAATAGAAAAGAAAATCCAGAAACAACCCAATGTTGTCTAGGGAGGATCGTCTATACTGTTTCTAGAGCTAGTCCATGCCATGATAAGGCAAATTCAGAAAACTCTAACTGACAGGTAAATCTCATTAAAGTCCTCCTAGTATGTTACTATCTTAATATGTTTGAAACTCATTATGTGAAGTATAAGATTAATATGCATTAAAGCACACTTCATTTCATCATACGGTTTGCTAAACACTGATCACAAAAATTTCAGTATTGAATTTCTTTACAACGTATGTAATAGGTACAATAGGTACGTATGTAAGAGGCTATTTAAACAGACACATCCAATATAAATACAGTAGGCCCACAGGATCATATGCTACTCCTTCCTTGGTCTCAAGTAAAGGTTATCCCCTAAATGTGTTAAATGAATGACATGAATTTTACAGACCACACTGTTTTTCCTTCTGTTCTTCCTTAAGCTGAAAAATTGAAGCTTAAAAATATATCCATACAAAACACTGTTTCATGCATACACTTTCTGCCTCCTTTCAATACAAAATGTCTATCTAAACTTCCTTTTTAGCAGCCACAAAATCTATTGGGTTTTTTTTTCATTAGGAAGAGACAATAAAATATTGCCCATGAGAGTTTTATTCACCAACAACTACATAAAATAGCATTAAGCCCCTACCACAGTATCTCTTTTCATTTCTCTTACATATGAATGCTCAACAAATACATCTAAATAACAACTCTGAGTTACTTACACTGCATGTCTTTCCTTGCCATCTTGGCTGGGATGCAGTAAAGCTCACAGAATGATTATTAATGGCTTTTTGTATCTATTTCTCTTCATTTGAGCAGGGCTCATGAAAGAAGAGTGAAACAGACAGATCTTCTTCAATGGCCAAACTTTTTTCTTTCCCCAACAAACGCTTCTTTTGCCTCCCTCCCCACTCACTAATACAAACACAAAAGTACCAGACTTGTCCTGAATGTAGAGGAGGTTCTTTAGTAGATATTTAAATAGATAGATAAATTATTTAATTAAATCACATTCTTACTAGAATGTAAGAAATATAAGAAAACAGAAGAAACAGTTTGGAGAAATTCTTAGACTTCTCTCTCATTAGCTGTGCTAATGCAAGCAACACACCTTTTAGGCTATTAAAGTATTAATATCAGCACAGAGCCATACCAAGACAGATCTTCTTAAAAGAACTGTCTCGTATGAGAACTGAAGAAAAAGAGTACAAAGAAAATTGTGACATACCATAACAGAGCAAACTATAGTGCTTACAAATTCTTAAACCTAGATCAATGCCTCCATTGAAGGCTAAGAAATACATCAAATTTTCCTTTAACAATAGACCTGATCTTCTCTGCCAGAAGACACAATAGCAATTTATTACTTTAAAAAGTCTTAAGTTATGTCTGGTTTAAATGCTATTCATTGATCTTGCCAATTGTAATATTTTTGACCAGATATGGCAATATTCCAAGCAGTGTGGGATTACTAGTGTCTGTTCAGTGAATCCAGAATGTTTCCTTGCTGATACAGATTTCACAATGAACATTTAAAGTATGCAATATAAACAAGTATAAGAGTAATCGCATGCAAATGAAAAGAGTTTCCCCTGCAGATACAGAGAGGGAACACATTTAAAGTCACATAATTTTTATTCCAAAATCTGAAATGCCCAGGTTGCTTAACAATACTTTTACTTCTTCAGAGGGTAAAAAAGAACAAGGTTTGGAGAACTCATCTCAAAAACATCTTCAAAATCTTTCTCCAGATGACTATTTTGTTAAAACTGTTATGATTTGTCTTTGTATATGAAACCTTTTTTATTTTTTTTATTTTTTTTTAGTTAGATGTAGCAAAATAGGAAAAATAATCAGGAAGAAAAAGAAGGCAACTCCTTCTTCTTCTTCTCAGGGCATGCTACTGTAGGCTTTGCTGAAGTGTTTATATGGCTACAAAATAGCTCCTTAGTTGTCTTCTGCTCCTAAGGCTGTCAAACCAAGTACTTCCAAACAAACTATGCCTAAAAGTTCTTTTGGGTTTTTTTCCTTCTTAAGACTGTTTTTCCTCAGTGTCTAGACTCAGACACAGGAACCAAACAAAACTCGTGTTCAAGTTCACAAATTCCCAGTGTGCTCACAGCAGATGATTTTGGTGGCTTGTTGTGGCATGATTTATGCCATTTCACTACTTCTTCATTCTTCCAGGCTCAAAATGCATATAATTTTTCATAACAATTATCTTAGGGACACCACAGATCCACCTGAGCATTTCACTCTGTTATTAGTAGGTATGTTTTCAAAGTGCTGAGCCAGTGACTTATCTGTAACAACTTTGAAAACTGACAGTATCACCCCTACCACTCCTCCCCTGCCCTTCTCCTTCCTCCTCTGTTCAGTGCAATGCTTCCTGAGAAACATCTATGGACAGATCCTTGGCTCCTTATTGCAACTTAAGCCTTTACACCCACCTGTTCAGAGAGTGAATGTAGAAGTACTCTGTATGCATGTACTTCCTCGTAGCTTATTAATGACAGCATTTTTCTTCTTAATATTCTGCCCATGTTCCTAGTCACAGGAAGGCTGAATGATGTAGATTGTTTCTTGAAATCTTTGCCTTGATGATTTTTGCTTTCTTTATTCACACCAACATGAGGTACAATCAAGAATAAAAGCCTATTTTTGAGATATTGATAGGAATAGCACAGTGCTTCCCTCCTCACCCCTCACTGTCCCTTTTCTTTTTGGAACAAATGATAATTTTTATGTAGGGCTTTCTTTGGGAATCAAATGATTGATTTTGCCTTCCTATTCAGTGCTCATCTGTAAATCCTACCAAAAGGAAGTCTGCATACAAGTCATCTTCTGAAAGTTCACTCCTATTCTGAAACCTCATTTCCAGTCTTCATGCTTTTTGCAGATATTTGCTCTACAGCTTCATTTTTCTCCCCACCCCCTCCCCAAAAGCTGAAAATTCTGCAGCTTTTTATGTTTCTGTAATGTGGAGCTAGCAGAATACTTGATAATAATGCACATACATTCAGCCTTCTGCAATGACCCACAATTTTTCTTCTTCTTTTTCACTGAAAAGTGAGATAAGCAGACAGTTAATAATTCTTTCTCTATAACTATTTTGGGATGAGGTTTATAACCTATTATAAAGGATTTGGTTAGTTACCGAGGTTTGCTCAAAGAGTTTGTCACTCTGTGATACAGCATGCATGTTTTCTTTTATCCAACAAACTGTATTAAATCATATAAAATTCTCAAAGAAAGAGTAAATAATTAGTATTAGGTTTTCTTCAGTAAAAATCAGATGGTTTATCTGACCTAAGCCTCAGATGAAAACTGTGCTTTAAAAAAGTCAAAACTTATTTTTCCCTAATTTTTGCTGGCTATAACCAGATTCACACACCCAGAAACAGGATTTCTACAGAAGTTTATTAATAATTCTATATATTTTATTCTTGATGAGCCACACATAAAGAGGATTTTCTTTGAATGAATATCTTATGTTGTGTCATCAATCCTAGTTTTAAACACTGCCAAAAAGAGAACATGGACACAACAGTCCAACTGTGCACCCAAGCATACCCAGGAGGCTTTACTTCTGCCTGCTTGCCGTCAAACATATTCTAAAATATAACATTTTAAATACTCTCCTTTCTCTCTGAAATAGTGCATGAAACAGACAAAATATTTGAGAAGATCAAACTGTCGCCTGTATCAAAGGATGAAAATACAAGAACCTTGGATTCCTTATTCACGTGGATACAGGAGAAGCTGGTGGTCTCCATTAAACAGACGTGCTCTGGATCAGGCTCATGAACAGACATTCAAGTCAGCTACAGATTGACAACATTAATTTTTTTCACAGAGGTGATTACTAGGGCTCCTAAGGATGCTATTCCTCTAGAAGGTGTATACATAGAAGGATAAGGAAACCAATAATTGGCTAATTGCAGATTACAGTACAAATCTCAATTGCTATCATAACAGTTTAATGTCTCTGCTAGCATGGCATAGTGCGCACAGAAGACATCCACTGTCAACATCCATTTTCACTTACCCTCTGCACATGACTGCTCTTTTGTTCACAATGATTAGCAATATTTGGTATCTAGCAGGATTGATCTAATAGGGGAAACTGGTAAAGTGCCTCATACAAAAAAACATACTCATGAACCTCGTTTCCCTAGATAAACAATTAACAAAAGTGGGCACTTCCTCCATTCATGCTTTTGAGTTTATCTCAACAGAATGTTCTGTGCCTGGGCAATTCTGCTATATATTTTCTTCACCTAGTTTACCAAAAGCTTCTAACTCCAATTTTTGCTACGAGGAGACCTCACAGCTATCACAATTTCTCTTCTGATCAGGTCTTGCTGGGTAGCGCAAATCCAAGGATGTTAGCCTCTGCTATTTTTGTTTTTTATCATCTCCAGTTGCTTCAATCCATAAAAGGAGCTAAAATTACTCTTATAACTTAGAAGCAAAACAACTTAACCATTTGCAATTGTCTCTGTAGCACAAAAATTTAAACATGCAATATAAATGCAATTTCTGGATGCCTATATTCTTCAAGAGACCTTTAAAAGGTTTAGAGATGTATTTGAGGCTATTGCACTTTGAAGAAAACAGTAGCTTTATCAAACTGACCAAAAGGGACAGAGTTTCATACTCTGTATACCTTGTGGAAATTAACTCAGAGTACACACCTTCCTTTCTTATGCAAAGTTTTCAAAACAGGCACGTTGTTGTATTTTTCTAATGTTAGAACATGCAGAGCTCATGCACGTATGCAGTAACTTAAAACATTATGCAAACACAAATTTGATATCAAGCTACTATGGAATATTATCTTTTGGGATGTTAAACCAATAAGACAGTTAAACCATGACAGAGAACCAAGATAAGCAATTACAGACAACAGTGTCATACAAGTGTATAATCCTCTATCTTAACTCTTCTTGTATGTATATAGAAAGAAAACATAGCATATACATTTCATTTGGGTTTTTTTATGCACATATATATGCATACCAAAATTGCTGTATGATGCGGGGACAAGGAAGACAACTCCTGTTCGCAATCTATAATCACCTTGCTGAGAAAAATAAGCTAGAAAAGCAAAATATGAGTGACACAATAATGGATCACTAGTGAACAGAACTCTTTCCTCAAAATGAGAGTTTTCAAAAACTGTCTGTAGCGGTTCCCGATAGTTAATCTCATTGAAAACATGCTCTTCAAAAAAACTTCAACAACAACAATAACAACAACAACATAAAAAAGGACAAAACCCAACAACCCTGCCAATTTTAAGGAGTATATGGGTAGCACTGGTAGAAAATGCAAAACCATCCTAGATTTTTTGAAAGAATTTGAGGAAACATTACAAAGGAGACAAACAGGTTTTAATACTTTTCTTTAGTACATTGGGCAGAATAGAATGATGGTTTGTATAGGAAAGAAAACAAAAAATATTCCTAAGCCCTTCTAACTTCCTGTGATACAGTAAATAGAATATATTTTACTGTAAATCATAGCTAAATGGGAGGGCTCTTCCTTCCAACTCCTCCACTCATCCCCTCTGAATTTCCACAGTGTATTCCTGCTTTTATGACTGCATGTGGACAATTTGTAGTGAAGACATCAGTTTAGTGGGATTTTTCCTTTGGATGTGGACAGTTAATTATTCTTTGAAAACAACAGAAAGGGAGTCCTATCACAGAATCATAGAATGGGTAACATTGGAAGGGACCTTAAAGATCATCCAGTTCCAATCCCCTGCAAAGGACAGGGACACCTTCTACTAGTCCAGGTTGCTCAAAGCTCTATGCAACCTGGCCTTGAACACCCACAGGAATGAGGCATTCACAACTTCTTTGGGCAACCTGTTCCATTTCCTCATGACCCTTCCAGTAAAGAGTTTTTTTCTAATGTCTAAACTAAACCTACTCTCTCTTTAAAGCCATTCCCCCTTCTCCAAACCACTTTCTTATCCATCTATCAGTCCATCCACTGAATATCCATTTTTCCAATTTAAAGAGGGGGTGCTCTGGGGGACTGTGTCAAAGGCTTTACAGAAGTCCAGAAAAATGACATCTGTAGCTCTTTCCTTGTCCACTGATGTCACTTCATTGTGTGGCCACTAGGTTGATAGGCAGGCCTTGCCCTTGGTGAAACCATGATGGCTGTCTCAAAGCACCTCCCTGTACTCCCTGTGCCTTTGTCATAGCTTCCAGTTCCATGACCTTCCCAGGCACAGAGGGGACGCTGGTAGGTTGGTAGTTGCCAGGATTCTTCTTTCTACCCTTTTTTAAATGGGGTACCATGTTTCTCTTTTTGAAGTCAGCTGGGACTTCATCTGACTGCCATGACTTCAAATATCATGGAGAGTGTCTTGGCAACTACATCAACTAATTCTCTCAGGACTCTGGAATGCATCTGTTCGCCATCAGGCTGAGCACAAGCTGAAATGCTCACTAAAAGGGAAAACTTTTAGTGGACAGAGGAGAGGTACACTAACTATGGTAAAGCATGGAGAGATTTCACAGATATATACAGTATTAACAGTCAAACAAATATATAAAGGAAACTTCTATGGCAGGATTAATTTAATATTAAAATTCTTGCTTCAAATGGATGAGAAAATTTTTTCCAGGAAAGAAAATGGTGTATTGTGATGAACCAAAACAGCCACTGTAGGGAAGTTTGTCACAAACTAAATCTGTCTATATTTAGTTAGTTAGGTGCTGGGGGAAAAAAAAAAACCAAACCAAAATTAAAAGGCATAACTGTAAAACAATATCATGCAGCTCTTTCTCCACAGTCTTGACTCCATTATACACTTCGTTATTCTTTCAGAAAATAACTCCCTGCTGTGAGGAATTTTCAAGAAATCTGCATTATAGTAATTGTTCACTGTTGTTTTCTGCAAAGACAGATCTCGCAGAACTCCTTCTTTTCTTTTTATTTTTTTTGGTCCAGTTGCCATTGTTAATGTTGCATACTAACACAAGCACTCTGAATTACACATATTTTATAAAACATCACAAAACTCGAATTATATGACTACTTTATAATTTAATCAAATATTCCCTATGGGTGATTTCAACCAAAACTCAGTCAAGGAAGACTTCTGCTATAATTATACACCCTCAACCTTCAATTACTGTTTGAAGCATTTCCAGGATACAGCTATTATAAATTATTTACATTTATAATATCTTAGGATCTCTTCTATATATTTTTTATCCTATTGAAATGTCAATTTTTCTTCTAAATAATTTGCATTTATCCAGTTCCACTCCACAAGAATTTTAGTCTTGCTCTGTTTTCCTGCTAGATTTCCCCTACACTCTGGAATTTGATGTTTTTTTAATGTTGAGTAGGAACCTAACGCCCATGCAATTTTTGTACAAAATTTCGAATCATGGTTTTACCTGATTCAATGAAAAACAATAATTTCTTCTACTGGCAGCAGGATTTATCTTATAAGTTTATTAACTGAATGTACTTCATGTATTACTTTTCTGACCTGATGCCTCTTTGTTTAGGATTGAATATAAACTTAGACATATACATATGGATCTGGTAATACTTTGGATTGTACTTGTGAATGTCCATGAGGTTTTACTGACCTAATCCAATATACCCATAATTCCTATTGATTATTATAAACCTCTTCATTGTCTCTTGACGTAGCCTTAATGGATCACGTCAAGCATTATAGGAATGTGGCTATTCTGTTTCCAGATGAAAGGCAGGGCCAGCTCAGGTGTCTGCACCATCTTCCCATCTTGCATATCAAGAAGAAGCATGAGATTTTTGGCAACTTTGCATCAGCTGGGCAGGCAGACTAAAAGATTTCTGAATCCTCCATGTAAATAACTGAATAAAAGCTTTTATATCCATTAGTAAGAGAAGAACTATAGTACTAATTTAGAAATTAAAGTTTTATTTTTTCCTTTTGATACATATTTTCACTCCACCACCTTTGGTTTAAAAGAACTAGGAAAACAAATTGTTATATATAGGTATCAATGTAAACATATAAATAAAATACAAAAAGGTATTACAGTAAGTGAGCATTAAAACAAATTAATGATAACTTTTTTCTTCTTATTATTTCAAATTAGGAAAATATATTGTAGCTTTGCATTACTGTAATAGTTTCCTTTTTAACTTGAAAAATTATTATAAAGATAATAAAATAAAGTTTTCTTTCCTTGAGCCTAAAAGCAAGTCAGAAGAGGGGAGGATGCTCTACCAAGAAGTTAAGCTTGTTAAGAATAAGAAAATGGGGTTAAAAAAACCCAAATGGGTGGGACTTTTCTCCCAGTTTGTACTAGAGGTGGCTCTGCTAGAGACCATGCCCAGCTCCTGTATTCCTGAGTGCTTCATGGACAATCTATCTGACTAAAACAAAACCCTGTTCAGTACTCTGCACTCTACATATAGTGCTAACAGCTAGAAAAGCTAGCTACTGTCCATTTGTGCTCTAACTTACATTAGCAAAACTCTGTTGACCTCCTTATGGATGATTCTAAACTCATGGTGGAATTAAATAAATGGGAGACAGATTTGCTTGCTACAAAAATCTTTTTTAGTTCTAGGGGCAAGGTCGTCTCTTGCTTTCTTTGGTAATTTTTTTCACTGCGAAAAGTATTGCAGGTTCACAGATAAAATCTTAGGAGACTTACTAAAATCTCATCTAATTTATATAAATAAATTAATTATTAATTAACCATAAGATTTAGACATTTAATTCTACAGCTTTGCAGGGATTTTCTTAATAGTATATTTCAAAGACTATACTTACGTAAAGATATAATTACTTTTTAAAAAAATAAATGCATGCAAACAAAACAATGAAAAACATACTGCAGCTGGGGAGGAACTGTACTGAATACCAGTACAGTTTGGGGGCTGACCTACTAGAGAGCAGCTCTGCAGAGAAGGATCTGGGAGTCTTGGTGGATGACAAGTTGACTATGAGCCAGCCGTGTGTCCTTTTGGCCAGAAGAACAAATACTATCCCGGAATGCATCAGAAAGATTATGGCCAGCTGACTGGGGCAGGTGATGCTCCCATTCCACCCAGCTCTGGTGAGGCCACATCTGAAGTGCTGTGTCCAGGTCTGGGCTCCTCAGGACAAGGGCAAGGAACCTGGTGAAAGGCCTGGAGCACAAGTCTTATGAGGAGTGACTGAGGGAGATGGGACTGTTTAACCTAGAGGAAAGGAGGCCCAGGGGAAACTTTATTGCTGTCTACATCTGCCTGAAAGGAGGTTGTAGCAAGGTGAGTGTCAGCCTCATCTGACATGTCTCAAGTGACAGGATGAGAGGAAATGGCCTCAAGCGGCACCCAGTCAGGTTTAGCTTGGATATCAGGAAATTTTCTTCATGGAAAGGGTTGTCAAACATTGGAGCAGGCTTCCCAGAGAACTGGTTGAATCACCATCCCTGAAGGAATTTAAAATATCTATAGATGTGACACTTAGGGACATGGTTAATGCTGGACTTAGATGTGCTGCTTTAATGGTTGGACTAGATGATCTTAAAGGTCTTTTCCAACCAAAAAAATTCTGTGATTCTATCATGACCTATGATTTGATACAGAACTAAAGGTATTTTTAAGCTCTTTTAAATTTCAATATCATAAATCATAAGAACAATGGCAGAGTTATGCAATATTTAATACAACAGGCAAGGACATAAGTGTTGGGGGTGGTAGCATGTCAGAGACTGAAACGTTAACAGTTAATGACTCATATAATCAGCTATTTGCAAAAGCAGGAGGTACTTTGCTGAGCTGAGGTTTGCCCCCCACAATCAAAGCGGAGGAGAAGGGTTTTTGGATGTGTGGTGATCTGCATAAGACAGGGGATGTGCACCCACCACCAGAGTATAACCACAACAAACCGACCTTTGTTTAGCAACAGGCTGTCTTTTGAGCAAGATAAGGGAAAAGGCTGATAAGAAGCTGATCCTGTGAGGTGGAATAATGCTTTTTATCATATCCCCAAGGACGTATCACATAAGCCTGAAGATATATCCCTTCTTATAATGCATAACTGACTCTACTAAGCAGAGCCTACAGCCATCAAGCCTTAGAAGAAGTCATGAACAATTAGAGACCCTCAAAACACCCCCAGACTCATTTCTAGGGCCCCCTGTCAGAGAACTGTGCATGATCGTCAGTATTGCATCAGGCAGTGTAAAAATTCCACCCCCCCCTCAAAGGCGAGGTATCTGGGAATTCCCACTTGAACCTGAATATATATTAACCCATTGAACGTTGTGTTTCACAGGCTTTCTCCTGATGGATCAAGATGCAACCATCACTTCAACCAATGGACACTGAAATTGCAACAATCGAGTCTCATCACTGATGAGATATCATGGATGGTGATATCTTTCCGGTATCTACTCTTACCCTTTTTTCTTTCATTCTTAAGTGATATTTTTGTACTTTTATATTGCTATATTTCTGTAGATAATAACCAAAATGACTATATATCTCCTTTCCATTGCAACCAAATTGTTGTAAAATAAATCTGCCATATATATGTATATACATATATATGGCAGATATATACATATATATATACTCATATATATGTATATATGATCTATAAGTCTAGATATTTATGTATCTATATATCTCAACACAGGACATGCACTGTAATTTCCAAGGTATATATTAACAAAAATCTCAGTTATTCCACCCCAGGGGAGGTTTGTAACATAATTTCAGCAGAAAGGAAAATCCCTATTAATATCTTTGATAATGGCCTATTTTTGGTCTCAGATTTCCAACATCCTTAAAAATCAATAATAACAAGGGAGACCTCTGACATGTCTCCATCTGAACTAATGTCTTCCGCCATCAAAGTTTTCTGATTCACTATCATCACAGACAATCAGGTATTCCCTTTCAGCCTCCATTTATTAAGCTACAGAAGCCAAATTTTTTCACTCTCACAGATTTCTTCTTTACTCACAGTTATCCACATAATATTACGTTTTCATTCCTTGCAATTTCGTGCCACTTGCAAATGCCATCAGCATGCTCCTAGCTATTTTTTTAGGCAAAAAAATTAAACATGATCAAATCTAAAGTGATCCTTGAGGAACTTTTTTGCAACACAAAGTCACAAAAGCTGTTTGAATCTTCTCCTCTAAACAATGAATGCATGAATAAAAAGTTTCTACTTCTTAATCAGCTACTCTTTTCAAGATGAACTAGTGAATTTTGTGTACCTCCAAATCAGTTATCCTCAAGTCTAGGTTCAGGATTAATGTCTCTGTGCTAACTTCATCTCAAAAATCAGTCAATTTTGAAGAAATATACCATGTTATAGCTAAATAATTTGCCATTCATAAAACACTTGAATGGGTAAAATATTTGCTTTTTTGCACTTACATATATAATTCTTTCTGCAAGAAAATGTTCTAAAGTCACTCATATTATCAAGCTCATAAACATGAGTATTCAAGTACCATCTCTTTCAAAATCCTGACAGGACATTGTCCATTTAATATCTTTTGAGCACATGGGATGTTTTCATTCTACTTCACCTGTAATCATCAGATTTTTATTTCCCCTTCACGTTAGCCACAGTGCTTGTATCCTGAAAGGTGACAACAATGTTCAATTTTATTTTGGAATTGTACCTAGGTTATCTTTCTCATTTAATAATGCCATGCTCATTCTTTTTTTACCTAAATATATGAAGAGTTTATTACTACTTGTTTTTATTCAGTTTGAAAGACATAAGTATTTAAACTGTCCTTTTGTCTCCTCTCTGCATTACAATCTTATGCATTAAATTCTATTCAGTATCTACAGACCAATAACTTTATTAATCATATAGTAGAAAGTCTGAAGGAAAACTAAAGCACCAGAAGAAAGATATACTCACATATTTTTGGCATCTTATTGTTACAAAATTAGTATCTTCTATATACTGTAGAAGACTGAATGACCCTGTCTGATGTGATTGGTGTGGTTCTTAAAAGCCTTTGTTGTATTTCAGAGAACCTTGTCCCTGAAAAACCATAAGCTAATCTTTCAGGAAAAAAAACATGTAACTTCAGCTTCATTCAGAGTTTGTTGTATTAGAAGTCTGTCTACTTGTTGATTTTGTTTTGGGGGTTCTTGATGTTTGCTTGCTTGTTTTTAAAATCAAATGGACTTTTGCAATTTGTTAGTTGTCCTGTTTGTAAAAATTACTGAATTATAGGTTCCTGTTTTCCCCAATCAGTCTTCTCACATTGATGACTGAAAAAACATCAAAGAACTATGACAGAATGGAGAAGTTAAATCCTGAAATTTTATTCCATTTTTTAGTTAAGATCAATCTTTCTTATATCTGTCCATCCCTTCTACCTTGCTCTTTTCAGGAAGTCAGTTCCTTCATTTAGTCTTAACACAAAAGATAATTATGTGAGCAAGCACAAAGTTTTAGAGAATTTTATAGTGATAGACACCAGGAGACAAAACATCACGCATTTCTGAAGGGAAAAATCCACTGGAAAAATCCAAATCCCTGTTCCAAAATTCAAGGGCAATTTAGAGATAGCTGTTAACATCAGCAAAAGATCCACGAAGTAATTAGTTTTAGCAGAACATTCCAAAAGAAAATTTAAATTTGAAACAAGTTTATCTGTGGAAAATATCCATCAAAATGGTTAAAATTCAGGATTTCAAAAAGTCTTAAGAAACATTATTTCATCATCTGACGTTTTCTAACATGTAACGTAAAATCAGTGGGTCTTCTAATTGACTGGAACTAAAAATAGTTAATATAATAGTACTCTGTTTTGCATTAGGTAAATGCAGCTGCTGGAGATTCACTGTCTGCAGTGACAATGTGAAAGTTGAGAAAAGCTAACTCTTGGAAGCCGAGGAAAGGTCCTCTTTTGAAGACATTTTTCAGAAGAGTAACCTATAACAGGTTTAACATATACTTATTTTGGGTGAAAATATGCACCCATTAGAATCTCTGACTTGAAAGTTCATTGCATGACCTTATTATTATCTCAGTATTTTTCCCACAAACCTACAAGTACTTACACAAAATAAAACCAAACAAAGTAGCACTAGCTGGCTTCCTTTTTTTGTAAAGGACTGCTATAATCACTGAATCAAACTAAGTATTCTAAACAGATGATTACGTTAATTTAAAATTGCTTGGTTGATGTTTATGCAGCGTTTATGCAGCATTTACGCTTGTACTTATTTTATTATGAATGGTTTGTTAAACAGCTATAGCTGGTCAACCAGCAGCAAAAGTAAATTCATTTTAAGGATTATTGCCCAATAAATAATTTGCTGAGGCTTATCTAAGCCCTATTTAATAAAATTCCTAACCCCTAAAATAAAGCATATTCATTTGTAGCAATTACTGATCGTTTAGACCTGTCATGGGCTCTGTGTGTTTTACCATAGACTTTATGATATCTACAGATAGGTAGCCATTAAAATTAAGTATTTTTATTGTGCAGCTAGGTAATTTCCAAAATGATGCATTTAGTGTCTGTAGAAAAACAAAGCTTTGAATAATGTGTTCACATTATTTCAAGGAGGCTTGGTGAGGACATGCTACTTTTCTTCTGGAAGAGAAGAAACAAAATTCAGCAACAGTTAAAATATTCAGCAGCAAGAGGGTGAGTGAGACTGTCAAGTCTGACTCCCAAAGACTAAATGGCCTTCAGGGTCATGGCAGACCTGAAGATGTACCTCCTAGTTGTAAAATAAAATAACAGGTAATGAAATACACAAAAAATAGGTATTAAAATATAACAAAAAGAAAATTCTTCTATGGAAAAGTTGAGGCACTCATAGAATCTAAAAATAAGATAAGGAAGGAATATCTGTCCTTCTCAGGAACGAAAATAAAACACTAGATTTGCACTATTGAAAGTGAACCTCCATGGCAGATTCTGATTTATTTGCTGTATAAAACAGAGAATCCTGAAATAATTTGGAACAAGCCCTTTGAACTTTCTCTGCCCATGTTTCTTAAAGTTCAAAGTAGGGTTATTAGAAAGACTTCTCTGTCTCAGAAAGGTGGATCAGAGAGTAGACCTTTGTTGGTGAAAAGCCTGGCCACATCCTTTTTGGCTAAATGGTACACTTCAGCGGGTATTTTGAGATTGGCTTTTACTTAATAAGTTTCTGAATGCAATGACACTGTAATATCTTTGATTGGGGGAAATGATATTTACTGGCTTGCTTCCACCAGGGGCTTGCTGTGTTTATGAGTAGGTGCTTGATGACTTTTGCAATGTTTGAAATAAACTCTTGATGAATTTGTGTTGTCAGCTGAATATAAAGCCATTTAACTACTTTCTCCTCACTCCCCCCCACCTCCCTCTGACAAGCCTGTGATGGTCAAAATTCAGTTTGTATGGCAGTAACAAAGATTTCTAAATTACAAGGTGAAAACTCTGACTAGTGTTACCTGTTTTGGTGGTAAAATCAGAACACCTCTTAAGAAATTATGAGGAATAGTTGATATATCTGTTTGGGATTTTTTTGAAGCACAAGTCAATTACTACTACAGTTGAAAAAAGAAAAAAAAAAATCATTCTAAGTAGATTGTTAGAATCTCTTGAATTATTTATGGTTGTTACCTTAACATGAGTTTCCTGAAATAATATATAATCTTGAAAATAATCAGATGGAAATGCAATACCAGTTTCTGAACTGTCCTGCTTCATTAATTGAAGAAATAAATTAATTTTCATATTGAATTATTACAATTATAAATATAAATTGCAATTATCTTACCTGAAGACTGCTATTGATCAATAATATTTTTAATCATTAAAAAACCTACCTTTTTTTTCACATCAAGGGAAACTTATAATAGTTAAAATCTAAAGACTTCACCATTCTGAAGATCTTTTCTTTTCAGGAAAGTCTTATTAATGGCTAAACTTATTTTGTACAGAGAAAATGAAAGTAATACTATTTATTTTCTGAAAGTTTAATAATATCTTTTGCCTTAAAACAAAATCAGAAAACTTTTCTTAGGTTGTTGCTGAAAAGGTAAAGGTTTCCAGGCAACTTAAAATTTGACAAGTCCTTATGGTTCTACACTCTGTCGTTCCAATATCAAAGAACTAAATGGTAAGTGTAAGGTGTGTTTTTTTCTCCAAATAGTGCAACTTAAATAGAAGCACTTGGTTTGGACAAAAATAATTGGTTCTTATCACTTTCCGAGTAGAAATGGATTGTAAAGGGAATCTTTGAAAATATAATAAAAAACACCGCCAGGTATGTTCCAAATCACCCTAATTTGGAAGTGGTAGAATATATGTGAAAGAATCAGAGCAGAAAAAGTAAGCAGTTTTCAAAGTAAAACAATATTGTGGCTATCATTTAATTTACTCTTGTGGTGACTGCAAATTCCAGCATTTGCTTATAAAACTATAACAAGTTTTGATCCAAAACCCGGGTAAATTTTGTTGATTTTCACAAATTAGAGATATTTTTTGTTAATTATCAAACATTGAAAAATAGGTTTTTCATATTTAAAGATGATGTTTTTTTCTTTTTAACTAAGAGATGTGAAAGCTATATGAAAATCATCTTCTTTACAGATAATTCAGGGCAGAAGTTCTGAATTGCACTTGACCACAGAAATGTCTTACCTCATGTAGACCATCTAATTATATTTTTTTCTTTGACCATTTTTAAGAGTAAGTATTTGCCTTTTGAACTTTTTCAGTGTCATAATCATAGTATGATCCTAAATATTGGCACTCCATCTGTTAAATTATGTGGGAAATTTCATAAAAGGGAAGAAAATGCTGAAAAAAAAAAAAGTGAGATGTCTGTTTGTGGTCTACAAGTGAGTCTACCTTTTGTTGTCCAAATAGGCTTAAAGAAGTCTGAGAGGCAAAGTGGCAAGAAATCCAAGCTCTCCACTGAAATAGTGGTATGTAAGTAAGGAATATTAAGTAACTTAACGTCTTTCACCTCTAGAGATAAAACCGTTCAGGTAGATCTCAGTTCTATGAGACTTCACATAGTTTTAACGTTAGAGATGTGATTAGCCTTATTGAATACAAAGTACATGGCTTAAGAAATACTTTGATAATTTCAAGAGTAGAGCCACATTTATTAAATAATTCAAAGATCTTTAAAGATGAACAATATTTTATAGACATTTGTTAAAAGCAATATATTTTTCTTATATCTTCTATACAATTTTTCCTGGAGAAAATTGCGCAACAAAAATATTCTTACAAGACTCAAACAGTAGAAGATGATGATTATATTAACCTGTAGACAGAAATGGCTAGGAACCTTCCAAGGTAAGATTTTTTAGAAAAGATGCAAGGATCAGTCTAAATCAAATCTTCTCTCACAAAAATTTCATCAGGAAAGTTTTCTTTCACTGAAGGTTTCATTCATAGTCAGAACAAAAAGAGATTGGAGAGGCAAAAATGCAGACAATAGACTTCTAAACCAGAATATTGTTGGATAGAGGAGATTCAGTTCAGTTTGACACAGGTCCTAGCTTGCATTGCTTAATATAAGTAACTTACTGTGTCACTACTGAAAGCATTCTATAGATATACATGACTAATTCAATATGTTTTGAAATATATCTAATTTAATTTTTCATTTTACCAGAACCGTTGGCTTCATCATTAGGTAATAGATAAACAGAAACATGGATTACTAGGGCTCACATCAGAAGATCACCCACTTTGGTCTTCTGCTTCTGGACATGACTTACATATCTATGTGTTACATGACAGAAGTTTATGCAGTCTCTTCATAAATGATGAGAACCTTTCCTCAGGCAATCTACTTTAATAATCCACTGCTCCTCTTACCGGAAAGATTTTCTCAAATTAAATAAATCTGCCTGACTTTAAATTAAACCTCTTGATCTTTGTTCTCTTTATGTTTGCTTATGGCAGTAGACTGTGACATGTTTACATAGTCATCTCATTTTTTTCTTTCCTTCTGTGTCCATCTGTAAACTAAAGAGACATAAGTCTTTAATTTTCTTTTCAGAGGCTGTATTTTATAAACCTATGATCATTCTCCCTGCTGTACTCGGGACAGCAAATCAGCACCATCTTTATCTTCTGTGAAGTTTGCCATGCAGAGCTGGACACTTTGCCATCCAAATTCTTAGTTCTCTTTATTGACTGGGTAAGCAGCCTAGAATCATCTGGGCTTTGTCAGATGAATTCTAGAATTACTGTTTTTCCTTTATTCAAAAGATTTGTTAGAGTTCCTAACAAATCCATGCTGGCTTTCAGTGGTTGTATTGCTATGCCTACAAATCAATTGGTAACCATTCCGGTATTCCTGTTGGAACTAAAGTATGTCTAAAGAAATTTTCTTGGCTCACTATTGCAGCCACCCTTTCTCTGTGACATAAACCTGGCCACACATTGTCTGCTCTCGATAGTCAGGGATGCTAGACGTGCATACGTGCATATTGGAATGGAATTCTGTCTAAATTGTCTCTCTGGCTACATGTAATAGTAGCCAGTAAATTAAATTCAATATTCTTTGCTCATTGCCCTGGGTACAGAGACAAGGGGATGGAGCTTTCAGCACTGTCACTTCAATACCACCTATGACACCACTGGGGGTTGTGGTTAAAAAGCCAAGGCCAGAAACCACAAGTCTTCCTTTTTTTTTTTCCTTTTTTTATTTTTTTTTTCTTTTTCTCTTTGTTTTTGGCAGTGGGGGTTGGTTTTTTGGGGAGTTTTTTGCTTTGCTGGGCTTGGTCTGGAGAGGGTGTCGGATTGGGACCACCATTGCTGTTACCACACTGTGGCCACCCCCAGGGAAAGAGCCCCTGCAGAAGGGCAGAATCACCATTTTGGCAGCATAGCTCCTCATTGGGATAAGCTAGCCTTCCTGGTTCTGTTTTATCCCTGCTTTCTGTTGTTTTCAGGCTGGGGAATCAGAAAGTTAAGCCACTGAAGCCTCCCTGATATATTGTTTTAATTTTCCTGAATATCATGTGGCCATAAAACAGGGCCAGTGGCCATTTTGCCTCTGTCTGGGTAACCACACTGGATATTGTCTTTGGGAAGTGTTTTTGTTTGTTTGGTGGTGAATACCCTTTTGTGGGTGAAATGCTCTCTTTTTTACACTCTTTTATTAATATTGTTGTGGTTATTGCAATTTTTCAGTAAATTGTGATTCCAATTCATAATCTCTTCTGGTGTTCCTCCATCATTGGAAGGGAGGAGGAGGAGAAAAGGGAGCAGCTTGAGTGGGTTTAATTTTCTAGCTGGATTTTAAACCAACACACTGGTTAAATGGCCAGAGTTGTGTACAATCACCATATACCTTAAGATCAAATCACCATTACTTTGTCTCCATCCCGACCAAGACTTCTCTAACTCTAGAATACCACAAATAGCAACTTCCCCTCCTGATACAGATCCTCATGGAAGTCATTTTGAAGCATATGGAAGACAGAGAGTAGAAATAGTAACACGGCTTCACCAAAGGCAAATCTGGAGCTGTACTGCTGAGCTAATCTAGTGGCCTTCTTAGGATGATGCGACTGCCTGCGGGGAAAACGGGACCCCTGTACTACGAACCAATATGATTACGCAGGAATCCGTTTATTGTTTACATTTCTCCATTCTTATACATTTCTCTAAGTGTCATTCACACGATCATACATGACCCGATTGGACTGTTCGCATTGTCCACGCTCCTTGCATGCACCTTTCAGAGACCCTGATTGGTTCAAGTCCGGGATGGTGCAGTCCCTCTTTGTTTACCTTCTTGCTGTCTTGTTATCTCATTCTTCAGGCCGCTTCTCTCCCGATTTAGAATAGCTTACAGTTCTCTAACCTTGACGAATACCTGAGGCCTCAGATAGTGCCAGCTAAAGACAAGCTTGGCGGGGGCCCGTAACGGGATTCAAATGCCTCACAACAATTCCCCCCTTTTTCTAATAACATATGTGGGGAAAACGGGACCCCTGTACTACGAACCAATATGATTACGCAGGAATCCGTTTATTGTTTACATTTCTCCATTCTTATACATTTCTCTAAGTGTCATTCACACGATCATACATGACCCGATTGGACTGTTCGCATTGTCCACACACTCTGCATGTAGCCTCAGGAAACGTGATTGGTTCTAGTCCAGGTTGGTACAGTCCCTCTTTCTCTGCTTTCTTGCTGCTTTGTTGTTCTTCCAACATCGACTTTCTTAATTTAGCAGTTCTCACATTCCTCAGGCTCTGATAAGGATGGCTACAGAACTTAGCTGGGGCACAGCTGACAGTCTTCCCATGCCTAGCAACAGACTGCCTCAGTAGAGAAGGAAAGAGCAACTGATGTTATTGACCTGGTAATTTTTTAAAGTCTTTGGTATGGTCTCCCATCACATTCTTGATGCTTAATTGGAGAGATAGTGAGTATAATGTTAGGTAGATAAGGAACTGACTGGATTGTCACATTGAAAGAGTTACAGTCAATGACTCAATGCCCAAGTGGAAACCAGTAACCAGTGGTGTCCCTCAATAGTCCATATGGATACCAAAGCTATTTTACATGTTCGTTTATGACACAGACCAATGGGCTTTAGTGCACCCTCATCAAGTTTTTGGATAACACCAAGATGAATGGTACAGTTGATATATTAGAGGGAAGAGACACCAGCCAGATGGACCTTGATAGACTTGAGGAATGAGACTGTATGAATCTCATGAATTTCAACAAGACCAATGCAAAGGTCCTGCACCTGGATCATGTCAATCTCTAACATCAGTACGGACAGGAGAAGGAATTGATTGAGAGCAGCCCAGAGGAGAAGGACTTGATGTCCACCATCTTGGTGGATGAAAAATTAAATGTGATCCAGCAATGTGTGCTCGCAGCCTGGAAATCATATGCTGGGCTGCATCAAAAAAATTGTAGCCAGCAGGTCAAGGGAGATGATTCTTCTTCTGTTCGCTGCTCTTATGACACCCTGCCTGCAGTACTGTGTCCAGCTCTGGGACCCTCAGCACAAGAAAGACATGACCCTGTTAGAGCAAGTCCAGAGGCAGGACACAAAAATCATCAGAGGGCTGGAACACCTCTCATATGGACAGGCTCAGAGACCTGGGGTTGTTTCCACCAGGAAAGGATAAGGGAGACCTTATTGCAGCCTTTCTATAGTTAAATAGAAGTTATAAGTAATATAGAGAGAGCATTTTTACCAGGGCCTGTAGGGACAGAATTAGAGTCATTGGGTAAAAGGGAAAAAAGATTTATATTGGATGGAAGGAAGAAAATTTTAAAATTACTGTTGTGAGACACTGAAACAGGTTTCCCAGAGAAGATTCAGATGCCTCATCTCTGGAAGTGTTCAAAATCATGTTAGATAAGGCCTTAAGCAATGTGATCTATTGAAAGATGTTCCATATCCATGGCAAGGAGTTTGGACTAGGTTATTTTTGAGGGTCCCTTCCTACGTAAACCAATCTATGATTCTAAGACATTATGACTTAGTATTTGAAATACGTAGGTGTTAACCTTCTACTCATAGGATTCAGAAAACTTTGTAGAGAGACAAAAACAAAGGACAAGATAGGTAGGAAATCACAAGAACAAATAAATCCTGAAGCATTTAAAGGCCTCTTTTGTTAATGTTCCAGGTTTTACTATATACTAGATGCAGTCCTACAGTCAGGGATAAAACTCTTAAAATGCTGGTATTCAGATAGGATAGAGAAGGCCAACAGATTTATCTGGGAATAGTCAGGTTATTGACTACAACAATGAGAAAATATATATTTCAGAAATTCATTCTGATACTCCTGAGATTTAACAACTACATAATTATATAGTCCTATGCAAATATATTAAAGTAGAGGGAGCTTTAAGTAGGACATGGCTTTATGCTGCTTTTCTGTATATGTGGGAGTTTGTCTACAAGCATTTAGAAAATGTGAATTCCTAATGTGCTATTTGCGTTGCTGTATAAGCTGCTTAGAAAAACATAGTTTCATCAGAGCTTTGTCAAGGTATCAGATAGAATAGCAGAAGTGTAACATCCTTGTATTCCTGAATTAGGATAAAATGAAAGCTGTAATTAAGATAGCAGCTTCTTATTACTTTATTAATTTGATTATTTAATTAGGATAAAAAGGCATGCCATTTCAAAACAGAATTTGAATTTTTAATCCTTTTCGGGTTATTTTAATTTCTTAGGTTGCTGAGCAGCAAAACGCATTATCATGTGAATGTCTTTAAAATACAATTCTTAAAATATTGCCCTTTAACACCCTTATTCGGAATTTGGTCAGTGTTTGCAATGCTAAGTCATTCTCACGTAAAACATTTTAAAAGGTAAAGACAAATATTCCTAGAAATTGGCCAGATAAAGAGGGAAGTGGTCATCACAGTTGTTTGCAATGTTTTCCTGTTGATTTTTTTGTGTACTCAAAATGGACTCTTCTAAAAGTCTGAAAAACGTATTTTCTCTAGGTTTTATAAAAACCTTGTGCTAAAGTCCACCAAAGAATTTTATTTAGACAGTTTTTTTTCAATTTAATCTCTAGGTAAAATCCAGCTCCATAATTCAGTAAAATGCATTTTTGGCTCTACATTTTTGAGTCATGCTAATAATCCTAAATGCAAAGTTTGGATTTAAAAATCTTTCTTGCACTTGGGATAAGAAATGACAAACTTATGAATCATGACTTGAAAAGTGTTCAGTTAAGATCAGCATTATAAACTTGTATCTAATTTGGGATTGACATTCCAAAAAATGTAGCCCTTCAATATTATGTACCAGTACTCACACAGAAAACCACTTTAAAAAAGCACTTGTTTTTCAGGTGAACCTTCTAACAACACTCTGTGTGCATAAAATGAGGCAGAAAACCACTTGTAAGGCTGAATTATTTTCTTTGCAACCTGCAGTGTTTTAGAAAGCCGAGTGCATGGAAAACCATCTTAGTATACAATGAATTTTAAACAGCACTCTTCTAACCCTCAGTGCATATTCAAGCTGAAGAAATAGGTTTCACCGAATGTCGGGCACAGTGGAGAAACTGTGCTTCTGGCTGTTGCTCAGGTACAAACATTGTCTGTTGAACTGCCTCAGCCACCATGTACCTGGCCTCAAATTATATATGGTCCTACACTTCTTCCATTCTCTTTGCTCTAAATCTGGGTTATTATATTAAGGATGCACAACTGTGTCACTGTAAGATCATTTATATTAGGGAAAATAGTCTGTGTCAGGTGCTATCCCTTTTACATAGTAAACCAGAAAGGCATTATAAACAAAAAGCTCTGTAAGTTAGTTAGCTACCTGATTTCTTGCTTGTCATTCTCTCTGGGTCACCAAGAGTAGCTGCTCACCTGCTTTAGTCTCAGGTATGAGCACTGTCCAGGGACTTTGGCTGGGATAGGAAAGTACAAAATTAAAAACTGTGTCGTTTTCATAAGGGTATTAATAAAAATGTTGATTATTTGGCAACCTATACTGATGTCTGAGAATCTGACAGAATCTTTCCTCCCTCTGAGATATTTTATATACTATGAAATAAAATGAAGCGGTATCAGAGGCAGTATTCTGTTACCACTTTAATATGAATGCAGGTGGCACTGCAAGCGATGTTTTCAGAATAAGATGAATGTTCTTGCCTTATTAAATTCAATCTGCTAGGTGAATTTTCTGTCAGAAGAAGGGTTGGAATGGACTACTAAAACTGTAGCTATAGCCAGAAAAGTAGCTGTCAATGTGGAGCTTTTTATTTAACATATCAGCTATTTGGGTAAGTCATGACTACTTTTTTGACTTCAGAGGCTTTTACCACAGCTAACACTAAAATAATAATTCAGCTATAGAAGACATTGGATTTTACCCCATTTCATGTAAGTGTTATTTTTGTTGATATTATACTTGATTTGGATTCAAAAATCCTTATTATAGATGAGTCCAGGAAAAAGGAGACAAAATAGACCAATTTTCCAACCTCAGTTTAAATTCATAGATCTGACAAGGAGGAAAAAAGCCCAAGAAAAAACAAACATAAAACAAACCAAAAAACCCTAAATCATTCTCACACACTGTAAAACCTCTCACTATCTTGTTTCACTGTCAAAATCAGTTTAACAATATTTTATCTAAATTCGCCAGTGTTAAACATCCTAATTTCTCCTATAGATTACATTTACATTACTAGAAATGATCCAGTCACCTGTTTTCATAAAAGGCACTTCATTCTCCCTCTCACCATTCTTCTTAATGATGAAAAAAGGTTGGTCATCCCTGCTACCTATTAAGAATAATAGTCTATAATATGTTAGTCTATAATAATACCTCTTCTAGGTACCCTCTGGAACAGAGCTTACTGTCATGAGCCAAAACTATGCCAGAGATTGGATGGGGAGGGGTGAGGTGGGGTTCTAGATCTATAGATTTAACAAATGTAAATTAAAGTAAGTTGAAGCATTTTTGTCTGCAAATTAAATTTTAGTGGAATCAAAAGATTGAAATCTTCTGTAAACATCATTTAAAGTTGAAGAAAATAATTTTATTCAATAAAAAGTCTACTAGATACCTGAAATAAATGGAGTTCAATATCCATTGGTAAAAAGAATTACAAAGTAAGGAAATAAAAAATACTTTTTGACAAAATGCTAAGCATTTCCTCATCAAAATTAACTCTGATGGGCTAAAGTAAACATCCTAACCATTAAATTTTTAAAACATAATATCATTAAAAAGTTTTTGCTCTTTGGATGAATTTTTAAGTGCAGTGACTAAAGAATAGCATTTTACTGGTTCAAAAGTGCAAGATGTTGTTTTAGGATATGGAGCATGAACTGGCATTGCACATCCAGTGTTTGTAAGCACAACTGAAGAGTCTGTATGGTGAGTGAGATGATATAGCTCAAGAACACTGAGAAAGGTTTCTTTCTCTACCAGTCAGTCATCTGTGCCATGTTATGGTTCACAGTCAGCTGACTTGGTCATGGATAAGCTGCTGACAGCTGGAGTCCTCTGCATGGATCAAAGACAAATCAAACTGACCTTGCAAAGGTTATAACAGAAATTTAAACAGCTTAGCATTTGATTCAAATGAAGCTTAACATACGTGGAGGGCATAAACTTAAAGCATGACTTTGTCAGAAGTCACAAGATATGCTAATTAATTTTGTACAGACAAGATCTTATCTAAAAAGGGCTCCTGGAACTTTCTAATAAGTTCTTTTTAGGTCCAGACTAGAAGCTAAATTAATACTGCAAAAATCAGCTTGGTTACCTTAATAAAACAGTTGTCTTTTTTTTTTTGATTGCAGCCACATTTGTACCACTGGTGAAGTGATATATTCATCTAAAAAGAAACTGAAGTAATTTTCACTTGAATCAATTTTTTTTTTGTTGTTGTTGTTGTTGTTGTTAGAATTGTATCAAAAGACTTTAATGTAAAAAAAGCAATTGAGTCCTGGTAGCGTGGTAGCGGTCACTGTTGCAAAGCACACATCCAAAGTTCAGTATAAAAAATAATATATGGTGTTTTTTCTCAAAAGGCTTTAGTTTTCTAGAAATAAACATGAATGGTTAATCAATGCTTAATTAAAGTTATCTGAATTTAAATATAGGAAATAAATAATAATAAAGTAGTATCTGAAATTCATGTGATAAAACATTGTTACAAATAATTTATAAATTGTCTTGAAAGCTCCTTTTTGTGATGAAGTGACATAATATATCCATTGTTTTTCCTCTGAGATCAGTCAAGGTTCAAGCACTGTCAATAAAACAACATTCACAGTGACTTACCCATCCTTCATATAGTGGCAGACATCATCAATCATTTCCCCTTCAAGAAAAGTTCAGATCTGTCTACGTGAGTGCTATTCAAGTGAACAAAGCTATCATATTTGAGCATCTTATAAAAAGGAACATTAAGATGTGACTGAACAAGTGAACTGTATTTATCCCTACTCTTCAAAAATTTAGTGAGATCCATTTTTCCTTTTTTTTTTCTTTTTGTTTTTTTACTTCAGTCTGTATTTCTGTTTTGAGTTTTTTTGCTACAATATAAATAAGTATAATTTAGATTATGGTCTAATGATCCTATCATCTGGGATTGACACTGTTTTGACTAATGTTGCAGTGTATTTTTTCAATTTTATAAAATGCAACTCTGTGAGGAAATCAGCATCACTAATCAATAAAGACTTTTAAATAACTTTGTATTCATAAATAAAGCATAAATACTTTCAATAGCTCAGTATGGAAATTACTAAGAAGTAGACACGCAGGCATTAAACAGTAAAAAGTAAAATAGCACTAGTGAAAGGAGATTTTTTTTATCCTGCACTGTCCAAAAGCAAAGAACTTCACAAGATCTCTTGGATTGACAGTATTCCTCAGAAAATACTGCAGTGTAGTCATTAACAACAACAACAGATATCAAGGCTTGTTGTACTACTAGAATCAATCACTGCTTTCTCCTTCTTTGGATTAAAATGTTTTCATTATTTGTCTTTCTTTTGTTGATTTCAGACTCCAGTGAAGATTACTAGCTGATAGTCATGCCCTGGCTACAGAGCAACCTACTGTCTGTTGCCTGCTGGTGAAGACACTGTGTTACAGCAGAGACTGAACAGTCTTCAATAGAAGGAGAAGAAATTACTTTGAAGAAGAAGCAACTCATCCTTACTGTTTTTGTGACTGCAAAAGAAGTAATCAGATGAGATATTCACTCAATACATTAATTAAACTGTGCCCTTACCAATTCTAGGCAGTAAATTGTTCATGACCCTGACTACTATAGACTACTTAGAAACACTGATGTCCTCCTGTTGGTCATCTAAATGAGGTCATTATCCAGTGTCCCCAGTTCTCCTTACTTTCTCTAACATAAACAGAATGTTCCTTGGGAATCATATAGCACAAGAGGGAATGAAGAAAAACAGCTTAACAGTTACTTTGTATAATTTCTTTCCTGGAAAAAACAGTGGATACTCACTAGTTGTAGACACTCCAGACAGTTAACTTATTTTCAAACCACCATAATTTTCTACATGCTATTCTAAAATATGCCTTCACAGTTTCTGTTGGAAAAGTCAGATGTGTCACAGATTTATTCTGCTAACCACAAGGAACATGTTTCTGAATATCACATGGTTTCTGTTGCTCTTGTTAATTTAAAGGCCTTTGGTCTGGAAAGCTTTAAACTTATTCCTCAGAATGATATTTGGCGATGGGTTTCCCAAAAGATTAACTCAGGTTTTTAGAAGTTTTCTCCAGGAAGCAGGCAGATAGCTTTTAGCAATCTGAAGTAATGATTTTAGATCAGTGGACAAGTATTTGGGCTTGTGCACAATTATTTGCATAGCTGAGCTATCAAAACCTCCTGGTAGGTTAGAATAATAGTGCCAGTCAGGATTTGTACAAATAGCACCATGCCATGCCATGCCACACTATATATTTATTTGATTTAATTTATATATACAATTCTGCCCTGTAACAGATTCCTGGCAGGACTGGTGAACCACTGGAGAGAGGAGCCAGAGCAGGTTTGCTGGGAGGACTTGTGAACCCGTGGAAATGATACAAACTGGAGCAGTTTGTGGAAAAATGCAGCCCCTGGGAAGAGCTGACATTGGAGAAATTAGTGGAGGACTGCCTCATGTGGGAGGGACCCCACACCAGAGCAGGGAAAGACTGTGAGGAGTGTTTCCCCTGAAGAGGAAGGAGCATCAAAGACAACTTGTAATGAACAGACTGCAACCCCCATTTCCTGCCCCTTGCACTGCTGGTGGGGAGAAATTAGAGAATTCATCAGTAAAGTTAAGCCCAAGAAGAATAGAAGTGTCGGGGGAAGGTGTTTTTAAGATTTGGATTTATTTTTCATTCTCCTACTCTGATTTGATTAGCACTAAATTAAATTAATTTTCCAAGTTGAGTCTGTTTTGCCTATGACAGTAACTTGTGAGTGATGACTTCCTATCCTTATCTTGACCCATGAGCCTTTCATTATATTTTCTCTCCCCTGTCCAGCTGAGGAGGGAAGTGACGTAGTGGCTTTGGTGACCACCTGACATCCAGCCAGGGTCAATCCACCACACATGGCCTCACCAAGCAAGAGGTGACTCCTTTATTTTGAATCCTAACTAGTACTGTATATAGTGGACAGAGGAGCACCAACTTATCTTGTAAGGCAAGAAAACAGAAATGCAGGAAATACAACCAAATTCTTAGAAAATAAAGATGATATTTTGGAGATAAAAAGGAGGTAGAAATCTTCTTAGGCAACAGAAAAGAAGAAGAATGAGATTAGTCTGTGATAACACATGTCAGACCAGGTTTCCAAAAAGAATTTTAATTTAGAAGAAATTTAGAAGTTTCTGAATTACATTGCTTTCTTTAGCTGAACGATTAATACAGGAGAAGGCCTCAACCAAAGCTTATCGTAATAAACTGAAAATCTTCCACCAGTTGCATTAAGCTTTGGAACAAACCCAGGTTTTATGATATATGTTCATAATTTGCAAAGTCCAATTTCCCTTTCAGTTATACTATCTCATAAGCCAGATCTTGTAGATAATTATACAGACCCGAAATTCATGTGCAGTAGTCATAAAACTGTTGAGCCCAGCATGTAAAAAGACCTCAGAAAAACAACTGCTCAGTGACATTTTTGAGCTGCAGTCAGAACTGAAACCTCCCTCTTGTTCTGAATCAGCCCCAGACAAGTGCAATGTGTCCTTACATCAGCCACGGATATGAGGCTGTGGGATTAGGGCCATTAATGCACACGTCCATCTCACATTAAATTTTATGCTTAGTATCAGAAACAGTAAAAATATAAATGTGCCAATGACTTAAGTGGAAAATGGATAGAAAAAAGCTTTTCAAATGCACAAGTGGAGCTGGCTACTACCGCTAGTGTCTTACACAAATCTTCCATATAATTTCTTTTTGTACTCTTAAATTATGGCTTGGCAGAAGAATATCTGCAAGTGAACTGTAGCAAGTAATAGGTTTTTATGTTATCCTCTATCAAATGCCATTTATAAAATGAGCTCTCTAAGGGGTTCTGAAAAAGGGCAAATCCCATTGATTGCTTATGTTTAAAACAGAAAAGCAAGCACCTGAATAACACAGCTTTTCCAGATACAGAATTACTTCTTTTCTAGTTTGAACAATACACCATTTTGCTGTAATGATAATTTCTTAGAAGAATAATTAGTGGTCATGTGTTTTATTATATAAATTATGATTAAAATTTTTAAATCACAACATGTGGCCTAAGATATTCTTGCAATATAATTTATGCAGATTTTATTAAAGAGTCAAACTAATATCTTTCTAAAGATATGGAATAGTCAATTACACTATAATTTCTAATGACTATGGGGAACTCTGAATGCTCTATGCCTAAAATTATAATGATGTGTTGCTGTAGTCATTATGTAAAGATTACCACTTTGATGGGGTGCACTGACCCCGTTTTTATCATTGCTTTTCTTTTATTTAAAGCCATCTCCACTATACATAACACACAGATGGTTTTATAAGAGTTTGGAGATGGGGAACTTATTTTCACAAATAATGAGATTTTTTCTTTTTTATTCACATATCTTTTGACTCAATCAGTGTGATAATTACAAATGAAACATTTTTTTAAACGTTATCTATTTACTATATAAATTTTGAAACAAGCCTTTCATTGACTCTAACAATGGAATAGGTACTGTATTCTGAGATAAAACCACAGTCATTTTCTTATCTGTTATGCAATTTACCAATGTTTGCTGTCATTATCTGATCTATATAAGAGACAAAAATAATTTTCTAAATTAAATTTTTCTTCAGTGAGAATATGTCAGAAAAAAGTATTTATTCATGATATTAAGTTCACCACTGATAGTGGTTGCAGCACTGTATACCTGCCTTGGTTAATAGCTGTCATTTTTTAAAATCTTCACTGTATTTCAACAGTCCTGTTTTGAAGTGGTAAAGGAAGAGCAACATACAGATATACAAAAAAATAGATCTTTCAGGATACAATTACTGAAGGCTATAATTTGTGTTTTATTGTTTTTACATGCATAATTTAGGAAAAACACAAAATTTGCTTATAGGAGTCAAGAAGTTGATGGCAGCAACACGTCTCAATCTTAATTTTTTTGAGAGTGGCCTGTTTTTCTTTATTTTTTTCTTTTTTCTTTCTTGCAATATTTAGCCTTTGTCACAGAAGACATACTGAGTTATTTGTCAAGAGAGCTCCACACCAATACTTCTTTATCTGAGTGTAAGCAGACTAATGATATTTTGATACAGAGTCCTTCACACCAAGACACCTTGACACTTTAAATTAATATAATAAGTAATACCAGGAGGCTACAGTTTATTAGCCCTTGGAGAGTGGAATTTGCTGGAACATAGATTAGGGTAACCACTGGGCAAATTCTTAGGCCATCTCAGTTTAGCACAGCATAAGTTCTCAAGCATGAGTCCCAGTGTTTTACTAAATAAAAAGGTCTCTTGTATGCAAGTTCTTCCCAGAAAGGGATTTCCCAGCCTGCAATCAGTGTATATCAAATATCACCCAGCTTCAGTCCAACTTTCCCAAAGCAACCTGATTGCTGCACGAGTCAAAAACGCATTAATATTATTTGAAAACCATCATCATCCAAAGTTATGCCTATTCTTTTTAGATTTTAAATAAGAAAAGGTTTAATAAATGCAAAATATACAAAATAAATTAGTTTCAGAACACTGTATCTTCATGAATTTTGACTGGAAGGCTTTCCTTTTTTTCAGCAATTATTATTTCTTGAGATAGGTAGCCATTTTCTCCAGATCATCAACCTGTTCCCATGGGTATAGTGATGGTGAGCTATGATATATAAAGTGTTTTGTAGACTTAAAGCCAGTTGTAAATTTATTAATAATCCTTGCAGATCCACAGTATTGCTAACCTTAAGAGAGGCATAAAAGTTAGTCTGCTTCCTGGGGGTGTGCTGATAAACAGTCATGATATCCCTTTTTCCAAGAAAAATAATGCAATATCATACAATCACTTCTGTAATGTGAAGGCTTTCTTTCTATCATCAGAGCAAGTGAAGTATAAATCACGTGTGTGGTAAACCACATAAAGGAAAAGTAAAATGACATCTTTCTAGGCAAATTATTTCAAAGCCCATTTCAATAAATCTGTGAGTAATATCAAGGACAAGAGGAAAAAAAAGGTATCATACGCACAAATAGATTCAAAAGCAATTTAAATGGTTTAAGATTAACATATTCAAGGGTCATTTCTTAGGCTAATTTTTTTAAAATGTTCAAACAAATTGAGATATTGCCAGTTTTGAAGACATGGTAAATTAATACTATTTAAAAAACAACAGAAAATCCAGAATGGGTTTAGTTCTGAGAGGAAACTATCAAACAAACAAACAATCCCACTCAACTCTTCCCACCACCCAAAACACAAGAAAAAACCTCCCACCTTTTACACTGTGTATTTATAGAGAAATAGCTGTGTAGCTAGTTTTTCAGAGAATTCACCGCTTTTCTATAGAGAAATCATATCCTAAATGAATAAAAGTTAAGGGTAGCTGACAGATGATGTAAAAAGATGAAGAAAAGAAACACATAGCCCCAGAAAGCCTCCTGGGGACAAATATAGAGAAGCTGAAGCTGAAGGACATGTGATCTGGGATGGGTTGACCCTGGCTGGACACTAGGTGTCCACCAAAGCCACTCTATCCCTCCCCTCCTCTACTGGACAGGGAAGAGAAAATATAATGAATGGCTAGTGGGTCGAGATAAGAACAGGGGGAAATCACTCAGCAGTTACTGTCACTGGCAGAACAGGTTTGACTCGGGGAAATTGGTTTAATTTGTTGCCAGATAAGGAGTACTTAAGCAATTATGAGTCATCTATCACAAGACACAAGCCATATAAAAGCTCATGGGACCTGGAGTGGGCCACTCGGAGTGCTGAGTGGTCTGGATAATGATACTGGAAAGCTGTCATCTTTAAAGGCTGGCAATCATGGCAATCAGGGGCAGCGCTTGCTGACCAGTCACTCCCGACCTACATGATTCTGTGAAATGGAGTTCAGCCATTCCTGGCCAAGGAATTTCAGTCTTCAGTCACTGGTAAAGAAAATAGAATGTGAGAGGGATTGCCAACCCCCTTTTTTTTCATGGGAAAATTGAGGTTTCCATTTCCATTTTCCACTGGATGGGGGCTAAATATTTTATTGTATAGGAAGAGGTAACAAATGAGTTATGAACAGGGATGGCAGGTCATAGAAAATTCCTGTAAAAAGGTTTAAAAGGAAAAGTAGAAAAGCAAGTAATCAACACTTCATCATGCCTTTAAACATAATTTGGTTTCTGTGTGACAAGAACTCTTGAAGACCCTAAGAAAATGTAAAAATAGAGATGCTGGACCCAGCATGCAAATTGAAAGAAGCTCTAAAGTATATGAAGTTTGTTTTGCCTTCTATACAAATCTTGTGCTGGACTAGCTTACAAATTTGGTTGGTATGCCTATGGAACAAATTCTCACTTAAAATTTTTTTGGAAATTTTTGATGATAACCATTGGTGAAAAAGCCTTTTTTTTTATTTTGCCACTCTCAAGGTGAAGAAAAAAATTGTAGAATGCAAGAATATATGCATAAAAACAATGTCAACATAGAAATATTAAAAGAAAATTCAACTATTTTTTTCCTGTGGTTATACCTAGAGGGTCAGAAATGTGAAGGTTTTCATGTCCACACTCTTAGAGCAGTCCACAATTTGTTGGTTCTTACTACAATTCCCCGAAAAAATAAGCTAAGAATAGCAGTAACACTGCATAGCATTTACATAGAAAGAATTATATGTGCTTACAAAGACGGTATTTTTTTCTTCTATGTACCCAAATTTTACAATGGAAAATGAGTAGGCACTGAATTGTAAAGTACAACTAAAAAAGCATAGGACAGGGCCAAATGATCGTTTTTTTACAAATAGTCTGAAATATTATTTATTTCTGCAGAGATTAACTATGCAAGCACCAGAATCAGCAAACAGAAATCTGACTTGTTTTCAGAAATTTGGTTAAAAATGCATTTTTTAAAAGTGGTATTTCTGTCATAAGTATCCTCCAATTTGTGCTAGGTTTTTGTTTTGTTTTTTTTGCTTATAAGGAATAAACCCACCTAAAAACATTGAAAGATAATCCTAACACTGATCATATTCCCATCTCTGAATCCAGGAAGCCAAAATATTTCCACACAATTTTTCACCCAGAAAAGAAAAATGTCATATATGCCACACACAGGTAAGCATATTACTTTTTCTTGGAAGGTAAGGCAGTTAGATTGCAACTTGAATTTTTCTTTTTTGTGAACAATGAAGAATTACCTCTTTGTCACAGACTTTTGCTGGATGCATTTTGAGTTACTTTTCTTGGTTTAAACTTCTTAAATGCTGACTGAAAAAGCTAAGCAAAGCAAAATATCAATATTGATTCTGAAGAGAAACCAGCTACTACATCTGGAGTCTTCATTTGGTACTACTTCTAGACACAAAGTATCATGAGGTCTTCAGCACAAACATGAGGGTAACTTCCCACATTTAAGTATTTCTGATTACAGCATTCCTTCTGCAGTTGTAAGACAGTTTATTCAAATAACAAACTGGAAGATTTCTATCCTGAGACTAGGAGCCAAATCAAAATATTCTTTATTCTTGATACGACTAGATACAGACCAAACCCAAGAAGTATAAAACTGCGTAGAAAAAAATAGTCTTACTTTGTTTAAGAATTTTACATTTTTTTCTTTAGTGAATTGTTTATTTTTCATGAAGCTGAAGTGTTAACCCGACATTTTCCTCACTTTAAGACTGGAATCTGCTGTGAGAGTTATAAAGTCACTCTCTGTGTCTGATGACCTTGTCTCTTTTATTGCCTTCTGTTCCACATCATTGTCCTCTGTTTAGCCTGTTTAGTTTATGCTTCTTATTAAAATCAAGTCCTGTTTCTTTTTTAACTTCCTGTCCTTTTTTAATTAGCCGTGTGGTCAGCTTTAAAGCCTCTGGGAGATGAAAATCTCACATCTGGAGATCAACGACTTCAGCTGAACAATTTTGAATCCAGGAAGAAAAAAAAGGCCCAGAACTAAAACCAATCGAAACAACCCCACTCCAAAACCAACCAACCAACCAGGAAAACAAGAGCAGTCTAGTAAATTCTTCATCCTATTTTTTGTTAAAGAAAACACATCAAATCATAATGCCTCAAGCTCAATATTTATTTTATGTATTTCTGTTATCAATAGCATTGTCACTAAGTAGCGTATTTGGTTGTACCTCAAAAAATGTGATATTATAATAAAGGAAGGAAAACAAAAGGCCATATAGGAAAGCTTATTAAAATGCACATCAGGAGGTGCTTGAGTTTTTTGTGGGTGGATAAATCTACCAATATTTCAGCCTTCTAATGCATATTCTTTATTTTATTGTTAGAATGGAAGATTAGCAGCTTACAGAGTGCTCCATGAAAACTAAATCAGTGTTTCTTTCTCTGATAGATTGTTTTGAGTGAGATTTTATTAACATTTTAATTACATGAATGGAATGAAATGTAAATACATTACAAGCTTTCCATACCTCTAGGTTCACAAGAAATGAAGTGGTTTTGTGGAAGTTATTTTTGAGAATGAAAAAGAAAGAAGCAATTTATTCCTTGAGATGGTGGATGAACAGATGTTATTTAAAGAAGTCTACTGGAGGAAAGTCTGCTAAATAAAACATTTTATATATATTTTATACTAAGTGTTTTTTCAAACAATAAAAAATGCGTGCTTTGGCTACTAAATTTAAGGTTTTGGAATAAGAAAAGCATTAAAAAATAGATTTCATTTCAATAAAGAATGTGAACACTAGAGAATACAGAAATTATAATGAATAGTTTAGGACAAGATACTAAAGGCTAAAATGCCCATAATTTCCTTTGAAAATGTAATCCTAACCTGGGAGGCTAAACATGCTGTATATATGTTAGACATTGTAGGCTGCCTTAATGCTTGGTAGAAAGAAATTACCACTTTCAGGAACCTATTCTTCTCATCATAAAATATGTGCATATAATCTTGGAGAATTTTTCCATCAGTATTTTTTTAGTTTGTGATGTTGGCTTTAAGTCTAAGGTGACTCTCTTAATTTTTTTAGAAATCTAATGACACAATTAAATAACCCAGTTCTCACAGTTCTTCACTACAAAAGTATTTCAGATTAATTTAACAATTTTATTGACACAGACACAAGCCTTTTAAACTAGTTTGTTCATCTCTCCTGTTCCAGATTTGAGATATCTGTGTATTCACCTTGATTCATTTCTAAGATAAATTCAGAAGGCATAGATAAATAATTGGATTTTTAATCCAGCTACAAGACAGAAACCTACTTTAGTCAAAAATATTCAATAACAATCTTGCTGGTATCTCAGATCTCATGCACCTCTGGATCAAAATCTTGCATTCTAAGCCTTCAATTTTTTCCCCAAAACAGTAAGCACATTGACAAAGAAAATCATAAGTCAGCACAAGATCTTTATTTATACTAATATACTTACAGTTATTTACTGAACCTTTGCAGAAAGAATAGACTGAGGAGAAATAAGAGCTGGACAAAAAGCACCCAGGTCTGTTTGATCTAGTAACCAAAGTAGTTCATGCAGGAATATATATATATTCTAGTTTCTTGTTATGGTTCTTTGGAGAAGCAAATGTCAGAATAGGAAATATAAGAAGGAATTACATCTGTGGAGTTCTGGTTTTGAAATCCGTGCCAGGCTGAAAACAGATACGGCTTTGAACATGTTTCTTTGCTGAAATGTGAAAATTTCTGAAAGAAATAATTCATCAGATCAAAGTTTTATTTATTGTTACTTGAAATGGGGGTGTTTCTGACAATCTACTAAACCATAATTGTCAGTACCTCAGTGTAGTGGTTTAGTTTGAAATATCCATTACTTACTTATTTTCCTTCTGTGAGATAAGAATTAGGAGAGAGCAAAGCAGGCACAAAACTTAAAAGAATATAAAGAAGTTTATTAACAGACCAAAAAGAAAGAAAAAAAGTCAGACTAAACCTTCAGAGCACTTCTCTTCCCCCCACCTTTCCTCCCTTCTCCTACTGACAACGTAAAAAAACAACCCTTGAGATTTTCAGTCAGTTCACCACCTCTATAACCTCTTTTTCAGTTCACTTAGGGAGAGGAGTCTCTCTTGCTCATGCTATGGAGACATCTCCACAAGAAACAATCTCTTGTAGCTTCAGTGTCACAGCAGAAGCAGCCGCCCAGAATGGTTCTCTGCTTGCATGTGAAAGTCCCATCCCCCGACTTACAGCTTTCCCCACAGCTGCTTCGAGGGTTTCTTTAGCTAAGGGGGTACTATTTTTAAGGATGAGCTGTTCAGAAACAGAAGTTCTCTTTACTTATCAAAGTGCCTGAGAGGGGTAAGAACACTATCTCTGGGAGCATCTTCATTTCTAGGAACAGAGGTCTTCTTCCCTGGGATCTTTGTTCAAGCTCCTCATCAAATCACAGCTACTTCAACATTTCCTTATTTCAGCACAGGTACTTTTGCTCATGGTTGCAGTTTCAACTCTCCACCCCTCCATGCTTTCATGAAATTACAACGGATATTCTGATGTATCATAGTCCATCACCATAGCTTTACATCAGAATTTCAGCTTCTAGGATTGATGCATCTCCTCATTCTCCTCTCTCGAAGTTTCAGCTCTTCCTTCTTCACTGACTTTGGTGTCTCTATGTTGTTTTCTTCACGTGCCTTCACCTTTCCCTTTCCTCTGACCTGGGAGAAGATTGATGTCTGCAGGCTTCATCTGGTCTGGAGGAATCTTACAGCACTAAGAGATCTCACCCGGGCCTTGCAGCTGGCGTTTGGAATTCGCTTATCTCTCTTGGCCAAGTGATCCTGCCGGGAGCAGTCTCAGGGGAATTTCGGCCACTCTAGGGGTGAGGGCCGGCCTGGCCTCTGGAGGGAGGGGTGTCCAGCTAGCTGAAGTGGCTGCGATCTCAGCCAGGCCACCCCCCAGCCGACCCGGGCCAGGCCCGGCCGGCAGAGCCCGGCCTGGCCCGGCCATCTCCGCCAGTTACTTGTCTGACCACTGGAAGCAAGAGAGCTTTCCTGGGGTTTGTTTGTTCTTAAAATGTGGGTCACAGAGGCGTGTCAAGCTCTTTAAGTGGCTTTAAAAAGTTGCCAATATTCAAACTAGCCAGTTGATTGGTTCTGTTGGGTCTAGAGGAAGCTGTAAGCACCTCTTTGCAAAGAATCACTTCCGTAGCTCATGGAGCCCTCCTTAACTACAACTCCCAGCTGTGCTGAGCTATGACACTCAGGTATTGAACAGATTCATGTGACCAAAGTCTCAGTCAGAGAATTAAAGTGTTTTACTCAAACAATGCAAGATTAGGATGCAATTGCTTCCAAAACACTTGGCAAATGGGGCAAATTTCTACAGGTTGTTCTAGAATAAATTTGAATGCTCTTTGTGCTCCTGCTTTGATTTTTTTTTTTTTTAATGGCTAGAAATTTAAATTAATTCCTCTGTAAAAGGCTAGTATTTGAGTAAAATAATATTAGAAAAATATTCTAGCTGATGGTACTTGGGGAATAAATTAAGATGGTTACCGATTTTGAAATATCTAAAATTACCTGAGGAAATGAAAAACTAAAATTAATAACGCATTTGAGCTTTTGAAATCAACTCATGTTAAAAATATTTGTAATATAACCTAATAAATCATATAATAGATAACTTAAAAAAAACAAAAGGATGAACAAATTCCCCTAAAGTGCTGGAATTAGTGTTTTACATAGACTAAGTTTTTTACTCCTGCTCCTTCAAATGATAGTTTTCAAAGATAATAAAAACAGACACAGCTAATAATAAAGACAAACTAAAATCACATTTTCTTCTGAGGGATTGTGTAAGGAGCTCATTCTCTGTCTGCCTGGTGCTAATGCCTAGATCTGAGCACCTCCTGCTCATCAGCAGCTCTAGACTTTGCTGCAATTTACACATATGGACCTCCCCACAGCTGTTTTTGAGATTACACAGACACTCCCACCACCACCACGGCCAGCAGCAGGCAGTGTCTCAGGCCGTGTCGGCTGCCCTGCTCCAGCTGCCACTGTGGAGACCCTCACTGCCCGTGCTCACTGCAGGCTGTGGACACCCCTTGCCCAGGTACCTGCACCCCCAGCTGACCCTGGTCTCTGACCTCAAATCCACTCTCGCTCTGCCCAGCAGCTGGCCTCTCATGCCTACAGCACTTGCAAGGGACACTGAGTGAGGAGGAGCACAGAGAGGTACCACAGGACTAAAGGAGAAGACAGAGCAGCCCGGGGACATGAGGCTCAGGGCTGTCAGACAAGCCTGCTGGCTGGCCACAGTCTGCACATGGCCAGACCCTCTTACACACAGACTTGTCTGCCCCATATCCCTTTGTTCCTCTCCATCCCCTTCCCCCACACTCTCCCTCCTAATTTTTGCATAGTACCACCAACACTCCCTTCAGACATCACAAATCCCCATGTTATTGTTTCCTCTTTCTTCTCATAGAATCATAGAATGGCTTGGGTTTGAAGGGAGTTTAAAGATCGTCTAGTTGAAACCCCCCTGCCATGGGCAGGGACATCTTCCACTAGACCAGAGTACCCAGAGCCCTATCCAGCCTGGCCTTGAACACTCCCAGGGATGGGCCATCCACATTCTCTACACATTATATATGGGAATTTCTTCTGACACTTCCAATCATTTTTATCCCTTATATATACTGTAAAATCCTTACACATGTAGAAGAATATAGCAATCATAATAGCAGAAAACACATGAGGTATATTTTTACCAGAGTAGTCTAGAAATATGATGAGACAGGAAAACTACCTTTTCATGTATAGAGTGACCTATAAACATGACCATACATTTTCCAGTCAAAATTATTTAACTTTTTAATAATCCCTTTCTTTCCCATCTGTAATGAAAACAGTCTTGGTAATAACAATGTATTTGGGAAATAGATATTTGATAATACAGTTATGGAAAAAATTCTGTTCTGAATAAGTGATAACAGAAATAGCATATGTGGTTAATATTGTAGATTTCTTTTTTCTACGCTCTGAATTTAATTCAATTTCTTGGGAGTATTTTGTATATGGAGCTGCCCATTTTTGTACATTGGATGTTTTGCTCAGTAGAGAGAAACTCTCTTTCCTTTGTGGTGCTTCAGCTGTTGTGCGACTCCTGATTTGTAACCCAGAGTTCCATGGGCTTTTTTGGCTGATGTCTTATACTCTGCTACAGCTTCTTCACTATGTATGCTGTAGTGTTTTTCACTATTGTAGTTAATTTTGTAGACTCTTGTGCATTTTACATATCTCTCTTTTTGTTTTCTCTCCCTTACTGTTTTGCATTTCCCTGGCTAACTCTCATTTTGTTATCTCCTTCATATACTCTTCCAATCTCCACAAGTAACCATGCTGTTAGTGTAACCTGTTACCTCCATTTTTTCTGTTTGACCAAAAGTATTGAAACAGCACAGCAAATTGAAAATATTTTATGATTTTTAGTATTTCTTCCTCTTCTTTAATTAACAATTAAATAACACAGTGAAAGAACTTAGCCTTGAAAAACAACAATTTATGTTTTAATTTACTTTTTTTAGTTAAATCTTATAGTTGAACACTGTTGAAATCTTAGAGGTTGCAAACTGTTATGGGGCTGAGGGCAAAGAGAGGTTCACTGGTCCTTGGCCAAATGTTGCAACTGCTGCAGTTCCGTGTCCCCAAAACCACAGAGCAGCAATGGTGAGCCCAGTCTAACACACACACACACACACACACACACACACACACACACACACACACAGAGCAATAACACAGCTGACCACAAAGCTGACAGAGAGCAGCACTTTACAGGCATCTACATATACAGAAGCAGGATAGATGCCATAGTCTTCCTTTTCCTCTCCAGATGGTCAGGAATAAAGTTCACTCTAAGACACACATATTTCTACAGGAGCTGGTCTTTGATACACAGATCATCTGGCATCTGATAGGTTCCCAGTACCCCTCTTCCAGTTGATGGTACCTGGATCTTCAAGGCAAGGGTATTTCACGGTCCTACTCCAACAACTGGAGCTCAGACCTTCTTTCTTACCTTCTTTCTATCTCAAGGTTCATGCGTGTTGACACATGCTCAGAACAGACAGTACAGTCACAGAGAAGAAAGGTAAGACTAGAATTTGATAAGAAAGTGAGACAGACTGCACTGACCAAATGCAGGTCTCTCACTCAAGTGTACTGTCCAGAACCCGTTTATACACAACTCGACCCTTTTATCCCCTTTCTCTCTCTTTTTCCACAGTTGTTCCTCCCTCACCCAGCTTGTTCCCTCCCTTTCCCTGCCTTCCTCTCTTCCCTTAAAAATTCCATAATAAGATTTACTCAATCCTGAAATGCGTTTCGCTCTTTTCACCCATATTAAGTTCTAAATCTCTTAAGGTGTTAACCCCCTTCAGTCTGGAATGCGTTCTGGGTTTGGGGTTTTTTTGTTGCCACCTCTTGGTTGGTAACTTACAGAGACCTTTTTCCCTTTGACAGTCTTAGGAACAGCTAAGTGAGGCAAGATTCTTCTGCAGGCCATGGTGCAGACCATGGTGAAGCAGGTTGTCTCCCTGCAGCCCATGGGTCCACGGGGGATGCAGAGATCCACCCGCAGCCCGTGCGGGAGGTGCCCGTGCCAGAGCGGGTGGATGCCTGGAGGAGGCTGTGATCCAGTGGGAGACCCAGTGGAGAGAGAGGGCCCTGCTCCAGGCTGGAGCAGCCTGTCCTTGGAGGGCTGCACCCCGTGGAAAGAGAGAGCCATGGCACAGCAGTTTTGGGAGGACTGTGTGTTTGTGGGAAGGGGCTCACACTGCAGCAGGTGTGGCATGACTGCTGTTTGTGAGATTGCAGCCACGTTGGGGAAGTTCACAGAGAACTTCTCCCATGGGAGGGACCCCACGGCCTCACAGGGGAAGAGTCCTCTCCCTGAGCAGTGGAAGATCTTGGGTGACGAACTGACCAAAACCCCCATGCCCTGTCTCCCTGCACTGTTGGTGGGAAGGAGGGAGGGCTGGGGGAAGAAAAGGTGATTTTAAGGGCTTATTTTACTTCTCATTATCCTCCTCTGATCCTGTTAGTAATGAATTCACTCTGTACCTCTAAGCCAAGCCTGTTTTGCCCTTGGAGTGTCTTCTCCCAGTCCTTATCTCAGCTCATGAGGCCTTCATTAAATTTTTCTCTCTCCTCTGCCCAGCTGTGGGAGGGGAGGGTGAGTGAGTGACTTTTGTGGGTGACTGGCATTTGGCCAGTGTCAAACCACAACAACCCAGAACTTAGACAGTTCATAATACATAATAAGCCCTACCTTACATGGAAAAGAAGAATGAAAATGAAACAACAGAGAAAATGTCACACCCTTGTTGAGGATAGCCATATCTAGGGATGATTAGTATGTAAAACTCAGTGTTAGTTAACCAAGTACAAAATAATGCACCATGAAAGACTGTAAATCAGCATTTATTTCTTGGGAAAGAGGTTCAGAAGCCAGTACAGAGCACTGACTACAAGAGCTGTGTGCTCAGTAATGGAGGGGGATGGTGGTGAAGGGTAGAGGGGTAGGAAGGGAGGGAGAGAGGGAGAAGAAAAAAATCCTATAAAATTGGAATAGAGGACAAGAACAAAATATAGAGGTGCCAATTGACATCCACCATGTATGCATGCTTTGAGTTAGAATTTCTGTGTCCCAGGAGGGTGTAGGGTAGAACTGATAGTCTTGCAAAGGGTTAAAAGACATGAGTAGGTGTTGGCTTCTCAGAAATGGGAAGTTGTTGAAATTTCTGAAACAATGTGTGTAAAAAATTTACAGGAAATTCTCATCTGCTAGTAATAAAATACATTTAGTAGGAGAAATAAATTTTTTAGATTTTTTAAGGAAACAAAGGCACTGGTTCATTTAGGGCATATCTGACTCATGGCAGTTGTTATTGGGCATTGTGAAGGTGTAAAATAGGGAGAGATTCTCAGAAGGGTTATGAATTTTAGCAGAGGGTTTATGGTTCCAAAAGCATCTAACATTGTGGATGCTGATATTTATTAATTTGTTATTATGCTCAATATTAGCTTTAAATTTGTCTTTTTGAATTCTAGCAAGGAAAAATTTTCTACTAAAAATTTTTCCTTTCCCTAAAAAAAATGTTTGATTATCAATACACCATGTATACATACACAGATATTTTAGGGAATGCACTATTGCATGTTGCTATGCACACACTCAAGAACTGTATCTAGTACTACACCCAGGTTAGAACTGTATGTGGTTAGATTGGAAGATATTTTATCAAATTTAAAGAATCCTAATTTAATTAAGGTGGACAAGCACCAAAATGTACAACTGCAGTTGATGGACTAAAGACATAATCAGAAACGTATCCTTGATACAAATTAGATATAAATGTACTTAGGAGATTGGCATCAGTAGTACATTTGCCACCTTGTTCCTTATATGAATGTCCTGTCAGAAAAAAAGTTCAGCATGCAGTCAAATGTGTGATTAGATTGTCATTTTTTTCCCCGATCAGCTGCATGACTCTTAGCAGTCATCTAAATTGCTAAAATTCTGCCCTTGGCAAACAGAAGATGGGAGTTGTTCTCCATTTCCGGTCCAACCTTATTCAAAGTGATATCAAACTAAAAATTACATTTTTTCCTCTCAGAAACCGGTAATATAGACATCACAGGCAACTAAAAGAAACATTGTTTGACTCATTAGCACCATCATAAAAAGACTAAAGACTGTTAAATAGAATTTACTGAAATATAAAGTAATATAAAGTGTCACCTGAGATTTCTTGCCCTGGCAGATATATCTATCCAGTCATTGGTTTATCACAGGAAAACGAGGAAGGTTGTCAGTATTATGAATGAAAAAATGAAGTATCTGAAATTTATCACAGAAAGGGAGGGCACTATAGATATTTTCTGGTTTAAATGTCTAAGACTTGCTTGTCTGCAGCAACTGTGTGACACAGTTACTTTCTATATGCTGAAAAGTACCACCACTCTTACACTTTTTTCTCAGCTCTTGTCTGCTAAAACTCTTTTCAGTTCTTCAGGATCTTCCTGAATGCCCTTATGTCTTCACTGAATTTTCTCAGGAAAATCTCACTTTATCCAGTCTTCATGAGCTTATCTAGACAGTTAACTGTTATTGCCTGTAATTCAAAAACTTAATTAGCAATTCACAATTGGGGGGGGGGGGGGAGGGAAGTAATAGACCACTTGATGTACCTGGAAAAGCAGGCTAACTTTTTGACCTGCAAAAACCTCCTTAGGTGTTCGTACCTCTATTTTCTCTCTCTCTCTCTCTCTCTCTCTCTGTCTCTCTGTCTCTCTGTCTCTCTCTCTCTCCCTATATATATATATGTATATAGTTGGGTTTTTTTTATTTTGTACATTATAATGTTTTGGAAGTAACTAAAATAGAACCTCTACTCTGTAATTTATTTCATTCAGTGTATGATCTATGAACTTTCAAAACCCTCATCTTTCAAAGTTTAAACTGAAAAATCTTTGAAAGGAAGCACCTTTGAAAGAATCGAAGGAATCTTTGAGATAAAAATCTTCATGATTACACATTGACTGAGTGTCAGTAATCAAAGAGCATTTTCTTCAAATATCTTACTTCCTCTGACTGTCAGTTTAATAAAAGGCTCTGGAATAGTGATGTTCTTTAGAATAGAATAATAATAAAATGACAAAGATTTTCTTTGCTCTCTTGAATTATCCTAGATAATTTACCTGTTTTGATTGGAAGTAATACACTGGTTAACCACTTGCCAGCCTCCTCCTTCAAAATGATTACAACTTATTTCACTCTGTTTTGAAATACATATCTTTAGTTTATAATTTGAATAAACAGTGCAAAGTCTTTGGATTACTGCACATAATAACCTGTAATTAAACAGGAACAGCTTATGGGAACATTTCAAAACAATTCTTTGTTCAGTTCCTGATGATTTACTTGATTGTAGTGATACTTAATGATCTTGATATTAATATTCAAAACCCTTGACTAGCTTCAGCAGTAATTATACATGAGACTATTTCTCAGATCTTCAGCCCACGGGCCATATTGCCAGGAGACACTGTGGTAATGGGGTTCAGACCGAAATTCAAGGATAATCTGAGTGCAGGAAAACATTCAGTGTCTTGCTATCAAATCCTTCCTTCAAAAGAAAAGACTGAAACAGAATATCTTCAGACTATAATGGAAAACATGCTTTTCTGTATAGTAAGTTAAGCAGAGTTTCAATCCTAAGTGGTGAGTGCTGATTACATTTTATCAGGGCTGTGTCCATGTTTTATTAACAACTGCTTAAAAATACATGAAATGGAAAAAAAAAGAAGCAAGCTGAGTGAATAATACCTAAAAAGAACTGGAGTTCATAAGTTCTTAAATTGTAAAATGATAGCGAATTATGAAAATCAAGAGCAAAAAAGCAACAAAATAACACCTTTAATTTTTCCTCTCTCTGATGTTAGCATAACAATTATTAAGAGATTAGAAAAAGAACTATGAATTATATAGGTACCTTAACAGTCTATGTGGAGGCCAAATAGAGATAAAGATATTACATGCCTGGTCCAGTGGTTGGACAAAATTGTTAAGAATTATGAATATAACTCAACTCTTCCTCTGCCTTTAACTGAAACTTTTAACAGAATTTTCTGTAAAAGTTTGCCTTCAAAACTTGCATCTTTTGTGAATTTTATACTTAAGTATAAATTGTCCTTTCACATTTTGCAGCATACAATGCAGTGTGCCACAAAGACAGTTATTTAATAAGAATTGCAACACACACATCATTTGAGGATTGCTGCAAGTCACCAGAAGTGGAAGAAGACATCAGCTTTATATTAGTTTATAATTCACTAATTAGGTGAAGGTGAAAAGAGTTTCGGTGCCATTTCATGCACAACCCCAAGGAAATATGAACTGTATCATTGAATCATGGGATGGTTTGGGTTGGAAAGGGACTTCAAAGATCATCTAGTCAAACCCCCCTTGTAAGAGCAGAGATATCTTTCACTAAACCATGTTGCTCAAAGACCTATCCAACATGGCCTTGAACACTTTGAGTGATGAGGTGTGCACCACTTCTCTAGGAAACTTAGTTCAGTGTCTCATCATCCTCACCATAAAAAAATTCTTCCTTATACCTCATAAAACCTTACCCTCTTTCCATTTAAAACTTTTGTCCCTGTAAAAAATCTGCTTCCATTTTATTTTTCAATCCCCTACATATATCGAAAACCTGCAGCATGGTCTCCACAGAGCCTTCTCTTCTCCAGTCTGAACAACCAGAGCTCAGCCTTTTTCCAGAGGAGAGGTGCTCCAGCTCTCTAATAATTTTCGTGGTCCTCTTGTGAACTCGCTCCCACATCTTTCTTGTGCTGAGGAGCCCAGAGTTGGATGCAATACTCCAGGTGGGGTCTTATGAAAGTAGAATCACCTTCCTCAACCTGCTGATCACACTGGTTCTATGCTGTGGTTACATTTAAGAGCAAAAGACCAGATATTCATGGAAAGAATATAAATGAGAGTTAGACAAAGTAGCTTCCAATTCAGAAGGGCTTAATGTTGATTTTACTGGTTTCATCATAAAGTGAAAGACGCTTATGTCATACAAAATGAAACAACATTGATTAGAACTCTCTAACAGGATTAAGAGGTTAAATTAAATAAAGTAAGAGCACAATATGAGCAATTGAATCTATCGTAGTCAAATTATATTTGCTATGTCATTTTAGAATCTTTATTCGACATGAAAGAAGGAATCCTCTGTTTAGTAAGTAAGTTGCACCATTAAATGAGAGCCAGCAATCAATTAGAAGTCTAAAAGAATCATTAACAATTTAACAAAGTTTTGGATATTTTAATTGCTTATGTTTCTCTTTCATAATCACTTTAAAACATAACTTGTCTTTTTCCAAGTGTTTGAATATTGTGTACATTCTCTTGGGAAATCTGAAGCCAAATTAAATTTTCAATTATAAATACAAACATCTGTGTCAGAAGCACTTAAATTATATGATAATAAAAGACTTAGGATTTATTGTTCATGTCTTTTTTGTGTCTGAAAAACAAAGCACATATTCTTTACAAGCTTTCCCCCATCATATACAAAAAATAACTTCGCATATGAATTGAGCCTTGTATCCTGAATATAAAATGACAAGTAAAAGTGATATTTTTAATGACAAACATGACTGCCTGTAAATATTCCAAGATAAAATACCAACTCCCTAGTTTAATTTCTCCTAGGGAGCTTTATTTAACAACTCTACCTAGTATTAAAAAACTGAATTGTCAAAAATGTTCAGGCTCAGTTTTTAAATAGAATAAGCAAAATAGCTTGTGCACTATCCAGACAATTTACAAGAGAAAGGGAAATTATAATTTTGTATTTTAAAAAACAAAATGTTAGGATAAAAGCCATTCAATGCCTGATCACAGTAATGCCAGAGAATGAGCATCTTTCCAGTTCTCTTGTTTAATCCACAGCTTTACAGATTTTATCTACCTTTCAGATATGGTTTACTTTTTGTTTCTTTTTTCTATGTTATTTTCTTTAATGAGAAAAGCACAGTAAAAAGAGTGGCTAGGTGTAGGAAAACAAGAACTGCCTGGAGCTGACAGTAAAGTTATTCTTCACCTTTTTCTTTCATAGATAGTTCCAAGTTGCAATATAGCATCCTACGGATGAAGAATTTCCTTTAGCACTGCTCTGTTGTGCTATTTGAGATTTAGGAAAAGAAATCAGTCTGTTACTGACCTGCTAGAATTCAACAGATAACGTCATAAATGGAGGTGATGGGAATGAAAAAAATATTTACAGCTTAAAGAACCACAATTCTCACAGATACAGTTTCCTAAAAGTGGATAAAAGTATCCTTGTGGATAATACTACATCCAATCACGTTGCTGTAGAAAGTACATATTATATATCCCAGTAGAGTAAGAATTTTGAAATTTTGTATCCAGGTACAAATAATCTATTTTCTGTGAATCACTGGAGTCTGTGTACCACACTCCCCTGCATCGTGTATCAGAACCTCACCACTCTAGGTTTTTATTGTTCCTGAGGTTATGACTACAGATAGATGAAATTTACAGTCTGAGGTTTATTCATCAAGTAGTGTAAGCATTACATTAACCAAATTATGACTTCCTGAATTATATGTGAATCCAATGAAAAGACCCGGAGGGAAAGGAAATATGAGAAAGTAAAAATAAAAGATGAGACATTCTACTTTTGTTCAAATGTAATGGAATAAATAACATTCTGAAACTTAGAACTTAAGGAAAACAAAGAAAGCTATACAATTTCAAGAATTAATTAAACCCCTCTCTATATAAAGTAATATATTTTCTTAAAAGTGAAGCAATTCCAAGGTAGTTTCTTTCATTCTGTCAATGGAAAAACCAAGTTATTGAAACAACTTGAGTTGTAGTATTGCATCTGCACTGCAATCTGTCCAAGACATTTCTTTGATTTTTTTAGTGGTTTCTGGTTGTTTTTTTTCTGGTTGAGTTTTGTTGTTATTGTTGTTGTTGTTTAGTTTAGCTTAATTTATTTTAGGTTTGGTTTGGTTTGGTTTGGTTTGGTTTTTTTAGTGTTGATCTAAACCCCATCATTTGCAGTAGGTAATTTGTATTAAAAATAATATCTGTATGAATGTTTTTGCAGAGCTGTAACCAAAAGACTTTTGTCAGGACTCTCAAACATTGGGCAGTGCAATGCAGGCCCAAAAATATTTCTGGCCTCCACACACATCTTCAACTTCTCAGCATCCCAGTGGCATCCAAGAAGCTTTTAAGGTCACTTGGCAAACATAAAGACTTATCTGTACTTGTTCATATGACAATGGTAATGAACATACACATTCTCTGTTACTATGCATCCCACTGTGTGACTGTGAACTTCTAAATTAGCAGGAGTACCTGCATTTTAGAGGTCTATGATTTTCATGTGCTTTGGATTGCACTACAAGGATGAGCCATTGAGCTCTCATTTAAACTACCATTTCCCTGGCTATGCTGAGACACAGATTCTACAATAATAGGTATTAAAAACACAGAGCAGTATCAGCAACAATGCCATGATTCAATGCTGAGTGAGAAGAGTCATTGGAACTGGCACAGAAGAATGCTGCCACAGATATTGGCACCAGCGGGTTGTGAGGAAAATACTGGCTGAGTGCAGAGTAGCTCTGACATGTACAAAAAGTGTATTTAACCACATCTTGTGTTCAAGTGTAAAATACACTTAAATCCTTTTCCTCTTTCTTTTTTTTTTTTTTTTTTTAACCCAGGACAAGAAGATACCTTCAAATACAGATGAAAGTCACAGCTCCTGCTAAGATCATGGGTGAGAAGATATCTGTGTATAGGTGTTATCATAGCATGTTGTTAAAACAACAGGCATCATCTCCAGCTGTCTTCCTATGAACTTTGAAGGCCTGAGTAGTCATGGAGGGTGGATTACTTGCAGATTCCCATCTTAAAGTGCTTCCAAGTTGTCTGTGGAGTATGTAGGGTTATACAAGGTCCTTTGAGTCTGAAAGCATATGCTCTAGATAGTCCTGTTGCTGTGATTATGGGCATTAATTCTGCATAATTAACATGCTCTTGAATATGATCTTGTTCTATGTTTATGAGAGAGAAAGCTAGAGCCATAATTGCCTTGTATTATCCCTTAGCAATATCTATATACTGAGTTCAGAGCCTTAGCCATGCCTGAATAATGGAAGATAATACTAAAATAATTAGCCCCCTGATCTTGCATTAAACAGCATAATATAAAAGCAATGCATGACCTGCTCCTATCCAGAGCAACCTGCTCCTATGTGTTCCAGTGAGTAACAAATAAAATTTACTGTCACTGTGGAAAGAGCTTAGATTTAATTTTTCTGCCCATGATACCTTTGTAAAGGTGGTAGGTGAAGATGAGTAGCAGATGAGAATGACATTTCTGCAGGATATTTACCCTCGCCTTTACTTAAGAAGTGCTCTATTTCCAAGTTCACATCATTATTTCCTGCATTATCTACAGCAGTTGAAATGGTTTTACTCTTTCACTGTATCCTTTTTCATTTTTTATTTGTTGACAGATCATATCAGAATGTAAATAACAACGATAATGAAAAAATTTGTTGAAAGAGAATAAAAAAGAGATAAAAAGATTATCATTACTATTTCTGAATTGTCACTAATACTATCTCTGCATAATAAATACAATTATATCAACAATCCATATGGCTAAGGTTTTTTCCTCACAGAGCAGGGGGTTAGGGTTCAATGTCCTTTTGAGAAAAATCAGTGGCATGTGAAATTTCCTGGGCATTGACTTGTGCCCACACTGCAAAGCACTTGGAAGAGTGTCTATCTGGTTAAATGACTGCAGGTGTTTGTGGCTACTTACACTATCTTCCTAGCACACAATACATAACATATGTTAGGGCACAAGAAATGCTGGAAGAAAGCCTGAAGACTGATTTAGGTAGAAGGACTGAAATCTGACATCATCTGGTTCTTACTGCCTGCAGGAACAATTGCTCTGTTCTCTCATAGTTGGAGTTATGTCCTTCCAGAAGGGATCCTGACAATCATCCAGCATGAAAGCACTGCAGGAAATGGTGTGAGAGGACAAGAAAGATAAATCCCTAGCTGAAAATGTAGAAAACCCTACAAGCAGAAGTAGTTGATGAAGTCATATGTAAGGTAAAAGATACTTCTTCATATTGTTATGTTTCTGTCTACAAAAGCAGTGAGTAAACAGGTGTTTAATGAATAGAAGCACATAAATGGCCAAAAAATGCATCCAATTCCTCTCACGTTTTCAATTTTTTCAAATTTAAGGGTGATAAAAACGCTGTGGGCTTTAGCTTACACAGGCTTCTGATGGACATCTCCGTGACTGCAAACTGTTGTTCAGATCTCATAACTAATGCTTTTTAAAGGAGTATCTGAGGAATGACATCCAAGATAACAGTTTTTATTCTTTTAAAAGAAATTTAGAAAGAAAAAATTGCTGTCTAGCTTCTGTTCCACTTTTTCCTATTTGATGCTAAATAACACTCAGAAAGATGTGAACGTTGGTTAGTCACATTTGTGAAATGCAGGTATCTATTTACAAGTGTCATGTCAAAATTTTCCTTTCTGATCTATCACCACTATTTGTTATAAAATGTAATTTCATGATCACTTTGAGGGGTCTTTACCTGATTAATTTCTTCCTTCTGTAATGTTCTGATTTTGCTGTAGTCAACAGATTGACTACAGTCTGAGTTTTATTTTGAATGTACTGTGTTAGAGGGGCAAGTCTTCCTGTGATAAATATGCTCTTCTCCAGGAAGTGAACTGTGATCACAAAGCATCTCTGAAGTTAGGTTGCAACCAGACTCTTTCTGAGACACTGGCTCCACAGCAGGTGATGACATTTGAACCTTTCACAGTCCTAAGACCAAAAAATAGTTCTCCTCTGAACTTAGTAAGCATTATCACTATACCTTTGAACAGGCAATCATCAAGGCCTTAAAAATTGTGGGTGGAGGATGTAGACCTCTTTCATTTCCTACTCTTCAACTGATTTGATATTACTAGAGATTTTCCTCTCCAGTAAAAGCTGCTGTATAATATGAAAATTAAGAATTTTGACTGTATTTTGGGAGAGTACTGCTCCAAGACAGGACATCCTTCAGATGTCCAGATGAACATCTCACTTGTTCTCCTTCCAGCCACCTGCTCCAGTTCCACACTGATGGTTCTCATTCAGCATGGCTCTTCCTTTCGGCACCTTAGTGGAGAAGATGCCTAGTTCCAGACCTTTTCTTTGCTCTCTAGAGGCAAGGGAAAATAATGTACATACAGTAATTCTCTGGCAATTTCCAGAGGAATGGAGGCATATAGGGTGTGGAGATTTGTTTCAGAAATACTTTATTATTATGTTAGTATTATCAACATCATCAACAACATCACCATCCTTATAATCATTATTATTGTTGTCATTGTTGCTGCATCACTTTGGTTATTCATAGATGTGATTCTTATTATTAACATCGCTGGAAATCCCAATCTCATTTTTATTTTGTTGTTAAGTATAATTCTTGAAAGAGAGTGTCTTAGGTAACCTACCTAAGAGTAGTAAATGCCTTTCTAGTTTTATTTAGATTCTGCAGTAACAACTCTGCCACTTCTTACTTACTTACTTTATATTGAAAATCTGTAATAGCTTTTAAGGTAAGATCATGTAAAATTACAAGTTGGGTGTAAGCCTGTAAGGAACCTCAGGATATTTCTCCAATTTTTCTCTGAGGCAACTTCGGTTTTTCAAGGCTGGGAAACAACATAACTCAACTATACTCAACCCTCAACTATAAACACCTTTTGAAAATAACTTTTTAAAAAAAATCTTTGTATGAATTCCTGAAATTAAATATTCATTACATCACTACAATATTAAAGAAGAAATTAATTGGCAGTTAAATTACTTCTCAGCTAGCATACACTATAATACAAATATACACTGTATCGCAAAAAAAAAGCAAAAATAAAAAAACAACAGAGCCCCAAATAAAATAAAATAATACAAAATGTAAAAAGGAAGACAAACCAAAACAGTAAACAGTTGTCTAATGACTTTTCACATACAGATGAGTTGTATTCTGCAACACACTTTTTGAGACAAGATCTGTAAATATTCTGAAAACCTTATCACTGTAACTGGTTGTATTATTTTTAACAAATAATAAAACCACCAAAAATCTTTCACAAAAAGTACTTGACATGGTGGATGGTACATTAGGATAAGAATTGACTTAAAATGAGATTTTTATTCATGAAAACTACTCAAGAACCTAGTACAGGGTTAATATTTATAATCTACCATGAAGCTCCTGAAAACATCTTCCTAACTTCACTGAATTGTACTTTATAACTTGAATCAACTTTCCTCTTCACCATTTTTCTCCACTGTCCTGTCTCATCTCATGTGAAAACCTTCACTTTGTGTTTAGTTCTATATCTAATGATGTGAATTGGCCATTGCCTTTCTGAAGTTGTGCAATGTATTTAAATAATGTGAATTAGCAAAGTTGCAACTCAAGTCCAGTGGCCATTTGTAAATGATGATGCAGACCACGGGAATCTGTGGTGGCCGATTGACCTGTGGTGTAAGAGGCAGAGAGTGTTCTTGGTAAGACAGTCTCTGGTGCCAAAGATCTATTGGTTATGATGAAGGAAAGAAACCTCTCCCAGGATGCCTGTTTGGTGGTGGTGATGTACCCCAGTTCTGATTCCCTGGTTGGCTCTTGCTGTTAGCCACTCCCCTGTACTTAAGATCGACCTGTCACGTGTTCGGGGTCTTTGCCTATGGAACCCTTCACAAACTGTAGCAATAAATTGCTCTCTGTGGAGCTCTATGCAAGGACCCTTCTCAGCTCCTTGCCGTCGGATTCATGTTACTGAAGTCATTCCTGTGTCTGTGCGTTCCTGCATCTGAGCCCACAGAACCACAAGGGACCCAGTAATAGGAATCCAACTCAAGATGTTCAGGCTCCTCTTATTTCATTTCATTTTATGTCTTTTCTGCAATATGAAAAACCTAAACAAAAAAGATCTCTGAAAAGAGTAGGAGTTTTAAAAACACTGAAGGGAATCCCAAAACAACTTTAAATAGTGAAAAAATGGATTACTCCTGAGATGCTTTGGCTGCACAGAACTTTTTTTTCTTTTCTGGAGATTCATCAGTTTGCATAAATGTTATTGATAAAAAGCTGAGACCCACCAGCAAATATTGGCTTATTCATTGTAGAAAACTCACCTGAGCCATTCTTTGAGATTGAGAAGACACTGCCACCAGACTGGATACACACTGGTTACACCAGGTGGTGCTATCCTGTTTAGAGAAAGCACCATTTCGCCTTTCATCCTCCTGTCTGGAAAAATGTGTTCCTGACTGGAAATAAGTGTAGTATGGTCACAGGAACAGGTTGAGTTTGTGGCCATGATTTCAACTGGATGGATCAAGAGCAGGATTTTCCCAGTGGGTACCCCAGGATTTTACTCATTACTTGATTTGCATTACTTATTACCCCCATTTCTTGACCCTTCATTTTGCCACTCTTCTACTTCCTTTTCTCTGCCCTAATTTTCTCCCAAATAAACAACCTGCCAACAATTATTTTTACCACTTTGGTCTTAGTTTTGCTGCACCCATACCCAGAGTTGTTAAGCCTGACACCATTACCTAGGCAATTTTATCATTATGCAGTTTTATTGACAGGGTTAAACTAATCCCTGCTGGTTCTCCAAGGCCCTGCACTCCAAAAAGGAGCACTCACATCCCTTTCAAGTAAAGTTTTCCTTAATTTCTTGCAGGACCTTTCTTTCACCAGTTGTGCAATGCAGACATTCCTCATGGCACTGTCTGTAACTCTGTGCCGCCCTGACACCATTGGTCAGCACTGGTCCTGCATCCTGTCCTGTCCTGTCCTGTCCTGTCCTGTCCTGTCCTGTCCTGTCCTGTCCTGTCCTGTCCTGTCCTCTCCTCTCCTCTCCTCTCCTCTCCTCTCCTCTCCTCTCCTCTCATTTCCTATATCCTGTTCAGTTGCAGTTTAACTCAGCCCAAAGTGTAGAAATCACCTTGTTATTCACCTACATCTCGAACATTTATTTCGACTTACTGAATGGTTTGATATCCCAAAACTTTTCTGTAAATGATTTAAAAAAATATTGTTCAGAAGTACATTTTAGTTCACATTTCAAACTTTCACATGCATACTGATTTCAGTACTGAGTGAGATTATATCTAAATAAAAATATAGACATTCTTTAAATTCCTAGCATTGATTACAAAGAAGTTGCTCCTCTTTACAGTAAGGCAAGAACCATTTAGTGATCACTACATGTGATAACCCTGAGCCTGTAAGTTATAAACATTGTCTCCAGCACAGAAGAACTGTTCTATCAAGCTTAACTTAAGCAAAAAACTTATAGCACGTTTATAAACTACAAACTCACTGTGACTTGTGATAAAACATTGTTAAGAGACTGAAGAGTACAGGAAGTCCTGCAAGACTGCAACTGTCTGGGTGCTTAGGAATTGCATAGATATTTGATTGACAGGTGGTGGGAGAAACATACAAGAGGAGAATCACAGTGTGCTTGCTCTGTGATCCTCTGCCTAGGCAATGGTTGTTGACTGTTTTTGTAGATAGAGCCTTAGGGCAGGGGAGCTTTGGGTTCCCTTCTTGAGTTAACATTTCCAACATGAAGCGCACAGCCACTTGAGACACAACCAGTTATTGGGCAAAAATTGATTAAAACCCAAACCCAATAATTATGCAGTCATTCCCCATGGATTGTTATCCCCAGAGACAGTGCTTTCCTTCTTCAGCTATCTAATTCTGTGTGAAATTAGCCACAGAGATGATATCCACCTCTCCTTCCCAGCTGGGCAGATAGTCATTTATATTCTCTTAACATTTGTCTCACCTTCCTTGCAAAAATCCCATTTAAAAATATTTTAAAAACGTGTTATCAAGTTAAATATTTAGTACCACTGAAATAACAATAATTACACAGAAAAAAATCAGATTATATATTACACTAGTACCTTCATATTGTGGATAATTTTAATATCAAATATCTTCTTAACACAATAAATTTATTATTTTGGAGTATCTATGTCTCTTCCTAGCTTATTGCTGATGTTCATTCCTGCTCTTGAAATGCACCACAAATTGCCAATTAGCTTAGAAAAAATGTTGCTCTTCAGGCAAGTGTAAATACAATTGCTGATTTCCCTACATGTCCTACTCGTTGTTCATGACTGTTTCATACACACAGGCATACATCTGTATACTCATGAATTCTAAATATTGATATAGATATTGAGAAAAAAATCCCTTTGCTATAGTTTGTATGGTCTTAAATAAAAGATTTCATTTTATGCATTTATAATGATGAATGCTGAATTCAATCCATAAAAAAGACATCACTAATAAACAGAATTATTATTCTTTAATATGGAGAAATTAATATAACACAATACAGAAAAATATATCGCTATTATTAGATGTTCTTTAAATAACTTATTTATACAGTGATTCTTACAGAAAAAGATGCAGTTATATTTGGAAGCCATGTGGAATGTACAGTGAATCATGTCCCCCTACAGCCAGTTAAACCACATTACACAGACCCCCTAATACTGAGAACCCATCTGACCTACTTAAAACTCATTTGCCATGATGCAAAGGACTACAAAGCACTTCTTTCAAGTTTTCTGACTTAAAAAACAGACAACTAACATGGAACAATTTATAGTCCTGTATCCTGTCCTTTTATCTTGTGCACTTCCTTTGGTTGACTCTTAAAGAAGAGCTGCATTAATGGGTACATGTTGTTACATTAAACAATAAAATGCAAATTTAACATAATGAACCACTAGAATATTAGGGGCAACAAGTATTGCTAAGTGAATATGAATATGACATTGTAGTGGAAAGCCACAGATTTTTTTGTAACTGGGGACAATAATAGGTTGTGATTCTAAATGCTGGGAACTGAGACACAAAGGAACAAAATTCATTTGAGTCATAATAGAATACAGGAGATTTTATAATCAGTTATTGATTTTCAAACCCTAAATTTATGCATTTTGATGTATATTCTATGGATAAATGTTATATTTTTATTTCTTTGTTTCCATGTTTTGACATCTGTATATAAGTATGCTTTGAAAGCATAAATTAAAAATTCTTCAATCAAGTGGTTTCCCCCTCCTCATTACTTCAAACTATCTAAAAAAATTAGCAGACATTTCACTAAGAAACTCAAATCCAAATGGAGTACATTTTTTGGTTTTTTTAATCTTTTGACATTTAGCAACATGAGACATTGAAACTTTCACTTATGCCACTAGTTTTTCATTTTGGCAGTTTTTTATCATAACTCTGCTATGTATGGATCACAGTATTTCCTCTTTAAAATGGATATGATAGCTCTTGAAGAAAGGTTAAATCAATCTGAATAGTAATAAAAAGTAATTTAGATTCAGACATACAAAACAGAAACAGAGACATGCAAGAGCAGCTTGTAAAACATCAGGGATTTATGCCCTGACAGGAACAAGAAGTTATATTTGTGTGACTTACAAAGATTGTAATTTTTCTTTTGTACCTAAGTGTTATGAGACTAATGACTAGCTGTAATATATACCCTGGAAAAGATGCTTCCAGTTTGCCTGGCTCGCTTAAAAGCTGATCCTGCAGCTGGAACGAGGTGTCAGTAGCGGGACAAGCAGCATTTAAATTAACAGGAAAGACATGGGAGGGGGCATAAGGACTGTAGAAGAATCCATTTGATGGAAATCACAAATTCTATCTACTCAAGATTTAACAAAGGATTCTTACACACATTCACAGTCTTTAGAATATGTAATTTTGTCAATGTTTACCATTCGTGTTTATGTGTTTGCAGTTGGCATGCTTTTTATGATTCTCTCTTGGCAGAACGAGTGAATGTCAGATTTCATTTTGAATTTCTGGCCCCTGTAATGAGTATAATACATATGAATAACCAAAGTTGCTCTCTCTTTCTTACTGAGGCTGTTCTACTTTGTTTATGTAGATGAATATTCATTAGGTCAGAGAAAGAGACTTACTTTCTAGTTTACTGATAATGGCACTCACCTTGAATATAAAATGACTGTTTGAAATCATACAGAACAGAAAGACAAACTAAGGTCTCCAGTGTTCCAGGTGAGTCACTTTTACACCCCTGGATTAGTGATACGTTAAGCTAACTCTTGTTGCCTAGCTCTTTCTATTTAAAATCCCATTTTGAACTAGAAAATGTTTCAGAGAGAGAAAAATTGTGCCAGAATTTGAGAATATTTTGTATAGGTAAAGGTTCTGATATGATGCACTATGTTGCCAGAAAAATCACACAAAAAATTCCTCAGCACCATTTTAGTTTATATCTCAGCCTTTTTTACAAGATCTTATTATATTGAAAAGATATGCTACCACCGAAAGAGTGTAGACAATATTTTGTAGATTTTTCCTGTAATAACTTTTTAATTGGAAATCAACAAAAAGGAAAATACATCAGTCAATACATATGGAAAATCATTTGGTATTACATGTTCATTAATTTTCTGAAAAGAAATAGGACCATATGAAGAATTATTGGCATGGTAGCCCAACTCATTCATTTATTTAACCCTTAATGGTATATCTACATCTCAGTCAATACAGTGACTTTTTCTGGTGCTCACCTGACCAATCTGCTAATGTTTTTTCCAAACCAGCCATGACACATCCCCCTGACATGCCTACCCAGTATATACTTTAGGAAGTGGAAAACTTTTCGGAGATTATCTTTTATGGAAAGATCATTTTACATTTGCACATGAGAAGAGAAAGGATGAGGATCTATTTGTATGGAGATTTTCTGGATGTCATTGTGAGGATAGTTGAAATTAGGAATGGAGTTTGTTGTCATCCTTCTCACATTCCCCAACCATAGTCACTCCCTTAGCTTCTGAGAGAAACACATGCATTTCTTGTAGATGTAATTTTCTTTTCTCCTACTCTTTGTAATATACTTCACTGTATACAATTTTATTTAAGCTGAGACAGTAAACTACTTTTATGTCCCTCCTGTAAAGTTATTTTAAATTAAATTTCACTTGAGCTCTGTATGCATTTTAATCTTGGGAGTGTTTTTCTTTGTTTGTTTAATTACGAAGAACAGAAAAACTACTGAAGCATTATTCTATCAACTTCTGAAAATTAGAAAACCAGTCAGGATTGCTTTGCAGAATCCAATTTATTGATATTCAAGACTCATGAGCCAGCTCTGTAATATTCAAAATACTTGATACTTTTCTCTACTTTCTTATGAAATGCATTTTCAGTTTTACTATGTAAGAAGATATTGGTTCCTTGAGCATCATTGTTAAAGCTTAGAACATGACCATGAAAATATCAGTTGTAGAAGAAGGTTGTATAGTTCATTTGCTATAGATGTCTATTTTTCCTACTCCTCTCTGAGCTGATTTATTCAAACATTTATGAAGTGATAGAATGATTATGTGTAGAAGCAAACCCTAGTGCTGGTTAGATAAGCATAGTTCCTATTACAGTTTAGAAAAGCTTTACTAGAGTAAGAGAAAAACAAAATAGATATTCAAAAGAATGTGTTGCTTCAATGCCAGATACACATTCAAGTTAATTCTTGACAGGCTAGATTTCTAAAAGAGTTTAGATCCCAGAGCTTCTTCAGCCCTTTAAGACAATTCTTAATCAGACCCAGTGCATATGTACATATATGAAAATATACATTTCAGCAAGTTATGAATGCCCATGTCATATAAAGAAATTCCGTTCCTGTACTATTCTGACCAATGTGAAAGAATTAGAACCTTTCAATTTAGTTGATTATATCTCTTTTTATTATTGATTTACTAGATAGCTTGTAATAACTGAAAATCAATTGTTCTTGAATGATCTGTAGAGTCATGTGTTTTTAATTTAAAAAAAAAACATTATCTGGTATGAAACTGTCTCTTTCAGGAGTTTTCCAGTTTTATTTTCTCCTTACATAGTTATCTAGACAATATTTAGTTCTTCATTATGGCCTGTCTGTATAAGCAAATGTATACCTATTAAAAAAAAAATGTGTACCCCAATGGGTACTTATGTAATGATTCAATTGAAGCATCCTGCAGGATCAAGGAGTTTAATTTCCATTCTTGAGACTGAATAACTGAGAATTGCTCATCAAAGATGACTGAAACCATCAAAACCGCTTGAACATGTGTCCTGGAAAAACTAAAATTGTCACTGATGAGGAAAGCCTTCTTGATAAATTATTAATTGCTTCATTAATCAAATTCTATTTCTTTTCTTATATACTCATTAAAACATTTACTCAGATTTTTACAACTCTCTGTTTTCTTTTTGATAATTTCAGTTTTCTCTTTTGCTAATCATAAGAAGGCCTGTCTTGATCAATCTGTGGCCTCACTTAAAGGCCCCAGGCAACATGTTGTCCCATGAGAAACAACTGCTTACAGTCAAGAGAGGTTAAAACTGCTTACTCATGTTTAACAACAGTTGGAACCGAAGCCGTCAAAGAGAGTCAAGAGTGCTGTTGCTGCAATATGTTCTTCTCTCAATACTGTGCCCATTGGTCAACAGTAGCTGGGTGTTCAAACAGATGCTTTTTTTCTTCAGGTTTTCATTATATTAGAATACTCTAAATGATGATAACTGGCATATATCTCAAACTGTGCTTATATGGACATTAAAATTTAGTGTAAAAAATGTTGAAAAAATCCATGGAATTTCTACTTAACAAATATCTTTTTATAGCCACTAGTAGTAATTTACTAACCCCCAAAGTTGATAATGTTTTAAATGACTGGTGAATACTCTGCTAAAATAAAACAGTCTCCTTATACACAAGTGTCCTTTTACTTTGTGTGCATGTTTATACAAATATATATCAAAAAGGTAAAAAATATACCTTTGTTAACATGTCTTAATTGCCTCTCATGCATTGTAGATTTAAAAATACTCCTACCATTGCAATCAGAGAGTAACAGAGTTAATATACACATACTGGTCCAAACTGAATTCTGTCCTTTCATCTTTAATAATGGCATAGACAAAGGGATCAAGTGCACCCTCAGTAAACTTGTATATGTCACCAACAGTGATGCAGTTGACACAACTGAAAGATGGGATGTCATCCAGAGAGAGCTGGACAAGCTTGAGAAGTGGGTCAATGGGAACATCATGACGTTTGAAAAGACCAAGTGCAAGGTGCTGCACCTGATTCAGGACAACTGCTGTTATCAACACAGCCTGGGGGATAGACAGTTCAAGAGCAGCCCTGCTGAGAAGGACTTGGGGGTGCTGGTGGAGGAGAGGCTGGACATGACCCAGTGATGTGTACTTGAAGCCCAGAAAGCCAAATGTGTCTTGGGCTGCATCAAAAGCAGCAAGGCCAGCAGGGCAAGAGAGGAGATTCTGCCTCTCTACTCCACTCTTGTGAGACCCCACCTGAAGGGCAGCATCCAGCTCTGGGGTCCCCAACACATCGAGGACATCAACCATTTGGAGCAAGTCCAGAGGAGGCCACCAAGATGATTAGATGGATGTAATATCCCTCCCTCAAGGAAATGTAAAATAATTGGGTTTATTCAGCCTGGAAAAGAGAAGGCTTTGTGGTGATCTAGTTGAAACATTCCAGTACCTGAAGGGAGCAAACAAGAAAGATGGAGAGAGTCTATTTACAAGAGCATGTCAGGACAGGACATGGGGGAATATCTTCAAACTGAAAGAAGGTAGGTTTAGATTAGATATTAGGAAAAAATACTTTACCATGAAGGTGGTGAGGCACTGGAACAGGATGTCTGGAGAAGTGCATATCCTGTTCAAGACCAGGCTGGATGGGGGTCTGAGCAAGTAGTCCTGTGGAAGATGACAGCATGGTGGAAGCAGATGATCTTTAGGATCATTTTCAAACCAAACCATTCTATGATTCTATGATTCTATGATCAACTGACAATGCAAAATGCCCTGGAAATGTGACAAATGGCCACTCATGGACAGACTATGATGTCTTCTGTTGTAATGCAACCCTTGTGAACACTTTTAAACAGGAAAAATCTGTGTAAGCCACAAACTCAAAAAATTCGTTTTCATAGCAACAGTTCCATGTGTGTTATACTTTTCATCCCCTTTTTCCTTACAGTGAGGATAATATTTAACATTCTAAATTATTCTATTCCTTGTTAGTTTATAGTCGATCCAATAGTCTCTCAAATTCTGCTAGAATGCAGCAGAAATTTATGGCCTCAGTACACTTCTTGTCTTACTTCCCAGCATTTGTTTGGGGTCACCACAATGTGTCTTTTTCCCTGCTGCCTTAAATCACGTCATTCCTTGATCTTCAAAATCAGAACAAAACAGAACTTGGGAGGGACAACTGCTTTATTAGACTCATATATATTCCCAAGTATTGTAAATGTTGGGTTAAGGTTAATTGCGCTTGGAGAGGCTTGGAGGCATTTTTGTTTGTTTGTTTGTTTGTTTTGAGGATTTTTCTGTTGTTTCTTTTTTTGTCATTTTGTTGTGGGATTGGGGGTTTTTTGCTTGCTTTTTCTCTCTATATGAGCCAAAGGGCACTATCTCATTAATGACTTTTTTTTCTCTGTGACCATAATTAAGGGTCACAAAACCTATCCTGCAGTCCCTGAGGGACAAGGGATTTCAAGAGAGTATGAATGAATATGTTAATATCTGATTAGAAAAGAGACTTGACCTGGGTACAGAGAGATGTTTTCAAGCTCAACTATAGCACTGCTGATACTTTTCTTTAATTTTCTTTTAGAAATACACAGCATTCCAGAGTTTGAACTGAATAATTAGAGGTGTTTAATCCTTAGAGATATACAGCCCACACACACTTCTGAAGATCTTTCACCATTCAGCATATTCAGAGTTCTATATGCTTAAACAATTGCAAAAATCTGTGGCAATTTTAGGCCATTACCATAAACTGTTTTAATATATAAATATAATCTCTTCCTTGCTGATTTAAACAAAATTTTAAATAAACCCAAACCCCATCATTACTTTTCTAAAGGATACTCAGATTTTCATTTTAAAAGATAGAAAGCTGATATTTAATGATTATCATTAGTTTTTCTGACATTTTTTCATATTTCCTTTCCTCAAAAAATGAACACTTTGCTGAGCTTGTCATAGACAAAGCAAAGCATTGCTCTATGACTTCCTTTTTGCAAAATATTGAAGCTGTCACTATTTTCACAAAGACAACAGACATGCTGTTTGCTCCTACTTTCTAAAATAGTAGCGAAAACTAACCAGAAAGAAATCAACAAAAGAAGCTTTAAAATGTGTTCTTTATCAGCTATGGAGTGATCAAGGAGATGGCTTTTTTCTACTGGAGACACAAGACACTATAAGTAGTCGTTTTTAGTCAAGAAAATAGATGACTCAGATTCTGACAAATTAAGTACTTTATATTTTTATGTATTTTCTTAATATTTTCTTAATATGAAATTATTAGCTACATATAATATTGATTTTTGAGCCCTGCTATTGTAAAGATTTATGTTCTTGCTCTGAGAAGTCCAAGTAGACTTTCCTGGGAGTATTTAGAATATGTACAATTAAACACACAAAATCAACTTACAGGATAGCATTTTGCAATGTTTCATTCCACTTTCAACACTACTGTATGTTTTGAGCTCTACTTATACCTGAGACGTGGTTCTTTTTCAGGTTTTCTTTTTCTCAAAATTTGCTGTCCCTAGAACTTTTCTACTGCTACATCACCAATAAATAACCCGCTTTTACATTTACATATATTTCTTCCATATTTTTAAATGTTTTTGAATCTTCTTTTTTCTTAGTGATACAAAAAGAAAACGCAATGTAAAAAAGCAACATCATAAATACATCCCACAGAGGCAGTCTTTGACCCAGAGGTTTTAAACTTTTGATGTAAGGCAAAGTGACAAAATAAAACTAACCTTTTCTGTTTTGTATTCAAACAACTATTAGATTACAAAGGGCCAGGCTTTAAATGCTCAGCAATATAATACAGCAAAAAGCATTTTTACTGCTTGCAATTAATAGAGACGTTTACTTCCATGTAGTAGAAGAGCATATAAACATCCACATATTCATATATTCATAATTTGTCATTATTTATTCAGCAGAAAATAGTATTATGGATTTTGTATTTCAGTCTAACTGGAAATGAATAGCTTCTAGCGATTAATATTAATGATCATTAAGATACAGTAGCATAATTGCAATAGCAAAATAAACTCTTGGTAAGTCCTAAGTTTCTTATCCTTATCAGATTTACTTAAATACATAGATTTGCAAAGTGAGTAAATGAAATCATAAAAGAGTTTGATTCCTCATTGTCTTGGTTTGAAAGACAGGTGTCAGACAAGAAAGGCAGGAGCCTCCCCTGAAATGGAAAATGCAACCCCTTTCCCTCCGAATTACTATAAATTTGAAAATAAGGGGCTTTCAGGCAAAAATATGAGGGATAGGAATAACAATTCTTTACTAATAAATATATATGTATAACAACACAAACAAACAGCAATAGCTGTGGCAGTCACAGCAAACAGCAGCACAAACTCAGTGCAGCCTCACTCGGCCTCGGGCACTTTCCCCTGGCTGCAGTTCCTGCGGGGCGGCTCCCGGGGAGCAGGGCGGGTGCGATGGTTCCCCCGCGGCTGCAGGGGGCGCTCCGCAGCGAGCTCAGGCAGCACCGGGAATGGCGGGGTCCCGGGAAGGGATGGAAGAAAAGCCTCACAAACCCCTGGAGCCGATCCCGGTGTCTGGCTGGATCCTCAGGAACAGCAGGCTGGAACAGCAGGGGCGAGCGCAGATCCCAGGTGGCAGGCGAGATGCACCAAATTCCGGCGCTGCAGCAGAAAGCCTGGCAGGTCACAGCGTAGGAGCTACAGAGTAGCGACAGCTCCGAGCAGTGGCAGGGGCCGAGCAGCAATGGCCCAGCTCCCAGCAGGGCAGGGAAAAAGCAGGCTTGGAACTCCCGGGGTTCTCCGGTAGAAAACAAGCAGCCCAAAGCAGAAACTTGCAGTGCTCACCGATGGCAGGCAGCTCCCAGACTGCACGCTGAGAACACCAGGCAGCCCCCCGGGTGTCCCAGCCCCCAGGTGACAAAAGGGTGGCCAGTTGGACCCCGCCCCTGTGGCTAGGTCTTTTGTTTCTTTTAAGCGCTCAGTAATTTGTCCCCTGGCAACTAGTTTGGGGAAAATTCTTTACGAGAAAACCAGGCTAAATTCTAAACCCCAACACTTGTACTACCTGCCTGTATCTTAGGCACTTAGTTGCTTGGTTGCCAACTAAGTGGCCATATGTTCTTTCTGGATGCTTACTGTAACACAACAATTAGCTGTCTTTGCCACTTCAGTCAGCTTGGTCATACAGAACATTTTAATCTGACATTTTATTCTGTTTAGTTGATCACATTTAGTTAGTCAGGACAATGCAGATTCTGTGGAATTAGGGAAGTGTACTAGAAAAAGTATAAAATAGACTATTCTATGAGTTTTCTATATTCTAGTTATTTACTCAAAGGCAATATTATATTTAAGAAAGTGTTGTGAACACTTGATACAGATACATATCAGAAAAAAAATCTGCAGTAATATTTTCACACCTGTAAGGAGGAGCAGCAGTATCTCAGCAGATATTTTAAACCATTGGATAGCAAAAAATTATGACTCTTTTTCTGAAACATATCATATTGCCATAAAGCTCTTGAGTTATCCTGCCACAGCACCTGTTGTTTCAATTGTGTATCACCCTCATTAAATTATCTTCAGAAATAACAAACGATGTGTCTAATTGTACTACTATCAAAGACCCCATTAAATCATTACCAAAATAAATATGAGTGGGATTAAGTGCAAAAAAGGAAGAAGCTTTCCTGGCTTTGCTATTTTGAACTGTGTTTATGTTCAATTTAGTAATAGTCTTTTCTAAAGTAGAGGCAAAAAGAGACACCTTTCCTCCAAAATTAACATTTAAAAGCAAGTGCTATAGGTTATCGCATATTCCAATATATTGGAAGGAAAACATGACTCTCTGTAGTAATAGTAACACAAGATGCCACAAAACGTATCTTCCCTGGGTTTAACAATCCAGCTTTAATCAAAACAGACAGATCACCTCATTAGCACAATTTAAAATTTGAAGACTTTGTTTCTCCAGTTAAGTAATATTTGTGCAAGATGCACAACTCCATTTTCGTCATAAAGAACAAGTAATAAATATGACTCACAAAGTTTGACTTCCAAAATAAGGAATCACATTATCCCATAAGCTTAGAAAAAAAAATAATTAAAATAAGTTTCCTCCTCCCTGACCATCTGGTTCCATGAAATTTCCAGGAATCACTATCCTTAGAATTGGAAAGTTATTATTTTCTAGAATTGGAAAGTTATTTCTTTGTCGTCTTCTTCTTCTTCTTCTTCTTCTTCTTCTTCTTCTTCTTCTTCTTCTTCTTCTTCTTCTTCTTCTTCTTCTTCTTCTTCTTCTTCTCCTCCTCCTCCTCCTCCTCCTCCTCCTCCTCCTCCTCCTCCTTCTCTTGTTATTGTCCTTTGAGTTTCTCTATAGTTGGTCTATACTTTTTGCAGTATCATCAGTAAACATATGCAATAATCACAGAATCACAGAATCACCGAATAATTTGGGTTAGAAGGGACCTAGTTCACCTAGTTCCAATACCTCTGCCATGGGCAGGGACACTTTCCACTAAATCACTAAGGAGATAATTTTTGTCAGCAGACTTTTCCCTTGAAACTTAGTGCCAAAGAAGCCTTTGGAAGTTCCAGTGATGTGGTCCCCATTGCAGTGTTAGACTGACCAGCATGGTGGCCAGTGAAAACCATAACTGGCAGCAGGTAACCAGAGACTTATGCAATTCCCAACCCCTACTTTGTGAATTTCCAAAAAGTTTTCCCATGTTTCATGAACTCACAGAATCATGAAAGTCTCTTGAAGAGACCTTCAAGATCATCTGCTCCAACTGCAACCCATAATCATTTCTAAACAATGTCCCCAAATGGAACATTGAGATACCTCTTGAACTCTTCCAGAGAATGTGACTCCATCACCTCCCTGGGCAACCTATTCCAATGGCTAACTACACTTTCAGTGACTTTTTTTCCTAATGTCTAATCTGAACTTTGCCTGGCACAATTTAAGGCCATTTCCTCTCATCCTTTTACTTGAGATATGGCAGAAGAGATCAATCCCCACCTCAACACAACCTTCTTTCAGAGAGTTGTAAAGAGCAATGAGGTCCCCTCTGAGCCTCCTCCAGACTAAACAACCACAGTTCTGTCAGCCATTCCTCATGGCATAAGTTTTCTAGAGCCTTCATCAGCTTCATTTCACTTTAAGCTTTTCTTCTTTAGGCTAATTAATACCAGTGACATCAAGTGTTCTTCATTTGTTGACACGTTCTACAGCTGATGTCCATCTGCAGAAGGAAGGGATTTTGCATATATTTTGACTGAATCATCTAATAATCTTGGTTTCCAGGCTTTTTGTTATATCTGTCAAGGTCTCCTTGATTGCAATCCTGTCCTCCAGCATTGCTACTCTCCTTCCTAATCTGACTTCATCTAGAAATTTAGTACAACAGAAAGCAAATCAGAGATAAAGCCAGCAAAATGAGACCTAAGACAGAACTTTAAGTAGCATCAGTCAATACATCCTTTCTAGAGAGTAATTAACAGCTCTTCTCTATTTCCCTCACTTGCTAACAGGGCTTAAGAATAGGTCTGAAATTCAAACTGTGTGACAACTGTTTCTTCTCTACCTAAAAAAAATGTTGCCTTGTTATGAAAGGAAATTAAATCAACTCAGAATAATTTACTCTTGACAAGCCAAGTTGATATTACTTATCTCCTTGTTATTCCACAGAGCAACCACCTATACATCTATATACTTAAAATTATTTTTCCTGTTGTCTGGAAAAAAGTATTTTTATCTGAACTTTCTAGTGTAACGGGCTACAGCGGGTATCCCCAGATACTCTTTTGTTACTCTACAGTTTTCTCATTGCCTTATTGTGTTGCATTAATCAAGAGCTAATAACAAATATGAAGTTAAGCATAGCTAAAATGCATGCTCAACTCATGAACCATTTAGCTTTACTTTATAGCAATCTTATACACACTTTTTTATTGTTGTTCTCCTAATAAAAAGCAGTGTTTCTTAGAAGAGGTCCTTATTTTTATGTTGTATACCAAATGCTATTTTGGATGCAGAGATTTAAAGTTATTTGCTTAACTGTTTGGAACGTATCACTGGTCATGTATCATATTGTCATATGAAGTATGGGACTTCCTCTCACCTAATTACAGAATTTTAAAAATGTGGCAGCCAGACTCCCTCTGTAGGCACTGGAGAGAGAGAGAAGCCCCTTTCAAAGGATTTGTCACTTTCAGATTTACACCTCAGTTGTTCACCTTCATTGACCTGAGAAGTAATTTTTTATATGATATTTGATGAAAAGGTCAGAACAATGAATGCCAAGGTGTAATGTGAGAGGTAGTACTTATCTCTGCTGATAAAATATCTAACTGTTGATCGGTAGGAGATGCACCATTTAGGCGTCCCTAGCCATTGTGTGACATTTGAGGGAACTTCTAAGGCTTCAACAAGTTTCATGAAACTCATAAGAATATCCTTCAACATGGTAAAGCTACAGATATTCTTGAAATAGAATGAATATAATATTTTTGATCATTAAATAAGAAAATTAGATGTGGTGCCAATACTTAAAATACTCAGAAAACTAACACAAAGCTTTTCATCATTTTTTGTAACTGTATGCATATTTTCTGTACCCTGATTTAGAAATTTACTCTTAGGTTTTCAGTTCAAATTTTTATGTTCATTCATATATTTATGTTTTGCAAGATCTGTCCCTACTCAAAAGAACTTTGACTTTGAAATGTCAACATTAGTAAACCGCACTGACTTAAATATACATTTTTTTATACATTACTGCTGAAAGACTTGTATGTCCTCCTTACAAGGATTCACAGTTATTTCATTGCTTTGGAATGAAGAATTAAAACACTCTTCATCTTCTCCATGACATCATTCATTTGTGTTCATTAATGATCTGAAGCATTTCTAAGGGAATCATGAATAATATTCTTAATCATGACGTGCAATTTTCTCCAACTCACTGTGGTTTCACATTGCAGAAGCTAAACAAGAGAAAAATAATGTTAATAAAGTTGTTCATATTGGACAAGAAACAGGATTTCCTTTTAACAGTGTTGGCACAATGCAGCTGTTTACAGTGTCATTTGATAGGCTTGACAGGATTGGAAATAAAAGAAATTCTGTTAAAATGAATACTGTAGTAACAAGTTTTAAAATATAGTGCATTTGAACTTACTGCTTTAGAAATCTTCTTTCTAGAGGGGAATTTGGGAGTCTTGAAATGCCCCACCAGAGTTTAATTCCACATTCCCTGGAGGTGTTGTGCCAGACTCCTCTTTTCCTTCTCTTTGATGCATTTAGTTTTGTAAAACTTGCAGTATAATATTAATAAATTATATAAAGTAGGAAACAGAGGAAAAAAGGTATTAAAAAATTTATGCCACATGAAACTTACACATTAAGTAGATAGAAGTATCACCAAGTTCTGCTTCCAGTAGTTTTTTAAAGTTTTCTTACTAGAAGTTTGAGAGAAATCTTATAACAAGGAGCCCTGAATTTGAATCAGTCTTCTGGTAGCTTTAGTTATCTGCTTTCCCTAGGTTTTGGAACATTTACCTGTCAGTAGCCTTCATCATGTTACTAAGAACATGATGAAGAGAGAATACAAATAGAAATGTATTCTTGATTACAAATACAAATGCACAAATTACAAATACAAATCTGATATGCACAAGACTGGTTTTGAAATTTGTAATAGAAAATGCTTAAACGGTGCAGTTTTAAAAGTATATTTAGATATACTTTATTTGGTTTTGCTGATTCTTTGTTAAAATTGAGCCAAAATTCACACATGTAAAAGCAATCCCTCTAGCACATGTTGCAGCTCACTGCTTTGAACATTTAATTTGCACGTCTTTTATGGACTTGATTCTCTTGTGCAGCTGTTTTCACCTCTGCAAAGCAGGTAGCATCTGCTGTCACTTTGCCTAGGAAGCACTTTGCACTAGACACATACCAGCAGAAAATAGGCATGTATTACTGGTGTGAAGCCTGTTAAATTAAGTGAAATCACTCCTGAAGTAAGTAACTATTTGCTATCGTAAAGGTGTCAAAATGTAGTTCACTCTGACCTGTTTTTTTTTTTTTTCCTGTGCAGTTTTACAATTACTTTGCATCAGCAGATAAATGTATATCAGCCTGAGATTATGGGAAAACCTGGACTACATTTTAGAAAGGCTGTTAATATAGAAGACATGACCCATCAGAGGAATGCATTATCAATTTTTCCTTCAAAGACTGTTTGACCCGGTTTTATAGCTTTTCTCACAACCCTAACCTTAATCTCCCTAAAGATAATTATAAGTAATAATTGATATAATTATAGTTATAACTTTCATAAAGACAGAGGTAGTTTTTTACTTAGGTCCAATTGAAGACTAAACATCTTTAAAAATTAGTTGTTTTTTTTTTTTTTTCCTGAAGGAATGTTAATTGAATTAAATAAATATATAAAAGTAAGTTATTGATTTGCTGATCTTGAATTCAGGATGATACCTTGGAGAATGTGCAATGTTTTGTTCCAAAATTTCCAAAGGTTCCAAAATTTCACTTTGAAAGCTCGTACCTGAATAAAAATATGGGTCTTTTTTTTTTTGCCAAGAAGGCAAAAACCAGTGTATTTTACCTGGACAGTTTTTTTATCAGCCATATAGTTAAACAATTTAGTACTGTGTATTTCATATCTATGACTTCTAAGTAATCTTAAAAAGCATCTAAAATTCAGCAGTGATAAGATTCATCTCTGTGTGTGGTAATAAAACTAAAAGTTCACCTCAGGTAATGGATACTCTTCCCCCTGTTTTTGTAGACACTATCTGAAGACAGTATTTATCTTATTACCTTTCTCCAAGGAAGAGTACTTTTTAAAGGGTGGAATTATCTGTGAGCACACAAAACCACAGAATAATACAAAGAAGAGCAAAGAAAAATAATCAGGTCTATCAGAGTGCAGCCAGTGCTTACTTGTTTCGGAGCACTAACTATTCTAAGTGAAAAAAAGGGTGAAACATATCACATCCAAAAGCTTTTAAAGTTTTAGGACAGAATAAATTACTTGAGAGGGAGCATTTGATTATTATGTAAGGGAAAGCATGTTACAGTTCTTATATGAAGAAGGGATTAGGACATCATTAACATCTGTTTCCACTATTTTGTTAGATTTATTTTTTCTTTATATTTTTTTATTAAAGAATTTTTCTCTTTCTTACTTGAGCAGCGAGAGGATGGAAAAAAGGTCAGTTTATAATAAAGGCTGTAGGAGAAGCACAGTGAGTCCATTCATTAAGAGTTTAAAAACTATTCAGGCTTGCAACAGGATTATTCTAAAATCAAGGATATTTTTAGCTGAATGCTCTCCCCTAAACACCTCATATGGTGTGAAGGAGAAAGACTATTTTCCTGGTTGTCTTTGCAGGCCTTTGGAGGAACACTGAATCAAAATTCATTCAAACCAATTGACAGTGTCCAGGAGCTCATTCAGAAGTTTTATTACCTGCATACTTTGGAAAATTAGAACAAATAAATGCTCTGTCTTATTTTTCTCCAGCTTATAAAAATAAACTTAAAACACCCACTTCTTATTGGGGCCAGTTTCTATGGAAGATTTTTTCTATCAAATCTCACAATTAAAAAAATATTTTAAAATAAAGCAATAAGGTTGGAACTGAAAACAAATGGCATGAATTCCTATTTTTGCTGAAATAAATAAATAAATAAATGTCTTTTTAAAAAGAGACCAACATTACAGTCCTGTAATGTCCTGTACAAGTTTGTGTTTAGCATAAGTTGGTCCATAATTATAAGTTCCATTGAAATAATTCCTGTTATCTAAGTTGACAATAAAGGCCTTTAAATAAAATAAAAACTGAGTTAAGATAACAGTTACAGAAAGCTGGAACGGGAAGTTTGAAGAAGAACAAGTGGTCAAGTCATGTAAACAAAATCATGAACTATATTGGTCAATCTAAAGGGGAATGGTACATAAGCAAAACTTTTCAGTGTTACTGTGGAAATAGTAACAGAAGGAAAGATTTTAGAATGGACCAAAGGCCTTTACAATTTTTCTCAAGTTTATTTGTATAATTAGATGATTATGTTTACTAGATGTATACAAATGAGGAACCAAATCCTTCAGAAGCCTTTCTCACACCTTAAAGAATCAGGCTGCCTTACTCCAAAAAACTTTTTAAAGCCTTAAATCTAAATAGCTGCTTATATTAATAAACTTGCCTATATTATCTATGTTTTTTTAATAATTTTTAAACACAAAATACACAACCCAAAAAAGAAAAACCCAGGAAAAATCAAATAGTTGTTTGTTCCTTTTCTTAAAAAAAAAATAAAAAGATAGAATTGAACTTCTCCCTACAGTTAGTAACTGGTTATTCTTAGTGATTGTTTGAGAGCTGAATGAAAGGTGAATGAAAGCTGAATGAACATTGGAAGCAGATGATAATCTTTTAAGTAACCTGCATATAATATAATTCCACAGTGATAGAACAACTGTGCAGGAATATAACCCAGCACTGAGAAATCTTGTATGTCTACACAGTGTACTCTAAAGCAGGATGGCCACATTAGATAAAAAATGCAGCAAAGGTAAGAGCCTAGCTCTGACCACAAGTCATAAACCTTCAGAGGGTGCTGCAACAATTCCACTCCCCTGTGTCTGTAGCAGGTTATTCTGAGGTATCTCTGTAATTGCACAGGCAACAGTGGCAGCCAAGTGAGGCAGCCATTTTTGCAGAAGTTCAGGAAGAGAAGCGGGCTGATATGAACCCCAGGACAGTTAACAAGGGAAATTGCAAAGTCCTGCACCTGTGGAGGAACAACCCAGGCACCAGTAATGGGGCCCACCCATCTGGGAAGCAGTGTGGCAGAAAAGACCCTGGGGGTCCTGGTGGACATGGGATGAACATGTCCCAGCAATGTGTTCTTGCCATGAAGAAGTAGAAGCTGTCCTGGGCTACATTAGAAAAAACACTGACAACAGATGAAGGGCGGTGATCCTGCCCCTCTGATCAGCCATGGTGAGGCCACACCTGGGGTGCCATGTCCACTTCTGAGCTCCTCAGTACAAGAGAGATGTGGGCATACTGGAGACAGTCCAAAAAAAGGCCAAAAATATGATTAAGGGACTGGGGGAAAGGCTGGGAGGGCTGGGAAAGTTCAGCCTGGACAAAGGAAAGCTCAGGGAGGATCTCATCAATGTATACAAACTCCTGAAGGGAGGGTGCAAGAAGGACAGAACCAGGCTCCTTTCAATGATGCCAGCTGACAGGATGAGAGGGAATGGGCATACACTGGAAGTTCCCTCTGGACATCAGAAAATGCCTTTTTACTCTGATGGTGACCTAACGCTGTTGCATGCTGCACTGGGAGATTGTGAAGTCACCCTCCTTGGAGATATTCAAAAGCAAAAGGCATCTGCACACAGTCCTGAACAATCAGCTCTAGGTGGCCCTGCTTGTGCACAGGGATTGGACCAGATGACCACCAGAAGTGCCTTCCACACTCAACTATTCTATGATTTTTGTGATTCTTTTAGGAAATACTCTAATTTTTATAAAAATGTACCGTTTCAAATGTAAGCCCACTACATCCATTAACATATTAAAATGACAACTTCTGATTTTTTCTGGTTTGTTTTTCCAGATCTGCCGGAGTTGTGGACTGTAGGTTTATGAACTATATCATATCAAAGACTGAAGTTTGATCTGGATTTAAGGACAAGGATGTAACTCCACAGATAAAACTATCTAAGTTTCCAAAAGCTGTGAGAATTAAAATTCAAGTTTATTTTCTGCATTCATTATTTCTTTTTAAACATTGTCTATTGCTTCAGTTAGCACAGCTCTTTGATGCAGAATGTTTTGCTATAGGCTAAGTGAAGTAATTTGCATCATATTTTCAAGCAAGAAATGCTTCCTTTTTTTAATAATACAGAATGGTTTTATAATTTTAAAATATATACAAAAAATATTTTGTTGAACTCTAATTAGGACAAGCAGAAATCAAAGATTTGAAAAAAGATGTATTTCAGAATTTTTTTCAGATGAAACACTCAAACTCTTTTACTTAATACCACAAGACTTTACTGTCAAATTATGTCACAATTTCCTTCTCTTTCTCTGTCCTCCAGTATCTATTTGTGTTCCATCTAATGCCACAAGATAAGTCAGTTTGATTAGAAAGATGAGATGTGAAATGGAACCCAACTACAAAACCTTTCTTCATCCACTGGTTTTTCTAATGTAAAACAAAATAAATATAATGCATTTTCATTAACAGAAGACACTATTATGGCATTTATTTACAATTTCATCAGAAAGATAGAAAATGGGCTGATCACATACAGGAATGCCAGTAGTATAATGCCTGATTTTTATTTTCTTTTGATACTTTCCCTCTTAGAATTTCTCTGTGGTAAGAAATCTATTATGCCTGGGTTTTCTTTAATGTATAAAATCAGGCTATATTTCTGGGTCAATGGCTCTCTTCTTTTTCCTCAATCTAACTTTATTTTCCTTCTTCCATCACCTTTCCTTGTCTATCATGTTCTAATTTTTATAACAATGTCAAGCCATTTTTATATCATGTCAAGTATTCAGAAAGGCATAGAAATACTAAAACCATCCTCTTTTTGTAGAAGCAAGCAAGCAAAAGAAGGGGAATGTAACTATGTTTTAACTTTCTTTTTTTGGTTACCATAAAAAATTAAAATGTGAATAAATATATTCACCTGTAAAACCAAAGATGGAAAATTAAATGTTACTTTTTCTCATTTCTTTCTGTAGTGTTCAGCTAGAACAGTCTGCAATGTTAGATCTACTGCTGTTTCCTACGTTTGCTTCCCACGAGACTCTGTAGCACATTTTGTCTCATCAATTTAACACTGTATCCAACTTCTGAATACTCAGCACTTAGTTTTACTTGTTTTTAAACATTTTCTTAATAGTGCCTGGTTTTATACACATTTTAGATCAACTAACTGTGACATCTCTGCTTATGACTTCAGGGCCAAATTCGTGGCTCATATAAAGTCTGAGCAGTTGTGCTTTGTGACTGAATGTAGGGAAGAGTTGAAAAGGTGAAATTCTGTCTCCAAATTAGGTTTAAAGTGTGAGTCTATAATACAGCAGTGCTTTCATCCGTTCAACCCTATCACCCCTGTGAATCCCCTGTTGTCAGTCTGGCATGTGAATTGTGCACAAAGCCTAACCTCCATTACATTGCAGATCCCAAATTAAGTTCACATGACCTGAAGAGATGCTAGTCAGCTCTTTGCACCAAGCGCTGGAGTTCAAGCCACACTATACAATCTAATTATTCAGGATGTACAGGGCAAATCATCTGAATAAGGACGAGTGCTGAGAGCTGGATTTTACTGACCAGGACTATTAGATTACCTCTCTGGACCAAAATTCTTCCATGTAATAAAATGCCAAGAGTACTTAGGGACCTACTTCCAGTATCAGTAATAATTCGATTATTTTAGTCAGTTTTATCATTGCTATTTTTTGCATTCAAATTGTATTTAATTCCAGTGCATATTATGTATGATCCACTTTTTTAACATGCCAGCTCCTCTTAAGAACCTGCTGGACACTGAAAAAAAGGACAGAAATACAAAGAAGAAGTACACATGCATGTATGGAGCAACTTGTATAAAGAGCTAGAAAGATATCATCCCCAGCATCTCAGTGCTGATTTGGACATCAAAAATAAAGCTGACCTAATTTTCACAGAAGATTTTACAAGGAGATGACTATTTTTAAAAGCCAGTAGGAAAAGTAAGATGTGCTGCTTGTGCTACAAGCATAAATAAAAATGTTTTTTGCACATCAATAAAGCAAAATAAAGCACAAACCTCACTTAATAACACGATCCAGCAGCAGGGGTGGAATTGTATTGGAGCTTTCTTGTGTTGCCAGTGATCTCCACAGGCGCCTCAAAAACTCATGCAGAAGAAATTAACTTCCTCCTACCTAGTTTCCCAGATACTGAGTTTTTGAGTAGGAGACTGTAAAACAGAAATTTCTGTATGCTGACGGTACACACAGAAGAGAGAATAAATAAAGTTTTCTGCTTACAAAAAATCAGCGCAAAGCCATCTTCTTGTGCAGGTGAATGGGATCTAAAAGTCATCCAAACATATCTATTTTAGGATTGATCTAAAAGATAAATTATATACAAGGGACTAGACAGGGAAGTAACTTATTAGCATATGTCATGTTGCCTTTCTTTCCATAACTTGTTTCACATAAATACAGTGTCGACCTCTCTCAGAAGGTCAGTAACTTAAAGAATATGAATTGACTAAACTTCAGATGAATTGCAGTAATTAGAGTAACAGAAACCATTTTAAAGCAGTTTCTAAACTCTCAGGAAGCATATTTAAATACTAGTCTCATTATTACAATTAGCAAATTTGTGTACTCAGGCCCACACTCTTAATTCATATGAATAATCTTTAGACTGTTCACTTGAAACACTGCCTGAATTTCCTGTGAGTGAAGAGTAGGCTAATTTGGAATCATTAAAAAATTCCTTAGCTAAGTTGGTTGTTCAGATTTTAATGTCCATGCATCTCTAATTTCCACTGACATCTTACAAGCTACAGTACACTTGACAGCAATCCAACACAATAATCCTCTTGAGATTTCCAAGATATATTCTTTAGACAGAAACTTTATAATTCATACCTAGAAGAATTTATGTACCATGAAAATGAATACGACTTCAGCTGAAATAAAATGTTAAGCCATCTGCAGAGGAGATGTGTAATTTCAATGTTTCTATTGTTATTCAGCAAAATAAAATATGTACTTAATGACAAATGTGCAAGCTTTGAAAAGTTTTAAAAATAGCAATTTGGTTTTAGTTTTTTTCATGGTCTTTGAGAAATGTTCACTGGAGAAAGGCAAATGTCACAGCCACCTTCAAAAAAGGTGAAAAAATTAACCCTAGCAGCTGCAGGATGGTCAGTCTTGTTTCAGTTTCTGGAAAAAATATGGACTGAGTCTCCTTGGAGCATATTTCTAGGCATGTAAAGTTAAAAGGGTAACTAGAAGTAACCAGCATGGATTCACCAAGACTTGATTATGCCTAACTAAGTGGTTGTCTCCTATGGCAATGACTACATTTGTGAATACAGGACAACAGTGGATTTTTTTTGCATAGACCAAGCAAGAGTTTGGCACTGTCATCCATGATATTTACATCGAAGTGTTACGGTCTGGATGGCCAGAGAAGCAAATGGATCAAATATGGGGCTCAGAAGATGATTAACAGGTCATACTTTCCCTGGATGCCTGTGACGGATTACCAGAGGCATTTGCACTAGGACCTGTCCTCTTTAACACCTCTACCAATGATGAGCAGGAAGTGATGGAGAACACTCTTTGCAGATTAAGTCAAATTAGGGGCACAGGTCATTACACTCAAGTACAGAGCCCAAACAGGCTGAAAAATTGGGCCACCAGGAGCATTATGAAACAGCAGAGACAAATCTCAATCTTTCTAACTGCCAAGAAACTTTTCCTATTACAGGGAAAAACAGCTCCTGCAACAACACAATGCTGTTGGAGAGGAGAGGCCATGAAGAAGCTCTGTGGGAAATGCCCTGGGGTGGAGGTGGACATCAAGATGGACATTAATCCATGGTGTTTGCTGGCAGCAAGGGAAGCCAGCAACCTCCTGGACTGTGTGAACCATGGCCTAGCCTGTAGGTTGAGAGAATAGCTATGTAGCACTTCTCAGATAACATCTAGATAGTCTATCTAGCTATTATATTTTTCCAAGAGGGAAGATGTGGACAAACTGAAGGGAACTCAGCAAAGGCCCACTGGTGGTGGAGGCTGGAGTTCTGATCATTTGAGAAGAGAATGGAGCAGCTGGGCTGTGTCAATCTGGAGAAAGGACATCTTCAATGCACGTAACAGACCCCACAGAGGACATAAGACAATCCTTGGATGGAGACAGGCTGGAGACAGGAGGAAGGGCAAGAAACAACAGGTGTACATTGTGACAGGAGAGTTTCAGACTGGATATAAGAAGAAACTTTTATCTTGTGAGGACATTAGGTTGCTCTGAAAACTGTGTTCTCTCTGTCTTTGGAGGATTTAAAGTTTCCAACTGGACTGTGCTGTGAACAGCCTGGTCTCCCCCAAGTGTGGACCTGCTTTGGGCTGTTGGGTGGCCTAGAGGGTTCCTGAACTCTCTGCCAGCCTCACTTATTCCTTGGCACCATAGAAAACAAAGATATGTGTTGGAAATATGCTTTGATCCTGTATTGTGAAATAAAGAAAAATGACCCAGGGAAGCACAGAGTAACTGGAGCATAAAGACAGAATAAATAAGACTGGAAATAGGGTAAATGACATACATAAATTGTTATTTTCATAGCATTAGGGAGAGAGAGAGAAATGAATACAGATAATTACATTTAGAATTTTGCAATATATATGAAGTACTCAGCACTCACATAGAGAGATACTGCATATTTTCTAGTGTAAAATGTGCTCTGTGATTGCAGAAAATTATCTTCTTTCAATTTCAGTTCAAAGTTATGCGTTGTACTCCCATATGGAGATGTGCCCGGTGTTGCAGGCGTTGTAAGAGTATATGATTTCTGAAAAATATTCTGCATTTTTCTGGCACAGGTGCTGAACATTAACTGGTTTTCTTCTGTCCTTTTTAGTTATCTAATTTTTTTAACTGAAATTTGAGTTACATGACTGTCTGAAGACCAGTGGACCACAACAGATGTGGCCCTAAAAAAACCAGAGCAGTTTATTGCATAAGAACCTGTGTCATTTTAACATGGAGGAGAAAATAGCTTGGCAGGAGACTGAGATTGATTGATCCTGGAAAGATTTTGGGTTTTCTTGTGAACAGTTGGATTGGTAAAACAGACAGATGGATTGTTACTGCAAAGAGTTGGTGTGTTGCTAGGGAGACTTGGAATGGTATACCGGGCAGGTGACAAAATTGTGAACTGGTGTTCAGAATAGATGTGGCATTATTTACATACATACATATATATGCATGGACAATGGACATATATATACATATATTTATATATATATGTGTCCACTGTGAATGTAAAACTCAGCACTGCAATCACACACACATTTTCACTACATCCAGAATGTAAAGGCTACATAACTCAAGGCATCTTTTGACAAAAGCCAAACAGACATGGAGTCCAGAAGATAAAATTTTATAAACAGACCAGGAATTACACCAATTCCAGCACGTACTGAAATCACACTCAACTCCTATTATGATAATTAGTATCATATTTGTCATTTAAGGTAGTATAACTCTCATGCTTCATGTAAACTGATTTCATATGACAGAGCTCCACAACCAAGGCACAAAACTAATTACTGCATTCTGTGTAGCTAATGAGAAATAAAGCCACATCTTAAATTACCTTCTACCACCCTTCCCTTCTACTCTGGCTTAAATCTGCTCTTGATTTGCTCTACCTCCTCACCTCTCAATGGCACAGGGAGATAGGAATGCAGTCTGTGGTCAGTTCATCTCACATTGTCTCTGCTCTCCATTCTCCTTAGTGGGAGGACTCCTCACATTGCTCCCCTGCTCCGGCATGGGATCTCTCCTACTGGAGACAGACCTCCATAACAAGGGCTCTTCATGAACTGCTCCAGCATCAGTCCCTTCCATGGGGTTGTAGTCTCCTTCAGAAACAGACTGTTCCTGTTCCGTTGGGCCCCCATGGAGTCACAAGTCCCAGCAGAAAACTTGTTACTGCTCTAACATGAGGTCCTCTATCCACAAGTCCATGGGTTGTGGCAGCAACCTGCTCCAGCACAGGTTTCCCATGGGGTCACACACTCCATCAGGCGCCCTCTTGCTCCAGCCTGGGGTCCTCCAGGGTCTGTAGATGGATCTCTGCTCCACCATAAACCTGCATGGGCTGCAGGGACACAGCTGCCTCACCTTAGGCTGTCTGCACCATGGGCTGCAGGGGAATCTCTGTTCTGGTGCCTGCAGCTCCTCCTGCCCCTTCTCCCTTACTGACCTTGGTGTCAGCAGGGTTCTTTGTCTCACATATTCTCACTTCTCTTTACAGATGCTGTTGTTCAGTAGTTTTTTAACCTGTTTCTCAAATCTGTTATCCCAGAAGCGCTAGCACCATCACAGATCAGCTCAGCCTTGGCCAGTGTTGGGTCCACCTTGGAGCCCAACGTTGGACATGGGGAAAGCTTCTAGCAGCTTCTCACAGAAGCCCACTTCTATAACCCCCACTGCTTCTAAAACTTTGCAGCTTAAAACCAATACACCAGTTTCTAATAATTTGTTCATTTAAAAATAAAAATCTATTTAATAGGCACAGTTATGGTTTCTCTAGCCTATCATAACAATAACTAAACAAGGAGTGATGCAATAAGTCTAGTCTATGTGTAGCCGAATATCCCTCAATACTACAGCTAGGTTATACAATTATAACTCTAGTGCTAAATAACTCTCACAAAATACAGGTGTTGATTTCTCTGTATTAAAGAACAGCATACATTTAAAAAATTGAGTGATGAGTGAATAAAATGGCCTACATAACCACACACTGCCAGATGACGTATTTTTACAGAAAAAAATATTTTATTTTGCACTTCTAACAGTTTACAGAATATGTTGAATTTTCAGGGATTTTTCCTGCCTTTTATTTAAAAGATTTTGGGTGGGTTTAGTACTCTCGATCTTAGACTGTCTTCTAAATACCACATTAAGTCACAAGAAGAGGTCAATCTAAAATATTTGTTGGGTTAATATGCTGTGTTACCTTTACTGCCCCTTACTGACTTTACAGAAAACCTATAAATTCGCACGCTTCATTTAATATAAGTGATTCTAACTTTTTAGAGTATCCTGTGCACTCAGCCTTAAAAATGCATTAGTTGCATTAAAAAAAAGCCCCAGCTTTTGCATTCCAGTGTTTGATTTTTCTTATAAATCTGGTTTTTCCCCTATGTAGTGATGAAATCATGAGAAAAGAATGGCACCTGTTCATGCTACAAAGACACACACACATATGTATGTATGTGTGTATATATATATGTGTGTGTGTGTGTGTATGTATGTATGTAAATGTACCATGAAGTCATGGCAGTAGGAAATTGTAAAGTTACCTGTTTTTTTCTGGTTGTTTTAATGGACTTTTTAACTTTCATTTTGGAAATTTCCATTAAATACAAGGAGAATGAAGTTTTAAGCCATTTAAATAGTTAATCCCATTACTAATATTAGAAAAGTGTTGAGTAATTAGTCTCTGCATATGCAAGATACAATGTACTGTTGCATTTTCCTACAATCTATACCAAAGTGGCATGGTAAGTTATTTAGAGTTTTTTAACAATTTTTAATTAATATTAGAATTATATTAGTGCTCATATGCACATACATGGCATGAAAATAAAAGTTCAAGGAAAAAGTTCATAAGACAAAACAGCCTCCATGTATCACCTATAAGTAAAACAGGTTTCAGCAGATTGATCAGTATATTTTTCAATATATATTTTTATCAATGTAGGAAAGAATCAAAATATTTTATAAAATGTTTTTATTTTAAAAAATCAAAAATAGTGATGCTCAAGTTATGTCATTTCTGCAGCTGTTGAGGAAAGTATCTGCAGATTTTGGATTTGGACCAATGAGAAAAAAAATCTTCTTCTAAGAACAGATCCAAAAAATTGTTCCTTCTTATTTGGCTACCCTTTAAAGTGAGTGAACCAAGTCAATGTGCATAAGAAAATAGAAACAGATGGAAGAATACTCTCAGAAACCATTTAACCACTTTCTAGTGGGTTCCCATCTGCCCTAAGTTCTTTTACCTTGTTATAACAAAAAGGGAGCAGAACAGAAAATCAAAACCAAAAAGCCCTCACTAAACTGGGTTTGAAATCTGTGATCAAACAAGTCAAGTCATTCCTATCCATCTAACCAAAACCAAATTAGCTATCATGAGTGCTTCTCAGTCTATGCTACAGAGTCTGCAGTTCTTGAAGATTCAGTTATTTTCAACATTTTCATGGCTGCAGATTTCCATTCCACAGTTTCTTTTTTTTTTTTTTTTTTTGCTAAGAGATATTTCAATAATTATGCCTACCAGGTTCAGTTTTTCTAGTGACTCAGAAAGGCCTAAGCCTTAGCAATAGACAAGCAGAAAAAAATATGTGTTGGGATGAATACACCAGCATTTCACAACAAGCACATTTGATTTTGCTGCTTGTGCTCTGTGTGATGATGAGAAGCTGGCACTTGACTAAGTTTCAGTATGAGCTACTCACACATCCCAATCTTTTGTTACTGAAATAAGAGCTGCAGCTGAAAGTAGGTCATACAGGAATAAATATTAGTCTGGAAATATGCTCTTTTTGAGCAATAGACATAAAGTGTTGCTTTTGTCGTGCCAGGATTGGTTCTGACATTGCTGAAATATTGTTTCACTGGCTGACCCTTTCTCATATGCATTCCAGCATATGTGGTGATCCTATGTAGAAATACCATAAGAAACAGCCCTTCTGTAGTCTGTTGATGACTAACGTGCTGGATCATCTGGGATGTAAGAAGAGGCTGAGAGAGCTGGGAAGTGAAGACTCAGGAGGACATTATTCATGTGTATTAATACACCATTGGGGGAGTAAAGAAGACAGAGAGAGGCTCTTATCAGTGCTCAGGAGAAGAGGCAACGGGCACAAACTGAAATAGAGGAATTCTGTCTGAGTTTATGAGAACACTTTTCTAATATGAGCCACCACTGAACAGAGCGCCCAGAGATGTACTGGAGCCTCCATTCTTGCTGATAGTCAAAACTTGACTGGACACAGCCTTGAGCAACCTGCCCTATCTGACCCTGCTCTGAGCATACATTTGGATGAGAATATCTCTAGAGATGCCTCCAGCCTCAGCCATCCTGTGATCCTGTGTGCGATCCAAGAAATAAGACAGAAAAGGGAAATTGATCATAGCTGTAAGCCAAACAGACATTCTAACCCTCTTCTGCAGGATGGCCTTAGTCAGTCCTTTTACTAGCATTCGTTGACTTTGCCAAATGTCACTCTTAAATCAGCTGAATTATGTGACCTTATTTACCATCAAGTAGGTTAAAAATAAGCATGATGTTTCTGCAAGGTCTTTCAGAATTTCAGAAGCACCCTTATAAGTTAAAATTACATTGGTCATTGATCTTTAAAAGAAAATTACTATTTAACTCTATTAAGCAATTAAAGGAAAGTTTATTTCCCAGGCCATAATGTGCTGGTCAGAACAATTTTCTGCATGCCATCTTAATTGCAAGCATTGTTTGAGACTACTGCAATATTTTGTTTTAGTGAGTACAGGAGATTAGTACTCAGCATAGTATATAATGTCTGAAGTATTTCTATTATAAAAAAGACCGAAACTTGCAATATAGGCAGTTCATTTTCTAAGATCTATGCAATTTCATGCCAAAAATTTGGAGAGGATATTAAAGAAATGTGATATGGGAAGAGAAAAGCAACCCATATGCAAGAGCAGAAGGGAAGAAATACAGTATCTCAACAGAGCTGCATCAGAATGAGGCCATATGTATAATCTGAGACTCAACCATTCCCCTATTACTAGAGATTATTACTATGCTAATCTAGTAAAATTTTTGTGCTAGCCAATGTGCTACTAGATACTCTTACCCCATGGAGCATTAGACCAACAGCTGGTCTGATTTAGGATCATTCAGGTCAGCACACCATTTTGAGAACAACAGTGTTATTAGCAACACAATAACATAATGTTTTTCTGCTAGAATATATTGTCAAGAGTGCAGGTGATGTTACCCCTTCAAGTGTATTACTGTCACATTTTAAAATTTCTGCCTGATGTACTGTATTTCTTTTGATGGCAGAAAACTTAAACTGCTGTTTTACATATAGTATTCGCTTTGTGTAAAAACAACAATTTTTAACCTCAACCATGTTTGTAATGGTAGAACTATGTGCAGTTGGCTGCAAATGGCATTACATCTTTAATTTATCCTGACAATATTTTAAAGGCTACATATGACATAAATCATCTGAATTTGTATCTGAGATATTTCATTTTCATCATGGCTTTTTACAGGAATAGATGGCAATGTCACCAGTGTTAGTTGCTTCCTGGAAATTGTATTATTTAGCATTTCCGGTTTGATGACCTTGTTTTTCACGGTAGTCAAATTAGTCATATTTAACAATTATCCCTATTGTAAGCTATATTCAGATCAGGCACATATAATGAAACAGTATGTCAACTGTAAGGAGACATGTTGCTATTAAATTCAAAATGTATATAGAGTAGCTGTATAGTACAGGAAAATGCATATCATTCAAAAGAGTGATTTATACTGATTAGAAGTACCAAACATCTGCTTAGCTAAAAGCTTGACTCAAAGCCCTCTGAAACAAATGGAAAGATTTTCATTGATTTCACTTCTTTCTGGATCAGCCCCAAAAATGCAGATTTTTTAGCTGAGAGAGAAAGCATTCATTAAACTGGATATTAATTTATCAGGAAAAGAAGATGCCCAGTGTAAAAAGCTTCTCAATATGGAAAAAGTAAACACCACCCAAACAAAAACATTTCACTCTTGGGGTTTTTAAATCATGCTTTACACCATATGCAGAAAGTAAACTAAGCTAATGTAATTATTTAATGCTGTAGTTTAAATGACTCATATGAAACACGTCAGAAAAAAACCATTTCACTTACAGCATTCAGCATCCATGAGTTTCTACAATATTTCAGGGGAAAAAGAGAGATGACTGGAAAGACATAATTTAATAAAATATAAATCTCCTTTTACATTGTTTCTCATAAATTGATTTATTTATCATTAAAAAATATCTGCTCCATACTGGAACTGAAAATGCAAAACTTTTAATTATAAACACAACAAGGCAGATGAAAAAGAATATATGAATTATAGTGGAAATATTAGCATTTTTAATTTGTTCCTTTTCTCACACACTCACATACACATAATTTGTTAAACACAAAATATATCCTCAAAAGAAGCTATGAAAATTCTACTCTTGTTTATACTTAATCTTGCTTCCTCTGTAAATTAGTGATGGCAAAACTGAACAATTGAAAAAAAAGAGCCTATAGGACAGTGCTTTTAAGAAAGTAAGATCTGTGTACTTGTATCCTTAATATCATTCAGAAGATCTCACAGGTCTCCAAACTTATGTCTATTTGATCTTTGACTTAGCTGATATTTAAATTTGTCCAAGTTCGTTGTCCTGTTGTGGTTCCATCCAGAATATATTCTTTTATGTGGAGGTGTTCGAAGTTTGAATGAACTGAATGTTGGGTTAGATAGAAAAAACATTCAATTTATGACATTCAGCCCCTGCTAAGAATAAAGAAAGTGTAACTGTCGAGCTTCAGTCCGCCATATAGATGGACAATTTTTTATAATTGTGTCACTCAAAGTGAACATGTTGCTCTGAACAGCAGCTAACTATGTGCATATTCGTTCACTAAAATTGTACTTACAGTGTTATGACAGACAGCACTTGCCACAGTACAGAAAGGCAAAGAAAAGTGGGACACTCTTCCTTGCCTTCGCCTGGGTTATTCTCCTTTCAACAAAGAAGAGGATGAAGAGTGAGCTCCATGATGTTGTGTCTCAGTACAGCTGTTTACAGAAATTCATCATCTTATGCTTCACTGGTCACCAGCAAAACCTTTATGCTTTATACTTAATATTCTTTACTTTGCATGCTCAATTTTTCAGTTGCACTTGTCTTGAGAATTACATGTATTAAAATAGTATTAAAAATCATGCTTGTGAAAGCCAAAGTTTTTCTTTTCTTTTTTATTTTTTTCAAGTTCCAAGAAGAATTACACATGAAAAACTTAGAATTTCTATTTGAAGCCAGAGACTCACTTTACTTCACTACATCCCAGCAGTGAGACAGTTCCAGGACTACTCAGAAACCTATATATTTTCAGACATAGTCTTTTATTTGTTGAGAGGTTTTGAAATATGTTTGTTTTGTCAGAAAGGAATTTACTTGAAATAAATAAACTTGCACGTGGTAATAAAGCTATCTCCCAAGTATCACTCATTGTAATTCAAGATTTCTTCAGTGGGAAACAGAAACAGCACATCATGACACAGCATTTTCAGAAAGATGTTTGTCTTGTTTCTGTATGTTAGGTAAGCTTGTGTTTGTCAGTATCTTTTAAAGAAGTATAAGAAAATCTGTAAGCTACTGACATAAAGGAACATTAAAATTAAAATACCTAAGAAAGGCACAGTAGTAACTTCTTTATAATCCATTTTATGGAGTGAATTTATGCAGTGAGTGGGCTTTTTTTTCTGGAGATATATTGTAGGACACTACCCTCTTCTTTATTGTACACAGATGGTAATATGTAGAAAAACTGTTGCTTTAAAAAGTGACTGCAATTAAGCCATTGTGTCTGTGACAGAAAACACATCTGATTGCTGTATTGGAATGCATTATTAAATGTGTTTGCAACTAAGCCATTGTATCTGTCATAGGAAACATGGCCAACAACATGCATCTAGAATGTATTATTAAACCACACTCTCTTACAAGTTGCACTATTATCCTAACTTTACAAACATGAGCAAGTTTGAAGTAGCAGGTTAGGAAGTGGGTTTGCAGTATGTTAACTATTCATGGCGTTATTACCCGTACGAAGGGTCTTCTTCTCCATGTTATGAGTGGAACAGGGATAAGTCATGTCACATTTGTTTTAGGATAATAAGAGCAGACTGGAGCAAGTTTTAGAACAATTTTAGGTTATCCCCTATCTTGTTTGTATAGCATGCTATTAAAAAAAAAAAAAAAAAGAAAATATATCAAGAATGTAATAATAAAAAACAAGGAATCAAAGCCAGCCCCATCAAACCCAGTCTTTTTGTCTTAACACTGTTTTCAAGGACAACAGAATCTGCAGTATCAGTCTGCAGCTTTCTCTCCAATGATGCATCAACTGCATTGCATTTAACTTCAGGATATGCAAAGTTTTTCCACAGTCTTGGTCTACATGAAAAACATTTAAAGATTCATCTATTTTACTATGGATAGTCTAACAAAGCTTAGGTTTGTTAAAGAAAAAGCAGCATTATCCACAAAGTTCAGATGCAATCTTTTCAAACATCTGTCAGCGTATGGAGTGAAGGTTTTTGTCTCTCTCATTAGCTTGTTTTTTTCTAGGCCATCATGATGATCAAAGACAAATGCTTGAACAAACCAATTACTCTTGATTTATTGGATTTACTGAAAACATTTTATTTTAGTTTAAAGGGTGATGCAAATTTTAAAAGCAATTATTCATAATGGCTTTAACTGTTAAGCAGCCCCCCAAAATCTTCATTATTCTGGGGGGACACCGAACAAACAAAAAAACCAAATAACTTTTTAAAAATTACAGTCCTTCTCTTGCTGTCAAAATTTCAATAATTTCAAATAGGATAAAACTGAAAAACCTGTCACGGGTATAATAAATATTAGTATAAAGACCTATATTTTTGTTTTTCCTAAAAAAATAAACCACTTCAAAATGCAAGAGGTGATTCCATTGGGTTCTGTCAAATAGCATATTGAAGTAAATGTTAGCTAGAAGCAAGCCCCTTGTAATAAAAGTAGATTTTTATCTTTATCTACTTGTAAAAAGTATTCAATGAAGATAGAAGAGTAGAGACTTGCACAATAAATCGAGTGAATAGAAATCTTTCATTTTAAACAAGGATCATGAAATAACGTTAATTCTCCTTCAGTTGGAATCTATCACCAGCTTCACGAAGTACAACACAGCAGAACATTTTTCAATTTTCATTTATATTCCTTCCCCTGTTCTGAAGAGCACTGTGCTTAAAACACAATATACAATATTTTCTTATTTAATACATATTTTATTGGACAGATTCCTAGAAGCAGACTGGGGACACAAGCCTATCAGTTACAAAATGCCACATATAATTTAACAAGTGGATAGTTGTTTGAGATACTGGCTACTGGCCAGTGAACATTGTGCATATTTGCATTTCGCACAGGGGCAGGAGGTAACAAACAGCAGATTTCAAAACTATGAGAATGGGGTTTAATATTTAATGGTTTATAAATGTTCTAGAATTTGCTTATTTTTGGTGTAGTAACTTTAGTTTATCTAGTGGGGTTCATTTGTTTTTATAGTTAAAGAATTAGTAAAAAGCTTTATATAACTGTAAAGTTAACTAGAGTTAAGTTCATAAGAATCGTGCAATTTTTTTTCCCAGAATGTTCAAGAATGTGTATTTATGGTATCCTTTCTCCCTTGATTTCAAGGCAGGATTCCCAAAGCTAGAAGGAAATACTGTCTTGGCAAATATCACAGGGAAGTGAATCATTTTGTCTGACTTGTCAGTGACCTCTCAAACATGAAGAGTCCATAATAGTTTTCTAAAATAAATTGTATTTACCAAAACTAATCTATTTCTTGGGTGTCATTTTTACATATGTAAGATTTATCTCAGGCTCTGAATTGAGGTTTCTTTCCACTTAGCCTTATTTCGTTTACAAAAGTGATTAACAGGAACTAGAGCCTGTGGGTTAACAGACCTTTTTGCTTAGAGAAGCTATTATAACAATAAGATATTTTAGTCATGACATTCATGACTAAAATAAAAACAGATATGATATGAAAACTTTATAGAAGCACAGTCCAAGGCTAAGATGTATAAATCACTTGCAATTTTGCCTCTCCTGTGAATTGCAGTCATCCTAATTCATGTGACTAATATTTACATCCTATCACACAACTATATATATTTTGAGTATGCAAACACAAGAATCAATGAGGAAATGTTAATTTCTTGAAAGACAAATGTAATCTTCAAAATCTTTGGATTTTATCACAGAATTTTTCAGCTTTGTTGACAGTAAAAGCAAGTATTTCACATTCAAAAATGGATTTATGAAAAAAATTGAAGAGCAGCTTTTGGACGATTTTACTTGATTAAACCGTTTAAAATAATTTACAGAATATTTGCACACAAGCACTTTTTTCATTACTCCCTGCAGATCCTAAACTCATTTTCAGACTGTCTATACTTCTGCCTACTGTGCAGTGAGCAGATACCACAAGCAGCTGCAGAAAAATCAGCTCCTGCAGTTGTAGCTTGGAACATTGTGCATATCATTTAACCTGCTTCCCCGGCACACTTCTTTGCAAAGAACTTTACACAGACTTGCTAAATGCATTGCAGAAAGAATTATGATTTTTTATGAGCATATATATATTTTTGTATCACGCCACTGGGGTTTTTATCTTGTTATACTGCATGTGCCAAATTACACTGCAGTAATTCCACAGTTACGCTGGTGAGTTCAATAGAGGCAATCCAGATTTACAATGGGATGACTGATTGGAATCTGTGTAATGACTCCTTTCCTGAAAAGCTCTTAGTTTGAGGCAAGATTCAATACTGACTTCTATTGAGATGGAAACTGAGAAAATATGATAAACACTACCTTTATCTCCTCCTGTATATAGACCAACTATACAATAGTTTCCTCCAGAAGATTACTTCTTACAAACAATATTCTTGAACTATATTAAATCCCTCTGTAATTCCCTATTATTTATGTGAATTATCTCTCACTGATAGAGAAAAAGGAAGGCTACAATTTCTTTAACCAATGCTGCCTCATATCCTTAAGCACATAAAAATACAAGATTTCTGGTAGGGAATGGATTTTGGTAGCCATCCCTATGTACAAATACAATATTAACAGAATAGAATAATTTTTTCTTCATGAACTTGAAAGACATTTCAAGAAATAAAACCCATGGTTTGTGTTGTCTAGAACAAGTACTTAATTACAAATTCATATTGATTTGTGTTACTTAATATTCATGGGAAGTCTTTTAAAGTTTTCTGTTAGTAAATTAAAACTGCTATTGATCTCATCAAAGACAACATGAATGCAATTAAAATTACATAGCTCTGTTTTGGGATGAAAATAAAGACATTTTAAGTGGATATGCATTCATACCAAGCTAGTTTTTATGATAAGAGCAGCATAAATAATACATAATATATAAGATTTACAGATATGCATATCTTAAAAATATATCTTTTGGCACAGCAAGTGCTATTGAAATTAAAGAAAACATTTTTAACTGTGAAAAGAAAAACTGTGTCATCTGCATGAATTTCCAGTGTGTATTAATAAGCCAGTATCATCTCTGCCTTGAGTTAATGGAGAGTTGTAGCAAATATATTTTTGTTACTGAGGAGAAGTGGAAGATTTATCTCACTGCCTTGAACACTTAGACTTCCTTATGGTGTTCACTTATTCTTCTTAATGGGGATTTAGACACTGTCTTTTACCAAACCGTTGGCTCAAGTCTGAGCAAAGTCATTCTATTTGTCATGCTCCAAACCAAAGCAGTCCAGTAATGATAACAATACATAAAGGGATATTGCTATATGACTTTTGCATGCAAATCAGAGACTGCATTGTATGAGCAATCCAAATAGCAAAACAAATTATGGTTATGGATCTCTGAAGACACTTCCCAGAATGTGAATGATATCTGTGAACAGGCACACAAAACAGCATCTATAAGAAATAAGTTCTTTACTCTTAAACCTGATGCACACAAGGAAAATATAGAACCTGATTTCCTGCTGTACGGTATCTCAGAAAGGGACCTGAAACTGAGTCACACAGAACTACTGTTTACACAAAAGTGTACAAATGAGACAATTGTGCCTCATCTAAATGAGTGCATTTATTCTATCAAGTTAATGGTATTAAATATGTCTACTGAAGACCAGGGCAATTCAGAGAGGATCTCCCAAGAGGAAGATTTCACCTTGAAAAATACACACATGTGTGCACACTACCAACAGCAGCAGGGGAAAGAGGACAGAGTTTTATGCCTCACAGAGATTTTGGCAGTTAAGTATGTGATGACACAAAGAGCCATTTGAGTCACATAAGTAAAGATGACAGAACAGAATGCATCTTGGGTATGAAAGTGCTAAACTAAATCTGGAGTGGAAGATTAAAATCATTCTGGAAGGATTCAAAGGATATTTCCAACTCTTCCAAGTAGAACATAATTGGACATGCAGTCTACCAATAAAGAAGGGGCAGAACCCCAAACAGACATGCCTTAAGAAAGCATACAGTAGGTCTTTTGAAAGATTAAGCAGAAGAGCTTTCTGGTTTTAAAATTAAGGAGTTACACAGTGAGTATCACTGCTACTGTAAGAGGGAGATACTGCACGTCCATCTCCTGTTTCACTTATGTACTCATTTGCTACAGAACTATTCATGTGAACAGATTAAGCATTTCCTCTGTTTCTTTATCAGTGTCACAGTTTTAGCTGTGTTGTTGGTTTTGAATATCGTAAGTAAATGCTTTCCTCCAAATTTCATGAGTAAAATTTCAAATTTCATAGGTTTCCTCCAAACCTGATTTGAGTCATTCCTCACCAGAATAGTACCTTGACAAATGTCCTTCTGCCTTCTGTCCTTGCCTATGAATTAGCAAGTAAGTAAGGAGAAAGGATTCCTCAGTCCTCACTGAGACTAACATTCACCTAAACCCACTGAGACTAACATTCACCTAAACCATGCTCAATGCTGAATTCAGATCAGTTGCTGAGATCTTTGCCAAGCCAGGTCATGAAAGTCTTCAAAGATAGCTTCCACAGGGTCTCTAGGCAACATGTTCCAATGGTTGATTGAAATAAAATGCAAAAAAGTAAAAAATCTGTTACTTAACTTAAAACGTATGGCAGTTAGTATTTTTTAGGGACTAATGTCACATTCCAACTGGTGTATAATTCCTAGGGTCACTCTCTCTACCTTATTCTTTAGCATTTCTTTCAATTTTCAGACTGTATTATTCACGTTAGAGATTCAGAGAATGCTCAGATGCTCTTTTAAGATTCTTCGGCACACAATATATGGACAAGTTAATTTGTAAATTTTAGCCATGATGTCTTCATTTCTTTGCTACAGCATCGTATTGAATCTATACTCATCTCTGCTTGATTCAGATGCTGCATAGAAGCATTTATTAAAGAGTTCTGAAATGTTTTCAGTATCTAGCAGTGAATATGCGTGATCTATGGTGTTACTTGTTCTTCAAACACATTTAAAATTCTAAGCTTTTTTGACTGTTTCCCCAAATGTTTATGTGCATTTTAAACACATAATTTATAGACACATGAATTTTTATATCTCATTTTCATTAAATAATTTTTCATTTTAATTGTTTTGGTCAAGTATATCAGCACCAGTTTTCCCTTAAGGCATATATGTATATCTATATACACACATCAGATAATTTCTGTATCTATATCTATGTATACATATATACAACCATAAAAAATTGTACATATCGCAGTCTTCTCTAATGCCTCAACATCAAATTCTTACAGACCTCCATTTCTGTTGATCATGACCTTGCAAATCACTAGACCTCAAGCAATTTTTTTCATGAAGAGTAAGTCTTTCACAGTAACAGACGGAGTGAGTGTTGTTCAACAACTTCATCACACAGCACAGTGAGGAAATAAAGAAGAAAGAAATATAGCTACAATCTGGCAGAGTCATTTAGTACAGTGATAAAAACTGTGCACAAACAAAAAAGAAAGAACAAGTTTAAGAGAGGAAAAGTAGATTAGCAAAAATAAAAAAGTATGGATCATTTTAAAGAGATAGAAAAATTGCTTTCTGGATCAGAAATTTTATTGTCTTCTAAGCAGAATTTCAAGGTCTGCAGAGGGAAGTCTCCACCATAGGAGAAAATTTAGCCATAGAGGAATTAAGTGAGATTTTTTTTTTGCAACTTCTTTTTTTATCCTAGTAATAATATTAATCTCAATAAAATAATGAGATATAACAAACTTATTTCAATATAAAAAAAACCAAATGTTAAATTGATTTGCTACTTAGCACTCAAGCTCTTCCTGCTAAATTTTGGTCTGTAGGGAGGCCCAAGTTAATGTCTGTTTCATACCTTGAATGTCTCAGCTTATTTAGCTGAACTAAAGTTCAACTGGTCTAAGCTAACTCATAGTTTTATGATAAAATATATATAATTTTATAGCAGCCTATTGAAACAATTACAATGAGATATTGGTCTACATATATGCAAACCTGTACACATTTCCAGCTACCTTAGGTATTTACATCAAGCATATGGATCAAGATCCTAATCAACTTGGACTAAGCAATGTCACTGAGATTCTCTCAGCTTGTCAGAGCTTGGTGCTAATAACACCGAAGTTGTAGGTTCACTCCACATATGGGCCATTCACTTAAGAGCTGGACTCAATGATTCTTATGAGTCCCTTCCAACTCAGAATATTTTGTGATTCTGTAATTGCAAAATTCATATGAGTGATCAAATTTTTGATGCCTGCCAAAAAATAGTTCACTACTAAAATGCCTTTGCTGAATGCAAGCCTTGCTTAGTTTCATACCCAGTATACCATTCTACAATACCATTCTACAGACAATGCTCTCAGTAACTCATAGAATAGCATATACAGAACTATAATATACAAAACGGATAGATTCTTAAGGACCAGGTTTCATTCAGACATTAGCATTTCTCAGAGGACAAGATCACTTACTGTTTTAAAGGTTAAATGTTTAAATTTTTTATGGCATTATGATCCTTAATCATCTGTGAAGCAATGGTACTTTTAATGCAAATATGCTTTTCCCTTTTTCTTGTTATAGGCCAATAGTATGGCAGCTTTCTACTATGTATAAAAATTCTGTGACAAGTTAGTTATATAAAACATTACATATTCCTTTGAACCCACAAATATCTCAACTTTTTACTTTATCATTGGTTTAAGGAATTGCGAAATATCTGTACATCTGGTTTTGCTTGGGTCTTTTTAAGTTTGGCAACAAAAGATTTTGCATATGGAAGTTATGGAACCATGATTACTTTGGCCCCAGTCTTCAATTTTCTGACTAATTTAAGTCTTCCAATTTCTTTACTAATTGATCAATGGGAGTTTTCTCTTAGAAAAAGGACAAATTCCTTAGAACCATCAAATATTTTGTAATGAATATCCTGTGCTTCTTAAATTTAGGCTCTTATCCCTCTGCCACTTAATCTAGGGCTCTGATCTTTTTCTGTTTATCTATATTTGTGAGAACATTCAAGAGAAATTGTTCACTTTCATTTCCCTCCACGTCACTAAATTTCTCTATGAATGTCCACATTGCTGTTATGTATCATCAGCAATACTCATTTACCTATAAAACCCTGAAATCTGTTTCTGTGTTCAGAAATGTCCTTGTGGCTGATGTTTTCCTATTCCTTCCAAGGCAGTTAAAGTTGTTTATTTTCTTTAAAACACAACACAATTGGCTTTTTGATTGTTCCTCTATTTGAAATCCTGTTGGGTAGGTTAATCAGCTTCAATATCACAGACTTGTGCTTTTCATTTATATTCTATTCTGCCTGCCTATTCAAGCTCTCACCTTTGATTTAAAATCAGGGAATGAGAAAGACAGTCTAAACTCAGTTAAAGCTTGCGTGCATAGTATTCTGTATATGAAGACTGCTTTTCATCTTTGGCCAAAACATCTTTTTGGGTTATGAATTTTACATGATCTGAATTAATATTTGGTTAAGTTATTTCCTAAAGTACAAAAATTCCTCCTCCCATTGGTTCTAGTAAGTTGGCTTTTTTTTTTTTTTTTTTTTAATATGTATTACTTAGCATTGGATAATGCTTCAATACTTCTAATTACTTAGGTAGGTTGAATAAATACCCTTTTTTATTATGCATTGAGTTTATACAGCTAATTTTAATTTCCTGTCTGTAATTGTCTGTTGTCTTCTTTGTTGACAATTCAAAGAAGCTGGTTATTTCAGACATCACTCTGCTATTGAACTAAACTATAAAATGAAAGTTAATGTTTTAATGACTGATAATAGCAAAATAAAACTTAATATTTCTTCCCTTTAAATTACTAAAAATATAGTGTTGAATATACGTTTCTATTGCAATGTAATATTTCAGGAAATGAAATATAGAATTGTGAAACTTTGAAGCAGAAAAGACCAGCAGTTTATATCTTTGAAAAATTATAAACAATACTTAAGATTAGTTTCATTTAGAAAGGCCAAACAAAGATGTTTCTGTGTGAGGTAAGTCATCATTTGATGGTGTGGAGAACAACTTGGGGGCACAGGGGCATTCTTATTTTTCACTAAAAAGAATCCACCTTAAAGATATGGTTAGTCATCACTGTACCTATAGACAGTAGTGGATTCTAGATTATATATTACCACTTTCAGATTCAAAGCCATACTTGCTTATCTCTCAAAATGTAAGCTCAGTTTTCCCCAGCAGTCAAAAAAAAAAAAAAAAATCAGTGTGAAAAATCATTGAGAAAGGAACTGAAAAGTCAGAAAACAACTTTGTGATATTAACAGTTGCTGGTAAATACACACCTTGAATATTATGCATAGCTCTGGCTGCTCCACTTCAAAAAAAAATCCTTTAACTAGAAAGGTGCAGAGAAATTATCAGGGATGATGAGACCTTCTGTTCAAGTAAATTATTTAGAATTTGATAGACAGACTAAATAGTCTAGAAACAAGATCTCCTACCTGAAGAGCCCAAGAGCCAATGAACTCTACATATTACAAGAATGAAAAGGAAATATCAAGACAGCAAAGAAGGAAGACCTCTTCTTTCCCCTTATATGTAGGAGGAATGTGTTGTGCAGTGCATTGCTGATGTATACCGAATACAACAAAACATCTCTGATGTTAAAGGAGAATGAATGTTGCTGGACAACATGTTTAAACAAAATAATTTAGATGCGGCCTTCAATTCAAAAGGCTTTGAACTTTTGATTCCTAGAATGTGGATAATTCAATAGAATTACATTTTCCTTAACTCAAACATAAGCATCTTATACTGTTTGTACTCAGAATCATCATACCAGGTGGGGTGGTCTTATTGTCAGACAATCAAGATATTATCAAATATTAATGCAAGAATGTTTAATTATCTTAATTTGTCCTGAATTTCTACTTATCCCATTTTTTCTGAACATGGGTAGCCAGACTAGTTGGAGTACATGCAGACCCTTTCCCTAGAAAAGAAACTTAGGATGACATAACCCTGAACTGATGAGAAAAGTTCTTTAAAACTCTCCTGTTTGCTTTTTTTTATCTTCTTCTCCCCTTAAGAAATTATAAACCCAACTCAAAAAAGAAAAAATAAAAGCAAGAATTTCTTCTTGAAGTAGACATCTGTATCTTCTAAAGGAATATCTTTGTTATTTTTAAAAGTAGGTAAATATCTTTCCAATAAATATCTCTAAGCCCGGATATATCCTTCCTTCTGGAAGAAAAGTATAAGGTATTTTTGATTGGCAAGTCATTCAGTCATTGCAACAAGCAGCTAATACACATGGAGCAATACAAGATCTTTAGACTGCAAAAGCTGTTAAGATAACCAAAGGAGAGTAACATTTGCATTGCAGTCATACTGAGCAGTTAAAATATAAATGGAGGACACAGGTTGCATATCCCAAAGTATTGCAAAAAAACCTCTGATAAGTACCTGGCAAGGCTCCGTAGAGTGCAGAACATGTATTACCTTCTGTGGAAAAAGAAGTATAACTCATAAAATTGATCACAAGTAAGTTTTTTCATTTGCTTTAATATTGAAAGCAAGAAAACAAAACATTGGCAAAAGATTGTTTTTGACTCAAGCAAATGTGATCTTCGTGGATTTAGTTACTTTTGTAGCAACTGTACAGAATAAAACATGATATTATTAACAATGACAAGGCTAGCATTAATCTCTTGTTAGGCTGCTACAGACTACCATAGCACCAGAAACTTCATGAGAAGCAGCAGCAAACTGAGAAAATGACCTGCATTCGTACACAATTTGTGTGATCATTCATTTGAGAATACTTTGCTGACATAAATTTCAGATATTCTTATGAGGCCAACCCCTAAGAACAGAAAAATATATGTGCCTATTCTCCAAGTTCTCTTCTAGAAATTATCTTGTGATCAAATAATGTGATGATACCTCAAAAATCTAAATAAATCTTTAAACATTGTGATTCTGAAAGAATGTGACAAAGTAGTGTGTTAAAGCAGAAGTAATCTGTGCCCAGCCTTTTCAAATAAAGACTCCACTCCTGTGATATCTCCAACAGTACCAGAAGGTTTAGACAGTATTTAGGGACTGTCTTACAAAGGTGATGCTACCCATGCTTATATAAACAACTTCCCTGATGCATCCATAGCATGCAAAGTACTCATAAATCACATTCATAATTTTAGTGGTAAAACTCTGAGGACACCCATCAGTGGGTTGATCAGAGCAGTTGTGATGATTACAGTCCAAAGACCTGAAACTGTCATAATATATAACAGATAGGTCTTCTTTCCTTTTCTCATTTTTTTTTCCACAAGGATAGAATGGCCTTGCTGCATGGATGGATCAGATTCATCCAAATGATTTATTTTTTAGATCAGCCTGAAAGGCTTGTCTCTTTAGTAGGGAAGAAAAAATTTATCTGAGGGCTAAATTGTGGAAGAATGTACTATCTTCCCTTCAGCTTTGTTGCAGTAAAAAGTTAGACTCACACTTGCAGGATTCCATGGAGGTCTGTGCTGGGAAGCACCTAACCAGAGCCTGTTTCCTCAGGAAGCCACCATCGGGGCTAAAAAACACACAAAGCACTTGAAATGTGAAACAGGTGTACTTGGGAGATAGTGTTTGCCTGAAAAAAAAAAAAGAAATTACCCTTGAAGTCCATTATAGACACATATTAGGAGAAAGGGAATATCTACCACTTTTTGAGAAGAACACTTCCTCAGATGTTTTCCTATAGCAACTATGAATTTAATAGAAGAGCTGGAAATTATAACTTCTGTGTTTTGGAGGGGAAGTTGCTCTGAAACAAGATTAAATTACAGAAACCATCAAATCTCAGTAGCTAAATGAAATTGACAACATATCTTGTTTGGGTATCACTTAAAAACCCAGAAATACTTAATATAATTTGTATTCATGATGCCTATATATTTTCAAATGGCTAAACTCTAGGGAACTCAGTGTGAAGCACTTCTACATGGAAGGAAATTGACTTGAAGGGTAGTGCAGAAGGTGAAACGTTTTAAAAGCATTATTGGTATGCATATGATATTTGCATTTCCTATTAACCTTCACTTGCACAAGCAGAAAACCTGCTTCAAAATGGTGAAGGGCTCAGTTCAATTTACCTGTTTATAAAATTTAATTTAACCAAAAACCTTCAAGAGAGCAGAAGCTGAAACAAAGTCTATTGCTGATTGGTTTAATGTGAGGAACCTGAAATTGATGTTGACATTTTGCCTGCCTGGAGCAATCACTACACTGCATCTCTTAATTGGCTACGCAAGCCTCTCTCCTGCTCTCACACAGCAGTAAACTCATGCTTGCAGCTGCAGGAATCTCCTATTGTAAATACTTACATGGCCAAACCAATTCAGCTAACAAAAGACTCCCCTTCCTGGATAATCCAGTTAGCCTGTTAAATAACTGTGAGCTCTGCATAAATTCTTGGTAACTTTCTGCATTGTGTGAGAGCATGAAGTATGACATTATTAGCTTAATGTGCAGCTTTGAAAATGTATGAGGCATTATGGTACAGTCACACTATTATCTACTAGATTGAGCCAGGTTTATTAACAGTGACAACCATTACAACAATAAAAGGCATGCAAAACCAAATTCAGTTATCAGAACCTTATGGGAGGTTTGCAATCGTACTAGATTATTTTCTTTCTAAAAGCCTTACATTTGAAATTTTCCACTAAAATGACCACTTTTATTGGTTTCACTCACTCTTTCTGTTAGAACCTACAAAAGTTCAGCAACTATATTTTATTTTATGTAGACTGCCTTTGTCTGATGACAGCATCTACAGTCTGTCAGATAAATTGGAGGCTGCCTTAAAAATTTTGTTATGAAATAATTTTTTTCTTCAAACGTCAAAATAAATTCTTTCCTGCCTGCAAATTCAAACACAAATCACTGTCTTTTGCTCTAGAGACTGTCAATATGGGTGCAAAAAATATCCCGCAGGAAATTTGTAAAAATTATTAGGTTGGGAACTGTCCCTAGGCAGAAGTTCAGCTTCAGTTTTTTCCTCTTATTGTCAATATAGGTCTGTGTTTCCCCTACAAAAACAATGAGAAAAAATACAACCAAACAAAAATCCAAGTAGCTCCTTCCAATAGAAAGGTTTTTTTTCCCTGTAAAATGAAACTCTAAATAGCCTTGTGATAGCTGCACTAGTAGTACACAGATAGTTAACTGAATGAATGTTTGTGTGAATGTCCATTTACATCAGGTATAAATCATTTCAAGAAAGATTTTTAATCTAATCCTAAACTGTGGGGTTTTTTTCCCCAGAAACACATGGATTGATTGTCATAAATTATTACTTGAACTTTTTTAATTTGTGGAAGTGACTAAGTTTAGAAAGCTACATCAGGGAGTAAAGTCTAAAGAATTTTAAGTTGTCATAGTAACAATTTTTTTTTTTTTGTTCATAACAGGAAATTATACCACAAAAAGTTTGGGTTTTATCATTTTAATATTGGGTTACTTAATAAATTAAGAAATTAACTTACTGCATAAACATCGCAATGGGAAAAATAAGTTTTCTTTGTTCCTGTCTGTAACTTTGCTTGGCAGAACTTTCTGTTCAGAGCTCTTCAGAAATTTTCATTGCTTTACAACCTCTTAGAATTAGAATTTGGAGATTTTCATCTGATCTGCTTCACTATCAGATATCACAAATCTTATTCAAGGTGTGAAAGGGTCAAACCAGAGTTTTCTATTAAAAGTATTGCCAGCGTGCAAATCAAAATAGAATTTCAATAGTTTAAACTCTAGCTACATTTTAGATCTAAAGAAATAACCATAAACCGAACTTCTACCAGTATCACATACAGTGAGCTGCTTTTGACTGTGTCTACTGAAAACCTTCTCAACAAATGTTGCAAACCTGAAAGAAAACAGGAACACTGGCAAAACATGTAATGTTTTCAGACATTGCTGGAGTGGTAACTAAAATAGTCAGGTTATTTCTTTTGGCCAAGACACATTCATGCATGTATTCCAGTACAGTTAAATGAAAAGGCATACACCTGGGAACTATAAACATAGGTCTCACCTCCATAAAGTGGAACTGCATTTCAGATATCAGCAGCATGGTGATTTTGGTGAGAGGAGAAGGATGAGGCCATAATGAAACAATTTAATTTAGTCTGTAATTAGATTTTGAAATTACTGCTCAAACAATGAAGAGAAGTCACTGAAAGGGGCATTGAAGAAAGATTTGTTGTGTATGAGGGCAGTTCACAATTTGCTAAAGCTGGACACAGCCATCAAAATAGGAAATTTCCATTAGGAAATTGTAGTTTTCCTGAGTAGGTATGGTACACCAATAAACTATTATAACTACCTTCAGTATCTTACACATCTCTGTTGGGATACAAACTTTGAATTGAGGTAGGTTGCATATCTAAAAATGTGGTTTTGGTTCACCGGATATCATGGGCTTTACACAGTAAACCCTTGGAAAGACATTGCTAACAAACAAGAGCTCACACTAAAGTAAAATAATATTCACCCTTATATTTTTTAATCTAACAATCTATAAAAGAAGGGTATAAAACTAGTGATTCAAATTATGTTGTTTAACTAGTAAGGGGCAATTTAAGATAAACACTCCATGGCTATTTGGATTGTTCTCCCACACTTGTTCTTTGGCAAACTCAACCTCTTCTGTAGTCTCTCAGGAAAATCTTAGAAAGATATCATCCTACAAGCATGACTGAAAGAAAGCCTCCAGTGTTTCCAATCCTTTTGACATCTGTGACATCTATTTCACACCCTTTCATTAAGTAAGCTGTGAACGCTATTGACCTAAGTGTGAGCTATATACACTTGTCTTGGACCATGTTAATAAAACAGAATTCAATTACTCTGTCAAGAATTTTTTTTCTTCTTACTACAGTCACTTCAGCTAAAGCACATAATTTAGACCATATTTAGATTTACACAAAATAATTATATTTTTATATATATGGGGAAAAAAGTCCAAGTATTTTGTTGTCTCTTGCTGTGGTCAAGAATTTGTGTCCAAGCCAGCATCTCACTAGCTGGCTGGAGGAATAAAACAATTAAGATGTGTACAAATTGTTTTATTCCTGTAGGTTGGAGCTAATTTTGGAGTTCTTGGATGCAAAGATTGATTAATGATGAATTCAAATTGCTTTTGATTTCTTAGATTATTCTCCATTTATGACTTAATGCAGTCTGCATTTTTTGTAAAAACAACTCACCATTTTAGATAGGGGATGTAGAATGGGAGATAAAACAGAAGAATCTTTCAGAGGTCAAAACTGGAACAGGGAGGAAAGGCAATTGGTGGGGAGGAGCAATCAGTACTCAGGTTTCTCATTCAGGAAGATATGTGTATATTAATGTCAGATGTGAATGACTACTGTGTGAAGTTTTTGAAGCTATGTGTAGCTGGAGTGGATTGCTGTCCTTAAAATAGAAACCCTTTTGAAAATTAGAAGTTCAACACACCTAATGGTTTGTTCCTCCTTCACTCCAAGGTTTCAGCCATAAGGCTGCCATTTATGTAGTTCAACTAAGTAAAGCATAGCTCATGACAGACATGCAAAGATCTTGACATTTTATTACACTCCAATTCAAACCCAGGCCAACTCTTCTCAAGACAAAAGGTGTCTAGGATAAATTTTCCTGAGAATATTTGAGATATTAAAGAAGTTCACAGTTCCTATGTGTTCTTTTGATAATAATAGCAGTAGTGAAAAACAATAATCCTCACACATACTGTCTATTGTGAATAGTCTGTCTAAATAGAAATATATTTCCTCTAAGTGTGAGATTTTAGGTATTTTAGGCTATACATTCATGAACATGCTTCTTATTGACCATATTCGAAAGCAAAACTGGTCGGCTTTTAATCCTCACAAATACCTCTCTGTTGGGTATGTTGTGTCAGGGACTATCCCATGCTTATTCTGATAAATCTGTATTAAAAACATTTCAGTAACCCAAAACTTTTAATTGGAGAGACAGGAGAAAATAAAATAATTTTTGAACACCAGACACCAAGTGAATTTCATTGTGATTTTTCATGGAGAGGTAATATAATTAAGCCTTCAATATTTCATTAACATTGAAGAACTCTCAGGTATGTTGTCATAAGCAGCATCTTTTCTAAAGTAGAAAAGCTATTAAAAAAAAAAAAAAATCAGTATTACTTAGCTCAGTTGGATGCATTAACAACAAATTAATTATTCCTAATTTTTTTTTTAAGTCATAATAATAAAACCTGCTAATAAATAATAACAAAGGGCAATAATAACAGAGCAAAATGACATTCAGTGACCTCTTATCTTTCACTTTAAAAAGCTTTGGGGTCACCACAGTGCAATGAGAAATCTATAAAAATTTTAATGAGTTGGACGTGGATGAGAAGACCAATATCAATATAAAAGGCTGAGATGCAGTTCTACTGCCATTTCAGTTTCTCAATGCAAGCCATTGAATACTTTACAAATTTGAACTGGAAGTATTGTAAACAAACGAGCTCCTTGTGACACAAGGCAGTATTTTCAAGCTTTTCATTAATTCAGAAAAAACTTCTTCTTCTATGGTATCTTCAGTCAAAAGCCTCTGTTTTTTTAAAAATACACTATACTAAAGTGCCAGAATTCTGCAAAGCATGTCTTTAATTTTAAATGTAACTGAAGGCTTGAATGATATTCTTTTGAATTCAAATTTGTTTGGAAGTTGTTCTTGAAAGTGAAATCCCAGAGAAAATATGAGATAGAGATGTCAACACAGCATATCACATTGACAGTTTTCTATACATACTTTGTTTCTACAATTCTTGATTCATTGCAAGAATAGAGGCTTTATGGTAAACTTTGTTGCAAACACATAACTCCTGACTTTGCTATTTAAGTCCATGCTAGTCAAAAAAAAAAAATGTTGAATATAGATTGCCAGTTCAGTTAGTAAACTGACAGAACACTTAGCAAATTACATGACCTATGTGAAACTCACGTTTGAATTACATGGCACAATAATTTGCCTGTGTCAGTCTACTGACTGGCATTTCTTTATGAAAATGACAAGCCGAATTTTGCAGTTGTATCTTTATCTAAAAGCAAGAAGCCATTTTCTCATCTTTATAGTTGCAAAAGACACTCTGAACAAATATGAATCAGGAATAACCAGAGAATGACATCTGTCAGTTTTAACCTGAAATAATAAACCCTATTTCTTAAAATGCTCTCTCTTCCCATACCTCAGTGATTCTTTGATAAGCAATATTAGCTTATATTAAATGTGAGTGTTTCAAACCTCAAATTCCCTTTGTACAAAACAACATTTCAATCCTGTACCATCCTCTTGACCTTTTAGCTAAAGTAAGGCTTTATAAAAAAGCTGAGGTTGTTGACCATATGGACAGGAGGAAAGATAGCCCCGATGCTCATCTGACTCTGCAGTGAAACTATTTTAAGATGTAAGGCATCAAAAGCTAATACTATAAGAAAGAATAAATATTTCTTGAATGTTTAATGTCCTAAATAACTTCAGAATCAAACCACTTCCACTATCATCAGGTGAAAAGACGCAGGAAAGATTATCCAAGAATGCAGGGAAGAAGAGGCAGAAGGATTGAATCGCTGAGCAATTACATGCTTTTAGAGAAGCTCAGCATTGTGGCAAATCACAATAGGCTGAAAAGTCCTGATTAGAAAATTACTATCCTTCCTGTGGGAAATAAAGAGAGGCAGGCTTCTATAGAATGATTCAGGTCCCAGGAAGACCTAGGCCCCCCATGAATGAGCTTGTCTCTTGCCTTACAAAGCAAGACTAAGAGCTCCTGAATTTAGTGACTAAGGTTGGGTGGAAGGAATTGAGACCTGCCCTCTAGTTCTGGCTTTCAAAAGATTTTTATTATCTCTGTTCTCTTTTTCCTCCAGTATTTGTTTAGCCAGCAGAAATCAGGGTTATTTTGAGACAGATTCACAGTCAAATGAAAGTAATTCTCCATCTCTTTGCCTGTGAAAAAAAGCTCAAAAATCTAGTGCTTCTTCAAAATTGTTATTAAAGTCAAAATAATGTTCATGACTGCAGAAAATCTCACACTCGCTGTAGTGGTTTAACCTTTTCCCCTTAACAAACAGTACAACCAAATGAAGGGCTTCAAATTCAAGACTTAATTCTTGCACCTTGCTCAGCAATTAAAAGGAAATTGCAAAATAGATACCATGACATATGTCACAATTAAACAAGTGCTTTACAATAGTATTTTTCGTCCTTTTTATTTTTTTTATAATGATGCTGATCAAAGCAATAGTGGGAAGTGAAAATTGTCTTTAAATAGAGGTGCCTAACCTTCAGCACGGAACTTTCAGCTTCTTAAATCAAATCAAATCTTTATGCAACTAGAAAATTAATTATAGCAGTATGTTTTTATGGATATGAAATGTAGAAGTGGTGCTGTGGTGCATAATAAGACAATCTTAAGACTCTAGCTCATATACAGGCATCTATTTCATTGCAGATGTAAAATATGCCTGTGGAGACAAGTATGTTGGCAACCAAATTCTGCTCTAAAAGCTTTGAAATCAGAGCAACAAACAAGTAACTTTAATGGCTCTGGGCCAGTTATGTGATCACCCCAGACAAGACAAAGTGAATGCATTTTGGGAAAATTACACTCCCTTTCACATTGCAAGGTAACTTATATATATGTGCAGTACATGTATTTGTTTGAAGACAATTCTCTTAAGCTGTTTCAAGAAGGGAGTGGTTATATTTAATCACCACTTTGGTTCCAATTTGAGGTTGTTATTCTAATATCACAGTCCTTCCACTAAGGCCTGCAGTTAACTTCTGAAAATGCTCAGGAAGAGTCTTGAGTTTTCTTCTATACATTGAACTATGCCAAAGAACAAGATTGAAGACAATTTTCTGATTTTATGACAACATGCTTAAGTAATTTAACAACTGAATCTTATTTTTTTTCATTTAAAAATTCATGTTAACTATAATTTTGCAAGATCATTATGCTTTCATACTGACAGTGAATACCTACATAGTAATTACAATTCAGTATAGACCTCTTCTACAACCTCACACTGATTTGATTCCATACAGAGCTCCCCACATCATAGCTCAGAGGCAGTAGTACCAGTCATATAAGTCACTGGGAAACTGTACCATCCATTTTGTACAGGTTTATGATTATACACGTTCTGTGTAGACATAAATATCCCCAGAGCACCGAAATGCAGCTGATGGTGGAAATGAATGAGAATAGTATTGCTAAAGGAAGCTACATCCAACTTATGCAGGTGTACAAAACCACCAAGTGCTCAATATTTAGAGGACAAAGTAAAGAATATCCTGCCTAACTTGAAAATACCATTATTATTCACAACAGAATACGATGATGCATACAACTAAACTTTAATCAGCACTACACACCTCTTTAGTGGCAAATGACCATGCATGGAAAAAGTAAACCATCCCCTGAATTGAAAACAAAGCTTCTTTTTATCTTGTTCAATTTCAGACACAATAATGATCACTAAAATCCTAGGCAACTAATGGTGTGAAACAATTTAAGTGCTAATCAGACATCAGTTAAAAGAAAAGCTTACTGACAGCCTGTGGTGGTGATGTCTAGTCTGTGTCCATTTGTGATCAAATTCTATGATGACATCGCAGTACTGTCATTGAAAAATTAGAAAATCCTCTTGTGTGCAACATTAAAGCATCATTTGTATTGTTTTGAGGGCTAGAACAAGCAAAGGGAAAAATAAAAAAAAGGAAAAAAAGCCAAGGAAACCTAAGAAGGCATAGGAGGAAGTCAGAAACTTGGATGTGTCCCTACAGATTTTGGAATAGGACCATAAAGATCATTTAACTGGAAAGTAAAATGTCAGCCTGGGTAATACCAGCATGAGCTGTGGATGTCAGATTTTCAAATACTGATTAGCCACAGTAATATATTTTGTGAAAACTTAGTAGTTTGACAAACTTCTGAGCAAGTCGTCCTGGCACAGCATGTATCAAGCACCTGTGATATGCCTATGGGCTCAAGAGGAAGCTTCTACCAATGTGACTTGTTACTGTTTGGCCATTGTCAATTGTTCTATATGTCAACACAGGTGAATGCATCTGGAAATACTTCAAACATCTACAATTTACACAAAAATCATTACACATTTGTTTTCAGAAGATTCTTTTAGTGACAGTCACAATACTTAACTACCACGACCTTCCTCAAATATTTATGTAATTTTTCAAAAATTTGAACCTTGGTAAGTATGATAGTAGAATAGTAAGTATTAGATATTGTTTGCTCTTTCCTCAAGGGAGTGAACGACAGCTGCCTTTCCAGACTGGTCTGTTGAATAAAGATATTGTTGAAGTGGATTTCACTACAAATTGAGAATTGCAACTTTCTAACAAACACATTTTTATTGAATTGCTTCAAATTGCTTAAAATATTGATGTCTCTCTGAAGTTTTTTGCAACCTGATCTCAGGAACTCCTTGAAAAGCTGAATGAAGACAAGCTGAACGTGCCCTAAGTGACTTTCAGACAAAAGGAACACAAGGAACCACCTAACAAAAGACTGTACTTAATTTTTCTCAGATCAAGTTATTTCTTGGTATTTTCTCTGGAAATAAATGCCGCTACCTATCCTTGATTCAGAACACTAACTGCTGAGCAAAGCATAAACACATGCATTTCTTTAAGTGCGTTTGTTACAACTTTAAATTCTACTGAAGGATAAGGGATTATTATTATTATTACTGCTACTGCTATTATTATTATTACTCTGGAATCACTATTAGAAATGCTGTTCAATCTGCCCATATACACATATCATTAATTTACTTCTGTTCTACTTCAAAGCTACACATAAGAAGGAGAACTGAAGAATTGTCCTTCCCTGCAACAGCATAAAGTAGTGGACTTCAGATCACTGACTAAAAGAAAAAATAAAGCTAACACCAAAATACCAACCAAAACCCAGCTGGATCTGGCACAATTTTTTTATTACTCAGCTTTATATTCTTAAAGTAAACCAAATCCCAGACCCAAATATGCTTCAGAGAAAATGCCCACTGCCAAATTTCAGATTGTGAAGTATGATCAGGGGACCAACAAAAACTTTTTGATGCCCCCTGTCTATTCTTGGATAGGTACATTACTAGCAAGTTGGGAATTCCTTTTGGGACATCAAGCCAAAGTAATGGCAGCATATGGAAAACAGCAAAGCTGCAAATTCAGTGGCATTTAAGACCAGCTTTAGCCCCAGGAAGGCCAGGCACTAAAACAGTCTAGTTCGAAATTACACAGGTTCTACTAACCATGCAAGAGGAATGAACAAAGAAGCCTAATTCCTTAGCTATTCTTCAGAACATCAGATAATAAAAAGCAACTCCTCTGCAAAGTATACAAAATGTTGTTTCTGTGAAAAACACTTAGATGTGACAGTAATGCAAGGCGCCAGCAGAGAACAGGGCAAAGAGAACACAAACTCTGATTTTGAGAGGCACATTTCCTGTGGTGACCCTTTTGTGTTGCTTTGTTTTATAAAGCAGAACAGAACCAAAACTCTTGGATGGCTAACAGGGGATATGTTCAGATATTTGGAAAAGCAAATTAAGTACAACTTCAGTGGATGGATGGAAGAAACCAGAACTATGTCCGCTTGCACACCATTAATATGTCTGAAATGAAGCATGATCTTTGACTGCAGAGATAGGTAACTTTTCCATAACCAGTGGCTTTCCTTCCATTAGTTAAGAGTATAAACCAGAATAAATCAGGGCCAGTTAAATCAATAGAGAATATAACACTATTTTTAAAATATTTTTCTATAAAACTTTCAATAAATAATAACTGTTTATATGCCTAGTGAAAATATACTTCAATCTGAAGGTCTAGCACTAAAGAGTCCAACACTTAGAAGGCAAAATTCCCATTCAAGTAGAAAAAAGTTATTACTTCTGTTACAAAATCTAAGATATGATTAATTTCTTGAGCTTCATTAAATGGCAAAAAACAGGATCTGAAGATAGAAATCTTCGTCATTTTCTTTGACAGGATTCCCCATACATGCAAAAAAACCTTGCATCAAATGATTTATTTCATAATTTTTGTCATGTATTTGGTTAGTTTTATTTTTAATAAAATTTTCTGAAGAATTAGCATTTTTTTACAAATAAAGCAGCTAACACATATTCAGATAAATTTTGCTTGCTACAGTCACTTTGTTGGCTATAATATTTAAAATGTAAACATAAAATCATAGAATTATTTAGACTGCAAAAGACCTACAAGATCATCGAGTCCAAACTTTGACCGACCACCACTTTGTCAACCAGGCATTAAGTGCCACATCCAGTTGTTTCTTGAACATCTCCAGGGATGGTGACTCCACCTTCCTGGGCGGCCCATTCCAACACTTGACTGCCCTTTCTGTTCAGAAGTTCCTCCTGGTGTCCAGCCTGAACCTCCCCCGGTGCAGTTTCACACCATTTCCTCTCATCCTGTCACTGGTTGCCTGGAAGAAGAGGCCAACCTCCACCTGGGTATAACATCTTTCAAGTGGTTGTAGAGCGTGATAAGGTCACCCGTGAGCCTCCTCTTCTCCTGGTCAAACACCCCCAGCTCCCTCAGCTGCTCCTCACAGGATTTACTCTCTAGACTCTTCACCAGCTCTGTTGCCTTCTCTGGACTCACTCCAGCACCTCAATGTCTTGAGTGAGGGTCCCAGAACCAATAAACTTCTGAGGTGCAGCCCCACCAGTCCCCACCAGTGCCCAGGACAGGAGGCAGTCACTTCCCTGCTCCTACTAGAGATTATTTCTGAAAGGCTTTTGATTTGTCATATGTGTTCTTATATAATAACTACATTTTTGGTCGATTAGTAGACGACAAATCGCTTCCAATGATTTTTCATAAAAGGGAATTCATTGGGTAATAAAGCTACCATTCTCTGTGCAGGTCAATCTCTTAATACAGTGTAAGAAATACAAAAATAATAGTCACTGAAAACGTCTGTTATCCATCTTTTCTGATAAACTTACATATGCTAGTAAGAGACATCTATCATAAAAGACACCACCTGGTAATGCCCCGAGCATCTTAAACTTCTTTCCAACATGGAGTCAAAAATATTAGAGCGACAATATCTCAACTTATCCAAATATTAAAAATTATTCTCTTATTGCAAGTCTCCTTTTGAAAGATATAAAGAAAATAGTGTATAACTTTGATTACACAGACCAAGTAATGAATTATAGATTGTCTGTTCTCTTGTATCATGTGATAAATTATCTGGGCAATTGCCTAAGAGCAAATAATCATTTTCATTTTACTGTAGGTATTGTGGAGACAGAACAATATTTTCTGAATTTCATATTAACCCTGTTAACTACAAACAAGGACACAGTGTCAAAGTTCAAAACATTTGAATTTCTTACACTTTCATTTATGTTAATACCTTTCCAAATATTCACAATGGAATTTCATCACTGCCTTGAAAAGTCAATAGAGAGTTCACCTTTCAGCTATAAAATAATGAGAAACTATAGAAAAATTTTGATATGTTAATGGCTTTGGGCATATGTGGCTACAGATATGCAACAAATAGAAAATAGATTCTGAAATTTCTCCTCACAAAGCTGAGTTTTCTTAGGAAAATTTTATATCTTATTAAATACCATATGTTTTGTCTGTCATAACTATATGGAATAAAACATCATTCTTAGAAAATAATATTTGGGAATAGAAAGCAGTCTTATCTGCAGACTGCTTTATAATCTACTGGTACTTTCAAAAATATAGTTCACACTTTTTTTTTCATAGTCCAATAGTGAAGCAACTTATGTATAGATTTAGTAAATTCAAAGACTCACTAAGTTCTTTATATACTTTACACAAAAGTGACCTATGGACTTTTGTGATCATACATATAGAAGTTTGCCTCAAAGAAAGTAATTCTGGAAGAGGAATTATCTCATTATCTGGACTTGGGTACAGAACTAGTACCTCAGAAAATCATGGGAGGAAGAAGTACCTGTAATATTTCACCCATTTGTTCTTGTCTAACTCTGTCCAGATGCTGAACAACATACACTGTCTGAAGAAGAATGCTGCATGATTTCCCTTGCAGGTTGGGTGAATCTTTAACTTTCCTAAACTGTCTAAATCTTAAAGGAAGCCAGTTTCCCTGTTCATTTTTACTGTACAGTTCTGAAGGACTTTTCGTACAGTCATATAGGCTTCTCCAGTCCTGTTAGTAATGGGTCTTCTCCTGTTCAAAAATCTTTTCATCCAAGTTCAGCCTTTCTTGAAGTATTGAAATCATTCTAGAAAGCTCATACTTGATAAAACATTTCAAACTCTTTCCATTCATGTTTTACTGAAGTTGCAATAGAAGTTTAGTTGGAATAAAACATACTAATTCCAATATGTGGCAAGCACTTGCTACTTAGATTTTATAGTCTATATATTTTGTTCTTTGTTCAGCATTTCATTACCAGGCTGCTGAGCGCTAAAAGTGAGACCTGGACCATTATGATATTTCAGCAAGAGAAGTATGAATATGAAGTCACATTATTGATTTTTTTTTTTTAGGTGTGAAAATCAGTATAGATCAGAACAACTGGAGAAAACAAAAGAAAAATAACCAACAACCCCACCCCCAGGTTCTTTTGTTTAGTTTTTCTTTACTTAAAATAGTTTTAGTGACTAAAAATACCTTGTTATTGTGCTTATGAATATATGTGCTTCAACTTTTTTTTAACTGTCCCAATCCATTAAGCAAAATCTCTCCGCTGCAGAACAGTAAGTTATACAAGACTCTTAGCAAGAAGGTCTATTTTAATATAGAGATGACTCAATTTACCCAGCTTAAAAAAATGAAGTTTTGAAGTCTCTCATCAGTTCCTGAGTCCATTTAGTACTTTATTTTCACTTGAGTGTTTTTCTACAGTTACTAAGAAGAAAATTGATACTTTCTCAGATGAAACCAGGACACCTACACAGAAAACAGAGTAAACACAACTGTATAAAATGCATTATTACAGTGACTACAAAAGTTTTAAAATACTGTAAAACATTTAAAATATTATCCTGAAATCAAATTATGGTCTAAATGTGAAAATTGATCTATCATTTGCAGTACTTCTATGTATTATTTATAAACTAGAAAGGATTCAGAACAGAAAATATGGAAAATAGCAACAAGTATGATCTCTCTCTTAGTTTTCTACCTGGCAGAGTACCATTCACATTTTTTGGCAGATTAGAAATGTATAATGCCCCTGCTGACTTATGATACCTGAGATCAGGTAATTCTAAAGGGCTTAGCTGGATACTGAACATTAGCTGAATAATTTTTAACGAGACAGTGAGGGAGATTTTCTTGAGAACTTGGACAAAGAAAGACTTTCTACCCCGTCTGCCTCAGGACTGGGCTCACATAGCTACATTTGGAAGACAGTGTCTCCAAAATAGTCTTCTAACACCACAGAAAAGCATCATCTGAAAAGTCAGCATTTCAGAGGCCATTCCAGAAACCCTAGTTCAGCATCCTGCACCACTCTTCTTGAAGTACGTATCAAAAGACTTGGAGTTTACAGGGACCATTCCCTATCAGAAAAGCAAGATTCATGAAAGAGAAAACTATCAGTGCTTAATAAACATAGTTATGCTGTCTCAAACCATAAAATCCATACAAATTGGATTTTGAGGTGCTAGGAGAATATATTGACGGATTTATCACTGTGAATCAGCCCTTTCTCCTATATACTACCTCAACATCACCAATTCGTGCTGGCAGTGAAAGAATTGTTGCCTAGGTAGACCTTCAGTATGTCTCACTGAAACCATTCCCAGAAGAATGTGAAAGCTGTGAACACTTTAAATTTGTTTGTAATGATCCTATAGAACTTATATTCCTGAATATCCTAGGGGTAGCAGGAAGGAAGTTAGTGGTAAATGGAACAAGTCACAGTGTGAAGCATTTCAGCACTGTCTTTACCAACTAGTTCATTATCTCTTAAAGGTTTGAAAAATACAAAGTCTGTGGAAGATATCACTACTAAAATTGAAGTTCTCATTGTAAGTCATTCTTGAAAAACATTTTCTTGAGTGACTTCATGTAACTGCCTGTGTCTGAAGAAGCGCTGTGCAGGATAAAACTAGTAGAAATGGAACTGTACACTCTGCTTTCAGCCTTATAATTTGGGGAAAAATAGAAACTCCCACGCACATGATACATTTCAGTTGGTCAGCATATCACCGTGACCTGCTTGTAACATACTCCTTATATAACCACTATGCAGTCACATTTGTCAGTAGGCTGAAATAATATACAATGCTGCAGTAAAAGCAAGTCCTACTTTACCTGTGTTTCAAGAACTGAGATTTGTATTTTAGAGTATGTTAATTATGGCTATAATGTTCAGCTAGCTTCCTGCAAATGAGTCCAAAAAAAGCAACCATAAACACACAGCAAATGGACTGTGCCAATGGTACCAAGGCTGCATGTGGGAACACATCACATGTACCTGAACAAGGCTGAGGGATAGAGGTCATGAAACCTATTAAGAGCTGCAAAATTTCTCCTGGAGGTTGAAGTTTTGTGGACTGACAATAAATACTTCTACTTTCTTGCTAGATTGGAGCAAGAGAATTTACAATAGAAGACAGTGATGGGCACAGTCTCAACTCCAATGAACATCTCCTAAATGGACATGATTGTGAGACCATTTAAACTACAAGAAACAATTATGACTAGCTTCATGACTGTACATTCTTTCTTGATGTCTTCAGCTAACCTATTAAGCAGGAGAGAAAAATTTTCCTTGACAGCTTTCCTTAGGTTTCGTATTGACTCCTGGAGGGGAGATAAAATCCTTCAAATTTTTGTTATTTCTTGTGAAAATTTAAAGCATAAATATTGAATCACAAGCAGAAAAATTGAGTGTTAAAATATCACAGAATAGTCATTTCACCTATATTGACCATGTGAAGAAGAGAGTGTCTGTTCTTAACTAAACTACAGTAAAATTAGGATAGCCATCTCACAAGGATATTGAATCAAATAGGTACACACATCATCAAATCAATAAAGACAATGTAGTACCAACAACCTGACAGAGAAATAATGTTGTCAACAGATGCAAAGGCAAGTCAATATTACAGAAATGATCCAATATTCAGGAAGAGACTTGTAATGAATGACTAACGGTTTCTAGAAAGCCTCTCCAGGACTTTTCTCCAGAAAGGAAAGTAAATATGCTATGTGGCAGTTTACATGTGCTATCAGAGCCTGAACACAATGTGTTGAGTCCTACTGCTTTATGTTTTGAAAAGTATACAGGAAATGCATGCCAAACAGAATCATGTTCATTTAAAACAGATGGAGGATGCTTTCAAAAGTAACACACTCTTTTCAAAGCATATAGCATGACTCTTTGTGTCCAGATATGACAGTATTTCCACATAAATAGGAAATAAATAGCAATAATCTAAGACTGTGAGGAAACCTATTGTTCTTGGCTATTCAAGAGTGGCTTTGAATACTGTAATGACACTAGTTCCTCTGCTGACTTCTAATGAGACAGTCCCTTTCCAAAAATTTTAATTGCAGGACTGTAAATTTTTACGTAAGAGTCTGTACTGCCATCATATTATGACTTAGGTTGTAAACACAAGTACGGATTTTGAGCATAAATATATATTCAGTCAAAGGATTTTATGTTTTTCTGAAGTATTATTAGTAACTTTTAAACCAAATTTTGCAATTGGTAATTCCAGAAATGTCAAAGGAATTGAAAACAAGCAGTAAAAACAGCGTCAAAAATCAAGACTTTGCCTGAACACAACCAGGAATGTGATGCTATTTTTGATCCACTAGAGAGGAAGGACTTACCAATTCATATTAAGTCAAGGTGGGTGAAGAGCAATGTATTCAGTTATTGGATTAGAAACTAATTTTGACATAAGAATACATAGATACAATATTTGAAGAGATGTATAGAAAATGCTCATCTGTTATGGAGCAGAGCTTAATTTTATCTGTATTTATAAAAAGAAAAATTTGAAATAAACATTGGATTTATCATTTAACACTTGGTATTTGCCAAATGTTCATTGAATTTTTAAGGCATGGAAATTCTACATTAGAAACCTATGATCCTTAAGTAGAAATCTGAAAAGATAAAATTGCTTGCGGACAAAAATTTTCTCATGCAGATTCTCTGGATGCTTTTCTCTAATACCCCTCAATTTGTAAATTTTTTTCCAAAATGTATTTGTAGTTTAGGCAACTAATAAGTTCTTTAATTCTGTTTCTGCTCCACAAATTTATTTACATCCTGATATATGCTTCTAGGGATCCTCTTTTCCATTGTCAAAGAAAATGTATTCATTCTAAGAAAACAACCCCAAGGGAACTGAAAATTAAGCATTTTGCTCCCTCACTTCACTGATGGACCCAAAGTGGTAGACTTTTGCCAATCAACATAACTGGTTTTCACAACAGAAAAGGAAGGAAATAGAGAATTGACACCCTCAAACCTGATAGATAGCAGGCAGAGAACTTCATTTTGACTTTGATATTGGAGTTCCAACATCTTAAAAACCCTGATTTGAATTGGTTTACCTCCAGATCTTAAATTTGATAATGAAACAAAATAGACCAAAAATCATATTTATTGAAAGTAAGGATTTCTCATACCTAACAAAAGAAGAAAGCTTGTGAATGCTTACCACATCAAATTTTATGTGAAATAAAACTAAAGTCCCTTCAGGTCTTTCCTTCTCCATCCTCTTTTTCCCTTTATCCCATTTCAAAATAGCTTAAAGCTATCTCCTGTCCAAAAAGAAATGATTTCTCACTTTAATTTTTATACAGACTTTCAAAGCAGTGATACATAATTTATAGGTGTCACAAATATCAACTGAAAAAGTTTATTATAAGGCTTTTTTATCTATTAGTCAAATCTAGTTTAGCTTGTCAAGCTTTTAAAATTAGCTTTGATTTTGTTAATTCAGGGAGATTAAAAACCCTGCAGCAAAATTCTGGGATAAAATCCCCAAGAGGTATTTGGATTTATCTAGTTTTTAAAGAAAGCAATGTTAAATTATTAAGGGCATACACACAACTAACTAGAATACTCTCTATCTATGTTCAGATGTGAAGGAGGGGGAAGAAATATATACTTTTATATTTGTATTTCCTTATGTTTTGCCAAAATTCTCTCATTTATATTTTCCCACTTGCAGATTGCTAATACTAATTAGGATATTGACTTTCATGAGAAATGCATAGGAGCTATTCTTTGATTACATAAACAGGACATTTGGGAATGTTAGACAGGTTTGGGGTTTTGTCAGCACGACCTTTGATTATCTGGTTCCTGTAACTCTAGTCTTGACTCAGTGTATTTATCTACTCCAAGAGAGGATTGAAGAAGCTTCTCTGCCTGAGGTATTCAAACTTTCTCATCTAAACTAGAACTGGTGTTACACAAATATAATGTGTATGAATATAAAAACATACAAAATAAATTATCCCCCAAAAATATTCCCTCCAAGAGGTTTTGAAAGTAAGCAAGAATTGTTCTAATTCTTTATCAATATGCTATACATAAGATTTAAACAATGGATAGGTTTTCTCAAAAATACGTTGCTTTTTAGCATATTTTTGTTGTACTCATTCTGATTTGCCCTTTCTTTGCTTGTATTTTACAGAAGCTATTTCAAAGTTATTTGCATAAAGCGTGAGGTGTTTTCATGAGTTTGGCATAACAGGGTCCAAATATAAGTATTATATTATAAGGGAAGAAAGAATACTAACTTTCTTTATTATTGTTGAAATAGAACAAGTGAAATAAATCCTTTGCTTACTCTCCACCTTTTTTCTTGTTTGAAATTTAGATAAAAGGTGTTAAGAAACCTAAGATATTTTCTCCCTAAGTACAAATTAAAATATGCCAGGTATGACACGTTTTCATCCTCATTCAGATCAAAGAATAAATATATCAGGTATGAAACGATCATGTTCATCTATGAACTTGTGCTGGGCATGTGTTTCTCACTCTCAAATAGAAGTCCTTGTATTACACAGGCTGAGAGAGAACAGATTGGCTGGAAAGAGCCTCTAGAAAGATAATCATCTATCTATTTCAAGGTTAACTGTTAAATTTAGCTAGTATTTCTTGTAGAAATTGTACTTGTATCCCCATCATTCTGTGCTTCTTTGTTGGCATAGCTCTTACTCAGAGCTCCTAATTAATGTTTTGTCATTGAAAGAGTTTCCATTTGTTCTATGAGAACACTAATCATAAGCACATATCCATTGTGAAGAAGCCCATCTAGAATAAATTTGTCCCTGAATCAACTTGGACATGTAGTTATTTAAATTGGATGCAACCCAGACATGAATAAGATAATTTTTTGCATTAGTAGAAAAATAGATAATAAGATTATCACCATTGTCTGGAGCAAGGAAGAAACAATGCAAAAAAATCTACACTTGATTTTCAGAATGCATCTCTCTGAACAATTTTCACCTTTTCAAACTATAAAGTATTTTATTTCTCTACACTTGTTTATTAAGGCTCCTTAGATTCCCCAAACAATATTTCATTGCTTTGTATTTCTACCATCAGAATTATTAAAAGGAAGGTCCTTATCATCCCTATTTATCTCTATGTGTAGAGTTATTAAATATAAATATGATATCAAATATTGGGTAGAACTCAAACCAACTTATTCATGAAGAACATATTTTCATTTATATACTTTGCCTGTTAATTGTGTTTTTATATAGATTACATGTGTCTGTGTGTATAGTGGCACAGTTATAAAAGGAGGAAGTAATTCCCAATTCCCTTACCCAAGTTAGCATAGGATCCAAGACACTGACTTTCAATCTAGCAAGCCTGAAAAGCAACTTCACCTGGGGTTTCCTCTTTCTCGGATAAGGACAGCAGCAGAAACACCTCTCTGCCTATCACAGCACAAATATCCACTCTTTTTTAAAATACTGTTGGTGAATTCTACAAAGAAGTGGGACCACAGGTCGTGTATTTCAGGTAAACAAAAGCAAATTCCCATAAACATCAGCCAAATATTGAAGAAATGAAGAAGGGTTACAAAATTTGCCTTTACGAGGTAGCTAGCCCACTGGCTACTTACATCAACCATTATCCAGCTAGCTGGATGCTTTGGATGCCATTCAACAGGCCCTTCTTCACTGGTACTGAGCAGAAAAAGCAGACTAGTGAAGATACGAGTCTCCTTTCCAAATAGGCTGGCAAATTGCAGGACAAGAAGAAGGCGGTGGAGAAAGACTTCCTCCTAATGACTTCACTAGGGCGTAAAGATATTTAACAACCTCTGTAAACAGAATTTGCATTTGATGTATAAGAATAACAAAAACATATAAGCATTTATCAAATTTCTACTTATTTTTCATTAGTTGATTTAGGACCCAAAAGGGCTCCAAATAGACTTTGCTGCAAATAGACTTTGCTGTTTTTGTGACTCTGCTAGACACCCCTCCTCCTTACCTCAATAAAACTATTTACCCTAAACTTAACCCAGTGATGCCTCAGGTCACTGATGTACAGTTCTGTGACAAACAACATTTCTGTATTTAGAAACGTGGTATACTTTAAGGCATATAATCCCACAACCTTTCAAAACTAAAATACATGATTATAAAGAAGCACTTATATTTTCAAGAATTTCTCAGATGTCAGATTTTCTTTAAAAAAAAAAGGTAGAATTTGTTTATATTTTGCATCTTTTTATAATTTGTTTGAATATTCTATACTTGTGCTTTTTATAACTAAATTTCCAGACCGTGCATACATAAAATAGCCCTTAAGTATTTTCAAAGGTTATACTGCACATGGAAGAGGACTAATTGGCAGCAGTCCCACGCAAAAGTGAACCATGATATGGTTATGATGTAAAAATTTTGCCATTCATGTGGATTGACCTATATATGTCATAGAGGGACTTTTTTCATGCCTGAGGAATAAATATAGTATACTATTGCCTATGTAAAAAGAAAAAAAATTACAGATGACCTCTGCGTTCCTTCTCATAATCAAATACAAGTATCAGTGACAACATCCTCCTATATTGGTAATTTAAAAACATAATTTGTCTGATTTTTCAGAGACATGAAAATAATTTTTTACCATGGAAAACTGTAAGACACACTTAGCCCTAAAAACTCTTGTCCCTTTCCAGTTTCCTATTTTTCATTTTGCTTTATGCATTGTGATGCCCAGAGGAGCTGCAGTATAGATGCAGACAAGACCTTGCCTACTGGGGTTACCTCCCTACATAATTCTGTGGAGCCATCAGAGAGAAAAATCTGTTTGTAGGCCTTGTGAATTAAGGAGCGCAGAGAATTTAGACACCTAGACAAGTATACAGAAAAACATTTTTACTTCCCAAATCTAAATCCCACTTCTACTCCTGCAAAAGAACCATCATAAGAAGTCCTATATAAAAATCTTGATTTGCTATCCTAAGCGATCTGTGCTTAATATATACAGCATGAGAATCTATTTCCCTATTGAATTCCCAGAAGTTCATCAGTATAAATCACAGGTTTCCACACTACCGTCCACAAAGACATGGAAAATTATCTGATTAAAGGAAACACATTAAAAAATATTTCTAATATTGCCTTTAATTTTTAAAAATAATAAGTAGCTAACCAGGGTGAGATTTTGAATAGTGATAGCTTTCTGTTACATCTGTCAATTAATTCTGTTAACCAGGTATACATTGTCTATTTAGCCTTGCACATTTACATTGCACTGATTTATTGCCCCCTCCCCCCAATTCCCCTTTTAAAGTTGGAATTCTTCAATACTTTTTAACAAAGCATTTAGCATCTTGGCTCACGTTAAGAGTTAAGAGTGTGTCAGTGCTCTCTAGTTTTGCCCATGTAGGGAGCTATTTATATTCATTCACTCTCCATTGCAATGCATGTTATTAATTTTAATATTATTTCCATCATAATGAAACAAAATTTCAGATTGAGTATGAAATTTCTTAGTCTATTTTATAAGTATAAAATCAGTGGACTTTCTGACTGCTAAGGTCTCTGATAAATCGGTCACTTTGATGCCATAAAATGATAATTTTTCCCCATCACTCAATTTCATTTCAATTTAATCAAATGGTGTCTTATTTTTTAATCATAAACCTAACATTTCTAATTTTTAAACTGAGCCATACAACTCTAAAAGCAGAGAAAGTCTCTTTGGGAAAGTCTCTGCAGTAGCTGGAGTGACAGGCACTATTAAGACAAAATTGTTGCATTTTTTTCCTTAAAGACATTTTCCCATTTATCCTGATCATATGCAACAGATTTTTTTATTGTTCCCCAACAAACATGAATGAAGATATACACATGAAACTGTTACACATTTTCTTGTTTGATATATTGTCATAGGTAACCCAAAAATCTGTATTGTATTCCATATCTGTGCTACGTCATATGACCCAAAATTGTAACTGTTCCTATAAAGTCCTGGGGGTCACAAGTGGAACCGGGATGTCTGGTCCCAGGTTTGGGAGATTGGGGGTGCTGGGATCTTTTTTAAGAGTTGGGGTTGCTTGGGCAGAAGCCTCTGGCCCTTTCTCTTTCATTCCCACCAGGAAACTGAGACACTGCCAGGCAGAAACCTTCTGTTGCTCTCTCTCTGAGCTCCTTGCCCGGCCTAAGTCTCCAAGAAACTTCAGTTTCTTGGCAATTCTAGGCTAATTACATGAAAATACCTGTCCGCAGCAGGACCTGCAGAGATGGAAGCTGCTGTTTTTGGTGTTGCGGCACAGTTTCTTCCCCTGCCACATCCCCTGTAGCGCACCAGCAACTTGGAGTGCAGTGCCAGTGCCAAGTGGGTCCAGCCAGCTGAGGAAGAGGCAGAGAAATTGACACTGCAGGGTTGCTGCTGCCCCAGTTCCTAAGTTTTTTCCAGCTGCCACTGTCAATGGATCTGCCACCACCGGGAGAGAGAAAGGTCCTATGTGGTGGCCCAAAGAAAAGAGCTTGAGATACATTGGACTGTTTTCAGACTCCAGGTTTCTTTTTGTTTTGTCCTTGCTCCCTGTTGGCTGCTTTTTAGGGGGAGTTTTTGTATCTGTGGAGGTTCCATTGCTGTGTTGTTTTTCGCTCTTTGTTCTCTCTCTACACACACACGTGGTCGGGAGAGTTGGGCTTGTCAGACATTTTGCCTTTGTCTCTCAGACCTTGAGGCTGTCTGCAGAGGGCACCATCTTGAAGGGAGGGCTTTTCCCCCCATTTTGTTTTCTTTGCTCCTGGGGAGTCTGCAGTATTGAGCACCTTTGTCTCTAGTGTTTATTACTGTTATTTTGCCTGTTGCTGTTTCATTTTTTAGTAAAATGTTATTTTTTCCCTTATATCTTCCAGTATTCCTCTCTACTTATTGGTGAAATGGGAGTGGTTAAAACTGAAAGGGGAGATAACTTATTTTGGAGTGTCCACCCCGTATAGTTGTCTTAAAACAAGACATATATTTAGCCCTTTTATATGAGGCCATTGCCACCCTCGGATTGGATGCTATGTGAAATTATATTGCCCTTGACACTGATTGCGGCATATTAAACTTTAATTCTGCCGAAACCTATGCTAAAATAACATAATAGATGGGAGATAAATTTACTGATTTCACAGATCAGGGGCTGTCTCAAATTTCTCCCACGACTTAATCCTAAAACTGTTGAAACACTCCAGCAAACAGTATATATCATATAAACGCGTTTGGTCTGCACTGTTTCTGTTGAAACAGCCAGAGCTTATACAGTTGACAAAACTTTCTGTTATTTTCATGTAAACTGTAAGAGGACAGCCTATATTGATTTAGCATAAAGTTAAAAAATAATGAATAAACAGCATTTAAAATTTTACATAAAGCCTGACAGTACAATGATAACCCACCATCTATTTCTGAAAGGATTTCGGCTAACAGAGTGCATTTATATCAGATCATCATTTTGTATCATGCTGTTATGAGACTTTTGATACAGTACTGGAAGCTCTAAAAAGATTTACTGTAAGAGTGAATCATAACCTTCCTGTTCATTAAGTTAATCTCATATTTATTTTCAGAATTAAATTATTTTACATATTCTTTTTATAAACATTTATAACTGAGTTTACTAAAATGAGCATCTAATACGGTTCTTTGCTTTGTGGGAACAAGGAACAAAAATTATGAGGGTCCAGCATAAGGGTAGGGGAAAGGTAGGACTAGAAATCCTACTCCTTTAAAAAAATTCCATTTTCTTTACCAATAAAACAAGTCTTACTACTATTAAAAGCCACCTGGGAAGAAATAATAATTGTAGAAAAAAATTCCCAATGTGAAAAGAGAAAAGGGACTTTTTTTTTCAGTTTTTATCAAGTAGAGCACTTTTACACAGTTGGTTAATTTTGCTTAATTGGCAGGACAAGTGAACTGGAGGAGTTGAACTGTAATGTAGGGTAGATACTTGACTGCACAGCCCTTAGAGTTAGGGTTGCACAGCCCTTAGAGTTAGGGTTGATGTGTTTGAGAAATGCTGGGTAAGGATTAGGGGGGTGAAAAGCAAAAGGAGATGTTATAGTGTTTATCTACTACCGATCACCCAGCCAGGATGAGCCTTGCTACAGACAATTAAAAAAAATCTCTGAATCAGAAGCTCTGGTCCTTATGGGAAATTTCAACTTCCCAGATATTAACAGAGAATATCATATTGCTGTGATGATCAAATCTAAGAAATTCTTGAAGTTTGTTGAAGATACTTTCTTGTCACAAGTACACAATAAATCGGCTATGAAAGATGCCCCTTATTTTTGGATAGAAAAGGGTTCTTGGGTTATGTGATTGTAGATTACTATCTTGGTTACAGTGATCATGAAATGGTTGAATTTAAAATTTTTATTGTAATGAGAAAAAAAGTGAGCAGAATTGCTACTGTGGAGTTCAGGAAAGCAAAGTGAGCTCAGTTCTGCACAGGTGCCTTCAATGCCTCTTGTAACACTCCTCCGTGTCAGTGTGGGGGCAAAACGATCCCACCTGGGTGATGATTCCACACTGCCCCAGCCCTGCTGGGCTCAGCCACTCCTGGGCACTGTCCTTCAGCACCATGCCCAGGAGCTGGGCTGCATGCAGCCTCTCCTCAGCACCACGTACCACAAGTGTCCTGGAGGAATGGGGAAGAGAAATGGATGGGGCACAGAGGACGGATGAGGTCTACAGGTCTGATGCTGACACCCTCCTGCTGGAGAGGGAGAGAAAAATGGCTGACCTCTGGTAAGGGCATCCAGCTTTTCTGGCTGAAACCAGAACCCTCAGCAATGACATAAGAGATATAAAATAAAAACCTGGTCACACCCACACAGCCCTAAACTCTGCCCTTCCCTCTGTAACCAGGACTTTGTGAAATTTAACCAGCTGCCCTAGGTTACAAGATAGATGTATTCTGTTACCACCAGCTGTGGGCCATTAGCTGTTATCTCCTGCTATGACCCACCCCTGATAACAGACAATGGCCAGCAAGAAACCACTGCATGACTCATGGACTTATCTCATGCTATTGTGAGATGCTCCACCCAGGAGGGAGGAGCCAAGCATTCCCACCTGAATATAACCTGGCCTTGGAACTACCTAAGGGAGCCCTGGCTACTGGATTCCTAGAGGACAATAGCTACTACTGGTCCTTCAGCTGGAGACCAGATCTTCCATAGGATCACTGCTACAACTGAAGTACTTTATCTGGGCTGCTACCACCACCCTAATAGAGTGTCAGGTTGTATCTGACTTTGTCAGTGCTTTTTTTTCCTTGTATTATTTCACTTATTTTTATTTTTTTTCCTATTAAATTTTAATCCTGACTTGCAATCTCCTACTGGTTTTTTTTTGCAAACCAATACACCAGCCAAAGTGCAGATTTCTGCACCTGAGATGGAGTAATGCTGGGCACAATTACAAGTTGGGAGAGGGTGGCTGGAGAGAAACTCTGCAGAAGGAGAGCTGGGGATGCTGGCTGATGATAAGTTCAACAGGACTCAACAGGGTGTTCTGACAGTCATGAGGGCTATCCTAGTTTTGGCTGGGATAGAGTTAATTTTCTTCTTAGTAGTTGGTATAGTGCTGTGGTTTGGATTCAATATGAAAATAATGTTGATAACACAGTTATGTTTTAGTTGTTGTTGAGCTGTGCTTACACTGAGTCAAGGACTTTTCAGATTCCCGTGCTCTGCCAGTGATCAGGTGCACAAGAAACTGTGAAGGAGCATGGCCAGGACAGCTGACCTGATCTGGCCAAAGGGATATTCCATACGTCATGCTCAGTGTATAAACTGTGGGGAGTTGGACAGGAAGGGCCAAATGGTGCTTGGAGATGGGCTGTGCATGGGTAGGTGGTAAGAAGTCATATTGGGCATAAAGTGGTTTTTTGGTTTTTTTTTTTTTTTAATTTGGTATGGAAGTGTGTGTGTTTCCCCTTTTATTACTATTATTATTGGGTCTTTTAAAATTTTATTTTAAGTATTAAACTGTTCTTATCTTTCTTATGTCAATCTCTGGGTTCTCCTTTATTTTTGGATTCTCCCTCCCCATAGCACTGGGGGGGGGCTGTGTCATACTTAGCTGCCAGCAGGAGTTAAACCACAGCAAAGGCAAATGGCATCCTGGGGTGCATAAAACACAGTATAACCAGCTGTGACTCAAACAAAGCATAGCCAGCCAGTCAAAAGGGGTGATTATCCCACTGTGTTCAGCATTGGTGTGGCCTCACCTTAAATCACTGTTGTGCAGTTCTGGGTCCCACAACTTAAGAAGGATGTAAAGATCCTATGATGGGTCCAGGGGAGGACAACAAAGCTGGTGAAAGGTCTGCAAGGCATGTACTGTAAGGAATGGTTTGAGGAATGGCCGAGGACTTTGTGTTTGTCTAGTTTGGAGAAAAAGAGGGGTGATTTCATTGCTCTCTACAGCTTCCTGAGGAGGGCAAGTGTAGAGGGAGGTTCTGGTCTCTTCTTCCTGGCATCCAGTGATAGGACATATGGAAGTGGTTTAAAGTTGCACCGGGGAAGGTAAGGAAGCATGTCATTAAAGAGTGGGTGTTCAAACACTGGAACAGGCTTCCCAGACAGCTGGTCAATGCCCTCAGCTTGTCAGTGTTTAAAAGGTATTTGGACAATGCCCTTAAGAGCATTTCGTAACTTTTGGTAAGCCCTGAATTGGTCAGGTAGTTGGATTGGATGATCGTTGTAGGTCCCTTACAGCTGAAATAGTCTATTCTGTTCTACACCAAACACATAAAGAAAACCTAGATTTTTGTCTTTAAGATTAAAGACATAACTGCATCTGAAGAAGTATTAAATATACTTCTTATTTTCTAATCCAGAAGAAATCCTCTTCAGAATTCTGAAACTCTTAATTACTCACTTATATAAAAATGACCACTGCTGTGCTAAACCTGTTAAAAAATGTCTTAAAATCCAGCTGAGGTTATCTCAGGGTAATATTTAATGAGATTATTAATGATTACCATATATTTATTTTATTTGAAATGTTATGTTGATAACATTTCTTGAATGTCCAGCACATAAAAGCCACAATGGGTGTGTCTATATTTATCTTAAGTATTGTTACTGAGGCTTTCTATTGTAGATATTTCATGCAATATGAGAATATTTTTCTCTCTGGTTGCACTATTGTATTTATAAATGTCTTCTGAAGCTAATGATTTTTTTCTTTTTTGAAGCTGAGACAGACAAGCAAAACTTTATAAGGAGTTGTGCAGAGAAAAAGATTTAATAACTTATATTTACTTAGATATATGTAAATATTCTCTAAGCCCATATCAGCAAATGTAGATATAAAGCAGTCACGATTTCTATCTCAAATAGACAAAAACAAAAGTGTCCTATGACATCTCACCATAGTGCTACACTTGCTCAAATGAGCAGGGAGCAGTCATGCAGCATGGTTCTTTCTTCAGTATAATTTTCTGACTGTTCTTAAAAATGCAATCCCACAGACTCAGCCTGGATACTACTTATGGGGAGACACAAGAATGAATCAGTAGTACTGCTTTTGGGAAACAAATGTAACTTTAATGTTGACATCCTATTTATCCCCTGTTGAGAAATAAAGTATTCTGTGTATTGAAATGATGAATTATAACTGTTAAACAAAAATGTAATGCGTTTGTTACAGCCACCAAGTAGACAAATTACCATTATGCTGTGCAAGTAATACTTTACAAACCCATTTGTCACACAGGAGAGGTGTCATATGCAATCTGATTCACCCAGCTTAATGTATGGAATGAAACCTCGATTTTCTTCAGCAGATGTAAAACAATAACAACTAGCTTTCGTTCCAGAACCAGTGATAAATACTTTGTTTTCTCAACAAAGCAAACAAACAAAAAATCAGCATCTCTTGTGCGTTTGCAAAAAAAAAAAAAATAGGGTCATGTTGCATTTTTATTGGTGGTAAGTATACTGGAAGCTTCTATGTATCACATAAATCACAGCAACTACCATGTTACAGTTATCAATTCAACAGAACTTGCTAAAGTTCAACTAAATTCAGCATGATAGATTGTTTTTGGATGGAAATCAGCACAGATTTTGTCAATTTACGTACAGCCACACTGATTTACAACAGGTTAAAGTAACAATATTTCTATCCATGTCAGTAAAATTTAATCTCCAATTTACAGCAGTCATGACAAGGCCATAGGTATGATTTCCATTATACACTGAAAATGAGATTTAGATAAAAACTAATTTCTGGGTTGAGGAAAGGGATCTAGAAAGATCCCTTCAAAAACACTCTCAGGCTGGAGATGCCTAAATCAGCAACTTCTTTGCCTTGAGTATCAACTTCTAAGCCAAGTGCCACCCCCATGCAGCAGAATTTCTTTCTGCCTACTCAGGCACTGAGTCCTACCCTAAACTCTTGAAGTATTTAGAAGGAAGAACTAAATTCAGATATCTGTACTACAGGTTTACACATCAAATCTATTTGTCTAGGTTATTCTTTATTATCAAAAGAGAAAAATTAGGATCTAGAGTGGAAACAACAGGTGAATCTCACTGTCTTACTAGCTCACATTGTCTGTTTTCCTAAATATCCCAAAACAGTAGGCTAGCTTGGTACACAATGGATGCAAATAGAAAAGTTTATATGTGTTCAGCACAGTACGTAGTATAGGTACTTCAGGAAAAAAAAGAAAGGGAAAAAGAAAAAGGAGGAAACCCGAACTTTTTTTATAGCAGACAAGTAGATAGAGCACTCATCTGCATTTGCTTTCCTTTCCAGCTTTAGGATGGAAAGTGTCACTTATTTCCTTCCTTCCAGCTGGATTGCCAATATCACAAGTATTATGGAAACGGACAAAATTATTAAGTTTGAAACTACTGGTCTGGATGTCTTTGTCATTTTCAGCTGTCATTTTCAACTTGTCAGACAAGTTTCTAGCTGATATTTGATGAAATAGTCTTTTGTTTTAAGCTCCATCATAATTCCATACCAACAATGTTACTTCTCTTTCCCCATAAATGCAGTGCTAGAACCACTCATGAACAGTGGCTGTTGTCCATCAGTTTGGGTCAGAGATGAAGCAAAACACTAACCACCATGTCAACAACCTTGAGTGAGAACAATAAAAATTGTACATAAAATGTAGCTCTTGGGCAAATGCAGTAGCAGAAACAAAAAACCCCTTGAGACTAAAACTACCCATTCTAAAAAGTCATACCTGTCCTTGAGTGCTATTGATATCTATGACAGTTTTGTCATTGAGCCCCAAAGAGGTGTAAGCGTTGTGATGTTAGTAAATAATCTAAATTAATGTCTCTTGGAGGTTGTCACAAGAAATACTGAAGAGCCTTTATGTGTACATATATATGTATTTTTTTCCTCCTATCTTATCTGCTAAGAATCCCAGTTATGCCTTTGGAAAGCCCAATGTAGTAGGCTTACTCTGTGCTGAGAGAGAAAGAGTAATTAAAGTGATCAGAAAAAGCAACCATTTTGAGAAGAAAACTATGATTTAGAAGTCTTGTCTTTATAAGAGAATTAAACAGGTCAAGGTAATAACCACAAAGAAGCCAGGAAGAAAAATTTACCTGTGTATAAGGAAAGGTCATTCTGTCATTACTTCTTCATGGGAGAGTTCCTGCGAATGTGTGAACAGGATAGAGAATGTGTATGTTTCAACAGGGAGAAAAAGAAATGTCAGTAAATAGTTTGGCATACAGAGTTCAGAACAGGAACCTAAAAATCATCTTTTCAGGCCATTTTATCATGGATCAGTATGCTGTCATACTGGAGCATATGGTGAGTTTATAAAATCTCCAGCCCCACCAAACCCTGTCCAGTTTCTTTTCAGAAGTTCACAGCAGTTTTGTGTTCTCATCATCTGATTTCTGGTATCCCTAATGGATGTGAAAACACAGAAAAACATAGCAAAGTATACTTATAATACTGGAGCTATGTAACAGACTAAAAATCTTTGGTGGTCCTCTTCTCCTTCCTATGGTAGATGATGGCCAAAAGAAATTAATGTCTTGATGGGAAGTTTTGTGGTGGGATATTTTAGGTGTGAATTTTCTTTTTGACATTACATTTCCTTTCTGATTTCATTGAAAATCTAAGTTTCCCAAATGTTTTAATTCTTCTTCCATTCCTGTTTGTGTAACAAGAGCTGGTCTTGTTCTTCATGGATTACTCAAACACAAAATACAGGAGGGCATTCAGTTCTCTCTAAGACAGGTGAATTTATTCACTCCTAGAATTTAATTTAAATAATCTTTGTCTACTTTTCTTGTCCCAAAATGAATTTCTTTCTATAAACAGGGCAAACTGCTCATTGTTGACACTTTTTTAATACATCATACTGCCAGAAGACTTTCCTGTGCTATCACTCATTTGTCATTAAGAAAGTAGAAGAAAAAAAAGACAGGAAAAATAAAAAAGCTATATAATTTGGGGTCATTTATTCAGAGTTTTTCTTCTGACCCAGGAAAGAGAGTTTTACCATGTGTGAAACTGAATAACCGTATAAAGACTACAGTGTGTCATTCTGGCATTGTTGCATTTTCATTGGTTCTTATCTTGATTTCTCTAAAGTCACTTGAAAAGCGTATCAAGACTGTAAGAGGAATTTATTTTGCCAGAATCAGCAGTGCTTTTGTGTTCCTGATCTCTTTTTAGCAACACTGTGGAGGTCCAGATTGAAATCTCAAGACCAACACACCAGAGCAATTGTCTTGAACAATACTAAAAAATACAATGCTATCTTCCTCCAAAAAAAAAATAGAAATTTCAACATATAGAGTCAATATTAATTTAGAAGATTAGCTAAACCTGTAGCATGCAATGCAAAAACTTTTCTGACTTATACTGATAACACAGTACAGCACAAAATCTCTCTCTTTTCAGTGCATTAATGAAGATTACTTATATATTGAATGGGACTTCAATATCATAGAAAACATGGTTTCTACACTGCAATATTAAAGTTAGACTATAGGTTCTGATTCCTTCCCAAAGTTCTGTGTCAACACCTTAGAAAAGGTCTGAGCATTACATTCCTCTCTGAGCACATTTTAATTTTCTTGTATCATAAAGTTGAAGGGTGATTCAGCTGTACTTCTTTTTTCCTAAATTATTGAAGAAAAATAACTACATTTCAATTATGATAAGCACATGTAACAAACATGAGTGTCTTTAAACTGTAGTCTATAAAGTAATGAACATCTATTTTTAATAGTAAAACATCAGACTCTAAAAAACAGTTAACTTTTAAAAAAAAGACTCATAAAAGTAAAATTGATTATATATTACACGTATCCAACCTTCTTTGCATTCAATAATTACACAGGAGCAGATGTTCACATGCTAATGAATAAACCTGCAGGTGAGGCAAGCAGATCCTCACTGCCTTATATCTTACATCTTTTAAGAACTGTGGAACTGTTTCTCTCTAAATAGAATAACAATAATACCATGCATTTTTAAAGATAGGCAGATACCAGGTTTTTTATTACTAAGAAAATTATTTCAGGAGTTATTAGTGAACACCCATTATATGCTTACAATCACTCAAATACCTATAGCTGGGAAAATGCACAGTATTTGACTCATAGAAGGCTTTGTTCAGCTTCCATGGAACAGTAAAAAGGAAGCATTGTTGAAGGAAATAAAGTAAATAAAGTAAATCCAAGGAATAATTCCTAATTTCAAGTTGTAGGAGAGAGAATACCCAAAACACAAGAAGGTTGTAATACGAACAGTACCTTCCTCAAAAAAAGGAGTAAGGTACAGAACAGAACAGCAAAAGTAAATGCATAGTGTCTATAGAGGTAAATTAAATTCAGAGAAAATAGGAATTGGACAAGAAGCTTGGGTACTTTGACTGCTTTCACAGACGTGCATTCTGTAATCCCTACATAAGCACAACAACTGGCTTTTCAGAGCCAATTTAGAATATGTGTAAACTACTTAATAACATTTGTGGGAGCAATTTTGTTCTTTGTCAAGCTTTCTTGTACCAACCAAAGAAAAAATATCTTTTATGTACTCTTTTAACATTGTCTCTATATGTCCTATCAACCTCTACTGAATCCAGTCTTAACCACTCTTTAACCACTTTTATCAAAATTAATTACCAGATTTGTAAATACTATTCCAGTAATGTCTTATTCCTGCCTACTGAAATGGCACTCATGTTTTGATAATCAAAAAAAAAAAGAAAAAGGAAATTTTCTAACCACTATTTTTTTTATAAAAATGCATGAAATATTTTCAGCGGCTTCCCAAATATTGGTGTGGAATAATACAAAATATTTTTACTCATTTTCATGTGCAACAAATTAAAGAATATAAGCATATTGGAATGAAACAATAGTTCAAAAATAATTGGAAACCTGAATAACATAAAGATCAAATAACATAAAATAAAATGAGTAACAAGAAAACATGTTTTCAAATCATTTTCTGTTAGACAATTTACAGGATTATTCTGACCAGAAATCCTGAACGTTTATCCATCAACACTCCCTTTATAGCCTGTTTCACTCTCAAGCACCAAGAAGTTAGAAAAGCAAAATAAAACTGTTTAAATCCCATTACAGAAATTGTGATAAGAGATGCTTCAGGTGTACTTTGAGGAATTGGAGAATAAAACATACAACAAACGCTCATGAACATCCAAAATGGTATTCCTATATTCTCCTTCCAGGACATTTCAATACTTTTACCTTTCTGTCACCAAATCTTTATTCTAGGTATCATCCCGACATGGCTCTCTGCTTAATATGAGTTGCAGGTTTGTAATCCCCATCCCCAGATTGTTCTTCTCCATCCAGGCTCAAGTTATCTCATCCCTGAGTCCTTCTCCCCCTTTCTTGGTGCACTATCCAGCAGACTCCTTAGCAGGTCTCTCCATGGTGATAATTAGTGCCTTTTTTCCTGACTCTGCAGGGAGTGCCTTTATGTTTTATTTCTGCCCTTCATGTGTTTCAGGCTATGCCCCCCAGTGTGCTCAGCCGCAACTCCTCAGCGCTAAGAGACAGAGCAGGAGCCTCTCCAGATTTAGCTGCTGGACCCCCTGCAGCCATGCCCTCCAACAAAACAGTACCTCCCCTGTTAACCAATCTATGTTGCCCAATAGTAGTGAATCTTGATCAATTAATAAAAAAATGTTATTAATTATGTGTCCAAAAGTCAGGAAGCCGAAATGTTGGTGTGCCAGTTCTCACTGACATTACTCAGAGTTTTCAGTTAAGTTAATTGCCTTTTGCAGACATAAGAACAGTTGTGAAATATTCTCTACTGACCTGAGTTAAATAATTTACTGAGATGAGATTGTGATTTCTTTTCATCTTTCATTTGGGAAGAAATAGGCAAGAAAGTCCAAGGAAAATGGATCCCACCCAAAATAGTTATAATCCAGTGGCTAGAGAGAAATGTCATGCAATACGTAGGCTCTTGTCTCTCTGGCTGCAGATTAGGCTCTTTTTAATTTATTTCTTGAGTGAGAAGGCTAGTGGAAAAGAGATTGTATCTCACCTTACAACCATAGTCTGTATTTACTAACCAATGCTAGAACCCAAGCCCGTGTTTCTGCTTTCTCAGGTGAAGGTTATAACTTCCAGGCAATTTCCCACTCATGTAATTTTGCCTCTCCTGTCTGTCTTGGAGCTGAGAAAGCTTCCCGATTCAGATGTTATCAAACCAATATAATTCTGCAACTGTTCAGATGCATTTATACATACATTTAATAAAGAAAAAATAAAAAACCTCAGAATATTGTTTGAAAAATATTTTTATGGCTTTCTACTAATGAATAAACAGAAGCCCTATGGTAGCGTCTAAATGATCATATGAACGCCACCAAATACTAAATAATAAATGACTTCTCATCTTGGCCCTATTAATTTTAGATACAGACATTATTACCGCTGGCAAAAACATATAGCCTCTTCATCTTTCTGAGTTGTGTAATAGAGAAGCATTTTTAGCATTCATTAATAATTTTAGTGGATTATATACAAATAAAAGTATAAGTCTCATTATAAAATCTAGGAGAAAAATAATCTATAACTCAGTGGAGTAGTGGAAGTATTAGTCTGGTAAACATAACAGTCTACTTAACTTTTCATTATTTAAATTCAAAGTTCCATTGACTTTTCTATTTTTGTTTTACTGTTAAATAAAGGATTTCCACAGTGAAGCACAAATTAATTTAATTTCTGAACTTGACAATTAGCAAGACTTTTTTGGCTAGTTTTTTCTTTAAACAAAAAATATCTCAAAGTGACAAAAATGTAACTTTTTAACACTCCTGTTATTTATTTAATTGAATTATAAACTTAAGAAAAAAACCCAAACACAACAGTTATTAATTTAATTATCTAACTAGTCTATGAGAAAGAACTTTCTGAAAGACAATGAGGCAACTGATGTTAGCTGTTGGGTTTTATTCACATTAGTCAAAATTGCAAATTGTCACATTCCTATTTAGTGAAGCAGTTTGTACTATTCAACAGTACTATCAGTGGGGTTTGATGTTATATTGCTGCCGCTGCTTCTCAAAGACCCAGTGGGATATTTGGGGACAAAATAAGTACACCTAAATTGAAAATAAAGCAGGCAACTAATTGAGTTAGCTCTCAAGCTTCAGCATCTTGCCCAGAGTTTCAGTGACACATTTACATGGACTGAAGTTTGTGTCCTTGAAACTTCCTCTGAAATTATGAGTCACTTCTGTTGGAAACTTGGGAATGTAGGAAAACATGTGCATGAGTAGGAGAGAACATCCTCAAGTTTGCCTGGAGGAATCAATGATTCCTCCTCCTTTTGCAAACAGTGTTACAGCTAAGAGCGTTCATCCTTTTCAGGAATGAGTCCTGCAGCTCCTTTCTTCCTTCCTTGCTCTCCTGTTTTGTGAGACAGACAATATGATTTTAAACTTTGTCAGCTCTTCCTGGTCAAAGAGCTTTGTTCTAAATGATTAGGAAAATTCAGACAACATTTCAGCTTGTGCTTGGGGATGTCCATCTCAGAGCACAGCCGATGCAGTCAGTAGCCAGAGTAGAAGGGCACACAGAAGTGAGGCCAGCAGCTCTGCTGAGGGCAGCACACACAGGATCTGCAGTGGTGGTGACACCACAGGCACCAGTCCTGCAGCAACTATTCCTGACATGGCAGAGCGAGGTCCCGAGGGAGGAAGCTGCTCTGCACCTCCAGTCGGGTGATTGGTGCCTCTTGCTGAGTCAGAGGGTTTACTTGTCCACTTGAAGTGTGTGCTGGGGAAGTCTCTGTGTCACACAGGACAGGAGTTGCAGGTTGAGGTCAAGAGCTGCGTGATGTCAGAGATGACAAAAAGGAGAGTGACCTAAGCTTTTCTGAGATCCTGAGGGTATAAGTGTTTGAGCCCTGCAGCCATACCAAAGGACACGAGCAGGCAAAGACTGTGCTGGTTGGGTTGGAAAATTGGGAGTAAAGGCTGGAAGCTCATGTCTCCTAGCACCAGGAAGACAGTTCCTCATGTTCCACCTGCAGATCTCCAGCTCCTGAATGTGTTCAGTGTCCTGGTAGCAGCAAGAGTGCCTGGGACCTGTGAGCTGTGTCCAATGAAGAAGCAAAGTCAACTGAGAGTGAGTCCCAGAGCAGAACCAAGAGGAAGAGTTGACTGGCAGCAGAGGACAGCTGCCTGCTGAGCAGTCAGGCAGATTTGTTGCTTACAGGGTCTTGGGTATTACACATTAAGAAGAGTCCACCAAGGGTCAGTGTCCAGTCTCCATCACTGGAGATACTGATTACCCAGCTGGACACAGTCCTGGACAACCTGTTCTATCTGACTTTCCTGGGAAGATAAACCTGAGGTAGATGATTCCTAGAAATGCCTTCCAGCCTCAGCCATCCTGTGACTCTACCACATCGGAGGTGTGAGATGTGTCTGACCACAAGAAACACAGGAAAAAACTGCCACCCTGTAGCCAGGAATGGAGGATACCTTCCCCATGGTAGAATGGTTTTGGATAATTCAGCTATGCCATGAAACCTCTGTTTTAAAAATGAATCCAGGGTCCTTTGGGCACATTAGAATGGTAGACCTATGCAGAATTTTTTGGGTGCACATGTGGGTGCACATATAATACAGGGCATTCCAGAGAACATAGACCTGACACAAACATAGACATGACAGGTTTAATGTAGGCAACACAGAAATTTTAAGGTGCACCAGTGAGATGATAAAAATCTTTTTAGATGGTTAGTTTGAGGGCAGAAAAAGTGTCAGGGCACAGGTGTTATAAACTGTGAGAAAAGACATGAGAACAAGTTGCTACTCTTGGAGAGCTTTACAAAGTCAGTAATTGAAGGTATAATTAAAAATAAGCTTACTTTAAGAGTTTAAAACAGCTGAACAGCAGGATGGATAAAATAATGTGGCAAAACACAAGTATGAAATTGGAATACCCTTACCAAATAGGAACAAATGATATTGAAGGAAGTAATGTAGGGTGTCAGTGGGGTACCAACAGAGAAGACTGAGAAAATTATAGTGGAGAACAGGGGACTGAGGTAATATGGAAAAAGAACTATGAAAATTTTAATAGTTTCATGGAGCAGAGATCAGAAACAGGTAGAAAAGAAACGAGCAATGGTTCATGAGTCATGGCTTATTCTACAATGTTGCTAAACACAGACACTATTTTCTAGGATAGTAGCTTACATACCAGAGAATGGTGTTCACATTGGATAAGCTATTCATATTTACAATGATGGCTTTATCAATATCTCCTCGTATTTCATCAGTACTGTAGCAATATTAGCTGGCACTGTGTACAGATACATGGAAACGTAGAGTAACTACATTTACCAACAATGCTGTCAACCATTTTCTGAACATTAGATTATCACTGCTATTGGTTTCAAGAAAACCTGCACTAAATAAATACAATTATAAATTAAATAGTGCAAGAATTAAAAACTAGCCACCAAGTTTTCGTAAAATAAATGTAAACTTTTTGCTAGGAAATCTCCATGGGAATCCATTTTCATTCACTAGTTCTCTGTGTACACACTGAGCATTTAATTTTCCCAGTGGGTAAACTAATTAAAATCACAGAATAATACCAATCCTTGAGCAGAGAACTGTGATGACTTATAATGAAAAAAAAATTGATACACATTGCTTTAAACAAAGAATGCCAAAAAGAAATGAGAAAGCTGAGCACACAAAAGTCTTCTGATTTATAAACACCATGGAAATATGTCCTTTTTGTCCATTTTCTTGAGAACAATCTCATTACATCAAAAGGACTATCTATGAACGTCATGCCATTCAGCTAGGCAGCATGGATAATCAATTTATAATTAAAGAAATAAAAATGATAGTTACTAAATGGGTTTTTCAGAGGAAGAATTTGGATTATCCACAGATAATTCTTCTCTAGATATTTGAAAAGGTGATGAGTGAACTGTAGAAAATTTATGTGATAAATTATGAATGTGCTCTGACCTTCTGTAGTGCATAGGCAATGCAGATTTCAGTTATTTTGTAACTCTTTTGAATTTCTCTAACTCTGAAAGTATTTTGAAAATAAAAGAACCAACAAATGAGGCCAGTTTTGTTTATCTAGGGGGTTACTTTATTTTACATTTTACTAAAATGAGATTTTTACCTTTATTTCAAAATTACAATCAGAATGCTAAGAATTAGAGTTTTAGAGTTAATTTTCAGGAATATGACCCTCAGGCTCTGTGGGAAGCAAAACAGAAAGTAGTCTCTCAAGTGGATTGATAGATGACAGGGAAAGCAACAGTGTATACAAACAGACTAGCAGAGAGGTTTGAAAATAATTAGGGTAAATAAATGTACTCTGTGAAATTAGGTGGTAGCAATTGCACACCAGTTTACCTGATAGCAGTTTGCATTTCTGCAAGTTCTTCATGGTGGAAGCTTTAATCAAGGTCCTAGATTCATCAGGCTTAATTTTACCTTTCTGAAGTGGCAGAGAGGACACTTTATATAGACATTATCACTTGAACAGCTTTTTTCTGCCCTTACTGCTGTTAACCATTGTCTCTCACTGAGACACTATGGCCTATTTAATCAGTGTAGAATTTACCTTGAGTCTATAACAAGACCATTTACATCCCATTTGGCTCTGCTTTGAGCACTCAAATGGGACCTAAATGTCCATAGACCTTGCACTTGCCCTTTGAAATGGATGAATTCACTGTCAACGAAAAATAAAGATGCCCATTAAACAACCTCTAGTATTAGAAGATATTCTACCAGAAAGCATTACACAAGGGTGAGCTGTTTGTATAGCTGAATCAGGAGAGTTTTCCAAGCTTTGATCCATTATAGGTTAGTGGGAAACTGTTCATCTCACTGATGTACCTTTAGGTGCTCCCATACTCTTAGAAAGTGTCATGTCCTAAAATAAATAGGAATAACAGCAAAAGTAATTCTCACATCCTACATTTTACTCTGGGTAAACTTTTGTAACCACCAATTTCCACAGACATTAGTAGTAGTCTGCAAGTAATAAGGAACCAAAAGGTTGGTAAATATAATGATTTTGAAACTTAAACACTTCAAAGCCATTACTCCTATTCATGGCAATATAATAGAAAAATAAAGAGTATGAAGGCTCCATCTGACCCCATTCATGTTTATTATTACTAATGCTGGAGTCCTTTGACTTTTATTCCTGAGAACAGAAAGCTTTTCCTTTGTTGCTCTTTATGTATTATACTATTTGAAATGCCACAAGGGAAATCAAATGCAACCAGCCCAGCACTGACATGTAAATAAACTGTAACAGATCAAATTTATTTTACTGCAAGACAGTAGGATAATAAGTCAGGGAATTTATATATGTGGAATGTGTTTACTTGAACCTAATACAGGTAGAACTTTAACACACCTATGTACCAGAAAAGTTCACTGCATATTGACCATATGCAACTTGTATAAAGCATATGTGTCTCCGGTAGATCCAGAATTCCTTGCATAGTATCTCTTCTGGGATCACTGTTTTAGTATTGATTTTAAGATATAGAGACAACTGACATGTCCTATGCCAGCCTGTGAAGATGACTTAGAAACCTCAGGTTATCTAACAGGGATTAGGTATTACCTCAGAGTCATATTATCAAAGGATAGAAATAGACATTCCTCATTGTAATGGATAACACTACAGCAGGGAGTGTGGCTAGAATCTCAAGCAACTTATTTTACCATGGATTATTAAAAAATAACACAACATGGGCTCAGATGTGTACTTGAGTTTTGGCTGACATAGTTGTGAACCACATACTTTGCTATAATAACAAGATCATGGCCACAAGATCAAGAGTTGTTTTCTCCCTCTGCTGGGCACTGGTGAGGCTACACCAGTGTTCTACTGACTCTGTTCAGTTTTGAACTCTTCTATTCAAGGAGGACACAGATAAATCAGACAATGCCCAGAGGGAGTTACTTGGGTGTTTACAGCTGGCATCACATAGAAGGGGAGGCCAAGGAAGCTTGTCTTGTTTAGTCTGACAAAGAGGAGGCTGAACTGTGGTCTTGCACAAGCCTGCAGTTATCTGAAAGGCAATGGCAAAGTTACGGAGCTAAACCTCTCTGGTTAGTGCAAGGGGCACTAATAGAAGGAGCAACGGCTGAAGACTGCACCTTGTGAGTGTCAGGTGAATATCAGGAAAGAAAATTCACTGTCCAGCACTGGAATGTCTTGCTCAAAGTAGCTATGAAACCTCCATCCTTGTAAACTGTTAAGATTAGATAATAAGACCAGACCATTCTGAATGAACCAACTTACTCCTGGCAACAGTCCTCCTTCAGTCATAGCATTGGAATAGTGATGTCCCTCCAGTCAATATTTCCACAAACCTGTGAAGTCTAAAACAGTGCATATTAATGTCTGATAAGCTGAAATAAAATTTATTGGTTTATATTTTTGTTCAGTCTTAATGGTTAAACCCTAGCTCCATAAGAAATCAGTGGGAATTTGTACCTGAGTGCTGTGGGGCTTTGAGGTAATGTTATTTTGTTACTAAGGAAGAGCAGAATCATGCTTTAACTTACATTTTGGAAAAGAGAAACTCAGAGGAAAACTGGAAATCTTAATGGCCATCTTTCCCTTCTCAGTCATACTTTGGTAAATGTCAAGAGACAGGTGCTACAAAATCCAATAAATAAAACAAGTTAGTAGATTAGTTTGACATAAGTATTGATTCAAAACCTAATCACCAAATATTCAATTTTATGAATCTTACAATTGATCTGTTCTTGCATGCTGTGTGTGTCAGGAGGGTGAACTTGCCAACTAAAAGTGCAGATATGCAAGTCTATTTTCTGCTTTCTGCTCTAACACAATTAAAAATAAGTAAGACTTTAAATCCTACCTTAAAAAAATTAGCAGCATTATTCATTTAGTACCTAGAATGTGCACATTTATCTTCCAACTAAAAATACCAAAAGAATCATCCCCTGAAAAATACCTAAATATAGGTTACTTCATTACCTGTAAATCAGTCTCAAAAAGGATGCAGTCTGTGAATTGCTAAATGAGAACCGATTGGTTAAATGCTGTGCTTCTTGCAATCAGAAGGAATAACAATTACAGCGCCAACTGCTAATCCTAAGAAATCAAAACACAGTTAGGCAGCCACTAAATTCTATTATAAAGTGTAATTATTATTATTATACTTCTTTCAGAAAATGAAGAGATGGAAACATTATGCAAGTACTTAACCTTTTTTAGTAGCTAGGACATTGTTCTTTACTGTGCTACTAAATATATTCATCTTTAAAAAGGAATAACACTCTAAATTCAGAAAACACTAGTTGGTTCTTCTCTTTAATGCTTAATCAGAAATGTTGAGATATTCTGTTTTTTCCCCTGAAGTGGATTAGATTGAAAATGAAGATATGTTAAACAGGCAGAATGTGCAATATGCTTTGTAATTAGCACAATCCAGAGCTTACTGTTTTACACTGCTGATGATGTATGTACTTCTCATGTGGGTTTTTTCAAATACCTAACATAATCTGTCACTACAGTGCAAAGAAAAAAGAACCCATAACCACAATCTCTATAAACATTTATAATTTTGGGGATGTTTATAGGTATTGAAGGCTTCATTTGACTAACTAAATTGGAATCATAGTCACAATTTAATTTTTTGGGGTTTTTTTTTGGTTTTTAGGTTTTTTTCTTTTAATTCATATATCAAATTAAATAGGCCTAAAGATAAATGAACAGATGCTACAGCCATAAATTGTGTCCTGGGACTCTGGCACACCTTTTTTCAGCCTAAGGAGTCTTGATTCCCATGATTTCTTGCATTTTGCAACAGCTTTATTTTTTAGCTGTTTATCTATGCAGCGATGTCTGCCCCTTCACCCTCCTGTTGTGGCTTAACCCTGGTTAGCTAAGCAAGACACAGCTGCTTCCTCACTTCCCACCACCCCCAGTGGGATGGGAGAAGAGCAGAGGAAAAGTAAAACCAAAATATTTGTGGGTCAGGATAAAAAATTGTTTAATAAGTGGAGGAGAAGTGGAAGGAGAGAGAAAAAACCCCATAAAATGTAATGTAAAGGCAATGACTCTCCACCTCCCATGGGTAGACCTGTGTCCATCCAGTTCCTGAGTAAAAGATGACTAACTTCCCTAAAAACCTCTCTTTTCCCTTTTTATATATGAGCATGATGTATGGCAGGGAATGCCTCTTTGGCAAATTCAAGTCATCTGCCTGATCATGCACACTCCCAACCTCTTCTGCACACACACCCCACTGCCCTCCTCAGTTTACTGGGGGGACACACAGTGAGAAACAGAAAAAGTCTTGACACTGTGCAAGCAGTGCTCAACAACGGCTAAACATGAGCATTTTATCAGCGCTGGTTTTGGTGGTCATTCTAGAACACAGACCCACATGAGCTGCTATGAAGAAAATTAACTCCATCCCAGCCAGTACACCTCTCCACACAGGAAGATTAAAAAAATTTAAAAATTGGTAGTGCATTTTATCTTCTGTGTCAATTGAACAGTAATTTCTTTAAGAAACCCTACATGCTAAGAAAAGGAAATCCAGCTCCTGTATTTTCTCATGAATTATTGTTGACTATTTCTATCCAAATCACTGCTCCTGAGATTTTTCCAAATTCCTTCCAACAAATTGTTTCTAAAATCTTCCTCTCTGGGAACTGAATCTATATTGGTTGACTATTGATCCTTTTTCTGAGCTGAATGTTCCATGGAATTATATTGGCCTTGAAAGTCTGAGCTTAGTAGAGGTGGAAGTGAGATTCATGTGTTTTCCTGAAACCCTGCTCTACTGACAGGTTCTCCTTGGGCCTTATTTGTGATGACTACATCTAGCAATCAATCCTACCCATCTTCCTGAACTGATGGCTGCCATTTGTTGTTTTAGATCTTGCATTTTTAAATAAGCTTTATTCATTCAGAAGTTTCTGCAATTCTCAGCCTGTCATCTGCTTGAGAACAGCCTGGCTCTGGTGTCTCTGCCTAGAGCTGTCAGGATGCTACTCTTCACTGACCAAAAGTGACCAAAGCCTCCCTTCTTTTTTTTTTTTTTTCCTTTTACATCTGGAGAGTGGAAACAGGCTGTGAATTCATTATGTGGCTCTACAAGGTAACTAGCCTGGATTTGATCTGATGCAATGAGGATATGCCAAGATATTCCTTGGCCTGAATTCTGGCTGCTTTATGCCCTCCCGGAAACAGCACCCTCTCAGTGCAGATCTAAGTCTCTCTGTCTGGTCTTCAGTGTGTAGGGAGTCATCTTTTTTACACTCTGCCATATAGTCTAGAAGCTACTGTACAGTCTGACAGATTGAGGAAAATCATTTAGAGGGCATGTAAATAGAAAGAGTGAAGGACAGATAGAGAGAGTGAGCACTTTATGCAAGCTATCTTAAAGCCAGTCACAAAGCCTAATTTGCTTTTCTGAGAACCACTCCTTTTAGGGAAGGACAAACTGGAGTTGGAATAGAATAGAATAGAATAGAATAGAATAGAATAGAATAGAATAGAATAGAATAGAATAGAATAGAATAGAATAGAAATAGTTACAGCTGGAGGGGTATGTGCAATGCACATGTAGTCCAACCACTGTGACTGAAGATGGTTGCAGGACATAAATTAATTTCAGTGCTTTTGAAGTCAGAACTTTTTAACTATTCATTACTATTGTAGTGCTTCCCCAGTCTTCAAGGATCTGAGCTATATAGTGCACCATTCTGAAATTCTACAGTACCACCATCAGTAATGACATACTTCTAAGTGTGCTATGACAAAGAATAATGTATAACATTTCAGGAAGTGTGTTACCTAACCATGGTCAGACATATTTGAGATGTTTGGATTTTAATTTTCCTCTTATTTAGTTTTAAAAGTATGTTTGGGTTTGGGGTTTTTTCCTTTCCCAATGGATTTCCTGGTTTCTCTATTTTAAGTGCTCTGAAATCACTTTGCATTTTACCTATATAATAGATGATAACATTTCTCTTTTTAACAACTGGGTTTATAATAATAGAGTTTGTTATGGAAGGAAGATACTTCTTGTAACAACAGTAAGAATTTAAGCTGCTCTTTGTCTATTAGAGAAAAACTAATTTATTCAAGTAATTCTATTCCTGCAAGTTTTCAGTTAACAGACATGAATAAAAAATCTTAAAGATAATGGAATAATTCTAGAAGGCCAGAGCTTTTCTTGGAAACTCTAATTACTTAGATATTTCTTGGCATAACAAGTATGAAAGCTTAGGAAAAATTGATTCTAAAGATAATAGAAGATTGTTTTCTTGCATAATTTACTTAAAGTTTTTATTTAAAACAGAAAAGCAACAAAAAAACTACCCTGTGCTTTGAGCTTGAAAACATATCTAACATAAGAGAAAGACCCATCTATTGTATGAGCCTAGTACATGTGATGCTTTTCAATACAAAAGGCTGTTACTGGTTTAATAATGTATTTGTTCTTTTCTTGAAAGAGTAAAATCAATAAAGCAATACTCACATAAGCTTCCTTATGGGTAGGCAGCTGAGAGTATATCCAGACTGCTAGTTGGCACAAAAATACCTCATCTTCAGTTTTGTCCTACACATGAAGCATGTGTCAGGTAAGGCACTGGGTATTTGGACATTTCATAACATCAAATCAGTGTCTATAACTTCGATCCTCCAAATTCATCTTGCACCAGCATTTTTGCTGTTCTCCATTGGGGTTTTTTGGTTTTTTGTTTTGTTTTGGGGTTTGTGGGTTTTTTTTGTTTTGTTTTGTTTTGTTTTGTTTTGGGTTTTTTGTTGTGTTGGGGTGGGTTTTTTTTGTTTGTTTCTTTTTCCCTAACCTGGGTTTCTGATGAGCTTCTCTTGTTAGAACTGCAAACAAATGTGACTAACACAAGTAGTTAATATGAAAAGGGTAGTTGGAGCCCTAGGAAGGAAATCATGCAGTAACTTGCAAAATAACTAGTCCTTCATTATAGGTTTTTATTTATTTTTTTGGTGTGGTTTTGGGTTTTGCCTAAGAATAATGATTGAGTGTTGTTTCTTTAATACTTCTCCTCAGTGCTGAACATATGGGTAAGTTCTTTGTAAAATAGGGATGGTGAAAAATAAAACCCAGAAGATCAACACTGAGGTAGTAAGACTCCACACAGAGAATGTTGCAGACTGCATCTGCTCCAGGAGCATGGACCTGAATCTGCTTTGTTTTGTTCCTCAGCAAGCCAAGTACAATTATAAGTCCCAGGGAAAGTTATTTTTTTTTCCATTCTAACCTAGGAATTCTAATGGCTATATTTCACCACTGAAAGATTGCTTTAAAAAGTATTAAGTACTGTAGAAAAAGATGTGTTTTTCCTGAGTGCTCTGGAAATCTGAATGATAATTTTCAAAAGCTTTTGTGGATCAGCCTATGGTTTGAAAGAACTGTTAGTTTCCTCTTAGGTCGAATCATCCAAGTCCCAGAAAAAGCATGGTTTTTGGACTGTCAGTCTCAGACTATGAGGCTTCAACAAGTGATGTCTGTGACGGCCTCAGTGAAAGCAGCTCTTACCCTACCGACAGCCCTTGGCTTTTTGTTGCCAGTAACAGAGCAACACTTCTCAGTCATTCTCACACCAGTATTTGTGGGATGAAGCAACTGATCTGTGCAGAAAACCTTCTTGAAATAGAGGTGGAAGTGGAAAATCTCTTTTAAAAATGTATCAGCCCCTGCCTCTTCCAGGCTGAAGAGGCTGAACTCAGAAGCAGTTTCTTCGGCACAACTGGGAGGTGTCACACAACAGTGTGGGAGTGAAAAGCCAAGTGGTACACACAAAGAGTTTTGCCACTGAATGCTTCGAAATGGTGAAACTATGGTTCCCATTCCTCACCTGTAGCTTCTTGAAACAAAATGTGTTAGGACCCTGGAATTTCAAAAAAAGCTTTATTTAAGCAATATATCTCATGATGAGTTTTAAGCCCACAAAGTTTACTTGCTCTGTCCAGACTTCCTGTGGACGTTTAAGTTCCTTAAAACATAGCTTGATTTTTGGACCCAATGGTCTTCCAGCAATGAACTTTTCAGACTTTCCAAAGACCAGCTGCTTGGAATTAGGAAATTTTGAGCTTCTCTGTGTCTTTTGAGTTTTCAGAGGAGTTGCATCTGTACGAGTCTTCTGAAGGTTTTAAAAATTTTGCTGAACATCACTGTAAAGATTTTTAGCTTTTCATGAGAAAATGAAACATTTGTTCCCATTTGTATTATTAGTGAAATTTTTAAAAATATCCATGTATTGAAGGTATGTATGCTGACTTTCAAAGAATAGATCTTCAAAAGCCCTTGAAAAGGTTTAAACCACATGGCCATGGATATGTTTATGAAGTTGATGATTAGTGGTATGTGTGTATGCAAAATACCAGAAATAGCCTTCTGTTTCAGGCAAACAAATATTAAGCTAACAAAAATTATTGATTTCAATTACTTAGTCCCACTAAAGGCACTAGGACACGAACCACCACAATTTTTAGAATGTGATTCTTCTCTGAGTTTATCTATTTATTTATTTATTTGTTTGTTTGTTTGTTTATTTATTCATTGCAGTGGAGCATCTTTATTATACAGATATCCGAACAAATATTCTAGATCTCTACCGAAGTAAGTATTTTAAAGGAAATGCCTGATTTACCTTCACCATCATAACAGGGAAATAAATGCCTGTGTGAACTTCCAGAATAAAATCACTTAGATTAAGTTCTTAATGTCTGTAGAAGTTCCTTTCCAGTTTAAAATTTAAGGCATTCCCTTATTTCCCTTCTAACCAAAATTAATTTATGCCCTGCCTAGATGCAGGAACTTGAGGACCAAGTACAGATAGATTATGTGGCAGGTACTACAGAAAATAATCGTATCTTAATTTCTGCAATTTTAAGATAAACAAAGAAAATTGTGTTTGTCTTAGCTTAACTTATCCTGCTTTGTTAAGATAAGGTAGAATAAATTGCATTGTGGCATTCCCATGTTTGTCTTTAGAGGGAGAAGACAGCGAATTTAATTTTTAAAACAGATAAAACTGTTAGTCATTCCAGTCAGTTAATTAACAGAAATTTCAACTTGGTTGGCTGAAAGGAACCAACACCGAGACAAAGTGACTAGTGGTAACAATTTTTATATAGGTCCATTTTGTGATGGGAGCTCTAGTCTACAAGTAGGAGAAAGAATCCATGTAGAATTAATCAGAAATCTTTTCAGTACAGTTTAGTATTTCAATGATGACTGAAAAATATCTTGGATAGTTTATAAACAACCATTAATATCTACCCCAAATACAGGCTTAAATCTTCAGTGAGTTATCCTTCAGTATTCTGAATCATGCAAGGGATGGTATTTGCATATTAGGAGTAAGAGGGCCCTGCAAAGGATCTCAGATATCTTCATGCTGTCAATGTACCTACACTACCTTAAAAAACTTTAAAAGTTTAACTCTAATCAGTAAGCATAAGAATCTAATGATATTTGCTATACCATGTTTTATCTGAGATACCAGTGTAACAGACGTGACAGAGCATCTATGGGGGACAAGTTTAACCAAGGCCAGAGAGGATACATTAAGTCACTGAAAATATTACTAAAGCCCTATATTTAAGATGTCAAATGGAGTAATAGGTAACTGGTTTAGGGTTATCTGAGATATCTCTAGATTACATTACCTGCTTTAACTGCATCTCCATTGAGACAGAGCTTGGCTTATCTGTTGATACCTTCCTACACACTCCTTAGAACCCCTGTTCTTATGTTGAACCCTATACCTACTTTTCAGAAATCTGAAGAAGTGATTCTGCAGCATGAACCTGTGCACAGTCTGGATCCCAGGCAGAGTACTCTAAAGAGCCAAACATGAGGATAGATAATGGGATATGCACAACTATGTCTCTATGCTCCTTAATGAAGCTCTGAACTCAAGAGAGATGGAACACATGCACAGCTTCATAGTAACGCTATTATTTCCACTACTTGAGCCTGTCTTTTTTGTATTGAAAGTACGCATGAACTTAGTCTTGGTATAAACCCAGTGTGCAAGAAAATACTCTTCCACAGAAATAGACATGATTTTTTATATTTTTATACTACTTTCATCTAAGTGCAGGACTACTCTTTTGGGTTTGTTAGAAACAGTTTTTCCAGCACTTACATGCAGTCTTTTATTCTTTTGCTCTTGAGCTGATGTTTGTTTCAAACATCATTATTCTAATTTCTGTTATAAAGAGCTGTACAACTGAGAGCATTTTATGGACCTATGTTAATAAGCAAAATAGCAGTGAAATATTAATAAGATTTTTGAGCTATTAGCATTACGTTCTTTTATCACAAATCAGAAAATAAGTTTGTGTTATATTACCAACCAACAGAACCACTCTAATAATTAAAAAATTTTCACCTCAAAGCCTCCAAAAAACTTTGTATTTAATAGCAAGCTCACTTGTGATATATGTAGTTCTAAAACCAGTTCCAATAGGTTTTACTATAAAAGTACTATCTGATTGAGAGAAATTATGGTTATTGCTGTGCTAAGAGCAGGAGCTAAATCTCCTCCCACAGTTCTATTCACCTGCCTTGTATTTACATCATATACCTTATTCAACACATACAATTCTGTCACTTGGGAAATAACACATTTGTTATATAAATTTATATAGAAATGCTCAGCTCAAATATTGAGAGCACAGAATTGGAGCCACCTCTGGGAATGAAACAAGAATCAAAATGTGAAGAGGTGTTGGGAAACATACTATAAATAGAGCAGCAGTGTAGGACCCTTAATATCCAAAGATCAGAGAATATCTTAAAATACTCACTACAGGGCTGCAGTAGGAGAAAAGCAAATTTATGTATGTGAGAAGAATGATATTTGATTTAGATATTTGAACATTTTTTATTTATCCACCTTATAAATATATACTACAAGTGCTTTTGAGTAATTCTCATTAGTATTTTGATGGAAAAGTAATTTGTTTTGTTGAAAATGTATGCTTTTCTTCTGTGATTTTTCAGGTCTAATAAAATTATGAACTTTGGGATTTTTTACTTTAGTTTGTTATTTTATTGATACTAATAATTTTCTCCCTTTTTTGACAAAAAAATGTTTTCATCATTGTGCCTCTCGGAAAGTACAAGCCACAAGCTCAAAGCAAGGCTATAAAATGGAGCATATAATTTGCACTACATGAACATTCAGTACCAAAGATCTGAGAAGCTTAAATTTCCTGATGAAGTTCTCAGTGTGAAAGAATTCTGATCCTTAGTCTTTGAAACAGAAGAGCATATTTTTAATGTTTAGCTGAAAAAATAGAAAAACCCCACAAAAATAAATTTCTGAAATGTATTCTGAAATAAATGCAGAGAAAAATTTAAAGTTTTGGCTTCAGAGAAATGGGGACAAGAATGAAAAATGGGGACAAGAATGAAAAAGTACTACCTGATAGCTGTTAGTTAAATTAAGATTATATTTGACAACATATTGATAATAGTTTAAACAATTTATTATTGAAGAGGGATTACACACGTGGATGTGTATTTTACATAATGTTATACTTGCAGTAGAGTAAAATTAGTTAAATGAGCAATAATTTTGTGCAATTAGATCATTCTCAGTCTCAGGGTTTCAAAATCATAAAAATATAGTGAAAAATAAAATAATGAAGAACCTGTGATACTTTGTCCTTTTTATTAAATTTAAAAGATTGGTCCATGTAAAATATCAGTTAATGACACTTTATAAATATCACAATAGTGATATTTATAATATCTTTATGCAAAGAACTCAAAAAAGGAATTTTTTTACTATGTTCCATTAAGCCATGACGTTTGTCACTGTCATTGTGACAGCTGGGCATTAAGATCCCATAAGAAAGGCAGTTTCTTATGGGATCTTAATTTCTCATTATTATGTGTCAGCAGTGCTCTCTTTCTGAGCCAGTTGCAATGTGCATGTGCCGACTGCACGAAGTGTGCATGTTCACAGTAAGTAGAGAAGGAATGAGAGGGTATTTGTAATCAGAAAAAATTCTATGTGAATTATCCTTGCTGCTTCAATTAAGAAGGAATGTCTGTTCCATGAGTGTTGTAATTGTATTTTAAACAATGTGTGCTAATTCTTCATCTTCACCTAAACTTGCAAGAATTTAGTGTATTATAGCATAAAAATGTCAGAAACAAAGACCTACTTTTCCCTCTGAGGGTATTGAAAAGTGTTGAACAGGACTCAAAAGTCATGATTCTTTGAGCAACCTAAAACACTCTTCACAAAAGGCCCCAGCACAGAATAGAATAATTGAATAATTTAGGTTGGAAAAGACCTTTAAGACCATCAAGTCCAACCATTAACCCAGCAATGCAGATCACTACTGAATCATGCCCCTGAACACCACATCAACACTTTCATTGTGCACTTCCAGCCATGTTGCAGTGATTTGTGTCTCTCTGAAATTGCAAGAGTGACAGCATACTTTTTTTTCAAGTATTTTGAGAGTTTTTCTGGATTCTTCCCTTTTTCAGGGGTGAGATTACAAAACATTGGAGGTGCCCCCAGTCCACGCTTGCCCATACTATCACACACACACTCTGCCACTCATATCTATCCAGGCTTGGAGTAGATTTTTGGGTGATGTTCTTTAATAGTTTAACCTTAAACAAGACCTGAACCATATGCAGCATCATGCTGATTCAGGAATCATGGCAAAAAGAACCAGGCTGGTTTATCAGGTTTCATCATTATTCAAAGGATATTCAAAAACTTTAAAATTCTCAAATGCCAAGATGTAGTCAGCCTAAAGGGGAAGGAAGGAAGGAAGGAAGGAAGGAAGGAAGGAAGGAAGGAAGGAAGGAAGGAAGGAAGGAAGGAAGGAAGGAAGGAAGGAAGGAAGGAAGGAAGGAAGGAAGGAAGGAAGGAAATTGTAGAAACGTATCTCCCCCATAGGCTGGCTGTCCGAGGAGAACAGACAAAAGATGTACTTAATAATAGATGTAATTAATAATTAATTACCAAGAGGTAGCTCCCAAAATACAGCAATGCTGAGAACACTCACCAGATTAGTTTCATGGCCAGTGATTCTATCATATCGTAGGCCAGGTCAATGCTATGAAGTACAACAAAATGATAATCTTAGCCCAGACCCCAAGAATGATAACGATCACTGCAGGGATTACATGCTGCACAACCCTGACAACAAGTGCAACTCTGAGAGCAAATGAATTGTGACCAGCAACTATTAAACCTATATAGTGAATGCTTATGACAACTTGCTTTTAACACACTCTGGTCAGATTTGTTATCTCAACCCTTTGTGCTGCACACTGGGCACCAAAAAGGGCCTTCATGGTTTAACCCCATATGGAAGCTTTCTACTGTGCAGATGCCCCTTCCCCCACTATCTGTGGAATGGGGAGGAAAATTAAGGAAAAGGAGAACCCATGGGTTGAGATAAGAACAATTCAAATAAAGTACACGTTTATAACTAAGCCTTATAAGTAAACTTAAAGTTTAAAAGTAAAATCTAATAATACTAATAATGCCAAAAATGCTAATAATAATAATAATAATAATAATAATGAAAAGGAGAGACAGATATAAATAAAACCCAAGAAAGGCAAGTGAAAGGCACAGTACAAATGCTCAAAACTAGCTGACTGATGCAGTCTGACACTGAGCAGCCATCAAGCCCTTCCCAGACAACTTACCCCAATTTGTATACTGGGCATGACACTACACAGCATAAAATATCCCTTTGGCCTGTTTGGGTAAACTGTCCTGGCCATGCTTCCTCCCAGCTTCTTGTGCATATCCTCACTGGCAGAGAACAGGAAACTGGAAAGTCCTTGACTTACAGTAAGCACTGCTCAGCAACAGCTAATGCTTCATTGTGTTATCAACTTTATTCTCATACTAAAACCAGGACACGGCACTGTACCAGCTACTAGGAAGAAAACTAACTCCACCTCAGATGAAATCAGAACAAAATGCACTTAGCATTGCCTCTGCTCTGAGTTATTTTTAAACTAGAGCAAGGTGAAGGCAGTAGTGCATGAAACAGACAAGTAGAAGAGCTGAGGAGAGTGTGCACATGCAAGTGCAATCTGCAGTAATATGCTCTGTAGTCTGAAATGAGACTGGCATGGCCTGGAGGTACTTTAAGAACATGTCATGTTACAGTAAAAAGGGCATTTCAGTGGGGTACATTTGCACTGGTGACTTTTGTTTCTACTGTTTTGGTTCTCATGTTCTATTTATTCATTTTATCCTGAAGTCAATAACTTATTTTCAAAAATCAGAAATTAAAAGGAAAGCATCAAGACGTGAAAATTAATAGAGACAAAGAAAGTTAATTAATAAAATGATTGTATGACATTCAGTGATGAAGAAGAGAATGATCTATTCTTCCTTTTCCCCTTCATATACAAGGCATTTAAGTGCACTATGGGGGATTGTCAGGCTCTAGTCATATCTTTTCTATTATGCTGATACAGAATCACAGAATCACAGTATCACAGAATCATAGACTGTGCTGAGCTGGAAGAGACCCACAAGGATCATCAAGTCCAAATCCTGGCCCTGCACAGGATCATCCCCAAGAGTCACAACATATGCCTCAGAGCAGTGTCCAAACATTTCTTGAACTCTGTCAGGCTTGGGGCTGTGACCACTTCCCTGGGGAGCTGTTCCAGTGCCCAACCACTCTCTGTATGAAAAATCTTTTCCTAATGTCCAACCCAAACATCCCCTGATACAAGCTCAGGCCATTCCCTTGGGCCCTGTCACTGGTCACTGAGAGAAGGGATCAGTGCCTGCCCGTCCTCTTCCCTCATGAGGAAGTTGTAACTGCAATGAGGTCTCCTCCAGTCTGAGCAAACCAAGTGACCTCAGCCGTTCCTCATATAGCTTCCCTTCAAAGCCCTTCGCTCCCCTCCTTTGGACTCTCTCTAATAGTTTAATATCTTTCTTATAATGTGGTGACCAAAAATACTCAGGGCTCTTATATTTGTATGACCTGGCTCCTTTGTCCACTGTGGGCATGAGGCATGGTGCATACTGCAAAGAACCAACAAGCCTACCTAGTTCTAAACATAATTGACTAAATATTGCTGAAATGGAGGTGAACAAAGGTGAACAAACTATTAAGGTTTTACCACTTTCATCCCAGAAGGAAAAACAATATTTCTCAATCCAAACAGATAGTCAGTCTCACCTCCAGTGTCTTCGGGTTATATATAATGCCCTATAACATGATGGGGGATCACAGCATAGGAATAAGTTGTGCTTCTTGTCAACCTCCAGCCACAGAATAACCATAAACTATGAAATGGAAGCCAAAACTGCACAACTTCCACACTACTTTGTCTAGTCAGTGTGAATCAGATATCTTGAGGAAGAACAGAAAGGTCTGTTTTGAGATGTCTCCCTTTTTTTTCTAACTCCTTCCTAATTCATCCTTTGTAATCCACACCACTGGTCAAAGTGGTTTTCCTTGTAATCAAGGACTGCTTCTATTTTACAGAAAGAACCAGGTTTTGAAATCATTTGTCCTGACACCATATTTTTCCACTTTAGTCAGAAATAGAAATTTGGGTTAATAATGGGTTCATAAAATTGGGTTCATATGTGCAGATTTAGACTTTTAACATATCTGTAACTGGTGAATGGAAAGCTGTAAAATTGTCTGGTGTCATGAGTAGACAGATTTTCAATGGAACAATTGTTTTAGCCTGTCTGCACTACTGTAGCTGTGCTGACGTCAGTAGAATTTTTCCTGCACAGAAAGAAGTAATGCAGTTACAAAACAAGCTAATATATTTATTCAGAATATTCACACCTCTTTTATAGCTGCCAGACTTTTATCGCTGAGTTAAGCCAAAATATTAGCAACAGCCAAATACATTTTAGAACTATTTTTGTCTTTTTGTCTAATGTAAGTAAAATGGGAAATAGGATGAAGCTGAACTTGTAAAAGATCCCATTAAACTGTAATTTTCATCTTCATTAAAGTTCAATTTATTTCCAGATCTTGAGGGGAAAATATCTTTTTGCATGTTTTGTCTGAACAGAAATCTCTGCAGGACTGAGAGAAATAAGTCAAGGGAGTTTGCCATTAAATTTGTCTTTCCTTTATTTTTCCTTAATCAGAACTTACTTCAAAACTGAGAAAATTAGCCAGATTTTTCCAACCATGCATATAGCTCCTATCTTTCAGTATACAATTTAACTTCTGAGATTTTTCTGGAGTCACAGAATATTCAGGTAAAAAGCATTTATAAGTGGGTTGTTTTTTTAGTAAATCCTGAATAGCTGGGGAATTGATTTCTCTGATGGGGTGTCTTGTCTTGCCATAAGCAGCTCCAAAGACAGTGATTTCAAAGCCTTTCTATTTCTTGTCCTGCTCTTGAAGTACCTTATAAAGTTTTTCTTTGACATACCAAGAAACAAATTATCTTTTCTCCTGACACATTCCTATCTGATTGCCTTATTCTGTTAAAAAAAGAGTTAAAATAAAGATTTGTGTATTTAATTTCAACTACACCATTTGTGTTCATAGGCTGTGCTTCTTTTCTGCAATATTTTCTTTTTCTGTCCTTTGGATTACGATGTGGTAAATATTGAAAACCTCTGACATTTTTGTGACTTTTCTAAAAAGTCACAAATGTTATGCAGCAGCACTAAAAATTACAGAAAAATAATGATACTGGTTTTGAGAAAGGCTGTTTACTTCTTTATAGTGGCACCACCTTAGTGAAAAAGTCTGTAAGAAAACTCCAGAGCTCCAGATTTTCTCCTTTTTGTTCTAACTTGATATTTTTTCAAAGCCGTAACTTGATCCATGGGAAGTTCCTTTCTGTGAGTAAACCTTACATTGCATATGCTAAGATATTTCCAACTCAGTGCATTTCATTTGAATAAACTTGAATTGAGTATTCTATTAATTACAGAAGGTGGCTTATTTCTAAATTAAGACACATTTTTATTCATTGTGCTTAGCAATGAAAATTGCACAGTGTGCCATTGGTGCTGTGCACCTGTTGACCAATATTTAATAATTAGCATAGCTGTTAAATAGCAATTTCTTTTAGAAGCCAAATAAATTTAGGCCCCTTGCAAAAAGTGCATTTTGCTAGCTAACAGAGGCAGCAAAATTGTAAAAAGTGAACCAGGGATATATCAGGTGTCATTCCTCATTAGTCATTATTACTATGTGAAGGGCATGAGTTTTAAGGCTCTTGTGATCTGGAAACATAATGCAATAAATTATATAATAAAAATATATTATTGTTTTATATTTATCTAATGAAAATGAAGCCCTAGTTTCAGTTCTGAAAACTGTAGAACATTTATTTAAGACTGTAGGTGTTTGGTTTATGACCAATTGCAATTCTTGTAGAGCTGTCTTTCACCTGAACACTGATCATTAATTTACTTGCAGTGGAACCATAATAGCAACTAATATGATGCATTTTTTTTAATGAATATATTCCTTTTTTTTTTCCTTTTCAACACTTAATGTTCTTCCCAAATCAAGTGTTTCTTATCACATATGTCACAACTCTGAATTGCTGGATTAGCCATATTTTAATCTGTCTAGATGATAAATGATTGCTAAATATGCTAAGCAACTACTGGGAAACTAGCACTTTGCAATCACATTAGAGATCTGAGAATCCTTCCCATCAGCTCATCAACTCGGGACTTTTTTTTCTATTGGTCTGTATTAGATTCTCATGACAATGTGGCTGTTCTGGTAGTGGAGAGGCTGCAGAAGCGCCTTGTGTAAGAAAAGGCTGAGAGCTGCCCCCATGTCAAAGTGAGTTTCAGCCAGCTACAAAACAGACATGCTGCTGTCCAAAGTAGAACCTGTCAGCAACTCTGGTGGCATCTCTGTGATAGCTTATTTAACAAAGGGTTAAAAATGGTTTGCAGCAACTGAGAGGAGTAAGAATAGGAGTGAAGGCGGTGCTCCAGATGCTGGAGCAGAGAGTTCCCTGAAGCCCATGGAGAAGACCATAGTGGAGCAGATATCCACACTGTGGGACTGTGGAAGACACCAGAATAGGTGGATGTCCTGCTGGACATGGGCAGCCCATGGAGAGCCCATGACAGAGCAGACTTCCGCAGGAAATGTGGCCCATGCAGAAGAGTCCACACTGGAGAAGATTTTCTGGCAGGACCTGTAATCCTGTGGGGAACCCATGCTGGAGCAGCATACTCCTGAAGGAGTGTACAAAGAGAAAAGGACCCATGCTGGAGCAGTGCTTGAATAACTACAGCCTGTGAGAAGGACTCACATCAGAGCAATTCATGAAGGAGAATCTTCTGTGGGAGGGACCTCACACTGGAGTAGGGGAAGAGTGTGAGCAGGAAGAAGCATGGGAGGCAAAATTCATTCCCCATCCCACTGTGCCACCTGGGAGGTAGGAGATACAAGCATCAGGAATGAGGCTGAGCTTGAAAGAAGGAAGTAGGTTGCAAGAGGTATTTTTGGATTTGTTTTTGTTTCTTCCTATACAACACTATTTTTAATTGCCAAAAAACAAAATCAATTTCCCTAAAGATGAGTGTATTTTGCCCAAGACAGTATCTGGGGAGTGATCTCCCTGTCCTTATCTTGACCTATGAGCTTTTGTTCTTATTTCATTCCCCTTTCCTGCTGATGAGGGGGAGAGAGAGAGTGGCTTGGTGAGGGGGACCTGGTGCCCAGACAAGTTCAGCCCATTGCAGCATGGCGTTATGGAAAACATACTTTGGCATGTTTTTTATGGCTGGAGTGGAGAGGTTCACATTGCTTTTTATTACGACTCTTTTTTCTAAGTAATAGTGACATCAGAGCGATTCAAATTTGTGTTATAAATTAATATGGCTTACTCTCTACTTTCATTAGCTTTTCAAACTGCATTTAGAGAGCTGAAATTCAGTATCTCTCTTAGTCTTTGTGCGAGTAGTGTGTTCATTTTATGCTACCTTGGAAAAAGTGACAGCCATATGAAAAGTTTTATGTAACTTGTCTCTCCTTCTGTTCTGTCTTCCATCTTTGATTCTCCCTCAAGTTCTTGAGCTGTGAGTTGTTTTTCTTCATCCCATTGCAACAGGGTCATTTTGCAGAACATGGGAGGCCATTCAAGGACCCTTCACATGGAGCTTCATGTGGTTTTTATGGGATATGGGCAAATGACCTCAGAATAAGAGATGGATGGCAGGGATTTTCTTAGGAGTTTCACAGAGTTTGGGGTATCTGGTGGGACCAGGCACACATTGTTACGTGCAGCAAGAAGCCGCTGGGAGTTTCTGGAACTTACAGCAGGGCCTGCAGTGTCAAAGAAATCCAACCTTGGGTTCTTCAAGCGGGCAGCTTTCAGGAGTGGCTCCATAGCAACAAAGTCACCTGTGAATACATCCAATACATCTTACTGATTTCTAAGTGCCAAAGAGGGGGAGGTTTTACCATTAATATCATAGCTTGTTACAGTTTTTCCATGATTAAAAATGGAAATTTTTCAATTTAATGGTGTTTTGCAATATGCCGATTTTAGGAAAAATCCGTAAACCTAACTTATACGAAGGCCCAGATTACAAAAATCATGAATCAGTGCCTACATTTGCAGTGGGAGGCACAGCAAAATCTTAAAATCCTGGAAACATAACTCCATACTCCTAAATGCATTCAGAGCTGTTAAATGTTTTAAACAGCTAGTGGATAACTAGAATGAGAATAGAAATGTGAAATCATCCAGATAAGACTTACAGAGTGAATACACTAGAATTAAGTGTTGGGGAAGATAGACTCTAAATTCAGTGAAGTTAATACAATTCCATTTCATGTTTAAAGAGTAAAATACTCAAAGCAGATGCTACTTGTACTCTATGAGGCATAGTGTTACCATTCCTCTTTGAGGGATTACAGTCTTGAAAGCCTACTCTGAATTTTACAACTCACATCCATTTTCAAATTAGAAACATTTAAGTGCAGTCTCTTTTGAGTCAGGGACAACATGATACTCAGTGTGTTAATGTATTAATACAACACTCAGTGCCAGTAGTACTTCAGAAGTACAAAACAATAATGTGCAGAACTCCATATGCTGAGACAATCCAGGCACCTTTAACAATGCACAAAACACTCCTTAGAGTAGAAAATTAGTGTGCACTTGAGTGGGTGTCAAGATGTTATAGATGTGCACTGGTTTTTCCCAGGTCAGACAGCAAACAGAACACATAGTCATGAAAATTAAATGTGTTTTAAAAAAACCCCATTTTTCAGAAGCACCAGTTTAATATGCAAATTTTAAATGGAAACTTGGGTCTTCAAGATATGGGGGAAGGGCCAAGGTATTTTGAAAAATTCACAAAAAATGGTTACTATTTTTAATCTGAAGAAGCATTCAATATGTGACATACTTTCAGCTAATGGAAAAGCTTGAGCTCTACAGAGCTTGTGGGTTGCTATTCCCTGTGACATGTACATTCCTGATGTTCCATAGGATTTCTCCTGTCAGAGATCCTGGCCTCCTTCCATGGGAGAGTTAAGGACTAGCATTCCTCCTTAAGGCTAGAAAGCAGAAATAAGAACTGACTGACTGGAGCTGATGTGCTTACTAATTCAGTCTTCAAATGTGGGCTTTTATGAAGACACGACTTCTTGCAGAACAAATAAAATCTCTTCAGTGAAGGGTGGTGATTATTTCTCTTTCACTTCAGAGAAAGACTTTAGTAGCTCAAAAGCCCACAAAAAGCAGTAATAATCACCCTTCATAGATGAGATATCCTGTAGGTATAAAATGCACAGTTGTCACCTCTCTGAGTCCTCAGTTATGGAGTTGACAAACAAAGAGAAAGTCTAAGATTCCCCTTCCATTTAGACACATCCTAAATTCTTTATATCTTTTTTTTTCCTTCTTCTTTTCTCTTGTAGCCTTTAAAGTGCAGATCAACAGGAGATTTCTCTGTTATAGGAAAAGGTGAGAGATTACCTCCATGGAACCTCATGTGGACCAACAGAGCTTCTAAAAAGGTCTGCTGAAGGTCCTTTTCTCACTGTACAAAGTCTATTTTGTCTCCCTTTGGTTTCTGTGGCAAGCAGGCCACATGGGTGGAACAGTATCTCAGTGTTAAGGACATGTCTGGTCAGGATGAAACAATTTCTCTAACAAAAGGGCAACCTCAAATCAAAATTCAAATCCTTTTGATAGCAAATACGGGCAGTGAGTAGAAATAACCAAGCAAGAACCAGTATGAACAGAGGCTGGGGGATGAGCCGACTGAGAGCAACTCTGCCAAGAAGGATTTGGGGGTGCTGGTCAAAGAGAGGCTGGACATGACCTGGCAATGTGCTCTTGCAGCCCAGAAAACCACTCACACCCTGGGCTGCATCCAAACCAGCAGGGCCAGCAGGGTGAGTGAGGGGATTCTGCCCTTCCACACAGCTCTGGTGAGAGCCCACCCGCAGTGCTGCATCCAGCCCCGGGGTGCTCACACGGGAAGGACATGGCCCTGTTGGAGCAAGTCCAAGGGAGAACCACAAAGGATGGTACCCCTCACCAGGAACTGGAGCCTTACACTTCCTGAATTTAAACAAATAATGGTAAAAAAAAATTATAAATTTATCATACGGAAGTTTTCATATTTTATAATTGCAAGTTTTTGTGACAATGCAATTTATCAACAATGTAATTAGTTTTCTCTGTGTTAATTAAAAGCTGCTTTTGACCCTGAACTTAGATTAAACATGGCATGTAGATGAAAACCTATGAATTTTTTATCTCCAAATTTTTTGACTGTTTTGCTTTAACCTTGAGTCAAGACATTTAACATTGGGGAATATTTTTAAAACTTTTTTATTAGCATATAAACATTTATACCTCCTTAAAAATGATCTTGTGATGATTAGTCTATATTTGTAGGGCACTTGGGAGATTTTCAGACCAAGTACTAATTAAGTGCTATTATTTCTATGCCTACTCTTATTTGAGTTTCCCCATTTTCTAAGCCTTTGAGGGAAGTAAATAAGATCAAAGGATTTTTTGAGGAAAGACCTTAGGCCAGTTATGAAGACTGCATGCTTTTAACAGCTAGATAACTCATCCCCTAAATTCTGTCTATTCATGGCCACTGCTATCCCACTCTCTTCTCCATTATGGTGAGACTGATGTAATTAAGGTGGAAAAGATGAGTAGTTCTGCATGTTCTTTGAATTTCTTGACTTTCCAACAGCTTTTGTGGGTTGTTGATGTTCCTCTTGATTCAACTTGCAGAATTAAATTCAAGGCTGGTCAAATCTCTGAATTCTGTGACAAAAATGCATCAGTTTTCATTTCAAACGATAATCTTTCCTTTAAGAAATTTGTAACAATAAGAAATATCTTCTGAGAAATTTTGAATTTAATAGCAATTAGATTTGTTTTAAGTTGCATAACTGATTATATTTTCACTTTTTCTTAACTAGTCTGTGACAGCATTGCATAAGACATAAAATTGTAAATAACTACTAATACACCACAGTATGTTTAATAATTTAAACTATTTTTTATATAAATAGAGAAGAAATAAATGTACCTGCTACTTACTTTGAAATAAATGTTCTTATTTTCTCCATTAAATTGATTTCTGTTTGAATTCAAACATTTGGACAGAAATTAAAGGAAAACAACGGGGAAGTAAATATAGCTGTCATAGTTTATCTTATTTTATCTTCCAATCATTTTTCTATGTCAATGAAAATAGCCTAAATGAATTTCCTCCCTCCCACACCAAAGCCAAGACTCTCAGTAGCTCTGATAATTTTGTTCTTTCCAGTAACATACTACTCTGGGGAAGGAAGAAGCCTCTGGTTATATTATTGCAAAGTTAAATATGCTGCCATCTATGGAAGATATAAAGTTTTCATGAGTATAGCTCCATCTTTTACAATATGTATAAAATGAGACCTGAGGAGGTTTTTGTAAAGCAAGAAGAAAACCAATGGATCTTGAGGAAGTATGGTTACCAGAGCAACCTATAAAACATTGCTTTACACTACCAAGTAAGCATATAGCTTGCACTGCTGCTGATAATTGTTTTTAATTACAACCCAAAGGTTATTTATGCGGAAATCTTGTAACAGGTTCTGGCATCTTGAAAAATATGTAACTTCACAACAGCTACCAACAGCCAAGGAATAGAATGTGATTATGAATGATTCAGAGTGTGATTTCTGAACTAGAAAATCTTTTCTTAGAGGGAATTTAGGACTTTAGACCTTTTAAGTCATGAAAGATCAGAAAGGAGGGAGACAACGTACACCTCTTTGAAACAAAAATAATATGCCATTATTAGTTTGGAAGTTAGGTTCCTTAATGCTTGTAAGATACTTGAGTAGACTGGATCTTTATGTTTCACAATACTTCCTTATTCTCAACTCAAATACAGTCCTAGAAAGTACCTCAAATATTCACATCTTGTCCAATTTCCGTAAAAACAACTGACCAGACCTAAAGCCATGAGGGACTTAGAACACCTCTGTGTGGGCTTTACTCACTGAAACAAAAATGCTAACTGATTTAGGTAATAATCAGTTACCATAATAAAAAAATTGTGGTATGTTGCCATGATTCTTGTCTTCTTAGCACCACACAAATTGGTACAGTTCAAGATCTCAAACAACCCAAGTTTACAGTCATGTTTATTCTAACTTCACTAGTCACCAACCAGCTGGTGAAGAAAAACATGCATGAAATATGATCTCCAGTAAGCTATAATTTAGGCAAGTGCTGTTAATACAATAGTCAGGCAGAACAGGAGGTAGAAGCTGTCATTTCTGAGAGCACTGCCATAATTGTCATATCACGCTAATTGTTCTAGTTTTCTCGTATCTGACCTGTGTGTTGTCCTTTTGGAAAGAACTTTTCTTCTGCTTGTCCTGCATCTGCTTGTGTATTCACTGGGGACAATTCCTCCTTTGTTTTGCTAGTTGTTTTTGGCCTCAGTCAGAGACAGCTTCTAAGTTAAATGGACATCTGGCAACTTTACTCCTCTTCAGAATTATCTGAGTAGAAACTCATTTAGCAGGTGCACACAAAGCCATTGAAAAGTTATTGGCCAATGAAAAAAAAAGAGGTCAGCCTAGACTGACATGAGCACCCTTCCAGGCAGGAGCATTACATGCCTTGTGAAACAGAACATTGACAATCAGAGAACACAGTGTCTGAAGCCAGACACATATTTCTAGATGTGCTATTTCATTTTTTTTAAACTACAGAGATTAGTATGTCAGAAATAGAAACCAAAGACAAAGATGTACGAGTACTGAGTTTTCCATTAATACTTCTGTACTCTGCTACAAAATGTATTGGTCTAAGAAAAAAAAAAAGTAAAAAAAAGGCAGTAATCTAAATGAGGCATCTTCAGTTACAGTTTATAGATTTCAGGTATGCAACCTGCCTATAAGACAGAATATGTCCAGTTATTTATGAAAGAAGAATAGGAATAGACACCTGAGTTTGGTAAAGACAACCGTTTTAGAATTGTTAAAATAGGAAGAAAACAGAAATTTAGAATAATGGTGGGGTTTTACATGGTAAGTAGTATAAAAAACAGTATCTTTGAATATGCAGGTACCAGATTCTGATCATAGAAGGGACGGTTTTAGGTGAAAGCATTATGTCATGATGCACACTGGTTTTGGTGCATTAGTCAAAATTTAATAATAATTATGCAACAATAATTTTTGGAACATGTTATATCAGATCCTGTTGACTGTTTTTAAATTTGAAGACATTCAGACTATGATTCATAAACTCAGCTATTTGATTCATCTAATGAAGAAAATCAGATCTTGTAATAGGCATGCGTTGACACAGAGGAAATAAAGTAATCATTGTAATGCTCTTCTAGGATGATATAGAGACATCTGCTATCAAAATCCTCCTAATATTGGTCTCAATTCAGTGTCTAGAACAAATATTTTGAAAATTCTGAGTTGATGAGAACACTTGGAGCTATGATTCATTCCTAAACACCAAGTGTTTAGAATTTTGCACGAATGTCTCTAGATGAGCTAAAGAGAGCAGAATGTTACATAAAACTTAATTAAGAGTATAAAAGTATGATCTGCCATAGGAATATGTGTGTCTTGGACTCTGAATGATCAAAGCATATCATAGAATAATAGATCATTAAGGGGTTGGAATGGACCTTAAAACTCATCTAGTCTTTCTGTTTAGAGATAAACGTCATAGGCCTAGGAAAAATTTCTCCTAGATGCAAGAAAACAAAAATTTTTAGTAGGAAAATGATTGTGTCATTAAGAAGACATTGATTCCTTTCAGCTATCAGCTCAAAATGAGACTACAAGGAGCAAGGCAGTAGTAGGTAAAGATGGTAAGAGAGGCCCTGTGGGTGTTCCTTTCACAGACAAGGACTGAATGACATTCTCTGAAGTCAGAGCCCACCTAAATTAGTCAGGACTTGATCTAAATTAAAGTAGTCCCAAGGTAAGTATCTTGTATTTCTGTATGTATACACAAATGTTTCTATTACTACTATTGACACTTTTGCTACTAAATCCAAAGGAGAAATGGATCAGATAAGTTTAATAGCCCTGTAAGTGCACCATGAGACAATCTGGAACCAAATGCTATTCATGTGCTTCTCACTAGACAGCACCAGAGGGAGTTATCCCTAAGCAGAGAGAACATGAGCTCCTCTGTTCCTTTTTTGGGCCTGGAGGACCAAGCATGATCTTCTGGAGCCTACACATTTGGCAGTGTAGTATTCTGGTACATGTGTGGTATGCAGATTCAGAAACAAGGCAAGTGAAACTTCTTTAGGAATGCAACATGATTTTTTTTAGAACACCTTGTGAAGTGGGGCTTTGTGAAAGAGAGAACTGGAAAGCTTTAGAAATGCAAAAACTAAAATTAATTTAAATAGACATATAGGGTCTAGACATCCAAATCACAGCTAATCACCCTGGACTTCCTTCAAAGACAATGGAAAAAAAATGGACACTTGTAGATAGTGTATTATAGTTTGTTCTAATATCTCTTTAAAATGAAGTAAATCACACTTTAGAAGTGTTCACTCTCTATTGACTGTAACTCAGAAGCCTACTGTATACATCTAGATAGTGAAAACAGTGTGTTAATAGCCCCATAGAATAGACATGGAGAATGAATTCTCTCAGGAAATAACTTGCTAGACCATTTTTCTAGATTACTGTTGAACTATGATCCTGAAAACCAATCTTCTCCTGGAGTTCCTCATGAATGATGGCGTAGTGGAGTGTCTATTGATGATCTTATTATCTGTACCATACGTGTACTTCCTGTAATTTGCAGAAGTTCAATTGTCTTTTCATTTTGTCTCTACAGCAGACAGAAAATTTTGGAAAATTTGTCTTCTGAAACATAGCTGATGCTTTCTTGAGGATACATTTTTAGGGAACCTACTCCTGAAAATTTCTCAGAAATTTTCTGGAAGTACGCATTATTAATTTTTTCTGTTTCATTTCTTTTTCTTCTTTACCTCTGTCGCGTGAGTTCTTTTACTCAGAGTCTGGAGTTCATCTTCAGACTTAAGTGTTTATTATTTTCTTATCTATGGTACAGCTGCATGGGATGTGCTTCTTAGTTAACAAGGTGGAAAATGGCCCCAAGTTCTAACTTCCAAGGGCATTTAAAGTCCAAACTATCCAATTACAGAATGCCAACTAATTTATTTTTACTTATAACCCAGTAACTATTCATTTATGAGCCACATTGTGGGTTTTTTGAAACAATACCAAACCATCCAGATTTGTGGAGAAGAAGGAGGAAAGAAGAACAACAAACCCACACCCAAAATCCTCCATCTTGTTACTAAATCCCATAAACCTAATTTTCTACATCTCTACATATTCCACCCATTGACATAACTTTAATTACACAGCAACAAGTTCAGTGTTATCACACAATTTGGGAAGCTTTTCCCAAGGCCTCAGGTCAAATGCAGTGTGCTTTTGAGGATCATTGCCTGTCAATACTGAAAAACTGAAATTCTCTGAACCCAGGGTTCCAACACGCGTAACTGAAATTAAAATCTGAAAAGTTCAGAATGACCATAAGTCACTGAGAACTATCTTAATCTCTGTCGGTGCTGTTATTCTAAAGGCATCTAGAACAACTATATGTACAAAACATAGTTATAGACTTCTTGGGACTAAATTATTATGTTACCACTTTGCCTTTTCTAGTGCCTTAGAGTCTCTTCTCAGCTGTGTAATATCCCATGTGCTTGTGTCTAGATTTTTTTCACACATCAAGATAGTTGATTCAGTGACACTGCCAGGATCTTATACAGGTATCTTCACACTTTTAGTATTTTTCAAGTAGTTACTAATTTTTTATTCATATCTATACACCTTTATTGGTCATATAAATATTTTCTTAAAATTACTGCATTTCATTGCCAGTTGTTCATAGTGAAGTAAATATATTAATTTCTATTTAGTATTTTTCATACCATAAACAATTCTTTAATTCTGAACTGTTAAGGACTCATGCAGTTTGCCACATTTTAAATTTTCTTATTTTGTCTGTAACTCGCTGATTTATATTTATTTGTTTTTGTTGGTTTATATATGTTCATCGCTGATGTCAGTAAAATCAATAAACTTATGTGATGACTTAATTTGAAATATTGTTCAGTCAGAAATACATCTATACAGGGAAAGAATGGTTCAATGGAAGAACTAGTTAATGAGTCCTAATACGGTTTCTGGAATGGAGTAATTCTGATGGACCTTGAGCATTTCTATAAGGCTCAGTGGGTATCTACAATGTGAAAGCTGCCTTCATTGTGTTGTAGACAGAGAATCTGGCAATCAGTCTTGTGTCTTGGTAGCAGTACAGTTACATTCTTCAGAGCTTACAGGGGGCTACAATAGTCACTGAGAAGAAGACTAAATTGCTTAACTATCAGTTTTGATACTGCTATAGCTATAGCAAAGTCATGGGATATAGACCTTGTTTGTGCTCTTCATGGAAGTAAAACGTAAAATATTGTGTGATAGATTATACAAAACATAATTTAGTGAAAAATTGTTAGTAGACTTATGATGTTAGTAAGTTCATGTAATTGAGTAAGACTAACCATCTAAGTTCTGTATATGAGTTATCGTCATACTAACTTCATCAGGTAAAAAAATGGTATCTGAAAACAGAGCAACCACAGGCTGGTAACATTTCAACTAAATATAATTTGTTATTAGTTTTCCATGTTTTTTTATTTCCAGTCTTCTAACCAATATTCTATCTTTATTTTCTGTTCCTGAGGAAACTTCTTTGTTTCACAGTAAGCTGCCTCTGTTGAGAAAGACAGGTTGAGGCAGGGTGAGACTGTCAAACCCATGTTGTGTTTGTCTGCATAGAAGTAGGAAAGTAATGTGTAGCAAAGTAGTGTGTGATGGTATCCTCGATTGACTTGCACATGTGTCTACTGAATTAAAGAAGCTGAAAAATATTTCCTGTTAAGGTGCAAAAAAGCAACTTGGAAGCTTAAGTTGCCCCTGGTGTGTTTGTTTCTGTGAAGGCACATCCTGTGCTAGATGTAAACCATTCCTTATTTTTCTCCAAGGAGCAGCTGGCTGAGAGACAACTGTGGATCTGAATGTACGTCCAATGACTAGCTCTCTCTCTCCTTTTCTGTTGTCTTGTTCTCTTCACTTCTGGTTAATTTTTATTCTAATTGCCAAATTCATCTTACCCATTTCTTCACTCACTAAAAGATTATATGCTTGCTACAGGGGATGTTTATATTGTTGGGGTTGAAAAATGTATGATTTACTTGGCACATATAATGGAAAAGCACTTTCATAAAGCCTGGTGAGAGAAGCTGGTTTTTGCATCCATACCCTGTTGTATTAAGAGAAAGGATGCAGAGGCAATTTTAAGGCATTTGGCACATCAGCACATTGCAGGGAAAAATAAAATAATTTCTGTAATCTCCAGTTCTTTACATCTACTTCCATATGCCTTCCTGATTTGATGCTCTGCCAAAACACAGTCCTCCAGAACACGAAATTTTAGGACTTTCATTGGTTCTTTATTAGGGAAGTGTTGATTTGTGTGTCAGATTACACACATGGCAATCAGTGGGGCTGTGTGACCTGTTATTTGTCAGACTTTATAAAGTGATTGATAGCTAAAAATCTCAGTGTATAGAAGTGGTCTCTACAAGGAATTGTTCCAAGAAATTCTGATATTGTACATATTTTTATATATCACCATACTATATTATTTCTCCATAGCAACTCCATTTACACTTCATTAAAATTCTACTTCAATGACACGTTTTTCTAACGCTCAGCTTTTTAAAAAGACCAGGTTAACTTGCATGTTGACTAGCAAGGCATACCTGAGGCAGTTATGAGCTATTGCATAGCTCATAACCCTCAAGTTGCATTTAACATGAATACACTTAATCAATAATGTACCTCAAACATGCACATTATGAACACAAAAGGATGTCAGACACACAAATAGGCATCATGCAGATACAAGCTTAAATGTCTATCAATGGTTCAATTTTTATTGGCAATTAATATAGATGTTAAGTCTATGTTGTAAATTTTTGGTACATTAGTAATGGTGTCTCTACTTTCAAAAAATGTATTTCATTTTAAGCATATTCAGAGTATGGTCAATAGAACATAAACAATTTGTTTATATAGGGCCAGAAACAACAATTCTATCATTTATATTTCCCAGCTCATTGATATTGTTAAACAAAATTTATAGTTCATTTTTTGCAATTCCTGTTTTATGAGTTTTGGGTTTTAATTTTTTTTTTTTAATTAAGAGAGCAGACAGAAATCTTATAATCACTTAGTGGGGAATTCTATCCAAGTTCTCTGTATTAGACACTGCACGTTTCACTAGTAAAATTATTTCTCCCCATATTTTTGTCCATGCAATTCTGAGACAATCTAAAGCATGACAGTAAGAAAAAAAAATTAAACCAAAAAATTTCATAAGAAAACATTTGGAAAATTATGTGACAAAGGGAAAAGGTAAAATATTTTGGTATAACTGTAGTTGCATTTTTTTTTCTCATATAGCCATTATATGGGTAATTATACATGTAGGAGACTGCATGAATTTGGTACACAAATGTTTAGACAAGAACAAATGATGCGGAAAATTGTTGTTCATAATGTTAAAATAATAATGTTGAAATGGAAGGATTGTGTGGGGCAGTCAAAATATGTCTAATTTCTTATTCATTACTGTGAAAATCAGTTTTCTTAGAAATGGTTTGTGTGATGTGAAAAAGGTTAACATAGGAGTTTTTGTGTCCAGAAATGAGAACTATGGTTGTTTCAAGCCAAATGAAACCCTAATAAAATATCTGCATGACAAAGTGGAGATTATCATAAAGAAAAAAAAATGTGAAACTTGGAAAATAAAATAGCTCTATTTTGGCCATGTTGAGTGAATGTCAAAATGGAGAACTAGAATGAGGTATTTAAAGGGAATTCAGTAGGAACTTAAGGAGGTAAAGCTGTAATGATGAGGAAAATCTGCAAGTTCCCAAAGTCGAATCCTGACACTGAAAACATGGCTTTTCTCAGGGAGAAATCCTGACAAGAAAATGCAAGAACATCCCGCAGACTCCCAAACAAGGAGCAGAAGATTGACAAAATATATGCGAGCAGAGGGATGTGAGTGAAGGATCATACACAAAAGCCTTAGATAATCAAATCAACTCGGGCTTTTAAATGTTGATAAAAGATAGTAATATTTTCTACTTCAGCATTTCTCTGCTTCAGTTGCATAAGCAGTTTAAGAAATTGAAGAGCCAAGAGAAGAAAACAAAATGTTCTTCCAACTTTTCAGTTTAATGAAATCTGGTACTGAAAGCCACTTAGTACATAAATTTAAAAAATCCATATGTAAATAGACTCACTTTCTGTTCATAGAATACTATGAACAAATTACATGCTTATGGAGATCAGCAAGTACTGCAGTCTCCCATTTCTGTACTTTACAAATATCATGATGACACGGTGTTGTGCCTGCAGCAATCCCATATACAAAATTTCGCTTTCTTACCTGAAATATGGTATGAATGAATCCTACTTTATTCAGGAACTAAAGAAAGCAAACTGTATCTGAAATTCTACCATATTCAGGTTGCACTTCACATCAATGGTATCTTGTCACTAAGTGTTCAATATGAGGCTGATCTACCAAGGCAAAATTTCAGAGGTATTTCATAGAATCAGCAAACAGTTTGGGTTGGAAGGTATCTTAAAGATCACCTAGTTCCACCATCCCTGCTGTGGACAGGAACACCTCCCACCAGACCAGGTTGCTCAGAGCCCCATCTAACCTGGCCTTCAACACTTCCAGGGGTGGGGCATCCACAACTTCTCAGGGTCACGTGTTCCAGTGCCTCACCACCCTCACAGTAAAGAATTTCTTACCAATGTGTAACCTAAATTTGTCCTATTTCAGTTTAAAGCCATTTTATCTCCTGGTCCTATCACTACATGCCTTTCTAAGAAGGGCCCTTCCCTCTCCAAGTTTGTTGTCCATTTTAGGTACTGGAAGGCTGCAATATTTCTGTGGATTTGCTCTTTTGTTGATGCTCCGTCACTGTAAAATTTAGCACCATGTGCTTACTGTCATAGTTTTTCATTCTGATAGCAAGAATGAAGTTTTATGAATTCCTGTGGTAGAGTCACGTAATGGAATTCTTAAAAGGGAAAATTTAGAAATATTAGTGAGTCTTGAAGCAATTTAAATTTTAAAATTACTTTGACACTTTTCTTGAAGTACTTCTTAATATCAAAGTGACTATGAATGAACTAAAGTAGAAGCAAAGAACACTTGGAGAGAAGTCCATTTAAAGGTATGAGTAAAAGTGTTATCTCTATTTTTCTGATGCAGATACAAAGTCTATTTCAGTCCAAAGACTTTGTAATGGGTCTTCTGACACTGAAATGCAAAGGATAATATATTTTTATGCTGGTGTTTTTATAGATTTCAGTTTAAAGGAATTATTTCAATTATTATAATAAGTAGTATTTCAAAACAAAATCAATTCAACAGTAAATCCAGCCTTCGTAAGACTTTGGCGACCTATACCTTTGCACACATAGGTTAGAAATTTTGAATATTCCCCTTCTTGAGGCCATTGCTTTTCTGTATAATTTCTGTGCATAGGATTAATGTCATCCCAGCTCACCCACTTGGGGTGGCATGTGAGCCAAGTCTCTGAATTCCTTTCAAAGTTTATGTAAATTTAGCCATGTGGTCAAAAATTATTCAGTTCACCCTGAAGTAGACAGTGAATGGCATATTGGTTGCATTGCTCTTTAGCCAGTTTTTCTGAGCAGAGCTGTGTTAGAGAACAACAAGGAGGAGTTTAAAAAATGTCATGGTATTTAGTTCAATTAGTTTATAGTCAGTAATTGACTGCTCCTTGACTGGTAAATCTGCTTTAAATTGTTTGCCCTTATATAAAGCAAGCAAACCATTGTAGATACAGTAAATTTGCACAATTCAGTAGCTTTTCATGGTTATTTGTTGTGTCTCCCTCCTTTGGACTGTGCAGCAGAGCTGGAGTTTTCAGATATTTCTCTGAAGAGAAAGTTAAAGTGCTGCAAGTCACTTGACTCGGCAATTGCCCCACATTTCTGGTTTTGGTGATTTTCTAATTGTTGTCAAAGAAATTGCTGAGGATCTAAAAATTCTTTTGGCCTAAACAGATGTTTTCTTTCTAATATACAGAAAGGAGTTACTGGTTATATTTTTTAAACCCTGAATGGCCTTCTTGTTCTTCTCATGGTCGCTGCAGAAATCCTTATTAGGATAGCTCTTTGTTTAATTTAGTTGGTCTTTTTACAATCTAGTAAGTAAATTTAGTAGGTCAGAATATGCACAGAGAATTTGGGAGATTGAAGTTTTTATTCTGCCTGAGGAAATTCAAATTCCTCGTATTTCCTGGTGGATCAGATAGTTAGGAGTGTACAGGTTTTCTTGGGATGTTCCATATTAGAAGCAATCAATATTGTTCCAGCTGAATCTTTACAGAGAAGAACTTGAGAATAATTCAGAGATAGGAAACACAAGGATAAATAGTATTTTGTTGACAGAGCTACTAAGTATTCACATGAAAAGGGGAATAAAGTTTCACTGCCTGATCCTAAGATTGTTCACATGTTTAGTTTGTGCAAATTACCAGAGCAGGGACAAGCACTCAAAATGAATCTGTAAGTAGTAGATGACTGTACTATATATACTTCTATTTGCCTAATGTTTTGTTCCTCTGTTCATACAGATAGGTAATAGATTTTTAGCAAAGAAGCACTTCACATTTTGGCATATTCGAGGAGAAGTATTTGCAGGGTTTTTTTTCCCTTGGCCACTATTAAAATATTTAGGCTAGACTGAATTTAAGAAAAATTTCTTCTCGTTCTAAGCACACAGAAGTCTTTAAGGAAAAAGATAACATGGAACAATTACTAGTAGTTGTTTCTAGTACTAATGACTTTAATGTCACCTTCTGACAATGAGAGGATAAATGTGACCCCACCACACCTACATAGCTAGAACTAAGCAAGCAGGAAACACAGTGTATCATGGTGATTCTGTGGCTTTATTTCAGTGTCATGGGTTGGATTTATTGCAGTAATCAGCACAAGAATATTTTTTTGTTCAATGACTTAAGACTCTCATGTTATGAAAGACTTGTTTCAATGAAAAAACAGTCCTTGTCTTAGGCAACACCCTGTTGCTCTAACCAGTTAGGGAATTGATATCATAGTTTTCTTACTTACACATGAGTCAGAGTGTTGATAAGGACTTCCAGAATGGGACAGAGCCTGTTGGTCCGGGCAAGTCCCTGTTTCTCAGTACTTATTTCTTGTAAAAATACCCCAGGAAATAGAATGGGTCAAAGAAACAAAGCAAACAAATAAAAATTCTATCACATTTTTGGTGCAAAATCTAGTCTTGGCAAAACAAAATCAAAAGACATTTTTGAGAAATTCTACTAAAAGACAAGACTGATTTTGGATGGGGACTGGGGAAAGGGAGCTGGCAGCTTGCCCTTGGGCAATGTGGCTGATGAAGTCTCTGTGTGTGAGGGCTAGAGACTTCAGTTCCATAGAGCATCTGGGTTCTCCCAGGTAAGACATGGCTCAAAGTGTTTCCAACAGACCTGTCTTTGTGACAATTAATGGGTTCAGTTCTTCAGAGAATCTTCTAGTCAAAGAAAGTATGCAGATTTTTTTTTTTTTTTTGAGAGATTGAGTATCTTTTATAGAGACTTTCTTAACAGTTGAAATCAAAGTTGTAATTTGCTTGGTGTTGGTTTTTTTGTTTTTTTTTTTTCTTTTAAGTTTTAGGTTTCTATTTCCATTGCAGTGAGACATGAAAGTTTTTTCAAAATGTTAGAAATTTCCACACATATAAATTTTGGACACTTCTCTAGGGAAGGACAGCATTATCTTTGCAGATTGAATTGACAGAAATACCAAAACAGTGATTCAAGCTAAATCACAGAAGAAAAGACAGATTTTATCCATTTGCAGAGAATGCAAAAAGATGAGATCTGAAAGGCAGCTTTTGAATACTTTTGAGCATTTAAATACATATTTGGATCAGAAAAGTTTTAATTAGACACAAAAACAGCAGACAAACTTGTAATACTTGGGTAGTAGAGAAAAAAATGAAAGAGGAAAGAACAAGTAATAATGTAAAATTCTCATGGCAATAGGGGAGCTAGTTAATAGGCACACATTAGTAACTTTACCTTAGAGATGCAATTGAAAAAGATAAATGTAAATTGCAGATAGAAAATACAGAATAGATAGAAAATATAAGATAAGAAAAATATAAATATAAGATAGAAAAAAAATATAAGATAGGAAAAAAAAGATAATAAACCATTTAGAAATTTTCATCTTATGGTTGCTAACTCTGCTTTGAGTAGCAACATATGGAAACATTATAATATTTATAATTTTTAATATAATATTAAAATAGGCAAAGTAATAGTGCTTTACAAAAGATAATACAAAATCAAAGAGATGTATTATTATTCTCCTACAAATTAGATACCTTAAGTGTCTCTTAACATCTGCTTGCCTTTGTCATTACTTCATCCTTTTAGCTCTACTATTAGGAAATTATGGCAACTGAGATCGATAAGACCATAGCTGTTACTAATAAAGGCCATATAATTAAAGAAAACAATATCATCTTCTTGTGTTTTCAAAAGATGCTTTTAAATTTCTTCTATTTTTCAACATTAATTGTTTCTTTTTCTTCCTGGTTAATCAATATGTAAAGGACACAATCTTCCTATTTTCTGACACCTGTGAATGTAGCAATTGTGCATCTCCTAAATCTCATTTTTACTTCTGGACTCCTTTCTGCAAGGACTGCCTCTCAGGTTTTCTTATATTTTCTCAACTTTGCTAGTTCATTTTTTGGTTGGTTGATTTTGTTTTGATTTTTTTTCTTTTTTGACATTTAAAGTGAAGATTTTCAATTATTCTGTAATCCTGTGTCTTTCTAAATTTTCTAAACGCTGTATTTCTTACAGGCATTAGAAGCTGTTCCATGACTCTCAGATACAATTTCTCAGTCATGCTTTACATTTCAGGATTACAGTTCTGGCAAGTATGGCATAGATATTTAGTTCTTTGTATCTCTAGTATTCTCTAAGCTTATTTTCAACACTTTTGTTCATATGTAAGTTCAAATAGGATAATATTTTTTCACTTTTGTATTTTATTCTAATTTCTTTACTAATTTCTGATTATAATTCAGCATTTGTGCATTCCTTCTTAATAAATTTCTCTGAAGAATCACTGATTGCACAGGTAAAACAGGCTGGAAATATTTCATTGAACATTTTTTTTAACAGAAGCAGTGGACTTACCAAAAAAAAAAATCACCTTGAAAGAAAGACCTCACTTAAGTGACTGTCCTAATAAAAGAAAAAGATTATAAAATATTCTATTCTAACTTCTAAAAGTCAAAGTTTCATTCATCAATTTTTAATGTGAATGCTATTATATTTAAGAAACAAAAAATACTACAAATTTGAAATTTTTCAAACTCATTGATCAGGTTTTCTAGTTAGCAGTGTGTTTACGGAAACTTAAGAGATCAATTTTCTGTCCCATTTCAGGGTGGAAAAACCCTCAATTAATTTAAAAATTTTTCATGGACCAGGAAATACTTTTCTGTGCAGATATAGGCAGCTATGGACAAAAGTGAAATATCACAGGTGAATGAAGTGCACAACTTTGTCATCTCAGAGTACAGTGGGGTTTGCCAAGAAGGGAGAATAAGTCAGATTTCTAATGGAAACTGCTCCTGAATTGGTGAGATAAGAAGTATTCTGTGGCAGCCATAAGGAGCCCAAAAGTTCAGTGCAGTCTATGGTAGAGGAGGAAAGTCCTGGAGACTGGAAGGAGATCTTGAGAAGGGGAGGAAAGAGCACTGCTGTGGGAACTAGAAGCGTCCAGCTTGCTGAAATATTCTCACATTCTGCTGCAGTTCAGCCTGTCATTAACAGAATAGTACAACTACAATTTGTTTCTAAATAAATGAAAATAATAGGAAAAAAAAATATATATATAAAGGGTTTTCTGCATTGGCCATCAAAATCAGAAGTCAATTTTTTACCACTTTTAGGACATTTTTAATCATATCTATTATATATATACCATATTTGTTTCACTATTAGAAAGTAGTATAAAAATGTATAAGATGATTTTTAAATGTACTTTCAGTCAACATTCTAAAAGCATAGAATTAAGATTCAGGATTGCACACATTTTTTTAATAGAGAGGTGTTAACACAGCCTCTTCATTTTTTATGGTGCCTTTACGAATACAAATCTTTGCATATGATCCAATGTTGTCCCATAAAGTCTAAGCCAAAATAAAAAGAGGAACAAAAGAACAAAACTGCAGACATAGAACGGTCTCAAGAGAATTACCAGGTTATGAGAGAAAGGCATAAACTTATAGATAGCGTAGAACTAAGTCAAGTATTTAGAGTCCTTCAAAGGATTGACCAGAGCTCTAGCACCACAGGGAAGTTAAATTTTGCCTTTGGAAAAAGTGATGCATAATGCACCTTCTGCTCAAAAGGCTGAAAACTAGCCCAACACCATAAATGCAACTTATTGCTGTGACACAGCCCGCTGACTTTAGTACCTTAAGCAGACAGAAGAGTGAGAGGGAAGGGAAAGGGGAGATTGTGCATTCTACAGCAGTGCAGGGATGTTACTGTTACAAAATCAGCAAAGGAGAGTTGTGATTATGGGATTATTTTCACCATCACTAATGAGGGATTGTATCCTGGGACAGGAGAGGCTGAAGACAGTGAGAACTTCACAAGGACTGCAATGAAAATGGAGATAGTTCTTTTTATGTTCCTACAAATCATGTATCTACACAAGACAGCTGAGAAAAGTACTTGTGTTGACTGTTTTTTGCAGTAAGGATGAAGTAATTTTTTAAATCTACCTTTAACTTTGTGCTGCTCATTAAAACCAAAGAGCTAATAATTAGATGAGCCTATGAATACAAAATTATGCCACCTGTTATGCCTATTTTCCAAGGCAACCGTTCCAGCAAATGCGACATACTCATTTATCCATCTTTTCAGACTGTATTAAGAGTGTTATAGCTTGTGTATACAGAATACTAGCCTTTATGACAGAAACCAAAGTGAGAAGGAAAGATACCCAGCACTACAGAAGTTTGGAGATGTGCTAAATTCTTGTATGGAACTGCTTTGAAAGATAAGAATTCGTATCATGTGTGAGTTCTATAATCCGAAAGTGAAAAGGCTTAAGGCTTTGTTTAAACAAATTTAAGGATAACCTCTGATAAATTGAAAAGATTTATGATCATGCAGGATTATATGCTAGAAGGCAGGAAAAAAAGAAACTTTGTGGAAGAGAAGGTAGATGTTCCATACCAACTATCAAAGAAAGAAATACTGTACTACAGTCTCAATCAAATCAGTCTGTAGGTCACAAGTTTAGGTTGTTTGGCTCTGTGGATATAACTGCATTGGCAGTGATCTACCACCTTAGAAAAAAATTATCAGGGTTGTTAGGCTCCACAGAATCACTGGAAACTGCTGAGAAGATTGCAGAAAATAGGTTTTTCCACTTGTCTAAAAATAGTTAAATCATAGAGAAGAATGTGCAGAAATAAAATGTGGTTTATTTAATGAGATGAACTGTGTGAGAGTTACTTTCAAGGGTGTTTTGATGTCTCCTCCAACTAGTTCTGAAAAGAACTAGAAGCATATTATCTCACCTCAGGTCAAAATTTGTTAGTCTGTATCTTTAACTTGAAAGTCCGCAGCTGGATTTCCAGGTGCCAGGCATTATGGCAACCATGAGGGAAGTGTTTCTTTCAAGTGGAAAGGATGTTCTTTGAACTGGATAAGTTTTCAATTCCCCAGTGTCTTTGGATCATAGCCACTGTCTTGAACACAACCTTCAAATCATGACTGCAGATGTACAATCATGTGGTGATGACAAATGAAGGTAAAATCTCTCATCTATGCAGACTTTTTGTGTTAGCTCTAACTTTGTGTTAGCTCTTAATTTTAACTTAGTGAGAAGGGAACACTCTGTTCCAATATTTTAGTCAATGTATGGTCACACAAAAAAAATCTTGCTGAAATGGGACTATGTAAACAACTAATCTTACCCAGAAATTATATTTAGATAGAGTATTTATAGTTGAAGGTAAAGCCATCAGTATTACTGCAAAACAATATTCTATTTATTGACAGTTGTTTTGTTTCTTGAGGTGCAATAAAGTGAAGTATAAAGACCAGGAAAAATACAAATTTGTAGTGGAGTTTAAAATACATCATTCCTTCTCCTCCTGTAAACATTTCACCAACTAAAGTTTTTTTATACCAAGAGTCAAAATTATAAGATACATTCAATATAGAAAGTGGCACATTCTAAGATGAATTAAGTTACTTTTCAGCTTACCAGACAACTTTTCATCCTTCCACCACCCTAATTTACATTTTCCATTCAGATTTTTTGGTACTTTTCTACTTAGTGTAATAGATATTATCGAAGAGTAACAATATGAAATGTTTGTCTTACAAGTGTACTCCCATTTCATATGAACAAAAGATATGGAAAAAAAATGCAATATTTATTTCCAAATTTTAGAGGAATGACTAGAAGAGTAAAAGGAGCAAACCCACAGTTTCACTCTGGGTTTGGGAGGGGTGGGGATTCCCTTAATACTGGGAAAGGATTGGGAAAAAAAACCTGAGAAAATAAAATAATAATTTAAGCTGAAGACTTGATAACTATGATCAGCCAACAGTTAGCACAAAACATGCTTTGCCAGAATCTCCATTAGGACCAGCATCACTCTTATCCCCAGAAACCAATAGAAAACTCTAACCATCACTTTGCAGTAGAATTATCAGAAGTTAATGGAAGACAGATGTCTATTCAAAACCTACTTGTAGCTTTTATTCACACTGAAAATGAACACTGAGAAAGAGATGAAAAAGTCATTTACATCAGAGTCTAAAACCAGGTGAGAAAACCAAACAATTTAGGCCTTGAGAAAAAACGTTACAATGGAATAAAAAAAGAACCCTAGAAAGATTCATAGGCAAATTCATTAACTTTGTATCTAGTGAGGATGTTGCATTCTGTGTTGTTTTAATGGACATGTTGCCAAGGAATATTTGATGATGAGAAAGTGAAAAGGAAAATCATAGAAACTGAAAAATATATCTAGTTTGAAAAATCCAAATTGCTACTCTTTGAAGGAATATAACTAAAAAAAAAGAAACTGTCACTGTAGCCAGACATGCAGAGATAGAAAATTATATGAATTCGGTTTATTAGGATTTGCATCCAAAATGATGAAGTTGGCAAGAATGCTGCAAAAGACAATATTCTCAGATAAGAAATATAAGATATGCCAAGGAATCTGGGCCATGCTTCAGAGATAAACATGCTGTATCGAAAGTAATTTTTGTGGAAATCCTTATTAGTTATCTCTGGAAGGATGATTTTTATTCCAATGAATTTCTGAAATAGTCTTTTTTTGATTCTTGGATAATACTCATGTCTTGTGTGTGTGTATCTTACTGTGTAGGTACACTAAAATTAGCCTTCTGCAGGACAGAAATTTGAGAAACTGAGCATAAACATCCCCCCCCCTCAACAAAACCACACCCAACCCTTAATTGCATTCTCTAAGTTACAAAGATCAGCTGTGGAGACATTTTTGAACACTCTTCAGTCTTTAGTGAAGAGTCTTGGGAACAGGACATTGTAACCTCTCATGCCTCTCTGTGAATTGGAATACTCTGACTAATACTCTGGAATTTCCCTCAGAGGTTTGGAATTTGCCTTACCGATATCCAAACAGTGCTGTGCAGGTTAGTGTGGAAGAATTGTGTTCCCTCTTTGGCATCTTGATCTAGAGTGGTAGCCATTGTGATAGCCAGTAAAATATGGCAAAAGAGACATATTTCCAATCATACCCCAGAAACAGAATGTCTGTAAATCTACCAGTTACTGTAAACTGGAAACATCAATACCTGACAGATACAGCCATGCAGAGCCATGTCTCACAGGTGACAAAAGAAGCTGTCACTTATTTGGGTTAACTTGGCTACAGAGAATAGAGAGTACATTTTAAATGGAATCTCTTCTGTTGACTGGGAAGCAAATTAAAGCTCAGTATTTACCTCTATAATGAAAATATGTTTGCTTAAGATAAAAGTTCTCAGCTGCACTTCACAGACATATACAAAGTGAGTAAAAAGATTTATCTCGCTGTTAGTTTCTGAAAAACATGGTAACACTGAGTTTGAGATTAATGATCCAGCTTCTTAGGGTTGAAGAATGTCCTGATGAGTATCCAAAATATTAATTTAGGAAATTCTTACTTTTTCTAATAACGCAGTATATATGCACTACCATCAAGGGCAAACTGACAACCTGGTGAGCTCTAAGGGTAATCTTTGGGTTTAGATTTCTTAATTCCCACTTCTTAGGTTAAAACTAACCTCTTACGAATATTTCATCAGTCAACCACATATTAATAATATTGCGGTACTGTAGAAATAGCTACAACTTTTCAAAATCTATTATATAAAGTTTGTATATTTTTGTTTTATTAAGCTTTATTAGAAATCTTATTAATTATATAAATAAATGAAAATTTAGCATTCTCTAGCAATATCTCACCAGAACAATGTATGATTAATTTTATCTATTATACCTCTGCTTCTAATATGTTAATTAGGAAAAATATTATATACATACATATATATGTAGCACTCATTCTAATGCCAAAGGAAACTGGGCTTAATATTTTGAACAATAAATCCCTTCCCATTTGGTTTGTGCTCTCATTCAAAAATGATAATAAATGATGGATTGAGTACACTTTTTAGAGCAGTTTGTTTTGTCTTATTTTTTAAGTCCTATTACAAATGAGTTTTTAACTCTAGCTATAAAAGAGGCAAGCAAAAAAAAGAAGAATGATCTTGTATGATGTGCTAGGAGTGAATGCCTCAGATATAAAGCACTAAGGAGTCTCTTAGAGATTTGTAAATCAATTCTGATATGGAGATTTTATTTTCTAATGCCAAGAACACACTGAAAGTACCAAAACACGATGAAAATAGAAAAAAATAAAAACATCTACATAATACAACACGATTTTAATTTTCCCATAGTGAAGTCAAATCTATTGGGTTTTAGATACAAAGTATTATTCATTTAAAAGTGGTCTGCATAAAGAAGTCTACAAGAAGTAAAAAAACTCTGTATGAAATAAAGGGTTGGTAACAAGAAAGATCCAGAAAGATGCTAAGGCGACAGTGCAATTGGATGTGGGACCAGACCCTTGTTTTCTTTTGACTTTTATGTTTCAATGGTAAAGCAATATACGTCCAAACTCCATTATTCTCCTTGTGTAGGGACAACCTAAAACTACATCCTCCTTCTAGGAAACAGATGCAAGAATATTTTTGAACCACTGAGTCTAAGGAATGAAAGAAACAGCTGCGCTACCTTTTTATTTACCTTTTTAGCTCCTTTAATTACAGGCAGTACCTATTTAAAGTGAAGATGTAACCTGAAGTTAAATACCTGAATAAAATTTGATTAATTTTAGGTGTATTTTACATATTGCTTCATTGTAAAAAGCTCTTCAATATTTAGTAATGAATTTTTTTTAAGTATGCATTGAACATTTGACAGATATTATTTTACACAATTAATTCAATCTGAATGGAAAAAAAAAGGTTGGTAGAAAAAAGAAAGAAAAAAAATTCTGGAAAAATACACCTAAAATTCTATTCCATTGGTATAAACAATTATTTTAAACTTTAAACTTAAGAGACTAAGCATGCCTAGATCTCAATAAACTTTTCCTGCAATTATAATTTTTCTCCTATGTGGAGATAGCTACATTTTTTAGAGATTTACTGAAATGTCATCATACTGTGATTTACGTTTTTGTTATCCCTTGTCCCCTTTTTGGGTGCTTTGAAGCTGAAGAGTCACAACAAACTAAATTTTTCCTAGTTGCTTTATTCAGTGGCAATTAAATCAAGTGGCTTGGACATTATGCTTCCTCCCTTATGATCAGCCACTTTCCTGCAAAACAAAGCAGAGGAATGAGGACATTACAGAAGAAGTTTATGTCTAGTTAAATTTTTTAGTATCATTAAGAAGAAAATATTGACAAGTATGTTAACTTGAAGAAAAAAATATTAACTCCTTCACCTAGGCTGTTGAATTTTTGTCTGTAGTAGAAAAAGAAATATTTCCATAAGGTTTACTATTCTCTATCATTTAGATCCATTGGCATGTACTGGCCTGTCTCTGCATGATTAATTTCTTTAACTCCCCAAAAAAATGGCACTTGCATGCTGACAGCATATTGAGGATTATCCCTTGTCTTTGCTAACTCCTATGAGTCCAGAGCATGCCTGTGAGAATGCCTTTTGGTCTATTGCAAAAATCATGCCAAGGACCATTCTAACAGTATAAGAGCATGGATGGCTGAGTTTCAGCATCCAGGAACATTATTCAATTCACTAGTTTAGAGTAGCCAATAAGTACAGCTAAAGGACAAGTTCTATTCCTATGTATAGCTGTGGGAAACTTGACTTTAATAGGACACGTAATGATTTTCTTTATGGAAAAGCAAGTGGTTTGAATGTTCCTCAACAACCATCTTGTCAATACAGGAGTAGAGGCCAGAGCCTTGTCTCATCCTGTTTAGAGCAATATAATTAATCTCTCAGGGCAAGCTATGGAGAAATATTCTCGCTTTAGAAAAAGGCAAAGGAAATCAGTAGGGTCTTTACTGTTTACATGTTCTGTCAAACTTAATAGAAGAAGAAACTAAGGTTTTGGGTGTAGCTTATCTGGTTAAACACAGACATCTACCTTTGAATAGTTATGTTATTCTCCTGTTTTAGCTAGTAGAAAGAGTTGTTACAGACTGGGCTTTGTATCATCCTCAAATAGGCATTTAAAGTAGGTTGTATGAGTCATATTCTAAAATTGTCAACATATCCCCCATTGACTATAAAGGTAGCTGAAGTTTCTGGTTCAGCAGACAGTTTTTAGGTAACCTGAATTCCCACCTTTCCTCCATGCCAGTGCCTTGCCTGAGCTTTCATGCAAAAACAGCCTACATTTCATCTCTGCATGCTTTTTTAAACTGTCAGAGCAGGAGAGTGATACTGTTGGGGCTTTTTGTGTTTTGTTT